>OU824205.1:2234265-4949265 GCA_917499995.1 Ichneumon xanthorius
TAAGACTCATCGAAGTTCGCGTTGTCGGTCAACGACTTTGCACATTGTATGTTTCTCTATGTATATATAAACTGTGGTATATTTATATTTTAAAAAAATGGGTGGCGGGGGGTTACATGGAGGAGTGAATTATGCATTTACAAAAAATCTTCTACGATTAATACGCCATAAACGAGATTTGGATAAACAAATGCGTGAAATAAATAAGACATGAGACATACACCGCACGAGCAAAAAAACTCAAGGGAGCCTTAATATAAATATACAGCGATTGTAAAAAATCGATTCATGTATTTTTTTATTTTTTAAAATAATTTTATATATATATTTTTTTCACATGTAAACTCGTGCTTAACTACGTAAAAGCGGCAAAAAGCTACCATCTGCAAACTTTTAAAGAAGTTCATGCGTAGAGATCAAACATAGTCGTTTTTTTTATTTTATTTTTTTTGAACGTCTAATCTGAGCACGGGTTGGCACACAAGAATATATCGAATCGGCTTGGGTAAAAGAATAAAATAAAATTGATATCGAAGCGAAAAAAATTAATGGGAATCTCTCTAAAAAATTTTTTCCGATGTGAAATCGGATGAGAATCGGTTGGAATTTCCTATGCTCGAATTTAAAGTGAACAATATAAAGTAATAATTTAAAACATCCAAGTAATGTTCTTTTTTTCTACTCATCCCTACCGTACACGTCTGCCCCCTGTACAGACCCTGAAAACTCGTAAGAAATCTCTATACAATCTCTGTCAGCTGCTTAGATTTTATATATATATAGACATATATATAGACATATAGACATATATATATATAAAATCTGTTGTATGTGTAAATGTGAAGCTTCGCAGTGGAATAATCGAGATATTTGACCAGCCTATTGAAATTCTACAGGTAAAACAATGAGATTCCGAAGCTCCGCGCATGTTTGCCGCATGTCTATTTTTTTATTGTATCGTTTTATCATTTTGAAAAAATTGCACTTGTTTTCTATCCAACAAACGAGCTAATTTTCAGCCCAGTCTTTTTTGTTTTATTTTTTTCACTAAATTCTTGTCCAAATCGAAAAGGAGTTTATGAGTCTGATGTGCGCCTCCCGTCCATTTGTCTCCTCGAGGAGTTTAAGGAACTGCAATTAACTCTATAGATATTTTTTTTTTTTAATGATTAACGGCAACGGTGATCGAAAGTAAGAGAACGAATTTTTGCTATCTTAATTTTTTGCTTGCGGCGCTTGAGACGATATCGATCATGATTTTGTTGTTGTTGTTGCTTTGATTTTGATAATATTTACTTCTTTTCTGGGCTGTATGGTTGTTCCAATGCGGCTGCAGCTGATGCTGTTGCAGATGTAGCTGTTGAGGCGGGCCCTGCATTTGTTGTAAGTTACCACTGCCACCTCCCCCGTAGCTTGTATAAGTATGGTGCATCATTAGAGGCGCCATATTCACTACATGTATCATAGTTTCATGATTTAAGAACCACAGTTTTTTGCTGAGCTTGGATTGTTGTTGTTGTTTTTTTTTTTCGTTATACAGGAGGAGTGACTCGAGCCGCGGAAACAATTTTTGTTACTCCCAATTCTTTGGTTGATTTAAAAAATTTTCCACCGAAAATAAACGATAATCTCTGATTCACGAGCGCCGGCCGCGATATTGGCAGAAACAAAAAGAAATTTTCGTGACTCGGTCGACATTTGGTAAATGAAAAATTGAACATGTAAGCGACTTGTTGGAACAGTTCAAAGAAGGAACGTCCATATCTTTCGTGTTCTCGTGGATTCAAGGACTACCGAGGAGTACAAAAAATTATTGCAGTAGAATCGTGTGGAGAAAGATTTGTAAAAAAAAAAAGATAAAAATAAATATATATATATAAAAAATTAAGAACAAGAATATAATTGGTTAGTGCACAGCTCATGCGAGCGATATAATGTTCTCGAAGAGTATCGTCAGAAAAATGCTCGTACATCCAGGCATGCTAACTACGGTTTCTAGATTACCGAAAAAAAAAAGAAAAAAAAGAATCAACTAGACACTATGTAAGAATAGAGTAGAGACAGATATAATGCCATATAGTTTAAATATTATTATATAAAAATTTGAAGAAAATAATAATTTACTTAAAAAAAAAAAAAAACAAAACAAAAAGTGAGAGAGATCGTTGAGATACAGCGAATAGACCAGCGAATTAACGAGCGATTCTTAATTGTCTTCCAGACTTTTTTAGCTCGACAAGGCGAACTAACACGGTGGTTTAGTTCTATCGATTACTATTCTGTTCATTCGCTGGTTTCTTCACCCCTCGATACATACGAAGTAATCGTCGGGAGAAGAGTGCGCGAGCCTTGGGATAATCTCGATCATCGAAACGTCTGTTTACATTTCGCAGCTCGTCAGACGTTTCTAAGTTGCAAAAATATTTTACAACCACATTGCGTTCTGGCGTAAGATGCTGAGCTCTTTGCGCTTAACCCAGAGCTCCCGACAGCTCTCCGTATTGCTTTTTGGATATTGATTCGCGTTTTCCGAAATGCTTGAATGGCGTTAGTTGTGTTGCTAGAAAATTCCAAGTTCCGTCTTCGTATCGAGTGGACCGAGTCGGAGTTTATCTCGGAGTTCGGGAATTCTTCGCGAGCCAGCACGGCGTACAAAGTTTCTGCGCCCGAATAACTTTTTTCGACTTTAGCGGAGCAATTCATTTTGTTCTTCCGACGTCCCGTGAGCGAAGCTCTGAACGGACTCCGGAGTCACGACGGACGATCCACGGATCTATGAAGGAGAACGAAACGTTAGTGAAAAAAACAACAAAACTAAAGCATCCGTCGATCCTCAGCCGAACTCTCGCCGGATGTTATGAACAATCCTTCGCGGACCCTTTCGACGGAACCAAGCGACATTTCGCGAAAAATCGTGTATCGAGAGGTTATCGAGGTTAATCGTCCCGTAAAAAAATCCCGTGCATTCTCAGCCGGCCCGCAATTCTCAAAGGTGGTGCACGCGCTCTCCTCCTCGCCGTCTCTCTCGCTTTCGGAAGATCCGCGAAAACCCGTGCTGCGCGTTCTCTAGGTTAGCGCGACGACCGTTTCCCCAAAACCTTTATCACGTAGTGACAAAAGTTTCGCGAATCCTGCCCGACAAACTTTCCTCTTGTCACACATTTTCGGGTGCGAAAAAAAAAATAAAAGAAATAAAATATTCAAAATAAAGAAAAATAAATAACATAATAAGAATACGAGAAACTATATATGTATATATATGTACATATATATATACATATACACATATATATATGTACATATATATATATAAATTTTTTTTTTATCCGCTCTTGTACGAAGCTCACCCGAAGAATCGGAGGGTCCTTGGAAAGAATCGGCGAGTTTGGGCCGTTTGTTCGGCGGTCCGTCCACTAGGTGGTCGGCCATGTCTTCTCCGGGAGGGCTCGGTGGAGCGCCTTCTCCTGGGTGCTGGCTATCGGCTCTGTCCCGATCGCGCCGTCACCAGCGTGGACTCGCTTCTCCTCGTGCGACCTGTCCCGTTGGCAGATCGTACACACAACGCCACAAAGCTCGCACCCGATGTTCCTCCGTAGCTGCGAGTAGAACTCGCGCCGAATTATCGTCGAGATTCAACCACCGGTCGTCCGGCCTGACGTACTCGATGTGTATCCGAAGATTTTCACTACGGCGAGTAATATATATTTTAATATATTTTTAAAAATTATTTTTATTATCACGGGTGCACCGACAACCGAGTCTGTTGTCTCTCCGCGGCTACTCTCGCAGGGCCGCCGCAACGACTACGGTTGAGAGACTCGGTTTCGCGGCAGCGCGGCGACTTCGCTCACCGCCGATATCGCGGTGGCATAACAAATCCGTGAACGATAATAACAAATGAGATGAAGCGCGGCGCGCGGAGCGTCCTCGTACACGCTTTGCCGCCGCGGCATCAGCCATCGGGCATCCTCGGTGATAACTGAGGGCCCGAGAGTGCACGGAGACGACACGCGAGACAACACGGCTCGGCGGGCCGCGCGCGTACGACGGCGGCGGCGACGTCGACGACGACGACGGCGACGACGTTTTCGTTCACACTTCGAGGGCGCGCGGGACTCTCCCCGTACAACCGATTGGCGCTCGTGACGCCGATTTCGAGATCGGCGGGCACAACGCGCTCGGACGTCGGCCCTTACACGATAAATTTAACACCAGTTTTTTTTTTTTTTTTTTTTTTTTTTCTCTTCTTTTTCTTGCCTCGATTTATTTATTTATTATAATCCACGAATTCGGGGATTAAAAAAAAAAAAATTATATTATTTTATCCTTTACATTAATTCACGGAGCCTCTTGGGCCACGGGTATAACACGAAGAGAGAAACACACACACCACCGCCGCGGATCACCGCTCACTACTGGCTGCGCGCACGCCGCTAGCTCGCGGCGACGATATCGCAGCCGAGGCCCGCTGGCACCATCTTTACTACCTCCTCCCAGCTCTGTCTCTCCTTTTCTCTCTCGCTCACTCCACTCTCCTGCTCTCTCCTTCTCTCTCTCTCTCTTTCTCTCCCTGGCACCTCACGGGTTTTTAATGGGCGCGCGAAATCGACGCGCAATCGACGTCGTTCCCCGTAAACTCATGAACGACTCATGCTTCTTTACGGAGACGCGAGTATAACAGAGCCTCGAAACAACGTCACGGCAGTGTGCCGGACCGCACGGGTGCCACGAGAAATTCGCACGCGAAGCGAACTGCCGCACGGGGGGGGTTCCGCACCGCGCGAGTATCGTTCTAACGTAAAATGGCGGCCGCGCTGTTGACGAGAAGTTTTTCTACGCTTGTCAGAAAATTATTCCCCGACTGTCTCCCGTTCGGTTGGCCGGACGTCGCAGCAGTTCGCGCCTCCGATTGGCTGCACCCCCCACGTGACCGAGGGACCGGCTGTCATTGGCCGGAGGTGCTCGAGACCACGAACGCCGTCGTTGCAGTCACGCCGCCCGGCTGTTCAGTCTCGTGGACCCCGCTCGTTCCCGTACCGCCACTTTATCATGGCCGGTTTCAATTCCATTTTCCGTATACAAACTGTCGTTACAGTCTCCCCAATGTCTCTCGTACATTCGGCATGTTAATCGACGACGCATAATTTCCCCGACGGCCTCGCTGGTTTATGGTTCACGAAGATACACCGAGGTAATACTTTAGTTATTTTTCTTTCGACTCTTCGATCCAACTTTTCTCACACGAACTTTGTTGACGCTCGATGCGGCGGCGGCGAGAGAGTGTATCCGGCACGATCGACGTGGTCGACTGTCACTTTCGACAGTTCGCGACAGAGTCGCGTGTGCTCTGTTGGGGGGCCGATCTGTCATTATCTTTGTGTTATTCACTCCGTCTGAGAGCCTTGAGAGCGTCCCCGGCCGCTATCGCCGTTGATATATCATCGCAATACCGAGCCTCGTCGCTGGGTCTGGAGATACTTTAGATACGTTGTAATTTTTACTTATAACATTTTTTTAAAAGAAACCCCCGCGGGCTTTCGACGGTGCGAGCGGCGAGATTTTGAAGTTCCCTCTTCGATTCCACACTGTAACCACTACCATTCTCGACATTCCTGTGAATGAACGTTGGCCTCTCCTCGTGTGTAAGCTCAGCTGTGACTTACACTGTGGTAACTACACACACACACACACACGCTCTCGCATCTAGTTTCTTCTCGAATGTCCACGAAGCTCAGTCTACTCTCTGTGTTAGTAAGAAATAAGATAAATAGTACGCTATTGACATTGAGTCGCGTGCCACGGTTGACACGCACGACAAACGAATAAAAAAAAAAAAGAAAAGCGTGTCTCGTGTCGACAAAGTCGTGATCGAGCCGGCAGCCAACAGCTGGTCAATCACGATCGCATATCTGGTTCAATGGACGAAGGCAAAGTGCATTTTCAACGGAATACGCGCGCGTAATGACTATTGAGTAAGTAGAGAAGGTCATGCGCGGCTACAAAGTGGCCAAAAAACCCGGCGTACGAGGGTTGCGACTAACGAGTCAATTTGCATAACGTGCGAATTGAGAGATGGAGAGAAGAAAAAAAAAAAAAACCCTTTCAGTCCCCGAGAGATACGGCTCGACCACCGAGGCAGTGCGGTCGCGGTCGGGACGGCAGTCCCCCCGAAACAAAGAGAGCACAATGCACGAGAGCATAGTATATGCAGTGAGAGGCGCGCGTGCTTCACTCTCTGCTATACCTATGTAGCCCAGCGTGTGTCTCCCGACAACAAAGTAACAGGGGAACAGTTAACCGAGAGAATAGGCGAGGGGGAGAGGAGAACGAAACGTAAGTGCGGTATTCCGACGCAAGGTGGCTTTTAACCGAGTAAGTAAACTGAGTGGATCACGTCGGAGTCTCGGAAGGGGTTTGCGGAGGTTACGAGAGTCTCGAGAGAGCATATGGATCGCCTCGCTCCATTGTCCCGGCCCGACTTCCGGTGCAGCTTCCTCGATCCGTCTCCCGCTCATCTTCGAAGACGTATTACTACGTTTTATTACGGTGTTGCTAAATTTAATCCCGAAAAAAATGGCATTGGCTGAGAGGTTTCTTTCAACGACAGGATATGCGAAGGTCCCGTCGAGATTTTTATTGCAGCTCCGCTACCTGAGGGAAGCGTATGTCGGTAGGCGGTAAGTGTCGTACACACCGTACCTTTTCGCGACTGGGAGGACAAAGGGGAGGAGTGGGGCGCCACGCGTCGCGCGCAAGGTTGCCTTCGCGACTCTGACCGTCGGGTAGAGGCGGCACGCGCCGTTTACGCCCACGCGACGATTCTCATACGCTGGAAAACATCGCCAGAGAGAGAGAAGAGAGAATTCGCCGCCTCTGCGTGCCGCCGCTGTGCTCTGCGCGGTTGTCAGCCGGGTGTCAAAGCGTAGACGAGCGCGGTAGCGCGGCCCCCAAGCGCCAAGCGAGAAAGAATCACGCGTCGGGGATTGAGAGCCGGGAATCGAATGACGGCGTGGCAGCAGCTTACCCGGCCGCTCTCTCGCGCTCGGTGACAGCGGCTCTTTGTGTTGACCGCGGGCGCCTCACCGAGGAAGGGAGAGGGAGATACGCACCAAACAAGCAACACCAATTGCCGAGTTAGAGCCCCGAGAATCGAGTCGGCTCGTACTCACGAGCGCCGCTCACGTCGCTGCGAGACACACGGCGGAACGAGTAGCCATGACGGCTGATCGCTTTGGCACGCGTCGCCTCGATCGCCACTTTTTTTTTTCTTCCATTCAATACTTTAAACGGCTTAAAATTTCGTCCAACTTCGAGCTATTGTCGGTCTCACGAGAATCGTCTCTACTGAGAGATCCTACTTGCATATTTAATTTTTAAAAATGTATGTATATTTTTTTTTTACGAACGGACAACCACTGGTGATTCTGCTTTATTGCTGCTTTACCGAGCGGGCTCGCTCGTAGGCCAGGGCGTGAAATTATGTATCGCGGCACTTGCCGGGGAGTAAAATACGACGAGAGGGCTGAGTCAGCCATTATGTCGAGAGTTAAATGAACATTGGAGAAAAAGCTCTCTCTCTTCCACTGGTATCCGTGCGGAGTGTGCATATACATCGTAAGTTTCGTATTAGGCTTATGGCCTCGGAAACCTCGGGACTAAAGACGCCGATATCGCTGACGCACGCTGATCGAGATAAGAGGAGACACACACACACAGGCCAAAAACCCGAGAGTTTTTGTAATCTCTTCGTATCGATAACACGACGCTCTAGCTGAGTTTGCGAACTAAAGTGGTGCAGTTCGCGAACTACACCACTTTCTACCATGAGCTTCTGTATGCCTGCGAATTTTAGAGACAGCGATGCGACGATAAACGCTCGAGGGACATTAAAAAAATCAATCCAAAAAATATATATATATATATTTTTTTTTATAAAAATGGGATTCCTTTTTACAAATTTACCGGATAATATCGTCGGTATAGTACCAGCTATCGTAATACGCGGTTCATCACTACACATGAGTTGGTACACCGAGCGTAAATTTCTCCGTATTCCCCCATCAATACAATATTGCTCGGTCTCGTTGTGCTTACTTTGTGGATTACGGAAAGTCGTTGTAGGTCGAGTACAGCGCGCTGACCCAATTTTTTGGACAACGATACAACCGTTCAGATTAATAATATAACCGATGTGGTACGCGCGGAACGAATTTTCCCAGGAGTAAAAATTTTTTTTAAAATGTATATACATATATATATATATATATGTGCAGAAACTGACTCTTGGATGTGCATAGAGAGAACGTATGTACGTGCGCAGCGCGACGATGAATATCGTCTAACGGGGTTGCGCTTGTAGGCGCGGCGGAGAGTTACAGTTATGTAAGGTGGAACCGCGAGAAGAGACAATAAGAAGCCACTGACTCTCGATAACTTGGCATCTCGTCTGGGGGCAAAAAAAATATGGGAAGCATTTTTTTTTTTTTTATACGAGGAAAAACGAGCTGATAAAAAGATTGAATTATTCGTAAATTTTTTTTATGGTACAAAGAAAATGTTATGAAATTTTGTCCCGGAGAGGATTATAGAGAAAAAGGTGGAACGAGGTCGGGATAATCTAAACGAAAAGTCGTGAGTCGTAAGAATGATAGTTAACCCCTGACGACAACGCGCCCTGCATTTACGGCCGAAAGCGTAGTGGTGTTGGTACACAAACGGCGACGCCCAGGCAGGGATGAAACCTGATCGATCGCCGCCTTACCCTCGGCTGTGGGAGAGCTGACTTGCGCGTGTGAATCGTTCTCGCACGCTCGGCCAGACCGAGTGAAAGCTAAAGAAATCCGAGAAACGCGCTGCCGCAGTTTTGTGGGTTCGACTTTCATTTCTCTCATTTTTTTTTCCGCCGAACAACGTTGCATCAAAAATATAAGCGCTGCACTCTTTCTTTTCTTTTTGCAAATACGTTCCGAAAAATCTGCAAGCTATACATGTATGAACATATACATTTTTTTTAAATATGAAATATAGCACAACCATCTAAAGGTCAGAGATTACGGGGTCAACGCGTTTCAATTGAGTTCAAAGCATCCACTGATATCTACATGTATCCGAGCGTATAGTGGCGTGAACTCTTAGGATGTACATACAATATATCGATTCCAAGCGAAAATACAACATTTCTCGGATAGGCTTAGTGGTACTCGTTTGTTGGAGTAAACGATTCGACCGAAGTAATCGAAGGTTCTCGAGCATTCTTGCGTCGAGGCGAACGAACGAGGCATAATATATATATATATATATATATATATATATATATATATACATGGATATATATATATGTATATATGGGAGGGGATCCGGCAAAGGTTAAGCCTACGTGTCTCGGAAGTGGATGCCCGCGGTCGCGTGCCATTACTCCCACCGCCATTCCCCGCCGTATTTACTAAAGCGAGAGTGGCGGGAAACTTTGAGATTCGAACGTCATCGGCACAAGTTTTTTTTTTTTTTTAAACTATGATCGTCACTCTTAACCGAGCGGCAGAGTTCTCATTCACGAATATTCGTATATAAATTGCACAAAATATATCTCCATCACTTCGCACTGTTGGTTTTCTTCGTAAAGTATATGTCTCTTTATATATATATATATATTGGAAAGTTGTTTGTCCCAATTTTCAAGAATTCAGAGGGACCCCCAGACTCTGATTATTCTAACTCGTCCTAAAGGGACTCCTCTCAGATGCTTATTATTCCTCCTTATTATGATTAAGTCCTCCTAGGCCCTGATAACTACTTCCCTATTATACTAGTCTGGTTTTGGTCTGTGCGTCAACCGTGCAAAAAAACTCATTTTTTCGACCGGAAATACGCCACTTTCGGTTCGAAATACTACATTACTCCACGAGGGCGAAAAACGTTTTTCTACCGAGTGTGAGTTTGCAGCACGAGCCGAAGGCGAGTGCTGTAATCACAAGAGTTAGAAAAAGTGTTTCGCACGAGGGATGTACGAAATTTTTCATCACAAGGTGCGAAAATAGCGGTTTTACGCACGCGAAGCGGGCGAAAAAGTGGCCATTTCCGCACCGAGTGATGAAAATCTCATTTTTCGACCCGAAGTGACGTCATACCGGAATTACGTCACTTCGTGTTGAAGAAATGAGATTTTCACAGCGTAAGTGACGTATTTCCTTTAAATCTTCGGAAATATACATTTCCGGTTTCTAAATTGTATAGTCCATAGCGAACCACAACAACCTGCAACTATAAATATATAGTTACTGTGTACAACGGTAATATACGTAATTAAAAATACCCGTTAGTTATTAAATTACGCAATAATATTTTGTAAATAATTCATAGTATCTTTAATGTACATTAACAATTTGGGTGCAGTCGTGCGCCGCGGCATCCGGCTCGGCTTGATATTGAGGTACGCCGATATACCAGACAAAACGATTATAATAATGTACTATCTCGAGCGACGCCTATTACAGCTTCTTTAAATATAGAACAAGTAGAGGAAAGAAAAAAAAAACTCTCTCGATGGAAAAGTAATCAACAATCGTTAAACTTAAACTACGCGGGGTTGTGATAAAAGACAAGCCGGAGCACGAGGCAGGCGTGGAAAATACGTGGAAAACACCTTCGTCTCGGTCGTCGTTGGAGACTCGATCTTTTTGTTTGTTTTTTTGTTTACTTAACGCATACACAGCCTTCTATAGTGGAATATAAGTATAATTCGAAGACGAGGAAACATGATTATGGGTTTTCCACGTTTTTCATCAAATCAAGCGCATCCGTGACTCCATTTTATTTTTGTTTTGTTTTGTTTGTTACTTCACTCCTCTCAACATCGAGTAAATTCGATCTGATATTAACAATAAGGACAAAATAATTTAATAAAACGGACTTTGAAAATGTTATTCAGTCACTGATGAAAATTGCAAGGCGATTTCTTTTTCTTTTAATATATATAAAACATCTATCATATAACGTGTATCTCTCTCACGGAACATGTTTGGACTGATGCATTAGCGCACGCGATTATTTGTTGTTCTTCGTCTGCTTTTACTGTACTCCCGTGAGTCGGTAGAGATGTGTAACGTATCAGGGCACATACGTTCGGTGTGAAATTCTATCGGGATAACGTGTCTCGGTAAAGAGTTTGGTCTCGCACGTATGAATTCCTTAAGGACAAGATTTTTCTACAAATGACTGATAATAATAGTAATTAATATTAACACGGAATATTGACGAAACTTTGTTTGTTTTTCTTTCTTTTTCTCCAGTTTTCCCGAACGTGTGTAGCGAGTTTTGATTTGACGTCGATTATCCTGGCAACGGCGATTATCGGTGTTCTTTTTTCTTTCTTTTTAAGAGCGATAAAACAAAACAGTTCGCGGATTGGAATTGCTCGCGACTTTAACGACCAATCCACGATTTTCGGGCGTGCTTCTGCCTGCGTATTCTTACATAGGTCTTTCTCTCAATGAATCATAGCAAATCTTCTGTACACATATAAAAATCATTTTAAGTATCGGAAGAGCGTCCTTTTTTTCCTTTTAAACGGACCCTCGTATCAAGTCTCTACGCCCAAATTCCCCCCTTTTCCCCCGCTCTCTGAACATTTATATACTCCTTATAAGATTAATAGACATTGCCATGTCGTTCGCACGGGCCGATAGCTGATAGCTGTCCGTCGGGCCAAACGCCGACGCTTTTAATCGTCAGCTCCGATAATTTCAAGAATAGTCGGGTTAATCGTGTGCGCGTGTCGCTCCTCGATGATGCTGTTGATTCTCTCGCTCCAAACACACTGACGTCGTCTATCGGTCAATCGTCTTTGGGCTTCGCTTCCGTCTCCTGTTGGCTGCCCTCGTCTTCCTCGTCCGAGTAATTTGTCGGCGCCTCGCCGGGCTTCAGAAGCTTACCCACGTAGTCGTACCTCTCTGTGAAACACATACGAAAGGTTACATCACACACCATTAAATCGTCGACAATTCAAGGTGGGTGTACAAAAATGTAAAAAAAGAGGCCAAGTTTACAATTCAAATTTCGAACAACGTTTACTCGCGCACTACCTCATTCTTGGGTGAACTTTATCGCCCTCTTTAATGAATAATTGATTTTTTTACACCGGTTAAAACCGAGTCGCTACTTCGGCTCGAGAAAATTATACAAATTTTACAGTCAGCGAACGATAAAAAAGACTTGGACAACTCGCGAAGAATTTCGATGGGTTAAGCGCCCTCGGCGCTCTCGTTTCCGTGTACGAGTTTCTCGAGCAACTTGTTGCTCCGCGTTACCGTGCGAGCTACCCCGTGAATGCAATATTTATCCTCGAACACTTGCCTTTGAACTGCTCCTCCCACTCGAGTATAGAGTTCATTTCGGCGGTGTTCAGGTCGCTCAAGTCGTCGTACTCGTCCTTGCCCGGAACAACGGAAAATGTCGCCAGACCTCTGCTCGCGTCTCGCCCACCGAATGCAGCGTAAGGTCCATCTGTAGACAAAACAAAAATTAATAAAAATTAATACACGGCATTAAATATTTCTCGACATAAGAAGTATATAGTCTCGACTCGAGAATATATATATATATATACACACACATTTAATCAAAAGTTCTTTCGTTCATTCCTACGCGACGTTTATACACAATAATACATTCCGTAGATTGGGGACGAGATAGCGTTGTGAAATTGTCGATAATATAGTTGCAAGTCATTCTGTCGATAGTCGGAGTCAAAATACATACATATATATATATATATATTTTTTTTTAATCAAAAGTGGTTTCCCTCATTCGTACGGGACGTTTGCACAAAATAATAAATTCCGTAAATGGTGGACGAGATAGCTTTGTTAAATTGTCGATAATGCAGCTACAAGTCACTCCGTCGATAGTGCGTGACTGGGTACTTCCGTACGCCGCTACGCCGCTCTGGTGTTATTTTCTCTTGCCTCACAGATAACGCTGTTTCATTGAAGAGGTGCACGATCCAATTGAACTAACGGCGATGTGGAATCGACGGCGTGGCAGTTAATTTCAAGGGCACTCGACACCCGTTGCTTGCTAAACACCCGCTTTTTTAAATGCCCCTTTTCTCTTGGCAAAAAAAAAAAACATAAAAAGAAAATGTTTCCCCACGTCATCGAAGTCTCGTCGAAACGCTCTCGACAAACATTGTGTCACGAGTTTTGCGCGCCGTTATCTGCGAAGTTTGACTCGCGCGCCGAGCGATTAGCTTTCTAAACTTATTTTTTCATTTTTTTTTCCTCTTTGACTTCCCCGATGAAGAACTTTCCTCGCGGATCTTTTTATAACTCCTCTCGCTTTCACGTCCTCGGCAACAGCGCGCAGCTCGCAGATCTCCCCGAACGCATGTGCGGCCTGCGAGAATAAATCTTCGTGCTTTGAATGAAGAATATCTCGGGCGTCGGCGGGGCGCGGAAGCGTGTCTGTGTGTTAGAATTTTTTGATCGAGCGATCGCGTCGCCTACGCGATTATTTTTATTCTCTCGACGCGCGACTCGTGCGACGAGGCGGGTCGCCGATGATATCATCGTGCGTAGAACGCAGCGCCGCGCGATTGTTGACGAGCGAAAAAAGCTCGAGAAATTACGAAACTTGTAGATAAAAAAAAAAAAAAATCGGGCGTGTCGTTTGTCATTGGACAATAAAAAGAAAAAAAAGGTAGTATGTGCGTATAGACTGACACCACGTAAGGTTCAGAGAAAATTGCGAACACTTTTCGATGGGATTAAAAACTGAAAAAAAAAATCAAGCACATGGAAGATGTTGAAAATATTGACTTTGCATAATAATAATAATAATAATTTCAAAACATTATTAACAAAGTAAAGAAAAAAAAATTGTTCCACAAATCCGGAAACATAACTTTTTTTTTATGCAAATAATTTGTTAACTTTTCTGAATACGTATGAATTTTTTTCAAAATTTCGCCCGTTGTTCGAAAATTGCGATTTTTAAAATTCTTTGCAGCTTAGAAATGTAACAACAACAATCATGCCTATTCAAAAAGATTAACAAATTGTTTTTATATGAACAAAAAGTTAAATTGCCGGGGGATTTGTCGAACAATTTTTTTTTCTTTAATTTGTTAATAACATATTGAAATTATTATTATGCAAAATCAATATATTCAACACCTTCTATATGCTCGATTTTTTGAGATTTTTATCCCATGAAGAAGTCTTCGCAATTCTCTCTCAATTATCTCTGAATCTTAGGTGAGGTCGAATTGTCCGCTCATACGACCTTAATTGCAGTCGACTATCGGATAATCGGTGCTGAAAATATGCGCAACCTGCTGCGACCGGTTGACGCATAATTATTTTTTTTGTACTGCCAAACGCGACGCCAATTGCGCTGTCGTAACAATGAGGGTTTCCTATCGTGCGGCGCAGTACCGTTGACCGTCGGTCACGCCGTCGATCACCAGACCTCTCCGACCGATGATCGATCGATCGACGAGGTCGCGCTTCGATACGACGCGGATGAAAAAAAAGTTTTACCGGTCGCTGAAATATAAAGCAAGCGCTCTAATCGTTCTCCACGCAAGAATCTCTGCCGTTTCCCGCTGGCAGCGGAAAGACTTCATAAGATATTGAAGGAAAACGATCCCTCGACCGTGCAAAGCTCCGGGGTAATCGAGTAAAAGCCTACTGGTCGCTCACGCGACTATCGCAGACTCGATCGAAGTTAATTAGGAAAAACAGAAAAAAAAGGTATCGAGATCGAAAAACGGCAAAACGGCAAGTATATTATCGGATTTACGATTTGCTGAACGCCGGTAAACAGGTTCAGCGAATATTAATAATCCACGCGTCGGGAATTAATTAGCGAGGAAGTTAATTTACAAGGCGCGAGAAGAGGGCACGAAGTCGAGTTCGGTTCGCGGAGAATCGCGCGAGTCTGCGCGATGTCTTAATTAGCGATTAAAAAAAAAAAAAATTATAAACAAACTCGGACAACGAGCAAGATTTATCTCTTAAAGCCTTAAAGTTTGCGAACGTAAAGAAGCACTCGCAGACAGTCGCACGTACATAACGAATCGCTGTCTCGAGAAAACAACACTTTTTATTTTTAACCTTTTAGAGAGCGAGAAAAAGAAATATCCGCAAACTCACCGGGTCCGTAAAATTTGGCGCCTCTCGTGGCGTCGTAAACGCTTCCGTTGACGGCGACGAGAATTCGTCCGTCGGCTCCTCTGCCGTCGTATTTCTTCAATTCCTCGACGGTGAAGTCGCGCCTTATTTTCGGCAGTTCCTTTACAACGGGCACCGGTTCGTCGGTTTTCGTTTTGCTGCGAAATATCTGATAAACGAGAAACGCTATGACACCGACGAGAGCGAGGTTCACCGGGCTCTTTATTATTTCACCGAAGAAACTAGCTACAATCTCCTGAGTTTCCTCCTGGTTTATGGGTGAGGATTCGGAGCCGGGAGCCGGCGGCGCGTCACCGTGTTCGGCCATCTTGACCACTGACTCCTCTCGTCGTCGTCGACACGTTCCTCGAAAGTTCGTTCGCTGGCGTTGCCGCTGCGCTATTATCCCCGTGGATGGAGGAAGGCAGCGCACAGACGCGCACGCAGACACACACACGGGAGAGCGCGAAATAAAAAAAAAAAAACGAGGTTTCTCGTCACAGCGCGCGCACTGTGAGCACGATGGAGATTCTCGCTAGTGTTCGCGTCGGCTCGCGTCGAGTGCGCTTCGAGAGCCTCGCTCCGTCTCCCTCCCGCGCTCTCGAGGACGTGGAGGCGCCGCGCGCCGATCGGCGGTCAACCGGATGAACTAGCGGAGCGAGGTGTGCGCGTGCGCATGCTCTTCCGAGAAATAAGGCGGCGACCGTCTGAACTCCGAACTCGAGAGAAATATAATGTAGCTGGAGTGATTTTACAAAGAAAAAAAAAGACTTAAAGAAAGACGTTCGTACAGTGCGAGTGCTCGAACTCGACTACGCGAATATACGAACGTCACGTATTACGAGCTGTAATATCGCGGGTGCACGTACGTCTGGTCGAGACACACGTAACGACGCGTACCTTTGCGCATTCCCACTTTTTTATCCGGAGAAGATGCGATAACCGAGGTTTCACGGTGAAACAAGGGTATAGGCTAGATACGGCGAGACGAGCTCGGCGTCGATCACAATTTAGCACTTAAATTTCTTGGAGACGAACGATTCGAGTTTTTTTTTTTTTTTTTTTTTTTTTTTTCTCCAATACGTCTAGATCATGTTGGATTTTTAAAGCCTTCCTGCCGGTTGCGAACAACGAAGAGATTTCTATTTACTCTAAGTTTTTTTACCCCGGTTTTATCTATAAATAGCTGGATGAATTTAATTGCGCGTG
Organism: Ichneumon xanthorius; assembly: GCA_917499995.1. Taxonomy (NCBI): domain Eukaryota; kingdom Metazoa; phylum Arthropoda; class Insecta; order Hymenoptera; family Ichneumonidae; genus Ichneumon; species Ichneumon xanthorius. Next base: position 2,250,645 of record OU824205.1, read on the forward strand.
AATGATGGGAATTGTTCATTTTTTTTCAGAATGCCGATTATCTATTATAAAAAAAATAAATTATTACTGTTCTATTTTTAATTATTATCCTATTTACTCTATCGAAGTTTTTTCACCAGTTTTATCTATAGATAGCAGGATGAATTTAATTGCGCATGCGTCAAAGTTCGATCGCAACGTCCATCGATCAAGGATCTGCACGCATCACGGCAATTTTTTTTTTCAGAACACCGATTATATATTATTTAAAAAATCAAAAAAAAAAGAAAAAAGAAATGATCACGTACGATCTACGATAAATGGTCGAGGCGATTACGAAATTAGGATATTGCGCGACAATTCGAATCGTACGATACCACGTAGTTCTCCCTCCCCGTGTCCTTTCGCGGCTCGATTGCGAGCGGAGATATTCAAACGAGTCCCACGCTCCTTGTTATCAACGTTGCGCCGTCTTGCTCGCTATAACCGAGTCTTACCGAGTCATCGCGCGCCACTGTAATAACGCAAACGTCATCCGGCGAATTACAACCGCGGTGCGAAACTCCGGTAACGCGGCGATGTTCGTATAACGTAGTTTCAATAAAAAAAAAAGTGCCACCGAGAGGAAAAAACTGCGCCGGCGCCGATGTTAATTGACCACCACTTTTTGCTTCGGCTACAGGAGCAAATGCTTTTGCGAAGTAGCGACCGATCGAGACTTTTCTATACATCGTTTACGACGTAATATATCTTCGGTATCAGCAGCTATCGTTATCAGGGCGGCTGTTGTTGTAAAAGGCCTTCGAGAATGTACAAGGCAGGGAAGTCATTATAGTGCTGTGTGCACGATTACAATGATTTATTGCCCACGAACTTCTACAGGTGACCTTCACCGCTGCATTTCGATGGCACTGGCAACGGCGATAATAAAAATCAATTGCTAATATATCGAAACTATTCGATCGACGCTATCGATCTCTGTGGATAATTGAATTGTACTTCTAGTGCGTTGTACTGGCATTGGACGGTTTAGTTACTGCTTAAAGACAATTTTTTCGAAAACTCAATTTCATGGTCCCGGAGCCGGGTAAACGTTGCAAAGAGCTTGATAAACTAATTTACTTCGATAAGATAACGAAAAAAAAACCGTGACGTTATATATATATATATACACACACAATTCTAATGTGAACACGCGCACTCGGAAAATGCACTCGAGGGGTCGACGCTCGATACGACCTTCACACTTAAATCTACTTGTATTTTTCTACTTTAGTTATGGACGGAATATTTTTCTGAGATCGACGTAATTTTCGAGAAAATTTTTGTTCCCGATGACTGTTTCGCATACGCACGAAGATATAGTGTGCGCGCGCCTTGTTGGGCGCGTCACAGGCGTGACTACGCATCCGTCCGCGTCTTGTCGTCTTGGAGCTCGAGGTACGGACGGATGCTCGCGTCCTGAGGCACCGATTTAAATTCCACTCGCTCGTTGCACATCGGACAGTTATCCTCGGTCTCGACGATCCTGGACGAAGTCGGCGTGCAAATTGCAAAATCACAAGTCGTTACAGGGGAAACTGATAGATTGAGCAATTCATCTGTATGCTTACCGAAGGAATTCGCTTCTAATAGCCGGAAAGTCACACTGCGGACAGACCGTGAAGTCCTCCTCGACTATATGGCGACCCTGAAACAATTGGCGTGGTAAATTTTTCTACATTTTATTTTTTTGTCACCGTGCAATGGAGCCCCATCATATTGCCGAAACTACAATCGGCCGGATCGTCGTATGGCCAAAAATCGTGGGTCCGAACGCATTTCATCCGAATAGTCAAACTTCCGGAACTTTATTTTTCTGAATCGTAAACTGCCGAATCTTTGTTTTTCCGAATTGTCATATTTGAGAAACTGTATTACAGAGTAACGAAGGTTACTCTTCGGAAATAGTATTTAGCTTAACGTTATGCCTTCGAATCGTCATTTGACCGAACGTAATTTTTTCGAATACTAACTTCACCGAACTTCATTTCCCCGAATCGTCAAATTTCCAAACGTTAAGTCGACGAATCGTCATTCGTCCGAATAGTATTTATCCGAAAGGTCATGTATCCGAATCGATTCGTACCGAATCGCTAGGATTCATATTCACTACACTAGTCTAGACTAGACTGGACCAGTTATATTTTTTAGTTTCGTGATTCGGTTGATTGGCGATTCGGACGAATAACGATGCGGCGACTTGATGTTTGGAAGTTAAACGATTCTGGAAAATGACGTTCGGTTAAATGGCGATTCGGAGGAATAACTTTCGGCCAATTACTATTTCCGAAGAGCAACTTCGCTGTGAAGATTCGGAATAATCAAGTTTCGAAAACTTGACCATTCGGAAAATAACGTTTCGGAAGTTTGACTATTCGGATAAAATGCGTTCGGACCCATGACTTTCGGCCAATTGTAGTTTCGACAAAATGATATAGCACGCGTGCAATATGGATCGATACTCACAGTAGCTATGCAAAACGGTATCGTGTTCTTGCACTTATCACAAGTTATTTCCGTCTCGGGAAATCTGCTCTTGCAGTACGGACAAGGTGTGAGAGGCTCGTCCTCGATCTCGTGGTCCTTCGTTCTCGGTGGTTTTCTCACTATCGCTTCGATCTTCTTACTGTACTTCGCATCGACCTGCATTCTGTACTCGGGCCGCATCAGCATCGCCGCGAAATTAAATGCCGCGTGCTTGAGACCGGCTCGATGACACTCTATCACCGTCGACGTCAATATCGGTACTATATCTGCGACGAAGCAATGTTTTCTTAGCATTCCCGAAACAATAGATTAAAAAAATAGTTATTCGGTGCTGCTAAATCGACGTTTTATACTCACGGGAGGGAAATTTCGAGATATTATTGGCAACTCTTATCAACATCCTGGCGCCTCGCAGGTGGTCGTTTCGTTTCACGTGCAGTCTCACGAGGATGTAGGAATGCAGGAGACGCAAATTATTCTTCATTTCCAATGGCGTCGTTATCTTGTTTCGCTTCAACTCTTGGTACATTCCGAACAGAACGTCGTGCGCGTTCCGATAATTTCCTACGGAGATATTATTTGCGATGTTTCATTAATGTAAGATGTGGTATAATTATTATCTCCTCTGGGTCACCCACCGTTTATTTGTTCCTCATTCGCTATTATTATCGCAGTTTTAGCGGCCTCTCGGTACTGTTTTCTCGCCATGTACAAACGGAAAAGATACTTTGGGTCCTGGAAAAAAAAGAAATGGTATAAGAAACCTTGTTTGGAATATTTTTCAACGTCCGAGCGAAAAGAAATTTTCCTTCTTTTTTCAATATACGGTTGTTGCTTCCTCATAGAGGAAGCTTTGGTGGAAAAAAATGCCGAGATTTCAATGAAAACGTGTTCAGAATGTTCCAAACCGTCGAAAAATCATATTTGGAGAAAATGTCTGGATGGTTGAGTGTGTGTCGGGGTGCAAAATTCAAGCGTCTATAACTCAAGAACGATTTTATCAATCGGGTTGAAATTTGGCACGCATGTAGAGTACTTGGGTGCCTCTATTTTGAGATTTTGAGATTTTGAGATTTTGAGATTTTGAGATTTTGAGATTTTGAGATTTTGAGATTTTGAGATTTTGAGATTTTGAGATTTTGAGATTTTGAGATTTTGAGATTTTGAGATTTTGAGATTTTGAGATTTTGAGATTTTGAGATTTTGAGATTTTGAGATTTTGAGATTTTGAGATTTTGAGATTTTGAGATTTAAAAAAGTGTGTTCGCGCTCCTAGCCTTCACGAATTATAAGAAACCGCGCTGAAACCTTGTACAGAAGTGGACCAACATAAAAAAATGTTCGCTGTTTTTGTCATTACCTTTGGTAAACCGTCACCACCAAGAAGGAAGTCGATAAGCTGATTGGCGAGTTTATCGTCTTTCGATGACGCAACGGTGTCTATCGCCAAGGTCAATGCCGCGTCATCGTCCGCAGCCAATTGAGCCGCTTTCAATAAATGTCTCAATGCCTAAAACGATAATAAGGCTTTAAAAACCAGAATGGTCGTGCTGGATTAACGCCTCGCCAAACGAGCATATACCGCATCCGTACCTTGTGATACTCCTTCGCGTGAAAATAATACTTCCCCGCGAGAAGGCTGTTCTTCTGAGCCTCGAAATGAATCGCGAGGCTGCGAAAGTCTTCCTCCCGTATATTATCGTCGTCCAGTGTGTTGACCAATATTTCGCCGTAGAGCTCCATCTTGCCGTGCTGATTTGCCAACTGGAAAGCCTCGTCGTGGCAATTCGACATTATCAAAAATTTTATAGCCGAATTGTAGTCGTTCATTTTTTGGAAAAATCGAGCAACCAACTTTGCACCCTCTATGCTCTTGGTCTGCTGCACAACTTCGACGCTTCGCGCTAAGACAGAAATCAATTGTGAAGAGATTTCAAAAATAGTTTTTACTTTCTGGGAATTAATTTTTTTTTCCTCGTTAAGTCGTCATTTTACCAGGATTGTTGAGATGCTCCAAATTGATTCTAATTATATTGTCATAGTCCTTGGCAGTTTCGTAAGCCGAGGCTGCCTCCTCGTATTTCCCTTCCGATTCTTTCGCTTTGGCGTACTGTATATTGATCTTTGGCGATGATATTTGAGGCAAAAGCTGTCCGACTTTAATCCAGTTCTTCAATTTAATGTAAGCCGAAGCTGCCTTGTCGAAGTACTCGGCTTTCTCGTAGAGCATTGCCGCCTCGTTGAATTGCTGAAACATTGTCAAGTCTCGTTTTTAGGATGGGGGTAAAGATTTTTTTTAAATTTGCTATGCCATTAAATACGCACCTTCATATTCTCCAAAATTTCCGCGCACTCTTTTCGCAACAGTCGATTGCTGTCGTTCTCCAAGGCGATTCCAACACCCCGCCGACTGTCGCCGCATCTTATGGACGTTCTCGCTATCCCAGCCAGACACTGACTCCGGTGATTTGAACTTTGCAACGATGAGCTCGAGCTCGAATCGACGAGACCACGTTCGTAGTTCACCAAGGCTTTCGGATAATTTCCTCTGAAAGATTCATCATCGTAACTCAAAAATTCCACTATTTCCATTGCCTTTGCTGCTGTGGAACGGTCAATTTCGGGTTTCCTCTTTTTTTCGGTTTTAATTGAAAAAAACTCCTTCACGTTTCGACCCTGTTCAGGGCCTTCTTCAGAAATTTGTTTATTTATCATTTACTAGATTACCTCTTCTCTTTCTTCTCCTCACAGTTCTGTGTAATCTCAGTTATGTGTATCTATTGTTGTGGGCGTCATGTTTTTTAAGGCGAGGTAAAATATGTACCACGTGACATATGACTACAAGAGAGATAGTTGCATTTTTCGAATCAATGCCATGTAAAAATGGTTGACATTTGGGGTAAAAGCGAAGTATTATCGGACGCCGTATTGAATTCTACATCCGCTAATACTTTGCCTTTTCGCGAGATTTTTACCATCGCGGAATGTCATTCGTTACAGTTTTTGTTACCGACCGAGTATGTTTCACCTCGCCTTAATTTAAATTAGTGTATCCGATGTCTTTTTCTGCCTGAGATTAAACTGAAATTAAACAGAACAATGAGACGAAGAAAGTGAAGAGGTAATCTAATAAAAACTAAGTAAACAAATTTCTGAAGAGCATTGAAACGTAAAGGCGTCTATTAAAAAAAACCGGAAGAGGAAACTCAAAATTGACCGTTCCACATTTGCGGCACAGCAGAGCTAATATTTGCTCATCGGTCACAGCTTTGAGAACCACGTTCCACTATTTGTATTGGCTCGGTTAAATTGCTTGCAAACGGAAGGGTCAAGCTTACGTGAACTCGAGCTGCTGCGCATATTCTCTCGCGATGTACGGTATCTCCTCGGGTTTCAATTTCTGAGCCAAGCTCAATGCCTGCTCCCACTGCATCAAGTCTCGTCTCAGATAAAGAGCCTCAACGGGTTTCGAAGATTGGAGAAAAAACTTTTCCGCCTGGTTGTAATTCTCGAGGAGAATACACACGTGACCGGACAACAGAGCGAGCTCCTCGACGTTCTCGAGTTTCTGAAGTGCCCACACCATCGAGGCGTCTTCCATTCTTCTGAAAACTCTGATCGCTGCGCGATAGAAGAGAAAAGAGTATTAAAAACCTTTCGTCTTCGGCGCATAAAAACACGACAGATTTTTCGAACTCACCGAATTCTATGTTCAGATTATCCATCGCACTTTTTGCCAATTTCATCCACGAGTCTTTGTCGTCGAGTATCGCGCAAGTGCTCCAAGCTTGATGAAACCTGAAAAATTACCGTGTACATTAACTTTTCTCTCTCGTAAAAATGTCCTCGATCAGTATCACGCTGTGTGTTAGTCGAAAACGTTCGCTTGCCTACGACACGTAATTTGATTCTCGAATATATCCACGATTTTCTTGTTGTCCACGATATTGCCGACTTCTTCGTGAGATGTTAGAGTTATCTTGGTCAATTTACCACCCGCTGTGGCGAGTGTAACTTCGCCGGCGTACATTAGGACGGGAATCGACTCAGTCGGGAGCTTCGTCGAGGCAACTTTTACAACTTTTGTACCTATTGAATCGAATTCGTAAAAAAGATTAAAATTAGGAGAAACAAGATCCGGTCTGCTTGACGTTTGTTTAGAAAATTACGAATACCGACCGTCCACGTGATACTTGACAAAAACGTAGGTAACGATGGTAGTTTTGTTGTACACGATGAATATCGAACGTTCGAAGATATTTTGGTCCCAAACAACACCCTCGACAGAGTCCGGACAGTCCGGCACCGGAATAACGCTCTCGTTTATCGGATCGTACACGTAAATGTCGTGCTTGTCGTCGATGAAACACATCTGCGTACCGTTGCCGTCCAAATATATTTGCTTTATACCGTTGCTGTGCGAATAATCTGTCGAGTGATTGAAAACTTCGAGATAGAAGTAGACGATCCGTCCCATCTGCGGAGTACAAATGTCTCAAATTTTGCAACCATACAATCAAAGAATCGTTTAGCCGCGTACACAGTAAAAAAAAGTTTGTACTTTTTACAACAACTTATTGTCAGCGAACGTCCACAATTTTTTTATTTGTTAATTTTCCGATCTGGCTCTAGTTTGACAAACAAAAGTACAAACTAAAATTGTTAATGACACGAGAAATAAAAGGACAGTTTTTTATATTCAAACTCGAATAAACATGTTCGTCACTTATTTAACAAAATAATTTTTGTGAAACTTCGTATTCCGGTTTTACGAATTTTTTTTTACCGTGTATATACTGTGTATGAATGTAAAGAAAAATATTAAAAATTGAGCCTCACGTCCGTGCCGTAAACGACGAAATCGGAGGATAGAGCGTGGCACGTTATCTTGCCGTCGGAAGTGCTCGGATCGGGAAAAATCTTCGTATCTTTCTTCTCCTTCGCGAGGGCTTCGTCGACTTTGATCTAAACACGGATATATAAAAGAAACAGTTTTGAGTATAATAATTGCGTGAAATAAATTTGTATATCAATTGTCTTACGGTGTGCAGCTGCATCTTCCCGTCGAACAGAACTGCCGAATAAATTTCGTTTAATCGTATACTGTCGACGGTAGCTAGATAGTCGCGTTCGAAGTGCACCGAGGTGTCGTATTTATCGTTCGATAATTCCCAAAACAATGCTCGATTGTTCAACGCGACTGCGGCGTGTCCAGGACCAACGGCCAAAATCGATGGCTCTATAATCGTGTTGATAACGTGAGGCTCCGGTGCATCCTGTAAGAAAACAATAAAACTTTTATTCGTGGGGAAAACGATAGAATTTTTATTTTTTCAGGGAAAATTAAAAAATGTACGAAAATTCCGAAAAAATTCATGTGGTTTCTAGAAAATCAATGAATTAACTTGAAACGAGAAAAAAACAGTTTGACTGATTATATGTTGAACAATTTTTTTCAGCATTTAGCTAATAACTTTTCGACATTATTATTGTGCAAAATTAATGTTAATATGTACAAAATTGACAGCTTTAATACAGTTGACTTTACAAATTTGGATACCATTCGGAAGTGTTCAAATTCTTAATGAATCTCACTTTTAGGTGGCAATGTACGTGTGAAGCATCCTTAAAAGGCCTTGAAAAGCGGGGAACAATACAGATTTAAAAAATTAAAAATTAAATGAATAGTTTCTATTATTATTGGATTTACCTTGTCGAGAGTGTAAAGGTAAACGATCACCTCGGTAAGACTCGAGAGGAGTCCTATTCTGTTACCGCAGACGCTCGTCAATTTCGGTATTTCGGCGAGATAAATGAGTACGTTGCAGCTGTGAGTGACGGCGGCGATCATCGTTCCGTCCGCGGACCATTCGATACTGCTAATACCAGCCTCGCCGCTAACCGTTATAACTTTCTCGGTTTCTTCGAGATTGTGAATACTGTGAATTTTTATAGCATTGTCGCCGCAAGTGGCAGCCTTTCCCGTCACATTGTTGAGGGAAATGTCGCTCAGGGAGTCTCGATGATTCTTCACTTGAAACAATTCCTGTCCGACTTCTTTTATATGCGTCGATATAGAGATGAAATAGCCCGCTTCGAAACCAACGAGTATGTAGCCGTCTCCGTACCTGGTTAAAACAAAACAATAATATATAGCTATAACATATTTTTTTTTTTACATTTTAGAAACGTACCATTTGTAAGTTACTATAGGTCCGTATCTTTTTTGAAACGCCAGTTCAATGGGGTTGTCCGGATCGAGAATATTGTAGAGGAACAACGTTGTCTTGCTCACTATCAGCGAAACCTGTGCGACCGGAACGTAATTTGTAAGTTCAAAGCAAACTTATTTCCTATATAATGCTTCGGGCGTTTTTAAAACTCCTGGAAACAACGTTCCGAGTAAAGAGAAAAGTTGCAGTTTGTTAATTTAAGAAAAGTTGTTCCTGCATTTAATAATAATAATAATGAATATTAACCCACAAGGGTATGCGCTGGAAGTGAAAAAAACAAACAAAATAAAAAATATAAAAATAATATCGCGCGAATAGTAATGTTCAAGGGGCATTGTTGCTTCCTGGATATATACCGAAGGCCCATTGTGCTCTCCTGTTATAGCTCCATCTCCTTCCTCTATGCTAGATCGTTTTCTCTTATAATAAGAGTTAGCAGTAAAATCAGAACGCCGTATCGTGCGATTAGTCGTGCGATATTATTATAATAATAATTGTAGCCGGGTTTTCACATTGATCCAATTAATAATAACAATAATTATTACTATTATTATTTACCCTGATAGACAAGCGGCACAAAAAGTAGCAGTTGGCGCAATAATTGCGACATGTGCCGCACATGTCGCAAATATCGCGCCAATATTACTACTTTTCGTGGCGCTTGTCTATCAGGGTAGGTGAAATATATTTTTGTACTAATCGTCAGACTATATTCTTTTACAGCTGTTTATAATCTGTTAATGTTTATTTTGTTTTTAAACATGTTGGAAACGTCTGTTTCGCTAGTTCTCTATTATTGAAACTTTTTGTTATATATACGTGTGCTCACGATCTCAGTTACCACTTTGGTCTCTACTAACATATTCTTATCATTGCGTAAAAGAAGATCTCCTTTAAATGAATTAAAATTTTTTAAATGTATTAAATAATTTAAAATTGAATAATTATTATAAATACAACATTGTCCTTGTGCAGCAATATTTTGGCAATTTCTTTTTACCGTGCTCTCGCCGCCTACGCGTTGGTCCATCTTCATCTCGCTGAACTGTATATTCTGTGGGTCTCCCTGGAGAGCGATCTCCCTTCTCGTGTCTCCGTCGCTGGTGCTGATGGACAGAACTCTGTCTTCTCCGGCGAGAGCTATGAGACCTTCGCTCGACCATGCTCCGCAGATGATTTTTCTCTTGTGCTTTCCCAAAATGGGTATTCGCCTGAAACCAGCAATTTTTCATTTAACTCCAAAACACAAATTTTCTTTCTTTGGCTTTGCAGAGAAATATCGTCATACCTTGAATTGAGATGATCGTAGAGTACAAGATTTCCCTTCTGAGTGCCAACCGCCAGGACGCAACTATTTTTGGCCCACATGAGGCATGTCAGGCTGTCCCTTACGCCGGCGTCGACCTGAGACTTCTTTCCCGTAGTTGCGTCCCACAGAGTTATGTTGAATGAATTGTTCGTTATTATAGCCAGGACATCACCGTCCGCGTCCCAACCAAAACCGGTGCACAAGCCGGCTATCTGAATGCGCTCTTCTATTTCTCCCTGTCTGTCGAATATTGCCACAGACGAGTCGCAGCCGGTCGTAGCCAGATGAGTGCTGTTGCCTGGCCTCCATGATATGTAAACGCTGCCAGAGCCGTGCGGCTGGTCCAATCTGTAAAGGACCTGCAACAATTTTTATTTATTTCCTTGTTTATTTATTTATTCACGGTACATGACCTTTTACATATAGAAAGTGAAAATACATGTAAAAAAAAAGAAAATTTGAAATACATTCGGTACAGTGTATCACAGATAAACTAAAATGCAAGGAACATTTTATAATACATTTAGTATTTATTCGTAGAGTAGGACCTGAGTGGATAGTGAGCTTGTATAGGTCGAGATTGGTCCGCCGAACATCTGGGACAGATTGATTCTGTTAGCGTTTTAGTTTTTGGAGGAATATCGGTCCATTAGGTTTTTCTTTCTCTTATATGTAATATATATTTTATATTATTTTTACAAAAAAATGTTTGTATGTTATATTCGAATTTTATAGCACTCGTGTTTCCCATTCAGAAATTTTTCAGTTTTATGCAAAGGAGTTGCGTCAATAAATTAAATTGCATTAAATATATGAAGAAAAAAAATCAACTCGGCTGGGAAAATTGCAAACTTTGTGCAGAGCTCGTGTTTCGTTATTTGCTCGATTTACACCTATTATCAGACTATTTAATTGAATAGGTCGAGATTAGTCCGCCGAACATGTGGGTCAGATTGATCCTGTTAGCATTTCAGTATTTAGAGGAATATCGGTTCATTAGGTTTTTCTTTCTTTTATATGTAATATATATTTTATATTGTTTTTTACAAAAAAATGTTCGTATGTCATATTCCGATTTTACAGCGTCCGTGTTTTCGATTCAGAAGTTTTTGAATTCTGAGCAAAGGAGTTAATAAATAAAATTAAACTAACGTCAATAAATCAAATTAAACTAAATATATTTTTAAAAAATCAACTTGGCAGGTAAAATTGAAAACTTTGTACCGAGCTCGTGTTTCGGTATTCGCTCGATTTGCAAGTATTATTGAACGATTTAATTTTGTATCGTGGAATGGAATGAACATTATCGCAATTGTTGTTATTATTAAAATACAACGAAGGTAAATCGATGACAGTTGTGTGACGACAGTAAACTTGATGTGTTGTTGACATACAATCTAGATATGTCTTTTATGGACTGGGAGTTTGTTTACGATGGACGGGACAAGAAGTGATTGAGAGAACCGTTGAAAAAGTTGTCTTACCTTGTCGGAGCCCATTTCGGAGTCGAAATAACACTCCGGGTGTCTCACTGTCCCGGTGACCGATACATCACGACTGTGTCACCTGTCACCTCACGTTGGGCGCGTTTCAATATTAGCGGTAGAGTACGTTTACGCCGAACTCCTTACAGCCAAAAATAATTTCCGCCAAAAAGTAACTAGGTAAGAGAGACACAATATGTATGAAGCGTATCTACTATAGATTGCGTCGTAAGGCGCCTTCGTGTAGGAATGTTCTCACGTTTCGGAGCGTTGATTGGGTGATAGAAAAACTCTCGAGGATTGCATACAAGGAATGTGGTAATTTTAGCGCAGCTGGGAAAATAAGTCTTTTATTTACCGCTGTTACAAAATTAATTAATGCGAGAAATCGTTGGCCTCGGAATGTAATTGCGTGAGTTTTGTTGTACGTCTCGTGCAGTCTCGTGTATGACTAGTTTCAAATCCAGAACTCTGAGAACTAGGCGCAAAGACGAGGATAACAGCGCCACGCTTAGCCCGTAGCGACGCCGTTAACCATGATTATATTTCCAGTGCCAGGTGTCGGCAAGGTTGTGTTGCTCGTATGCCGATGCCGCATTTGGATCTAAGTAGCTTTTATATCGAATAGTTGAAGTGGAAGTGAAATACCGCGATCGGTAATGAAAACTGTAATGAACTTTTCGCAAAGGTGCTTTCTTTTTGAGGAAAAGTAAATTCGAGCCAGATGCGCAAGGTAATTTCGCATCCGGCGCGAATTCATTTTTTCTCAAAAAAAATTAGCACCATTCAATAAAGTTAATTAAAAAATTGCAACTATTTTTCTCGCACGCACAGCTGTTTCACTTCCCCTTAAGAGCATGTGCAATACCGCGGTCGGTAATAAAAACTGTAATCAACTTTTCTCATGGATTCTGGCATATACGATCAAACGAAAAGTCTCATCGGAAGCAGATATCATTTCGTCGGCTTCCCATGAGACTTTTCTTTTGACCGTATATGCGAGATCCAGTGAGAAAAGTTGATTACAGTTTTTGATACCGACTGAGCCCGGGATGGACGGGGAGGGGGGTGTTTCATATGGTCTTAAGACCATATGAGACACCTGCCTCCCCGGCCATCCCGGGCTCAGTCGGTATGAAAAACTGTAATCCACTTTTCTCACGGGTTCTCGCAAGTACGGGCAAAAGAAAAGTCTCATCGAGAGCGGATATCATCTCAGCTTCCGACTAGACTTTTCTTTTGACCGTACATGCCAGAATCCGTGAGAAAAGTTTTTTACAATTTTCATTACCAACCGCGATATTGCATATGCTCTTAAGAGCATGTGAAACACTATGGAGTGTAAGAGAGATAGCATCAGGGGCGCTCACGACGGAGCGAGAGAGACACACTCGGAAAGGTGTTTCACATGCTCTTAAGGGGAAGTGAAACAGCTGTGCGTGCGACAGAGACAGTTACAGTTTTCAAATTAACTTTATACAATGGGGCTAATTTTTTAAGAAAAAAATGAATTCGGGCCGGATGTGAAATTACCGTGCGTATCCTCCTCGAATTTGCTTTTTCCTCAAAAAAATTAGCACCCTTGAGAAAAGTTCATTACAGTTTTCATTACCGACCGCAATATTTCACTTCCCCTTAAGAGCATGTGCAATACCGCGATCGGTAATAAAAACTGTAATCAACTTTTCTCATGGATTCTGGCCATATACGGTCAAAAGAAAAGTCTCATCGGAAGGGGATATCATTTCGGCTTCCCATGAGACTTTTCTTTTGATCGTGTATGCGAGATCCAGTGAGAAAAGTTGATTACAGTTTTTGATACCGGCTGAGCCCGGGATGGACGGGGAGGGGGGTGTTTCATATGGTCTTAAGAGCATGTGAAACACTATGGAGTGCGAGAGAGATAGCATCAGTGGCGCTCTCAGCGGAGCGAGAGAGACACACTCGGAAAGGTGTTTCACATGCTCTTAAGCCGGTGTGCAAGACCTCGCACAGCCGCTTGCGCGATCTACGCTCAGTCGGTAACGACAAATCGCTTTCCCTGTTTACTCCAAAACTGTTGATATTTTGGACAAAAGCAAATTAGGTTTTCACAGGCAATATTCAGAAGCATAAAGCATGAAATATTAAAAGTCTCGGTGAAAATTGGAACGGCCATTCATTACCGACCGTGGCGGTGAATTAAGTAATTTAATTTTCGACCGAATTATTTAAGTAGCCCAATTACCTGGACTGCTGAAATTTTCATAAAAATGAATATCCTCAATTATGAAGTTTTCATGTATAAAACGGTATATTAAATATAATATGCTGAATTGAGGTGAAATTAATTGATCAGTCAGTAAATTAAAAACTGTAATTGAAGCACGATTTAGCATTACATTAAATTAAGTTGTTACCGAGCGTAGCAGTGAATTAGGTATTATATCTCCAACCAAATTACTTATTCAACCGAACTACTTTGTCTTGTATTCTCTAAAAAAAGAGACTTAGTCTCTAAAAAAAGAAACTTAGTTATTTCTCTCGTATGCGAGCTGTCGATCCTTGCTTAATAAACTCTAATATTATTCTTTTAAATCCGCTTCTTATTATAAAACACAACAGTACTTCCCGCACATTTTACATCGAAGAATGTTTTTCTTTCATAGTATATAAGATTCGGGTACATGGCTGAAGCGGCGTCGGCAAGAAGAATCTCAGTTTCGGGTTATGGATAATTGGTATTATACTTTTCTTGGTCACTTTCACGTTGTCGCATTCCACGTTGATGCTTTTTTTCATACTGTACGAAAGTACTTACTGATCGACAGTCCACGATGACTTCCATGTCATCGTATGTACCTTGCCTTAACATTATCACAATAAAACAGATACGATATGGATATAGATGGGACGTTCTATGCACGTAACTGAGCGAAGTTCGTATTGCACGAATGTAGATTTATGGAAAAAGGCAAAAATAAATAAATCCTTTTTTGTTTGTTTTTTATTCAAGAAGCGTAGAGTCGCGCATTTTTTCACAATCTAAAATATCGCTTTCGCTTATTGATTACAAAGGCACTGTGTACGATTATATACAATTTTCTTTTATATATATATATGTATCTATATATATATATATATATGTAAACCCTATTGTACGTTTTTATCCGTAGTCGCGACTCTGACCTACAGTACAAAACGCGTGTTAACATCGACTCACGATTTTCCAGAATCGCGAGAGAGTGTATATACTATACACACACACACATAGCCACTAAAAATGTTCGCCTACTCTTAATAAATACTGTGTCGTTATTTAATTTACGTGTTTTTTTCCATTCATTTGGGTAATCGTTACATGTAGCGAAAAGACTCGATAGGAAATTGTATAAAAAATCTCTAACGGGGAATTATTGACTTCGCTAAAGTTTAATAAGGAGTCCATCGTAATTTTGATTGGCAGAAAAGATGTAAATCTATTTTAGTCGTTCTTTTTTTCTTCTATACATATTATTATACACTCTGCAGCTTGGCTGGGGTATCAACGATGCTACATCTCATTTCTTTCGATCTCTCAAACACGAAGGACCCCCGACGGTTTTCACGAGAAGGCAGAGAATAATCCGTGATAACAATAAAATAAAATCAAAGAAACGAACATCGCATCGGATCTCTATTTGGTGATTGCGCCAACAATTATTATTTTTTCTCTCCGGCGATAAATCCATCGCACAAAAATTTCAGTCGTTAGAATGTTTTGGTCGTGTTTGCTTGAGCCTTGGACTCTCCGTCGATGACGTTGATTTCGTTACACATTTTTCGTACTTTTGTGTGTTTTTACTTTATCAATATTTTAATTTA
Source organism: Ichneumon xanthorius (assembly GCA_917499995.1). Taxonomy (NCBI): domain Eukaryota; kingdom Metazoa; phylum Arthropoda; class Insecta; order Hymenoptera; family Ichneumonidae; genus Ichneumon; species Ichneumon xanthorius. The sequence continues at coordinate 2,266,022 of OU824205.1, forward strand.
CAGTAAATATGTTAATGGCAGTATCGAAGTTGGCGAATACTATGTCGTGACGCCCGCGTCACGAAGTGGACAAAAAAAAAGAAAAAAAATTGGACAAACGCCAAGCTCGCTAGCGAAAAACTAAGGGAGATTCACAATTTTTTTTTCTTTTCGCATTGTAAATATAGCCCTACGAATGCGTAGCAAAGTTCGATTTTTGTCGTCGCTCGACATTTATCTCACAATGTCGAGACATAAACAGTTCGTTCACGAGACATCGAGAGGCGCGAGATTGTGAAGTGATCGTATAAAATAATATGCGGGGGAAAAAAGAAGAAAATAAACATTCAACACCGACTCGATGAACATGTGTTTTCGAGCCTGTTGAAATTCTTCGTTAACCACTTGGTCGCGCCGCCGCCACTCGGGGCTAGTCCTCTTGTCAGACGCGTTCTTGCGCGTATCTGCACCACGACCGGCCATTGTTATTGTCCTCGTGGTGAAGTAATTCTCAGTCATCGAAGTCGTGTCTCAATTTTATGTAGAGGCAGGAACCAAGAATAATGCCGAACACCTCGAGTACCGAAAGCCCGAGCCCGACTGCGCCCAGAATTATTAAATGATCCTTCGTCGTTTCCAGAAACTTGTAAATGCATCCCTGAAATATAGATTAAGACATTTTATTAAAAGCTATAGAAATAGGTGCAAAGTAATTTGCAGATGGCTGAGTCATTTTTTTTTACTATTTTGAGCATAGCTTTCCCTACGAGAAAATTCGCTGATCGATTTTTGGCTTCCTCATAGAGAAAGCTATGTAAAATTGTAAGAAATGGGGAAGCCATGTGCATATTACTTTGCACCTTTTTTTGTAACATTAAGTAATTTCTACATATCATAAAATTGACAAGAGCGAAAAGTTCCCGCAAAATTTATTTTAGAAAATCGCTAACTGTAATGTTAGCGAAAAACCGTTATAATTAAAAACTATTTTCCACGAATGATTACAAATCTGTAACTGATTTTACTCTTAGTGTGATATTTAATTCAAAAACTCGTGTCAGAAAAAATAAATAAATTCAGAAAAATTCTAAAATTTCAAAATTTAATATAATTGAAACTGTTACATCGATTTTCGCCAAATTTAATGCCAAACATTGTACAGTGTTAGTCCAGTCCCATGTCAAATTTAAGCTCGATACTTCCACGATTACTAGAATTAAACTGTTTTTATTAATTTTTCAATTTAGTAATTTAATTAAAAACTTCAAGACTGCGGTGCAAAACCAAATTCTACGCTTCGAGTAAATTTCTAGGCGACGGTTTACCGTTGTTTTTCTACTCTAAATATCTATTTTCTTAACACTCAAAGTGTGAAATATTTACTTGTTTTTCTTTCTATAAAAATGTCAGATTTATTATGTTAATAAACGAATGTAAAAGGGATTTTTCCCGTCTATAAATAAATAAATAAATAAATAAATAAATAAATAAATTTTTCAAAAAAACAAAATTCCATAAAATGTCATCGCTGATCGCCGCTAAAAATCGTCTTCCTCGACGTTTTGGACTGTTTCCAGTGCGATGACACAAAAATCTCGAAAACATTTTATTTTCACAAAAAAAAAAAAAATGTTTTCTTCGATTATAGTTCGAAGTGCAAACTCACCGTGTATTGTATATTCGATGGATGATCGCGCTTTCCGCACAGCGGTGTCACCGTTTTGCAGCAGCTGTCGGGTACGAGACTGCCGTCACGGAGGACATCCTCATCCTTGGCCCATTCGCTCACGAGCCAATCCTCGAATCTCAGAGCACCGCAGCACTTGAACTGAAACATGAAGTAATGCATTTTACCTTCTCCTATACATTTTTTTTTATGAATGTAATAAAAATCTGTAAAATGAAAGAAAGCAAACTGTAGAACAATTTGACCAAGGGCGTTTCAAGTGTCAGATTTTACAGGATGTTGAATTTAAAAAAACTATCGGAATAAAAATAAAATTCTACCGGACTTAAAATAAAACTCTACCGGAATGGAAATAAAACTCTACCGGAATACAAGGTTACCGTTTACCTTTGTATTCCGGTAGAGTTTTAGTTCAATTCCGGTAGAGTTTTAGTTCAATTCCGGTAGAGTTTTAGTTCAATTCCGGTAGAGTTTTATTTCAAGTCCGGCAGAGATTTATTTCATGACCCTGAAGATTTCTGCATGACATCAAATTTCATCTTTGGCAAGTCTCTATCAATCCACGGCTTTAGAAAGAAAAAAATATTGTTCACTTGTAGAATTTTATTCTTCAAGTGGACTTCCCCAAGCAAAGTTTGTGCGATGCAAAATGCAGCCGTTATAACTTTATTTCAAGTTCGGTAGAGTTTTATTTCAAGTCCGGTAGAGTTTTATTTCAAGTCCGGTAGAGTTTTATTTCAAGTCTGGTATAGTTTTATTTCAAGTCCGGTAGAGTTTTTTTTACTTTCTGGTAGAGAATTTGGTAGAGTTACGGTAGAGTTGTAACATGGTAGAGATATTTTCTGGTAGAGTTGTGAGTGGTAGAGATGTGAATGTGCCAAAGCGTGCGTTCTTGAATGAAGATCTTCTCAGCCATGCGTTCTTTTACTTATGACTGACCACCGCTAGTGGATTTTTTAAATCGCCGACGGTACATCCGATTCTTTCCGCGCAATACATTTCCTCCGCTTTGATAACGAAAGAACGTTTATCGGAGCAGATTTATGTCAAAACTAAGCCCCGAACAGGGAGAGCAGACTGGAATATAAGAACGTCTATTTCAGCTGCGTATACATGTGGATAGCTGTCGGATATTTCTGGATTTAGCCGGACGGAGCAAAACTGCATTCAAGACCATACCTTCAAGACCATATCTGAAGACCATATCTGAAGACCATATCTGAAGACCATATCTCATTACATGGATATTCTTTTTTAATCTTAATAACTCACTTCTATCTGCATCTGGTCGATGGCCGCAGTTTCTCTGGATCTCAAGGAATAATTGTCGAGGAAAGTGCGATTCAGTGTCATTTTGAGTTCGGGACCAACTTGTTCCTCGTACAGTCGGGCCAGTGCCCCGACTCCGGCTTCGAGCACGAGGACCGCCATCACGACGAAGATGTACTGCAAATGAAAAGAAATACAAAAATGTTAAAAGTTAATATCTTATCTCTCTATAATATAAAAAGATTTCGGCGCTGTCACCGCCACCGCCGTCGCCGCCGTGTCAAGAATCGAGGGGGGGGGGCGGGTTGTTCGAATAATAAGGGCTTCAGTCCATCCTTAAAGGGACTTGGAATAATAAGGGCGGGGGGGGGGAGGGGGGTAAAAGTCTTTTTTTTAATATGTATATATCTCTCTGTAATATAAAAAGTTTTCGCCGCCGTCGCCGCCGTGTTAAGAATCGAGGGGGGGGGGGCAGTACTTTGATGGGTGACCGCGGTCACCAGAAATGGGTGCGAGCGCGCGAAGCGCGCGAGCCACAATAACCCGCTAGTATATATACATATGTGGGAATAGTGGTCGTGGCGAGCGTGAGACAGAAGACAACGGAAAGCGTTGACTAACGAGAAGACGGAGACAAGGGACAGTCCATCGTAGAATGTTAAAGAGAACACATCTCTGGCCTTCGCGTTAAATATTTTGCCATTTGACCATTTAATAAACTGTTCGTTTTTATATATATTCTCGTCTCATTTCCCTTCAATAACAACATCACCACTGTCGGATATATGAGTATGAGTGTGAGAGCGGCAGAGGAGTGGCGGTGAGATGAGTGCGAGCGGGATCACGAGACAATGAAGGATCGTTGTCAGACTCAAAAACCAACAGGAGTCAGTCGAGACTCAATCGTCGTCACAAAAGGTTTGAAGAATAAACGTTTCCTTTAACATCTTCAATCCTACCATGTGTAATGAATTATTTACCGATTAAATGCTCTACACTACTATATATATATGTCTCTATAATATAAAAAGATTTCGCCGCCGCCGCCTTCGCCGCCGTGTCAAGAATCAGGGGGGCAAGGGGGCGGGGCCAGGGGGGTCAATGGACGGGGGCAGGGGATAGGGGATCAAGGGGGTCGAGGTTCGGGGCGAGGGGTCAAGGGGGCTTAAAGGACTTAGGAATAATAAGGGCTTAAGTCCATAAAGGGGTGCGAGCGCGCGAAGCGAGCCACCAGCTCCACTAGTTTAGAGTATAGACTAGTTTAGAAATAACACCAATGTTAAGAAATTAAAAAGGGCGGTGTTTAATAAGCCAGAAAGTTCTCGTGGTATGTCCGGTTAGTTCCAGGTCTTAATCTTGACTGTCAAACTACGATCGTACTGAAGTCTCTTATCGTCCGTTCAACTGTCAGATCGATGCGAGCGGATCCATTTCCATTCCCTTGTGCTCGCATCGATCAATAAGTAAGTTATTAAAAGAACTGATTCCGTTACAATATATTGCAACCAGTCGGGTGGTTGCAGGCCCCTGGCGTCGCCCTCCTATGGCGCTACGGAGTTCTAGCTTTGGCCAGTATAGATCGCGTTGGATACGCGGTCCACCTGTACCTCAGTCCCTAATTACACCCGTTTCCGAAATCGCGCGGTCACCCGATACCTCCTTCTCTCGTCATTACACCTTCCGTCCCACCTCCCTGTCCACCCTTCCGGTCATCTGCGAATTGTACACGAGCTCACACGCGTTGAACGAACAAAGAGCGGCAAATTAGTGGCAGTAGTAAAAGTGCACTTTGGCAATATCGTGTAGTGTTTCTAACAGCTGGTACATCTCTCTATGTAGTAATTACAACGTTCACATAGCCATTGCGGATGGGCCATCGACCTTCAGCCCAGGGTTTTCACCGTTAGGAGTCCTTCAGCTCGGAGTTTTCACCGTAGTCGGCTGGATTTATTAATTTTTTTTTCCCTAGTTTATCAAACCTATTGCTGCATTTTATTATCTTGCAATTGTCATCTCTGGAGTATGTGCATGTGCAAGTGTATGATGTATACTTGTTTTTATATATTTTCCGGGCCTCGATATTGCTCATTTGTTGAAGCTGTTGGAAGATTGTATGCGTAGATGATTTGTATTTGCGTGTTAACTGCTGGGTTGCGTGCATAATGGCTCAATGTTTTAGCGAATAGTTTGCTAAGTTGTTTGGATCTATCCGCAATGGGTGTGATGCCTGTTGTCTCGTATAGAGAGGTGTTATGTGGGTTGTAAATAGAGTTGCTGGGCTGACGAATGCTTGTAACACCGAGAAAAAAAAATTATTTGACGGCCACCGTTTATTTGGTTTAAGTAAAATAGTCATTTGATTTAAATAAATATTTATTTCATTTAAGTAACTATTTACTTAATTTAAATAAATATGTATTTCATTTAAGTAACTATTTACTTAATTTAAATAAATATTTATATCATTTAAGTAACTATTTACTTAGGGTAAAAGTGGGGAATATGGCCCGGTCCATATATAATTGATTTACGTGTTAATCGAGGTGGGTATTCACCACTTTTACCCTAATGTAAATAAATATTTATTTAAATCAAATAAATATTTTACTTAAACCAAATAAATGGCGGCCGTCAAATAATTTTTTTTTCTGGGTCTGGTCGCTGAATTGTACACGTTTCCGCAGTTTTATAACTTCAGCGGCAAAGTAATTCAACAGCGCTGAAGGACTCAGGTCGATGGCCCTTTGCCAAGGTGTAGAATTGTCATTAGGTGTAAAATTAGTATAAGAAGATGACTGTACAAATATTAACTTTAGCAATAAATCTCTTTTACTACTAATTCAACATTTATTGTAAAATCTGAACCGTATCGAGCCTTCTCGATTCAATTGCGACGCCGAGCCAATTGCACCGAGTGTGTGTGTCTGCATATTAAATAAGGTAAGCGCAGCTTGTAATGTAATTCCGGAAACATATACGGCCATTACGGCAACATGCTTTCAGCCCCTACGGCTGACTGGGCCGTCTGATAATCCGGCAAGTGTGTTCCGGCGAATCCGGAACCCCAAATGGGATTCTGGGTAAACATGACCGTCGAGAAGCGGAGTGCGCCAAACTGAGGACGATTCGAAGATTATACCGCACGTCTGTGCCCACCGGACGCCGTGCATCCTCCACCTTGGCCGTTTCGAGTCCACTTGCAGTCGACACCAGCCCACCAATCAACTTACACAAGATAAGTTCATGATTACGCGGGAGATCGAAGGTCCTGAGGGCGTTCTGCCGTTCTACGCTCATAAGATAGACTGAATCTGTCCTTGGTACGGCAAGTTTTAATTACATTAGGGCTCCGACATTTCGGGCACACACAGAAAAAAGTTAGGGGCGAGCGGGGAAAAATGGCACAACGGGGCAAAACGGGATAATGAGAAAAAACGCAATTTTTCTCAATGACTTTTGGACGGTGGCGATGGTCGCCCGTGGGGCAAAACGGGGTCGAAAATCCGGATGTATCGTTGTGACAAAATGGGGCATCCAAAAATTATTGGAAAATTAAGTTTTGCCTTCACTGTCCCGTTTTGCCCCACTGTTCCATTTTGCCCCGCTCGCCGCTACGTAGGAAAGGTTACAATATTTACTTTTTACCATAAAAACAGTTTCCATGGGAAACGTCTACATTTTTTAGTTACGAGAGTAACAAAAAATTATCGTACCAACCATAATTCTAGTTTAACCAATTGAATATGGACTATCAGAAACTATCTATATAGACGTTCCGGCTTGGAACTATTCGTTATCGTAGAAAATCCTATAACTGCATCTTTCTTTTTAGTGCACTCGCTGTAAATTGCATCATTTTGTTCGCGGTAATATTTCATACGCGTTCGCCGAAGTTCATACAATTATACGTGTTCGCGCGCTGATATGTCTGGCGCATTCGCCACAAATTACTCTAATTATCCGCGATTCAATGCGTTGGGAGCTTTTGCCATTATAAGTAGGATTATTGTTTTGATCTATTTTCGGTCAGTCATATAGAAAGTCAGACATGTTCGGTCCGGTCTTGTGGTCCGCAGGTTCCCGCGATTATTTTGTCAATGATAGTATTGTATTTCCCCATTCACCTCGGAAGTTTGAATGAACCATTTGATGATGGGTGGTTCGTTTCACGAACGGTTCACGATCACGATATTGTAAATGTTAGCACCTGTCGGTTCTCCCAAAGCAAAATCTTCCATAGATTCGTGATTAAACGAATTGCGTGAAGAAAAAAAAAACTCAGATAAGTGAATTGCTATAATATTTACATATATAATTTTTGAACATATTATGAAAAAACCGCAAAATTGCTAATTTGAACTAATTTTTTTTTCTTTACTTACTATGTTATCTGAATTTCTTATGTAAAAGGGCATGTCCCGTAAATAAATAAATAAATAAATATATGACACAACGTTCATAACAAAAGTTCGCGTGTAGAATCCTTCACCGCAAGTCCGAGCGAGGAAGAACCGGAAGTGGTCGGTAACCCATAATGCGTATCGCTGGCTAGCGTGCTCCAGTGCAAGACTCATTGTATTTTCCATTCACCTCGGAAGTTCGAATGAACCATTTGATGTTATGTTGTTCATAAGTGATCTCGTCCATGAAACGCAACTGAACGTTCCACGACCACGATGTTGTAAATGTTATTTACCTGTCAGCTCTCCTAAAGCAAAACCTTCCATGAACAATATAGATTCGTTCGCGGGTCTCGAAGTACGACGTAGGGGACACCGGGGCAAGATGGGCCCCCTAAACAAATAACGCGGCTACAACGCTGCCGAAAGTGTAATCTACTATTTGTCACCCAACAATGATATTTTCATAGGTTTTATAACCCGTCCCAAATGAACATTTTCTGGGGCGAAACGGGCTACCCGTAAATTTTCCAATTTTTTTTTTTTTTTTGTACCCCTTTTTGTCCCGCTTCCCTATTTTGCGTTTTCTCTGCTTCTGTCATTGGCCACGAAAGGTTTTTATTTTTCCCTTCCAGGTTTTCATATGTTTTTTAATCATTTTGGGGTGGCCCATTACGCCCCGGGTCGGCCCGATTTTTCACTAGCCCATCTCGCCCCGGTTTCCCCTACATTACGTGGAGAAAAAAACTCAGGTAAGTAAATTGCTATAATATTTATATACATAATTTTTTAACACTATGAAAAAAGCGCAAAATTGCTAATTTGAACTAAATTTGTGTTTTTTTTCCTTTACTTACTAAGTTATCTGAATGTCTTACGTAAAAGAGCGTGTCCCGTAAATAAATAAATAAATAAATAAATATATAAGTAGATGTAAATTTATACCGCAGCGTTAAAAACAAAAGCTCGCGTGTAAAATCCTTCACCGGAAGTCCGAGCGAGGAAGAACCGGAAGTGGTCGGTAACCCGTAATCAGCGCCGCAGGTTAGCGCGCTCCGGTGCAAGACTGATCTCCATACGCAGTGTTAATCGTAGATACAATTGTAGAAAAAAAAATACATAGGAACGAAATGATCACGCTCTTGGATTTTTAACGTCGAGAGAAAGGTGAAAGGTGGCTCGTGGCTCTCGAATAAATTTTTCTCTCCTCGAGAATGTGTCGAAAACTTGTCCCCGATCCATATGCAGTTCGTACTTCATTCTTATTCATTCCGAAGTCGGGAGAGGATAGCGAAGCTCATGTGCCGAGGGCTTGAATATATTCTCGTCTCGAAACATCGAAGCCCTTTCTCACTATCTTCTCCTTTCCTCCTCCTCCTTGTCTTCCTATTCCTTGTCTTCGTAGGGTTTACATAAGCGTGGGCAAGAAAAGGAAAATAAGAAAAGAAAATAATAGTTACAGCAGCCACCCACGCGTTCGGATCAACAGCCGTGAGTCTCGGTCGACTCTCGGCGTACAAATAACGCCGTCGTTCCTCACTGAGCATATACTCATCGGTGCTCGTGTGTACACACTGTAGTCGAAGCCTCATCTCGCCCGAAGGAAAAACCGAACCTTCACTATTGCGCAACTGGAAACGAGACCGTTCACGACGTTGTTCCCGGTAACTCTTTGCCATCTATTGCTTGCACGGGAACGGTGAAAAAAAAAAGAAACGCGAAGAATCCGACGAAAAACTGTTGTGAGGGAGGACGAGGGTCAGAATAAAAGAGGAGAATGGGCCGTGAACAAGTTAATTTGGATACAGTAAAAAAAAACAATTTCTCACGAAATTACGTTCAACATCTTTTCTCTCCGGTTTTTTTCGGTTCGTTCTCTCCTTTTTGCTCCATGCGACGCTTTAATATTCGTCACTTTTTTTCACCATTTTTCGATCATCAAGATGAGAAAGATATAGTAAAAAAAAATAATAAAAATGATTTTACCAACGTGCCGAGTATATTGGTTTGGGCGTCAAAGGGTTAATTAACAGAGTTCGAGGGAAGGCATCGAGACTGGTGAGAAATTTGCTCCGTGAGACGTCGAGCAAATTTCATTTTCGTATTAAGATCTAAAAAATTGAAAATTTATATTTTCTTTCAATCATCTCGATTAAGAAGATTGTCGAGTGGTTGAGTAAAAAAAATGGTTACTCTCGGTCGAAAAGAGACGTCGCCGAATCGTCATCCGTCCGAATAGTATTTATCCGAATCGATTCGTAGGGGGTTATTCTCAAGTCAGTCGATTGCAAAACGTAAGTATACGTTCTGTCGCTGTATTCGTTCATACGTTTATACTCATACAACGATAGCACGTATACGTTTTGCGAACGAATGACTCGAGAATAAACCCCCTAGATCTCTGGGATTCATATTCACTAGACTAGTGTAGACTAGACGAGACTAGTTATATTATGTGTTTCGTGATTCGAACGAATGATTATTCGAACGAATGATTATTCGAACGAATGATTATTCGAACGAATGATTATTCGAACGAATGATTATTCGAACGAATGATTATTCGAACGAATGATTATTCGAACGAATGATTATTCGAACGAATGATTATTCGAACGAATGATTATTCGAACGAATGATTATTCGAACGAATGATTATTCGAACGAATGATTATTCGAACGAATGATTATTCGAACGAATGATTATTCGAACGAATGATTATTCGAACGAATGATTATTCGAACGAATGATTATTCGAACGAATGATTATTCGAACGAATGATTATTCGAACGAATGATTATTCGAACGAATGATTATTCGAACGAATGATTATTCGAACGAATGATTATTCGAACGAATGATTATTCGAACGAATGATTATTCGAACGAATGATTATTCGAACGAATGATTATTCGAACGAATGATTATTCGAACGAATGATTATTCGAACGAATGATTATTCGAACGAATGATTATTCGAACGAATGATTATTCGAACGAATGATTATTCGAACGAATGATTATTCGAACGAATGATTATTCGAACGAATGATTATTCGAACGAATGATTATTCGAACGAATGATTATTCGAACGAATGATTATTCGAACGAATGATTATTCGAACGAATGATTATTCGAACGAATGATTATTCGAACGAATGATTATTCGAACGAATGATTATTCGAACGAATGATTATTCGAACGAATGATTATTCGAACGAATGATTATTCGAACGAATGATTATTCGAACGAATGATTATTCGAACGAATGATTATTCGAACGAATGATTATTCGAACGAATGATTATTCGAACGAATGATTATTCGAACGAATGATTATTCGAACGAATGATTATTCGAACGAATGATTATTCGAACGAATGATTATTCGAACGAATGATTATTCGAACGAATGATTATTCGAACGAATGATTATTCGAACGAATGATTATTCGAACGAATGATTATTCGAACGAATGATTATTCGAACGAATGATTATTCGAACGAATGATTATTCGAACGAATGATTATTCGAACGAATGATTATTCGAACGAATGATTATTCGAACGAATGATTATTCGAACGAATGATTATTCGAACGAATGATTATTCGAACGAATGATTATTCGAACGAATGATTATTCGAACGAATGATTATTCGAACGAATGATTATTCGAACGAATGATTATTCGAACGAATGATTTTTCGAACGAATGATTTTTTGAACGAATAACGATTCGGCGACTTGAAGTTTGAAAGTTTAACGATTCTGGAAAATGACGTTCGGGGAAATTATTATTCGGAGGAATAACGTTCGGGGAAATTATTATTCGGAGGAATAACGTTCGGCCAATTACCATTTCCGAAGTTCGCTTCAGCGAAGATTCGGAATAATCAAGTACCGAAAATTTGGCAATTCGGAAAAATAACGATTCGGCAGTTTGCCGATTTGAAAAAATTTGGTTTCGGTAGTTCGAATATTCGGATGAAGTGCGTTAGGACCCATGACTTTCGGCCACGATTCGGACAATTGTAGTTTCCTCAAATCGAGGTAGCTTCCATTTCCGTGCGTGGATGAAAAAATTCGTCCTCTCTTATCCGACGCGAGGGACGGTAAATCCATTAAGAGAATTCGTGCGTTTCGTACAGCCGGGTTTCCCCGTTTCCGTTTCTCGTAGAGATCCGCGGGTCGTTTTCCATAATTTTCCACGGCATGCAGCCGGAACGAGCGGCGTATGAGGCTCAACGATATGCTCTGTAAACCCTTTCGCTGCATATTCATGGGTTGGTGTGAAAATTCAGGTCTACTCTATCTAACCGGGTCCGCGCAACCGGAGGGAAGGATCGAGCTCTGCAAACGGCCGCGGTACCGGCTCTGCTGCCGGCGCGCTGCGAAGGGAAATACGCTGGAACGCGTATTATATCCTTGCACTTCCCGAGCGACCACCTCGAATGCGCTGGATGTTTAACGTACCAGCGGTAATTCCGTATACAGTGGTAATACGTACAGCGGTAGAGATTGTTCGCTCGGTCGTTTCGCTGACACAACCGAGCGTAAGATTCGCTCTTACCCCAACTACTTTTGCGCGGCTCATCGTCCATTCGTTACCGACCCTTGCATAGATGGAAGGAGAACAAAATAATGTAAAAAATAAAAAAATATATATAAATAGTGCAAATGGAGAATGTGAGTTAAGGTAGTGTCTAAGTTGGTGAACCGAGAGCGAGTGGGAGCTGCGAGAGTGAGCAGCCGGGTCTAATTAGCGTCGTGCTCGAAGGCACGTGTAATGTGTAATCCATGTTGGGTATCAGGTGTAATGTGGTTAATCCGAGGCAGATGTCGATAGAAATGTTAATACGCGGAATGCTGATACAAATCATGTTAGAAGTTTGTTCGAAAAGTTTTGACCATAAGGCATGTGAGTCACTGCGATTGGTAATAAAAGTAGCGATTGATTGATTTATTTTTTACCACAGCGATCATTAACTTTTGAAATTAAATACTCTGATGAACCTAAATTGAGAACAGCTTTACGTTTTGGTAACTGTGGCGAAAATTCATTAGTCTTCGATTTTAAATGGAAATGGTTGGTAACCGTGAAGACAATTCATTATAGTTTTTGATTTTAACCGGAAATGGTTGGTAACCGTGAAGAAAATTCATTACAGTCTTCAATTTTAACCGGAAATGGTTGGTAACCGTGAAGAAAACTCATGACAGTCTTCGATTTCAACCCGAAGTGGTTGGTAACCGTAAAGACAATTCGTTATAGTTTTCGATTTCAACCCGAAATGGTTGATAACCGTGAAGACAATTCATTACAGTCTTCGATTTTAACCGGAAATGGTTGGTAACTGTGAAGACAATTCATTACAGTTTTCGATTGTAACCCGAAATGGTTGGTAACCGTAAAGACAGTTCGTTATAGTTTTCGATTTCAACCCGAAATGGTTGGTAACCGTGAAGACAATTCATTACAGTTTTCGATTTTAACCGGAAATGGTTGGTAACCGTGAAGACAAGTCATTACAGTTTTCGATTTTAACCGGAAATGGTTGGTAACCGCGAAGAAAATTCATTACAGTCTTCGATTTTAACCGGAAATGGTTGGTAACTGTGAAGACAATTCATTACGGTTTTCGATTGTAACCCGAAATGGTTGGTAACCGTAAAGACAATTCGTTATAGTTTTCGATTTTAACCCGAAATGGTTGGTAACCGTGAAGACAATTCATTATAGTCTTCGTTTTTAACCGGAAATGGTTGGTAATCCTGAAGAAAATTAATTACAGTTTTCTTTACCGATCTAGGAAAGAGACGGCGCGTCATCTTGAGTCCGAAATTGTGGATGCTCGTCAACAGGAAGAGAACATTTCACATAAGGGAAAATACACCAACCGAGCCTCAGTATGTGCTCGCTCCTTTTTACTTCGCTTTTCTTCGTGTCTCTTCTTTGCCCGGTTACTCTTTCTCGCAGTCGATGTACAGAAGCGAGAGGGGGGGGGGGGGGGAGACCCTAGAATGTGCGGCGACGGTGGTCACCGTGGTATCCGGGCGTATTTGCATGGCGTAATGAGGAGATCCCGTTCCCGTGCACGTACCACAGGCGAACCGAGGAACCAAGCGCTCTCCTCTTTTTCCTTCTCTTTCCTTACTCTCTGCTCTCTTATAGCTATAAACCCGTGCCTCCCCTCTATAGATCTACATATACCCCGCCTCGGACAGTTCGTGAGCTTCCCAGTGGCCACTTTAGGAAATCCCCGCGGTGGCGGCAACGCGACAAGCGGACACAACTATCCGCTTTGGTCCGTACGAGTTTACCTATATACATAAGTCTCGAGATACCTATAGGGGAGACCGGGGCAAAATGGGGAAACGGGGCAAAACGGGGAAGACGAACGCGATACTGATACGGGTCAAAATGGGGTACTCCAAAATTATCGCTGTCAGGACTGTCTCGCTGTGATGACTGCCTCGCTGTCAGGACTGTCTCGCTGTGATGACTGTCTTGCTGTCATGACTGTCTCGCTGCCATGACCGTCTTGCTGTCATGACTGTCTCGCTGTCATGACTGTCTCGCTGTCATGACTGTCTCGCTGTCATGACTGTCTCGCTGCCATGACTGTCTCGCTGTCATGACTGTCTCGCTGTCATGACTGTCTCGCTGTCATGACTGTCTCGCTGTCATGACTGTCTCGCAGCCATGACTGTCTCGCTGCCATGACTGTCTCGCTGTCATGACTGTCTCGCTGTCATGACTGTCTCGCTGTCATGACTGTCTCGCTGTCATGACTGTCTCGCTGTCATGACTGTCTCGCTGTCATGACTTTCTCGCTGTCATGACTGTCTCGCTGTCATGACTGTCTCGCTGTCATGACTGTCTCGCTGTCATGACTGTCTCGCTGTCATGACTGTCTCGCTGTCATGACTGTCTCGCTGTCATGACCGTCTCGCTGTCATGACTGTCTCGCTGTCATGACTGTCTCGCTGTCATGACTGTCTCGCTGTCATGACTGTCTCGCTGTCATGACTGTCTCGCTGTCATGACTGTCTTGCTATGAGGACTTTTTGTATGTAGCTGACAAAAGTTGCCGCGAGTCAAATCTAAGGGTATCCCATTTTGCCCCAGATGATTTTGTTTTAAACATCCTTCTAAAACGGGTGCCAATACAATTTTTGTGTGACAAGCAATGGATCCATGGTATCGGTATCGTTGTCGCAGGTTTTATTGCTTAGCTTCCCCATTTTGCCCCGGTCCCTCCTATATACGATGGGCAAGAGATCGTCGGGATTTTCTCGCTGCGAGGTCCAGGCGCGACGGGCGATCGCCGGAGCGTATAGATCGCAGCCGCGAAATAATTGGTCCCCGGACATGTCCCCTTCCGCCCCCCTTTCCCCTCCGCGCTGTCGCTGAACCGTACTATCTACATAGAGCAAGGTTCGGTAATACATCGAGTGTACACAAAGTCACCATGGAAACGATAATCCGGTATACATGCAGGAACGTTACTGGCAAAATCCCACGTGTGCATAAATTTACCGATGTTGCCGATACTATTTCCGTAATAGCCGTACACGAGCGTTTTGATGCTCAATATTAATAGTCATGTCGCGTAGTGCGAATTTAATTTATTTTTCTGTTTTTTTTGTTACTGTTGACAAGCCGAATGATTACCGGTGAGATCGGAAAAGTGTGTGTGTGTGTGTGCGTGCGTGCGGCGTGCGTGTGTGGAGAGAGTGTAAGGATGGGGATCGACGGATAGAGAGGACTAATGGACATGGGGAGAGAGAAATTATCAGAATCCTGTCGATAAATTACCCCGCGGCTGGATCTTCTACATATAGAAGATATGTATAGTACTTATATATATATATATATATAGTAAAGGTTCATATGCCTTTATACACAGATATATTGGGTACCCTACGAATTGGAAATTCAGGCGTGGTATTATAGTATAGGTATGGTAATTGACAGCCGGGATAGGTAACCGAGAGGTAAAGCGCCCGGAGTCAAGGAGAGATATAGGGCCTGGCGTGGTGACGCGTGCAAGAAGGATGTGAACCAGTCCGCTCGACGATTAATCGATATCGATCTTGTGAGCCGCCCGAGAACGCGGCGGGGGGATTGAGGAGGGGGGGGGGGCTGCAGAGGACGCGCAAGTAGATAGATAGGGAGTGGAACTAGATTTCTGTTTTGGATTGCCTAATATAGTAGTGGAGAGATTGATAACGAGGTTATCCACAATTCGGTCCCCATCTAGTGGGTACATGTAGATACCTTCAAAAAATGGATCATAATTTTGTGAGAATAACAGAGATTGCATAATGACAATCGCTGTCGCTGTCGCTGTCGCTGTCGCTGTCGCTGTCGCTGTCGCTGTCGCTGTCGCTGTCGCTGTCGCTGTCGCTGTCGCTGTCGCTGTCGCTGTCGCTGTCCATAGGAAAAATTTGAGTTGAATGAGTGAACGGACAGCCTGAGTCCACGTGAGTTCAGAGAGGATTGAGAGAGGAATTGCGAACACTTCTCGATGCGATAAAAATCTGAAAAAATACCATATGGAAGGTATTGAATATTAATTGTATTGAAGATTAATTTTGCATAATAATTCCAAAATGTTATTGACAAATTAACGAAAAAAAAATCCCAACAAATCACCCGGCAACCTAACTTTTTTTTTTTATGAAAATGATTTGTTAATTTTTCTGCATATCTATGAATTTTTTCAAAATTTCGTGTAATTTTTGAAAATCGCATTTTTAGTTAATAAAAAACGTCATTATCAAAATTCTGAAAAAATTCATACGTATTCATGAAGATGAACAAATTGTTTTTATATGAACAAAAAGTTAAGTTGCCGGGGGATTTGTTGAATTTTTTTTTTCATTAATTTGTTAATAACATTTTGGAATTATTATTATGCATAATCAATCTTTTCAGCACCTTCCATATACTTGATTTTTTTCAGATTTTTATCCCGTCGAGAAGTGTTCGCAATTCTCTCTCAATTCTCTCCGAACTCACGTGGACTCGGGCTGTCCGCCAGTACTACCTTGAGTCCTATGTTAAGGGAATACGTCGCACAACGACTTTTATACTTTTGGAACTAAAAATCACAAGTGTTATAAATAAAGCAATGAATAAGGTTTTTAAAAAGAATTTCTAATAATTTTTTCCCCACATGGATTTCGAGATACATGCGCTTAAAATTGTGTCAATTAGCATGAGCTGCATACGGTGCAGCGTGACAAGCAACATTATTTTTTTTTAAATATATATTTCCAGACTACTGTATTAGAATTTTTTTTTTTAAATAACATTACAACATTATTACGAACGCATTAAAAAAAATAAAATCTACCTGCGCCCATAGATTTTCGAAGACATTACAACAGTTGAAGGAGTTTCAAACCTGTAGGGGAAACCGGGGCAAGATGGGCCCCCGGGGCGAGATGGGCTAGTGAAAAATCGGGCCGACCCGGGGCGTAATGGGCCACCCCAAAGTGATTAAAAAACATATGAAAACCTGGAAGGGAAAAATAAAAACCTTTTGTGGCCAATGACAGAAGCAGAGAAAACGCAAAATAGGGAAGCGGGGCAAAAAGGGGTACAAAAAAAAAAAAATTGGAAAATTTACGGGTAGCCCGTTTCGCCCCAGAAAATGTTCATTTGGGACGGGTTATAAAACCTATGAAAATATCATTGTTGGGTGACAAATAGTAGATTATACTTTCGGCAGCGTTGTAGCCGCGTTATTTGTTTAGGGGGCCCATCTTGCCCCGGTGTCCCCTATATGAATAGATACCTAGGCCTCAACCATTGCTAGCAACATGTCCCCCACCACCCCCACCATTAGGGTAAAAGTGGGGAATATGGCCCGGTCCATATATCATTGATTTACGTGTTAATCGCGGTGGGCCATATTCACCACTTTTACCCTAAGTGACGTATTCCCTTAAATACCGTTCTACGAAGGATTCATGGCAATTCACGGATAGTCCAGAAGAAAGGGCTCAGGAGTCTGTGTACATCGGGGTCTCGAAATGGGTGAGACGTTCTCAGGTGGAGGGGTTACCCGCAACGGCGCCGAACCGGAGGCGATATCAAGCTGATCGTTCCTCGCAGAGGAGGCAACGGCGTGCGCCGCGTGCCCTGCATGGAACGAAGACGCGCGAGACCATACCGGAAATTTTCTTCCGCGTGCATGAGGATAGGAGGAGGCTTCGTGCGAGAGTATAACGTTCCTCTCTCAGCCTCGATGCCGAAGGCGCGCAACTTTTATAGCCGGGGGAGGCGGGGGAGGAGAGACGAGGAAGAATTGGTAAGAGCGCGCGGGCGGTCGAGTGAACCAAGAGCCGCACGCTTCGGATCTCCGACCACGCGAGTCGAATCGACAATGTGCCATTGCATTAGCGGGATCGGAGCGGGACTGGTTTGTTTCAGTGTATAGTTATATATACCGTAATACTATATGTTCTACCGTGGTACTAATACTATGCCGGACTCACTGAGGATCGTGCAACGGTCCATGGGACCGGGACGAACGGAATCGCCTATCGTTTATTTGTTCTATATACATACTAGCAGGTTGTTGTGTAGCTCGGGCGCATCGCGCTCGATCTATGGACTATGGAATTTAAAAACCGGTAATTTAGTTTTCCGGAGATTTGCTGGAAATACGTCACTTCCGGTTTGAAAACCTTATTTTTTTTATTGGAAGTGACGTATTTTGGGATTTAAAAAACGGAAATTTAGTTTGCCGGAGATTCACCGGAAATACTTCACTTCCGGTTTGAAAACCTTATTTTTTTTACTGGAAGTGACGTATTTTGGGATTTAAAAAACGGAAATTTAGTTTGCCGGAGATTTGCCGGAAATACGTCACTTCCGGTTTGAAAACCTAATTTTTTTACTAGAAGTGACGTGTTTTGGGATTTAAAAAACGGAAATTTAGTTTGCCGGAGATTCACCGGAAATACTTCACTTCCGGTTTGAAAACCTTATTTTTTTTACTGGACGTAACGAATTTTCGGTATGACGTCACTTCCGATCGAAAAATTAGATTTTTCATGCACTCAAAGCCCATCTCTGGCTTCGAGTGCACAAAATAAATTCCCGATACTTCTGGCTTGCATTATCCGATTTTATTTTAGTTTCTCAAGTACTTCCGCTCTCGCAAGCTACCGCGTGTTCTATAAGTGTAAGAGTATCGTATAATAGGTGTCTTACACATAGCGGGCACAATGTTTGCTCCGTACCCGAATCACCCGCTCGATCGCGCATGACTCTTCCTCGACACTCGCCAAAGTTATGTAGTTCGTCTTAAGCATCGTTGTCTACTTTCGTCCTCTCGTCGTTCCGCTCGTTTATCCCATAGTAATACTATATTTTGTGGATTCTCCAGTTTTACCAACCCTCCCCCATTTCCGCCCTGCAAAAGAGTTATGACATCAGAAAGTGAGAACTTTCCATACTTCGTGATTTATGAGCAACCGTTGAGCATATACACATGTGTATTGATCCATTCTTATCGAAAGAACCTGTCGATCTTTACAGATTTACGCTCCAGTATTTCGGGTAAGCGGGGCAAAATGGCATAGCGGGGCAAAACGGGATAATGAGACGAAACGCCATTTCCCAATAACTTTTGGATGGTGTCGGTGACGGTGAGTGGGGCAAAACGGTGTTGAAAATGCGGATGTATCGTTAGGACAAAATGGGACATCCAAAAATTATTGGAAAATTGAGTTTTACCCCCGCCGTCCCGTTTTGCCCCACTGTCCCATTTTGCCCCGCTGTTCCCTACCCGCGATCGCGGTAAAAGTGAAATGAAGATGTGTCTCGAGTGTCGAATCGATTCAGCTGGTTAAAAAAAAAAGAGATGCCAAGTCTCACATCTTCTTTTGAGCTCCGAAAAATTTGATCCCCCATCGTTATTTTTTTTGTTTTAAATCATCAACGAATTTGTCTTTTACGAACCTTCTTTGGTTTAGGCTTACACAGTTTATGACACCAGTTTTTGAGCGTTATGTTGCGCAGTCACTTCAACCAGCTAAAAATAAACCATCGATTGAAAAAAAATGTGCAACGATCGTAATACGGATCTTACTTTTTTTTATCCATTGCCCTTTTTTATTTCTCGGATAGATTTTACTACCATCGCACGAATGTAGGGTAAAAGTGGGGAATATGGCCCGGTCCATATATCATTGATGTACGTGTTAATCGAGGTGGGCCATATTCACCACTTTTACCCTATCCGTTATCGATGACTCGGTCTCTCCTCCCTTAATAATTTTTTTTATCGCCGGTCGCCGATGCCGATGCTATGAACGATGGAAGTTTGCACGATGAGATCGATGGAACTTTGCAGAACCGTTGTACAGATCGCGTTATACAGCGCCATAGCATACGATAAAAGGCACGGTGCGCAATTATAATGACATTAAAACCGTCGAGGCTTGCCGTCTGCGCGGACTGCAAGCACACACAGCGCGACTCTGCGTTACTTCTATCTGCTCCCTCGTTCCCTCTTTCGTTCTCATTGAATCTTTACTGCCGCGAGATTGCACGCGCGGTTAACGCGTTCAACCACGAAGAAACTTTTTGTGGGGGGGAGAAGAGGGCGGCTTTCATCCTTTCTTCCACTCGCTCGTTAATACACGTGGCTAACAAAAGCGAACTTTCGTTCGGTCACAGAGGCGCATAGACGAGAAAGCGGGGGAAGATAAAAGAAATTATATGAGCGGGAGAAATATCTTCGAATTCTTTCGAAGCAATTTGCTTCTCGACTTTTTTTTTTATATTTGTATACATATTGTAATGACGGAGCGAATGCATAACGCGGGTATTTGGTTTTGGGGCGGAGATTATTAATAATGATAAACGTTAATTGTCTCGATCACGTAATGTCACACGTCTGTTCGTTTTGAAAGTCTCGACCAGACTCTGTGACATGACGATCGATCGTGCATCGATTGTCCGTTCGTTCGTCTGTTGTCGAACCTAACTAATATCGTGTGTCTTAAGGCAGTTATGTCGCGAAGGGAATTCACAGTCACGTGCATGAACTTTTGACATGTTGTAATTTAACTATCAAATTTTACTTGCACAAAATCTTGAAGACCTTTACCGACCATTTGAATGAATAATTAGATCTTGAAAATTGGTCGTTTTACACGACGCTTACGGGAGAGCCGGTGAATTTGATCTTCAAATCGAGAATTAACATATTTAGATCAAAGATAGAGAAAAAATATAAAGTACTGCGGACTCGCGAATGAATCGGGAATTTATGCGCCCAAAAAAAAAGTGAAGTCGCCGGACTAATGTTCAATAGAATTAATTTTTTATGTCATATAGACGCTAATGTCTATGACTCCGGCGTACCGACATAGCTACCTTAACGAATAGTCCGCTACATATTCGTTACAATATGTACATACCGGGTGTATATATATTGCCCCCCTACTACGACAGTGTAACATCTCTCAACTTATATGGCATTATCATATAAGTTGTTACACTGTTGTTCTAAGGGTGCGATATAAGAATGTTTCTCAACCTCACGTAAGGCGGTTCGGAGCAAAAAATCTCTGAGGTGCGGCATTCGACGTTTGTACCCAAAAACGTCAACGACCGCCTTTCGCGAGATGCTTTTTTTTAGATCGAAATATATACTTCTGCGGGTGGGAGATTGACTTTTTGCCAGTTTTTGTAGTAAACCCAAAATACATATACATTAACTTTTTTGTAATTAATTTATATATAGGAAACTCTAACAATGTCCGATAGTGTGAATTTGCTAAAAAAATTCTTTTCACTCTCCAAAAGTATAGACTTCAATGTCAAATTG
This sequence comes from Ichneumon xanthorius, assembly GCA_917499995.1. Taxonomy (NCBI): domain Eukaryota; kingdom Metazoa; phylum Arthropoda; class Insecta; order Hymenoptera; family Ichneumonidae; genus Ichneumon; species Ichneumon xanthorius. The sequence goes on from OU824205.1 coordinate 2,287,224, forward strand.
AACCTCGCGAAAGACGGGCCCAAGAAAAAATCCTAAGAGGTGCCGCATTTAACGTTTGTATAGAAAAAATTCAGCTTCTTTCTTTTTGGGCCAATAAACGACAAATGCGGCATCTCTTAAGATTTTTTGTTAGGCCTGCCGTTCGCGAGGTGCAATTTCAGATAAAAATCTATATTCTTAGAGGGTGGAAAGAATTTTTTTCAACAAATACTAATTTGTTTACGAAATTTGTAAACTGATTCTCAATCGCATGAGATTGAAATATCGATAAGTACGGAACTCTGCGAATCGACGAACGAAAAGCCGTTCCAAGAGGAGTCGGCATGAAATTGCCGCCAACATCGCGATCTTTTACCACTTTGCTATTTTACTAGGAGACCACGTTCACCGAGCCGATAACTTGGCGTCACCGTTAAACGCCACGACGCTCCTCTCCTTCGAGAGTCGGGTGTTAAAATCGAAATAAAAAGCTCGTCAAATTTTCTCGTTTCTCGTACGAGACGAAGGATTGGGTTTGTGCAAAGTAGTCTTCGAAGTGGTCTTCGCAACAAGTTTACGGCTCCCAGCCAGGAGGACTCTTTGCTCTTCGCTCGCAATCACGATCGATCGGGGATCGACGCGATTTTACGGGGCCCGCGACGCGAGGACCGCGGGGGATCGAGGGATAAGGTACCCGTAGGTACGACTCTCTCGATTTCTCTCTCCTATCTCGTTCGCGTTATAGTGCACCTCGGGTTCGTTCGATAGTCGCGTCGCTCCCGCGGCTACAACCAACCGCTGCCGGTGCCGGTGCCGGTGCTCGCGAGCATAAATTGACGGTAAGTACTGGCAAGCGAGACCGGGGGTACTTAGGGAGTAATGCGGCTTTGCCCGCAGCGTTCGCAGCGGGGGCAAACAGCCCAGGCGGCGAACGGGCTGGGACCACGGGAAACTGGTTCGAACCGCGAGTTGTTCGCAGGCGTCGCGGGAGGGGCCCGCGACCGCCTACCGTCCGCAAAAAGCCCACCGGCGCGGGTTTATTTATCGAAGGGCTCTCGTGCGATTCGTTCAGCGGCACTCATGAAAAAAAAAAAAATAAAACGAAATTTACAAAAAAGAACAATGTTACGATCGAAAAAAAATCATGAAAAATAATCACTTCTGGACGTCGGTGGAATCCACGACGGGCTTGAATTTCTGCCGCACGCAGAAAAATAATTTACTTGACGACCACGGTTTATTTGGTTTAAGTAAAATATTTATAACTATTTAAGTAACTGTTTCCTTAATTTGAATAAATGTTTATTTGCATCAAATAAAGTATTGTTTTGTTAAACGATTATTTGCTTTAATCTATTCGAAGTTTGTCGATTGAAACAAACATTTTTGTTGTACCAAAAAAGTAGACCTTTGAACGTATCGTAAAAGTGGGGAATATGGCCCGGTCCATGTATCATTGATTTACGTGTTAATCGAGGTGAGCCATATTCACCACTTTTACCCTATATCACCGCGCATTTGCTTAATCCAACCATTTATTTTTCGGAGTGTAAGCATTCGAAAGGGGTGAATGTGTCCATGCGTCATTGATCTATGCGCTTCTTGCTGTAGACCATATTTACCTCTTTTACCCTAAATAAAAAAAATATATATTATTGCACTATACTGTACGTCCTTGAACACGGCTTGAAAAATCCTTGAATTTGATTCCGAACGTATAGCAGGAACCTTGCGAGGTTCTACGATGGAGGAAAAATATGTAAATTCTCGCTAGAGTTTGGGTATTTATTAATTATTATTTACTTATTTATATATTATTATAGATTGGTTCAGCACCACGCAATAAAAAAATAGAAACATTTTAAAACCAAAAATCTTACGGTCGAAGAAAAGAAATTATGAAAAACAATAATTTCATCGAATATATGTATTCATGGTGTTTGAAAGACGGTCAAATCCCCGAAGGGCTTGAATTCCTGCTCGTTAATCTTTGAAATTTATTTGTACGATTTCCATTCGTTCCTCTTCATTTTTGAAGCGCTAGTTTAGATTTTTGCGATCGGAATATTTTTGAAAAGCCATCGGGGTGAACGGGGTGAATATGTCCATGCATAATTCATGTACGTGCCAAAATTCGAGTGGGCCATATTTACCTCTTTTACCCTACATTTAAAAAGAAAAATATTATTGCACTTGTATTGTACGTCCTTGAAAAGGGCTTGAAAAATCCTTGAATTTAATTCCGAACTTATACCAGGAACCTTGCGAGGTTCTATGATAAAGAAATAGTACATTTCCATACGAGTGCGAAAAAACTTTTTCTGACGAGTGTGAGTTTGCAGCACGAGCCGAATGCGAGTGTTGCAAGCACACGAGTTCAGCAAACTTTTTTCGGACGAGTATCGAACATAATTTTATTTCACAAGGTGTGAAAATGGGGGTTTTCGCAAAGCGTGCGCAAAAACCTCAATTTTCCCACCGAGTGAAATAAAAAAATGTAAATGCCCGCTAGAATTTGGGCATTTGTGGTGTTAAGCCTCCGTTTCGGCTTTCCTGTTTCCGTCGACGTAATAATGCAGCGGCATGCAAAAGTTTGGCGGTTTGCGACGCTTCTCAAGGGCGTTTAACTATCATTTAGGAGGAATTAAAGATAATCGCTGTTGGCTATAGAGAGCACGTAGGGTGGTTAGAGCAACCGGGGAACGACCGAAGCTCTCGCTCCCTCTCTCTTGGTCTCGAGAGCGCTAACTCTCAATTAAGGCCGATTTATAGCCGGGACTGGTGAACGAGTGTATGCACCAGTGCACAGTATCCCTCCTGTATACGGTATACTGATGGTGCTGGTGCAGCAGTAGCAGCGTGCACATTCAAGTCCCGAGGTCGCGGGACCTGCAGTTCCAGAGCCTCTTCCGAGAGTCAACCGGTAGTTTCCTATCCGGCAATCCAGAACAGTTTGGAACTCTCCGGGTAAGCTCACGGTGAATTATTCCCGAGCTCTGGACAGGTGCCCATTGGTTCTCCTTTCAATTCAAACGTCTATTAAGGCGATGTCAAATCTCCTCCATTCAGTCGGTAACAAAAACTGTAATTTTTTTTTTTTTTTAGGGAGCAAATTAATAGCCTTGGCGGAACTGTGAAGATGGAGACGTCAAGTCAGTGATTCAGAGGGCTAAAAGAAACGATGATTATAGGCCATTTTTTTGATAGGGAGAGAAACAATGAAGCTTCTGAAACTTTTTGAAAAGCGCAAAAACAATTTTATCGCAAAATTGTCGCAAAGTGTAGGAGTTATTGCCTGAGCATTGAAACGCTTCGCCGGCGGAGTCTCGAATTGGCGGGCGTTTGATAGCAAAAAAACGATGTGACCTATCGACCCAAATCGGAATTTATTCAGTAGTGTATTGAATGAGAATTAAAAACATTGGTAAAAAGAATACATTTTGTACCATTTTTATTGCATAAATAAAGAATTTTTTTGTCGAGATCATTACCTTTTCGTACAAGCTCGAAAATTGATACAATTTTTCTGGTTATATGTAAATTAAAAATAATTTTGGTTTTTATGTTGCGGACCAGAATGACGCACTCCATCTTGCCCGCCAAACTCCAGTGGCGAGGCGCTTCAATAATAATAATCCCTCCAGATAATAATTCCGCCATTTTGCGACAATTTTATGATAGCATTTTTTTAATACTTTTCAAATGTGTATCAAAATACACTCATAAGTTTAAGAAGCTTCGTTGTTTCTCTCCCTACCGCAAAAAACCGCCGAAAATCAGCTTTTTTTAGCACTTCAATCGAGGTGCCTGCCATAAAAAATTGTCTTTAGCCCAAATCTTTGAAGACCGAATGAAAAAAAAAAAAAAATCAATACAGTTTTCATTACCGATTGAGAATGTTGCATATCACTTTCAGGGTCTGACCTGTACCACTGACTACTTCTGCATGCACAGCTTTGAATTATGTACGACATGGCATATATCTGTTACTCAATTGGAGTCTCACGTTATTACGTGAGACTCGAATATGGAGACTAAAAAATTGAAATTTTCATATCGCTTTCTCATAACGTCCCTTTATTCGTAAAGCTTCTTCTGTGAGAAAGCATTTTCGGTATGTTTGGCTTCCTAAACATAATTTTATTAAAATCTCGACATTTTTTTTTCACCAACATACAGGTCCATTCATTTACACAATGAATGAATTCTTAAAGTGCAAGTTCTTTTATTTTGAATGAAATAAAAATAAGAATCCGATCACAATTTGCAAATCCCGGTCAGAAAATCTTTCATCTTCCACAACACGTTCTTCGTGATTAAAAAAAATAAAATGTTTCATTTGTTTCTGATTTAAAAAATGTTGTTAATGATAAAATATTTTATGTTATTGCAGATTTTTTCCCCAGATTCAAGATTTTAACATTGCCGAGATGTTTTCGTTGCGTATCGCCATTGCAGGTAGATAAAGGCACGCAGGGAGAGCTCCAGAAGGCAGATAAAGGGGAACGATGCGATAGCGAAAAGAGGCTGGTACTGCGAGTACCTTGCAAACTACTATGCAGTGGGTGGTTTAAGTGGGCAGGTTACACATATAACAGTGTTAGCGAAGGCACATGTTGAGCGCACGCTGGGGGATAAGATAAGAAGGCTCGCATGCCTCCTGCTCGTGGTGCATTGTCGCGAATACACACCCTGCGCACTTCCACGTATACTTTGACTGTTGAGCCGTACACTGGTACGGCTGAGGCAGGTGTTGGAGAGATAACTTTGTTCCCGCGTAGTCGTTTGCCTCGCCCGTACTCTCTCGCCGAGATGCAGCTTCAACGCTACAGCCACTTATATAGTACGGTATAAACGAACATGAAAAAAAAAAAAAAAAAAAAAATAATTTCTTTACTATCGCAGTCTGCAAGCCGAGGATAATAGGGAGACCATTTAACGCTGAAAGCGTTACACAGAGGAGAGGTGATAAAAAAAATTATCACAGAAAACATTGTACGGGCTGCGCCGCCTTGGAACTTTTGCAAGTAAAAAAAAAAAAAATTATAAAAATAAAACGAATATTTTTCCCTCACGTAGCAGTAGAGAAAGGTCACCTTCGTAGAAAGTGACCTCAATTCTGCTCCCTCGGAGTCCTTCGATTCTTGATTTTTTAATATCGTTGAGCGGGACTCTTCTATGGTAGGATAACAACGAACCGAAGTGATTCACTCAGAACTTTCGATACTTTCGATGCGTGATTTAATTGCAACTCTATAAATGAATATCTGCGTTCGGCCATATCACCCAGACACTACGGGTGATATAGAGAGATCGCACAAAACACGTCTTGGTATATTTTATGTAGACTACATGAACTTCCAATCGACCTCATGGAGGGTCAAATTGAGGTTGAGTCATCTTCAATTTGAATGAATCAATCTCACTGAGGTTGACTCAACCTCAATGAGGTCGATTGGTTCAAGTTCACCATTAGTTTCGCCGTATTTAACCTCACCGAGAGGTTGAGTCAAGCTTATGTGATTAACTCAACCTCTCGGTGGTTGAACCACCTAAATCGTCATTGAGCTCAAGCGCTCATGTATGTTCGCTCCATCCACGTTTTTTCTCTCAGTGTGGCCATATCATCCTGATGAGTCAGGGTGATATGGCCACGGGGGTGATATGGCCACCCTTCATATCTTTTAACGTAACAATCCAGTGGCGCTATCCTTTGCGCAGTTTTTAGTGAATGTGGATACAACGTGATTTTACCGAAAATTATAAGATTGTATGTGCAAGAGCCAGTGCGATATGTCATGAGGCCACATTGTCCGCAACCTCCGGGTAATATGGCCAGTAAAACCGTTTTCTTTTTATTTTCTCATCTGAAACATTTGACGGAGGTAATTATTGACTTTTTGTGGTTCACGTAGACAATACAAAACATACTAAGACGTGTTTCTGCGATCTCTCTGCGATCACCCTGCGGGTGATATATCACCCGTAGCCTCTGGGTGATATGATCGAACGCAAATATTTATTGATAAAGCTGCAATTAAATCACGCATCGAAAATATCGAAAGTTCTACACTGAGAAAAAAAATTGGTTGGATTAACCAAAAGTCGCGGTGACATAGGGTAAAAGTAGTGAATATGGCCCACCTCGATTAACACGTAAGTCAATGACATATGGACCGGGCCATATTCCCCACTTTTATCCTACGTTCAAAGCTGTTATTTATTTGGTACAAATAAAGCATTGTTTTGTTAAACGATTATTTGCTTCAATTTATTCAAAATTTATCGATCGAAACAAACATATTTGTTGTACCAATCAAATACACCTTTGAACGTATGTCACCGCGCTTTTGCTTAATCTAACAATTTTTTTTCTCAGTGTAAGTGAGTTCGTGCAACTTCGTTGCGATGTTTCTGGAGTTGGCTACGATAAAAATGTTAAGGTTTGTTTTTATATTTGTTCCATTTTTCCACCGTATACCCTTCCGGGTTTTTACGTAACCCCATCCCGATTTCCCCCTAGCACTTCCTACCCGCATTCAGCTAAACTACCTAACTTCCAGTGCGTCCATAGCCGGCTTAGCTGCGCTGTACTTTTTTTCCGGGGACACGGGGAAACCACGGAAAACCCGTGCCGGTACAGACGGCCAAATTCTACTGAACCTCCAGTATTTTTGCACTTTGAGTAAAGTGCAGAAACACCAACGTTTCAGACGAAAGCGCCTCCCGCTCAACGTTTGGTGCGCCAGCTAGCGCACGGCTAAGCGGTCACCCATCCAAACACTGACCGCGAACGATCTAGCTTGACTTGGGAGACCACCCGAGAAAAATGTTAAGGTTTTTTTGGGCCGTCAAAACTCCAATTTTCATTGTTTAAAAAATCACGATCGTATCACCATGACTTACCCTAAGAGATGTCTCTTAGGACGTGTCTCTCGTCCTCGTTCCGGAATCTCATCAATGCTGATCATATTTTCATGAAGCTGCACCGGCAGCAGGCGGCTCCGGAGTTTCTTCCGTTTATCCGCTGGCCTGTCGGAGCGCTTCCGGACGACACGCGCAAGCTCGCGTGACTTCGTCTTGGATTCGTGGGCGCGGGCGCGAAAAAGTAATATCCGCGTTAGAGTGGGTGTACGAAGGGCACGGCGGTACGTTCACCCTTCGCTCGCTCAAAGGAAAGCGTACACAGGCGAGAAGACACGACGAGGGAAGCTCCCGTTCCGGCAGAAAAACGGAGGAAGCAATACCGGAAGTCGGGGCTTTATTGGACAGAACTAGCGCGGCCCGACGTTTCCTCCTCACCTACGCGAGACAACTAAGAAGCAAAGTTCGAAGCGGAGGAAGGATCGGAGCAATTTCATCCGCGATAAAAACTTATCGGGGGAATGTGATAGATAAATGAATAAACGAAGTACATAAAACCGGTGGATCGAAGCAGGAATCTAACGAAGTTTCCGGTAGTTGTGGATAGACACCACGCACGCTTTCACAAATGAAAAATTCGATTAGGTCGTAATTTCGGTATTTCGTGAAATGATAAAGATTTGGTAAAAATAAATAAATAAAGAAAATAAAAAATATTGAAAACATTAATTCTGCGTAATAACAATGCCTAGAAGACACCAACGGATTGATAAAAATAATAATAATTGTCCGGCAAATCGATAAACATTTATTTGTTGTGTGTCATTAATTCGTTGGTAACGACACGTTGATAAAAATATCAATGACTCAAGTAAAATTCGCTTGCGGGTTGCACAAAGAACATTTTTTCAATTCTACTTTCAATTCGTACAATTCCATACGGGATTGAAACGATAACATGTCACATTGCCACTCTTGTCGTCCTTGTTTAAATATCACATGGAATTGTAAGAACTGAAAGTAGAATTGAAGTAAAACATTTTTTATTTGGCAGCCCGCAAGCCAATTTTTTATTCTGTCCACATATGAATTCTTGAAGAATTATCACGTTGTTATGAAATCATAATATTCCTGATAATTTTGATAAATCCTTGAAAAATCACGAATTTCTAATGCGCGACATTTTTTTTTTTAAATATCCCATCTGAAATTCAGAACGGTTTATCTCCGCCCCCCCCCCCCTCCCACTCAAACCTACATGTACATATACAGCATGCGCAGTTATATTGTAATTTCAAATGATCCCGTTGCCTTAACTATCCCTCGGCTTGATCAACTGTTCGCATGGGCAACAACCACTAACCCAGCAGGATTTACATAGTTCATACTGTGTGTATCCAAGTTCCATTAGATGCGAAATTGCATCGTTACGGACACAGTGGGAGATTGCTCGTACCAGTAACCGGAGTGCGCATAGAGTACCCACACCCTCGCAAGTTAGGTCACAGACTATAGTTTGTGCGGAGGAGGTGCGCGAGTTCCAGCGAGTATGTGAGAGGCTGATAGTCGAAGACCGCGTCGGAGTTAGCCGATCGTCGTTGTGTAACAAGCCGTATACGCTGTGGCAGAAATAAGCATCATCCGTCGGGGGGGGGGCTGTTCCCGTTGTTCGTACAGACAGAGAACGCCTCCCCCAAGGCCGACAACTCGACTCGGCAGAGACCAACTGCCTAGAATCCCGATCATTCGAGCTACTCTAATCCTCAATCCCTCTGAACTCGAAAAGCTCCAGCTCTCGTCCCAGGTGTGCGTGTGCGTGTGCGTGTGCGTGTGCGTGTGCGTGCGCGTGTGTGTGCGCGTGTGCGTGTGCGTGTGCGTGTGCGTGTGCGTGTGCGTGTGCGTGTGCGTGTGCGTGTGCGTGTGCGTGTGCGTGTGCGTGTGCGTGTGCGTGTGCGTGTGCGTGTGCGTGTGCGTGTGCGTGTGCGTGTAGCGTCATCCAATTGTTCCTCATCATCGATGAGTGTCGCTGATTTTTATTCAAACTCTGCTGTTGAGGAGTGAATGCAAGCTTGCACGTCATACTCATGGTTGCTACGCATTTCTCGAAATGAAATTCCCTGACTTTTCCAGGTTTTCCAGACCAATAATCAGATTTTTCCAGACGTCATTTTAAGGTACTGCAGGACAAAAATGAGGCGAAATTTTGAGAGAATTATAGCGCTCTATAATAAGACAATAATTTGAAAAATAATTACGGGCAAAATTCATCGCGATGAACAACTAAAGTAACAAAATCAGATTTTTTCAATCCAGCTGAATGCTTTTATTAAGGTTTTACATGTTTTTAGTATGTGTAAGAGAAAACTTTACACAACGAGCAGCAAGTTGTAAGAGCGTCAAATTTTTATTTCATTTTCAAGCGAGTTTACTTTGATCGCTCAATATAATTTCATTTCCCTCTACTTTCACTCTCGATAAAACTTACCTCGTTATTTTATGTTTCACGAATAACACTTCAAATCACTTGATGAGACAAAGAATACGATTTGTACGTTATTCATCTTTGATCGTCGAGCAGCGACTGTCTCAGACAAGACAGAACCTGCAGGAACAGGCGCCGGTTGTGCTATATGACATTGTATATGTGCAACGACCTTTCGAGATTCGAGGATTCGCACGGCTGTGTATACAATGTATCACGACCAGCACCGTCGCTTCAAAACAAAAAAGATGAGGCCGATTTTTGTCTTACATATATTAAAAATGACATCTGGAAAAATTCGTGAAATTAAAAAAATTCACTGACATTTCTCTGACAATTCCAGAAAAAAAATTCCCTGACAATTCCATAAAAAAAAAAAAAAATGCCCTGACATTTCCAGGTTTTCCCTGTTTTCCAGATGCGTAGCAAACATGAATACTGTTCCAAGTTGGGCAACGAATGCCGTTTTGAAACCGCATACAGCTCAGGAAAATGAATAATCGATGCTCTACTCACCACAAGAAGAACGCAGCGATTCTCGGAGGACACCCCACCGCATCCGAGCCAACTGCCGACGACCGCTAATCCTCCTGCTGCGACGAGGGCGTAAGCGAGTATCGGATAGGTCGACGTTGACATCAGCGAGATGTAACTGTGCTTCGATATCACTGTCCATATACCGATGCCACCTACCACCAGTCCGGAAAGCTGTAAATTTCAAGGAGCTTCATTAATTCACACTGCCATGTCTAGATGTTTTTAGAGTACCTTGCGGAGAAATGATGTATCAAGTTTTACAGTGAAAGTGGTGAATACGACCCGGGCCACATCGAGGTGGACCATTTTCACCACTTTTACCCTGAGTAATTTACCCAGCGAATGTTACTCTTGGGACATAATAATTAGCCGAACGTTATTCCCCCGAACGTCATTTTTTCGCATACTACACTGAGAAAAATAAATGGTTGGATTAAGCAAATGCGCGGTGCCATACGTTCAAAGGTGTATTTTGTTGGTACAACAAATATGTTTGTTTAAATAAAAAAAATTTGAGTAAATTGAAGCGAATAATCGTTTAACAAAACAACGATTTATTTGTACCAAACAAATAACAGCGTTGAACGTATTTCACCGCGACTTTTGGTTAAGCTAACAAGTTTTTTTTCTCAGTATAATTTCACCGAATTTCATTTCTCCGAATAATTAAATTTCTAAAGGTCAAGTCGCCGAATCATCATTCTTCTGAATAGTATACTGACGGTGACGGACAAATACATTTTTTTTCTGGACGTATAGACGTTCGTCGTGGGAACTTTCGTATAGCAGAAAATATTATCCTTTTTACCGACAGCGATAGGTGCGCGGTTGGTGTGCGGCTCTGGCGGTCCCCAAAGTGAAGCAGTACCGCTCGAGGTCAGTACTTGGATGGGTGACCGCCTAGCCCCGGGCTGGCTGGCGCATCGAATCGTGGAGCGGGAGGTCATTTTCTCGGAGATTGGGGATTACTATGTAGGAACACCAATCTCTGGGGAAAGCGCCGTCTGTATATGGCCAGGTTGTCCGCAGTTTCCCTGTGCTCTTGTGCGAATGCGACACAGTAAGGGAATAATTCGGCTGCGGACGCAATCCGGGGGGAGACGTGGGGTGTGTAAAACGGGAAGGACCCCGTACAGGTGGAACAGCAATAAAAAAAATACTATCCATTTTCTCAGTGTGCACCCAGAAGAAAAATTATTTGACGGCCACCGTTTATTTGGTTTAAGTAAAATATTTATTTGATTTAAATAAATATTTATTTAGATCAAAGAAACATTTTACTTAAACCAAATAAGCGGTGGTCATCAAATAAATTTTGTTTCTGGGTATGACTATTTGGATGAAGGGCGTTCGGACCCATAACGATTTTCAGCCATACGACGATTCGGCCCATTGTAATTTCGGCAAATTGATGCGGCTCCTTCGACGACTGTCGTCAGTCCCAATTGGCAAGGTAAGCCTCCGATATGATGCACCATGTGCACACCGTCCACGTAAGACTTTATTTACGATTCGACGCGCGCGCCCGGCGTCTGCGAACCGGGTCGGATAAAATTTAACGAACCAAAAGCCGCGGGCCACCGACCGCGGGTAGCCATTCAGTGGCAGTGTTAAAAGTAACACGGCCCGTAGATAAAGGATGGTTTTAGGTGTCTACACTAATACAAACGTTGGAAAAATGCCCGCGGAACCGAGCCCGAAGTTATAACGAACCCGTCGGTGTGCGCATCGTCGGGTTTCCGTCTTTACAGTTTACACCAGCGCAGGAATTGCCTTGTAAAAACCCGATGGAAAAGACGTACACACGCGCGACTCGTGTAGAGATTTTTAGTGGTGCATTAAAAAAATAAATTAAAGGGAATAACAGCGGAGGATCCGTAACTCGGATGAGGACTTTATTTTACGACGCTTACCCGTCTTTCTCTCCTCCGAACAGCCATTTCGTTCTTGTACTCTCTTTTCTGTACGACCGTCCGGTTGACCGCGTGACGGACACGAGCGGCAATGAGGAAGACGACCGGCGCGGGTTCCTCACGGGTTTTCACGTCGGCGTTGCGACACGAGCCGAAGATACACGGGAGAAGGAAAGAAAGAGATCTCCTGGCTCGCTCGGATTCCAAAAAACCTGTATCCGAACGGTCGGTAAATACGCACGAGTCTTACAGTCTTAGGTTTATTCTAGCTGGCCTCTGTGGGGAAAGTACGTGTTCATTTGAATGAAATAAATATTTATTTAAATAAAATAATTTTTTTTTTTTTCAAATAAATACTTATCTGATTTAAGGGAATACGTCACAGGGTCGCGGTTTTTTGACCCTTTCGTTGACTGAGAAACGTATTTCTCTATACGTTTTTGCCCTTACAGGGGCCCCTGACACTGAAGGGGTTAATGGCGGGGAGTGGGGGGAGGTAGCTCGCAGTCGTTGCAGCCTATGTCTACACTGAGAAAAAGGATAGTGTTTTCTACTAAAAAGAATAGTTCCCAGGAAGAACGTCTATATATTTTCTAATGATATATATATATATATATATATATATATATATATATATATATATATATATATATATATATATATATAATAGGTTAAACTGTAATGATTACAACCATGCTTTTCTGTCATTGTCCTAACTACAAAACGTAGACGTTCCTGTTGGGAACTATTTTTATGGTCAAAAGTCAGTATTGTTGCTTTTATTATGTGATTTTTTCTCAGTCTATTCATATACAGGTTCGAAACTCCTTCACCTTGTAATATCTTCAAAAAATCTATGGGAACAGCTCGATTTTATTTTTTTAATGCATCCCTAATAATGTTGTAATGTTATTTTGAAACAAAAATTCTAATAAAATAGTCAGAAAATACATATTTTTTAAAAAGAATATTACTATTCACGTGGCACCACATGCAGCTCATGCTAATTGACACAACTGTAAGCTCGCGTATCTCAGAATCTTCGTGGAGAAAAAAAATTATAAAAAATTCTTTAAGAAAGCCTCATTCATTGCTTTATAACACTTGTGATTTTTAGTTCCAATAGTAGAAAAGTTGCTGTGTGACGTATTCCCTTAAGTAAATCGGCAGGACATACGTCAAGTAAATCATTTTTTGTTTATGAAGGAAATTAATTTTTTTTATAGATAGTAATTCGATGTCTATATTGATTATTGCGTGGCTGATGGTGGCCAAGTATTCCCGGCACATACACTGGGGTTTGCACAGTGCATATCGATCAATTCAGCGTGTACTAAGCGCACGCCTATTCAGCAAAGGCTTTCACACACATTGAGGTTGGTCATTAACTGTCTCAAAAGACGACCTAATACGTACCCGCTGCGCGTTCATGCGCAACGGGAACTCAATTCACGAACATGTATGGACACTCCGAGACAATTCTACGAGAGCAATGGCGTGGATTTATGGTCAAAGCCTAATGGACACGAGAGAGCTCGATAAGCGTATCCAAAAGTGTAAGGTGATAACGAAAAAAAGCGAAAAAACGCTACAACAATTGCGGGCTTCTCGTTGGGCATTGAAAACTGACGATCGCGGCCGCAGCGTGAAGTACGGCGGCGGCGTTTGCGATCGTACGTAGGCGTCGGCATCGCCGACGTGATTTTTCGATGTAAGCAACAGCGAACTTTTAACCGGATTTCGCTAATTACGGTTTATTTCCGTCAGTTCATACCTCCGCTCACAAACATCAATTAGGCTATGAAGTTTTAGTATACCAAAAGCTGTTGTCATTTTTTGAGGTTCCAAAGTTCACTGGCGCTTCCAGAAACGCATAACTTCCGTCTTTTGCCCTAGCGGGCAGTAGGGAATAAAAATTGTGCAAAATGTAAAAATAAAGATAATGTACCTCATTTACTAAACCCGTAATTTTTGTGAAGTAAGCAATTAGAGGCGATTATGTATATGGAATATTAACGTGGAATGTGTTGCAAAATTGTACTTGGAAATGATTATATATATATTTTTAAAAATTATTTATGTCTTCCACCTGGACGGGGTCCTTCCCCTTTTACACACCCCACCTCCCCCCCGGATTGGAAATGATTATATGTTTTTATATTTATATTATTTTCTACAGTTTTGTAATGGAATTATTACAAGGTCTAGGGTATGTAAAAACCCGACAGAATATACATGGAAATAAAGCTGCAGTAGAACCTCGCTTATCCGACCTTCGATTAATCGAGCCTCCGCCTTATTCGAATCGCCCGACTCATCCGAGCCCTTCGCGTTAAGGTGAAGTGAAAGTCACGTGACGGGGCCATGAGAGTGAGAGAGATAGTTGCAATTTTCAAATTAACTTATTCAATGGTGCAATTTTTTTTGAGAAAAATATGAATTAACTTATTCAATAGTGCTAATTTTTTTGAGAAAAAGATGAATTCGGGCCGCATGCGAAATTACCGTGTGCATCCGGCTCGAATTTGCTTTTTCCTCAAAAAAATTAGCACCCTTGAGAAAAGTTCATTACAGATTTCATTACCGACCGCGATATTTCACTTCCCCTTAAGCAAGATGTAGGCTCGTATAATACAGAAAACTCGGATAAAACGGATAAAGCAGCAATGCCCGCGCGCAGTAATCCGTGAAAACAACTTTATTGCATACGCGCTTAAACTTGTACAAGTATGCTTCATATTTCGACCCATAAATACAACAGTTCCGATTATAGAGTAAATGGTTTAAAGGGATTTATGATTATAGACGTTAATGTTCATTAATGAAATGATAATATTTAAAAATAACTGAACTAACGAATAAAGTTAATGCTAATATGAAGTGGTGTTATTAAATATATCTAATCCGACGTACACGGTAAAAAATCATTCCGTAAAACCGAAATACGAAGATTCGTCAAAATAATTTTGTTTAATAAAAGGACAGGTTTGTATATTAAAGTCCGAACTAGAATTTACAAACCTGTCCTTTTATTTCCCATGTCATTAACAATTTTAGTTTGTAGTTTCATTTGTAAATCTAAAACCGGATGGTTGCGATCGGAAAATTAACAAATAAAATCTTGTGGACGCTTGTGGACAACAAATTGTTGTAAAAAGTACAATATTTTTTGACTGTGCACGCTCTCCCCACATTAGCTCGGATAAACGAGGTTCTACTGTACTACTAAGCCCGCATTGGTACAATTCGCTTGACTCGAACCGCCTCATTTTTCATTCTTCATTAAGATCACCGAAGCCTCGGTAATCTCGTCCTCTTCGTCTGAAGTTGTGTTTAAACTTTCTTCGGAGATCTTTGACCGTTACTTCGATAGCGACGAGACTGCGAATTATTCCGAAGTTTCCACCCGAGAAAAGTGTCGCGCACCGTGCCCCATTCTATCCTGGGCGCACCGAAGACAACGACTTCCGTTCGTTTCTCGGCGCCTCCTCGAGAGGTAATCTCTCTGCAAATCCTTCAAGATTGCGCAGCCGAAGGGATACAGTGATAGCGGGATATACTCCGGTGAATTTTCACCGTTCTCATCTGCTTCTATCCGTCGGAGAGTCTCGGGGGGTTAAACGACTTTCGTTTTCCCGGACGACGGCATTATCTCCGGAGTCTCCGGACGGGCGCGACTTTCCCGACGTCGACGAGGAGCCGGCAGTATATTTATCTTACACGGCTTGTCGCTCGGGCAGCCCTGGAGCAGCCCGGGGCTTCCACGATACGGCACCTCTCGTCCGTTCACGATTCTCGTAAACGTGCAATTAACGCGAATCCACAAATCATCGAAGCTTCAGCGAGCAATATTTTAGGGGCGGATGATTTAAAAGAAAAGACGATAATTTATATTCTCAACTTTGTTATTACAAGGGAAGGGGGGGGGGGGAAGAGGCAACGCGTGCGTGAAAGAGATCTGACGGTGTAGGGTGAGAGAGGGGTGAATATGGACCACCCCGATTAGCACGTGAATCGATATACGGAACGGTCCATATTCACCACTTTCGACCAATCTCACACGCGCGCGGAGATATTAAATTGGAGCGAAAGGAGAGATTTACGATAGGAAATCTACGTGCTGCATGGGGTAGAGCGTACATATCTGTAGGTACTTTGGCTGTTAGAAATGAAATTTGTGTAACGTCGCGGCGCGCGTTCAACTCCCGGATTCGCCGCCTGCTACTGCGTCGGAGAAGCACCGGTGTGAAGAATTATTTCGTGCTTTGTGCGGATTAAAAACTTTTTGATACAGGTTTTTTTTTTATTTTAATGTTTTTGAACGAAATTTATTTTAGTTTCTTTTTCCAATTTTTAAAAATTTATTTTTATCGGTAGCTCGTTCGTGCAATTACTGTACAGTTCAAGACCTATCGATGTAAATTTCGTATCGCGGCCGGACGACCACAGACCAGGCGAACAGATTAATCCTCGATGGGAAATTTTCACGAAACGCGAGAGATAATTTTGCAATTAAACGAAACCTCGGAACCCGGAAAAATAATTTATTCGACGGACTCCCGCAAATAAATATTTATTTGCTGCAAATAAATAATTATTGAACTTACCAACCAAACAGAATGATCTATTTGTGTCGCGGTGACACAAATAGATTATTCGAAACCATTATGCATACAACTCACACCAAACACAATACATATATTCAAACACTCAACACGTACAACTTACCAGCAACTCGAAAGAATGAACAACGAAGAAATAAACTGTTTTTAAATTTTAAGTACTAATATTTAAAATAATATATCTTTTTATAGTAAAAAGATGAAAAACCGTGGGTGAAGGACTTCGGTCGATGGCCAATTGGCAGCATATATGGAATCTAACGGTCCATTTTTAAGACATTAGTTTGAACTTCAGATCGAAGTTAAGATCAAAGTCAATTCCGAACTTAAGATCAAACTTAAGTCTGAACTTAAGATCAAACTGAAATCCGAACTTAAGATAAAATTTAACCATCCATGAAGTTCGTACCAAACATGTGTGTGAAGTTAGAATTCTTAGCAGATCAAAAATAAACTGGAGTTCCATGTGCATGCGACCGAGTTCTATAGTTCCTGACAGTTTTTAACAATAAGTTCTGGCGATTTAACGCTTAAAAAAGAAAATTGAAGAAATGATCTGCTAACTTCCCGTAGCAGATCATTTTCTGAAAAGATTATTTGATCTTACATATTTCGATGAGCCCGATAGTTCCAGCTATAACACAACAATAGCGATCTTTAGTTCAAACTAATGTCTTAAAATTCGACCCTAAGTCTGTTATGTATCAAAAACTATTCCATGTTATTGGCTGTCAATAAATTCACTACTACTACTAATTATTTTAATCAATTAAAATACGGATTTAAACACCGACAGCGGTGGATACGCGGTTGGCGCACGGCTCCGGTGATCTCCCAAGTCAAGCACAATCGTTCGCGGTCAGTGCTTGGATGGGTGACCGCTTAGCCGTGCGCTAGCTGGCGCATCGACCGGTGAGCGGGAGGCGCTTTCTTCTGAAACTTAAGTGTTTCTGCACTTTACTCAAGTGTAGAAATACCGGAGGATCAGTAGAATATCGCCAGCTGTACCGACATGGGTTTTCCGCAGTTTCCCTGTGTCCTCGGCGAATGCGGTACAGTTAGGGGGAAGTTAGTCGGCTGCGGACGCACGGAATTAGAGTAGGTTAGCGAAGTGCGGGTAGGAAAGTGTTAGAATAGGTTCACGGTTAGGCTAGGGGGGGAGCTAAGGTGAAAACTCCTAAGGGGTATACCTGGAACGGAACATTAATAAAAATAAATAAAAAAAAAATACTTATTTAAACCAAAGAAATATTTATTTGCCGGTGCCCGTAAAATAAATTATTTTCCTGGGTGCGGTGTTCAGGGCGAAAGTCTCGCAGGCTCTCATTAAATTCCTGCGAGACTCTCCAGGCATAGCTGTGCCTCGTGCGAAAATGCGACATTGTTGATGAATATGCAGTGGAAACTGCGGAGCTTGCCGGTACAGTTTGTCGGGCTTCGCGAACTACCTCGGCGTATTACGTTACGTTTATGCGAGGTGAACGCGCGCGTAAAGCAGGACTCCCGCGAGCATGGTAAATGCGTGCTTTACGCACGGACGTAAACGGAACGACGTGACGCGGGAAACCCCCGCGTACATCGCTTCTGCTTCTGGCAGTTATGTTCGCATAACCGAGACACTGATCGAAGTTCTCCCATCCCCCCCCCCCCCCGCCCACCCACTTCCGCGCCCCGTGGGATTTCGCGAGCGCCGGGGGTTATACACTGCTTTGGTTTATACGAACTCCTGATACCACGTATATCGTCGAATAACGTGTTACGAGCTAAGAACAAGCAATTCTCACAACGCGTTTTCCTCATTTTTATCGAACATTAAAAAAAAATGTAAAAAAAACCTTTAAATATTACAAAATGTATAGTAAATAACAAATGGATCATTCGATAATTCGGTCCATTGAATACAATAAATTTAATTTCATGAGGGAACAAAACAAAAATTAAACATAGTAAAATACCATAATAAACCATAATAAAATTCTATCAGTAAAAAATGTAGGCCATAGAATGGTATAAATTGAATTCCATTAATATTATAATAATTTGTATTATAAGGAATTTTATCTGAACTATAAAAAGTTTTAAATGTCAAAGGGTTCGTCCCGAAAATAAATAAATAAATAAATAAATAAATACTTGTAACAGTATTCATTAACGTTCATGCACTCGTTATATGTTCAGGATTGTAGGGTCAAAAGTTACCTGTCGACGTTTCATTCTGGATTTACCTGGCAAAGTTCTGACAAACGAACAGTCGCGAATCGGATGTGAGATTCGTCAATGAACCACACATAGAGATACCGAGATCTTTCCCGGTATCGAGACGGGGGTTGACGCGATACATCGGGCAAAGCAGGCATCCGGTATGCGCCTCGTCGCCTCGGATTCGTGCCAACTTGCGGCTTTACGTGAGAGCGCCGTTTGCACAGTGCCCAAGGTATTCATTTTTTTTATCTTCTCCTAACTCTCGGGCACGGAGAAGCCGTGGGAAGGGAATGCCTCGTAGAGAGTGGACATAGCGAGGCGTATAGAGCGACCAAAGGGACACAGAGGGCTCGAGAGAGCTCTCTCCGCAAGAGCTTCGAGGAACGCGCTGAATGAGACTGCGGATAGGGAGATGAAGCGCGAAAGGACATGAAAGGGAAACGCACACACACACACACTCTCTTTGCAACTCTCTTCCGGGCGGTGTCTCGTGGGAAACACAAACGTCTCTTTGTGGAATCGTTTAACGAAAAAATAGTTTTTGCTTAAAAAAATAAATGAGAAACAAAAAAAAAAACATCGTTTGTAAGAGGCACGTTAGAAAGACAAGAGAGCTGTCAAAGAAACGAAAGATCGTCCCTCACGACACTTCGGTCAAAATTAAACTGCTCAAAGCCGGTCGAGGCTTTTTATGTTTTTTGTTCGTTCTGGTGAAAAAAAAAAATCGCGATTCTTATGAAAATGTTTTCAGAATGTTCCAAAACATTGAAAAAATCACTTTTTTGTAATTTAAAGCGATACCTAAACTACTAATATATTTTATATATATTTTCATTTAACATCATAATATATTATTAACTTGGGCTGAAGAACCGAGGTGTCGATGGCTCTTTGCCAAGGTGCAAAATTAGCATTAGGTATAAAATTTAGTATAAGAAGATACCTGTAAATATTAACTTTGGCAATAAATCTCTTTTACTACTACTATTATTAAATTATATTAATGTAATAACAGTCAGTTTTGTATTGTATTATCTCTCTATAATATATCAGTGTCCCGCCGCAGTGTCAAGAATCGGGATGGGAAAGGGGGGGGGGGGCTTCACCATACAGAGGTCCCTTTTTGTGAAGGTGACCCTTTTTCCCTTTATAGCATGGGAAAAAACTCAGCTTCATTATTTACGAAGTCTCTCCCCGTTTCGTGAAGCTATCGAGAGGCTGGAATATTCTAAGTCCCCATTATAAGGGCGGTGAGGTCGAGGAGGAAAGGGAAGTGGATCGAGGAGGGGGTTGTTTATTCTAAGTCCCCTTGGACTTTTGCCCGGGGTTTGATTATTGCAAGTCTTTTGGAGACCCATATACGTTATTAACCGACAGCGATAGGTGCGCGTTTGGTGTGCGGCTCTGGCGGTCCCCAAAATCAAGCAGTACCGCTCGCGGTCAGTACTTGGATGGGTGACCGTCTAGCCGCGCGCTGACTGCTGGCGCTTCGAATCTTGGAGTGGAAGGCAATTTTCTAGGAGATTGGTGATTACTCTATAAAGATTAGTGATTACTCTATAAAGATTAGTGATTACTCTATAGAGATTAGTTATTATTGTATAGAGATTAGTGATTATTCTATAGAGATTGGTGATTACTCTATAGACATTAGTGATTATTCTATAGAAATTGGTGATTACTCTATAGACATTAGTGATTATTCTATAGAAATTGATGATTACTCTATAGACATTGGTGATTATCGTGTAGTGCGAATGCGACACCGTGAGGAGGTAAGTAGGCTGGGACGTAATCGGGAGGGGGGGGGGGGATGGGGTATATAAAAGAGAAGGACCCCGTATAGGTAGAACACATATAAAACCAAGGTCAGCGTCATAAAAAAATAATAATAATTTAAAAAAAATGAATTTCGGGTTTTACCGATCGCGGTACTTCATATGCTGTTTAAGAATTGTATATGGTGTGTACGTAAAATTTAAAAACCTTTGTTTAAGTCGTTTGGTTGATAAAATGGATAAAGATAAGCAAAAAAAAAAAAATTCTTCATCATTCTTGTCCCTACCGTTTGGGAACGGCTGAAGCGATTAAGCTGCAAATCTTAGTGGATCATCTGTGAGTAATGTATGATGACTACATGGAATTGGAGCCAAATCCGTAGAGCCGTTCACTTGTTACAGTGGATAAACGCACACGCACACGCACACGCACACGCACACGCGCACGCGCACGCGCACGCGCACGCGCACGCACAAACGCACAAACGCACAAACGCGCAAACGCGCAAACGCGCAAACGCGCAAACGCGCAAACGCACAAACGCACAAACGCACAAACGCACAAACGCACAAACGCACAAACGCACAAACGCACACACACACACACGCACACACACACCGCTAAAATCTATTGAAATCACTTATAAAATGGTCAAAACGCAAAATTATACTGGCATTTTTTATTTTTCAGGTAGTAACAGATTTTGCGATGACGAATGTATAAGGCACTTCTTTTCGCTTACGCTCGGTCGTGCCTAAAAATGATATTTTAGTGGCATTCATTTTAATATAATAATCATTAATAAAAAGTTCATCGAAATGGTTTCGAATGGTTCACCCAGAAAAATAATTTATTTGACGGCCACCGTGTATTTGGTTTAAGTAAAATACTTATTTGATTTCAATAAATATTTATTTAAATCAAATAAATATTTTACTTAAACCAAATAAACGGTGGCCGTCAAATAAATTTTTTTTTCTGGGTGAATTCCCACAATCCCGGAAAGACGATCAAATTGGAGATATGATTCCAGCCCGAATGTATCGACAAACCGCGTTTGTGGAAAGCGTGTGGCTATTTATCGTGTATATACCTACCTCTTTCAACTCATCATTTACACTCTGGTCGGCATTCCCATTTACTCGTTCGTGCATTGTTATTCAGTGCGGGGCTCAATCGAATGCAATGTATCGAAAAAAAATATACATTTCGATTTATTTGTGCCGTTGGCGCTACAGCGCGCACTTTTCACCGGCGAGCCGATCTCGCTATCATGCGCAAGCATTCATGCCGCGTTTCTCGATAAGAAGATGAGATGACAACATTTTTTTGAACGTAGAATTTTTTGCCAATGGATACGAAAAATTCGTTTGTGTCACAACGATATTTCTATCGATTTTCCACCGGGCTGAGTAACCACTAAATCACGGGTATGAAAGAGAATATTACAAATAAATAAATAAACGGGGAGAAACGTCGAACGAGTCGTACGGATGAATGAGGAAAAGCGGAATTGGTCACGCACTGCTTTCGACCATGAATCGATAGTCAGACGGGCTTTCCAGGAATCCCTATTAATGGGGAAATTCGAGGGCCGATAGATATTGAATACCCGAAGTTCGGACTCGCCGTTTCGCGAAGCACCTCGGCCTTCCTCGTTAGTCACTAATTACTGCGCAAAATCGCCAACGTACGAATTGATTCGCGTTTGTTATTATCATCATTTTTATACAGCACATGCTACAGCAATGATTTGCATCCCAAACGTTAAAAAATTTAACTTTAGTGTGCATTGTTTTTATTATTATTTCAATTCGAATTGGACGGCACATTTATATCTCTACCACTCACAACTCTACCAGAAAACATCTTTACCGTATTAGAACTCTACCAAAATCTCTATCACTAAAGAAAAAAACTCTCCCCGAATTAAAAAAAAAACTCTATTGGAATAAAAATAAAACTCTCCCAGAATTTGAAATAAAAATTCGGTGAGAGTTTCATTTAAATTCGGGGAGAGTTTTATTTTTATTCCGGTAGAGTTTTTGTTAATTCAGCGAGAGATTTTTCTCTTCAGTGGTAGAGATTTTTATAGAGTTCTAATACGGTAGAGATGTTTTCTGGTAGAGTGGTGAGTGGTAGAGATATAAATGTGCCAATTGGACAACGCAAACTCTAAAGCATTCCTCGCAGTTGAAATTTGAATAAATCTTCGGGATAAAGTATAAAAATTCCTAGAGGTAAAATTTAGGATAAAAAATAAACAAAAAAGTGGAACTTTAAATATGCGATTGAAAATTTGTGTAGCCGAGAAATGTTTTTTTTTATATTCGGGGGTCTCGTAAATGGCTTGCGGGAAGTATCATAATGATAATGTATTAAAATGGTGAGATTTCGGGAAAGCAGATCCGCTCCGAAATGGTGTACGCTCGAGCGGTTCAGATAGAAGATGGATCGCACCAACTCTGACGCATTCCTCGCGGTTGGAATTTTAATAAATCGACGGGATAAAGTTTAAAAATTCTTAGAGGTAAAATTTACGATAAAAAATGAACAAACAAGTGGGACCTTAAATATGCGAATGAAAATTTGTGTAACCGAAAAAGATACTTTTTTTAATATTTGGGGATCTCGCAAGTGGCTTTTGGGAAGTATCACAATGAAAATATATTAAATCGCTGAGATTTCGGAGCGGGAATGCAGACCCGTTCCGAAAAGCTGTACGCTGAGCGGTTCCGATAGGAGATCGCGCTCCCATGGATTGGACCGACTCTAACGCATTCCTCACAATTGAAATTTGAATAAATCACCCGGATGAAATAAAAAAATACAGTAGAACCCCAATTAACCGGGATGCTATTAAGGATGGTATTTCCTACTATAACGAATAGTTCCCAGGGGGGACGTCTATACAGATAGTTTGTGATAGTATATACTCAATTGATTAAACTATAATTATAGTTACAACTATAATTTTTGGTCATTGTCGTAACAGTAAAATGTAGACGTCCCCCCTGAGAACTATTTACTATGTAAGTTTTTCTCAGTGTACATATACAGAAATATTATAACAATCTACTTATCTGAGTTTTTTCCACACGTAACGTACGTCGTACAGTAGAACCCCGATTAACCGGGATGCTCGGAACCGAAGAGTCCCCGGATAATCGAAATCCCGGTTAATCCGAACTAGACAGCGAAAGTACATAAGTCCATAATGACTAACGATACAACTTTATTTTGACTAATTACAATGACATTTGGTACAACTTGCATTTAATTGTTAAATAGTGTGAACTGTAATGTAAAGCTTTGGATATTTTTTTCGTAAATACTACGTAAGCTAGTCTTTTTTTTAGTACTTAGTGACTTTAGTTTGTTCCGCTCATAAAAAAAACTTGGAAAGCCGCACGGTTAATCCGCTTCCCGGTTGATGGGGATTCTACTGTAAACAAAAAAGTGGGACCGATCACTTTGGTCTCGTGATTAGAGTACTAACCTCGAGAACAAAGTATCGGGAGGTCTCGGGTTCGAATCCCGGTGCCGTAGTATTGCTGGCAGAAAAATATTGTGACGCGACGTAGCTCCTGGCATCTATCGTGCGATAGCCGATATATATGTCAGTAGACGTCCAATGTTTACAGCCAGTAATCGACGTGACGTAGCTCCGGCGCCGTGAAGCAAACCTACAAGACCGACTGTTACTGACATCCAAAAGTACGATGCGACGTTAAATAATAACAAATAAAAAAAAAGTGGGATTTCAAATATGCGAATGAAAATTTGTGGGACCGAGAACATTTTTTTTTTATATTTGGGGCGTTCGTAGTGGCTGGTGGGAAGTATCATAATGAAAATGTATTAAATCGCTGAGATTTCGGAGCGGGAAGGCAGACCCGTTCCCAAAAGCTGTACGCTCGAGCGGTTCCGATAGGAGATCACGCTCCGATGGATCCGACGGCGGTAGCCGTCTCCGTAGAGATCGAATGTGCCATTGCTTAATGCATCGAGACGATGCCACAGGCGAGGGCGCTCTCGTTGCACCGGCTGGCATTATCGCCTCCCCCCCCCCCCCCGTTGCATTGTTCGAAACGCGATCCTCAATCCGGGTAGGCCCTCGAACTATATAACTACGGTAGCGAACACGCGGGGGCGGCGCGTAGAGTACCCGGGTGGTGTATAATGCAGCTTCATTGTTACGCGTTACAGAGTACATTATTGAACCGCGTAACGTGGTCACAGCGGGTTTGCCGAGACAGGATTGCAGGCTCGCTAGCTCGGGCATTGACTCATGGCGTTCTGGCATTCCGCACAGTCGAGGGCGGTCAATATGGACCAGGCAGACTTGGATCGGCAAATTCGACATTTTTTTACTTAAAAATGAGAAATTAAATTATTATCAGTAATTAAGGTAGTCCTTGGGTCTGATGCCTCCTTTGTTTGAGAGAGGAATAAGAGGGAATCACAAACGCTTCCCGAGCGGATAAATATCTGCAAAAATCGAGCCTATGGAAGGTGCTAAAAATATTGTTTGTGCATGATCATTATCCCAAAATGTTATCAACAAATTACTGGAATAAAAAGTTAGACAACAAATTACCAGGCAACCTAATTTTTTTTTCTCATCAAAATGATTTACTTTTTGTGAATACGTATGAATTTTTTCAGCATTTTATTTAATGTTTGAAAATTGGGTTTTCTTTGTGTTAAAATTTGTTTAAAATCGCAATTTTCAAACATTACATAAAATTCTGAAAAAATTCATATGTATTCCCCTCCCCCCTCCTTCCACGATTTTTTTAAATATTATAGAGAGATATATAAGTTGTACTTACAAATAGAACAACGTTGTATATGTGGAGAACATATTTGAGAAAATTAACCGAGCAGCAGCCGTCGTCGCGAGTCCTCATCCTGGTCGATGTACCGGGTAATCGTTCGGAGCCTTTGGCCATCTTGTTTTTGTCAATTTTTCGTAGACACACCAGCAGCGCCGAAGCCGCAACAGCTCTTGTACTCCCTCGATCTCGTCACCGCGTCATCGTGCTTCTGTAACAGGAAATAGAAGCAAATCATGCATTTAGAACTTTTGTACCAAACAAGTATCTAAGCTGCTCGGCCGACAGGTTATCGAGGAAAGAAAATCTGACGTATAGGCGAGATAGGGTCAAAAAGGAACTCCGTTCCGGGGGGCAAAACGGACTGTTTGAAAAAATTAATAATGTTAATTGTTATTATAGTATTATGAAATATATTATTATTATTATTATTATTATTATTATTATTATTATTATTATTATTAGGAACGGTCTCATAACGAATGGAAGAAATGGGTCCGTCTTGCCCCGCCCCGTCCTAGTATTCGGTAGGAGAATACACGGATCTTTATTCGGTCCGTAGTGAAAACATTTTGGATGAGTGACATTGTCGAGCAAGTTCGAGAATGGCGAGGACTACGAACGAGGACTCGTCGGAAGTGAGGATCTCCGGGTTTTAGAGTCAGGAGGACCAGAAGCGGTGGCAGGATATAGTTTACCGTGGCGGAAATTTATCAACGTTCCCGAAAGTTGGCGCGGTACCAAAGTTGGTCGGTGAGCGGGCTGCCGGGAGGTACAAGAGGAAATCTGTTGGCGAACTGGCGAACGGGCGCAGACCGAGGGTCTTATCCCGTGGAGCACATGCAGCAAAGTGCATCCAGCTGTAACCCGACTGGGTATGGGAAGGACGCCGGAAATGCGCGCAGGTAAGAGGTAAAGCCGATTTGTTCGACGGACGAGCCGAAGGAAAAATAAATCGTGCGGCGGGCTTTCCCTTGATGATTTATCGCAGCGTCTCTGCTACGGAAGTTCCAAATAAATTTCAAGGACTCTTCAAGCACGTTTCAATGACTTTCTAAGAATTTTTCAAGGACTTCGCGATAATCGATCCACAATTACACGACCGGCAAGTTAAAAGTGTTTCCATGAAAAGTTCAAGGACATTTCAAGAACCTCCCAAGGTCGAGCTAAATCCAAGGACCTTTCAAGGACACCGACAATTTCGCGTACCGCTGTACTCCATTTTTGAGTGCAAAATTTAAAAAATCAATAAAATAAAATCAAATAAAAAATGAAAGTAAAAAACGGAAACCGTGGAAGATACGACAAGAGATGCAGAGGATTCTCTGATATTTATTGCGAACGATGAATCCCATTGAAATAACGATAACGAATCGAGTTCCGAGTTCAAAATTCGTGCTGAAAATTCCCTCGATGATTCGTCGCAGCGTCTCTGCTACGGAAGTTCCAAATAAATTTCAAGGACTCTTCAAGGACGTTTCAATGACTTTCTAAGCATTTTTCAAGGACTTCGCGATAATCGATCCACAATTACATGACTGGGAAGTTAAAAGTGTTTCCACGAAAAGCTTAAGGACATTGCCAGAACCTCCCAAGGTCGACCGAGTTGAAAATTCGTGCGCCGGGCATTCCTTCGATGCTTCATCGCAGCGTCTCTGCTACGGAGGCTGCAAATAAATTTCAAGGATTCTTCAAGGTCGTTTCAATGACCTTCTAAGAATTTTTGAAGGCCTTCACGATAATCGATCCACGACCGGCAAATTAAGAACTTTTCCACGAAAAGGTCAAGGACATTTCCAGAACCTCTCAAGGTCGAGCTAAATCCAAGGACCTTTCAAGGACACCGAGGATCCCAAGAACAGCTGTACTCCATTTTTGAGCGCAAAATAAAAAAATTAAATAAAAAATAAAAAAAACTAAAACTGCAGAAGAGACGGTAGGCGATGCGGAGGATTCTGTGATATTCATTGCGGAGGACGGTTCGCATTGACGTAACGATAACTAATCGAGTTCCGGGCTGAAAATTCGCTTCGAACTGAGTAGATTTGAAGTTATACTCGAGGAGATCCGATTAAAAGAAATTAAATCTCTCGAGCCGGTCTCGAGCTAATGAATTTTAGTCTCGGTCGGAAGAAGCCGGGTGGGTAATGGGACTGCGCCGTATCGCTGAACGGTGAATACAGGAGAGCGCACTGAGCCGGCTCGCACCGTCGAGCGAGGAGAGTCGGTCGTGGGCCTGGTCCTTCGGCAATCTGACTCTACGCGGGACCAAAGAAGCACGTTCACTTCGCGGAGCACTCTCACGAATAACGGACAAATTGTGTTTACGATCTCTCTTCCCCCCCCCTCCCTCCCCCCAAAGAGGTATGTGAGCACTATATATCCTATAGTATGGCAACACCAGTACCGTCGTGTCTACGTAGCACGGTAGACATTTGCTATATTAGAGCGCAAGGTAGAGCTCACTTATATTGAAGTCACGGGTCACGAGGACCGAGTGAAATTCGCCGGAGTGCCGACTTCTCTATTTTCATTCCGGTCGAGGCAGTATATAAACATATACATATGTGTGTGTCAGTTATACAGAATAAACGCCGACCTTTGTCAATTTGCGAGATGAAAAAGGGTCTCAGAATCTGTTGCACTTAACGTTTATGAGGGGGAGAGTCGGGAAGTTCGGGGTAGCGTCGGTCACACTGGACGAGGAATCGCGTACAGGGTTTCGCGCGTTACGGAACTTAAAAAAAAAACTTTTTGCTTCCAGTTCGATTATATTGTGGAAGTTAAACTTTTTTTTTGCTTCCCGTTCGATTAAATTACGGAATTAAAAAAAAATGTGGGCTCAAGGACTTAGGTCGATCGCCAATTGCCAATGTATATATGTGTTCTCACGTCAATCTTCGTTATGTCATGATATGTTCAAAAAAATGGTACTATCCGGCATATTGCCAATAAATCCACTATTACGACCAAAAAAATGTTTGCTCCCAGTTCGATTACATTTATGCATTACCAGCTGGTCTTATGGTATGCATTTTTTCTTACCTGGAACATAATTGCCTCATTGATTTATAAAAAGTATATTTTAAAAAATAAAAATGGAAAATAAAAATAATTATTTCGGGTGCAAATACAAAATATAACTGAACTATTTGTTATAAGTTACCGCATAACCCGGGATAGTTCGTGTTACCTTCATCCGGGTGCGTTGCGTAGATTAATTGCGTTATCATCCGGGAGGAAATACAACCGCGTGTGAGAGATCGGTTTACCGAGTCCTGTGTTAACGATATAACTGTGTGCATGTCTGACGAGGCAGTCCGAAACGCCCGAAATTTGCGAGATGCGCCAACGGGCTGACCGCGAAATTTACACTGCAATATTCATATATACCATATATATATGTACATGCATATGTCTTACTCCCAACGGTGTGTTTTAATGTTTACGCCTTCGGCCACGATGCGTACGTTCACCGCGTCAATTCAGCAGAGAATACGCCAGGTTTCTCTCAGCGTATGTATATATACATATATACACACATATATATATATATATATATATACGCGAGTAAACATTTCTCTGGTCGAACTATACAGCCAGTTCTGGCATTTCTCGCGCCATCGCTCTCCCTTTCGTCGCGTGGCTATTGTTATCACCGCGCCTGTATAACTTACACGCTGCATGTACGCCGAAGTATGAGCGAGGGCATTAATATCACCCCGGGGATAAACAACCGAGACCTCACGTCAGATTACAGAGGCGTGTGTGTTTGCGCGTCGCGTTGACGCGTCTACAGAGAATCGTCGAGTCTCGAAGTTGCACTACGGATCAACAAGGAAATGGCCTCGACGGGAATCGGAAACGTCCGGAAACGCCGCACAGACGGTGCACTGGACAGTTTGCGTCACGGCAGCGGTACACTGAGAAAAAATTACATAGTAAAAACAACAAGACTGACTTTTCACCATAAAAAATTGTTCCCATGGAGAACGTCTTATAGTTACGACAATGACAAAAATCATGGTTGCAATCGTAATTATAATTTGACCAATCGAATATGTGCTATGAGAAACCGTCTATATAGACGTTCCTCCTGGAAACTATTGGTTTTAGTAGGAAATACAGTTGTTCTCATATAGTATAATATAGTGTACGATTTTCCTCATATAGTATAGTATACACTTTTTCTCATATAGTATAGTATACACTTTTTCTCAAACGGTAGAAATATGCTTTCTCTCAGTGTAGGGTAAGGAAGGCGATGTGAGGCACATTTACGTCTAGTCTTGTATTCCGGTACAGTTATATTTAATACCGTCTAATGTATCGTCCAGTCTACCGTCTAGCCTTGTATTCCGGTAGAGTTTTATTTTGATTTTGGTAGAGTTTTTGGAAGAGTTCCAATACGTTAGAGTTGTAATATGGTATAGATGTTTTCTGGTGGAGTTGTGAGTGGTAGAGATGTAAATGTGCCCGATGTGAAACACCGCGGTTGGTAAGAAAAAACTGTTGTTAATTTTTTTCAACGACGCTGACCATCTACGCTCAAAAGTAACTTCTTAGGAATCTGCATTGATATCCGCGTCATGTCAGAACTTGGTTTTCACCGGAATTGGTCGGCAAACGTGAAAAAAATGTATTTCATTTTTCGTTACTGACCGAACTTGAATGGGGAGGAAGCACTTGTTACGTCGCCTTCAGGTTGGGCGAAAGGGGAAAGACGAGTACGTCGTCTTGGAGAATTATTTAATGATAAGCGACGTTTTGGTCTTTCTTCTGTAAAAACAATGGCGGCGGATGATTTTGGATTACAGTCTTCGTTACCGACCGAGCAGTATCGAACGAATCATGCTTTTTCTTAATTCAAATCGGTCAAATTGTTAACTTGGATTCCAGATCGATTGGGCTTAGGATTGTCGGATTTGCTTCTACTCTTAATAAAGTACACAAAAAATTACAAGAAAAATACTTGCAAATTGAATTGTTCTTATGGCTTTCTGATAAAAGTTGCAACTTTTATCAGAAAGCCATACGAAAATTACAATTTGCAACTTTTATCAGATTCCATAAGAAAAATTACAATTTGCAACTTTTATCAGAATCCATAAGAAAAATTCAATTTGCAACTTTTATCAGAAACCATAAGAAAAATCCAATTTGCAACTTTTATGAGAAAGCCATATAAAAAGTTTCATTTTCAATTTTTTTTTTCTAAAACACAGCTTCCTGTACAAGGAAGCAAAAATAAAAAAAAAAACATGAAACATCAAGGCCCACTCTCTCTAATAACATCGATCCAAACATCCGGGCAGGTGGAAGATGCTTTTACGAAAAGCTGTGAATGTAGGAAATCGCACATTCGAACGAGCATCGGAACCCGAGTTAAAGAACACGAAGAGATGGACGAAGGGGGTGGGGGGGGGGGGGGTCAACAGACCTGTCTGTTAGAAGTACAAGACTCGTACTGTACGCTCGTAACCTGGACGCGAGAGTGCACAAGTATGGCTTGAAAGCACAGACATCACGTGTATGATTCTTCCGCCCCGGTGATTCCGCATCTCCTCTTCGGAGTGAGGAAATGCTCGAAGCGTGCACGAAGAGCTCGTCTCGGAGGCTCTCTCGCTTTTCCTACTGTCGATCGTCTTTTGCTACTTCGCGAAAAAGGGATTCCGCCCTTCGTCCGACACGTTCCACCTCACGGTGAAGGGACGATCGGGAGAAAAGAGACCTAGCGCTAAGTGGACTGGTGGCGTGTTGGCTCAGACCCAAACTGAACACGCTCCACGGCTCTATACGTGTTATGTTATGTTTTTTTATTTTTTTTTATTTTTTTTTTATTTTGTTTTGTCGTTCGTTCGCCACTGTTTACCGTTCCGCCCTCGGCTTTGCTCGACTGCCAAACGAATCCGAACTGACGTTGCCCGATACGCACACGCAACCTCGACGAATCCCATCGAATTCCACCGGCTTCTCTTTACGACGCGTTCTCGATTATGACCACGTAAACCATGCGACGTATGCTTTGCCGATGTTTTATTTTTTTAAATATTTTTCGCTGACGTTGCGAAGAAAAAAAAAAATCGTTTCGGTCTCATTCGACCCGTGTTTGTTCGTAAACAAGCCGTGGGCATTTTTCGGAAATGTTTTATTTTAGTTAATTTTTTTTGTGTTGGTTTTTATATTTGTTTTTTCGACGGTAAATGATCGTCTCGCTTCGCACACAGAAATATGGAATGGAATACGGGAGCCCCGTGAAACAAAACGTGTAGGCGGAAATACATTTTTCATATATTTAGTATATATGCCCGGATGTTTGGATCGATGTTATTAGAGAGAGTGGGCCTCGATTGTTCATGTTTTTTTACGAAAAATTTTATGTAATTACTATGATGCGAGGTTGTGGGTGACGGATATGTTCGGAAATTTTTATCTTTTAATTAATATATGTCGGATACATGAGTATGAGTGTGAGAGCGGCAGAGGAGTGGCGGTGAGATGAGTGCGAGCGGGATCACGAGACAATGGAGAATCGTTGTCATAGACTCGAAAAACAACAGAAGTTAGTCGAGACTCGATCGTCGTCGCAAAAGGTTGAAAGACAACCATTAATAAATAGACGTTTCCTTTAACATTCCAATCCACCATGCGTGAAGGATTATTTACCAATTAAATGCTCCACATATTTTCGTGTATATGAAATAGTACATTACGATAGTAGTGCGAAAAAACTTATTCTGACAAATGTGAGTTTGCAGCACGAGCCGAAGGCAAGTGTCGTAATCACAGGAGTTAAGAAAACATTTTTCGCACGAGAAACGTATAAAATTTTATTACACTCGGTGCGAAAATGGCGGTTTAATGCTTGGCGTGCGTAAAACCCCATTTTCACACCTTGTGAAGTAAAACTCGGTGCGATACTCGTGCGAAAAACTTTTTCTCAATTCGTGTGATTACAGCACTCGTCAGAAAAAGTTTTATCGCACTAGTATCGTAAGTTGCTATTATTTCACAAGGTGTCCGTGAACATGGAGGTTTTACGTACGCAAACGTGCGCAAAAATGCAATTTTCGCACCGAGTGAAATAATGGTGCATTATGTTACTAGTACGAAAAATAAAATTTTCCTTACTTCGCTAAAATAATCAGCTTTCTCAAAACACGGGCGGAAAATCGTCCATTATTGACCAAAAATCATTATTAACCTATTCGCATGAGTACTGTTTCGTTACTCAGTAGGAAGAATTTCTCGTCGGGCAGTAATGATCATTCGCGAATTTTTGCGACACAGAAAATGTAGTTATTTCGAGTTGAAAAAAGTATTGTATCCTACACGGGAAGGAGCTGATTTTTACCTCATGTGATTTCTGCCCTCGTTTCGCTTCGCAGAAAATGTCACACTCAGCGAAAATCGCGCACTCCCTCGTAGCATAATATATTATTTTTGACGAGTGGGAGTTTGCAGCACGAGCCGAATGTTGCAATCACACGAATTAAAAAAACGTTTTTCGTACGAGTATCGTACACAATTTTATTTCACAAGTTGTGAAAATGAGTTTCACACACGCGAAGCTATTTTCCCATTGAATGATGTAAAGTATATAATTTATTTACAGAATGGTTTTAATACATTTTTCGCATATATATTTTCCTAGGCGGTTATACTTGTTATCATGTATGTTCGTACATCTATTATAATATTATTATATATATTATATACTCAGCGATAATCGCGCACTTTCCTTCCTCATAGCATAATATACTATTTCTGACGAAGGTGAGTTTGCACGAGCCGAAGATGAGTGTTGTAATCATACGAGTTAAGAATAGTTATTTGTATGGCAAGGGCGTAGAAAGGGAGTTCATGACGAGTGCGAAAATGCCGCACGAGCCGAAGGCGAGTTCGGCATTCACACGAGTCGGAACTCCCTTTTCTACGCCCATGCCATTCACGTAATTTTTCCTAACAAATTCATGAAAATCATGCTTTCCGTTCCCGTGAAGTGTGCGTAGAAAGGCACTTTGCCGCTCTAGTGCGGGAGAAAATGCCATATGGCGTCTGTACGCATGCGCAGTATTTTTTCCGCACGCGATGCGAAAAAGTGCCTTTCTGCGCACACTTCACAGGAACGAAAAGCGGGATTTTCCGTGCATGTGTTAGGAATAGTATATTACGCCACAAGGGAGGAAAGTGCGTGTTTTCAACTAGTGTGAAGTTTGATGCCCGAGCGAAGCGAAGGCAGAAATTCACACGAGGTGAACATGCACTTAATCCCTATGTTAATAGAGGAAACCGGGGCAAGATGGGCCCCCGGGGCGAGATGGGCTAGTGAAAAATCAGGCCGACCCGGGGCGTAATGGGCCACCCCAAAGTGATTAAAAAACATATGAAAACCTGGAAGGGAAAAATAAAAACCTTTCGCCGCCAATGACAGAAGCAGAGAAAACACAAAATAGGGAAGCGGGGCAAAAAGGAGTACAAAAAAAAAAAAAAATTGGAAAACTTACGGGTAGCCCGTTTCGCCCCAGAAAATTTTCATTTGGGACGGGTTATAAAACCTATGAAAATATCATTGTTGGGTGACAAATAGTAGATTATACTTTCGGCAGCGTTGTAGCCGCGTTATTTGTTTAGGGGGCCCATCTTGCCCCGGTGTCCCCTATATCCTAATTTTTTTTCCCTACTTCGTTAAAATAACCACATTTCTTGCGTCGCAAAATCGTGATATTCGCCAATGACCATTACTCCCCGGGAGTAATAGAGCTTCGAGAGGGAGTAATGAGCCCTATTACTCCCTAGGGAGTAATGAAACTGTACTGCGCATGCGCACAGGTTAGTAATGATCATCGGTCAATAATAAGCTATTTTCCGCCCGTATTGCACGCAAGGAATGTAGCTATTTTAGCGAAGTCGGGAAAAAACGTTTTTCGCATGAGTATCGTACAGTTTTATTTCACAAGGTGCGAAAATGAGAGTTTTACGCACGCGAAGCTATTTTCCCATCGAGTGATATAAAGTATATAATTTATTTACAGAATGATTTTAATATACTTTTCGCATATACTTTTTTTCCCGCGCCGTTACACTTGTTATCATGTATGTTCGTACAGCTATTAATACTCCGATCGTAGCGCGATCCTCCTACGCGCACTCTCCATAGCAAGGACGATATAATGACCCGTGATAAATCACTCGAGCGAACATAAATTTAGTCTGGTTATACCCCGTTCCTTCCCGCCTCGCTTCCCCGAGTTTTCTTTTGCAACGTTGATACGAGTTTTTTTTCTTTTCACCATCGGCAACCTTATTCTGTTGCACCACATCGATCGTTGTTCGCCAGACCGGTGAGCGACTCTCTTTCCACCTTTCAGTTTATTCCATTTCAAGCACTGTTACAACTTTCCTTTTTTGGCAACCTTAAAGTAAATTTTTCTTGAATCATACATGTATTTTTTTCAGTCCATCTGTAAAACTACTCTAGTGCAAGCGAGTTCAGTTGCAACTATATAGCGACCGATGCCCGATGCTTCGGATGCTCAACGGGGTGCACAGCGTGAAAAGGTAATTTATTTCACGGGCTTTTCTTCAAGTAAATATTTATTTAT
Source organism: Ichneumon xanthorius (assembly GCA_917499995.1). Taxonomy (NCBI): domain Eukaryota; kingdom Metazoa; phylum Arthropoda; class Insecta; order Hymenoptera; family Ichneumonidae; genus Ichneumon; species Ichneumon xanthorius. The sequence continues at coordinate 2,322,045 of OU824205.1, forward strand.
ATGGAAGAAATATTTATTTTTATCAAAGAAATATTTATTTTTATCAAAGAAATATTTATTTTTATCAAAGAAATATTTAATTAAGGGAATACGTCACACAACGACTTTTCTACTTTTGGAACTAAAAATCACAAGTGTTATAAAACAACGAATAAGGTTTTTAAAAATAATTTCTAATAATTTTTTCCCCACATGGATTCCGAGTTACATGAGCTTAAAATTGTGTCAATTAGCATGAGCTGCATATGGTGCGGCATGAATTTTTAAAAAAATATATATTTCCAGACTACTGTATTAGATTTTTTTCTAAATTAACATTACAACATTATTAAGGACGCATTAAAAAAAATAAAATCGAGCTGTGCCCATAGATTTTCGAAGATGTTACAAGTTGAAGCAGTTTCGAACCTTTATCTGAATGGATACCTATGCCTTCACCATTGCTAACATACCCCCCACCACCCCCCACCATTAAGAGATGGCAATCTGTGACGTATTCCCTTAAATTAAAGAAACATTTATTTTAATCAACGAAATATTTATTTTAAATAAACGAAATATTTATTTAATGACGAAAATTTATTTGCGGTGAAACCCGTCAGATAATTTTTTTTCTGGGTCACCGCTCGAGTTTTTCCCTCCGCCGTTGGGAGGAAGGACCAAGGACAAGACGAGCGACTGAAGGAGAGACGGCGTTGAGAAATTATTAAGAAATAATTGAGAAAGACGTTGGAAGAATATTCCCGAAAGATGTGAAAAAGCTTTCCTTCGAGAGGCTCTCGACGGTACGAGGTGCAAGGAAAAAAAATATTTATAAAGCAAAAAAATAAAATCCTGTCTCCAATAGAGGAAACGTCGAAAACACTTTCCTGATGCACGAACAGTCGGTGCTGAAATAGGAAGAGAGACAAGTCAAATTGTTCCATCGAAACGAGACTGTTCTGCGCTTTGAGAAATTGTATTTTTTTTTTTACCCAAAGTAAGTAACGGATGCAATAAAAAGCAATATTGAAGCAAGAGTCATCGTGAATTCTTGCTCACATGCACAGTCAATTTCAATGCACAGGGTCTTTCACGTATATCGGAAACAAATTTTTTTTTCAATTTTCGTCGAATAAAAAAAAGTAAATCCCGGTCGAGTAATAAAATTTCGATGGTAGAACGCATCGGGCAGGACTGCAAGTAATTGCCGTATACGAGTATCGAATTCCTGTGTTGTACGACGTATATACACATCGGCACCGAATCGTGTTGGAACGTCGAGTGAGCTTGGATAGAGAAACATACGTGCGAGAGGCAATAAAAATATATAAAAAAAGAAATAAGAAAAATGAGCAAGAAGAAGAGCGTAAGAAAGTTGGTAGTGGCAGAAGAGGAGGGATACGATGGACTGAAAAAGTCTAAGGAGAAACGAGCCGAGCGGCACGGAGTGAAGGGTGTGACCTGTCGTGTCGTGGGCGAGGCTGCCGGATTCTCAGGCTTGCTCTGAAATGTCGTCTGCGACGGGAGGTTTGGCAAGAAAATAAAAATAAATGTCCGCGCTTTTCGACGTGTGTTGAATATACCTTTTGCGCACGAATATGTATATATATATATATATATATATATATATATATAGATATGTACATGTATACATCGCATGACTATAATCAGAAAGGCGTATATTATAAGTCGTATGTGTGTAAGGATGTAAAATGGGCCCTTCTGGTTTTCACGCTATATATACGTGTGTACGTGGTACGTACGCAGTAATAAAAAATTTTGTATATGTAAGGAACTTTTTTGTCCACAAATGTCAACAATTCTCCTCTTGACAATTTTACAACAAAATTTTGTAAAAATGTTTTTAAAATGAGTGTGAAATTTTATAATATTTTTTCATGAAATTAAGGAAATTATTGTGGCCTTTTATGGACAAGAAACTTTCCTATTTTACTGTGCACGTTTCGGCGTTATAAGTCGTATGTGTGTAAGGATGTAAGATAAGCCTTTCCGATTTTCACGCTATATATACGTGTGTACGTGGTACGTACGCAGTAATAAAAGATTTGTACATGTAAGGAATTTTTTTGTCCACAAATGTCAACAATTCTCCTCTTGATAATTTTACAACAAAATTTTGTAAAAATGTTTTTAAAATGCGTGTGAAATCTGTATAAAATTTTTTCGCTAAATTAAGGAAATGATTGTGAACTTTTATGGACAAGAAACGTTTCTATCGTACTGTGCACGTGTCGGCGTTATAAATCATATGTGTGTAAGATACGCCCTTCCGATTTTCACGCGAAATATACGTGTGTACGTGGTACGTAGACAGTAAAAAAAATATTTGTACATGTAACGAACTTTTTTGTCCACAAATGTCCACAATTCTCCTCTTGTTAATTGTACAAAAAAAAAAATGTTGTAAAATGTTTTTAAAATGCGTGTGAAATTTGTATAATATTGTTTCGGGAAATTACGGAAAGAATTCTGGACGTTTGCGGACAAAAAACGTTGGTGCCCATTTTTACTGTGCACGTGTCGGTGGGTTGTGCACACATTCCGAGCAAAGAACGACAAAAACGGATGAAGATAGGAGGGCGGGACAGAACGGGGATGCCCGCCTTCAGCGCGTCCCAGTCTCGCGGACGCGGTCGTCGTCGACGAGGTCGGGGAAAAATAAGAACCGGTGATAAATCTGTAACGAGAAATGTTGTGTCCGCGGGCATCGGGGCGAACCGGAGGACGCGAAACTCGGCTTTTTGCGCGATAGAAAAATGTCTTAATAGACCGAGAGGCAACGACTCTCCGGAAGTGCCGCGACACACGCAGTCCCGGGACGTAAGTGGAGATTAATCTGCGGTACGGAGTACGCGGCGAGAGTCCTTCGCCTTTTTCATCTTCCGCCTGTCTGTCCTCTGTCACGCTATTATTCTGTTATCCTGCAAACGAAGAATTGAAAGTTTGAGGAGAAATTTTTTTAAAGTTTTTTTTCTTTTGGTTATCGAACAATTCGATCGGAAATCCCACATGACTGATACACTGTTAAAATGAATTGTAAATTTAATGTACTGGAACTTGAAATTTGCGAACATTATTCATATCAATTAAACATTAATGTACTTTGCTTGTAACATAAATACACCAGATATTAAAATTACGAATCTTTTGCTTGAAATTTACAAAAATGTCATGAAAAATACAAATTTTATTGTAAAATTGCAACGAAGGTGTGTTTGAAATTTCAGAAACAGTTTATGTAAAAAAGCTTCCAACAATGTTTATTAATTTCCAAACTAATTTTTTTTACAGTGAGCTTGCAACGGCGTTCCGAGCATGAAAACAAAAGGCCAGGTCCGGATATGAAAAATTGTAGATAATTTTTTTGTTGGCATAAAAAATATAGTTTAGTTTAAAAATTGAACTGTTACGATTTTTCTTATACGGATGTGTGAATAGCAATGTAAAAAAAAATTGTATCAAATTTAATGTACTGAACTGGAAGTTTTTATTCAAAAACTGGTACATTAAGTTTCATGTGCAATTGTGATGAAACATTAATGTTCAGTGTATTAAAAACATTGGCGATACTTTATTTTTAATAATTCACTTTAATTTGACTAAAAAAGTACTTCAACTTCAATAAAAAAAGGGAAATTAATTGTTCATCACAATTGTATATTAAATTTAATGTTCCAGCTTTTCTATAAAAATGTCCAGTCCAGTACATTAAATTTACAACTTTTTTTTACAGTGTGATTTTACACATGACCGGCAGACCGTTACAAATTGTCCTGTGGGATTTCCGATAAATTTTTTTGTTCAAGAGAAAAATAAATAAAACACATTTAAAATTATTTTATCCTGTGAAACAAATGAGCCCCCTACAATTTATTGTCATTAAAATAAAAAGGTTACTTAAAAAAAAAGAAGATATTTACCTCCAATGCTTGGCGGGAATCCTTAAAAATGTTGATCACACATAACTCAAAATTATTATTACCAAAAAAAACTAATAAAGTAAAACTCGGAACGAAACGTAAAACTCGAACTTTCGGATACACAGTCGCGACACTCAAGAAAAAAAAAATTAACTCCGGAGAAAATGTTTCTACTCTCTCGGAGGATCGTGGAAGGAGAGGGAACGCGAGACACGCGACTGTGAGGAGTACCGGTAACGCTCGCCGACGCTCTTACACGCGTTCCTCTCGTCGACCAGACGCTGCGCCGGTTAAGCCACGACTGATCCATCGTCCCCCACAATCCGTTAATACGATCTGTGAACGTTAACTCGGGGAGGCCCTGGCCGCGGTCATTTCGGTTACGGAGGCGTATGAACACACACGCACACGAGTGTCTCCGCGCGTCAGACCCAGCACGTCGTTCCCCCCATCCCTTAAGGTGGGGCTAAATATCAACATAACCTCTAAATATTTTGGAACCATTTTTCTCCGAAACAATTCTATAAAATGAAAATCGAATTGCGTAGCGCACTGGGTTAATCAAATACGCCGTACGACCCGCAATCCGTTTTTCCTTTTATAGAATCGTTTCGGAGAAAAATGGATTCAAAATTTTTGACTCTGTCTCTCTCGCACTCTTACGTATTTAGCCTTTCCTTAAGGCCATGTGAAAGATGTACCACGTGACATATGAGTGCGAGAGAGATAGATGCATTTTTCGAATCAATGCCATTTAAAATCGGTTGACGTTTTGGATAAAATGGAAGCATCATCGGACGCGGTATTACATTGTACATCCGCTAATGCTTTGCTTTTTCCCGAAAAGTCTACGGTCTCTGAGTCGCATTCATTACAGATTTTGATTATCGACTGAGTCGTTTCATATGTCCTTAAGGAGAAGTGAAACAACTGGGCGCGCGAGACAGATAGCTGCAATTTTCAAATTAACTTTATTCAATCGTGCTAATTTTTTTGAGAAAGAAATGAATTCGGGCCGGATGCCAAATTACCGTGGGCATCCGACTCGAATTTGCTTTTTCCTAAAAAAAAATTAGTACCCTTGAGAAAAGTTCATTACAGTTTTCATTACCGACGGCGATATTTCATAAAAAATCATTCGTTCGGGTTTAACAATTTTTAAAGCATATTTTTGGAAGACCATTTTTTTTCTCAAATATTCTTATTATTTTTATTATTATGCAATATAATTTGATATAAGCTTGATTAATTTTGTATTTTATTGGGCTTTATTGCGTCCCCGTACGGTTACAACTTCTTCCCCTGCCTTCTCTCTCTCTCGCCGTATATTATACACGTTTCCTCTCTCTCCATTTTCCGCTCACGCTTCCGCAGTTTTTACACTCCTGTACTCTTTAGGCATTTTCTTTGTACATTTTCCTTTTTACATTTCCTTATCCTTATCTTACACTATTTACATTTTTTTCTTTCTTTCCGCGTCTTATTCTACTTTCGCTTGTTATTTTTATTCTCGGTCGCCGCCCTCATATATATATATATAAATATATGTATATATTAATATATTAATATTTAATTATATATATATGTGTATATAGCATGTATATGTTATATATCGACGTTTTCCTGGTTCGCTTCTACAGCACAAACTATGCATTTTCGAGTGGCTTTCTCGTCTAGCTAGACTGGGTAATTCTCTCGCCGCGGACGTCAACCTTTTTTGAGTCTCGGTCGCTCGGTTAATACGATCTGTGGACGTTAACTCGGGGGGGGGGGGGGGGACGCTGGCCGCGGTCATTTCGGTTACGAAGGCGTATCAACACACGCACACGAGTGTCTCCGCGCGTCCGGGCCTCACTCGGACTTGTCCGGGGCCGACGGGTTCGGATAAGAACATTTCTAGACTCTGCCTTCGCGAGGCCGAGATAGGCTAACGCGATCAGAGCTCTACGTTTCATGGCCAAAGAAAAAAAAAAAAAAAAAAAAACAAGTTGCTCCAGCGGTCGTTACAGGTAGCCGGGAGGAGCTCCGAGAGTGATAGGCAGCCGAGAACGTTTAAACTGCGATGCGAGCCATGGATATATACATTTCTTTTAATATTTTTTTTTAGTCAGAAGAGCTCTCGATTGACCCGCATCAAAATTTCTAACGACGCTCCAGACTCACTGGCCCGAGCCAATTAAGAACCGAACGTGGAAAGCCCCGCTTCCATAATATTCGAGGTATAAAAAGAATTTTTTTATTTATTTTTTTTAATTCGCTTTTTTCTCTCTCCGTTTATATTATATATAAAATCGCGTGGGAGGAGGATCGAGTGAGTTAATCTCTCGAGGATACGCGAGCTAGGTGGTCGTCGAAGGGGTTCCGCCAATTACGGGGATACAATGATTTAATTAATATCTTCACCCCTCCCCCCGATATGGACCGCGAGAGGGGTCCACGAACTCTTATGCCTCTACGATTGCCGATAGGATTACTTGATACGATTACGAGCGCGGGGATGAAAAGCGTGAAAAAATGAAATTATATATATATATATATATAAAATATATGGACGCGTAACCGACAATCGAATAGTTTGCATCCAACCGAGGACGATATTTTAGCCACTATCTTGTCCCCCTCGGTTCTCTGGATAATTCAACTTCGGGTAAATAAATTTCTCTCCAAGGATAACTTTGCCGAGTTTTCTTATATCTCTTGGCTCTATCGGGCACGTGTTCTGTCGCATCTTTACATACATACATACATACATACATACATACATACATACATACATACATATATATATATATATTTATATATATGTTCATCCGCTTGTACATAAGTCTTTATGAAACCCGCGGTTTCCCTCCGCCGGGTTTTACGGTAGGACCGTTATTCACTCGGATACCTACTATCGGATAAAGATCGAGGCAAGTGCATCCGGGGGGACAGAGGGAGAGAATTCGCCCGTGGGATATATTCAGTTAAAGAATTCAGTCTCCCGTTTCGAGTCGCGTTCGAAGGAGTAAAAAAAAAAAAAACACCGAGTTGAACGACAAACTCGAGAATTATCGTATTCCTTGGGGTAGCCAGAAAAGTTTTTGCCTCTGGACTCGTCTCTCGCCACTTTTCTGACGTGCCGCCCCCGCCCTGCTCTCTCCGGGGTCTTACGTTTATATATGTACCTACAGCCGCTTGTGAGCGTGGTACAGTCAATCCGCGGATCGAGAAAGCGCGTCGTCCAACGCCCGGTTCCTCGTCGAGGCTGTCCTGTGAGAGGTCGAACGAGGTCGATCCGCGAGCGCACCGACGCGGAATCCCTGAATTATGGAGCTCTGGACCACCGCGACGGAAGGGGGGGGGGGGCGCGGGAGAAGTATCCATTATCGAGGAGTTCCTGCGCGAGATCAGCGAGGGGATAGATCATGGATGATACCATGGTATAACGCCACCATCGCATCAACTTCGTCTTCTCGTAAACGTATCCTCTGCCCTCACTCGAAGTTCGCGGAGAAGACTCTGCTACCACTTATCCGAGACTCATTGGGTGTTATTATCGAGCCCGGTGTGTATAGAGCTAACGATAGTCGTCGGACTCTGATAGCTTAATATTACTGGAACTATCTTCGCTGGACTGTTTGGATTTTCCGGAAAGTGACATTTTTTTTTAATGGATTCATATGGAAATTCTTATCTTCATCATCACCTTCATCAACTTCTGATGATGATAATAAAGTCATTAATTCAATGTCTCCGTGTCTGCATGGTAGAGTTGAGTCTTCTGTCGCAGGTTTATTTTTTTTTTAAAGAGTGAAAATTAAGATTTTCGCAAAGCTTTCTCATCTAATGTACTTTTGTGTACAAAGCTTGTATGAAAGATCAATTTCCGTAACTTGGCTTCATCATGGAGAAAGCTTTTGTCAGTAAAAGATCATAATCAGGTCATTTTAATAATAATAATTATATTATTGCAATTACATAATAATTATATTATTCCGATTACATAATAATGCAATTTTTCAAATTGCATTTGAAAAATATGGCTGTTAAATCGCATCAACTTCGTCTTCTCGTAAACGTAGCCTACCCTCCGCCCTCACTCGAAGTTTGCGGAGAAGACCCTGCTACCACTTATCCGAGACTCATTGGGTGTTATTATCGAGCCCGGTGTGTATAGACCTAACGATAGTCGTCGGACTCTGATAGCTTAATATTACGGGATCTATCTTCGTTGGACTGTTTGGATCTTGCGGAAAGTGACATTTTTTAAAAAGGATTCATATGGAAATTCTTTTCATCATCACCATCATCATTATCATCTTCTGATGATGATAATAATAAAGTAATTAATTCAATGTCTCCGTGTCTGCACAGTAAATTTAAGTCTTCTGTTGCAGATTTATTTTGAAAAATATGGAAATAAATGTCAGAATAAAATACTAATTTTTTCGAAATATTCAAATAATTTCAAACCTCATTAAGTGTAACCGGTTCGATCGATCCTCAGCAAATTAAATCAGGATCATCGGTCGACAATAGTCCTTATGTGTACAACTTTTTAGCCCTATAGCGCAAAAATTGTAAGAGCTCGCTCGCACAGACTTTTTTAGCAAAGTTCAAAAGCGTGTAAAATTTTTATGATCGAAAGCATTTCGCTAAAAACAACCAGACATTGAGGACGCACGCACCCACCCGCGCACGCATGCGAATCCAGATATTTTTGGAATATGATTTTCCGATGTTTTGGAAAATTCGGAACACGTTTTCATTAAAATCTGATAATAAAAAACATTTTTCATGAAATAAGCTTTCTCTATAAGGTAGAAATATAAAAATGCATGGATGTTTTATTAATTTTAAAGTAAAAATTGTGTGTTTTTACCTATGAGAAGTCTCATTTTTTATGCAGAAACTCCAGGTAAGGTCCAACGAGTGAGTCATACTCATAAATTTTAGAGTCTCTTTCTCGAAGTACTATGTGTATCTCCGCGGAAGGAAGCAGAATTGTAGGAAAATGAAGAGAAAATATATGAAAAATGTCCTGTTAGTGTTGGTAGAATGAACACCGGAGACGCGTTGCTTGCTCGGCGCATACCGTTCCTCCCACGTTTACACTCCGTGGCTCTCGGCGCTTTCCGACGACGGCTCATAGCCAATTATATGTATATCTACGAGCTCGATTGTATCCGTTGTACTAAATTTTTTTCATCGCACTCTTCGATCTCCGAAGGATTGCAAAAACATTAAATTTTCTTTTTATTTTCTATTCCATGAATCGTTTATATTTTCATTATTTTTCCATCGTTGTGTACGAATCGCCTTTGCTCGTTAATCGTCCAGCTTACTATAAAACATATTCCGGGTACGCAATTAATCTGCATCGGTGAAACCGAAGCTCCGATCGGTTACCTTATCCTATAAATCGACATTTAACGAGCCGCCTTTAACGAACCACGTATTCCGTGACGAAAAAAAAGTGGGATGCACGTATGTGCCATATAATACGATGATGAGACTACCCGCAGCGATCCCTCGCATGGCAATCGCCGGATCGAGCTTGATTTTTGCCCGGAGGGGCGCAGACGAGGAGCTGTCCGTTAATCATGCCCGGTTCACACGAGGCGCCTTTCGCCGCGCGATCCGGTACGCGCTGGACCCGTCCGCGGTTACGGGCCATGGTGTCAGCCCTCGCTCGCCGTTCCCCCATCTCCACCATCCCTTAACCGTTCGATCCCCAATGTACCATATTTGCCAATTCGGCTGAACAGCGATTTCTACAAAATCGTTCATTTTAGGTTTAAGAATTTAAAAAGTAAATTGTTCGAAATCTATTTTTTTTTCAAGTATTGTTATTATTGTAATTACTTTTATTATTATGCAATATAATTTGATATATGTTAATATATTACTCGATGTATATATTAATATTTAATTTTGTATATATATATATGTATGTATAGCATGTACATTTTACATATGTACGAGAACAAACTATGTATTTTACAGTTGGCTTCCTCGCCTACACTGTAAAAAAATTGTAAATTTAATGTACCGGACTGGAAGTTTTTATGCAAGAACTGGTACATTAAATTCAATGTACCAGTTATGATGAAAAATGAATGTAGTTTTTCATTGAAATTAAAGTAAATTATAAAAATTAAAGTACTTTCATAGTAAAATTAAAATAAATCCTTAAAAATAAAGTATTTTCAATGTTTTTAAAACACTGAACATGAATTTTTCATCACAATTGTACATTAAATTTCATACGAATTTTTTTTTAAACTTTGATGATTTTTTTCCGTTGGGGTAGTTCTGCTATTCGTTCCGTGTCGGTTTCCTGGTTGCTAGTGGTGGATTAATTACTATAAGCATTATCCTGTCTAAGTTAAGTTCGGTTTTATATAAAATATTATTAATGTGCCCCAGCGATTTTCGATTATACGGTTCGTTTGGATGATAATTTTACCATTGTCTTGTAATTGGGTTCAAACCCGAAATAATTCAATAAATAAATATATAAATAAATAAATACATTTCATTTATTTGATAAATATTAATTTATTTTTTTTACCGGAAGAAGGTAGAGAAGGGGCTTCGGATTAAAAGGGCTAGTGCAATCCGGCTCGGGCAAACATTGAAATAATTTATCAGCAGCGTAATCTATCTCGGCAGATGGAAATCGTCGCAGACTGATGACTGCCGATGGGACGACAGAGCGTTTCCCAGCGAAGTTCAGCGAGCACGCAGCATCCCTCGGTAAAACGAGTCGGGCGCATGGATACATTCGCGCCTTACGTAGGTACAGGACACGGGCGAACTAACACGGTACAGCATATCCTCATTTATCCAATGTCCCTGTATGCACGTCGACGGGGCAATTTACCAATCCCGCCAATCATCCAATCGCATTAACCTTGCGCTCCACTCTCAGCACGCAGCGGAGCCTCTCTGGTACAGCGCGTATCCAGAGGCTCTTATTGGATGGTTCCTGCAGCCGCCGAGCGAGAGAACTACCGGCGAGTTACGTGACGCGAGATACTACGATAGTATGATAATAATAATTTTCTGAGCTGATAATACCGCAATGCGATCGTGACACTACGATTCGCACGCTCGTGTGAACTAACGGATTGATTTTTCTTCTTAAACAATTATTCCCTTTGGTAGTTTTCGCATCCGATGATTTCCAATGTCGTAGTCTCATTGGCAAATTTAATTAAGCCAATTTATTATTTTTTTTTTTTCCTAATGAAAAAAACAAAATATAGTTGTCGAATGCTGTGTCCAATGAGGAACAAACGTATTGCTTTGATTTGTTGCGGTTTCGGAACGGTCCAATGAGGAATCCTTTTATTTATGGTTTTTAATGAAGAGATTCGGTTACTTCATTAAAAATCAAAAAGAAAAGGATTCCGAAATTGAACCGTTCCGAAGCCGTAGCAGATCAAAGGAATAAAAACAAAATATGTTTTCAAAGTGTTTTTTTTTTCGTAAATAAAATAAATAAATGAATGGAAATGAAGATATAACCACAACATAATCATATATAACTCAAAGCAATTTAATCCACATAAAAATGAATGGACTAACTTGTATTAAAAACGCGAATGAAAGGCAGAAGGACTTAGGCCGATGGCCTGTTGGCAATAGCAAAAGGAATAAGTAATAATATTTATTGGATGCATAGATGCAAGAAAGTACAAAAACATGGTAAAAATGAACCTCTGAAATAAGTAATTTTTGTTTGACTAGCAATTGATTGGCTAATGTAAATAATCTTTTAAATGTATTTGCATCCATACCGTCTATATTGTCAATAAATACATTTACCACTACTAAATAAATTAATGAATAAATAGAGAAATTTGGTATTTATGATCGATTCCATTTTTGTTTTTTAACATTGCGGAAGTATTTTTCAAGCCGCAACGGCGTTAGATTTTCGCATCTATCGTGTGGGAGTTGTAGGTAACTGCTAATCGGTTCTAACAATAAATGACGTGTGTGCAAGGAATATCGAGTCGGGACAGGTCTCTCGGAAAGCGCTAAGTTAGCATTACACCTCCCGGCTTTCTTTGCCCCATTCGACGCTCCCTTCGTAACAACATCGTGGGGTGACGAGAGTCTTTCTCGTCGGTCTGCAAACCCACGCCTTCCGCTCCCCTCAATTGACTCTCTCGCAAACTATATGCAAACACGCTACGTACACCAGACGTACATCGCTGCGAGATTGGATAATAATGCTATCGTCGTAACTCTCGTGGATTTGCACGCCGTCTGAGTACGATATAAAATGCACAGGCATATAAGCGTTCCGGCGGAACATTTTGATAGCTCGTTGCAAAATCGATCTCAGCTTTGCATCAAATTTCTCCCAATCATCTAGAATGAAAGGAGTAAAAGATCGAAATTATTTGTTAAACATCAAAATAAGGTATAAAACGAAAATTAGGCTGGAATAAAAATGTTAACTAAAAATAATAAAAATTATAATCGTCCTGAGTGCACTAGGTGATTAAAGGTGTAGGTGATTGGATAAAAAAAAAGATATCAATCATATTTTCGAAATAATATTGTTTTCACCTTTGAGATCACCGGATCAACGGAGGTCAGACGGGGGCCAAAACGACAGGGTTAAAAAAATAAATAAAAAATTGATTCCGCACCTGCGTGACTCGGTAGAAAACACGTACGAGGTGCGACACGTGTGGGCAGTTCGATCCGGGCAGCGAGACCCGCTACGTTTGTCTCTCCTTCGTGTCGGGACGGCAAGGATAGGTTTTGCTATCCACGGTGCAAACTTTGCACGCGAGAGAAAACTGGAGTATGAGTAACGGTATTAAAAAAAAAAAAAATGAAAAAAGAAAAGAAAGAAACCAGTGTCTCTACGGTACGATACGAGAGTTTATCCGCCATAGATTATACTCGGGCGTCGGAGCAGCGTTAAAACCTATACTCGTGGTATGGTTTAAACTCGTTGTGTGTCGTAGTTTAAAGCTTTCGCAAAAACGCTGCACCGTGAAAAAACATTGTAAATTTATTGTACCGAACTGGAAGTTTCTATTCGGAAACTCGTACATTAAGTTTAATGTACGATTCTGATGGAAAATTAATTGACGTTTACAGTGAAATTAAAGTAAATTATTGAAAGCAAAGTACTTACATAGTCAAATTAATGTAAATTATTAAAAGTAAGTTATCTCTAATGTTTTAAGTATAGTGTGGATTAATTTCTCATCATAATTGTAGATGAAATGTAATACACCAGCTTATGAATCAAAACTGCCGGTAAATTAAATTTCATAGAAAAAGTGGAGGCTCGGAGAGACAGAGAAAGATCGAGAGGAAGGCTAGAGTTAACGCCTGGTAATTTTCATCTCTCGAGACGAAAGCCAGTCTAGTCGAGGGACTCACTCGTCCGCTAGTTTACGAGTAACTCTCTCGTCGAGTCGGACGAGCGAGGAAATAGAAGAAAGCAATATACAACCGGAGACTGATGAGCGGGACGAATCAATCCGTCGTAGTCGCGCACACGCGCCAGGCGATAGCCTCCGGAAATGTTGATGTAGCTTCTTTTGAGCCATCGGGTCAAACGAACGTGAAATTAAATTAAATTGAGCATTCAAAAAAAGAAAAGATGACAATTTATTTCCAACAGTGCTTGATCATCTTCTGGCTTCATTCACCGAGAACCTTCTGTGAGAAACTTCGTTAACCAATTTTGGCTTCTTCATAAAGGAAGCAATATGATTGACGGCAAGATAACTAAAAACAAAATTTTAATGGATAAGCAATGCGTGAATGAAATTTTTTTCATTCGCCCTTGATTTTTCTAATTAATTCACACAGCACTCTCTGTAAGAAAATCCGTCATCCAATTTTGCCTTTCTCACATAGGAAGTCCCATGGCAATGAGTTTTTTTTTATTAAAAAATGATAGAAAATGAATAACCAATGTGTCAATGAAATTTAATGAATCTACGCTTCTCCGTTCGTCTATCTTTTTTCCGGATGAACTACAACCTTATCTTCGTTATGGCATCGGTGTGCTTAGACCCCCATTGACTCCGAGGTCGACCGCACGTCGTAGATCCTCCCGTCGTACATTAAACTGGCTCGTTTATCTGCTCAAAGACAGCTTTGTGGCTTTTAGTTCGATCGTAATCTCGCCCGAACCGACGATTCTCACGCGATAAGCAAATCAAGGACAAATTTATATTCGTTAGCATCTAGTTTTTTCCCTCGTAGATCGATCGGCTTCAGAAGGTTCATATCATCACGATTATCACCAATAGTGATTATCCCTTTTTTTCCCCCATACGCTACATCGGTCCGATAAATCATGATGAAGTAATTCGTAGCTAAACCAGCTAGAATACCAGGAACCAGGATTGTTGCAATTTTCTAGAGTGTGCATCCTTATCGCGGCCACGAGAAACGGAGCAGGGTTAAGAAGCTTGAAATATATATGAGCGCACCGAGGAGCTCTCTTGCATTGAAATTCACCGTACCATTTTGGCGAACGTGAAAGCGATCACTATATCGCTCGGTTCCCGTTCGTAATGCCTTGGGAAATTTGAAAAAGAATCGCTTCCCCTCGATCGCCGTCAGGAAGGAAAAATATTGGCAGCTCGGATCCGTCGTTGAGAATTTCGCGCTGTACTGGAGGCTCACATGCGACCACCGCGGTAAAGAGATTTCCCCGACGTCCCGGGGACGATTTGCGTCTGATAAACCTTTCCGGATTTCTTTATTCTACGACCCATTATCAATGTTCACGATTCAACGATCGTTTCTTCTTTCTCTTTCTCATTCTCTACTTCGTGTTCTTCTTCGTATTTTTCATCACCATCTTGATTTTCATGTCTATCGTTTTTCTCGGTACCGCGATATACGATGCAAGAATATCGAGCAAGATATCCGTAGAGAAGTTTATGAGACGATCGCGATAAACGTTCTCTACGGGGATTGAGTTTCATCGGGGATCAAAGGGCTCTCGGATCGGAACGAAAGTGGCGAACGAGTTGAAAGGTATATATAGACGAGGAGGAGGCTACAATGATCGTCGGGTATCCCACATGGCCCCGCCGTGAAATCAGGCGCGTGCGATAAGCGATATCGGTATAGGTGAAACCATTGCAGGGAGGAGGGTAGAACGAAGACCGTGCCATCGAGTATGGTAACATCTGCCGATACGACGCGACGGAACAGCAGAGGGCGTTCCTCGAAACTCGATTACTCTCGTCCTCGTCGTAATGCAGATACGTGCGGGAACACGGATGAAGGTACACTGCGAAGCGACTCGGGACTCCTCGAATTTTTTCGTATCGATGGAATCAAAGTTCGCAACGTTGTCAGCAACGAATACTCTTCGAAGTATTTTTAGCACCTTAATTAGACTTGGACCTCCCCGTGCGGCCTCAGGAAAAAGTCATAAAAATACAAAGATAATTTTTTTGGAGGTCCCAAAAATATTACCTAAATTACGATAGATAAATGAGTCGATTGATGTGTCCCTCGTGGATTTTGATGACGTTAATAAAATAAGATCGACAAAAATCGATGCTCCAGATCGAATGCCTCTTCGCAGAAAGCCTCAAGATGTGTTCCATTTCTGGAACAAAGAATTCTTGGTATCTTCGGAAGTTTTTGACCTCACAACAGACGGAAACGTAGAGTACTATGAAACTAAGTATGAATTCGTTGCCCACTTTACGGATAACGCCCAGGTGAACAGTCTCAATTACGAAGCTATCCGGTGTTTTATAAAAACGCTAGTAAAGAAAAGTTGAAAATTAAAATTTTCATATGACTTTCTCTTTAAAGATGCAAATTTAAACCCTGGTCTCTCAAGAATAGTACTCGGTATATACTTATATACTTCCGTCACTGCAAGCTACCCGAACTGTATTGGGACAGGCTGGTTAGATTACTTTCTCGGCGCCGTCGTCGAAAAAGAATGCGTTTCCAGTGACGCTCATGGCTTTATATACGTGTCAGACGGATTCCCCCATAGGGTGTCCCCACTGCGGCGGTCCCATTACGGCCTCCCCACTATGGCCTCCGCGCCTGCGGCTTCGCTGCTACGGCCTCCCTACTACTGCATTCCCAATACGGCGGTCCCACTACGGCGTTCCCAATACGGCGGTCCGACTACGGCGTTCCCACTACGGCGTCACTACTGCGTCCCGCATAGTCGTCTGGCGTTGGATTCCTCTAGTGTCCCTTATTGGTGCGTCGTTTAGACCCGGCCGTGGCCGAAGGGGGGGGGGGGGGCGGCTCAATATGTATTATCGGCTATTCTCTTCGGCTTTTCGTTTGTGCTTCGTCAACAGGGTGTGAATCATCGCTGTATTGAGCTCCGTTTTGAACTCATGCTTCAGTTTCTTTTTTAGTGTCCATGACAAAATCCTTTTTCGTATGTTATGAACTGCTTCGCTGATCCTTTGAGCATAATCTTCCCGTATATGAATTTTTGTAGTTTGCTTCAATCAAGACGAGAAGCGGGATCTTCGAAATCGCTTAACCATTTATTTATTGGTAATGTATAATCTCCAGAAAAGTATACAATACAGTTCTCGACGTTTTTGATGATTAACATGTTCACCGTTGGTAACCGTTGATTACGATTTGACTTTCTTTGAGCTTGATCGGTTACTCAATCTTGTGTCCCCGGTGCTCGATTGTTTCTTCTACTCTTGATACTCTCGTCACGATGTCGTCGATTGCGCTCGCGCTGCCCTTGAATGTTATCGACATTATGAACAACATCACGTTGGAAATTGGTAGTAGTACATTCGTCACTATCTGATTCACCTGATTCGTTCGATCCTATAGCTTCTTCACTTGTCTTCATTGCTATCTTCGTTATTTTCACCTCGAACGCTTCCTTTTAGAGGTGAGACCAGAATATTTTTCTTTCCCCTTATGCATAAATTGTTATGACAAAATTCATAATTTTACTAATTTTTCCTTCTAAAATACACGACCCTGGAAGTAATTAGGCTATCGGATCGAGTTAAGATGTGTGTGAGAGACAAGGAATCTTGTTAGAAGTGAATGACATCGAAGGTTCCCAGTTTTAATAGCAGAAGACACACCGAAATGATAAAAAACAGAATAAATTTGAACATCGCTTCTTTATTTATTGACGCTCGCATAGATCTCATATCCCTCTACGAGAAAGTACTATACCATTTTTCCCATTCGTACACAGGAGTGTTACCGCAAAAAGAAAAAACAAAAATAATTTGCACATGACTTTCTCATTTGTTACAATTTTCCCACAGCTTTCTCTATGAGGAAGTTCGTTATTCGATTTTTGGCTTCCTCATACAGGAAGTTATGCGCAAAATTATAATAAATGAGGAAGCCATGTGCAAATCACTTCGCGCCATTTTTTCATGTTTATGAAAACTCAGTTTCCTCTATGAGCCTAAAAAAAATTATTTGTAAGAACCAATAATAGTTTATCTTGTAAAATAAACAGGATTTGTTTATACATAACTGTAAAATTACACCGACAAATAACAGGTACATTACCTACATATAATCACTTATACATTACATATTACTTCCATGTTATATACCTCTTCTGTATCATAAGAATAACATCGTAACATTACATGTAACTTCTGTGTTATATTGCCATAACAAATCATGTTAACTGGGAGCTATGGCTACGTACAACTAACATTTACTAACTACGTGTCTGAGCTGGAATTATTAACCCTCCTCTTCTCGATAGAGCTTCAAGAAAGTGAGCGAAGCGATGTTAGCATCTAGCAATAATGACTTATATCGATGGTCTAAAATTAGGAGGTCTATACACTTATGTGCAGCTTACATAGCATTATAGCATTACACGTTCCGCTTGCTGCTGCTTATCTACCATCGCCAATTTCTTTCTCATGTCTACGTTAATCCAATGATAATATGACTAGCATTGCCAATTGGGGTGTATTATTTAAGGACTTACCCATATCCAATACCAGTTGCAGCTATAGACCATCAACTATGCAAATTGTCTAACACTACATTATCCGTGGGGTTTACTTGCACGCAACCGAGAATTATATGTCGTCAATTTCGAAACGCTGCAACCCAGTAATTTGTCATCGTCCACAACCGCAGTTTTCCCGTCGTTCAGTTACTTACTGTAGGTCGTATACTACGCTTCTTAAATGCGTACGTTCAGCGTCACATAGCATCGATATATCGTGAACAGTCATGAAAAACGAAGGAAAAACGAGGGACACTCCAAGCAATACTTCTCCAGCATCTATCGATATATATAATAGTGAATACTATAGGATCAATAAATGGATGCTTCGCGTAATTGGGCAGTGGCCCTATCAAGCTTCTTTAGAAAAAAAACTGCGGGTTTTTTTGCCACTGTTGTGTAGCTGTAGTATGATAGGGCCTCAGGTAGACCTCATAATAAAATGTTTTCTTAAGTAGTACAATATTCTACGGATATCGTTATGTGTCTCTGTTATTATCTGTGTCTTAACATAGGAATTTCATTTAGACGCGGGCGATGGTTCGGTCATGGGGGCGATTAGATAGCTTTTCCGAATGTTTTTCACCTTTAGGAACCCATATGATCTGCCTTATCAAGCTATTGAATTTCATGCTACAGCAAGAGAAGGTGAGGAAAACGTAAATTGTCCCAATCTGAATATCAACCATTGGAATTCAATCTTAGTTTTTCCGTTGAAGTTAAAAAATCTTCTCGATGAAACGCGATATAACTGGGGAAACACGGAAAATCTGTCGCACATAAAAATTCTTAAGAAATACGGAACGAGAGGAAGACTGTGGTCAATGATGTGGTTATGTTAGTTGAACAAATATATGAAATTATTGTAATTTCGTAAAAGATTTAATGAAAAGATATAGTTATTTCGTTACAGCAATCGTATACGTCATTTTAGCCTTCTGGCTGTCTCTGGCAATGATGCCGAAATTACTGGATGCTGTTGACCCGTTAAATGAGTCACGTCCAACATTTGACGTTATTCGGACAGACTACGGAGTCGATCAGGATAAGTACTGGTGGTGGATTCAACTGCACGTTTGGTCGTGTACTCTAGTGTTTCTCGGAGTCACACCGGCCATTGATGGATTGTACATGGCTTTTGCACAACATATTTGCGCAATGTTTGAAATATCCAGGTGATTTTGCCAATATTTATTATAATAGTCGAAAATGATTGTACTGTATGTCAAAGCTTTGCACGTTCGTTCTGGGAATGGGTTAGTTAGATGAAGATTCCTTTAATGCAATATCGCAAAAATCTGCTGGATGCGATTGCGCACGTTTAATCGCACATACTTGAATTTTATATATTCCTGTAAGAATTCCCCGAGTAGAAATTTCATCTAGTCCGAATCCGGCCCATACTTGGTGCGCCGGAGAATCAACTCCGTCCCGGATATGGCACATCGATATGGCCATGATCCGTGGTGTAACACGCACGCTAACTAGCCCTGATCCGGTCCAAGTTCAGACCCTGATATATGGGCCTGATGTGGCCCGGATCACGCACTGTTCCTCTTGTTGACAACCAAATTTACAAAAATATTACACTTACACTAATTCAGTCGGGGATTCAACGCTTTATTTCATTACAGCTGATTATACCTTACTAATTCTCACATTTTTATCTCAGAAAAATAATACAGTAGAACCTCGATTATCCGAACCCGTCGGGCCCAGGCCTAGTTCGGATAATCGAGATGCAATTTTTTTGTTTATGGGATCGTAACACGTATATATATATATAAATAAAACATAGATAATTGAAATAACAGTACATATACATGAAATAATATTATTAATTTAATATTTCTAACATGGAAGCCTCATTTCAACGATTTTTGTAAATAAAGTCGTTCATTTTTAATTGCCGAACGTTAGCTACGCGCTTTTGGGCAAATCGTCAGATCTTCCGTATTTCTTATTTAATTCAAAAGAAATTGATTCTCCCAAGCTTCACTTTTGTACAAACCACGTTGAGATACCATCATCGAGATCATGATCTTTCGCATTATTCATCACTTTCCTTTTTTTCGCCCCACGGTATTCTTCTGTATATCAATGATTTTACTCTAGACGTAAATACATTAAATTGAGGTACCTGCGTTGAAACGTGCCCATTCGCATCCAGTAGATTTTTGCTGCTTTATTAAGTTTAATTTAAGGAATCTTCGTTCCTAAGTGGTACATTTTAGCACTTTTATAAGTAAGCCATTCCCAAAACGAACGTACAAAGCTTTAACACGCAGTGGAATAAATGTCTACTATTATTATAATTGTACAGTCGATTCATCAATACGCAACGGGAATACTAGAATTTATCATTTGATTATCAAATTTTAGCGGTATTTTTCTACAGATATGATCTGGAGAATATAATACAAGACGATGAAGACGTCGATGTAGTGCTCAAGCCCGATATCCATGAAGATATGTATTATCATAATGTTGTGTCTTGCATCAAAAAGCACAAGCTCATAGTAAAGTAAGTAATGAAATTGGTCTTAATATTCCACTTTAGTGGGAGATAAAAACCGATAGATAGACTTCAGGGCATATATATTGCGACGGTTCCCTGTGACCGAAAACTTTCTTCTCGGCCTTACGGTTGTCGCCCCGACCAGTTTGTTTGTTACCCTACTATTTGATTCCCATTTTCCGTAGTACGCAGAATGCAGGCGTGCGGCCGTTATCCGTTGTACGCTATTCGCGCCTCTTTGGCCCGTGGATAACGGGGGAGCTAGCCAAGCCAGCCGTTTCCCTTTTATCGAGGAGAACAAAGCGCGGAGTTCTCGAGCCGTTGCCAGTTTCCCGACGTATGTCAAAAGGGTTCCCTAACTCGTCGTCCTGTCCTATCTGCTCGGGCTCAGCAAAGGTCTCGCAGCTGAAAGAAGGATAGCGTTTTTGACGTCCGAGCACGCAACATGCACTTTAAATATTTAATCTTTATTCTGCCGATGTACAATCTTCACAGCTCGCGCGTCCGTCCCGCTCCTCGAGCGAAGTGACTGTCCCGCTCCTCTCTTCAGGGTCCCCTGTTTTCCAATTCGCTGGCCTGCTGGTGGGGAGTCGGGTCGTGGTGGTGGCCGTCGTCGTTTGCTCTGGAGGGGAGCCTTCTGGAGCCGTTGTTTCGGCGCGCATATTCAAACCGTTGCAATATATTAGTACCTTTCACGATTCTATTGTCAAGACAATTATGTACATTTGTCCATATCTAAGGTACGTAAGGAACGTTGCGTCCACGAATGAAGCGTGTCTCCTTTGCATAGTAGGACTCAATATGGTGGTTTTGAGCGTCACGGGTTATCAGGTAGGTAAACGACCCGTTTTATGTAATTTTTCTTTCCTATAATTTCAATCATCTTAGTGCAGGCGGTTGCGGAAGGTAGTGATACTGCCGCAACTCTGAGATTCGGAATGTTTAGTTTCGCTCTATTAGTTCATCTTTTCGTCATCACCTTACCCGGCCATTGGATAATGGAATGTAGTTCTTTTTTTCCGGACTCTGTGTATGTATAGTACCGGAGAATATAAATTGCAGCACATATAAAAAATATTATATAAGTAATTTGTTGTGTGATACAGATACAACTGTAGATGGTACATGATGTCCCTGAGAACAAGAAAATTGATAATTCTCATTATCCGAGCGAGTATCGAGCCTTGCGTCATTACAGCCGGAAAGATATACGTCATGTCAATTCAAAACTTCTGCGGCGTAAGTTACATAACTACTTAATGGCTTTTATTTTCCATTGAATAATCTCGATTTATCTGCATGAGTTATTAAATTTATTTAAGGTGTTACAAACGTCGATGTCTTATCTGACCATGCTCACTTCAATGCAGTGATACTGCATGATACTGAATACAAATCCACAGACTCAATTGTAGAGATGTGTAGATGAATATATTTTTGATGTATTGGGCGCATAAATCACCCCTTACGATTATGTAGTAACTAAAATATGTAGTAACTAAAATCTGTTCCAAAAAATATGTTTATCGAAGCATTCTTAGAAAAAAAACCGAAAAGCATTAAATCACATGAGTCAAATTGTGGTAAGTATATACAGACCTGTATATATATTAAGTATAGAAATCAAGTAGTCAAAAAATGAAGAAAAAAAAATTAAGGCATTACTTTCTTTCTGTATTTTACATAAAAATACAATATGAAAAAAATGCTTGGTGCGCCCGTGGAATATAAATAAACTAATCTTATCGTACCAATAGAAAAGTCAAAGTATTTTTTTTTCTTCTTGTATTTTTGAATTAAATATAGAAAGAAAAAAATGGATTATTATTTTTTGTTCATACTGCTTCCTCATAGAGGAAGCTGTATTCTGATTTGAGTTCTGTTGTAGTGTCAGAGTACTTAAAATAGTCTGAAACATCGAAAAATATGATTTTTAACTGGCGTGTGGATGTATGTATGCACGCGGACGCGCGCATACATACATCGGAAACGGTTTGAGATTGTTAGTTGAAAATTGGTACACTACTAGAGTTGTCACGTCTCTTCATTCAGTGCAATTTTTATGCAGATTGAGGCCGAATTGGAGATTTTCCGCGAGTTTGAATTTTTTTGCAAAATGTCTGTGATATCTCTAACTTGCGTAAATTTTGAGCTATCGTCCTAACCCTGCATATGAATATAATGTTTTGATCAAAGACCTTTGATATTGAATGTGACTGAAATCTATTTAAGCGGTCAAATTCTATGGGACGTGACGGTATTGAGCTTAAATGTTATATGGGAACGGATTAACCCTACAATGTTTCGTATTGAATTAGTCAAAAAAATTGATCCAATCGTTCAAATTTTATGGGATTTTTAAAATTTTGGAGTGTTTAAAAAATTTGGTTTTTACGCTTGACACGATTTTCTTAATTAAAAAATCAGGTTAAGAATAAAATAAGTTATAGTTTTGTTATCAACGGTGAAGAATATATTAAAAATTACCTTCAAACGGTGAATCCGTAAATGTCAGTTTTCGATTTCCTATAATACATTCTGATGTAAATTTTGACATTTTCAAATTTATTAGGTGTAGGCATTTTTTTGGTACGAAAAAGGTGCAAAGTAATTTGCACATCGTTTCTCTGCATTTAACTAGAAAATACTATTTAAAAAAGATGACATTCGAAATTTTATATCGTTTTCTCATAATGTTCCTTTATTTGCGAAGTCCTCAATGAGAATGCCAAAAATACAGAAAATGCTTCCTCATAGAAGAAGCTTCGCGAATAAAGGAACATTATGAGAAAGCGATATGAAAATTTCAATTTCCAACTTTTTTGACTACATAATTACTATACTAAATAAATACAGATCTGTATAAATATGCTTACCACACCTTGGCTCATGTGCTTGAATTAATTTTTGATTTTTTTGTTTATCGTTTTTAAAGATTGTTTCGACAAACATATTTTCGTTGGAAAAGATAAAAAAAATATAATTATTTGGCTACCTTTTTTATTTCTTTTTAAAGAAAGTATATTTTTTTGCTCATTTCAATACAGTACACGACCGCGTTTCTCCAAACCGCATAATTCCGAACGACCGCGTATTTCCGAAAATGACGACCGCGTAAGTCCAATTCGGCCCCTTTTCAAGGTCCGTTACCTGCTTGGTGGGGAAACAAACGACTCCTTCCCTTGTGCTACCTGCGAATGAAATCGTCGCTGCTGTAATTCCGACAATGTTTGCGTATGGAAAGGGACGGTGGGCAGGTACTGGGCAGGTAGTGGGATACCCAACTTACGCGGTCGTGCTTAATTGGATTGGCTCCCGAGGCTCGGAGAAACACGGTCATGTACTGTAATTTTTTATATAACAAGTACTCCTCGAACACAGGAGGCTCAGGTTCTTCGACTAGAACAAGATATTTATCGCTATAAAATTTGGTTAAGATACCCTTTGAAGAGATAGGTCATTATTGTTACATTCTTTCGTCTTTTTTTTAAGTATTATTATATTTCATATACAAATATTATATTTCCAAAAGCAATATTTATGATTTAAAACGTATAGTACAGAACGTCAAAAATAGGTTAGTCATTATAAAGATCGCGCAAAAAAGAGTTTTACACATTCAACACATAAGTTTGCACAAATTCAAGAAAAATAATTGATTACGGTCAAGATATTTTTAAGTTTTTTTTACACAAAAGTTTCACGTTCTTTTACACTTGTTAAGCACAATTTTTCACAAGATTTTCACATTTTTTAATAGAAAAATATGTTCACTTTAATCACATAATCACAACCACAAGTTTGCTTCCTTCAAAAAATTAAGAAAAAAAATATTTCAACAAAAATGTTTCCATCAGGTAAAATATTTTGCCGATCAACTAACAGTGGCAGTTGAAAGCCGACGACCAGGCTGGCATGCTGAACACACGATGTATGAACGGCGAGTAGACGCGAGGACTCACATTACAGGACACTATAATATTTTCGAATCTCGTGAGGAATGCCCATATCTCAGCATCCGTCGATCAGTTATAATCATAACTGGGCGTGTTGGAATACTTGTGTCCGAGTGAGACCATAAAAGTGTCGTGGGAATTCCGATCCGGTGCTTCGTTTCCGAGAAAATCGAGACTCGAGGTTCCACTTTCAGCATATTGGCGTAAGTATACTCGATGGCGACTTCCTTACAAAACTTTTTTCATTGTTCTTTTTTAAGTATTTGGCGTCGAAACGCTACCGATTTGCTTGATAAACGTATGGCTCTTATTTTGCATATAGAATTTTATACCAAATTGCGGCATTTCACTCTTCACTCTGTGTTGTAAGATTTACGTGCGAAAACCGTCGAAAACTGCCGCTCGAAATTTAGACGCGAATTCGAGGTGCGTAGTTATGATGTACGACAAGTCCCGAGTAGAAGGGATAGAGAGGGTACCTCACGGCGAGGAAACAATATTCGTCCTCTTTCTCCCTGGGATCAGCGAACGATACACCTCGATATCAGCACGGGCGTGTAAATTGGAGCGCCGTCAATTCGTCCAAGGTGGTTCTGCAAGTTTTCGCTAGTGCTCTCGGTTTTGGCCAGCCGAAAGACGAAAAGACTGTTGTTGAAGATTTCCTACCCCAGGGAGAAAGTAGCCATCCCGTCGTGATTGGGCCTCGCACACAAAAAATTTATTGAGATAAGTACCCCGTTTTTCTTTTGACGTATAAGCCTTGTATGATCAGCAAGCAAATTGTGACGACCGGAATTGTAATGGGAGCAAAATGATTTGTATGTGTGTATGTGGAAATTGTTATGATATTTTTTGTATTGAAAGCGCGAAGCCGCAAAAATAATTATTGCGTTATAATACCATTTTTTTATTGTCCGATGATTTATTCGCGAGAATAAATCTTGAGTTCGCTGTTCCGGAATCAAAAGGAGTTATTTCTTTATTTATTTTTCTATGTGTGACAAATTTATATGTCCGGAGAAATACTGAATCTTACAGTGTCAAGTTCATTTAACTGTTTCACTAAATTTCACTAATATCTTTTTTGTCTCCGTTTCATGTACTTAGACCCTAAAGGGGTTACAGTCACGAAGTGATACCAATCGCTTCTTTACCTTTGCTTTTTAGTTCGCAGGTTTATTTCTCTCGATACGGTTAGAGGCGGTCTCGTTGTTTCGCTAACAATAAACTCGGTGTGGCATTCCATCACTGCCATATAAGAAACAAAACCAAAATCTTGCATTACTCGATTTTTCTATGGCAAACGCATTGCTCTAATATATAAATAATGATATCTAAATGACTCGAGATGTCAATTGATGCAAGAAAACAGCGTTACGAGTATAAATTCGCAACCTTTCTGCAAATGGAGACCCATCGCAATCAAAATTTGTTTGCTCGGTGTAATCAGGTAGGTAATCCTCAGATCAGGGAGGTAATTTCCTATTTTAGTCCCATTTGTGTAACTTTTATTTCCTATAATTTAAATCATTTTAGTGCAGGTGGTTGCGGAAGTTTCTGAACCGGCTGCAGCTGTGACATTCGGAATGTTTGCTTTCGCCCTATTATTTCATCTTTTTGTGATCACCTTACCCGGCCATTGGATAGTGAAATGTATTTCGTTTTTTCCAAACTCCGTGTAAGTGTAGTTGCCGGAGAATATAAGTTGCAGTGCGTATAAAAAACGATCAATAACTAATTTGTTATACAATATAGATCCAACTCTAGATGGTACCTGATATCCCTACAAATATGCAACCTACAATATATCGCACCCCTGGAACAACAGTGTAACATCTCTTATGGGATTGCTATATAAGTTGTTACACTGTTATTCTAAGGGTGTGATATGATTACAGCAATTGTGTATCGTGGTATCGGAGAAACTGCATTAAACACTGACATTCGAGCTCCATTTGGTCTAAAAATCTTCTACACAGATTTACTAATTTATAGTAATTCATGTTGTGTTTTGAGACCTCTGGAACACTCTACTAGTCGTTAAAATATGAGGCTCCGAATTTTTATTTTTTCCTGCGTCCCACAGGGAGATCCAACCCTAATTAAGATGCTCATCGTCAGCAAAATTCTCTGGGAATGCTCATGAATGTGGTCAAAGGGATTTTATTGCTCGTCGAGCAGAATCATAAAAACGAATACGTTTGAGGTTAATTGTCATTTGAATCTCACGGGTGCAGTTTGACAGTTTAGCGCCCGGAAATACTTCGAAGAGTATTCGTTGTAGAAAACGTTGCGCCCTTTACGACCTCTATCAGCTCGGCGACTCACATCAGAGTGAGCCATTTATTTCTGAACGAACTTTTTTTTTTATACAAAAATCCAAAATGGTTTTCTTACTCGGACTCTCCCCGGGTAAATATAAATTCAAGGACTTTTCAAGGATTCTTCAAAAACTTCAAGGATTCTTCAGACTTTTCAAGAATTCTTCAAAGACTTCAAGGATTCTTCAGACTTTTCAAGAATTCTTCAAAGACTTCAAGGATTCTTCAGACTTTTCAAGAATTTTTCAAAGACTTTTCAAGAATTCTTCAAAGACTTTTCAAGAATTCTTCAAAGACTTTTCAAGAATTCTTCAAAGACTTTTCAAGAATTCTTCAAAGACTTTTCAAGAATTCTTCAAAGACTTTTCAAGAATTCTTCAAAGACTTTTCAAGAATTCTTCAAAGACTTTTCAAGAATTCTTCAAAGACTTTTCAAGAATTTTTCAAAGACTTTTCAAGAATTCTTCAAATACTTTTCAAGAATTCTTCAAAGACTTTTCAAGAATTCTTCAAAGACTTTTCAAGAATTCTTCAAAGACTTTTCAAGAATTCTTCAAAGACTTTTCAAGAATTCTTCAAAGACTTTTCAAGAATTCTTCCAGGACTTTCAAAGAATTTCCACAGGCTCTTCAATGACGTTTCAAGGAATGTACAAACACTTTTCACGGATGTTTCAAGGACAATTCAAGGACGTTTCGAAGACTTTTCAAGGTCTTCATTCGGCAAACCGTTGCAGCATTGTTGTTTGAAAATAGAAATTTGTAACCACGATTATGTGCTTTTACTGGCAAAGTTCCCTTTACGAAATAGCCAAGGGACAAAAAAAAATAATAACAAAGGGGTGAAAATCCATTATGAAATATTTCGATGTTAATTTACAATAAATTAGTGTCAATGAGAGCAAAGGTTAAGTGAAATTCCGGACATTACGGATGTGGGTTTTGGCTTAATTGCTCCTACCTGCGGGTGTGCAGTGTCTGTCGGTCCAGCTGTGCCTTCGTCAAGCGCGAAGTGTTCGGTGTATTATTCTGCGTACGTTCTGTGCGAGACACGAGACAGGGTCGTCAAGGAGACACCGACGAGCACAGAGACAGGCCATACACCTAATTATAAAGGCAATAAGCCGCCGACACGTTGCACAAATATTGAGGCAAGTGTAGAGCCGCGAACGAGTAGGACTCCGAACAGTACTGTGTTCTCCATTCTCTCTAGTGGGTGCTCTCCGACGTTCTCGTCACTCCGTCTGACACATTCGGCACAGAACCGCATGGTGTATGTACCGAACGCAAACCTGAAACCGGCCTTTTGGGCCACGAGAGAGGCATTTGCACAACGCTCGTCACGGTCCGAAAGGCTGCTGGGTAATACAACAGTTTGGTTTACCACAGCATCTCCGATGAGGACCGACGAGATTATTTGTGCTGTCCGAATAAAAATTGTTGAGGCAATATGTTTTCTTTTTAACACTGATGGATAAAAATATTTTTATTACACTGTTACTGTGTAATAAAAATATTTCGTAAAATACATAATTTCGTAAAATCGGAATATAAAGTTTCGTAAAAATAATTTTGTTAAATACGTGACAAACTCGTACGATAGGGTTTGAAAATACAAAACTGTCCTTTATTTTCCTGTGTCATTAACAATTTTAGTTGGGACTTTTGTTTGTACAACTTAGAACCCGGATGGTGCAATCGGAAAATTCATAATTAAAAAATTGTGGACGTGTGTGAACAATAAGTTGTTGTAAACAGTACAAACTTGTTTTACTGTTTAAGATGATGAAAAGCATTTTTTTCTGATAATTGATATATGATAATTGTCAATCTATGTTATCATGAAAGATTGTGAACGTTTGCCATTCCCCTGCACACTAAAAAAAACACTCCAACCGGTCCCTTTAACTAAACTATTTTTTCTGTTTTCATTTTTATTGATTTATTTATTTTTGTCGGATTTTATGCGATATAATTCAATAAAAACTATATGGAGAATTCCACGAGACAATCGATGTCGCTAACGAGTCATTAATAATCTAGCAGGATATTCCAGTGACGGTGTGACTCGTGCACGTCTCGGACTTTGGAATCGAGCAACGCAAGCTCGTTCGTTCGACACACTCTATAAGCGATACTCCGATGATGCATCATGATACATAAAAAACGAACAAAAATTACGGTTTATTCTTTGACAAAACTGAACGAATATGTACCTTTCGAAAATTGGCTCAAACCATTCCATATATTTAGAAATCCATAACAATTATTGTTTTCCAGGTTAAATACATCTGCTCTAATACAAATAAATCATTATAATCAATAGATGCGTAAAAGTTTATATAAACTAATTTAAAAAAGTAACACACATTTGACTAGTGCGAAGCGCCCTAACCTCCTTAAAAAATATATAGATACACATGTATTGGCGCGTAATATTTATCCTCTCGGTCGGATGATATCACGAAAAAAACTGATTTTTCGTATTCAATTAACGGTACGATGGAGTGCGAATTAATAATGAACCAATACCGCGTAGCTTGGCAAATGCGGGCGCAAGCGAGTTTCCGCGGTATCGAGTCGAGAGCGGATTCGCGAAGAGCGTTGCTCTTGAGTGAACGAAGATAATTTAATTTGCATAGAGATATCGCGGCGAGCTAACCGCCACAATCTGGCGTGGCCCGGAGCTGCCTGCTTTTTTACACTGTACATAATCGGACGCGGGATACGAGGAGGCCACCTCGTTAATTCGAATTGCTTCGCTCATTCGAACAAGACCGCGCATTTATATCGGGAGAGTTTATAATACATGATATCGGATGCCGCGATTTCAAACAGCTGAAGTCCGACCGGACGACTCTGACGCAGTCGTTGGAATTTCATAATCTCGTTCGCTTCCACTCTGTGGTTTCTCGTACAGCTTCATCTTTCGTCTCTTGATTCGTCACCAATGTCCCCGTCCAGTCGTCTCTTGTCGCATCTCTTCTCCCGTATTCGGAATATCATCTTTTTGGCCTTCTCTGCCTTTTCTGCTCCTTCCAATTTTGCCTATGCTTCTTCTTCGTCGTGTTCTTCTTTTGCCTCTTCTTCTTCTTCGTCGTGTTTTTCTTTTGCCTCTTCTTCTTCTTCTTCGTCGTGTTTTTCTTTTGCCTCATCTTCTTCGTCGTGGTCTTCTTTTGCCTCTTCATCTTCGTCGAGTTTTTCCTTTGCCTCTTCTTCTTCGTCGTGTTCTTCTTTTGCCTCTTCTTCGTCCTGTTCTTCTTTTGCCTCTTCTTCGTCGTGTTCTTCTTTTGCCTCTTCTTCTTCGTCATGTTCTTCTTTTGCCTCTTCTTCTTCGTCGTATTCTTCTTTTGCTTCTTCTTCTTCTTCGTGTTTTTCTTTTGCCTCTTCTTCGTCGTGTTCTTCTGTAGCCTCTTCTTCTTCGTCGTGTTCTTCTTTTGCCTCTTCTTCTTCGTCGTGTTCTTCTTTTGCCACTTCTTCTTCTTCGTCATGTTCTTCTTTTGCCTCTTCTTCTTCGTCGGTTCTTCTTTTGCCTCTTCTTCTTCGTCGTTTCTTCTTTTCCCTCTTCTTCTTCGTCATGTTCTTCTTTTGCCTCTTTTTCTTCATCGGTTCTTCTTTTGCCTCTTCTTCTACATCTTATTCTTCTTTTGCCTCTTCTTCTACATCTTATTCTTCTTTCTCCTGTTCATCTTTAGCATCGTCTTCGTCTTTTGTTTCTTCATCTTCATCGTCTTTTGCCTTTTATTCTTCATGATTAACAGCATCTTCTTCTTCGCTGTATCTCTTTCCCGGTCGAATTACCTTGAGTAAAGAGCCCGAGAGATAAGGACCAGCCAGAGGGGAATGATCGTCGTCGTTGCGGGGAACTAAAGACCTCGCTCATTTTCCCCAACCTACACCCGCGAGATTTTCCCTCCTACAAAATGCAAACGCTCAAAACGCCCGAGGAGCCTCCCGGAGAGCGGGCAACGGGGGGGCATTATTCATGCTTTCATAATTTCGTCCTGCCATCCGCATTGGCACGCATTGCGACAGAGTAGTCAATTTGTCAAGGTATTAACCATCGTCGAGATAAATTCGAGCACAACACTCCGGCCAATTAGCCGATCAATCGACATCTCCATCATTAAAAAAAAAGCTGTTCCTCTGTGTATATATACTGTAACGGGACGCCTTACCCCCCGGTAGGTCTTTCCGCTTTCCGCGAGATGGCGAGTCGGCGGAGCTCTCGCGCAAGCGGAGTGTTCCCCGGGCCGCTACAAAGGCTCTACCTATCCCTCCCTCTAGGTCCTTTCCCATCCTTAAAAGAATTGACCACTACCTCCTCGAGGTAACCCCAGAATGGGGCCTCGTTGTATTAGTTTGTAGACTGTGTAAGCACGTATGTTTCGGCATACGTGTCTCTGAGCAGAGTAGGCTCACAGAGTGAGAGTATTCGGCCTTGAACGTCGGGTCGACTTCATAGTCCCCGAATTGCAAGACCGAAGAACTCCTCTTTCCTTGTTCTCTCTCGCATATGTGGGAGAGCGGTCTGATAACTCACTCAGTGCGGTATCAAGGGGGCCAGCCATCCAGCTGCCTCCCTCTACCCCGAAGCATATGCGGGAATCCCTTCCTCCACACCTTATCCAGCCGGTCCAGTACCGAACTCTTTACCTTCCTTTTGGGAAGAAGACGATCTAAAAAATCGTGAGTTCGATATTATTCCGCTTCCACGGAATATCGAAACGTTTCAATACACAGAGGAAATTCGCGATGCGTTTGGTTAAAATCGTAATTTTTCCACTTCATCCTCGAATTACTATACGAATCTGGAGATTATTACTATACTTTTCTCTCCGTGTAGAAATTCATTTAATTTAACGGACATTTGTCTTTTCCTCACTGATCGCTCGCCTATCGAAACGACTCTGACCACTTCTATCCAGAACTCTGACGCTTTCCATTCGCAGACACCCGAATCGAGTAACGTCGCGTCACGCGAAGGCGGGGTAAAGTGTCCGTTACTCCCGTTGGGGGAGAAACTCGGGAGATTCTATTAGTCGTTCTCGGACGTGGAAAAGTTGAATTGGTCGGGTAGAGCGAATGGTATATAATCGAGAGGGTCGTGTGTCTGTGCGCGCACCCCTCATCCGTCCAACTTCTAGTTTTTTTTTCTCTTCCCGCTGGATATCGAGACACTGTGCGCGTCGGGCAGTCTGTCGTTTCGGCGTTGTCGCGAAATCGCCGGAAAAAAAACTGCACGGATAGAGCCGGTGTATGCGCGCGCGTTAGAGGGGTTTCCTTGGGAAATTGTAGAATCCACAGGGACCGGAGATCCGAGCCGGAAGCAATCGCGGGGGATGCAGCGAACCATCGAGTGGATTGGAATGGATGGGAAGTCGTGGAAAGTGGCGTGTAAAACGGCGAGTGCTTTGTCAACTCGCAAATTGAAGTTCTTCGCGATCTGGGGAGTTAGTGAGCTGTGGTCGCGCAGTTCTGGAAGGGTTCTTCCGGATCTCTCCACTTCCATCCACGACCGCTCTTGTCCCGCGCAGCGCACGACGATGCGAAACTTTAATTGCGTATTAATACCTGCCTAATTTGCCGTCGGGAGGACCGCGAAGTTGCGTTAACTGTCGTTAGTGTCGGGGGAGATAGTCTTGTATGCACAGCGCGGAGGGACCGCGCCAGCTTCGTGTTCGTTAAGGGAGGAGCGAAGAACTTCGAGGGTTTCGGCGCGGGCTCTTCGAACTCGAGCAATGAAGAACGCGGAATACGATATCTCTTGTCGATCGAAAGCATGGGATTCCGGGACAGAGTGGCAAACCATGCGCAAGACTCGGAATTTTCTGCTCATGCACGGGAAAATGGATTCAATTTCTCTAACAAACCGCAGATCGATATTCATTTATTGTTGCTATGGCAAAAATATTTGTTACTAGTGCAAAAAATATTTGCTTCTAGACCAAAATATTGACTGCGGCAAAAAAATAGTTCTTGCCGTCCCAACACATATTCTTCAATAAGGGGGCGGCGCCGGTTCTCTGACAGATCTAGAATTCCTCGTCAGTTTCAGGATTCCCAAGCTTTTTCCTGACAGGTGGTAAAATAAAAATGCAATGTGCGAATGGTCCCGGAAATTAATGCATTCTTAGGGGTCGCTACCGGGTACTTAAAAAATAAAAAACTTCGATACATCTAAATTTAAAGTCAAAATGAAAAATTCGACATTTCCTTGGGGCCACTCCACACTTCCAAAGTATAACGAATAAGAACAAACTCTGCAAAATCGCTGTGAAATTGAAGCACTTTCAAAGGTCGCTGCCAAGGGTTAAAAAACAAAGTTTTCGACAATTATAGCTAATATATAGTTACAAAATGTTGTAGAAGGTGAAAATCTGCCGCGGAAAAATAAACGAATATTTTACTTGAAAAGATATGTTTGTTGTAACAAACGTAAAATAAAAAAAAACCGAAGATTTGTTGTTTCTGGTAAAGAGAGTCGACAAATTCCTGCAATGCTCAAAAAGTATAAAATATCTCTATCGCCCAACGAAGGAAACATTTTATTTACCTAACTCTTTTCAACAAAATTTTATTTATCTAATTCTCTTCAACAGAATTTTATTTATCTAATTCTCTTCAACAGAATTTTATTTACCTAAATTTTCTTCAACTGACTTTTTTAATGAAATATTCAGTTATTTTGCCAACATTTTGTAACTATTAGCTATAATTGTCAAAATTTTTGTTTTTTAACCCTCGGCAGCGACCTCTAAAAATACTTCGTTTCATAGGGAATTTGCAGAGTTTTTTTCTCATACGCTATACTTTCTCAATGCGGGCTGGCTCCAAGGAAAACTCGAATTTTTCATTTTGACTTAAAATTTAGATGTTCCGGAGTTTTTAATTTTTTAAATAGCCGGTAGCGACCTCTAAAAATGCATTAATTTCGGGGACCCTTCGCACATCGCATTTTAATTTTATTCCTCACGATAATACAGAATGGCCCCCAGAAAATTCAAAAAAGTTAAATTTAAGGACCACCCTAGTACACATATATGCATTATCTTTCTATTACGTTCCTTGTACGCCTTTCGGTAGTTTGTTTCACCCCGACTGTTGCAGAAGGACTCTCCTACAGCCGCGGCATATTCTATCCGCACTCTCCATCTGTCCATTAACTACTCTCCAATCCAGAATTCAGCGTTCTGCAGAGGCACATAATTTATCGTTCGAAAGCTCGTCTCAACGGATCGCTCAGTTGTTATCTGTTTTTAACAATAGTGGCGTTGACAACGAAATGGGAAGTTGTCGCAGCGCATTTCTCAATCCTCCCCATCGCCGCCGTCTCGTTTTCTCGTCGTCCCGAGTTCAGCAGTGGTCCAAGGGACTTTCGAAAGATTCTTAAGCTGTGTAGGTGAAAGTGCTTAAAGGTACTTCATTGCTCCTTTTCCACGAAGAGCAATGAAACTCCCTCTCCGCCAGCTCGAAGAAACTTTTTCGCCTCTGTACTTAAATCCCTCTTTCTCCTCGCGCCACTTCAGAGGGGTCCGACAGGGTCTCCTCTTGTCTTCACTTCCTCCTCGACGCTTTTGTTTTTTTCATCCGCTTCCCCTCGTCTTCTTATTCGTTCCTCTTCGCCTTCCTTCGTCGCGCGCGCCTCACGAGACACCCCGTAACTTTCGTCTTGTTATTCATGCGTCGTAACTCCGGCTCCGCGATCTCTTCTCTCAAATTAGCCTGACTCCTTGAACCTGTTCCGTGTCTTTCGCCTTCACTTCGTTCGCTTCGGCAAGTTGCCGCCTCCGGATTTTTTTTTTTTTTTTTTTTTATGCACTTCTCGACATTGCTCGGCGGACGATCTTCGCGCCTCAGAACTCCTGACACTTGCACACTGGCGCTCGGTATATCAAAGTGTATCTTTGCACCTCTTGGTGCGGAGATATATATAAATAAAAATTAATTGCAAGATTTTAGCGATCTCTAGGTTCAGATTTTTTCGTATACCGGATACGAGAGGTATTCAAAATATTCTTGTTTAGATCGTACTGCGCGGTACGAGTGATAGAAAATGTGCGATAGCAACGCTGGTAGAAATTTTAGCGGGTTAAATCGGGCCCCGAGGTCTTGGCAGGATCTCGTCAGGCTCCAATTTAACGCTCGGAAATTTCTACCAGCGTTGCTAATTTTACCAGACTACACGGTGAAAAATAGTTCTATTCCTCTAACAAAATGTAGATCGTTAATAATGTATTGTGGCAGCAAAAATATTTGGCTGCTACAGCAAAATATTTTATTGTCCTGATGTTAAGCAGGTAAATAAGTTATGGTAACCAAATTCTTGGTGCCCCAACAATTTTTTTTCTCCGTGTAAAGGGGTTGAAAGGCATGAACACAAAAGTTGCATTTTTTAAAAAAATCAAGTTTTCGCGCGAAAATATATATTTTTCGAACTATTTGTCGGGTAAATCCGTCACATGTATATGAATTATGATATATTAATAGTACATACAAAATGTTTCTCATACTAAAAAAAATCGCTAAAAGTATATTTAATATATGAAAAATATATTTTCGTGTATACTTTTTTTTATGGTGCGGAATATTTTCAATCCCTATTAGCACGTAAGAAATTTGTTATTTGTCAAATTTCAATGAAAACAAGGCTACGAAGAACCAACATAATCGCTTCAAAAAGAAATCTTCGATAAATCCGGCCGGAAATACCGGATGCTGGGTACGCCATACCCGGGGCGAATACGCCATAATCCCACAAAAACAACGAAAAAGTGAAGGAAAAAAAAAACTTTCCGTACTTAAAACTGAATTCATTGGCTTATGAGTTTGGAACCAAAAAACTTCCTTCGCCGGACAGCGCGGCAGCGTTCGCGCGCGTCACAGTCAAACTTTTCCACCGAAACTTGTTCTCTTCTCTTCCTCTACTTTTCTTCTCACCGTGGCTCGTTTTAAGCGCTTTTCTTAGCGCGT
This sequence comes from Ichneumon xanthorius, assembly GCA_917499995.1. Classification (NCBI taxonomy): domain Eukaryota; kingdom Metazoa; phylum Arthropoda; class Insecta; order Hymenoptera; family Ichneumonidae; genus Ichneumon; species Ichneumon xanthorius. The sequence continues at coordinate 2,357,722 of OU824205.1, forward strand.
TTGAAAAAAAATAACAAAAAAATTGCCGCAATTTCAGTACGACCGGAATTTTTATTCTCTGTGTAAATCTCTTTAATTTCTTTCTATAAATTTAATTTCTTTCTGTTTCGCTTCCACGCTACGCTACTTTCGATGCTCTTTCTAACTAGATTAATTCACTTTAGTACCACTCTATATGACTCTCTACTCACATTATTAAGCTATCTCACCGCTCTACGTATTGGTCCTTGCGGGATTTCTGTCCCAGGATCCAAATAAACTACTCTCAGGGTCGAATTTTAAGACATTAGTTTGAACTTGAGATCGGATTTAATATTAAAGTTTGGCTCGAACTTATTGCGTAAGTTCGCAACAAGTTCGAACTTACGACAAACTTACGATAAGATCTATCGTAAGTTTGAACTTACGATCGAATTTTGATTCGAACTTGATTTCGTGCTTAAGTTTGATCTTACGTTTGTGAGAAAATTATAAAGATTTGAATAGGCGACCGGGCATACTGTATAGACGAGAAACAAACAAATAAATAGAGTCAAATAAATTATTAGATGGAGAACAGATAATTGTTTAATTTATCTCGAAATTTCGGAACCTACGCTCCTACTATATATACACTCTCGACTCTCACATATAATTATTTCGACTCGTCTTGCTGCTCAAATTTCTTTCGTGAGTCGAGAATTTCAAGCAATACAAATAATACAAATAATACAAATAATACAAATAATACAAATAATACAAATAATACAAATAATACAAATAATACAAATAATACAAATAATACAAATAATACAAATAATACAAATAATACAAATAATACAAATAATACAAATAATACAAATAATACAAATAATACAAATAATACAAATAATACAAATAATGCTGAACTTAAGATAGATCATAAGCATGCAATTAAGTTCGCGCCGATCTTCGATCTGAAGATCGATCTGAACAGCAATCACAAGTTCGAACTAACGTCTTAAAATTCGACTCTCAATCCACCTATCTATAAATTCCCTTGAAAAAAGTGTTCCGAAAAACCCGCGAAGAAAACTTTGTTTGCTATGTGTCCATCAGCATGTGCGATGGATTAACATACAATTTTCCAGTCCGCGTGCGCGCTGTTGTAATAACAACGTTATCCATCGGTGATGACGGAGGAAGGGCTTTCGGGTGTTACGAGGCAGGTTCAGCGATCTGTGGAACCGTAATAATAATACGCTCGCTCGCGGCTCGAGCGCGGTTGTGAACGTGCCGCAGGTGCATTTTCATGCTCGCGTACACATATCGTCGATCGGCGCGCGAATTCCGTTGCACACATGCGGGATCGCAGAACACTCGGCGGACCCTGCTGCTGGGGCTCCGCGAGGCGGGAAGGGGGGGGAGGAGAAACTGCAGGGAATCCCCTCACAAACGCTTTTCATGCGATGATGACCTGAAAGCCAATTTGTAAACTGCTTCCGGGCGACGAACGGGCGCGTAAACGTTTTAGCCGCTCGGACGATTGGCTGTGTGTACCTGTAATACGTATGCATGCGCCTATACATATTTTGCATTGTAATCAATCTCTCACAGGACGAACTTTGCATCGAGCCCGAAGACACGGGAGTTACGTGTTATCCTGTTACGCGTGTCACGACTCCAATTCGACCTTTGACGGGAATTAAACAACAACAAAAAAATGTAGCGGAAAAAGGTACGACGTGAAACGCATCGATGACGAGAATTTATTGCTTTTGTGTACGCTCGATAATGGTTTATACCCCGTGAAAGAAGGGTATGCGAAAATATATTTTTCATAGATTTAAGAAAAACAATTCACGAAAATATACATTCACTGTAAAAAAAAATTAAAAATTTAAAAATTAAAAAAAAACGGTGTTAACCCTTTACAAGTCACACCGTCCGAAACCGTACCGAAACAGGACTAATGGACACGGAGTGGGGGGCCACGCATTGCTACGGTAACGTCTCAGAGTGGGGGTAGAGGTGTGACTTACAAATGGTTAAATTCAACACCGCCTTAGCACCGCCAGACGGTCCACATAGATGCATTACTTTGGTGGTAAAAGAAGTTTTTAAATACGGTGTAAAAGAAGTTTTTAAATACGGTGTAAAAGAAGTTTTTAAATACGGTGTAAAAGAAGTTTTTAAATACGGTGTAAAACAAGTAGTGTAAAATTAGTGGTACTTACCAAACGTACATTCTAATGCTGTAAAGGTGTGCCGAACCTTACTCCTAAATGAGTAACAGAGGTTTAAACAGGCTGTCATGACCTCTCGCTGTCATGACTGTCTCGCTGTCATGACTGTCTCGCTGTCATGACTCACTCGCTGTCATGACTCACTCGCTGTCATGACTCACTCGCTGTCATGACTCACTCGCTGTCATGACTCACTCGCTGTCATGACGGTCTTGCTATCAGGACTTTTTGTATCTAGCTGACAAAAGTTGCCGCGAGTCAAATCGAAGGGTACCCCATTTTGCCTCAGATGATTTTTTTTTAACCTTCCTTCTAAAACGGATGCCAATACATTTTTTGTGTGACAAGCAATGGATCTATGGTATCGGTATCGTTGCAGCAGGTATTATTTCTTAGCTTCCCCATTTTGCCTCGGTCCCCCCTACACATTTTGCATCGTAATCAGTCTCTCGTACGACAAAGTTCGCATCGAGCCCGAAGACACGAGCGTTGCGCGTTACCTATTATGCGTATCACGATTCCACTTCGACCTTTGACGGGAAATAAAAAAAATGTAATTAGAAGATTTTCGACGTGAAACGCTTCAATAATGACGAGAATCTGATGCCCAAACTGAATATCACACGTTCAAAGAAACACGCAGCTTTTATGCACGTTTCTCCCCTTAATTCAATTTTTCTCCCCCATGAGAAAACTACCTGCGAAACTGTAGTTTTCATATATCCAAAAATATTTTTTTCTGAAAATGTTGACAATTCGTATCTTATTTTTAATATATTTTTGGCCCATTCTTTTTCCGTGTTTCAATTATCGAATGAGTTTAATTCGTTATTTTTGCACAAAGACAGAACCGTCTTTCCGACGCAACATCTAGCTCCCGGATCATTCGGCGCTGGAAGCGCTCCGGCATTATCCGCCGTTCACCATTACCCCATTCTCCACAAGTTACTTGCTTTTATTCAAGTCGAGAAAAAATAACCCGACGCAAATTGCGTGTCTCCGAGGACTGGCGAGACTATTGAAGAGTTTGCGCGAGAGGGTTGTTTTACTGTCGGCTCTCGACGGTAGGGTGGGTTTTATTTACAAAGTGAAAACAAAGATACAGTAGACCCTCCGCGTTATCCGAGCCACCCAACTCAGTCGAGCCCTCCCCGTTAACCAAGGTGTAGCCTCGGATAATACGGATAAAGCAGCAATCCACTCGCGGCGTAGTCAGTAAAGACAATTTTGTTGCATACGCGCTTAACCCTCACTCCATGTAGGGGGTTGTTTTTGTCCGCGGAAAAAAGCGTTTTTTCCGCCCATTGCTTGATATTTGATAAAATATTTTTTGTTTAAATAACAATATCCGAAACTTCCTGTTCGCACTTCAAAAGGATATTCTAAGGATCAACCATGATTTTTTTCAGATTTTTCTATTAATAATTGTGGGTGTGGTAGCGCGCCGCGGAAAACGACAGCGCGGTGCCGAAAACACCTACATGGAGTGAGGGTTAAACTTGTACAAGTTTGCTTTATATTGCGAGCTGCAAATAAAACAATTCCGATTTTAGAGTAAATGGGTTATGTTTGTATGAAGTTAATGTCAATTAGCGAAATTATAATTATTTAAAAAATAACTAAATGAACTAATAAAGTTAATATGTTTAATATGTTTAACTAACGAAGTTAATATGTTTAATATGTTTAACTAATAACGTTAATATGTTTAATATGTTTAACTAATAAAGTTAATATGTTTAATATATTAAACTACTAAAGTTAATGTTTCATATGAAGTGTTATTTTTAAAAATATATGATAGTAGTACCAGTTTGAATTGTGTATGTTATCCGTGTTATCCGAGATTTCACTTATCCGACGTACGCTCTCGCCACATTACCTCGGATAAACGGGGTTCTACTGTATAAGACGGTACCAGTGGCGAAGAAAGGGGTGTGATGGGTGAGGGGGGCTGAGTTTCAGATGCAGAAGCTGGATCTGAGATTTTTTAAAAGACAAGGCGAAGATAGGCCGAAGGGAGTGCAATCTTCATGGCAGGAGCATTAGAGGATGAACTGGACGCAAACGCGTCGCCATAGAGAGGCCAAGAGGTAAACGGGGGGGGGGGGGGGGGGCAATTTATCCTGCGGAAGAAACGGGTGAGTGGCACGAAAAGTTATCCGGCGCCCGACGACTTTCCTCCTTCACGCGAGGATCTCGCGTACCGAGAAAGAAAACGACCCCCTTCCCTTCCCCCTCCCCCTCCCCCCCCCGCTTCTGAGATGGCCGCGAAGAACGAATGTCGGAAAAAGGTCGTCGCTTCTCCGATGCCACTGATCTCTCCACCGCTGGGAGGAACTTTGTCAAGAAAAAAAAGAAGCTTTCGCGCGTGAGTGAAAGAGCCGAAGGGGGGAAGGTTAAGCTCGAGCGGCGGATGCAGGGTGGGGAGAACGAGACGGGGAAGAACGGCGAAAGGACGGGAGCGAAATACAGTCGAGTCGTATTGGGGCGCACCGCTCGCAAAAGATCGACTCTGGGTGCGCAGAGACTATTCTCTTAATTACTTTTGGGACGGGTAAGGAGGGGGGGGGGAGGAATATACGAGGCTTTGATTCTCGGCTACGTGGATTGTAGCGAGCGTTGATAAAAAGAAAGAAGAAAAACATTTTTAATTTAATGAAAAAGAAAATAATGATATTTCGACGCCGGGTGGCGAAAGAGCGGCTTTGGCCCGCCGAGCGGGAAACGAGCTTCGAAAAGTTTTTCCTACACACCTCTGTCCGAATCCTTGACTGTGGAGGGCGAAGAAAACTGAGGAGGAAGACAGGGAGTTTTGGAAGGAAAGGTAAAAAATTAAGTTAAGCATAGAAGTGAGGGAGGGGGGGGGGGGATGAACGATCTTATTATTATTCAAGAATAGATTGGTTTCGTGAACGCCTTTATCGCATCGCAAAGAGAACGATAGCAATCACCCCTCCTTTATAAGAAGAGAAAGATATAGCCGTAGGCGGCCCGGCACCCTTTATTGCCGAGGCTCTCTCCGCCCCTCGACCCTTTATAGTAGAGAGAGCGCGGGGCAAAATGGAGCATTTTTACCAATTTTTTGCGGGTATAGAAAAAATAAATAAAAGGTCTCATTTGAAACGAAGGAAAGCGATCCGTTTTGCCCCATTTTCCCATATACACATATATATATGTTTCCCATTCTCTCCGGCAGGGAAAAACTTGGAAATTCCTTCGAACCAAGCTCCACGAAAAGTTCTCACATACGTTTCACCAATCCGAAAAACTTTTCACATATATGTTAATCGCCGAATGCCTCCGAGCATTCTCGGCGAAATAAACGCCGAGGGGCGAAGAGCAAAAAAAAAATAGTTTATAGTCGCGAGACTATAATCGCTGCCGCATTTTCAGTTCCTGCGAAATTCCGAAATTCCTCCTCCGCGACGACCAAATATTTCACCCGATGTAACACTTTTGTTTCATTTGTTTATTCCAAACGGTCTCCAACTGCGTGGAATTCACATGCGAGCGGTTTGAAGCCTTACGGATAAAGAAATTTTCCGGCTCGTTAGAACGCTCGGGGCCCTTTCTAGCTTCGCCTTGCGCTCCGCTCGTAAGTCCAGAGGGGGAAAAAACGAGAAACGAAAAAAACAGAGCGACTCGTCTAAATAGAAAATGTGGCTACGCGCTGTCGTGGCTAGCAGTCACTGAGGACGTTGCCGGCGGTGTGCGCGCCGGTTGGTACGAGTTTTCCACTCGGTGAACCCAGCACAGAGCCCGACGGGCAGAAAGACACAGTCGAGCGAAGCAAGATAGATGTTGTACACCGAGGCAGAGATAGAGGAGAATAACGTTTTGCGGCTCTCGATGTAACGAGCGTCATACACTCCAGACATATGTTGAATCATCATCGGGGGGGTTGTCACAGATACCTCGTATCTTCTCCCGTACCGTCGGTGTACTTCGTATTCACCGGACCTCGATGTGTTCTCCCCGTTGCTTTGATACGCTCCGATGCGGTTACACAAGACGGCTCTTGTGCTGCGCTTCGGAGGCTGTTGCTGCCGTTGCTTTTGGGTGCCCTATCTCCGATACGCGCACCGGCGATTGCCGAAGCTTTGTAACATGACGGAGGACATCAAATGGATGGAACAGTTCTCCGGCCGATCGGTAATCCCATCCGATGCGGTTGCAAATCCGAAAGACCGATCTAGCTCGCGCACCGAAAACCGGGGCATTGACGACATCCGGTGGACCGTTTATAGGACGATACCCAATTGGCGCGGTCAAAGCTCCGAGGAAAGATCACTCGGTCGACGGGGCCGATGTTGGGACAAACTTCGTGACGTTTGGAGACGGAAAAGAAACTACGAAACTGTTTTTGCATTTTTTAAATTTATTATCTTACAGAGCTGGGCAAATACCCTAAGTAACTTGAAGTGCGTATTAAAGTATCAAGTACTCGAAGTACTGAGCGCTGGGTATTTCTTGAGTACTGACGTACTATTGTGAACTAAATTCTTGAAGTTTTGAATAGTGGGCAGTGACTCAGTACTTGATGCTTCAATACGTATACAAGTACTTAGTGCATTTTGCCCAGCTCTGTTATGTTATGTAACTTAGATCGCTAAACGGTCTTTTATTAAAGGTATTTTTAGTGTTCATTTAATACTTTGAGAATCTGCATTAAATATCAGCTGGCTGAAACCGTTTGCGAGTTGCAGAGGCTTACACTATTAAATGCATCGCACATTAAAATCACATTTCTTGAAGTTTTAGACTGTTTCAAGTCAGCTGACTCAATAATGTTGAATTTTTCACTTAAGCAAATTTGTTTTATTCTTCTTTTTACGAAAAACGTAGGAAAAATGAGAACTCATTTACCGATCAATTACTAGATGAGAAGTTTCCCTGTGACTAATAACGGTTTGACACATTTCCTCTACATCTTCTCCACAAAATTTCGTAATTGCGGAATCAATTAATTTTAATTAATTTTAAGGTGAGGCTAAAATATTAGCAAAATTCTTTCTCCCAGCGCGTGACAGCGTTAAACGAGCAAACTTTCCTCGAGGTTCAACACAGGCAGTTGATTGTTAATCAATTACGAAGACGCTAAGGTAAGTAAAGGCGGAAATCAGCGATTTTCCTGTGAACTAATAAGGGTCTGACGTAATCCCTCTTCGGCAGCATGTGACATGCCGCGGTCGATAATAAAACGGTTATACGATACGATACGAAACTTTAGCGTTCAAAAGAAATAGGACCCCACTGTAAAATTGATGACCGCAGTGGCATGGGCACATTTACATCTCGACCACTCACAACTCTACCGGAATTAAAATAAAAGTCTACCGGAATAAAAATAAAACTCTATCGGAATTAAAAGAAAAGTCTACCGGAATAAAAATAAAAGTCTACCGGAATAAAAATAAAAGTCTACCGGAATTAAAATAAAAATCTACCGGAATACAAGGCTAAACGGTAGCCTTGTATTCCGGCAGAGTTTTCATTCAAGTCCGGTAGAGTTTTCATTCAAGTCCGGCAGAGTTTTCATTCAAGTCCGGTAGAGTTTTCATTCAAGTCCGGTAGAGTTTTCATTCAAGTCCGGTAGAGTTTTCATTCAAGTCCGGTAGAGTTTTATTTCAAGGCCGGTAGAGTTTTCTTTAAAAAAATTTTCTGGTAGAGACGTTCTTGGCCGCCTATATTCCGGTAGAGTTGTTATGTTGTAGAGTTCTTGGCGATTGATTCGTTCTGGTAGAGTTTTTTTTTCATACAGTGATAGAGATTTTGGTAGAGTTCTAATACGATAGAGTTGTTAGAGCTGTCCTTTTTAGTAGAGTTGTTTGCGAAGAGATGTCTACTGGTAGAGTTGGAAGTGATAGAGATGTAAATGTGCCGTGGCATTCTATTTCCGTTAGACAATAAGGTTTCAGCATCCTAGAAAAAATAGCATTTGGTGTCGGCTGGGAGAGAGGAAGACTGTTCCACCTTAATCGGACAATTAAGATCTCAAAGTGAGTCAAAAGTATCGTCAATTTCTGAAATTTTATTTTAGATACCGTTACTCGTTCTTTATTTATTCTTCTCGAGTGCCCATCGGCGAAAAATATAAATAAATAACGATTAACAAAATCCAATAATAAATAACCAGTGAACAGACAATAACAAGCAAAGTTTTCTTGACAGCAAAATTTCTTAATCGAACTATTACGATTTTCAACTCAGGCCGAAGTGTTAGCAATTTTATTTCCCCAACTGTCCAAGCAATAGCGTCAACTCGGCCTGCATCCCTCGAAATTCGGGAAAACAGCAGAGAAACGCGAGTTGAGGATCGTGACGTTGACGAGGGAAATTTCGCAACCGCGCGGAGGTGCATCGATTCCGTTTGCCGGTACGGCGTACAATCGTTGTAATCACGCCGCGGACTTTAATCATTTCTCGTCGTGTGCGTGCGTGTGCGCGGGAACGGAGCTGCGCACTACACCGCGCGGGGCGCGTAACACACTATCATGAATTTATATATGTAAATCCACCGCTGAGAATACAGTGGCTTCGTACACGGGCCAGGAAACGCGAGCAACGATTTCTCGGGTGAGCTCCGTGCGCGCATGTGTGTCCACGCTCGGATATTCGCGTGAGAGCTCGCGAAAGGTTCTCTCCCTGTCTCGGTTTCACTCGCTCGCTCGACCGGCGAAGAGATTTGCCTGACGGACGAGCGAAACGCACGTTTGCATCAGCCACGGCAACCGAACCGGCCGATGCACCTGTGTTCTGCTACTGTACGTGCCGGGCAAGGTACACACGATCTCGATTCACCTGCCCTACAACCCTGCTGACGTACGTAATTGAATTGGCTGCAAGACAGGGTATGAGGGCGGCGAGGGGGGGTATTGAAATGAACAGTCCCTCAGTTCCTATTCCGGATTCGCTAAAATCAAGCACACCCAGAAAAATAATTTATTTGACGGTCACCGTTTATTTGGTTTAAGTACAATATTTATTTGATTTAAATAAACATTTATGTCATTTAAGTAACTATTTACTTAATTTAAATAAATATTTATTTAAATCAAATAAACGGTGAACGTCAAATAATTTTTTTTCTGGGTGCAGACTCGAGGGAATGAGAGGTTGATGTGAGAGGAAAGATTTTTATGTTTATTTTTTCAAAAATGCGTGATAGAACTGTTTTTATTGAAATGCCTATTTTAGGCACGATAATCGGCAATTTGGGAGGTTTAGTTCGCTTTTCGTTCGGTGGATCTTTTTTTCTCACATTGTGTAAAATTGTATTGTCTTGTCTTTGCAGATAAAAAAAAAATAACGGTCCGAACTTTTATTTATTAATGTTTTTTTTTTTCATTTTAATTTTCTTCCAAAGGGGTGATAAAGGCTTTAAAAATCCTCCAACCAAGCTCTGTTTGAGGATCGCGCGGAAGTGAATTTCAATTACTTGTTGGCAATTTTTTCCGGAGAATTGGACAGGCGAATGCCTGCGCGTAGCAGCCGACAGCCTATGCGTGTAGGTAGAGTTAATGCGATATTACAATTTAACGGAGTGTGAGAACGGCGCCGGTCATCGTTATACGATTCAGTGAGTTTGACAAGCGCATCAGATATTCATATATATATATATATATATATATATATAGTGGGAGAGGGAAAGGGAGAAAGAGTCGATGCACTCGTTAACTCTGGCATCGCGCTCGAGGACTTTCCCTTCGACAGCCCTTATTCGCAGAAAAAAGCCATCGGAATCGTTTTAAACGTACACACATTGCGAGCGACGTGGGCGTGTAATGAAAACGCGCGTCGCCGACATTTCGAGCGGAAAAAAGGGTTTTTTGTATTTAAAAAAAACGAAAAAAAAAATGAATCACGATCACGAAAATAAAGGTTAAATCGAATTTATCATCGTTTGATCCTCCATCTGTTGAAGCGTTCACCGAATTGCTTTTGTTTTTTTTTTTTTTTTTTCATCGAGAGAAATATTCAAGGGGAATCTCCGTGAATGCCCGATGAAGTTTGGGGAAAAGAGCGTTGATAGTGCGGTATTAAAATTGAATAGTACGGTAGTACGAGATCTCTTGATACCTCGTTGAAAAAGATAGTGGAAAAATCGGATAGTACCAACGCGAGCCCAGTATTCGCGGAAATACGGAATTCGTTCACCCCGCTTAAAAAATTCAGCCCGGCAGGCTAGCGATGAGAAAAAAAAATCAACAAAAAAAGGGAGTGGGAAGTTATCCGGGATGAATTCGAAATTAAACGAGAATACCGTAGTCAGGTATATAGTAAAAAAAAAAAAAGTCAAAAGTCGAGATGCCAGCGAATTGTGATGCTATACATATAGTGCATAAAGCCTACATATAGCCCGCATATATAATGAACGCCTCTCGTTGTACATAATCCACGGATTACTCGCGTCGCGATTCAGTTGTCGCGATTCAGTTTTAGTATATGCAATTCTTCCCCTGATACGCGTTGAAATAAAAAAAAATACCCAAATCGACACAGATATAAATTGAATAAACCCTTTGACGGAGGTGCTTGAAATTTGCGCAAAAAAAATAAGAACATCGTAAAAATATCCTCTGCGCGAGTGTCCCAAATTATAAACTTTTTCTCGATATCCGTCCGAGCTTTTAATTTCCGGCGCGTGAGAGAACTCGCGGCGTCGAGAGTCGTCGGTTTGTGCGCGCTGTATATTATTACAAATATAAATTTAGCCGACCCGACGTGGTCTCGATGGTCGGGGGATGTTGATGCAACTTCTCCGTTCGGCGGAGTTGGAGCACCTTTTACAGTAGAACCTCGCTTATCTTACCTTCGATCAACCGAGCCTCCGCGTTATCGGAGGCGCTCAACTCATCCGAGCCCTCCGCGTTAACCGAGCCGTAGTCTCGGATAACACGGAAAACTCGGATAAAACGGATAAAGCAGCAATGCCCAAGCGCGGAGTAGTCCGTAAAGATTACTTTGTTCCATATGTGCTTAAACTTGTACAAGTTTGCTGCGTCTTTATATCGCGAGCTGCAGATCAACAGGTCCGATTCTGGAGTCAATGATTTATGTCTCTATGAAGTTAATCTTAATCAACTAAATTATAATTATATTAAAAAAAAATAACTACATTCATTCATAAAGTTAATGTTTATATGAAGTGTATTTAAAAAGTATATATACAGTACAACCTCGCTTATCGTTCAACTCATCCGAGCCCTCCGCGTTAACCTAAGTGTAGGCTCGGATAACACGGAAAACTTGGATACAATTTCGCTGCGTCTTTATGTCGCGAGCTGCAGATCCAATAGTTCCGATTCTGGAGTCAATAATTTATGTCTCTATGAAGTTAATGTTAATCAACTAAATTATTTATTTATTTATTTATTTATTTACAGTAGTCGACGGAAAAATCCCTTTTTACATTTTAACAAGTTATTAAATGTTTTGTGCTTAAATTATAATTATATTTTTTTAAATAACTACATTAACTAATCAAGTTAATGTTTATATGAAGTGATGTGTTATTTTTTTTAAATATATAATAGTGGTACAAGTTCGACTTGAGTATGTTATCCGTGTTATCCGAGATTTCGCTTATCCGACCTGCGCTCTCCCCACGTTACCTCGGATAAACGAGCTTCTACTGTATTATCACGCCCTCGCCAGTGGCGTGACTGAAAATCATTCGTCAGTCTTTTCTTTCGCTCATCTGTATGGACACACGTATATGTATGTAAGCTACGGTCGTAACACGTAAGAGCCAAAAGCAACCGTTCTATGTTGACGCGTCGCTGAAATGTAGGCCGCACTCCCGTAGAGGGAGAGTCAAGACAGGAAGTGAACCGCGCCTAAGTTCTGCACGGCAGGGGATGAGAGTTTGATGGAAAATAAATGAAAAAAATAATAATAATATTAAAAATAAACAAGCCGCTTCGCGGCTCGTTGAGGGGCTCCGCCCCCCAAACGCCCCGAAAAATGTCCCTTCGGGACATTTTTAAGGCACTCACAGATTTATACGCACGTCGCGCTTCGCGCGCTGCGCGAGTTGTCCGCACGGCGCGCGGAGCGCGCCGTGCGAGTGGTTTGCGCACTGCAAACCACAAAAGCGGGGCAAAATGGGACAGTGAGCAAAACGCAAGATTCCAATCATTTTTGGATGTCCAATTTTGCCCTGTTGATACATCCGGATTGTCTGTCCCGTTTTGCCCCATTCTCCCATCCAAAAATCATTGGAATATGGCGTTTTGCCCCACTGCCCCATTTTGCCCCGCTTTTCCCTACTGATCGCGCGCGGCACTGGATGACTTCGGGGGACCGCTAGAGCGTGTGTGAGACCGACGCCAGCGCCGCAACGATGAAACAGTTTTCTATCTTGACAGCTATAATTGCGAGTGTTTTGTTTGACACACAATAATTATTGTTCATGAGTGATTAAAATATGGACTTGTGAATTATCGTGGATATCTTTAAATGTGTAAAGTGGAATTTTTATAGATTTTAAAAATGTGATATATGTAATGTGCGCGATAATTTCAGTGAAAAAAAAAATAATAATTACCTAAAAAAACGTTTAAAAAAGTGCTAAAATAGTGATAATTACCGTGTAATATAATTGGATAAGAGGATATCGTCCATTTATTTTATTCATTTGGATCACCATACCTTTATTTTATTTTTTTCACTTATTTCGGATTTATTATTTCGAAAATTATTTACAGATGTCTAAATGGTTCTAAATTTGGTGCGCCACTTCTTAACGATATAATGAATGAAGACTGCAAAGGACATCTTCATTGATTTGTAAGTTTTTAAGTTTGAGCATGGTACAGACGTCCGATGCGCAAACTTCAAAACTAAAAAGGAGATATTTAGGTGATAATTTATACTTAATTGGTTTAAAAAAGTATTATTAGTAATCCGAATGGTTTTAAACTTTCAGGGCTTCATGTTTATGATACAGCGAAAGTAACGCCGCTAAGTACATTAAAATTCGTTGATATTTATTGAAGTTGGAGATCGACACGGACGTCCGACTGACAAAAAATGGAAAAAAAGGTATTTTTTTTTTGTTCTTAATTATTGATTCTACAAACATATCTTTATATGTGTCTAATAGAGTTAATACTTTGCAGGCTTCATGTCAATGGACAAATAGTGCAGCGCAGCAAATTTCAGCTATATCGGTTCATTTGTTGCGAAGATGGACTGTGACACTGACGTCCGATGGAATTAAAATGTGGAAAAAAGTGATTTCAATAGGCACTTTTTATGTAAAGAGTGAGTGCCTAAAAAGGGAGAAGAGAGACCGGGCGAAATGAAGTACGATACATTTTTGTTTAAGAAATTTATTGAAACTTTGTATCGACTGTGGAAAAATGTCGCGTCTCATCGCGACAGTGAGGTTTAGAGGGTTAATCCATTTTGCCTCGAAAGGCATTTTTTTCTCGCGTGCTTGGAATAATTATTACGACTTTCATTTATTTATTTTTTCGTTAAACAATCAAATCATAACTCCCGACTCATCTTAGTGTTATTTCTTAATTTTCCGATTTTTCCCGGTCCTCCTTTATAGGTAATCATAATGATAGAGTAATGATTGGAAAAATGTAATGTAGAGTTGTCGTATGTACTGTTCGAACGACCCCGTAAAATATATCCGAAAAATATATTCAAAATAACTAATATTCGCACGAAAAATCAGTTAAAAACAAATATCTTTTCTACAGTATTATCCGTTACATTAATCTCAGAATATATTGATATTTATTGACGGATTACTCCTTTTACAGTTTTATAAAAACATTTCAATAAATATATGACTCAGTTTGTTGTCCCATGTGTTCACTTCTGGCTTCAAAACAAATAAAAAATTAAATAATAATACTAGTTACAAGTGAACAAATTAGGTAAATTATCTTCCATGAAATTAGTTACAGAGTAGATAAAAAATATATACATGTAAGAAACCGTAGACCGTGGAGAATATAAAATCGTATATTGGTTGACAAAAGATATTATCGGATACAAGTTCGAATATTGAGACGAGATGTGCACGCTTTGGGGACTCTTCGTAGAATGCCTCGCTAGCTCGGCGACGCGAGGCGTCTCCTCCAGCTGTGTGAACTTAGCACCCGACTTTCAAAAATCAAATTTTTTTTGGGTGATTCTTAAAAAGTTTTGTATGTAGTTGATTGTAGTAACAAATTTTTCGTTTGTAGTAGCCCAAAAAAAAAGTTATGGGACTTTGAAAAAAACCCATCCACCCATTTTGAAATTTTTTAAATCTGGCGGTCGATTTCGATGGAGAATCGTTTGTAGTTGATTGTAGTGAAGGAATTTCCATTTGTAGTGACGAGGAAACATTTTTACAACAATTTTAATTTTTTTTATTTTAATTTTTTGTATTTCATTTTTTTTTTTACGGGCTTTCAATACATTACAAATACTATCTCAAAAATCGTTTATAGTTATTTGTAGCAACCTTTACTTCATGTGTAGTTCCTCGAAAACTAACGACGAGTCGTTATGTCCCGAGCTCAAGCTCCAAAATCGTTTGTAGTTGTTTGTAGGATCGATAATTTCATTTGTAGTAACTCGAAAACTAACGAGAAGTCCTTATGTCCCGAACTCTAGCACCAATATCGTTTGTAGTTCTTTGTAGTACCGATAATTTCGTTTGTTGTACCTCGAAAACCAACCGGAAGTCAATATACTCGAAGATCTAATTCTAAAATAGTTTGTAGTACCGTTTCTTTCGTTTGTAGTTCCTCGAAAAGTTACAGGGAATCAATATGCTCACAGTTATAGCTCCATGAACGTTTGTAGTCGTTTGCAGTGCCCTTAAATTCGTTTGTAGTACCTCGAAAATTAATGACAAGTCGATATACTCGAAGGTCTGAGGCTAAAATCGTTTGTAGTACCGTTCATTTCGTTTGTAGTTCCTCGAAAAATTACGGGGAATCAATATGCTTAGAGTTCTAGCTCCAAGAACGTTTGTAGTCGTTTGTAGTGCCCTTCAATTCGTTTGTGGTGCCCCGAAAATTAATGTAAAATCGATATACTCGAAGGTCTGAGGCTAAAATCGTTTGTAGTACCGTTCATTTCGATTGTAGTTCCTTGAAAAGTTACGGGGAATCAATATGCTCAGAGTTTCAGCTCCAAGAACGTTTGTAGTCGTTTGTAGTGCCCTTAAATTTGTTTGTAGTACCCCGAAAATTAATGTCAAGTCGATATACTCGAAGGTCTGAGGCTAAAATCGTTTGTAGTACCGTTCATTTCGTTTGTCGTTCCTTAAAAAGTTACGGGGAATCAATATGCTCAGAGTTTTAGCTCCAAGAACGTTTGTAGTCGTTTGTAGTGCCCTTAAATTCGTTTGTAGTACCCCGAAAATTAATGTCAAGTCGATATACTCGAAGGTCTGAGGCTAAAATCGTTTGTAGTACCGTTCATTTCGTTTGTAGTTACTCGGAAAGTTACGTGGAATCAATATGCTCAGAGTTCTAGCTCCAAAATCGTTTGTAGTAGTTTGTAGTACCGATAATTTCATTTGTAGTATCTCGAAAACTAACATGAAGTCAATATACCAGAAGATCTGATTCTAGCATCGTTTGTAGTACTGATAATTTCGTTTGTAGTACCTCGAAAACGAACGAGGAGGCCTTTATGTCTCGAGTGCTAGCTCCAAAATCGTTTGTAGTTGTTTGTAGTACCGATAATTTCGTTTGTAGTATCTCGAAAACTAACGTGAAGTCAATATACTCGAAAGTCTGATCCTAACATCATTTGTAGTACCGTTTGTTTCGTTTGTAGTGTCGTTTATTTCTTTTGTAGTACCTCGAAAACTAACGTGAAGTCGATACAGTCGAAGGTCTGATCTTAACATCGTTTGTAGTACCAAGGAAAAATGTAATTTTTTTTATTTACATTTTATTTTTACGGGCTTTCAATACAGGTAGTACCTCGAAAACTAACGAGGAGTCATTATGTCCCGAGCACTAGCTCCAAAATCGTTTGTATTTGTTTGTAGTGCCGTTAATTTCGTTTGTAGTACCTCGAAAACTAACGTGAAGTCAATATACTCGAAGGTCTGATCCTAACATCGTTTGTAGTACCGTTAATTTCGTTTGTAGTATCGTTTATTTCGTTTGTAGTACCTCGAAAACTAACAAGAAATTATAAATGTTCCGAGCTCTGGCTCCAAAATTATTTGCAGTTTGTAGTACCGATAATTTCGGTCGTATTACCTCCAAAACTAACGTGAAGTCGATACACTCGAAGGTCTGATCTTAACATCGTTTGTAGTGCCGTTTATTTCGTTTGTAATAACGAGGAATTTTTTTTTTTTTAATTTACTTTTATTTTTACGGGCTTTCAATACAGGTAGTACTTCGAAATCTGGTGAGGAGGCATTATGTCCCGATCTCTAGCTCCAAAATCGTTTGTAGTCGTTTGTAGTGCCTTTAATTTCGTTTGTAGTACCTCGACAATTAATGTGAAGTCGATATACTCGAAGGTCTGAGGCTAACATCGTTTGTAGTACCTTTAATTTAGTTCGTAGTTCCATGAAAAGTGACGTAGAGTCTATACGTTCAGAGTTTGAGCTCCATGAACGTTTATAGTTTTTTTTTCTGTTCTTGGCGCTATCCAAAACCGACGACGAGGACGTGGCAGAAAATCCGGTTTCACTTTTTTTTTTACTTTTTTTTAATTTTTTTTTTATTTTTAATTTTTTTTTTATTTTTTGTTTTAAATTTTTTTGTGTTTTTCCGTTTTATAATTTTTTTTTTATACGTTTTTCTTATTTATTATGATTATGATTATATAATTTCGTAATAGTAAGATATTAGTACTTTTGTGGGATCTCAATACTACTTTTTGCAGGGTCATTGTACAACGGACACGTTATCCAATGGACTCAATAAAAGTGTCGTTTTTCAGACTCTAATCTCGACTGCCTTGGAGATCTTGATGTAAAATAAGACATGTATACAGTGTTGCTGCAAGAGCGTTCGTTTAGGGACTCCCATGGGTCGATCTTTCAGATCGTCGTGCTCTTCCCATTGGCCAGTAACACGTTTGATGAACTCAAGGTAGTGATTTCCTCCAGCATGGACAATTGCAGAAACCAATTTATACGTTTGTCCAGCGTACACTAATTTGTCCGGTATTTCACTGATCGTAAATCGTTTCCTGCAATTCGGAAAACCATTCCGAGCTGCAAGTAATGCGTTTCCAGTGTTACGTCCGGTGAATTTTACCAAAAAAATTCACTGACGCAACCGGCTGAAAATCCACAAATTCGGAAATAAAATAATAGTCAGGAAAGTCATAGAAAATCCATAGAAAAATTATAACACGATTATTAATTATGCGTCAGCCAGCACTGAATGATTCAATTCAGTGATTGGCATAGCAACAATTGAGTAACTAAAAAAATATCGCAAGGGGTATATTCAGGTTGCTGGACAGGTATCATCGGCAGCGAGCATACCTTAGGCTACCTGAAGATCTCATTGTTTTAATTGAGACCGGAAAGGGCAATCCGAATCCTTAGCTAAATGCGTCGGGAGACGGAGCCTTATCGCTCCAATACATAGCGCGGAGCAACGCACATACGCACACAACGGTGCAGCCAGAGAATCCGTGTGACTGTCTCGAGGCGACTGATTGGCAAAATCACCGTCGGCGCTAACGAGTGCAGCACCTCTCAGGGCATAATTATTCAAAATATTATTTAAAGTATATTTAATTGTTTTTGATATAAACAACATCGGAATATACCAAATGTGGAGATTTCGCCAGAAAATAATGAATGAATCAATTATCTAATAAAATCACGAATGAAACGAAGTTTGGGTCAAATCGTTAATATAAAGTTGTCATAAACATTTATGACTTATTATTATGTATTATTATTATCATCGGGGAAATTAATTAACACATTAAAATCATAGTTTACTGTCACTAGAATAGTCAAATAAAATAGTCAGTAGCAGAGAATTAATTATTATCATCCGAGAAAAATATTTAGAGACATTAAATAATTATCCGTTGAAAAACAGGAATTTATAAGCAATATTTGGAATAGTTTGAATAATCGGGTGTATAACTTTGGATAGGAAAATCGTAGAAACTTCGTTCAAATTTGTAAATTCTTGTTGTTTAAATCTAAGATTGTCAGAGTAATTTGTTTATCACGAAAATCATTGTGAAGACCGGAATTCTGAAATTATTAAAATAAGCTGCGGAAGACGCTAAAACCGATCGATATTGACCGAAGAAGGGGGCGGCTGACGCAACGGACAGCTCGGAGGCGCGGGTGCCCCCCCGATCAAAACAATAAAAGAGGCACCTCCGAGGGCGGATCGTCACCTCTTCGTGACAGTTGTCTTTCGCGGGCCGGAACCAGTCATCCGACGCATACATCTACAGTTATTATCCGCGGAAAACTAATTATTGTCTAGAAGTCTTTGACTTCTCACGGAATATTGTATCAACACAGTTAAAATTTCAATATAGTTTCGGAGTCTGAATTCTGGAATTAACAATCAAATAAATATTCTACATTTTCGACGGATAAATAAATTGGAGTTCAACGAAAAGTTATTTCATCATCCTGCATATTTCGATATCAGTACTTACTCATCCATCTCATCATTCATCGTTGATAAATCGACTTTCCCTGAAAGAAAGAAGGAAGGAAGGAAGGAGGAATTCGGAATCAACATCTTTCATCCATTTTCGATCATTCCATTCATAAGAGTCATTCATTGACAATCACCGTAAGTCATCGAATTATTTAAATTCAAATCATTTATTTTATTTCAACGATCGTCCTTGAATAACTTATTCCATTGACCAACAATTAATTATCTTGAACATTTGAGGAACTTGTCGAATTATTTAATTTCAATTCATTTTATCTCATCGGTCATTTTGAGATTTTATTCTTTTGTTATTTCACCGGATGTTAATTAACTATCTCGAATCATTATCAATCAATAATCAGGGTTTCAATAAATCATAGTTTCGATAAATCATAGTTTGAATTTAAAAGTCGAGATCTTCGATCCTTTTTCGAGAGACCCAGGGTATAGAGCAATGAACTCAACGTTTGGAGATAACGCTGGCCTTCAGTCGGTGGCGGGCAGCATTGCGCGACCGTGAGGGATCTAATTACACAGCCTTGCTACGGTGTGTCAGGGTCAAGTGAGGAATCATAATATTTTGAACGTGATGGACACCTTATAAGATCATCGAGCTATATTCTTTTCGACATGCAGACTCAGCCCATCCCTGAATAATTTTCCGAAAGGTTAGATTCAAAAGGGGCACTGTTCTGGTAAAGCGTCACATGCGATAAACGCGTAATAGGGAGAGAAATCTCCTTTACCGTAGATGCAGGAAAAAGCTGATCAGGACGTAACACCAGCATCCTCGATATTTACGAATATATGATTGCCTGCCGATAAAGCTTTCGATATATTCGTACTCTTGCACCGAAAACACTTACTTGTACTCCGAGTTTTACAAGTCGCGTTCACCGATTCTTGCAAGCCTGCCATGCCCAGTCTTTGCAGTGGCACCGGATCCACGTTAAGAACCGGCATTGTCTTTACGTTTTCAAAACGACAATCACCACACTGCAGAGTTCTCTCGAGAGATGGACCATCACGGAGGATAAATTTTTCGTGAAGATATGAAATATTGATTTCGCAATCCAATATCCCACCCTTCATTTTCTTCGTCGAACTTAAAATTGATCCTCGCGCTTCGTACAGCTTCGCTTTTACGCCTGTCCTTGAGAATTTTTGAATAAACTCTGACAGTTCATTCTTGGATTGTCTTACGAAGTCGGAATATTGCTCGTAGTCATGAAACGCAACTAATATGCCTTGAGCGGTGGAATCGAATGCGCATGTGTTGCGTACAGTAACAATTTGTTTCCCGATTTGTACAGGTCCCAAACTGTTTCCGTTCTTCAGCAGGGGCAAAATTGGAGTGAATCTCGGTCGCTTGTGGATAATATCTATATCCGGACATGCGGTAAGATACTTCCCTCTTTTTTTTGCTCCACCTGATGGTTGCGATTCGATTCGCGGTGCCTTTTCGGTAAGACCTCTCCAATTCTCAGTCTCGTGTAGTACCGCCGTTTCGGGGGCAACGCTCTCAATCGTACTATTCTTTTTTTTCTTCTTTTTTTACACGAGACTCGTTCTGTGATTCGTCGTTTGTTGACAGCATCGGGTTTTCATCAAAATCGGCGGATTCTTCCGGGCTCTCGATATCTATTTCTTCGAACGATTTCATCACGGTAGGATCGTATGACGAATCGGGGACGAATTCAGCGTCAGACACTATGTGAGAGTTACTACGACTGTCAACCGAAGTGTTATTTGAGTTCAACGGTTCAGGTACAAGTTGTTGAATTTCTTCACATGCTTTATGATCGATCTCTTGACGGTTTTCAACCGTTGTTTTTTTCGGAGCATTTAACAATTTATTTGTTCCTTCCAACGACCTAAGGTGAATAACCAGAAATTTATCCATCCTGATTGGTTTTCCCTTTTTGAAAACGAGATTTTTGAGTTCCCGAAAATATTCTTCACTTCGAGCGGAACTTGCAACACGTGCATCTCCCAACTCTACAAGAGTCGAGTCTTGTTGATCGCCGGAAGTCATAATGGCTGTCCACAATACAAACTGCTTCGCCAATTTGAGGAGACGCGAACCGAAATTAGGACAATAGTATGCATTCAGTCTACCTTCTTGCAGATGATCCGTGCTGTTCGATTTGATTACTTCGAGAATTTTATCGATACCACTGCTTGATTGGGGAGATACCTCGTTTTCGAAGTCTTCAAATCGATGTAGCAATTCAGGAAGAGGAACTCCGTTCTCGGATTTTTGTGGCGGATCTTTTGGAAGCGTATATGTCTTCAAAAGACTCATAACTCTATTAAGAACAGCGAAGCAGTGGCTTTCCTTATTTTCGATGTCTTCGTGACTCGAAGTAGCTACCGATAACAAGTCTGTGCATAGTCGAATAAACTCATCGACCGTTGTGCACGTCGTCAAAAGCCCAACACAGCGTAAAAAAAAATCTTTCTTCACAGGCGATTCGTGAGCAAAGCAATCCCAACGCGCAACTAATTTTATTAAGTGCGCGATGTCAATGCGGATGAGGCATCGAGGGCTTTGAACGTGCACAAACAATGTGTTTTCGTCCACGACGATGCAATTTTCGATGTATGTTTTAAGATCGCCGTTATTAAATGCGAGACATGTTGCATTCAGGAGTGCCAATGAATAATCCACAACTATTTGTTTTGGACATGACCCTCCCGAGCGCAACCATTCTCGCATCCAATACGTAAGTGTATTCGTGTCGTGCTTCTCGGAGATTAATTGGAATAGGGGCAATATCTTCGCACGATAGCCACAAACAGCCTGGTACAAATATACTACGCGTTTCGAACCGTTTGGGTTGGGGATTTGTTTTACGAGACTGCCCGTTGCGTCAATACTGAGACTACCGATAACGTCTTCTTTTGTAAACGTTTTGTTGTACATAAAAAGCTGTGTCGGCGTCCAATACATTAAATAAAACTTATCGAGACCGATCTCGTGGATACTCCCTTTATAGGCGCCGTGCTTTAAGTCCCACACTGAAGCAAGAGCCGCTTTAACTTTATATAAGCCTAACTCTTTATCTCGACTTTCCTGCTTCGCCTTACGCGCGACGTCTTCCGAAGGGATGTTGGCCGGTACAACGTCTCCGACTTCCATCAACCGGTTAGCTTCATCCCTCCGCCAAGCATAAGTCGATTTGCCTTGCAACTCTTTGCCAATGCGCATACGCCTCTCACCACGGAGATGTCTTTTTTTTCGTGCGCTACTCCGCGCGAATCGAACGTGGTAACGTGTAGGGTTGGGCCCTCCTCGGTCGGTTCTGTTTGACAATAAATGTGAATTTTTGACCCACATTCAGAGCAACTACCTTTAATCGATAAAAATATTTCCCCGGGATTTCGATTAATTTTAGCGTTTTTGAACGAGAATGGGCAGGGCAATTTCACGTGATTCCACAACATATCGTAAACAGTGTCAGTCCAACCGATGTTTAGTACCTCGTATTCCCGCTGTTTGTAATCGGCGATATGGAACTTTACACCATTCCATTCGTCTTTCGATACGGATATTGCTTTCCGTAGAGCAGGCAAGTCGCAATTAGTCTCACCCATAGACCAATTTAAGTCTCTGTGTGAATTGTCAGCCGTTGTGTCGAGAGTACTTTCAGCGATAGAATCCAAAGTTTCGATGTTATGAATCCTACTGTAGACACCATTCCTGTCTTGGGATAAGTAGAGGTATATATAGTCCTTAGACATCTTACCGTTCATCGCATCCGCCGCTGTTTGCCAAATATCATGACTCCAAGGCAACAGTTTTTTTTCATTGTCAAGAAAGCAAAGATCTTTTAGAGCTTCGTAGATTTCATTTGGGGCATTTGCCGCCGCTCGAGGCATTTTTGAGGTTCACCCAGAGTCAGTGGCTCAGAGAAGCTTCGAGGATACCGACAGGTCCCAGCGTAACGGCTGGCCTTCCCACTGATACCTCCTGTCCCCCACTCTTCTTTTGCCCTACTCTGCGTCTGCCCCACTCTTTGCCTGCCCCACTCTTCGCCTGCCCCACTCTTCACCTGCCCCACTCTTCGCCTGCCCCACGCTTCGGCTGTACCACTCGCCGTCTGCCCCACTCTTCGTCTACGCTACTACCTTATTAGTAAACGTTGGCGCGACAATCTTCGAGCCAACGCTTTTCCACTAATACGATGGGATGTGCAAGTGCAGAAGTATTGAAATTATTGTATCACTCGATGGATCTGAGAGTACATGCATAGATGCTCGGAAATATCTTGATATGTGCGACGAGTATCAAGAATCAGTTACGTACGAGATTTGGCAGAGCTTTGGCACTAGTACCATTTTGGTACTACCGGAATTATTTTAACTCAAATATAGTTATATAGAATATCGAAACACATCAATAACAGTTGACTTGTTACCCACTTTATTTGAACTATTTTTTTCAATACAGCCTAGCTACACTATTCACTACTAAGTTTACAAACCCAACTAATAATCGAAAATCGGGTGGTCACAAAAATTAGTAATCATTATAATATTATCCAAATTGGCCGTTTAAAAGTAAAAAATTTCAATTATCAACTTTTTTAACGTCAACGTCGTGTTTGACTTTTATGCAAACGACTAGGCGTTTCAGGTCCTGCGCGAAAAAAAAATCCACCAACGCGCTTCACTCTGTCGGACCTGAGCATCTACTTCGTTTAATGAAATTACAGGTTTCTTAGACAAATATTTTTTTTATCAATAAGTCATTCGTCTTGTACTCTGTTTTCTGGCCATGTCTAATATATTGTTCCCCGCTGGTTAGGAGTCTCCAACTTATTTTACTCCTGGACCGATATTCCATGCAGAAACTCTCATCAGACGTAAAATAAACATGTTCCGAAACACTACAAAATTTCAAAATCTTATAAGTTTCGATAGATTTCGGGCACATTCAATACCGAAGATCGTTGATCATAGTATTATATTTGTTTGCAATTTCAGGACGTAGTTCAAAATTCACTTAAGTTAAAGCTACCACATTTTTTTTTAATTCCACAATGGCGTAAAATATTGAAACGGGTCTCAATCTATATGAAAATTGCATCGATATATTACTAGGAGTTGATTTTAATTTTTTTTCAATATTTAAAAAATGAAAATTCGGAATTTGTACATTGTTTTCTCATTATTATCCATTTTCTCCGAAAACTTCGTTAGAGAGACAGAATTTTTCTATAATTGTTGGCTTTCTTCTAAAAGAAGCTTTTCGAGGAAAAAGAAAATAATAAGGAAGCAATATGAAACTTTCCAACTTTTAATGTTACCCCCTTTGCAGTGCGGATTCTTTCGACTTTATTCATGTATACTCGATTCAAGTATAACCCCTACCACCGATTCACCTATACCCTATTCGCTATATATTCATAAAAATGGTGAAGCTCGAAATTCGGAAGGATTACAGATCAAACAAACATTTAAAAAAATTGACAATGCTCTAAATTCTCAAACTCCTTAATGGATTCGCCTCAAATAAAGTCCCATGCCTTGTTTAAAAACAGTTGTCGCTCTCGCCAGTCTAAATTTCGAACGGCTCCCCCGTTTTTCAAATTAAATTGGCAGATAGCTCCCGATTTGTTGACGTGCTAATATTATTGTACGTTGGAAGATACGTACGTAAGAGAAAAACAGTCATGATCCTGACTCATTATAAACCAAAATCAAGGGTAGGCTATGACCTAGAAGAAGTGTGCTTACAAACCAGAATTTTGCTTAGAATTTTCGTTTTAATTTTTGATAGCAATGGACAAACGGAATAAACACTACAAACAACTACGAACTATTATGGAGCGGGGACTTGAAGAATATTGACTTTGCGATTATATTCCAGGACGAACGATTTTGGAGCTACAACTTGAAGTATATTGATTTCCCACTAATTTTCCTGGAACTACAAACGAAATATACGTTACTACAAACAACTAAAAATGATTCAGGGATCACAGTTTGCAGTGTATAGTCTGCACTTTTGTTTTCGAGTCAATATGCTGCAGGCACTGGCTCAAAAATCGTACGTAGTTGTTTGTAGTGGCGTTTATTTCGGTTCTGTCTTCGAAAACTAATATGCAGTCGTTATACAGCAAACTGTCACTCTAAAACCGTTTGTAGTTGTTTAAAATAGCGTTCATTCCATTTGCAGTTCCTGGAAAGCTAAAGTACAGACGATAAACCACAAGCTGTGACTCCAAAATTGTTTGTAGTTGTTTGTAATACCCTTGATTTCGTTTGTCGTAACTCAAAAACTAACGTGAAGTCGATATACTCGAAGACCTGAGGCTAAAGTCGTTTGTAGTACCGTTTATTTCGTTTAAAAAAACTACAAACGTTCATGGAGCTAGAACTCGGAACATATTCACTCTCCGTAACTTTTCGAAGAAATAAAAACGAAATAAACGGTACTACAAACGATGTTAGAATGAGATCTTCGAGTACATTGACTTCACATTAAATTTCGAGGTACTACAAACGAAATAAACGGTACTACAAACGAAATAAACGGTACTACAAACGAAATAAACGGTACTACAAACGAAATAAACGGTACTACAAACGAAATAAACGGTACTACAACCGAAATAATCGGTACTACAAACTACAAACAATTTTGGAGCCAGAGCTCGGAACATTTATAATTTCTCGTTAGTTTTCGAGGTACCACAAACGAAATAATCGGTACTACAAACGAAATTAACGGTACTACAAACGATGTTAGGATCAGACCTTCGAGTATATTGACTTCACGTTAGTTTTCGAGGTACTACAAACGAAATTAACGGCACTACAAACAAATACAAACGATTTTGGCGCTAGTGCTCGGGACATAATGACTCCTCGTTAGTTTTCGAGGTACTACCTGTACTGAAAGCCCGTAAAAATAAAATGTAAATAAAAAAAAATTACATTTTTCCTCGGTACTACAAACGATGTTAAGATCAGACCTTCGACTGTATCGACTTCACGTTAGTTTTCGAGGTACTACAAACGAAATAAACGATACTACAAACGAAACAAACGGTACTACAAATGATGTTAGGATCAGACGTTCGAGTATATTGACTTCACGTTAGTTTTCGAGATACTACAAACGAAATTATCGGTACTACAAACAACTACAAACGATTTTGGAGCTAGCACTAGAGACATAAAGGCCTCCTCGTTCGTTTTCGAGGTACTACAAACGAAATTATCGGAACTACAAACGATGCTAGAATCAGATCTTCGGGTATATTGACTTCATGTTAGTTTTCGAGATACTACAAATGAAATTGTCGGTACTACAAACAACTACAAATGATTTTGGAGCTAGCACCCGGGACATAAAGGCCTCCTCGTTCGTTTTCGAGGTACTACAAACGAAATGATCGGTACTACAAATGATGCTAGAACCAGATCTTCGGGTATATTGACTTCATGTTAGTTTTCGAGATACTACAAACGAAATTATTGGTACTACAAACTACTACAAACGATTTTGGAGCTAGAACTCTGAGCATATTGATTCCACGTAACTTTCCGAGGAACTACAAACGAAATGAACGGTACTACAAACGATTTTAGCCTCAGACCTTCGAGTATATCGACTTGACATTAATTTTCGGGGTACTACAAACGAATGTAAGGGCACTACAAACGACTACAAACGTTCTTGGAGCTAAAACTCTGAGCATATTGATTCCCCGTAACTTTTCAAGGAACTACAAACGAAATGAACGGTACTACAAACGATTTTAGCCTCAGACCTTCGAGTATATCGACTTGACATTAATTTTCGGGGTACTACAAACAAATTTAAGGGCACTACAAACGACTACAAACGTTCTTGGAGCTAAAACTCTGAGCATATTGATTCCCCGTAACTTTTCAAGGAACTACAAACGAAATGAACGGTACTACAAACGATTTTAGCCTCAGACCTTCGAGTATATCGACTTGACATTAATTTTCGGGGTACTACAAACAAATTTAAGGGCACTACAAACGACTACAAACGTTCTTGGAGCTAAAACTCTGAGCACATTGATTCCCCGTAACTTTCCGAGTAACTACAAACGAAATGAACGGTACTACCAACGATTTTAGCCTCAGAACTTCGAGTATATCGACTTGACATTAATTTTCGAGGTACTACAAACGAATTTAAGGGCACTACAAAGTCTACAAATGTACCTTTAGCTAGAAGTTTGACCATATTTCCTCCCCGTAACTTTTTGGGGAACTACAAACGATGTGAACGGGACTACAAACGATTTTAGCCTCAGACCTTCGAGTATATCGACTTGACATTCATTTTCGGGGTACTACAAACGAATGTAAGGGCACTACAAACGACTACGAACGTTCTTGGAGGTAAAACTCTGAGCATATTGATTCCCCGTAACTGTTCGAGGAACTACAAACGAAATAAACGTTACTACAAACGATTTTAGGTTCAGACCTTCGAGTATATCGACTTGACATTCATTTTCAAGGTACTACAAACGAATTTAAGGGTACTACAAACAAATACAAATGTACCTTTAGCTAGAACTTTGACCATATTTCCTCCCCGTAACTTTTCATGGATCTACAAACGAAATGAACGATACTACAAACGATTTTAGGCTCAGACCTTCGAGTATATCGACGTGACATTAATTTTCGGGGTACTACAAACGAATTTAAGGGCACTGCAAACGACTACAAACGTTCATGGAGCTAGAACTCTGAGCATATTGATTCCCTGTAACTTTTCGAGGAACTACAAACGAAAGAAACGGTACTACAAACTATTTTAGAATTAGATCTTCGAGTATATTGACTTCCGGTTGGTTTTCGAGGTACTACAAACGAAATTATCGGTACTACAAAAAACTACAAACGATGTTGGAGCTAGAGTTCGGGACGTAAGGACTCCTCGTTAGTTTTTGAGGTACTACAAACGAAATTATCGGTCTGAGCCTAAAATCGTTTGTAGTACCGTTCATTTCGTTTGTAGTTCCCCAAAAAGTTACGGGGAGGAAATATGTTCAAAGTTCTAGCTGAAGGTACGTTTGTAGACGTTTGTAGTACCCTTAAATTCGTTTGTAGTTCCTTGAAAATTAATGTCAAGTCGATATACTCGAAGGTCTGAACCTAAAATCGTTTGTAGTACCGTTCATTTCGTTTGTAGTTCCATGAAAAGTTATGGGGAATCAATATGCTCAGAGTTCTAGCTCCAAGAACGTTTGTAGTCGTTTGTAGTGCCGTTAAACTCGTTTTAGTTATCGTTTAGTTATCGTTTTACTTAAATAATTTTAGCCTCAGACCTTCGAGTATATCGACTTGACATTAATTTTCGGGGTACTACAAACGAATTTAAGGGTACTACAAACAACTACAAACGTATCTGTAGCTAGAACTTTGAGCATATTTCCTGTCCGTGACTTTTCATGGAACTACAAACGAAATGAACGATACTACAAACGATTTTAGGCTCAGACCTTCGAGTATATCGACGTGACATTAATTTTCGGGGTACTACAAACGAATTTAAGGACACTACAAACGACTACAAACGTTTTTGAAGCTAGAACTCTGAGCAGATTGATTCCCCGTAACTTTTCGTGGAACTACAAACGAAATCAACGGTACTCCAAACGATTTTAGGTTCAGACTTTCGAGTATATCGACTTGACATTCATTTTCAAGGTACTACAAACGAATTTAAGGGCACTACAAACGTCTACAAATGTAGCTTTAGCTAGAACTTTGACCATATTTCCTCCCCGTAACTTTTTGGGGAACTACAAACGATTTTAGGCTCAGACCTTCGAGTATATCGACGTGACATTAATTTTCGGGGTACTACAAACGAATTTAAGGACACTACAAACGACTAAAAACGTTCTTGGAGCTAGAACTCTGAGCAGATTGATTCCTCGTAACTTTTCGTGGAACTACAAACGAAATCAACGGTACTCCAAACGATTTTAGGTTCAGACTTTCGAGTATATCGACTTGACATTCATTTTCAAGGTACTACAAACGAATTTAAGGGCACTACAAACGTCTACAAATGTACCTTTAGCTAGAACTTTGACCATATTTCCTCCCCGTAACTTTTTGGGGAACTACAAACGAAATGAACGGTACTACAAACGATTTTAGGCTCAGACCTTCGAGTATATCGACGTGACATTAATTTTCGGGGTACTACAAACGAATTTAAGGACACTACAAACGACTACAAACGTTCTTGGAGCTAGAACTCTGAGCAGGTTGATTCCCCATAACTTTTCGTGGAACTACAAACGAAATCAACGGTACTCCAAACGATTTTAGCTTCAGACTTTGAGAATATTGACTTGACATTAATTTTCGAAGTACTACAAACGAAATGAAGGGTCCTACAAATTATTTTAATCTCAGACCTTCGAGTATATCGACTTTGCAAGAAGTTTCGAGGTACTACAAACCAAATTAAGGGTTCTATAAACAACTACAAACGTTACTGGAGCTAGAACTCTGAGCATATTTCCTGTCCGTGACTTTTCATGGAACTACAAACGAAATGAACGATACTACAAACGATTTTAGGTTCAGACCTTCGAGTATATTGACTTGACATTCATTTTCAAGGTACTACAAACGAATTTAAGGGCACTACAAACGTCTACAAATGTACCTTTAGCTAGAACTTTGACCATATTTCCTCCCCGTAACTTTTTGGGGAACTACAAACGAAATGAACGGTACTACAAACGATTTTAACCTCAGACCTTCGAGTATATCGACTTGACATTAATTTTCGGGGTACTACAAACGAATTTAAGGGTACTACAAACAACTACAAACGTACCTCGATCTAAAACTTTGACCATATTTCCTCCCCGTAACTTTTCATGGATCTACAAACGAAATGAACGATACTACAAACGATTTTAGGCTCAGACCTTCGAGTATATTGACGTGACATTAATTTTCGGGGTACTACAAACGAATTTAAGGGCACTACAAACGACTACAAACGTTACTGGAGCTAGAACTCTGAGCATATTGACTCCCCATCACTTTTGGAGGAACTACAAACGACATAAACGGTACTACAAACGATTTTAGCCTCCAACCTTCGAGTATATAAACTTTGCAATAAGTTTCGACTTACTACAAACGAAATAAACGGCACTACAAATGATTTTAGCCTCACACCTTCGAGTATATTAACTTTGCAATAAGTTTCGACTTACTACAAACGAAATTAAGGGTCCTACAAATGATTTTAATCTCAGATCTTCGAGTATATCGACTTCGCATTGAGTTTCGAGGTACTACAAACGAAATTAAGGGTACTATAAACAACTACAATCGTTACTGGAGCTAGAACTCTGAGCATATTGACTCCTCATCACTTTTGGAGGAACTACAAACGACATAAACGGTACTACAAACGATTTTAGCCTCCGACCTTCGAGTATATTAACTTTGCAATAAGTTGCGACTTCCCACAAACGAAATAAATGGCACTTCAAATGATTTTAGCTTCAGACTTTGAGAATATCGACTTGACATTAATTTTCGAAGTACTACAAACGAAATGAAGGGTCCTACAAATGATTTTAATCTCAGACCTTCGAGTATATCGACTTTGCAAGAAGTTTCGAGGTACTACAAACCAAATTAAGGGTACTATAAACAACTACAAACGTTACTGGAGCTAGAACTCTGAGCATATTTCCTGTCCGTGACTTTTCATGGAACTACAAACGAAATGAACGATACTACAAACGATTTTAGGTTCAGACCTTCGAGTATATTGACTTGACATTCATTTTCAAGGTACTACAAACGAATTTAAGGGCACTACAAACGTCTACAAATGTACCTTTAGCTAGAACTTTGACCATATTTCCTCCCCGTAACTTTTCGTGGAACTACAAACGAAATCAACGGTACTCCAAACGATTTTAGGTTCAGACTTTCGAGTATATCGACTTGACATTCATTTTCAAGGTACTACAAACGAATTTAAGGGCACTACAAACGTCTACAAATGTACCTTTAGCTAGAACTTTGACCATATTTCCTCCCCGTAACTTTTTGGGGAACTACAAACGAAATGAACGGTACTACAAACGATTTTAGGCTCAGACCTTCGAGTATATCGACGTGACATTAATTTTCGGGGTACTACAAACGAATTTAAGGACACTATAAACGACTACAAACGTTCTTGGAGCTAGAACTCTGAGCAGATTGATTCCCCATAACTTTTCGTGGAACTACAAACGAAATCAACGGTACTCCAAACGATTTTAGGTTCAGACTTTCGAGTATATCGACTTGACATTCATTTTCAAGGTACTACAAACGAATTTAAGGGCACTACAAACGTCTACAAATGTACCTTTAGCTAGAACTTTGACCATATTTCCTCCCCGTAACTTTTTGGGGAACTACAAACGAAATGAACGGTACTACAAACGATTTTAACCTCAGACCTTCGAGTATATCGACTTGACATTAATTTTCGGGGTACTACAAACGAATTTAAGGGTACTACAAACAATTACAAACGTACCTCGATCTAAAACTTTGACCATATTTCCTCCCCGTAACTTTTCATGGATCTACAAACGAAATGAACGATACTACAAACGATTTTAGGCTCAGACCTTCGAGTATATTGACGTGACATTAATTTTCGGGGTACTACAAACGAATTTAAGGGCACTACAAATGACTACAAACGTTACTGGAGCTAGAACTCTGAGCATATTGACTCCCCATCACTTTTGGAGGAACTACAAACGACATAAACGGTACTACAAACGATTTTAGCCTCCAACCTTCGAGTATATAAACTTTGCAATAAGTTTCGACTTACTACAAACGAAATAAACGGCACTACAAATGATTTTAGCCTCACACCTTCGAGTATATTAACTTTGCAATAAGTTTCGACTTACTACAAACGAAATTAAGGGTCCTACAAATGATTTTAATCTCAGATCTTCGAGTATATCGACTTCGCATTGAGTTTCGAGGTACTACAAACGAAATTAAGGGTACTATAAACAACTACAATCGTTACTGGAGCTAGAACTCTGAGCATATTGACTCCTCATCACTTTTGGAGGAACTACAAACGACATAAACGGTACTACAAACGATTTTAGCCTCCGACCTTCGAGTATATCGACTTTGCAAGAAGTTTCGAGGTACTACAAACCAAATTAAGGGTACTATAAACAACTACAAACGTTACTGGAGCTAGAACTCTGAGCATATTTCCTGTCCGTGACTTTTCATGGAACTACAAACGAAATGAACGATACTACAAACGATTTTAGGTTCAGACCTTCGAGTATATTGACTTGACATTCATTTTCAAGGTACTACAAACGAATTTAAGGGCACTACAAACGTCTACAAATGTACCTTTAGCTAGAACTTTGACCATATTTCCTCCCCGTAACTTTTCGTGGAACTACAAACGAAATCAACGGTACTCCAAACGATTTTAGGTTCAGACTTTCGAGTATATCGACTTGACATTCATTTTCAAGGTACTACAAACGAATTTAAGGGCACTACAAACGTCTACAAATGTACCTTTAGCTAGAACTTTGACCATATTTCCTCCCCGTAACTTTTTGGGGAACTACAAACGAAATGAACGGTACTACAAACGATTTTAGGCTCAGACCTTCGAGTATATCGACGTGACATTAATTTTCGGGGTACTACAAACGAATTTAAGGACACTACAAACGACTACAAACGTTCTTGGAGCTAGAACTCTGAGCAGATTGATTCCCCATAACTTTTCGTGGAACTACAAACGAAATCAACGGTACTCCAAACGATTTTAGGTTCAGACTTTCGAGTATATCGACTTGACATTCATTTTCAAGGTACTACAAACGAATTTAAGGGCACTACAAACGTCTACAAATGTACCTTTAGCTAGAACTTTGACCATATTTCCTCCCCGTAATTTTTTGGGGAACTACAAACGAAATGAACGGTACTACAAACGATTTTAACCTCAGACCTTCGAGTATATCGACTTGACATTAATTTTCGGGGTACTACAAACGAATTTAAGGGTACTACAAACAACTACAAACGTACCTCGATCTAAAACTTTGACCATATTTCCTCCCCGTAACTTTTCATGGATCTACAAACGAAATGAACGATACTACAAACGATTTTAGGCTCAGACCTTCGAGTATATCGACGTGACATTAATTTTCGGGGTACTACAAACGAATTTAAGGACACTACAAACGACTACAAACGTTCTTGGAGCTAGAACTCTGAGCAGATTGATTCCCCATAACTTTTCGTGGAACTACAAACGAAATCAACGGTACTCCAAACGATTTTAGGTTCAGACTTTCGAGTATATCGACTTGACATTCATTTTCAAGGTACTACAAACGAATTTAAGGGCACTACAAACGTCTACAAATGTACCTTTAGCTAGAACTTTGACCATATTTCCTCCCCGTAATTTTTTGGGGAACTACAAACGAAATGAACGGTACTACAAACGATTTTAACCTCAGACCTTCGAGTATATCGACTTGACATTAATTTTCGGGGTACTACAAACGAATTTAAGGGTACTACAAACAACTACAAACGTACCTCGATCTAAAACTTTGACCATATTTCCTCCCCGTAACTTTTCATGGATCTACAAACGAAATGAACGATACTACAAACGATTTTAGGCTCAGACCTTCGAGTATATTGACGTGACATTAATTTTCGGGGTACTACAAACGAATTTAAGGGCACTACAAACGACTACAAACGTTACTGGAGCTAGAACTCTGAGCATATTGACTCCCCATCACTTTTGGAGGAACTACAAACGACATAAACGGTACTACAAACGATTTTAGCCTCCAACCTTCGAGTATATAAACTTTGCAATAAGTTTTGACTTACTACAAACGAAATAAACGGCACTACAAATGATTTTAGCCTCACACCTTCGAGTATATTAACTTTGCAATAAGTTTCGACTTACTACAAACGAAATTAAGGGTCCTACAAATGATTTTAATCTCAGATCTTCGAGTATATCGACTTCGCATTAAGTTTCGAGGTACTACAAACGAAATTAAGGGTACTATAAACAACTACAATCGTTACTGGAGCTAGAACTCTGAGCATATTGACTCCTCATCACTTTTGGAGGAACTACAAACGACATAAACGGTACTACAAACGATTTTAGCCTCCGACCTTCGAGTATATTAACTTTGCAATAAGTTGCGACTTCCTACAAACGAAATAAACGGCACTTCAAATGATTTTAGCTTCAGACGTTGAGAATATCGACTTGACATTAATTTTCGAAGTACTACAAACGAAATGAACGGTACTACAAACGATTTTAATCTCAGACCTTCGAGTATATCGACTTTGCAATAAGTTTCGAGGTACTACAAACGAATTTAAGGGCACTACAAACGACTACAAACGTTACTGGAGCTAGAACTCTGAGCATATTGACTCCCCATCACTTTTGGAGGAACTACAAACGACATAAACGGTACTACAAACGATTTCAGCCTCCAACCTTCGAGTATATAAACTTTGCAATAAGTTTCGACTTACTACAAACGAAATAAACGGCACTTCAAATGATTTTAGCCTCCGACTTTGAGTATACCGACTTGACATTAATTTTCAAAGTACTACAAACGAAATGAAGGGTCCTACAAACGATTTTAATCTCAGACCTTCGAGTATATCGACTTTGCAATAAGTTTCGAGATACTACAAACGAAATTAAGGATACCATAAACAACTACAAACGTTACTGGAGCTAGAACTCTGACCAAATTTCCTCCCCGTAACTTTTCCACGAATTACAAACGAAATACAGGTTGCTACAAATAACTATAAACGATTTTCGAGGTAGTACTTGCAGTGTATCGACTGCCCGTAAAAAAAAAATAAAATAAAAAAAAAATTAAAATTGTTGTAAAAATGTTTCCTTGTCACTACAAACGGAAATTCCTTCACTACAATCAACTACAAACGATTCTTCATCGAAATCGACCGCCAGATTTAAAAAATTTCAAAATGGGTGGATGGGTTTTTTTCAAAGTCCCATAACTTTTTTTTTGGGCTACTACAAACGAAAAATTTGTTACTACAATCAACTACATACAAAACTCTTTAAGAATCACCCAAAAAAAATTTGATTTTTGAAAGTCGGGTGCTAAGTTCACACAGCTGTCTCCTCCTAGTACTTGAGATTGGTGGGTCCTCCGTGTGAGGCCCACAAAAGGTCTTCTATGTCCATGTTATAAACAAAGGGGTCGATAAGTCGTCCATAGGCAGTCTGCTGGCTCTGCAGCAGGCGCCGCAGGGACGAGTTGCTTTCATACAGAAATACAGAAAAACGTGGGATCATAGGAGCTTCTCTTTCATTCGAACAACTACTAGTACTTTAGTATAGTTCTCTTAGCTATCATCACAAAGACTGCCCCGTGAATCCAGGTGTCGAATATCTGTTTCCAGCGTGGAGCAAACGCGCTATTGTCGAGTTCACCGCCGTCTTTGTCGGGTGAATCTCCTCATGAAACAACGTCTCCTGCATATTACATAATACCGGATTTGGAACATGTAAATTAACTAACGCTAACAGAGGTGCCGACTCAATTAAGCCATTGAGAGTTTTAAAAAGAAAACATATATCGTGTAGTGTAACCGGAGAATTGGTCTAGTGGTTAACGTGCTCGTTTCTAAACCAAAGCACCGGCAGGTCGAGGATTCGAGTCCCGGTGCCGTCGTTCTGTAGCGAATCAAAATATGGGCGGGACATAGCTCCACATATATACATGATTCACATGCGTAAATTGTACGTGTGTGTCTCTGGTATTTATTTTTGTTTCATTTATGTCTTCCACCTGTACGGGGTCCTTCCCCTTTTACACACCCCACCCCCAGCCCGGATCGCGTCCGCAGCCGACTTACCCCCTTACTGTGTCGCATTCGCACAAAGGCGCAGGGAAACTGCGGAAAACCTGTCCATACATAGACGGCTCTTTCCCCAGAGATTGACGTTTCTACAGGGTAATCACCAATCTCGGAGAAAATTGCCTCCCGCTCCACGATTCGATGCGCAAGCCACCGCGCGGCTAGGCGGTCACCCATCCAAGAACTGACCGCGAGCGGTACTGCTCGACTTTGGGGACCGCCAGAGCCACACACCAACCGCGCACCCATCGCTGTCGGTTGTGTGTCTCAGGTATATAACTGTAGGCCATGTTGACATTCTTAGCGACACACGACGTTGCTCGGACACTGTGAAGCGAATCCGAGACCGACGGAGGTTGGGTATGAGCGTAGGTTTTCTGCAGGTTCCCTATGTCCTTGACAGTAATGCCAAGGCGAATGCGATGCTTTGGGAAGTAGGCTGCAGCCGCAAGGGGGACTGGCTATAAATGAGGGGGAAAATGCAAAAAAAATATATCATGTACACTGAGAGAAGGATCCAGTAAAAATGACTATATCGCTTGAGAGATATTACCATAGCACATAGTAGTAGGGCGCTGGAACGCCACCTATGGTAGGAAGTACCGGATTTATCAGAATTTTTCTTAGATATTATGGTAAAAATTCTTGAATAATCTGAGACTTTCTGCCGTAGGTGGCGTCCTGGCGCCCTACTACATACTATGTGCTATAGTAATTTTTCTTAGATGATCGACAGTTTTTAATAGATCGTTCTCTCAGTGTAGTGTCCTCACTGCGGACAGAGATGGAATATTTGCTAGTTTCGCCGGTTGCAGGTAGTCATGATTATCATATGCCATGGGGTTCCCAAATCGATATGCTACATACCTAAGGAACTTGTGCCATAGTTTCAATTTTGCTTAAGCGAATCTCGCAGAGAGGAGACCAAATTACCGGGGCATACGTGAGCTTTGATCGGACTAACGAGAGGTACAAGGTTCTGATTGTATACAGGTATACAGGAACATGAAATCGGCTGAGAAACGCTTGACTAGACCGAGGGCTCTCATTGCCGAGTTAACCATAAAATCAATATGCGGAATGAGTGATAACTTCTGATCGAACAGCACCCCCGGATCTACTGTACTGTAACCCTTTCAAGTAGCCTTTCACGTGATACTTAAAGACACACTTTTAACGAGTTCTTCCGAACGATAGCACCTTGCAGTTGTTGATATTCAGGCTCAAGGCGTTATGCTCGCACCATGTCGCTATGTTTCCTAAATCTGCCAGAAGTCGACCTCAGAATCCACCTTTTTGAATATTTTTATATTAATTATAAAAAGATTTTCGTTAAAAGAAAAAAAATGTACGCTAAAGAAAAAGATTTTCGTTAAAAGAAAAAAATGTACGCCAAAAAAAGATTTTCGTTAAAAGGAAAAGATTTTTGTTAAAAGAAAAAGATTTTTGTTAAAAGAAAAAGATTTTTGTTAAAAGAAAAAGATTTTTGTTAAAAGAAAAAGATTTTTGTTAAAAGAAAAAGATTTTTGTTAAAAGAAAAAGATTTTTGTTAAAAGAAAAAGATTTTTGTTAAAAGAAAAAGATTTTTGTTAAAAGAAAAAGATTTTTGTTAAAAGAAAAAGATTTTTGTTAAAAGAAAAAGATTTTTGTTAAAAGAAAAAGATTTTTGTTAAATGAAAAAGATTTTTGTTAAAAGAAAAAGATTTTTGTTAAAAGAAAAAGATTTTTGTTAAAAGAAAAAGATTTTCGTTGAAAGAAATTTGTTTTTTGCATATACCTTGTTAATTTTTTTTACCACAGTACCAACAATAATAACGTTTTAACGCTGGGACTGTGAAGAAGGGAAGCCGAGAGCGTTGAAAGCCCTAGGTCGGAGAGGGCAGAGCGTGGAAGGAGAAAATGACGTTTTAAAGCTTTAATTTCCCAAGCCCGTGGCGCGCGCGTTATACCACACCCCTTTCTTCTGATTCTCTTTCGTGGGCGCTTCCGCCCACGAAAGGTTGTCGGAAATTTCCCGAATAACCCAACGCAGGCTCTCTTATAAAGGAGGCTCTCTTATAAATCCAATCCCACAGAACTCGGCGTTCTCCACCTTCGCTCTCGTTTTTCCATATCGCTAGTACAAAAGGACTCTCGCATTCGGCCAAAGTGCCAGCGTTTACGCGGTAATTCCGAAGGCGAACTCTCGCATCGAAAATTCCAATCGCGCGCCTCTTTCTGTATGCTATACTACTTACCCGCTTGCATATATGACTCGGCGCTCTTGCTATTTTTCCAGCAATATTACTTTTCGAAACAAATTCGTCGCCTGAAATAATATAAATCCAAAAAAATTTGCTGCATTCGACGTTTTTATCCGTTTAATAAATATTTCAATAACGTAAAAAGTATTGAATATTTATTAAATGCATAAACACATGAAAACATGTCGCTCGTATTTATGTGCTTACTGATGCATGTATTTGGAAAAATATATTTAAAAAATATACCTTAGACATTTTTGAGATTTTTTTTCTTAACCCTACAACTCATGTATGGGGTACAAAAGTAGCCCAGACGATATTCAAACTGCGCTCCTAAAGTAGACATTGACATTATCGACTTGGGACCTCCACGATAATTTAGCTCCATGATCTGACGATGTGCGGAGGCCGGTAGTAGCTTCAGTTACTCGCTGGCTGTCGCACAGGACGCCAACGCAGCGCGCTTGGGGTACCAAAATACCCCAGTCACGAGTTGCTGTTAGTATTTTATGTATGTGATTTAAAATGATTTTTTTAGAACTATGGAATGTAAGGTACTATTATATCATTTGGACGTATATAGTTCTTAAATAATTTTTAAATAATTTAAAGATAATTTTTAAATAATTTAAAGATAATTTTTAAATAATTTAAAGATAATTTTTAAATAATTTAAAGATAATTTTTAAATAATTTAAAGATAATTTTTAAATAATTTAAAGATAATTTTTAAATAATTTAAAGATAATTTTTAAATAATTTAAAGATAATTTTTAAATAATTTAAAGATAATTTTTAAATAATTTTTAAATAATTTAAAAATATTTTTTTATAATTTTTCAATAATTATAATTACCTTTAATTACCTACAATGATTCAAGAAAAATAAATGTTAAAACCGATGCGAAACAAATTTGTTTGCGTTTTCATTAATTTTTTTGCATGTTACAAATTTTCGACTATTTTCCCTATTTTCAGATGTCCAAATAAATAGACTTTTTGAATGGAATAGAATGGGACTATTTTTTTCCTAATAACTCGATGTATCCCCTGTAAAATGGCGTTTGAGATTTGAAAATCGGGCCATTTAAAACAAAAACTGCAAGTTTTTTCACCAAAAGTGCGGTGTTTGCCAATTTTCGTTGAGCTTTAAGGGTGATTTTCACCCCTAACAACTTTAATAAAATCAAATTTGCTGCATATCATTCTGTTCCTTATGAAAAAACGAAGAGATTCATGTGCGGCAAAAACCATTTACTGCTCATAGGACTATTGTACATTGATGACACGCCTAGGGTACATGTGTAACCCAGTCATGAGTTAGAAGATTAGATAAAATGATACATGAGCTCCAGGGTTAAAATGATTTTTTTGTTTTTGTTCTTAATTAACCCGAATAATTGCAAATTCGGGAAATAGGTACTTTTTATCCATACATCAAAAGTGACGCTGAAAGCACGAGTACAAGAATGGAGAAAAAATACTGAAGAAAAATGAAAAACTGCAAGAAAGCGGAGTATCGGCAGATTGCACCTCCGACTGAGTTTCGGTGGATCGGAGTGATTTCGTGCTTCAGGAAGAGAACGCGCCGCGGGAGACGGTAAAAGAGCCAGCGCGGAACGATCTTCTCGGTTTCAGCGGACCGCAGCTCTTACGATAATGAGAGTACATCGATTCGCGATATAAAAGCCGAGGGTACTCTTTTCTTCCGCGGTAACAAAGGGACATCCTGCGAGATGTTGGCGTCGACCGGGGGGGAATAAGAGGGGAGGGGGAATCAGCCTCCACTTACTTGAAACTCGGGGCTTATGCATCCCCTTTTATTTCTTTCGAACCGTTCTATCGGTGAAATGTCGAATGGTAATTATTTCACGATCATTCGGCACGGCTTCTCGCATTCCAATTTCTCTATACCGTTCGACAATCGATCGATTTAATTGCTTCTATTGCAAACTTCGTTCAAAGTTAAATTCCTCCCATGTCCGCGTTATCGGGAAGACAGTGAAAAATATAAAAGACCGACGGTGTATAGAACCTCGATTATCCGAACCCGTCGGAACCGGGTCAAAACATTTTTTTTTATCGATATTCCAACATCGAAGTCTTATTTCAAGAATTCTGTTTAATAAAGTCATCAATTTTTATTTAACGGACGCTAGCTACGGACTTTTGAGCAACTTCAGCCACGTCAGGATCTTGAGCAACTTCAGCCACTCCAGGATCTTGAGCAACTTCAGACTTCCGGATCTAACTATGTAAAGAGATTCAAGCTATTTGGTATTGTATCTAAGCTCCGATGCGCGCTGTCCGACTCTGCTGGGGTGGGTGAAATTGCTCGGGAAAGCCAGTAGTGTGCGAGTGAATTGACGCTGAAAAGGAAAACCGCGCTTCAACACGCTTCAATACGGGCGCGGATCCCGCCGCGGCGAGCAACAATGTACAATATTTCGTCCTAACGTTCGGATAACCGAGCGTTCGGATAACCGAAGTCATCGTTCGGATAATCGAGGGTTCGGGTGATCGAGTTTCGGATAATAATGGTCTACTCTACCTCAACCCGGGCACGCCAAATAAAATCCGTTTGACGCAACAGGATCCTTTTGCAGCAAGTTGATTG
This sequence comes from Ichneumon xanthorius, assembly GCA_917499995.1. Classification (NCBI taxonomy): domain Eukaryota; kingdom Metazoa; phylum Arthropoda; class Insecta; order Hymenoptera; family Ichneumonidae; genus Ichneumon; species Ichneumon xanthorius. The sequence continues at coordinate 2,398,436 of OU824205.1, forward strand.
CCATTTCTCGCAGATAGAATCCTCCTGCATCAAATGCATTGTATTCAGTGCGTAGAAAGGCTTTCAACAAATATATTTTTCCTACAAAGATTCTTTATCGTTTTCTTCCTAATTTTACAATTGAAAAAAGAAGTTGGCCACCGAAACGTAATTGTAATTAATAGGAATAGTAATTTTACCGACCGCGGCGTCGATAACGATACAACTGCGAATAATCCCTGGCAGAAACAGAACATTCCGCTTGACAATTTGTTAAGTTTTTTTTTAAATATATATTTTGAAGTTTATATATATAACTAGCGAATATGTTGACTCGGGCGCTTTGTGCGCTCGCAGTATTCGAGGGCTGTGTGTATGTGTATCTATTTGTACCTGTGAGCACCTGTGAGTATTCATGAGAGTAACCGTGAGTACACTAGGCCATCGACTTCATTCACAGCAGCGGGACCGGCTCCCGCTACACTCACGAAAATCGAGGCTGCGCATGCCCCGCCCATACTAACTGTCGGGCATGGCAAATAGCTTACTGCGTCGATCGATATTCGCTCCGTGGTGGGGACTGTTACGGAAACCGAGGGCACAAATCGAGACACAACCAGAGTCCTAGTGTATCTGTGTATCCACTCCGGGACTTAAGCCGGGACAAATAAAAAAAAACAAACGAGTCCACTGTTTTTCAAAACATATATAAGAAGAATATAAGGGCTGAAGGACTCCAGTCCATGGCTCATTGACAATGTCTATGTGAATGTTGTAACTACTACACAGAGAAATGTATTAGATATCGTATAGACTACATGATATTGTCAATAAATGCACTTCTACTACTACCACTATATAATGTATATAATATTTTATCTGTATTGTCGCCCGCTTCTCAAAACCATTTATAAGTCCCTTATAGTGAGACGGTTCGGTTGTTGCCTTATTACTAGACCTCATTAATTTTTTTGTCCCTACTCACCGATTCAGTCCCCCATTTCTGCGGCTGCGGCCGACTTTCCCCCGTTTCACACTCGCCTTACTCCTACGACTAAAGGCATAAGGAAACTGCAAAAAACCTATGCCGATACAGTGTATATCTATATATATATTATAACGAATATATAGCTGACTATTCGTTGAGACACACGATATTAGTTAGGATTGACAATAGACGGACGAACGGACGATCGATACAAGATCGATCGTGACAGTTCGTGCTCGGAATATTTAGATGCGATTGTACTAAGAATATCCGCCCCCAAACTAAATACGCGCGTTATTCATTCGCTCGATCATTACAATATATATAAAACATGAATAAAAAAATATTTATTTGTTTAAAACTTGCATACCGTTCCTCACTCGCCCCTGTGCGCGGAGCGTATAGAACTACTGTACGATCCTGTAAACTGTGCTGAACACGCGGTAATGCGGATATTATGCGCGTTCTGTAGGTGCCACGCTAGAGACGATTGCAGTTGCCAATGTTTAATGCATGGAGGCCACGGGCAAAAGGGACGCCGCGAGAACATTAGGGACACATCGTTTCCCATTTCCACAATCCGCTTGCTCGCGCTCGCTGAACACCATGGCTTTAATTCACGAACCATAAATATCAGCACGGCGACGAATCGGGAGTGGGAGCGAGAGAGCACGAAGGTCGTCTTCCCGCGGCTGTAAATAAATACCGGAGGAAATCCGTACACCTTGGAGCCGTGACTGCACACACAATAATACAGCGGACGCCGTGTTGCAACGGGAACAAATATATTTCGACCTGTGCAGAATAGCGAGATGCAAAAAAAAAAAAACAATAAAAAATTGGATTTGAAAAAAAATAATAAAAAAGCGAACTGGATTGATATGCATATTTCGATGAGACAGAGAATGCCCGGTCGAGATTGGACGTGCCGTCACATCCGACGTGACATCGCCCGCGCTGCCTCGACCCTATTTTCCATAGTCCAATATTTTTCTTCCGTGAAAAAAATAAAATAAAATAAAACGGAAAAAAATCGTACCTTCGGATAAATCCTCGAATGCACGAGAGATAAAGAAAAAAGATAAAAATATAGAATCGGAACCGTGAATAATGCGTTTAGAACGTTTTTTTTGGGTGTATGGAGATAGTTCCCACCCTCAGAATCTTGTACAGTAGAACCTCGCTTATGCGATCTTCGATCAACCAAGTCTCCGCGTTAACCGAAGCACCCAACTCATCCAAACTCCCTCGAGTTAATCGAGGTGTAGGCTCCGATAATACACTGAAAAAAAATATCAATGAGTCAAGTCACACCCAGAAAATTTATTTATTTGACGGCCACCGTTTATTTGGTTTAAGTAAAATATTTATTTGATTGAAATAAATATTTATTTCATTCAAGTAACTGTTTACATAATTTAAATAAATATTTGTTTAAATCAAATAAATATTTTACTTCATCCAAATAAACGGCGGCCGTCGAAGACATTTTTTTTCTGGGTGCATTTGAAACACAAAAAATGTTGTTTCAATTCTACTTTCAATTCGTACAATTTCATACCGGATTGAAACGATAACATGTCATATTGACAGTCTTGGCGCCATTGTTTGAATATCGTATGGAATTGTAAGAATTGAAAGTAGAATTGAAACAAACACGTTTTTTTTTGGCAGCCCGCAAGCGAATTTTTCTTTCGGTGTACCGAAAACTCGGATAAAACGCATAAAACGGCACGGAATAGTCCGTAAAGTCTACTGCGTTGCATACGCGCTTAAGCTTGGGCGACCTGGAAACCGGATAAAAGTAAGGGAATTTGTTGGGAGCTGGAAAAGTAAGGGAAAATTCATCAAATTTTTTTTAAACGCTGGAAGTTTTTTAAATCCGATGTTTTTCGGTTAATTCCGTGCTGCACGACATCTACATTTTTAGTTTCAGCAAAATTGTCGACTACATACAGCATATATATATATATAACTATGTCGTGATATTATTTTCGTTGGGAACTTTTAATATTGTCAACTGAGTTTAATATATTAACAATCATTATATATTATATTTTACGTTATTTGTATTCGTCCTTTCCTACCCTGATCGATGGACTGGAAAAAATTCAATTTTCGTTCTCGAAAATCGGGGAAAGGTCAGGGAATTCCAGTTGGAGAATTTCGTGACAACCATAAACAGTTCCAATTTTATAGTCCACGGATTATATGAAGTTAATCTTAATTAACTAATTTATGATTATAGTTAAAAAAAATTAACTAACTTAACTGATAAAGTTAATGTTTATATGAAGAGGTGTGTTACATTTAAAAATATATGATAGTAGTACAACTTCGAATTGACTACGTTATACGTGTTATTCGAGATTTCACTTATCCGATGTAAGCTCGCCCCAAATTACCTCGGATAACCGGAGTTCTACTGTAATACCGTTCTACCGTGGCGAATATCATCCTACGGACGATTCCCATACACCCCCGCCTCCGAGCCCGAACGACCGTAGATCTCAGCCCGGGCAAGCCCACGTGGGCCGCCAGCACGCGACTGAACATAAATTACCGTGGCGCTGTTAAGGTCAACGTTGGAAACCGTTGAGGATCTTGGGTGGGTCGCTCGAAGGCGGGAACGTGCCAGAAAGTGAGAAGAAAAAATAACGAGCGCGACGAGACGGGAGATTATCGTCGGCGATCTTAAATCTTTCGGGACTTCTCTCGTCGACTCGAAATTTATAATTCACATAAATTATAATGTAAATTGAACGCGTCGAATTGAATCTACTCATAATTTTAGATTAATCTTTTATACTCGAGACTGGAAGGAATTTGTTTCGCAGGAACGAAAGAATTTCAAATAATATCATAGAGAAGTTTATTCTATTTTTATTTAATTTTGTTTTTTTTTCTGTTCCGGTAAGCGAGAAATGATGATAAGGGGGATTGTAGAGGATTCAATTATGTACGACTGTGAGCTGTAAAATGTTGTGCTGTATCACATGTCGTACTTCGTCGGTTTATCGCGCGAGGCGAACAGCTGTTCACGATTGCCACTCGTCGGTATGAACTTTATTAATCTTTTAAGCTCAGAGCTTAAACGCATGATATATTTACATATGCCGTTTACGATTGGAATTTAAAAAAAAATGAAATAAAAAATAATATCTAATTTTGTTGATTATCCAAAAAGATTATTATATAATATATATATTTTATTTTTTTATTTTGTATGTTCCATCGTATACCCTCCTCGGGTTTTTACGTAACCCGTCCCTTTTCCCCCCTATCACTCCCTATCCGCACTTCACTAAGCTAACTTCCAGTGCGTCCGCAGCCGACTTAGCTACACTGTACCGCATTTGCCGAGGACGGCCCTATATTGTTCTGATTCCTCGATGTTTTAACATCAAGAACTCAGAAAAACTGGCCTGCCACTCAATATTCGATGTGCAAGCCGGTGTGGGGCTAAGCGGTCACCCGTCCATCTCCTGGACGCAGGCAAAGCTGCTTGACTCAGGAGACCGCCGAAGCCACACACCGACCGCGCACCTAACCCTGTCGGTCATATAATATATATATATAAATTATAATCTAACATATGTATGAATTATTATATAATACATATATAATATATTTTAAAAATGCCTCCAAGTGCTCTACACTTTTCTGACTCGAAATATTTTCATGCAATTTTTTGTTTAATGCAACACTTTCAAAAATGAGAAAGAATTGCGATGAAATCGTATCTGAAAATATGTCTGTATGACGAATCACTATCAGTCGTTACTTTTCACAAATTTTCAATTAAAATTTGAAAAAATATAAAATAAATCATAAAATGTCTGACCAACTTGGTATGTATGATACATATTTATTTATTTATTTATTAGCGATTTTACATCAACGTATACACCTTTTAAATACAATATAAGATCTCAAAGAATATCAAAAATAACAATTGTAAAATGTACAATTATAGTCGATCTAATAATAGTACCTGCCTGCACAATTCCTACCATAAAATAACATTACGCATAGCGCTTCCAAACTCTCCGATTGTAATATTGAATGTTGATATATGGCAATTAAACGATTAAGCAGTTTGAACCACCGTGTGAAACTTTAATTATACCTCCGAGTATACTCACTGACTGCGACAGACATTTCACTATTACTAATATGTCCGCACATATGAATGCATGTCAGTATGCAGAGTGCCTTGTGTAACGAAGCACGAGCCTGACCAATCCGGATAATGAACTTTCCGTTGTTTCATTGTTCCGGTTTCCCCCCCTTCGATTTGCCAGTACAAATGCAGTTTCCCTGTTTTCCTACTTCTGCCCCATACGCAGCGGACCGACGGACGGACAGGAACTGATAGGTTCGAAACAATGTGTACGCGCATGCGCAAAGTACCCGGTTACACACATCGACGGCTAAGAATCAAAAGGGCGCATCCGCTATGCTTAACACTGAGAAGAACTTACATAGTAAATAGTTCCCAGGGGGGACGTCTACATTTTACAGTTACGACAATGACCAAAAATTATAGTTGTAACTATAATTATAGTTTAATCAATTGAGTACAGTACACGATCGCGTTTCTCCGATCCTCGGGAGCCCATCCAATTAAGCACGACCGCGTAAGTTGGATACCCCACTAGATGCCTAAGTACCTGCCCACCGTCCCTTTCCATACGCAAAAATTGTCGGAATTACAGCAGCGACGATTTCATTCGCAGGTATGCAAAAGGGAAGGAGTCGTTTGTTTCCCCACCAAGCAGGTAACGGACCTTGAGAAGGGGCCGAATTGGACTTACGCGGTCGTCATTTTCGGAAATACGCGGTCGTTCGGAATTATGTGGATGGGAGAAACGCGGTCGTGTACTGTATACACTATCACAAACTATCTATATAGACGTCCCCCCTGGAAACTATTCGTTATAGTAGGAAATACCATTCTTTTTCTCAGTGTAAGTAACTGAGTTCGAATACAATTTCATTGCAAATTAAAGTTTCACACGCTGGTCCATACCACTTAATCCTCTAATAGCCAGTATGTATCGTACATTGAAAAAAAAAAATTTGTTGGATCAACCAAAAGTCGCGGTGACATACGTTCAAAGCTGTTATTTGGTTGGTACAAATAAAGCATTGTTTTGTTAAAGGAATATTTGCTTCAATTTATTCAAAATTTGTCGATTGAAATAAAAGTTTTTGTTGTACCAACCGAATACACGTTTGAACGTAAGTCATCGCGCATTTGCTTGGTCCAACCATTTCTTTACCTCAGTGTATGTACCAAGTTAGTCAAACATTCGATTTGTTATTTTATATTTTCTCAAATATTAATTTAAAAAGTTGTAAAAAAGTAAGGCCCTTCCGATTCACAGCCGTCGATTATTTACATGAACAAGCACGTGTCAAAAGCGAGAGAACGAACGCGAACCGCGAGATTGAGTTCGCTGGTTCGGACGAGTCGGAGCGGGTGCAGAACCGGCAAAGTACACATAGAAACATTTTATAGAAAAAAAAATGAGAAAAAATAGAAACACAGCGCAGCTGCCTATTTCCATAGGAAATCGAGAAGTCACGTGCCGTTCGAGTTGATTCGATTTTGCACGGTCCTCTCGTACGAAATTTTACAAAAAATAAAAATAAAAAATATAGAAACAAAGCGCAGCTGCCTATTTCCATGGGCAATCGAGAAATCACGTACCTTTCGAATAAATTCGATTTTTTTTTTAAATTTCTATTCCTCCGATACGTTTGTGGGACGCGGTTCGAGATAACAAAGTATATGGTCTCACGTTTCGTAGTATGCGCCGCGGTATGCATTGCACTGCATTCCCTCCGCGGCGTTCGAGATACCGGCACAGATTTATTAAAATTCTCGTACGGCGACTTTGCGCGACGTTAATTAGTATGTACGGTCGCACGTTCGGAATCGGGCACGCGCGCTACGGAGTGAGAAACAGAGAGAAGGAGAGAGAGAGAGATGCTCGTGCGTAAAACGAATGAGGGAAGAGACTCGCGCTTGTTTCTGTCCGTACTACGGTTATACGCTCCGGCGCATCTCTCTCGTAACTGCATCGCGGAATAGCTTGTATGAATAATTCAGTACATACGTAATATGTTCGCGCACGAGCGATGAATAACTCGGGAATGTATATTTATAGTTTTGTATGTATGTAGGTATATATACATATGCATATATATATATATGTGTGTGTGTGTGTATGAATGTGTGTATATATATATATATATATATATATATATATATATTAGGGTGTTTCAAAAAAAGGCATTGTTTTTTAAATTTTTCTCCCACCTGTTTAAAGTACAGATTTCGATCTCAAATTGAACCTCACAAAAGGCGGTACCAAGCAAAAAATCCTAAGAGGTGCCGCATTCGACGGTTAACCCAAAAAATGCGGCACCTCTCAAACTTAATTGTCAGCGACCGTCTTTCGCTGGATTTTTTTATCAATTAATATATATAGTTCTATAGGGTGGGAGCTTAACGTTTTGCCATTTTTTGTATTAAACACAAAAGACTACAAATAAAAAAATTATTAAAAATATGTATTTTGGGTTCACTACAAAAAATTACAAAAAGTTAATCTCCCACCCCGTAGAATTATATATTTCGATCTACAAAAACATTTCGCGAAAGGCGGTCGTTGACAATTAAGTTTAAAAGGTGCCGCATTTTTGGGTACAAACGTCGAATGCGGCACCTCTTAGAATTTTTTGCTAGAGACCACCTTTCGCGAGGTTCAATTTGAGATCGAAATCTAGACTTTAAAAAAGTGGGAGCAAAATAATTAAAAAAATGTCCTTTTTGTGAAACACCCTAATATATATATATATTAGTATGCCACGGAAATCTGAATTTAGCTCATCGAGGGCGAGAAACATCTCTTTGAATCATTCATCCGGTCTCCTGGCGTACGACGCATCGAATTCTTCGTCAGCGATTAACGCCTGTGTGTCGCTGTTACGCATCTATCATGAATCCTTGCTTTCGTAATAATGGTGCAGTCATCTGCCAACTGAAAAATCGTTCACGCATTTTATACGGATTTGCAATGACGAGAGGGTTTCAGGACGATAATTGCGTGGGTCAAAGTTTAGACTGTTTTTTGGAGCACTTTATGATGTTTCGAGTGTAAATACACATGAAAAGGACATAGCAAACGCTTCAGTTTTATCGCATGAAAAATGTATAGGGACATTTTGTCGTGTATGCGGAGATGCAACGGTTATACAAGCAAAAAATCGGACTTGGTTTCACGAAAAATAGATAATTCGAAAAATAGATTTAAAAAAATAATGGTTCACATTGTTTCAACTGTTTTATCGGAATACTTTATGATGTTTCATTTGCACAGGTATTGCACAGGAAGAAAGTACAAGAGGAAGATGATGTAAAATAAAAAATAAAAACGGGAAAAAAGATTATCTTCGTAATTTCCTCGGTTTCATAAAAAATTATGTTTAAAATTTGTTCAGAAGGCCTTTGGTCGGATAATGTCAATAGAGACAAAACCGTGGATAACAAAAGTCTTTATTGGAAACAGGACGTGGATCAAAGTGCAAACTGTTTTTTCGAGTGCTTTATGTATGGAGGGTAAAAAAAAAGAAAAAAAAAACATTGCAAACGCTTCAATTTTACCGCATAAAAAATTCATAGGGACATTTTGTCGGCTAGGCAGAGATGCGATGGAGATACAGGCAAGAACCCGATTTTTTTTCACGAAAGAAAATAATTCCGTGCGGCACAATGTTCCGACCGTTTTTTTTTTAATACCTTTAATGTTTTGACTGCCAACAAAAAAATGAAAAAAGTTCCAAACGCTTCAGGTATATCGCATAAAAAATTTGCAGGAACATGTTATCGTGCAGGCAGAATTGCAATAATGATACAGGTAAAAAATAATAATAACAACAAACAAATCACAGTAGGTATATTGTCTTGACAGCTGATTCGTAGCAAAACGCGGAATGATCGGGAGATCTTGCACTGAGCCACTATGAAATTGGTTGCGAAACCCGGTGAGAAGGCAAAAGATGGCGGCATATCCCGCAGAAATTTCGATATGGACAAGCATGCTTTTTCCCAAAAAGTCTTTATCTCTATGAATTTGCATCGAATCGTAACAAAACCTGAGAAAGACACAGATCATGATTCAAAGAAGCTGCTTGCCAAATGTTGTCAAGAGCTGTTTTATCGATTCGGATAACACCGGACTCGAAGAAAACACGCACAGTCACGTGATCGCCGTGAAACACATATCTCCCGTCTTTTTACCCTAGCGGGCAGTCAGGAGTTAAAAATCGGATTTGGAGTCATCAAAAAAAAGTTCTTTACGTTTCATTTACACAGGAATTATACAGGATGAAAGTATAATTTTCCAGCAAGAGGCAAATGATGTGAAATAAAAAATAAAAGAAGATATCTAAAATTATGTCTAAAATTTGTTCCGAAGGTCTTTGACCGTATATCGTCGATAGCGACAAGGCCGTGGATAAGAACATTCCTTATTGGGAACAGAGCCTTCCACTTGAGGAAAAAAAATATGCCCAATGTTTCTCACACTTTCCAACGCGATATTCCGCGGAGCTTTCGAGTTCACTTTCACCCCCTCTTTTTCGAGTACGAAAAACGCAGTGTCGAATGTGGGTAACAACAAGTGGCAACTGGCGTACAGCTCTCGGGCGTAATGTTCTGTACATGTGCTTTCGTGCACCCGATATATATTCATAGGCGCACTCTATATGCATACAAGTTCACCGTGTTCGTTAACACAGTAAACAAGCAACGGTACACGGTGTGTACGTAGCCGAACGAACTATAGTGAAAATGGTGAATGTGAATTAATTTACGTGCCAATCGGAGTGGGCCATATTTGCCACTTTTACTCTAAGCACGAATATATCGGACTGTAGGTCGAGTAGGTTGACTAGAAAAATATATGACGGGTCCTGTCCGAGTAAAAAGATAAATATAAATCTGTAATAAAAAATTTAATAGACTTAAAAACGAAACGAGAAAAACATCGCATAACATGTGCCAAGAGTCCTCGGGCGAAAAATGAAATATACTTGCATCCGAGAGTTCATGTACTGAAAAAAAACTTGCACAAAATCACTTGCAGGCTGTCGGAAAATGTATGTTTTACACGGACAAAAATTGTTCAGCGGCTCTAAGAAAATGAGTTTTGCTGACAATGACCTCGTTACCGCAGCAAATCGATTAGTAAAAGCAGCACAAAAATTGGTTTTGCTATCACGATAAAACTTTCTTGTTACCGCGACGATTTAGTTTGCTGCAGTGAAAAAAAATATCATTGATTTAAGGACAGTGACACTTGCGGGCTGCCATTGACATATGTAGTCAGTGTAGTTATTATCTTCATTCTAAAAATTATATATCAAAATGAACCAATGTCATGACATTTATGAGAAGATATGTAATAGTTTCATTATCATGCGTCGTTATGTCATGCAAAATAGACTTGAAATAACAGCGTATGTCCATGGCAGCCCGCAAGTGTCACTGTTCTTGAATCAATTATATTTTTTCAGTGTGTGAAGACAAACGACGCCTGCCGTAATTTAACGGCTGAGCAATTACTGGTAATAGGATAGTTATAGATACGTACATACATTTATTTGAAGATTAACTCACCGCGTTTGTATTCTATCATTTTATTATATTGAAAATTATGTCTGTATTTGCAATTGAAAATTCTTGAAATTTGCTGTATATGGATGTATTAAAGTCCGAAAGGTATTGCCTTTCGCAGTTTCTACATCCATATACAGCATATATGCAGTATATATATATGCAGCAAATTTCAAGAGTTCGCAATTCCACTCAGTTTTTCATTTTTAGTCGAATACAAAGAAACTGCTTTCTCGCGTCCCTTTGTTTTCATTTTGCGCGTCGACCGTCTCGGGCTTGCTGTAGTTGTTGGCACATATACGCGTCCCACTCAGTCACACAGTAAACAATAATTTCGTGTTAGAATCACCCGCGCCTCAACGCTACGTCAGAGCTGATCGACGTGGCAGGACGGAAAGATACGCGATCGAGCGCGCAGAACGATCGAAGGAGTTATACTGAAGGGATTCCGATAAGAGAGCGGAAGGCCGATTGTAAGTGGACGTGGATTGAACGAGTGCGGAGCGAGTGATATACAACCTGTGTTATCGAAACTAGACCGTGTAATTACTTTATTATTGTTCGTAACAAATCACGAGTATTCTGATTTTCGTTACAACCGAGCCGACGTGGAAGTGTCGTCAATTAAACCCTCCTGACTAACGATCCCGAGAAACTTAAACGCGGTCGGAGACCACGTTTAACATTCGTAAAATCGGAATTCGAAATTTCGTAAAAAAAATTTTGTTAAATAAGTGATAAACTCGTTTGTCACTTATTTGAATGTACGAACCGGTCCTTTGATTTCCCGTGTCACTGACAAACTTAGCTTGTATTTTTGTTTGTAAAACTAGAAAATTAACAAATAAAAAATTGTGGTCGTTTGTGGACAATAAGTTGTTGTAAAAAGTACTATTTTTTTCTGTGCACATAACGATTTTTTTAGTTACAGTAACAAAGGCTGTTTTGTTTCAGTAGCAAATCGCTCCAAGCGGAAAATTTTGCTACGGCTACAACCTGGTTTTGTTATTCCGATACTAACAAACTAAATTTGTTACGGTAACAAAAATCTTGCTGTACCAACAAATTGTTTTTCTACGTGTAACAACTCTGCTTGCGATTCGTACGATTGCGCGAAGTAGGAACGACAATTATTTCCAACAATGGAGTGAAAAAAAAACGTCGAAGATGACATACGTCATTGTTTCAAAATCGCAAGGAACTCCAAGAACTAAAATTGTAGTTGAATCAAGAAAACAATTTTTTCATTTTTTTTTTGTTAGTCGAAAAGTTGTATTTTATACATAATTTTTTTAATTTCCAAGATTGAGAATCCGCTATAAAAAAATGTTACAAAAGAATAAAACGTCAAGAATGAATATGAGAGTTGAAACAACAACCCTCATTTGTACACGACTATCGAACGAATTGTTTCTCAGTCGTTGAAAATTCTATTTCTTATTAACTAAAATAAAAGATACAAAAAATTGTCTCTCTTTGTAAAAGCGAAGAGTCTCGAAGAAGAAATTTCAGCGTCGTCGTAAAGCAAAGATTGCCAGGGGCGGTGCGAGAGTCAGTATTACTTTGTCTCGTCGTTCAACGAGAGGAGAATAAATCCCATGGAACTTTGAACCTCGTTAGGATCGTAGGACAAGACCGAGGGAGCGATAACATTGCGACAGAGTTTTTTATAAACAAAACATCGTGACTGCGTATGTACACAGTACACTTCGGGATCGAGAGAGGAGTATCTCGTTTCTCTAATGGTGATGTACGTAATTATTCCGAGTCGTTTAACGAACCGCGACATTGGCCGGGCTGTCACGCAAGAAGAGCACGGAACGCGGTACAAGCGAGGGAATCTCTGTGGAAGGCGAGCTCATCGCTTTCTCGCTTATGCTTTGTTCCGTGCACGGACTAAACTTCCTTTTATCCGAGCGTCGCTTCGGGTCAGCTAGTGTAAAGCAACTGCACCAATGCTCGGACACGTCCCAATCATCGGACACTCTTGTGCAGATTTAATTTATTACGAATTTACACAGTACAAAACAGTTTGTACTTTCTACAATTTGTTTTCCACAAACGGCCGCAATTGTTTGCTAATTTTCTGATCCCACCATATGGTTGTAGTTTTCTTGTTCTATAAACAAAAGTACAGTAGAACGCCGATTAACCGGGACCGGGTTAACCGGGAAGCGGATTAACTGTCTTCCGAGGTTAATCCAGCCAATCAGGGAGCATTTCTTAAGCGACAACAATACATATCGAAAATGCGAGTTATTGTAGCTACTGATTTTTTTGGAGAGGCAAAAAAAACTAAGAAGTTTTTATCTGTGGATAAAAACTGAGAATTTCGTCGATCAAATTGTTTTATGTACGTCCACATAAGAAACATTTGATCGGCGTAATAATAGGTGTCGGTACACCTACAAACCTAAAACAAACCGTTCGCCATTGCACACCATCGATTACTATCTTTTCTAGTAGAAAAAAAACATATTCTAGCAAAAATTCATTCGGAATTCGGACATTCGGGTAATATGTCAGAAAATTACCATAATTTCTAGCAGAAGGTCTTAAGTTTAATACGAATCTTTGCGAGGATGTCGCTGTAGTTCCCATATACTTGAAAGTTCTGTCGGTTTTTGCCGGACTTATAGTAATTTCTATCAGATCCTTCGCTTAATGTACTCGAGAGATATGACAGAAAAATTGAGTTAAAGAAGAGAGGTTCATCCAAGAGTCTACTAATATCGAGTTAAAAAAATTCATCGGTGTGAAAGTCTAGGGCGTACGAAAAAGTGTATCGTAAATAAACTCAAGAGCCGCATTCGTCTTTCCCTCGAGAGGATCAAGAGTCACAAAATAATGGAAGAAAAAGAAAATCATTAAAGCAAAGTGTCGCAAAACTACGAGGGAAAACTCGCGATCGATCGGCAATTAAAAAGACGAGCAGTTTCTTTTGCATTTCTTTTTTTGATTGCGTCCGTTTCTCTCATCGCCCCTGCACCGGAGTGTCGTGTTTACGCTGCTAACTGAACAGGATATATTTCGCCCTTCGTGCCGTTATTAAATGCTACAAGGGGAGTCGGATAATGGACCTACAAACGGATCTCAGCCGGGATTGTATCTCCCTCCCGAGAGATTAATGGACTTGCGGGGTCACCTTGTATGTATGTATGTATGTATTCGCATCGGACAGAGTAAATAAACGCGTCGCGTATATAAACTCCGTGCTCCCGACGTCGCCGTTCCCATCGTTGGTCCATCCTGGCATATACATATTCAACATTTTCGACTTTGTATCTCGATCATCATAAAAAAAAAAACATTTAAGATAGAAAAAACGAAAGATTTCGCTCGTCCCGGTGACGTTTACATCGAGCAAACAAAGTCGTGACGGTGCGAGTCAACTGCGGCCCGGGAGACAGCTGAGTAGAAAAGAATACCGCTCGAGCGAGACGAGGAGAGAAAAACCTGTGGGTTATTGGTTTTCGCTTCGAAGTACAATATACATTTATACATGTATATTGTACTTTTTATACATGTATATTGTACATATAATATACCTATATATATATATACATAGATATATACCTATATACATATATACATATATGTGTATATATACGTATATATCTATATACCTATATACCTATATACGGAGGTTGAGGGTTCGTTCTGGCACGTTGCCTTTTGGGAAAATGCAACTCGCGCCCGACGAACCGATCCATCTGCACGAGGAACCAGAGCAGAACTGAATCGAGAGTTTTGCTTGACAGCTTATCCGCGGGATTTCCACGTCGAAATTTGCCCGGGGTCTGCGTCAGAGCGACGCGGACCATCGAAACGATTTTCCGTCCGGTTCGACGAAGCTTAAACCGCGACAGGCTAAAATTACGTGTCGCGGAATTGAATGTCTTCGGGGCCGAGGGGAGAAAAGAGAGGGCAAAAAAACGGGTCGTTCAATGCGCCGATTTGCGGGAGCGTAGTGTACGCATTGATGAAAGTCCAGACGTTTGAGAAAGGGAGATAGGAAGAGATTGGTTAATGCCAATTTCATGTCTATTCGTCGATTCTCATTGAGGGTCGACGTTACCTCCGGTAATTCTATCTGTCTTTTATACGCTCCGGCTCGGACTGGGCTTGTCCCCAGGCACCAGATACGAGAATTATGTTAAACGAACGGGCCATGCTCGCGAGCGCGGATGTAATAAAGCTGCCGTGAATAATTTCGCTTGATCGTTCGTTACATGCTCGGAGAAACCTCTGTATCCGATTCGACGAGTAACGGATGTGTTACTCGCGATAGTGTATTCTCTAACAGACTCTGAATATATTATATATTATATATTATATATTATATATTATATATTATATATTATATATTATATATTATATATTATATATTATATATTATATATTATATATTATATATTATATATTATATATTATATATTATATATTATATATTATATATTATATATTATATATTATATATTATATATTATATATTATATATTATATATTATATATTATATATTATATATTATATATACACTTCGCACGCTCACATGAAGTCTCCAAAAGACTCAAAATAATCAAAGCCTCGTCAGGACCTCCAAGGCGTATTGGAACAATCAGTTCCTCTGTAACCGATTCGACGAGTAACGGATGTGTTACTCGCGATAGTGTATTCTCTAACAGACTCTGAATATATTATATATTATATATTATATATTATATATTATATATTATATATTATATATTATATATTATATATTATATATTATATATTATATATTATATATTATATATTATATATTATATATTATATATTATATATTATATATACACTTCGCACGCTCACATGAAGTCTCCAAAAGACTCAAAATAATCAAAGCCTCGTCAGGACCTCCAAGGCGTATTGGAACAATCAGTTCCACCTCGATCAAGCCCCCCCCCCCCCCCCCCCCAATCGCCAAAGGGACTTAGAATATTTTACCCTTGGGGGAGGGGGCTCAGCTTCGTCAAACGGGGAGAGGCTACCTACTTATGAAGTCAACCTTTTTCCTTTACGATAAACGAGAAAAGGGTCACCTTCACGGAAAGGGAGCCCCCGTACGGTCAAGTTGATCCCCTCGCTCCCAAGCTGAAATATTCTAAGTTTCTTGATTTTTTATTTTTTTTTATTTTAATAAATTAATAATTGATTTTAAGCTTCCAATTGTTTGATAAATGCAGTTATTATATAATTTCATTAGTATAAATAAAAATCACTATAACAAGTTGTTAAAATACCCAGGGAGTTACTGGGCGCCGTGTGGTCCTTGCAATAAGGTACTCATGTGCCGTGGTTCAAGCATTAAACAGATATCGAAAATGTTTTTTTAAATTTGATTATGTGTGCTAAAAACATATAATATATGTATAGTTCCATCTCTCACTTGATTGTATATTAATTTGGGTTCAAGTTGCATTGTATTGCTCTCCCTTCGTTCTGGTCCTTAGGGGATTTATCCCAGTGCCGGATAAATTCCCATCTATATATCTATATATATATATAGTGTATACAATTATACATATACTATAACCATTTATGTAAATGGTATTATTAGTCAATACACATATAGACATGCATATGATTGAAACTGTAGGTGGATTGCGACAGGAGAGTAGAACTATATCCATTGTGGATTAAATTAAATTATTCAAAACATCTCTCTGTGCCGATCGACTGGCTTTCGCTAATTCGTCACGCAACATCGTCGACTTAATGGGTTCGGACTGTTCCGCCAATTATCATTATCAGTGCAGAGATCAAAGTGTTCAAACGGTCGACACATTAATTCACAATTTTCTATCTTCCCCCGGACGAATTAGAAATCGTACGTGACACGTATGAATATTACATTTTTATGAATATTAATGAAAATAACAGAAACTAACTTTCCTCTTTTTTCAACAGTAACGAGTCTGGGAGTGCCTCCGGATACGAATCCTTTACTTCGAATCTATTGAGAAAACAACATTTTCGCTGTTTCACACCGTCGAATCTCCCTTCCACCCCCCCCCCACCCCGCCCAGCTGGTGTGTAATCCACTTACTGTTGTAACCGACACTACCTTCTTCGCAGACATATTTCATCCATCCAACAACCCCTGTCGTCTTCATTCTCGAATTACAACCACAGAAATTTGACGCAGATGTCTCGAGTTCGAACTCGGAATTTCGTTTTTTTAACATTAATTCATTTTTAAAAAAATGTAAATATTATATAAAACTTATATTTATATAACAATAAAATGTATATAAATTAATTTTAAGTAACAAACGAAAAAAATGTATAGTTATTTGCCCGTCTCGTCGTCATATCTTTAAGACTATATAAAAACCTCCCTCCCCGTCCATCCCCGGCTCAGTCGGTATCAAAAACTCTAATCAACTTTTCTCACGGGTTTTCGCATGCACGGTCAAAAGTCCCATCGGAAGCTGAGATATGATCTTCATTACAGACCGCAGTGTTGCCTTAAGATGCTCTTAAGGCAGAGCTGGGCAAATAACGTAAGTATTACTTGAAGTGCGTATTAAAGTATCAAGTACTCGAAGCACTGAGCGCTAGATAGTTCTTGAGTACTGACGTATTGAGTACTGGCAGAACTAAATTCTTGAAGTTTTGAATGGTATGCACTGACTCAGTACTTGATCCTTCAAAACGTATACAAGTACTTAGTGCATTTTGCCCAGCTCTGTCTTAAGGTAATACTAGCGGACAGCCTAAGCCGACGTAAATTCAGAGAGAATTTATTTATTTATTTACATTATTTTACGGGACGAATCCCACTACAGAGCTAAACGGAACTAGTGCAGAACTGGTGGAATTGAGAAAGAATTGCGAACACTTCTTGATGGCATAAAAATCTGGAAAAAATCAAGCATATGGAAGGTGCTGAAAAGATTGTATTTGCATTATGCATTATAATACATAATTGATTTTGCATTATAATACATAATTGATTTTGCATTATAATACATAATTGATTTTGCATTATAATACATAATTGATTTTGCATTATAATACATAATTGATTTTGCATTATAATACATAATTGATTTTGCATTATAATACATAATTGATTTTGCATTATAATACATAATTGATTTTGCATTATAATACATAATTGATTTTGCATTATAATAATAATTCCATAATGTTGTTAACAAATGAATGAAAAAAAAATTGTTCAACAAATCGCTCGGTACCTTAACTACGAGATGAGATGTGCAATGACCGCCATTACTCGATGACGTCAATTGACACAAATGACCGTCATTTTGGTATTTCTCAAATCTATCATGTGCAATGACGGTCATTTTTTTTGTTACAAATGCCGTCAGATTTTTAAAAGGGAAAGCTCGAATAAAAAATTTCATTAAAGTCAACGTCAGTCTGTATCAGTCTGAAATACATGGTAAACATCTCTTACGATTAATAAACTACGGAAAAGTTTAAGTTTCAATAACATAATTCTACCGCGCCGGTTGGCGTTGGAAAATGGCGGCGATTAGTATTTGCCGTCTTGTTGAGTTTCAGCAAGCAGTGGCGACGCCATTTTTTGGTCATTTTTTGGTCGATCATGTGACGGTCACAGGACCAAAAAACGACCGGTCATAAATCCGGTGCATATCTGCACTCGCTAATGGAATGAGTACATACGGTTTCATTTTTTAAACCGAACAAAGATTTACCTACTAATAAATAAAAATAACACGCACCGGTTAACATTTTTTGCCGTTAATATTTTTCCAGATAAAGTACCAACGCCGCGATAAAGACACCATACGCTATAACTATGATTGATGCGGAAAACATCGCACGAGCGATTAAAAAAATTACCACTCATTCAACCAGCGCCGAGCGTTCCAACCTCCTTAAACGGGTATCCGTTTGAAGTTATCTCTCGAAGCGTGAAATTTGTAAATACAGCCAATAAATGTGTACTAAAAAAAAACCCAGTATAATGAGAGGTGTTGGGACAAGCGGTGGATGCGTTACTAAAAGGCGCGCCGGATGAACGACGTGCCCCGGGTAGCCTCCGAGTTAATTAGATCCGATCGACGGTGAGATAGCCCGGGCTCTTAGAAGCCTCTCGTGCACGTGAAAAATCTTGCGGCGGAGTATCGATGTTGGCCCGCCGTCGCGGACAAACCGCTAGGTATATTATGTGTCTTTTTGTATCACACCGCTACTGACTTTTTTATTTTTTATATTTTTTTTAAATCTCCGTCCAGTGAGCAATATACATTCCGTGACGAACGATCCACGTGCCATGGCTTCGGCGCATTCCAGCGGGACGAAGCGCTTCGTCGACCCTCGTGACCGTGAATGAGAAACTTGCGATCGCCCCCCCCCCCCTCCCCCCGCCCCTTCCTCTCGCCCTGTCCCACCGGACATAAATTGTCCGAGTTAATTACCCCGTCCGCTCGGGCGAGAGAAAATAACGCAATGTGCTCAATTCAATGGACGATGGAGAGAGAGCCGAGAGTTTCTGAAAAGCCGAATGCCAAACGGAACTAATTAATTGCCCACCGAGAATTCCCGACGTGCTTCTGCAGGGCCTCTGGCAGTTTCGATATCGATTCCACTACCCGTGCGGGAAAATAATTTTTTTTTAAATATGGATATAGATGTATATTGTTCTTCTCCTCGTTTTTTTTTTTTTTTTTTTTTTTTTTTTTTTTTTTTTTAAAGTTAAGCGTATTCTGTACGCTTAACTGTAGATCCGCCCATTGTGCTACGCACATGAAGGTGGCTTGTTCAATATTAATAGGTGACAATACTGTCGGTATTTTCGTTTTGTTTTGTAAACATAGGACTAAAAAACATTAACTGACTGAGTCCAAGAGCTTCTGAAAAACCGAACGCCAAACCGAACTAATTAATTGCCCATCGAGAATTCTTTCGATATCGATTCCAGTACCCGCGGGGAAAAATAATTCTCTTCATTTTTTTATTTTTTATTTTTTTAAAAAGATAAGCGTATTCTGTATTGGCACTGTAGATCCGCTCATTGTGGTACGCACATGAAGGTGGCGGGTTCAATATTAATAGGTGACAATGTTGTCGGTGTTTTCGTTTTGTTTTGTAAATATAGGATTAAAAAACATTAACTGACTGAGTCCAAGAGCTTCTGAAAAGCCGAACGCTAAACCGAACTACTTAATTGCCCATCGAGAATTCTTTCGATATCGATTCCAGTACCCGAGGGGGAAGATAATTTTAAACAGAATATGGATATGGATGTATATTGTTCGTCTTCGTTTTTTATTTATTTTATTTTTTTTCCAAACGAAAAGCGTATTCTGTTCTGCCACTGTAGATCCGTCCATTGTGTTATGCACATGAAAGTGGCGTGCTCAATATTAATACATGGCGATGTTGTCGGTTTTTTCGTTTTGTTTTGTAAACCTACACAGTAAATATAATTTCGTAAAATAGGAATACGAAGTTTCATAAAAATAATTTTGTTAAATAAGTGATAAACTCGTTTCTCATGGTTTGAATATACAAACCTGTCCTGTTATTTCCTGTATTCATTGTCAATTTTAGTTTGTACTTTTGTTTGTAAAACTAAAACCGTATGGTGGGATCGGGAAATTATTAAATAAAAAAGTGTGGACGTTTGCGGACAATAAGTTGTTGTAAAAAGTACAAACTTCTTTTACTATGTAGGTTAAAAAAAACAAAACAAAAATTAACTGACCGTACTGAGTCCGAGAGTTTCTGAAAAGCCGAATGCCAAACCGAACTAATTAACTGCCCACAGAGAATTCCCGATATGCTTTTGCAGGGCCTCTGGCAGTTTTCGATATCGGTTTCACTACCCGTGCAGGAATTTTTTTAAAAATATGAATATAGATGTATATTGTTCTTGTCTTCTTTTTTGGAAAAAGAAAAGCGTATTCTGTACTCCCACTGTAGATCCTTTGTGTACATGAAGGTGGCATATTCAATATTAATGGCTGCCAATGTTGTCGGTGTATTTGTTTTGTTATGTAAATAGTTTGAAAATAATAAATTTTGGACTGACCTTTAACCGAATAGTCTATCCATGCGGATGCTCGGGCGGTTCAATGTCGATTCCGATCTGCAATAAAAAAAATATAATGAGGGATTTATTGAACGTTCCATTTTCGCAGAAATTAGTATTTTCAATTTTCCGTTAAAAAAAAAGTTAAAAAATAAACAAATAAATGACAAAGGCTTTCGGTCTTCCACATAGAACAAAAAAAAATTAACGGACGATAGTTGAAGAGTTGAAACAAATAATTCGTTTACCAGAATTCGAGAACTCTTCGGGCATTCTTTACTAAATTTTCCGTCGAAAACTTTGGCAAATGGTATGTAGAGATAATAAAAAAAATACCGTTTAACTAGCGAGAATTCTCTGGATGCTCCGGTTTCATTCCATTCAGGGCAAAGTTTATTATATATATATATATATATATCAATCGATCGTCTAACGCTATAAGGGCATCTGAGCAACGCTTTTGCACATCCTGTACGCCCTTATGGAATTAAGACATCGATATATATATAT
This sequence comes from Ichneumon xanthorius, assembly GCA_917499995.1. Lineage (NCBI taxonomy): Eukaryota > Metazoa > Arthropoda > Insecta > Hymenoptera > Ichneumonidae > Ichneumon > Ichneumon xanthorius. Next base: position 2,419,671 of record OU824205.1, read on the forward strand.
ATATATTTGCGGAAGAACCGAAGCCAAAGACAGAGATGGGAAGCGGCATTCTCGAAGTGCCCTCGATAAAGTTTCGAATGGGGCGGTGCGTCGTCGTTCGAGAGAAAAATAAGAGCGATAGAGAGCACTCTCGATGTATCGGCTATCCCGGTGCGCTCCTATCCGTACAGGCGGATGTGGGATAGCGTATTTCCGCAAAGTGACGAAAGAAAGAAGGAAATGGAAATGCAAAAACGAAACAGTTCTCGTGACGTGTCCTTCAAGAACGCGCACGCAGTGAGCGTTCCTGCACAGTAAGATAGGTTGGAAAATATACAAACGTTTCTTGTCCACAAGCGTCCACAATTATTGTCTTGTTATTTTACAAAAACATTTGTGAAATTAACAAGAACAAATTTGTGGACGGTTGTAGACAAAATAAAGTTTGTGTAAAGTGCAAAACTTTTTTACGGTGTGCCTTGGTTTTTTAAATCTTTTATTATCCCCAACGCATTTTTGGAAAATCCGTTGTCCTTGGAAGACACGCAGAAGTGATCGCAACTTTATCAAACAGAATCCCGTGTTTTTGGAGAAACCACATCGTTTTGCCGGTACTACAATCTGCCGAATCGTCGTATAGCAGAAAGTCATGGGTCTGAACGCATCCGAATTAGTCATAATTTTGAAACTTTACTTGTTCGAATCATAAACTGCCGAATTTTTATTTTTCCGAATCATAAACTGCCGAATTTTTATTTTTCCGAATCGTAAAATTTCCGAAACTTTATTATTCCGAATCTTCGTTTCAGTGAACGTTATTTCTTGGGAAATAATAATTGTCCGAACGGTATTCCTCCGAATCGCCATTTGACCGAACGTTGTTTTTTCGAATTTTAACGATTCGGAAAAATGACGATTCGGAGCAATATCGTTGCGCCAATTGTTATTTCCAAAGAGTAACGTTCGCTGAAATGAAGATTCGGAATAATAATGTTTCGGAAATTGGACAATTCAGAAAAATTAAGTTTCGGTAGTTTGACTATTCGAATGAAGTGCGTTCCGATTCATGACTTTCGGCCACACGACGATTCGGCGAAATGATGTCTTCTTGTTTCCCCATACTCGAAAAATAATAAATATTTATTTAATTATTACGGATTTACACCCAATTACAAGACAATGGTAGAATCATCGTTCAATCATGCATATAATCAATGAATAGATCACCAGGAAACATTAACAACAACATTATAATATATTGTAATATTATTATAATATATAATAATATTGGATATCATCGGAGCCAACCAACACAAAAATTTCCCAAGCTAGACCATGTAACGACCCAATCTCTGCTAAAATAAACGGGGGGAAAAAAAATAATTGGATATCACTACAGACAACTATTGGCGACGTAAAATTTTCCAAGCTTGACCAGATAAAGACCCTGCCGGAATAAACGCGAGAAAAACAGAGGGGAACAAAACGAAAAAATGTTTGAAACTTTCTTTAATGCTCGTGTCAACTGTGTCGTGATTGGAGAGCCGAACCGTTGTAACGACAAGGCGTGCGGAGGAACGCGCGACAATTATCCGAATTAGTCTGGGCTACGGGCTCGCAAGAATCACACTCTCGGGGGAGCGAGCAAGCTAGTAACGAGACGTCTCGACCCGGAGCATCGGCTCACTTGACCCGATTGGTTAACGAGGAGGCGGAGACAGGGAGTCTACTGCTGGACGACACGGAGAGTGCTGTAGCGCTGGACCGGCGCGCGTGCCACATCAACGGAGACAGAAAAGCCGTAACTGCACAGAAGTATTAAACTGTAGGGATGTGAAACAACCGGTAACCCGTAACTCGTACGAATGAGGCCCTTCAATCGCGATGCCGTTATACGTCTTCCCGTTTAACCCGTTTAACCCTTTACATTCCAATTTGATTTCCTATATTAGGCAATATTGGGCACTCCTATTTATTTATGTATTTATTTATATATGTATTTATTTATGTATTTGTAAATATGGGCAATTGCCCAATTACAGGTACGATGAGGTACCCATCGCACAACACAAAACTTACTGTTCGTAGTTTAATGTCGCTCATAATGGATACAATGGAAAAATGAGAAATATTATTGAATTAATGGAATTAATTGCAACTACTATCGGTATTCTTAATCTAATTAACTGTTTCAAGCTACCGCGAGATACCTGAGAATTGTAAAGTCACCACACTATCCTTCGCCAATCTGGTAACGCCCGAAGGCCAACTATGAACCGCAAAGTTTAGACCGATCAAAGGAAAACTCAAATGCACTCAAATGCGCAAAGAATATTTCAATGCCTAACGGCGGATGGTATTTATCACAGCATAATTAACAGTCGGCGGACATCGAAACCGAGCGTAACATTTTAGAAAATCCAAGATAGAAAATACAGGATAAAAAGTATTTTCTATCTTGGATTTTCTAAAATGTTAGGTTCGGTTCGGGTACAAGATAGAAAATACAAGAACGAGATCATTAGAAATTCAGAGTATTGTTCACGGACCCCGTAGCTTTGAACTCTATATTAGGCACTCTTGGTTACGCTGGGTTCATGGGCTGATGTAAAATGCCTCATGAAAACTCGTCTCAAATTGAAACTTGGTGACGTGTCATGTCAGCTGGCCTCTGAACTGAGATACAGCAAGATGATTTGAAGAAACTCGAACGGAATTAGATAAACGCACAAAAGACGTCGAGTCCAACCTGACTATTAAATACATAAACGCAGTTCCGACCGTGATTCAAGTCCTTCAGGGTTCTGTCAAAACGTGCGTGGGAAGATCGGGTGAATGTGTTTTGAAACGTAGATTTTGGGCTGGGTGAATGTAAAAACCGCGTGTTTGTCGAAAACAACCCTGGTGCGTCTTATTTGTCAAGTGCGCTTCTGAGTGGATATTTTTCCGTCACGCGTTGGCAAAGCCTTCCCGAGGACGTAGGCGTTTTTTCTAAGAGCTTCTTAACGGTTGTGAATATTGTGAATTCGGAAATTACAGGACGAGGTTTTCCTGCGATTACCTCGGTTTCTTCCTCTTAGAGTTTTGAGTTTAAATTAATCGTTCGAGCCATTGGTTTCCGTATTCTGTGTGTTCAGTCTAATTTATTTCGTTGGCTTTATTTATTTATTTAATTAATTTAATTCGTTTATTTATTGGAACGTTTACTCACTGACCCAGCCACTCTATCCTCGAGTCTGACAGCAGCGAGTCGGGAAATTTGCTGCGTTTCTCCTCGGTGCGAATTACCGTTCCTCGCGCCGATCTCGCAGAGGCAAAACAAAAGGGGAGAAATCGCATCGAGAGTTTTTAGTGGGGATATTTCGTTCTTTGGAATCTCCGCTACAATGTATATATTTTTTAATAAGAAAAAATAAAAATCTTTTGAAGCGAGTCGATAATAGATGTTACAGTAATTCAACGTGAATAAAGTACAACGTTATGTAATGCAGTGTAAATCTCCGTAAACGAATGGTAAATCGTGAGATCAGAGCGAAGCGTCGTGCAAATCCTTGGAAATTATCAACCCGATATACGTACACAACGCTGCAAATGTAAATTAATAAACAGTATATTAAAAACATTATAAATACTTTAAATTGAATAATTTACTTCAATTTTACTATAGGGGAAAAGTAGTGAATATGGCCCACCTCGATTAACACGTAAATCAATGACATATGGACAGGGTCATATTCCCCACTTTTACCCTAAAAGTACTTGAATTCCATTAATTTACTTTAATCTGCCTCCAAAAAGTATATTAATTTTTCAGCATAGTTATGCATTAAATTTAATGTACCAGTTTGTGAATTTCAACTTTCAGTCCCGTACATTAAATTTACTATTTTTTTTTTACAGCTCATAAATTTATATGTATGCATATATACACACACACACATAAGATATCCGGTAATAATAGTAAATCCTGTTGAAGATATATACATCGACGGCGAAAGCTCGGCTGTTGTACGTAGGAATCGGATCGGGATCTCTCTCGAATCCGAGGCCATGGTGGGTTTGCTACAGGATAAAGGACACAGTCTCGAGAGGGTATGCGAAAGCCGGCAGAGCATACAGGAGAACGGGTTTACCAATAGGAAATCGAGATTCTCTCGCGATTGATCCTCGGTGAGGCAATTCATGCAAATGGCCGGTGAGCCTTGAGGCACCTGGAGCGGCAAGCTTTCGGCGCCTGCAACTACCACGACCGAGGACCGACAATACCTGCTCGACTATAGGGGATCGGAATCGATATCGGTGAATCAACCCTCCGGGCGGTGGTCGCGGGCGCCGGGCATTGCCGTTACACCCGCCGTCCGCAAATCAGATAAACCGTACCGATCGCGGCACGAGTTATCTTAGGCAGCGCGCCGCTTCTGGCTTTCTCGAAATACGCGTCCGAGAGTCGATGAAGGAAGTAATGGGGTTGGTCGCACCGCGAGATCAGACCCTGGGCTCGGAAAACTTTAACGGCACGACCAATCCGCAATCGCTGCAACCGACAAATCTAGGTCGCACCATTCCAGCTATTGTCCGAGATTTATATACTGCTTTTGGACAATTTTTAGAATTTTGTACAATTTTTAGAATTTTGTACAATTTTTAGAATTTTGTACAATTTTTAGAATTTTGTACAATTTTTAGAATTTTGTACAATTTTTAGAATTTTGTACAATTTTTAGAATTTTGTACAATTTTTAGAATTTTGTACAATTTTTAGAATTTTGTACAATTTTTAGAATTTTGTACAATTTTTAGAATTTTGTACAATTTTTAGAATTTTGTACAATTTTTAGAATTTTGTACAATTTTTAGAATTTTGTACAATTTTTAGAATTTTGTACAATTTTTAGAATTTTGTACAATTTTTAGAATTTTGTACAATTTTTAGAATTTTGTACAATTTTTTGAATTTTGTACAATTTTTTGAATTTTGTACAATTTTTAGAATTATGTACAATTTTTAGAATTTTGTACAATTTTTAGAATCTTGTACAATTTTTAGAATTTTGTACAATTTTTAGAATTTTGTACAATTTTTAGAATTTTGTACAATTTTTAGAATTTTGTACAATTTTTAGAATATTGTACAATTTTTAGAATATTGTACAATTTTTAGAACTTTGTACAATTTTTAGAATTTTGTGCTTTTTTTTAGAATTTTGTGCTTTTTTTTAGAATTTGGTGCAATTTTTTAGAATTTGGTGCAATTTTTAGAATTTTGTGCATTTTTTTAGAATTTGGTGCAATTTTTTTTACTGAAATTTTTGCTTCTTCATAGAGGAAGCTTTGTTACGGTGAAAACATTTTTTTCGAGATTTCATTCTCATTCATACGCGTTTCATTATCATGTTTCTTTATTCGCGAAGCTTCCTCTATGAGAAAGCCAAAAAATACAGACAATGCTTCCTCATAAAAGAAGCTTCGCGAATAAAGGGACATTATGAGAAGGCGATACGAAAATTTCCAACTTTAAAAAAATTTTATTCCAAAGAGTAATTTTCATATTTGATATTTTCAAGAAATGGAACTTTAATACTTCGACCTGGTGATTTTTTTCTCATGATGATCGGACGACCGTCGCGAACGTTCGGTCGCAGATTGTCGAGCCAATTTCATTCGATACCGAGAAAAAAGAAACGAATAAAACGAATTTTTCCCCAAACATCAATAAACCGCCGCTCTTAAAAATTTCACTATATACCTTTAAAAAAAAAACCTCGCGAACGTCATGCGAGGACGGTGAAGATCGATTGAATTTAAAGTCGTTCGGCTCGTCGGGAACGATGGAAGCGCGGGTATAGGTGGTAGACGTTCGCCCGATTGGAAATTGAACGTCGCACGGAACGTACGACGTGTCGGGGCGCGGCTGTTATTCGAAAGGTAATAGAAACGGAGGCGCGAGTGAGAGAAGCTCTCCTCGCCGGCGAGAAGAGTTCGAGGAAGAAGAACGTAAGGAGAGTCGATCGGAATCTCCGAGCTTCTTCGTGCCTCGGAGTGCGCCGGGTAGGCGAGAGTCATTCTCGCTGCAGCGAGATTCTCTCGTTAACCCTGCGCTCGGCTTCCCTCCGACAGTATCGTCGCCCCCTTGCTTCGCAGTTCGCGGGACTTACGACGGGAGATAAACGAAGCCGAACGGCCAACGGCATCGGCGCACGGGGTAAATCGGAGGATACGGAAGCTGCGAGTGCGCGCACAGAGCGTTCGACGACGATCCGGCCAATTTAAGGCCAATCTGCATGCATGCAATAGCTGGCGGGAGCGCGAAGCACGCTCATTTTCCCGTCGGGAAGAGGGCGGAGAGAGAGGGAACGCGCTAAATTGAAAGTCGACGAAGCGTGCACGGTATATTATAGTATTAGTCTTGTAGCAACAACGAGAATATCGCGGCTCACGCAAGCGAAGCGGAGCTTCTTCGAGCCGTAAAAGAAACAAAACATCCCTTGGAATGCACAACTCTACCCAACTCGTCGACTAAATTAGACTAATTTTGAGACATTCGTTTTAATTTACGATCTCTCTTGAGATCGTAGTTTGGCCCGAATTTCATTGCGTGCTTAAGTTCTATCTTAAGCCCAAATTTGATTTCAGACTTAACGTCGAACTTTAAGATCAAACTGAAGATGGATCTTAAGCATGGAATGAAGTTCGGGTTATACTTCGGTACTTCTCAAGTTCAAACAAACGTCGACCCTTAGGGTCAAATTTTAAGACATTAGTTTGAAGTTAAGATTGCTCTTGAGGTCGAACTTAAAATCGAAGTTTGGTCCGAAATTCATTGCATGCTTAAGATCTATCTTAGGTTCAAACTTAAGATCAGACTTAAACGCGATATCAAGTTCGAACTAAGACGCGAACTTAAGATTGATCTTAAGGACGCAATGAAGTTCGAGCCAAACTGTAATCGAAGTTCGACCACAAGTTCAAAGTAACGTCTTAAAATTCGACCCTAAGTTTCGACCCTAACTTATGTTTGCAATCAAGTACGAAATCAAGATCGAACTTGAGCTCGCGCTCAAGTTTCAACTTGAATTGGAACTGAAGCTTGAACGTGAGTTGGGCCTTAATCTTGAACTTAAGTGTCACCTTTAGTTGGAATTTAAGTCTCGTCTTAAAATCAAACTTAAGGCTTAACTTAAGATTGAACGCAAGTGCGAACTTGATCTCAATGTTGGGACTATAAATTAGGTCCCTAAATCTCGAATTTACCTCGATTTATTAATTACGAATATTATATCTTTCTCTCTCGGTAACTAATCCCAAGAGATTCAATCCCGTAAAGCGCATTTTGTCCCGCGTAACGAAATGGATAAATAGCTATGGATAAGATTAATAAATAAGCAAGTTGCGAGTACGCTTTTTCCGGAAACGTAAAGTTGGACCTTGCGACTAGCTTCGAGTATCCGGACCCGGAGGGGACAAGGTAAAATGATTTTACGATGTGCGCTAAGAAAAAGTAAAAAAAAAAAAGAAGGAAATTCACGACGAGGAAGTGCACAACGCCGATCGCCTGGGTCGAGTGTACCCGGCATAATAACAATAATAACGATAATGGGCTATGAGTCACGAGCGTAGCAGCGTTAGACAACGCAGACGGAGCTCGAATGTCTCCCGATGTCTGTTCGCGTCTCGAAAGAGAGCTTCGAGCAATTCAGGATTCAGCACGTAGGCATACGAAGTGCCCGAGCCACTGCGGGGGAGGAGTATATATAGCTGACGGGAAGGGGGGAATAGCGTGTATAAGCTATTCGTCTTCGGAGTTTGACCTTCTCCGTCATTGCCTCGAAAGGTATAACGGAGAAGGATGGAATGAAATGATAGATGGAAAATAAAAGAGCGAGGATCCCCGAGACAAGGAACCGCCCGCTGCCCCCTCGTAGCTTATTCGTCGGTTCTGCAACGTCGAACTCACTCGATCCCTCTCCGCCTCGCGTGTATCGCACACGTTCGCGTGTAGGCGGAAGTAACGTTCCCTCGCTGCACCTTGGTAAACTGTAGAGATGTATTACATATACATATACATATACATATACATATACATATACATATACATATACATATACATATACATATACATATACATATACATATACATATACATATACATATACATATACATATACATATACATATACATATACATATACATATACATATACATATACATATACATATACATATACATATACATATACATATACATATACATATACATATACATATACATATACATATACATATACATATACATATACATATACATATACATATACATGTGTAAGTTACGTGTAGGTGCGGAGTCGGGTACACACTGGAGAGGATTTGTGTGTAAACTCTCGCGATACGAGTGTTCAGGGTGTAGAGGCAAAAATTCTACGTTGATGGGGGAAAACACAATCGACGATCGTTGGATGCGATAGCCCCGATGGCCCCGCTGGGGGGGCGAGACCGACTCTCATAATTCATAGCTCCGAACCACACGCTGTCCTGTACATGTACGGTTCAAGTATACGGAAACTATGCAGACGCCGAGGGAGCCTCGTAACGAAGGAGTGGTACAGTGAATGGCCACCAAGGAGTCTCTGTCGCAGTGATTAGCATGCTATCTATCGATGTATGATAAGATTCGAGGAGAATATTTACTCGACTGTGCATAACTGGCCAATGACTGTGTCACCTATGTTCAAAGGTGCTTGCGCCACTTACATTACACAACTATTCGTCCATGATGTGAAATCTTACACGCGCAACATTAGCATACCCTAATTTGATGTACTCCGGTTGAAATTCGATCATACTTGTGTTATGTACAGTTATTGGCACGCGATCTCTTCCATTGCGATAATTTTCCGGTCGCAATTCCACATTAAGTGAAGGCTCAACACGTATGAGTGCAAGAGATACAAACTAAAAATTTTGAATCCGTTTTCCTTCGAAATTATTCTATAAAATGAAAAAAACCTTTCCTTAGAAAAATGGATTCAAAATATTTTGCGGTTTTGTTGATCTTTAGACCGACCTGAAGAGAAACTGAAAGTCACGTGACTGCGCCACGGGAGCGAGAGAGAACGCTATTTGGGCTTGCGCTGGAGAGAGAGACACCACGTAAATGTCTTTGGCATGCTCTTAACTCCGCGATGAATGACAGGCCAATGACTGTCCCTGGCCCCTTCGACCAGAGAACCTCCATCGGACTTTTCTCAGATGCAACAGCGATAAAAATATTGCATCCTGTTCGCCACTTAATCACCGCGATAATCTCGTCAAATCTCCGTTAACCGTCGTATAGCACAGAAGGGTGAATATGGACCACCTCGATCAGCGTGTAAATAAACTGTATACACTGGGAAAAAAAGATGAATGACTTAAGTACAATTCGCTTGCTGGTTGCGAAAGAAAAAAAAATTGTTATTTCAATTCCACTTTCAATTCTTACAATTCCATACTGGATAGATCCGATAACATTGTCACCCTGACAGTCTTGCCGTCGTTGATTCAATATCACACAGAATTGTAAGAATTGAAAGTAGAATCGAAACAAAACAAAAAATTCTTTGAAGGCCCGCAAGTGAATTTTTTTGTGTACCAACCGGACCGAATTCGCAACTTTCACTCTATTCGAAAATCTGTCTTCCGTCCACAGAATTAATCCAGGGCGCGATAATCTCGTCAAATTTCCGTTAACAGTCGTATAACACAGAAGGGTGAATATGGACCACCTCGATCAGCGGGTAAATCAATTATATTGACTGAAAAAAAAGATCAATGACTCAACTACAATTCACTTGATGGCTGCCAAAGAAAAAAAAAATTATTTCAATTCTACTTGCTATTCTTACAATTCCATGCTGGATTGAAACGATAACATGTCACCCTGACAGTCTTGCCGTCGTTGTTTCAATATCACACGGAATTGTAAGAATTCAAAGTAGAATCGAAACAAAAAAAAATTCTTTGAAGCCCGCAAGTGAATTTTTTTGTGTACCAACCGGACCGAATTCGTAACTTTCGCTCTATTCGAAAATCTTTCTTCCATCCACAGAATTAATCCAGGCCCAAGAGGCATCCTCGAAGGACCAAAGGATCCGCGTAGCCCATTCGTGGCAAAACTTTTGCGCGGCCCCCGGGAAATACCGAATTCCAACGTCTGAACTGCTATGGGCCTGCGCAACGGAAGGGGGGGGGAAGGGGAAGAGAACCCTTTGCTTCAATTAAGTCATAACACAAGGCGAGAGCGTGCAAGTGGGAGTAGAATTCGAGGGAGCGAGGAACGGTGAAAGGACGAGAGCGAGGAGAATTTCGGCAGGTACGTGGTTCGCGTGCCTCGCTCGGTCAGCTTCTCATCCAGCAAATTGGTTCCTCCGCCGCTTTTGCCGGTTCGGCCGCTTCGCCCGTAACTGGATCGTTTCTCTCCGAGGTTTTCTCACTGGCTAACTCTCACCCTCCCTCATTCCTTCGCATCTTAGCTCGCTGGCTGTTATTATTATTATTATCATAAATCTATATCGTGTCTCGATCCAGTGTAATTGGTGGACAAAAATTAATTGTTTTGCTATCGCAATCTTGTACACCACTGATTAGTCAGGAGCGATTGTAAACACGACCTTATCCCGATCGATCGGTCATCTACAGCGATTTTTGGCTTTAAGATTTTATTTATTTATTTATTTAGATTACGGGATAAACCCTTTTACTCACATACAATAATAAAAAAAATACATCAGTAATCAGTAAATAGTAAAAGTATCTCTAAAAATTAGAATAATATCGCCAGCTCGCATCCTAATATAACACTAGAAAAAATATATTTAATAATTTCATTGAAACATTTTTAATCGATACACCGATTATTTTCCTTTGGTAACCAAATTATTCTGGGATACAAGTCATTGAAAGACAAGAATTCGCCGCCCAACAACTGCTTTAAACACACTAACCGACAGTCCGAAATTAACTATATGCCCAAGGGTTAAAAAATGATGAAATTGTGAAATTATGAAAAAAATTATGAAATTAGAGGTATAAATAAAATTATTTAAATTACTTTCACCACTGGAATTCTGCTCGACGCGAGCGAAAAAATCTAGGCGAAACAAACTTATTAAGAATATCACATTTTTCGCACAAAAATATTACAACATTTTCTATCTCTCATATACGTGAAATTAAAAACAATATATTTCCTCCGAAATATCCGTAACATTATCTAATAGCATACTAATTATTTTTCTATTTCGATCTTGTGTACCGCATGTTAGATCGAGGTAAACAAAAATGTAGTAATTCCGTCGATTATCTCGATTTTTTTTTTGTCAGGCTTCAGCAGAGAAAAGAGAAAAGATATTTGAAATATACCTAGTGTGATCTTTCTTTTCTTAAAATATTCTTTTCCCTGCGAAGTTTATCCACGTACGCCGATTGCATTACGACAATTTCGCAATATACTGATATATCCCGTAAGCTCTGATATTGTACTAACAGATAAGGCACGTATGTGTAACGGTGCAACGAGGTCGCGCTAATCAGTGCATGCCTCCTCTAGCTCCTGCCGTGTTGCTGCTCACGTGGGCGTTCGCAGCTACAAGAACTACGAGCAGTGTTTCAGCTGCGAGGGACGCTCGTTACCCGAGACGCCAACTAGCCGCGTCCCAATTAACGATAAATATTAAGTGGCAACGTGTTATACACCGCTGCCTACGTTTGTCGAATCAAAAACCCTTCTCTCTCGCTTCCGCTATCGCGCAACTGCGTTATTACTGGGTACGGCGAAGCCGAAGAAATAATTTTACGCGATTTCGTATACGACACGCTGTACGTAAGAGGTGTGTAATGTGACGTGATTTTGTGAATCACGGTCACAAAGATCTACTTGCTACAACTTTTTGCATCTTCTTTGGCTGCGTTATGGTTCTTGTGTCGACCTAACTCGTTATAGAAAAGATCACGACATAACAGCTATTGCACCAGTTAATGTAGTACTTGCGGTATAGTTCCGCCAAACGTGAGTTTCAGAGAAAATTTCGAACACTCCTCAATGCGATAAAAATCTGAAAAAAAATCAAGTGTATGGGAGGTGCTACAAAGATTGTTTTTGTGAAATAATAATTCCAACTTGTTATTAACATATTGGATAAAAATCATTATTCAACAAATTAGCCGGCAACTCCTTCATAAAAACAATTCGTTTATTTTTCTGAATACCTATGAATTTTTTTTAGAATTTTTTGTAATCTTTGAAAATTGCGTTTCCTCACAGCTTGAACATAGAACATAGAATAATATTTACAGTAAAATTTGTATTTATAATTTAAAATATTTGTAATTTTACTATTTAATGTTTTAATTTTTTTTTAAGTACATTAATGATCAATTAATGTAAGTAATGCAAGCAAATTTCAAGTTCCAGTACATTAAATTTACAATTTATTTTTGCAGTGCACCCTTCTACCACAACCTACATTCTGAGCAACCCGTGCATTCCGCTATCGTTCGCATTGTCTCCTGTAACGGTTTAGTTTTATGGTTTCTCTATTTTACCACTAGATATGTCTATTGCTACGGAAATACGTCACCGTAAATACGAACACAAAAAAAGAACGCATAAACAGTGACGTCCGACGCTCGTGACTCTCGGGAGCCGACTGATTGCGACTCCCTCGCGTTACATGGACCGAGGCGCTGAGAGAACGAAGTTGTCGCGCGCGCCCGGACGGCGCCGAGAAAAGACGATCTGCAAACCCAAAGCGAGACTATTATTATCATTATTATTATTATTATTAGTATTATTATTATTATTATTATTATTATTATTATTATTATTATTATTATTATTATTATTATTATTATTATTATTATTCCAGGAAAGCGTATATGCATATTTCTCAAGTCACGAGATTGTTCAATTTTCATTCAAAGTATGGTTCACAGATATTGTACTTTATCGCTGCCATCCTACGACGCTCGTTTCATCTTCACCCTTTCATAGGATTCTTCCTTAACAGATCATACGTCATAGTCAGCGAATATGAAAATATTTTATTTGCTTTTTAGTCACATCGAAACGACGCTTTATTTTCTCGATCCGTCATAGTCGCCCCTTGAGACGATCCGTCGTAGGTGTCTGCATGTTACGTGTGTCTCTATGCGTCGCCGGAACGCGCCCGTGACTCGACGGTTAGAGTGTTGCCCGAACAGCCGGAGTGTTCGAGAGAGCACGCGCCTGTGTCGGAGCCTCCGCGTGTTTACACCGCTTGGTGTATTCGTCGGCACGAAAACTCGCCCCCCCCCCTCTTCCTCCTCCTCCTCCTCCTCCTCCTCGACAACGATGTTGGCCCACAGTTGTCCATGGGGAATGCGAACCCTACATTAGTGTGAGATTCACAATAGGCGAAATCGGAACTTTGAACGATTTTCATCACGTCGTCCGCGAGGACTTTCGAGTAGATTATTCGTGGCCTCGATCTTCCTTGGGGAAAACTTAACGGTTCACGGACCAGATCAAAAGGGCGAGGGAGGGGGGGGGGGGGGTATAGAAAAAATCGTCGTCTGGGGTGTCGAGGAACTAGAAGGATGCGAGAAAAAAAAAGTTGGACGGAAGGAGGGTGGAGATTCCTCGGCTGAAGATATTTCCTGTCGACGACCCAGCAAACCTCTTTCCTCTTCAACGGGATTCCACAAGTGTTGGAGACGAGAATTGGAGAACTCGAGGAATCTCTATCGCAGCAAACGGCTCGTCGCACTTTTCTTCGGGACGGGTTTTCTTTTATTTTCGGTTTTTCATTCTCTGGACCCTTAATAAAAACAGCGTGGCCAGTCGTTCGAAACAACTGTCGTTTATTACAAAAATAAACGAAGTTTTCTTTTTTTAATATGAATACTTTTTCGAAAAATGCTGTGTGGCAGATTATTTTTTAATCGATTTTAAGCGAGAAAAAAGTAATAAGAAATCTCAAAAATTAGCATTGGCATTGTTGTCGCTGTGTGGCTGTGTCGCTGTAGAAATAAGAAATCTCAAAAATTAGTATTGGCATCGGCATTGTTGTCGCTATGTTTAACCCTTTACAGGTCACAGCTCTAATACTTTTCCGAAAAATTCAGAGTGAGGAAGATTCTTTTTTAATCGAAGTTAAGCGAGAAAAAAAAGAAATAAAAAATCTCAAAAATGAGCATTGGCATTGTTGTCACTATGTTTAACCCTTTATACGTCACAGCTCTATTCCCCCTGTTAGGCGCCACCGCAGCAACGCGTGGTCCCCACTCCGTGTTCGTCAGTCCTGTTTCGGTACGGTTTCGGGCGATGTGACTTACAAAGGGTTAAGGTAGTCGGAGTTCTACAGTCCCGCCAGACGTGAGATTCAGAGAAAATGTTGAACACTTCTCGATGAGATAAAAATAGGAAAAAACTAAGTTAAGGAGGTGCTGCAAAGATTGTTTTTTTGAAATAAAAATCATTATTCAACAAATTACCCGCCAACTTAACTATGTTCCTTCATAAAAATGATTCGTTAATTTTTCTGAATACGTATGAATTCTCTCAGAATTTTCTCAAAAATTACAAAAAATTCTGAAAAAATTCATACGTATTTAGAAAAATAAACGAATCATTTTTACAGAAAAAATAGTTAAGTTGCCGGGTAATTTGTTGAACAATTATTTTTATCATTAATTTTTCAATAAGTTTTTCGAATTATTGCATAAAAACAGTATTTGCAGCACTTCCCATGTGGCTGATTTTTTTCAGATTTTTTTATGCCATCGAGAAATGTTTGAATTTGTTCTTGAAACTCACGTCTGGCTGGACTGTACCGCTCCGACTACCTTAACAAACTAAAATTAAGCTGGTCATGTCATGAAAAAAGAATAAGGTAAAATTATACAATTCCGTGTCTGGACTGCCGATTTAGGAGCTTCCACGAGATCCCTAAATCACTGCTGTATGCGTCGGAGCATTTAATTCTCCATTCTCCTTGGTGTCCGCAAAACCCTCCCGGTCTTTCTACCTGCGGCAGGTGCATCCCTTCCCGGTAAAGGGAATTACAAATGCCGTTTTCTCCGTCTCCCTCTCCCTCGCGTGAAACTTTAAAAGCGTTAGGTATGCCACCCTGTTGTACATTTACCGAGTTTCGAACGACTATTTCGTGAGAAACGTATTTTATTTTTCCCTTTTTCGGAGAAAAAAAAAAATCAAAGCGGGTGAAAAAGCGATTCGAGAGTGTGGAATTCAATTTTAAAGCGACACCTTTTTTTTGGTAAATCGATACCGCTTTCGTACGGTCCAGCGAGGAAACGTATTGGTGGAGAGGGCAGAATCGGGCGGGCAGCGAAAAGATTTTCGCTCGAGGGTTTTCGTCCGCTCGCGTGTGTGTTCGTGTGTGTGTGTATGTGTGTCGATCTCGACGAGCGTCCAAAGTACCGGTGCCCATTGGTTTCGATGCTGCTCGGTAGAGCACGCGCACCGTTCCAAAATAGCCTCTTTGAGAGGTCGACAAGGTTTGATAAGCCGCCTGGAACTGATACGTTCCATGTGGAACGGCCCGGCCGGGCTTGGTAAGCGACTATACACAACGGCCCGTCAGGACGATTCGTAGGTACAGTAATCCCTCCCTTCGGGAATAATATATACCTACTATGTCTAAATCTCCGTGGAATAAACCCTACCTGCTGTTGGTTCGCCTAGGTGACCACTAGTATATATATAGTGTATATATTTGAGTCTCTGCCTCACGCGAGAGTCCATTAGCGCCGCTGAATTAAATACCCTGATTATGAAACGCGACTCGCGGCATAAAACAAGCATGCGATATTAGCGTTATTAAAAATAAAAATAAAAAACAAAAACAAAAATTCCAATCTTACACGAGTCCACTCGTTTTTCATTATTATTTCGTCCATATTAATGTATAATTAGTTTAATTGAAGGCAAGGGAATGTATTCGGCGCGACGATGAAATGTTCAATTCAATTTGGCTAACGCAATATTGGAATTCAAGCTGGATCATTAATTTGTGTGAATGGCGCTTAATGGAATGAAAAAATGTGCTGCCTTAAGGGCTCGTACAATTATCACGGAAATAGTCTGATAAAAGAATTTTTCAACCAGTCGACACTTTCCTGAATCAAAACGTTAAACAAAATAGGAACAATTCAATCTTTCAATTCTTAAATAAAAATAAATAAAAATAAAACCGGAATACTGGTCGAAAATTTGTCGTCAAAATGCCGCGGGAGCCACATGATTTTGCCGAAATTAACTACAATTGGTCGAATCGTCGTGTGGCCCAAAGTTATGGGTCCGAACGCATTTCATCCGAATAGTCAAACTTCCGAAACCTTATTTTTCCGAATGGTCAAATTTTTGAAACTTGATTATTCCGTATCCTTACTTCAGTTCTTCGGAAATAGTAATTGGCCGAACCTTATTCGTCCGAATCGCCATTTAACAGAACGTCATTTCCCCGAACGTCATTTTCCAGAATCGTTAAACTTCCAAACATGAAGTCGCCGAATCGTCATTCGTTCGAATAGCCATTTGACCGAATCGCCAATCAACCTAATCACGAAACTAGCAAAATATAACTAGTCTAGTGAAAATATGAATCCCAGAAATTCAGTGCGAATCGATTCCTATAAATGACCTTTAGGATAAATACTATTCGGACGAATGGCGATTCGGCGACTCGACGTTTGGAAATTTGACGATTCGGGGGAAATGAAGTTCGGTGAAGTTAGTATTCGGAACAATGACGTTTGGTGAAATGACGATTCGAAGGCTGAATACTATTTCCGAAGAGTAACGTTCGCTGAAATGAAGATCGGAATAATACAGTTTCGGAAATTTGACGATTCGGAAACATAAATATACGGCAGTGTATGATTCAGAAAAATAAATATTCGGCAGTTTACCATTCAGAAAAATAAATATTCGGCAGTTTATGATTCAGAAAAATAAAGTTTCGGAAGTTTGACTATTAAGATGAAATACGCTTGGACCCATGATTTTCGGCCATAGGACGATTCGGCCGATTGTAGTTACGGCAATACGATTTGGCTCCTTCTCTAGGAAGTATACCAAGCTGAAGGGTAAGCTTGCACGTGACGTCCAACGACACTCTTTTTTTTTCCAAACAGTTACATTCCTCCGGGAAACGGACTCGGTAATGCGGAAGCTGAATCTTCAAAGTCACGTTCTTCGTTTTGCCTCGCCACCGGCCGTGCGTCAGGTAGTTGACAGTCACTGTGTGTGTAGAGCGGCAGAGACAACATGACTATAGGAGGTGAGACGAGACCAGAAGCTCGGAGCAGCGGGAGCAGCGCGAGAGGAGAGAGTAGTTCCACAGGGATGAGGACACGGTAGAGTCGACGCCTGCCACGAACACTTCCGGACAAAGCTCTCTGATTAATGCGCGTTGTCCGCGCTCGCGCGCTCACCGCGCCTGCGCGGACGACCCGAGGGGGCTCGAGACATCGGAGACGCTCGAGCTGCTCGCGGGAGCTCTCGGTTACGGGGTTACACCTACGTAATAATGTCCCGTATAGACAGATATACACGCGAACATATCCGACGGTGGATATTTCGTAGCGTATCCATATAATGCACGGTCCGTACGCGCTTGATGCACGGCGCGTACACAGAGAACGTTAACTACGTTACTGTACGTTATACGCCTCCTGACGTTGGAAACGGTCGAGCAGATTTATTCGAGCTGCCGGTACAAATTTATTTCCGTCGAATGTATGTATTCGCTGAATTTGTAACTTCACGGATGAGCCTCGGAGGTGTCTCCGGACGCCACGGAGCGGGATTGGATTAGGCAATCAGTGTTCGAGGGTTTGAGGGTCGTCAATTCAGAAACGCTCGAGCGGGACAGGGAAAATGCGGTTCAATTGGCCCTCCGAGTTCGAAGACTCTTTTCGCGTTGATAAATTGTACATTATAATACTAGTGCGAAAAACCTTTTATGTAACTCATGCAAGAAAAGTGCTACTTTTCGTGCCTGCCTACTTTACGCACACTTCTCGTACTTTACGCACGCTTCTCATACTTTACGCACACTTCTCGTACTTTACGCACGCTTCTCATACTTTACGCACACTTCTCGTACTTTACGCACGCTTCTCATACTTTACGCACACTTCTCGTACTTTACGCACGCTTCTCATACTTTACGCACACTTCTCGTACTTTACGCACGCTTCTCATACTTTACGCACGCTTCTCATACTTTACGCACGCTGACTGTACAGCGTCACAATCAGCAGGCACGGAGTAGAACTTCTCCTGCATTTGTCACAGAAAATATTATTCGATACTAGTGCCGTCTGGCGAACATCATACGCGGACTATGAAGTGAGTCCAAAGTTCGCTTTACCGGACTTGTATCGCAACTGACTATTTTTTCCTCAACCGCTCGACAATTTTGTGAATAAAAATGTTCGTATAGCATTGTTAAAGGGGTAAATAGTTCGTGTCGTGTTGGAAGGATAATAAAGAATTTTTTTTTTTATGGATGATTAATGAAACTCCTGCAACATTCGCCCATTTCATTTGATTTTGTTTTGTCTCACTAATCTCATAAATTTTACTTATGGGAAAGACACGAACAAGTTTCCGCGATTGTCGTAAATTAGAATTCCAATAGAGTCGTGACATCCGACCTGATTAACGATTTGTTGGGCTCGTATATACACATTTATGGTAATTAGAATTGGAGTATATTAAGCAGTGTAACGTGGTAATTAAAATCACTCAATTACGAATGCAAAGCCGAAACGGCCAATGTATTAACACCAACAATCGGATTATTGGCAATAATGTTTTACTACGTTGGAGCTATAACGATAGGCGTGTGAATTATGTATTTTTGCTCGAGCATTTTTTATTCCACTGATAAGGAACATCCTACATGAAGAGCAGAGTGGCGCAGTGGAAGCGTGCTGGGCCCATAACCCAGAGGTCCGTGGATCGAAACCACGCTCTGCTAGTCGATTTTTTTTTTTGTTTGTTTTATCAATGTCGAATTTTATTCTTGTTACCGCCATTGGCATCGATCGTTTTTTTTTTTTTTGCTGCGCGATTTCACGATTTAATTTCGCTTATCGAAGGACATTCGAACCCTTGCCACCAGCAGGATACACAAGCAACTCGTAGCCAGTGTAAGGTCCTCGAAACACGAATACATATTGCCGTATTTTTACCCATGAATTATCTTTGAATTACAATTATTTATTAATTTTTTCGTTCAACAATTTTTTTATAACTTTTTTTCAAATTTCAATGCTTATATTTTCTTATAAATCTCGTTGAGACAATTTATTCCTTTATTCCTTTTAGTATTTTTTTATCAATGTCTCCAATGCTCTGGCTCCGCGCCACCGATCTGCTTAGTTATTTATTTATTTCACTTTAATTGACTGTATTTACTTTACTTTATTTTTATCTATATCCCTTCTTTTTAGCCACCTAGCGATCTGTTCGCATATCTATCTTATCTGTACTAGCTCATTGATTTTATACTAATGACTGCGCTTTGTACTGCCTTGCATAATTTGTCACCTATATTATATCTACTAATGATTGCGCTGTGTACTGTATCGTACACTGTAAAAAAAATTAGTTTGAAAATGAATGAACGGTGTTGGAAAGATTTGTAATTTTAATATCTCGTATGTTAATTTTACAATAAAAGTACATCAATGTTCAATTAATGTAAGTACTGTAATTAATGTAAGCAAATTTCAATTTCCAGTACATTAAATTTACACTTTATTTTTACAGTGTTCAATTTACTCATGTTATACCCATGTTATAATGTAATCAAGCACCGCTCTGTCTGTATGGCATCGATCCTTAGGGAAGATATCACTGGACTCAATAAATCTCAATACAATACAATGTCGAATTTAATTTTTGTTACCCTTATTGGTATCGGTCTTTATATGGCTGAGCGATTTTACGATTTAAAGTCGCTCATCAAAGGACATTCGACCCTTTGCCACCAACAGGATACACAAGCAACTGAGTCTCGTAGTCAGTGCAAGGTCCTCTAAATGCAAATACATACTACCGATTTCCTAATTATCATTGAATTACATTTATTTATAAATTTTTTCGTTCAACTATTTTTTTATTTATAATAATAATAATTATAATTATTATTATTTTTACAAATATTTATTCTGATATCTCAGTATAAATATTACCGAGACAATTTATTCCTCAAACCTATAAATGATAACATCGAAACGAGTGTATGAAAAGCGTGTGT
The DNA here is from genome assembly GCA_917499995.1 of Ichneumon xanthorius. NCBI lineage: Eukaryota > Metazoa > Arthropoda > Insecta > Hymenoptera > Ichneumonidae > Ichneumon > Ichneumon xanthorius. The sequence goes on from OU824205.1 coordinate 2,439,956, forward strand.
TTCTCTTCGAAAGGATTGAAAGCTCGTGAGAGTATCGTCCGCGGGCCTCGGACGATACCGTGAATTATTAGTGAGCTGTTCGTGTTCGAAAATTCGGCGTATCGGGCGCGTTAGAGGATTCGGACAGCGGGCGAGGATCCAAATTCATTTTCACGGCCCCTCGACACTCCCCCTTCGTCGACGGGGCACGCGTACGGGTTTCGTGTGCGAGAGATATATATCGACCGGTTCAGAGTCAAAAGGGCGTAACACGAATAAAACTCAGCGTGAAGCTTGGGCCGTTTAGATTCTCGATCGTCGATGTACGTGTATGGGATTTTCATCCCCCGTGGCGTTCGGAACGGGAACGAGTCGTGAAACGAGGCGCAAAACTTCACGGGAGCGACCTCTGACCCCTCCCCCCTCCCTCCCCTACGGCCACGGACGGAGACCGACGACGTGAAAAAGATTTTTATTACCCAGCCGCTCTGTTGTGTCGCACGAGAGAAATCGCATACGCCACCGGTTTTCCAAATTGAATAAACGGCGAGTTATCGGACCGGGTGACGTTCGGTGTGCGTACGCGTGAGTTTCGGTGAAACGAAAAATATTAGCGTTTCAAAAGCGTTTATGGTACGTCATTGAACGTGACCTAGGACTATAACAGTCCGAGAGCTGTGCAGCACCGCGCACGACCACAACAATACGCGGCGAATCGTTATCCGTTGCGAGGTTTGTTTTCTTTTTCTTTTTCGTTTAACGTTTCGCTTAACAAGCGCACCGACGATTAAAACTCTGTAATGGGAGTATTCTGTAAACGGGGTTGTATAATATTACGTATCGCATCGTAATATTTCACGGAAGCGTGTGCAAGAGAAATTAATACACTCCTATCACGGACGATCGTCCTCGATAATGGCGGTGAAAATTCGAGGAAAATTGGAGAACATTCGGGAGCACGGTTGGCAATTTTAAGGTAGTCACTTCGCATAAGTTTCGGGGAAACGAGAGGGAACTGCGAACACTTCTGGATGGTTTAAAATCTGAAATAATTAAGCATATTAAAGGTGCCGAAGAGATTCAGTTTGCATAATAATAATTCCAAAATGTTATTAACAAATTGATGAAAAATAAAAAATTTCAACAAATCTCTCGGAAACCTAACTTTTTTTTTATGAAAATGATTCGTTCACTTTTCTGAATACGTATGAATTTTTTTAGATTTTTAAATTCACTTTGAACTTTTCTTTTTATTATGGCAAAAATGTGTAGTCACAAAGTTCATTCGTTTATTCAGAAGAATAAACGAATAATTTTCATTTTAAAAAAGTTCAATTTGTTAATAACATTTTGGAATTATTATTATGCAAAATTAATCTTTTCAACACTTTTAATATGTCTAATTTTTTTTCAGAATTTTATACCATCAAAAAGTTTTTGTAATCCCCTCTAATGTCTCTGAAACTTATGCGAAGTGCGAATAGTCCTTGCGAACAATTCGCAAGGACTACCTTAATTAATATCTCAACGCAATGCGAATTTTTATCCAACTCGTAACTAAAAATCGCTGCTTTCGACGTCCACGGTGGAAAAAAAATGTATCATCATTTTTTTCTTCATTTACTTTTTATCAACGATGCGATAATGCCCGTGCAATTTTTTCATCGATAAATCCGCGTGAAAGCTACCACTTACGAGACACCGTATCTCCGACGCGATTCCTATACTCTTCTCCTCGTTAATCCCTTTTCTTTTTGTTCTTTGCTTCTTCATTTTCTTTCTTTCTTTTATTTTTCCGCCGCAACGAAGCCGGTGATCGGGCTCGCCTCTTCTACACATTTAATAATAATAAATCACGCGGCTCTATCGCACCTCGAAGTGGCGTGAACGAGATTCGAGATCGATATAACGGACGAGTCGACTTTCGTTTTTACGACGAATATGTATCGCGTGTAAACCGGACGAGCGTCGGTGTGCCTGCCCACGACACTTCGTGCGGAGGATCTCTCGCGCTGTGTAGTTCTCGGCCGACGGTGCTGCCGCCCCGCCGCTGGCGGCAGTTTCGCGCGTCAGCGTCGAGCGTATGCCCGAGGTCGATTTCCGTTACGGCGTTCGCGCTCCCTTTCTCGATAAGGAGCGTTTTAATTGGCGGTGGCGCGCGGCCCGGCGCCGCTTTATTTATATGCCACGGGAATTTGCATCCCCGGGATGCGCGCCTTCTCCTTCCCCTGCACGATGAGAACGGAGAGGAGTTTAATACGTTAACGTGTTTCATGAATAAGGTATGCGCAACGTAGGTGTATTTCGCCTGTGTGGACGCCGATCAGCGAGAAGCAACCTTTTATGGCGAGAGAACGCAAGTGGAAGGCGACAGGCAACGCGCTACCCGGGATAAGATTGTACGGTAAGGGTAACGCTGGATCGCTGATAATTTCAACAAAAACTCAGGCACCGTTCTTCGTGCGTTTAATTTCTTTGATAGTAATGAGAGAGTCCGGGGATTGTGAGGGGAATCTCGGAGAAAGCGCAGACCGCGATCTCGGGAGAGGATACCAACGGGAAGGACGGTAAATTGATATGGATACGCAGGGTGATGTTTGGAAAGGCGCGTACGAGTGTTTATTAAAATTATTTAAATTGAGTGAAATTGGTAATATAATCATTTATTTAAAATTATGAAAATTGCATGCTCCTTTGACAGAAAGAGAAACATTTATTTGGCGCCCTGGGAAATGTCGCCTCAAGCGTGGTATAAAAAACATTACAAATATGTTATTACATTGCCAATGGCCGCAAATTGCAGATATTTGCACATGGAGTCTTAAATGAAATAAACTTAATAAAAATAAAAAATACAAAAAGTAAATAAATTAAATAATACTACAAAAATACAAAATACATGTGAAGATGACTAGCAGAGCAATTTGCATGCTCGTTCAAAATAAAGAACTTAGTCTACAAGTTTGATAGCGAATCGCCGTGCCCGTGGAACTCGAGCGAAAATGAATCCCTAGAATACGTTATTGTAAATGATCCGTTGTAAGATTTGCATTGAAGAAAGTATTTAGCGAAATTCGAGTTCCCCGCAAACCTCGAGTTTGGAGAGGCAGATGTTGTGAAGGAGCTGTTTTGTTATACTTTCGCATGTTGTAAGGATCGCGTGTTCGCCCTGTCAGAGTAATGTCCACGTCATTATTATCTATATATAAGGTTTACTATAAGGCTATAATTATGATCGCAATTTTGTAATAGGTTGTAAAAATCTGAACAACATAAAATTCTACTACAACTACACGTGAAGATGGAGACAACGGCTAACTTGAACTAGGACTAGAGCACGCATATGCAGGAGACAGACGATCAAATATTGCACAACGACAGAGAGGGACAAAGCGAGAGTGCTCAGTAAAAAAGATTTGTACATTTAACAAACCTCTTTTTGTCCACAAATGTCCACAATTATTTTGTTGATAATTTTTTTTTTTATATTTGGAGAATTGACAGACATTTTTGTAAAATAGACAAGATTTTTTTGTACAATTAACAAGAAAATAATTGTGGACGATTGTGGACAAGAAACGTTGGTACTTTTTTTGTTGTGTGGCAAAGATGATAAAGTAAGTTTAGATTATAATAAAAATAATATTATATTATTTTTATATTATATAAAAATAATGATAATAAGGTAGATATGGAACGAAGAAGGGTTTAGAAAGCGCAAGGTTATGATTCGGACATGGTGGACAAAGGCAGTATTCGCCGAAGGAGTCATTTTTCTTTGCATTAGTATACGGAGAGATACACAGTAAAAAGTAACTTTATTTTTCGCTGTTTTTTATATTCACTTATTTGTCGATAAATTTATCAACAAATAAATGTTTCACACGAGAAGTTCGTACGTCCCTCAATGGCGAAAAAACGTATTTCTCACGGGATCGGGAAAAAATGCTTTTAGCTTCACATTATACTTTCGGCTTCAGCAATTCGCTCGAGCTGTTTTCCTTTCTCGATATCCACCCTCCCCCTCCACCCGAGATTCCGAGATGATCAATCTGATCCCCGTCGCGACGTATAATGCACAGGATTTTCTCCACGAAGCCCCCCAGATACGGGGGGAGGGAAAAGAGGAAGGATAAAGAGACGGAGGTCGAGGCCAATCGAGTTTTCAGCTCACGTACGTTAGCGACGACGGGGAGCCTGGAGTGGAAACATCAGGATCGAGAGTAGAGGGCAAATCCACCTGGAAACCGCCGGCTTGGCAGAGAATCACGAAGAACCGAGAAAACCCATCCACGGTTTGGTTGCTCCTCGAAAAAGTATAGACGTCGTTCGGCCGAGCCAGCACGTACCTCGATCTTCCCCCTCCTTCTCCCTGCCAATACTGGCCCGCCGATACATCGAGTATCACAAAATATCGAGGTCGCTCACCCCAATGGTTCATTAAACATCGATGTTCGGCAACATATGTGTAATAAAATTCGCAAACCTTTCTCGCGACGATAAAAATAGCGCAAAGTGAGCATTCTTGTCCACATCTTAAGGACATGTGAAATGCGGCGGTCGATAATAAAAACTGTAATGCTGTTTTCTTTCAAAGTAGACTTGATAGTGGCATTCTATTTCCGTTAGACAATGAACTTTAAGCACCCTAGAAAGAAAATAGCATTACAGTTTTTATTGCCGATTGGGTGCGGAATGGCCAGGAGCGACGGTGTTTCACATCACCTTAAGGTGTGAAGTACCGCATCTGGTAAGAAAAACTGTACTGAATGCCATTTTGAAACCGCAGTCCGCCGAGGAAATAGACCATTGTTTTCCCCTGGGGAATCGGCAGACGCAAGCCAAGAACATTTTCTTCTTCCTCGGCAGTTTGCGGTCTCAAAACGGCATTCGGTACAGTTTTTATTTTCAACTGCGGGCGGGGTAAGTGGGCGGGGTTTTATACCACATCACCTTAAGGGTTACCATTTTTACAAAGTCCTTAAGGGATAAAACTGTTACAAAGTCCTTAAGTAACGCGATGTGAAACACTCTCTCCTAGTGACGCACTCCACTGCGAGCGCGAATAACGTTTCTTTCTCACTCCCGTTGCGCGGTCACGTGACCTTCACCTCCTCCTAAGGGGCAACATTGTTACAAACTTTTTAAGGGATAAAATACTTACAAGGATTCTTATTTGCCCGTTAACAGGTTAAAAACAATCTCTTCGTCAAAATGTGTTCACCTTTTTACCTTAAATAGGTTACCTTTTTTTATCTATACAATAGTTTTGATATTTCGCGAATCTAAAGGGTTGAAATGATTATGTACTGTTTTTAGGCACGACCGAGCGTAAGCGAAAAGAAGTGCCTTATACATTCGTCATCGCAAAATCTGTTACGGTCTGAAAACTAAATGATATCAGTATAACTTTGCCTTTTGACCATTTTATAAGTGATTTCAATAGATTTTAGCGGTGTGTGTGTGTGTGTGTGTGTGTGTGTGTGTGTGTGTGTGTGTGTGTGTGTGTGTGTGTGTGTGTGTGTGTGTGTGTTTATCCACTGTAACAAATGAACGGCTGAACCAATTTGGCTCCGATTCCGTGTAGTCATCATACATTAGTCACAGATGGTCCACTAAGATTTGCAGATTAATTGCTTCAGCCATTCCCAAACGGTAGGGACAAGAATGCTGAAGAATTTTTTTTTTTTTTTGCTTATCTTTATCCATTTTATCAACCAAACGACTTAAACAAAGGTTTTTAAATTTTACATACACACCATATACAATTCTTAAACAGCATATAAAGTACCGCGATCGGTAAAACCCGAAATTCATTTTTTTTTAAAATTATTATTATTTTTTTATGACGCTGACCCTGGACGATCAAACAAAAATTCTTACATGAAGCAAAATATCCACGTTATACCGTAAAGCGGATATTATAACATTTTTCTTTATGCAGTCGAAGATCAGCAGCCGCGAAAATAAATACCAATTTTTTTTTAAATTTATTATTCTGATAAGAAACCGAATTCATAGAATTGATTTGTAAATCACACTCATGGAGGTCAGTACAAACATTAGAATAGATGTCATAAATTATAACCGAGCGCAAAGCTTAACTTGTATCGTGCGTCTTTTTATCCCCCAATTAACATCAAAAAGCCGTATCATGCGTACGTTGTATACAGACAACACGCCTTTCTAATGTTGGTCACAATATAGAAACGAAGCGCATAGCGCAACGGGCAATTATTACAATGGAGCGCGACAACAGATGGTCGTGCCTATTGCGAAAAAGCGAAGCTTTTTTGCCATTTTCTTTAGTTTCCAAGATTGTGCATCGGACATCCGTATCAAACTTTAAAACTTGCCGATGAATCAAAATATCCTTCGCCGTCTTAATTCATTATATAGTTAACATATAGCTCAACAAATTTAAAATTATTTAGACATCTGTAAATAAGTTTTGCCAATAAAATCTTTTAAACTTTTATCTGCTTTTTCGCGAAAATGATTACACGAAATTTGTGAATAAGAATTCAGAGCGGAAACGCGAGGTGTGCATAAAATTTCGTAGTGCGTAGCGCAACGTATGAATACCATTTCAGAGCACGTAATACGATGTGTCAATAATTTTACGAAAAGTACAGTGCGATGTGTACATGCTGCGAGTGCCTTCAAAAATGTCACTGCGGGATATCTTCACGAAGTATGAGCGGCAAAACTTCAAAACGAAGTTTGAGAAACAAAACCTCAAAACGAAGTTTAAGCAAGAAAACCTCAAAACGAAGTTTAAGCAAGAAAACCTCAAAACGAAGTTTAAGCAAGAAAACCTCAAAACGCCGTTTGAACCACAAAACCTCAAAAGACGAGCCCCAAAGGGGCTCGAAGCCCCGCAGGGACTTGTTTTATTTCTGATACTTTCCGACGTAAGATAATTTTATCTAGAATTACATAGAGCCCGTGAATAAAAACGTTGAAAATGATGTGATTATCTTAGCTTTGTCATTCTCTAGATACGTATTCGCATAAGAATAAGTTTCGATCCACTGGTCGTCGAAGTGCGTGCGCGGAAATAACCGGGTAGGCGAACGGCGCGCCAGACGCTGTTGCTCGTCGAAACTGACCGCCCGCCCCTCTGCGGTTCTGTCCGTCGAGTAGTCCGAACAACGTCCGAGTCATAACCAGTCAGTTCTCTCGTCTGTTAATCGCCCCCTCACGGCAGTAGAGCGATTGGTGGTACACACCAGTGCATTAGCTATATAACCCCGTACTACAGCCACGTTTATTTTCAAACGTTCGTGCGGTCGAGAGAGAGACAGTGTACTCGGGCCGAAGTGGCCGCGAAGCCAAAGCTAGAGGGTTAGCTCGTAATCGTACGTCACGTTCATGCGCTATTACGCCCCGGCTGACGCGCTCGTCGCGCGCTCTCGTGGCCGCAGCGAGAAACTCGAACCGCCGCAGGCCGCCTCGCACTTTGTCCGTCACACGGGATTTGCTCTCTGCCGTTCCCACTCGAGATGCAGATTCACTGTGCTTCCTACAGCCGTCAGGCTTCACTCTGTCCGTACCCCTCGGCCCGTTTGCGTGTACTTGACTGTATACGAGCGTCGAAACCGAATGACGAGAGGAAACGGACAACGACCGGACAGGCAACGACATACACGCGAATACGCTCCGCGACACATAAAACGTTATGGCGCGTATAGATATTCGTAGCGGTAGAGCGTAGATCCCAGTAATCCGTGCGGTTCGTTGGAGGAATGTAAGCTCAATGCGGCTGTCACTGTATTATTGCTCTTAAGCCTTGCAACACGCTTTTTTCATGGTGAGGAAATATAATAATTTATTATCTCGCTTTAGTGATTGATAATACAGTAGAACCTCGATTTTCCGACCTTCGATCAAACGTGTTATCCGCGTTATCCGAAGCACTCAACTCATCCGAGCCCTCCACGTTAAGGGCATGTGATACAGAGTCGATCGGTAACAAATCTTCTTCCCTATTTTCCTCGCGACTATTCATATTTTGGACTGCAGCAAATTAGGTTTACGCAGACTATATATATATACATGAAAACCTAATTTCCTTTCGTCTGAAATATTAATAGGCACGGAGAAAACAGGGAACCCGTTTTGTTACCGACTTAGTCTGTATCGCATGCCGTTAAGGTGCTCGCACATAAAACAACGTTTGCCGTTTTCCGTCACAGAGATAAGTCAATCGGACCAGATCGGACACCAACATGCGAGCATCAATCAATCACGGCTGTGTGTGGATATACGGCATGGTGTCTGTCTGTGTTCGGTACGTAGTTTTGTGTGCGAGCAGCTTCAACCGAGGTGTAGGCTCGAATAATACGGAAAACTCGAATAAATCGGATATAAAGCAGCAATGCCTGCGCACTACATTGTTGCATATGCGCTTAAACTTTTACGAGTTTTCTGCGTCTTTATATTGCGAACTGCAAGTACAACAGTTTCGATTTCAGGATCAATGGTTTATGTTTGTATGAAGTTAATGTTATTTAACAAAATTATTATTATATTTTTAATACTAACTATATTAACCTATAAAGTTAATGTTTAGATGAAGTGGTGTGTTATTTCAAAAAATATATAATAGTAGTACAAGTTTGAATTCATTATGTTATCCGTGTTACCCGAGATTTCACTTATCCGACGTACGCTCTCCCCACATTACCTGGCATGAACGGCGTTCTACTGTATTGTGCGAAATGCTAGTGTATTCACATTGTTGGGCGCCACTACCTTCTTGCGCGCTACAAACAACAAACCACTGAGAGCACACACGAACTCGCGTAGACTCGCACAGCATTACCGTGCGTGTAGGTCAGTCGTATGCGCCGTATTTGTTAGTTTCTCAGACCGAGAAAATAGATACACACGTATTCTAAATTTATTTTCGTTAATCATTTCGTTTAGTGCGTTATGGCTTCAACGTCCAGTCCTTCCCCCTCGAAACGTGAGCATAATGTACTTACGGTGGAAAAAAAACAGGCAAAAATACATCAAGAAAAATCGTACAAGGTTCCCTTGCGCCAAACTTAAAATGTGGATTTCGTGATGAAGAAGGTTTGAAGTTACCGTTGAATATTATAAAAATACATGAATCACGTTATTCCTCAAATATATATGATTATTTAAAATATATGCGTACTGTAATTTTTTCGATATGTATCGCTCAACACCGTTTCACAGTTCTGTTATCCGAATTTTCGTTAATTCGAACGAGCTCCGGTCCCAATTTGATTCGGTTAATCGAGATTCTTCTGCATGATAATTAATCGTACACTGTTACATCGTAAACCGGATAATTACAGATGATTTAATGGACTACAGAGATACATAATTTTAACGCCTCGACGCTCAGTGGAAACGTAGCTTACCCCTATACAATTTCCTTCAAGTAATCTTTCAACGTGAAATAATAATTTATTTTGAGAAAGAAAATCTCGAGGATATCGATGTGTAAAAACGACAAGCAAAAAACAGTTCATAAAGTTTTCATACAATCGAATTTATGAGACCCCATCTATCGTATATCATCAAAGAATGGCGGCGCAATCGGGATGAATAAAGTAATTGTCATCGCGCTTGATCTACTCCCTATAGAATAACCTACAATGAAAATTCATTTCGCGAAGAAAAAAAAAATCTCGAAGACGTCAAACGGTATGGAAAAATAGCTCTCAAAGGGTCAATATAATAGAATTCACGAGGCTCCGTAGATAGCGTGTAATCAAAGAATCGTGGCACAGACACGATAAATAAAATAATTTCGATCGCGCTTCATCCACTGTTTATAAAATATAATGGAGACGCGAAAAATGAAGGAATATCTTTCGCACGTTTTTTGCCTCCATCTTCCCTCTCCTCGTCGGTTGATAAAGAGGGCTTCGCAGAGGCGACCGAGGGAGGAAGTATCTCGTCAAAAGACTGTGGACAAAGTGGGATTAAATTATTCGCATCGTCGCTGTCGACCGGGCGCGTCGTGCCTTCGTTAAATTTTCTCGTTTAATTATCGGAGAGCCCGGAGAGCGGACGAGGACCCGTATCGGGTCGACTACAACGCTCCCCGACTCGCCGGAGGGTCGCAAGGATCGCCGTCCCGCGTTAGCGCGGTGTACCCGTGACCCACGTGTGCACCGACGCCCGAGTGCCGGCGCTCCGACACCGTCGGAGAATGGCTAGAGCGCGGGAGGATCAGCGAGGTGCAATCCGCGCGCGGATACCCGGGGAATCAATTTTTCAAAGGCCTTTGCCAACACCCCGTCGCCGCTCACACCGTGCGAATGTGTGGGACGAAAATTTAATCATGCTCGAAACCCGATCACTATCGCGGTTTCACGTTCCGCACAGCTATTCCTTTATTCGTAAAGAGACTCGTTAAAATGTTTATTTTTCATATCGCGTCACATTTTGACGTGACTAAACTTTTTATTTTCTTCTTTTTCATTAATTTTTTAACTTCGTTTTCCCTTCACTCAAATATTTTTTACGGGATTTTTTTCTGATGACTTTTTTTTAGTTTGTGGAAATAGCGTGTATTGGTACTCGTCAATATCGCGCTTGTTTTTTATGCGTGCAGGTATACCTTTCCTCGTCGAGAGAAACCTTTTTTAACTACCGACTGCCCAAAGGGCAAAAGACGGGGATTATGCGTTGGACGCCGATCTGCCGATCAGTTTTCGCAGGCGCCAGTTAACGTTCGAATGGCAAAAAATGACTTAACAGATTTTAGCATACTAAAACTTCATGGCTTCATTGATGTTTGTGAGAATACCTTTGTAGGCGGAGATATGAACTCACGGAAATATACCATAATTAGAAAAATCACGTCGACGATCTCGACGCCTACGTAACAATAGCAAATTATGAGCTGTGTGAACTTAGCACCCGACTTTAAAAAATCAAATTTTTTTTTGGTGATTCTTAAAGAGTTTTGTATGTAGTTGATTGTAGTAACAAATTTTTCGTTTGTAGTAGCCCAAAAAAAAAGTTATGGGACTTTGAAAAAAAACCATTCACCTATTTTGAAATTTTTTAAATCTGGAGGTCGATTTCGATGGAGAATCGTTTGTAGTTGATTGTAGTGAAAGAATTTCCGTTTGTAGTAACGAGGAAACATTTTTACAACAATTTTGATTTTTTTTTATTTAATTTTTTTTTTTTTTACGGGCATTCAATACACTGCAAGTACTACCTCGAAAACCGTTTATAGTTAATTGTAGGGACCTGTATTTCGTATGTAATTCCTCGAAAAGTTACGGGCAGGAATTTTGGTCAAAGTTCTAGCTGCAGGTACGTTTTTAGTTGTGTGTAGTACGGTTAATTACGTTTGTAGTAACTCGAAAACTGATTCTAACATCGTTTGCAGTACCGTTTATATCGTTTGCAGTACCTTGACGACTCATGAGGAGTCATTGTGTCCCGAGCTCTAGCTCCAAAGTCGTAAAAAAATAAGTAATACGTAATAAAAAAAATTTTACAATAATTTTAAATCTCCATTTTTTTTTAATCATTTGATACACTGCCAGCACTACCTCGAAAATCGTTTATAGTATTTGTAACAACCTTTATTTCGTTTGTAGTACCTCAAAAACTAACGAAGAGGCCTTTATGTCCCGAGTGCTAGCTCCAAAATCGTTTGTAGTTGTGTGTAGTACCGATAATTTCGTTTGTAGTACCTCGAAAACGAACGAGGAGGCCTTTATGTCCCAAGCCCTAGCTCTAAAATCATTTGTAGTTGTCTGTAGTACCGATAATTTCGTTTGTAGTATCTCGAAAACTAACATGAAGTCAATATACTCGAAGATCTGATTCTAACATCTTTTGTAGTATCGATAATTTCGTTTGTAGTACCTCGAAAACGAACGAGAAGGCCTTTATGTCCCGAGTGCTAGCTCCAAAATCGTTTGTAGTTGTTTGTAGAACCGATAATTTCGTTTGTAGTGTCTCGAAAACTAACATGAACTAATATGCCGCACACTTCACGGCACATTTACATCTGTACCACTCACAACTCTACCGGAACACATCTGTCCCCAAACAACGCTACCAAAAAAGACAGCTCTCACGACTCCAACACATAACAACTGTACCGTATTAGAACTCTAGCAAAATCTCTACCAGAAGGTAAAAAAAAATCTACCGGACTTGAAATAAAACTCTACCGGAATACAAGGCTAGGCGGTAGCCTTGTATTCCAGTAATCATAGCGTTTTTTCACGTTTATTTTTCACGTTATCGGCCTCTGAAGCGTGACCAGTGTGTTAAAAAATTATTCGATGCAGTGTCTATATTAATATTTGGTGCAATAATCATCGAACACATTCACAAAAAAAAAATGCATAAATTAGGTACTTTACCTAAGTTATTATTCTTTTTCTTATCAAAATTAATTATACAATTTTATCGGCACCGGTAGGATTTAAGTTTGTAGTGTAATAATCCTTAGGTTTAGTATAATTATATAAAATACCTTGAAATATAAAGTACATTCGAGTGTGTATTCGTAGAATTCCTTCAAAGTGATTTTTCTCCCTGTTCCTAGTATTTTATGTATACATTTTATTATATACATAATAATTTCTATTCATAGGATGCATCTCTACCATTTTTTTACGCTATAATTTTTTAATTTCCGACTGCCCAAAGGGCAAAAGACGGGAGTTATGCCTTTCGCGGCGATCACTTGACTTTGCCCATTGTCTTGATGTCCAGTGTTCTTCCAATCGACAAAAAATCTGTCGACAAAATTTTGCGAGCAGTTTCTTTGAATCATGATCCGTGTCTTTGTCGGGTTTTGTTATTTTTACTTCGCATTTATACATTACTTTTTTTGTAATGAACAATTTTTTTTTTATTAATCTATCTAATTAATTTTCTCCATTAATTGCCATTGTTATTTTAGCTTCCTACGCGAGAAATTGTAAGAGGGGAATTTTTATTCAAGAACTTTTTTTTTTAGTGAAAGTCACGTGTATAAAAAGATACTCGTCAGTTTCGTGCTCGAAGTAGTGAGGAAAGAGTGCCGTTGAAGATAGGAAATGCCAGGAGGGGGGTGTGGTAGGATTGCTAGGCGACGTCCCACGGATGACTTTTTTAATTTTAATGTTTTCATTATACGGCTCAATGCAGAGTGCGACGAGGAGAATGTGGGTTAGTTTGCGCCGGCGAATCGCGTGTGAACGAGAGGTGCGCACACAAGCCGCTCGGCTAAGCAGCTCTTTCCCTTTCTTTCTTTCGTTATTCTTTCGTTTTTCTCTCGGCAACGCGGCTCGGTTAATTTTCCTACCCTCGGGCGTCGCGCTGTCGCGCGTCAAGGGGGAAAAAATAAATAAAAATAAAAACTCATTGAAACGAAAAGCCCGGAGAACGCGTTCATTAAAATGTGGATGAACTTTTCTTATTTTATTTTTTTTTAACTATAATAGCTTGCATTATACGCGGTCGAAAGTTATCTCGAACTTCTCGACCGGAAGCTCCTCGTTCACCGACTCAAGTTTAAATATCTATTTAACCACGTGGATTAAGCCAACATCGTTAAAGTATCCGTGTACGCGAGCGAAATTCGCGAGTCGCAGCTAATTTGTACGGGGTTACATTTTTTTGTCCATTCTATCGAATTTCTCGGGTGGTCCAAGTTTTAATAATCTAGCATGCCGTGTAGCAAGTTATTGGATCCCGCTTTATCGAATTCCGCGTTATCGGGATCGCGCTGGAATTTTCCGGTCTCGTGCCGATGTAATTCGCTCTCACCGAAAACATGCTGTGATACACAATTCCTATACAGTAGAACCTCGATTAACCGGGATGCTCGGGACCGAAGAGTCCCCGGACAATCGAAAGACCGGTTAATCCTAACTAGACAGTGAAATTATACAAGTCAATAATGGCTATGATACCAATTTATTTTAACTAGTTACAATGACATTTGGTACAACTTGCACTTAAGGATGTTTGGGCCAAAACGCGTTTCTGTTCGATTGTTATAAAACTTTGCTACTTTATAGGGAAAGACCCACTGAATCGTTTGCAATTTTTTCAGATTTTTTGAACGTGTAGTTTTGTTTTTAGTAATGCGTGTACAAAGCTACATTAGGTGCCGTGTAAACGTTTCGGAAATGGGTTGGTAACGACAGAAGGTACCGATTTTTTCGGCCGATTTCTGTTAGAATCGAATCAAAAACCTACCACAGCGAAGGGCATACTATCAGACAGATTGTGTCCAAATTTCAAGAAGATTCGCCGTTTTGTTTCTGAGATAAATTCAATAAACGAAAGACCCTATTTCTGTCTAGCAGCTTGCTTTGTCTGCGTTTCTCACTCGTACACTGACTAACGCGGTCAGCAGAGCCCCTCTCCCCCATAATTTCAAGGGTTGGATTTTTTTTTCATTGATAGTACGTAAGCTAGTCTTCTTTTTTAAGTACTCAGTGACTTTGGTTTGTTCCGAGCATTAAGGTAGTTATGTCGCGAAGGCAATCCAAAGTCACGTTCATAAAGTTTTGACATGTTGTAATTTAACTATCAAATTTTACTTGTACACAATCTCGAAGGCTTTCACTGGCCATTTGAATGAATAATTAGATCTTGAAAATCAGTCTTTTTACACGGCGGTTACTTGAGAGCTGGCGAAATTGATCTTCGATTCGAGAATTAACATACTTAGATCAAAGATAGAGAAAAAATATAAAATACTGCGGCCTCGCGGATTAATCAGAAATTGAGGCGAAAAAAAAAAAAAAAAAAAAAAAAAAATGAAGTCAACAGACTAATGTTGACTGAGCCAAATGACGTTTCCTAACCTAATTGTCGTAAAAATGAAGTCAAATCCACACTAAACAAATAATTGGTTCAATCCAGTTGGGAAAATTTTCGTAGATACTCTATTATTTTTTATAATATTATTGATGCAGACAAGCTACCACAAATAATTAATTTTTTGTCATATAGACGCTAATGTCTATGACTCCGGCGGACCGACATAGCTACCTTAAAAAAAAAAAAAAAAAAAAAAAAACCTCGGATGACGCATGTTTTAATCCGCTTCCCGGTTAATCAGGGTTCTACTGTATCTGCGTACATAGCCGCTGAGAGTTACCATGAATCACGCTGCGCAGATATCCGGTAACGAAAACAAATTTTATCCGATAGCTAGAATCTAGACGCGGGAGACTCATTTTTATTTTCACCGTTTATTTACTCGCCTCGTAGATAGGCGTAGGCGTCCTTGAGTCGACGGTGCGAACGCAGCTGGTAGCTCGACTCGTAAAAATATTGTTAAATCCGTTTCGCATCGAAAGCGCTATTCGCTGGAAACTAGGAGAAGTAATTTTCGTAGATAAAATAGCTCAAGGATAGCGCTGCGCGAATACGCCCAGGATAACATGAACTTTTGTATGCGTATGCTGTACTAAATGGAAAATATTTACTTAAGCGCGAGCGCGCCTTATCTCATCCCGAGCGGCAGCACACAGCGAGCAGCGTAAATCCCACGTCGAGTGAGAGACCCCCCCCCCCCCCCCTTCCCGACCGTGTGTCGCTTCGAGCTATTTTCTTTCATTTTATAATGTTTTTAGTTTTTCTAAATAACGATGCTAAAGATGCTAGTTTTTCCTAAGTCTCTGAGGCTATTTAATTTTCATCGCCATTTTAACGATTGTAAATCGTGTTTTACTTTGAGGTGCCAATCGTCGACCATACGCGTTCACGCCTTCGAGAAATACTCGGGGCGCACAGCAGTAGAGCAGTAGATATGTGACACGTAAGAAGCTATGCGCGAGCGCAAGTCTTACGGTTGTCGGGCCGGAAAGCACGCAGCGAGAAATCCCGTGGAACGGGAGCACGGTGTCAGTGCGAAACCGCGCGACGATGGAGGCTTTCCAACTTTTTGTTTGTTCTCCACTCGTTCGGGATGTATAAGAAACGATACCACTCATCGTATTATATCGCGGGAGGAAAGCGGAAGATCTCGCGGGTAGGAACCGGTATTACCGGGCGAGAAAATAGCGCGGAAGAGATCGCGCGCGTGTGTGTGTATGTGTGTGTGTGAGGATCTACTGTGACAGCATCGGTTGCACTCGGTTTACTTCGCGAGTCGAACCGTTAAATCGTTTTACGTGACGTACAAGTTTCACCGGTAGACACCGATTGTTACAAAGTGAACTGCAAAACTTTTCGCGTGGAGTCACTTATTTAAAATTGATGTTTATTTATTTATTTATTTATTAACGGGATGAATTCTTTTACTACATACAATAATAAAAAACATCAATAAATTGGTAAATTATGAAAGTATCTCTACAATAGGAATAATATCACCAGTTCACATCTTAATATAAAACTAGACAAAATATATTTCATTAGTTCATTATAACATTAATAATCAACACACCGGTTATTGGTCTTTGGTTATTTTGGGATAAAAGTCATTCAAAGATAAGAATTCGCCGCCCAACAACTGCTTTGAACTCACTGACCGACAGTCCGAAGTTAACTATCTCCCCAAGGGTATTGGCGAAGTTAATGATAGCTGATCTTGCTCCCAACACTCTTCTAGCCACCGGCACTGCAAACAAATTGATCCGTCTCAAGGCTATTCCAGAAGGATTTGACGTGACAATTCCTGGCAGTTGAGCAATCCATTGACAATGTTGAAAAATAATCGTTGTATAATGCTGAACAATAGGAGGGGAAAAATGTGGGTCGGATATCAACCGGAAATGGCGAGAGACTTAATTTTTCCCGCTAGAGCGTACAATCGCGAAGTAATTTTTAAAAACGCCGTTAAGGTGAAGTGAAACATGTTCTCTCTCGCTCCACCGTAAGACGAATGCCGCTATCTCTCTCACACTTCTGGCTCCGTCACGTGACTTTCACTTCCCCTTAAAAATTGAAAAAAATATGAGTTGCACTTACGAAGTCTGCGGGGTCCGCTTAATGGAAGTGGAACGTATGGGTGCGAGAAAAAAAGAGTAAAATTGTTGCAAAATATTTTGAAGTTAAGTTGATCATTAGCTCCACCTTAAGATAGTACAGGCGCGAGCTTGATTGTTAGGTAGAATGCAATTTTTTAAAATATGTTACAAACAATGCATAAAAATTCAAGCGAGGTTACCGTAAATTTATTTGGACTTAATTTAAATCCAAAGTCGACAGTTTTAGCACGGTTAATTGCGGAAACGGTTCACGATCCCGCTTTTGTTCAGTTTTATATGTAATTCGCGATTAGATGCATGTGGGAACGATAACCGTAATGTGATCCGGAGATTTCGTGGATTAAAATGGTATCGGAAAATATTGGGCTTACCGAATCTTTCAGTGATAATCCTTTATTTGATATCGGCTTTTAGTCTGTCGGCGGTGGTTTCGCTCTATACCAATATGGCGACTCTATAAATTCGCCACAGACAGATCTTTAATTATAACATCAAACGACCTTAATCGTTTGTTTCGGTTCAGCGAAAAAAAGACCTTAATCCTTTGCTATTAACAAGTAAATGAATATTTTAAAAAATCATCTGACCATTACATGAAGAAATTGTATAATTAAGGATCCGTCAAAATTTCAACTCAATCGGACGAATATATTTTGAGCTACAATGTCCGTTATTAATTGTTATTCTTTAATTGTTAATTGTTAATAAGTCCGTTGTTAATTGATATTTTTCAATAGAAAATTACAATCTTGATAAAACCTTGTTTCAATTGTGTGCAAAACCCGACCTTGCCCTTTCCAACACACGCGTTAAACAAAAAGTTGAAAATCAACTTTTTTTTTTTTTTATCAAATCCTTATGCTAGTGCTTAATCTTAGTTATTATTCGATAATTGTTAATTGGTAATAAGTCCGTTGTTAATTCATATTATTCAATCAAAAAAAATCTCGAACTTTATAACACCTTCTACTAATTGTGTGTAAAAACCTGACCTTGTCCTTCCAAAACCCGTGTTAAAAAAAAAAAAATTGAAAGTTGCCATGTTTTTTGGACTAAATGCTTATGCTGGTGTCTTAATAACCCAGCGATCACTCCATCACCTTGGCAGCTTCGATTGAAAGACGCTCGTAAGGAAACAGCACTGTCACACGCCGGTTCGCTACTTCCGTTTTCCACAAACACACTCTACTACCTTCCGTACTGCAGCGCACGTCAATCTCGTGCAATGTTTCCGATGGAATGGTGGAAGCAAATTGATAGATCGCGCGCGCTACCGGCCCGTCCGATCGGATTCCGCGGGAACGAGAGCGAACGTGTTTAATTGATACGTGACCGACCGCTTAAAAAAGTCGTTAGCAAAAAAAAGATGGCTGGTACTTACGCAGTCAGCGGCGTTCGATTGACCCGGCGAACCCTCCGGCACCTCAGCAGCTTCGATCGAAAGACGCTCGTGGGAAAACAGAACTGTCACACGCCGGTTCGCTACTTCCGCTTTTCACAATACACACTAAAACCGTTCGTGCTGTGCGGCGCACGTCAATCTTGTGTAGTGTTTCC
The DNA here is from genome assembly GCA_917499995.1 of Ichneumon xanthorius. NCBI lineage: Eukaryota > Metazoa > Arthropoda > Insecta > Hymenoptera > Ichneumonidae > Ichneumon > Ichneumon xanthorius. The sequence continues at coordinate 2,458,444 of OU824205.1, forward strand.
GATGGAACGATGGAAGAAGATTGATAGATCGCTCGCGCTGTCGGACACCACAAGAGTGAGAACGAACTTGTTTAATTGACACGTGACAAGGCGCGCGAAAAGCGTTCACCAATCACAACGTTGTTTATTGTCGACGCGCAGCATCTGCTTCGCCGCTACAAGAGTATTTATTCTTTCGTTAATCTCTCTCTGGTAACCCGTCAGTCGTCGGATTTTGTAACGAATCACGGGGCTTTAAACGAGGAACTCGATGGGAATAAACATTGACGCGCTATACGCGAAGTTGTCACGTGAATCGTAGACGGAGAGTTGGGAGACGCGCGTGCCACGACGACCTTTACGTCACGAACGCCGCGGCGAGACTGAGTGAGTGCCGCGCGACCGCGAGGCTCTCAACGTCGCGACGTGAACCAATGAAAAGCACGTCTACGCTACTAGCTCTCCCGTACCGCGAGACGCTCGCGATCGAGCAAGCAAGAAAATCGTTAGAAACTGTGAACAAGCGAGAAAGAGTTTTATCCTCGTTCTTCGTACTGTTACATTCGCGTCGCGCCAATTTTTCTAGAGTTTTGAACTCTGCGTGTGTGCGCCGCTGCCGGAGAGCTGTTACGATTGAGGGAATGAAACGGCGACGAGCTAGAGGGGACAAGGTACACAGTGCAGAGGGTAAGGTTACCTGACTGACCTCGACGCGCCGTCGCTCTCTCGGCTCGACGATTGTTTTCAAGTTTTCAACGTCCATCGCGTGCGCGTGCGCGTCCCGAGATCCGCAAGGTAAATATACCAATTCTCGGACGGTTAAGAGCATCCTCAGATTCCGGCAGTTATTAATTGGTCAAGAACTAATTTTTTTTTGTGAAAATAATCGGAAGTTAAGCTGATAGTTTCTAGCTTCCAAAACACATCGATTAATTACAAAAAGAGAAATGTTTTTTAATTACGGAAGAAAATAATAAAGAGTCCATATGTACCGGTTTTCGAACGAGGTTTTTCGTCACGGCGCTATATTCGGACACTGTATATGACAGTGTTTCGGACAATCATAGATTTCGAGAATTCTGATGTAAGTACTCAACTAGTTCATATTAATTAAAAGAAATTCTTTTCCATTTCGTTAATTAAATCAATAAAGAAATTATATATACGTGAAACAATACTGAAGATAAAGTACGTAGAAAGCTGGCTAAGCTAACTTCTGTTGTAGATCTGTCTAGATCTTCTGTCTAGCATCTGTTGCAGATAACTTTTCGATCTAGAAAATAGAAAACTCTCCATAAAATTAACCGCAACGTGATTTCTCTTTCTACAGACAACGAGGCACTTACGATACGTCTCGCCGGTAATTCATCGAGTCCGAATCGGCCGACGTTGGCAAAAAGTGTCGAAAGCTCGATCGTATTGCGCGGACGTTGCTTGAGCCGCTGATTCGAGGAAACTAATTGACGAGCCGGAAGGCAGAACTGCCGTGACGAAGAAATGGAACGCCTGCACGTGTGCAAGTACGATATATCGATAATTATACGATAAGCCTTTCTATATACGATACGAGTGTAAAATTTACGACTATCGGATGTCGCGTGACGGCTGGAGAGAAGACTGAACGGCTGATCAAGCCGCGGTCGTATAATACACAATAATAATAATCGCAATAACAATAACAGATACACAAGTGAGCAACTCGAGTTACGAGAGACTGCCTGCACTTCTCGCGGAATTCTATTGGATCTCTCAAGATCCTTTATGCATTTACCTCGAGCGTATTCCCGTTTACGTAGTTTCCATTGTATGGTCTCGCGGTTGTGTATGAATGGCGTTTATACTTTGGGTTTATATATATATATATATATATATATATATATATATATATATACACCGAGATGGAAAAATATCCGGCTCGTCCGCTCGCTAGCGTACCGTCGAGGAGCCTCTGAAATACGAGTTTTTCTATGGTGATTCGGCCGGTATGGACCTGAGACGATGGAACAGAATAGGATCCGTAATAAGAAGAGGACGTTGACGATACGCGAAACACGATATCGCTCCGTGAGTTCGAATAACATCGTAAAGTACAAAAAGATTATAAGAAAAAAATATCGAAACACAACGCCCAGGTCGGTGAAAGCTTCACGCCCAGAAGAGAACCGATGCATTTTTTTTTTTTCCTAACATTTATTGTAAATAACGATAACATTTCATAAGATAAGCGATCGAGGATTCGTCCCCGGAAAATTGTCGACCGATCCTTCGTTATCTCTGATTCCCGAGGACTATGGCGCATCCCGTGATGACGATGAATGACTGTTTGTTCGTTGCCGAGTGGCGAGGACGAGAGATAGATAGAGAGTGAGAAAGTGTAGACAGATATATATTTTGTTTTTTTTTTTTCGTTTGTTTTTCGTCGGCTGATGTGATAGGCGCCAGTCCGGATGAGCGTGTAACGTTAATGATGACGATGACGATGACGATGATGCACGACCGACGCGATTTTTCCAACGGGCAATGTAATACAGAAGGTGTTTTACGACGCTGGGGCTGAAAGATAAAAATGTCAAGATTAAAAAAAAAACGAACAGATCTCGTATCTTCGATGTTTATGGTCTATCCATCCGGGAAGGTTCGACTAACCTTCGGCGGGTGCGGGTGCTGGTGCCGGTGCTGGTTCCGGTGCTGGTGCCGGTGCTGGTGCCGGTGCGGGAGGAGGCGCAGCTTCTGCCGGCGGTGCATCTGCTGGGGGCGCCGCTTCCGCGGGCGGTGGAGCAGCCGCAGCCGCGGGCGGTGGAGCAGCGCCTGAAATACAACACACATGGTTAATAATAATAATAGCAATAATACGGCGTATTCATAATTTTCTCGAGATAAACATAGTCGAAAATTAATTTGTACACTGAGAGAAGCATCTTGTGAATATGACTAGGGGAGAACGGGGCAAAATGGCACAGCGGGGCAAAACGGGATAATGGGACATTAGCAATTTTCCCATAAGGATGGTGGTCCGTGGGTCAAAACGGGGTTGCAAACGCGCTATCGTTAGGACAAAATGGAGCATCCAAAAATTACTGGGAAATTGAGTTTGGCCCTCACTGTCCCATTTTGCCCCGCCCTCCCCTATATCGCTTGAGAGATATCACCATGGCACATAGTAGTACGGAACTGGGACGCCACCTATCACGGTAAGTACCGGATTTATAAGATTTTTTTTTCCTAATGCATGCACGTAAAATCCCGCTTTCCATTCTCGTGAAGTGTGCGCAGAAAGGCACTTTTTCGCATAGCGTGCGGGAAAAGTACTGCGCATGCGTACAAACGCGATATGGTCTTTTTTCCCGCACTAGTGTGAAAAAGTGCCTTTCTGCACACACTTCGCAAAAACGAAAAGCGTGATTTTCATGAATTTGTTAGGAAAAATTATGTGAATGTCATGGGCGTAGGAAACCGGATTCCTGACTCATGTGAATGCCGCACTCGCCTTCGGCTCGGCAGCCATTTCCACACTCTTCAAGAACTCCTTTTCTACGCCCTTGCCATACAAATAACTATTGTAAATATGGTCAAAATTCTTGAAAACTCTGGGACTTTCTGCCATGGGTAAATTTTCTTAGATGACCGGTAGTTTTTACTATATTCTTCTCTCAGTGGAGAAAAGCTCGACGAGTTTTCATCAGCAAGGTAGATACTGACCTTCCGCAGGCGGTGCGGCGCCTTCCGCGGGCGGAGGCGCTGCCCCGTCAGCTGGTGGTGCGCCCTCCGCCGGTGGTGCAGCTTCTGTATTAACAACAAGTACATTTACACTCATAGTACAAATGAAATACATAGTAAATTATTGAACAGTAAATTTGCACTCTTTTCTTTGGAGCCACATAATTTTGGTAAAACTACAATAGGCCAATCGTCGTATGGCCGAAACTCATGGGTCCGAACGTATTTTATCCAAACAGTCAAATTTCCGAAACGTTATTTTTCCGAATGGTCAAATTTGCAAAACTTGATTATTCCGAATCTTCACTTCAGCGAAAGTTACTCTTCGGAAATAGTAATTGACCGAACGTTATTCCTCCGAATCGTCATTTAACCGAACGTCATTTTTCCAAATAATAATTTTCCCGAACGTCATTTTCCAGAATTGTAAAATTTTCAAACATCAAGTCACTGAATCGTCATTCGTCCGAATGGCCAATCCACCGAATCACGAAACTAAAAAATGTAATTAGTCTAGTCTAGACTAGTCTACTGAATCCCAGAGATTCAGTACGAATCGATTCGGATATATGACCTTTCGGATAAATACTATTTGGAAGAATGGCGAGATTCGGCGACTTGACGTTTGGAAATTTGACGATTCGGGGAAATTAAGTTCGGTGAAGTTAGTATTCCGTAAAATGACGTTCGGTCAAATGACGATTCGAAGGCTGAATACTATTTCCGAAGAGTAACGTTCGCTGAAATGAAGATTCGGAATAATACAGTTTCCCAAATTTGACGATTCGAAAAAATAAAGATTCGGCAGTTTATGATTCAGAAAAATAAAGTTTCGGAAGTTTGACTATTCGGATGAAATGCGTTCGAATCCATGATTTTCGGCCATACGACGATTCGGCCGATTGCAGTTTCGGTAATATGACGTGGCTTCTTTTCTTTCCTTCGTTAGGTGTTTTCTTCACTTTTGTTTTTTTCTTTTCTTTTCTGTTTTTTCTTTCCCTCGATGGTACGAACAATAAATAACGAAGGTTTAAATACCTGCTGGCATTTCTCCGCCTGCGGCCACAACGGCCTCCGCTGCGGCTTTGGCAGCCGCTATCGCGGCCACGGCGGCCGCTGCAGCCTCCTCGGCCGCTTTGGCAGCGGCTGCCTGTGCCGCCGCCTGGGCCGCTGCCTTAGCAGCTGCAGCTTCCTCGGCGGCTTTAGCTGCGGCGGCCTCCTCCGCCGCTTTCGCCGCTGCGGCCGCTTCCGCAGCCGCGGCCTCCTCGGCCGCTTTGGCCGCTGCCGCTTCCTCTGCAGCTTTCGCCGCTGCTGCAGCCTCTGCCGCCGCCTGCAATTGCACAATAGTTCTTTGCGATACTGCTCCGAAACGGGGGACTTTCGACGAAGGTTGTGAAATTGGCCGCACGAGCCGGAGGCAAGTGCTGTCTGTTGTACGAGCCGAAGGCGAGTGTTGTCCACTTATCAACCGCCATCGGAAGTCCGCTTTTTCGCACGAGTATTGCATACTACTTTATGTCACTCAGTGGGAAAATGGCGGTTTTTTCGCCCGCTTCGCGTGCGAAAACAACCATTTTCACACCTTGTGAAATAAAATTTTGTTCGATACTCGTGCGAAAAACGTTTTCTGAACTCGTGTGATTGCAACACTCGCCTTCGGCTCGTGCTGCAAACTCACACTCGTCAGAAAAAGTTTTTTCGCACTCGTATCGAAATGTACTATTTTGTAACAAATGCACAAAAACTGCCCCTTGTTATGCCCGCAGCGTGGCAACAAGGTAACTAGACTGTTACAAAAGCGTACGAAAAATAGCTGGAGCGTTAAAGAAAAATGTGCGATAATAGTAATTTATTACACTTGGTGCGAAAATTTCAGTTTTCCGCACACTTTGCGTGCCCAAAACCCCCATTTTCACACCTCGTGAAGTAAAATTTGATACTATACTCGTGCGAAAAACTTTTTCTGAACTCATGTGATAAAACTTTTTCTGTCGAGCGCTGCAATCACACGAGTTCAGAACAAGTTTTTCGCACGGGTATCGTATCAAACTTTACTTCATAAGGTGTGAAAACGGGAGTGTTGCACACGCGAAGCGTGCGTAAAACTGCCATTTTCACACCGAGTGTAATAATATTACATTTCGATACGAGTGCGAAAAACTATTTTTGACGAGTGTGAGTTTGCAGAACGAGCCGAAGGCGAGTGTTGCAATCATACGAGTTGAGAAAACGTTTTTCGCACGAGTATCGAACAAATTTTTATTTCACAAGGTGTGAAAATGGGGATTTTCGCACGTGAAACGTGCGAAAAATCCGCCATTTTCCCACCGAGTGAAATAAAGCAACTAATGTGATTTGCGCATGCGCAGTATTCTTTTCGCACCTCTCACCAATAAAGCGCCAATTTCGCCGGGCTTTACAGCCACGATAAGGGGAACTTTTTGTGCACACGTTACAAAAATACTAATAATAAAAAGCCAAAGGCATGCAAACGAAATAAAAAAGAACATCGAACACGTATTTCGGGCGATACGAGGCACGGAAAATGGAGCTCAAAGGGACAAAGTAACGAAGTTTCGATACGATCCGCAGGGGATGAATATGGTAACATTTTTTTTTACACATTTTCGTTGCGCATCCATTATCACGTTTTCAACGGTATGTTTATCTAGCCGTAAATTCGGAAACCAGGAACGAAATACGACGATGGGATGCGCGACAATGCATCGTTGTCCGCGGACGAGCGGTGGAGAACCATTTGCATTACGCACTCGGATGGAGTCCCTTGTCTGTTTGTTTATAGGAAACATATATAACGTCGCGTATAGCAAACTCGGTCGCGTGTACAACTAACTGTGGATGTGGGGTTGATGCGAAAAACGATTGGTTACGAGAGGGTAACACGCCCCCCCCCCCCACCCACCCCTCCGAACAATTCGAGAAATTAATTATGTGCGAACCCGCCGTTGTTGCAGGCATGATTTGAATAGTATGGCAACGCGCGAGCGCGTTCACGAGCGCTAGTCTGTAGCATCGTCGAAACTAGAGTTTGAACGGAGTGCTGCAACGTCAACGAGAGGAACGTGTAAATGGTTTCTAGTGCATAGCAGCGAACGCCGCGTATCGAAAGCTTCTAGCCGGCACTGAACAAGCTTGGCGAAGGGACGGGGTGGGGAAAAGAGTCACACTATAGCGAATCGTTATTAAGCGAAAACCTCGTTAGTATCGTACCTACCACCCGAGCCTTCAGAACCACAACGCTCACATCATCGTCGATTCCGCTCGACCCCCTCCCCATCGGTACCAATTCTCGTTTCTACAACCGCGTCTCCCGCAACGAGGAATCTCGCGCAATCAAAATTTTGCCTATGTAACGGGTTGCGGAACTCGGATACGCACTGAGAGAAAAAAAAACGGGGATGGAGCGAACATACATGAACGCTTGAGCCAACCGAATGTGATTGGCTCAATGACGATTTAGGTGGTTCAACCACCAAGAGGTTGAGTTAAACTACATAAACTTGACTCAACCTCTCGGTGAAATTAAATACGGCGACATCAATGGTGAACTTGAACCGATCGACTTCATTGAGGTTGAGTCAATCTCAATTTGAATCAATCAACCTCAATTTGAATCAATCAACCTCAATTTGAATCAATCAACCTCAATTTGAATCAATCAACCTCAATTTGAATCAATCAACCTCAATTTGAATCAATCAACCTCAATTTGAATCAATCAACCTCAATTTGAATCAATCAACCTCAATTTGAATCAATCAACCTCAATTTGAATCAATCAACCTCAATTTGAATCAATCAACCTCAATTTGAATCAATCAACCTCATCGAGGTTGAGTCAACCTCAATTTGAATCAATCAACCTCACTGAGGTTGGCTCAGAATCGATGAGGTCTATTGGTTCAAGTTCACCATGAGTTTTGCCGTATTTAACCTCCCCGCGAGGTTGAGCCAACCTTATGTTGTTAACTCATCCCCTCGGTGGTTAAGCCACCTAAATCGTCATTGAGCCAACCATATTTGTTTTGGTCAACCTCTCATGTGTGTTCGCTCTATCCCAGATTTTTCTCTCAGTGCGTGTACGCGAGACCAGCTCGTGGATGTATCGCGTGCATTGAGAACATTCATTTTTGCATAATAATAATAATAATGTCGATAAGTTATTATGATTATGTAAAATCAATGTTCTTCACATGTTCGGTGTGGTTGATTTCGGAAAGTACTGAAATGTGTTGATGTTGGGAATGCATACGAGACATATCCCTATTTTTTCCATAATTCGTTGATTGTCTATGAGTGGAAATTTGTCCTCTGTAACGGGCTTCGGAATTCGGATACATATATGAGATAGCTAGTGGATGTATCGCGTGCATTATCAACTGCAAGGGAGATTCGTTGAGGGTTTTGTATAATCCCTAATGGGATGATGAAAAGATGGTCAAAAGAAATTAACCGTGTGGAAGTACTGAGAACATTAATTTTTGCATAATAATAATAATAATGTCGATACGTTATTACGATTGTTATGTAAAAACAATGTTTTTAACATATTCGGTATGGTTGATTTCAGAAGGGACTGATATTTGTTGTTGTTGGGAATGCATTTGAGAAGCATTCGCATCTTTTCCCTTGATTCGTTAATTGCCTACGAGCTGAATTATACTGACTTGAAGACAAACCACAGTCTTACAGACAATAAACACGAGAAAACATCGTGAACGGTGAGCTGTAGAAAAAAAAGTAAAGAATTGGAAAAAATGTTGGAATTGGGTTACACAAAACACACGTACTGCTCTTCTGCTTCTTCTCTTTTGTAGCTGATGCTTATTTTCTTTCTTATTTTTTTTCTCTTATACATAACAAATCTTAAGTATCGATAACTTTCGTCCGGGTAGAGACACATTGGGATCGACGAGAAAGAAAAAAAAAACTACATCATTATTGACACTGGTTGTTAGAGATAATTTGATATTTTTCTGTTTGTTTTTTTTTTGTTTACGCGCTTATTTTTTTTTTTTTTTGTAATACACAGGCGATAATTTCACCGATTACGATTAGTGTTAATTAACTGGGGGCTTCGTGGGGCACTCGGTGATCTTCCGACATTTGGGGCTCTGACGACAAAATTCTTGATAAAAATATATTTTATATATATTTATATGTGAAGTAAGGATTACGAACGAAAATTATTCTGGAACTGCATACAGTAGGATAACGGGGGTAAAAGATGGTCGAGTATCGACATGGGACTTATATGGATTTTTTGTGGCATTGCGACATGAATCTTGCAGGCTCTTTCATTCAGAGTATTTTTTTTTTTTTTTTTGGGTGAACGTCTCTCATGCCTCGACTTCCTCCTCCTTTACCTTCTTCTCCTCGCCCTTCTTCGACCAGTCAGGTTTCTTCTGCAAAAACGAGAAAATCAGAAGCATTAGCATTGTCCAATCGGATACGAATCGATAATTCTATTTCTTTCTACGAACTATAATTGTTTTGAACTAATGATCTGAGGATGGGTTAAAAAACAAGCAATTGTTTATTTTTGGATCACACTTTCGGGGAAAACAAACGAGATGCTGTACAAGGATGCTCGGTTTAAGGTCGTATTAGCGGACAGTTCGACTTCACGTGAGTTCAGAGAGAATTGAGAGAGAATTGCGAACACTTCTCAATGGGATAAAAATCTGAAAAAAATCAAGCATATGGAAGGTGCTGAAAAGATTAATTTTGCATAATAATAATCCCAAAATGTTATAAATAGACGAATAAAAAAAAATTGTTCATCATATCCCCCGGAAACTTAACTTTTTGTTCGTATAAAAACAATTTGTTAATCTTTTTGAATACATATGAATTTTTTTCAGAATTTTGTATCATTTTTGAAAATGACGTTTTTTTATTAACTAAAAACGCAATTTTAAAAAATTACACGAAATTCTGAAAAAATTCATGCGTATTCAGAAAAATTAACAAATCGTTTTCGTTAAAACAAGTTAGGTGCCGGATGATTTGAGGGGACATTTTTTTTCGTTGATTTGTTAATAACATTTTGGAATTATTATTATGCAAAATCAATCTTTTCAGCTCCTTCCATATGGTCGATTTTTTCAGATTTTTATCCCATCGGGATGTGTTCGCAATTCCTATCTCAATTCTCTCTGACTCAGACTGTCCGCAAGTACTACCTGAACGTCCCAACTAAATTATCTAAGTACCAATCACTTCTTTTTTTTTTCTAAACATTGAAGTTACCATAACGACTGACGAAACATTCAATCAACAACGCGCAGCAAGCAATGTTTTTTTTGTCGTACATACAGATGCAGAGTGCTCGTTAACTCTTAACTAAGTTATTTTTAACTAAATTTTATTTTTTTCGATCGTTCTATTAAAAAAAAAAAAAATCAATAACATTCCGAGTTCTACGAGTTTAGAGGTTTTACCTTCTCTTTTGACGCGCTCTGCGAACATAATGCAAAAAAGCAACATAATTAGTTAACGACGGACGTGGACAGTGAAGCATTTGACAATAAAATTAATACAAAGAAAAAAAACATTTAACAACTCTGCAGCTCGATCGTCGATCGAACGTCGAGTCTTTCGGACTGCACAGCGATTAACTACACATTTATATAGCCACTGAAGCTTGGCAGCGAATTTCTTTCCAGGTGTCGAAATGTTGCTGAAAATAGCTGTAAATTACTTTCAATTTTCTACGAAAAAAAAACAATGAAAAATAACAAATCTACCAAATAATGTCGTGTGTGAGTAAAAGCGTGTTTGACTTCGTTACACATACGTAGTGAGCACTCTCACCTTGTCGCCCTCTCGTAATCGGCGGTAATTCATTTATTTATCGAAAACGTTTATGTAAAAAATTAATAATAATAATAATAATGTCGTGTGTAAAAAATGAAAAAAATTCGCGACGCTAATGCTTCGTTTATTTTTAATGTACTTCCGAAGAGAATTTATATTCAATGTAGGCAATATAGTTCGTGTTCTGTTCTGTTTCGAGGCTCTGTGTCAGTTTATTATTTCTTCGTCTGCCACTCTGCCTTCTCGGACTTCTTCGGCTGTGAATAAATAAAAACAACACCGTAGCCTACAGTGATGACTAGTAGTGGTTGTGACGAGTAGAATGAGTAATAAAAGCTTGGCGCTTCGCCCAGTCAAGGACATTTATCGTTCAACCCTTCAATGACCCCTTGTCCAATGTACCGTATTCGCTACGGTGGCGAAACGGCTATCTTTGAAACGGCTATCTTTGAAACATATTCGTTTAATAATTAATCGAAACATTTTAGAAAAATTTTATAAATTGAATTTACAATTTTTAAAATAAATTGGATTTAATTTAGTTGATTAAAATCGAAGGTCATTTAATTTATAAAAATTTACTTTCACAACATTGGCATTTTTGATTACTTATTTTTTTATAATGATTCTAGTTTTTTTTTATTTACGAACAGATATCGTCGTTCTGCGTGACCGCTGAAGGGTTAAACGTAATCCCATTTCATATTCTCTTAATTTTGAATCCAAACATTTCAGAAAAATTTGTATACCTTTATTTTTAATTAATTGCATTTATTAAAATTTACTTTCACAGAATTATTCTCTTCGATTACTTATTTGTAAAGAGTGATACTAGTTCAAACAAATTTTGAACATATATCGTTGTTCTCCGTGACGGTTGAAGGGTTGAACGTAATCCCGTTTCATCGGCGTGTATTTCTCGCCCGAGATATTTTCTAATCGCCTTGAGTAGGCGATGCGTTGTCAGATTATACATAAATCGAGTGGGACTGCATGGTATGACGAAAACGAGTAAAAAATAAGTAAAATTCACATAGACAACGCGAGACGTAAAAAAAAGCCACAGGACTGACACAGTGTGGACAAAAGGCGAGAACTTTTGGATTGCGGGAGGATGTTAGAGACAAAAAAATAATTCTTCATCGGGATGAAAAATTGAAACGATTTACCTGTCTCGCCAATACAAAAAGTCAGCTGCGTCGAATTTGTATTTTTCAAAAAATAAACCTCACCCATAGACTCTCGTCTATCCAATTGAAATTATTTTCGGAGTCAAAGTTTAAGAAAAAAAAAATTAATATAAAAAAAAAGACTCCTTACCTCCTTGTCCTCTTCCTCGAGGGTAAATTCCTTCTTCTTAACCTGCTTCAATTGGTTTCTGAAGTTGAACTCGGCCGCCTTCTTCTGAAGCTTGGCGAATTTGTTTTCGTACTTGGAGACCTTCTTCAGGGTAGGCTTCATGCTGTGACAGAACGATCAGCCGTTTTTTAAAAATTTCGAATTTTTTTTTAATTCTCTCAATCGAGGCTCAACGCTTATTGACTCACAATTTTCCTCGGAGGTCGTTGACCTGGCTGTTGAGCTCTTTGATCTGATTGGAACGAAGAAGACAGTTAGACTTTTCTTTTATTTCTCATTTTCTTTGGAGTTTTTCAACAGCGGTAATAAGCGTTTGCAGCGAATTTTATTATCTCGAACTGATAATTTTTTTTTCTATTTTTCTAACAACCTCTTTATTATTTTTAGACCGAAAAGCGAGTCTCTCCAATAATTGCTTCACTCGCTCGAGTATGATAAATTGCGAGAAGAGGCTGGAGCTCGGCCAGAAGTCATCACGGTGAATAATAAATACTGTCAAGCGCGGATACTATTCACCGTGTACTACAAGCAATTCGTGTGTAGAACGTAGAAAAAAAAAAAAAAAAAAAAAAAAATTGGCATTTTGAAGAGGAACGCAACGCGCGCGCTACAACGAAGCACATTGAAGGTGCGGATTTTTTTTTTTTGCACAGCGTATTTTTTTTGTAGAACGTTAAAACACTTCTTACTGTTAGAACATTGAAACAGCCACTACAAATTTTTTTTTTTTTTATGACTATTGACAAACATGCAGATGGAAGGGATTTCGACGAGGATACGCGTTCTACTGGAGGCACAGTTACGATTTTTTTTTATAGGGACGCGGATGGGGCTGAACGCATTGGATTTTTTTTTCTTCATCTTTTGGCTACTCAACGGATGAAAAATGATGCGCCTTTATGGTCGGCTCAGGGACCGAGATGGCGGTGCATTTCGGGGTTTTAAAACAATATACCGAGTCAAGATCGAGTCGGAGCTTAGTCGAGACGTCGGTATATACGGAGTGTCGGTAGGGTTCGAATGACGATTTTTTAACCATTTTTTAAATCGTCATACATTCGGGGTTGTGTGAAATCAGCCGGTCATGATCAGCCGCTGGAATTCGTCGGGTGCATTCTCCGGAGTTGTGTAAACACTGTGCATTAATTACTCGGGTTAAAACAAGATTAAAGAAATAAATTATTGTGACAAAAAAAAACTTGGATTTATGGTTCGTGTGCTTCGGTGCAAAATCATTTACAAATTTCAACCAAGACTCTTATTCGATGGTAAAAAAAAATTGACAACAAAAATTGGTCGCGTTTATCCGGACAGAACGACGGGTGCAAACTAGACGGGATTTTGCTTTAATCTCTCGATGCGACAAGAACAATAATTGTCGTAATCGTACAACACTCGCTTTCTCTCTCCCTCTCTCTCTCAGGGGGTGAACGAAACAAAAAAAAAATGAAGAAGAAAAGACAAGAACAACAATGGAAAAAAAAATGTTTATCACACGCGTCCATCTTTGTGAGAGTCTTAAGTACGGGGAAAAGAGAGGAGGGTGACACTTGAGGGCGACAGTACGTAAAAGGGGTTGCTTGCTGGTTTGTGTACTATATCGTCAACGGTATCGAGAATAAGGCACATTTACATCCCCACCACTCACAACTGTACCAGAAAATAAATCTACCAAAAAAGACAGCTCTAACAATTCTACCGCATGACAACTCTACCAGAAAACATCTCTTTCCATATTCCACACAGAGAGAAAAAATCAATTGAGTCAACAAAATGTGCGCTTACGGGTGGCGAAACAAATGTTTGGTTGATCGAAAGGAATACCTCGGTGATCGAACTAACAGGCCGTCGAATCAAATGTTTCTCTACTTACTATGACAATTGTTTCGTTCGGTCAACCAAAAATTTATTTCGCCATCCGTAAGCGCTCAGTTTGTTGACTCAATCGATTTTTTTTCTCAGTGAAACTCTATCGTATTAAAACTCTACCAAAATCTTTACCGGAGAGTAACAAAAACTCTACCGAAATTGAAATAAAACTCTACCGAAATTGAAATAAAACTCTACCGAAATTGAAATAAAACTCTACCGAAATTGAAATAAAACTCTACCGAAATTGAAATAAAACTCTACCGAAATTGAAATAAAACTCTACCGAAAGTGAAATAAAACTCTACCGGAATTGAAATAAACTCTACCGAAATTGAAATAAAACTCTACCGAAATTGAAATAAAACTCTACTGAAATTGAAATAAAATTCTACCGAAAGTGAAATAAAACTACCGAAATTGAAATAAAATGCTACCGAAAGTGAAATAAAACTCTACCGAAATTGAAATAAAATTCTACCGAAAGTGAAATAAAACTCTACCGGAATTATAATAAAGCTCGTATACCGGTAGAGTTTTATTTCCATTCCGGTAGGGTTTTATTTCCATTCCGGTAGAGTTTTATTTCCATTCCGGTAGAGTTTTATTTCCATTCCGGTAGAGTTTTATTTTGATTCTGGTAGTTTTTTACTTTCTGGTACAGATTTTCGTATAGTTCTGATACGTAGAGTTGTAATATATGGTAGATATATTTTCTGGTTGAATTGTGAGTGGTAGGGATGTAAATGTGCCGAGAATAATGGGAAATAACGTATGGCGTCGTAATTACATTCGTGTGTTATACTGCGTGGAACAACAATTTATAATTCCCTCCGTGTAATTTTCGAGCGAGGCGCGTCCTGTCCTTTTCAATTGCGGCTCATTTTTTTTATCTTCCGATTATCAATCAACGTACGAATATGAAGCGCCACACTTACCAAGCGTGTGACTCAAGCCGTTGGAAAAGAAATGTAATTGAAAAAACAAATTAACAAACAGTTCTTTGTTATTTGTATTATTATTTTTTTTTTTTAATCAAAACCTATCGTGGAAACTATGAATCGTTATTCCATCGAACGAAGAGATTCCCGAAAGCTCTAAAATTCTACAACGGAACTGGGGAGGTTCACGGGAAAAACAATTTTAAGCCGTGCAGCTTTGTTAGCGATGAAGATAAAATTATGACCTCCCCCCCCCCCGCCCCCGCGTATTGAGTAAATATTAACCGAACGAAATTTTAAGGTAGGGGACCGAGCAACGAGACAATGTGATTTTGCACCGTACACACAGAGACACACAATGTAAAAAAAAAAAAACAATAAAAAAATAAACAGTCCGAATATCTCTGAATAAATGGAGAGCAACGAAACAACAATTTGTTTTATCTCTCTTGTAAGAAAATATATCTTAGCGGTGCTTTTTTGTCATTAGTAGAAAGCATGGATGACGATCTATTAGGCTATTTTTTTTTCAAGGAGCTGAGTAGGTGGAAAGACAGAATAGACAAAATGGACAGAATAAACAGAACAAGGCGAGGAACGAGAGAGAGAAAGAGCGAAAGTAAGAGCGAGAAAGAGAGAAAAGCGAATGATGGCACTTCATATTGTCGAATAGTTTTTTTCTATAAAAAAAAAATGTATCTTCGTGATTTAATAAATATGATTTTTAGTTTTTTTTTTGTTTAATATAAGATGTACGTACGGGGAAATATCGATTCGGGAAAAACTAAAAAGGACAGGCGAGATGCAAGACGGGCCAAGTTTTTCAAAAAGAATCGGCTGTGATCTCATTCGGGCGATGCTCTCTTTTTCGGTTTAATTGCATCGCTTTTGAATATATATATATATATTTATGATTGTTTTTTTAACCTAGCAATAATCGTCGATACCGGGCTCGAAGACGCGCTGAATATAATATGGGAGTTTCAGTATCGAAATTCCGAGAGCCAAGCGTCAGAATTCTCGTTTACAAATTGCTAAGTGTTGCCTTTGTGGCGTTTTTGTTTTTCTCGATAAAGCGAAAAAACGCTCGCCGGGCCCTCGGGATTGGCGATCGGGGTTCGATGAAGGGTTGTATATTGTACCTCGTAGTCCCTTTTTCGTACTTCACGCTCCAAATCCCACTTCTGACCCTCACAAACGTAGACGCGGTCATAACACTCTTGGCAATACTCCTTCAAGTCCTCTACAAGAACACACGTTTACCGGTCAGATAATTTTGTCTCGTCGCAATAAAGGCCAGCTAGTTGTATCCTCGTTTCCGTTTATTATTGCGGGCACGGTAACGAGAACAAAATATTAGCTCATCTCGCAGAAGCGCAAAGGTGTGAACGCATATATATTTTTTTTTTGCTGCTTTTTTTATTATTAGATAGAAGAGCTGCCGAGAAGAAGCACTTTTTATTTCGTCATGTTGCGACGTTTCGTCAAACTGCTGGCCAAACAAAACGCGACTCCGATCGAAGTTCTGTACGCAAATGTGTTGCGAGAGAGAGAGAGGCAATTTTTTTTTTTTCATAGTTTTATTCGAAACCCGATTGCAGATTTTTTGTTTTTTATTTTTTTTTTATTCTGTGTAGTTGTGAGGGTGTGTAGTTTTTTTTGTGAGGGCTGCGTGAAAAGCGTGAACGCACGGAACGATGGAAATACCAAAATTTATTGCGTTGATGCACTCAATGGAACTATTGATATATATGGATATATTTAAAAAATAATGAAGAAAAATATTTTTGGCAGTTTCATCGTACTCAACGGATCCCCGTGGCGTTTTACACATTTTGTCAGTGTCCGAACTCTGAACTCATCATCAGTTATATATAAAAATATATATGTGCATATGTGTATATATGCTTTATAAAAATCTGAATAATCGATAAAAACCTTCGTCTACTTGAAGTTAGTTACCTCAAAGTCTTTCAATCTATTTTGCCTCTCGAGATCAAACTTATCACCCTCGAGTGCGTATAATTTGTTCCAGTATCCCGCGCAAATCGTCTGGAGCTCGGCTAAAAATACAAGAATTCACGAAATGGGGAGAGTCACGAACCGCCCTCGATGTCTCTCAAAAAATCTGAACGAAGAACCCTGCCAGAATAACTTATTACAAAAAAAAACGCCGTAGAATTTTTTGTTCCTCCGAATATGCTCTTGAGGACCACCGTTTTGGGGAATGCGAAATTGGGATAAAAAAAAATTAAAGAAAGCCAAGGAATGAATACTGGAGGTTTCTACCAAACAAGCCTAAATCGGATGTACCAAAATTACGAATACGATAGCTAAAAAAATGGTTTCAAACGAACTTCTACATTAAATTCCATGGAATTAAAAAAAACTTCATACACTGCCGCTAAGCGTCGAATTTTAAGACGTTAGTTTTAACTTAAGATGGCTCTTGAGGTCGAACTTAAGTCTGAACTGAAATTCGACTGTAGTTCGAGTTCAAACTTAAGTTTCACCTTAAGATCCAACTTAAGTTTGAACTTAAGATCCAACTTATGTTTGAACTTAAGATCTAACTGAACTTTGAACTTAACATCCAACTTAAGATCGAACTTAAAATCTTAAGTTTGATCTCAAGAGCGATTTTAAGTTCAAGCTAACGTCTTATAATTCGACCCTAAGATAATATACACTAGCTCGGTACTTTATAGTTTTCCCTTCGCCACCGCGTTAATTGTTTCTGCCGCTGCGCATTGGCTAAGATTAAACAATAATGAATCAACAACTGAGGCGCTCTGCTGTCGCATGGGGATGAATCGCAAGTGCGGCCTACTTTTGCTCTAGCTCCAACCTACGAGATACTTTCTACTAAAATTAAGAGAATTATTGAAGTCGAGAGTTATTTCTGTTTCAATTTTTTTTCAAGTAAATAAGAAAAAAACCGATCTAACGCGTTTACGAAACTCATTCTATAGACCTCAAAGTCCTTCCTGGATACTTCGAATTCGAGATCGTACTTCTCCTCCTCGAGTGTGTTGATCCGCTTGTGATACTGGGTCAGTATTGACTTCATGCTCGCTGTCAAATTCGAGGAAGACAACAATTTATAAAACACCGATCCAATTCGATCGTTTTTTTTTTTTAAGGAAAAAAAATATATCGAGAATCTCTCTTGCCTCGTGTCGAGATCACGCTTCGAGCGCAACCTATTTACGACGTTCTAAATTTTCCGCAACTGTCTCCATGTAATATCCCCCGATTTATAAATAGTATGTAGCGTAAATCGGGTTTATCTTGTGCGTGGGATCGGTTTCGGGCAGTGATGCAAGTCTGGACGTATACTTAGAGGCGAAAGTGTGTTGTATAAATATAGTACAGAGCGACGAACGAGTACGCAACGATAATGACAAAAGAAAAAAAAATTGCAATTAAAAAAAAGAAAAATAAGAGATAAACACAAATTCAGCGACGACACGTGTTTTTTTATAGCTAAATAATAGAAGTGATAATTAAAGTAGATGAAAGTATGACAAATAAAAAATAAAAATAAAAACAAAATAAGAAAGTAGAAATAGTATAATGACGAAAGAGACAGCACATTCTCATTGCCGAGAGATTTGTTAATTCGAACTGCTTTGGTTGCGTGAAACAAATGAAATTAAATATAAATGAAGAGAAGACGAGAAGATAAATAAAAATTAAAGTCGAGAGAGATGCGAAGCTCGCGAAACACGAAGTTACGATTAACGCTCGTGCTCTTTTTTTTTTGCTTGTTTGTGCTGGCTTGCTTGCTAATTTTTCACTCCTTTGAAAAAAGGAGAGAAATTACTACCTCGTAATCCTTTTTCTTTACGATATACTCGACATCGAATTTCTTGTCCTCCAACGCGCAGATCCTATTGTAGTAGTCGCGCAGGATTTTCTTAACGTTCTCTGCGTGTCAAGCGAAATAAATGTTTAATGTCTCGTGTTATATCAGAGCCGACAAGTTTCTTCTTTTCTCCCGGGATTCCGAAAATCATGTACAGATTCGAAGAACTTTTATTTCTATTTTTTTTTGTTTTTTTTTTTCGTTCTGAATGTAACTATGGAACGTGTTGTCTCGTGTAGTATAAAAGTTCATTCCCGAGATTTTTTTCGTTGTACTGTATGCGACGATCGCGAAAAGAAAAAAAAATTGCTCGAGAGCCCAACGACATGTACGTTCGAATTTCAATCACAAGACATTTTTCTTTTTTTTTATGCATCATGAAAAATTACGAGAGCTACGAATCGTTCGATACGATCGATCGATCGGCGAACGAATTATCTGGAAGAAAACTTGATAATAATCCACAATAAATTTCATCCACTATTTCATCACGAACTACAAGGAAAAATTAATAAATAATAATAATAAATAAATAAGTATGTACCTTCGCTAACGTTCTCGGTGTCTTTCGGCTTTCCGCAACGCTCCTCGATAATGCGCCGTCTCTCGGCAGCTTTTCTTTCCTGCTCTTTCTTCAATTCCTCCGCCGCTTTTTTACGCAGCAATAACTGTGGAATTTGAAAAATAATATTATTATCAATAATAATATAATTATTATAAATAATAATATATTTATTAAAAATAATAATATATTTATTAAAAATAATAATATATTTATTAAAAATAATAATATATTTATTAAAAATAATAATATATTTATTAAAAATAATAATATATTTATTATAAATAATAATATAGAAGAAGACAAAATTGGGTCTACGCACTCTGAGTTTCTTCTTCCTGTCCGGTGTCATGAAACCCTTCTTGGCCTTTTTAGCCTTGGAGGCCTCTTCGAGACGGGCGCGGACCTCCGCCCTCTTCCGGTCCGTCTCCGCCTGCTTCCTCTTCTTTTCCTATACATGGCCAGTGTGAAATTTTTTTTGAGTCTCGAATCTAGGGTATCAAAAACTTTTCTCTCGGCTCGCGTCTCGTTAACGGCCGAGCCTCGCTAGTTCCCTCTTCGACGTTCGATAAATTTTCATTTTTTTATAGTAATAATTTTTTAAATGTGCATTTGACCGAGGTACTGAGAAAAAAAATTAAGCTGTGAATTTACAGTTATTCAATTTTAAGCCTCATTCGCGATAATAAAAAAAGTGTCTATTTATTATTAATCGTGAGTATTGAAAGTCTGAGGTGTTATTGTGATTGTGGTCGACGGATCGAAAACGTTTCGACCCCGTAACTGCGACGGATTCTAATCACACGAATCCACAAACGCGATCCGATTATTACGTACATCCTCGATGCGCTTCCTCTGAAAAATAACAGAAACAGAAAAACCTCTCGTTAATCGAATAATACATAACAATAATCGTGGCTATTAATGTGCGAAATAATTGCTTTATTTTAATCGAACTTGTAGAGAGAAAAATAAATAAATATAATGTGCGAAATAATTGCTTTATTTTAATCGAACTTGTAGAGAGAAAAATAAATAAATATACAGCTCGCATGCAGGAAGCGACAAGTGACAAACGACAGGCATATGTACGACACATAGAAACGACACTTTTTCTACTTTACCCAAGACAATCGTGTGCTGTATTCGTGTAGTTTTTTTTTTTTTTTTTTTTTTTCTACTCTGCCACTAATCTCGACTGGTGGTGTAAAATGAATATATGTACACTAAAGTCACTAGTGAGTGTACGTGAGAGCGGTTTAAAAAAAAATCGATTTTTTTTATCGCTTTGACCGAGAGGTATTTTTCAGTGAATAAGTGAAAAAAAATCCCGTCGAGCAAATCTGTGACGAAATAAAGTGTTTTTTTTTAAACCGCCCTGTAGTGTACAGTGACGACAATATAATCGGGGACTAAAAGAGGAAGGATGGACAAAAAAAGGACACCGATTCAGATGAATGAAAGACATATTTATATCTCAACCAGCTGCAGCTCTACGGTATTACAGTTTTAGTCGAAAATTTCCACCTTGGCGCAAAAAATAAAACTCGAACGAAGTAAAATAAAACTCTAGCGGAAGAAAAAAAAATCCGAACGAAATAAAACAAAAGTGGACCGGGATAAAATAACACTCTACCGGAAAAAAATAAAACTCTGCCACGCTACGAGGGTCTCTTTGGACGAGGTCATTTTTTTATTCGCCGAAAAAACACTCCAATCTTTGTTGACCTTCCCGTCAAGAGAGCGCCGTCGAGCGGTTGGGTTGTGTTCCGGTATAGTTCATTTTTAATTAACTCCCGACTGCCCAAAGGGCAAAGGACGGGAGTTATGAGTTTCGCGGCGATCACGTGACTTTGCGCGTCTCTTTGGTATCCAATGTTCTCCGAATCGGGTAAAAATCTTTTGACAACATTTGTCAAGCAGTTTCTTTGTATCATGACCAGTGTTTTTTTTCAGGTTTTGTTACGACTCGATGCGAATTTGTACATAATAAATATTCTTCGGAAAAATAGAATGCTTGTCCATATCGAAATTTCAGCCAGATATGCCGCGATAATTTGTTTTTTCACCGTGTATCGCAGCGAATTGTTCTAGTGCAGGTCCTCTTGGACGCCCGTATTACGCTAGAGTCGTCGGTGACTAGTTCGTTCGGCACTGTTATCGTTTGCGTCGTGGTGGACATTTTCGTCGAGTATTTTTATTACGGAATTTTCAGAGCTGGGCAAAGTACCAAAAGCAAAAATACGTCAAGTACAAAGTATCAAAAATACGTCAAGTACAAAGTATCACAAATACTCGAAGTACAATGTATCACAAAAACGCCAAGTACAAAATATCACAAATACTTGAAGTTTCAAGTACTTTTTGTACTTGAAGTATCAAGTACTTTTTGCACTTGAAGTATCAAGTACTTTTTGTACTTGAAGTATCAAGTACTTTTTGTACTTGAAGTATCAAGTACTTTTTGTACTTGAAGTATCAAGTACTTTTTGCACTTGAAGTATCAAGTACTTTTTGTACTTGAAGTATTTCTCAAGAACTTTTTACAACGCCTTTTCGCAATTAGGTTCGTAGCGTTAAGCTTAATCTAGGCTTTAAAAAAAGGTGCAAAGTAACTTGGACTTCCGGTTTGAAAATGGAATTGTCAAATGGAAAGTGACTTTTCTCCCAGATGACGTTACTTCCGATTGTAGAAAGTGACGTCATTTAGGAGAAATGTCACTTCCGGTTGAAAAATGAGATTTTCATACCGGAAGTGACGTTTCCCCTAGATGACGTCACTTCCGGTCGCGAAATGAGATTTTAAAACCGGAAGTAATGTTTCCTCTCGATGACGTAATTTTCGGTGGAAAAACATTTTCAAATTGGAACTGACGTACTCAAGAGGGACTTGTATTTAGTACTTGAAATCGTAAAAAAAAGTACTTGAAATACTAAAAAGTACTAGTGTACTTGAATTACCAAACACGTACCCGGTGCTTCAAGTAATGCCCAGCTCTAGCAATTTTTAATACAACAACAGAGTTACAACATCGCGAATGATGATTTCCGGCGGAGTTCTCGCTCGGTAGAGCCGCAGCTGGCGGAGATGTAAACGCGCCGAAAGAAAGAGGTCACGGACTCTTTATCGTTTCCGTCGGTCCGAGGGTGCATACTATCGTGAAACTGGCATACGAGCCGCGGTACGACGGAAAAACAAGAAGAGTTATAAAAAGCAAACGGGGCTCGGCGTTCCTTATAGACACGCGTGCAAGTTGCCCCCTCGTAACGGTAGGTCTAAAGATACTAAACACCGCGGCTTCGATCGGGCAATTCTAAATTCGTAACTACCGGGGCGAAAGTGAGAACACGCGAAAAGGTATCCAAGATAAACGAGCGGGAGAGAGTTTTTCGAGACTCGACACGGAGCCGATGTATCGCGTGCACAGGAAAAAACTTATTACCCCATGCAGCTTTCAAATATTTTTCGTACTCTTCGAGTTGCGTCAAAACACTCCCGAGGCATCGGGAGTGTTCTCGGCGACCTTTCTCTACAGCGGCCAAGCCGCGGGGCAGGGTTTGGGGCGGCGGAGGTGGGGAGGGATGGAAACAATAACTCCTCTACTCTCAACATATCGCAACAACCACGAAACACGATAGATTACGAAATATCCATACCTTTTAGATAAACAGCCGATTAACTGCGTCGTAGAAAAAAAAACATCCGGATTCATACGGCCAGTTTTTTTTTAGAATCGTTTCAATGGGGAGTTTTTTTTTTGTTGAAGAGGCGATGACGGGGACATGAAAGAAAAGAATATCAATTTGTATTTTCATATACGTAACAAAGATACGGCTTATAAATTTAAATAAATTTTTATTAATAAATGGATTTTTAAATAATCTTTTTTTTTTTAATTATCTACGATTTTCTTTGGTTCGTTTTCGATACCTACCTCACCTCATCGTCTGCCATGGTGACTCTTTGGTGCTACGCCTGCCGGCCTGAAAGTAAAATTTATCGGCCGCGGTTAATGTAACGAAGACGCACTCGGACACATTCAACGCTCCTCGGAACTCGACTTATCGAGAGGCGACTGAAAATTCATGAGATAAGGTCTATTTTATTTTTGCTTCCTCAGAGGAAGTTTTTTCTTTTTTAGACAATTGCGAAAAAAATTGTCTCTGGCAAATCGTACGACCGAGCGCGATTTGCCCAAAGTATTCTCGATGGATACGGTATAGAGGAGTATCCGGTGCGTGCTGTTCGAAAATAGACTTAGTCGCTCGCCCCACTCTCTGTACAAACGTGGCCTGTGAGTGGCACGCTCCAAATTTGGTTGCAACGATCAACGCACCCTTCCTCTCAATGACTCGATTTAATACCGTCGAATGTGCGTTCGTCGTTCCTCGTAGTTCGCCCAATAAAAAAAAAGTAAAAAATAAAAAAATAATTCATCTCAAAGACAAAAAACCTTGCGAATGCATTTTTTGTTTTAAATTGAAATCAAATTGACGCAACAATTATTGAAGGAACACAAGCGTCTTCCGCTGGAGACGCGACTCTCCAAGGAAGATGCAGACCGAGATATTTTATTTATAGGCACGGGAATTACCGATTTATTAATAGCCATCCGCGAGCGTAGAGTCGGCGACGCTACAATTGAAATAAACGAAAGTTCGCAGATGGTAATTTTTATTTTTTTATTTTCAATTTAAGGAATCCAAAGTGGGGTGAGGTGTCTCACTAAATCCTCCCGAGGACAAACCTTGCAATCGCTCGACCTACTCCCCTCGCCTGCATCCACGTCCCACTTTTCCTTATCATTATCCATAGCGCACCGATAACCTTCGAACTCTCACTTTCATGAATTAAAAAAAAAAAAAAAATCTAAAAATAAAAATCGTCCGATCTAACCGATCCAAGCACTTGCACTTTGCGATCCTATTTTTCTCTTCAAACACCAAACAGCCCTATTTATCTTCCATCCAGGCGGATCTTCGCGTCGTCCATCTTCACTCCCAGTCACTCAAAAATTCCCCAGTTTCCAAAATCGTTTTTGAAAATATTTATTTATTTTTGTATTATCTGAACGTATGTCAGATTAAATTCGCGCGTGTAAAGAAATTCGTACTGATTCTTACCTGCTACGAAAAATAAAATAGAAGAAACTGAGATAGTGAGATTGAACGAGTGGTTTCTTGAGTGGTCGTGACTAGTCAACCGGGCCTTCGGCAGCTGACTGTGCCGACGATCTACGAATATTCCTCTTTCACAGGCGCCAACCCGAGTGCAAGACGGGATTATCCTCGGCTCTGTAGCGCATACGATCCAACCGGCCGCCACCACCACCGAGCAACTCGTGCCTCGTTATATTTCTCAGAGTCGAAACCGATTGGCCGATACGGTTTTAGGCTAGCTAACCCAGCCTCGCCGGTGTTACGAAAATAAATTTAAACTGAAAACGGAGACGACCTGCTGCTAGCGCGGCGTCTCATCTGCCACGTCCTCTCCCCGTAACGCTCGCTAACGTCTGAGAAACGACTGACAGCAATATTTAAATATATACATGCGCGTGTATACACGCGAAATTTGGAAAATCCGCCTCGTATACCGACGACGAGAAATACCCACCGTTAAACCGACGTCCGAACGCCGACGCAACGGAAAATTTATTTATGTTACGGAGACCGGATTCCACACTCCAGCTGCGTCGCTTATACATTCGATACAAGTCCTCTCTCCGTCGCCCCCGTCTTCCGCATACTCCCGGCAACGTTATTTGCGAGTATCCGGCTTTTGTATTATAATAGGTCAGTTTCGAGACGATCAAAACAAGGGGGAACGGTCTCAGCAAAAAAAAATAATAATAATAGTGTATATATATATGTGTATATATATGTGTGTATACGTTTTTCATTCATTCACACCCACGGCCATGAAATCAATGGGGCGACGAAGAATTCACACAGTAAAAAATAATTTCGTAAAAAGGAATGCGAAATATCGTAAAAATAATTTTATTAAATACGTGACAACTTGAATATACGAACCAGCCCTTTTATTTCGCGTGTTATTGACAATTTTAGTTTGTACTTTTGTTTACAAAACTGGAAAATTAAGAAATAAAAAATTGTGGATGTTTGGGGACCATAAGTTTTTGTAAAAAGTGCAAACTTTTTTTACTGTGTACTTTGTTTAGGCACATTTTTAATGAAAAAATTGTCATGGACGGATTGTCGGTTTTTTTCTTTTTTTTCGAGTCGATGACACTACGAATGGACGGGAGTAGCGTTAGACTTAGATTGGGAAAAAAAACTAAGGTAGGTTTCGAGACGATCGCAACAAGGGGGAGGAACGGGTCTTGGCAAAAAAATAATCGTATATATATATACACACAAATTTTTCATTCATTCACACCCACGGTCGTGAAATTAATGGTGCGATACAGAATTGACTTTCTTTACGCAAATTTTTATTGAAAAAATTGTCATGGACGGATTGTCGATTTTTTTTATATATATATTTTGCTTTTTTTTTTTCTTAAGACGATGAAACGACTTGACAAGAGTAGCGTTAGATTTAGATTGGAAAAAATAAAACTAACGGTGTTATTTATTGTTAGAGCATTGTACCGAATTTCATTAGACATTACGGTGTTTTATGATTTTTTATGATATATTTACAGCGACGTTATTGTTATTATTGTTAATCGGCAGGTAGAATTATAAAACAAAAAAAAATTAAGGAGAAACAAAAAACGACTAGACGAATCTCGAGTGCCTCGTTGTGTTCTACGATCGTACGTCCGGTGTGAATTTGTCGAGTTCCTTTCTAATGGCCGCTATGAGCGGTACCGCGGGATCTTCCGACGGCAGCTGATGATCCGCGAGGACCCGGTTCACGTCGATTTCCGGCAAATTCGGCCGATGAAAAGGGCCTGCGCTCAGGGGCCTCGAGCCCCATGCCCCTCGCGGATGAGGCGCAGTGTTTCCGGTTTCCGGTATCTCCTCTTCTATACCTCCCCGAGGCAGAGACGTTCGGGGCCTCGTCTTTGGCTGCGTTATCGGCGTTGCTACCGGACTGAAATTGAAAAAAAAAGAACAAAATTGTAAATTAATAATGATGCAGGGTTGAAGCGCTCAGGTCGATGACCCTTTGTCAATGCGCATAATTATCGTTAGGTATGAAACTAATATAAGAAGATAACTGTATAAATGTATAAGTAGGCTAGTCCTTATATTTTTTACACTTTTGAATAAGGAGTCATTTTTTTAAAGAACTTTTCAATTATATCTTATTTTTTTATCTTTTTAAAGCCTGTGCATTCACATACACTTGTTAAAGTTGAAATTTGATGTCATCTTTAGGGCCATAATAAATTTCTTTTACTGATACTACTATAACGTCCATAAAAATATAATTTATTCCTCCAAAAAAAGGATTTTTTGTTTCCAAGTTAAAATGAAATCGTGGAGGTTGCTTACCTTACGTGAGCGGACTTCCCTCTCGACTCGGAAAACATTGTTGTCCCTGTTGTGAGACGGTCGGGCGGCGATCTCGCCGCCGAGTTCGGTCGCGACGAAGAATACACCGGCTCCTTGGCTCTCGCGTCCCGGGTTCCGAAGAGACTGAAGGAATCCTCGAGAAGTTCGTGAAGTCTTCTTCTTGCGCGGCCCACCGGACCCGAGGCGATCGGACGTTCCCCGCCGTCCGTTTCCGACGTTCCGGTTTCTGCTGGCATAGTCAATATCTTTTCGAGAAAAACGATGCCTCGAGAATATTTCCTACACGGTTATTCAACCCGATCCAGATGGTAACCGGATCGAGTCGCTTTGCTTCCTCAAAAGAGAGAAGCTACACTTTCGTAAAAAAAATAGTGTCGAGTTTTTAGTGTCAGCGTATTAGAAATAGTCGAAAACGTCGGAAAATGCTATTTTTAGCTGTGTGTGTGTGTGTAAGAGATTTTCATTATTTAAAGCGACTACAACTCGGAAATAGTTTGAGATAGTGAGGTAAAATTTGGTACTCTTGTAGAGTGGTAACGTCACTTCATTCGGTGCAACTTTTATGAAGATTCAGGTTCAATTAGAGATTTTACCCAATTTTGAATTTTTTTTTTGTATGTCTGGTATTTCTAACTTTCGTCAATGTTGAGCTATCGTCCTAAAACTGCACTCAAATCTAATATTTTAATCTAAGGTCTTTAGTATCGAATTTGGTCAAAAGCGGTCGGATTTTATGGGATTTTGATTCCATGGGAAAACGCTCGAATTCGAATAAACATGAACGTATTGAGCTCAAGTTTGAAAGCTGAATGTATTAATACTGCACAATGTTTGGCATTAAATTTAATGAAATTTAGACATTTTTGAATTTTGCCAATTTTTTCCGCCTGACCCAAGTTTCTGAATAAAAATTTAAGATAAAAATCATTATTCAACAAAAACCCAGCAACTTAACTATTTTACTTCATGCAAATAATTCGTTTATTTTTCTGAATACCTGTGAATTTTTTATAATCTTTGAAATTGCGTTTTTTCACAACTTGAACACAGAAAAACGCGATTTTCAAAGATAACAAAAAATTCGGAGAAAATTCATACGTATTCAGAATAATAAACGAATCATTTTTATGGAAAAAAATTGTTAAGTCGACGGGTAATTTGTTGAACAATTATTTTTTATCGTTTATTTATCAACGACACTTTGGAATTATTATTACATAAAAACAGTCATTACATTTGCAGCCTCCAATGAAGTTGATTTTTTTCAGAATTTTATCTCATTGAGAAATGTTTGAATTTTTCCCTGAAACTCACGTTTCCAGAGACTACACCGCTCGGACTACCTCAATACTCGAAGACGAAATAATTTACATATATATTTTTTCGAACCTTCCACGGCTCTCTGTCTCCTGAGATCCCAGACAATCGGTCCGACGACTCCGGGATCTTTCAAGGCACTTCTCGTCCGGCTCAATCCTTCGTCCGTGCGGCCCACGGGGTCGTAGCTGCCGTTTCCTCGTCTCTTCATTTCCGGTGTCTCGAATTCGAGATCCAAGTGGCGGACGACAACCGGCTCGAGGATCTTCGACAGAGGCTCGACGCTCCTCATGTTGGGGAATATTTTGCACGAGGGCATCGACAGATACGAGTGAGGCGAGGCGGTCTCTTCCAATTTTCGGATACGAGCCTCTTCCAGGGATTCGAGATTGTCTTCCTGACCTATTACGGTATCCATGGAGTCGGGCGTTCTCGGCTGGTCCAATGCGTCGGTTCTCGTCACTCTTCTTCTGCCGGTTCTCCTTCAAATTTCACAAATAGGAGAGCGATTGTCAGCAAATTAACAGCGAGTTAATATACAGCGATGGAAACGGTGATGAGGAAATTAGTAGAAAAAAAAAAAATCACGATTTTAACTCGACGTTCCCTGAGGAAATATACAGAAGTTTTCTCACGCGCGAGACATTTTTGTGCTCAACCCTTCAATGTCTTATGCAGCATATTTTTCTACCTTGGTAGAACAGCTGTTTCATGATTTATAATATAAAAAATGATTTATAGATTTTTATAAAAATATTGTAAAAAAGATTCAGCGAATAGCAATGCATCGTAATAAGAGATTTTTGAAAATAATTTTACGATTCAACGCTTCATTATACGAAGTATTCAAAGAGAGAGTATTGTTTTATTGTGGTGTAAAAATTTAAGATAAAAAATGAATTTTTCAAAAGTGATTTTTTTCGCACACTATAAATTGGAAAAAATGTTGGGGGGGGGGGGGGGCGGGGGTGAGATTGTACATTACAATACTAGTGCGAAAAACTTTTTCTGACGCGTGTAAGTGTGCAGCACGAACCGAAGGCGAGTGTTGCAATCAAACGCGTTAAGAAGACGTTTTTCGCACAAGTATCGTACAGAATTTAATTTTCCTAACGCATGCGCGTAAAATCCCGTTTTCCGTTCCTGTGAAGTGTGCGCAGAAAGGCACTTTTCGCATCGCGTGCGAGAAAACTACTGCGCATGCGTACAAACGCTACGGTCTTTTTAACGCACTAGTGCAGGAAAGTACCTTTCTGCGCACACTTCCCAAAAACCAAAAGCGTGATTTTCGTGAATTTGTTGGAAAAAAATTATGTGAATGGCACGGGCATAGAAAAGGGAGTCCTGACTCGTCCGAATACCGCACTCGTCAAGCTTTTGTCATACAAATAACTATTCATAAGGTGTGAAAACTTCCATTTTTCCACCGAGTGAAATAATAGTAATTTACGATACTAGTGCGATAAAACTTTTTCTGACGAGTATGAGTTTGTAGCACGAGCCGAAGGCGAGTGTTGCAATCACACGAGTTCAGGGGAAGTTTTTCGCACGAGTACCACGCCAAATTTTACTTCACAAGGTGTAAAAATGGGGGTTTTACGGATGCGTGCGTAAAACTGCAATTTTCGCACCGAGTGAAGTAAAAATAATTATTTTCCAAGAAGATCAACTCGGAGGGTTGAAACTTTACCTGGACTTTTTTATTGTTTCAGGATACTCCTCGATATCCCAGGACTTCCCGCTCTGCTGTCTCTTCGGTTCCTCGTCATTGTCGCTCGACAATTCTTGTATATCGTCGTCGTTCAAACTCTGCGGCGTTAGCGGTGTTATCGGCGATCTGGAACGACTTCCGGGCGTCTGTCTCTGACTGGTACCGTCGGTCTGTGTCTGAAGTCAGAAGAAGGACCCCGACGAGCCCGGGGGTTCTTTTACATTCATGTAGCTACGTTAATAATTCGGCAACGGTGGGTGACTCTTTCCACGAAGGGATTGGCCCGAACTTTGTTATAATCGATATTGTCCTGGCATCGGTAATTCGGTTGATTCGATACCGCCCTTTCACGGATAATAAAAGACTCGGAATTTACCGTGGGCAGAAATCACAAAAAAAATCTATATTAATGTCGTGCGTTTGCTGTTGAATTGCCGCCAAATCCCTCTAATTAAGGTAGTTATGTCGCGAAGGCAATGCAAAGTCGTGTGCCTGAACTTTTGACATATTGTAATTTAACTATCAAATTTTACTTGTACACAATCCCGAAGGCTTTTACCGACCATTTGAATGAATAATTAGATCTTGAAAATGAGTCTTTTTACACGGCGCTTACGGGAGAGCTGGCGAAATTGATCTTACAATTGAGAGATAACATACTTAGATCAAAGATAGAGAAAAAATATTCAGTATTGTGAACTCGCGAATCAATCAGGAATTGATGCGCAACAAAAAAAGGGAAGTCACTGGACAAATAATGTTCAATAGAACTGCGATCAAAGTGCACGGTTTCGGGCCAAATGGCGTTTCCTGACCTAATTGTCCTAAAAATGAAGTCAAATCCACACTAAACAAATAATCTGCTTACAAATAATCGGTTCAATGTAATTGCGA
Source organism: Ichneumon xanthorius (assembly GCA_917499995.1). NCBI lineage: Eukaryota > Metazoa > Arthropoda > Insecta > Hymenoptera > Ichneumonidae > Ichneumon > Ichneumon xanthorius. The sequence goes on from OU824205.1 coordinate 2,488,989, forward strand.
AAATTTTCATTGATACTCTATTATTTTTTATAATATTATTGATGCAGACAAAGTATCACATACAATTAATTTTTTATGTCATATAGACGCTGATGTCTATGACTCCGGCGTACCGACATAGCTACTTTAAGCTGTAATCGACTTTCAATGAGGAACTTTCGATATTGTCCGGGCATCGGTAATTCGGTGATTCGATACGCACGGAGAAAAATAGTTCTTTTTCTCTCACAAAATGTAGATCGTTAATAATTTATTGTGGCAGCAAAAATATTTGTTGCCACAGCAAAATATTTGTTGCCACAGCAAAATATTTGTTGCCACAGCAAAATATTTGTTGCCACAGCAAAACATTTGTTGCCACAGCAAAATATTTGTTGCCACAGCAAAATATTTGCTGCCACAACAAAATATATGCTGCCACAACAAAATATTTTGTTGTCCCTATATTGACCCGGTAAATCAGTTATGGTAACAAAATTCTTGTTGTCCCAACTATTTTTTTGTCTCCGTGCGGCCGTTTCACGGATGATAAAAGACTCGGAATTTACCGTGATCAGAAATGACAAGAAAACGATATTAATGTCGTGCGTTTGCTGTTAAATTGCTGCTAAATCCCTCTAATTGAGCTGTAATCGACTTTCAATGATGAATTATTACTCCTCGCATTATTGTTTCGCGAACTTTGTACGAACTCCCCCGGCTTCCTAATTCCCGGACAACGTCGCGACGAGAACTTTATCCTCTTCGGTAGAGAACGAAGCCAGGAAACTTCGACGTCACGCACTCTTTGATCACGCGAGACTTTCGCGAGGGTTCGTTGATTCGGATAAAATTATTTATCGTGCAATCCGTGGGCTGGGTAGATTTTCAACGATGCTCGGGGTGGATGAACCCCGGCTTCGAGTTACAAGAGACACGGCTCGGTACCGCTAATTCCTCGGGACGATTGAAAAATTAATATTCATCGCGCAGTGACACGATGAAAAATAATTAGTTGCCGCGACGAGTTGCACGGTTAAAAACCCTTCAGGCGATTCAATTGGTTGGGCCCAAAAATACCTTTCTCTCCAACAAATCGAGTGATCAGCAGCCAACTAAGTTTTTGGTTCGATCGGTTAATTTGTTCGTTTCTGACGAACACATAGTTTGGTTTGGGTGACAAAATATTTATCTACCTGGTCCACTTAACAAAAAAAATGTATATGCAATTTAATGTACTGGTGTTGGAAGCTTTTACACATAAACGCTGGTATATTAAATTTCGTGTACAATTGTGATGAAAAATTAACGTACAGTACATTAAAAACTTCAGAAATCCTTTACTTTTAATAATTTACTTTAATTTTAGTGTAAAAATACTTTATATTCGATAATTTACTTTAATTACACTGTAAATGTTCATCAATTTTTCATCACAATTAGACATTAAATTTAATGACCCAGTTTTACATAAAAACTTTCAGTCCGGTGTACTAAATTTACAATTTTCATTAACAAGCGGTACACAAAAAAAGTTCTATGAAATTTAATGAACTGAAGTTGGAAGTTTTTATGCATAAAATTAGTATATTAAATTTCATGTACAATTGTGATAAACAATTAACTTACAGTATATCGAAAGCTTTTGAAATACTTTTAGAAATAATTTATTTCAACTTTACTATGAAAGTGCTTTTAATCCAACAAGTTACTTTAATTTCACTGTAAAATTCCATTAATTGTTCATTACAATTATGCATTAAATTTAACGTACCAATTTTTGCATAATAACTTCCAGTCCGGTGCATTAAATTTACAATATTTTTTAAACAGTCCATGCAATCTATGACGAAATCTCACCCGCCCTTCGGTCTCGGATGTGTAACCGGTGTTGTCCAAGCCCGGTGTAGTCGGCGTGTACACACGATCTTTCTTCAGAATACTGTCAGTAGGTGGTGCCGATACCGCGCTGTGTGCTCGCTTACGTTTCGCGGCGATTATCAGAGCAACGATTATCAGACCAAAGAGAGCTATCGCCGCTCCGCCAGCTCCGACCAACAGCCATGCGTCTCGCTTTCTCGAGAGAGCCAGAGGACGAGTCTCCTTCAGATAAGCTGCAAACATATCAAATCTTAAGCTTAAAAGCCGCACATTTTAATATTGTTCTTACATTTCTAATCCACAAGAGATAAAGCATCGCAGTTATGGGAAATAATTTTTTCAACCCTACAACTCATGACTTAATTTTTTTTACCTTCAAACGCGTGACTGGGGTCCGAACGCACCCCACGCTTTTCTTGATCATAAAACCGGTCCTATGCTGATAAGCAGACTTTTTCATACATGGTTTTCTTCGTTTTTTCATAAGGAAGAGAATGGTGTACGATAAATCTGATTTTATTGATATTTAGTTCATGAAAACCCCATTCGAAGTCTGAAAACCGGAAAAAATCAGCAAAAAGCTTTTTTCGCATTCGCGTGGGGTGCGTTCCGACCCAGTCATGACTCAGATAGCCAACCGTAGCGCAGGCAAACAAGGACAATTGCTTGCTACCAAGCTTTGCCGTTTGCTTGCCAGCAATATTGCAACAATAGTTTCTAGCACGAGATTGCAGCATATGGGCAGCAAAAATCGAACACCGTTTGCAATAAGCTGATTTCTTATTCTCAACAGCCGTGAAAGAGATCAAGATTTCTCCTCTTCAGGAGGCGACATCTGATTACACATTTCCTCAATCAGGGTTATTGCTAATGATAACAAAAACTTATTTTTTTCATGCGATGAACGAGTTCCATAATGGGTTGATAATGAATTCGTTACATGATAATGAGTTATTTAAGAGTTTGTTTGCCTAAATGTAACGTTTGATTGATATCAATAACGGAACAATTATTGTATTACTTGTGATACTCGACAACTAATTATTTGAAATAAAAGAGAATTAATTGGTATACGAACGATGTAAATTATAGCTCAATGACGAACATGTATGACTCTATAACCATAAAAAAGAATGCGGGTTTTTGGATTTTTTATTTGTTCGAAAATGGTGTCAAATTGTGGGTTCATTTGGTGTCGATATATCTTTCTAAAACATGATGCACAAATATACTAGCACCAACGATCCCTGGAATTGAATTTTTGTGAGAATCGATGGAAGCACTTAAATTTGATGAGAAATCGAATTTTTTAAATTTTACCCATAATAACCATGACTCAAGAAAATTAAGCCTCGCAGTGAGACGCAAAGCACCAGCAAGCAAGCCTTGCTGACATCTCGCTGACAATGTGCTCCTACGAATTTTCGGCATTGCATGCTGGCAAAAAGATAGATGGCAGATTCTGGCAGATTCTGCGACCATCAAAACGGCCGAAAAAACGACCGGTTGTGTTCGGACAAAAATACGTCCGGTAAAACGACTGTTGAAACGACTTCATCCGCCTCCGTGCGAGCCACATACAAGCAGCTTCCAGTGGGAGCTTTCAGTCAGGTCGTTTTACATTTTATGACTGGACGAACTACCGTGGAAATGACCGTTCAAAAGACCTTTCAGTCCGGTTATCCTTAATGCGGTCGTTTCTTCGGTTGAACATAAAAAAACGACCGGACTGAAAGGTGTTTTGAACAGTCGTTTTCGCATATTAATTGTAAAACCACCTGACTGAAAGCCCTCCCCGGAAGCTGCTCGTATGCGGCTGGTACGGACACGGATAAAGTAATTTTCGCGGACGTATTTTTGTCCGCAAACGACCGGTCATTTACTCGGTCGCTTTGAAGGTAGTTTCGTAGTGGTTTTTCAAGTCGCGCAATTTTGCCGCCATCCCGTACGATCATATGCTGCCTATTTGCTAGTGATTTATTGGTAAAATGCTATCTGGTAAAATGCTATTAAGGATGTTCGTGCCAAAAAAATTTTGACACAATTTGTCTGATAGTATGCCCTTCGCTGTGGTAGGTTTTTTATTCGAATCTAACAGGAATCGGCGGAGAAAATCCCTACGTTCTGTCGTTACCGACCGATTTCCGAAAAGTTTGCACGGTACCTTATGTAGCTTTGTACATGCATCACTAAAAAAACTATACGGTCAAAAAATCTGAAAAAATTGCAAACGATTCAGTGGTTCTTTCCCTACAGTGTAGCAAAGATTTATACCGATTGAACAGAAACGCGTTTTGGCCCAAACATCCTTAAATATCTTACGTTCGCTCTGAATGATGACCGGTACTCCGAGCTCCAAAGCGACTTCCTGCGGCGACAGCAGAGCCATGTCTTTCGCGGCGGTTTCCGCCGGCACCGGTTTACCACCGAGATGAACCGAGTATATCAATTTCGTACCTCCGCTCTCCGTCACGGTTGTATTTTGCATTCTGACTTGCACCAGTCCGACATTCACCGACCTGAGCTTCGATCTGCTCGAATTAACAGCTTCGGATTTATTGCCCGAAGATTCCTCAATTTTTTCCGAATTTTCGGAGATGATCGAAGCTTTTAGAACTCTCGCGTCTCTCGTTGGCTCTTTTTTGGCTTCGAACTGAGACTCTTCGGTCGTGTTCGACGATGACGATAACGAAGTTTTACTTCCGGTCGAATTCGACGACGGATATCGTCTTCCCCTTGGACCGATTAAACTCGACTTAAAAAAAGACGACTGCAAAGTTTGCTCCTTTCGAGCGTATTGACTCTCTGGTATTATTGTCATGTCGTTGAATTCTTCTCGAGGCAAAACCTCTTCGCTGGAACCGATTTCTGTCGATCCTGCGGAACGAGGTGGCTGAGCTTCCCTCGCCGAAGAGTTCGACAAAAGACCCCTATCGATCATCCTCAAGAATGTTCGGGCTTTCGGTATCTTCACCTGCCTCATGCGCTTTGGCTCGGAATTTTTAATATTCCTGTCGTTGTCGACTACTTTCGTGACTGCGATTCCCTCCGCACCGGACTGGCGAGTATTGTTTCTCTCCTCCGTGCGTGTCTGAAATATGCCAAAGAAACTATACATAAAAGACAAAATAACATATTTCACGGAGTAATCGAAGATGCACTGCGAAAAAAATTACTAAAGTCAACACATTTTGTCCCGAAAAGTCACCGTTTCATGTTTCTTCGGTACGAGGATATCATTTGGTGAAATGAAATCGATCTTTTTTTTTTTTGTGAAACGAGTTACGTTTGTTTAAAATTTTTTAAATTTGTTCACAAAATGATATCCTAGTATTGCAAAGGAAGAACAGAAAGCTTACAGTGTTTAACAGTGAAAAGTTACAGTAAAAAAGAAGAAAAAAAGCATATTTGTGAGTGTGAGGAAGCTAAAAGAGACATAAGAAAAGAAGTGGTGAAAGATTGGAAAGCTGGTTGCAGAACGGAAGAGGTAGTGTGATTGTTAGTAAATTTGAAATGAAAAGCCTGTGGTTGAGTTGTGCGAATATGATAGACAATTTGAAAAATTTGTTAAAAGAAAGGAATTGGAAAAAGGATAAGAGAAATAACGAGATAAGTGATAAGTTATTAGTATAAGGGAATTAGTGGATAAGGGGGGAAATGTATTGGTGGGCCACACTGTAAAAACCCTTAAGGTAGTGTAATAATAATTCCAAAATGTTATTGACAAATTAACAATAAAAATAATTGGTCAACAAATTACCCGGCAACTTAAATATTTTTTTCCATGAAAATAATTCGTTTGTTTTTCTGAATACGTATGAATTATTTCAGAATTTTTTTTATTTTCGAAAATCGCCTTTTTCCTATGTTCAAGCTGCAAAAAAACGCAATTTTCAAACATTACAAAAAATTCTGAAAATATTCATACGTATTCAGAATAATAAACGAATTATTTTTATGAAGGAAAATAGTTACGTTGCCGGGGAATTCGTTGAATAATGACTTTTGGAATTATTATTTCACAAAAACAATCTTTGCAGCACGTCCCATATACTTGATTTTTTCAGATTTTTATCTCATCAAGAAGTGTTCGAAATTTTCTCTGAAACTCACGTTTGGCGGAACTATACCGCTCGGACTACCTTAAAGGTTATACAGAAATAAAGGTCTGTCTATCTATATCTCAGTACCGAAGAAATATATTATGACGACTATCGGAAAGAATACTCGATTGGTTTTAATACATTTTCTTGTAATTTCTCTGTTCGATTACCGTATCGAAGTTTTTCTGTTCAGGCACGGATGCGCGATTCTCCGGATATGCACGACGTTTATTAGCGGCTCTTCTCGAGCGTGGATCCGTCTGCAAAAGTCCCAAGTGTCGTTGCTGCTGTCTCGAGAAAGCTGTACGATACAGACGTGCCAATCGCAACTCGACTTTCGGCGGAACGCTCTCGCCCGATCGAAGAACCGTAAGTAGCCAGTATCTGAATGGTAAAATTGTTTTTATTAGTTTAACAATATAATATAGTTTTAATAATTTTAATAATTAGAAATAATTTGACAAATTTTTTTTTACCTCGGTCCAGGATCTTCGCCGACGAGAACTCCGATATCTCGATCGTCATCGCTAACCGTTGGTGTCGGTTCTATGCACGAGATGCATATCGGCAGCTCCGGACTGATCCGTGGATCCTGCGATGGTCCCAAAGACGTGGAATCCTCGGGACCGTAAATCGTGACTGTGTGATGAACGGTTCTCGTCTCGTAGATGCTCAAGGTTTGATCCGGATCGAGCCATGGCGGTGCGTCTTCGGCACCGGTCCAGAAGAAATCCTGAAGATGCACTCGTCTTCCTGGCAAGTGTTCGATGAGAACGATTTCGTCCTCTGGAACGCGAAGAAACAAGAAAAATAATTTAACAAGAGGTTAAAATTTAATTTATGCATTGCTTTCTCAGTAAGATTATTTAGCGTGAAAGGCATGAGATTTCTTCTATTGCTTTCTCATAAAGGAAACTACGTTTTCGTTTTAAAAAAATCGAGATTTTAGTGTCAGAGTATAGTTTAAATAGTCCAAAACGTCGAGAAATGCGATTGTTAACTGGGATCCAGATATGTATAACTCAGAAATGACTCTGAAAATATCTGCATGACATCAAATGTCATCTTTAGCAAGTCTCTATCAGTGCACGGTTTTAGGAAGACTAACCAATTGTTCACTTATAGAATTTTAAACTCCAAGTGAACTTCCTCGAGCAAAGTTTGTACGATGCAAAACACAGCCGTTATAACTCGATGAAGTTTGGCCACATGCAGATATCTTCAGGGTCATAACTTGGCAACGGCTAGAGATAGCCAGTTGAAATTTGGTACACTAATAGACTGGTCACGTCTCTTCCCTTGGTGCAATTTTCATCAAGATTGAGACCCCTTTCGAGATTTTAAGCAATTTTGAATTTTTTCTAAAAAAAGGTCGGGGTGCTCTAACTTTCGTACATTTTGAGCTATCGTCCTAAAACTGCATACAAATATAATACTATGATCAAACAACTTTGGTATTGAATTTGGCCGAAATTTACTCAATTGTTCAGATTTTATGAAATTTTGATTTTTTTGAAAAATTACTAAAAACGGTCTAATTCAAGTATCGTAAGGAGGTATCGAGCTTAAATTTGACACAGGAGTGGACTAACACAGTACAATGTTTAGTATTTTGCGAAAATGAAACGACCCGTTTAGATTTTATAAGATTTTGAAATTTTTGAATTATTCCGAAAATGTTTATTTAACGCCCGTTGAGAGTTTTTGCATCGAATGTCGCTGTAAGAGTAAAATAAGTTCGAGATTTGTAATCAGCGAGGAAATACATTAGACATGGCCACAAAACAGCGAATATCGGATAATTCACTTAACAATTTAAAAAAAAAAAAATTCTAAGACGCTTTATTTCTTATATTTAAAAGTATCAAAATTTCTTAAAATCTGAATGCTTCACAAATAGCTTCTTCCTTGAGGAAGAAAGAACGATGTGGGCAAAACAGGATAAATGGCGCGCACGAGACTTTTAGTTCGAAGTTTGCAGACGAGTCACGTAACGAGACTCGATAGTCGAAAAATCAACAGAACTTCCGGCTCGAGGGTAGACGCGGGATATTCTTCGAGGGACATTGAACAATCATAATCTCGATGTCACGCGATCATGCGTGACCGTGGATCGTCAAATTTGCATCGATAGTTTGCGTAAATCGCTAAGCCAACGAGTGAAGGGTATAACGACCTACGAGAGCATTGTTCGCCGTACAACTTGGGAAAGTAAGAGCGGAAGAAGCATTATGTCGGAATGAAATCATCACGGAACGAGCGTGGAACGCTCTGTTAAATTTATCGTCGATGACATTAACCGTCGGTGACTGCCTCGGTGAGCAATGTAATTTCACTGAGTATCGGAGATTCTCTACATCGGACTCTCGGCACGCAACTAACTTCGAGCCCACGTACAACCGCTCGTCACAGTGAGTGTTGCACGTGGTTTCCTCTAACGGTTTATCAACCCTCGAGAGTATCCGATCGAGGGGTCATTGATCTTGCAATACGCGAAAGAGGAAATGGAATAATTCAAAAACTAATTTCATGTATATATATATATATGCATATATATATTTTTTATTTTGATAAAATATTCATAAACAATATAAAATACATTTTTTAAAATAGAAATTGCTGAAATTTATTCGGGCTCAATCATTTCGGTTTGTGTCTCTGAAACAATGATAATCGATAACAACAAACGATAATCAATAAGGCAAACATCGATTATCGTTTGTTACCGTTTTTTGGTAGGGTATCATTTAAGTCAAAACACACACTGAGAAAAAGAAATGGTTGGAAATGCAAATGCGCGGTGACATACGTTCAAAGGTGTATTTGGTTGGTACAACAAAAATGTTTGTTTCAATCGACAAATTTTGAATAAATTGAAGCAAATAATCGTTTAACAAAACAATGCTTTATTTCTACCAAACACATAACAGCCTTGAACGTACGTCACCGCGACTTTCGGTTAATCCAAACAATTTTTTTTCTCAGTGCATTTATGCCAAAAGTCATTTTCGCCAAAAAGTAAGTAGGCTGTAGAAACACCATGGGTGAGTTTTAATATTAGCTGCAAGAGCTTGCTGTCAGTTCTGGGTTGGAAATCTCATTTTTCGACCGAACGTGACGTCATACCGGAAATACGTCATTTCGAATTTGAAAATTTCATTTTTCAACTGACAGTGACGTATTTCTGGTATGACATCACTTCCGGTCCAAACATGAGATTTTCAAACAAGAAGTGACGTGTCATCATTTCCGGCCCAAAAATGAGATTTTCAAATAGGAAGTGACGGATTTTCACCATGGCGTTACTTCCAGTTAAGAACGGATTTAATAACCGGAAGTGACGTTTTACGTTAATAATCAATCACGTCACTTTCGGTCGAAAATTGAGATTTCGAAACTGCAAATAACGTTTTCCCCTATTACACATATACATAATAACATATACGTATACATTGTGTTTTTCTAACTTAATTACATTTTGACGGAACTAAGTATTGGCCAAAATGAGTTTGGAGTAAATGATATCCTAACATTTTTTTCCCTACTCTCGTCATCTGTTATTTCGCGTCAGTGTCAGAACGACCTGGTTTCACGGTTCGTTTGCGTTTCCGGCCCGGAAGCATCCTAGGTCTCGGAGTACAGGTTGTACGACACATAACTATGCCACACATCATATATATATATGTACATGTATATACGTTTCGACGATCGGGAGGTTCGCGTTTCACCGCTGTCATTATTTCGGTCTAGCTATAGAATCGGAGCGGAATTGGTAATGCGAGAACGCCGCGATTCGTTTTCACTGTCGCTCGGTCAAATTTCGCGATACGTGAAATATAAGTTCTCGTTAAACCTTTAAATCCGGAGCTTCTTGTTGAAAAAAGAGATTTATCTCGACTGTTCGATAGACTTTTCTGAATCGATTTTTTTAACGATTAATTTTAAAACATTTTACACAACGTGACAAAAACGGGGACCCGTTCGGAAACTTACTTTGGATAACATGGGACGCAACAGAGTGCCGGTGCGAATGTCAGAGAGAGAAGCTAAGTTACCCGGGTACCCATTTAGCACGAAATATTTTGAAATCATTTTAATAATATTCTCAATCTTTCAGATATTTCTAAAATATATGAAAATAATATTTTAAAATAATCTATCAAAATATTTTCAACGAAACGTTTCTCAAATATTTCTGAAACATACTTAATCTTTCGACAAATCGGAAATATTTCTGAAACATACACTGTAAAAATTAATTGTCAATTTAAGGTAGTGGAACTTGAAATTTTCTTACATTACTTGCATTAATTGAACATTGATGTACTTTTTTTGCAAAATAAAAATACCAGATATTAAAATTACAAATCTTTTGCCAGAAATGTACAAACATTTTCAGTAACACAAAAAATTTTACTGTAAAATTGCTTGAAAGCTTTCAACAGCGTTCATTATTTTTCAAATTAATTTTTAACAGTATAGTGATAAAATATATTGAAATATTTTTAAGTTCATTTTTCATTGAAATATTTCTACGAATGTTTCCGCGTTTGTGCGGGTGAATGGATGCAATTTGGATTGGTGATATGGCAATCTTTCGCATGTTTAAAAAACATTTCAGCGACATATTTTTGAAACATTTAAATATAAGATTTTTCAGCGAACAACATTTTTTAAAAATGTTTCATAAATATAGTTTACCATTAATAAAATATTTGCAATATTTAAAAAAAAAATATTATTGAAATCCTCTCAAAAGTATTTCCGTGCTATGTGTGTATGATTTCTGAACTAGGACCAGGCGTCGAAGGGTAAAAAAAACAAAAGAAAGTGTCATAGTTACATAGATATACAAACAGCAACGAAACTTTCGGAGTTGATTACCGTGGTGATCTTCGAATGTTTTATGTACGTGAAGGAAATGGAATATAAGTCGAAGGATATAGGTGTACGGACACCTCCGGTGCCTGCACTCTCACACACCGTAAGTATTTTTAGCTGTGGTGATTGCGGTGTGTTAAATCGATAGGAACACCGAGTTCCTATGGTGAATTAATGAAACTTACTCCGAATCTCTCTACCGGCCCATCGACTCAACTTTTTTTCTCCGAACCCTTATATTAATTAACATAATGTTGCCTTTCGAATTTGATAATTATTGCATTCAAATAAATAATCTATTCCTGATAGAAAGAAAAAAAAATCAGGAAACCACGGAAAAAATTATCTTAGTACCAGACACCGATTTTACGGATCAACGAAGCTTCGTGTGACCGCGTGCTAAAGGCGGCAATAATATCGATTGCTCTCTCTCTCTCTATGAACACCTGCACGCGTTTATTCACCACTTCGGGACAACTTGGACTACTAAGCTGAGCCTAGTAGTCCAAGTGACTACATAGCACGTTTCACTCCTTTCCATAACACCCTCGTGGTTTAGAGCTTATTTCCAAGATCTTCGACGAAGCTCGCTTGTTACCGGTCGATGACCAAACCGGGTTGAAAAATGAATTCCCTATCAAACAATAAATCCCCAATCAATCGTCTCATCGAGTAGCGAGGTAAAAAATAAATTACAAGCTAACAAAAGTGCAGTTCGTAGAAACGAGTTTATCAACCCTCCTATCCTCGTGACACACCTGCCGGCGTCACAAATAAAAAATGATCTCAGAATCGACCCCCTATAGCAGCGACACAGTGTATGAAACTTTACCCATTGTTTTCAGAATTTGTTTGCGAGGCCTCTGAAGGGCGGAAAAAGTGGCTCATTTTTGTTTTCCTTTTAGATATCGAAGACTCACCGGCTCCAGGAGGAAGGGCCGCTTCGACACCCAACGGATTGGGCAGAGGCACGAGTATGTCGATTACAATTATACCGAGACAGACAGGCACCGCGATGTGAACGACACTGCAAAGCATCGCGGTACGCGCGCACTTCCCTACTAAGGGAACCACCACGAGCGTGTCACGGGGCTCCCCTTCCATACTGAATACAAGATAAGGGAGCCGTAGCGTAGTGGGGGTGGTTGATACGGTCGATGCACATGCGCCTTACAACGCAGCAGGTGAATTAATTATGTATACGTACCACATAGGGTCCGCTAGTCTGTGACACATCGAACTTTGGTCATTCTTGAGAATAAGGTTGTGATACATATTTTCGTACCTCGTTCCATTTTTTTTTTAAATTACTTTTCCACGATTAAATGGAAAATTCCTCGGCGCTCGATGTCAACGCTTCGACGATCTCAATAGAGCTATTATAGGGAAACTGGCCGGGTATTAATGAAGGGCACCATATTTGCCACGTTCGTGAAACGGCAATGAAAAGTATCTCTATACGAGTTTTTTAATCGAAAAATTATGGATAACTTTGACGAATTGTAATTGCATTCCAGAGAAAGTTTTATTAGCATAACTTGGTCGTAATTTTCTTTTTTCCCCGAGTTCGCCAAAATAACCACATTCCTCGCGTGCAACACGGGCGGAATATCACCTATTATTGCATAATGACCATTATTAACCTGTGCGCTTGCGCAGTTGTGTTTTATCACTCCCTAAGGAGTAATCGGGCTCATTACTACCTCTGGGAGCCCTATTGTCACATAGCATGGAAATATTTTTGAAATGTTTAAATCATATTTTTCTGAAATATTGAAAATATTTTATCACGTTTGACATTAGGACAATACTATGTGAAAATACCGAAATAGTACATTTCGATACGAGTGCGAAAAAACTTTTTCTGACGAGTGTGAGTTTGCAGCACGAGCCGAAGGCGAGTGTTGCAATCACACGAGTTCAGAAAACGTTTTTCGCACGAGTATCGAACAAAATTTTATTTCACAAGGTGTGAAAATGGGAGTTTTCGCACGCGAAGCGTGCGAAAAAACCGCCATTTTCCCACCGTGTGACATAAACACAATTTTTCGGGTAATGGGTTGTGTACATTTTTTTTTTTTCGTTTGGCTCGTTATTTGAAGCCTATGTTCGATGCATTTCTTCCCGCTGGTAACGAGTATGCCAATTATTTTTTCCTAACGCATGCATGTAAAATTCCGCTTTCCGTTCCTGTGAAGTGTGCGCAGAAAGGCACTTTATTTCACTCGTTGAGAAAATTGCGGTTTTGCACACGCTTCGCGTGCATGGAACCTCCATTTCCACATCTTCTGAAATCAAATTGTGTGCGATACTCGTGCGAAAAACGTTTTCTTAACTCGTGTGATTGCAACACTCGCCTTCGGCTCGTGCTGCAAACTCACCCATGTCATACAAAGTTCTGTCCCACTAGTATCGTGATGTACTATTTTCGCATCACGTGCGAGAAAAATAGTGCGTATGCGTACAAACGTAATATGGTATTTTTTTCCCGCACTTGTGCGGGAAAGTGCCTTTCTGCGCACACTTCCCAAAAACTAAAAGTGTGATTTTTGTCAATATGTTAGGAAAAATTATGTGAATGGCATGGGCGTCGAAAAGGGAGTCCCAACTCGTGTAAATGTCGCACGCGCCTTCCGCTCGTGCGGCATATTTTCACACTCGTCAAGAACTCCCTTTCTACGCCCTTGCCATACAAATATCCGAGTCTTCGATACGAAATCTCGCGGTAGAAGCGAAAACAAGATAGTTTTTGGCGATAACCATCTCCGTTTTGTTTCATTTCTTACAAATAAAAGCCCGCCGACTATTCAGCAGCACGAACTGCGGATGGTATTTCCGGTACCGTCGCGCATCCGGTATAGATGTCGCCGCCTTACTGCCCAACAATCAAATTGTCTTACTGTCACAATCGGTCGTAACGGAAGCAGGTTAGCTTTCACCTTACGATCCCGTCGAACCCTGCAAGCGAATAGAAACAAAATATTATCAGCGATGGCGTAAGTATACAAACATTATAGTTGGCAAATTTATTAAAAAACTTTTTCCATCATTGCACCGTTTGCTGCGTTCATACGATTCGGTACTCTTAAAAATCATGCTCGATAACCTCTTACGTACGTCCTTCGATCGAAAACATATGTTCCGTTTTCAGACTCATTGTCTTTTTTTTCGGATTAATCATTCATTCGTTGAATTTGTTTCTAGATCAAAAGTAACATTCAAAATAACGCTGACGTCCGACCCGAAGCTGCCATTCAAAGTGTGAGTATCAAAACAAATAAACATTACTCTTCGCTCACCATCATGGCACAGTATTTTAAAAAAAGAGGTCTGTACATTTGACAAACAGTTTTTATCTTCCCAACGTTCCACGATTCTTCTTGAGTTAATTTCACAATTTAAAAAAATCAGAAAACACGAAATAAAAAGGTGGGTAAAAAAAGATCAAGATAAAAAAATTATTAAACGTTGCCCTAACGGAACTGAGGTGACCGTCGGCAGACTTAGGTAGACTAATGCACATTTTTAAAATTTTTACTTACTCTAGACTCACGTATAACATTTATTTTAACATCGTTTTTTTCTGTAACCATTGTTTGTCTTTACGACCATCGCTGTATAGTCTTATTTATATGATTTGTAGTTGCAAGGGGATTGCTCGAGATCGTCAAAACACAGTTGCACAATGGTTAAAAGTTTGAACAAAGCGAACGGTCTCATTTCAGTATATCCGGAGTCTCGTCATAGTCATTGCAATTCGCAGACCCATGTCTGATCAACCCTAGTGCGACTGCGACTACGATGCAACTCCGAATCTGTGGTTGTACCAGTTCCGTTACGGTGCAGGCAATACATTTTTGTTAAATGTACAATTTTATTCTACTGCGTCTCCATTATAATAAGATTGATTTTTACTATCCTCGTAGTAATTTTACACGTAAGTTAGATGAAAAAAAAAATTACAAAGCTCGCTCCTTGTTGCATAAATATGTGGAAAGTCATGTGCAAAATCCCAGATTCGGTGACCCCGAATCTTCTGGCAGCGATGAAAGTCTCACGCACGGTGTTTCCTTTGCAACAGATGATTCGGAGCCAGTCGCCAGAAGATGAGTCGGGGTCGCCGAGTCTGCAGCGATGACACCGGAAGACGACCGACATGGCGGATGATCAAGATTTATCGACCATACTAGACACGTTTGACAATTACGTAGCGCTAATAGAGAATCCTAACATCGGCGCCACAGTCAGCGCCGATAACATAGCAAAGATATTCGAGTGTAGTTATTTCGTTGAAGCTGCGGCGGCCAGAGCGCTGAAAGAGGACAAGTCTAGGTGTCTGGAGAGTCATCTGCGTGCTCGCTGGTTGCGTCAGAACAGGACTGCAAACTACACCGTCTCTTACTTCGAGACGGCCTCAGATAGAATCGTCGAAGTTTTCCTCAAAGATCCGTCCGTGCCGACGCTCGCGATAGACAAATTGCTGGAACTCTATACGCGGCGTTGCGGCCCCGAAAGACTGCACAATCTCTTCGGCACTCTGCTAACGGACTCGATGTGTACAAATGTGATTTTCGATTCGGCGATGGAACTGGGAGTTGCCGGCTCGGTTATCGAGGACGAAGCTCTCTTGGTGACGTGGGAGAGCGAGTTCGATCGGGGCAGACATCACGAGGTTTCGATGTGCATACAGGAAGCGCTTAAGGACGATCGTGTGACGATGATCGTTGACTTCGCTTCGCGACTGGGTGACAACAGCGGCCTTAAAAAATTGATGATGCAGAGTCTGACGACGGAGGCGTTCGACTGCAAGCCAACTTTCTTCGCCACCCTCTCGGACATGAAGAAAGGATTATTGTACGAAATGCTGAGGGACAGCGAGTTCGAGAAATACTTCCTGGACGGTGTGTTCTATTTCGGAAGGAACATGGAGCGTCGCGACGGTGCTTGGCACTGCGAGCACGAGTTCACTTACGAGCGGCTCGTGCGGACTATTAAAAATTTGTTGGCCGGCTCCGCGGATATTTCGGAAAGTGCGCGAAACCGTCTCGAGGACGTTAAAGTGCTGGACAGCACTATTTGGAACGATGTCGAGAGGGACGCCCTGAGATAGCAATTAATTACGTTATAAGTCTGCACGTGACTGCTACACGGTCTTGTAACTTCTGTAATTTTATTTTTATTTTTTAGTTTTTATATGTTCAAAAAATGTACATTGATGTAGTTACCTAGTCACCGATTGGATTCATTATAATCGACCGCCAAATCACCGCCTCGTTTCTCATTCTTATTTTCCTACGAGAAAGACCGTTGAAGACATTTTTTCGCAGGCTCAGCGTCCCCGAGAATACGCCCTTCACCGCCGTTCTCAAGTTCGCCGCCGAAGAGTTCAGGGTCACGGCCTCGACATCGGCGATCATAACGGACGATGGTGTTGGCATTAATCCTCAGCAAACCGCCGGTAAAAATACACATCCGCACGAACTACTCCTGCCCTTTTTTCTTATCAGAAATTATGTTGCATAATTATATCGCCAATCACTCGAACGGGCTGAACCGTGAATTTTTCTCCGGGAGAAATGTTCGAACCTTCAAGACTGTGGTGTCAAACCAAATTCTTCGCTTCGAGTAATTTAGCAATTTACTGGTCAACGGTTTACCGTTTGTTTTCTACTCCAAATAACTATTTTCTTTTTTAGCGTACAAAGTGTGAAATATTTTCTTGTTTTTTTCTTTATACATAAACACAAAAGATTTACTCACTTGTTAAAATGTAAAAAGGGATTTTCCCGTCTACTACTATAAATAAATAAATCATTTTGTGATATATGCTGCAATCGGTTCGACGGCATCGTCAGTTGGAAGGACAATGCGGAACTCCAAACCTCCTCGTTATGTTTCGGCCATGGGTGTTGGCCCGCAGAATTTCCTTTTTTTTACCAAGTAATAAGAATTTAAGACGATGTCGACGACTCAATTGTAGCCGTAGCATATATCACAAAGTCGTTCGACTGCCCAACTGACCATTAATTATATTGCATATCTCTTTCGTGTTCCAGGCACGGTTTTCTTGAAGCATGGCTCGGAACTCAGGCTCATACCCAGAGATCGCGTTGGCGGAGCGAGTTGACTCCGTCGTCCTCGAATTAAATGTGAATTTTTGCTATCTTCGCTTAATCGTGCTGTTCATTTCGATATTGAATTATCAACTTTTTGTCAATCCAAGCGTGTATGCGGCGCGTCTGCGTTTGTATAACAATCATTGTTCACTTATTCAGTTTACACAAAATAAGATGCTGTTCGCATCACTCTGACACCCTGTTATTTATCTGTGAATAAACAACAAAAAGACATTCCGATAATATGACTGGTGTTAAAAAAATTATTTTATGTATTTATTTGAAAAAAAAGGAATTATTTATTGACATTGAGTTAATGGTTTAAAGGGTAGAGGAATCGTTGAAATTAATGATAGAACACAGTGGGCCTTATACTTGGTAGAAAGTTTTTATAGATGAAATACATGTAAGATATAAAGTCGATACAAAGTGACGTCACTACACGACAAAACTACTTTTGGCGAACAATCGTTCTTGACGCGAAACTTCGCAGATCTGTTTCTTTTTTTTATTATTTAGAATATCGAAGTTGTTTCAACACTCGACTCGCCACGATAAACTCGAGTGTCGCGCCAAAAACGATCGTGATCTACCGCTGTGAGAGTCTGTCAATGAAAAACCTGAACGGTGCGATTGTGTTGCTGGGCTACAAATTATGATGAGGAGAATTAAATGCAAAAATTGCACCGATACAATATACCATACGTAACGAATACATATCTCGAGTGTGTTACAGCAGAATAGGAAAATATCGTAGAAACTTTACGCCAACTATAGTTTTTAATTTAAGAACCAAACAAAAATATATATTAATTTGTGGGACGGTGGATTTTCGTTTCTTCGAAAAGAAACTCCCATCTGACGATCGGATCGTTAAAAAATTATTATCCGACTGGACTTGCGTGAGCGACGGAATTGAAAAACGAAAAATATCTCGAAAAATGCATTGTTACAATAATCACCTACGAGTCTGTTCTTTAATGGAATGCATCGGAATTATTATTGAGTGGCTATGAACGTCTTGCGACGTTGGAACGACCGCTGAGCCATTTATCTTTTATTCTCGTCCTTGCAATTGTCACGATACGAAGTTCTCTCTTTTTTTTTTTTTTTGGCACCTCGTTGGTCTTTTGTTTCATTTTTCATTCTTTTTTTATTTTTATTTTTTTTTTGAGAAACGGTGTTACTACCTGCGAAGAAGGATCAACGAGGCACGAGCCAGAAATTCTCGTCTCGTGCCTCGTCAAGCGAATCCCGTTCGAGCATCACAGGCGGGGACGTAGCACCAGTAGTAAAAATTACATTACTCCTTACGTACAATTAATAGGTCACGACATTCAAATGTAAACTTTTCTATACCTCACAGAAACAATGTGTATGTGTTTGTTTTGTTTTTTTTTTCTTTAATTACCTTACTAAAAAATATACCGTAGCAAAAATCGTTGAGTCTCCGTTAACCGACCACAGTACTTCGAAAAAATAATGTCTCGAATTCTAATGTAAAAGTGTAAAATTGGAATTGTCAGATATTCACGATTTTTCGTAAAGTCAGCAATGTCGTGAGTCGATGTTGTTCAATGCTGTTCATCGTTTTTCCTTTTTTTCTTTCTTTTTTTTTGACTCATTAGCGAGAGAAACTCGCCGGGACGCTTATCAATTGGAAATTTTTAGCGAAAATCGCCGGAGGAGTTTATCGTCGCGGAGTTTCGAAAGCTAATTTTCTCGACTTGCAAACGTGATCCACGGGCTAGGAAATCTCTTGGGCAAACTCACATCGGTTATCGAGACGTTAAAAACGAGGATCAAGAAATTTCTTAGACTCCCGACAAGGATCGATATGATTCTTCGTTCCTCGGGGAAGTTCGCTGACGGGCAGGGCTGTAGGGGGGGACTTACTTACATTAGTGCACAATGTATACTCACTACTTATCCGTATTGTGTTTTTTTTCCCTTAACTTTTGTTTTTTTTCATCGTATCGTAATCTTAATTAGCGTGTGCGTGCGGGCATTTCGGAGAATCTCGATTATTCGTCCCAGTGCTATGAAATTATCACTTGCTAATATCACACGCGCAACGTCAATATCCTACCGGATACATTACAATCGGGCAAATGTATCTCGGAGTTTTCATCTCAGTGTTCTTTTCTTTTCCCTTTTTTTTCTATCGAAATGTTCAGCTCGGCAATTTATTCGTGGTAGTTAGCGATTGCCCAAAGAAAAAGAAAATACCTCGACCGAAAGAACATTTTCGATATCTCGGAATCTCAAAGTGGCACGATCTTACAAGCGATCTCTCCTTACGATTATTAAAAGTCGTTAAGCTTCGTCCTGTTCTCGTTACTTTTCTTCCCTACCAGAGCTCGTTCCCGCAATACACCATTTCGATGGGGTAACTTGCGGTTTTTTTAATACTTTTTTTTCATTCATTTTGCCGAAAGACCTCTCTCGCTCTGTCTCATATGTCGTCCGACGATAATAAAAATTTATCCGACGTCGCGCGTTTTTATGGCACGGAAGCCGGATCTTCTTCTCGATTATATAAAAAAAATCTCGTGTAATCCCATTCGACGACGAAGCCTACGACCGCTTATCCCTAATATAGCCCATATTTGTATAATTATAATAATACTAAGCCGTTAGCATTAGGATTACGTATGCTAAGAGAAATCAAATGAAAAATTCTCCATATATATATACTATATTACGAAAGAAATGAAAACATTAATGCAAAAAAAAAATAGAGAAAAGAAAAACCATTCCAGACTAGAGCTATAATCACGCGTCAATTCTTGTTGAAGCCCCGATTTTTAAATATCATACGCGGATAAACCGTCGTCACCGACGGACTAACGCGGAAACGAAACTACATTGTTTATATGTATATTTGAACTAATCGCGGCGTAACCGAAGAAAAAGTTCTTCAAAATACGTCGTAGACAGAAAATTCGCAAAATTTACAAATAAATTAATCTGTGGCACTGAAGAACGAAAAAGTAAAAAATTAAATAAAAAAGAAACTACTTGGAACTAATTCTCGCGGATTAATGTTTGAAAGAAGGGATGGAAACGCGATTCAAAGTAATAAAGTATAACGCGGGATAACGATTGTACCGTCGAATAAAGCGAGATTGGGGAAAGTGATTTTTTTTTTTATGGCTTGGCCCTTTCGCGAGGTACCGTATGGCTGGAAATAAATTTTCCTGCGCGACTCACGCGTTATCGTGGTTCCCATCAATTCTCGGAGCAGATCGTACGACCCCATCGATATCGTGGCTTCTTTGTTTTATTTACGTGCGACTTTCTATTCACTCGTCCTGAAACAGAGAACAGTGTCATATCGAAAAATCTATCGAGCCATTATTCATCACATCTACCACTCTATATCGAAGACTAAGGCTTAAAAAAAAGGAAGGAAGAGCTACTGTTTATGACCTACCCATTCGTGCTCGTCGACTCCTTCCATCTGGTCCTGCTCCAGCGAACACTCTATTACGTCCCCCACATAGTTGCTCATATTTTTTTGGATCTACCACATACAGCACACACGATACACTCGCAAGACATTCGTAAACGACAGATTTTTATTTTCAAATCAGCATATAAATTCGTGTGGTCACGACAAAGGCCGAATAATTGTGCACAGTCATGCAGCATGATTAAACGATCATCGTGAATTCTCACCTCGTCCTGTTTCGCCTTTACCAAGCCAGACATTTCCGGATTCCAGCCCATCCTGCCGAACGACTGCGAAGACACGGAAAACTGTCCGCCAGATTGCTTGGCTGCTACCGGTGCCGTTACGACGCCTTGCCCTTGATTTTCTGTTACTGTGACGAAGAAAACAACGGAACGATTAAAAATCGGTTTGTCGGAGCTACGCAAATTTTGCAATAAAAAAAAAAATCGACGTACAGCAATCCATTCCTGGGGGCTTCAAGCTTATCCTCGGCGCCTGTTTGTTCACACCGTTGAACCACTCAGTGGACGACAGTGTGGCCTTCCATGTAACTCTTGTCGGCGGGAAGAGGTCGTCTTGGAAGAGCTCGCTCTGTTCGATAATAGCGTATCGAGTCAACCGATTCGAGTTGAATAATCGATCAGACTATAAATACAATACGAAGGATCGGATAAATTACCTTGATCCGTGGAACAGTGAAACTCAGAGGCTCTATCGTGTTGTTCGTGAGTCTGAGCGCCGACGCGAATTCTACACTGGCGACGTCGCATTTGTTCTTCGGTAGGAAAGAAAGGCCTTGATGCAAGCTGGCGCAGCGATGGTGGCTCAAAGGACAGCAGTACGGTGATTCCTCCGTTACTTCGAATGCGTAGATCGTGGAATCACCCTGAAAATACAGATACGTAAAAACTGTAACGATCTCCTGTATACACGATTTGTTGGGCAGGCAAAAAAAGAATCGATTCCTTACGCGTCCCGTGAGGAATAGGGTCGAACTGTCCTCGTCGTAATACGGCATCAATATTGCAGGTGATACGTCCAGACCCACGTAGTTCAGCGGGGAGTTCAGCTTGTCGGCCTTAAATACCAGTATCTGTCTTTCCGATACCCTGAAGGAAAAAAAAAATTGATTAATTCTCATAGAATATATTGTATATTATTATATATTATAATAAATCTTTGATGTTTTTATATAAAGAAAAACAAGAAAATATTTCACACTTCGTGCGTGAAGAAAATGGATTATATGAAGTAAAAAACAAACGGTGCACCGTTGACTAGTAAAATTATTCGAAGCGAAGAATTTGGTTTGACACCACGGTCTTAAGTTTTGAACAGTTCTGCCAAAGAAGATTTCACGGTCCAGATCGTTGGCTAATATTATATAATATTATATAAATGTCTATAACTTCTTGGGGGAAGTTTGGACTTACTTATCGAAACCCATAACGACGAGATATCGTCCATCGAGTGCCCAGATGACTCTCGCGCCTCTTGTGCCGACTGGTCCTTTTCCCTCGTTAACCGGTGTCTCGCCGTTTCTCGGTTTGTAAACTCTCAGCTTGCCGTCTTTGCAAGCACTCGCGAGATACTGCCCGCACGGTGACCACGCCAGGCTGAATATCTGATCGGTATGCCCGGTAAGTGTGATCTTGGCGATTGCCGAACCTCCGGACGTGAGAGGGGCGAGATCCCATATTTTCACGGTCGTGTCGTACGACGCCGAGGCGAGTACGTCCGATGCAAGTGGATGAAACTTTATTAGATAAATCTTGTCGGAGTGTGCCTCGATCGTGAACTTCGGCTCGTTCGTCGGCTCCATTAGCCCGCCTTCGGGGATCTCCCAAAGTCTTATCATACCATCGTCGCAAGCTTGAGAAAAAAAAAGAAAGTAAAATTTAATTTTACAGTTGTTAACCCTTCAAATACCGGGGACTTTCTGCCCCTCGCAAACGACCGTGCCTTCTGTTAAGCACAAAAACGATACAATTGTCCGTATTAAATTTTATTGTGCGTTATAAAAAAAACAACACTTCAAGGTACGTCTGTGATTTTTTACAGATTTTTTTTTAGCATATTAACTTGTTAGTCGAATCGTTCAAAGATTGCGTATTGTAAAATTCACATGAACTGTTGAAAGATAAAGCTGAAGGGGTATCGATGGTAAGGAGATTTATAAAACTCACCGACTGCCAGCCTTTGATTATCGAACGGATCCCACTGGAAATCCATAATGCTTGCACCGTGAACAAGAGCTGGCATCACGCCATCGGCGAGGCGTCCTGTTTTTTTCAACTCTAGAACTGCTATTTTACCTCCGGGTCCGCTCAGCGGTACAGCGACGCGATCGGAGTTTGCTGAGATAAAAAAAACACAAATACCAATTTTATAAACTACCCACTCGTAACAACAAATAAAAATTAATTTTTAACGTGATTCGACACTCACCGTGAAAACCATCGCACTCGCCGGAAATCTGCCGACTTATGTTCCTTATGTTCTCGATATGCGTTGATTTGTGACCTGGCGTACCCTTGAGATGTCTGAACTTCGATACCCGACCTGCGTGAGATTGATTTTAGTAACTCGTCATACCCCCGAAAATAGTACATTACGATACTAGTGCGATAAAACTTTTTCTGACGAGTGTGAGTTTGCAGCACGAGCCGAAGGCGAGTGTTGCAATCACACGAGTTCAGAAAACGTTTTATGCACGAGTATCGTACGAAATTTTATTTCACAAGGTGCGTAAAATGCGGATGCACGCACGCGAAGCGTGCGTGAAATCGCATTTTACGCACCGAGTGAAATAAAATAGATATCGCAACGCCGACAAAATTAACATAAACAGTAACTGTTAAGGTACTCAGTAAAAAATAATTTCGTAAAATCGGAATGGGAAATTACGTAAAAATAATTTTGTTAAATAAGTGACAAACGAGTTTGTCACTTTTCCCGTGTCATTGACAATTTTAGTTTGTAAAACTAGAAAATTAACAAATAAAAAAGTGGACTTTTGTGGACAATAAGTTGTTGTACAAAGTACGAACTTTTTTACTGTGTAGCTGGGCAGTGATGGACGTCAAACAATTTTGCGATATGTTACGGCTGCAATGACTTTACTAGTTCGCCAGTCGGGCACAATGCAGCGAACGCATCGCTACCCGTTCGACATCCTTATGGATAGTCAAATGAGCAATAATTATCAATCGTGCATGTACAAAAATAAGTAATTGTGAGGAGGGCCAACACCCATGGCCGAAACGTAACGAGGAGGTTGGGAGTTTCGCATTATCCTTCCCCGGTGAAAATATTTTTCTGACAATTTCTCTAAAAAAGACTCTAACCGGACCGTTTCAGTGATTCTTAGAGATTTTCTAAATTTTTTTCTGTTTCTCTGCTATGTGAGAAATACATCTACCATTTTCTCAGCTCGACCTCCAACAGTCACAATTTATCAGAGAAATTCAGAGTATTTGCCGAAAAATAGTGGAAAACTGTAATTTTTTCTGATAAAGTATATTACGAGATAATACGCGTTGCCTCTAAGATCTACTCATCCTGTTACGCATACAAAGAGTAGACATAAAAACAACTTCATGTTTCGGAAATGCTATGATTTTCCTAGATAATGTTGGTTCAGAGAATTTCAAAGAACTTACGAGTTCTAAGATCTCATTCCGTCACTCGCTGTAAATCTGCGAAATTTTGAATTTTCCAGATAAATGTTCGTGAATATAGAAAGTTATTAGCCAGAGAAAAACAACAAATTTCATAGTTGTTAAGAGAAGTCGACAGAGCAAATCAGAGTTTTTAAGAACAATCAGGAATATTAAGATTCAGAAAAATCTTAGACTTTTTCTGAAAAGTGCGAAAACGGAGAAATTCAGAGGACTTTTCAGAGAAACTTCTGATAAATTTTCCGAGACTTTCACATAAATTTTCAGACATATTCAGAGAAATATTTTCAACAGGGTTTCAACTGCCGATGCCGACGAGTCGATTGCAGCCGCGGCATATATATAAAAAAAATAAACAGTAACATTTCAATAGCCGATATACTGACCGAAAACGGTCGACGTTCTTTTCGGCGTCGGAGTCGTGATAGGCTCGGGTTTTTCGAGTCGCGGATCCATACTCTGCTGGCGTAGCATCGGAACTATTTTCTTCACCTCGTCCTCCTTGATGACGTCGCTCTTAGTTTTGAACGAATCTCTTCTTCGCAATGCGGTGGGCGAGCCCATGGCCTTCTCGGCGAGATTTCCATCGGTAACGGAAACCGAGCGGCTCTCGTAGAGCCTTCTTCTCTCGGCTATAGAATTTCTGTTCAAATTTCCTCTCTCGAAACTGCCCGGTTCCTCGTTCTCTGGCGACTCGTCCTTCACCTTTATCTCGAATACCTTGCGCCTCTCCGCGGTACTCGGTGTCTTTGGCTTGTATCCCGAGTCGCTGGAATTCGCGTCCTCCTCCATAGAGCTCGAGTCGCTCTTGCCGTTCTCCGATTCCTTGATCCTGTCGTTCTCGAAGGTCGGCGACTTGTCGGCGTCCGGATTCCCGTCCGGGATGATTCCCGTGTCGGTCGGATAACCGTTGTTCTCGCTGTTCGGCGCTTGGGGCACGGAGAATACCTTGTCGAAGGAAAATTCCTGACTGCCGGATTTAGCCTGGAAGGGCTTCGGTCCGAGACGCGGCTGCGAAGAGACAAACAAAAAATGTACACTCGTCGCCACTATTAAAACGATCTTAAACCTAAATCTTAACAGTTAACTAAACGATAGTTGCGCGATGTCTTAACAGCGATACAGTCGCTTATCGTTACAGCTTAATATTATATGAATCGTTTTCTATCGTAGAGATTCCTCATTCGAACCTTGTAGCCGCCGACGACGTTCGGATTTACGGAAGTAACGACGGCGCCGGGACTCGGCGCGGTGCGTGGCCGGGCGACGGGCTTGGGCTCGTCCTCGGAGATGCTGTTGGCGCGCGAGGATCTCGGCAGAGGTTTCGGCGGCGTCGTGTGACTTCCGTTCTGCATCTTCGCTTTGTCATCGTCGGTTTCCGGTGCTCTCGGTGACTCGTCCGCGGGCTTCTCTGCGGTCTCCGCTTCGGGTTTCTTTTCTTTATCTTGAACGGCGGGCTGGGAGGGCTTCACAGGCTGCGCGAAACCCTTCGGTGTCGCGTGCAGCGATTTTGCCGCCTTCGATTGTTCGACTTTTATTTCTTGCTGGGTCTCCTTGAGCATCACCAGATTGCCCTTGTGTATCTGGAGGTACGTTTAAGCTTCTTCGTTACGCGTTACGACGTCGGCACAACGAAAGCGACACAATAATATTCTACTCCACTCATCTACCAATGCCTCGTCGAACGACGAATAAAGCTAAGCTCAGCAAACAATCAATCGACACTGGTGTAAACGTGCTCGCTCGCTCTGCGAGGAACGAAATTTAAAAAAACTACAAAGAAACTTAGGAATTACTTACACAGCGAGGAAAGCTACGCTACCGACGGATCGATCGCAAGTTTAAATATAAACATCGAGAGTACGAATCTTCGGTATATCAAAGGCATTAATATTTACAAGACATTCATCGGGCATCTGAAACGTGAAATTCAACACAACAAAAAAATAAAATGTGTAACAAAAACGCATTCGCAAATTATAAATAACAAATAGTGAAAGATGAAATAATAAATAAAACGAAATACGCTGACCTGAATGCGTGTAACAAGTGCGTATTCTACTTTCTTACAGTCTAACGCTCGTAGTGTGCGTTCTTTAATGCAGATTCGCTCAATTATGCGTTGTTCTATTAGCGACTGTCCACTGCTAGCGGGTTTCTTTGAATTACCAGCGGTACATCCTATTCTTTCATAACACAAGTTTTCATAACAAAAGAATTCTTATCAGAGGACATTTCCGTAAAAAAAAAAAAAATCAAACGAAAAAAACCTTGAATGGAAAGCAGACTGGAATATAAGAACGCTTATTTCAGTTGTGTATGCATGTACATACATCTCGAATATCTCCGGATTTAGCAGAACGGAGCAGAATTACATTCAAGAACGCATCCATAAATAGGTCGACAAGAGCATTAACGAGCTACTAAATATGGTCTTAAGTAAAAAGACTTATTATTTTCGTCGCTTTAAAATAAACGAAAATTCACATTGATGCATGAGTCGAACAACGAATTAAAACGATGCGGTACGATGAACTATGTATAGATAATCGTTACAAATTACAGAAAAACTCGGTATCAAATATCTAACTATCGAATGAGCGTCAAGGTACTCACGGTAATGGATTCTTCGCCTTTGGCTCGTTTCGCCGGATCGAGAGATATTTTTGGCACTGGAGCATTGTGACCTTTGATCCAAGCTTCGGCAGTATTCTGAGCGACGCAGCCCGCGGTGTCGGGATAAATGTCACCGTGGAAGTCTCTGTACGTCTGCAATTAATTGATCAGCGTTGAGGAAAGACTCGGCGGCTTGATACGCAGTATTTTATTTTTGCAAGGAGGGACTTGATCGATCGCGCGACGATCCTGACCTTTCGTGGCACTTGGTACATTATCGGAATGACCATGTTCGACGTGAGTTGAAGCAGTCGGTTTACTTCGGCTTGCATCACGTTGAGAGCGCGTTTCGGCACGAGACACACACCCTTCGTCTGCTCGCCGCTGTGTCTTATGCCCTCGACAAGGTAAGGATCCTTGTCCGTAACTTCCATATACAGAATCGTCGTGTCGCCTTTGCCGGCGAGGAAAAGCATGTTTGTGTCCTGATCGAAGAGCGGCATGAGAATTCTGGCGGATACAAAAATTTCATTGAATTAATTGTAGAATTCTGAATATAAGAAAGTTTACTTCGAGGGTTCAAATTTTTGTAGGTCCATTTTTTTAATTGATTGTATTCAATCTACCCAGTGCTGCAGTCGAGTTCCAGAGTTTTAACTGGCTCGTTTATGTTTCTCAGATCCCTTATGTAAACCTGACGCAATCTCGCAGCGTCGAATCCAGTCGTGAGTATTCTGTTGCTGCTTCCAAGCCAGACGATTCTCGAGTCCTTGATACTCTGATGACTCGAGCAAGTGTTCACGATGCATTTAGGCCCTCGCGGATCGCATATACGGACTTGCTTGTCTTTGCAGGACGTTGCCAACGTCGTGCCGTCGGATTTCCAGCTCAAAGATTGTATGACGTCCGCGTGCTCGTTATTCGCTGCAAGTGGTCGATTCGTTACGGTGACATTTTTTTCAGACGTTCGTCAGAAATAATAGCACGACAGGGAAGATATTCTTACAGAAAAGTTCTTGCTGCGAAACGACATCCCACAGCGATAAATTCGTGTACGAAACTGTCGTGAGTAAATGCTCAGCCGTTGGATGCCAGTGCACAGCCTCGACTCTTCTCTGTCTATGAGAAAACGTGCACTCGGGATTGCAGAGAGATTCCTCCAAGCCAGTTTCGGGAATGTGCCAGAGTTTTACCTAAAAAAAAGTTGAATGAAATAAAAGATAAATAAAATAAATACAGATTAGGTGACGGAAATTTGTTGCGCTCCGGCAAACCGAGCACTTCCGGAACGCCACGTAAAATTAGAAAAAAATATATAACAAACTACATATGTATAGTTTTTATCGACAGAATCTCGGCTCGACTGTACGAGGAACGTAACCATAATTCGACGCGCCGATTGATCGACGTTCGATGAAAACCTACAAGACAATCCTGCGACCCAGTTGCTAGCAGGCCGTCGTGAAACGGTGAAAAGTCCATATCGGTGACGGTGTCCGCGTGAGCATGCAACAGAGGCATTGTCTTGCTCTTTCTTCCGCAGTCTTCCAGTGGGAGAACTGCCAGACTTGACCCTAAGTAAAAAATATATATATATATATTTTTGTAAGAAGTTTTTCCGGTAAAAACAAATAAACAAACAAATAAATTAGTAAATAAATATATGTATAAATAAACAGATAAATAAATAAATATATATACAAATAAAAAAATTAGAAAAATTCAGAAAATACCATCCAATCCATTTGAAGTAAAACCAAGGATAATTTGAGGCATGACTATTTACCGTTGTGATCGACGTTGAATGCCATAAAGGCGGCGGAGGCTGCGATGTTGTTCCCATAGGTTTGATAAGATCCGACCGAGATGTCGCGAATGCAAGACTCGGGTTTAGGAACGATCGGCGTGGCATTTTTGTACTTGGAAGCCTTGAAGCGCCAAGCCATCTTGACTCAGTTTAGCCAATGCTCCTCTCTCTCTCTCTCGCTCTCTCTCGCCCCTCGATTACACAGCCTGCCTTTAACTCATGTAACCTGGGAAATAGAAAAATAGAAATCTGCATAAATCACCGAATCCTAATCGATGCTTTTGTGAACTAATTAAATACCATCGACTACAAAATATGAACAAAAAAAAAAAAAACAATGCTCCCAAGTGTACTCCGAAACAAAAAAAAAGTGTACAAAACATTTTTTGCATAAAGTCAAGCTTGGGTGAAATAAAAATATAAGGGACGAGTAATGGGCATTAAAAAAAAAAAAAAAATCGGAAGCGCTTTATTACGCGACAGTCTTATGCATCGTCGTTTTGAAATCGAAGGTTCGTATGAATTACCGTGTCGATTATATAGTCGGCCGATTGGTGTAGCTATAGATACGACAAACGTCTCGCGAGCTCGACACGACGGGAGATCGAAAGGAAAAAAAAAAAAAGTGAAAAAAAATAATAATCGTAGTAGAAAGCGGCGGTCGTGCGTTGACGTAAGGCGTGAAGGGAGAGCGCAAGAATTGTGCATGACTAATAATTCGGGGGTGAGGTTTCCCACCCCACCCTCGGCTGTCGCTCGCTCGGTGTAACAAAAAGTTGGTTATACGTCGCATCGGGAGGAGTGGAAAGGCCTCTCTCTCGCTCTACAAGGTCCCGATAAGGATACGCGAACCGATCGTAAATGAATGTAATACTCACGGAGCGATTTATCGTCGCCAATTCTCTTCCTCGATCGCTTTCACGTTCTTTCGCCGAGCTCGTTTTCACGATAACGGGGATATGGAAAAGAAGTGTTTTTATAAACACGGAGCGCGAACACACAGTGGAACAGTGGCAGGCGTCTAGCCGGGTGACAGCCGGAAACGGGAAACCTCCCCTACGCTCTGTCCTTGTTCAACGCAACGCGTCGTCTGTACTCCTCGCCCCACCCTCGAGTAGAGACACGAACCGAACTCGGTTGGCAATATACCGACCGCTAGAGCTGTCGAACTCTCAGGCATGCGCGCGCACCCGTCCAAAGGTGCTTATTATTATTATGCATTATTATTATTTGTGTTATTATAATTATACATGTTATGTATATATTTTGTAACCTGTCATATACATATGTACATGTTATATATATATATATTGGAAAAACGCCGGGAGTCCCCCTAGGGGCGGCCCTACTAGACCCTGATAACTATTCCCCGATTATACTATTCTGGTTTTTATTCTATGCGTTTCGGTGAGTTGTGCATTATTGCTTGGGATAAAATTCATTTTTCAACCGGAAGTACGTCATTTTCGGTTTAAAAATCTTATCTTTCGACCGAAAGTGACGTCATCTAGGGGAAACGCAACTTCTGGTTTGAGAAGGACATTTTTAAATCGGAAGTGATGTTGCCCCTAGATGACTTAAAAAATATATATATAACGAAAGAACTCGCGAATTTCATCAGAGATTACCAATTGCAGGCTTTAGCATACTTAATCATAAAGAGATTATCCTAAACGGGAAGCGTTTGCGCCTTGTTTTCACTTAATCTATTCGATAAAAGCTAAATTCAGTTTAAAGTAGCCTTACAGCGCTGTCTATACTAATAAGATTCGCATATATATATAACGTTTCTCCGACTTAGTTACTTTTCGGTAGATATTAATTTTAGTTGAAATGATTCTGGCGTAAATGTTATACCGTACCTGATCACAGCGACTATTTTCCGCTCGTGGATTTTTTAAGACCTATTAGGTCTGTTCGTTTTTAGAGCAAGCTGGAGCAGAGCGCTTTATCTTACGTGGAAAATATATATATTTATTGGATCTATAGATATACCTTCCACGTAAAATCGCGCGCTCTGCGCCAGCTTACTCCGAAAACGAACAAACCTATTGAATCGGTAGGGAATCATTTTCACCAAATTAATTTCAATCCAAACTCATTTCCGTCATAAAGTAACTACATTCGTGAAACACCATGTTTTCGAATCGTACACACCATAGATGGCGCTGGTAAACTTCTTTTGTGACGAGCGCTCGTACCGACAGCGGTGGAGGCGCGGTTGGTGTGTGGCTTTGGTGGTCCCCAGAATCAAGCTGAATCGTTCGCGGTCACTACTTGGATGGGCGCCTAGCCGTTGGTGCTAACTGGCGCATTGGAACCGTTCAGCGGGAGGTCGAATTCTGAGGATTGGTGTTCGTACTCGAAGTATCGAATACAAACATTAAGACTCAGTTGGAATGACCAGCTGTATCGGCGCAGGTTTTCTGCCGTTTCCCTGCGTGATCGTGCAAATGTGATACAGTATGGCGGCGGGGGGGGGGGGTTACAGCGGGTGCAGCCGCGAACTTTACAAGCGAGGAATTGGATAAAAATTGACGGGAACAGCGGCTAGATGGCTCCCAAAAAGCTAAAGCCTTAAGAGGGCAATTACGAAAGGAAAAAAAAAAGATTAAAAAAAAATAAACGAGCGCTCATTCGCACGAATTTCTCACTCCTCATGGCGGGATAATTTGAATACAAACTCTATCATTTTAATAGGCTAATCCGTAGATGTACGCCTATATTCGGTTTTCGCAGTTTCGGCCTCTCTCCCTTTGATTGGTAACGTAACTGTAAACTTTGAGAAAATTTGATAAAAAAAACGACGAAAGGCATTCCGGCAGTGATTCAGACCACCTGTAAAATGTTTTGAATTAGCTAAAGTACATAAATGCCACGAACCACGTAGAATAAATTCCATTTTTTTCCTCAATAGATTCGTAGTGTACATAAAAACTTGTGCTCTCGTCTAAAGCCGTTCAAATATCTTATTCAAATATTTTCGCGGAACGAATATTGTCGTCCAATAAAGCGGTACAATAATAATTGTATTTATTAATAAAATTATGACTAACACTCAATTTTAGAGAAGTAGTTTATTTATTTATTGGTATAATTACGAAAATACTACAAATAATTTTTTATCTATTTATCCATTTTATGCGGTCCGTTTCGTTCCCCAACGTACGGGTCCGTTTTCGATGCGTTTTACGGGTTTTCTCGCAAAACAGACGGTCGCACAACTTACTAGGGTCTCCTCGAGAGCCATTCCAAGCTTGGCTGTTCTAAGCCGACCTAAGTCACAATTTTCCTAAAAGGCTTGCGTGCGCACGTGCGTGTGTGTGTGTGTGTGTTTGGCACTCATATAGAGCAGCTGAGTGCATCTGATTGTTGTAATATACGCAATAATTGAAACAATCATTCAGATTTTATCACATTTTGAAATTTTCTAAAAAAGTCTATTCGCGCACCACCTTTCGCAAATTTCGAATTATCGGGCTTAAAGTTTCTATAAAAGTAGACTAACATCAAACAATGTTCACTGTTGAATTTGGGAAGTATCGGCTGACGGAACTCGATTTTGTGACATTAAAATTTTTCGAAAAATATATGCACTCTTATAATTGTTTAGATATTTGCCTAAAAAATTCGACATAAATGAATTATTACGGACGGATGTTTCTTATTGAATTTGGCAAGAATCGGTCCACGCGTTCAAATTTTATGAAATTTTAAGATGAAAAGATGCGTACCTTACAACAGACGCATGTTTCCGTTTCAAATATTAATGGAAAAGCTAAGTAACTGGCAGATTCGTGGAAAGAATATATCAATATTCAGTGGAAAGAATATTCAGTGGAAAGAATATATCAGACGTAGTGCCGAAATTACAAATAACGAGCATCATTTGATACGGCATTTTTTTAACCAAAAATGTATAATGAGCTTCAGAATCTTCGAGCCGCTTATTTTTCAAAGTTACTTCACTTATTTTTTACCGATTTTTAAAATTGATTGTATTTATCTTTTTTTTACTGTTCTATCGGTAATTTTTCCGGTGTATGGCATCGAAAAAGCCAATAATATTTTTGCGTCTCACGATATTTCACCACGATTTTTGCGTCCGTTGTGAATTAAAATCCATTGCGAACTTTAAAATACATGAAAACCTCGAATTAAAAAGAATGCAGGAAAACAAAACTTCCGCTATGAGGAAGCAAAAAGAACAAAAATTATCCAACACTCGACGAACTTGTGATAACGAAGCGTCGAATAAATTGCTCGAGTTCGCGTTCCGTATGAAATGAAAATAATTATGGAATTAATTTGTTTTTTCCAAAAGTCCTTATGTTGTATGTACAATAAAAGATTTAGTCAAACATATTGTAGAAACAGGTGGCCAGGTATTTGTTTACTTTTCATTTTTATAGCCACCAATTCGTCATTTCGAGAAACCGTCGAATCATATTCGGTATATAAAAGCGTCGTTTAAGAATCGTTAAAGTATACTCGCCGCGGCAAGCAACTGAGAACAATGTCAAAAATCGTGATGCTCCTGTGCGTCGTGCTCGTCGTTTCAGTAAGTGTCATTCGTACAATAAAAAAAAAAAATCCTTGTCTCAATAAAGCATACCTTATGATTTTCAACTTGACTTAATATTCCGCACAATTGAAAAGAAGTTTCAAACATCATAAAATACCTTAGATTATTTGGTACTAAAAATAACTGAATGGAGAAAGTCGTTAGCAAAAAGTTTATGAGTAATTTTCATTTGTTACATTAATCATTAATCATTAATCATCATTTGTCATTAATGCTACTCATGTAAAAATGTAACTTTTAGGCGGTCGCCGCTTCCGGCACGAAGGAGCAATTTGAAACCCAGCAAAAGCAATTCGAATCGTACTTCGCAACCACTATTCGTAGAGTCGAAGAGTACAACACCACAAACTGGCCAATTTTTTTCGAAAAGACGAACGAAATCATGATAAATATATACGCAATCGACAAAAAAGCTACGGACGATGTCTCTAAAATTACAAGCAAGGTTTGCACCGTCGAGAAAGTACTCGGATAAATTAATAATCATCTGCACATAAAAAAATACACCTGATGAAAAAATGTATCTGAAAATATTTGAAAATACCTAAAAATAGTCCGATTCGAGCTTTCCTGGCAAATCGTAAGAGAAATTTGGACAAACATCTTCGCCACATGAGATTTGATGAATTAGGTGTATTCACAGGCTCTAGCGGAGATCAATGAAGTTATCGGCCAAACGGCCCGTAGTGGCAATATCTTGGATTGTTATAAAATGCACGGTGAATTGGACTCCAAGGCCCAAACTTTTTTGCACCATGTGTACCTCTGCACCGCTGCTATACGAACAGCCGTACTTAATCCCTTAATGGACATCGGGCAGAAGTACCGACACCTGCACAAAAGTTTGATCGAGTACAGAAACGAAATTGCTGCCTGTGATGACATGTTCAATAAGACCCAACAAGTTGACGATGCTTTTTTTGTGCACCAAGTCGGTGAGTTTAATGTTCGCTCATAAAATCGTCAAATTCGACTGAGAAAATTATGGGACGAATATAAAGTACTTATTTGTGCTTTCTCAAAGAAACTATTTTCGCAACGACAAAAAAATGGAGACTTTAGTGTCAGCCTACTAAAAATAACGAAATACGTCGAAAAATGTCGCAATTTTTGCGTGCGTGCGTATGACAGCTTGTTTTTCGTTTAAAATGACTATAATTCGGAAATAATTTGAGATAGCGGGTAGAAATTTGGTTCACCGGTAGAGTCGTCACATCTCATACTTCAGTGCAATTTTCATAAATTGCACTTTTCTTTATCACTCAATCTTTATTTTCATAAAGATTGAGTCCCGATTGGGGTTTTCTCACGATGTTGAAATTAACAAACAATTCTATGTTGGTTCGAAAATTCGTAAATTTTGCGTTATCGTCCTGAAATTGTATGCAATTTCAGGATGCAAAGAACTATGATCAAAGACTTTTGATACTGAATTTAGTCGAAATCTATACAAACGGTCAGATTTTATGGATTTTTTTAAACTACTAAAAACGATCTAATTCCATCGAATGTGGAAGTAACGAGTTTAAATTTGACAAGTAAATGAACTAACGCTGTACAATGTTTCATATTAAATTTGGTAAAAATAGATCTAACCGTTTCAATTTTATTATATTTAGAAATTTTCGAAAAAAAATATTTTACAATTTACACGAGTTTCTGCATCGAATATCGCTCCAAGAGTAAAATAAGTATGATAATTGTAATCAGTGGGGAAAAATACATGAGATATGGCCAACAATCGATGAATAACGAAAATTTTAATTAACGATCCGACGTCATTTTTATGAACGTGTATGAATCTTGTAACGAAAATCAAATAGGAGAAAAAAAGGAATAGAAATACAAATAGCACACGAAACTACAGAAAGGAACTATAAAAATATTTAAAAAACGATAATTCGAATAAACGAAGATGACAATGGTGGCAAAATCGCCAAAAGTTCAATGAAAAAAGGGTGCACCGTAATTTGCATATGGTTTCCTCATTGTTTACTGTTTTTCGTTTTATTTCCTCTTATGAGAAAGTTCTTTGACAATTTTTTTTTTAGGTGGCATTAGGATGTACGTGCGCGTAACTTGTGGGGGTCTGTGTGTCATGGATTTATAATTTTTTTTGAATATACCATGTTTCTTTATTGGTACAATTACGGTAAATTACTTTGCACTATTTCTTTTTTTTTCCAAAAAAAGCGTTATCTATGAGGAAGTAAAAAATTGGCAAAGAAACTTTTTCACAGCGAACGACGTCGAACGTATTTTTATGGGAAGAACGACGATAAGTGAGGAGGCAACTTTAATTCGGCTCTTTTTTTTATCACACGTAGAAAAAAAATGACGTAGTAAATGTCAATTATTTTTTTATAGAGTAGAAAATGTCGGGCATATATTTTTGTTTCTTAGTCCAATCGCAAAGTTAATATAAGTTTTGTTGTTCTGTTACCAGGTTGAAGCGGCGAATGGACCGCTCATCGCCGAATCAGTTCCACTTCTGTTTAGGAAGATCGATGAAATGCATTTTTTGCTACCGATCTTTAAAAGTTCCGTTGCCAACTGCGCGAACGGCTATGCTGCTTTCGAGACGGAGGCAGCCGACATTACAACTAGAGCGAAGGAATGTCATAGACGGGTCTTCGCGTAAAACCATTGGAAACCACCACGGCAACTAACCCTTAAACAAATAAACCGTGACATTAACTCTTTATAAGCTCAGTAAAATTATTTTGTAAATTACTTTTTTGTAAACTTCTCTGCAACCTTTTCCTGTAATCTCTTCTGAAAATTTTTCTGTACGTAAACACATTTTTTGTTACTATGTAAAACCGTTTATCCCATGTGAAATAAATAAATAAATCGTATCTCTATCCGCACTCTTAGTCGTTAGAGCAGCAACGCGTTGCCCCCACTCGACGTACGTTAGTCCCGTTTCCGTACAGTTTCGGGCGGTGTGACTCATAAGGTAACAGTATCAGTGCTCGGACACGTCCCAATCGTCGGACACTCCTGTGCAGATTCGATTTATTACGAATTTAAGTATGAGGAATCCAATTTAAGACTTGTAATCGTATCCACAAACATTATTTTATACACAGAAAAAAGTTATGCAAGGTTTAAGCCTAAATTATTTTCTAATATTGCATTTTATTAGAAGACCGGCGATATAGTGCAAGCGTCACGACCCAGATAGACAAGCGCCATGAAAAGTAGCAATATTTGTTCAATATTTGCGATATGTGTAGCATATGTCACGATTAGCGCTTGTCTATCTGGGTGCATACGCGACTCAATAATCGGACAGTTCAAAGAAGTTATGTTAGCCAGGATTCTACGCAGCTTATCTTAATTATTGTTTGGAGTAAATGAAACTTTTTCATTGATTTATTTGATAAACGGCAAAGAAATTCTTTTAGTTAATATGACCTAGTTAAGTTCGTACTTCAGAATTCTTGAAATTTATAATTATCCGAAAGATCGGGGCATACCGTGTCCGAATATAGGGACGTGTCAAGAAACCGCGTCCGAAAACTGGTACATTTTGACGCTCTTGTTATTTTCTTCCGTAATTAAAAAAAAATGTGTACACTGAAAAAAATAGATTGTAAGAGTCGTAATATCGAAAGATCGTGCAAAGATGTATTGCAATCGTTACTATGTCGATATTATTGTGTACAACGAGCAATCGTATATTTGCACTATGATATTGTTTCCGCCGCTGTTCTGTTATTGTAGAGATGAATTACTAATGTTTACTATATAGAAAATAGTCTCTACAATCGCAGATATTCGCGAATGCAAACATCGCATTATAAACTACTTTCAGGACATTATTACAAACTGAATACTAATAATTATATGCACAGATATTACCCGAAACAATCCACATAGTGGCTAATAGTAAATATTATGTAGAACCTGTAGGTGGCAATGGCGGCGATCTGAAGTGTTATGGATATCAACTTTGATATAAAGCGTTGTTTCATTATTAATAATAATTCCAACAATCTCGCATTGCTCACTTCAGTACATCCGTATTGTTCTGAATCTGTTATTGTAGAGATGAATTACTAATGTTTACTATATAGAAAATAGTCTCTACAATCGCAGATATTCGCGAATGCAAACATCGCATTATAAACTACTTTCAGGACATTATTACAAACTGAATACTAATAATTATATGCACAGATATTACCCGAAACAATCCACGTACTGGCTAATAGTAAATATTATGTAGAACCTGTAGGTGGCAATGGCGGCGATCTGAAGTGTTATGGATATTAACTTTGATATAAAGCGTTGTTTCATTATTAATAATAATTCCAACAATCTCGCATTGCTCACTTCAGTACATCCGTATTGTTCTAAAGGTTGATAGTTTTTAATATGTGAGATACTAATAAACTTTATAATCTCGTAATGCATTGTTGAACGTTTTCATTTATACCATTGGCTATAAATGATTTATTGTATCCACAATAAATAATTTATCAAGTTGTCAAGTTGTTTCGATATTTCAATGTCACATCATCGAAGTTAAGTCTAAGTTAATGACGGAGAATATCTTATATATCCGATTGAAGATTACACATATCTATCAGTGATTGTAGCGTAGTGGTAAGGTACTGGGTCAGAATGCGTTACTTTCGGGGTTCGAGTCCCGGTAGGATACATAACATTTTAATTTGTAAAAATTGTATTATATTGATAAGTAGCGATGTACTGGTAACAATTGAACAAAACACGATGGAACCATGTATGAAATTAATGGGTAACATATACGGGGCCGAAAGTGGAACCTATTGTGAATAATGACGAACCTCGCCCAACGCCAAGTTTCTAGCACACTAAGACTCCCAAATAGTTGCCGTACAAGAGACACGATAAATGTGCTTAAATGCAATTTACGTCTGACATCCTGGGAGTCGAATGCATATTAGAGTCAAAAAATAAAATAGTATGATGTTTATTGACAAAATCACATAAAACGCGATGGATAAACGTTCTACACTCACTACCGAGTAACCCGTCCTGACTGAATGGTACAACAATCTTTGAATCTCCCGCCAAGGAACCGACATGAATCCAAAGGGATTTCAAACGATACTGACGTAAATGATGAGGTAATTTACCGACGCTCGAAAGTACGGGCGGTCAGCAATACAGATTTGCTTGTCACAAAGGTACAGATTGTCCCCGAACCCCGTTCGAGCCGAACGCCGAACGGCCGAACGCCGTTGTGGCGATTGAATCGTGCAGCCCGCGGCACGCGACATTGAAGTGTGTGAGACGTGAATATTTATCAACGAGTACATTTACCATTTTTTAAAAGAAATTTATTCTTTTTCGAAAAAAAAAAGTTGGATGAAAAATTTTTACCATTACCATTTTCCATTTTACCATTTCAATTTTTTCCAATTACCGTTTTCTTGACGAACATTTTTTCTTACCATTTTCATGGGGAAAATGGTGTTTTCAAAAAAAAAAATTAGGATTTTTCCGTTGGGAAATATGCCACTTGAAAACAATGGCGGAGGTTTTAACTCGATATCTCGAAATTTTTTGAAAAAAGTGCCGTTTCGCAAAATTTGACATAGGATTTCCTATGCTGGAAATGGTCAATTTTTAAAATTTAGAAAAGGCACCAGTTTTACGTTTTCCGTGCGGAAATGGGTCACCTGAAACGAATGGATATCTCGAAAAAAAGGAATTTGGCCATTTTGAAAGTGGAAAAATGTAAAGGGTACCCTCACCATTTTTTGTCGGAAATGGTTTTTCAAAAAAAAATTTTACCTCACCATATTTTGGGACCATTTTTCTCCGAAACGGTTGTATAAAATAACAAGAGAATTGCGGGGCGCACAGTGTTTGATTAACGAAGTGCGCACCGCAATTGGTTTTTCATTTGACACAACACTCCGAGGTTTAAAGTGTTGGCCATGTTCGGAAATAATATAATTCGACCCGAGTTAACCGCCATATTGGCTTCATTTCGAGCACAACCGATTGCATGCGAACGGTATAGAAGTGCCACGACTTGTGTATAAGACCATGCTGTGAAGAGAGTGGCGCAGTTCTCCGCCAGGGGACGAACCAACACTGTGCTTGTTACGGGCCGATCCGAATGGATGGCTGGTAACTTTTATACTCCGGACTACGAATGGTCATTCGTTGCTGCCTAGCGAATTAAAATCCGACTCTTAACGCGGGAAATTTGTTAAAGGTTTACATATATGTTAGATCGATAAAGACACGTTATTACGATTTGAGACGAAGCAATTCAATTATTTATTCGTTGAATGAATAAAACACAATATCACCAACATCAATTCATAAAATAACCAACTAAAATATAGTTTAACATAACTTATATTATTTTACGACGTAGTACCGCAACTACAACAATTTGTTAACTCTGTACAGGCTCTTAGTAAGCGAAGTGAACCGTGCGAGATTTTCCGAGTGACTCTAGAAGAACGTTCCGACTTGAAGATCTCAGATCAACTGTATTCTTCCAAAAATTAAGTGTTTTCGTGAGAAGGTAGTTGGGGGGTAAAAACTCGACCGTTGATTGGCTGTATGAGGTACCGCCCGCGCTATAGCTCCATTTTTCCATACAGGCTGAGCCCACCGAGCAGCTCGCCGAGTCAAGGGCTTTTTCTCTGTACCGCGTAGAAAGCCCTCGGCTTTGTCTCCGAGTACGTCTGTTTTCCGAAGAGGTCGTAAAACATTTGGCGACCGGCTGATCTCGGCCACCCAAGCCTGCGTGAGAAAAACAAGACTATCTGTTAATTTTCACTTTAAGTACTTCTCAAGGGTTCAGGGCCTGACTGCGAGTCCTTTTTGGACCAAAAGGTATATGAGGGTTTTTCTCTTCGAAAAATGTAAAAGGTTAATCTTTTCTTTCGCTACAGAATCACGTTCGTTCTTATAGGCCCTCATTTAACGTATTTCGAAAGTTTTACAATTACTCTACCATGCAGAGAATAAATGTGTGTATATCTGTGAATGAGCGCATTAAAATGATACAGTTTGTGTTTAAATTATCGCGCCATGAGGAGTGGGGAGTTCGTGCGAGCGAGCGCTCGTCGGGTGACAGACAGTTGACCGAATGCGAACTGTGAATCATGGCCAACCTCATCATATCGAAAGATTCTAGCGTAGTTTAGGTCCGAAATTTTTATAACTAAATATTAAAGGTTTCCACAGTTAAATGAAATTTGCGTATGGAATCCCTATAGATTTGCGTATTCTTGTCAAAAAGTTTAATGGTACAATGATTTTTGCGATAAATATAAAAATCCTGATGGATCATAACATCGCACTCACAACCTATGAACGCCTACCCACTACATACTGAAAGAAAATTTCAATTTTTTTTCAAGCAGCTATCTGAAGTGCGAAGCGATTTTTAACCATCCGGATCGGTTAATAAATCGGTGGGCCGGATTCGAAATTTCTACGACGGCCTTTAGAACATTAATTTCTCAAAATCATTTATGTAGAACAGACACAATATCCGCGCTGAAATAAAATTTCCGTATAGAATTACCGGTGGCGTTTGCATAATACAGTTAAAAAGTTTTATAATACAATGATTTTCATGAGAAATATCCAAATCCCAACGGGCACGCGTTCCGTACGCACCATTTAGGAACTCCTCGCGACTACATAGTACATGAAAACTCGAATCTCTCCTCATGAAATAAGGTTGAGCAAAAAGCGATTGCGACGGTTTGTGTCAGGAGAAGCAGCTAAATTACCGACGCTTGGAAAAGCGAGTAATGCAGGTATCTGCTTGCCTCAAAGGTATAGTTATTCGCCGATAGATGTCGCTGAAGTGTTGAGACTATCGAAATTGCCGCAGTCGCGATGTACTGTTAAAAAAGGGCGCTTAATGGTGCTACATTGCAGAGCCTGACTGAGACGCGGTAATTTTTCATGTAATTGTAACAATGACGATATTTATTAAGACAGTGTAAATAGTGTTTCAACACATCAGCGACATCTATCAGCGAATAACTATACCTTTGAGGCAAGCAGATACCTGCATTACTCGCTTCTCCAAGCGTCGGTAATTTAGCTGCTTCTCCTGACACAAACCGTCGCAATCGCTTTTCGCTCAACCTAACTTCATGAGGAGAGATTCGAGTTTTCATGTACTATGTAGTCGCGAGGAGTTCCTAGATTATGCGTACGGAATGCGTGTCGGTCATTTTGATATTTCGATTATTTCGGTATTTGTTATGAAAATCATCGCATTTATTAAACTTTTTTCCTATATCATGCAACATCTCAGGTGATTCTATACGAAAATTCTATTTGAGCGTAGATATTCTATCTGTTCTACATAAACGGTTTCGGGCAGTAATATGCTAAAAAGTCGTCGTAGAATTTCGAATCCGACTCACCGACAAATTAACAGATCGCGTTGGCTAAAAATCGCTTCGCACTCAAGACGGATGCTTGAAAAAAAATGATAATTTTCTTGCAGTATGCAGTAGGTAGGCGTTCGTAGATAATGAGTTCGATGCGTATGCATTGCGATGTTGATATTTATCACTAAAATGATTGTACCATTAATCTTTTTTCTAGAATATGCAAACCTATCCATGACCATGAAAATTTCTGCATCTGCAAAAATAAATTTTGGCAACTTGTAGCGCCTAAATTATCGGCTTGGGAGAAAAATCCTTAAGGACTTTTTTGTTCGTTTTTTTATTCTCTAACAACGCATTTTTTCGGATTTTTTTTTCTTTCAATTTTTGAGCTAGTTTTTATCATTTTAATATTTTGGCACGCTGCCACGGTTTAAATAATGAATAAAAAAAAAATTCGTAGCACTTTTTTTTTCTACGTTCAATTCTACACCAACGCATTTTTTCAAAACATTTTTTGGAATTTTTTTAGAGCTATTTTTTATGAATTTCCTATTTTGGCACGCTGCCAGGGCTTAAATATGGAACTAAACAAAATAATCCTCAGGACTTTTTTTTCTACGTTCAATTCTACACCAACGCATTTTTTCAAAACATTTTTTGGAATTTTTTTAGAGCTTTTTTTTATGAATTTCATATTTTGGCACGTTGTCACGGTTTAAATAATAATCTAAAAAAAAAATCTTAGGACTTTTTTTTTCTACGTTCAATTCTACACCAACGAATTTTTTCAAACAATTTTTTGGAATTTTTTTAGAGCTATTTTTTATGAATTTCCTATTTTGGCACGCTGCCACGGTTTAAATAATAAACTTAAAAACAAATCCTCAGGACTTTTTTTTCTACGTTCAATTCTACACCAACGCATTTTTTCAAAACATTTTTTGGAATTTTTTTAGAGCTTCTTTTTATGAATTTCATATTTTGGCACGTTGTCACGGTTTAAATAATAATCTAAAAAAAAAAAATCTTAGGACTTTTTTTTTCTACGTTCAATTCTACACCAACGCATTTTTTCAAAACATTTTTTGGAATTTTTTTAGAGCTATTTTTTATGAATTTCCTATTTTGGCACGCTGCCAGGGCTTAAATATGGAACTAAACAAAATAATCCTCAGGACTTTTTTTCTACGTTCAATTCTACACCAACGCATTTTTTCAAAACATTTTTTGGAATTTTTTTAGAGCTATTTTTTATGAATTTCCTATTTTGGAACGCTGCCACGGTTTAAATAATAATGTAAAAAAAAAAATCTTAGGACTTTTTTTTTCTACGTTCAATTCTACACCAACGCATTTTTTCAAAACATTTTTTGGAATTTTTTTAGAGCTATTTTTTATGAATTTCCTATTTTGGCACGCTGCCACGGTTTAAATAATAAACTTAAAAACAAATTCTCAGGACTTTTTTTTCTACGTTCAATTCTACACCAACGCATTTTTTCAAAAAAATTTTTGGAATTTTTTTAGAGCTTCTTTTTATGAATTTCATATTTTGGCACGCTGCCAGGGCTTTAATATGGAACTAAACAAAAAAATCATCAGGACTTTTTTTTCTACGTTCAATTCTACACCAACGCATTTTTTCAAACAAATTTTTGGAATTTTTTTTGTGGCTACTTTTATGAATTTAATATTTTAGTACGCTGCTACGGTTTAAATAATAAACTGAAAAACAAATCCTAAGGACTTTTTTTTCTACGTTCAATTCTACACCAACGCATTTTTTCAAAACATTTTTTTGAATTTTTTTAGAGCTTTTTTTATGAATTTCATATTTTGGCACGTTGTCACGGTTTAAATAATAATCTAAAAAAAAAATCTTAGGTTTTTTTTTCTGCGTTTTAAAAAAATCCGTTAAAAAAATCCGTTGGTGTAGAATTGAACGTAGAAAATAAGT
This sequence comes from Ichneumon xanthorius, assembly GCA_917499995.1. Lineage (NCBI taxonomy): Eukaryota > Metazoa > Arthropoda > Insecta > Hymenoptera > Ichneumonidae > Ichneumon > Ichneumon xanthorius. The sequence goes on from OU824205.1 coordinate 2,532,429, forward strand.
CCTGAGGATTTTTTTGTTTAGTTCCGTATTTAAGCACTGACAGCGTGCCAAAATATGAAATTCATAAAAACTAGCTCTAAAAAAATTCCAAAAAATGTTTTGAAAAAATGCGTTGGTGTAGAATGGAACGTAGAAAAAAAAGTCCTGCGGATTATTTTGTTTAGTTCCATATTTAAGCCCTGGCAGCGTGCCAAAATAGGAAATTCATAAAAAATAGCTCTAAAAAAATTCCAAAAAATGTTTTGAAAAAATGCGTTGGTGTAGAATTGAACGTAGAAAAAAAAAGTCCTGATGATTTTTTTGTTTAGTTCCATATCAAAGCCCTGGCAGCGTGCCAAAATATGAAATTCATAAAAAAAGCTCTAAAAAAATTCCAAAAAATGTTTTGAAAAAATGCGTTGGTGTAGAATTGATCGTAGAAAAAAAATTCCTGAGGACTTGTTTTTAAGTTTATTATTGAAACCGTGGCAGCGTGCCAAAATATGAAATTCATAAAAAATAGCTCTAAAAAAATTCCAAAAAATGTTTTGAAAAAATGCGTTGGTGTAGAATTGAACGTAGAAAAAAAAAGTCCTGATGATTTTTTTGTTTAGTTCCATATTAAAGCCCTGGCAGCGTGCCAAAATATGAAATTCATAAAAAAAACTCTAAAAAAATTCCAAAAAATGTTTTGAAAAAATGCGTTGGTGTAGAATTGAACGTAGAAAAAAAAGTCCTGAGGATTTGTTTTTAAGTTTATTATTTGAACCGTGGCAGCGTGCCAAAATATGAAATTCATAAAAAATAGCTCTAAAAAAATTCCAAAAAATTTTTTGAAAAAATGCGTTGGTGTAGAATTGAACGAAGAAAAAAAAAGTCCTACGAATTTTTTTTTTTTATTCATTATTTAAACCGTGGCAGTGTGCCAAAATATTAAAATGATAAAAACTAGCTCAAAAATTGAAAGAAAAAAAAATCCGAAAAATGCGTTGTTAGAGAATAAAAAAACGAACAAAAAAGTCCTTAAGGATTTTTTCCCCAAGCCGATAATTTAGGCGCTACAAGTTGCCAAAATTTATTTTTGCAGATGCAGAAATTTTCATGGTCATAACCTATCCAGGGATTCTATATGGAAATTCCATTCAACCGTGGATACCTATAATATTTAGTTATAAAGACTTCGGACCTAAACTACGCTAGAGACTTTCGATATGATGAGGTTGGCCATGATTCACAGTTCGCATTCGGTCAACTGTATGTCACCCCGCTCGTCACAGGCGTCACAGGCTAAAAAAAAACCCTATCGTCTGCTGCCTCCCAAAGATCGTCGAACGTAAACAAAAATTATAACCTCGAATCGGCTTGTCGAGTGTGATCGAACGATCGTTGCGGTTGCTTTGTTACACGAGTTATATTTTATTTAAAAATAAGTAAAAATGGAACAGCTGCAAACGGCTCTGACGGCGATAAAGGTTTTGCGTTCGAGCGTCGGACAAGTTTTCGATTCTCTGGGAAATGGACTTAGCGCCGAGCACGGCGAGGAGAACAGAGAAACTAAATATTTGGCTGAGCTTCAGGACCTTTTGAACGCCGTCAATGTTAACTTGAGGTATCTGCTTTTCATTCAATAAAACAAAAAAAAAACAACCACCCAACCTTCGAACTCGGAGCTTCCATCCGGATGCGCAAATATTTTTCTTCCACTAAAGACCATTGTATTTTCAGAGATGTGGAGCAAGCAGTGACCAGCTTAAAAACACCGCAGGGCCCTTTCAATCTAGCCAGCTCCACTTATCTTAGCCAAGAGACCATGCCGGACAGGCAAGCTCTCTACAGCACTCTTGTCAACAGTTACAAATGGACCGACAAGGTTCACGAGTACAGCAACGTCGCTCAGGCTCTTCTGCATCAAAATTCGTTGAAACGTTCGTACACAAATTCCAGCAGATCAAAGCGTGGAAGGATCCAGACGAGCAGCCACAATGTGCCGCCTCAGTACGTTTCCAGAGGCAAATCGCCTTTCACATAATTCTACTTTTCATTGTCAAATGCATCCGGCACTCTACAAATTTTTTAATTACATTTTTTACATTTTTTTTTATCACGTTCATTACAAAAAAATAATTAATAAAGCATATTTTCATATTTTTATGTCTATCATTTTTTTTTCAATCCGATGGATAGTTCTCAAAATCATTTTCAGAGTGGGTAATTTTGCCCAAGGGCGACGAGCGCGGAACTCTCGGGCCGTTTACAGTTTAAGGGTCGGAGACGGGAAAACGAAACACGGAAGCATTTGCAAATGAGAGGGTTCGTTTATTACCGAATAATTGTATCGATTTTATCGTCTGTTGCAGGCAAGTGGAGACCTTCATCGCGTCGTTCGACCGCCAGTTCAATGACATGACGGTCTCCGTGTCGCGGCCGTTCGCCTCAAACGCCGTTTTGCACATAACGCTTGGGCATGTGATGAAGGCGGTAGTGGCGTTCAAAGGTCTGATGATCGAGAGAGTTGTCGTCAAGGGCTATGGAGAAACTATGGATCTTTGGACAGAGTCGCGTCACAAAGTCTTCCAAAAAGTAACGGAAAACGCTCAAGCTGCGATGTTGCACTTTTATTCACCGGCCCTTCCGGAATTGGCCGTCAGATCGTTTCTCGTAAGTTTATCTTTGCACTGACTGTCAAGTGTTTTTTTGCTTCCTCATAGAGAAAGCCATGTATCGAGCTAAAATTTGGCACGGGCATCGACTAACACTGTACAATGTTTTCTATTAATCATGACAAAAATTGATCCAACCATTTAAATCTCATGGGATTTTGAAAACTTTGAAATTTTTGACATTTTTTTTTACGCCCGAGACGAGTTTCTGAATCAAATATCACGCAAAGAGTAAAATGAGTTATAGTTTTGTAATCAACGGTGAAGAACAGATTAAAAATTGCCTTAAAACAACGGCATCCGCAGATTTCAGTTTGCATTTTCTTATGATAAGTTCTGGCGTAAATTTTGACGGTTTTAATTTTATGAGGTGTAGACATTTTTTTATGCTACGAAAAAAGGTGCAAAGTACTTTGCACATGCTTTTTCTATACTTAACTCAAAAACGCAGTTTAAAAAAGTGGTAAATTGAAATTTTCATATCGCTTTCTCACAATGTGCCTTTATTTGTTATTTTGTGAAATTTTTTTTTTCATTACAGCTTCCTCTATGAGGAAGCCAAAATCAGACAACGACATTTATCATAGAGGAAGTTATGCGCAAAACCCTAAAACATGAGGAACTCATGTGAAACGCACATGATTTTGAAATGTACTTTGTGCGCTTTTTTTTACACTCTGACGCTCGAAATCATCGAACTGACTTACGATCTTTTTTTCTTCCAGATATGGTTCCATAGCTTCAACAATTTGTTCAGCGAACCATGCAAACGTTGCGGACTGCATCTTCACAGCGCTCTGCCGCCGACGTGGCGAGAGTTTCGTACCCTCGAGCCTTTTCATCACGAGTGCAAGCCTTAGGATTATCGACGCGAGTTATTCGTCGAATTGTACATAAAAAGGTGGGAGGAGAATAATTAAATATATGAATTATTGATAAATTAAAAACGGAACTTCGAATAAACGGCCGTGTTAGCCATATTTTTGAAAGTATAAAACCGATCGATCGACGAATACCAGAAGCCGTTTCCCTTCATTTTTCCATTTTTCACTGTATCTTTATTCAATGAATAACAAAATTGATAATAGTATAAAGTTGAAGGGCTAGGAAGTTTTCGAGGCAATTTTTTTTTTCGTTTTTTTTTTTTTTTTTTGCATGGTTCGTAATGCGCTAACAAAAAATCCTACCGATCGGTTCATTGCTGATATTACACAAGTATAGATTCAATATAGAAACTTTTTCGTTACATTGGTAAGTACAGTTTGCAACGTTATTACTCTTTGTTTTTTTTGTTTTGTTTTTTTACGGAAGTTGGTCCACACTGAGCTTCCCGCAATAAAATAGAAATTGTATCTTCGATCGTCACTTTGCGTTTCGCTAAACAATTCCAGCTATTTTGTTGTTAACTTTTTTTTGTTACCTGTCTGACCCTAACAGTAACGATGCGCGTTTCGTGGTTGTATTTTCAGAGTCTAAAAAAATGATTCAACGCGAAACAAAGATTCTTACGTCGATTTCTATACAATGGTTTTTTTTTGTTTTTTGCTTGTATCTTCGAGAGAAATTTCGTTACGTTAATTGCCAGTAAACAACAACAAATAAAATAATTCTGATATTATACCGATTGTTTGATATCTACAAACTGGTTTCGGAGACAATTAGAAATCTTCGTTCAGTTTTTCTTCTTTTTTTTCTTTTTTTTTCACTGCTAAATTTTACTGTACACAACTGATTCTACAAGTTAAGGTAAGTAGGTCTTTCGTAATACATTGTTTGAATATCATGATTATTAATTGCCAACTAGCGTGTATATTTAATCACAGAGCTTTATATGGACCGAAAATGTGTTACAAAAATCATCAGACTTCGTAATTCGATATTTTGTAATCTTTTTTTTTATCTACGCTCACGTCGCTCTTTCGCTTCTTCGTTGAGTGTTCAAGGGCTACGAATCGGTTTTTTTTTTTTTTTTTTTGCAATCATTATTTACAGCGCTTTTCCGTAAGTCAATTAATTCATAGCGTCGAATAATAAAAGGGATACACGTTTTGGGCAAAGGTAGTTTATTCTTATCGTGAAAAATAAAAATAACTATAGTAACTTTGTCGTGTGATTTTTCGAGAAGTTCATTGTTCAGTTAATCAATTACACTCGAATTGAACCCGAATGGTTTTCGGTCAATTCATGAAGTTTTCACGACCGGATGGCGGGTCGTGATGGTTTTTTTTTTTTTTTTTTTTTTTTTCTTGCGGTTAAAATGAAAGCGTGCGTTTTATCAACATTTTCGATTTCGGTATATAATAGCTCTGTAATCGGTTAATTTAATAAACCTACGTATGTATACCATTTTTTTCCCTTAATGTCGCTTGTTACGCTAGGTAAGTTTTACATAATACTCACAATTAGTATCGTCATGTAAATATAATTATAAGTAATATTTTCTTTCACATAACTGTACACATTCACATTTGGAATATTGGCGCTTTATTTGTTTGTTTTCATTATTTCCTTCGTCCTTTCGTTTAGAGCGCAAGTCATTTGAATGGCAGTGAACTTATTTTACAATTTGTTATCTTTTTTTTTTTACTTTTTTTTATTGTGATCACTTGCTTCATGGACCGATCCAAATTTTCGTAAGGCTCTATCTAAAGTTGCATCAATGAGTTTAATATAATATCATTGACTCAAAACTATGTATGCAATTATTGCTCGTTTAGAGTTTTTTTTTGTGTTATCTAACTCGTGGTTGTGTGAGATACGATACACGCCTAAGAAAGTGACTTCCAAGTTTAATTACACCATTATTATCGATCGACCGAAGAAACATCGCGCGCTTCTGTCTCACGTTCGATCACCTCGGATATCGATCTTAATTTTTTTTTTTTTTTTTTCATTTGTTCGCTAAAAATCTGATTTTACTCATCCAATCTAAAATTATTCTTCACGAATTTCAGATTATTTTGACGTATATATTCCCTCCTTATTACACAGGATAATTAGCGTTTAGTGGGGAAAAAATAATTTCAAGTACTTTTTTTTCGATAGTCCGTTAGCGTCGAACCGCAATGCATAACTATTTTGAGTCTCCAATAAACTGCAACATTTCAATTGTCGTCTTCTCGTGCACGCACAAGTGTACGCCTGAGAGAGATTATTCATCACGTATACGTATGAGGCATTCCATAACAAGTGGACCATCGATTGTCCATCGTGCAATTTTTTTTTTTATTCTTGCAAATCGCATTTGCTGAAATTAGAGGAAAATTGAGAATTATTTCAATTTTGACCGAAACGGACGAATTCTAACGAATTCTAACGTAAGCCCGTTGGAAAACCTAATTTTTACATCATTGGGTTTCTTTTTAAACGAATCGACGATTTTCCTGTGAAAAAATCATGCGCAAGTAATTATGCGCTACCAATTATGGATTGAGCATGCGATTAAAAAATCTTCAATCATTTATCGACATTCCAGACGTTCGTGTATTCTACTTCCTATAAAATGTATCGACACCCTTTTCGCACTCCGCGTAAATAGAGGATGATCCGCTTGACGTGGAGATGCCTCGTTTACGGCCGCACATCGATTATTTTATTTTTTATTTTTTTCTCGTAAGCCTATAATGATTTGAAAACGGATATGCTAGCTTTTTACTCGGTCCGCAATTATTGTACAGCCATCATCTAAATTTGTGACGGTCTTCGCCATTCGGTTGACATTTGTTTTACAATGTGACATAGTCCTGTTATAGTTTATATTTTTTTTATTTCATTTCTTTTTTTTCTTTTTCGATCAAACATTAGCTTCTTTGCTATTCATGCTTCTATCACCTATTAGTCTAATCAATAATACGCCTAATCTATATCGTTTAATAGTAATATCGGAGATTCTTGATATACCACAATGCAAGGAAACCTACGTTTAGCATATTTTTGTGTCTGTTTTTTTTTTTGCCTTTTTTTCATCTCAATTCAGTTCAACAGCTTTATTGCCTTTCTCACTGATTCTGCGTGTTTATGTATTTATTTCCTTTTTTTCTCTCGGACAGCTTAACGATTAGACGTTCCTTTATTTACGGTTTATACGGTGCTTTGCATTTCACTCGATCCTCTTTTTCTTTTCTCCGCGACGCTCCTCAAGTGTGTGCTTTTTTTCGCCTCCTTCCTCACTCGTTTATTAGTTTTCTATACTACATAACATATCGCCCACGTGCGGACAACGGATGCCACATTACGGTAGTAGAAATAGTTGACTTGTGTGTGTGAGAGTTTTATAGGTCGTTTTTCGTCTCGTTTTTTTATTTTAGGTTAGTTTTTTTCAGAATTGTATAAGCATTATTATACGACGAGAGGCTGAGTTTTTTTTATATATATTTATCAAAGAGAATAATCGATCAATCCTGTCATTTCAGCGATAAGTCTCAAACGTCCGTTTGGACGATGAGCGGATACTTTTTTTTCTTTACTCATGCATGCAAAATCCTCGTTTGCCCACCGCTCACAGACATGCAAAATGGCTGATTGCCGCACGATGCGGCTTCACCAGTGGGCAAAACTTTTTGCGCACTGGTTCACCGGTGTGCAAAGTACTTTGCGCACTGGTCATCGGTGTGCAAAATAAGGTTTTGCTACTAGTGCCATCTAGCGGCGCAAACGTTACTATCTTAACAGACGGTTGCTACAGTAACACCGAGGCTAATCCCATTGAGCATGTTTGTGAACGGTGGGCAACTAGGATTTTGCATTGCATTCGTAAAGAAAAATATGGTTCGATACACGAGGCCATCTCGCTTCTTGCACACTGCTCGTGTGAAGACAGCACTTCGCCTCGGCTTCGTGCTGCTTCACACTCGCAGTGCGCAAATCGCTCGTTTGGCCTCTAGTATCGAAATATACTATTTTCCCCGAATTTTATTCAGCGCTGCGGCGATTTTCAACGCTTTTATCCCGTTCGCGAATTCATTTCATTTCTAGTTTTTCTTTTTTTTAATACATCCACTCAATTTCCTTTTGTACCTTGCAAAGTATACGTAAATACAAGAATGTCAAAGTGCACCAGAAATTGTGCCTCGTGTGTGATTTTGTGTATTTTTCTTTTCTCGGCACAACTGTACTATATTACCCTCTCGATTGTTGATATGAAATTGAGAAACATTCGTTCGGGCTCGTTACGATTTTTTTGTTCACTTTTTTCTTTTTTTTTCACCGTTGCAGTTTTTTCTTTTTTCTTTTTCGTCGTGTAATTGGCTTCGTTCGAAACCACGTGATAAGAGACGCCCTTTAGCTTTTTTTTATTATTCCACCGAGGCGCACGATCGTGCTTTATTCGTTATCGCGATAAACCGGGAGAACAAATGACCATTGTCGTTAGCTCGTTCGATCGCGAGGACTTAATTAACGGCTTTTCGATGTATGCAATCCTAAGGTCTCGTTGAAAAAAACATCGCATGCTACAGAGTAATATAGTACACTTACACACCCGCTGTTTTACAGTGTTATTGTATCACGCATATATATATATACATATATATAGCGTTTAAGTATACAAGTATGTACAGTTATGTACATATAAAGGAAGGTTTGCCAGGTTAAAGAACAACTCGTGGCGTTTTTTATTTTTTTTTTCATTCGACCAACGTCGAGCAAGCGATCAATCGATAGTTATCGATAGTAATCGATTTCATCGATATCCTCGTCCTGGAAACCCTTCCGTTACACCCACAAAATTTATCCTCCGCCTCATCGATCGACGAACATAATAATCATAATACTATAGCGAAATCGTCTCTACAATCCCAAAGAACCGACCCGACAGTCAGCCCTTCGTCGAATATTGGCGTGACGATTTTTAACTTGAGCCGAGAGTGCAGCGTTCTTTTTTTCTTAATTTTCAATTGATTTTTTTTTCTTTTTTTTTCGTTATTTTATCATCAGTATCAAGAAAGCGTTCCCTCATCGTTATTTTCTTTTCACTGCTTCTTAATCGGAGAACTCGAACGTGCAATCGTATTTTTTTCCTTTTGTTAATTTACTTAATAATTTACTTATTATTCGTTTAGACCGTGCAATAGACGAACATAGTCTGCATCAGCGTCGTCATTTAGCTAGTTTTGAACACTCCCCCCCCCCCCCCTCCTTCCCATTTGATCTTAGGAGTCTGAACATGGTGTCGCTGCATCGTCCTCACTGTAATCGATAGTCGAATCCCATTCGATGTTCGTCGCGTTAGCAGCTCGGCGAAGACTGTTTCTCAGGAAGGTAGCGCACGCCTTGCTGCGCTCCGTTATAATCTCGTAAAGATGGTTCTCGAGTGCGAGGCTGTTCGTACTCAGCAACTGTGGCAGCGGTATCGGAGTGTTCATTATCATAAAGTTCCCAATATTAAGAGGAGTTTCCCATTGTCAGACACCGCTGTTCGGAAAGCGTGGCGGGGGAAGCGGGGGCGGTGCCCTCTCCGGTTGAGCGGGAGCGATGGAAGAACGTTCTGACCCAGCTGCAAACACAACTGTTAATTCTCGTTAGTCACGCCGAACGTTCGGACCCGACGGTTCGACAGTATTTATATATAATTTTTTTTGCAATTTCTTTTTTTTCACGCTACAGACAATCATCAATCTCATTATGTCGCTACGAACATCGATCTACTATTGGTGTAACCAGCACTATCCGCATGTCAATCTATATTACGCGTCGTACCGTGGAATTCTTTTTTTTTTCGTAACGTTTTTTTTCTATCGGATCCTACACTGCGAGTAATGCTTATTTCGGTGAGAGAAGATACAAGTATCTCGTAGTGCCCGCGAATTGGGAGGAAAAAAAATCGCGATACTGATTCGAGATAAGTTGAAACAATAACTGAAAGGAAATGGCAAAAGAACTGGCAAGCTTTACCGGAGAGTAAAGTAGCTTTTTTTTCATGCAAACATGCCTTTTGTCACAATCGTGCAGCTTCAGTTTTTTTTAACGTTTACAGTATTTTCGGGAATGGATTGTTAACGATTGTTGATTTCTCGGAACTCTGTTGACAATACTAACTTTCCCTCCCCCCCTCTCGCCTCGGTTCTTTACTCCCTGCTGTTGAGGCACAAAAACAGAAAAATAAACGAAATTAAGAAAGTCAAGTAGAAACTCGAGGCGACACTTCTTTACGCTGTTGGCTTGCGGTTAATTCTTATAACATCGACAATAGGTCTGCACAAGTCCCATACTATAAAGATAACAGTTAGATTGAGTATCATTGAGTTTTGTACACCAGACAAAAAAAATATATATATATTTATTTCGAATATACTATATATATGTATAAATGTATTTCGTTTTATGAAAACGAAGACTACTACAGAGGCCAGTGTTCTTCGTGTGTATACAAAGAGCAGCGGAATCCACGCGAAGGGCGGTAAGAGTGATGCATTATACAGTGAATAAACGAAGGAAAAACAAAATGTTCATTTGCACAAAAACAACGGTGGATGATGCTGAAGTCTCTAATCATGAACTGAACAAAAATAAACAAACAAACTACCGACTAAAAAATTTAGGTTTTTTTTCTTTTAAGAACGGAGTTTTTTGTTAAAGTGAGCTGAAGACGAACCGGTAGTTCCTTAATTCATCCGTTTCTGTCGCCGACTACAATCGAGATGAATTCCAAATAGATTTGAGATGTATGGCAGACGTTATTTTTTTTTTACCCACTGTCCTTTGTTCTTTAATTCACACGTTTCCGTGACTAGCTGCATGCGAGATACATTCCAGAGTGAAATAAAAAAATTTACTTTGTAACGTCACTTCCAGTTTTAAAAACGAACTTTCGGTGTGAAACGAAACCTAGATTTTTTACCGGTAGTAACGTCATATGGGAAAACGTCACTTCCGGTCAAAACGCGTGAATTAGAAACTGAAAGTGACATTCTCCTTGATGACATTACTTCCGGCTGCAACCTGAGACTTTGAGACCGGAAGTGACAATTTCCCGTATGACGTCACTTCCGGTTGAAAACTGAGATTTTGAAACCGGAAGTGACAAATTCTTGTATGACGTCACTTCCGGTTGAAAACTGAGATTTTGAAACCGGAAGTGACAAATTCTTGTATGACGTCACTTCCGGTTGAAAACTGAGATTTTGAAACCGTAAGTGACAATTTCCTGTATGACGTCACTTCCAGTTGAAAACTGAGATTTTGAAACCGGACGTGACATTCCCTTGGATGAGCTCATTTCCGGTCGAAACCTAAGATTTTGAAATCGGAAGTGACGTTTTCCCGTATGACGTCACATCCGATCGAAGTCCCAGATTTCGAAATCGAAAATGACGTTTTCCTGTATAAGTTAAAGTCCGGTCCAATTCCGAGATTTCCAAACCGGAAGTGACGTTACACAGAATGGTTTTATTCTTCTATGGAATATATCTCGAATGCAGCCAGTGACAGAAACATGTGAATTAAGGTACGCAGGGAAGTGAGTAAAAGAACGTGTGTGATGCGTCTCAAATGTATTTGGAGTTTAAGTCGAATGTAGCCAACAACAGAAAGGGATGAATTAAGGAACACAAGGTGAGCCCAGCGCCAACGAAACTCAGCCGCGCGCGATATAGTCTAGTCCATGTATATAGTCCCTGATCAGCGCCAAATGATACAAAAAATGGTTCCTTATACAAGCATTAAAATAAATTCTTGCAATCGAGATTGTAATGGATTACAGTGAAGAAACTACAAATCAACAATTTTTTTCACAAACATACAGAGAGATAATAATAGGTCACATGCAGAGTGTGGTAAATCGGCAGGGGTGGTGGGGGGGATTTTATGGGAATTATGTGATTTACTCAGCAAACGATTCCTCCAGACTTCTGCAACGAGACCGCTGCAGCTTTGTATTATCGACACATAGTAGCATTGGGAAACTGACGGTCGCAGACGAGCCGATTTTATCTTTGCCACATGACGGACAACAATGTGCTGGATGATATATATTGCAGTATGGCATTGATCGGAGCGATCTCTCACGCGTTTATATATAATTATATGACGGCGATATCGCGTTTATTCGCATTTGCTATTATAACACTCAAACGGCGAAGGAAGTCATATCATAAAAATATTATTATTATTATTATTATTATTGTTTATAGAATCTTCCCATTTTACTTATTTATAATATATATATTACATATATATTATATCCACAAAGATGTAAAAAGATTCAAAAAATTAATTGATTAATCCATGAAACCCTTCGGCCATTGCAGTGATAAAAAAAAGTTGTGAAAAACCGTGTACGAATGCAATACGTGTAATCATCTATAACTACACGGTAGCGTCTCGGTTTGAAAAAATCGTGTCTTTAAATACTCGGCGTCGAGACGCTGCCGCGTCTCTCGATATATGCATGTCACATCGCAGTGTTGTGCTTATAATCGTGGTGTGGGTAAACAAATAACTATAGACAGTGATTATTCGAACTTTGCGCCATAATTTCAACGAGGGTACTAGCGTGTCTTCAACATATGTTCTTTGCACGTATTACATACAAAGAGAGAAAGCGATGGTTCTTTTTTTTCATAATAATTTTGTGTGCGCTAAATACACCCACACATACACACATAAGGAAACAAGTGTGCGTTTCTACAGTGTAACGCGCGTTCGGGTGTGTGTGCTCTCGCGTGGGGGTCAAACGTGTCGACACCATATAGTAAAAAAAATTTGTCCCCTGTTCGTAAAGCACAATGGACAATCGTTTTGACAAACCTTACCGGAATACTCGTTTGAAGGGGCATTTTGTCTCTAGTCGAGAAAGCAATCCTAAAATTGTCCTCGTCGTGGGGAGTCGTCGGGTCGATCTAAAAATTTTGACGTAGCATGAAGTAATCGAGGCTCTGTCGACGCTCTTTCTATATACATTTTTTTTACTCATTTCCCATTCTCGTCGCTGATACGCAACGAAGAACCGTCGTATCGCATTTAATTATTAATAAAAAAAAAAATCGTTTATAATTTTCTTTCTCGTACCACAGCCAACGTGCGAGACACGGGAAACCTCTCTCTCACTCTCTCTCTCAGTATCTCCCTCCAGCCCTGCTCGTCTGTGCTCTCGAGACGCCATTGGACGCACTCTTTGTTTTGCGGCTAACTCTCGGGAAGGCCTAAAGGTGCGGGCCGGTCGCAGCACAGTCGGACGTGGGACTTGGTATATCGTACTACAGCTACAGCCAGGTCTGAGGAATTGTTTGCCTTGCCGATGGAATTGGTGATAGTGACAGGTGGTGGTTGTAGTTATGATGAAACGGGTGTTCTCGGTGAGGTTGACGGGCCTTACATGAATCAGGATGTGGCTTCTCCTCGGCAACCATCAGGGCTGCGTTCTCCGCCGGCGGTATGTGTCCCTCTAACGCATTCACACAGTTTAGCATGCTCCTGGAAAACACCACGCCACTTGTCCAAATTTTTTCTATTTTCTTCAAAACATAACGAATTTGATTTCTTTTTTTTTCCTCTCTGTCTCTCGCCCCCTCACTCACCCATTTTTCATTAATGTTCAGTAAATATAACAAACCCGGAGGGGAAGCATATAATTCGCCGGGACGTCACATGCATCGATAGGTTTTACCGATTATCCGTTTCGCGAGAGACATTGTTATTATTGTTTTATTGTTATTCGCAGGAGACTTTTTAGGGAAGAAGCGATTGTTATCAGTCACCGGGGAAATGAACGATCGGACATTGCAGGAAAAATGTTTAATGCCGTGTTTTGACATCGAAAGAATGTAGTTCCGTATAGTTGTTATCTCTACCGAGCTGTTGGAAGCCATTTTGAAAAAAAATATACTCTTGCGCTGTTGTTCCTTCGAGAAATGTTGTGCTGCGAATGAATTGTTATGCTGTTTGTTTCATGATTTTCTTTTTTTTAACTTTTATTTTTTTTCATTTTCGAGCGACAGTTTATTCGATCGTCCAGCCGTCCCAACGAGTTTCCAGTTCGTTGACCACGCACACTCGCTTCTGCCCTACCCATGTTGCGTTACGATTATTCGTTTTACTGCAACCCACCGACGATAACTGCGACGAACGCATACTGCATGAATAGCTTTTCAGCGATTATCGACTATACAACACTCAATGATGTATAATTATTTCTGATAAACGATAAATTAAATATCGAAAATGCAAACAACACACATGTAATTATTCCCACGAAACCTAACAGCATATTTCTCTATCGCTCTCTCTCGTTCTTTCGCGTTCTCTCTCACTCTCTCTCAATCTCTCTTTCTCACTCTCTCTCGCCGAGGAAGTGAAATTAATTGAACAAAAGCATCGATATCCAACTAGAAATAGACATAATATTGATATTTAATCGACACGAACAAAAATCGCGGAGAAATTTGTCGTATATAAAGGATTTGAAATGTTTAACAAACTGCCGAATGGACGAAAGAAGAAACATGTTTAAATTGATTCAAACGGAGTCTCAAAGAGTACATAAAAAATGAAGTACCAACGTAGGAAAGAACGAATAGTGTATAAGAATAGTATGTAAGATGTAGTAAGTAGTATGGCCAAAAAATATATGAACCTTTGTCAAGTGGCTCAAAGCTAAATAAATTCAATCAATCAATCGCTCACTTTTGTTCTCTCACGCTCTTTCTCCCTCTCTCGCTCTCTCGTTCCCTCCCTTTCGCCATTTACGTCAACACGGCAATTATAATTCGCTCGGGAAATGGTTTGCCATTTCACAGTTTCTATTATTATTATTTTTAATGGTAAAGTTATTTTAGCGTTTCACTGGCCTGTGTAGTAGAAGATAAACGAACTGGATTGGTTCACAGTCCAGATAATTTGTTTGTATCAGGTGGTCAATGCGTTTATCAAACAGTTACTCGAATCGTGTATATTAATAATGCTTTCATTGTTCATCGTTGAATCGATAATTTCGCGTAGATTCTATGAGGAGAGTCATAGCGTTTCGGTTTCCAACACCATATAAAAGTGGAAAATAATTGAGATAAACGATATTATAACACAAACAAACAAACTTATTTATTTCATAACATGGAATAATAATTTATTCTCATCGGTGATGCCGAAATATTCGTAACGAATTATCAATTATTATTAATTATTATTAATTATTATTTCTTTTCAACTTTTTGTTGCTGCTGCTGCTGTCTTTTCGTGTTGTTTATCGAGTGTGCGGATTGTAATTTTACACTGTGTATTTGTCGTCTGAATAGTTATATATAATAGTATGTATAGTCCTAAGTTCGACCTAAAACATCATCACTATTAACAGTATATTAGTCGTTAAGTGTCTCTCCGGTCATGACGAACGAAACTCTCGTCGACGAACGGTAATTTTATTATTTTAATTTTTCTCGTCTATTTTTCCTTTTTTTTATTCTGAATTAAATTGTCCAACTATTAACTATTAAATTGACGATTTATCGGTAGGTTGGGTATTGTTGGCAGTGGTGGCGTCAGATAGGACGGTCTCCTTGCTAGAGTTAGTGGCGAGCTCCTCTTCCCTGCAATACAACAACGTTACATGGCCATCGCGCCTCGACTGATTTATATCTTTGCTTTTTTTTTACATGAGAAATAAGATCCCACCTAGGTTTCTGTGTATGTCTGTGTGTGTGTATGTTTTTTTTCACATTACACTCGATGCACGTACACTTTTCACTCTACAGTTACTCGGTTCAACGAAAAAATATATGCGTCATAAAACTTGATTCTTCGTTAAACATATCGTCGAGCGCCTTGCTAGTGATATATTCGTGATTTTATTTTGTTGTTGTTATTATTATTATTTCATTTGTTGTTAATTATAATTAAAGTTTCGAGTGTCGTCTAGAAGTTTTAAAAGCGAATCCTTCGAACCTTCGTCTACGTGGCGTGTCAGTTACGCGGCTAAACAGGTGCGAAAGATTCGATGAATGTTTCGGCAAAACCTTAACAGCATACAGTAGAAAAAAAATTAATTAAAAGAAGAGACTTATAGACTTTGTATGGAAAAAAATTACTTGCTCGAGCGTTATCGGCTAGATAAGATCATGAAGCCTCGAAGAAAAAAAAATGAAACTTCTATAACATTAGATTTGAGAAAAAAAAAACGTTGCACAAAAGTGCTGCTTTTATTCTCCTCATTGCAATGAAATTCTAAAGGTTGGTCATCACATAGATATGTATATATATATTTTTTATTATGCAACATTTCGATTGTCAACAATTCTTTCATCGAAACGAAAGCTTACCGAAGCAATGACGAGAACAAAATTGAACACGTTGTTGCAACGGGTAACGAACGCGAAGCGCGCGGCCGTACAGTTGCGCTTGACTGTCAATAAAATTACTAATGTATATTTAATTATACACGTAACTTGTTTACGCTCAACCATTACTTAAGCGCTAACATGCAAGTCGCACAGAACAGCGCCATAATTTCGTGCCAGCTATACAATAGCGACATGAAAATTTTTGTTAAATCAAAAAATCATAGTTAACGAGATAGAAAAGAAAAAGTGAAGAAAAAAATATTCATGTCTCTCTCGAACATTTATCGGGTCTGATGGACTAAGAGGAGCATGCGATAAAATGCAAGGCTCCAGAATAATCAAGTGTTTCGGGGCTCTTATGTAATAAAATCAGACGGGAGCCACCGCGGTGTTGTCGTAGCACATCCGCTTGATCGGAATTTTTTTTGTTTTTTTTTTTAGGTCCAATGATTTTTTTTAACATCACATAATAGCCCTGAGGAACTTTGCAGAAACTGTGAAATGTACCTTCCACGCAAAAATTAACCAGACGAATTGCTTCATAGTAACAGTAGTAGTTGTTCATGCAGCTATGACGAATGGTACATAGGTATATTATTATTAGGTAGTCTCGTTGTATTTAGCTTTCTTTTTTTTTCTTTTAATCAAACTCGTTCGGCATAATGCTTTCGGCATGAGCTAATTTTTAATGAAAAATTATATATATTTCATGCCAGATTTTTGTTTCTGATCGGAACTTACAATATAAACGGTGACTATTTCTTTCACTTTCTCATCTAAAGTAGGTAAGCGTGGGATTATTTTTTTTCAATGCAGCTCACTAGGATATTTAACTAGTAAGTTAATAATTTCGTTGCAGCAAGAGTGAATCCTGTTAGCATCGATTAAATATATTTATAATAATAAAACAATAAAAAATAAATTAATGATCCACTCTTCTGAGTTCACGCAACGGGTTTCGTTTCGTTTCTCATGCACGAAAAAAAGAAAAATAATGTTCGTTGAACATATGATATTTAATTTTTTTTTGTTCTTTTTCTTTTTCCTTTTTTCGTATGTATACGAAGAGTCGAGTAATTACAAAGCCGACATCGCAAGAGAACAAATTTTAGCAGGACTCACCCATATAGTCTGCTGTCCCGCAAGCTGCTCCTGCTCCGAGAATAACACAGACAGAAAGCACAGTTACGACGACAATAAAAACACAACGTATCACTTTCATTTCATTTCGTGGTTTTTCTTTTCCTTTTTTTTTTGCTCACGAACAAACTAAAACAGTAACGAAAATGATAAATAACATTAATTAATAAATGATACATTTACTGTATACCAGAACCTTGAAATAATCATTTATTTATGTAAAACAATACATTTACATTTAGGCTAGATAAATAATTATAATAATATTCATGAGGCACGAGAACTGATAACAATAAATCAAAGTGGACGTATTCCGTTAAACTACAAGAAAACAAATGTCAAACAAACTTATCCGTAATAAAACTAACGAAACTAACGTGTCTCGCTCACTCGTTTCGCTTTTTGTTTTCTCGACGTGTCGCTTTTTTTTTGTTTCCTCTATTCGATGTTCACCATTGTCGATACGATGCTTATCGTTAATTGTATCTTGAAATCAATCGAAACCGATTTGCAATATCGAAAAAAAAAATAATGCTCGTCACAATTCGCACGATAGGAAGTATCTATAATCACCTAACAAAGAGTTTTGTGCACTCCTGAGCTTCGTAATATATTCGTATATATATATATATATATATATTGAAAATTCAACGACTTTGTTCCTACAGAAAAATTGTTGCGACGCAAATTAATGCGATTTCGTTATTTAATTTGATTGTATTTTCTTACGCATGCGCTTAATAGTTTTGTTGTTATATATTATTTTTATCGTTGAATATAAACGTTGAAAGCTGTTCGTACTAAATAATACATCGCGAGCATTACAGATATCGTCGTCAAGAATGTTGAATCTGAACATTTAAAGTGACGTGGACGGTTAATCGATTAGACTTTACTTTTCTATTAAACTTGTCGCTATACACGCATTTCGAGATTATATTTAATTGACTCGTTTGAGCGAATTTAAGTTACTAATTTGTAATACATTTCTGGAATTCTTCCAAAGATATGTGCTTTCGTGAATGAGCCTGTTACGAAATATCGTCAAAGATTGTGATGTACGCAAGTCCTCCGGTGGCAAAACAGCAATCTATACTGGGATAGTTATTTGTATGGCAAAGGCATCGAAAGATAGTTCTTGACGAGTGTCGAAATTCGCACGAGGCAGGTCTCGCTTTTCTACGCCCATGCCATTTCACATCATTTTTCCTAACATATTCACGAAATTCACGCTTTTCGATTTTCGGGAAGTGTGGGCAGAAGCGCACTTGTGGGCAGAAGCGCACTTTATCGCACTAGTGCGACAAAACGACCATATTGCGATTGCATGTATGCGCAGTATTTTTCTCACACGCAATGCGAAAAAGTACCTTTTTGCGCACACTTCACAGAAACGGACAGCGGGATTTTACGTGCATGCTCTAGAAAAAAAATTGTTTTATTGGCGATTTTGATGAGCTTGAAGATATCTGCATAAGACTAAATTTCATCAATTTATAACGGCTGCGTTTTGCATCGCACAAACTTCGCTCGGGGAAGTTCACTGAGAGAATAAAATTCTACGAGCGAACAATTTTTTTTTCTTCCCAAAACAGTGCATTGACAAATACTTGCCAAAGATGAAATTTAATGTACACCTATCGACAATGTATCGGCCGTACATTTTTTATTTCGACAGTGATTTGAAATTCTCGATAACACCATTACTTCGCTGCGGAATTTTTTTTTTGCCACCGTAGCTCTTCTCGCTTCACCACAAAAAGAAATAATTTATATCTCGTTACATCGTATAATTGCTATCGTCGATACTCGACGCGAATCACTCATGATATCGTCAACATCTACGTCGCTAAATAATATATCTCAAGTGCGTTTGAATTATCGAACGAAAATATCAACATTTTTTTTTTTACTGAATTTTCTTTAAAAGTTCTGCTATATCTATACCATCGCTATCCTCATATATCTTAATAACTGTGAAAAATAACAGAACACACGAGAGCGCAGTTTCATGCGTAACTCGGATTTATAAATCAAAGTCTTGACGGTGACTGCACCGAAAAGTGCACTCTCCTCACTTATCACAGAATGTAGGGCGAGCAATATATATATATATGCATACACATATGTATATATATATAACGTACAGAATAGATAGTCTCACAATCGTTGCGCTGAACATTTCTCAATGAATTCATATTGTGTCATTTCATTTTTTTTTTAAATAATAATACTAATTATTATTTTTTCAATGTTTTTGTTTTCATGAAAATTCTCCGTTTCACCAGATGAATCAGAGATAACTCAAAGACTTTCGATGTTGAGCCCACGTGGTCAGTATTCGATTGATGTATATGTACCTTCGGTACGAATAAAACAGAAATATATATATATATATGCATACGTTTAATTTGACACAACAAACAATGATGATTCGACGTGTAGAAAAATTGAAACTATCTGTCCGGTGGTTTGCTAGTGTACGTACTGGGTATCACATTGAGTTGTTTGTTTCCATCATACCTGTCATGACCGTGCCTGAATAAAGCTAGAATCTCCTCGAAGGTCTTATTCTTGGTCTCAGGAACCTTCTTGTACGTGAAGATCCAGAAGAAGGCCAGGAATGCACTGAATGGTAGGAACGTGTAATTATCAAGGCAATTCTGAAAGCAAAGGAAACAGAAGAGAATTAATAAGATGGATTTTTTTAAATAGCGAAAATTGTTTGATGTTAGTCTACTTCTATGGAAAGTTTTCAAGCCCGATAACTCAAAATTTGCGGAAACGAGCGCGAAAACACTTTTTTCGAAAATTTCAAAATTTGATAAAATCTGAACGTATGTTTCAATTATAGGGTAAATTGTAACAAACAGAAGCAGCCAACTGCCAACTGCTTTGCATGCGTGCAAAACTTCGACCTGAGTGATGAAGCCGTTCTTCAATTATAGACGGTCGAATTTTACAGGCCTAACACACGCACGCACGCATCTAGAATTTTTTTCTAAATGTGATTTTTCGACTTTCTGGAAAAATTCTGAACAGGTTTATATAAAAACCTCGAAAACATTTTTTTTCACCAAAACAAAACTTCCTCTATGAGGAAGCAAAAAATAAGAAGAAATACGAAGCAATCACGACATTATTCGACGAATTCGATAAATCAATTCAGTCGCCGGAAGTCAGTCGAAGACTCACCATCATGCTTGGAAAAGCAATGCCAACGACGAAGTTGGCCATCCAATTGACAAGAACTGCGATAGACATTGCAGCGGGCCTCGGGCCTTGTGAGAATAGCTCAGCTGTTATCATCCATGGTATAGAGCCGGGGCCGACGGCGAAAAATACAACAAAACTGAGCGTCGATACGACCGACAGATATGACATCCAGTCGATCATTTCCTGTACGAAATTGAAAAACTCCTATCAGGCGGTAGAATCAAATTCTTCTTTCCTGATCAGCCGGAGGAGCTTCAGGACTTAACAAAAATTCATAAATAAATAATATAATAAAAGTATGGATATATGAGTGTGTTTGTGATTTTTTTCTTTTTTTTTCTTCTCTCGTGTTTAATGTGGTGCAACGTGCAGCTCAATCCTGTACGAAGTGATCGCGTGTGTAAAATATCATTGTGAAGATATCATATGTAGATTTATATTTCGCAAACGGACAAAAGTGCTTCGTTATTTACAGCGGCGCCTTAATCTTAAGCGGTGTTAGTAACATTGTATTGCTGGTCTGAAATAGTGCCAGGATAGCTTTTATTTTTTTATTTATTTTTAACTCCAATTTTGAGACCTCTCTCATAAAGGCTTCGCACCGTTAATTTTCTTTTTTTCCTCTGCGGTAGTGAGTGCAGAGGAAGATGAAGATAATGTTTCGATAAGTTTGTTTTAGGTAGTTTAGTAACAGGTTTGAGCACTGTGGTTAACGAAAGTTAATAATAACAAATGGCCGAAATAAATCTCCTCCAGACAGTCACGAAAGAGGTCGAGAATAGGGCGAGGGAGGAACGGGACGAGCAAAATTATAATAATTCTCTACGAAATAATTCGTTGATAATTCGCATGCGGTGTAATGTGGAGCATGTGTGTGAATGATTAATCTAAGCTGTAGAACTCGAAATTTCGAGCGCTTCGAGGCAGCGCCTGTAACCGTAAAACATGATAATAAAATGTATCGTAAAAATTATTAAAGTGGTTTGTTTTAAAAAAACGATTTACGTAATAAGCGCATGCGTGATTTGGGAAACTTTACCTGCTTACACATATAAGATGATTGGTTTGGGATAAATTAGAATGAGTATTGGATGACGTGAAATTTTGATTGATTTTTTTTTCTTTTGTTAACATAGTAGCAGTGATATTCTCACAGTCGGTGCAGTGCCGCACTCCAGCTGGGAACAAAGCGTTATAAGCACCTTACGACTCAGGTGCACAGAGTGTCGAAGCTCGAATGCCATTGGCGGTCGTGTGTCACGCGATTAATCCGATCAAAAGTTTCGCACAATTTTTATTTCTTTGTAAAGTAAAGTATAAAAAACAACAATTTTGATCAAGTTTGATAGAAGACCATTCAGACTTTTATGAAGGTACATGTAAAGGGTAAAAGTGGTGAATATGGCCATAATACTTACACTGTTAATCACGGTGGGCCATATTCACCACTTTCACTCTATCGGCGATTCAAGATCGATATAATTTTTTGTTTTTTTTTTCTATTTTTTACGTACAGTTTCTTAATTTTGAAAAGCATAACTTTTGTCTACGGGAAAAAACATCGCGGTGGATCTGAAAGATGTTTCCATCGAGATTTGAAAGAATTCACTTCCTCTTACTTATTTTCTGCTACCGCAACTCTTTATACGAGCCGACGATGAATAAGCGCACGAGATATACATATATGTGTGTTAAAACAATATACTAATTACTAATTGCGACAAGAGATTTATTAATGTAATTGCGGTTCGTCGGGACGATAAAATTTTTACCCACCTTTATGAGGAACGAAATTGTGATGAATATGGAAAAGATAAACATGCCACCGAGACCGTAAAGGTGTAGCGTCCGCCTTCCTGTCCTGTCCATTAGCGGAATGGAAATTAACGTCATACACACCATAATGGCACCTATACCGATAGTCGCGAACTTGGCACTCTCTTCCGACAATCCAGCGTTTTTGAAGATATTCGTCGAGTAATAAAATACCTACGAAAGACACAGATATAGAGATATCGGAAGGCAGGTTGGGAAAACAAAAAAAAATAGTGTCACGAATCGTTAGTGCAGTACAAGCCCGTTTATCCGAGGTAATATGAAAAGAGCGTACGTCAGATAAGTGAAATCTCGAATAACACGGATAACCTACACTGTAAAAAAATTCATATGAAATTTAATGTAAAGAAAACTGTGATGACAAAATAATCTTCAGTGTATTAAAAACATGGAGAATTCTATTTTTTAATACTTTAGTTTCATTTCAATGAAAAGAAATTTTTCATCACAATTGTACATTAAATTGAATATACCTGTTTTTGAATAACAACTTCCAGTTCTGTACATTAAATTTATAATTTTTTTACGGCGTACATACTATGCGCGCAAGCATTGCTGCTTTATCCGTTTCATCCGAGTTTTCCATATTATCTGAGCATTTAAGGTGGTTGATCGAAGGTCGAATAAACGAGGTTCTACTGTACGATGATAAAAAATGTAGTTGAATCATCTAAAGAATCGGACAGGGATGTTCAAATAAATATTTAATTGGTCGAACAAAATATGTTAGTGCCCCGAAAAAGTTCCGGTGAAATAATGAAAAAAAATTGTTGAATGAATAAATCTTTTGGATGTACCAACAAAATATTTATTTGAACGTCCCTGCCCGAATGTTTAGTCGATTCAACCGTACTTTTTTATCAGTGTGCCTATCTTATAGCGGGAGCGCTAGCGGTTAATATTCGTAGCTGGGTCATACCAAATCGTAGCTAAACTACTGTAACAACGTTTACACGCGATATATCCAAACAATGGCGCAGCGCAAAGCACTTACCGCATTGATACCAGAGAGCTGTTGGGAGAGTTGCATGACGACACCAATAACGAGAGGTGCCCTCAAAGTAGGGCTACATATAAGCTCCGTCATTGAAATTGTCGACTCGGCTAGTTGAGCCCGTTCCTCCGCTCTCATTTCCTCTATGTCCTCCTCTACCTGGTTACTAGCTCTCAACCTTCTCAAGGCTTTTCGAGCTTCTTCCTCCCACTGCTTTGTAATGAGCAAATATCTGGCGGGAAATTCGGAAAAGTTTTTTTTTCACGTTAGAAAAGCCAATTCGGGTTTTGTGAAATATTGGATATATGTAATACGATTGCTCATATATATATATAAATGTACATATATGTATGTGTACATATTAAAAAATATATATACACACGGGATGCCCCATTTTTACCTTACACCTGATTTATCTCGAAAAATACGCACGCGCACACGAACCTTTAGGATGTTAAAGACTTTACCTGGACTCATTCTGGATAACGCCAAAATAGTAAGAAATGGTGTTCCAACCTAACAATCATGGACTTCATAAAAAAAATGTCCTGCTATTGTTTTGACCTGAGAAATTTTTTGGTGACTAAACAAAGTCATGTTTGCATTTACAAAAACATCTCGGCCATCTTATCGCCGCCATTTCGAATTTCGGACAAAAGAATTTTTTTGAACATCCCCTTTTGAACACTGAAAGTTTCATTAAACTCAATACTTGATCGGAGCAGTATTTTTTCGAGATAAATCTGCTGTAAGATTAAAATGGAACACCCTGTATATATAGACACACATATATGTATATATATATTTCGTTTTATATTTGACGCATCGTCCGAGAGGACAAAAATCTATATCCGGATGTTGCCGTCGTATTCCGCCTGGGCCAAAATATGGCCTCGGTGAAACGCGTCGAATTGGCGAAGACAACATATTCGTCAGTCTGGAACGGAGGAATATAGTGGCGAAATAATGTTACCTTGGAGATTCTGGACAAATGGGCAGCAGCACTAGCTGCAGTATTGCCGGGCAGATAGCTAGTCCCAAGAGAACTGGCCAGCCATCGTTCGTTCCAAGGATTTGCTCGATGCCCAGCACCTGGGAGACCAGGAGGCCCACCGTAACAGCGAGCTGGTTCACCGTGCCCAGGCCGCCTCTCAGGTTCAATGGTGCTATCTCCGATATGTACATGGGAACCAAGGAGGTGTTCAAGCCACAATTGACACCGATGACGAACCGCCCGAAGAACAGCATCTCGTAAGCTTGGGATATCTTGGTACAACCCATCAGGCATGCCCCGACGATGCCCAGCACGTTGTTTAGCAGTAAGCCCCCCTTTCTGGTTTTTTGTTTTTTTTGTTTTTTTGTTTTGGTTTTCGTTTGTTTTTTGGTTTTTTTCGTTCGTTTTGATGGTGGTTTTTTGTTTTCGGTTTTCGAAAGAACAAAAAAACGAAAAGAATGCGTAATAACGCGAATTAGTCTCAGGTGAGGAATTTTTTTTTTTTTTTTTTTTGTCGATTAGGTATTTATGAATCAACTAGTTCTAGCGATGTGACGTTTGCAAAGGAATTTTTGAGAGGAAATTCTCAACAACGAATTCAAAGTTTGTCGAATGCTGAATTAACTTTTCTTTTTTCTTTTCATGAAAAATTGACTTTTTTTTTGCAGTTACGTTAATGGGGATTAATGAGATGTTTTTCACTAACCTGCCAAATCTGTTGGCAATAATGCCTCCGCTAAAACCACCGACCATACCACCGATTGCGAATATGCTAACTGCCACCGAGTACATCCTCTGTACTGCCTTGTCCGATAAATCCTCTCCATACCTGTCCTTGTAAATGTCCTTCATAAAGTTCTCAATATTCTGAAATCAATCGAAGAAATATTTGTTAGCATGGTTTAATATATTTTTTTTATAATTCTGTCGCAGGATCGCGAATTACGTACCCCTTGAGGCGCATTTATCACTCCGGTGTTGTATCCGAACTGTAACATTCCAAGCACCGCTGCCAGTATCGCGTACGACAGGAAGAACGTCAAGCCCTGGGAAAAAAAATTAAGTCGATTTAATATCTTGACCAACACGGTGCATCACATCGAAAAATAAATTACCTTTACGACGAAATAATAGATCAAAGAAATCATAAAGTGAACTTTTACGGAAAGCCGATTTTTCGCAACTTTTGGGAAGTAACTATCGAAATATCTTGAAAACCCACAATAGTAACGAAAAAAATCAAACAGTTTTTCGTAAATGATAATAACGATGTACAACAAGGAATATATATATATTTTTTTAATAACTTACGATAACGAAGAAATAATAAACTAAATAAATCATAACGAAATCGTGAAGTAGCATTTTTTTTATTACTCAACATTATGGACAATGATAACAAAAATAATAAAATAACACAAAACAACAATTTTGATCATCTTAAAAAAGGAAAAACACCCAAACACACACACATACAATCTCGTGCTTAAACATAACAACATCCCATCACCTGTTCGAGGAGTCTGAGTTTCCGTCGATGCGAGTGTTCCTCCAGGCGATCCACGTACTCCCTCAACTCCTCTATTTCCTCTTTCACCTGCTGGACCGTGTCCAGCTCGTGCTGCGTGGCAACCACAGGCAAATTTGTTGATAACAGAGACCAAGTACTTATTTTTTTTGCTTAATCAATTTCGTCCGTGCACTTGTGACAATTTTTTTATTAGAGGGGCTGAGGCTCGGTGAGCACCCATCAATTTCAGGCAATATAAGTGTTTTTCTCCCAACTTCGCTAAAATAACCACACTTTTTACGGGCAACAAGGGCGGAGAATCGCCTATTATTGACCAATGTTCATTATTAATCTCTGCGCATCCGCAATACTGTTTCATTACTCCCTCTGGGAACCGTATTCCCACATAGCACGGAAATATTTTTGAAAGGGTTTCAATAATATTTTTTCGAAATATTGAAAATATTTTATCAATATTAATGAATATTTGTGAAATGTTTAAAAAGCATTATGAAAATACTTTTTACTTCACTGTAAAAAATTTTACATTCAAATGTTTCAAAGATGTTTCCTTTAAATGTTTTTTGAACACCTCAGTGAAATGTGAAAGATTGCATCACCAAATCCAAATTGCATGTACACAATCGCATAAACACGGAACATTAGTAGAAATATTTCGGCGAAACATGAAATTAAAAATATTTCGAAATATTTGATCACTATGTTTCGGAAATATTTCAGATGTGTTGAAAAATTAAGTATGTTCCTGAAATATTTAAGAAACGTTTCTTTACTAGGAAACGTAATAGGACTCATTGCTCCCTCGGGAGTAATGGTGATTGGCGAATATGACGATTTTGCAACGCAAGAAACGTGATTATTGTAACGAAGTCGGAAAAAAGTATCGTATGTATGAAAAAACTATCTACACGGGTGGGGCCGGATTTTCATCCCATGTCATTTGTGCCCTCGCATCGCTCGGGCAGCAAACTTCACTCGGCGAAAATCGCGTACTTCCCTCCCTGTTGCATACTAGTATTTATTCATCTTCCCAGAGCAAAAAGTTCGATCAAATATCCAGCGCGAACTTATTCTCCATATCGATGTTCTGATCTTGTCAAAGAACTACCAATCCGGAAAACTCATTTTTCAATCGGAAATACGTCACTTCCGGTCCAAAAAACGAATTCTTAGACCGGAAATAATGTCACACCGGAAATACGTCACTTCCGGTTGGAAAATGTATTTTTTTTTACCGGAAGTGACGTTAGACCGAATAATACGTCATTTCCGGTCAAAAAATGAGATTTCCCGACCAGAAGTGACGTATTTCCGGTATGACGTCACTTCCGGTTGAAAAATGAGATTTTCAAACCGGAAGTGACGCAGTTCCGGTAAACGTCCCGAAATCCGAATTTTCGGTTTCTAAAGCCACAGTGACCTGCCAGCTTATACTGTGAGGTCCTGGGGATTTTTTTCACACAGTCAGAACACCTTTCGAAACAATCGATCGTGGAGGGATTCTCGACAATTTTTTGTTACCACGAAAAATAAATAAATGGAATTTTTTTTTCTTCACCCGAAATTGATTGAGGATGTTTTTGATTGTGGTGTAAGTCCGGGAAATATTGTGATCGTACCTTGATTGCCACCATGTCCCGCTTGACCTCGCTGACCTCGCTCTGGCAGGACTCTACGCTCTTGGTGAGTTCCTGCAGTTGCGTTCGTATCTCACAGAGCGCAACGGTCGTCTCCAGCTGGCGGTCGCCTCGCTGAAGCTCGTCCAGCTTGGCACTCAAGTTCATACTCATCACGCTGACCTGTTTCTGCAGACTGGCCGAACACACACAGACACACGTCGACGAATAAATTTCGTTGTACCTCGAGTCGCTCTGGTCGAGTGGCGAAATAAACACATACACACGCACACGCACATATATATATCGACGGACCAAGACCAGCTAGTCGGCTAGTCCCTAGGGTGTGTCCAACTACCTTTTCATCCCGGTACTGCCGAGCATATTGCAATCGTTTCATCTAATGTAGCTTACAGCGCAGTGCCAGTGTATTCTCGTTTTTTTTTTTCTATATTTAATTTATTTAAATTTAGGTGTGAATTTTTTTAAAAATCTACTGCTATCTCTTCGACGAAGCAGGCACACACACACGCACGAGACAAGAAAAATCTTGGCGTCACGAAGCATTAACAGCTCGGCAGCCGAATCAAGTGTCGCCAAATATCAGCGACTATCGAACGCAATAATAATTTGGCATCAAATTGACAACACAATAACAGACAAATTACAAAATGCGACTAATATAATATTTAAGCATGTCTATAGTATAGAACCGTGTCAGTAAGTGTTAGGATGAAAAACATTTCTACGAGGTTTCTTTTTTTTTTTAATTGAAATAATATTGCGGCTGTGCACATGTGTTCTCGGGAATGAGGAGAGGCTCGGGTGGAGGCGGGATTCAATTGAATTCAAAGTTTTCACTTATCTTCTCCGAAAAGCTCTGGTTGAATCGAAAAAAAGAGAATCTATTTTTTTTTAATGCAATGCAAATGACCAAATGAAGGTTATCTATAAAAATGCAATCGAGTGAAGTACGAAGCGATATATCGTCTACTGATCTGTATGATATATTGTTGTTGAGGTAAGAGTGCCAATGCTCGGACACGTCCCAGTCGTCGGACACTCCTATGCAGATTTGAATTATTTCGAATTTAAGTATCAGAAATCCAATTTGAGACTTGTAATCGTATCTACAAACGCTGTTTGATGCACAGAAAAAAAGTTGGGCACGGTTCAAGCCTAAATTATTTTCTATTGTTGCGTTTTGTAAAAAGACAGACGCTGCAGTGTCCGGAAATTGGTGCAAGCGTTACTGCATACGCGACCCGACAATCGGACGGTTCCAAGAAGTTAGGTTTGCCAGCTTTCCGTGCACACTGTAAAAAAAATTCGTATGAAATTTAATGTACCGGTCTGAAAGTTTTTATGCAAGAACTGGTATATTACATTTAATGTACAATTATGATGAAAAATTAATGTTCAGTGTATTAAAAACATTGGAAATACTTTATTTTTAACAATTTACTTTTACTATGAAAGTACTTTAATTTTAATAATTTACTTTAATTTCAATGAAAATAACATTCATTTTTCATAGTAATTGTATATTAAATTTAATGTACGAGTTTTGGCATAAAAACTTCCAGTCTGGTACATTAAAATTACAATTTTTTTTTTAACACCGCGACTTATCTTCTATCAATATAATTTTTTCCATTGATTTAATTAATAAATGGCAAAGAAATTCCTTTAGTTAATATAAACTAGTTGAGTTAGTAAATTGGAATTCTTGAAATCTATGTTTGTCCAAAATATTGGGACATACAGTGTCCGAATATAGAGACATACCGGAAAACCGCGTCCGTAGATTGATAAATTTAAACTCTCTTGTTATTGCCTTCCGTAATTAAAAAAATATTTATCTTTTTGTAATTAATAGATGTGTTTTGAAAACTGGGAACTATCGGCTCGACATTGGTTTCAGTTATTTTCACAAACAATTTTTTCTTGGCCAATTAATAACTGGTGGATTCTGCCGATGCTCTTAACGGTCCGAGCATTGTTACCTTTACCTTACGACCGAGCAATGCAGGGTGTGCTTTTGCGACCTCTCGTTAATCGAAACAATCGTTCTGTGTCTCTAGGAGACTTTGTTGGATGGGAAATATTGTATTTAAAAAAGAGAAAAGAAAAACACAGAAAATGAAGCAACCGAGGTATTGAAATCGAGTGTTTGGATTCGATGTGCACAGCGATGCGTGAATAAATAAGATGGGAAAAGGGGCGGTGAGGGGGGTGATATAGAGCAAGAGAGGTGAGAGTCGACAGATAAAGGTTTCAAGAAGAATTGAGCTATGCCAAGTCGTAAAATTGAAAATTTTGTTTTCACCAGTTTCCAAGCTTTGGTAGCTTTTAAGGGAATACGTCACAGGTCGCCGTTTCTTATGGTGGGGGAAGGATGTTGCTAGCAGTGGTTGAGGCCTAGATATCTACTCATGTGCATGTTTGAAGCTCCTTCAACTCGTAATATCTTCGAATATCTATGGGCAGAGCTCGGTTTTATTTTAATGCGTCCTTAATAATGTTGTAATGTTATTATTTTTAAAAAATCTAATAAAGTAGTCTGAAAATATGTTTTTTGAAAAAGAATGTTGCTTTTCACACGCCACTAAGCTAATCGACACAATTTTAAGCTCATGAATCTCAGAATCCATCGGCAGAAAAAATTATTAAAAATTCTTATAAAAAAAACCTTATTCATTTCTTTACAAGACTTGCGATTTTTAGTTCCAAATGTATAATAGTCACGTGACGTATTCCCTTTAGCCAATTCACGATTGACCGTTTCGATGTAAGGCAAATTACATATCTTTATATATTCGCTCGAATATATCAGTCACAAATATCTCGCAATATATTAATATTAATGTTATTTTAGAAAAAAGATTCTAATAAAGTGTCTGCAAATATATCTTGTTTGAAAAAGAATGTTGCTTTTCACGCCGCACCACGTGCAATTCAAGCTAATCGACACAATTTTAAGCTCATGTATCTCAGAATTCATCTGGTGAAAAAATGATTAGAAACTCTTTTTAAAAAAAGCTTTACAATACTTGTGATTTTAATTCCAAATGTAGAAAATTCGTTCTGTGAAGAGCCGATTCACAATTGACCTTTTCTATGTATGGCAAATTCCATATCTTTACGTATTGGCTCGAATATATCCGTCACATCTCTATACCAATGTTGACCCCGCGAGCAAACATCAAAGTTATCGCAATGTGAAAACTTGGAAGACTCTTCGACATCCGCGTTGCCAATTCGACTCTAGCGTACCCGTCGCTCAATTATCCTCGACGAGCGTCGATACTTATAACCGTGATGCTTCAATGTGTGACGCCGGTACGAAAGGTGTGAATATGGGTTTAACGGGGAGGGGGACAGGAGGGGGAACTCATCGGGATGTACAGCACAAATGAGAATGTCTTATGAAACCGTACAGAGTTAGGGGGTCTTTCAGTACAGAGACAGAGCGATAGAGATTAGAGATAGAATAGAGAAGATAGAAAGAGAAATCAGTGACGATGTCGTTTATGTACCTGGGAGATAGGGAGACCATGGCTGTGTTCCGAAACTACAGTAGCCTCTATACGCCTCCCAAAACTCACTTCCTCTTCCTCAATATCACTCGCACGCAGTATATTTCTTACTTATGTCGCAAACGACGCTTTGGCTCGTTTCAGGTTTTTTTTTGTTTGTTTTTTTTTTCGCTCGCTTCTCTCTCGCTCGCACCGTTTTACGCTCTCGGTTTTTTTTTTTTGTTTTGTTCTTTGGATATTTTTTTTTTGTTTGTTTTTTCGTTTCTACATGCGTCGGTTAGCTCGTGCGAAATCCGATAAGAACGAACGCACCCCCGTTTTCCCAACGCTCTTGCGACCTCGCTCTAGCTCGCTCTCGCCGTTTACGGATAGAGAGAGACGTGAAGACTTCCACGAGACGCAGGATAAGCGGACCGGTATATCTCGTGGATTATTTCGGGGCTGCGGAACCCTCGCCCCTTCTCTTATCGCACTCTGTAAGCTTTACCTAGTTTGGAAACACAGTCGTGGTTCAATTAAGTATGCACGATCGGCGTCGGAGAATTTTAATCACGCTCGCGTTACTCGGGCGCGACCTCCCCCGCGTTCGTCGTCGTCGTCGGCTTTCGGTGTCGTTTCTTTATCTATATCTGCGTTTTTTTTTTTCGTTTTCGTTTTCTCTTGGTTTTTTTTTCTCTCTTTTCTTTATTCGACGCGATTAATTTTTTGTTTTTTTTTTTTTTTTTCATGTACACGCGCTTAAACACACGCACGC
This sequence comes from Ichneumon xanthorius, assembly GCA_917499995.1. Classification (NCBI taxonomy): domain Eukaryota; kingdom Metazoa; phylum Arthropoda; class Insecta; order Hymenoptera; family Ichneumonidae; genus Ichneumon; species Ichneumon xanthorius. The sequence continues at coordinate 2,563,956 of OU824205.1, forward strand.
CAACGGCGTCGTCGTCGACGTCCAGAGGGTCGCGCGCGCACGCATCATCCGCCGTGTGCGACGCGCCGCCAGCTTACTCACCTCTGCCAGATTATAAGAAATAAAAAAAAATTAAAAATTTGAAAAAAAATTGGGGAACCGACTAAATTTTTGGTTTTTTTGGTTTTTTTTTTTCTTATGGAAGACCGCGCGCGTCCACTGGAGAGCGAGACGTTTCGATCACGGACCATCGGACGTACATCATCATTTTTTTTTCTTTTTTATCGTTCCTCTCTCCCGGTTTTTCATTTTTTTTTCAGTTTTTTTTTCTTTTCGTTTCGTCTCAATTCCATATCTTTCGTTCGAAAGTCGAAAGGAAGTTTCTTTTTTTTTTCAATGATGATTACGGCGAAAAAGAATTTACAAAAAATCAGCAGTGACATCATGAATGATTGCGGACGGGCACACCAGCGAATCCGGGTGGAAGAAAAGTTGTCCGGGTCTTTTATTTATTTTTTTTCTTCTTCTAGGCGAGAAAGTCCGAAGTCTTCGCTTTTGATAATTATTGTATGTGGGAAAAGAAAGAAAAAAAAAAAATAAGAAAAGAAGAACGCGTGACGAGCTTCTTCGTGCTTGAAACATATATGTATAATGCAACCCGCGAGAGACTCGTTTGTGCGACCGTCCGACGCCGGGGAACATGAACGAAGTGAATGAGCAACCAGTGGTAAGCCTGCGAGCGCCGCAGCCAAAGTAATCTTTCAAAGTAACAAACGTATACAAACAACGTATTTAAAAAAAAAAAAACAAAAAAAAATGGAAAAAAAATAATTAAAAAAAGACACGCACACACACACGGTGTCTCGAGTAGGTACTAGTCAGTTACTGGGTACATTTAACGCGTGTGTGTCTCATGAAACTATGGTGTGTCTCTTACACGCGTTACACGCACGTATGAATATACACAGAGTTTCGAGCGTTTGAATTAATGTTCGAACGATGAATACGTACGGGGCATTTCACGTCGGGTGGACCAACCCATTTTTCGCCAAGGGTCAAAAACAAAAAATAAAAATGTTCACGAATTCCGGCAAAAAATATCTTGTCAGGTAAACAGAAACAAAAATATACACATATATATTTCAATTATTGCTTCTCAATAGAGGCGGAGAAACACGTTCTGATGCAATATTTTATATTTAGGTCTTTGAAAAAGTTTGATTTTTAACGGGCACTTTAAAGAATTTTTTTCTTTTTTTTTCCAAAGTCCATTCGAAGTCCGCATAAGCCAATTTCTTTCAAAGGAAAGATAACTTTTTTTATATCAATACCAATTTTTAAAGTTTTTTTTTCATCGAATTTTCACAAAAAAGTAGCCCAGTTGAAATGGAATGCCTCATACACATGTAGAATGGTGGAGAAGCCTTGCATTGCATTATTGGATAATATGTACTATGCAAGTTTACGAAAACTGTTGGATATAACGTTTGTTTGTGAATGTCAGTATAACGGTATAATGTAGGTAAGCAGAGGAGCGCCTTGTTCGTGAGTATAATAAAACCCTTTGTCGTTATTGCAAACTTAAGAATAAAAAAAAAGGAACGAACAAAAAAATATGAAAAGAAAGAAGACGAAAAACATAATCAGCCTATAACTTTCTAATATATGCAATAATTAAGTAGTAGATAATAGAAGTATATAGGAATGGAACAGTCCCAGCAACAATCGACACTCCTGGCAATCATCTACGTATATATAGTACATTATATATACTATAGATAGATATATATATATAAATGTAATCTCAGTGACGTATGTGTCATAGAGTCATCGCACGAGAGAAATAAACAAAATAATTAAATAAAAAACGATAATAAATCAATAATCAAGAAACGTTATAGTATATAAATTTACATAACTATGATAGATATATATGGATGTAGTAAACAGAGAGACTCTCTCTTTCTCGAGTATGTACTTCAATCCCTTTCCCAGACGCTCCGGACTCGTGGCTTTTTTTAATCTCACACAAGTACAAACAAAATTCATACGACAAATACGAATTTTTTTGCAAACAATTCAATCCTTAAATTCCTCCGGTTCGATCTGTTCGTCTTAAGGATGCTTCATATGTACATTCCCAGCTAAAAGTGAGACTCAGTGAGAATTTGAACCCTTCTTAATGGTATAAAAATCTGAAAAAGAATCAACTGTATTTAAAGTGCCAATTACATTAATGTGCTAAAAAAAATTGTGCAACAAATAATCAGTAAACCTTTTATTCTCTTCACAAAAGAATTTATTGATTTTCTAGAAGTCACATGCATTTTTCAGAACTTTCTATCATTTTTGAATTTTCCGTTTTTTAAATAATTTCAAGGCCATAACTACGTTACGGTTGGCGCAATCACCTCGACACTTTTTGTGTGTACTGTAGAATTGTAATACTCGAAACATCCGAATTTCGTGCCTCAACATCAATTTTTCAAATAAAAAAAAAAAAAAATTTCATGATAGAACATTAAAAAAAAATTCATCGAATCAAAAAAAATCAAGGGATTTATTTAAAATCAGAAAATAAGAAGTCTGATTTTTTTTTAACAATTAATTTTACTAATAATTTTTTAATAACTTTTTGGCATTGTTATTCGAGGGTGGCCGCTAAATCGGACGAAAAAAAATGTTCTGACATTTCCCTGATATTTTCGAAAATATACCTGACAAACTATTCAGAATTGTGAAAAAAAAGTAACACGTTAGGAACCTTGCATATGTTTATTATTATTTATACTTTGGTATTTTGTATTAAATTATATCTTTGGAAGAAATAAACGAGATAAGATAAGAATTATTTTGCTTCCATCAACGTCATAATTTTTTCAATGAGACGAGCTTCTTCTTGTTTTGCCGAAAAAAAAAATATTTTTCTCTATTTGATATTTCGTATTTTCTCTGAAGAAAATTTAATTCCCTGACATTCCCTTGATTTCCCTGACACATAAAAAATTCCCTGACATTTCCAGGTTTTCCAAGTTTTCCCTGACCGTGGCCACCCTGTATTATGCAAAATCAAAGGTATCAACATAACTAACACGTCTGATTTTTTTTCACATTTTTGGCATGTCGCCTAGTACTGAAATTTGAATCAATTTAAACTTTAGGTTGAGAATGTACTCAAGGTGTGATGCATCCTTAATTCATCAATACTCTCGAGCAGAGCCTCTCACGTTACTTTCTTCGCCTTCGACACTCCATTAATATTGTATTTTCAAAAATTCCAGAGTGCTGAATCGACCATTGAATTTTTTGTAGTGTTTTTTTTTTCCCGTCCAAACGTACCTTACGAGCAACTCCCTGAGAGTGGCTTCATCGTCCTCCTGTATTTCTTCTTGCGTCTCATCACTGAATGGGCCCCGTGCGAAGTGATGATGCCTCGATCTCGCGCCGGGACGTCGCAGGCTGCCGACGCTGTGATGATGGTGCTGCTGTTGCTGATAATAATGTTGCTGCTGATGTTGATGATAGTGAGCCGCGGCTGCGGCTGCTGACTGCAGGTACCGGGCGGCTGCGCTTCTGCCCCTCGTCAGCTTGAATGTCGCAGCCGCTTCGATTTGACCCCCTGTACCTGGCTCCCCGTAGTAACCGCGCGACGCATATCGATGATCCTCCACCCTGGGGCCAACGCGGGTCTCGCTGTCGTCCTCGCCGAGGCGACGAATGCGTCCCTCCTGTTGTTGCTGGTCGTGGCCCACCTTCCGCTTCTTCCTCGCCCTGTCGAGCGTTACCTCGCCGACGGCGACGATCGTCGGTGGGGCTACACCGACCCCGCGCAATTCACTCACCGGGACACCCTCGCGGGAAGATGAGAGACCCGAAATCTCCTCGTAAAGACACTCGGAATCCGGATCACCCGAGACTGCCGCGGTCCACAGCTGGTTTATTGGCTTGAAGCCGCGTGAATCGGCCATCGTATGTGCTAGGGATCGGCACGCAAATTCGATATCCGGTTACGCCGGGATAGATTTTGCCTTAACTTTTTTTTCTACTAGATTGTGTACATGCTCGAGGGGATTTAAAAAAAAAATAAATGAAGGAAAGAAAAGGTGAAATAAATTCCTATGCAGGTTGGCGTTTGGGAGAGAAAAATTGAATATGCTTGTGGCGTCGGCGTAGAATAAAATCTGTCGAGCTTTATAATCGAAGGGCGAACGAGGCGGAGAACTCATTTATGACCGATAGCCAATTTTTTTTTTGGTTTTTTTTCAGGAACAAAAGTGTTTTTGTTTCTGAACATTAACTTTTTGTATCTGATTTCATTATACATTTGTCAATTGTAAGACGAAAAAATGATATTGTGACTCGCTTTTTGTTGCACAAATCGCAGGCTGGGAGAAATTTTGGTGCATTACTTAAGGGGATCCGACGAGGGCCGGAAGCGGCTCGATAAGACGATGTCAGGGGGTTATCAATGTTCCGGAGCTTATCGGAAGCCGTCGCTCCGAACAATTTTCCGGAGTATAAACGGAGGGCAACTTGAGGAAAAAAATTAGGACAATCTTTCTTTCTTTCTATTCTTAAAATTAATGAAGGCACTAGAAAATAAATACGCAATCATTTTCATAAAAATGAAGAAAATATTTCATTGAGACTTTTCCATTTTTTTAAATAAAGAAAATTCTATGAAATGTTACTCTTTCGAAATTTTTACCAAAGTGTAAATGAAGTGCAGTGTGAGGAAAAAAATAATCAGAATCTTTTTTCCTCTGTATTCTTAAAATTAATGAAGGCACTAAAAAATAAATACGCAATGACTTTCATTAAAATCGAGAAAACGTTTCATTAAGACTTTTCCATTAAAAACAATAAAATAAAGAAAATGTTATGAAATCTTACTCTTCCGAAAATCTGCTCGAGGTTAGTGGAGAAAAAAAATTCAAAATTGAAAGGACGCAATAAGTCTCCGTGACTTCTGAGTCAGGGTAGTTTTGCCGTGGTTGCGTTTGGAGGAGCCTCGCGAGTCTCGCGGTGCCAGCCGCGAGGCATCACCGAGGCATTTCTCGGCGTCCTCGCGAGTCTATTACACGGAAGTGAGCGCGTCGATGGCACGTCGGAAAATCGAGGTTGCCTCGCTGCAACCTCGGGCCTGTCCGCATTCTTCGATAATTTATTTTTTAAGTAACGAGTAAAAGAAGAGAAAATAAAAGAAGCATAACCCTCGTGAAAAGCGTTACGTGCATCGCACAGTCTGTTTTTTCCGAATAGTATCGGCGAAACAATCTCGCCGAGAGGAGAGCGAGGGAGAACCCACCTTGGCAGAATTATCAGCCATCGTGTCCGTCTATTATGGATGATCGGTTATCGACACCCGTGATCGTTCCTGGTCGCGGATTTTCGTCCGCGCTTCCGCTTGGTTCCGGTCCGCAGGCGACCGTGCCGGTGCCGAGACGACGAAACGCACGTTTCCTCAGTCCCGAGGGAAATCCTCAGCACTCCTTGCTCCTCGTTGTTTCTCGACTCTAGGCGGAAATATTTTCGTCCCGTAGCGCTGATTCTGTTCCCCAATCTGAAATAACAAAAAAAAACAAATTGTTACTCGAGAGTCGAGAGCTGTTCGAGAGTTGGGTCGAATTGAAGATAGAGCGCTGAATTTTTTACGCCCTCGAGGCCGGTATTTTTCCTTCGGCAAAATTTATCTGTACCGAAATGTAAGGATGAAAAATCATCTAAAAATCATTGTTACGGATAGGACCGAGTACGACTTATAGTACCCTAATATTAGTTAAAACAAAAATTTCATCCCCTTAAAAGAATATCAATTTGATGAAAAAAATTAACATAAGATATTTGTAAACAAGAGGAATTACAACGAGTTAATCCGTGTTTTTTTTTAAGTCCGTTTGGCACATTTTTTACACGGACGTTTTTCATTGGGTACAAGTCGAAGTTATTCATTGAGGATCATCCATTGCTACACATAGTGCCGAGGTAATAGTAGTAAAAAAATGCATACGTTTTAAAAAAAAAAAAAAGTTTACTGAATGACATTGCTGAACTGGCCGCTAGCTTCAGCTTCATAATGAAATTAACATAATAAGACACACGTAAATCCGAGAAATTATACCGCGTTAATTTGTGTTTTTTTAAGTCCGTCTAGCAAATATTTGACACGAACTTTTTTCATTGGATACAAGTCGAAATAATCAATGTGGTTTATTCACTGCTGCACATAGTGCCGAGCTAAACGTGCCAATAGTAGTTAAAAAAATGCCAAGCACAAAAAAAGTCATGAAAGAAATTAATATAAGACATATGAAAATATGATGTATTAAACACCGCGTTAATTCGTGCTTTTTATGAAGTCCTAGCGAATCTTTGATACGAACATTTTTCATTGGATACAAGTCGAAATTATTCATTGAGGATTATTCATTATTACACATAGTGCCGAGCTAATAGTAGTTAAAAAATGCCATCCATTAATTAAACAAGAAAATAAATAAAAACAATTGATGTAGTGAAAGAAATTAATATAAGACACACGTAAATACAAGGTATTATCCCGCGTTAGTTCGTACTTTTTCGTGCATACATTAGAGTGAAAAAGAAAAATGTACTGATTGCATTTAACATAATAAGACACGCATAAATACGGGTTATTACACCGTGTTAGTTCGTACTTTTTATTAAGTCCTTCTATTAAATCTTTGACACGAACGTTTTTCATTGGATGCAAGTCGAAATGATTCATTGAGGATTATTCATTGCTACACATAATTCCGAGATAATAGCAGTTAAAAAAAGCATCCGTTAAAAAGAAAAAAATTCTGAATGAAATTAACATAATCGGGCAGACGTAAATGCGAAGTATTGCACCGCGTTTTTTCGTGCCTTTTTTTTAAGCCCGTCTAGCGAATCTTTGACACGGACTTTTTTCATTGGATACAAGTCAAAATTATTCACTGTGGAGCGTTTTCAACGAGAAAATATTTATGACCGGCCTTGTTGCTTGTTTACGTCGCTTTACAAGACAATGGAATCGTCGTAGCTACCGGCGATGCCTTGACGATGGGAAAATCACGATCGTCGCTCGCATAGTCTAGCTCGCCCTGTTGGGTAAAATAATTATCGTTTTTTTAATCGGCGAGTCGGTTACGTCGACGTTACAGCGAACAGGATTAAATCGTATCGTAATGCGTTTCTCCGGTAACCGGTTTTCGCAAGGTCTCGCCGACACGGCATCGTTCCGATTGCCTTGACATTGCGAAATGGCTTTCGGCTCCGTCGATCGACAGGGGATTCCCAGGGGACGTGGACTGCGTTCGAGATTTTCCACAGTTAAACCTCCATTATCGCGCACGACACAAGTTTCTCTATTCGGATCATTTTGTTTAATCGTGCGTTTATCATTTTCACAGTTAAATAATTTTTTTTCGTATAATACAGTAAACCCCTATTAACCAGGAAGCGGATTAACCATGCATCTTCCGAGGTTCTTTTTTTTTTTATAAAGTTACTGAGTATTAAAAAAAATACTAGCGTCCGTACCGTTAATGAAAAAAATGTAAAGCTTTACATTCTAGTTCACACTATTTAACAATTAAATGCAAGTTATACCAAATGTCATTGTAATTACTCAAAACAAAGTTGTATCATTAGCCAATATTGACTTTATTTATTTATTTATTTTTATTTATTCTTTATACACGGGCAGAACTCATTTACAGGACAGAATAATGCACTGTGCGAAAAAAAAACGTTTGAAAACTGTATAAGTAAAATAAAAAAATTACTTATATACTTTTGCTGTCTAATTCGGATTAACCGGGATTTTGATTATCCGGTGACTCTTCGGTTCAGAGCATCCCGGTTAATCGGGGTTCTACTGTACTAATCTTTTTAAATAATACTAAGATGGTACGATGAAGATTATGAAGTTGGCCGCACGAGCCGGAAGTGAGTACCACACTGAGAAAAAGCATAGTGTTTCCTACCAAAATTAATAGTTTCCAGGGGGAAGGTCTATATCAATTGTTTCTGATAGTATGTATTCGATTGGTTAAGCTCTAATTATAATTTCACCCATGGTTTTTTATCATTGTCGTAACTACAAAATCTAAACGTTCCTGTTGGGAAATATTTTTTAAGGTAATAAGTCATTATTGTTGCTTTTACTATGTAATTTGTTCTCAGTGTACAGTGTCACGGCCGAAAGCGAGTGTTGCCCAGTACCCAACCGCCGTTCGGAGACCGCTCTTGTTTACTCCCCCATTGCCCACCAGGGCAAAAAGACGGCAGTTATACGTCTTACTGCGATCCATCGGCTCGGCGACCTTTCGCAAGTGCCTATAAACGTCGGAACGGCAAAAAATTACCTAACAGATTTTGGTATACTAAAACTTTACAGCCTGATCTATGGTTTGTGACAATACATTTGTAATCGGAGGTATGAACTCAAGGGGGGGGGGGGGGCGCCACGAGCGTTGGGAAGGAGCAGTTGTGTCTGTGGCGAGCTCCCGGATTTTTGGAAAGTATTGGGAAAATTGATCGGAAAGACTTCGGAAAAGTGCATTAAAACGTGGGGAAGAGGTATTAGAACGAGTGGAAATGTTGACGACGGAAAGGTTTGACAGAGGAAAGAATGCCGGAACATCTCGTGTTGGCGTGCTCCGAGGAGGTTAAACAAGGGAAAAGAAGATGGCGGATCCGCGTGGAATGTGGAAGAACCTGGCGACGGGAGTGCAGGATGGCGATGCGTCAAAGGAAGTGGCCGGAAGATGACGGTAGATGGCGTGGAAGAGTGTGGGCTGACGCGGCCGGTACAGTCGGCGCTGGATCACAGCAGCAGCTGACTATTGGGTGACATGGAAAAACTGGAATGGCAATAAGAGGATCGAGGAAAAGCAACGGCGGAAATGACAGGATGGGAAGCTGCAATAGAGGAAAGCTTTACAATTGCCGATTTTGGTGGAAGAATAGGCCGTGGAACAAGTACGGTATCCACGAAACAAGGTGTTTTTGTGAAGAAAGGTTGATCAGGGTTGATTGGCAATGGGTGGAACAAGGAAGCGGAATAACGGAACTTTAAGAGTTAAAAACTTGTGACGGAAAGAAACTTTACAATTTACCGAGTTTGTGTTAAAATAAGCCGCTGGACGAGCGCGGCAACCACGACAAACGGTGTTGTGTGAAGAAAGGGATTACAGACGATTATGTGTATGGAATATTAATGTGGAAAAGGTAGAGAAAATGAGGAAATAGCCTGAAATCGGAAACAGTGGTAAAAGTGAGGTTAGCGGCAAAATCGGGAAGAAGGCATCACTGGAAGAAGGCCGGCAGACGCGAGCCCCGCTATAGAAGAGTGGCACGACGGAAAGGAGGGAAACAACGAAATGGAATCTGCGGTCGGTAAAAGGGAACAAGGACCGCCAAGGAAGTTGATACGAGGACCGACAGACACCTTCTGCGGCTGAGCCGCGGAACGGGCAGGACGCAGATGTGTTGCGACGAGGGAACGTGGCACATTTCGACAGTCGAAGATTTGGGATGATGAGACGGGAGGGTGTGAGATAACAAGAGAAAGAAGGCACCGAAATAAGAGGCCGGGTAGAACGTGGAACATTGCTGGTGTACCGGAAATTAAGGAAGCATGGGATTGGCTGATGCTCGATAGAAATTCGAATGGGGCAAAAATTTGGAAATAAACCGTTCAAATCGGGGGGGGGGGGGGGGGGGTGAAGGGCGCAGTGAGAGATAAGCCGAAAAGTAAAGCAACTGGTAGGCATTTAGTAGGAATTGAAATGAGGGTTTGTGACAGATGCAGAGTGGAAAAATGGAAGTACGGAATTATTATTGGAATTAAGAGATATTATAAAGAGTGTGTAATGTTGGAATGTTGGAATCTGAGTGGGGGAGAAGTTAGGAAAGATGGGCCACAGAAATGCTGTAGTTAGTAAGAAGGAATATGGTATGTGACCGAAGATAAGGAATACGTGATAATAAGGTTAAGCAGAGATTAATACTATAGTATGTATGTGTAAGGAATATAATGTATAATGTATATAAGGAAACAGTTTGTGTATGGAAGAGGTGGATAGTTTTTTAAGGGGATATTGTAAGGGCTGGGGTATGTAAAAACCCGTCAGGGTATACTTGGAATAAACAGAACATTATTTGCTCGGGTAACTCAAGGTAATACACCATAATTGGAGAAGTCCGGTTAAAAGTTCGCGGTGACATATCGAAAAATCACGTCGGCGAACCCCACTTCTACGTACAATCGCAAGTAATGCCGCATACTTCACGCCGCTGCCGAGATAGTGCCGAGTTTCCAATGCTCCATGAGAAGCCCGGAATTGTTATTTATTTATAATCGTAGCGTTTTTTATTCGGGTTTTTTTTTTTGTACGAAAATGGTAATTTTGCGTAAAGCCCCCATTTTCATACCTCAAGAAATTAAATTTTGTACAATACTCGCGCAAAAAACTTTTTCTGAACTCGTGTGATTGCAGCACTTGTCAGGATAGTAATTTGCGATACAAGTGCGGTAAAGCGAACTTTAGGCTCGCTTCGAAGACCGTGTGTGATGTTCGCTACACCGCACAAGTATCGCGTAATATTTTCTGTAACGAATGCAGGAGAAGTGCTACTCTATGCATACTCATTGTGCCGCTGTACAGCCAACGTACGTAAAGTACGAGAAGCGTGCGTAAAGTACGAGACGCGTGCTTGAAGTACGAAAGGGTGGCTAAAGTAAAATCAGGCCGATGTGCGTAAGCGCCGAGTGTTTAAAAGTAGCACTTTTCATGCATGAGTTACATAAGAGTACATGGCGATACTAGTGCGAAAAATCTTCTTTCCAAACGCATGCACGTAAAATCCTGCTTTCCGTTCCTGTGAAGTGTGCGCAGAAAGACACTTTTGCGCATCCCGTGCGAGAAAAATTCTGCGCATGCGTATAAACGCAATTTCATATTTTTTCCCGCACTAGTGCGCAAAAGTGCCTTTCTGCGCACACTTTCCAAAAACAAAAAGCGTGAGTTTCCTGAATTTTGTTAGAAAAAATTATGCGAATGGCATTGGCACTCTCACACCTTACCAAAAGAACGCCATGCCTTACAGGCACGAAAAGTAGAACATTTTGTGCACGTGTTACAACAAACAATAATAATGATAACGTAAAAAAAGTAACCAAGAGTATACTAAATTGAGATCGTTGAATCGTCAACTCTCTATCAGTTTCTCCGTCGACCGTTACATATACATGATCGATGCGAGCCTTTCGTCCCGTTGCCATGACCTCCTTCCGCGTTGCCTTCGAACGACACCGAAAGCTATCGCATCGCTCATTCTTTTTATTCGCCGTCACATACACACACCGATATACGTACACGATGAAACGTATCATTCGAATTTTTTTCTAGTAGCCGTTCAAGTTATATAAATTCCAGCGTAAAAAGTTTAAATTAGAGCCTCCGGCATGAAGAGTCCTCGTTAGTGTAAAAGAGTTAAGGGGATGTATAAATTGAAGCAGGAAAGATCTCCATGGAGAGTGCCGTGGTACAGAATACGAACGTTGATTAGTGCAGCGAAGGGGTGGAGAAAGGGGGGGGGGAGTCTAAATCACGGAGCAAAAGTCGTTTCGAATGGATTGCAGATAAGGCGCACCGGAAGTGAGTCGCTCATCCCGCGAAAGCTCTCCCGACTCGAGAGTGAAACAAAAAAAAATGAAAAAAAAAAATATATAAAGCGTTATCAGTGAATGCAGAGGGACTACCGAGCGCGCGTCGCCCCTCCTCGTCGCAATCAGTTTCGTTATGTCCCGAATAACACTTTCGGGACGGCGGGCGGGCCGCAGTCCCGGCGGTTCCTGTTTCCGTCGATTTCGTATAAAATATACCCTCGCCTTGTTTTTCTTTTTCTTCTCTGATTGCGAGAGCCGGCGAATCCCAGTAACGTTCGCCGGTGGCGTGAGAGATGCAACAGGGCACGAAATTATAATGCGACTCTCAGAATGGCGACGTTAAAGTTCCTCCGGGGAGTTTTACTTGCAGCAGAAAAGGGACCATCCTCGAGACCTCTCATCGGACGAGCAATGTAACCGTGATAATTTAACGACTAAATTTCGTCGAGTTTCTCATTCCCTCGTTCGACTGGCTCTTCCCTCGGGACGCCGACTAGCCGCCATCTTGAATCACTCGCGATGCGATTTTGTTTTAGTCGAATGTAAAACAAAACGCGCACGATGGAGCCGCTGTGCTCTTCTCTACGTCCGTCTCTCCGGGGAACAATTGAGAGATTTCCGGGCTCCCCGGAGGGGGGCGCGCGTGTCGTTTATAGACTTTGGGGAAAACGGGCGAGAGCGGCCTCAACGGTACGCATAAACTCGGCGCGTTTCCAGTCGGGACGTTATTCACTTCTCTCACTTGCCTTAACGAGATATTTCATAGAGTGAAAACTTTGGTGTACGGTTTGAGGCGCGCGAGGGCTAAACTCGACGGGACGGAAGTTCTCTCGTTGCCGTCTTGGTTTGGCTCGAGCACCGCTCCCTCCCAGTCGGTACGTCCGTCCGTCCGGGCTGCCTTGCCGGGGAACGAGAGGCAGACGCCGAGACGACTCTCTCTCTCTCTATCTTTCGTGCGAACTCGCGAAACCTTCGTTTGCACTGTTTACTTATTAAGGAATTCATCGCAAAGCACAGTGCACTGTGCACGCCACTGCACACTTGATTGCGAATGTGGCGATGCTAAGTCCCGACTGCAAACTTTGATAACGCGGATATCTTAGATGGAACCTCGATTCCTCGTAACTGTAATTATCCACTCTTGTCGAGACGCAGAATGGCGGACCGCTGATGTAACTTGTGCGTGCGAGGAGAGGAATGCACAAAGAATGATTTTTTTTTTTTTTGCAAAATTGAAAAACTATTGACATTGGCTGATGCAATGTGTCTTCGCGTCGTTAATAGTTCGCCGTAGTTAACATTTTTGACATTTTTGCTAATAAAATGTGTGTTTGTGACCTCAAAAGTACACAAAGTCATTGACATTTGTTTTTTTCAGTAAATTGAAAAAATGTTAAGACTGCCTGATCGAATGTGTCTTTCCGGCATTATAGTTCACAAAGTTATTGACATGTTTTGTTTAAAATTGTTGAAAATTTTGATTTACAAAATCGAACAATTGTTGAAATTTTGTCTGATCAAATATGTGTATTTTCGCACCGTTAACGGTTCACGAAGTCATTGACATTTTTGTTTGAAATTTTCAAAGATCGTGTTTTACGAAATCGAGTAATTGTTTAAAATTCGACTGATTGAATTTGTGTACTTATGACGTCAAAAGTGCACAAAGTGATTGACTTTTTTTTCTTTTACTAAATCGCGAGAATATCAAGACTTTAGCTGATCGAATGTCTTTTCACGTCGTTAATAGTTCCCAAAGTCATTGGTATGTAAAAAATATTATTTCTGATGCAACAACATATTTTTCTGGCTCACGGAGAAACGAAGATGTTCAAGACTGAATTTCATTAATTTTACCCTAGTCCATCGTCTCGATAAAGTTTTCTTTACGTAATTTATTACTGCAACTTCGTTATCTGACGAGTAACAAACAAAGAGCATGTTTCTTAAAAACTTAACGGCACGAGTGACTAGATAAAACATTGTCGCGATAAGAGGTCACGCGGAATATTTTTAACGCTGTGTCTATTCGCACCCCTTTTTCCGTGACTCTAAGCAAGAGACACGAGACACGAGACACGAGTTTACGTGTCTCGAGAAGATCATTTTCGTGTCCCGTGAAGTTCGTACGCTTGGAGACACGACACAGCGGATACGACAGTTTAGTATCGAGGGCGCGTTTTCACTAACGGTATTGTAGTTTACAGAAATTTCAAATGATTTTTTATATGTTTCCGAATGCTCCTCGTACAAAGCAGCGAAATACTTTTTCTTTACGCATTAGGATAACATTTCTAGGTTATGACCATCGTCGAAGTAAATAATACGAAATATTAAATAAAAATCCATTTCACCAAATCCTCACGCAATCATTTCCAAAGATATTACACTTAAGGGGCCCGAGACGCTAACTCTCAATACGAGATAAGAAATAAGAGACACTTGTTCTTTTTCCTTCAATTTGGATAGGCTTAGCAATCTCACTGGGTGCCCGCTTGGCCACTGCAGAGCTCGTGTCAGTCAGCTGTTGGATACAAGACACGAGACACGAGACACGAGACACGAGACACGAGACACGAGACACGAGACACGAGACACGAATGGGCATTTTGTCAATATTGTCTACATCTGGAGACACGAGACACGAGACACGAGACACGAGACACAAGACACAAGACACGAGACACGAAACAAATAAGTGTCGCGTCGATTTGATCACGTTGAAGAGGCACAAAATTACGTGTTTCCCGCTCCAGTCTTATTTCACCGAATCTGCCGAAGGTGTATACCTCAGTATAAATTACATGTATAAATTAGATTACATATATAAATTACAACATCGACGAAATTCTTTTTTGTAACACGTGCACAAAAAGTCTTGCTTTTCGTTCCTGTAAAGTCTGGCGAAAGTGGTGCTTTCAGAGGATGCGCGAAAAATGCTGTATATTCTATTTTACACGGTAGTGTCTTTTTGGCACACTTTTTTCACCCTCTACCTACTTTTGCGCACACTTTTTTAACACTCTAGTTACTGTCACGTACCCTTATCTGACACTGTAGGTATTTTCCTGCACGCACTTTACAGGCACGAAAAGCGGGAATTTTCGTGCACTCGTCACAAAAAGTACTATGCTCGCGTCTCGTGCGAAAAAAATAGTGCATGCGTACAAACGCAATATGGTCTCCTTTCCCACGCGAATGCGGGAAATGACTATTCCGTGTCTTCTGAGAATTCGTGTCTTGTACATATCCGTAGTGCGCGAGGCACGAGACACGGAGACATTAATTTTACGTCGATTTTATCACTATGTAGAGGCACGGACTCACCATCATGCTATTACTTGCTGAGTAAAATTACGGGTTTCTTGCGGTAATCTTATTTTTATCGAATCTGCCTCAGGTGTATAAATTACAGCATCGACGAAATTCTGTTCCGTGTCTTCCGAGTATTCTTGTCTTGTAGATATGCGTAGGGCACGACACACGAGACACGAGACACGAAATAAGCATTTCGTTTATATTATCTACTGGCTCGAGACACGAGACACGAGACACGGGACACGAGACATGAGACACGAGACACGAGGCACGAGGCACGAGACACGAGGCACGAGGCACGAGGCACGAGACACGAGACACGAGACGCAAGACACGAGACGCAAGACACGAATAAACGAGGTATACACCTTCGGCAGATTCGGTGAAATAAGACTGGAGCGGGAAACACGTCATTTTGTGCCTCTTCAACGTGATCAAATCGACGCGACACTTATTTGTTTCGTGTCTCGTGTCTTGTGTCTCGTGTCTCGTGTCTCGTGTCTCGTGTCTCCAGATGTAGACAATATTGACAAAATGCCCATTCGTGTCTCGTGTCTCGTGTCTCGTGTCTCGTGTCTCGTGTCTCGTGTCTTGTATCCAACAGCTGACTGACACGAGCTCTGCAGTGGCCAAGCGGGCACCCAGTGAGATTGCTAAGCCTATCCAAATTGAAGGAAAAAGAACAAGTGTCTCTTATTTCTTATCTCGTATTGAGAGTTAGCGTCTCGGGCCCCTTAAGTGTAATATCTTTGGAAATGATTGCGTGAGGATTTGGTGAAATGGATTTTTATTTAATATTTCGTATTATTTACTTCGACGATGGTCATAACCTAGAAATGTTATCCTAATGCGTAAAGAAAAAGTATTTCGCTGCTTTGTACGAGGAGCATTCGGAAACATAAAAAATCATTTGAAATTTCTGTAAACTACAATACCGTTAGTGAAAACGCGCCCTCGATACTAAACTGTCGTATCCGCTGTGTCGTGTCTCCAAGCGTACGAACTTCACGGGACACGAAAATGATCTTCTCGAGACACGTAAACTCGTGTCTCGTGTCTCGTGTCTCTTGCTTAGAGTCACGGAAAAAGGGGTGCGAATAGACACAGCGTATTTTTAATCCTATTTCGTTCGGGGCGATTGAGCACAGCGCGACGAAATTCTTGTCGATGTTTGGCCACGAGAATGTGATGTAACGATCAAGCGAGGGCAATTATCGCGACACGTTATCGTCAAGCTGAAATAATCGTTGATCATTTACTTTATATTCCGTTCGGTAACATCTCTGCAATAAAAATCCACGCGACAAGCCGACAAAAAACCGCCGACAGGTCGAGTTACCGCAAACAACACGTATAACCCGTTTCTGATTCTCGTTACGGAAATAAAATCGACGCGAAAAAGAATCACCATCGCTAAAACCGCACATTTGTACACATAGCAGCAGCGCACTCCTTAGGATTCTATTATCATTATTATCGCGAGCTAGGAGATTCCGCAGCGGCGAG
The DNA here is from genome assembly GCA_917499995.1 of Ichneumon xanthorius. Lineage (NCBI taxonomy): Eukaryota > Metazoa > Arthropoda > Insecta > Hymenoptera > Ichneumonidae > Ichneumon > Ichneumon xanthorius. Next base: position 2,580,439 of record OU824205.1, read on the forward strand.
CAACGTCATTTATCAACGAAACATAAAAAGGAAATAAAGAAAAACGATGAAGAAACTTCAAAGTCGTCTACACGTTTAGCGTTAACTTCGGCACCGCTTGCAGTGTCGTTTTCTTTTTCAGCAACAACGAAAAATCCAACCGGTGCCAATATATCGTGAAAAACGATATCAGAAAATTCGAGATAAGTGCCAGGTGTTGCGCAGCTGAACGATGTCGGAACAAACGATCTCTCGTTTGTCAGACGAGATTTAGCCGCTCGGAAAAAATATTGTCGGGAAAGAGGAGGGAAAGAGCGATGAGAACAAAAATTGAAACTACACGGAACAAACAAGGAAGTGAAACACAAAGGGGAAACAACGTGAACGAAGGCGATTGGAATCGAGACAGCGAAGCGTGACTCGATGCGTTTCGTAGTGGCGACCGAGTAGCGAGCACAGTAGCGCCACACCGCTGCGGGCTGTTGTTGATGTGCTAGTTGGTGTAGGCTGTTACTGCACCGGCGATCCAATAACGTTTGCCAGTGTAACAACGTGATCGGGGCGGTTTCCATTTTCAGTCTTAAACACCGATTCTGTATGGGGCATTCTATGTTACATCAGCTGCCCATGTCGTTTTTATTCATTTATTAGTACGATGTTGTTATCAACCCATCAGAGTCTTTGTTTTCCGATTTTTGTCCGATTTTTTTACACCAATGAAATTTTCGAATCCTCGAAAAAAAAATTCCGAAAAAGCCGTTTTAAAAAAATCTGAAAAATGCACACTTATTCTATGATTTACAATATGATATTCAAGCACTACCTGATAATGGGATCTGAATATTTACTTTTTTTAAAATGATATCAATTGTATTGGGGCCTTCTTGTATTTTTATAAACTTCAGAAAAATTGAAATCCTTGGGCTGATGGAGTTCGGTCGATGACCCGTTGACAATACGTGGATGCAATTATAAATGTATAAAGGTATAAATGTTTAAAAACTGTGACGATCGCCAATGCATCGTATGTATTGCTAATAAATACACACTTACTACTACTTGAAATCCATTGACATTTGGGAAAATGATGACCGATTTAAAAAATAAAAAATCCAATTGCGACACGATAGCAACTAAAAACTTGCGACAAAATAGTAAATATTGAGATTCCATTATCGTGTGGTGCTTAAAAGTCATATTAAAAATCATGGAAACGGTGTGAATTTTTTCAAATTTTTAAAAAACGTCTTTCCGGAGTTGGTTTTTCGAGGATTTAAAAATTTCACTGCTGATAAAAAAAACTGAACAAAGGTCCGATACCCTGATGGGTCGGAAAAAACAACATGTTAAAAAATGATCAAAATCGATGAGGAACATGGGTTGCTAATTTGACGCGAAATCCCCCCTCCCCCCCACCACACACACACACACACACACACACACACACACACACACACACACACACACACACACACACACACACACACACACACACACACACACACACACACACACACACACACACACACACACACACACACACACACACACACACACACACACACACACACACACACACACACACACACACACACACGTGCAATATACCACATCGAAAGAAATGAGTATTCAAGAAGTTCCTGCGTCGACATCGATACACCGATAAACTAGTAGATACGTACATTCCTTTAGCCCATGTGTTACAAGAATCGCAATCCCACACCGTTCGAACGGAATGTACGCAGTTCGTATATGCCCTCACCGAATGCGATAGAAAATTTGTTCATCCTCTCTCGAGTTCGATTCCGAGCTCGAAATCGTCTATCCGGACGGGTTTGCCGTTCGAGTTTTGCGCACTGCACATATATATATATACACGAATGTACATTACAGTTTCGCAGTGAGAGATACAACCATTCTAATAGACGACCGAGAGGCATTCCGAAGGATTTCTCGCGGGTAGTGCCAGAAAGTTCTATCTGGCTGGCGAGGGAAAGTTCATAAACTTCCGAACTACACACACACATATAGATATATATGTATATATAAATATATATAGATATATTATATATAGAGACGCTTACGCACAGTGGCGCTGGTTTTCACTCGGGTTAATGGATATAAACGCGATTGAGCTGTCGAAGGGATGATAATCGATCGGGTTTTAAAAGTTACCGGTGAGCATCGAGACACGATGAACAAACGCGCGACGAGCGGCTCTTCCGTCGATAAATATTGTTTATAAGCTCTTTCAGGGTGTTAATAGCATTGGGTTACTTCTTTGTACTTTTTTTTTTTTAAGAGAGTAAAGTAGCGAGACAACACATGACGCCCCGCTTCCGTGATGCACGAAGCACCTGTTACCTGTTAACTTTTCGTTTTTATTTTTTAATCCGTCGGTGCACGGGCGTTAAGAGGCTCACTCCCGAGCACCTGGGCACAAGCTCGATTGCTCGCGGGAGGGAGAGCGCGCGATGTTTCACAGTTTGTCAGGCAAACGTATAGATTCACCTTGGAGAAGTCAACGTGGAAATCCTCACGAGTGAACGTCGCGTCGACGACTGATCGCCTCTCGCGACGGGCGCTAAAGACGAACGAACGAACAAATGGGCGACACAGAGGGAACTGGAAAATCCTGTCACTTTTCGCGCTCGGCTTCCCCCACTCCGGCCCCCTCGATAGCGTGGTTTGCAGTGTGCGGTGAGTAGTTCAGGCACATTTTTTTCACATCAATTTTTTTTTTATTGAGGGGCATGAGGTTCGTTAAGGTAGTACTAGCGGACAGCCTGAGCCCACCTGAGTTCAGAGAGGATTGAGAGAGGAATTGCGAACATTTCTCGATGAGATAAAAATCTGAAAAAAATCAACCATATAGAAGGTACTGAAAAGATTAATTTTGCATAATAATAATTCCAAAATGTTATTAACAAATTAACGAAAACAAAAATTTACCAACAGATCACCCGACAACCTAACTTTTTTTAAAATGAAAACGATTTGTTAATTTTTCTGAATACGTATGAATTTTTTCAGAATTTCGTGTAATTTTTGAAAATCACGTTTTTAGTTAATAAAAAAACGTCATTTTCAAAAATTACACAAAATTCTGAAAAAATTCATACGTATTCAAAAAGATTAACAAATTGTTTTTATATGAGCAAAAAGTTAAGTTGCCGGAGATTTGTTGAAATTTTTTTTTTCATTAATTTGTTAATAACATTTTGGACTTATTATGCATAATCAATCTTTTTAGCACCTTCCATATGCTTGATTTTTTTCAGATTTTTATCCCGTCGAGAAGTGTTCGCAATTCTCTCTCAATTCTCTCTGAACTCGCGTGGGCTCAGGCTGTCCGCTAGTGCTACCTTAAAAAACGAAATTAAAAGAAATTATAATTCTACGGCTGAAGGACTTAGGTCGATGTACCGTTGGCAATGGCAATAGCAAGAGGAATATATAATGTAAATAATCTTTCAAATGCATCAGCAGCCGTATCATCTAAAACATTGTCAATAAATACATTTACTACTACTACTGTTAATTCTAGTACAATCAGACACGGGTCTGCTATAGATGAAACCTAAAACCATCTCTATTAGTCCCGATGGATAAATTTCGGAGATCGGCTTGTTCGAATTAACCCGTATGTTTGAAAATGTCCGAAGGGACCCGATAGTGTACTCGTAAATTTCGACGAATGGAGAAAAATGATTCAAGCCTTCAACCATTGCATTTATGATTCAATATTTAATCTAGCGTATTAATAAAGTAAAATAATGGCAGAGATTTTTAAATATATTATTTTATAATACTTTATTGGAACAATAAAGATGCCATAAAATATATGAAAACGCGTAAACGAGCTAAACCATCGTCGGATAGCGTTTTCTGTTTTCGAAATATTCGGATGAAGAGTGTAACAATGTTTTCCTGGCAGGTCGAAATAACATACTGAAATTTTTTTTTTTCTTTTTGAAAATTACATAAACTGTTTTTGAAATTTCAAACAGATGTGAGTTGCAATTTTACAGTAAAATTCTTATTTTTAATCAACATTTTTCTAAATTTCAGGCAAAAGATTTGTAACCTTAATATCTGGTATTTTTATTTCACAAAAAAGTACAGTAATGTTCAATTAATGTACGTAATGTAAGCCGCGACGTGTCGGTGTCGGAGTAGGCTCAGCGGCGCAGCCACCGCAAACCGTGGCCCAGACGAGAAGAATAAGCAGAGGAAGAAGAAGAAGAACAAGAAGAAGAAGAAGAAAGTTCGCGCTCTCCGGGGTATTCGTCGGCTTCTCTATCTCGCCCGCTTCAAGGTGGGAGATTTATTGCGCGAAAACGCGAATACGTGCGGTGTACTGAAAAGCCCCGTCGAGAAGCTAGAATCGAGGGCTCGGCACACCCTGAGAGGTATAAAAATATGCGAGAGTTTTCTCTTCGGGATGGGGTTGATGCTGTACTCTCCGGCGCTTCGCGAACCGCACATCCCGCATATTCGTACATTACAGCGTACCCGCCGCTATACATGCATATACATATGTATACACATACATGTACATATATATATATATATATATATATTCACGGTAAAAATTGCAAGAATGCGGCACGGAGGGACAAAAATGTTTTTCTTACAGCAAGAGCGGCGAATGGGGTAAAATAATGTACTGGTTATAAACTTGCTCGAGGCGAAAAAATAAACTCCGTCTGCGGTGTGCTTGTGTGCATAGATGCGGCGGAGAATATCCGAGCTATACGCACAGCTGTCTCGCGCACGGAGATTGCAGAAATTGTTCGCCGGGTTTCGCCCGCTTTCGTGTTCTCTAATTACTCATAGCTCGGCGAGGAGCGTGCACGACGTATACACGCAGACGTTGGTGTTGCACTCTTAATACTTGGCGTGCGCACGCTGTACTGTCATAACCGTTGCGAACAATTTAGGGCGATGGCATAATCTACGGATATTCCAATTTTTTTTTTTTATATACACTGGAATTTATAACTAAGAAATGTATACACTTGCGAACATTTTCAGAATTAAAGTGTTGTCAGTGTGCGGGTGGTTCTGCGTGAGTGACTGCTAATGTTACATAATTGGACATTATAATATTTTTAAAAGAATAAGAATCTTATATATTCTATTTTATTTTTACTACCAACTATTCGGAAGTAAAAATAGGGCAAAAAAGGGGGAAGTTATGCGTTTCACTGCGATCCGCCGGCTCGGCGACTTTTCACAAGTGCCGATAAACGTCGGAACGGCAAAAAATTACTTAACAGATTTTGGTATACTAAAACTTTGTAGCCTGATCTATGTTTGTGAATATACATTTGTGAGCGGAGGAGTGAACTCGAGGTTTTAAACCATAATTGGAGAAATCCAGTTAAAAGTTCGCGGTGACTTATCGAGAAATCACGTCGACAATCCCTACTTGTACGATACTTCACGCTGCTGCCCAGATAATGCCGAGTTTCCAATTCCCAATGCACTGAGAAAAAGGATAGTATTTCCTACTATGTCGAATAGTTTCCAGGGGGAACGTCTATATAGATAGTTTTTGATAAAGCGTTTCTTTTGTTTGTCATATGAGCCATTCCAGTTATCTACGTAATATCATGTGTTCCTGTCAATCCTCATCTCTATATTCGTTACAATATTTTGGAAAATTGTTTGTTTGTCACAATTTTTTAGAATCCAGGTTTATGAATCCTGATTATTCCAAGTTCCCTTAGGCGCTTCCAGAAACTGACAATCATTCCTATCTATCATAATATTCTGGTATTCTGTGCGTCTCGGTATGTTTCGCACAATAATTTGGTGCACAACATCGTGTGCAAATAAAGTGATTTTTCGGCTGAAGATACGGCACTTCCTGTTTGAAAATTTTCTTTTTCGATCGGGACTGGCGCCATACCGAAAATACATCACTTCCATTTTGGAAATATGATTCTTTGACCGGAACTGACGTCATACTGGAAATACATCACTCCCGTTTTGAAAAATATAATTTTTCGACTGGAACTGACATCGTACGGGAAATGCATCACTTCCGGTTTGCAAATCTCATTTTTTCACTAGGCGTGACACCATACCGCAAATACGTCACTTCTGGTTTGAAAATCTAATTTCTCGACAAGACGTGACGTCATAGCGGAAATACGTTACTTCCGGTCAAAAAATAAAATCTTTAAACCGGAAATGATGTATTTCCGGTATGACGCCACTTCCGGACTGGAAGTGACGTATTTTTCCGATAAATCTACGAACATCTAAATTTCCGGTTTCTGAATTCCATAGTCCACACCGAGGGCGCGAGTTGTGGCTCCAGAGGCACCGCAACCCGCTTGTATATCTATAATTTGATAATGAATATTACGTCGACGATAATCAATAATATCAATTGCCCGTTGAATAATGTCGCCATTTTTCATTCCCGTTTAGTTCATTTGGCAAACCGTATAGCAAATAAAGCCTTTACGCGAGAGTTTCGCATTCTCTAATTACTCATCCGACGACAACTCCGCACTCCATGTACATCCAACCACAGCCATTCCCAAACCGCAGCAGCCCTCATAATACAGCGCTCTCAGCGCGCATAGCCGTAGAGATTGCCGAGTGCGCCAGACGTTAGTAATAATGAAAGGTAACAGTGATGTAGGGACTAAGTTAAGACGGGAGAAACCGAGATATCTATACATATATATATCCTGCGGCTGCGGTCGGATAGTATGGATGTGCTTGGGCGTTACGGGCGCAAGATGCAAATTGAGTAATAATTGACCGGAACCGTGGAGAAGCGAGAGAGAGAGTGAACTCCGGGGTTTGAGAGTTACCGAATGAGCAGCGGGAGCACCGTGGACTCGAGAGCTGACGGCCACTTCGTCATAATCAATTCATAACGATGTCGAAAGATAGTCGTGTGCTTCTGCGGTGCTTGAGGCCCCGAGAGGCAGGAATGGCCGCCGCCGCTATCCCCGTGACCTCTCGACAACACCCGTTGTGTTCCCCCCCCCCCCCCCCATTTCGCAGTCGAAATCTCAAAAGAGCGAACCGCAGTGATGGAACTACAGTGAAACGAGACGAAGACGGAGTCCCCCTCGTTACGTGTAACTACGTAGGGTAATGCCAGATTATATGGCCATGGATATGGATATACGTCTCTTGCTTCAGTTTTTTTTATTTTTTTCAAAACGTAATTCTAGAGTTCAGCGCATGCGAGTAACGACTTCGTTCGAGCACACTCGAGCAACTACAGCACTAATAACAGTAAGAACATAACAAGTGCTGATCTAACTCTCCAAGCACTCGCACTCTGAAGCAATAATTTTTCGTATTTCCACCATTGACCCTGTGTCAGTTACCGAAGCAGTTCGCCCAAGGTCCGCACCGCGAAATCATTCGTATATACCGTGCATGGCGATTCAAACTCGCGACAACAATAACCAACGACTCGTTTATTTATAGACAAATCGGAATAAAGTCATTCTGCTTTCAAGTAGTCTACGGCTATACCGTCGTCACTCTAAGTTATATAACGCGACTCTAGTTTAGCAAAGTACAGACATAGATGTCAGTGGAGCGCGCAGTCGACGCTCGGCGAAGAAGAAACGATCCAAGATCGGGCGGAGAACAAAGGGAAGGAAGAATCGTGTTCGTCGAATCTTTTTTTTTCTCCTCGATTCGTCGGAACTACTAAAAAAAAAAAGCTGCCGATGCACGCGAGATCGCGATTCCCGACGCGGTAAAAGCCAAAGGGAGATCCGTGCAACGAATCGGACGCGATTCGATCCGTAACCTAACCTCGGAGTCTCTTCCGTCGATGATTGCGAACGCCGTCGCGCCGCAAACGGACAAAGAACGAATTTACCCGACTAATTAACACACACGCCGGTTCCGAGCGAGCCACCGGCAATATTATTTGATCGGGTGTGAAGGATTATACACGGTGCGTGTTTATGCGCGATGCAGGCGAATAAATAAAACTAAACTACGGTCTACCGCGCCGGGAGCCGTTCGGTGAACAACCGACAATTATACGTGCCCGCTGCTGTCGGGAGAGGATCGACGGGAGTGTCGGGACCGACCGGCTGTAACTGTGTACCGAACTGTTGTGTACTGTGCGGTGTACAGAAATGATAGTGATGCGTTTTGTTACATCTATAGAAATACCTTTTCATCACGCTCGAGGGAGGCTTTCTCGATTGTTCGACGGAGAGAGATACACAGGGAGTAGCGACGAGTATCGACGCGCATGCAGGGAAGTTGCCGGGAGTGGATGGATGGACTGCCGGGCGCGCGACGAGTCTCTCCGGGCACGCCGAGAGAGACAGAGAGGGGGCGTTTGCTTGCTTCGGCTAATTGGTCGCTTCCGAGCGTCCCTCCACTCGCCGGGCTTTAATTACTCGGCAATGTCCACTATATTTTCTTTTTTTTTATATATTTTTTTAAAACCCCTCCCTGTGTAACCATCCCCGAGAGAATGCGGGCAGAGGGAAAACTAAAGCTGATGCGTTCGACGTGTAGGGAGGGAGGGGGAGCAAAAGGAAGAGGCGAAAAACGGGTAAACGTTCGACGCGCCGGTTGCCGACCGTGCGGGAGTTTCTGAACGGTATCGTAATTATCGATGCCTCTGGTGCGCTTTTTTTTAGGGATAGAAACGCCGGAACTAGAAACAGATATAACTTTTTTTTTTTGCCTGCGTCGGTGCATTGTACGTGTCGCAAGGTTCACGCTTACCAACGATTTAAGTACTTGCGCACTGTATTAAAATTGAGAGGCCATCTCAAGGTCGCTCGCAAGGTCGGCGTTTGGTCGCTGCCGAGGGGCGCAGAAATGGCGAAACTTTTCGGTATTATTTGTAGTTTTCAATACCGATTGGTTTCATTGGTTCACCGTGTAAAAATAAAAGTGGTGCGTTCGTGTCCAGCGAACAACAATAGTACATTACGATACTAGTGCGAAAAAAACTTTTTCTCTCGAGTGTGAGTTGTAGCGCGAGCTGAAGGCGAGTGTTGCAATCGAACGAGTTAAGAAAACGTTTTTCGCACGAGTATCTTACAAAATTTTATTTCAAGTGGTGTGAAATTGGGGGTTTTGCGTAAAACTGTCACTTTCCCACCGAGTGATAGAAAATATATTGTAAATAAATTGGAAACCGACCGGTTTGTCGGAAAATCACGATTTTGGATATTTTCGAATAGCGATTGTTTCCCTCACTGATGAAACTACGGCGAAACGCAGGGATATTTCTCACGCCACGGAAGACAATACATCGGACAAAGTACCTGGCAGAGTTTCAAAGTCGCTCGTTTGAGCGATTACAGAGCGATGAAAACCACAAAAAAGAAGTTTGATAAACAGCATAGCAATTTTCTTTTTTTTTTTTATAAAATTTGAAGAGTTATAAAAAAAATGTACTGCACTAAATATTTCCATGTATTTTCGTCCGCTACGCGCGAATTCGACGACAGTTTGGCCTCAAGTCCAGCGGGACACGGGTAATAGAAAGAAAAACAACTACCGTTTTTTTCGCTTGGGTCGCGTGAAGTGCCTCGTGAAGAGCTCGCTGCTTCAGCCTCGTTCAACAACAGCCAATCACAGAACGAATAAAACGTAAACAATGTACTTTGACGAGGACTTGCTGATTTTACGAATCGGCCTTTAACTGCATTTTTCTCAAAGCGCATTTAATTGATCGCTTTTTTTTTTACAATTTTACAGCCCGAAAAGCGTCGAAGTAGCTCTCGTCACAATCGCGACTGTATCCACAGCGGTAACTTGATCGAAATCGACTGTAAAATCGTAAAAATATATATATATATATATATATATAGATTTTTTATTTTATAGTCGGTAAAGCGTCGAAGTAGCTCTCGTCACAATCACGACCGTATTCGCGCCGACAAACCACAACTCGATCGAAATGTACTATACCGGTAAAAAATAAGTCATTTGCACATGGCTTCCTCATTTATTACAATCTAGCGCATATCTTTCGCCATGAGAAAGTTCGTTGATCGATTTTGGCTTCCCTATAGAGAAAGCTATGCGCTAAATTGTAATAAATGAGGAATTGTTGTTTATATTTCGGTCGAACCGATAAAAGTACAAGCCCTTTATCCGCGGCCCACTTATTTGTACTCCGTGCTTGACGTACCGAGACTCTAGAGAGAGGCAGAGCCGATGGTCGTACTGTTATAATAAGCCGCCATTCGATGCCCCGTAAAATGTTTGATTCTATGTAAATTTTTGTAAATTACAGTCAAAAGATTTGTGATTTTAATATCTGGTATTTTTATTTAAAAAAAGTATTTCAATCTTCAATTAATGTAAGTAATGTAAGCAAATTTCGAGCTGCAGTACATTAAATTTACCTTTTAATGTGGAGAAATCGTATTTCTCCAACTATTTCAACTACTCCGACATCAAAATCTCAATTTTTTTTAAAACAGTCGTTTTCGCCACATTCGTACCGCAGTTGTTGTTTACATTTCGGTCTAACCGATAAAAGTTCGACCCCTGTAACCGCGGCCCACTTATCTGTACTCCGTGCTTGGCGTACCGAGACTCTAGAGCGAGGCGGAGCCGATAGTCGTACTGTTATAATAAGCCGCCATTCGATAACCCGTAAAATGTTTGTTTTCATCTAAATTTCTGTAAATTCCACTCAAAAGATTTGCCATTTTAATATCTGGTATTTTTATTTTTTTAAAGTAAATCAATCTTCAATTAATGTAAGTAATGTAAACAAATTTAAAGCTCCAGAACATTAAATTTACCTTTTAATGTGGAGAAATCGTATTTCTTCAACTATTTTAACTACTACGACATCAAAATCTCACATTTTTTTTAATCAATCGTTTTCGCCACATTGTTGTTTACATTTCGGTCTAACCGTTGAAAGTACACTGCCTTTATCCGCGGCCCACTTATCTGTACTCCGTGCTTGACGTACCGAGACTAGAGAGAGGGAGAGCCGATGGTCGTACTGTTATAATAAGCCGCCATTCGATAACCCGTAAAATGTTTGTTTTCATCTAAATTTTTGTAAATTTCACTCAAAAGATTTGGGATTTTTATATCTGGTATTTTAATTTTTTAATAGTATATCAATCTTCAATTAATGTAAGTAATGTAAGCAAATTTAAAGCTCCAGTACATTAAATTTACCTTTTAATGTGGACGAATCGTATTTCTTCAACTATTTTAACTACTACGACATCAAAATCTCAATTTTTTTTTTTAATCAATCGTTTTCACCACGGAGTTGTTTACATTTCGGTCTAACCGTTGAAAGTACACTCCCTTTATCCGCGGCCCACTTACCTGTACTCCGTGCTTGACGTACGGAGACTAGAGAGAGGGAGAGCCGATGGTCGTACTGTTATAACCCTCGCCATTCGATAACCCGTCGGGTAAACTGTCGATGCTTCCCTCGCCTCTTCCCCCCCCCCTTTAGGCACCGGCAAACGGGGCAGCCCGGCAGCTCCCGTTTCTAGTGTGTAATCCTTTATTGATGGATGATGCTTGAGAGTGACAGCGGGTACAGTGTGCTTCACCGGCTACCCGAACCTGTCTCAAGCGTATCTGCTTTGAGACTAAGACGACTCTATATATAGGATATCGATGTATTGGCCTCGTATCGCATACCCGCTCGAGCGTTAATTTACTGCCTACGTAACACGTATAAGCGATGCCGAGCGTGCACACACACCTAATGGACGAGCATCCCGATTTTGGCAACGGCTTCGCAACGTCCTGGCTCCAGTCGCGAATACACATCGATCGATATGACATTAGCTGCAAATGGGCTTCCGGTTTTACCAGTCGGACTGGCGCGAGCGATATATAGTTCGTTAGTAATAGTTGCTACGAGCAACTTCGAGAACCGCTTTCGATCCCTCGGCAGCGCCGGGCTTCTTTCTTCTTGAAAAATAAATATATATATATATATATACATATTTCTCAAGCGTTTGACATTTTTATCTTTATAAATTTCAATTTTTTTTTAATCGTTAGGAAGTCTTTTTTTTATCTATTTTTTCATTGCGTCGCTGAGTGACGAAGTCGCTTAACAATGTAGTCTCGAAAAACTTTGGTAAATTGGACTCAAGAGTTAATCCCCGCGAATAAGAAGCCGAGAGATGTTTTTTTATTTTATATTTTTAATTCGTTAATAATAGTTGCTACGAGCAACTTCAAGAACCGCTTTCGATCCCTCGGCAGCGCCAGGCTTCTTTCTTCTTGAAAAATAAATAAATGTATATATATATATACATTTTTCTCAAGCGTTTGACATTTTTATCTTTATAAATTTCAATTTTTTTTTTATCGTTAGAAGTCTTTTTTTTATGTATTTTTTCATTGCCTCGCTGAGTAACGACGTCACTTAACAATGTAGTCTCGAGAAACTTTGGTAAATTGGACTCAAGAGTTAATCCCCGTGAATAAGAAGCCGAGAGATGCTTTTTTATTTTATATTTTCAATTCGTTAATAATAGTTGCTGCGAGGTACTTCGAGAAGCGCTTTCAACCCCTCGGCAGTGCCGGGCTGATTTCTTGTCGAAAAAGAAGTATATATATGTATACATTTTTCTCAAGTGTTTGACATTTTTATCTTAGAAAGTTTCAATTTTTTTGTATCGTGAGGAAGTCTTTTTAAAAAATGTATTTTTTCATTGCGTCGCTGAGTGACGAAGTCGCTTAACAATGTAGTCTCTAGAAACTTTGGTAAATTGGACTCAAGAGTTAATCCCCGTGAATAAGAAGCCGAGAGATGCTTTTTTATTTTATATTTTTAATTCGTTAATAATACTTGCTGCGAGGTACTTCGAGAACCGCTTTCAATACCTCGGCAGCGCCGGGCTTCTTTCGGCACATTTATATCTCTACCACTCACAACTCTCCCAGATTACAACTCTACCAGAATACATCTCTCCCCAAACATCTCTACCAGAAAACAAGTCTCCCGGATAATAACTCTACCAAAAAAGATAATTCTAACAACTCTACCAGAAAACATCTCTCCCGCATTACAACTCTACCGTATTAGAACTCTACCAAAAACTCTCCCGGAATTTAAATAAAACTCTCCCCGAATTAAAAAAACTCTCCCGGAATTTAAATAAAACTCTCCCCGAATTAAAAAAACTCTCCCGGAATTTAAATAAAACTCTCCCCGTATTTAAATAAAACTCTCCCCGAATTTATATAAAACTCTCCCGGAATAAAAATAAAAATTCGGGGAGAGTTTTATTTAAATACGGGGAGAGTTTTATTTAAATACGGGGAGAGTTTTATTTAAATACGGGGAGAGTTTTATTTAAATTCCGGGAGAGTTTTTGGTAGAGTTCTAATACGGTAGAGTTGTAATGCGGGAGAGATGTTTTCTGGTAGAGTTGTTATGCGGTAGAGTTGTTAGAATTATCTTTTTTGGTAGAGTTATTATCCGGGAGACTTGTTTTCTGGTAGAGATGTTTGGGGAGAGATGTATTCTGGTAGAGTTGTAATCTGGGAGAGTTGTGAGTGGTAGAGATATAAATGCGCCCTTCGTTCTTGTTGAAAAAGAAAAATATATATATATATATATCTTTATAAATTTCAATATTTTTTTTTATTGTGAGGAAGTCGTTTAAAAAATGTATTTTTTGATTGCGTCGCTGAGTGACGAAGTTGCTTCACAACGTAGTCTCGAGAAACTTTGGTAAATTGGGCTCAAGAGTTAATCCCCGCGAATAAGAAGCCTGGAGATTTTTTTTTAATTTTCTATTTATAATGTTTCAGGTGATAAGACCGTCGAAGTTGCCTGAAAAATTTGCAACTGTAATTTTAACTGCCGAAGGTGGAGAGGCAGAACTTGTAGAATAAAAGACTGTTTTAAATCCTAAAATCTCGCACCACTGGCGGGAAATTTAAAAATACACTGTTAAGAACTGCACTCTTTCCGCATAATAAATTATAATCGAAGTGCGATCCATAAATTTCCCTCGACGAAACGATAAACAACTGTTAAATATTCAAACAGCCGTGAGTGGCTCGGGCTCGTTCTACCTCGGAGACAATGAGGCGAAACAAAAAGAAAAAAAGTGCAATAAGTACGCCAACATAGATAAGGAAGGAATGGTCGTTTAAGATTAATGCTTGTAATGTGTATCGCTCCCCTCTCCCTCCGACTTCCCCGGTTTTATGAATAATTCTGAGACTTTAGGAATTATGCACTTTGGTAGAAGGGGCGGTGGGGGGGCTTGTGGGGGTCGTCAGGTGTGACGTACCGAGCGCTTTACTTAACGCCATGCCGCAGACCAGTGCTGCTGATGTAGGGCCGAAGCTACGTAGCCCGTGAGAAATAATCAATTGGATGGACGATGTGAATGGATGACGAGGACGGCCAGCCACGAGAGCTCACCCCTGCACAGATATTCCTATATAGCTATTTTCATATCTGCATACATATACACATATATCTCACGTACGTACATATATGTACATGTATGTGCATGTACATGTATGTGCATGTACATGTATGTGCATGTACATGTATGTGCATGCACATGTACGTATATATACATATACATATATGCACACACATGTGCATACGTATGTGTACACATATGCATATACATATGGGGCAATCCACGTCACATCAGCAGCCCATCTCCATGTCGATTTTGTTCATTTTTTAGTACGATGTTGTTACCGACCCATAATGGTCTCGGAATTTTTTTCGAGTTTTGTTTACCACTGGTAAAATGTTTAAATCCTAGGAAAACCAATTCCGAATACGCCATTTTTTAAATCTGAAAAAAATGCTCGCTGATTTTATCATTTAAGATATGATTTTTAAGCACCACACGATAAGGAATTCTCTATATTTACGATTTTTTCGCAAGTTTTTAGTTTTTTTATGTCGCAATTGGAATTTTTTTTTTTTATCGGCCATAACTTCCTCAAATATCAACGGATTTCAATTTTTCTGAAGTTTATTAAAATACCAGAAGGCCCGAATACAATTCACATCATAAAAAAAATAATAATAGTAAATATTGAGATCCCATTATCGGCCGGTGCTTAAAAATAATATTTTAAATGATAGAATCAGTGTGAGATTTTTTCAGATTTTCTAAAACGCCTTTTTGGGAATTGGTTTTTCGAGGATTCAAAAATTTCACTAAAAAATGGACATGGGCTGTTGATTTGACGGGGAATGCCCCATATACATATACATATACATATACATATACATATACATATACATATACATATACATATACATATACATATACATATACATACGCATATATATATATATATATATGTATATGTATATATATATATATATATATATATATACGTATATAGAGATCAGGGTTGAGGGCGAGTAGGGGTGAGAAGGCACATGAGGCGAAGTGCGGGTGAACGATGCGCGCCGATGGGAGTGACGCACACACGCCGGACGAAACGGACGGTGCGTGTGCTGTGGCCGCCGGAGGTTGCCCCCGGGGGCAGTAGCAATAGCGGCAGCAGCGGCCGCGACACAGCATCAGGGGTTTCCGTCGCAGGGTCTCGGACACGAGATATAGCCGTCGCATTAATCCCGGAGAGAAAGCCGAGATGATGACCGGGGATGGGAAGAATACGTAGGAGAGTCTTCTCTGTATGTCCTCCGCGAAGGCTCTTGACGAATCAGCGCACGCACGTACTCACCTCGAGTTCCCGGGGCTTTTCGAGAGAACTCGGAACAACGGCGAAGCGGCGTGGAGGGGGGGGAGGGGAGGGGCGAGGATAACACAGAGGCAACGGAAGAGCAACACCCGGCAACGCCGAGCCACATTCGGTAGCCACGGAAGCTGAGTTGAATTTAACTGAAAATTTTAACTCAACGCGAATAACGGCTAGGGTAGTTGGCGCGCTCATAGTGTCAACGCCACCGAGCAATTCTGAGACTTAATGTTTCAAAGGTGAAAATTACTTTTTTTTTTCTACTATAGAAGGATGTAAATGATGCAAAAGCTCAAAGCTTGTAAATCTAAAGGGGGGCTTTGAGAGCTTCACCCTTTAGCTATGTCGGGAGGTAAAGCCATTTATTTTCACGCAATTAAGAAAGGTCTTTGCAAAAGAGAAATTCTGGCGACTGGGAAATTGAATATTCGAGGAGAGAGATTCATGCAAAATAGAAATTTGTCCGCACGGAAATGTTGTTAGCGCTCTAAAAAGCGGAAGATTGTTTGGTTCGGTTGGAAGCTGACACGTAAAATTTATCGTTAGGATTTGTTATCCGGCGACGGAAACAAAAATGCAAGAGCGTAAACAGTAAAAAAAATGTTGTACTTTTTACACAAATTTCCACAATCTTTTATTCGTTAATTTTCTGATCGCATCATTCGGCTCTAGTTTTACAAACAAAAGTACAAACTAAAATTTTTAATGACACGGAAAATAAGACGACAATTTTGTATATTCAAACCCGATCAAACGAGTTTGTCACTTATTTACC
Source organism: Ichneumon xanthorius (assembly GCA_917499995.1). Lineage (NCBI taxonomy): Eukaryota > Metazoa > Arthropoda > Insecta > Hymenoptera > Ichneumonidae > Ichneumon > Ichneumon xanthorius. The sequence goes on from OU824205.1 coordinate 2,596,913, forward strand.
GAAATAATTAAAAATTTTTACGAAAATTCGTATTCCGATTTTACTAAATTATTTTTTACTGCATGCCTTGAAATACTAAATTTATACTGTTTCTCAAATGTATCTTTATTATTTTGTTTCGTTTACATTGACAAAATTCAATTTGTTTTCAACGAAACATTGCCCGTGAGTTAATAAATAAAAATTAAAAAATGATGATAAGCAAACTTTAACGAGCACCTAATTACTATTGGCGGTTAACTTTTGCCCGAAAAATTGCGGGTTCAACCGTTCAGTTTCCTCGTCCCCCAAATCACCTTGATTTATTCCCTGCACTGACGACCAGCGCTATATTTTTCGTCGTTTTTTTTCCCGTCGGTAAACCCTCCGACGTGTTTTTAATGCCGAAGTTTAGGTACGAGAGACAAAAAAAAGTTCGCTCTCGCAGTGTGACGATTTTCAAGAAATCGATGTCCCCATCCCCGCTCCCCGCTCGCAGCGAGCCCGACGCGCGGCGGTCGCGACCCTTGACGCAAAACGATGCGGTGCGTGAGATACCGGACGGGCCTTGACGTTCTTACCGGAGACGTCGAAGGCGCAGTCCGGAGATACGAACTATACAGGTTCAAATGTCTCCGCGCTATTTAGCTCTTATCTAGCGATAAACGCGCGAGTCTCTCTGTAAAAGGCGTGCCTGTGTTCGAAGCACGAGCCTCGCCTTTACGCGTTGCTGCACGCAGCCGTTGAAGCTACGAAAAGAATTCTCGTCCAGAAAAAACACGATTTTTTAAATATATATAAATATTTCATATAATTTTTTTTATATTTTATATAATTTTTTAAATATTTTATATAATATTTTTACATTGTATATAATTTTGCTGCCTATCTTTCAGCCCGATGCAAGTTTCTAAGGCAAAACACGAGGAGCCCCGGTCTGGTCGCGCGGGTGACGTAGGCCTCGATCGAACAAACTCTCGTGCCATCGATCGATTTCACAGTCTCTGCCTTCTCGGCTCCCTCTATAACTTTCGTTACTCTCACACGTCTTTACGTCAACGCCGGAGAGCGAGGCAGGCATCGACGCGTCGTCCCGTCGCGGCCCTTCAAGTTTCCCGAAGCCATCAGACACGATGGGACACGACGAGGAGGGCTTTTGCCAATGAAACAGTAAACCCTCGAAGATTGCCGGAGCGGAATGCGGGGAGCAGCGGAGCGTAGGAAACACAACGTCTAGCGTTCGTTTGAAGGATTGAGCTGATCGTGTACTACGCCCAGCTCCCTCTCTTCCCGAGCGACTAGTCAGAGAAACCTGGCCTCTGCGGCCAGGCGAGTAGTACATACATTCCTATGGTCAGACGTCCCCGTCCCGAACGGTGCTCGCCAAAATAAGCCGCGTCGAGACGCGTGTTACGCCTCGGAAAAAAAATAACCTCTAACTGATCGACGAAGAATTCTTCGAAAACAATGTATCGACTCTATCGGAAACGCCAACGGTTTCGCGTGTCCTGCCACAGACGCGAAACCAGCAGTAACGTAGAGTCAGGCGTACCAACAAACATCCGTGAATCACTAAACTCGATACTTCCCTATCATCGGCATTCACTTGTATTTTCCTTATTCAATCGCGAATATATATATATGTATATATTTATATATATATATATGTATATCCAGCTTCCGTTTCCGTTCTGACGACGACGAAGCTCCGTCGATAATTAACCGACGGAAAATTGAGTCCATGCAAGTCGCAAGTTATACACGACATATATCAGAACCGTTGAGGAAGCTTCGGCCTTAAAATAAGCGAAAGGAAAATATTGTCACTCACCCTCAACGATGATTATAAGATCGCGTCTTCCGTTGGTCGGCGAAGTGCTTCACTGGCGTCGAACGACGAAACATTAGCTCTAGATTTATTGCGGGCAGCGTCGATTAATGCGGCAGTGGACGTAGCGGCAGTGTTAACGATTGCATGTATAACAACGGCACCGGCAACGACGATTGAACAAGCAACCGTAACAGCGGCGGTGGCAGCGGTAGGGGCACCGAGAGAAGACAGTACGAGACGGGCTGCGCTGTGAGCGCTCGCGGAAGTATTAGTAGTAGCGTTGAGGTCAAACCCGCAAACGGCACCAGAAGCAATATTATTATATTCGGGACGCACGGGAGTAGTTTTGTCGGTAAAATTCGTCCTGTCCCGAAGGTACAGCATCTCCCATGTAGGCGTCGATGCAGGTGAAACGTTTCGCCGCTTGTACAGGCTGTATGTAGCCCTGTCACTGAACTCTTTGCGGCAATCCGTTACGCGCCGCGACATCGTAACATCGTTGACAAGGGGGGGTGGGGAGGGGAGGTGGGCGGCTTGGCGGGGGGCCCGAAGAGGCCGAGGAGGCGCGCGGGGGTTTCTCTCGATTCTGCTGATGCACCGATTTTTGCACCGATGCGGAGAGGACGATGAGAAAAAAAGAAATAAAAATAAAATAAAGAAAAAAGTATGTAAGGGCCAAAGAGCCTGAGGCCGGGACTGACGTATATATCTATATATGGATGTGTATACTATGTATAGAGGACGACGATCAGAACTGTTTCGTTGCCGGGAGCCTGCGAGAGAAACTCTTCTCGATCACCTCGTAGCTCGTGAAAAAAATATATTTAGGTTAAATGCTGATGCAGTGATATTTTTTTTTTGTTAGCCGATTTCTTTTTAATACACAAACACCCACTGGCACAAAACAATTCGACTGCTCTTGGTATTCGTCGAGGAATGCACTCTCCGCAACAACCCCCGTGTGCCTCCCTCACTCCCTCCCCATCCCTCGATTTCGGGCTCTATGTATATGTGTCTCGAGAACGTGGGTAGTGACACGGCTGGACGAGGCTCGGCAATTGACGAGTGAACAAATAAAATTACTACTTCGTCGACCGTAGGCGATGAGTCTTTTTTTCCCCCTTTTTTGTTTGTTTGTTTGTCAAGATCGTTCGACAACGGGGCGATGAAGGATTGTTTAACTCTTGTTGATGTTGTTGTTGTTGTTGTTTTGTTATCTAACACGAAGGGTTGTAATGTAAGAAACGACGGGAGAGCACACACGAAAGGCGGTGGCGGGTTTTGAACCCCCGTGTGTTAAACGGGTAAAACGGCGAGAGAGCCCTCGGACGTTCCTCGACGACGCGCGGCAAGGAGACGCCCCAACGCGGCGTTCACGGTTCGACGTATCGCGAGCGACGGCGCTCAACCCCTACACCGGAACCCCGTCTGCGCTCGGGCCGAGTCGCGCAGTGCCGTGCCGCGCAGGGCGCCTTAGCCAGGGGTGCGATATACGTCGAGCAACCAACCCATCCTCCTATATATATGTGTATATACATATAATATATATACATATAATATATACGTGTGTGTATATATGTATAAACACGACCCGCAACGAAATTCGCCGAGCTCTCTAGCAGCCGACGTCGCGATGCGCCGATGACGCGCTCTCGCCCGCGTTCACCGTTCCTACCGTTCTCTCGTCTCTCGCGGCGATGTATTTGTTATAAACGTGCAGGCTCGAGTTTTGCGTAGGTGAGAGACCGGGGCTAATTGGCTCACTCGATCTTTGATTAGTTATAGACCCGTGACGGTGAATCTGATTGGCGAGAGATTTTCGAATTATTTCTTTTTTATTTTATATATATATATGTATATGTAGGAGCATAAATAGGAAAAATCGAGGTGTGCCAATGAACGAAAGGATTAATCGCAAGATAATTATTTAAAAAATCTATATGTATATATACAATGTAAAAATAAGAAGCGTCCAGTCGCCCCGGCCACCGATGCGTGGAAGCTCGTGGCGGCCCCGACTATCCCCGAAAACCGCGACGCCGCGACGACGTCCCTACTTTTCGGACCTCCCTGCTACCGCTCAGCTATACCTATATACGTTGCGTCTCTCTGCATGCCGTCACTCGGTGGGACGCATCGGCAGGAATAAATCTGCGATTTTCATTTCATTCTGCATATCATTCATCCGGCAATCTATCATACTTACTAAAAAGACGTATTTTTTTCATTCCCGAATTATCAGCGAATTTGGGCTATTTTTTTTTTATTTTTTATTTTTTTGAGGTGCAAATGTCAGGGTTTATTGGGTTTCGGGGGAGGATTATCGTTTTGTTGTTGTTTTATAGATTTATTTGTATACCGAAACCCCCGGCGATTTTCTTACAACGGCGGTGATTTTGTTTTTGCCTAGTTCGCCGGGGTTATGTTGTACATAGACAGAGAGAGAGAGAGAGAGCGGGAGAGAGAGAGAGCGGTGGATAGAAGCGACGAATCGGCTCGGTGAAATTGCGTTAGACGCGGGCACCGGGAGCCCTTCGGGGTGACCTGGAGCCTTCGGGCACTCCGCGGCAAGGCGGGGGGCTAAGGAAGCCCTTGAAATCAATAGCCAGCCGCTACTGCCACCGCGCGGCACTGCCGCCCCCGCCGACGCCTCCCCGATCTCGTTCTCTCACTCCGCCGTCTCTCTTTTTCTCTCTCCCTCACTCCCCCTCCCTCTCACTCTTTCGACTCGCTTCCGCGGCTCGTTCATGCGCGCACAACGCCATTCTCTCACTCACTTCGGCGCAACCACCGGCGGCAGAGCGTCCACAAGCGGCAGTACCAAAAATCCCCGCGCGTCATATACATTCCTATCCTCTTCTCTCGAATTATCTCTTACTCGCTCGGATCGCCGAGAGTGAGAGAGGGGGGAGGGGGCGCATAAGCGAACTACACCCGCCTACCAACCGAGGAGAGTCTGCTTGCCGCCACTGCGACTCTCTATACCTCTTTCGGCAACTTCGAAATTTGTATACGACCGTGGACGCCAAGGAGGAGGAGGGTCAGGCTGGCTCGTTGCTGTGTGGACGAGAAGGCACGGGGCCGGCCGGCTCAGTCGCAGGTCAGACGCCGAGGCCTCAAGATCGACCACTACGAATGCAATGTTATTCTTTTATTTTCTTCTTTATTCTACCGTAAGGCGATGGTAACTTTCCTGATGCTCCGGCAAACATTGTACCATATTCTTACCGGTGTACTGATTAAATTTTTACTGCGCTAGTTTTCCGGGCGTTGCAACGTAGGGGGAAATCACAGGGGTGTTCAGGTTTTAGAATATTCTCTGGCGACTCGGGTGGAGTCGAATTTCCGCGGATTGGAGAACTAGATACATGTCACGGAAAACTTTTAAAAAAAAGGACCGACTTTCATTCGAGTCGCTCTGGGAGTTAGATTTTATTGGAGTCCGAGACTCTAGCTAGTTTCCTCGGAAGTTTTATTGTAAAACTTTCGGGCTTCGTTTGGACGATTCTTCGATGATGCACGTAACTTTTTGTCGCCCAACAACGTTGCGTCAGTGAATCATCGAAGCTTCACTCGTGACGATACTTCCCGTTCGTAAACAAACACTCAGCTCTTTTTTGTAATTCCCAACTTACGGAATAATACGATTTTTCTTCTCATCATAAATCTTAACCTTTCTTCGTTTCATTCCTCCGCATAGCAACGTATTAGCCAACGTGCACCGAGCCTTACGTATCTTACCTGAAAAATCCGTTCCCGAGACGGAAGATCGTAGCGCGTTTATGAGCTTGACGCTTTGACATTTGCTGAAGCCCGCGGGCGTGTAAGAGCCGGGGCTTTCTGCTGTTGCTGCTCGTGGCTCTCTCCCTCGTTTTCCTCGTTTGCCGCTGAATCGCCGTTGCGGCGCGACTCCCGGCGTCGCGACGGCACCGGCGCTCCACGCTGCAGTGCACAAGAGTGCGGAGAGGCAACCCCCTCGTGCACGCATGTATAATGGTGCAGCAGCAGTAGCGGCACCGGTAGCGGGCTGTCGGGCTCCGCGGTTGACCTACTATCGCTTACCGGCCCTGTGTGCGCGCGCGTTAGTGTGTGTGTGTGTACGAAGCTGTATATCGCACTTATAACACACCCCGTAGTCTTTCGATAGCACGCGCGCGCCACGGCTATCGGAACTCCATGCGCGAACGACCGCACTGCCCGCTCCTCCTTTCTTCGCTTTATTTCTTTCGCACACTCTCTTCCTATATTCCCACCACTTGTCCTGGCTCACCTCCTCCCCCCTAACGCCCACTCGAGGCTCTCGTAAATGCTTCTCGTCCTTGGACTCGAACGTTTTTCGATCCAACTGGGAGCAACCAATGCACTCGTAACTCCCCCCCCCCCTCCCGCCCTTCCGCCCTCGCGCAATCCCTCTGCAGGAAACGATGCGTTGAGCTATTTATATTGGATTGATATTTGTATACCGCGGTAGAGGGGCGAGAGGTCTGTGCTTTATTAATTATTATTAGAAGGCAGGTGTTAAAAATATACTTAGCGAGATATTCATTTCATCCGGGAGACTCTCTCGTGACTTCGAAATTTACATAGCGAGGCTCGAGCTTTGTAATCGTGGGAGAGTCGGGCTCAGGGCGTGTTCGATTGCTATTGATATTTTTCGACGATAGGCATGAAAAACTTACGTCATAGGCGAGCAGCAGGCGCGAGGCTTATAACATAACCTCGTTCGATTGTGGAACAGCGGCAGCGTAGCGCGGTGTTCGATCGGATCGAGGAGGATCTGACGTCACGGAGTCCTGCAGGCCTGACCCCGATTGGAACTTTGTTTCGAGCGTGGCCCGAGGCGTTTGCCCGCTGGCCGGCAGCAGCACGTCGGGCGCGAGCGGCAACGACGTCGCCGCATGCTTCTCGTGCCTGACCGTGCGACATCGCTCGCCTCGTATCGCCGTCAAGAATCTCGGGCGGCTTTCCGCACATCGAATGACCTTGTCAGCCGCAAAGACGCCAGGAGATTTCTATCGATAGTTTAAATAATAAATTTATTGTACGGTTTTTTTTATGCTTCGTGTAACATTTTTCTTTTCTTAGCTTTTTCTCACTTGGAACTCTCTCGTTATACGTACGCTATCGATTATCTCGCTATAAATAGCTAAACATCCTAAAACATGACCTAGGTATTGAACAAATACTATTTTTTTTTGTTCTGCTGTACCGTGTTATAGTTTAGTTATGTGTTTTCTTTTTTTTCTCTTTTCACTTAGCCTCTCTCTCGTAGCGAGCAGTATAGCACTTCGATATACAGTTTCGTCGATTATAAACACACACAGAGAGAGAAAGTACGCTAGAACAATCGATATATATATATATATATATACCCCCACAGAGAACAGCGATTAGTTGGCAGCATCCACAGATAATTTAATCGAGCTAAAACTTTATTTATTTACACGTTTATAACATTGAGATGCATCGATTTGGTGATTAAATAATCATTGTTATTGAATATTTTATTTTTACTGTATTTTTTTTTGTCTCCGTTCACGATTTAGTCGCAGGGCTGGCTCGAGGCTTGTGCATCGACTAATATATATACTTTCATAGAAAAATCTCTCGCTCTCCGGCATCGAAATGCACGGATTTCGTTCGGAAAGTACTATACGATCAATTCAATGTGCCTCGTGTATTTTTTTTTTAATCTTTCATTTTCTTTTTTTTCTTTCTATTTCTCGAAGAAGTAGGTAAAAAATTCTCTCCCCGCTACTTCGCTAACGATACATCATTAAATCAACGTGTTCGATAGCGCAATAGTTTGATGAAGCGAACGACGCAACCGGCGAATGAACACGCATTGGAACGAAATGTTTACATTCACCCATGACCGTCAATATATCTGTGCCTCTGTTCCAGTTATTTTCACGCAATGCAACTTAGTCTTCCACACCGTCGGAACCAAACGTATATCGTAAAAAAATTATCTTCGAACCACAATGTTGAATAATAATTCGTTAAAAAAAAGTTAATATCGCAAAATCGTTTGTATAATGAAACATTGTGCCTATACCTATAGTTGTAGTGTGTGTGTACGTATGTTACAATTATCTTTCGCCCGCCAAGCCCCTATATGTTTAAGCTTCGTGAATATATATGTATAATATATTCTTCCTTTTTTCCATTTGAACGAACATGGTTGCTTTTTTTATGTTTCTCTTTAGAACCGAACAACGATCCTTTTGTATTTCTTTAATTCTAGCCACACCCGAAGCCCTCAACGAACGCGCGACGACATTTATTTATGATAATTTACGAGTTAAAACATACAAAAGAAAATACTAGATATAAGTATTTGTTTTTAATTTTTTTAGGGAAGTAGCAAGTTTCTCTCGTGATATAGTTATAGCTCGCGGACATCAACGACACACGAAGCTAGATATAAGTTGTTTCAAGCATCGTGACGAGACTCAATACGCGATAATAGCCCTGCAGCTTGCCGGACGATATTCTCAGCATGTGTTATCAATTATCCATTCGGCTCTCTCGAGATACGCTATTAATATTATTTATAATATTTCGTTATATATATACCTCTCTTAGTCGTTAAGAAATAAAAAAATTAAAACCGGCTTAAAGACGTGACGGGTACAAAAGGCACAATTAGCTCTTCAATGTGACATCCTAGACATCTTTATTCCGATTAATTTTTCATAAGACAAACATAAATAATTAAAAATTACACTGATGCGTTGGTAAACTCAAAGTGTCAACTTGTTGCCGGAGCGCTCTAGCCCCGTTTTATTTCCGAGACGGTATAGCTTAATTCCAGTCGAACCAATTCGCCAGCCTACGCACCACCAGCATGCGTGTGTGTGCTCGTGACGGCCGTTTATTTAATTCTTTTTCTTTCTGTTTCGCTTTATTTTTATTTCTTTATTTATTAATTTTTCGTTTGTTTGCTTGTTATTCAGCAGCCACCACCCTCCCGCGTGACGATCAGAGGAGACATTGTTGTTTGTTCATTTTTATGCTCTTTTTCTTGTTTTTCCTTTTTTCCCATCCTTGTTTCTCTTCTCATAGTGTCGGATATTTTATATACAAATACCTTAAATAAGTCTAAAAAAATCAGATTCGGACTGCACCGCAGTTGGTTTTTTCGCTATAACATTTAATGACTTTAAGATTTATCCCATTCGGTAGCTTTAGTTCGATTTTTCTCGGACACTCATCGAAACCGCATTCGTGTCAATCGTGTCCCGGAAAACTATCGCATGTATCGTTAACAGCTCGTTCGTTCGGCGGGGAAGCCGGTTAGTGTCGGAGACATGTGTGCAGACCAGCATTCGCTCGTCAGCCTCCGCCCAAAGTCCGTCGTCCGAGAAACTGCCGATCGAACCGGCGATGCGATTTAGTAACTTGAGAAAATTAACGAAGAAAACGAAGTAACAAAAAATCATTGAAGTACAGGCAGCCACATTGACGCGTTCGATGTTTCAAACTCGTAGAGACCGTTTTCTTGCGCTTCATTAAGAGACCAAAAAAAATGTCATAAAAAAAAAATCTTTCGAGTAAAACGCGGCTTGTGGCTTCTCGATCGAGACGAACGGATCTCGGTAAAGTTATTTATTAACGTTCAATCGACGACATACGATTACTTCGTTAACAATTTTTCGCACCGCGATTTCCATGTTTCTCTCTCTCTCTCTCTCTCTCTTTCTCTCTCTCTCTCTCTCTCTCTCTCTCTCTCTCTCTCTCTCTCTCTAACGCCATAACGCATACCACTCTCTAATCCATAAACGTTGATAAATATTATTTATTATGCGAAATTATTAACGAGGATGGGTTTCAGGGTTTGGGCCGGGCCGGAGGGAGGGAATAGTAAACTGAAATCGTTGTTGCGACACGATTAAGTGATGGCGTCGAGCGGAGAGGCGCGGTGGGTGTGGGAATCGGGCTAAGAATGATGAGAGGGCAAAGGGGGTGCGCTGAGGTGGTTTTATACGGTGATTCGCAGGGCGCTCAGATAAGTTTCCCAAGGAAATAACCGACTATGACCATTAGCACTGCCATTATTGATGTCATTCGAACAGAGTACTGCAGCCGCATACTGCTGCGATCGGCTGCGATGGGCGAAGTGAGCCGCGTACTCGACGTCACGTTCACACCCTTTTCCATTGCGGCATTTCGCCACTTCAACATCTCTTCCTATTAATCGAAATAAATTACAAAATTAGGGTTGTACCAACCAGGTCGATGACCCTTTGCCAAGGGGTAAAATTAACATCAGATATAAAATTTAGTATAAGAAGACAACTGTAAATATTAACGTGGTCAGTAAATCTCTTTTACTACTACGGCTTACTAAATTATGAGCAACGAGGGTCAAACGCGATTCGATTTAGAGACTAGTGGATATAACGATGGTTAAGTCGTTCGAAGCTAGTTGCATATCAATTTAGAGAAATCGATAGTTTGTCCAAGAATTTATGGAAAAATGTTTGCGTTTTTTTTTTTTTTTAATTCATCGAACCTACGTTTTCTAAACACGCGTATTAAACCTTCAATGGTTAGGTGAGTAAAATATTGTAGAACTGTTAAAATGCCAGAATAAAAAAATCGACATATTTTACGTTGATCGAACTTATTGAATTTAAAGAGGGTTCATCTATATATTCCATGGCGGCATTTCGAGACTTCAACATCTCTTCCTATTAATCGAAATAAATTACAAAATTATGAGCAACGAGGGTCAAACGAGATTGAATTTAGAGACTGCCGGATATAACGATAGTGAAGTAGTTCGCAGCTATTTACATATCGAATTCAAAACCTCTCGATAGTTTGTCCAAGAATTTATGTAAAAAATGTTTTCTAGTTTTTGTATTTTTAATAAAAGAAACCCAAGTTTTTTTAAGCACACGTATTAAACGTTTAGCGGTTATGTGGCTGAAATATTGTAGAATTGTAGAACTGTTAAAACGCCAAAAGAAAAAAACGTTGATCGAACTTATGGAATTTAAAGAGGGTTTCTTTTCATCGATATAATCCATGGTAAAATTTTATGCTCGAACGTTTCATTGGGTCTGCAGCTACACTTGTGAGCAGTCATTTTCTTGCTCATCCAGTTCGAACGATCGAGCGCTGGGGTCGAAAGAGATCCCGCTTCACCGTTGAAGGGTTATGCGTTTATAAATAAAAATAAGAACTTTATAATGATTTGCTTATTCCGCGAAGACAATATTTGTTTGTCGAGAGGGAGAGAACAAAAAAAAAATTGAGCAGCATCGATTATCATTGCACAAGAGGGTTCTTACCTCGAGTTGAAGGTACTTCTGTCTGAGTTGACTTTCCTCTACCCTCAACTGGCAAACCTCTTGTGCGGCTTTTTTCAGTTTCTCCTCAGTCTCGTCGAATGCCTGTGAAGGACGCACAGAAAAAGAAAAAAATTAGTTTTAATTATATCATAACGCTGGGCGAGAGATCGTGCCAAATTCGATGGGTTCATCCGCTCGCGAACGATTCTTGGCACCTTGAATGACGTTTTGGAGGTATCCCCGATAGACTTGTTTTTGCCATTAGTGTTGGAATCTGGCTTCGCCGCGGCCGGCGCCGCTGCTGGTTTAGCTGCAGTCGCACTGCTCACTGGATTCTCGAAAATGCATTTAAGCTTATAGTCCATGACCTGACTCGGATTTGTGTCTTTCCACTGAAAAACAAAATTAATTGAAAAAAGAAAAGTTAAGGAATAAAAGTTACGGTAGAAAAACCCGAAAAACCGGTATCCGGACGATTTACAATTGTTTCAACGTCACACACCACATCGTTCAAATTCTCGTGATCATCGCCCTCGGGCGCTATCACTGTCTGGACCATAAACTTGTGTTTGTTCTTCTCCGTTGGATCAAACTCATATGGTTGTAAGCACACTGCAAAAAATAAAATAAATAAATAAATAAATCAGTGAAAACGAATTACGAACAAGTGAGAAAACGACACTGTCGGAGCTCTAGAAAAGAAAAAAATTCGAAACGACATTGATAAAATGTAAATGACGATATTTTCTTTAAGCATCAAACAGTGTTATTTAATCGTGAATATTATTATTATTATTCTTATTATAATTATTTCAATTTACAAAAAGTAAGTTTACAACTTATAACAATCTGCTTCCAGGTAAATAAACTTGCACTATGTGAACGTGTGTGCATCTAGCATGTTCTTAAACCGATTTAACGATTCTGAGTTGATTCAAAGTACGTCTGGAAATTTTTACAGATTTTTTTTAGCAAATTAACTTGTTATTCAAATTGTTCAAAGGTTGCGTCTTGGCAAATTCTAGGTCCTCGTTCAACAAGTATCCGGTACACGTGGGATAACATTTTTTAAAAAGTGTTTTAAAGATAATTAAATCAGTGTTGTTTAAAAAAAAAATTGAAACCCACCTGCTATTTGAGCAGATTGCTGCGGTCTCAGTACACCATTGTTGGGTCGCACGCAGTACCTCTTTGGGGCGGTGGTCTTTATTTTAAAATAAACTCTGTTGACCGTCGGATTGGACAGATTGATGTAAGACGTGACCGGCGCGCCAGTGAAAGGGCCTGCAAACAAAACAACACCCCACCTTCCGTTAACTCAAAAATGCACCACACCGACCGATCTTAAAACCAAGTTTCAAAACTCCGCATGCAAACGTAAGTTAAATCTGCCGTCGATCGACGCTCCGCAACATCTCAGCTGCATAGATCGAAGGATTTAAAGATTGACGTATCAAAATTTCGCGCTAAAAAAACATTGTTTCAAAACTAATCGAGCACCTGACGACTGCCCGTTGTCGAACCTTGGCACGAGTCGCTAGCCGGATGTGACATAAAAAAAAAGCAAGAAAATAATTTGCATGTAGCAAGGGCAATGATTCGGCGTTAATGCCTTCGGTAATAAAAAACCCGGAAAGGGGGGAGGGGGGGGGGAGAGAGCTGGAGAGTTTGAAAATAGATATACATGGACGAGGCACAAGGCAGCCAAGAAGATATACGCGTCGCGCCGGGAAGCGCTGGAGGGGGGGGGGGGGGAGGAGGAGGAAGAGGCGAAAAAAGAAAAAGCACACACAGAGATGCGTATTCAGCGAGCGTATGCGCTTTGACAGCGCTGACGGATGTCTCGTGGGTTAGGTACGATCTCCTCGACCGGGCAAGGCGGTGGGGGAGGGGGGAGTCACGGTAAATCGTGAGTGATGCAAAAAAAAAAAATTGTCCATGACGAAGACGTGACTTTTTCTTTCTTTTTTTCGTTTTAATAGGAGACGACCTTACGTCATCTTGACAACGCATCGGCTCGCGCTCGCGCGATCGAGAAGCTACGCGTAATCGTATTTACGTTACTCGTCAAATAGAGCGGCTCCCCCTCTACGTCCCCCCCCCCCCACCCTCCCGCAGCAGCGGCTTTCGCCATGTCACAGAAAATCGTCAACGATATCGTCGACGACAGAAATAACGACGTCGATCGCTGCGAATATCGAACTGAGCAACATTTATACAAAGGAGTCAGAGAGACGAATTAATTTTTATGATTGATTGCAGCGCGTACCCCTGAATCGCAACTCGCCCTGCGGCTCGATACGTAAAACCTGCTCAGGCTTCGCCATCCTCCGGCCGTGTCTCCTCTCTCGAGCGAACTGTTATCGACGTTTTATCCAAGTCTCGTTCAGCCCGACGAGACCGCAAAATGCCCTGTCGTCTCGATCGAAGGTTCGAACTGTCGAGAACAAACGGCAGGGTTACTTCGACCCGGGGGGGGGAAAAAAACACGACAAAAAATTTTGTTCTCTCAATACAAGGCCACCACAAGTCAGCAGCGAGGGCACACACGGGCACACGGGTGCTCACTTCCACTTTCTGGGGATTCCGTTAAACTAATTCTGATTTTTCACACCGTAGCCGCGAATACGCATGCGTCATGACGGAAATTATGAGAAGTTTTGTGTGTGCGCCCGTTACGTCACAAGGCTGGCGTTACCGCGGTAATCATATTCACTACTCCTCGCAACTAGACACACACAATTTTTGTTATTATTATTTTTGTTTCTCTTCTTTTCTCTTCCTTCGTTTCCTTTCTCTTTATCCGCGTTCGACTCGCTTTTCTTTTTCTCCCCACGCACGGAGGTTTCGTGCTTCCGTGTTCTCCTCTCTCGTTCGACGTCGATCGATTGAATCGCGAGAGAGCCGACGATGTGCTGAGCCGCGGACTCGGTCTTCGTCTCCCGTTTCGCAGGACACGTCTCGCCGCGTTTCTTGCACGTTAGAGACACCGCGTGCCGTTGCCAGAGAAAGGGTTGCAACGACGCAGCGGGGACAAAGCTATTATTCTCCTCTCCGACACGCCGAGAGGAAGATAGTATCGGTCCAGAAGCTCATTGGTCGGTTTCGAAAAGCTCGATTCATCGCCCAGCGGATATCGGCCCGAGCGGGCTTCCCATTGGACGCTCGCGCGCCGCCGCCGCTCCGTAACGCGGGCGCGTCCTGCGTGAAAACGTCGCGCTCGTCCCGAGACAGAGGGAGATGGACGGACATTCGAAAATTCTCCAACTGACAAAAGCTGCTCATGGGGAACGCTCTGGCGTTATCGAACACGCGACGTTAGCTCGTCGATCGCGTGTATTATTTTTTTAAACTTAGATGTAAACAATTAATTCGTAGTAGAGGAAACTTAAGAAAAGAAACCTCTTCGAAAGCGGCTGTAAAATATTAACTGCTCAATCTTTAATGTTGTTTAAATAAAAAAAAATACGCCGCGATGGAACAAGTTTTTTGTAATAGCCCGAGCAAGGGCACGATTTGGAACGACGTGTCCGCACTGACGAGTCCGCCGACTCACAGAACACCGGTGAGACAGAATGACAGAAGATTGCTGAAAAATACTCACCACACGAGCATCGGCGGCTTCGCCGTACTGCCGACCCACATCACACCGCCCTCGGGACTAACCAAATTCATCGCGAGAAATCCCTTCGACGCCGACCTCACGAGCCGACTGCATCTCTCCGTTATCAGTCCCACTGTTTTTAGCAAGGTAGTCGCGAAAAAACGAACACTTTTTTATTTTATTTTTTTACGATTTTTCGGATTTTTATACTTATTTTTTATTTTATTTTTTTATTGTTCTAAGGTATCGCCCAAGATGAGCTGTGACTCGCCGGGCTTTTCCTGGAGCGTCGATGAACTCGCGCTTATCCAACCTGCCAAGATAGAGGAGTTTCCGGTGCAGCAGACGCACTGCACCGATCCTGATCTGGACAAAGTCGCGCAAGCTGCGATCGAGAAGTTCTTCAATGAGAATCAAATTATTCCTAGTCCTTGGGACAATAAGCGGAAGGTTTCTGCTGGAAAGGTGGAAATGTCGACGCCCAGCAGACCCCTGGAGGAGTTGAATATGACTAGGGAAACTTACAAGACTAAGAAAGATGGTAAGATCGGACGGAGCGAGTAGGTAAAGCTGGACGAGGAGCGAATAATGATTTGTTGTATTTATCGCAGGTTGGTCGCAGACTGTGCTGACGCTTCCGCCTGAACTTCCCAAGGAGGTGGAGGACGCTCTGAAGCCATATTTTACATTCAATCAGGTGAGGAATCCAATTTGAATGATGGAAATATTGTATAGGCAAAAGTGATTAATCAATGCAGAATCTGAGGTCTTTTTTTGCCTCATAGAAGAAGCTATGATTTCGTAAAAAAAAAAAATTCGGGGTTTTGGTGTCAGAATACTTAACATTGTCTGAAAGGTCAAAAAATGTGATTTTTACCTGGCGTTCAAATGTATGTGTATATAAAAACTCGTGGAAGCACACACTATGCAAAAGGGTAGTGCACGCGTGGAACGCGTTATAGGCAGTTGCAATTGAAGCAGGTAAAGAATATCTAAAAAATAAAAATGTATATTTATTTCTTTATTTAGTTTACGGGATGACCCTCTTACTTATATACAACAATAAAAAATGAATCGGTAAACAGTGAAAGTGTCTCTGACAATTAGAATAGTATCACCAGATCGCATCTTAATATAATACTAGATAAAATATATTTCATCATTTCATTGAAACGATCTTAATCAGCACACCGATTATTTGTCTTTGGTAGTCAGATTATTGAGGCAAAATTGATTTATATATTATTATTATATATATTGATTTATGAAAAGTGAAAACTTATTTTCTGTATACAAATAATAATAATAATGATGATGTGTGTGTGTGTGACAGTTTGTTTAAAAGGACGATAACGCGGAACCGGTTTGAGACAGCCTGTTGAAATTTAGTACACCAGTGACCAGTACAATGGTCACGTCTTTTCGTTCAGTGCAATTTTTATGAAGATTGTGACCGAATTAGAGATTTTACGCGGTTTTGAATTTTTGTTTTTTAATGTCTATTGTATCTCCAATTTGCGTAAATGTTGAGCTATAGTTCTAAAACTGCAATATAATTCGTATGCAGTAATTTATTTCTGCGTAATTTATGTTGATCAAAGACCTTTGGTATTGAATTTGGTCAAAATCTATCCAAGCGGTAAAATTTTATGGGATTTTGATTTTTTTGTAAAATTACTAAAAACGATCTAATTCGAGTAAACATGGAGGTGTCGAGTTTGAATTTGGCACGGAAATGGACTAACACTGTACAATCTTTAGTATTAAATTTGGCGAACATTTTTCTTCCAAGGAGTAAAAACCTATCTGGAACATATAAACACTCGAGAGACCCGTTCTCGGTTTGAATACAACGTTGATTTATATTTACACATTAATACAATGAAAACAACGAAATCTCTCGAACGCCGCGCCTTCTGTTGCAGGACCAAAACGTAGACGCGGAGGATGCAAACTCCAGCAACAATTCGACGACTTCTCTGAGAAGAAAATTATTTTTTAATCATGACAATTGTACCGACGACGAGGACGAAGCCTCGCTGCCTATGTCGCCGGTGAGGAGCCACGGGTCTATGATACACGCATCTAGTCCACCGCATAGCGGTATGCTCGTTCACGGGACTCCATTGACGGTAAAAATAAAAAACATTCTCGATTAACTTTATCGGCGGTTCGGCTATCTTAACGGCGGATCTTGCCCTCCTCCGTGTCGCAAGATCCACCGTTAATGATTATGAAAAAAGAAAAAATACATCCATTCATTAAATGATGTGTTGCAATTTTCTCAGACACGATCCTTCAGAATGGAACGAACACACGGCACTCCGTACGCCGGCAACGTTTCGCCACCGGATATGTCGCCGATTGGCACCAGCGGCAACGAAATGTCCTGCCAGAGTATCAAAACGCGTTGTCAGTTCGCTGCCCGTTTGGACTTTACGACCGACATGAGCATCGATGGCTCCGTTCGAGACGACAAGGAATTGAGACGGCTCGAGGATGCTGAGCTGGATACAAGTATGTTGCTAAATCGATTATTCACTGTCGTAATCAAGGAAAATGAAGAAAAAAAAACGAATCGTAATGCTAATCGTAATCGTAATTCTCTTCCAGATACGTCTATGCTTCGATCGGAAGCCGCAACGGATTGTCCGGCCATGGCCAGCGACGACGAGCAGCAGCCCACCGACGAATCTCCCGCCCAGAACGAAACCACCGAAATGCTTTCCCAACAAACGACACCCCTCAAGCACGAGGAACGAAAAAAATTGAAAATTTGTACCAACACGAACAAGGATATTCTCGACAGACTTAAAGTCGCCGCCGACTGGTGCAAGAATCATTCGGACGAGAGTTACGCACCGGAAAATAACACTCTCCTGGGTCATTCGCGATCCGGCCAGCAGAGTACATTCAATTCGGCTCAAGATACCGGTTATCAGACTTACAGCATGAGCAACATAACGGGCAACACCGACAATTGCAGCATGACGCCGACCAAGCAGAGCTTACAAAATTGGAACGAGAGAATCTTATCAACCGTTGACGAAGTTCAATTGTCCGATTGGAAGGACAATATGAAAAATATGTTCAGCTCGACGCCCTCGAAGTACTCGCGACGGAGGGACGATCAGTGATGTGCCAAGATCGACTCGCGAACATCCGTCGATGTCCACGAGTTCACGTGAATTGTTTTAAAAAAATTGAATTGACCGCGAAAATGTTGGGTACTTTTGTAAAGTTTTCTCCGATTATTCTTCCAGCACTCTGTTGTCATTAATGTACATAATTGACGCGTGAGCATAACAGTTGTTCTGAATCAATGGCATCCTGCATCACTGTATACTCCCGTCTGAATCAGCTATTGTGTAGCTCAGCATGTGCAATTTCCAGTGATCGTCGATTCGCGGATGAATTTTTTTCGTATCTGTTTCTCAATTCACATACCATACAACTTTACAGTATTTCTTTTTGTACAACATCGCAAATCATTATGAACTTCTAAGACTGAAATCATTCATACATTCAGAGTTTCGAGACTGGTGAAAAATAAATAAATCGTATTTTCTAATGAATATTTTTCTTTTTTACCCATTGAACAAAAATTTTACATTTCAAGTGTAAGATAACGAATACATGTTACGATTCGTAATATTCACGTAAAGTGCACTTACATGAGAATATGACGAATACATATGTATCCGTTTGTTTTCAGGATCTCAATCTTCGACCGGAAATTACGACATACGGGAAAACATCGCTTCCGGTCCCAACATCGCATTTTTTGACCGGAAAATTTCAGTTTTCAACCG
The DNA here is from genome assembly GCA_917499995.1 of Ichneumon xanthorius. Lineage (NCBI taxonomy): Eukaryota > Metazoa > Arthropoda > Insecta > Hymenoptera > Ichneumonidae > Ichneumon > Ichneumon xanthorius. Next base: position 2,615,441 of record OU824205.1, read on the forward strand.
CAAGTGACGTCATACCGGAAATACGTCACTTCCGGTTTGAAATTATCATTTTTCGAGTGTAAATGACGCCATATCAGAAACGGACCACGACGATATTATTTCCGGTTGGAAAACGAAATTTTCCAACCGGAAATTTAGACGTTTACCCGTGTGACGTCACTTCCAGTCGAAAGATTAAACTTTCAAGCTTGAAGTGACATATTTCCCTTACGATATCACTTCGACTGAAAATAATGTCGTACTGGAAAACGTCACTTCCGATCCCAAAATCTCAGTTTTTGACCGGAAATTATGTTGAATGGGAAAACGTCACGTCCCCTTTGAAAATTTAAGTTTTCAACTACACGTGACGTCATACCAGAAATAGGCCACAGTGACATCCCTTCCGGTTGAAGAATGACATTTTCAAACAGGAAATGACGTTTTCCCGGATGACGTCACTTCCGCTCGAAAAATGACATTTTCAAACCGGAAATGTCGGTTGTCCGTGTGACGTAGCTTCAAGTCGAAAAATGAAACATACAAACTTGAAGCGACGTATTTTCCGTACGACATCGCACTTCCGGTTGAAAAATGAGCGAGATTTTCCACCCAATTAAGTTTGTCAACAGGTTTGTTCTTTTTCAGAGTAAGCTGCAGTAGAGCGCTCGATTTTCCGTGGAAGGTATATCTATATATCCCATAAATATAGATATTCTTTCCACGTAAAATAGAGCGCACTGCTTCAGCTTAATCTGAAAACGAACGGACCTACTAATACTTCAGAAGTTTTGAGGAGCAAAAACGAAAAATCACTATTAATCGGTGTTCCCTAAACACTCAGAAAATCCCCAGGCGGTTGGCAGCTTTGATTTTTTTCGCGGCAAGCAACGTTACGACGCCGAGCCACTAACAGCTCTCTACACCGCGTCCGCACAATCGGTCCGATTACAAGCAGTCGTAAAGTCGGTGCAATAACTCGAGACTATCGTCGCCCACAAGTATCCGCATAGGATTAGTTCGTTTAACCCGGCCCAAGGACAAAGCTGGTAAGAAAAAGTTCAAGCCGTTCGAATTATTTATCGAATAACGCCGAAATCGCCAAATCCGCATGATCAAGCTTCCCGGTCGCGTTTTACCGCCATTTTGCCCTCCATCTTAAGCGAACTCGGTTTTTTTTCGTGGATTCATCGTATCTCACTTAGCCGGCTATCGAAGCGATCTTCACCTTTGGAAAAGATCTCCGTCGATCGATCGTCCGAGGCGGCTTATTAATCGCCGATCTCAACGGCTAAGATTTCACAACGTGAGTTATCTGTTACATGGCTCTGCATTTTGTCCACTGCCGAATGGCCGTGTTTGCGTGTAATGCTGCTCGCTGCCTCGCTCCTCACAACGCGGTGTCTCGTGTCTCAATCGCATCACCACGTTTTCGCCGTGCCCTTGTTTCACTCGTTCCAATTTTCGAGCTCAGAGTTCGCGTTTGTTTGCGCTACGCTCGAAGCTTAATTCTAACGATGAGCTCCCTCGGAGGCAGCAGCAACAGGAGGAAACCGCTGCGACAAACTCCAATAGTGACATGTTTTTTTTTTTCTTTCCTGTATCAACAGTAACAAAAAAATGAGCAAATCGAAGGACTCTCCGGCGACCGATGGTGAAACTGAGGAGGAATTCAGTGTCGAGAAAGTCTTGGACAGACGCGTCGTCAAAGGCAAGGTGAGAAATGCAACTCCCCCCCCATCACCTCCTCCCTCCATTGATCCAAAGAACCAAAACAAACGAAAAATGGCTTTGTGAAAAAAAATAATTAGAATTTACCAAAAACATTGCGGATCGCAAATCTGTTCAGGTGGAATACTTCCTGAAGTGGAAGGGATACTCGAACGATGAAAACACATGGGAGCCTGAGGAGAATCTCGATTGTCCAGACTTGATCGCACAATTCGAAGAACAGCGCAAGAAGAAGGAGGCTTCATCTAGCGGAAAGCGTCACGAGGAGAAGGAACAGAAGAAACGAAAAAGTTCCGGCACACCGACGCCTACGCAAGTGAAGAAAAAAGTTACCGAAGAGAAGAAACCCGAAGGTACGCCGATAGCGGATCCATACATTTTTGTTTCATTTTATTTAGTTTTTATTTCGGTATTTTTTGCACACTTTTTGTTTGCATCAATTGACAAAAATTTGTAGAAAATTGTAAATTATTTCAGCCAAGTTAAAATTTTTTCGTTATTTTTCTCGATATTTTTGGTACATTTTTAGTTTGCATTAACTGACGAAAATTCATAGGTAATTTATTTATTTATTTATTTATTTATTTGTTTCACGGGATAAACCTTTTCACAAAATTTGAAAATAGTACATTTTTTTTTTTATGACTGAAATAATTATTAATTATTTCAGTCATGTTTAAATTTCCTTTTTTTTAATACTCTGAGAAAAATGTTCAATCGTCGGCGCCTTTCTTCCAAGCGATAAAAAATAATGGCCTATTTTTGTCGCGGTTTGTTTTAATGAAAAAATTATATTTTTCAGGCTTCGACAGAAATCTCGATCCCGAGCGGATCATCGGTGCGACGGATTCGAGCGGCGAGCTGATGTTCCTGATGAAGTGGAAGGGCACCGACGACGCAGACCTCGTTCCAGCGCGAGTAGCAAACGAAAAATGCCCGCAGATCGTCATCAGATTCTACGAGGAGCGGCTAACGTGGCACAGTCCCACGCACGACGAGGAAGGCTCTACCAAACCCGATCCTGAGTAACCCTCAGCCTTCCGATACCGCGCGTACATTGCTCGCTTTAGGATTTGTCACGTCTAGTGATGTAAGACTTGAGCAAACGAAAAGAAAAAAAAAACGAAACCGTACACTTAACGTATCAATATGACGTTTTACACGGCAATGATTGCCAAAAAAAAAGAAGTAAAAAAAATGAAGATAATACAAGCTCGGCGAAGTATTTTTTTTTACGAATGGCAAGAACTACGTTTGAGATAGGTCTAAGTGTTAACTGTCCTTTGTCCGTTTCACTATCGATTACAGAGATAAAGAGAGTATAATAATCATTTAAACTCGCGTCTTGCATTCGACATGAGACAATTTGAAATTACATTCTTTCACAGATGAGATGAAAAAAAAAAATTCTGAAATTGGACGTAACGTCCTCGAGCCACTGGCAACTTCAGTATAGAGACAGGAGAGTTTGTAATAACAACAAAAAATGCACGAAACAGTCACAGTGCTCGAATTAATGACTTTGAAAAAGTGAATAAACGAAAAATGATTTAGATCGGATATTACTATTCGGCAGTAAACGATGTGACGGAGAACGTAGTAGCCTCGAAGTATTTTAATGTACGAATATGTTTCTCTTCTTTTCTCTCATTAGCACGGGGCGAGACCAAGTAAAGATAATTAAAGTAAGTTTCTTACCTGTTCCGTGACTGTTGATGGTGCAGTAGAAGTAAAGTTAATCTCAACTCTTGGTAGACAGTATTTGGCGATGTGTTTTTTCCGTTTTATTTTGGCAATCGATTCATCGATATTGAAAATCTCGTAGACGATCGTATTCTCAAAAAAAAGAAAACAAAAAAAAATGCTACCTCGTTGAACACCGAATTAATCCGACTCACACTTTGTACATTCAGTCAGTGTGCTACTGCTGAAGAAACAAAAAAAAAAAAATTATCACTCGATCCTCGATAGCGAACGACTTCTGCTGTACAGATAAAACAATTTGAGGTTTTCTTTTTTTTAATTTTACTCTTCATGGAATATATGTTTTTCTTTCGACGCTCTCGTCTCCATTATTTGAAAAACATTGAACTACTAATCGCACAATGCGCTATCCCCATGTGCGACATTCTAAACCCGAACATTATCTTATGAAATAGTTGTGTAAAAAAAAAGAAGAATTGTACGACGGAGAGAAAGGAAGAAAAGAAAAATTTTCATTCACAATATACATATATTTAATTAGAATCTTCGTTTCAATTTCTTTACACTCGTGTTGCTGCTTCCCTTGAATTTTTTACCGCCTCCCTTTTTATTACCGTAAGGCCTCTTTTTGCCGGCGAGGCGTTGGTCCCTTCCAATTTCCCAGTCCAACTGCTTGACGCTTGCGCCGTCGGCGTCGCTGAGCGCGTTGCTGCTCCCGTGTTTGATCTTCGAGCGTCCCTGCTCCTCGAGCATCTCCGCGAATTCTTCCGCCGACACGAACACGTTGCTATCGAAATCCTTCTTCTTCTTCGCGCCCTTTGTCTTGTCCTTTTTGAAGCTCGTTTTCTTACCCTTCGAAGGTCCCGGGCTTTCAATCTCGTCCTCGAAATCGTCGTCGTCGTCGTTGAACTCCATGTCGCTCAGATCCTCGTCGTCGAGCCCGTCGAGATCTATGTCACTCATGTCGTCGTCCAGTCCCTCGGGATCGTCGAGCTCTTCGCCGTCTTCGTCGTAAAGTTCGTCGTCCTCCTCCTCATCCGCGTCTTCATCGGACTCGTCACTCGCTTCGTCCTCTTCCTCGGCGTCAGCCAAACGACCTGATAAAACAAATTGATTACCATTATTATTACACTTTGCAGAATTTAAGTTTATGCTTATTAATCAGCTTCTAAATAATATATCACGTAATAGTATATTATGCCACAAGGGAGGAAAATGCGTCTGTTCACCGAGTGTCAAGTTTGATTCAGAAATTCATACGAGGTGAAAATGCACTTCCTCCCGAGTGGCATACGCTATTTTTTTTCCCGACTGTGCTAAAGTTGAGTATATTCTTATCCCTGCAACAGCCCACCGACTTGCCGGCTAGGTTTCTTCCCTAGCAAGGAAAAATACTACTTTTGTTCCCGCTCAGCTTCTTTTCCTCCCGCTGGTCAAGAAATCGGTAACTTTCCATCCGCGTTGCAGGCATGAAGTATGGTCATTTTAGCGTAGTCGGGGAAAATATATTTTTTTTTGCCCGCCTACGCTAAAAAGTCCACATTCCATGCCTGCAACAGGGGCGGAAAGTTGTCGATTCTTGACCAGCGGGCCAAAAAGAAACGCAGCGGGCCGAAAAGTATCGCAGCGGGCCGAAAAGTAACGCAGCGGGCCGAAAAGTAACGCAGCGGGCGGAAAAGTAACGCAGCGGGCGGAAAAGTAGCTACTGCGGCGGACAACTGTCCATCCCCATTGCAGGCATAGAAATGTGGCCACTTTTTAGCATAGTCGGGCAAAAAATATCGTATGACACTCGGGAGGAAGTGCCTTTTCACCTCGTGTGAATTTCTGCCCTCGATTCGCTCGGGCATCAAACTTCACACTCGGTGAAAAAACGCACTTTCCTCTCTTGTGGACTATTCTATCGATTTTGCTTTTAAATTGGTTCAAAGTCTTTGCTTCTACTGCATTCACTGGTAGCGCGTTCTACACGCCCACCACTCTATTGCACAGTGCATGTTTCCACGGATTCTTTCTAATGATAACAACAAAAAAAAAAATAACAAGAAAGAATAAGGAGTATCCCGACAGGGATCCTCTTCGAGTCCCAACGAAAGATTCGCACCTTTTTTCTTCTTCGACGAGCCGATGTCAGCCGCTATGTCCAAATCGTCGAAGTCCTTTCCGCCGCCCAATTCATCGAGCATATCGTTGAATTCTTCGCTGTTGACGCTGCTATTGTCATCGTCGTCCTCGCTCTTCACGCCAGGAATCCTGTGCTCGTTCTTCTTCTGCAGATAACGATAGAGGAAGAGCTCGTCGACGGGTATTCGATCCTCGCGTTCATTCAGGTATGCCTGACTGTCGACGGGCACTGATTTAACGCCCCGAGGAACGTACTTTGCCCGTTGAGCCAGAGGATCGTTCGACTTGGACACTCTCTTCTCGTCGAGCTTCTTCGGATTCTTGAACACGTAACGGTCTAGGAAGCGTATGAGATTCAAGTCTTCCAGAGGATCGCCGCTGTACTGTATAGTTCTTCCTATAATAAATAAATACATGTATTTTATTACGTTGAAGACATCTGCGCGACATCAAATCTCATCGTTGGCAAGTATCTGCCAGTGAACAGTTTCAGGAAGAAAAAAAATTGTTCAGTTGTACAATTTTATTCTGCGAGTGAATTCGCCCGAGCGAAGTTTGTGCAATGCAAAACATAGCCGTGTAACTTGAGGAAATTTAGTCTCGTACAGATATCTTCAGAGTCATTATTTTATGACTCTGGAGATATCTGGACTACATCAAATTTCATCGTTGGCAAATGTTTGTCAATGAATAGCTTTAGGAAGAAAATAAAAAATTGTTCCCTTGCAGAATTTTATACTGCGAGTGAACTTCCCCGAGCAAAGTTAGTGCGATGTGAAACATAGCCATTGTAACTTGATAAAATTTAGTCCCGAGCAAATATCTTCATGGTCATTATATTTTTTTTCTACTGACTTGGCTAAAATTTTGATAGGTAAGGGAGGGGGAATATTCGGATTACCTTGCACTATCGTGCTTGCGAACAAAGCCACGCTCGGATGAAAATGCGTCGAAAGTGCCTCCAACTCGGCGAGCGGTGTTTTCATAGCACCAGACCGGAGGGGATTCAGGCAGAAAGGATCGTAAAATGCGGCCTCGACGTCCTCGATCTTAACGTCATCTTTAACGTCCACCTCGCAATCCTCCGCCGGTTCTTTCGCCGGCTCGATTCTCACATTGGACAGCATAATGAAATCCTCTTCCGGTTTCGCATTCGACCTCGTCTCTTCCTCGTCGTCGCTCTCCGATTCTTCTTCCGGTTTCGTCGAAGCCGGAGTCTCGTTGAGATCTTCGTCGTTCTCGGTTTTCACAGCGCTGTATCCGCGCGAAATGATCCTCTGCAGATCCTTGCGAGTTTGCAGGACCTGCGAGACCACGTAGAGCGTCGCGCAGCTCATACTCGCCGGGAAATAAGCGACGATTTGGAATATTCTCTTGACGAAAGCGTAGAGTCTCGTCAGGCTCTTGTCGCTGCGCAGAACTCGATAGAGCAAGTTCAGAAACACGGCGCGTTTGTTCGCAACGCCGATCTGCGGATCCAGTAACTTCCGGTAAAAGGCCGTGTAGAACCTGTTCTCTTGCTCCGGCTCTTTGCTGACGACCTACGAATAAAATTTTCGTTTAACGATACAAGAAAGAAAAAAGAGAAGTCATGGTGTTCAGTTCGGGCTCGAAATAAAATTCAAGGTAATTTCCAGGACTTTTCAAGGACTATTCGAGGACGTGGGAAATTTCGAGGACCACCTCGAAAACATGAAAGAAGGAAAACATGGTGTCCAGTAAAAAGTCCATACAAAATTCAAGGACATTCAAGGGCATTCAAGGACATTCAAGGACATTTAAAGACATTCAAAAAAATTTAAATATGAAATAACATTTAGTTCCAAAACCGTTTTCGTTTACGTTGGAATCGGTTCCGAAAAAAACTACTCACTATCCACGAATGTATGTATGTATATCGGCGAAACTGAGATACACGTTTTTCTCAGGATGGTCACTAGTAATATACATTTCAAAAGAAGCTCAAATTTGCGCGGGAAAAAAATTCAGGGACATTAGTTGAAATTCAAGGACATTTCAGAAAAAATTCAAGAACAGTTTCATGATTTCAAGGACAGTTCCAGGGATTTTTCAAGGACCATTCCAGGACTTCAAGGACAGTTCCAGGCGTTCAAGGACAGTTCCAGAAGTTAAAGAACAGTTCCAGAAGTTGAAGAACAGTTCCACAATTTGAAGAACATTTTCAGAAGTTGAAGAACAGTTCCTGAAGTTGAAGAACAGTTCCTGAAGTTGAAGAACAGTTCCTGAAGTTGAAGAACAGTCCCAGGACTTCATGGACACTTCCCGGACTTCAAGGATCGCTGAATACGACGAAAAATAAATTCGATACTCACTTGATGCAGCAAGCTCAGTGCGTTGAGCGAGACGTTGAAAGAACCGACGTGCACGACCTTGTAAACGGAATCTATGTGGTCGTTCAGTTTCGTCGATTCTACGTTAGCGAACGGATAGGCTCGATTGACGCCGGTCAATATAGCCGCCATCATCCGACTGTCGGGCTCGCCGCGTTTCAGGCAAGCCTTGAAGAATGCGAAGTAAACGTCGATAAGGCAATTGGCAGCCTCGACGTCCTCGCGGCTCAGCACGAACTGCGTCAGCAAGCATATAGCGTAGTACTGAGCTCGCTGAGCGACGTTCTTTCGAAACAGCAGTCTCTCGATCTCCCGGAGAACGACGAGCTTCATGTTCGGATGTTCGAGCAAGAGTTTGCTCATGCAAAAAACCGCTTTGGACGCGACCTTGCTCCGCGGATCGCCGATCTTGTTCACGAGAAACTCGAGCAGCTTGTGCTCCTGCTCGGAATTAGCGACGAGCAAGTCGGTCATGACGGAAACAGCTTTCTCGCGATTGGCGTCTACGCTGTCCGAAGCGACCGTCGAGAGGGCCGTTATGAAACGCTCGTACTGCTCGCGAAGCTGATCCTCGAAGTACCAGTGAGCCAGCAATTTTTTTCTATTTACTTCTTGAGTGATTTTCGTCGCGTTTCCGTCGACGCTCAACGAATCCAATTTATCCAAGTCCTGTTCCTCGAATTTCAGGCACTTGTGCTCGGGATGAAGAAGATCGGTCACGAAGAGATCGCGAAGCGATACCATGAGCATGCCGTTCTGACTGTGCTTGGACGCTCGAACCTGTGAAACTAGAGATACGAGACGAGCTAGATTGTACTTCGGATGGTCCTGTACGAGCACTATGCTCGCGGCTATCTTGTCCGAGCTCGTTCCCTTCGTCAATGCAGTCTTCAGCCACTCCAACTCAGAGTCTCTGGACTTGGATTGCTTCAACTGAAACGCCGCTGTTTCAGCTTCGAGGTGCTTCTTTCCGTTAGCCTTCAGATCCATCACTTCCACTTCCGTCTTGGAATGCTTGCATGGCAAAGGCTCCTTCGGGTATTCTTCGTACCATTTTTTTGCTACCGGCTCGGCACCCTCGCCGTATACCTTGTCTGGTCTCATCTGTGAAATGAGACAATTATTATTATTATTATTATTTATTACAGAAAGAAAGTCAACAACTTATAGTATCCGCATTGTGAATTTAACATTAAGTAGAAAAGTATTTGAGCCTATTTTTTAATTGGTTGATTGTCTCTGATTTGATTACTTCGGCTAGTAATGAGTTCCACGCATTCACAACCCTGTTCGATAATGTGTGTTTCCATGGATTTCTTTGGTATGGTCTTGCCTCCAGTTTTGCACTGTGTCCACAAAGATGCGGATTTCCCGTGGGTTGAAAAATGTCAAGCCCATTTATTGCATAATACCCATTTAATAACAATTATTTATTTATTTTCTTTATTTCTGTATTTATTTATTTATTAAATATATACGGGCAGGGCACGGTTACAGGGCGATAGGTAACTTATCGTCCAAGTATACAATACAATTGCAAGAGGCGTACAATACACATTTTCACATAGTTTGAAGAAGTAAATAAGAAGTGAAAGTCGTGAACAATTCCTGATAATCGAAGATACTGACGCTTAATAAAAATACTGGAAAAGAAATACAAGACTAACAAATTGTAGCTTCAAGTGTGGGCGAAAGTGAATCGTAGTCGCATACAAAAACCAAACGAATCTATGAAAAATCCAGCAATTTTTCTGTAACCTACGCAAGAGTTGTTATTCAAGGCAATAGTTAGACAATATAAGTAATATATTGCACCCTTAGAACAACAGTGTAACGATTTATATGATAATGCCATAATAGATGTTACATTGTTGTTTTAGGGGTGCGATATTAGAGTTAATTAGGCAATATTAGCCAATAGTTTGTCCCACACAGGCATCTATTTTAACCACTTTTGGAGCACTGTGTTGATTATTTCTTTGTGATTTATTTCGCTCGTGATAAATCAACGATTAAATTACGAACGTGATAAGATCAGAATATCAAAATTTATTGTACGGAATTATTTTGGTTATTTACATATATATTATTATTATTATTATTATTATTATCTACAGAATGTAAGTTTTCACTTTCAAAATCTGCTTCCATATAAAAGCCCTTCACCTAAAAATGTGTACATCAATTTTATTTTTAAATATATTTATTGAATCTGCTTCATTTGCATCAACCAGTAAAAAATGTGTATAATTTTTTTTTTTGTAAGATACTCTGAGTATTGTGATTTTTACTTACCGCGTGGCCGGATTATAACCTCTCTGCCGAGTGAGCGGGAGAACCCTCGAAAGTTTCTTATTTTTTTTTGTTCTAACTAATTTTTCAACGGATTTGTCATTATCGACTTTTATTACAACAATCAATTGTCGTCAATTATATTCACATTTCCGACAGCGACGAGATCGCATCGAGTATCCGAGAAAATTATTTTTGTTTGACTTTGCTTTCGAGCGTGTCGGTGCACGACTTCGTCGCCGCTGTGGTGGGGGAAAACTCGCCTCTCGTTGCTTCTGGCATGGGAAAGAAGAAATCCTTTTTTTTCACGCAAAATGTTTTAATGCACGAGCTTTCTTTTTTTACTCACGGAAGTTATGTACAAACAATCGATACACTTGATGAATATAAAAATAACGTTCGCTGCATAGTAATGATTTATAAACCAGGCTTTTTCGGTTGTCTTTATTCATTTAGTAACTATTTCTTTTAACTATTGTTTAGTTTCGGGGTTTTTCTTCTTCTTCTTCGTTTTAGTAGGCGACGCGACGGGTTCGTGATTCGATCGCTTCTTCGTCGACCTCGAGGATTTCGTCTCGCCGTCCGACGCACCGTTCTCCATCGGCGATTCCTCGGTTGTGCCGTTCACGAAATTAACGGCACTAAAATCAAACGATTCCAGGCCCTCGGACATTGCCTTTGCACGCAATTCGCGAGCCTCTTTCTTCAACTTTTGCTTGTCCTTCTGTTTGCCGCGTATCTTCGACTTCTTCTTCGCTTCTTTCCTCGATTTCTTGTCTTCCGTCGACATGTCTTCGTCCTCGGATTCGTTTTCCGGGCCGGACAATCCGTTCTCGTGCTTCGATTCCTTGCCATTGCTCAGTGCTGCTTTGGCCGGTTTGTTCGCCTTCGTTGAGCTGCAAATTACATATTTGTGGTTAATTTATTATATTTATTGTTATCATACCTCTAGAAACTCAGCGATCTCACGAATGGCCAGAACGAGAGATTTGTTGAACAATTTAATTTTTCACCAAATTGTTCTTAAAATTTTGGAATTATTATACAAATTTAATCTTTTCAGCAACTTCAATACGCTTGATTATTTACAGATTTTTATACCATCGAGAAGTGTTTACAATTCCCGCTCATGACTCTGAAACTTACGCGAAGTGACACTATTCGCAAGGACTACCTTAAGTAAACTTATATCCTTCAAATTTTTATAAATCGTACACTTGTGTTTTTAACTTTTCAAACTTCTATTAACTTGTTACCCTGGAGCTCTTATATTTAGAATTTATTATATATTATATTTCGATTGTGAAGGAGAAATCCGTCAAATAAATTATTATCATTACCATTAATATCATTATTATTAGTATTCTTTATATTCACTTATTCATTTGTATACTTACATGTTCTTCGAGGCACCGATTTGCGAGGCTAATTTGTTGTAAGCAGTCTTCGCGTCGCTCTTCAGAGTCACGTGCGTCCTGTACTCGGTCATCGCATTTGCGATCACCTTCCAGTCCCAAGCTTTCGGCAGGTGCTGATGATGAACGGCGTGCAAAAGGGTAAAAAATAAACACACGAATTTTTGGTTGATCTTAGATTTGCCTATGTCGGTGCTCTTCTTCTGCTCCGTTTCGTCGTTCGCGCTCTGATGAGCGGCGCCCAACTCCTCCAAGAGGCTTATGCTGTTCGCACACAATCTCTTCTCCATCTTCAGTCTCACGGAATTGTGAGTCGCGCTATTGACGAGTCTGTTGTTGCGATAGAAAATCGTCAGGAACTCGAAAGCCTGACCTCGCCGGAAGGAACGGATTGTGTTGTCGAAGGCGTAATCCACCTGTGTTCACGAAAAAAAAAAATACATGTTCTAGTCCCAGTTTTCACGTCTAGTCGTCGATGCTCCAATTCGAGCAGATAAAAAGAAAATCGCTCTCTCTTACCAGTAACGGCGCCAATTGCCAGTTTCCATCCCAGACGATTTGCAACGCGTACCTGAAGAGATTTGCCGGTAGAACGCAGTCGCGTTTCTTGAAGAAGGCGGTCAAATTTTCACCGTAGATCTGCACGAGAGTCTCGGCCGGGAGGCCAGCCTGCTGAACGCACTTTACCAAGAAGGTTGCGCACTGGGCGAGTTTGTCGCCCATTTCCTGGCAGATCGCCGTTGATCTCTCGCCTTTCTCCATCAGCAGCTTCAGAACGTCGGTCAGCAATTGAGCGTCGACGCCTTTGGTGTCTTTGAACTTCTTTACGCCGGATAGTTTCTTAAGGCAACTTCGCACGCGATTTTCCAACGGTGTCTGATGCGGATCCTTTATGCAATATTCCAGGAGGGCGAACAACGGCACGAGCATGTCCAGAGCCAGCCCCATCGACGGGCCGGAGTCGATGTAAGTCTCCAGCAGGTCCATAACGCGGACCCTGAAGTGCGTCAGAGCCTCGGCAGATTTTTCTTGCTTCTTCGACGGTGATTGACGATTCTCTCGAAGTATACGAAAAGCGGCGGCGAGAGATTCGTCAAGACGCTTTCCTTGATCCTCGTCGATCTGATCCACGTCGATGTCCTCGTCGTCGGTTTGCACGCACGCGTCGCCGAGCGCTTGACGAACCGCGAGTCGCAAGCGATCGGTCACAGTCTCGTCGTCGTCGTCGTCGTCGTCCTCATCGCCGCTCGTATCTTTGTCCGATTCGCTGTCTTCTTCCGCCTCGACGCTGTCCGGAATAGATTTTTTCTCATCGTCGTCCTCGTCAGAATCGGAGTCCTCCTCGTCCGTCGACGAGTCGTCGGCGTTCTCGTCGCCTTTGGGAACTAACGGGCTCTTGTCGTTCTTCGGGTCCAAAATCTGAAATGGTACATGTTTTTTTTTTAGTCAAGATAGCCGAAGCCTGAGCCTAAAGAAATTCAACTTTTACTGGTGAAACTTGGATTCTATGTGAGATATTTGCCAACTCTAGATTGAAATGACAGCAATAAATTTTATAATTAAAAGCAATAGATGAAGCTTGCATAGGCACACAATAAGTTTTTTTCTCAGTCGCCGAAGCAACTATCACGCGATATACAATTTAATGGTATAGTTCCTATTGAGAAGTACAAAATGTCTCAAACAAAATCCAAGCTCTCCGTCAAGGAAAAGTGTATTCCTCGGTTGGGTAGATAAAAAGAAATTAATCTTTTACTGACGGAGCTTGGATTCGATGCGAGATATTTGTTCTTTCCGATGAGAACGACAGCGACAAATACTATACACAAGAAAATAAATTAAATAGGATAAAAAAAAAATGTTTGCACTTCGATTTCTCACTATTCACAGATAAACTGTTCGTCAAAGCGTTAATTTCACATTCCTACACCCAGGTCGTTCAATTCCAATTTTTTTGTCACCATTTTTTTCTTCCTCATAGAGGAAGCTTAGCTTTGGTGAGGACAAAATTACGATATTTTAATGAATACGTGTTCAGCGCGTCACAGAATTCGTGCTAACGTTTATAAACTGACCGAGAGTATTTGATGAATCGACGCGGCTGTCAGTACTGGACACATGTGGGGAAACACGAAACCGACGAGAGAGCGTAGAAGATGGCTGTTCCTCGAAAGCCAAGACAGCAAAAGATCGACTATCACTTCCGTCCAGTGAGGCTCTTCGCCGCTATCGTCGACGTCCTTCTTTGTTTTGCTTGATTTTTTAACGCTCAATCTTGCCGAACAGCTGTGAATCTCGTTTATCGCCGATACCGCCATTTCCGAATCGGAAAACAACTGCAGTCCCATGTTCAAGTCCATTGTGTAAAATATCAATACAATTTCTTTGTTTCTCGAGTCACCCTCGAGATTCGTTATAAAATGTATCATCTTCTGCCAAGCTTCGATCGCCGTATCTGCGAGAGGTGTTCGCAGGGTATGCGTCTTTTTGACGAACAATTCGTCGTCCAGGTGATGAATTAATTCGCTGAGAACCGTCTGGAGATCGCTCAACTTTGGTAGTTTGTAGTCCAGGGCTCGATAAAAGCTGTCTTTGAATTGTGCTGAAAGATGATTAAATTTTTTTTCGTAAACAATGTAATACAAATACGCACGATGAAAATTTGTTAAGGTACCAACGCTCGGACATGTACCAGTCATCGGACACTCCGATGCAGATTTGATTTATTATGAATCTAAGTATTAGGAACCCAATATGACACTAGTCGTATCTACAAACATTATTTGATGCACAGACAAAAGTTATACAAGGTTTACGCCTAAATTATTTTCTATCGTTGCATTTTGTTAAAAGTTAGACGACACAGTGTCCGCAATTGGCACAAGTGTTACTATATATGCGACCCAATAGTCGAACAGTTACATGAAGTTAGGTTGGCCAGCATTGGGCATAGCTTACGTTCAGTACTGTTTCGCGTAAATATAAAATTTCAATGATTTAATTAATAAATGGAAAATAAATTCTTTCAGTTAATATGAAATAGTTGAGTTCGTACATCAGAATTCTCGAAATCTATGATTGTTCGAATATAGGGACGTGTCGAAAACTGGTACATTTCGACTCTATTGTTATTTTCATGCGTAATAAAAAAAAATGTATGTGTGTTATTTATCCGAAGTGTTTTGGAAGTTAAAAACTATCAGCGTGGAAATGGTTTCAGTTCTTTTCACAAAAAAATGATTTTTGGCCACTGCCTTGGATAACTGCCGGGATCTGGGGATGCTCTTAACCGTCTGAGCATTGGTACCTTTACTTTACAGCATTAGTTTCGGTAGTTTACTCACGAGCCAATTCTACTCCGACATTCGGTGTTTCGCACAGTCCAAGATTGAATAAGAACTTGAGCTGATCCAATCGCCATTTGTGCTCCGTACTCACCGAAGGGTGTCCCAATAGTCTGTAATAATTATATTTACATTATGATTATTGTTCCATGTGCAATATATTAATAATGAAAATAATTGTTGGTAGAAAAATAGGCTCACCTAGTCAAAAGCTGAGCGGCGTAAATTCTCTCGGCGTTTGTCCAAGGCTCGGTATGGTCGCCTCTCTTCTCCTTCGGCTTAGAGTTGCTCGCCATATCGCGATACAGCTTCGACAGTTTCTTAACGCCGTCCGTGTCCATGTGAGCCGTCAGCATTTGAACGACCTTCGTCCCCGTTATCTTCTCGATCAAGAGATCACCCGGGTAGAGAATCAATTTCTTCAACACGCTAACTTGTGTCTTAGCCTTGATTTCTTTGTCGTTCATAATGGAGACAAGCTGAGTGAGAATCGCCTTGAAACCCACCACCAAATCGTCTGTCTTGTGTTTCTTGACAGTCGCGAATCTTTTTAGCATGCGCTGCAAGAAATTCGGGGTCAGCAGAGACGGTAACAGAGTTTTGTCTTTGAGATTTGTCAGTATGTGCTTCAACAGTTCGATGCTCAGCAATTCTATGTTTATGGAAGGCTTGACAAAACGTTCCTCAATTCCGGCCCAAAATTCGACGAGATGATCGGACGCGACTAACTTTTTGCAGAACAGTTGGTAGACCGGATGACGGTTGCACATGACTCTCGGTATATCCTGTGACAAAAAAAATTAATCGCTGCAGTCGTTAAACGTTCGGATCGATTAAACGACGATTACATCGGTCCGAAGAACTCGGAACTTACGGTCAGCAGTTTCGACAGTTCCGTCATGTGTTCTGTGTCGATTATATCCTCAGTGCCGAGGTGTTCCTTCAAAAATTTCGCGTTGACCAATGTCGGAAACTTCTCGCTCATCGTCAGTAGAACGTAAAATGTATCCAGAGTCTGCTCGGCCCAAGGTTTTCCGAACTCCGTTTTCAACACCGGCCATATACCATGTTTCAGCGACTTCGCATCGGTACGGTCGAGGTAGTCTATGAGGAAGAAAGCCGATACGAAGGAGAGGTAGCTCCTCTGCTTGCCGGCTGCCAACAAAACTTCAAAAACCTTCCGCTGCTCCTCGACCGTGCAACTCTGTAACAATTTGGATCTGACCAGCGCTCCGCACAGTAAGATTCTGCCCATGGCGATATCAGCCTTTTCCTGAAAGATTAAATATATGTAATTATCTCTGTTGTTCAAAATTATTGGGAGACTAATTAACAAAATATAGATACGTAAAAGTATTTATCCTGTGAAATAAATAAAAATAAATATAAAATGTTCACCAAAATATCTTAAAATTAAGATAAAGTAGAGCCCGAATCTTCTTTGGAACCCAAAAAATCAGTTATTGCCTCACAAAGAGATCGGCCCATTACCGTTTTACTAGCATCGCAAACGGGATCGATCCGTCGCATCTGTTCACAATTTACTCGGTATAAGTATACAAGTTAACCATTTACTCGCCCTCCTAATTTACGAATAACTATTAAATCTCTTCCGAAATTTTTTTTCTATCAACAATTTTCTCTGTTGTGATCTTCTATTTTCCGTTATCCGGAATACGCTGTACAAAATGCAATCATACTTTCTTCTTTATATGCGTAATTATCGTTGTAAAAGAGCTTGTCCCACAAACTAATAAATAACTAAAATTAAGGAGGATCGACTATCAGACTACATCCAACTTAAGCCTTCAATTTTTTAATATTTTCTACATGAACACTCTATGAATCTGTTTCCTGAAATCGGAGCAATTTTTACCGTAAAGTTTATTTTCAATATAATTTAGAAGTTGACTACTTTAACCGTGTCATATTTTAACATTGAAGTCGGTCGGGTCCGGGAAAAAAGATAACTAATGAACTATTTATCAAGCTAACGTAGAGCTTTGAAAATCTAGCCTCGAGTAGACAAAGCATCAAAGATTATGTACAAAATGCGTTATTTCCGGTTTACCGAGTAAACTCAACGATTTATTGACGCAAAGTTTATTTTATCATCGCAGTCTATGAATTTACCGAATTATCACTGCCAGGATCGACAACCGTTCCGGTGGAAAGCTAATGCGTTCAGAGAATCAAACATTACTTCACCGCAGGTCCATTTTAATACACATCCAATGCCAAGTGTTTCACCACACGTCACGAATCCATAACATACAAGTCCGTCAATAATTCTATCTCTCCAATATTCTTTAAATATTCTTCATATAAGTTCTACGAAATTATCTATGATTTCGTTTTTCGTTTCGTAATGTTGGCCGGTCGCACGCCGTGACGATTCCGAAGTTGTTGAGATTCTTAAACTCAACTGCATATTTTTCTTAATCTTCAATGCACAGATCATTTTTCTAAAATATGCACCATGATTGGCACACAGCTGTGATTTGAGACAGCTGTGATGAATTTTTTTTAATCACATTTTGATGCCAAACACACAGTCGATCTTCCTTAATGGGATGCTGGCCCATTTTTCTCTCCTTAGTACCATTTTTAACAACGGAACTGGGTGATTTCTTAGTTTCAATTTAGAATTATCAGTAATTCTACGCATATGCTTAAAATTGTTTAGCACTATAACATTGACACAAACGCTTGGCCGTGCAGTCGAATTTTAATTAACAACATCCAGGGAATTAAGAACATCAAATAGTACAGTTTGCGAAAAGCATGAACATAGTTTACTTCATTCATGCACTTTTTATCGGTTCCGATCGTTTGTCACGAGTGAATAGTAAACGTAAACGTAGAATGCACTTTACACAGACGTTTCTTATTTAATAGACTTTATAACGATTTTCAAATATTCAGGGAATTTCAGAGAATTCCCTGAACTCTCGTTTGATGTATGAAAGTTCCAGAATATTTGATATCCGACAAAATAGATCGATTGGAAATTTTGCACGGCCATGTAGATTTTCACAACAATATGCAATATTCTATTTTCTTCATTCCTTTGATGTTTTTGACCAAAATTTAAGTGCACGTGCAAGCACTTACGGCTAGTATTAACTTCCTGTAAAATTTGAAGCACATGTGTAGCGTATTAATGATATAAAATCGGTTCTACGAAATCGCCTCGTTTCGTCCACAAAACAGGATGGTACAGCAATCCCTCAACCATTTTAATATAAAATCGTTGAAACTAACTTTTGTAAATATTATTCCACCCAATATCTTACACTTTTGTGACTGCTATTCGTGGCGTGCAACTCTGCGTCCATCGTTTTAAGGAGTTCGTCCACGCGTGTGTCAGGATTTGTTTTGAGATAAGCGGTCAGCGTAGTGTAAAAACCTTTCCTGGAGGTCATCCTGGAGGATCCGAGGCCGCGCACGAGACGCGTTAGGGCGTAACTCAACTCTTTGCTCTCCTCGTTCTCCTGAAAATGACTTATGCATTATTTTTTCAAAACCACGTGTCACGCGATCCGCTGCGGGCGAGCACAACACACTGTTTTGTCGGCGTCAAATCGCGAGGGATTCGAGGTTAAGGTCGGCGGGCGAAACACTTACCAATTTCTTTTCGTACATGTTACGTATCAAATCGACACCGCCGTTCAATCTCTCGTGGGGCTTGTCATTGACAATCCTCGAGAAACAATCGAGGATCGTCGAGCCCATTTTTCTGTCTTTCCGCGGCTCCGGGCCACACGAGGCAGTCTCGATCTCCATGTGCATCGCGTCCGGCATGCCTCAACTAGCCATCTTTGATTCTCTCCCCGAGACTACACTAGTAAAAACAACTATTACAAACTTCGGTCCCGAGGTGCAACATTTTTCTTTTTTTACATTAAAACGACAACAAAAGTTCGACTAAGAAAGCTAAGCGAATATAAAAATACGTAATTTTTTTTCACCTAAACGACGTAAACATTTTTCGTCATTTATAATTGTTAAACATTTATATTTTTCTACTCGATAACCGAGAGGAGAATCCAAATCTGGAATAAACACGCATCGACGATGAATTTTAAAAGACAATTCGTACATCATCGAAGTTAACGAACTTATGATAAATTGTTTATCGGCTGAAAAAGAAAACATAGGCTATAATTGAAAATTATTGTAACCGCGGCATTGGCCTTCGTCTCTCGTTTCTATGCGATTAGATAGCTCGAGATTGATTAACTTTCCGCTAATTAAATAAAGCAAAAGTTCTCCCTCGAGCACCCCAACATGTTGCGTCCGTCTCTTTGAACGCTGCGTTAGGAGCGTTGGGACCTTTCGAGGAACAGCGCGACGTTCTGCTTGTTGCACGCGCGCGGGCGGCTTGTTGTTCGGATGGTTTGTAAAATTGCCATCTTGATAGCGGTGGCTCTCCGGCCGACTCTCGCAAGGTCCCGGCCAGTTTCGTGCATCCAACATGGCTGGTCGAAGTGGTTATGATGATCCGAGGCAAGTATTATTCCCTCGATATTATAAATCGTGTACGATCTTAACGCAATAACTCGGAGAAGTCAGTGTTGTGATACGCGCTCTCTCGTGTCAGCGACGATTCCAAGTAAATCGCGAATCGTCGATTATCGTTCGACTCTCGGGTGAGGTTAAACGAGTTCCGTTTTGAGTGCGGCGCAGGCACTTTGCGAAACATGGGTGCTCTCGGGGGGGAGAGAGAGCACGCGGCTTTATTTTTCGACGATTTTGGAGCCCTTCGCTGAGCTCCGTTCGGCGTTATTCGCGATCGCTCGTCGTCCCGCGTACACAACGATGTAACTTGTGCTATTTATGCTAAGGCGGGCTAACGTTGGACAGCGTTTTTACGTCGTTTGTGTGTCAAAAATGAAATTATGCCTCGGTTGATAAGAGAGAGAATCGAACCGGGTTGCGCGGCGATTTTTCGCCGATATCGGCGCGGCAACTTTATGTCTCTGTTGTTCACAAACGTTCATCGGCAATATTCGAGGCGGTCTCTCGCGATCCGCAGAGCCGAATCGGCGCGTCGCAGGAATTCGATAAGTTTTCGACGATTCTAGAGGCTTGGGCGAACGATAAAAAGCACCGAAACACAAAATTTCGTAATTTATTAATTCCTTTCTATGGTTTCCTTGCAGAGATTTTTCGGGAGGAAGTTTTGGCAGTTCGAGGAGCAGCAAACCATTGCCCAACGAACCGCCGTACACGGCGTACGTTGGCAATCTACCGAACGGAGTTATCCAGAGAGATATCGATAATATTTTTGCTAATCAGAAAGTGAAGAACGTTAGATTAGTGAAGGATCGAGAGACGGATAGGTATTATTATTATTATTATTATCATTGATGTTATTTAATTTTTATTTATCTGTATTGTCCTCCGCTTCTCAAAGCTACTGCCTTATAATGGATCGGCTTGGTAGATGCGTTATTATAGTTCCTCATTTATTTTTTCCATTTCTGTGTTTTGTCCTTACACACCGAGCCAGTCTCTATTTTTTGTGGCTGCAGCCGATTTCCCTCCTGGATCACATTCGCCAAAATCTTACGACTAAAGGCACAGAGAAACAGCAGAAAACATGAGCCGATACAGTCAGTCTCAGATTTGCGTCATGGTACTGATGCTACGTTGAGTTTCAACCTGAATGTAAACATGGACTGCGGCTATATATATATTGTGACACACGTATGTGCGTATGCGCGTATGCCTTAACTAGATCTCTGAAGCCATGTCTTGCCTATAGTTTTATTTTGGAAATCGAATCCTCAATTTGCCGGTGCTCTGATTTAGAGGCGAGCACGCTAACCACTAGACCGACGCACCGGTTTTTATTATCATTCGAAATTACAGAAAGGAAGTTAATAACTTATAATATCTACGTCTTCTTACATTATATAGACAAATGTTTGTCAAATCAATTTTTAAACTGGTTTATTGTCTCGGATTCAATTATTGTGACTGGTAATGTGTTCCACACACTCGCAAAATGTGTGCCAAGCCTTCGGGCTTTCGACTCTTGTCCTTTTCTTTCTTTCCTTTTTGCACAAAAATTTGTTTTTCAAATCCGTGAGTAAAAAAAAAAAATTAATTGTTTATTGCAGGTTTAAAGGTTTCTGCTATGTTGAATTCGAGGAATTGACCGACCTCGTGTCGGCGCTGGATCTGAACAACATCGTGTTTGTGGAGGGAAAGCCCATTAAAGTTGATGTAGCCGAGGGGAAGAGGAACGACCGAGGAGGAGGATTCGACAGAAGGGGCGGTCGCGGCGGCGGGGGACCAGGCGGTGGAGATCGCGGTTACGGTAGTTCCACTTATTCCAGTAAGTTTTGTTATGGGGCGGACATTTGTTCGCCGATACACCCACGGGATTTTGGAGCCGAAATTAGTCGACACAGTCGAGAGGATAGAGTTGTTTTATGTTGTAATTTTCGTGCACGGTGGCTCAATGTTTGTTTGTGCAATAAATAACTAAAAGTTACTTGATTTTAATGTTTCAATTTCTTTTCTTAGGAGGGGGCGGCGGCGGCGGCGGTGGAGGAGGAGGTGGTTATAACGACCGAGGGCCACCCGGTGGACGACAGGGAGGGGGTGGGTACAACGATCGCCCGAGTAACCGTGGAAATTACGGCAACTTCGGGGACGAATCGGGCGGAGGCGGGGGTGGTCGAGATTGGGGATCGCGCGGCGGCGGTGGGCCCAGATCTCATGGTGGATCGCGCCAACCTCGCGACGGTCCCGGAGAGCGTAAGAGTTACCAAGGAGAATCATTCCTCAACGAGCCGCCCGCCGGTAAAGAAACGCCGATCGATTCGGATCGACATCGCTGTCCGCGTCCAATAAAATTTTATTATAAATTAATTTTATCGTTTTACAGATACAACGGGACGAAAGCGGCTTGTACTGACGAAAAGAACAGTCGCCGACCCGGTGAACGCCATTGCTGAATCAAGCAAATCAAGTTCGATCTACGGTGGTGCGAAGCCACGAGAGGAGAAAGTCATGCCTGCGGAAAACAAATAAAAGTTGTGGTAAACGTTCATCATGCAATAGTTATTATATCTCCGCGAATGAAAGAAAAAGAAAAAAGAAAAAAATAACAAAAGACGGGGAGAAATTTTCACGAAGGAAACATCATTGGTTGAACCAACGTAAGGGTGGCAGCTTTTTCAAACAATAACACCGGGTCACAGTTTGACCTGTGAAAAACATCCGTATAAAACCATAGACACACACACACATACACCGTTAATATCAACATAGCAATTTCTTTCCATCACAGTGGAGAGAGTCTTCCCTGAAGGAAAGTATCGAGGAAAAAAAAAAGAAAACAAATAAAAAGTACAGAGAAAAATAAAATAATAATGCAAGCAGACACTGCAGTGTCGTACGAGGTTTGGCTACTAATCATGTGCGTCGTACTTCGCTACATTTCGATGACTGCAATGCAAAACTTGTAATTTTTCTATTCTGATTCCCCTCTACCTCACCGCCGCCAATATAATTATCGTTGCTAATTTTTTTTTGTTTTTTTCATTTTTTTCCCGTAAGAAAATTCTATACCAAATTATTGATGAACCACAATAATGCTCCCCCCGAAGCCCCCCTTGTTCTCCGACTCGTAAATTATCCAAGTGCGTATACAATGAATGGTTGAATGTGATTGATTAAGATTTGATGTAAAACAACAGAAAATTGAGAAAACAAAAACAAGTTTATTAAGACGCTTCGGGCAACATGAGATGTAAGTTTCAAGTTTTCGAGTTTATTGTGTCGATTTAATTACCCGGTTCGAGTCGGCTTATTATAATTATTAGTAAGTTGATTATTATAAAAGAAAAAGAAAAACTATACTTGTAATTCCGTGAAAGAAAAAAAAAGAAGAAACAAAGAGGGGTAATGTGTGTGAATCACTTTTTACAACATTGAGCGAATAACGATCGAAGCGCGCTAATTATACATAATTAATACGGAGTAATGCCTTCTTAAAAATTGCGTTACTAACAAAATAAAAAAGAACGTCTGTGCGTTGCGCATCGTCGACGATGACAATTGTGTGAGACTAATAGGAGAATGCAAATAAATAATAAATGAAAGAATGATTAACAAAAAAAAAGAAAGAAAATTCAATAAATAAACGAGATACCGATGAGAACCATGTAAACCGATGCTTGTATATGAATATTATTTCATGAATAAAGTAGATGTTTGCTTCGATAAAGAAACACGAAAAAAAGAAACTCACTGTAATGAATTGTACATGTTAGATCGCCGTTTTTCATTAATTCGCATTATTTAATATTGTAGTTTTACTATCGATGTATTTTACAAGTCAATATAAAACAACAAAATTCCATTGCTACTACTTCAATATTATTGCATTCGACGATTCAGCGACAGAGATTTCTCGTACTTTTATCAAGTGAAATGAGTAAAATTGGCCTAACTAACAAGCGCGCTTCGTCAGCAATCAAGCGAACGCCGTCGTTTCTCTGATTTCTTTTTCGTCTAAAGTATGGAATAACTTATGACTCATCGAAATAATGAATCACGTCTTTGGCATCGAAGTCTTCCACGAGCTTTGTACAAGCATCATAAAAACCTCGAGTCCGAACGAACCGACTTATTCGTGGGGTTTCCGATTACCGGAAGTTAGATTTCTAACTTCCGGTCGCGTTTAATTATCTGCGTGTTGCCACTGACGAGCTGATAATAAATCGTTAGTTTATAATATTTAGCTGAAAGAACTATCGCTCTGGCGCAGCATAAAATAACTGTTAACGCAGCCGGTAACTTTACCGGTAAAGGTAGCAACGAGAAAAAAATTTACCAACAAAAATCGGAACGTCTTTCGAGCCTCGAGTTTGAAGCGCCTTCGAACGATCCGGAGAAGCCCGCAAAAGGCTGCGACTCTCGCTGCTGTTACCGAAACTCATATTGACCCAATAACTCTTAATTCAACTTGATCGTATCTTTCATGCGTCAAATTCTCCGCATTGTAATCCAAGACTTCGTGACCGATATAAGCCGATATGCCACGCCTCTTCGAGCCGCCCTCGCCGCTCCCTTCCAGCTCCGCCGCAACGCCACTCCGCGCATAAATGTGCGACACGACACAAGTGTCGCTGATTCGGCTCCGCCAACACTTCGTAGCATTTCCCGCAGAGCCGACTCTTCCTTCAACAAATGTCCTCCGCAGCGACCAATAACTCAATCGCGCTCCAGCGGAAGGCGAACCTCCCACTTTAGCCAAAAAGTGCGTCCAGCACAGCGAAAATAAATTTTGTCCTCGAATTGCGGTTCGCGTACGTCGCCGTTGTCTGTCGCTGTCAGCACGGCGTCCGGTCGTCACGCTCGATTCAATTTCAATATATTCCATCGATAACTTAGCAGCGATAGTTTTATTCGCGAAATATCCGACTCGCAAACACTACCGAGGATCCTCCATCGTTCCGATTATGTCGAGCGAAAGCGTCAAAACGGTGAGAAAATGAATTTACGAAGAAAAAGGTTAAACTATTCTGGCACTTGCGGCACTTTGCTAACGAGCCCTTTGTCACAGGCTGATACACTGACTCTCCAACAAAGTACTGCGGCGATATTTTTTTTTTTTTTTTACATTGTTTTTTTTGTTTTGTCTTCACAGTTCGCGAGTTTGGAGACTCCCGGATACGTGGGTTTTGCCAATTTGCCTAACCAGGTTCACAGAAAATCTGTGAAAAAAGGGTTCGAATTTACTCTCATGGTGGTCGGCGAGTCGGGTCTTGGAAAGTCGACGCTCGTAAACAGCCTCTTTCTCACCGATCTTTACCCTGAGAGAATAATACCCGACGCCGTCGGTGAGAATAAAAAAATTGGCAAAAAATGTTAAAAGGTATTTTTTATTTTTGTATTTAACATGAAATTTATTTTTTGTATTTCGTTTTTTGCGAATAGAAAAAACAAATCAGACTGTTAAACTGGACGCCTCCACCGTCGAGATAGAGGAAAGGGGAGTGAAGCTGAGACTGACCGTCGTCGATACGCCGGGCTATGGAGATGCCATTGACAATACCGACAGCTTCAGAGCAATAATTCAATACATAGACGACCAATTCGAGAGGTTTCTCAGAGACGAGAGCGGCCTCAACAGGAGAAACATAGTGGACAACAGGATACACTGCTGTTTCTACTTTATATCTCCTTTCGGTCATGGGTGAGCGTCAAAATGTTCAGCTAGAATCTGCAGCTTGCATATTGCAGAACGTAGATTGCAGAACTGTTGGGAACAAAACGACTTTCGCGAATATCATTGATTAGGTCGTCGACCTTGAAAATAACAACCGATGGTCTATCTTTCGTTACTGACGATAATTGGAGATAACTTGGGAATACATGCCAATTGTTGCTATACAATGGGCTACAGCGTAAAAAAAAAAATTTCTAAGAAATTTAATATACTGGTATTGGAAGTTTTTATGTAAAGACTGGTGCATTAAATTTCATGTACAATTCTAATGAAAAATTAATGTTGAGTGTACTAAAAACATTGGAAATACTTTAATTTTAATTTTTGCATAAAACCTCCAGTCTGGTGCATAAAATGTACAATTTTTTTTAACAGATTATTATCGTGCGTCTCCCTGGAATAATTGTTTGATCAATAAGTGATTTTGTTTGCTCAGTTTGAAGCCCCTGGACATCGAGTTTATGAAGCAATTGCACAACAAAGTCAACATCGTGCCGGTTATCGCGAAAGCGGACGTTCTCACCAAGAAGGAAGTATTGCGTTTGAAGAAGCGCGTTATGGACGAGATCGAGGGTAGCGGTATCAAGATATATCCCTTGCCCGATTGCGACAGCGACGAGGACGAAGATTACAAGGA
This sequence comes from Ichneumon xanthorius, assembly GCA_917499995.1. Taxonomy (NCBI): domain Eukaryota; kingdom Metazoa; phylum Arthropoda; class Insecta; order Hymenoptera; family Ichneumonidae; genus Ichneumon; species Ichneumon xanthorius. The sequence continues at coordinate 2,641,270 of OU824205.1, forward strand.
ACAAGTCAGGCAATTGAAAGAGGCCGTTCCGTTTGCCGTCTGCGGGGCGAACACGCTCCTCGAAGTCAAAGGACGAAAAGTTCGCGGCCGTTTGTATCCGTGGGGCGTCGTCGAGGTGGAGAATCCCGACCACTGCGACTTCATCAAGCTGAGAACTATGCTTATGTGAGAGAAAACTAAACATCCACAATTCGCTGCCTCGACGATTATTGAAAGACTTCAATTTTTCTTTTCTTCCTTTTTCGATATATTTTTTTTTCAGCACTCATATGCAGGACTTGCAAGAGGTAACCCAGGAGGTCCATTACGAGAATTATCGTAGCGAAAGATTGGCGAAAGGTGCTCCGGTTCCTCCTCGTCGGCAGATGTGCGTAGTACAATTTTACTCCAATAACGTTAACGATTTATTTATTCGTTGTCTGACCCTAATTAATATGACGCAGGGTTGCCGAGGCCAAGGAGACGGTCGCACCGTCGGAGAAAGATCGTATCCTGCAAGAAAAAGACGCCGAGCTGCGGCGCATGCAGGCACAGATCGCCGCAATGCAAGCGCAGATGCAACAGCAACATCCTTAACCGAAACGCCTCGAGCACGTCATGGAATCACGGTGAAGCGAAGAAAATTGATTCTTCTTGCCCAGGTGCCAAAAAAAAAAAATTTCAACCTATACTACTGTTTAGTATTCGAGGAAGAAGTGGCCGTAACGGTTTTTTAGGCTGCTTGACATGAATGTCAATTCGTGAATGAAATCAACGACATGTCCGCCACTGGAATCAAGCCCGATATGTACTTACGGATACGTAGATTCGTGATATATTTTATACGATACAGTATTTTTTAACGAAAGAAACGAAAACAAACAAAAAAATGAAACGCAAACCGAAGAAAAAAAAACATGCGAAGAAAAACCCGAACGCGAAACGAAATTTTTATCGATCACCAGCGCGACACAGAGGTGTGGCTGAAAAACTAATGGAAATTAATCGGGAGCTACGCCACCGCCGCCGCTCACAATCATATTACTGACCGTCGAAGTGCCTTGCATCGATTATTTTCTTTTTCCATTCGCAACGCCCGAATGTTTACATCGAGCTATACGTCGAGAGTCTCGAAACACTCACGTACTGTGTACTACGTAGAATTTAATGCTTTAAATCGGATTTTCATTAAGTCATTTTATCCGAGCGTTGAAAGCATTTCTAATCTTCCATTGGCGTTTTCTTTTTTTTTCCTCGACACAAACCAAGATACTATAGATTGGTTGGAAGGAATTCAGTAACTCAGACGGTTTTTAATCTATAAGAATTCGTACGCGCAACAATCTTCGAGGAGAAGAAATCTTATGTGTAACTCGAAGTCTGTCTATTGTGCAATTTTGTCTTGTATTTTTTTTTTACTATAAATAAGCAGCGCAACAAAGTCAAATTCTGCAGTTCTTCCGGCGAAAGATCGAAAAAATCCATCGTCGAATAACTATTCACCGACATCTTCCAAGCTCCGACGCTTCCGATATCGAAGTACACGACACTTGTGCATTTAACGATTTAGAATAAGATCTGTCATAATAGGCAATTTATTTGAAAAAAAAATATTAATAATTAATTAATGATAATAAACTTTTTTTTATCACTGTGATAGGCAATGGTATAGAGAAGCTACAAAAACGGCTGTTTTTTTTCTTTCTCTCGAACAAATTGGTCCCAAAATTCGTGATGTGATCGCAATCATTTTACTGTTTACGCGTTTTCTACGATACTGAGAAATTTACTTTAAGGACTTTTTTTTACTTTCGCAACTTTTCTATGCATTTTTTTCACTTTTTTCTAATAAGATATTGCCTCGAGTAATCCTTTTGATATTACGTATTGTAGATAAATAATGGAGAGTCTCATTGAGTCGGTGTGCGCTTGTGAGGATGATTAGATAGAGTGTCGAAGATAATTTGTGTTCGAATAAGTAATTTCACAATTTTTCTTTTTTTTTACTATTTTTATGTCTACGAAGAATGGTTCGTGTCTGCGAAATTCCGCGCCGAATTTCCACCTTCGAGATGCGGCTTTTTTTACAATCATTTTATACAACAATAATTACATAATGTAACGGATATATCTAAGCTACTTCTCATTTGTGCATATAATAGTCTATCGCCGTGGAAAACGCGGCGAATCCTGCGGCACCGAATAAACCTGCCTTTATTCCGCCTGAAAAAAAACAACACGATAATGTTTAGAACTGTAAGAAATCTTGCGTGTAAACTATATAACGTTGAGTCTGTATATCGTACCTCTCAGTCCTATCAAACCGCCGGTCAAACCACCGGCGTATGTACCGTTCTTCCAGTCCGTTTTCCCGCGGTACTGAAAAAAAAAATATATATCGTAAGATAAAACAAAAACTTCAACGACATCGAAATAACGAATAAATAATATTATACCGATTCTATGCTGCACTCGATGGCTGAAAAAACGCATCCTATAACGGCAAAATTTTTTGCATAACCGACAGTCGTAGTTTTCATTTCTCTGAACACTTCTCTCGCGGTCTGCTGTTTCTCGACAGCGGCGACGTTGGGATTCACGCTGGAGGAGAACAAGCCGATAGCGGCTCCCAGGCCAAACCCTAAAATCACGAAGACTCGGAGTAATGCGTGAAATATATGAAAGGTAAAATAATGCTCGAAAAAATTGCGCGAATCAATGGGGAAAAATTGTACCTAAAACACAGGCCATAATGCTCTTAAATGCGCAGCTTTCCACTGCTGACTCTATCATTTTTTCGTCGTCAGTCTTTATCCTGGCGGGTGTGAGCATCGTCGGTATTATAACGTTCTCTCTGAACCTGTGCTGACTCCCGACTAGGTACACAGCCATCCTGTCCCATTCCGCGTCACTCATGAAAACTCTTTTTTCACCCTCTGGAGCCGGAGGTTTTGGAACTTTCGGAGGCTCGAAGGACATCATTTTTTATTCGTGTTGTTGTTAACTTCAGTGAAGCATCGACCGTTGCACGATGCTTGGACGCGCTGCGCGAGATTTCTTTGTCGAGTTACTGAATGAAAAAATTATTGTCACTGGTAAGAAAACACTGTAGCACGAATCTCGACGATTCAAGAGGCTTGACGCGTAATTGAGAGACAATCAGTTGTTTGTATTATCGCACACGATGCTTAAATCCGGAGCGGACGAATCGTAGGTTATGCTGGTCATAACCTCGAGATTCACCGACGTGTCCGGCACGTTGGACTCTCGAACAATACAGACTATTACGCTCGACGCGGGCATAAGTTAATTCATAAAAATTAACTTAAAGCGGAAGATTTTTTGGTATCTCACTAGTAAACGAAACTCGAACGTCAACAGCAAAGCTCATACTCGCTCGCGATACGAAACGTATTTCCAGATAGACATCGCGGTCTAGATGGACATCGTTCCCAGCTGAGATTTTTGCTTCACTAAATTGGGTGGCCGTGGACCTAAGTCGCTATTTTTCTCAAAGTAAAAAAATGTATTTTTATTTATTTGTTTATTAACGGATTTCTCCTTGAGCAGTATTTAAATATAGATGTGTCTTATGACTACTTAGATCTTTCAATTCCAATGGAGAGACAGTGACATTTGAAAACAAGAACAATCAACACAAAGTAAATTATGCAATTTTGTAACAATTCGTTACTACTCGATGTCATCTCTCATTCTACCCATATGGCATGAAATATTTTGAAAACATTTCAGAAATATTTTTTATCCTTCAAATATTACGATACATTTCAGAAATATACTTAATCTTTCAATACATCTGAAACATTTCTGAAACAATGAAAAAATATTTTGAAAACCAATATTTGTAAACATTTTTGCGAAACATTTCCGAAAAAATTCAATGTAAGATTTTTTTTTAAATATTGCACAAATATTTTTTTTTGTTGCTAAAATATTTTCAATATAAAATAAATATATATTTTTTTGAACCATTTCAAAAATATTTCCGTGCTATGTGGTTACCATTATGATGAGATTCCGTTATTTTGAGCTAGAAAAAAAAAATACAACGTTGGTCCAAAAGTTTAAGTTTGTTTTGTCGACGATGTAGAATCTTTTAGCATCGCGTTTTTGGGATGTAGTGATAGGCGAGAGGCGTCCTTCGCGAGTACACACTAGTTGCTTATCCCCCCGGCGCGAAGTGTAGATAATCGTCCGCGAGTGAGACGGCGACGTAGCGAGGAAGGGATAGGCTATCGGATTGTAGGTCATTCGACATCACCTCGGCATGGTGGGGTTACCCTTCTGCCTTGTGGCGGCCACGAACTAACTGGACATGCAGACGGTACACCAGTCTCTTTCTCCTGCAGGTTCGATCCAGGTGATAGACGAAGCGCGGCTCTTGTCTCGCGCGTACATCAACACAAAACCATTCCGGCGAAAGTCAGACTGTTTTTTTTAATTCATCGATTCGTTGTCCAACAAACAAGATACTGAAAGTCGATTGAAGAAATTGATACAAAGTTCGGCGATAGGTGAAAAGGCGTGCAGTGCAAGTTTTCTTTCGTAGTGTCAGTGCATTAACTGGACAGCTCCTCGCTCGAAGAAATGACAGAGTTTCTTTGCCGTTGCCACGATCGACAGATCTTCGGTGTGCGGAAATAAAGCACCGGGCGCCAGTTGGGATGATGGGAGTTTTAATGAGCTGCTAACCGGCGTGTTAATGCGCGTGTCCTCAACGTCATGTCGACCAGCTCGTTGTTCTACAAGGACAAGTATGCCGTGAGTACAGTTTTTTTTTTGTCGATATATATTGTAAATTCGTTACTTTGTACCGTTGAATTTTCTCGCTCGCCACGAGTCGCCGTCACCGCATCGACAGGTGTTTTAATTTGACGCTCGATTAAGTAGAATAAAATAAATAAAAATTATCTCGTTTGCGCATGCGCCTTCGATAGATTTACACTTTACGACCGAAAGTTCAGACTTCGTGGGTCCCGAGTAGCGTACAGGAGATTATACTGTATATACAGTATATCTTGTGCGGCACAGCGTACGCTTCAGCACCTGACACTTTCACGGATGTTTAACCATTCGACCGTAAAAACTGGATACGCTAAGCCTCTCCGGCTCGAAACAGTTGCGTCGTTCCTCGAGCTTGTGGCGTCCATCATAATTTTCTCTATGGCAAATTATTAATGCTCTATTCGCCAGTGATAATAATAATGTGCTCGAGAATTGCACAAGAAAGCGTTTCAATGATCGATTCCTCTTCGGTGCATTCTCCGGTTACTGCGAGTAGCAATTTGGTATTTCGCAAACAGAGACAACGATTTTTTGGTGCAATTGCCATTCCGGTCTGGCTATTGGCCGCAACTTCGGAGAATCACATTCGCTTTCTTGCTTGTTTCTTTTGTTTTGTGAGAACGCGAGATGGAAATCTCAATTTTCAACTTTTATGAGGAAGCAAGATGAAAAATTCAATTTTCAACTTTTATGAGGAAGCGATATGAAAAATTCAATTTTCAAGCGATATGAAAATTTCAAATTTAAACTTTTATGAGAAAGCGATATGAAAATTTCCATTTTCAATTTTTTAATTTTTTATCCACACACGATATCACGATTTCACGAAAAATTTCACAATAAATCGGTTAAATGTTTTTGTTTTTAAAAAAGTACTTTGAAAAATCGTTTCGCTTTGTTATCGCTAGGATTTATAGTTTGTACCTGTTGCATTTGTCACTCGGACGGTGCAATTGCAATTCCGGGCTTCCTATCAGCGGTAACTTGGAAGATGCAAATTCTCTTTTTTGATTTTTATCCAAACACGATATCGCGATTTTTTTTTTTTTATTCAACAATGAATAGGTTAAAGATTTCAATTTTTCGAAAAGTCCCTCGACAAATCGTTTCGCTCTGGTATCGCTGAGATTTATAGTTTTTACATGCTCCACCCAGACGAGCGTTTCTGTTCGTTCAATAATTTACTTCACGCATTTACTCATTTGAAAATAAAATCTAAACATTCTTTCTTCATTACCGTTGAATTATTTATTCGACGATTCGAGCATCGCTGGAAAAAAAAACCGCATGTAGCGTACTCGTGAGATCATCGAGGTGATATAATTGCCGTTATATTTGTCATTCGTGCACAATATGCGTCGCCACGTACTTACTCGAGGCTATAATAGTATCACGCATTCTGCACTCGGGGAAAAAAAAGTAACGATATAAAAGCTTCGCCGATCCAAAATAAACACCGCCCGACGAGTTATCGTTTCGGTATCTCGCAAAGACGTTCGAAGTCCGATATACATATCTCGAGTCATTTCTCAACTATGGTGAAATCCAGATTCACCCAAAGTGTCAATGTTTGTTCGAATAAGAGCTAGGCAAATATTTCACAAGTGGCGGAAGTGAAAATGATAAAAGGCAGTTGTGTCTCAACCGGAAGATAAAACTCGATCGATAGGTGCACCAACTGTGCCGCGATAGATACACTACATATCTATACATATCTATAGAAAATATATATAGAAAATCCACTTCACTTTCTAAAGCGGATGAACGATGAAGTCGTTCGGGTCGAGCGCGTGTATAATACTACAGTAGAATCTCGGTTATCCGAATCGATTGGGGTTGAGTCCAGTTCGGGTTAACGATTATTCTGATAATGGCAATTTCAAGACGAGAAATAACATCCGGAGTTCATCAAAAAGGGAGCAAACGATGTGCCGGTCTCGCTTCTTAAGAATGTACAATGTTTATTTCTCACCATGAGAACATTAGGGGAGACCGGGGCAAAATGGCACAGCCGACAAAACGAGACAGTGAGGGCAAAACTCAATTGTCTAATAATTTTTGGATGCCCCATTTTGTCCCAACGATACATCCGGATTCTCAAACTCGTTTTGCCCCGCGTACTGCTATCGCCACCATCCCAAGGTTATTGGAGAATTGCGTTTTGCCTCGTTATCCCGTTTTGCCTCGGTGTGCCATTTTGCCCCACTCTCCCCTATGCTTCGGCTTGGAGGTGGAAGTATTGTTCGTCAAAGACACAACGCACTTGACAGCAAAAGTATTGTTTAATCAACAATAATTTTTTACTTGAACGTATATGAATATCTCTATATGAATATCGCTTCGTAAGAATGTCCAATGTTTATTTCTCATCGTGAGGACATTAGGGGAGACCGGGGCAAAATGGCACAACCGACAAAACGGGACAGTGAGGACAAAACTGAATTTTCTAATAATTTTTGTATGCCCCATTTTGTCCCAACGATACATCCGGATTCTCAAACCCGTTTTGCCCCACGTAGCACCATCGCCACCATCCCAAGGTTATTGGAGAATTGCGTTTTGTCTCGTTATCCCGATTTGCCTCGTTATCCCGTTTTGCCTCGGTGTGCCATTTTGCCCCACTCTCCCTCTATGCTTCGGCTTGGAGGTGGAAGTATTGTTCGTCGAAGACACAACGCACTTGACTGCAAAAGTATTGTTTAATGAATAATCATTTTTTACTTGCACGTATATGAATATCTCTACGCGTCCCAGTCGTCGGACACTTCTATGCAGATTTGATTTATTCGAAATTTAAGTATTGGAAATCCAATTTGAGACTTTTAAGGTAGTACAGTAGAACCGCGATTATCCGAGCCTCCGCGTTATCCGACGCACCCGACTCATCCGAGCCCTCCTCGTTAACCGAGGTGTAGGCTCGGATTATACGGAAAACTCGGATAAAACGGATATAGCAGAATGCCCACGCGTGGAGAAGTCTGTAACTGCTACATTGTTGCATACGCGGTGAAACTTGTATAAGTTTGCTGCGTCTTTATATTGCGAGCTGTAAGTACATCAGTTTCGATTCTTGAGTCAATGGTAGAACATCCCGAGCAGAAATTTAATCCGGTCAGAATCCGGCCCATACTTGGCGAGCCAGAAAATCAACTCCGGTCCGGATATGGCATATCGATATGGCCATGATCCGTGGTGTAACGCTCATGCAAATCCGGCCCTGATCCGGCATCAGGATCCGGTCCAAGTTCAGGCCCTGATATGGGCCTGACGTGGCCCGGATCACGCACCATTCCTCTTTTTGACAACAAAATTTACAAAAATATTACACTTACACTAAATTCAGCCGGGGGTTCAACGCTTTATTTCATTATATTTTATTATACCTTACTAATTCTCACATTTTTATATCGGAAACACATTAGTAATTTATTACCCAGTTTGGGGCTTGAACCCCGGTCATCTAAGTTTGTAGTCGGGAACCAACCCACTCGGCTATTCAGAACTTGCGAATAATATTTTGGAACTTGTATATAACGTATGCTAGACATGCTGAATATGTGGATCGTCATTTAATGACATAAGATTCAATTGTTATATCTCTGTTTTTATGTTTGTGAGGTATTGTACTTATTCAATCAATTCAGTTCAATCAATTACTTGGCTATTTCTAACGGTCAATTGTTTTGTTAGAAATTTTTTATTAAAATATGTTGACAAGTTGGGCCAATGAAGGAAAATGTTTCCTTTTGTCGCTACGATATAGTTACGGCCTTTGATCTTATAATTCTTTATTGTCGGTAGGGTAACTATCGTCCATAATTGGGCCCGGGCCGTGAACAATAAATTAAATAAATAAGTAAATAATTTGTTGCTGATGTCGAGTGACAAGAAATTATATACTTTACGTTTCGGTGACTTTCGGAGTACTCTTTAAAATTAAATACTTTCTATCAACCGTTGGACTAATAGATGCTGTCATTTTAACCAAATCTAGAATCGGAATAGATTATTTCCAGATTTGCACCAGTCATATTTCTGCTAATATTACGTTATAAATGATAAATATACACGGGAACGGCTTCTTAGGTATGTGTTAATTTATGTCTTATTCTTGTTGTTAAATTTATGGGTTATCTTTCTTATAGATCGTGTGTAAGACATTATTATTATATTATACACATATATATTATATTATTTTGTTAATATATTTTGCAGACTATTTTACATCACAGAGGTCATGCGACAGTGAGAATGATTTATGAGTTGAAGACACTAGAAATTTTTATATGCATCGGCCATTGGGAAATGCTTAATAAAAAATTACATAGCGGCATTTATAAAAATAGAAGCCTTATATACGAATAAGCGCCTGTTTGATATTGCCAATGTTGCCGGGCCTGGTAGTCTGATTGCATTCATACTCGCTATGCGGCTCTAGCCAGTCAAGGTAGCAAATAAAAATAATTCAAAAAATGTTGTATGACAATTATAAATGCCTGATCCTTTCCTGACTTGGCCCTGAACCGAAACAAAACAAGTTTTAGCGATCCGGCAAATGAAATGAATTTCATATCAGGGCCGGATCCGGCGATGTCCAAGATAACACATCCGGGTCCTTTACTGCAGCCGGTAATGGCCCAGTTCAAGGGTAAATCCGGCAAATCTGATGACGCTTGCCTTATTGGTACCTGAACTGGTGCTCATCAGGCAATAATGCGGCAGCCTCTTCAGGCTCGCCGGACTGTTGCCTGATGTACACCAGCGTGCCTTATTGCACCCGGAAACGGCCTAATTCCGGTAGATCTCCGGCAAACCTGATGTCGTCTGCCTTATTAGTACCTGAACTGGTGTACATCAGGCAATGGTCCGGCGAGCCTGAACAGGCCGCCGGATTCATACCTGATGTGGACCTGATGAAAAATATGGCAGCCGGAAAATTTTTCTGCTCGGGATCGTGATGCGTCAAAAAAGGTAACAAGTCGTAAATTAACTAATAACGTTAATGTTTATATGAAGTGTGCTTTTTTAAAAATATATAATAGTAGTACAAGTTTGAATTGAGTATGTTATCCGTGTTATCCGAGTTTTCGCTTATCCGACGTACGCTCTCCCCGCATTACCTCGGATAAACGGGGTTCTACTGTACTTGCGGCACAGTCCCGCCAAACGTGAGTTTCAGACAAAATTTCGAACGCTTCTCGATGGGATAAAAATCTGAAAAAAATCGAGTATATGAGAGGTGCTGCAAAGATTGTTCTTGTGAAATAATAATTCCAATTTGTCATTAACAAATCGAAGATAAAAATGATTATTCAACAAATTATCCGGAAACTTAACTATTTTCCTTCATAAAAGCAATTCGTTTATTTTTCTGAATACGTGTGAATTTTTTCAAAATTTTTTGTAATTCATGAAAATTGCGTTTTTCACAGCTTGAACATAGAAAAAAACGCGATTTTCAAAAAACGCGACGATGAAGTAACATCGAAATTTTGCGCCATGGTTCGGATAAAGGAAGTTGCAGTTCGAACGCTCAATTATCCGAACCATGACTCCGTTTATTAGAACGCTCGGTTATCTGAAGTTAGCGCGAAAAATTATACATTGTTGCTCGCCGCGGCAAGAGCTGCGTTGAAGCGAGTTGGAGCGCGCTTTTCCTCTTTCAGCGTCAATCCGCTCGCACACCGGCTTTCCCGAGCAGTTTCACTCACGACTGTGCTGTCGAATAGCGCGCATCGGAGACGAGTTTCTAGCAAATCGTTTGAATCGCCTTACATACGTATATCACACTGAACCGACTTCGAGATTTCGCTGCTCAAAAGCCCTTAGCTCGCGCCCGGCAATTAAACGAATGGGCGACTCTACTTCACAGAAGTCTTGAGATAAGGGTCCGATATCGGAAATATGTTATGAAGTTTAATAGGGTAGGGTAGAGCGGGGCAAAATGGGGCAACGGGGCAAAACGGGGTTTTGGGCAAAACGTAATTTTCCAATAATTTTTAGATGTCCGAATTCGCCCTATCGGATACATTAGGCTTTTCTGCCCAGTTTTGCCACCTTGTCCGATCCAAAAATGATTGGAAAATTTAGTTTTTTCCCGTCTTCGCTAAAATAGCCACATTTCTTGCGTGCAATACGGGCGGAAAATGGCCTATTTTTGACCGATGATCATTACTAACCTGTGCGCACGCGCAGTACAGTTCCATTACTCCCTAGGGAGTAATAGTACTCATTACTCCCTCTGCAAGCGCTATTACTCCCGGGGAGTAATGGTCATTGGCGAATATCACGATTTTGCGACGCAAGAAATGTGGTTATTTTAACGAAGTCGGGAAAAAAATATCGTATGCGACAAGGGAGGAAGTGCGTTTTCACCTCGTGTGAATTTCTGCCCTCGCTCCGCTCGGGCATCAAACTTCACACTCGGTGAAAACACGCACTTTCCTCCCTTGTGGCATAATATACTATTTGGCCAAAAACCCCGTTTTGCCCCGTTGCCCCATTTTGCCCCGCTCTCCCCTATAAGTCAAGGTGATGTGGCCACTCGTAAGATCTTCTACTACACTCGGTGCGAAAATGGTAGTTTTACGCACGCTTCGCATGCCCAAAACCCGTATTTTCACACCTTGTGAAGTAACATTTTATACGACACTTCTGCGAAATAGTATTTTATGCTACAAGGGAGGAAAGTGCGCCTTTTCACCGAGGGCGAAGTTTGATGCCCGAGCGAAGCGAGGACAGAAATTCACATGAGGTGAAAAGGCATACGCTATTTTTTTCCTGACTGTGCTAAAAAGTGGCCATATTTCTATGCCTGGAACGGGGGTGGAAATTGGCCGATTCTTGACCAGCGGGAGAAAAAGTGAACTTTTCCTCCCGCTAAATGGCTTTTCCTCCCGCTGGTCAAGAATCGGCCACTTTCCACCCCCATTGCAGGCATGAAATACGGCCTTTTTAGCGTAGTCGGGGAAAGAAAAATTTGCAAAGTCACAGTCGTCAGAAAAAGTTTTATCGGACTAGTATAGTAAATTACTGTTAACGTAACAATGAAACGGCGCTGCCATGAACACAATTTTTATTATATGTGGATACAATATGATTGTACCGAATAGTATATTGTGCAACGAGGGTCGAAAGTTGGCGATTGCGACGAGTGTGAGGTTTGCGGCCCGAGCGAAGCAAGGGCTGCAATCACACGAGTCGCAATCGCCAATTCGACCCTCGTTACACATAATATTTTTTGTTACAAGTGCATGAATCTGCGGCACTTGGAATGGCAGTCGCGCGAGACGAATACTGAAAAGTGAGATTATGAGTCCAGGGACGAAAACGTCGAAAGTAAACTCCCAAGGGACGAAAGTGAACGAAATGCGAACTGCGCATGCGCGACTCTGTCCACAGGTTCACAAATGGCATGCAATGGGCCATTTTCGGCTCGCAAGACTGCCATGTAAAGTGCCGCGATTCATGCACGTGTGACAAAAAAATCATAAGATTGTATGTGCAAGGGTCAGTACGATATACATGTTTGCCACGGACCTGGAAAACCTGAAATACCGGGACATGGTTGCCACGGAATTCTCCAACTGTAATTCCCTGCCTTTTCCCGGTTTTCCAGAACAAAAATTTAATTTTTCCCGTCTATCGATCGGGAGAGGAAAAGACAGTTAAAAATAACGTAATATATAATATATGATGATTCTTAATATATTAAACTCAATTCGCAATATTAAAAGGTCCCACCGAAAATAACATCACAACATAGTCATATATATGCTGTATATAGTCGACAAGTTTGGAAAACCTAGAATACCGGGAAAAGTCAAAGAATTCGTTAGGACCGGGAAAAGTCAGGGAAAAGTCATGGATTTTTCTTTTGAACCCTGGAAGTTTTTTGAATTTGATGGTTTTCGTTTAATGCCATGCCAGTGTACTTTTTTCGTTACAGCAAACTTGTCGACTATATATATACAGCATATATATGACTATGTTGTGATATTATTATTTCGGTGGACCTTTTAAAATTGCGAATTGAGTTTAATATATTAAGAATCATCATATATTATATATTACGTTATTTTTAACTGTCTTTTCCTTTCCCGATCGATAGACTGGAAAAATTAAATTTTTGTTCTGGAAAACCGGGAAACGGAATTCCAGTTGGAGAATTCCGTGGCAACCATGGATATACCACGCGGCCATATCTCCCGGATGACATGGCCAATACAACCGTTTTCTTTTTAGGCCTTAGTTTGTCTGTGTACCCCAATTCCACCGATAAACATCCGTTTTCACTCGGATCGTCTCGAAACCGAGAATGAATTTTTAAAGCGACACATTCGCCTCGAACACCGAAATAATCCTCCCGTTTAACATACAATAACGAGAGATTAAAAGCCCGCTCCATAATTTCGCAATACGAAACGCGATCGGGATCAGCAGCAGCCTCGCGAGTCTACGAACCAGAAATTATACAGCAGCCGCCAGAGATCCGTCCGTGCGCGGTTGCCTTGCGCGAGGGAACGCGGAGAAACTAGTTGGGTGATTCATTTTTTTCATAATTTTTTTCGTCGAACCCTCCAGGCTCGCGTGTGATTGGCATGCGATGATGCAGCAGCCAGCAGCAGCGATATACAGCGACTGTGCACACTGTTACGCCTCTCCTTATATTATTATAGTGCTCCTGCATCTCGCAATGGAGCTTTGCCGATAGCTTATATCTATATATATCTATATATATATACATATATATACATAAAGTAAAATAAATGGACGGATAATTCGATGTTGGCGAATGTGGAAGACACTTTGCAATGTGTTTCGCTGTACGTGCACGCGTTAGGATCGGTCATGTTTTTTCTGCTCATTGGAATTACATACTGTGACGAATGACTCTATATAGATCGTTCAATATCTCATCATCGATCATCGAGCGTGCCTCCATCGGGCTATAATCGTCATCGTCGTTGACTCATCGTCGACACGAGCGGCTCGCGTACAACGGGAGTTGCGAGGTAAATGATTTTTTTTTTCAAAATAGGCATCCGCCTTATCGCCAACGTAACTCTGCTATCGGATGAAAAATCGGCCAGGTAGGATTGTGGCTTGTAGTTGAGCTCCATCCTGGGTGTGCGAATGCACGAAGTCTCGTTGAACGATTTGCGGGAAAACTGGCAAAAGCGGGTCGCGAGGGTGGCGCGAGATCGCACTTTGTGGAAAAAAGTGAATCGTGTATAAATGGCGATATGTTACAAGGTTGATTGTTATAAGTTCGCGAGAAGTTCGTTCGGGAGCTCTCGAATGCCCAAGAATTTACGCAACTCAGCAGCAATTAGCCAACCCAGCAGCCTCGAGTGTTTCATTTTTTTTCTCTGAAATTTTTTTTTTTATTCCTTCAATCATAAACGTGGGTGTACGCGATGAAGTGTGGGCGTGCAATTATAGCGGCAGTTTCGTTCGATAATTGTCGCTGCTTGCCGCTGGGCCGCAAGTTTCGGACTTTACGCTTCGACGATTCGGACGAGGAAGTTTGGACCGATTTAATGACGGTAGGGCAAATGCAAGCCAGTATTTTAATTCAAATTGTATTTTCGTTTATATTTCCCGACTTCTCGGCTGTCAACCGAGCGAACTTTGTCGTCGAAAGCCGGTGCGCACTCGTGCGTGCGAACGCCGCTCCCGAACAACCGTAAGAGATTTATGCACCGTGCGTAAAACTAGTGGTACGAGGCTGACGACACTTCTAAGTAAACAGCGCGATTAATATCCACCATTTCCTTTCTCGTGTTTTTTTAAATCCCCGTCGGGCCATCAGCGTATCTTTCTTTATAATATATTTATATTATATATTTTATAATATAAAATATGATACACAAATGGACTAGCACTAACGATCCTCGATATTGAATTTTTATGAGAATCGATGGAAGCACTTAAATTTGATAAAAAATCGATTTTAAAAATTTTCACCCAAAATAACCATGACTCAAGGAAATAAATCTTCGTAGTGAGGCGCAAAACACCAAGCCTTGCTGACACAACATGCTGGCAATATGCACCTAAGAATTTTCCGCATTGAATGCTGGCAAAAACATAGGTAAATGTGGACGCACATGACGCAATTTTGCCACCATCCCATGCGGACATACGCTGCCTGTTTGCTGGCGGGTTCTTGGCGAAATGCTATCTGGCTAATGACACTTCTAAGTAAAGAGCGCAATTAATATCCACCGTTTCCTTTCTCGTGTTTTTTTTTTCTTCTAAATCCCCGTCGGTCCATCTCGCACGGAACTTATCCATTATATACATATAATAAAAGCCGCGTAACTTACACAAGCGGGAACTGCGGCTGCGTTCGTTTCACCGTTGCTCACATGTTCGTTTCACCGGGATTTCTCGACCGCTCGCCTCTAGGCGGCTGCGGAGCTGTATGCACTTGTGGTTTTTCGTAAAACCCGTTATGTACGTATATACAAGTCATAATGTTCTGCCCGGCTTGGTCTCTGTAACCGCACGAAACTACGGATCTGGTCTACCATTTGTATTCGTATTTGTTTATTGCGCGGCCCAAGAGCCAATGCTCCCGATAATAAACCGAGGCGCCTTTTAATTAAGGGAGTTCGAACGTAGACTTGCGTGCAAGAAGATTCATGAACGTTTCACCACGATTTATTTTATTCACATTTATCACTGTTAAATTCTTCACTGTTATAAATATAAAGCAGCGCTTCCAACGGACTTTCATCGGTACGTCGTCACTTCTCTACATGGCGTTTCTTCTACATGCACAGAGTTACCATATTTTCAACCTTAGACAAAAATGCTGGCTCCATGAGCAAACGTAGATCGGTAAGGTAAGCGGCCCAGTTTCCGCCACCTTCAATTGTTAGAGGAAACGTTTTATAAAAAATATACGTATAGCGACATTAATCGAGAGTAAACCGCTCTTTAACATGCCGTCAATTTCCTTTGTATTTAACGTATACTGTATATACTTTATTTGTTTGGTACAAATAAAGCATTCTTTTGTTAAACGATTGTTTGCTTCAATTCATTCAAAATTTGTCGATTGATACAAACAAATATGTTGGACCAACAAAATATACCTTTGAACGTATGTCACAGCGCATTTGCTCAATCCAAACATTTCATTTATTCAGTGTATATTTTTTATAAAATGTTCCATTTAAGGGGAAGTGAAATGAACTTTTCTCAAGGGTGCTATTTTTTGTTGAGAAAAAAGCAAATTCGAAATGGACACGGTAATTTCGCGTCCGGCCCGAATTAATTATTTTTTTCAGAAAAAATTAGCACTATTGAATAAAGTTAATTGAAAAATTGCAACAATCTCTCTCTTGCACGCACAGCTCTTTCACTTCCACTTAACAATTTAAGACGACGGAAACTAGGCCGCTTACCTTACAGAGTGTGACAGTGCGTCTGTGCTTCTCACTGACTTCCATATGGAAGCGAAGCTTCTCTGCGACCTCTATTCTAGTATTTGGAAAACTTTACACAGTTAAACGATGTCAGGACGAAGTGGAGACGCGTACGTCGAGCGTAGACCAATTGTCTGTTTTAACGACCCCTACCATCGGTATGTGGCCGAAGGAAATCGGCTTTGCACACTGAGAAAAAAAATCGGGGATGGAGCGAACACACATGAGAGGTTGACCCAAACAAATATGATTGGCTCAAGGACGATTTAGGTGGCTTAACCACCGAGAGGTTAGGTTAACAACATAAGGTTGGCACAACCTCGCGGTGAGGTTAAATACGGCGAAACTCATGGTGAACTTGAATCAATAGATCTCATCGAGGCTGAGCCAACCCCAGTGAGGTTGATTGATTCAAATTGAGGATGACTCAACCTCAACGAGGTCGATTGGTTCAAGTTCACTATCAGTTTCGCCATATTTAACCTCACCGAGAGGTTGAGTTAACAACGTAAGGTTGGCTCATTCTCTCGGTGAGGTTAAATACGGCGAAACTCATGGTGAACTTGAATCAATAGATCTCATCGAGGCTGAGCCAACCCCAGTGAGGTTGATTGATTCAAATTGAGGATGACTCAACCTCAACGAGGTCGATTGGTTCAAGTTCACTATCAGTTTCGCCGTATTTAACCTCACCGAGAGGTTGAGTTAACAACATAAGGTTGGCTCGTTCTCTCGGTGAGGTTAAATACGGCGAAACTCATGGTGAACTCGAATCCATAGATCTCATCGAGGCTGAGACAACCCCAGTGAGGTTGATTGATTCAAATTGAGGTTGACTCATCCTCTCGGTGAGGTTAAATACGGCGAAACTCATGGTGAACTTGAATCAATAGATCTCATCGACGCTGAGCCAATCCCAATGAGGTTGATCGATTCAAATTGAGGTTGACTCAACCTCAATGAGGTCGATTGGTTCAAGTTCACCATCAGTTTCACCATATTTAACCTCACCGAGAGGTTGAGTTGACAACATAAGGTTGGCTCAACCTCTCGGTGAGGTTAAATACGGCGAAACTCATGGTGAACTCGAATCCATAGATCTCATCGACGCTGAGCCAACCCCAGTGAGGTTGATTGATTCAAATTGAGGTTGACTCATCCTCTCGGTGAGGTTAAATACGGCGAAACTCATGGGGAACTTGAATCAATAGATCTCATCGACGCTGAGCCAACCCCAATGAGGTTGATCGATTCAAATTGAGGTTGACTCATCCTCTCGGTGAGGTTAAATACGGCGAAACTCATGGTGAACTTGAATCAATAGATCTCATCGAGGCTGAGCCAACCCCAGTGAGGTTGATCGATTCAAATTGAGGTTGACTCAACCTCAATGAGGTCGATTGGTTCAAGTTCACCATCAGTTTCACCATATTTAACCTCACCGAGAGGTTGAGTTGACAACATAAGGTTGGCTCAACCTCTCGGTGAGGTTAAATACGGCGAAACTCATGGTGAACTCGAATCCATAGATCTCATCGACGCTGAGCCAACCCCAGTGAGGTTGATTGATTCAAATTGAGGTTGACTCATCCTCTCGGTGAGGTTAAATACGGCGAAACTCATGGGGAACTTGAATCAATAGATCTCATCGACGCTGAGCCAACCCCAATGAGGTTGATCGATTCAAAGTGAGGTTGACTCAACCTCAATGAGGTCGATTGGTTCAAGTTCACCATCAGTTTCGCCGTGTTTAACCTCACCGAGAGGTTGCGACAAGCTTCTGTTGTTAACTCAAACTCTCGGTGGTTGAGCCACCTAAATCGTCATTGAGCCAACCATATTCGGTTGGCTCAAGCGCTTGTGTATGTTCGCTCCATCCCCGCTTTTCTCTCGGTGCATATAAAGAAGGCACATAACCAAACAGTACGTGGCCGACCGATGTGACCTGTACGGTTATCGGCACAACAGAACACCTCCGTATCGGTTCAAAAGAGTATCACCGAATATTGATTAGTCGAGATGATTTTTCGTCCACTAGCCTGACAACAACATTTACAAAATTGGCCCGATCGTCGTGACGAATCCGAACTCACTGTTGCGAACATAAACGCACCTTTGTGAGTGCGCGGTATCCATGAGGTATACCAGTTGCGCTGCACGAGTAATTATAGAGCCAGTTCGTACGTGACGAGACGCGTCTCGTCACATTCGAGTTGCTGGCGGAACGCCGATGTCGTGTATAGTGTAGCGGTTCCTCGACGGCTTCGAGAGAGAGGAACGGTGATGTACCTTCAGGCTGCATAAACTCTCACGATAGTTGGCTAGAGACCGTATCACTTTAACCCTTCAACGATCAGTGGCTCGACTTCACGTCGCAACGCAGTTTTCCTGTACACGCAATAAATCAGAAATTTCATACCCACATTTAGTTGCATTTTTTTTTATGTTTTATTTTTCAAAATTGATGATCATGCGCAAAATTCGTTAAGAAAATATGAAATGCGGCGGTTTGTAACAAAACAATGTACATTTTTTTCAAGGGTACCGGAACTTTAGCGTTCAAAGGAAATGGATAGGAATTTCTCGTCGTAATGCAATTTTCTGGTATACACAAAAAAACAAAAATTTTATATCTCCATTTAGTTGCAATTCTATTCAGATAATTTATTTTTCAAAATTTGTCATCACGCGCAAGATTCATTTTCCTTCGTTACGGACATATCAAATGCCGCGGTCGATAACAAAGACTGTAATGCAATTTTTAATTTTTTACAAGGCTGTCGGAACTTTAGCGTTCAAAGGAAATGCGAGCTCCACTGTAAAATTGATAGACGGGATGGCCTTCGTTGAACAATTACAGTTTTAGCAACCTAGAAAAAAAATAGCATTACACTGAGAAAAAGGATGGTATTTCCTACTATAACGAATAGTTCCCAGAGGGGACGTCTATATAGATAGTTTGTGATAGTATATACTCAATTGATTAAACTATAATTATAGTTACAACTATAATTTTTGGATATTGTAACTGTAAAATGTGGACGTCCCCCCTAGGAACTATTTACTATGTATGTTTTTCCCAGTGTACAGTTTTTATTACCAACCGGGTACGGGATGGGCGGGAGAGAGTGTGTTTCAAATCACACTCCCTTCAGTGATTCAATTCAAATTTGAATTGAATCATATGCGTAGCTTATTAATGACCTAAAGTCAATTCTACGAAATCGCCTCGTTCCGTCGGTAAAACAGGAAGGTCCAGCAGCCCCTCAACCATCGTTTACTTTTCCATCGAAGATAGCGTATCGCAGTCCGAAATGGCTTAGATTTCCAAATCGATGAATATCCTAATTTAAACTCTCCTAAAAAAAAAAGCTTACTCGACTAAACGAATGCGTCGACTATCCGTGGATGTTTCTCATACGCATGTGTTAACCATCGCCCCAACCTCGCTCGATAGCGGAAAGTTCAAACGACTCTTGCTAGTCGACGTCTCGGCCTTTTAGTTGATTTTCTTTATTTCTTAGAAGTATTCAACCAAAATTCAAGTGCATGTCTTAGCGCTTATGGCTAGTGTTACATACCCGTAACATTTAAATTTTATGCGTAGCATATTAATGACCTAAAGTCAATTCTACGAAGTCGCCCCGTTCCGTCGGTAAAACAGGAAGATCCAGCAGCCCCTCAACGATCGTTTACTTTTCCATCGAAGATAGCGTATCGCAGTCCGAAATGGCTTAGATTTCCAAATCGATGAATATCCTAATTTAAAAACTCTCCTAAAAAAAAAAAGCTTACTCGACTAAACGAATGCGTCGACTATCCGTGGACTATAATCCACCGATGTTTCTCATACGCATGTGTTAACCATCGCCCCAGCCTCGCTCGATAGCGGAAAGTTCAAACGACTCTTGCTAACCGACATCTCGGCCTTTTAGTTGATTTTCTTTATTTCTTAGAAGTATTCAACCAAAATTCAAGTGATATAATGACATAATGTCAATTCTACGAAATCGCCTCGTTCGGTCGGTAAAACAGGAAGGTCCAGCAGCCCCTCAACCATCGTTTACTTTTCCATCGAAGATAGCGTATCGCAGTCCGAAATGGCTTAGATTTCCAAATCGCTGAATATCCTAATTTAAAAACTCTCCTAAAAAACAAGCTCACTCGACTAAACGAATGCGTCGACTATCCGCGGACTATAATCCGCCGATGTTTCTCATACGCATGTGTTAACCATCGCCCCAGCCTCGCTCGATAGCGGAAAGTTCAAACGACTCTTGCTAACCGACGTCTCGCTCTTTTATTTCTTAGAAGTATTCTTTATTTCTTAGAAGTATTCTTTATTTCTTAGAAGTATTCTTTATTTCTTAGAAGTATTCTTTATTTCTTAGAAGTATTCTTTATTTCTTAGAAGTATTCTTTATTTCTTAGAGCACATCAAAATATTTATGGCTAGTATTACCAGTATTACGTTCCCGTAGCATTTGAATCATATGCGTAGCATATTAATGATCTAAAGTCAATTCAACGAAATCGCCTCGTTCCGTCGGTAAAACAGGAAGGTCCAGCAGCCCCTCAACGATCGTGTACTTTTCCATCGAAGATAGCATATCACAGTCCGAAATGGCTTAGATTTCCAAATCGATGAATATCCTAATTTAAAAACTCTCCTAAAAATCAAGCTCGCTCGACTAAACGAATGCGTCGACTATCCGTGGACTATAATCCGCCGATGTTTCTCATACGCATGTGTTAACCATCGCCCCAGCCTCGCTCGATAGCGGAAAGTTCAAGCGACTCTTGCTAGCCGACGTCTCTGCGTTTTATTTGATTATATAATTATTGGATAAGATTGTAAGTGGCCGAGAGTGAGGCCGGGGCACGCCATACGCGTAACTCGTTGTACTGGCAGCTCCGCAGCTCGCAGACTCCTCCGGCGGTCTGAGATACAACGTATCGGGAATATACGGTGTGTTATAGTCGGACGCCTCCGTCCCGCGCGCAGCCCCAACGGGGGTGAAAGTCTTATGTCAGAGACATGCATCTTATTATGCCGGACAAGCGAGCGGCCCACGCAACGAGACGAGCCTCCGTCGACGCCGCCGGTGTCGCCACCGTCGCCGCGGCGCGATCTCCGTGCCCCGCAGAGACCTCTCCATCGCTTCTGCGACTCCCACGGAAAGTTATTTCCTTCTCGATAAACACACCAGAGGCCCTCTCACCGTTCGCCCGCTCTCCGCCGGTGATGAATGGCGATTCACCGGATGGTCTCTCGGCTTCACGGCGATGGATACTTCGCAGCGTTCTACAGTTTAACCTCGCTTATCCTAACTTCGATCAACCGAGCCTCCGCCTTGTCCGAAGCACCCAACTCATCCGCGACCTCCGCGTTAACCGATCACTGTAAAACAAATATGTACATTTAATGAACCGGACTGGAAGTTTTTTAGGCAAAAACTGGCGCATTAAATTTAACGTACAATTGTGATGAAAACTTATACTTTTTCATTGAAATTAAGATAAATTATAAAACAGCACCTTTATAGTAAAATTAAAGTAAATTCTTAAAAATTAAGAATTTTAAATGCTTTTATTATACTGAACGTTATTTTTTTCATCGCAATCGTACATGGAATTTAATATACCAGGTTTTGCATAAAAACTTCCAATCCGGTACATTAAAGTTCATACGAATTTTTTTTTATAGTGGCGAGGTGTACACCGTTAAAGAAAATTGTTAATTTAATGCACCGAACTGAAAGTTTTTAGGCAAAAACTGGCGCATTAAATTTAACGTACAATTGTGATGAAAAATTAATGAACTTTTACAGTGAAATTAAAGTAAGTTATTGGATTCAAAGTACTTTCATAGTAAAGTTAAAGTGAATCATTAAAAGTAAAGTATTTCTAAAGTTTAAAAAAATATACTACACGTTACTTTTTCATCGCAATTGTACACGAAATTTAATATACCAGTTTATGCATAAAAACTTCCAGTACCAGTAGATTAAATTTCATACGAATTTTTTTTACAGTATAGGCTCGAAAAATACGGAAAACTCGCATAAAATGGATGAAGCAGCGATGCCCACTTGCGGAGTCGTCCGTAAAAGCTACGCACGTAAACTTGTACAAATTCGCTGCGTCTTTATGTTGTGAGCTGCAAATACAACGGTTCCGATTTTAGAGTCAATGGTTTATATTTATGCCAAGCGAATATTATTTAAAAAAATATATAATAGTAGTACAAGTTTGAATTAAGTGGAGACATATTATTTTGCCGAAACTACAATTGGCCGAATCGTCGTGTAGCCCAAAGTCATGGTTCCGAACGCATTTCATCCGAATAGTCAAACTTCCGAAACGTTACTTTTCCGAATGGTCAAATTTTCGAATCTTGATTATTGCGAATGTTCACTTCGGCGAACGTTACTCTTCGGCAATAGTAATTGAACGAACGTTATTCCTGTGAATCGCCATTTAACCGAACGTCATTTCTCCGCAATGGAAATAGGAGGCTTGACGTTTAAAGAACCTTAAAATTTTTATGGTTGTAACGAACTCTAGAAACATCCAACACCCAGAAAATTTTTTTATTTGACGGCCACCGTTTATTAAGATTAAGTAAAATATTTATTTGATTTAAATAAATATTTATTTGATTTAAATAAATATTTATTTGATTTAAATAAATATGTATTTAAATAAAATAAATATTTTACTTAATCTTAATAAACGGTGGCCGTCGAATAAATTTTTTTTCTGGATGAACTGAAGCAAATAATTAAGAACTTCGGCAATATGACGTGGTTCCGAATTGAGTATGTTATCCCTGTCGTCCGAGATTTCACTTATCCGACTTAGGCTCTCCCCACATTACCTCGGATAAACGGGGTTCTACTGTGCACACAGATCCACCTATCGATCTCCGTTCTCCTCGGTATAGAAAACAGACGGACTCTGCCCGCTGCCGGGCAGACGGAGATCGGGTGCGTTCGAAAGGTATTCGATATATAGCACACGCACTTGAAGCATTACGGCGCATATACACGTCTCTATACTTTTAGTACGATGAGATAAATCATTGTGAGAAATAAACGCACGTTAGGCTTTTAATATCCAAGCGTGCGGGATAGTTTCGACCGGATTGCTGCGGGATCGTTCCTAACATTGATTCGATGGCTCTCGCGAACATAGACGGCCGCGCAATGGTAAAGATAGATTCGCAACGTGCGGTTATTCACACGGTGGAGAGAATGGTTTATGGATTTTCTTGGCAGGAGCGCATCGGGCGATAAATAATGAGATTTTTTTTTCTAGAGTTATTTAGTCGAAGTCGTAATGCGCGTTGTAAACGATGTGCGTTGTAAACTAATGATTCTATTTATTTGCTCGGATGGTGGCCGGTGTATTGTGTGCTTTGTGTACACTGCAAAAATAAACTGTAATTTAATGCGCTGGAACTTGAAGTTTGTTTACGTTACTTACATTAATTGAACATTAATGTACTTTTTTTTTTGTAAAATTCAAATACCAGACATTGAAATTACAAATCTTTTGCCTGAAATTTACAAAAAATTTCCATTAAAAATACAAATTTTACTGTAAAATTGCAACGCAAATGTGTTTGTTAATTTTAGAAACAGTTTATGTGAAAAAGCTTCCAATACCGTACATTAATTTACAAACGATTTTTTTTACAGCGTAGTTACTCTGTTAAAAAAATTGTAAATTTAATGTACAATTATGATGAAAAATTAAAGTACTTTCATAGTAAAATTAAAGTAAATTGTTAAAAATAAAGTATTTCCAATGTTTTTAATATACTCAACATACATTTTTCATCACAATTGTATATTCAATGTAATATACCAGTTTTTGCACCCAAACTTCCAGACCGGTACATTAAATTTCATACAAATTTTTTTGGCGGTGTATTGCTACTAGCGCGTTACTGGTGCGTTGTGCCTTATGAGCGGAGAATTTAACGACTGGACTGGCTATCCAGAAAAACGCAAGGAAACACTGTAAAAATAAATTGTAAATATAATGTACTGGAACTTGAAATTTGTTAACATTACTCATATTAATTAAACATTAATGTACTTTGCTTGCAAAAAAAAATGACCAGATATTACAATTAGAAATCTTTTGCTTGAAATTTATAAAAATGTTCATGAAAAATACAAATTTTACTGTAAAATTGCAACGCACATGTGTTTGAAATTTCAGAAACGGTTTATGTAAAAAAGCTTCCAATACTGTTCATTAATTTTCAAACAAAATTTTTTTACAGTGAATTTTTTAACTTCTCGCAACGCGTGCGAATTCAGGTGGGTTAAGTGGCAAAGTGTTTTCCCAATGTGTACAGAGCGATGCACGGGCGTAGGAGTATGAAAAATGTTTAATGGGCGATGCTGACAGTTGTTATGTTACTATCGAGAAATTCTTCGAGTTTCGTCATCGGAGCCTCGCCCGTGTAAATATACGACACCCGACGAACTGGCGGCCACGCGTTGTTCATGCTGATTCACGAAAAGGCTACTTCTTTATGTGAGTTCTTCACACTATCATTCGTCACGCGGACGAACATTTTTTTCACTTTTGACTCTCGAAGACCGACATTCTTTTACGCTTCATTGTTTCTTTTTTTAACATTCAAACTGCCCGGGTTTAAAAATGCTCGGGTGCTGCATACATTTACGGACAAGCGCGCTCTTCATGCTGAAGTAATTCCAGAATTTTTTTACCGATCACCTAAAAATTTCGTTAATTTAATCTTAAGGTTGTTATGTCGCGAAAGAATTCCAAAGTCATGTGCATAAACTTTTAACATTGTCGTAAAAATGAATTCAAATCTACACTAAACAAATAATCTGCTCACAAGTAATCGGTTCAATCTAATTGCAAAAATCTTCATAGATACTCTATTCTTTTTTGTAAAATTATCGATGCAAATAAAGTACCACATATAATTTATTTATTATGTCATATAGACGCTCATGTCTATGACTCCGGCGTACCGACATAGCTACCTTAAGTGCAATAGGAAAAGAAATCTTATTGATAATGTTATAAACTTTTACAACTATTATCTTATTCTAATTTTATACCGAGTGAGAGTTATATAATGAGTACGGGCTGAGCCCTTCAGCCCAAGATTTTCTTTGGTATTAGGAAAGTTTTTTAAATCATAGGTTACGATTAAAAATAGTTGTAGATATTATTCAGTTATTCTATCGTTGTCCATTAATTCTAATTGCTGATGAATCGTGTGTGTGGGTGACCTCAAATTTAAATACGAACTATAACTATGTAATACAATTGTCTAATATTATATATAGGTAGTATCTCGGAAAGACCGGTTTTTTTTGTTTTTTTTAAGCTTTCAGTTTTAACCTTTACGGTCACCATCTACGAATCGGCTTTCACCAAGTTTATTTTTAAACTAAAAATATACTTACATGTGACGAGAGGTTAGAATATTTGCCTACTGTTTGCAAAGCTGGAACAGCATCCATGTACATAAAGTTTTTTGAACCTTGTATGGTGTTTTTCACCCAAAGATTACACACATTTAAAGATGAAACAAAAATGTCGTGCCCTAAATTTTTATTTCGCGAACGAGATTTTTGTTTTATCTCGAAGCCACCGAACCAGGATTACGGGTTTCAATTTCATCCCCGGTAAGCCTCGCTCCGTCGTCCCGCAAACGGGAGATAGAGTTTCTTGACGGAATATTCGAGTCGCTTGAAATTCGAGGCGACACCGAAAAATGTCGCTGTTCGTTGCCACTTGGATTTTGCAACAAAGTGTAACGATCGTGGCGTAGGACGTTCGTAAAAAGTGGCGCCTACAATCGTACACCGTTCAATCGTGCCCTCGTTCGTTTACGTGTTCAATATGCAACGCATCAGTAAGTTTGCAACAACCATGCCTCTTTTTAAGCATAAAAACAATATAGATGTTCGTAATAAATTTTCTTCTACGTTATTAAAAAAACACTTCAAGGTATGTCTGTGAATTTTTACAGATTTTTTTTTGACTCATTAACTCTGATTCGAATCGTTTGAAGGTTACGTCTTGGCAAATTCTAGCCCCTCGTTGAACAAGGATCCGGAACGTAAAGGGTTAAAGTTGCACGTTTGGCGAGTGTTACAATGAAGTGTGCTAAACTTACTGGTGCGTTACATATTCAATACGTAAACTTTGGATGCCGATGAAATGGGCGTTTATACACCCAGATCAAAAATTATTTGACGGCTACCGTTTATTTGGTTTAAGTAAAATATTTATTTAATAAAAATAAATATTTATTTTAATTAAGTAAATATTTATTTAAATCAAATAAATATTTTACTTAAACCAAATAGACGGTGGCCGTCAAATAAATTATTTTTTTGGGGGTTTAGTTTTTGATCCGACAATTATATTTAATTACCTACAATATAAAAAAAAAAAAGTTGTAAATTGAAATTTTCATATCGCTTCCTCATAAAAGCTGAAAATTGAAATTTTCATATCGCTTCTTCATAAAAGTTGAAAATTGAAATTCGCGAAGCTTCTTCTATGAGGAAGCATTGTCTGTATTTTTGGCTTCCTCATAGAGGAAGCTTGGCGAATTTCAATTTTCAACTTTTATGAAGAAGCGATATGAAAATTTGAATTTTCAACTTTTTTCAACGTCAACGTCTTAGACTTTTATGCAAAACGGCCGACCGGTTCAGGTTCAGTACGTAAAAAAATATAACATCGTCACGTTTCACTTTGTCGAATCTGCGTTTGGCGCGAAAAAATACATGGAAGTATGCGCTCCTGAATTTTTTTTTTGCCTTTTCGATTTTTATTCCAGAATTCCTAGTGATACCTCTTTATCTAGCTTTTTAATCCCGTCATATCCATCGTCTTGTGTATGTCTTGCTGTTGATCACGATAGGCACCTGGGTTTTCCCGCGATGCCATCGGAATGCAAAGAAATCGTTGTTTACAAATACCTAAAATCATTCATTTTTGCAATTTTGGCTATAAAAATGCCTGGTAAACTTTTTGGTTAGTTGTCGCTCCGGGACTGTAATTCCATGTATTTTTCCGCGCTGATCACGAATCTGACACGTATTTTATTCGCAGACGAAAATTTGATCCGAAAAAAATGCGTCTTACAAAAAAAAAAAAAAAATGCATGAAATTCGAAAAATTCAAAATGACATAAAATTTAAACGGTTCGACCGATTCTTGCCAAATTTAATAGGGAATACGAGTCCATAATAGCTTATTTATGTACAAATTTGTAGCCAAATATCTCGAAAATTGTAAAAGTTGGAGTGAAATAGATATTTTTTGAAAAATCGACAATTTCACAAAACCGAAACCGCTCGACCGATTCGTACCAAATTCAATAGCGAAAATTGTTTGATGTTGGCCTACTTCTGTAGAAAGTTTCAGCCCAGAATCTCAAAATTTGCGAAAGCTAGAGCGCGAACACACTTCTTTCAAAAATTTCCAAATCTCATAAAATCTGAACGAATGTTTCAATTAGTGCATAAATAGTAACAAACAGAGGCACTGAACTGCTCTACGTGTGAGCCAAATTTCAACCCGATTGATAAAACCGTTCTTGAGTTATAGACGATTGAATTTTGGAGGCCTGGCACACACACACACACACACACACATCCATCCAGACATTTTTTCTAAATGTGATTTTTCGATGTTTTCGAACATTCTGAACACGTTTTCATTAAAATTTCGAAATTTTTTTTTTTCACCAAAACAAAGCTTCCTCTATGAGGAAGCAAAAAAATGATAAAACCCACGCCAAACCAATGCTTTTTTTGTTTTCATTGATTTTAATCAATGAAAACAATATAAAATCAAATTGGCCGCATACCATTCTCTTCCTTATTAAAACACAAGGAGATTCATGTGTGCCAAACCCCATATACTGCTCATAGGACCATTGTACATAGAAGAAACGCGGGGGTGGATATCTGGCCCAGTCATGAGTTAGAGGGTAGAAAAAATTATACATGAAATCTAGGGTTAAAAACGAAAACGGTTATGAAATTCTCGTAACGAAAAACTTTTTTATGATCCGTTGTCATTCATCATACAATATAGTTAATATATTATCATATTTTTATATATATATATATGTATATATATATTCTTTTCATGAATGTATTTAAACATACAATTTGTTTCTGCAATAACGAACGAGTGTACGATCTAAGGTGCGCCTCCATAAAAATGTTCCCGAGACTCGGTAAAAGATTCTCAATAAAATTCAGCAGGCTACCGATCGTTGACGGTCTCCGAGTAATTTAATCGTTCGAACGACGGTGTCTCTGTGTGTCTTGCGAACAAAAATAAAAGTCGCTACCTCGCGACTGTTGGGATACGGTCGATCGTCCGATATTTTACGGTCGGGATCGAGCCCCGTTGGGAAGCTAAAAGGCGTGCCGAGAGATTTTCTACAGTACCACCGGGTAAAAGTGTATTATGGTCGAGGAATAGTACACCGCTCGGTTCTATAGATATATATCGTCGGGCTCGGGAAGTAGCGTGGTTACTAGACCCGTGGTAAAGGTCGCGGGACGAACACGCTCCGGAGTGCATTATCGCTCTACTCGCTAAGTAATCTCGGGAAAGGCCTTCGACGGTAACGTAAGTACAGCACGAGCGTAACGCGATTTTCTGGTCTCCGGAGAAAACTCGAATCGGGCACGTTATTGCAAAAAAAAAAAAAAAATTACGTTTCAAAATTGCAACACAGACTGTTGCGTAAAATTGATGTTGTTTTTTTTTTTTTTTTCTATGTATTTTCATCGCTAAGGAATCGCTGAGTTTGCGTACCGGAAGTGTTTGCGGCGACGCTGACCGGCTGGTAAGGTCTCTTCGAAGTAGAACGAGATCTCATTCGGCATTGCATGTGTGAACGATTGAAGTAATGAATATCGTAACCGAGGCTTGCACGCGGCTGATTATGCATGGTGGCCGCGCTCAGTGAAAACCGGGAAAACCGGGAAAAGTCAGGGAATTTCAAAATTGGTCAGGGAAAAAGTAAATTGTCGCCGGACCTTCTATAGATAAATAAGAAGTACATAAAACGGAGCCTTAAAAAAAAAAAAAAATTTGAACATTTTCAAATAAAAAAAAAGGATTAAATGTTAATATAATAATTAGACATTTACATTTGCATCATTAATTTTTTTTGATTATAAGTCGTCAGAAGTTTGGTCAGGGAACATTTTTAATTGGTCAGTGAAAAGTCGGCATTTTTTTGCGGGGAAGGAAGGGCCACCATCTTATGATAATGATGATTCGTTTTTTTCATTACTTTAGTTATTCGGGACGGTTTGGAAATTAAAAAGAAAAAATCGCCTTCCTGATTTTCTTCGAGACTGTCGATATTTTGGACAAAACCGCATTTGGATTTTTTAGGCAGTAGATATAGGCATTAAAACCGAATTTGCCTTTGATCGACTCATCGACGGTGTCGGAGAAAACGGGGCAGATGGTTTTCAGCAAAGAAAAAGAATGTCGAATTGTTAAAATGGATCTTCAATTTTACAAAAAATTGGTCATACATGATAGATAACTGGATGGATAGGGAAAGTGGTTTTCAGCAATAAAAAGGGAAAAGAATATCGATTTGTAAAAATGGATCAGACAATTTATGGCCGTTTAAATTAGTTGAATTAGAATTGAATAAACGTTGATTTCTCATAAACGTTTCAATTGCATTAAATCGAAAAAATCGAACCTACAATTTTACAAAAAATTGCTTACACATGATAGATAACTAGATGGATAGGGAAAGCGGTTTTCAGCAATAAAAAGGGAAAAGAATGTCGATTTGTAAAAATGGATCTCACAATTTATGGTCGTTTAAATTACTTGAATTAAAATCGAATAAACGTTGATTTCTTATAAACGTTTGAGTTGCATTAAATCGAACAAAATCCAACCTACAATTTTACAAAAAATTGCTCACACATGATAGATAACTAGATGGATAGGGAAAGCGGTTTTCAGCAATAAAAAGGGAAAAGAATGTCGATTTGTAAAAATGGATCTCACATTTATGGTCGTTTAAATTACTTGAATAAAAATCGAATAAACGTTAATTTCCCACAAACGTTTGAGTTGCATTAAATATTTAAAAAATCGTACCATTAATTTTCCTAAAAATTGCTCACACTTGATAGATAGCTAGATAGACAGGGAACGCGGTTTTCAGCAATAAAAACGGAAAAAAATAACGAATTATAAAAATGAACTTTGCAATTTATAATCGTTTAAATTACTTGAATTAAAATCGAATAAACGTTGATTTCTCATAAACGTTCGAGTTGCATTAAATCTAAAAAAAAAATCGTACCTTCGATTTTACAAAAAAATTACTCACACGCTAGATAAACCCTATGAAAGCGTTGGTTCTTCTCGTATGCCCCCTGCGAGGTCTGAGCGTCATCCATGCGTGGAAGAGAACACTGTTTGCGTTATGTACGGGGCGCGTGCATACCACGGTGAAATCCTACGAGCCGTTGCTGGCTCGGAGGAGGAACACGTCGGCGCGGTGTGGCATAGCCGGTTGGGAAAGAGTACGGTTCCGGTGGTAGCCGAGCTATTTCCGGTCGGACGTCGTCGCACCGGCAACGCGTCGATGTAGTCCTCACGTACGCTCCGGTACCGCTATTTAATAGAATTTAATAAAACCGACCGACTGCCGACTCTGATGAAAAACAATGAACGTAAGATAAAAAGTAGGCAAACCTTCGTGGAATTTTTCGTTTTATTGTTAATTGTTTAATCAATTATTTGTTTACACAAGTGAAATGAACGTAACAACTGAACAACTGAAATGAACGTAAAATAAAAAATAGGCAGTCCTTAGTTGAATTTTTAGTTTTGTTGTTAATTGTTTAATTAATTATTTGTTTACGCAAACACTATAATGAACGTAAAATAATAAATGGACAAACCTTCGTGGAATTTTTAGTTTTACTGTTAATTGTTTCATCAATTATTTGTTTACACAAACATTAAAATGAACGTAAAATAATAAACAGGCAAACATTCGTTGAATATTTCGTTTTACTGTTGAGTGTTTAATCAATTATTTGTTTACGCAAACACTGTGCGAAACAATGTTCGTCTATATTCTTACGACGTTTCGTGCCTTGAATCGCGAGAAAATTACAGTTTTAACGATGCATCTTAAACTCCATTATTACAGCGCAGCTTATAGTCAATTAAGGACTACATGCTGCTGGCGACGAAAACGCGCAGCTGGTTACTCAATGCCGCATCGAGACACTCGAGAGAGGCTGCAAAAACTCTCTTCCGAGTCCTTGCCTGTGTCGAGCCTCGCTCGAACTATCGTATTCCCATTCCCGAGCTTCACTGGCTACATAATACGATGTTCCCACTCTGCTTCCGGACTGATTTCCACCTGTAATTGGAAACTGGGTTTAAAACGCATGTCTGTCGTTCCCATTGTTATTTTATTAAGATAATTTTATAGTGCGATGATGTATTTTATATATCATCGAAATATTTTGAAAGAAATTCATTTTCGAAAAATTCATTTTTAAAAATGTGAAACAAATTAAACCGTTTATCCCTTAATGTAGAAATTGACATTATCGACTCGGGACCTGAACGATAATTTAGATCAACTACCCGATTATGTGTACAGGTAATAGCCTCAGGTGCTCGCCGGTTTTTGCACAGGACGATAACGCAGCGCGCTTGGGGTGGAAATCCACCCCACTTTGGAGTTCCCGTTAGAGGCTTGTGTAATGGATTTTTTGTTGTCAGAACTGTAAAATGTAGCTTACTTTTATGTAATTTGGATGTATATAGTCGCCATTTTTTAAAAATAATTTGATTGATTTTTTTTTCTCCATATTACATAGTTAGGAATAGACTTTTTGAACGAAATATAATGAGACTATTTTTTGCCTAATAGCCCGGTGTGTCCGCTGTACAATGGCATTTGAAATCAGAAAATCCGGACATTTAAGAAAAAACTATCATTTGTTTCTCAATAAATCTGATTTTTGTAAATTTTCCTAACGTTTTGGGCTTTCAAGTGTGATTTTCAACCCCTAAACTTTAATAAAATCAAATTTGCCGCAATTCACTATTTTCCTTATTAAAAATCGAAGCAATTCATGTGTGACAAGCTTCGTTTACTGCTTATAGAATCTTTGTGCGTAGGAAAAACGCGTGCGTGTATATCTATCCCCGGCGTAATTTAGAAGGTAGAATAGTATATTAGTTGCATGAATAACGATTGCATGAATAGTGGTGCTTGGAATGGTAGTTTTGCGAGATGAACAGTGAAAAGCGAGGTTATAACTTTTACTCCCTAGGGACGAAAGTGAAATCCCAAGGGACGAAAGTGAACCAATCGCGAACTGCGTATGGGCGGCGCACTTTTTTTATATTCCTTTGAAATTAGCCACTTTCGGCCCGCAAAACTGCCATGAAAAGCACCGCTTTTCATGCACCCGTTTCCAAAAAAATGACACATGAGTTCTAGGGTTAAAAACGAAAACGGTCATGAAATTCTGTTACCAAAAAACCAGCTTTTTTTTGTTTTTTTATGATTCTTTGTCATTCGTCATTGATCAAATTTTTTTGGAATGCTTGAACGAATCGAAACGTTTCAATGTATATCATATCAATATATATAAAATAGTTAATACATTATTGTATTGGTATATATATGTATATTCTTTTCACGAACATATTTTTAGAACTAGTTATTTCGCCAAACTCTATCTGAAAAAACGAATCCCCTGTTTTTTAAATTTATCGATTAATCACCTCAATAAAATTATTAATTAATAATGGTCAAAGTCGTGAATTATGGGCCGTCCGTTCGACAGTTTCAACGTTAAATCAGCTCGCCATATTCACTGACTTTCACCGTAACTATTTCGACCCGCAAAGTAAATTGTAGCGGCAAAAAAGAAAAAAGTCTTTTGACGGGTCAAATTTTGAGTCCATTCTACGGCAAATCTCTCTACTCGGAGCAAGAGCGCTGCGTCTCGCTCGAGTCCCGAAGCCCCGCAGTAGAGGCCGCCTAGCCGCGCGACTAAGGCCGGAAACTTGTATACACACTATAGACCGTCGCCGTCGTCGGTGCACGTGGGTGGTGTTGCGAGCTGGGTGCTACTGACCGCTTGACTGGCTTAAACGAAACGTTATACGACAGTAAACCAACGCGTACGGAAGTCAACGTGCCCGAGCCGATGTTATCGAAACGAAACACTTTTTTCCCTCCAACGAGTCCAACGTGGATTATTATTCTTTCGCCTCGTCGAACGGGATTACGCTCGTAGCGGTCCCGAGGCGAAATGATAATCTCTGCATAGTTTAGTAAGAGGCACAGATACATCCGCGGCCGCGAATCGAAAGGGCGTAAGTCGTGTCGCTTTAACGTGGCAGTTACGCCCTTTCTATTCTCAGTCGCCGATATTGCGAGGAAACATATCGCGAGTGTACGCGACCGTTCGGTCGTACGATAAACATTACAGAACACACGTGCGGGCCTTATAAGAATTATTTAAACTCACGTGGCAATTATGCATTTTCACTGAGCCTTCGTCGCTCTCCGGCACACCCATTCATTTTAGTCATCAGCTGAGAGCGGCTTTCTTTTTCAAACTCTTCGAGTACACACGCGTTTCGTAAGATCTTGCCGTATATTGTAAGGACTTCACTGGATGTATGATGCGATATAGTATATGTATATAGTATAGGGTAGAGCGGGGCAAAATGGGTCAGTGAGCAAAACGAAAGTTTCCAATCATTTGTGGATGTCCCATTTTGCACTGTTGATACATCCGGATTGTCTGTCCCGTTTTGCCCCATTGTCCCATCCAAAAATGATTGCAATATGGCGTTTTGCCCCACTGCCCCATTTTGCCCCGCTCATGTATATGGTATATGTATATGGTATATGTATATGGTATATGTATATGGTATATGTATATGGTATATGTATATGGTATATGTATATGGTATATGTATATGGTATATGTATATGGTATATGTATATGGTATATGTATATGGTATATGTATATGGTATATGTATATGGTATATGTATATGGTATATGTATGTGGTATATGTATGTGGTATATGTATGTGGTATATGTATGTGGTATATGTATATGGTATATGTATATGGTATATGGTATATGGTATATGGTATATGGTATATGTCTATGGTATATGTCTATGGTATATGTATATGGTATATGTATATA
The DNA here is from genome assembly GCA_917499995.1 of Ichneumon xanthorius. Classification (NCBI taxonomy): domain Eukaryota; kingdom Metazoa; phylum Arthropoda; class Insecta; order Hymenoptera; family Ichneumonidae; genus Ichneumon; species Ichneumon xanthorius. Next base: position 2,675,777 of record OU824205.1, read on the forward strand.
GTATATGTATATACACGAATGGCCTGCATACATATATGAATGCGAAGGGTACGCGCTAAAAGCATTGAACCACATTTGCAATTGCACGGCGCCGGCTCGAAATTTCTACCGCTAGGAGAGAAACGAGAGACCTGTAATTTTTTTCCGGCTCTCTCCGTACCTACCTCGAATGATCGCGCATTAAAGATTTCAACGGGACTTTTTTTTGTTTTTGTCTTGTTTAGCGAGACATACCTTCCCGCTGACGAGGACGGAATAACATTAAAAGCTAAGGGGGGTTAATCGGATTATTCGAAGGCTGCATTTTGGATGACTTCTGGCCAACATTTTTTTTTACATTTTAAAATTTTTTTAAAGATTTTTTTTATCGTTTAAAAAAGATTGATACAGGTTTTTAGTTCGATCCTTTGAAAGGGCTGGTGTGCAGATTCCAATCACACGTGGTATTTTGGACTGCTGTGTTTGTCAGACTCTGCGTGACAAGAATGGGCTAAGGTTTGAACCTTAGCCTTAGGTTTCAATAAAAAAAAATTCCTTCCAAAGTTACAATATTTATAAAAAAAAAAAAAAATTAAACACTTGACATTGATGAAAGTGCAGATTAACCGCCGGTCTCCGTGGACACGGTGTGACCAAAGAAAATGCATCGCTCTTCGTATCGCGAATTATTTGAAGCGAGACAACTTAGAGAAAAAAAAAAAATAATGATAATGATTAAAGTGTCGTGTCATTTCAGGATTAAAACTAAACCGGCGCCAGACGCGCCCCCCTTTTTCTGCGCAGCCAAGTCCGCAGCGTACAATTGCAACCACGTGACGATCGTTCGCTAACGCATGCGAAGGTCCTGCAAGTGCAAATTACAATGTACACAATGTCAACCGTCGAACGCGGCCAGCCTAGAACACACATTAAAACCGAAGTGTTTTATTGCACGCTGCTCGTTCGTCACAATTTTTTTTTTTTTTTATATCTCGAGCCGGATATGCCCCACATGTTTAAAATCCGCTACGCCGAGGGAAGAGTAGGTTACCGAAACGGGGGGTGAGAGGGAAGCGAAGCATAGGATTTCTGCGACAGCGAGTGTGCAATATGTGTAAAACATATTTTGCCGGAACGATAATTTAGCTCGGCTCGAACATCGGACGGCGATTTAATGGCATGTGAAAGGCCGCGGTCGATAATAAAAACCAGAGCTGGTCAAAGTACCGATAATTACTTAAAGTACTAAATACTAAGTACTGCTACTACTTTAAGTACAAAGTAATTCCAGTACCGAAAGTACTTTAAGTACAAAGTAATTTCAGTACCGAAAGTACTTTCAGTACAAAGTAATTTAAGTACAAAGTAATTTCGGTACTTAAAGTAATTTAAGTACAAAGTAATTTCGGTACTTGAAGTACTTTAAGTACAAAGTAATTTCGGTACTTAAAGTACTTTAAGTACAAAGTAATTTCGGTACTTAAAGTACTTTAAGTACAAAGTAATTTCGGTACTTAAAGTACTTTAAGTACAATGTACACTTTCTTCTTAATTGCGATTTCGTTCGTAATGACTTTTCGATGTGTGTCGACTGCGAAACAGGATAGAGAAAATAAATACTGCACAAGTCGTCACATGAATAACTTTGGCAAGACACGTGCGCTTGCGGTAGTCTCGGGCTTTGTTTGAAGAATAAAGGAAAGCATTTCAGCTAGCATATTTACCGACGGAGGGGGAAGTCATGACTCTAGTCTCATTGCTTCGGTTTTACGGGTGTCCGTAATAGGCTTGTGTCTCTACAGAGGTAGAGACACAAGCCTATTACGGACATCCGTGAAACCGAAGCAGTGACACTAGAGTCAATAGTAGAATGAGGAGCAATGAGATAGAGATCTGTCTGTTTGTTAACTTTAAATATTTACGTACCAACGAACTTTCTCATAGAGGAAAGCTATGAGCAAAGTTGTCATAAATGTAAAAGCCATGTGCTAAAATTACTTAAAATAATAAGTACTAAGTACTGCTAGTACTGTAATTACAAAGTAATTTCGGTACTTCAAGTACTTTAAGTACAAGGTAATTTTGGTACTTCAAGTACTTTAAGTACAAAGTAATTTCGGTACTTCAAGTACTTTAAGTACAAGGTAATTTTGGTACTTCAAGTACTTTAAGTACAAAGTAATTTTGGTACTTCAAGTACTTTAAGTACAAAGTAATTTCGGCACTTAATTACTGTCCGTAATGGGCTTGTGTCTCTACAGAGGTAAAGACACAAGCCTATTACGGACACCCGTAAAACCGAAGCAGTGACACTAGAGTCAATAGTAGAATGAGGAGCAATGAGATAGAGATCTGTCTGTTTGTTGACTTTAAATATTTACGTCCCAACGAAGTTTCCCATAGAGAAAGCTATGAGCAAAATTGTCATAAATGTAAAAGCCATGTGCTAATTGCTTTGCACCTTTTTATATTTAACATTCCAAATCGGAACATTGATCCAAACGTACTTGGGAAGAAAATAGTACAAGTACTTTGGTATTAGTATTTTATAAAAGTACTGAAAGTACCGAAAAGTACTTCGGTACTTGAAGTACCAAATAACGACTCATGTACTTTAAGACATTCCCAGCCAGGGTGTAGTGTGCCCAACTTTGATAAAAATGATAATGCTATTTTTTCAAGCCTGCTGAAACTTTAGCGTTGAAAGAGAATGGAAGCCCTCTGTAGAATTCATTGTCATTCAATGGCATTTTCGCTCGATTTTGATGTATTACGGCTCATTCTCTTCCTTGAAAGATGCTCTACGAATTCACCGTCTAGATATCAGATAGTATTTACCGATTAGAAATGGCAGCGTTTGTTCATGACGCAATTTCGCCGATGGATAAACAAAAGCCTGTCATTTGTAAACGAAAGATACTATCGAATATCTAGACGGTGAATTCGTACAATACCTTTCAAGGAAGAGAATGATCCGTAGTACATCAAAAGCGAGTAAAAAATTACGGATTATATTCTTGGAAAAAACTGAACGAACGTTAGCACAAACCAGTTAATGTTTTTGCAAATCCATTGCAATTAATGTTTTTCTAGATTAGGGACATCTGCTTTAATACAAAGAACCATCCACTATAATCAATAAATGCGTAAGAGTTTCTAAAAAACACTTTAACAATGTAGCACTCATTTGACCAGTTTGAAACGCTTCAACCTCTTTAATGGCATAATGAGCTCCTTATCGGTGTCCGACGCTCTGTCCATAGTGTGCAATTACAGTGCGAGGCATGATAATGTTTGGGGTCGAAATTAAAAACGTAGGTTTACGAGTGCAAAGCTTGTCTATAATTAACCGAACAGATCGCGAGTCCTTTGCGTCCGAACACTGGTGGAAACTTTGGTAAAACTGGGTCACGGGCGAAACTTTTCACGATTCTCGTTTAACAGCATGTGAATTACCGCGGTCGGTAATAAAAACTGTAATAAACTTTTCTCACGGAATTCTGACATTCACGCTCAAAAGAAAAGTTTCATCGAAAGCCGACATGATATCCGTTTTCGATGTGACTTTTCTTTTGACCGTACATGCGACAACCCACGAGAAAAGTTGATTACAGTTTTTCATACCGACTGAGCCGTTACTAGAAAAAAAAGTAAACTTGCTCTGCTAAAAAAAAAAAAACTGGTATATTAAATTTGTTATACAATTGCAATGAAAAATTAATGTTCGGTGCATTAAAAACATTGAGAATACTTTATTTTTAATAATGTGCTTTAATTTTTATAATTTACTTTAATATCAATAAAAAAGTATATTAATTTTTCATCATAATTGTACATTAAATTTAATGTACAAATATTATGTAAAATCACAGTATTTTCTAAGTAATTTAAAAATACTTTGAGTATTATTAAAGAACTTTTTTTAAAAATACAACTTTTTGATCATTTTTTTTACCATACATTCATTTCACATAAAATTTGTATATTATATTTAATATACAAGTTTATGCATAAAAGCTTCCAATACCGGTACGTTATTTTCCATGCAGACATTTTTTACAGTGCAGGATGGACGGACAGGGAGGTGTTTCATAAGCTTTTAAAGCCTACATCCGATATATTTTCTGCCACCGATCGCTAGTCTTTCCCTCATCTTGCACCTCGACCCGTCGAAAATAAAAATTCCCTCCGGATCCTCGAAGTATTTTTCAATTGTTGCGATTAACATTCCAGAGCGCGAGAAAAACCGTTTCACCGGTCTCTGCAAAACCGTCATAATTACCATACAAATTATCTTTTCGCAATATGAATTATTATAAACACCGGCTTTCTCTCATGCCATATTCGGCGACCCGGCTCTCGGCTTTCTTCTTTATCCACCGAGGCTTTTTGTCCGTCCGTCTGTTCGTCGTCTTCGTTTCATTGAACGAACCCCCGACCCGCTGCCGTCGGAATAAGGCTTCCCGAGCGGCGTTCCCGTACCCTTTTTGCATCGCGAACTGGGCGCGCAGCGGTACAAACGCTCCGGCAAGAAACTAAACCGTAAAGATATATCGTGCGCTGCTATAGCCGCGGTCTCTCCCAGGATTGCGCAGAAGCTACTCGTTTCGGTGTTAAGCTGACAATCCCAATTATCTCAATTAGCGCGAAGGGTCGTTGGACGCCGCCGTATTTTCCCCTTTTCCTCTCTTCTCCTCGTTCTCACTATGTGCAGCGTAAACCCCGGCATACATTGCGACATTGAGGCAAACGTACCAATGGCCGGACATTTAAGGCGACATCCGCCTTCCAACCCAATTTTCGCTATCATGCATCGATCATTTTCGCAAATAGCGGTAATCAATCTCAAGGTTCGAGTTTCTAGTTTTCAAAACACATCCATTGAATACTTTTGCAATATCTTGAAAAATATTTATTCACGCAAAGGCTGGGGAATGTAAACGTACCAGCGGCTGCACAGCGGTTTGTGGATGTGTTCCGATCTTCGCACTCTAGAAACAAGCGTGTTGTCAAGTGCGTTGAGGTAGTCCTTGCGAATAGTGTTCGCTTCGCATAAGTTTCAGAGAAATGGGACGGAATTGCGAACACTTCTGGACGGTGTAAAAATCTGGAAAAAAATCAAGCATATTAAGGGGGCTGAAAAGATTAATTTAGCGTAATAATAATTCCAAAATTTTATTAACAAATTGATGAAAAATTTAATTGTTTAACAAATCTCCCGGAAACCTAACTTTTTTTCATGATAATGATTCGTTCACTTTTCTGAATACGTGTGCATTTTTTTAGATTTTAAAATTCACGTTAATTTTTTTTTTATGGGGAAAATGTGTAGTCACGAAATTCAATAGTCTACCAGTATTGAAACAAAACTTCATCGGAATTACAAGCCAACTCTACCGGAATACAAGGCTACCGACTAGCCTTGTATTCCGCTAGAGTTTTATTTTGATTCTGGTAGAATTTTATTATTTTCTGGTGCACTGAGAAAAGGGATGATATTTCCTACTATGACGAATAGTTCCCAGGGCGGCCGTCTATATAGACAGTTTGTAATAGTATAAACTCAATTGATTACACTATAATTATAGTTACAACTACAATTTTTGTTCATTGTCGTAACTGTAAAATGTAGACGTCTCCCCTGGGAACTATTTACTATGTAAGCTTTTCTCAGTGTAGAGTTCTAATATGGTAGAGTTGTAATATGGTAGAGATTTTAGTAGAGTTATTAGAACTGTCTTTGTTGGTAGAGTTATTATCCGGTAGACTTGTTTTCTGGTAGAGTTGTGAGTGGCAGAGACGTAAATGTGCCCCCAAAGCAGAGCATTCACGGAGATTTGCCAAAGTAAAAATTTGATGTCATCCAGATATCCTCAGGGTCATCAATTACATTATTATTCACGCATGGTCTATGCCGATCTTTTGCGTGCATATCAATTACTAATCGTAGATACTATTTTAACAGTAACTGCTATCTTTTAACCATCGTATTCGTAATAAACTCAAGTCTGCGGACTACTTGTCCGGTAACTGGGACGTGTCCACTCACTGCTACGTTTGCCTCAGCAGCGATCGTCCGTCGCGATAACTTTTCAACGCTCTTCCAGCGAACAAAATATTTCCACCCATTAAAGATACCGATAATTTACGGATAAATAAACGCCCACTCGTACGAGTATGTGCCAATGGGTCGTTAAAACCAAGATGGCTCTCGCGCGGGAAGACTAACTTTTACACACATTAAAACTATCCGCACTGTGCTGATACGACTCGTCGAATTATCGTCGAAAGGTTAAAATCGTCTCCGTACATGTGAAGATTATTTAATCGCGATCGAACCGACGGGACAAGTGTCGCGCAGATTCCAATTAGCAAATTGCTGGAGGCCAATTAGATCCCAGTGGAATATATCGTCGTGCGATTCTTCGAGTCTGTTTCGCAATAAACGATAAGGATATTAGCCTCGAGCGACAGCAGTCCCGAGGGTATATATATATGTATACCAGGATACTGTTGTCGCTCGGCAGTTTCGCGTCCTCGCCGTCGGTATTTATTGTTACATCGATGTAACAGGGGGTCTTTCGTATACTGTTAAAAAAATTGTAAGTGTAATGCATCGGACTGGGAGTTTTTATGCAAAAACTGGTACATTAAATTTAATGTGCCATTTTCGTTAAATATTAATGCACATTTTTAGATTGTACTTTAAAGTTAATTATTAAAAGTAAAGTATTTCTAAAGTTTTTTAATAGTACATTTCGATACGAGTGCGAAAAAACTTTTTCTGACGAGTGTGAGTTTGCAGCACGAGCCGAAGGCGAGTGTTGCAATCACACGAGTTCAGAAAACGTTTTTCGCACGAGTATCGAACAAAATTTTATTTCACAAGGTGTGAAAATGGGGGTTTTCGCACGCGAAGCGGGCGAAAAAACCGCCATTTTCCCACCGAGTGACATAAAACGTTTTACGTTAATTTTTCACTACAATTGTACATGAAATTTAATATACCAGTTTATTCATAAAAACTTTCAATCTCAGTACAGTAAATTTCATGGGAATTTTTTTACAGTGTAGACTGTAAAAAATTGTAAATTTAATGTACAATTGTAATGAAAAATTAATATACTTTTTTATTGAAATTAAAGTAAGTTATTAAAATTAAAGTACTTTTATAGTAAAATTAAAGAAAATTATCAAAAATAAAGTATTCCCTACACTGTAAAAAAAAAATTGTAAATTTAATGTACACTTGTGATAAAAAATTAATATACTTTTTCATTGAAATTACAGTAAATTACAAAAAGTACCTTTATAGTAAATTTAAAGTAAATTATTAAAAATAAAGAATTTCCAATGTTTTTAATACATTTAACATTAATTTTTCATCGCAATCGTACATGAAATTTAATATACCAATTTTTGCATAAAAACTTCGAGTCCGGTACATTAAATTTCCTAGGAATTTTTTTTTTACAGTGTACCCCATTCATCTTCGAGAGATTATTCTTACAGATCCCCTCAACCTTTCACGTACGTCGTCCATGTTTAACGAGGACCTAAAATTTACCAAGACGCAACCTTCGAACGATCTCAATAACAAGTTGATGTGATAAAAAAATCTTAAAGAATTCAGAGACGTACCTTGACGTGTTGTTTTTTGATAATGCAGATGAAAATTTACTACGCATATCCGTATCGTTTTTGTGCTTAAAAGAAGACATGGTCGTTTGCTCAAGGCAAAAAGTCCCCCGTACTTAAAGTTTTAAACCTCCTGAAAGGACTTCTAATAATTAGGAGTATTAATATCTGTAAGTACCTGCTCAAGCAGGACAAGCAGACGGACAGTTGGGCGATCGGATAGATGGACAAACAGACCATGAAACGGACGAACGGTCCGGTGAACGAACGGTCAGACTGGCAGATAGACAGACAGATAACTAGGGCTGTACAGTTGAGTCGTCTTGGCGGGCTAAAAAAATCTTATCCGGCTGATGGACATTATTGTTTAGACGGCTAAGATGGTGTGGCTGGCTAAAAATTTCCCGCGGCTTAGCCGGCGAAGGTTGTTTTGCCGGCTAAAAATTAGCCGCAGTTTATAATTAGCCAGCTTATTTATTCATTTCTGTACTATTATTTTCTTAGATTCGATTATCTTTAAGATCTTCAAAATCTTATTCCAATGAAGTAATTATGTGTATCAATACGTCTCTATTCTGGTATAAGAAACTTATAATGTTCTCATTTCCCAGTACAAAAATGGATAAATAATTCTTAGCCGATCAAACCATATTAGCCGGCCAAACCATAATGTCCATTAGCCAGATAAGATTTTTTAGCCAGCCAAGACGGCTCAACTGTACAGCCCTACAGATAACCAGGCAGACAGACCCTGGACTAACCCTAAAAGTTTTACTTTTATATACGGCGAAGACATATGTATCTTATACATATGTCTTCAAAATACATATGTATTTTGCAAGAATCCAAAGAGACCCCTCGGGATCCCTCAGGTCTTGATAACTAATTCCCCTATTATACTATTCTCATACTATTCTGTGCGGCTTTGTGACTTGTTCACAATAATGCCGTCCATAACAACGTTGTAGTACGGTATTGTCGTGGGAAAAAAAACTCATACTTCGACTGGAAATGGGTCACTTGCGGTCGGTAAATCTAATTTTTCAACCGGAAATACGTCACTTGTGACTCGGGAAACTCATTCTTTGAGTGACATTATACCGGAAATACGCCACTAGCGGTTTGAAAATCTCACTTTTCGACCGGAAGTGACGACATACCGGAAACACGTCACTTCCGGTTCGAAAATCTCATTTTTCGACCGGAAGTGGCGACATACCGGAAATACGTCACTTCCTGTCCGGTAATCTCATTTTTCGATCGGAAGTGACGACATGCCGGAAATACGTCACTCCCAGTCTGGTAATCTCATTTTTCAACCGGGAGTGACTTCACGACGGCAATACGTCACTTCCGGTAGAAAAATGATATTTTCAATCCATATACGACGTATCTTTCGTTTTCTAAATTTCGTAATCCATAGCGTGGGCTCGAAGTGTCCGAGCCACGACAAACTGCCAGTGTATGCATATATTTGTATACGTCTAATACAGCGTCAAGTGTGACTTTTAAATTGCACGAAATTTGTCGGGCAGTAAGCGAGTTTGCAATCTATAAAGTGGTGTTCTTACGTACAAACGTCGGACGCGATTGGAATACAAATTGCATAGATTTAACCCGCGATCGGTTATAGTGTATTAGTGGGGGGATAATAGAGTGGGGGAATCGGGGGACGATATCCCGCGGCGCGAAAATTGTCGGGATTAAAGTTTTAGCTCTCGGTGAATGATTTATAATGGTTCGCGCACAAACACGGAGTGTATATCTTCCGCGGTTCGATTTACGAGAGACGCTAAGTTTCTTGCCCGGTGCGCTCGCTCGATCTCCGAGAATTGCACGGTACATAAGCGAGATCGTAAGTATACGGTTGCGAGCGTCGAATGAACAATGTTCCGTTTCAATACCGTTGCGCCGAGCTCGGTACGGACAATGATATGCCTTCCTTGCCCTTATTTTTCACCGAGACTCGTTTTTATCGTGACGAATTCTTTATCGTTTAGCTGCATAAATTTCGCCCAAAGGAGGAAATCGCGAAGCGGTTATGAGCTGGTAAAGCGCGTCGGGCAGATTTATTTCCTTCGCGAAGGTATTCTATCGCGGTTATCGTCGAGCAATAATTCAAATCGGCGATTCGTCTAGTACAGAGTCAAAAATAATTTCGTAAAATCGGGAATACGAAGTTTCGTGACTATAATTTTGTTAGATGAGTTGCAAACTCGTTTGTTCGGGCTTGAATACACAAACTCGTTTCCTTTTGTTTCCCGTGTCATTAACAACTTTAGTTGTTACTATTGGTTGCGAGGGCCGGATGGAGCGATCGGAAAATTAGCAAACAAATAATTGTGGACGTTTCTGAACAATAAGTTGTTGTTTAAAGTACAAACTATTTTTTACTGTGTTATTGTGTGCACTGTAAAAAATGTTTATACTTTGTATATCAATTCTATCTAAATGAATATCAATTCTACTTTCAATTCTTACAATTCTACTTTCAATTCTTACAATTCTACTTTCAATTCTTACAATTCTACTTTCAATTCTTACAATTCTACTTTCAATTCTTACAATTCTACTTTCAATTCTTACAATTCTATTTTCAATTCTTACAATTCTACTTTCAATTCTTACAATTCTACTTTCAATTCTTACAATTCTACTTTCAATTCTTACAATTCTACTTTCAATTCTTACAATTCCATATGATATTGAGACAGCGACAGCAAGACTGTTAAGGTAGTAATTACGAATGGTGTTCACTTCGCATAAGTTTCTGAGAAATGAGAGGGAATTGCAAATACTTCTGGATGGTAACCGAAAAATCTGAAAAAAATCAAGCATCTTTAAGGTGCTGAAAAGAATAACTTTTCATAATAATAATTCCAAAATGTTATTGACAAATTGATGAAAAATAAAATTGTTCAACAAATCTCCGGGAAAACCAAGTTTTTTTTTATGAAAGTGCTTTGTTCGCTTTTCTGAATACGTATGGATTATTCCAGATTTTTAAATTCACTTTGAATTTTTTTTATACACTAGGACCTCGATTTTTGCTCCCTCAATTTCCTCAACAGTCCCCACCACGGAGCGAATATCGATCGGCGCAGCAAGCTATGGAATCGTGATACAGAAACATCCGAAATGCGTGCCTCCACATGGATTTTTCAATTCCCGAAAAAAATTTTTGAAATGTGGTCTTCACATAATTAATATGGCCGAATTTTTTCAGATTTTTGGCATACCGCGAAGTACTGAAACTTTGATCGAACTAAATTTTTGTCCGGGAATGTATGTATAATACATCCTTAAGATGACATGTCATCATTTCAATCCCGCATGGAATTGCAAGAATAGAAAGTAGAATTGAAATAACAATCTTTTTCTTCTCAGTTCGTAAGTGAATTTTACTTAAGTAATTGAATTTTTATTACTGCATGTATTATAATCCAACGGCAAAAGTCGAGCGTGCAAAAAGCATTTTGATGGAAAAAAAATTCTAGGAAACTCGTTTCCACGCATCTGTTTATAAACAACAAGATAAATATCTTCGTCCGGTGTTCCGAACGCATAATGCTGCGGAGATCGTTGAAAAATAATTAGCGTTAGGATTTTCAACGTTGCCTCGAACTCGAAGTTTGCTTCGCCTTCAATCGGTATGCAATGATAATGTGTAGATGGTAGTTTGTTGTACGTGGACACGACACGCACATGCATACATCGTATGGAATGCAGTAGGTGAGTCCGCTCTTTCAAAACTCTTCCACGCTTTCTGCTCGGTATGATTTTTTTCTTCGTCTTCTTTCACAAGAAGGCAAACTCCACGACGGTGAGGGGAATCGAGCACTCATTTCCACGAATCAACACCGCAAACAAATTCCAATCATTTTGTAAACGGTGGCAAAATAAAAATAATGATGACAAGTTCATCCCCCAAATGTGCACTGAGGGACTCGGTAGCAAAAAGTTTTCTGTACCTAACAAACATTTTTTATTCCCAAAAATCCACAATTATTTCTCGGCTAATTTACAATTTTTTTGAAATATGTTTGAAAAAAAAGATATATATAAAATCAAGCAAAAAATGTTGATCTCTGCAGACAGGAAATGTTTGCTACACGTACAAATCTTTTTAACCCTGTATCGACGAGGGACACGGTAGCGAAATGTTTTGCACATCGAACAAAAATTTTTTTCCCCAAATATCCACAATTTTTTCTCGGTAACGTTACAATTTTTTTTAAACATTATTTTAGAAAAGAAAAAAAGATGTAAAACGAAGAATAAAAAAACAACGTTAACCTCTGCAGACATGAAATTTTTGCTACACGAATAAATCTTCTTTTAACCCGGCATCACCGACGGACATCGTAGCAAAAAGTTGTGTACATCTAACAAACATTTTTTTATTCCCAAATATGGACAATTTTTACTCGGTCATTTTACCATTTGTTTACATTTTTTTAGAAAAAGAAACATGTAAAATGACGAAGCAAAAAACGTGTTGACCTCTGCAGACAGGAAATGTTTGCTACACCTGCAAATCTTTTTTTTACCCCGCATAATTCATCTTCGAGCCTAACAATTTCTATAAACTGGAAATATACTCATATATATATATATATGAGCATGCCTCGCCCCGGCTCGGTACACCACGTGCGCGTTCTCGGTCCGAGCCGCGACTAAATATAATCATCAAGAGGAGAAAAACATGCACGAGAGCGCCCCCCGCTTAGATCAACGTTTGCTCCTCTACGCGCTGTGTTAACTATAACACACGCCGTTGCAAGAAAGACGGAGAGCCAAGCGAACAGCGACAGAAATTCCCGGCAGGAACGCCGCGCCGGAACGGGCATTTGGATTCGAGTAACTGAGCGTCGTCCTCGTCCCGTGGTCCGTCGTCGGTCGCGTGCACGGCCCCGGGTACAAAAATTTTCTCGACGTTCGGTGCCGCTCGACGATGCAATAGTCTTGCAGTTCTCGCAGCGTCGCGATCGTGACTGTTCAAAACAAGATACGCTCGGCTTCTCGTCAAAGTCGGTACACAAACTACAAAGCGTTTGCATTCCTTAACACGTTCAACGCGAGTCCAGCTGACGCGTAACTCATCGAAGACGAGAACGAAATCGATTTTTCGCCCTGTCGGCGCTGCGAACTACACGCGCTAGACGCGCAGACGAAAAAACTCTTCGTCGGTTTTATCGTCTCCGATGTGTTCTCTCTGAAAGGATTTTTTTGTTGTGTTTTTTATGTTTCCGCATTGACGACGACGAACGATTTGCATCGAGTCGATGCGAATTGCTGGTTCGAGTGCGCAGTCGTCAGTGCGCAGCACGAGCGAACGGACAGTGTGAACGGATTTAGGGTTAGGTTTTCCGAAAAAGAAATCCTGAGGTGTTGATCTTCCGAGTGCGAGAGGTAATGCGAATAATACGACGGTTAGAACGGTGGAGGAAATAGCAACGAAGTGAATACGAAGAACCCGGTGTCCTCGGCTCGCGGCGCGACTATAATAGATCCTGGGACTTCGAGGCACGCGCGCGCATCTTAGGTGCGCATGAACTCGGCCGAGATCAAGAACGATCGCCGTGGACAAGGTCGCGCACAGCTGTTTCCGATCGATCACTCCTCCGGCTACTGTTACGCTGGTACCGAAGGAAAACAAATGGGGAGGGGATCAAAAAAGCACAATAGCACAGTTTCAACGACTCATGAAACTTTATAATATTATAATCAAAGGAATTTATTCTTCTAAAAATACTTTCATATCGATCAATTTCGGTAAAATAGTTATATCAAAGGAGAAATGGAAGCTAAAAATAAAAATAGTGAGAATGTTGAGCAGTACGACGAAACGGCTGGAGATATCTGGCTTCGATCTTAATTATAACACTATCGAAAAATAGTGCTGTAATTAAGACGGGTTGTAGAAGTAGCACGCCTTTAATAGAACTTTCCGTACGATATTGCGAGTGAGCGGATATTCTCGAATCCCTTCACCACCTCGGCTATGTGAAAAATTATTATTTTGAAAAATAATAATTAAAAAAAATGAATAGTTTGATAATTTACTATATTTATATACACGATATTTTGCACAATCAAACAAAACGAAGGAGAAACGTTCGACGCCATTTTTTTTTCGTACTCTCCACTCTTGCGACTTACAACTCTCGAAGACCCGTTCAGTAGATTCTACCGAGAAAGCTATTCTTTCTACATCTGTAGTCGATAAAAATTTCGATCGAAGTTCACGCCTTATATGCCCCGGTTCGAAGTAAAGAGCCAAAGAAAGTCCCGGGGCTGAAGAGAATCCGAGATCCCCAGAGCCAAGTGTCTTCGCCACTCTAGGCCGTAGCGAAGTGAGCGACGAGCGCGGGGGGTATCGATACTGTCCGTCGACCCCACCTGGGAGAGACCTATACTTAAGCGTCTCGACGCTACTGCAACTATGTTCCTACGGGGCGTTCCACGCCATGTCGACTGGGTCGTAAACCTCGTATTTTTCCCCCCCTCTTAGTGTATGTATTATTATTTATTATTTATTTATTCGATGTACAACAACTTCTGCTTTTGACAATCACCTCCTGACTTCTTGCACATTCTCAGTTCCATTCCACACATTCGTTTCGAGTACGTCCATTCCTAACTCAACACCCTTAAAACTATGCACACACTACTTACATATCCCATACATATTTATTATATAATACTGGCACTCAACTTTTCCTTTTTTTTAGTGTATTATAGTGCGGTATAACAAAACACTCGGCAATACATTTTTGTTTTTTTCAGTCGATGCTCTAGTTTAACGTCAGTCTTCGGATTGCTCCCACAAATGTTGTTTTTCAACAAAGTGTTTTCACAAAAAATTTTGAATAAATATCGATGTCGTACTTTTTTTTAAAGGAGACTTTTCGAAGTTAAAAAAAATGCTGAACCAATTGTCGACAAAAATCTGAAAATTGTTTGCCCAGTCTACATCGAATGACCCATATACATTATCGTCGATCTTTCGAACTCTCGCTGTACACCATGCACTGCACGGCATATACACATCCTTTGTCATCTCGATTCCTGTGCAACAACCTGCTGGTAGCATCAACAGCAGTTTTCCCAGAAATGCCGGCTTCGTCTGCCGCCGGTTGTATAACTGACGGATTTATACACAAAAATTGTTGTCAAGTGTTTTATTAAACGTCAATGCATGTGCAAAAAAGAAAAATATTTTTAAATTAATAAATAAAAATATTAGGGTGTTTCTCAAAAAGGACATTTTTCTTTCCTCCCACCATTTTAAAGTATAGATTTCGATCTCAAATTGGATCTCACAAAGGGCAGTCCCTAGCAAAAAATGCCAACAGGTGCCGCATTCGACGTTCGTACCCAAAAAATGCGGCCCCTTTTAAACGTAATTGTCAACGAGATCGAAATCTGTACTTCAAAAAGGTGGGCCGAAAATAAAACAAAAATGCCTTTCTTTTTAAACACCCTAATAAATATACGAGGTAATCGCGGCCCTGCCGATTCGGCATGGAATGTCCCATATACATTCTCCCTGATCTTTTCAAGCTCTCGTTGTACACGACGCACTGCACGGCACACGTACATCCCTTGTCATCTCGACTCCTGTGCAACAACCTGCTGGTAGCATCAACAGCAGTTTTCCCAGAGATGCCGGCTTCGTCTGCCCCCGGTTGTATAACACCGAAGGCTTTGCACGCACATAACCCATGACTCGGTGTTATTTGGCTCCATATACGAAGCTGTACGTACGCCACCGTGGACAAAACACTCGCACGCCACTCGGCGCGTACGTGTATTTACAACGCAACTCAATACGGATATAATCGTTTGACGCAGTTGTGCAATGTGCCCGCGACTTCCACACTCGAGTTCCATCATCAGTGCGGATCCAGTCGAGCGCCGCGGGAGTCGCGTCGATGCGTCTCCCCCCGGAGCTCCTCGCCTCGTCTAGTGCGACGGACGTTCGAGCGGTAAAACAAGTCGAGGAGCAGTCGACGCGTCCCGTGACCGAGCCCCGGGCCTTTCCGTCCGAAACCTCTCGTCCCGAACGACAGGATCGGGAACAATTTTTTCCTCGTCATTAGTTGTCGCGAGGAACACATTTTCGCGGCGAAACAAAAGTGTCGAGACACGCAGGGAAAATAAATAAATTTATAAACGATAATTCTATCGAGAAAAATCGTTCGTGGCTATCGAGTGACGCGACTTCCGGTGTTGCGGACGCCGGTCGAGTATAAGTAGAGGGATTCGTCGATTTCGGTGAAAGGACAAAAAAAATCATTTTTATGTAAAAAAAAATATATAAACGAAAATTCTTTCGGGAAAAAAAAATCTTTCGTGGCGATCTAGTGACGCGATTTCCGGTGTTGCGGACTAAGGTTGAGTATAAGTAGAAGAATTCGTCGATTTCAGTGAAAGGACAAAAAAAATCATTTTTATGTAAAAAAAAATATATAAACGAAAATTCTTTCGGGAAAAAAAAATCTTTCGTGGCGATCGAGTGACGCGACTTCCGGTGTTGCGGATTACGATTGAGTATAAGTAGAGAAATTCGTCGATTTCGGTAAACGGACAAAAAAATAAATAAATAAAGGAAAATTCTATCGAGAACAAAAATCGTTCGTAGGAATCGAGTGACGCGACTTCCGGTGTTGCGGACCTCGATCGAGCATAGGTGCGCTGAGTGAACGAACACACGATCGCCCGCGTAGGAGAGAAAGAGATGTCGCTCTGGAACGCCGCTGATGGAAGCGAGACTGAACGGTCGAACCGTCGACCGGGGTCACGAACGGGAAATTACACTGGGAGATCTGCAATCATCTCGACGCAATGTGCAATTTAATCATCGAAAGAAATTGATCGATTCGAAGAAATTCACCGAACCTCTGAGCCTCGAACGGACATGGCTTGTGAGACACCGGCCAATTAACGGTCACATCGATGCCTCAAACAAAAATATATTCTCTACCACACATTGTACTTGAACGATTCTCGAAGTTTGAAAAAGAAAAAAACGTTAAATCTCTAATAAATATTTATTATCGCGTTATTCCAATTATAATATTAAAAAAAAAAAAAATTATGTTCGAACTTGGCTACAATGCATCGTGATAAAATTTATAAAAACAAAAATTTGAGATATTTAAAAAAAAAGTGATTGCGTAAGTGTTGACGATACTCGAGAATATAGCGAGAAATATTGGAGAACATCCGAGACATTTTTGTTTGTCGACGATGAAGCGTTAATTGATTGTCGCGCGTGCACAGGTCCATAGTCGAGTGATTTGTCAGACTGGGGCAGGGCAACGCGAAGCGAGTAAAGAGCACCGCGCAAAAATTTATATGTTCAAAGTTGGATAAAATAGATCGTGATAAAATAACAAAAGAAAAAATTTAAGCTATTTTTTTTAAGTCTAAAATTATCGACGATACCCGAGAGCCAATCCATAGTCGACCGATTTGTTAAGGAGGTTGGATCGCTTCACACTGGTGAAATGAGTGCTACACTTTTAATGTCGTTTATACAAACTTTTACGGGTCTATTATTTATAGTGGATGGTTATTTGTATTACAGCAAACATTCATTGCATTGGATTTGCAAAAATATTAACTTGATTGTGTTAGTTTTCGAACAGGTACATATTCATTCAGTTTTTTCAAAGAATAATCCGGGATTTTTGCTCGCTTTTGATGTATTACAGCTCGTTATCTTCTTCGAAAGATGCTCCACGAATTCACCATCCAGATATTCGATAGTATTTTCCGTTAAAAAATGAACGGCTATTTGTTTACGAAGGAATTTCGTCGATCGATAGTCAAATGGATCTAATTTTTTAACGGAAATACTATCAAATATCTCTGCACGGTAAATCTCTACAGCATCTTTCAAGGAAAAGAAGCGATACATCATGATCGAGCAAAAATAGCGGATTATTCTTAAAAAAAAAAAACCAGTTAATATTTTTGCAAATCCATTGCAATTAATATTTTTCTATGTTAAGGACATCTGATGTAATACAAATAGCCGTCCACTATAATCAGTGAATGCGTAAAATTGTATAAACGGCTTTAACTCATTTGACTGGCGTGAAGCGCTCCAACCTCCTTAAACTGGGGCAGGGCAACGCGAAGCGAGTAAAAAGCTGCTGCGAACGAATCGACGGGGCTTGCGTAACACGCGAGCGAGGCGTTCGCGTGAGTCGCATTTGAGAGTTACCGTGCGTTTTCATTATGCCTGCTTACGAACACACGCGCATACGCACACATGGACGATTCGCGAGGAGCAGCGCACGCTCGTTAAGTCGAACGTTAAACAGAGCCACAGCCAAGGATGAAAGAGTCATCGGGCACCTGTGACGTATAACTTCGCGGTGGTCTGGCCGATCCTCCCGGGCCGCCTTCCATATTGTTCTATACGTAGACTGCCCAGTCATAAGAATTGTACGCTGAGAACTTCTATTAACTTCATTTTTTTTTCTTTTTAAGTTTCTTTGCTTTTTCAAAACGTTACATTTTTTGTTGTTTCAATTTTATGTTCAAGATTCGTTATCAATTTCGTTGTTATCCTTATCAATGAATTTTTCGTATTGAAAGAAATGTTCTTCTCCGTAAACGTCTAATCTCCAAATAAGCTTCGGAGCATATTGTTCTATCCGTGCTCGAAGATCGTTGACTCGAAAACACTCATAAAAATACCACTCTGACGACTTACTTTACCTTGATTCTTTTTTATCCATTTCTTTGCTTTTTCAAACCGTTTTTTTTCCTATCGCATCCACGTAAAATCTCGCTTTTCCGTTCCGGCGAAGTGTGCGCAGAAAAGCATTTTTTCGCATCGCGTGCGAGAAAAATGCTGCGGGTGCGTACAACCGCAATATGGACTTTTTTCACGCACTAGTGCGAGAAAGTGCTTTTCTGCGCACACTTCCCAAAAACGAAAAGTGTGAATTGTGTCAATATTCATACTCATCAAGAACTCCCTTGCTATACAAATAACTATTTTTCAATTTGGGGTTAAAATTTTGTTATCAATTTCGTTGTTCTCCTTATCAATTAATTTTTCGTATTCTCGAAAGTGTTCTTCTCCATAAACTTCTAATCTCTCCATAAGCCTACGAGAGGATTAAACAAACATTTCTAGAGCGCGACTACCGTTACTCGGATAATTCGAGGTATGCGATCGATGCCGTATCCATCGGGACGATTTACTCGATCCTTCTCATTCCACGAAAGCCCTATCTCCATCCGCGTCGATTTCTCTGCTTTTTCAAACCTCAAACCGTTAAAAAAAAATCGATTTTGTGTCAAAAATTCCTTATCAATTTTGTTATTGACCTTATCAATGGATTTTTCGTGTTGTCGAAAATGTTCTTCTCCGTGAACGTCTCTGAGAGAATTAAACAACCCATATAGTACGAAATATTTTGAAATAATTTTAGAATTTTTTTCAATCTTTCAAATTCTACGTAATATTTTTAGAATATATGAAAATATTATTTCGAAATACTCTATAAAAATATTTCAACGAACCGTTTCTTAAATGTTTCAGAACATTGCTTAATATTTCGACACATCTGAAATATTTCCGAAACATAGTGATAAACTATTTTGAAATATTTTTGATTTCATGTTTCACCGAAATATTTCTGCTAACGTTCCGTGTGAACGCAGGTGTTTGTAAACAATTCGGATTGGTGTTGCAACATTTCACGTTTCGCGAAATATTTCTGAAACACTTAAAACTAAGATTTACGAGAGTACAAAAAAATATTTTGAAAATCTTTTAAAAACATTTCACAAACATTTTTAAAAAATATTCACAAGATATTTTCAATATTAAAAAAATATATTATTAAAACCTTTCAAAAATATTGTCGTGCTATGTGGAACTTATTTCTGGAGCGCACCTACCGTTACTCGGATAAGTCCGATCTGATTCGAGGTACGCGACCGATGCCGTATCCGTCGGGACGATTTGCCCGATCCTCGTAATTCCACGAAAGCCTCCATCAGCCTCGATCAGGCTCTCAAGAAAAAGAATTACCATAATCCGCCGAAACGCTCTTCTCCACCAGAGCCCGTTTTTTAGATCTATTTTATTTTCGATACAATTTCTTTCTTTCACTTCATGCAGCTCTGCTCAATTATACTCGGACGAATTCAGACGAACGAATATCGGTGTCAGTCGCTCTTCGAAGCGAGCCAATCCGTTTATACGGAACGCCCGATTGTAACGATAGATCGTTAAATTTTGTAGGTGTGTCCGTCCGTCCGTCCGTTCATTCGTTTGTTTGTTCGTCCATGTGTGCGTGCGCGCGCGCGCGCTCCGT
The DNA here is from genome assembly GCA_917499995.1 of Ichneumon xanthorius. Taxonomy (NCBI): domain Eukaryota; kingdom Metazoa; phylum Arthropoda; class Insecta; order Hymenoptera; family Ichneumonidae; genus Ichneumon; species Ichneumon xanthorius. Next base: position 2,695,744 of record OU824205.1, read on the forward strand.
CGACGGCCGGTGGACTCGGCCAACTGGACGGCTCAGTCAGCTTGACACTGTTCTCGGTAACGTCTGTGCGCCGGGCCTCGCGAACGCTCCGTCCAGCGCGCCACCGCGCCGAGTATTATTATCGCGTCACTGGAACGAGAGATCTCGCCCGAACGAGAGCTCTCTCACACCCGATATCGCGTACGCGCACCTGTCGGAATGCCCCGCGACACGCTCGCCGGAAAGGACGCTGTTGAAATTCAATCGGCCGTTATCTCAAAGTGTTAAATTATAAACTCGGAGACTCGAGGTAAAAGTTTTACGCGGGACGACTATTGTCGGCAGATAATCCTCAACGGACTCCGCGCGCGTCGCAGCTGTGCCTGAAACGATTTGCGATCGATATAGAGTAGAAGCCCGCTTATCCGACCTTCGGTCAAGGTGCTCGCACATAAAACAGCGTTTGCCGCTTTCCGACACACAGACGAGTCGACCGGATCAGATCGGACACCAATAGGCGAGCATCAGCCAATCACGGCTGTGTGTCGATGCGGCACGGCTTGTCTGTGTTCCGTACGTAGTTTTGTGTGCGAGCAGCCTCAACCGAGCCGCCGCGCTATCCGAGACACCCGACTCGTCCGGGCGCGACGCTTTATGCGAGGTGTAGGCTCGGATAATACGGAAAACTGCGGTAGAACTGATAAAGCGGCAATGCCTACGCGTAGCTGGAACGGCTACTTTGTTGCGCACGTGCTTAAGGATGCATGACACGCGCATTCCGAGCCAAAAGTGAGACTCAGTGAGAATTTGAGGGCACTGCTAATGGTATGGAAATCTAAAAAAATCAACTGTATTGAAGGTGCCAAGAACGTGTGGTACGGAAATATATCCGAAATCCGTGCACCTACACCGATTTTTTAAATTTTCGAGAAAATAATTTTTAAGTGTAAGAAATCTGAAAAATTTCATATGAAAACTAAAAATGCGAGGAATTCATTTAACATGCGAAAATAAGAAGTTTTCTGATTTTTTGAAAACACTTAATTCGTTTAACTAATTTGTTAATAACTTTTTGGAATTTTTATTATGCAAAATCAAAGGTCTTCACATCATTGATACGGTAGATTTTTTTTAGATTTTTGGCATATCGCAGAGTACTGAAATTTTCATCGAATTAAACTTTTGGTTGGGAATGTACTTGTGAAGCATCCTTAAACTAGCACAAGTTTGCTGCGTCTTTGTATTGCGAGCTGCAAATACAACAATTCAGATTCCACAGTCAATGGTTTATGTTCATATGAACTTAGTGTTAAATAACTAAATTACAATTATATTTTAAAAATAACGACACTACCTAATAAAGTTAATCTTTATACGAGGTAATGTGTTATTAAAAATATATATATATAACATTAGTACGAGTTTCAATTGAGTATGTTATCCGCATTATCCGAGATTTAACTTATCCGACCTACGGCTCTCCCCACACAACCGCGGATAAACGGGCTTCTACTGTATTGTCATTATTGTTGTTATTGTCATCGCAAACAGAGACGGCGGGTTAAAAACAAAATGGACTGACGCAGGCTCGGATCGCCCAACGAGTCTGTCTCCAATGCGAAGACACGAGGGATGGCGCTTGGAGGGGGTAAAACAAAAGATAACCGCGCGACGAAAACTCGAACCGACAAACACGATGAGGTGTTAAATTATTCGTCTGTTTGAACGTTCGTAACGCCGATCTTGTACATCAGACACCGACACATGTATAACTAAAAACCTCGAAGCAAAGCGCTCTCCAAAGTGCTTATCAGGCAAACATTGCACCGGTCCCAGTGAAGAAACAGTGTGCTGCGCGTTTTTCGCCAAAGAAGAAGCGGCAGAACGAGAGGTTTCGTTCGGCAACGTCGTGCGACGAAATCGTTCGTGTTAAAAAAAAAGACTCCGTGTATAAAGAAAAAAAAATGACTACGAAATTAGTGAAACTTTGTTTCTAACGCAAACTCGATTCCCCAAGAAAATAACAGAAAAAAGAAGGGAAACAGCGTTACGATTCGACCGATTTTGCTTCCGGGTCAGGAGCATTATCGCGATACTCGTATTACGAGTATTTCTGGTACAGGTGTGAGAGAAACGTTGCAAATAAAAAAAAAAACTTTCATAGAAGTAAATATCGCCGCCCGGCCGATATATCGGCGACCGATCGGCGCGTGCGGGGCGTCGTCGCCGGTCTCGCCGCCCGCTCGAGTCTCACGCACGCGCGTCTCGCCGAAGCGTGTCTCCCGTTGGCGAGCTCGTGCGACGTTCGGCGAGTTTGTCCGCTCGAGCGCGAGTCCCTCGAAGCGATGACGGAGTGCAGCGATCGTCGTTTGTGCCACCGGTGTCGCGCTCGTGCCCGGTGGAGCAGTTCTCCACTCGGCGCAACGGGATCGGTTCGCGGATAGGAATTCGCCAATCGCGGCGACGATCGCCAGAGGGCGCTGCCGTCGCAAACAACAGTAAACTTTCATGGCCTAGCATTAAAGTGTTTTGTTTCATTTATCAAGAAAACAATAATTCGCCAGTGAAAAAACAAAACATCGACACCGCTCGAAGCAGACGAGTAGCTTCGCGGTCGGTTTTAGAGGATGAACGAAGTGAAGCAGGCGTGGAGCTCGCTTCTCTCGTCGAGAACTCTGACGGCGAGCGGCGCCAGCGCCGCCAGCGGCAGCGCCGTGAACTCCAGCGCAACTTGGTACGACGCGCCCGCGCCTGTCATAGTGCACAACAGAAAGTTTCGCGAGGAAGCGATGGATTCGAAAATGCGTCTTTATCACGAGAAGAGAGACGATGAATCGAATCGTCGACCAGACGAGAGCGGCCCGAAAGCGCCCAAAGTGCGAGCCAGCCGGGAGTCCGCAACGGAAACCGTCGCCTCTCTGCGTCGAGCCTTTCTCGACGATTTTCGCAAGTCCAACGAGCGGCGCAGCGACGAGTCCACCGAGGAGAAGGCGGATGGCGCTGCGGTCGAAAATGTCGAGTCGACTAAAATGGTGGACGAAGCGAATTCGTCGGAGTCGTCGATTCCGTCGAGTCTGCCCGGTGCTTTCGAAGACGAGGTGCTCTACCAAAATAACGTCGAGGCGGCGTTGAACAGTCTGAGCAAGATATGCGCCAAGGAGCTCGACACGAGCGTCGAATCGACGAGCTCGCCGAGGAACTCTAGCGACGTCGAGGACGAAGCGGAGGACGAGGGGAGCGAGGGGATCAGCGGGGATTCGACGAGTGGCCGAGGACGAGGACGAAGGGCGAGAACGGTGAGCGATGGCAGTCGGCGTCTGAGCTCTAGCGTCGAGCTGACGGCGATGACTTCCGTCGGCACCGGCGAGGACGGAATGCCGACCATAAGCTTCAGTTTTCTTCGGTCCGAAGAGAATTCGAGGACGCACGTTCGCGAGATTCCGTTCGAGGAAAAAAACTGCCCGTCGACGATCGTTTCGGAATCGGAAAAAATCGTCGAACAGCTCTACGATTTCCCGAAGAGCGGACGAGCGAAGCCCGTCGAGGAAATCGACGGGGACGATGCTAAAGAGGATATAAAAAATTCCGAAGCGCCGTCTGCGAGGGACGACGAGGAGGACGCGAAAGTCGTACCGGAAGTGAGATTGCTCGGGGACGGAAGCGTCGGCGCCGACGCGGCGAGTTCCTCGGAGAGACTCTACGATTTTCCCAAGAGTCGAGGAAACTCGATAAAGATCTTCGAGATCGAAGATTTCGAGGATCGATCGGGAGCGTCGAATTCCGTCGCTGCGGGGATCGGCGACGAGCGAGTCTACGAATCGCCGATCCAGGCGGACTCGGTGACCTCGACCTTGAGCGAGGTCACAGCGAGGTCGACGCCGAGGAGCGACGGGGGCGCCGAGCAGGAGTCGCGAGCCGAGCCGGTAGAGCTGACACGCAGGGATCGGCGCAAACTCACATACCGGTCCTTGAGGACCGGCCGTAGCGCCGCGACGGCCGAGAAACCGGAAGTCGAGGCCGGGGCCCTTCAGGCTTACTATTCCGACCCCGAGTTTCCCGAGTCCGGTAACGCCGACGAGGTCGCCGGCAACGCCGGTAACCGGTCTAAGAGTCGCAGACATCATCGGCGTCTGGGCAAAGCTTGGGGGAGAATGCGCAGTTGGCTGCGCGAAGAGAAATCCCGTTTCGGCGAGGTCGTGAACAGACACGCAAAGATGCAGGCCGTCGGCGCTCTGAAGAGCGGGAGAGCCGATGACGGTTCGTCGCTCGGGAGTCGTTGCGGTTCCTACGACCTCATCGAGGCGAGAACTAGGGAACTCGGATCCATAACGCGGGTCGAGGAGTTCGGATTGTCCTCCGTGTCGGAGGAGGGCAACGTCTCCGAGCCGGAAAGAGCCGAGCCAACGTCTTACGATCTGAGGATGATCAAGGTGGAAATCGAGGAGAGCGTTGGCAACGGCGCCGAGGACGGGAGAAGGAGCAAATTGGATTCGCCTAATGATCCACCGGACGGTGATATTGGATCGGGAAGATTGAGGAAGAAGACACTGAGCACGGAGAACGTGCTAGGCACGAGAATTAAACTGACCCCGGTATCGTTCAGCCTCGACAAACTGTTCGACGAGGAGGGGAACGAGGAGAACGCCGCTCGCAGGGATAATGCCGAGCAGACGAGGGAACACGCCGGGAAAGGCGGTCTGATTAAGAGGAGAATGCTCGGGTCGATCAGGGGGTTAATGGCTTCAACTCATCTCCTCCAGCAGCACGAGCCCGATGAGGTAGCTAAACTCGACCGCAAGTCTATCTGTTTATCTTACCTCCGCTATAGAGTTTCTCCGTTCGCGTAATGCTTATGAGATACAAATTTGAAATTATGCTGTTAACCGGCATGAGGCTTCCTGCGGCTATGTCCGTAATCCACGCAATTTGAATTAGCTTCAATCGTTTTCGTTCACGTTATTGTGCATGGATTGCTTGGTGAGGAGAATTGTGTTTTATTTTTTGACTTTGGTATTTAGATAAAGAATTATGAGACGATGATGGAGGGAAAGTTTGTTATAATAAGTCTGGGTAAATCTCAGATCAATATTCGATAAATCTTAGATAAATCTCACATGAATCATCGATAAATCTTAGATCAATCTTGGATAAATCTCAGATCAATCTTGGATAAATCTCAGATCAATCTTGGATAAATTTCAGATCAATCTTGGATAAATCTCAGATCAATCTTGGATAAATCTCAGATCAATCTTGGATAAATCTCAGATCAATCTTGGATAAATCTCAGATAAAGCTTGGATAAATCTCAGATAAAGCTTGGATACATTTCAGATCAATCGCGGATAAATCTTGAATAAATCTTAGATAAATCTGGGATAATCGTTGGATAAGTCTTGGACAAATCCAATGTTTCCCCGACAAAGGCGTAGAATTTGAATGAATTATTTTTTCGTTTCGTCACCATACGGCTGATAAACAAAAATGTATAAAAACAAAAAATGTTCCCGTAACTTCTTCGTTATCGGTGACCAGTGCCATCAAAAAATATATATATCTGCAGATGTGTATCTACATGCTCGTACATGCCCGGATAATTTCGAGCACAGACCCGTAGGTGTGAGTGTCATTGAAACAATTAAACAGCGGTTTGATCTAATTCGAACCAATTATAATATCCAAACGAGGACGTTCGTGGGCGAAGATTGTGTAATCACGCAATCGCAGCCAAATACCTATGCAACCGTAACATTCGTGGCAACGAATGATGATATCATTAGATTAGCATAGCGGCAAAGTGTTACAATCTCGGCTTAAAAAGCACGACGATCAAACGTGCGAATTGCAATATCGAGGATCGGAAGAATGCCTCCTGCATCGCCGCTGCTTGTAGCACCAGCTAAATCGTCGAAACTCCGTACGATTTTCTATACCAGAGGAAACAAAGAAAAAAAAAGAAAAAACAATGAAATGAGCCAATAACACGACAAGCCATAGGCTTCGGGCATCGTTCTCGATTCGATTGTCTGACAATCGGGTGTAATAAATCAATTTGATAGAATAATGTGAATTCCAAATTAGATACCGGTGGGTTCTCACCGGGCACTCGACGGGTTTACTATCTTCGACAGAGGTAAAACAACAACTACCGTTGTACGTGGTTTAAACGTAGAATTGGCATCGACGAAAGTCAGCCGGATAGACTCTGCAACGAAGCGAGACGATCGTGCAATTGGTCTCTCTCCTCTCCGATGGCGGGGTGGGGAGAACTCGCGGAGCACGGATAGTCCTCAGGAGTCGTACTTGTTGCAGGCTCAACAAGTGGCTTTGCTGCATAAGAGGTCATTCGCGATTCGTGCCGCGGTTAGGCGGCTCTCGCGTTACGAAACGGGAAAAATATTCTTCGAGAAAACTTCTCGGGTCCCTCCTGGAAATCGGCCACTACAACACCCCGCTTGTACTCGGTGCAGTGAGCGTCGCAGTTACTGGTTGCAAGCGCGGCGGGTAGCCCGAGAGGCCCGTGTGAGCAAATAGCACGTTAATCGACCGAGTCGAAGCTGCTACACGTCCCTCGCTTACGTCACTGGGCGTTTCTTCGCTCTTAATTGCAATTCGTGACGGAATCTAATTAACAGCCGGGAGGGTCCACGATCGAATCTCTGTAGACATCGGGGCGCACTTGTCTTCAGCTTGAATTTACACGATCTTTTTTCTCTCTGTTTTTCGAGCCTTTGAAGCATATTTGTGTAACGCTTGAGTGAAAAATGAGATTTTTTTTTAGTTGGAAAAATTGAGTTCAGAATGTAATTTCTTTTAAATTGGAAAAATTAGAGTAAAAAAGAGAAATTTTTTATTGAATGTTTTTTTTTTAATTTAAGAATCTTCTGCAGAATTCAAATTTGGTAACGTTTTATGCAGCTCTAAAAAAAAAGTACAACATACATACATGCACATGTACAAAGTACATATGCAAGTTGGTAAGATTTCTGTTAGATAGTATTTCAAAGTATTAATTCGTTTGTGAAGATAAGTTGTGAAACACAGATTAAAATAGTATATTATGCGACAAGTTTGTTGACCCGGCGAAACGAGGGCAGAAATCACATGAGCTAAAAAATCAGCTCCCTCCCGCGTACGCTGAGAGAAGGATCTAGTAAAAACTACCGATCATCTAAGAAAGATTACCATAGCACATAGTAGTAGGGCACTGGAGCGCCAACTATGGTGGAAAGTCTCAGATTTTCCAAGAATTTTTACCATACTATCTACGAAAAATCCTTACAAACCCGGTGCTTCTTACCATAGGTGGCGCCCTAGTTCCCTACTACTATGTACTATGGTAATATCTCTCAAGCGATATAGTCATATTTACTAGATCCTTCTCTCAGTGTAACATACGATACTTTTTTTCGAGTTCGTTAAAATAACGACACTTCTTGCGTCGCAAAATCGTCATATCCGCCAATGACTATTACTCACCCGGAAGTAGTAGGAATGGTAATGGAATAGTAATAGTAGTAGGAATAGAATAGTAGTAGGAATAGAATAGTAATAGGAATAGAATAGTAGTAGGAATAGAATAGTAATAGGAATAGTAATAGTAGTAGGAATAGAATAGTAATAGGAATAGTAATAGCAGTAGGAATAGAATAGTAATAGGAATAGTAATAGAATAGAAATAGGAATAGTAATAGAATAGAAATAGGAATAGTAATAGAATAGAAATAGGAATAGTAATAGAATAGAAATAGGAATAGTAATAGTCCAGAGAGATTAATCCGTAGGGAGTAATGAAACAGTACGCACGCGTATAGGTTAATAACGATCATTGGTCAATAATAGATGATTTTCCACCCGTGTTGCACGCAAGGAATGTGGTTATTTTAGCAAAGACAAGAAAAAAATACTTTCTTTTATTTTACGTCTTTAAAAAAAATCATCCATTTTCGTCATTACACTCAAAAATATATATAAAGTATAGACAGCGATACTATAATATAGAATACAGTTCAGCTATATATAGCATATCCAGCAATGGTACTATATATTCTTAGTTCGTCGGAAAAAAATAAAATCAAAAACAGCAACGACCTCACAGTTCAATCTCGTAATATATTCACCACGCGCGTGTAACTCTCCTTTTCGATAAAGGAGCAGCGAGTAGATATCGTCGGGGAGTGAAACTCGTTTCGAAAACTCGTCTCGAATATATTATCGGCATAAAATGAGCGGCAACTTGCTCGAATGAAATTCTTGTAATCGTGGTCAAGATGCCTTATTAGTATGACCATAATTATCGCGATGCCTGTGCGGAAAGCAATAGCTTCTACCGATAGAAAAAGTTCCCGATGAGTTTATCAATGAAGATGAAATCTATAATTATATCACACGATATAATTAGAGTAGATAAAAAAAAAAGAAAAAGCATATCACCTACACCCGACACAGCCAGCAAACACAACCTTTCGATTTCACTCGCCCGAATTTAGAGGTGTGGGGGGGGGGGGGGGGCAAACCGGACTATTCTCCGTTTTGCCCTTTCCGCCTAGATACATGCAATTTAGGACAAGTCGGGGTGATATGGCCATGATTTATTAAACAATGAAAATTGGAGCTTCAACCTTCAAAAAACCCATTAAATTTTGGTCGTAACTAACTCTAGAAACATCGAACTGAAATAATTCACTCAGAACTTCCGATATTTTCGATGCGTGATTTAATTGCAGCTCTATAAATAAATACTTGAGATCGGCCATTTCACCCGGACACTACAGGTGATAGCGCCATGGTAATGGTATTCGATTAGGCCTAGAGAAGCTAGAGGGATCGCACAAAACATGGCTTACTATATTTTAGATTGTCTACATGAACTACAGAAAGACAAAAATTACCTCCGTCGAATGTTTCAAATACCAAACTAAAAAGAAAACGGTTTTACTGGCCATATCACCCGGGAGTTGCCCGGGATACGGCCACCTGGCATATCGTACTGACCCTTGCACATACAATCTAATAATTTTCGGTGCAATAATATTGTACCCACATATACTAAAAACGGTGCAAACCGCAAAGCCATTCGTTTGTTATGTTAAAAAATATTACGGGTGAGTTTAACCATTTTGGACAGTTAAAGAATAGCTGCAGTTTAACCGACTATTCATTTTTATTATGAATTACAAGGAAACTGATGAAATAAATGAGAAATTTAAGTTTGGCACTAAAAATAGCCGACTACGACGGCTGAGCCGGTCAAACTATATGTCCATTAGCCGGATAGGATTTTTCAGTCTGCCAAGACGGCGCGTAACTGGCAAGACAGCGTACAGCCCTAATTACGAGTGGCCATATCACCCGCCTTGCCATATCACCTTGACTTACCATATCACCTTGACTTACCATATCACCTTGACTTACCATATCACCTTGACTTACCATATCACCTTGACTTACCATATCACCTTGACTTACCATATCACCTTGACTTACCCTATATCACCGGGAAGTGTATACACCGCATATATTCCACAATATACTTGGCATACGTTTCTCTTAAAAGTTTATTTATTACAGATTTTTAATATATTTTCGTTGTATTTAAAGTATACTTTATTTCCACGTGAAAATAACTAATCCGCAACGTGTAGTCTTTCTCCACCTGTGATGTTTCAAGGTGTATCCGATCTCGTACAAAAGATTAATGGTTAAAAATAAAAAATAGTGGTATAACAGAATAATTCGCCTTGAACGAGCAATTCATTCGAGCGGAGAGAAAGAGAACGAGCGAGAAGCCGCGATTGTCGTCTTGGCGCCCCGCGCGCTTTAATCACGCTTAGCATGGAAAGTGTGGGAAAGTTGCGTGGTGAAAATACACGTCTTTATTGTAGAGTCGAATTGCACGTGCACGTAGTCGCCATATAGCCGCCTCTCTGCGGGAGAGACGTGGACGTGAATCGAAGCGAATGTACTGTAACGCACAGGTGCGGAGGAAGAGGCTCGCGCATGCGCGCCCCACCGTAAGCACAACCATGACCGATAAAACAGTGCCCCACCGAAAGATCCCCGTGGCGATAAACACGCTCGCTCACAAACACACATACAAAACATACATACAAAACACACATACAATACATACACGCAAAACACACATACAGAAGACACACGCAAAACATACATACAAAAGACACACGCAAAACATGCACCCAAAACGCGCACCCAAAACACGCACCCAAAACACGCACCCAAAACACGCACCCAAAACGCGCAACCAAAACACGCACCCAAAACGCGCACCCAAAACGCGCACCCAAAACGCACACCCAAAACACGCACCCAAAAACACACCCAAAAACACACCCAAAACACACACCCAAAACACACACCCAAAACACACACCCAAAACACACACCCAAAACACACACCCAAACCACACACCCAAAACACACACCCAAAACACACACCCAAAACACACACCCAAAACACACACCCAAAACACACACCCAAAACACACACCCAAAACACACACCCAAAACACACACCCAAAACGCACACCCAAAACGCACACCCAAAACGCACACCCAAAACACACACCCAAAACACACACCCAAAACACACACCCAAAACACACACCCAAAACACACACCCAAAACACACACCCAAAACACACACCCAAAACACACACCCAAAACACACACCCAAAACACACACCCAAAACACACACCCAAAACACACACCCAAAACACACACCCAAAACACACACCCAAAACACTAGAACCGCGCTTATCCGAGCTTCCGCGTTATCCGACGCACCCAACTCATCCGAGCCCTCCACGTTAACCGAGGCGTAGGCTCGGATAATACGGATATCGCAGCATGCCCGCGCGTGGAGTAGTCTGTAACTGCTACATTGTTGCATACGTGGCTAAACTTGTACAATTTTCCTGTGTCTTTATATTGCGAGCTGTAAATACATCAGTTCCGATTCTAGAGTCAATGGTAGAACATCGCGATGTCTCAAAAAAGGATAGAAGTCGTAAATTAACTAGTTAATGTTTATATGAAGTGTGCCATGAAGTGTTTTTATTTTAAATGTACAATAGTAACACAAGTTTGAATTGAGTATGTTATCCGTGTTATCCGAGTTTTCGCTTACCCGACGTACGCTCTCCCCACATTACCTCGGATAAACGGGGTTTTACTGTACACCTAAAACACCCACACACTCGAAACACGCATACACGCACGCGCTGCGCTGTTGTATTCCACCTGCCAGGCAGTCCCTTCACGGATAGCGAAATTCTAATATTTCACGAACGTGTGCGAAATGAAGTGCGAAAGAAAGTACAACGCCCGTGGTGATTTATCGCTTGACCGAGTGACGCATATTGCACGTTAAGCAAACTGCCGCGGAGCGTCAGAAGAATAAGGAAATATATACGTGTACATATATATATACCTTTGCAGGTAGAAATTTTATGTAGCGAGAAAATTGAAAGTTCGTTGCACAATCGAACAAACCGAATCTCGGTAGAATCCAATTTGATGCTTGAGTTTACGATCCGTTCGAAGTGAAGCTTGGGCGATGATAAAAATATTTGAATATTAACTGCTCGTGTTGCCTCTCAACTCTGTCGACACTACCGACAGGCTTCAGTGCAGAGAACTTTACAGCCTTGTGCAAATTCGTAGTAAAAGGTAAACACCTGTAGCAATGATAAAAATTATGTTTCTTTTTAGATGAACATTTTTTGATACGTCAATACTTTACTTGCTGGGCAATATTTCACTTCTTGCGTCATTGGTATAGTCCGGCGACAGTATAGAATGAAATTTGGACCGGGTGAAAAAGAAATATACGAAAGGTCATTTTTTTAACTTTTTTCGAGATAACATTTTTTCAGAATTTTTAGATTTAAAAAAATAAAAAAATTTTTACACGAAATTTTGCGAATCATTGACCACATCTGCTGATGTGATCAATTTTTCGCGCTCAGTACATACATGAGTACATACATTACATACATTGAAACACACACTCATACATCCGGACTTTTTTTCGGAAATTGATTTTTCGATGTTTTGGAACGTTCTGAACACATTATCATTAATATCTCGACATTTTGTTGGCCAAAACAAAGCTTCCTCTATGAGGAAGAAAAATGAAAAATATTTCTAAAAATAGATCACCCGATGTGGAAAATAGTATATCGGCTATTAAATGGTTAAGGTTAGAGCCGCCTTTTTCGGGTATTTTCAGGTGTATTATCAGACATTTTGTTAATATAGTTGATTTTATTCAGATTTTTATACCATTAAAAAGTGTTCAAATTCTCACTGAATCTCACTTTTGGCTGGGAATATACGTGCAAAGCGTCCTTAATAGGCCCGCCAAATTTGAAGTCAATCTGTTTATTCGTTTCTGAGACTTTGCTTTCCTAAGTTTCAAAAAGGCAATTTCGAGAAAAACGAGTTTAAAGTTTTTCGTGCAGTCTCAACAGTGGCAATAAAAAATGTTTACAACTTACACTTAATCAGCAATTCTGTGAAAACGTTAATAATGTCCGAAGAAATTCGCAGGAAATTCTCAAGACTATAAACTTCACGAAAATGCAAAAATTGAAAATTCGAAAAATGTTTACTCCCCTTAATGGTAAATTCAAAAGTAAGTACCTGCTGGCACGACACACGCGAAATCAAATACACTCTGCGTCATTCGTCACGTTTCGTTGATCGCACAAAATATATAATAACAATAATAGTAATAATATTAAAATCAGAATTTCCAAGGCCTCGATCTCGCGCGTTCGTTGATAACGTAACGCGATGTTAATCCAGTTTTTTGTGTTTTATATATTCAATATACTATATCGATTGCAGAGATAGGATTGCCGGTACAAATCCTATATAGTACATCGCGCTCGTTCCGGTTTCGAGTGAGATCGAAGGTCGAACAATCGGCCGTCGAGATACACACACACATACACACTCAATGTGAAATCAAGATTGCAATTAGTATTTCACGTGTGTGCAATATGTAGTCGCCGTAGTAAAACGCGTAAAGTGTAATTGCCAGCTTAGATATATACCGCGAGAACCCACCAGAGCTCGGAGAAAGTGGCAACGATATTTCTTCCTCTCCTTCATCTTTTCTTTACCTATCGTTCTTCAACTTTTCTTTTTTTCTCTCTCTCATTTAAAGATAAATACACGCCATGTGACGAAATGAATTGCTCAGTCGTGCCGCTTTAGTTCCGGTTCTTAGAGCGCTTCGCCGTCGTGCTTTTGCCGCATGGATGCACCTGTTGTAATGGAAAAAACGAGAGGCCCGCTGCGCGACTCAAGTACTCGATTAAACATCGTCGAAACATTGTCGCGATCCGATTTACTTCCTCGAAAATGTTACGAGGAAAATATTATGCAATAAAAAAAGAATACATTATAGGTATGTTATTTATGCCGTAGTTAGAATATGCGTAATTACAGAAAGAATAGAATAGTTATGGAAGAATAGTAGTAACATTGTTGAGATGCATGAGTAAAAGTAGAATGGAATATTAATACAATAACTAACTAAATAGTAACACTTACTAATAGTAACTAATAGTAACTAATAGTAACTAATAGTAACTAATAGTAACTAATAGTAACTAATAGTAACTAATAGTAACTAATAGTAACTAATAGTAACTAATAGTAACTAATAGTAACTAATAGTAACTAATAGTTACTAATAGTTAACTAAATAGTAGTAACACTTACTAATAATCTTATGTTGAAATTTGTCGCAAGTAGCTAATAAGTTTAGGTTTAAGTTTCAGAAGAACGTGTTAGATGAGGAGAGTCCTAATATATTGGTATTGGTATGTTTGGAATGTTTATAATGCCCCAGTTAGACTATGGGTCAATATGAGTAATTACGGTGTCAATATAATCCTTATGGAACAAGAGCAACAACATTGTTGGGATACATGAGTAAAAGTAAAATGTAATATTAATACTATATTAGTAACACCTAAAAATAATGTTATGTTTAATTTTGCGACAAGTAGCTAATAAGTTAAGGATTAAACTTAAACCGAAACTTACTAGCTACTTACCATAAAATTAAACATAAAAGGTGTTGAAAATGAATCATTAAAAGATGTTTTGATTTTGTTTTAACAATTATTTTAAAAAATAATATATTCATAACTTTTTGCCATTATTATTATTATGGAAAATCAAAGATCTCGACATCATTAATACGGCTGATTTTTTAAAGATTTTTAAGAGGGACGTCTTGGATGAGGAGGGTTCCAATATGTTGCTATTAGTTGCAGTCACGTAGTAAATGCGCTCTATTAGCCTTAGCAGTACAAGATCTGGTGTCGCGTCAATACATGTGTGCGTGTGTTTTTTTTTCCCCCAGGCTAAAGGGCCATTGACCAGGGTCCTTCAGTCCATCAACATTATTATTATAAAAAATACAACATTAATATTGGAGAGTGTGTCTAGCGTGACATTGCCCGCGCGCTCGTCAGCGATGTCTTCGGCTCGTTAAGGCAAAGAGAAGACTTGGCCTTGTCGCTAGTTGCAGCGTGAAAGTTTCAAGGAAAGAGCAAAACTCTCCGGTCGCTCTTGGCGGTCCGTATATACCGCGTTCGTTATACCCGGGGCGGCTCTATTGCGCTACGAGAAACATAAAATCGCCGTTGACAAATATAATCCATCCGGGTAACCTTTCACTTTTTCGACGTGTTCGTTGTCGTTACGATAGTTCTTATGGCGCGTAAAAAAAAAAAAACCTGCCGCTCGTGCCCGATTCGACGGAATGAGAAAAAAAAGAACATTATATCTTATCGGTTGGGGTACGCAGCGTGAAACCTGTGCGTTTGCGTACAGACACAACTGCCCACTCCGCGTGTCCCGACCCAACGGAGCTGTTGCGAGGCACACGAGTCATGCTCGGATAGCGTTTCGAGAGACAGTTTTGTGCACCGCTCGCACAAGCGACAATTACAGTGGTTTGTATAATTATCAAGTGGCTCGGGACTGCGTGCCCTAGAAGTCTCTCGATGTCGTTACCGCGGCTCGAGGGTACCTCGAGACCGCATAAAAAGTTTGCGGATGAGAATATACAGCTAGGCTACGATGCTGGAAACAATTTTACGGTTCTCCAAGAAAATGAAACAAAATGAGAAGAAAAGAAACAAAAGTCTGGGATTGTGTCTGGGATCAACTGTGGGAGTTGCTCTGGGATAACGGAAAAGGGGGCGTACCCGGTCAGACTTATGAAATTGTCAAGACAAGAAGGTGCAAACTTAATTTACGCTTTACTTCCTGATTTCTGTTGTTTTTTTTTTTTTTTCACCGAAAAAGTTGCCTCTATGAGAAAGTTCGTTAAACAATTTTGATTTCTCCGTGGAGGAAGCTGTGCGAATGACGACTGAAAAAGTGAGGAAACAAATTGAATTTTTTGCACCTTTATTCGTTGGTAATTCTATGAATTTATTAATTTATTTATTTCATAATAAACGGGCAAAGCCCAATTACAAGTGATTAGAATCAGAGCGAGAAGTGTATGACTTGCAATTAGAATTAAAATTGAAATTAAAATAATAAGAGAGCTCACTCATTAATTTAATTGCGCTTCCGATGTGGCTGCGAAAAGGAAAACAAGGCAATAATGATAGTAAAAATAATGAGGAAAATACGATTTAAGAAAAGATAAAAAACGAATAACATATCAGTAAATATATTTAGAGATTTCCAACACAAACAGACCCTTTATAAGTTGCGTCGGATATTCTTTCGCATTCGATTAACGTTTATGTGTCGACTTGAATAGATCGTTGTTCGTAATTTCACGATACTAAAATTATTTAGTTATTTTGTTTGTTTTCATGATAAACGGGCAATGCCCAATTACGTGGTCGTTCTGAAAAATTAACTTAATACGTATGGCAGGCAAACAATAATTTCAGATACTAATCTGAAATATCCCAAATATCCCAAATATGAAAATTCATCCAAAACGCCGGTTTTCACCGAATTGCATTTTTTTCCTCCTAAGTATTGCGTAATAACAGCAAAAATTTATCCAATATCCACCTTAATAAAATAGCATTGGATAACATTTGCATTAGTTTTGGTACCAGTTCAACCGGTCGCACTCAGTCGGATTCTGGCTGTCTGATAAAATTATAAAAATATTGGACGTCTATCACGAAAGTCTAGTATTCAAATGCAAATGGAATTTGAAAAAAAAAAAATCTGCCATGTACGCGAACTCTCGGGTTACAAAATGTCCACGGCTATTTTTGTGACCAAAAAAAAAAAAAAAAAAAAAAAAAAGGTCGCCTACGTGAACGACCCGTTCTCTCCCGATTGCCTTGCTCGATTAATTGAGATTCAATGTGCGATTAAGGCAAATGTCACCGCCGTTCGGCAAATGCGAAAGTCAATTTATTCCTCTCGTACGACGAATGTGCGTCCATTCGGAGTTTTCTCGTAATTCGCCACACTCGAATAGTCAAGGTGAAAGGCAGACGGAAGTGCACGGTTGATACATACATTTACATTATGTATATATACAACTCGCAGTTCGTCCGCAAAACTTTTCTTTTTTATGGGAACAATGGTCGATCGCTATGTTTCGCCTCGAACCCATGTGGAACGGGAGAATGGGGCAAAACGGGAGGCTAACAACTAAAAACCCTACGGACTAAGTTCCAGAATTACGAATGGTTTTTATTCGCCCCTATTCGGAACGTAACCCATTCTACTCCGTATTCCGACTGTCACCATTATACCCCACTGCCTAGCAATGTTCGAATGAATTTTGTGGTACCCCATTTTGCCCCCCCGCCCCTCGACTTACAGTTCGAGGTATACCTTTGAGTCAAATTTTATTTATTTATTTATTTATTTATTTATTTATTTATTCACTAATTTATTTACTTATTTACTTATTTATTTATTTATTTATTTATTTATTTATTTAATAGAAGTCGTTTTATTGACAACATGCCCGCTGAATTTTTTTTTTATGCATAGCATGGCATAAAGCAGATTGTAGTGAAAACATATATATTGCCAATTGGCCATCGACCTAAGTTCTTCAGCCACTTATTTATTTATTTATTTATTTATTTATTTATTTATTATAAGGATTCTAGCCGAACAATAAACGTTCTGCTTCCGCCTCCGTGTCATTATCCCCATGCGTAGAACAGTAGGCGAGCTCTCTACGAACGAGAGCACGACGGCCTTTTCTGTACACAATCGTTAATTTTACGGGTTTCAAGCATATCGCTAAAACTTTCACGACTCTACGAGAGATCACTCGCCGGCTCGAACAGCTCAATGAACCGATCCGATCTCGATGCCAATTGAGCCATCGAAATCTTGGATGATTAATACTTCCGCAAACAGAAAAAAAAAAAAAAATTCTCGCTAGGCCCCTCCGGTTCCTCTTATCATCCTATCCGATTATCAGCGTTGCTATATAGTCGAGATAAATTTTCTTTATTTAGTCGAACGGGTGTTGAAAATCCTCAGTCTTATCCGGCACCAGAACGGCCTCATCGTTTTTTGTCGCTCTCGCGACCGCTTCACAATTTAATTCGACTTCTCGCTTAAATTTTTTTTTTCGCAATTAATTTTGTTGCGCGCCGCGTTTCCGTGATCGACACGGTGCATCGGCAGCGGCAACGCGGAAACGAGCCGAGGGCGTCGTCAAAGCACGAATGGAATTGTCATGATTCGCTGGCAGACAACAGAAATATTGCATCTCGTGTCTCACGAAGCGTGTTTACCGCTACGGAGCGTTCGGTGGCCGAACCGCTGTTGATACTTTACCGTATAATGATAGAACAGTCCAGTGTACAGTATACGAGAAGTTTCAAGGTCATTGAAGCGCGCGAGAGAGCCTCGCAGCGTTCGGGTATGGGCAGATGGAAAAATATAGTGTAACTATAACGCTCGGAAGGAGGCAAGGGCGTATCGCGCGTTTCGTCAGCCGTAGCTGTCAGTCGTTTCGCGATATCGATTTTGTAAATATCATCGTATCGGGTGTGCCGGAATTTACGCACACGGACGTCGAGGCTCGTCGGTGAATGTGACCGACGAACGACTCATCGTTCGCTTTGTTGTTCGCAGGGGGGCCCCGGCGGTTTCGAGGATGTTCGACGATACGTCAAGCAGGGAGGCGACTTTTGCAAGGAACTCGCCGCTGTTTTGCACGAGAGGTGAGTGTACCGGAAAGACAAAATTATCGGGAGCAAAATCAAATATGGCGGACCGGGGATGTTGGGAAATAAAGGAAAGGACGAGCGTGTGAATCGGGAATTTATTGTTTACCGACCAAAGAATTAAATTCTCAATAATTATTCCGAGAGCTGAAGAGAAATTGCGATTCGGGGCAAAATGGAACGGGTGGCCGGTAAATCGGAATTGTGATTTTACTGTTTACGGACGAAGTAATGAGATTCTCGATCGTTGTTTTGAGGGCCCGAGAAAAATAGCGACTCGGGGCAAAATGGAACACGGCGGCTGGTAATTCGGAATTGTGATTTAACTGTTTGCCGACGAAATAATGAGATTCTCGATAATTATTCCGAGAGCTGGAGAGAAATTGCGATTCGGTGCAAAATGGAATAGGGCGGCGGGTAAATCGGAATTGTGATTTTACTACTTATCGACGAAGTAATGAGAGTCTCGATAATTATTCCGAGGGCTCGAGAAAAATAGCGATTCGGGGCAAAATGGAACAGGGTGGCTGATAAATCGGAATTGTGAATTTAAGGTAAACATACCAAGGGCCGGACACTTAAGGGAGCAGTCCCAGTCCCCGGACATGCATGAAAAATCGTATTTCCATCTCTCTTGCACTCGTGTCGTGTCCGGCCACTGGGACGTGTCTAGTCATTGGTACGTTTACCTTACTGTTTATCGATGAAATAATGAAATTCTCGATAATTATTCTGAGGGCTCGAGAAAAATAGCGATTTGGGGCAAAATGGAATAGGCCGATAAATCGGACAAACAAATTCAGCGCCAATTCCAATGTTTCCCTCTTAGTAGATGGACTGAATTTACCACTTTTTTTAGTTGAAAATAGGGTTTCATGAGAACAAAAAAATTGTAAAATTAACAAGACAATAATCGTCGTACTTCGTGGACAAGAAATTCTTTTTTTATATGTACAAAAACTTATTTTATCGTTCAGTCGCTCCGAGGATTCCGATGAATTTATTTGAAATTTTGTTGCTATTCCATTTTGCCCCGGTATCGCCCGATATTCCCGATGAAATTTTTGGGCTAATTATCGATTTTATATTGTTTTTGGTACCGTCAAGGGCCGAGCTCGAAGCCTCGTATTCCAAAGGTCTCAGCAAGCTCAGCGGTAAGCTGACGAAAGCGTGCACGAAGGATCAAGGTAAGAGTCGAATCTACCCCAACGGCTGTTTATTTACTTATATTCAAGAATTTAAGAATTTTCATCCAAAATAGACCATCAATATCATACATATATAAATAATCACACAAAATAAACAAAAAGTTGAAAATTAACATTTTCATATCGCTTTCTCATAAAAGTTGGAAATTGAAATTGTCATATCGTTTTCTCATGATGTTCCTTTCTTCGCGAAGCTTTTTCTATGAGGAAGAATTTTCTGTATTCTTGGCTTCCTCATATTTCGCGATAATATTCCATCTGTGTACGCGTTTTTAGCCCGATAGCTAAAAAATTGCGAACACAAGTGCGTACAGACATTTTCGAAGAAATAAAAAATGGCGTACAAATAAAAACAACCGAACATTTTTGGATACAATTTTGCAGAAACATTAACTATTAGCCATACATGCCGTGTGTGAAATTTCAGCTTGATCGGTCAAGGCCTTCTCGAGTTATAGCGATTTGAATTTTTCACGTCCGATTCACACACACACACACACATCCGGAAATTTTTTTTAAATGTGATTTTTCGATGTTTTGGAACATTCTGAACATGTTTTCATTAAAATCTCGAATTTATTTTTTTTCACCATAACAAAGGTTCCTCTATGAGGAAGCAAAAATACAAAAATACCCAATTAATACACGCAATAAAAAATAAAGTAATTGGAGATTCATAGTCTGCATATTTTTAGAGGTTTGTATATGAACGCAATGAAACTGTGACGCGTTTCACGCATATAATAAGTATTTTTTGTATGCAGGTGGAATCGGCAGCGGGGGTGTGACCGAAGCATGGAGAAGCATCGGCGAGGAGATGGAAGCGGCGGCCGAAGCTCACAGAGCATGGGGCATAGCGCTCAGCGAACAACTCGCCAAGCCCTTGAGGGTAATTAATTTTTTCGTTTATTAACACTTTAGCTCATGCCGCAGCATATTCGCCACATTGGCGCAGCACGTACACAGAAAAAAAAAGTTTGCATTGTTTACAATAACTTATTATCCACGAAAGTCCACAATTTTTTATTTGTTGATTTTCCAATCGCACCAACCGACTTTAGTTTTACAAACAAAAGTACAAACTAAAATTGTCAATAACACGGGAAATCAAATGACAAGTTTGTATATTCAAACCTGAACGAACGAGTTTGTCACTTATTTGACAAAACTGTTTTTATGAAACCGATTTTATGAAACTATTTTTTACCGTGTAGTTTGATTATTCCTTTCACGGCATTTGTTTCACTATCCGTAAGCGCACATTCTCTTGACTCATTTGATATTTTTTTCTCTGCGCACTGCGCATGCGCACAGGATGTTAATGATCATTGTTCAACAATAAACGATTTTCCGCCCGTGTTGCACGCAAGTAATGTCGTTATTTTAGCGAAGTCGGAAGAAAAAAAACTATTTCAGTTCCCATTTAATTCGTTCTCCAGATAATAAAATATTCACAATTTCGAAGAACAAATTCCGTGAAGGAGCGAAAAAAAACGATTTCACTTCCCATTCAATTCGTTCTCCCGATAATAAAATATTCACAATTTCGAAGACCAAATCCCGTAAAGGATCGAAAAAAAAACGATTTCACTTCCCATTCAATTCGTTCTCCCGATAATAAAATATTCAGAATTTCGAAGACCAAAGCCCGTGAAGCGTAGGAAACAAAAAATTATTTCAGTTCCCATTTAATTCGTTCTCCCGATAATAAATTATTCACAATTTCAAAGACCAAAGCCCGTGAAGCGTAGGAAATAAAAAATTATTTCAGTTCCCATTTAATTCGTTCTCCCGATAATAAAATATTCACAATTTCGAAGACGAAAGTCCTCGAAAGCCTTGGCGAGGGCCTTGATGGGAACCCGCTTCGGGCGTCCTTGGAATGGTTCGTTAGCGGTATTAATCTTTGCGATCGTGTCTCTTCAGGTGGGCGTAGCGGAGGCGCAAGGACGTTCGCGAAAAGTGATCGAGAGCTCGGTCGACAAAGCCTCGAAGTCGTTGCAAGAGTGGCGTGGAATAGCGGCGAAAAGTAAGAAGCAGAGTTTCTCTTGCGCCAGGGAGAACGAGAGACTGCAAGATCTAGCGAGGATACAATCGATAAGCCAGAGCCAGCAGAACAATAACAAGACCTCGAGTCATCACATGACTGAGAAGGAGGTCAATAAACTTGAGACCAGGAGGAGAAAGGCTGAGGACTCGTCGCGTAGGGCGGACACAGAGTTCTATACCGTTAGCGTGAGAGCCGAAAGAGCCAGGCTCGAGTACGAGAGCACGGTGAGAAAGGGAGCCAAGCAAATGGAGCTATTGGAGGAGGAGAGGCTCAGCGCCTTGAAGGACCTTGCCAATGTGTATCTCGCACACCTACAGGCTCTCGCGCCGAGGCTACAGCAGGTTTGTTTTGCTTTTATTTTGTCCGAGAGAGAGGCCGCCTTTTCACCTCTCACATTGGAGGGTCACTGCATTTATTTTTATCTGCTTACATTCGAATCGAATTCCAAATACATTTGACACGTATCAGACACGTTCGTTTACCCGCTTTCCTGTATTCCTTAATTCACACGTTTCTGTCACTGGCTGCATTCGAGATACATTCCAGAGGAATTTTAAAAGTATTATTTGTAACATCACTTCCGGTTTCATGATCTCAGTTTTCGACCAGAAGTCATTCGGGAATACGTCACTTACGGTTTGAATCTTTTTTTTTTTACCGGAAGTAACGTCGTACGGGAAAACGTCACTTCCGGTTTGAAAATCTTGGTTTTTCACCGGAAGTTACGTCATACAGGAAAACATCATTTCCGGTTTGAAAATCTTGGTTTTTCACCCCAAGCGACGTACGGGAAAACGTCATTTCCGGTTTGAGAATCGTTGTTTTTCATCGGAAGTGATGTCATACGGGAATATGTTACTTCCGGTAAAAAATCTGTCAAAAATATGTATCAAATACATTTGGGACTTATGACATGTGACATGTGACATGACATAAGTCATGTCATGTGTGTGATTATGATATGTGAGATGAATTCGAAATACATTTGGAATTCATCTCGTTTGTAGCCAAGACATTGTCGCGTTTTTTATCTTCGATTTTTATGTTATTGAAAAGAAATGTGCTCGGAGACTAAAAATACAGATCATAGAAGTAGAAACTTTGATATTGTTGGAGATCGATCGTTGCCATTGTCTTGTTATATTTAAATAACTGTTATTACTTCTATTTCTTATTTACAGAGCGCGGATCGCTTATCCTCACCGGTCCGTAATTGCAGTGTATCGCAGGACGTCGATATACTGAAGAACGTAATACGAAGATTGGACAGCAACGACGCATCGAACGTCGATCAGCTATTGCCGGATTTTTATGCGGAGCACGTTACCCTCGCTATGAATAGAGAACGCCGGAAGCAGTCGCTCGTGCGGGTCTTGCACCTGATAAGGCAAGATCTCGAGAGAGAAAGGCGAGGCAGAGAAGGCCTCGAGACGTTGCATCGTGCTTTCATCCAGACACCAGCATTCGCCGCTGACGAGAGCACACAGAACGTCACGGAGAAATTGCATCACGTAAGTTCGAGAAACGTTTTGCCAATCTTCGAATATCGTTGCAAGTATCTTGCGGTTTATACCCATTACTAATAGTTTGTTATTGAGGCGACGTGATCCGAACTCCGTCGGTAACAGAAACTGAAAACCATTACAGTAGAACCTCGCTTATCCGACCTTCGATCAACAGAGACTCCGCCTTATCCGACGCACCAGACTAATCCGAGCCCTTCGCGTTAACCGAGGCTCGGATAATACGCCCGAGAGTGGAGTATGTACACTGTAAAAAAAATGGTACATTTAATGTACAGAGCTGGGAAGTTTTTATGCAAAAACTGGTGCATTAAATTTAATGTACAATTGTGATGAAAAGTGAATATACTGTTTGATTGAAATAAAACTAAAAAATTAAAGTACTTTTATAGTAAAATGAAAGTAAATTTATAACAAATGAAGTATTTTCAATGTTTTTAATACACTGAACATTACTTTTTCATAATAAGTGTACATGAAATTTGATATACCAGTTTATGCATAAAAACTTCTAGTATGGTACATAAAATTTCACAGGAATTTTTTTACAGTGTAGGTTAACGCAGATTTCAATTATCCGACGTACGCTTAACCCACATTACCTCGGATAAACGGGATTCTACTGTACTTTCAGGGCTGCTAAGCTATTCTGAGAAAAAACAAATTATTGGCGTTTTGTGGATTGTTAGATCACGACTAAAATGTTGAACACCCTTAAAAAAAATTGATTAAAGTGTTTGTTACCGACTGGGTCTGTTCACATCGCGCCAATCGCCGGAAACATATCCGAAATTCGTGATTTTACTTTTCAAATTTTCGAAAGCAAACATTTTGAAATAAAAGAAGATCCTGAAAAAATTCATAAGAATTCTAAAAAAATCAAGGTATTCATTTAAAAGGAGAAGATAAAAAGATTTTCTGATTTTTTTTAAACAATTAATTTTAAAAATAATTTGTTAATAACTTTTTGGTACCATTAATACGGCTAATTTTTTCAGATTTTTGGCATATCGCGAAATAAGGAAATTTTAATGGAATTAAACTGTTGTTTCGGAATGTATATGTGTGATGCATCCCCAATACTTAGTACTTATTAAGGAGGGTCCTGCGCGAGACTCGGAGGGGATAGGCTCGGTGGCGCGCAAGGTGCGGGGCAGGTCGTGTGCGAGTGAGAGGTCCGCCATGTGGCCTCTCATTCGCACGTGCCGAGCGTGCCAAGATAAAGCTGTAAAGTTCCATGTAATTACTTACTGTTAACTAACGGTGAAGTACAAGTGTCTACATTTTTATTCAGAGCTTCCTCACAATATTCTTTTTTCCCGACTGCGCTAAAATAACCACATTCCTTGCGTGCAATACGGGTGGAAAATAAGCTATTATTGACCGATAATCATTATTAACATGTGCGCATGCGCGGTACAATTTCATTACTCCCTAGGGAGTAATAGGGCTCATTACTCCCGCTGGACGCTCTATTACTCCCGGGGGAGTAACGGTCATTGGCGAAGATGACGATTTTGCGACGCAAGAAATGTCGTTATTTTAACGAAATCGGAAAAAAAATATCGTATGCCACAAGGGAGGAAGTGCATTTTCACCTCGTGTGAATTTCTGCCCTCGCTTCGCTCGGACATCAAACTTCACACTCGGTGAAAAAACGCACTTTCCTCCCTTGTGGCATAATATACTATTACAGTTTTCAATAATTTGTCTGCAACGTTTCCGCATGCACTATCCTAGAAATATTAAAATTCATCGCTTATTTTCAATCTACTATAAGAATCAATGTTAAATGGTGCAAATAAAAAAAATATATATTTCTCGACAACGGTGAAGACGAACGCATTCAAACTTTGCAGTTACACTTAGACCATTTATATCAATACGGAAAAAAAATCAGCATACTTTTCTTGGTGACGTTGTAACGCTCGACCCTCCTTAAATATTCTGTTTGTTTGTTTGTTGTCACAGATGCGCTCGATGCTCACGTTCCTCGAAGCAGCGAGATACAAAGTCGGTGGAACACTTGCCGAAGTCGAGGGCGGCAAGAGAGGCAAGCATCCATTGGCTGAGCATATTTTGGTTTCGCGGGACAAGCAAGGACTGCAACAGAGTGTTCTCAAGGTTCGTTTCGATGTCAAAATTCGAACTGCAGCAACAAAACTTATATCCAAACAAACAACGGTTTACCGACGTGCCAAAAAGAGAACATTAATAAACATCTCAGTCCAAGTAATCAACGACTAAATTTAGTGAATTTTCTTGTCTCTTTAAGGTTCCATCTTGGGCGAAGAACGAATCGTTCGAGTTCCCGGAGAGCCAAGACGAGCTGGATCTCCACTTGACGAAGGATCACGAGTCCGAGCGTCGCGACTGGGTCGACAGAACGGCCGGCGACGGAAACTCGGAGAATCCACCGGACGAGGAAGATTTCAGCGACTTCGACGAGTTCAGCAGCCAGTCGGAGGACAACAACAATCAGGAGGTCGAGATAGCCGACATAACGGAGAAGGGAGACAGCATCGAGCAGTGCAGAGCCATATATCAGTACTCGGCGAATTTGAACGACGAGCTGAGTCTCACGCCCGGTGACTTGATAACGATTCAAGAGAAGCAAGCCGACGGCTGGTGGATCGGCGAGTGCGGCGGAAGGACCGGCATCTTTCCCGCCACTTACGTTCAAATTATTCACTAAAATCGACAAATATTTTATATTTTTTTCTTCATTCCCGTAAATCTCTTATCTGCCGTACTTATAGAGACAATTGAAACGCGATTGTCGAAGCGTGTTTCGTCTATGTAATACCGGTGTAGATCTTGTTTTTTTTTTGTTCGCCGATGATTTACAAGTGCCAATTTCTCACGAGGATCACCGAGAGGATCGAAAAAAAATGAATGTACGATTTGTAAGCCGTTAAGCGGCGAGTTTATTAATCCAGAAGGAAAAGAAGATAGCTTGTAAGATAATTCTATGTATAGTTCCCCTCGAATCGCACTCGGCCACGTATCGACAAATCAATCTTCTTATCGTATTCGAAGAACGAGCTTAGGACGTTGATCGAAGCATCAACGAAAAAAAAAAAAAAAAGTCCGGAACGCGTAAATGGTTTGGCGAAGGAAAGCTTGGAGCGTAAATAATAGTTTAACTCGTCTATCGGTCGCGCGTCCAGTTTTCGACACTGTATGATCATTCACTCACGCAGCTTCGATTCTTATCTCGAACAAGCATTTTCAAAAGCCCGATCGATATTTATGATTATCTGTCACTTCTCCCACTCTCTCTCTATTCATCGCGATCATAATACGTCCGATACGACGGATTTCGTTCTCCGTAAACGAGCGACTTAGATTTATAATTAATTGAATCGCGATCGAACGCGATCGATAAGGAGCGGTACCAAATGATGCATGTTTGTACATAATGGATTTATCAAATGCGAAATGTATTCGATTGTAAATAGACACTACCGTGCGAGAGAATGTTCGGATATTTAGATTGAAGAACAATCGTATCTGTAAGTTAATCGAGGTTTATTAATAAAAATAAAAAATGCGTTTGTTTACTGACAATCTGAATTGATCGGGATGTGAATCATTTCGAAGTTGGGTACTCTTTAATCTTGAGTCTCGTGCATGTAATCGGCCGTCAGCTGTTGTCTCACTTCTTCCTTGTCCTGCTGATTCGGTACTGAAAATTATAGTTATTATTTGAATGAACTGGTGCCCGATTTATCGCGCAATCGGCAGTCCAGTTTTTATTGCTTACAGCAGAAAGGCGGAGCTCTGGATGTTATCGCGAGGAAAGTACCGCGTTGCGGATGATTTTCCGCTCGTATACCCATTTCCGTGCAATTACCGACCTGGCACGATTCGGATATTATTTGCAAAGCACGACGATAGCTTCGATCCCAGCTGTGGGCCCAGAATGTGCAATTGTCCGCGGCAGCCGCGATTATAGATTCGGTGAGATAAACGTACGAGCGTCCGTGACTGCATATAGCTTGCTCGATCACTGTTTGAAAATTTATGCGGGAAGTGAAAAATTACGATGCATTCGACGGTTTAAGGACGTTGGAGCGAGTGGTGTTCATTTTGCCTAAATTCGAGGAATTCGGGCAAGAATTGCAAACACTTCCCAATGTTATAAAAATCTGAAAAAATTCATACTCATTATAGGCACTGAAAAGATTCATTTTGCATAATAATAATTTCAAAATGTTATTAACAAATTGTTGAAAAAAAAATTGTTCATCAAAATATGTGGTAACTCAACTTTTTTTTTAAATAAAAATGATTCGTTCATTTTTCGGAATATGTATGAATTTTTTCAGATTTTTATCTTTATTTTGATTTTTCTTGTTTTTTACATGGAAAAATGTGCAAAAGTCAAAATAAAGATAAAATTCTGAAAAAATTCATACGTATTCCGAAAAGTGAACGAATCATTTTCATTTAAAAAAAAAGTTGAGTTACCACATATTTTGATGAACAATTTTTTTTTCAACAATTTGTTAATAACATTTTGAAATTATTATTATGTAAAATTAGTCTTTTCAATGCGTATAATAAGTATGAATTTTTTCACATTATTATAACATTGGGAAGTGTTTGCAATTCTTGCCCGAATTTCTCGAATTTAGGCGAAATGAACACCACTCGCTCCAACCTCCTTAAGCATTTAGCGGTCAGTAGAGAGAAAATCATTTGTTTTCCAGTATTGATCGAAATTTTGTAGTGAAAAATGATTATCTTTTAAACAGAATGTTATCTAATGGGATTTCGATGAGAGCTAGCTCGACCTATAGAAAAACCATTATCCTTTATGAAAGTGGGAGAGCTTCAGACTAGTCAAATGAGTGCTTCATTTTTAAAGTCGTCAATACAAACTTTCGCACGTCTATTGATTATAGCGGATGGTTATTTGTATTACATCTGTTTGTTTATCAAGGAATTTCGTCGATGGATAAACGAAAGGATGTTATTATTAAACGGCGAATTTTATACTATTTTATACTATTTTTAAACGGCGAATGAACGAACATGTACCTTTTCGTAAATTAACTCATATTAATTACTAATCAATTTTCTTTTATCAATTAATTATCAATTAACTTTGAAAATTAAGTCATTTATGTTTTTCTAAGTTAATGATACCTGCTGTGATAAAAATAACAATCCACTATAATCAAAAGATGCGCGAAAGTTCGTATACACGCTTTTAAAAATGTAACACTCATTCGACTAGTGTGAAGCACCGCAACCTCCTTAAATCACCGGAAACATTGCAATTTAGTGGAAGACCATTTTACAACTAAGCGTTAAAGCTTTAATTTGTTAAACGTAAGCAGTAGTAATTAGCTCACTCGGTTTCGGGATCGGCAGATAATCGAAGTAGGAACTCTGTACCCGTAAACAACCCGGTTGACGCTTCCCGCCGTTGGGATAGAAATCAACGTGTCCTGATAGAAGAATTTTTTGTTTAATTTAACATTTTTTCAGCATTTTTTTTTTTTTTTTAATCGGGTGATCCAGATCAATAATGATTTGGATGACCTTGAGCAAAAGATGAATCTTAGGCAAAGAAAAAAAGAAAGACCTATAGGTTCGGGTAATCCAAGTCCGAAGGCTGACATCAGTCTGCCATTCGTGTGAATGATATCGACGAATGGTGCGTCACTGGGATCTAACTGCAACGCCAAACTAACATTATTGAAGCATGGCTGTGCCGGATCTAATCCCGTGATTCTGCTGACTTGCCAATTATTTTGTCGCTTCTTGAATTCTTCCGAAGCGAGCCCGCAAATGTGGGCTCCGAGGCTGTGGCCCACGAGATGAAGAGTTCCCCAATTCGGCGCTTTTGGCGCGGACGCAACTATCGTCGCGTTCACTACGTGGTGAAGAAATCTAAAAAAAAAAAGAATGATACTTTATTTAGCTTTTTCAACCCCGTTATGTCCATCATCTTGTCTATTTCTTGCCGCGGAACATGATGAGCACCTGGGTTTTTCGACGATGTCATAGGGAAGCAAAAAAATGGCTTTTTGAAAATTCACACATTTTTTTTACAATATTGGTTATAAAAATGCCCGATAAAGTTTTTCGTTGGTGGTCGCTCCGAGACTATATTTAATGTATTTGTTCACACTGATCACGAATCTACCACTTATTTTATTCATTGATGAATATTTAATATGGAAAATTGCGTCTAAAATAAAATACCAAGTTTCCATGAAATTCAAAAAATTCAAAATTACATAAAATTTAAATAGTTTGATCAATTCTCCCGTAATTTAATAGGGATCATATTATACTCTCGATTATACTCCAACTGTGTATAACTTTTTGCCCCCATAGCTAAAAAAAATGTAAGAGCTAGCGAGAGTGCGCACAGACATTTTTGAAGAAATTAAAAATCGTGTACAAAAAAAAATGTAATGATATTTTGAAGAAACGTTGACTATTAATCACACATTCTCTGTGTGAAATTTCAGCTTCATCGGTCGACGCATTCTCGAGATACAGCTGTTGAATTTTTCGCCTCTGAGTAATCTATCCATGCATGCATACATACATACATACATACATACATACATACATACATACATACATACATACATACATACATACCCTGGTAGACAAGCGCCATGAAAAGTAGCAAGATTGGCACGATATTTGCGACACGTGCGGCACATGTCGCAATTATTGCGCCAACTACTACTTTTCGTGCCGCTTGTCTATCAGGGTACATGCATACATACATACATCCGGGCATTTTTTCTAAACGTGATTTTTCGATGTTTTCGAACATTCTGAATACGTTTTCATAAAAATCTCGAAGATTTTTTTTGTTTTCACCAAAACAAAGCTTCCTCTATGAGAAACCAAAATTACAGGATTTCAACAATTCCCTTCAGTTTCGATGAAGATAATTTTTTTTATCCTTTAAGAAATATTAACGAACCTTGCAATTTCACCGCCCACCGTTTTAGTGTTGACCACAGCTTTGTAATAGTTGAAAGTATTGCCTCTCGCTGCCCAATCGACCACGACGAGATTGACATCGTCCTGCCGTTCGACACGCGTAAGAAACAGTCCAATAAATGTTCTCTCGACGGATTCTTATTTGTTATCTAATCGTCATTAACGCTTCACGATATTTACCCATAAGAGAAACGCCTCTTCCATTTCTCTGATCCAAGTCTCGTTGCCATGCGACAGGAAGCCGTGAACGATAAACACGGTTCTTCGTTCGACTCGAAAATCCGTCCATTCTAAACCGAACTGCCTGCCGGGCAGAACTTGGACGCGATTGCGTTGATTTCTCGAGGACAAAAAAAATCTAACGTCCAGCACGTTCGCCCTGTCGTTGTTAATCGTGAACCACGATTCCAAAGCTTTGGCCACTGTCTGTCCGAGACCGAAGCAATCTACGAGTTTCGATTTCGTCGAAAGTATTCCGGTAAAATTTAACGCTATCGTCGAGCCGTTCGACCAAGTCAGAGCAAAGTGTTCGAGACTCGATGTACCGTTCGATGCTACATTGCGTTTGGGCGTTCTTGTGTCAATAACACACTCGGCAAAAGCGAGAACAAAAAAAACTACGAAAGCTACGCAAAGCTTTGTCATCGTGACGACGAACGAGTCTGACTGATCGTCGACAAACTATAATCGATTTCTTCGCCTCAAGTCGTCGCCAAAGAGATACCGACGTGACGCAGATAAGACGTGACATGTGACCTTGATCACGGAAATGAAAGAAAAAAAAATCACTCCGAATCACTTATTCCACATAAATTGTTTCCATAGAAACCTTCAGAGGACAAAATTCTCGATTTATCGAATGAGTCGGCCGCGTGCCGAAGAACGGGATTAATGTTCAAGTTCGAGCAATTAAGGACCGAATCAGAGTTCATGATGAATCGTGAGAGACGAATATAGTCGTGTTCGTGTTCTATGGATTAAGAAGTATAATATAAGAGAATCGCTTATATATGCTATGCGAAACTAATCGCTGTGGTTAGTGGTCGTTTAGAAAAGTCGTTGACACACGAAAAGGCCGTTTCGTAAAGTGGACAAGGTTTTCTTGAGTTCTCGTCATCCGAACTGTTGTATTTTCGTAACAATCAAATAGCAAATTGTTGTTATCAATCTCCATTCGTTATTCGTCGTATCTTCCAGTCGATTCACACGAATCGCTGTGACGTTGAAGATAAACAAACTAAACAATAAAGTAGCAAACTTTCCATAATATAGTACATTCGAAACGTAAGAATAAACATAAAAATTAGAAGTAAACTTTAAACTCACGTCGCGCACAACGGTACTTATATACCATTTATCTTCTGCTTCTTGCGCTTCTTGCCTTTCTTGATTTTGTCCTTTTTCTGCGGAAAGGAAAGGGTAATCGATTAGCTTAAACTCGACTATCGATATATTTAGAGGAGAAGAGAAAAAGTAACGGTAATTAACCTTCTGCTGTTGGAACTGGGTTGATTTGGATTGGTCCGCAATCCTGCTGCCTCCTTGGAAGCTACTGAAGTCGACTGACTTGTAGTCGAAGTTCTTTTCCGGCAGCATGCCCCTCTGGTGCAATTCATCCATGTGCGCGCGTTTCTCATCCTTCCTCTTGAACCCGGTACTGTGAAGAACGTACACTCTTTAGTCACAAACTCTTAAAATTAATTCTACATTATCAAGCCGGTTATTATTATTAAAGACTACAAAAAGTTGAATGAAACAGGATTTTAAGGATGCTTCACACGTACATTCCCAGCCGAAAGAGAGAATTTGAACACTTCCGGATGGTATAAAAACTGAAAAAAAATCAACAGTGTTAAAGGTGCTAAGAACATTAATTTTGAATAATAATGTCAAAAAGTTATTAACCAATTGCTAAAAAAATATTGTCCAACAAATAATCAGTAAACCATCTTTTCCGCTTTTCTAATTAATTCATTGATTTTCTAGAAGCCATATACATTTTTTTTCAGAATTTTCATAAATTTTTGAGTTTTCCGATTTTGAAATTTTTCTCAAGATCGTACCTACGGTACGAGTGTCAGCCACCTCGAAACTTTTTGTGTGTACTGTGGAAACGTGATACGCAAATATATCCAAAATTCGTGCCCCTAGATCGATTTTTCAAATTTTCAACAGAAATTTTTTTTAAATGTAAGTAAATTCCGAAAAAAAGAATATGAATTCTAAAAATTCAAAGAATTAATTTTAAATAAAAAAAATTAAAGATTTTCTGATTTTTTTTAAACAACTAATTTTTTTTATCATTTCTTAATAACTTTTTGGCATTATTATTATGTATAGCAAAATCAAAGTTCTTGACATCATTAATACGGCAGGTTTTTTCAGATTTTTGGCATATCGCCAAGTACTGACATTTTGATCGAATTAAACTTTTGCTTGGGAATGTATATTTGACGCATCCTTAAAAGAACCATTTTTTTGGTTCGAATTTATCAAACTCTCTCCCCTGAAGGAACGATACTTACGCTGACGAACTCAAGGCGCGGAGATGTTTGATGGGCTCGTGTTGTTGGTCCGCGGCAGTTTGCGTTTTCGCCAACGCCTTCTTTTTCTTTTTCATCCCTAAATTCTGGCGGACCTGTGCTCTGTTCGGCAATGATGTTCTCGTCGCGGCACTGCACTTTGCGCCATTTCGAGATCGCGGCGAGTCGGGCGTTTCGTTTTTACGTTTCTTCACGTAACTCTGACACACCGTCACGTCCATCGACGGTCTCGGCGTAGAGACGTCGTACTGCGGTTCTTCCCGGTAATCCGTGGAGTCTGTCACGTCCGATTGTCGTTTTCTCTTCCGGCCGTGCATCTGGCTCAGGGGTAATTTGACCTTCGGCGTTTTAGGCTCGGAAGGCGTGTTATTATCGATACTGTTAACATTTTCCGCGACGTTTTTAAAGTGCTCGTGAACCCTCTCTATGCTCTTCGCCGTTTTTTCTTCTTCCTGCTGCGCCAGACGATTTCTCTCCGCCTCCTCCTTCTCTTGCTTCTTCCTGTCCTGTTCCTCCTGCGCAGCGACCATCGGCATGACGCGCTTGTAACGCTCGAACGGACTCACGAACATGGTCTTCTTTTTCCTAAGTATTCTCTGTCGCTCGGCCGCTTCGTCGTTCTGAAAAAAAATAAAAGAACATGTTTGTGTAAAAAATAAAAAAATATTTCGAAAAGATATTTAAGCCTTCAAGTAACGGGGACTTTTTGTCGATCGCAAACGACTTTGCCTTCTTCCCTGGTGAAAATATTTCTCTGATTAATTTGTATTAAAAAAATGCTAACCGGACTGTTTCAGTGATTTTCAGAGAGTTTCTAAAAATTTCCTCTGAGTTTCTTTTCTGTTTGCTAAATATCTCTACCATTTTCTCGGCACAACTTCCAGCACTTATAATTTATCAGAGACATTCAGAGCATTTTCCGAAAAATTATGGAGAACTGATTGTTTCTGAGAAACTACGTTAAGAGAAAATACGAGTTGTCTCTAAGATCTACTCATTCTGTTTCTCGCTGTAAATAAACGAAAACTTGAGTTTTCCAGATAAATGTTCGTGAATATAGAAAATTATTAGACAGAAAAATAACAGTTGTTAAGAGAAGTCAGCAGAGAAAATCAGAGATTTTTAGAACAATCAGGAATATTTATATTCATAAAAATCGTTGACCTTTTCTGAAAAGTGCGAAAACTGAGAAATTCAGGGGACTTTTCGGAGAAATCTCTGATACATTTTTGGAACTTTCAGACATATTCACAGAAATATTTTCACCACGGTTTTTCGCACAAAAATGATACGGGATTTCGTAATAAATTTTCTTCTGCGTTATAAAAAAAACCGCACTTCAAGCTACATCCGTGCATTTTTACAAATTTTTTTTAGCACATTAACGTGTAATTCGAATCGTCCGAGAAGGTTTCTTCTTGACAAATTGTAACTCTCCGCTACGTGAAGGCTTAAAACAGCAAGTTTCCACTATTTCGCGTACTCACGTCTGAAGTCGGAAGGCTATCGAAGACCGTAACGCTGTGACAAACATTCTCGTCGTCCGGGACGCTCGCCGTTGGTTTCTCGGAGTTCAACAGACAAGGCAAATTAGATCTGACCTCCATACCGCTCGGTATATCGTGCGGCGTGTATATCCAAACATCCGAGTTAACAGCTTGATTTCTCTGCGTCAAACGCTGTCTTATGTCCTGCTCCAAAACCGGCTTTATCAACGGCTGTTCCCGAGCCTTCAGTATTATCTTGTGCATCTTGAGCAAATTCTGTCTGACCAACGGAGGGATCGGATTGCAGCAGGCGAGTATGCCTTGCATCTCGCGCGGCAGAGTTTCGGCGACATTGAGCAGCATGTGATTCGGCAACACGTAACCGGTGCTGTCGTCCTCCTGCCTCGCCGTCGCGTCCCGCCATCCGTGCAATTCCCTCAGAGCGTACAACTGCCGATTGTTGAACATCTTCTGACTCTTCCGATACATGTTCATGTAACTCTCCTCGGTCCAAACGGGCTTCGTGTAGACTCGCTTGCACACCTCCGTGCTTCGATCGTAAACGACTTTGAGTACGTTCGTCTGACCGTTAGCCGCGTCAATGAGCTCGTTTCTCAGTACGTCCTTGATGTAGAGCAGATAGTGAGTATCCTCGCGCGCGTAGTTCATGAGTTCCTCGGGCAGCGGCCTTATCCGCCAATCGGCGAGTTGAAAGTGCTTGTTGGGGTCCAAATTGCAATAGCGTTTCATCAGATAGGCGAGACTCAGGTAGGGCATGTCCAGCTGTTTCGCAGCTTGGTGGGTGTCGAACATATTGACTATGTACAGCGAGAGATCGCGCTGAAGCCAGTGTATGTCGCTCTCGGCACCGTGAAAGACCTTCAGCACCGACGGTTTTGTGAATATTTCGTTCAAAACGTGCAGATCCGATCTGAGCGTGAGTGTGTCGATGAGATAGTCGGTGTCGCGCGTCGATATTTGCATCAGACAAGTGATTCCTTGAAACGTTCTGTAGGAGTGATGTTCGAGATCTATAGCGATCTCGTTGTACTGAAGCAGATCGTCGAGAAGGATCTTCACGTCCTGAGGCTTCTCGATGACTATCAAGAGGGTCTCGTCGAGAGACTTGTAGGGAATCGGCTCGGATCGCACGAGCTGGGAATCCGGAACGGAGAATTTTTCGAGCTCGCACTCGTACGGGTGATTGAAAACTTCGCCGTTCTCACCCTCCTCGAGGTAGATCGCCAGGGGCTTTATGGAGTTCGGCTTGTCTTTGATTCTCGGCTCCCACGGCTTCGAACTGTTGTCGATCTTGTCTTTGAACGACAACTGCGGCCGCTCGACGTTCCTCGCTGCCAGTAGACGGATCGACGATATCGTGCTCGCGGCCTCGCCCGTCGTCGGGGCGGATGTCGTTGCGTTCCACGAGCCGTAAACGTTCTTCTTGCTCGTTTGGGAAACTATCAGGGCGACTCCCGGCTTTTTTGGCAATCCGGCCTCCTCGTCCATGCAGACACCCTGTAAATTTCGTTCAAGGTAATTGATGGGTTAACATTTTTTTTTTTTATTCGCGGTATATGAGACGATCGTACTCACAGCGCGATCGAGAAAAATGTCGTTCGCTTCTACGAGAAGCTCGAACTTCTCGTCCATGTCTCTTTGCTTCACGTTCCCCGCTGCGCCGGAGAGTTCCACGACGCCTTGCATGATGGTCAGCAGCCTCTTGAGTTCCTTGTTTCTCACCTCGTTGAATTTTGGAAAACAGGCGTAGTAGTTGAAGTTTTCGCCGTTGGGAAGACTGTTCGATGCTTTGACGCCCTCCCGCATTGCGCCGAATGCGTACTGGAAAATAACGTGGAAATTTCATGAATATAAAATATTAGTTTGTCAAGCGATATAACTGCGGAGATATATTTTTTTTTTGATGAAACAAAAAGGGAATAACATTTTTTATGCAGAAAAAAGGACCTATTTGTATCGCTGTTATCGAGATACGAGCAATCGTACGGAGAATGATGCCAAATTAATTATTTTTTTTGTATTTTACAATATCCCGTAGATACATAACATAACATAACATATCGTTTCCATTATATGTTGCAAACAGGTTCGGAAATTGATGAGTATTTTTAGGTGGGGCTAAAGATTAACATGACCTCAAAATCTTTTGCATCAGTATTTCTCCACAATGGTTTTACGAAATATAAAACAGACTGCCAGCTCTCTGCCTATTTGATTAAAGCATTTACGCAGTAAGGTCCGCAATTCGTTCTTCATTTTATAGTTTAGATAGTTTCGACACAGAGATCTTAAGAATCTAAAGAAAACACAGAGATCTTTTAGCTGAGCAAAATAATAAATAATACAAAGGCAAAAATTAAACGAACAAAAAAATTGTTCGAGGAAATGAAAAAAACGATGTCTCTTGCAGTGCTTTAGATACAATGCTCGTTGCATTGTATCTAAAGTTTCGGAGAAAAATCAATTCAAAATTTTTACTCTGTCTCTCCCACCCTCATACGTATCGTGCCTCCCTGTAAAGTAAGTACTGTATTGGAACATTAGTCAATCGAGCGCTAAATTTTCACAATTATTTATCTAAAACATTGCGCATTTATTTACGGTATCGGAAGTCGATTTGTATTACTGCATCAATCAAGTCCTCAATCGAGGAAACTATTGACAATGATGTTTGTGTAAATACATAAACCGAATAAGGCAAATTTCCACGACGATACATTTTCGTTATTTTTTTTTTTCAAAGAATCCTTATTTTTGACCTAATTTTTATGTACCACGGCTCATTTTGTTCCTCGAACATTGCCCTACGAATTCACTCAGTAGATTTTTTTACAGTTTTTGACAGCAGTTTGTTTGTGGGAAAAAATTCACCGGTTAAACAATGGGCTGTATTCGTCAAACGTTTAAATCTGTAAAAAAAGCTCCTTGGCAAATTTGCAGGGCAAAGTTTAAGAACCAAAATCAGGTATTTGTCAGGGCAGCAAAGAAATGTATCCTTAAGCTTCAATAGAGAGCTTAAGCTTATATAGGGGCGGGGTCGGATTACTGGTATAGTTATAGTTTGAGTATCATTGTTATTATATGTTTATAATTTTATACTTGAATAGAAAATAGGATTCGTTGAAGCCAAGGGTTTATACATGGGACTAGATATTAAGCTGTTGAAA
This sequence comes from Ichneumon xanthorius, assembly GCA_917499995.1. NCBI lineage: Eukaryota > Metazoa > Arthropoda > Insecta > Hymenoptera > Ichneumonidae > Ichneumon > Ichneumon xanthorius. The sequence goes on from OU824205.1 coordinate 2,732,930, forward strand.
CAAATTTGTGTTTATATATTTTTTGTAAAGGAGCAATCCGTTTAGAAATAAAACAATCAATCAGTCAAAATGAGCCGTAGTACATTAAAAATGGTTGAAAAATACGGATTTTACTCCGAAAAAAACCAACAAAAACGAACTATCATAGAAATTTGCCTTTATCAGTTGTTCTTGCAAAACCATCAAGATTAATATTTCTCTTCGTTGGGCACGCATGCAATAATACAAAAAGACCTTCTTTACTGTCAATAGATGCGTACGATTTTGGATAAACTATTGTAAAAATGTAGAACTCAAACGATTAGTGCGCCACGCAATAGCTAACATAAAAGACACGGCTTTCTATTCCGAAAATTAAAAGACCCAAGGAGGAAAAAGGACTTCGTAATGATGCAGAGTAAACGTATATCAATGAAACTCCAACTGTTTTGTGGTTAGCCACGTGTGTTCGTCAAAACAATCTCTGTACCTTTACGTAATCATCGAAAGTAGCGAAACCCGGTACGACTTCCTCGACGTCGACATCTTTGTCCGTTTCCTCGACCGCCGCGTTATCGGTATTTTCGGAATTTTCAACATCTTCAACGTTCGTACTCATATTGACAATTATAATACGAATTTCAGGTTACGTCGGAGTCCGTACGACTGCAGTCCGAACTAATCGCCGCGTTCGAACGCGCAAAGTACAGTCAACTCCCTCCGATTCAACGCTCTCGGGACAACGCACGGACCTGAATTTCTGTGCTACTAGAAAGAATCTCCCACCACGGCCTAGCTTGAGCAATTTGGAGCGCGCGAGACGTTTAGGTTGGGTGAATAATTCAAACTCGATCACAGCGCCGTACAACGCCTGAGAGTTTATAAAAGTGTGATAAAATATGGGGAACTAGAAAATCACATGGACTGCGTAATAACCTTTCTCTTTTCACTGTGATCCATGTTTACTTTTTAATACACACATCATTTCGAGGAACAAAAACTGGCCGGTATTTTTTTTTCTTTTACTTTGAGGCTTAACGAACGAGATTGATATCATTGTTACACTACGAGAGAATATGAGAGGGCACGTGTGTGCGATAAATTCAGGAAAGTGGGGGAAAAGAGGGGAACAAATGTATAGAGGAAAAAATTCTTCGTTTATTTTTTAAGGGTTTTTATGTTATAAAGGCTCGTGCTCCTATACATGTATATACCGTAATAAGATACTTTAGGTCTATAGTCGATAAGAAGTTCCCTATATTAGCTGTTAAGTGGGTCCCAAAGCCTTACTATATTTTTGTACCCTATGTACTCTTTTAATAAAAAAAGAAAGTGGGGGAAAAGAGGGGAGAAAATTATTTATTTATTTTTTGAAGGTCGTCATGTTATAAAGGCTCGAGCTCCTATACGTGTATTTAGCGTACTACGAACTTTAGGTCCGTAGTTGATAAGAAGTTCCCTATATTAGCTGTTAAGTGGGTCTCAAAGTCTTACTATATTTTTGTACTCTGTGTACTCTTTCAATAAAAAAAAAGTGGGGAGCGACTTCTCCTCTTGGGCTTCGCGTTGGTAGAGAATTGAGGGGAATCGTCCCATTATAAACAGCGTTGAGTTAAAGGGAGTTGACTGTATCTCTGAGATCGATCTTCTCCACTGAAATATATTTGGTGTGCACAGGGCCGCGTTCAGAAATCATACCCAGGTAGCTTCTCTCTCCGACATCCGCGCCAGCGCTGCACTCCCCTCGTTCTATGTTATCCAAAGGAAGTTCCCGAACGGGTCGGTCCAGTGTTGGCCGGCCTGTCTCATCGAAGCAACTTCACGACACGTGCTAACGTAAACTAACGTCGACGACGATCGAGTTTCGTTACAGTATATTGTTGTTTCCAAATAATACAAAAGCTAACAATGGCCAATCCGAACTTGGCCGACATGACCGAAGAGGACGCGGCGGATCTTCAATTCCCAAAAGGTAAATAAACAAAAGCAGATTACAGCGATTTAAAAAAATTTCAGCGTCTCACCGAGAGATCAGTCTCTAACCTCCAAGCGAAATCAGAAGCGTGGAATGCGAACGATCTGAATCCGAGGCGGTCGGAGTCCGAGTTTACGATAAAAAGCTTGAATATTGCAAAAAGGATTTAAAAAAGAAGTCGCGCCCAACCCTGGTGAAAATATTTCTCTGAATATGTCTGAAAATTTATCTGAAAGTCTCGGAAGCTTGGATATTGCATAAAGAATTAAAAAACAAAAACAAACGAAGGCGCGTCCAACCCTGGTGAAAATATTTCTCTGAATATGTCTGAAAATTTCTCTGAATGTGCTTGAAAATTTCTCTGAATGTGCTTGAAAATTTCTCTGAATGTGCTTGAAAATTTCTCTGAATATGCCTGAAAATTTCTCTGAATATGTCTGAAAATTTCTCTGAATATGTCTGATTATTTTTTCAACCCCAATTTCGACCAATGAGAGCGCGGTATTTGACATTACGTGGTACAACTAGGTCTAAATTATATCGATAATTTTTCGAAAATTTTCCGGCTAGGTTGCTAGGCGATAAACATTAATTTTTCTGTCACTTGTAACCTATGCGAATGATTAAACGTCAAATTGCTATTCACGAGCATGGACATGCTCGTGAATAGCATGTCCTAAAACCTTGTCAGGAAAATGTTAAATACCACAATCTCATTGGTCGAAATTGAGGTTGAAAAAATAATCAGCCGAATACCCCTCAAGCTTAAAAATTAATCGGGTATTTCCCTCTTGTTTCCCTGCGTAGCATCGATCGAGATAAGTTTTGCTCAAAAATCCCTCGCGCTGCGCGCTCGGGATTTTTTTAAGCAAAACTTATCTCGCTCGTTGCTACGCAACGAAACAATCGGGAAATACCCGATAATTTTTAAGCTCTCGGGGTATTAGAACCGAATATATCTGAAATCTATGACTGTGAGCTTTATTGTTTTTTTCTGGCTAATATATTCGTGAACAGTTATTTGAAAATCTAAAATTTTCCCTGATGTACAGCGAGTAACAGTATGAGTAGATCTTAGAAAGAACCCTTAAGTACTTGAACATTTTTTGAACCAACATTATCTACAAAAATCATAGCATTTTCCAAAAATGAAAAGTTTTTTCATTAAATGTCTACTCTTGGTACGAGTGACATAATAGATAAGAAGATCTTAGAGACACCTCGTATTTTTTCTTCGAGTACTTTATCAGAAAAAACCCAGGGTTTTTCATAATTTTCCAGCAAATACTCCGAATTTTTCTGATAAATTATAACTGCTACAGGTTGTGCTGAAAACATAGTAGAGATATTTATCAAATAGCAGAGACACTGAGATAAACATTTCGGAAAATCTCTGAAAAATCACTGAAACTGTTCGTTCAGAGTTTCTCATACAAATCAGAGAAATATTTTCACCGTGGAAGGCGTGAACAGAGACCTACAGATATGATTTTCTTGATTTCAGAAAGCGCGTCGCGTGTAACTTTAAAGAGTGATTCGTACGACTTCGACGACGACGACGACGATACAGATAACGATCTCGAAGTTTCTATTGTGACGGAGGAAATATTTGCCTCGGATCCGGTTTGCGAGTCTTGTAAGACGACGCTGTCGGAGCCGTACGTGAGATGCGCCGAGTGCAGGGACACGAAAATTTGTCTGGTTTGCTTTTCTAACGGTCGCGAGATACGCGAACACAAGAACAATCACAACTACGTTATAGTAAAGAACGAATTTCCGCTGATCGAGGAGTCCGACTGGAGCGCCAGACAGGAATTAGAATTGCTGGACGTCGTGCAGGAGTGCGGTTTCGGCAATTGGATAGACGTGGCGAGGAGAATGCAGGGTAAATCGGCGGAGGATTGCAAAAATCATTATCTCAACAATTACGTCGATCGTCAGAGCTTGCCGGGCTTACCAAAAATTCGTGAGACCAGAGCGAGCCTGTTCGCAGCCGAGACCGTACCTTATCTACTGAAATTGCAGGAACTCGAGGAACCGCCGAGATTCGCAACGAACACAACGAATTGCCGTCTGCTCGCCGGTTACAACGCGGCGAGATCGGACTTCGAAGTTAATTTCGACAACCACGCGGAGCTCCTCGTTGCCGACTTGAAGTACGAAGATTTCGAGCCCGACGACGCCGACTACGAATTGGGACGCAGTCTGCAGGCTTCCATCGTTCAGGCCTACAATAACAGGCTCAGAGAGCGCATGCGCAGACGAAAGATTATTCGCGATCACGGACTCATAGCCTTCCGACGAACGATCTCTTGGCTGCAGCGCTACGAGACGACGATATCGCGACCCGTTTCCGAGAGGTTGTTGATATTCATGCAGCTCGTAGGCGGTGTCGAGTTCGACTTCATTGTGGAGGGACTTCATCGCTCGGGCGAGATAAAAAATTATATTAAAAAATTGATAGAATATCGCAGAAACGGCTTGAAGACGTTTCGCAGCGTGACGATGTTCAAGAAATTATCGAAACTCCGTCAGGAGAACGACAAGGACAGGAAGCAATATCTGAACAACGCCGACTACAGCTGGAGAAGCGTGTTGCCGAGTTCCGTCGTCATACCGAGCGTGCCGCTGGCGTCGGCCGTTTCGCAGCGAAAGATACCACCGCCTCTGGAGATCAGAGGCCTGCCAGGAAGCGAAAAACTCACACCGGCGGAGAAGGAACTCTGCTCGAACGCTCGCGTCGTACCCGCCAGTTACTTCGACTACAAGCGCATTCTCATAAACGAGAGCAAAAAGATCGGCTCTCTGAGACTCGCGCAAGCCCGCGTGCTGCTCAAGATCGACGTCAACAAGACGAGAAAGATTTACGACTTCTTGGCCGAACAGGGATACATCAACAAACCCGCTCAATGATGGTTAGGCGAATAGGATTTAGCTGACGTGCTTTTAAACTAAGGACATTTTTTTTCTTTTTAATATTTTAATGTAATTATAATATTGTGATATTAGCCGTTATTTTTACATCACACTGTAATAAAGTATGATAAAATATAATAAAACTGAGAATACAGTAAAACAAAATATTTCATAAGATTTTTTAATTTATTTTAATCGAGTTTAAGATTTTGTGGCTGATTTCTTTAATGTGTTATTTAAGAGCTCCTTCGATGTATCTTGAGCGTTGGCTTGGTTTGACGAAAAATTTCTCTTCAGAATTTGAGAACGCTGAGACACTACTGATATCCGAGGTTCATATGCTTCTCGAGCACAGAAAAGCTCAGAACGAGTCGGCCGAGGAGGAACAAGAGTTTTCCGAGGTATTCATGAAGAGTCTCAACTACACAGATCGCTTTCGCAAATTCAAGAACAAGGAGATCATCTCTGCAGTGAGAAAGTACGTATGGGCGTCCGTACCCATGGTGGCTGTTTTTCCGGAAAAAAATTCTGTCTTTTCACTGACCAATTAAAAATTTTCCCTGACCAAACTTCTGCCGACTTCTATTTTTAAAAAATTAATGATAGAAATGAAAATGGCTAATTATTGTATTAATATTTAATTTAATAATATTTTTTTATAAATGTTCCCAATTTTTTTTAAGACTCCCTTTTATATACATGTAATTTGTTTATAGAAGTTGCGGCGACAATTTAATTTTTCCCTGGCGAATTTGCAAATTTCTTGACTTCGCCAATTCCCTGACCAAGATTTTTTTCGCTGACTTTTCCCGGTTTTCCCTGAGCGCGGCCGCTACCGCTCACAGCTACCGCTCACAGCAAAATTCAGGTGTCCTTCGAGATACTAGACTTTTATATTTCGTGTGATAATACGAATCGTATGATGATAAACAAAATTCTGTCGTCGAATATTAACAAATTTATTTTGCACTGCAGCTTGTTGATGCAGAAAAAACTTCACAAGTTCGAGCTGGCATCGTTGGCGAATCTCTGCCCGGAAACGCCGGAAGAAGCGAAGGCGTTGATACCGAGTCTCGAAGGTCGTCTCGAGGACGAAGAGCTCAGGACTATACTGGACGACATTCAAACCAAGAGATCTCTCCAATATTGATTTTTCATTTCTCTCCGTATACTCCATTAAAATTTCATTCCATCACTGTCGTTCGTTAAGTATTATTGTACAATAAATCGTCAATTCTTTTACAATATCATCGATGTGTTTATTATTTTTAGATATTATTTTTCGTCTGGATGAACCGAATAAATTCCGCGGATTATAACCGACTTTCGGTCTAGGGAATTTTACGCGCGCAAGAAACGGAAAAAATGTCAAATAGGTCGGACTTTTGAGCACGAAGCACTATGTATGGTCATTTTTTTACGGTAATATTTTTTGCATCGTAAAATCAGCGATGGACGAATTAACTCCTTGGAGAATTTTTTTAGACCCTTTTTTAGTTTCTACTTTCTAGAATGTGTAACATGTCTTACCTCCACTTGATGCATCGCATCAGTTGTGAGGCCTGGGATGGCGCGCATCGCATCGCGTTTGTCTTGGCGCCTAAAATAAACAAAATATATAATCACTACGTCTTCGAGTTTGTCTTGTGTTAAGTACAAAAAGCTATTTTAATGCTTTATAGATCAAACTGCAATGATTTCATTCTGTGTTTTCTTTGGATTCACTTTTTTCTCTACTTATGTGTGTATTTTTAATTCGAAACAATTTCGACAATTAATTCGAGAAAAAAATAAAGTTCCAACATTGACTGAACTGCAGTCGCTTATTGTGTTTACTAGACTTGACGTATTTATATAGAATAAAATATAACCTCTTTTAACGCACCTCCCAACCCAGCGCCATCTTCTTGAAAAAGGACGTTTTTTATTTTTCGAATTGCCCATTGTTTACACAAAAACGACAACACGTCCTCACTGAATCGTCGATTCAACTGCCATTGCGGTTAAGTCAGCTGTCAGTGTTTGCGCTGAAGCGAACAGCAGCGAACAATAAACGATTGACCCACCGTGGGTATGCCGAAATCGGGATGCCCTCACCAGTCAAGATCCTCAAGCTCCCGACTGACGCCCGAGTCTGAATTTGCAATGGACGATACAATTTCTTCCGGAAACCTTAAGGTGAGGTGAAACCGACTCAGTCGGGAACAAAAACTGTAATGAATAGCATTCGGAGATGGTGGAGATTTCACGAAAATGCAAACTATTCGCTGATGTAGAATTCAATACCGGGTCCGATGATACTTCGTTTTTTTACCTCAAATGTCAACCACTTCAACATGGCATTGATTCGAAATTTTTTTTTTTTTCCCGTCTTCGCTAAAATAGCCACATTTCTTGCGTGCAATACGGGCGGAAAATGGCCTATTTTTGACCGATGATCATTACTAACCTGTGCGCATGCGCAGTACAGTTCCATTACTCCCTAGGGAGTAATAGTACTCATTACTCCCTCTGCAAGCGCTATTACTCCCGGGGAGTAATGGTCATTGGCGAATTCACGATTTTGCGACGCAAGAAATGTGGTTATTTTACCGAAGTCGGGAAAAAAATATCGTATGCGACAAGGGAGGAAGTGCATTTTCACCTCGTGTGAATTTCTGCCCTCGCTTCGCTCGGGCATGAAACTTCACACTCGGTGAAAACACGCACTTTCCTCCCTTGTGGCATAATATACTATTTTTTATCGATTGTCGTAAACCATTTTTTTAAAGTTTCTTCGCGGGGTCCCGGATTTCACGATAGTGAGAATGCATAACGTGATTACGTGAGACCGCAGCAAAGACCGCAGCAAACTCGAATTTCGAATTTTTTCCGAGTTTTGAATTTTTTTTCGAATTTTTACCTCCGCCATTGGCTTCAGGTGGCCCATTTCCGCACAGGTAACGTGCCATTTGTACTTTTTTAGAGATTTTATAAATTGACCATTTTCAGCATAGGAAATCCTATGTTAAATTTCGCGAAACGACACTTCTTTTCAAAAAATTTCAAGATAATCGAATTAAAACCTCTGCCAATGTTTTCAAGTGGCATATTTACTAACCGATTTCATTAACGAAAAAATCCTAAAAATTTTTTTGAAAGAATATCATTTTCGTCCAAAAATGGTAAGGGTACCATTTTTCAGTACAAACAACGGTTTATACTAAACGTCTTTTCGAAGTGTAGTTAATGATAATTTATTTTCGGATCACTGGTAAAATTGATGCATTTGCTATGTAAGGTTTTTGTGGTGTAGTAGGATATTATTTACGAATCCGTGCCCGATAGAGGTGCTCTCTTATTTTCGAGAGTAATGCTTTGTCGGTTCGAGCCTTCCATCTTATGAAATAATATAAACGTGCGGCGCATGGGTGTGCATATGGTGTGCAATGCATGGAAGAGGCCGCAATCGACGATGCACACTGTGCATCGTCGATTGCGGCCTCTTCCATGCAACCGTTTTATCCCATATCGGTTCAACGATTATTCCGATAGATGGCACTTTTCGGTCTTTTTGGGGAGAGGTTAGAGGCGAATAGTCCGACAGCTCGGAGAATTCAGGGTTGTTCAGGGAGATCCGGGCGACCGTCATCTGCCTTCGGAACGATGGCTACGGCATCAAAAATCGGTCCTCAAGATTTACCACCCGCGGGTGGTTATCCTCCCATTCAGACCGAGCGAATACGGCTTCGATCTATTGTCGGCTGTAAGGAACAATTGGAACACTAAATCAATTACCGTCCAGCAATTCGACAAGCTGATTACGTAAATATTGAAAACATAACCTAACGTCTCTATTATCCAATATAATGTTTCAGTTAAAACTGGAATCGCCCTGTTTGTCGTTACCAACGTTGCCGGCTTTATCGGGTACGGCATCAATTACAGACGTCATCGAAGGGAGGTCATCGAGATGAGAAGCGCTAAATTCGTATTACAACCGGTGCTTGGTGCCGAAAGAGACAGAGCGTATGAAACTTCCTCATCCCTTCTATCAAGACCTTATGAAAATCTATTTCATTTGAATCCTATTGACCCAAATACGCATCTGGAATGCTCCAAACATTTTTTTCTTTCCCGATAATACTAGCTTTCATATATTGGTTTTAATTGATGAATCTGATATATTTTTTTATTTTATTCGACTCCCAAATCTTGAGCTAGACAAGATTTCCTTTGATAAAGCACGGATGATGAAAAAATAATCATTAATGAATAAAAAAAAATTCAAGTTGTAATATTCTAATAATGATCCATCTGCTCAGTGTTTGAAACACTCTCTGAGAGCTCTCAGGATTTAAATGATGTATCTTATCTGATAACAAAAGTGTTCGAAAAAAACTCTTAAGTGGTCTCATAAATTAATTAATTTTTTTTTTCTTAGAAATGCTTTGTCCTCAACCGTGTCGTGGTCAAATCAATTGGTTGAAAACAAATAATAATTTTGAGAGTTCCTGAAGAAGCAACCGAAAAAGAATCGATACGTGTTTGAAATAATCTCTGAGAGCTCTCATGAATCATCTTATTTTTCTGATCTTATAACAAAAGCGTTTGAAACTAATTCTTAAGTGCTCCTATAAATCAATTAATTTATCTTTTCTCTTAAAAAATGCTCCATATTCAACCTCATCATTGCCCAATCAATCAATTGAAAAGAAATAATTTTGGAGGTTCCTGAAGCAACTGAGAAAGAATTGGGACGTGTTTGAAATCATCTCTGAGAGCTCTCATGAATTAATTTATCTTTCTTATCTCATAACAAAAGCATTTGAAACAAACTCTTAAGTGCTTTCATAAATGAATTTATTCACCTTTTCTCTTAAAAAATGCTTATATTCAACCTTGTCATTGTCCAATCAATTGATTGAAAACGAATAATTTTACAGGTTCTTGAAGCAACTGAGGAAGAACCGGGACGAGGAAGAGGATTTAATGAAGGACTACCCCGGATGGATAGTAGGCACGTACTTCGGCGAGCCGATATATCACAATCTCCCGGAAGACACTCTCGTGGAGCCACAATCGCGCGAATATCTAGCTCACGCGGATGTCATGGGAGTGAACCTAACTCGCCACTTCTCGAATTATTTAACATAAGCGATCAACTACATTCTTTGATCCTACAGTAGTGTCGAGTGTACAGTATGGAAGTTTAATATAATCTAATAATCGATAGTACCGTTCTTTTTTCGCATTTTTTTTTTATCGGACTATTTCAATAAATTTTGAGGACAGTCCGCGACTCGTTTCTACAATGTATTGATTCCGACAGTCAAGGCGCCGGACGAATTGGAATGAGGGCAGATTTCGTCGTCATAGCGACCGTTGTTACGTGTGCACGTAGCAATAAATATAATCCCGGATCGTATGGTTAAGTAAAAAATTAATAACATTTATATCACTCTGTGGGAACACAGCGGGTTTGTGCACGCGTCGCGTGCGAAAGCCCCCATTTTCACACCTTGTGAAATAAAACTTTGTACGATACTCGTGCGAAAACTCTTTCTGAACACGTGTGATTGTAACGCCAAACAGAGTTTTTTTGCCCTCGTAAATCCCGCTTTAGGTTCGTGTGAAGTGACCGCAGAGACACTTTTTCGGCGTGCGAGAAAAATACTGCGCATGCGTCTAAACCTAAAGTGGTATTTTTCGCACTAGTGCGAGAATATGCCTTTCTGCATATACTTCACAAAAACGAAAAGCGTGATTTTCGTGAATTTGTTAGGAAAAATTATGTTAATACTAGGGGCGTAGAAAGTGGAGTCCTGACTCGTGTGAATGCCTCACTCGTCGAGAACTCCCTTTCTACGCTCTTGCCATCCAAATAATTATTACGAGTGTGGCTGGAATACGATCGAAGATCGTTGCCGTGGTTACGAATTCTAGCTTTCCATACTGTTTTCTTTTTTTCGCGTGGTCGCGCGTTGAGGAGGTCGAAGAGCTTTTTTTATAACTGCAGCAATGGTCGAAAAGCCACGGATTCAGTGTCCCTCGGATAATCACAACTACAATCTGCAGCGTGAACGGCACACTTTCTTACGCATATTTGAGAATTCAGTCGGTAATGCAGATCGTTGGCATACCTCGAGCCAAGATGCATTTTGCAGACCGGAAGTCGGAGAAAAGCTGACCATTGGTAAGCGGTCGATATTTAGATTTTATAATATACCTCGTAATGGTTGTTATTAAATTTGCTAAACTTAAATTAAACTTTTCAAGGTCGACGTAAGCATTGGGTGAGGAATGTTCTGAACGAACGCGCTTCGCGAACAATCGCGGACCAAATGAATTCGAAAGAAGTCACGGACGACGGTGTCAAACCTTCGGAGTACTTTGACAAATTTTGCGACCCGCAATTCACGCCGCTGATGGATCGGCCGGACACTCTCATAAATGTGAGATTATTCGAGCGAATATTAACGTTATGTGAAACACCCTCCCCCCTCCCCCCTCCTCCCCCCCTCACTCCGGCCGTGCTCAATTGGTATCAAAAACTGTAATGCAACTTTTTTCGCGGATGCTAGCATGTACGATCAAAAGAAAAGTGTCATCGAAAGATGACATGTAATCCGCCTTCGATGACATTTTTCTTTTCGTTTTGGATACCACCGCCTTAGCAAGTTGATGGACCGCAAACGGACACGTCCGGTGGGGAACAAAACGGACCGTAAAAAACGACAAAACGGAGTGTACATTTTTTGTTGGTTTGGTTGGTTGGTTTGGTTTTTTTTCTGTTGCGGAAACCGAAAACGGACCGAACGTTTTTTTCGAAAAATTTGCTTTGGTCCGTTTTTGGTTCCCGCAACCGAAAAAGGACCAAGTTCGTGTTTTATTCTGTCCTTTCAGTAAAAACAGAATTAAAAGCCAAACAACAAAAAAATTAAAAAACTTAGCCGAAAATGTTAATAAAAAACGCTCGGTCCTTCCTCGGTTTCCGCAACCGAAAAAGGACCACTCCAAACGTACGGCCCGTTTTACCGTTTTTGTGGTCCGTTTCGTTCCCCAACGGACGTGTCCGTTTTTCGGTCCGTTTTTTAGTTTTTTTCCCTAAAAGCAGCTGTCCGTCAACTTGCTAGGGCGTGCGTGAAAAAAGTTGATTACAGTTTTTATTACCGACCGTGGCATTTCACCTGCTCTTAAGGACATGTGAAACGACTCAGTCGGTAACCAAAATCTGTAATGAATGCAATTCAAAGACCGTAGACTTTTCGGGAAAAAGCAAAGCCTTAGCGAATGTACAATTTAATACCGCGTCCGATGATGCTTCCGTTTTATCCGAAGCGTCAACCGGTTTTAAATGGCATTGATTCGAAAAATGCATCTATCTCTCTCGCACTCATATGTCATGTGGTACTTTCACATGGCCTTAAGGTGTAGTGAAACACATTCTCTGTCGCTCTCTCTCGATGTCGGTAACAAAAACTGTTAGCAACTTTTCAAACGGGTACCAGAAGTACGGTCAAAAGAAAAGTCTCATCGAAAGCCGAGAGACGTCCCTCTTTTGATATCCATTTCGGAGACTTTTCTTGAGACTTTTCTTTTGAGCGTACATACGTTAACCTGTGAGAACAGTTGATTATGGTTTTTGATACCGACTGAGCCCGGGTTGCACGGGGAGGGAGGTGTTTCATATGGTCTTAAGGTAATGTGAAATACCGCCGCCGGTACCAAAAATTGTACTGAATGCTGTTTTGAGTTCGCAGTCCGCCGAATAAAATGTAAATTGTCTTTCCCTGGGGAATCGGTAGACGCAGGGAATAGTATATTATGCCACAAGGGAGGAAAGTGCGTGTTTTCACCGAGTGTGAAGTTTGATGCCCGAGCGAAGCGAGGGCAGAAATTCACACGAGGGGAAAATGCACTTCCTCCCTCGTCGCATACGATATTTTTTTCCCGACTTCGTTAAAATAACCACATTTCTTCCGTCGCAAAATCGTGATATTCGCCAATGACCATTACTCCACGGGAGTAATAGAGCTTGCGGAGGGAGTAATGAGCCCTATTACTCCCTAGGCAGTAATGAAACTGTACTGCGCATGCGCACAGGTTAGTAATGATCATCGGTCAAAAATAGGCTATCTTCCGCCCGTATTGCACGCAAGGAATGTGGCTATTTTAGCGAAGGCGGGAAAAAAATATTTTATTTCACTCGGTGCGTAAAATGTGGTTTTACGCACGCCTCGCGTGCGTACAACCTCATTTTCACACCTTGTGAAATAAAATTTCGTACGATACTCGTGCATAAAACGTTTTCTGAACTCGTTTGATTACAACACTCGCCTTCGGCTCGTGCTGCAAACTCACACTCGTCAGAAAAAGTTTTATCGCACTAGTGGCGTAATGTACTATTTTCCTCGGCGTTCTGCGGGCTCAAAATGGCACTCAGTACAGTTTTTCAAAGCATATAACATACGTTCTATGTACAATCGTTAAATTTTCAGAAATTGGTCAAATATCCGTTGTACGCGTGCAACAACCAAACCTTGTATAAGGAACAAATAGAGAGAGGTGCCTTGAAATCACACTCGGAAATATCGAATTTGAAAGATCCTTTTCGCAAAAATTGCGCCTTTACCACCTCGCCGGACCAGGCATTTCGGGAACCGACTGGTGGATACTAAAAACTGCACGCTCGATCAAACGATTTTTATTCGATATTGTGACGCTAATGAATTCGTGGTAACGAAACGCTAGAATTACTTACTCAATAAGCGTTACCATATTGGGTTTGTACTGTCTATTCACATCGCATGAATATAAAGTATCAGGTAAAAGATTTTAATATCGTGAATCGTAATTTAACGAATGAAGCTTCCAGCGCCCACGTCGAAGCATGGACCTGTGATTGGCTGCGGTAGATGCGCGACACTAGCGCCTCCTCGCGCTGAGGCAGCGTAACTCGAACGAAAACGAGCTTGGCTCGTAGTTGGGCGACTACACATTTTTAGTTTAGTGTTCTAGGTCGAAAGTAGTTTGAGCGTCGTACATTTTGCGGTTAGAAAACTGCCGGATTTCATCGGGACGTGACAAATAGTTAAGATTTTGCATCAACTTCTCAGACTCGATACGTAAATCGTGTAAAGAATTTTAAGAAAAAAAAATATATCTAATATAAAAAGAACGTTGTGAACGATGAGTCGTAGGCGAGCACACGATGACGACGATGGATATGGTACGTATTTCGTTGAAAATAATTTCATTTGTAACATCAATCGTTCCTAATTTTTTTCACATCGTATTCATTAATTCATTGCATGACTTTTGCACGTATGAATTAGCTCGTCACTTACGATAACAGCGATTGTCAAATTGTTCATTTGTCTTTCGCGATATTCATTATTGTACCACTCGCACGTCGTTCGTGATCGAATGTAGACTACATCTAATTTTATACATTTAATTAATTTTTATTAAATATCGTTGCATAGAATGTAACGATTTTTGTGGCTCGCCCCTGTTCGTTTCTGCCGGACAATTAACGACCCCGAACTTTAATCTCTTGGGATCGATAAACCTAACCTTTTGACACGTAATTTGAAGAAACATCTATTTTCAATATTCACTAATACATATATATATCGGTTGAATTGAACCGTTTTTAGCGAGAAGGTACCGATAGATAGATTTTGAGGCTATGGGAATGTTTCAGGTCCCCGCAAAGAGTGTGATGCACCCTTGCCCTCCGTCGGTAAAACAGTTACGAACGAACTGTATTATTAAGGGCATATGAAACACCCCCCCTCCCCGTCCATCCCGGACTCAGTCGGTATCAAAAACCGTAATCAACTTTTCTCACGGGATCTCGCATATACGGTCAAAAGAAAAGTCTCATGGGAAGACGAAATGATATCCGCTTCCGATGAGACTTTTCTTTTGACCGTATATGCCAGAATCCATGAGAAAAGTTGATTACAGTTTTTATTACCGACCGCGGTATTGCACATGCTCTTAACAATATCGGGACATTCAATATGATAATTTCAATTTGCAACATCGATCGCTCCTCAATTGTGTTCCCATCGTATTGATTAATCCATTGCATGATTTTTACACGAATAAATTGGCTCGTCACTTACGATAACAAATTGTTCATTTTTTCATTTGTCAAATTTTTTCATTTTGCTTCCTCATAGAGGAAACTATGTTTCCGTTAAAAAAAACCGAGATTTTAGTGTCAGAGTATAATAATAGTTTGAAATAGTCTGAAACGTCGACAAACGTGATTTGTACATGGCTTCCGGATGTATGTATGTGTGTGTGTGACAGAGTTGCATCGTTTAAAACGACTATAACTCGAACACGGTTTGAGATAGCCAGATGAAATTTGGTACACTAGTAGAGTGGTCACGTCTCTTCATTCAGTGCAATTTTTATGAAGATTGAGGCCGAATTGGAGATTTTACGGGATTCTCAATTTTTTTTGTAAATTTCTTAGGTGTTCCTAACTTGCGTAAACTTTGAGCTGTCTTTCTAAAACTGCATATGAATATAATATTTTGATCAAAGACCGTTGGTATTGAATTTGGCCAAAATCTATCCAAGCAATCAGATTTTATGAGATTGTAATTTTTTTTGAAAAATTACTAAAAATTGTATCTTTCCAGTAAAAATGGAGGTATCGATCTCAAAGTTTATATGGGAATGGAGTAAGACTGTACATTGTATGGTATTACTTTAATTTGTATGTCATTTGAAATCTATGAATTTTGAACAAAATTCGTTATGTTCGCCGCGAGTTTACGCATTAAATGTTGCTGTACGAGTAAAATAAAGTGAATATCAGTGGGGAAAATATATATGGTATGGCCTCAAAACGACGAATCACGCAAATTTCAGTCAGCGATTTTTCACAATAAATTTTCCGGAAAATTTCGACCATTATTCTTATGAGATAAAAACTTTTTTTTATTGTACACTTTTTTTATTTTATTTAACATTTTTTTATGTTACGTAAAAAGTTGAAAATTTAAGTTTTCGTATGACTCACCCCTCTTCATTTCTGCTGGACAATTAACAGCCGAAACGTAAAATTCATGCGATCGATAAATCTAACCTTTTGATGCATAATTTCAAAGAACATATATCAATTTTCAAAATTCAATAATATATATTGGTCGAATGGAACCGTTTTTGAGAAGGTCCCGATAGATTTGGAGGCTACGGAAATGTTTCACTTCCCCACAAAGTCTGATGCACACTTGTCCTCCGTCGGTAAAACAGTTACGAACGAACCGTACTGTTGACAATATCGAGACATTCAATACGAGGGCAAATAAATTTGTTAGCGCCGTGTCGAATTAACATTCCCGTACGTGTTTTCCAACTACACAAATGAACAATGGAAAATAATGGTAAAGAAAAAAGGTCGGTCCCGTTATCGACAATGTCGTTTTTACAATTTTTCCATGTCGTGTCTTTCGATTATAGAAAAGCAAAGTCGTGTGTGAAATATGTTTTGATCCAGTATTTACGCTAACGATTTGTTTCCCATCCGCAATGTCGTCGATTCGTCGGTAACAGAAAGTTTTACCGACAGTTAACTGTATTACCGACCTGAGGATTTCCACCTTATTACAAACACACATTTGCGCATTTATGAGGATGTAAAAAATAGTCTAATTGCTATATTGCATGTATCACAACTATGTCACAGAAAATTGAGAATTAAAATTTTTCAGATCGTGTGTACAAAAAACGTCGGAGGGTGTCGGAAAATCAGGAGATCGAGGATCGTCTCGAATCGCTCATTCTGCGCGTCGGCGAGAAATCGACCTCGTCGCTGGAGAGCAATCTCGAGGGTTTGGCATCGGTATTGGAAGCCGATCTCGGTGCATTCAGAAGCAAAATTCTCCGTATCCTGACCGACTGCGCCATAAAGATGCCGGAAAAATGTACCATCTACACGACCCTCGTTGGTCTTCTGAACGCGAAGAATTTCAATTTCGGCGGTGAATTCGTCGACTACATGGTCAAAAACTTTAAGGAAGCTCTGAAGGCTTGCAAATGGGACGCAGCGAGATATTCCCTGAGATTCCTCGCTGATCTTGTAAATTGCCACGTACTGTCGTGCGGCTCGCTCATGCAGCTATTCGACAACATGCTCGATGCCGCTAACGAGGACAGCGTTCCCCAAGTGAGACGGGATTGGTAGGTTTAATGCATTGAGGGTATTTTTTTTACATTCAGATAAATGTAACCGATTTTTTAATTATCGATGCACTACATTGAAGCCACAATTCACAGACCCTTCGGACTTATTTTGTTTATTAGGGTCGATAATGTATAGTGAAGTTTAAAATACATTGATTCTTGCATTTTTTCTAAATTCCAAGAGGTGTATCATTTGTGATACACCGTGCTTCAAAGTATTAAGGATGCTTCACACGTACGTTCCCGACCGAAAGTGAAATTCAGTGAGAATTTGGACACACTTCCTAATGGTATAAAAATCTGAAAAAATCAACTGTATTAAAAATGCCAACAAAATTAATTTTGCATAATAATAATGTTAAATTAATGTTAATAATAATAATAATAATGTTATTATTATGCAAAATCAAAGGTATTGACATATTTAATACGGCTGATTTTTTTCACATTTATAGCATGTCGCGAAGTACTGAAATTTTGATTGATTTAAACTTTTGGTTGGGAGTGTACATATGATGCATCCTCAACGGGATAAAAAATATCTAGCAAAACTGGATCCCTCACTGGATGGCTTGCCTGATAGCGCCGAATTGTATTTTCGATAATGGTATCCAGGAACCCGGACATTGATGAACAGCAGTGTACAAATATTTATTTTCAACGTGTGATTCATTGGATTCTTCATAATTTTTCATTATATATAAAACGCCCCAATAAAGATGCGAAAATGCGCATAGAATTAATTTTGTACAAAGCATATTAAAGAGATTATTTGCACAGGTATGTATTCGCGGTACTCTCGACGTTGCCATGGGTGGGCAGAGAATTGTACGAAAAGAAGGAACAGGAACTGGATCATCTGATGGTCACGATAGAGATATTCTTGAACAAACGTAGCAAGAAACATCAGCCAGCCTTGCGAGTGTGGTCGAGCGACACGCCTCATCCGCAAGAAGAGTATCTGGACTGCTTGTGGGCACAGGTGCGGAAGCTGCGACAGGACAATTGGGCCGAGAAACACATTCCTCGACCCTATCTCGCCTTCGACTCAATTCTATGCGAAGCCCTTCAGCACAACTTACCCGCACTGTTACCGCCGCCTCATCACGAATCTTTCCTCTATCCCCTGCCCACCGTCGTCTTTCGGATGTTCGATTACACCGATTGCCCCGCCGAAGGACCCGTGCTTCCCGGCAGTCACGCGATCGAGAGATTCCTCATCGAGGAACACTTGCGACAAATCATCGACAACTGTTACTACGAAAGGAAAGATTGGTACGCACCTGTTTTTTCCCCTATTTCTAGATTTAAATCGTCTCTCCGATTTGTAGCATGTCTGAAACTTTATGTTTTTTAAGAATATTTTTTTGTATATTTTTTTATTTCATTTAAAAAATATTTTTTGATATAAGTTTTTTTTATATGATTTTTTGATATTTTCTTTTTTTAATATTATCATTTGTCATTTGCAGCGCCGCACATTTATTGAATTTTCCGTACAAAGCCAAAATTCCACTGGATTACTGTATAGTCGAAGTGATGTTCGGTGAATTATTCAAATTGCCAACTCCTAAACACCTGGAGATCTCGTACGGTTCTATACTGATCGAATTGTGCAAACTTCAACCTTCCACTATGCCGCAGGTGAGCAATTTTGGCGAAATAAAACCGTCGCCACGGAGCCAATCAACGTGCGATAAATAATTCGATGAATTCTGCACAGGTTTTAGCTCAGGCCACAGAGATCCTGTTCCGTCGCATAGACAGCATGGCTGCCGCGTCCTTCGATCGGTTCGTTTGGTGGTTCGCCTATCATTTGAGTAATTTCCAGTTCCGCTGGTCTTGGGAGGACTGGGATTCTTGCTTACAGCGCGACGTCGAACATCCCAGACCCAAGTTCATAAGGGAGGTTCTGTTGAAAGCCCTCCGGTTGTCTTATCATCAGAGAATTCGTGACATGATGCCGGAGTCATACGCCGAATTGATTCCCGCGGTTCCCGAACCTGTGTACAAATATATATCGGAAGGCGCAAGTGAGTTTCCCGAAACGTTGAATATTCTCACAATGAATGTTTTATTGTTGTCTGGCAGGTTGCTATGGCTCGCAATCAGCATTTCGGTTTTCATACCAAGCACTTCCTGTTTAAAAATCTCATTTTTGAACCGTATGTGACGTCATACCGAAAATACCCCGCTTCTGCTATGAAAACCTCTTTATTTTAACGAAAATAGGTCGCTTCCATATGACGTCACTTCCGGTCGAAAAATGAGATTTTCAAACCGGAAGTGACGTATTTCTCATATGACGTCACTTCCCGTCGAAAAACGAGATTTTCAAACCGGAAGTACCGTATTTCTTATATGACGTCACTTCCGGTCGAAACATGAGATTTTCAATCCAGAAGTGACGATTTCTAATATGACGTCACTTCCGGCCGTAAAATAAGATTTTCACACCGGAAGTGCCGTATTTTTCTGGTATGACGTCACTTGGGGTAAAAAAAAAAGGTCTTCAATGGAAGTGACGTATTTCGCCTCGGGAACCCTTCTCCCAGGCCTGGATAAATATTTCCCCATTGTACTATTCTGGTACTATTCTGTGCGTCTCGGTGAGTTTTAACACGCAGTTAAACTCAGAAACCGAAATCCCATTAGTCCACAACGAGGGCGCGAGGCGCAGCAACCTGCTAGTATAAGTTATTTAATATATCGATAATTATCCTTTCTTTCACTTCCCTTATCCGCCGGATTGGAATGTCTTGCCTAGCTGACAATACCAATGTGAATTTCAGGTACGTTGCCAGGAACCGCAGCAGCTCACGAATTGGTTGTCGCGATAAGACGCAAGTGTACCGCGGAGGAGGTACTGACTGTGCTGAACACACTTCCGGGTCAGGGCGAGAACGAAGAACCAAATAGCTTCAATCCGTTGAAAATCGACGTGTTCGTGCAAACCTTGTTGAATCTCGGCTCGAAGAGTTTCAGTCACAGTTTCGCCGCTATCGGAAAGTTCCATTACGTTTTCAAGGTACAACTTGTTTATGAAAACCCATACGATTGATATTCCCCTCGCGACACCGGATCGAAAATAATGCATTCGATAACTTTCAGGTGCTGGCGGAGACCGAGGAAGCTCAGATATGCATTCTCCGTAACATGTTTGCATTGTGGATAAATCATTACCAAATGATGGTCGTCCTGACGGACAAACTGTTGAAAACTGGCATCATTGAGTGCAGCGCGATTGCCAATTGGATATTCTCCAAGGAAATGGCATCGGAATTCACAAAGTACGTATTTTTACGATGATCAGTTGTTCCGACCGTTGCCGAACGAACATTCAAACATTGTACACTGGCCGTCATTAATATCTAGTTTTTCTTGATTTTCCTATGTTGCTCGATATTTCGGTCTATGTTTTGAAGCGGTCGACGATATTAAGCAAGACATCCAGCAATCAAGCAAGCTGGCTTGCTTGATATCCTCTTTTTCTTTTTTTTTTCTCGTAATTTTCCTCTTACGGCTTTAGCTTTCTGGGAGACAACTAGCTGCTATTCTCATCAATTTTGAGCCAATTCCTCGCTGGTAAAGTTCGCTGTAATGAATGCTGTTTTGAAACCGCAGATCGTCGAGGAAAAAGAAAATTGTCTTCACCTGGGGAATCGGCAGACCGCAGGGAAAGACAATTTTCTTTTCCTCGGCCGTCTTCGCTCTCAAAACAGTACAGTATTCAGTACAGTTTTTGTTACCGGCGGTGGTATTTATTCACATCACCTTAATGACGGGCAGTGTACGTCATTATCGTAAAACGTGTCTGTTTTACCCAGAGCGTTTCAATTCTCACGACCAATCACGTTACTGTGTTTGCGTTTCTATGCGAGGATTGATCATTGATGATGTTTCAGACTGTATATTTGGGAGATACTCCATCTGACGATCCGGAAAAAGAATCAGCACGTAATCAAGCTGAACACGGAGCTGGCCGATGCTAGGGAGAAGCTGAGGAGGGCCGAGAGTCGATCCGGTACATCGTCAGAGGATGAAGAAAATGCCAATAAGGATAAGAGTGGAGGAGAACGACCGTCCGAAGATGTCGTCGAGCGAATGGAAGAGAAACTCGAAGCTGCTCAAGCCGATCAGAAAAATCTATTCCTCATCATCTTTCAGGTACCGAAGGTTTTTCGGTTATATAAATCGAATAAAAATATATGGGGCATTCCACGTCAAATCGAACGGTCCAAAACCCTGAATCTCTTAGATTATGCTGAAAGTTCGCGATGTTGTAGTATTACATAGTTTACATGAGTACCTGGCATTTTTTCAGATTTTTATCGACTCGTTTCCAAGCTAGCAGGTAGGCGTGGTAGCATAAAAAATTATTATATCTCAGAAACATTTCGTCATACCAAAAAACTTCGTCTACGAAAAAAATGCTGTTTTTGGTTAGCTATCTTCGTGGTTTTTCGAAATCTTCCAAATACGAGAAAATTAAAAAACAAACCGAAAATGTTCATTTTTAAATATTTTTCGCCAAGTATGAACTTTGGTGACAATTTTACAGAGTGTTCTTTTATCAGTGAAAAACAAAATGTATACATTTTAGTATGGATTGGGATTGCGTTGAACTTCCCCAGGCGTCCAATCATTTATTTATACGATATATGTTCAATTTCCGCAGGAGTCTAATCGTTTTTTTTAAACGATTAGACTCCTGCGGAAATTGAACGTCACCCCAACACATTTTGAAATTTACACATGTTGTTTCACACTAATAAAAGAACATTCTGTGCAATTTTAAACAAAATGCACGGAGCCATACGCGCAGAAATTTAATATATATATATATGTATTTTTTAAAAGTTTCTCGTGCTTGAAAAATGGTGAAAAAATTTACGAAAATAGTTCATCAAAAATAGCATCATCTTTGTTCATGACGTTTTTGTGTGCGACCAAAAGTTTCTGGGATATAAATTTTTTTTATATTAACACATCTATTTGCTATCTTGAAATCGAGAGCCGATAAAAATCTGAAAATTCCAGCTACTCACTCTATATAACGCTACATCATCACGAACTTCCAGCTTGATCTAAGACGATCAGGGTTTCGGGTCGTTTGACTTGACGTGGAATGCCCCATATGTATAATTATTCTCGTCGAATCGTCGTGTCTCGATATCTGAACCAATATAATTGATTTAATTGCATTCATGTCTCAAACGATTAGCGCTTCATCATGATTCTGTCGGAACATCTGGTACGATGCGACACCGATGGTATCGATTATAATACCCACTGGTACAGATGGACCATCGGACGACTTCAGCAAGTTTTCTTATCGGTAGGAATACGCTACCTTTTTTTTAGGTGAACAAAATAAAATCGATGGCAAATAAATTCTAATTTATTCGAACGCTCTTTCCAGCATTACGAACAAGTTATGAAGTACTCGTCAACGTTGGAGACACTGCTGTTCACGCCCGATCTCGATCCTCACATACTCGACGTGTTTCACCAGTTCGTATCATTACGCGCGTAAGATAATTAATTTTTGCGTTTCGAAGTATCCTCGACGATTGTGAATTTAAACGTACTCACGATCGCGCGGATCGTCACAGTTCACACGCATAAGAACGTTTATGAGTTCATGACGACCGATAAATTTGTAACATAAAAAATTTGTTGAGATAATTCGTGTACGCAGATCGATATTCTTATTAGTTGCAAGGTCGTAGAAACGTTATATTGACACAGATGATTATTCGATCGGACGCATTATGATTAAAAAAAAACTATTATATTAATAACTATGTTCGGTAGGTTACGATTATCTAATCTATTATTATCTGTGTGTGTTCTCACGAGTTTTATGCAAGTTCAAATGTAATATAAACATTTACCTAATCGATGCATTAATATGTTTATTGAATGTTTCGTACGATGCTGTAGACAGTGTATTGAAACGTCAAGCAAGAAACGTGTCTAATCTTCGTGTCGTCATGATATGAAGTTGCTCGTTGCTTCGTTAAGACCATATGAAACACCCCCCTCCCCGTCCATCCCGGACTCAGTCGGTATGAAAAACTGTAATCAACTTTTCTCACCGGATCTCGCATTTACGGTCAAAAGAAAAGTCTCATGGGAAGCCGAAATGATATCCGCTTCCGATGAGACTTTTATTTTGACCGTATATGCCAGAATCCATGAAAAAAGTTGATTATAGTTTTTGTTACCGACCGCGGTATTGCACATGCTCTTAAAGGGAAGTGAAATATCGCGGTCGGTAATGAAAACTGTAATCACCTTTTCTCAAGCATGCTAATTTTTTTGAGGATAAAGCAAATTTGAGCGGTATGCGCACGGTAATTTCGCATCCGGCCCGAATTAATTTTTTTCTCAAAAAAAATTAGCACCATTGAATAAAGTTAATTCGAAAATTACAATCTCACACTCACGGCCCCGTCGCGTGACTTTCATTTCACCTTAAGAGCATGTGAAACACCTTTCCGAGTGTGTCTCTCGCTCCGCCGTGAGCTCCACTGATGCTATCCCTCTCGCTCTCCATAGTGTTTCACATGCTCTTTAAGGAAGCTGCTGCGTGGCACAGTAGACAAATGATAACTAAATGATAACTAAATGATAACTAAATGATAACTAAATGATTACTAAATGATTACTAAATGATTACTAAATGATTACTAAATGATTACTAAATGATTACTAAATGATTACTAAATGATTACTAAATGATTACTAAATGTTTACAATTGTTTATCCAAAATTGTATGCCTTTATTAACAGTAATGGAGGTTGATTTATATTATAGCATTTGTCCTCAACTAAGATAAATATTAATCACGATGGTCTTGCAAGTAGAACAACTGGTCAATGCAAATTTCTATGATAGTACATTTTTGTTGAGTTTTTTCAAAGTAAAATCCGTATTTCTTAACCCATTTTAATGTACCACAGCTCACTTTGTTTCTTAAACTTTGCTCTACGAATCCACCAAGTAGCTTTTCTGTACGTTTGACCTTTGACAAATATGGCCATTGTTTAACCGGTGAATTTTTTGTTCCATGAACAAACTGCTTTCATTTCCAAATGGCCAAAACAATTTTTTATTATCTACTTGGTGAATTCGTAGAGCGACGTTTGAGAAACGAAATGAGCTGTGGTACATTAAAATATCGGTTGAAAATAACAGATTGTTCTTTGAAAAAAATCAACGACAATGTATTGTCATGAAAATTTGCATTATCACTTTCTGCATTTGCAAAAACATCGTTATCAATAGTTTCCTTGAATGAAGATCCATGAACTAATACAAATCGACGTCTGTTACTGTTAAAAAAGGGCACAACATGTTGGATAAACAATCGGGAAAATGTAGCACTCGTCCGACTAGTATTCCGTGCAGCAGGCATCTTAATTGCCTGAATATATATAACATAACTCGTCACTTGCTCGATCAGCAAACACCTCTGAACGGAAGGCGCGAAAACTTTTCGGTGAAAACTCGTATCGATGGCCTACTATACTCGGTGCTCAATTCGTCATTCGTTACAATTCGTATTTAACGTTTATTGTTTGGTAAAATATTAAACACCGCATCAACAAATAATTAACGCTGAAATTAAATAACATGAAGTAACTAATGCTCGACCGTGTTATGTACATACTTGCCGATATTAAATTGTATGGGGGAGGGGAAGGGGGGAGTGGATAAGGACTGAGATTCTGCAAAACACGATTTTGCATGGATGCTTCAGAAGAAACTTAGGAAAATAATGGTGATTAGATAAGATTTACACATTCGAATAACATATACGTATATATGTACTATATGAATGATAGATGTGAGTCGGAATACAGTCTACAAGTGAATTCTTACATTTTAGTGTGTAAGTGCATTATTAGAGTATTTTTTTTCGTTTTTCTTTTTTGTTTTTTTTGTATGTTTTTTTTCTGATGTTTTTTGTCTTGCTGATGTTTTGTCCGGTACGAGTTTGTATAATACAGGCAGCAGCGTGTTAAATGCCATTGCAATGGTTCACGACCTAGGGGATTGGGACGAGGCGTGCGTAGTGCTGTTCATCTGTTCGTGAAGACATAGTCTCAAATCCTTATCGTCCAGCTCACTTTCGTTGTCTATACTGATACTCCTAGTTGGTTGCCCGGATTGACCGTTCCACCTGTCCTTTCTGCTCTCGTGCCTCATGACCTGCGACAAGCACAAATATACGTTACGCAACGCACAAGTAAGGTTGGTAGATCGGACGTATTTTTTTTTCATTTTTTTCATTCCATCAACGTCCGACCTGAATTTTACTATGTTTTTCTCATAGGCAAATAAACACTGTCCGTACCGATACCTCGATACGCAGAAAGGCTCTCGTCATGCCTGCCTTTAAAATTTCTGCTGAAATACAATGGGGCTTTAAATGTCATATCAATGATGCCGAAAGTCCGTACTGCAATTCATTGGTCGAGCACAACTTTCAAATTCACTAACGCGAGCATATGCGAAACAAACAGAATGGGAAATGCAAGTTAAGGAAAAGAAGAAGACTATTGGATAGCATTCAGATGACTCAATTTCATCACCCTGAAGATATATTGCAAGAGACTAAATTTCGTCAAGTTATGACGACTGTGTTTTGTATCGCACAAACTTCACTCAGGGAAGTTCATTTGGAGAATGAAATTCTACAAGTGAACAATTTCTTTTCTTCCTAAATTGTCACGTTGACAGACTTTTTTAAATTTTTCTTTTTTAATTTGAGGGTCGCATAAACATCAAGGTCATTAGCGACAATTTACAAAAAATAAAAAATGTATTATAAGATCACTATACATGGTTTCTGAGGGTTTGTGTAACAACTGGTTAAATTTCACCGTATATGTTGATTTTCTTGCAATAACATATAGTTTTACAGATCGTTTTTCTATAAGCTTTCGATAGAGACTTGCCAAGGATGAAATTTGATGTCATGCTGATATCTTCAGTGGCATTCAATTTAACGATCAGAGCCGGATAGGAATTACAAATTAGTCATGCGGTGCAGATATTTAGAATCTTTTTTGTTCCGCCTCTATTCGGTGTAACAAAAAAAGTCATATAATTAAGGACACATTGAAACAATGTTGAAGATAATGCTTTGCTTTCGTTCGTCATGCCGATTTTATGCTCGCAGAAAAACATGCAGCGGAGAGCAATCCGTTCCGTCGTTGGATTATGCAACTCATGCACAACATTTATTAACCCCTCACGTGCGGCTTCCGCGTTCAGCGCGGGCCTCGTTTTGTGTACAATCGGCGAACGGAATACAACGGTAGAATGGAACAGTGGCTCACGACACCGAGCCAGACCCGTCCCCTCTAGTTACTTCGTGCATGAGGGCCCCCGTGAAGGGTCAAGTATTAAGATCCATAATCAATCAGCTACAACAATCGATAATCCGTTATGTTCGTTATAAAAAAAATTGCGCATCATTAAAGAAAACAGAAAAATCGAAAAGTTTTGTCGAAGAAACAAATGTTATTTTTTTTCGATATCTTGTAGCAAGCATTCTCGAATAAAACAACAAAAAATTCGTAAATTTCTGCGAAACTACGATAAATTCGAGCATTTATCAAAAGATAATAATGAACGATACAGCTGAACTTGTTTCGATCGTTGATTTGTAAACTTACTCGAGCCAGCGCCAAGGCTCTGTCTCCGGGCTGGTGATCGGCGTAGGAAACTATAAAATCACACATGGTAAGGACAATGTGGATTAAAGTTTTTCGTCCTCGGTAATTTTTCGATTATAGATCACGCGCACGATTAGTATTTGTATTTTTTAAAAATATGTATCTGTTATTATAGCCTTCTGTGTTAGAGTGACGAGGGAAGCCAAGCCCGATTCGATTCAAGCGTGCTAGTTTACACTGAATTCAAGCTCGGGACGGGCGTTACGAATAAGATTTCGATCGCCTTATAAGAAATTGAGAAAACTATAAGTTTCCATTTAGATTTCACGCTCAGCGTAATATATATATATATATTTTTTAATAAATGCCTCACCTCAGCTTTTAATTCTGCGACTTTGTCCTGCAACTCGCGTACTCTTTCACTGTCGTCCAAGTTACTTCTCAGCTCGCCTTCAGCATGCATCTCTTCGTTCTGTTGAATAAAAATTAAAATTACTACAAGTTATCACGAAAAGATAGTGAACTTAAATTTTTTATTTAAAATCAAATTTGAGTTCCAACTTAAATACTTTAAAAAAAAATTGTAATCTCAGTTAGAACTTGCATTGAAAAAAATGGTTTTTGCTCGAAATTAACTTTTAACTTAAGAGCTCAATTTTTTTGAGTTTGAGTTGAAATTTTGTACTGTAAATTATATCTCGAGGCATGATTGGCGATTTCTTCGAGTTTGAACTGACCAAAGCGTGAATTGCAGCGGTCGACAGAATGGCCTGCATTTGTCCGCAAATTGGAATCTCAAAAGAGCGACAATGATCAGTTCAGACTCTTTAGTGCCGAAACCTGTGACTGAGATTAAAAAAGTGATTGTGTAAAATTGCCCACCTTGAGTTCCAGCAATGATATCTTTTGTGTCAATTCGGCGACGTGTTGAGCATGTTCGGCGTCCCTGATCCGGGCCATCATGGTCTCGTCCTTCATCTTCGACTCTAAATCGGAGTACTTGTGCTGCTGCTCGCGGAATTTACTCGACATGTCTTTCTCGCGTGCGAGTGCCAGCTCGAGTTCCTCCCGGAGGGCTTTCTCGCCCTCGTCCTGTCTGCGTAATTGATTAGTCGTAACTTGCACTTGTGTCTCGAGCTCCATCACTTTGAGCCTGAGCTCTTTGACTTCGCTCTGTGCAACCATTTCGCGCATTCTCGTTGACATGAGATCCTCCTCGAGTTTCTGATTCTCGTGGCCGCGATTCTCCCAGAATAATAATTTTTTCGGCGTCGAGTCCGCCGCTTGGGCCGGTTGGTTCGAACGATGCTCCTGCAAATGTCGCTGCCACGCCGTACTTAACTCCGTAACCCGTTGTCTCAGATCCTGAAAAACATATGCAAGATTCGAGATTACTTTGCGATTTTGTTACTCATTCTTCAGGCAACACTAGCTGCAAATTATGAAATGCGTGGATTCTCTCGAGTCGCAGAGTGAAGTGAATTGAAGGAGCGAATTGGAGGAGCGAATTGAAGGAGCGAATTGAAGGAGCGAATTGAAGGGGCGAATTGAAGGAGCGAATTGAAGGAGCGAATTGAAGGAGCGAATTGAAGGAGCGAATTGAAGGAGCGAATTGAAGGAGCGAATTGAAGGAGCGAATTGAAGGAGCGAATTGAAGGAGCGAATTGAAGGAGAAACAGTTATAATTTGACAATTGCACGAATATGGGAATACAGAGGAGGACGTACAGCAACGACCGGAAATTATTTACGGTCGAGGGCAATGGGTCGACAGCCTCGAAGGCGATAAGCGACCGATCCAATATTCAATCCACTGGGAAGCTACGAATGCAGAGAATTTCTCACCTTCAATGATAAATTAGCTTCAGCCTCTCGGAGTTTGACGGCGATCAATTCCTCTTGCAAATGAGCAACCGAGTTGTCAGGTTTGTATTCCCTCAGCGTCTTCTTGTCCTGTTCGAGCTCTTGAATTCGTGCCCTCAGATCTCTTATGGTCGCGTCGTTTTCAGCCTCGTGCAAGCGCACCCTCATCAACTCCTCCTGCAAGCACTGTACCATCTCTTCCTTCTGCGACAGGGCTTCTTGCTTGAGAACGATCTCGTCGATTGACGATTGTTTCGACGATAAATTTTCCTCAAGCAAAATTGACAGCGAACGCAAATCCTCGTGAGCTTGCTCCAGCTGATGACTCGTTTCGAGATGCGTGTGACGCAGGGCCGTCAACTCTCGCTGCACAACGAAGGCGGTTTCTTCCTCCTCCGCGCGCGACACTTGTCCCCTCACCAATCTGTCCGCGAGCTCCGCCGATTCGGCTTCCAGCAATTCCGTTCGCTGTCTGAGCAAACGATTCTCCGCCCTGAGCCTGCGCAGCTCGACCATTTCTTCCTGCTCCTTCATCTTCAGAACGGTGTAATCTTTCTCCAATTTCTTCATGCGCTTTGGATATATCTTCATTCCGTACGCGAGATTCATGAGCCGCTCAGGATCCGCTTCCGCCCGACCCGGCAAATCTTTTTGGAAAAACTGTAAAAAAAAGTGCCTTTCGCTTTATAGCATTCTCAAGAAGGAAAATTTCTTTAAAATTTTTAAATTTAGTAACTTTATAACTTTGAGCCACTAACCAACATTTTTATCGTATTTTTAGCGCCTATCATGGAAGACGAATGAAAGCGCTTATCGGTTGAAACTCACCTTGAGCATTCCTTCCATATCCAAACTGAGCAAGTCCTCCTTGCCCAATTCGAGCATGGCCAGGGCTACTTTGAAAATGATTTCCATCCCCTCGGAGAGGAACACGTCGAAGATCCGACAAGCAGTTGGAAGACTCAGCGCCGTGGTGAACAGGGTGAGAAACCATGATGAGGCGTACATCGACGTGTGGAAACTTTGGGCAGTAAAATGACCGTGCAGCTCGTGATGAGTGTCCGCAACTAAATGCTCGAGCTGATACATGCACACTCCCAGTTCGGCCATGCTAGGCTTGAACATGTCTCGCAAGCGATACTCCTGCATGAGGGCGACGAGAACAGCGAACGCTTCCTCCTCCGGCATTTGCTGCAATACGTCAATTGAAACGAAAAAATTATAATTCTTCTTTCGGTAGTCGCCGAAACATTACGCTTCCTCCTCCGGCATTTGCAATATATCAATTGAATCAAAGAAATTATCATTTATATTTCGGTAGTCGATTAGCTGGATATTTTTTTTCATTCGTGGTATTTTCGTTGGTTTTACGCGGTTGAAAAAAAAGAAACCAAAAAATTACATTTCCTCCTCCGCCATTTGATGTAATATATAAATTAAAACGATTTTTTTTTTTCGGTGACTGGCTAGTTGGATTTTTTTTATGGGCGAAAAAATATCAGTGATTTACACGTCGCAGAAAAAAAAACTTTTCAAGCTAAATCAGGAAGCTTTTGGCAGATAGAAAAGCGATCGAAATAGCTCACCTGCATTAGCAGTAATCCAACTATGAAACCGGAGCCCTGACAATATCCCACTTCACGATCGTAGAGACTGTAGGCTTTCATAACGTTGAACAAACTCTCTTGGCCCAGTCCATCCTTTTCCTTGAAGAAGTCGTGTTCGGGATAGGTTCGGGCTATGTCCCTTCTGATTATTCTCTCGCATGCCGACGTCGCTTTTATGTAGTCGGCGAACTGCTTCTTAACTGGTGACTGATGCGCACCGCATAGTAGCTGCCACACTATACCTCTGAAATTCGTAATTTTTCAATTAAAAAAAAATGACAATCAGCGATAACATACTAAGTTGCATAAAATTTGAAGTGTACTATATTGTTTTTATCTGTAAAAGGAGCAAACCGTCAATAAATTATGAATCAATCAATCAATTTTTTTCAACGCTAAAAATAATTTGCCTTTGGGAGCGATTACTCGAATTTCCGAAAAGAGACGAACCTGAAGTGATGTGGTATGCCTTGTCGAACCAAGTCCTTGACAAAGTCTTTTCTCTTCTTCCAATAATTCTCCCAGTCGGCGACGACTTCGCCCCAGAGTTTCCA
The DNA here is from genome assembly GCA_917499995.1 of Ichneumon xanthorius. Taxonomy (NCBI): domain Eukaryota; kingdom Metazoa; phylum Arthropoda; class Insecta; order Hymenoptera; family Ichneumonidae; genus Ichneumon; species Ichneumon xanthorius. Next base: position 2,763,705 of record OU824205.1, read on the forward strand.
TCTGACCTCTTCGTCGTCCGTTGATTCGTGGCGCCGGGGTCCAGCAACATCGCCACCGCTGTTGCTGTCCCCCGACGCCAAAGACACCTGCGATGTGTCCGATCCCTTTCTGCTGTGATTACTGTGCAATGAATTCAACGATTTCGCATCTAATTCATTGCGCCTGAAAATATCGTCAAATTAGAAACAGAAAAAATTGTATTTGCCAATGGTCCTTAGTGGGCCTTTCTCAGTGAGAGGGTTTACCTCGGTGTTTACATTTAAACTATTAAATCTCTGAGCAGTTCCACCACCACGGAAGTTTACGAAAAAATGTTTTGTTTTCAGTTTCGAGACAACGCCGCACCGATAGCCCGAGGACAGAGACGAAATGGTTTTTTCATCACTCGGTGCGGAAATGGCCACTTTTCCGCCCGCTTCGCGTGCGTAAAACCGCCATTTTCGCACCTTGTGATGAACAATTTCGTACATCCCTCGTGCGAAACACTTTTTCTAATTCGTGTGATTACAGCACTCGTCTTCGGCTCGTGCTGCAAACTCACACTCGTTAGAAAAACGTTTTTCGCCCTCGTGCAGTAATGTACTAATATTGCTACCTTATAGAGGAGGCTGTATTTGCGGATTGTGTGAAAGGAACACAAATTCAAGACAAATGCAACGATTTCGCATCTAATTCACTGTGCCTGCAAATATCGTTAAATTGGAAGAAAAAACAGTTGAAAATTGAAATTTGAAATTTGAAAAGTTGAAGATCGAAAATTGAAATTTTTATGTAGCTTCTTTATAAAAGTTGAAAATTGAAATTTTCATATCACTTTTACATAATGTTCCTTTATACGCAAAGCTTGTTTGCTACGAGAACGCATTTCCGGTATTTTTCGGCATTTTCGGTACAAGGAACCTTCGCGAATAAAAGACCATTATGAGAGAGCGATATGAATATTTCAATTTTCAACTTTTATGAAAAAGCGATATGAGAATTTCAATTTCCAACTTTTTTCAACGTTAACGTTTTCGACTTTTATGCAAAACGGCCGGCCGATTCAAATTCAGCCACACACACTCATAAAACTGGACATTTTTCCTAAATGTGATTTTTCGATACTTTGGACCATTCTGAACACGTTTTCATCAAAATCTCGAAAATATTTTTTCACCTAAACGAGGCTTCCTCTATGAGGAAGCAAAAATGTTGTTGCCTATGCTTTTTAATTTTAGACTTTTCCTAGTGAATGGCATACCTCGGTGCAGACATATTAAATCTCTCAGCAGTTCCACCACCACGAACGGAAGTCGTATGCACGTTTAAAAATTCCTTTTACTTTCGATACAATGCCCAACCGGTAGCCCGAGTACAGAGACGAAATGGTATAATTTGCAGACTGTGTTGAAGGGAGGCTTGGTACCGGAAATCAAAGCGATTTTGTCCGCGCGGACTTTACCGAGTCAAACAATAGTGCACCATCCGGTATACGCTCTAGAACACTCCTACGGTTCGGTTGGCTGTTTATGTAGAGTCCGTTAGACATGTGTACTTGTCCGTTTATCCGAACACGCAGATCTGTTACGTTACGGCATAATTTTTTATGTATGAAATATCGACTGCTCCGGCGTAGCTTTCAGCACGCAGTGAAGACTTTCGAAGGCACCAAACTTTCCCTCACTACTATTTTGATTTCTCGAAAAATATGGTACCGAAAGAAAAGCTTATCCGGAGGTAAAAACGACCATAAAAGGGATGGAATCATGAGATTTTTTAAGGGAACATTGAAGCAAGCTATTAAGAATGTTTGGGCCAGAATCGCGGGAGGGGAACAGGAGAGGGGATTCGCTGACCGCGTTAGTCAGTGTGTGATTGAGAAACGCACACAAAGCAAGTTGCTGGACTTAGATGGGGTCTTTCGTCTATTGAATTTATCTCAGAAACAAAACGGTGAATCTTCTTTAAATTTGGACACAATCTGTCTGCTAGTATGCCCTTCGCTGTGGTAAGTTTTTTATTCGAATCTAACAGAAATCGGCGGAGAAAATCGCTACGTTCTGTCGTTACCGACCGACTTCCGAAACGCTTACACGATACCTTATGCAGCTTTGTACACGCATTACTAAAAAAACTACACGGTCAAAAAATCTGAAAAAATTGCAAAGGGTTCGGTGGGTCTTTCCCTACAATGTAGCAAAGTTTTATAGCGATCGAGGAGAATCGCCTTTTGGCCCAAACATCCTTAAGCGGATTTACTGTAATTTTTAACAGTCCTTAAAGCGATGTAAAACGTCGGTAATAACGACTGTAATTAATTTTTTTGAACGCTGCCGACCATTTAAACTCCAAAGTAGATTCTCACATAAAGCTGCACTGATAGCCGCTTCCTGTAAGACTTTGCTTTTAAGCGGAAGTCAGCACACGTAAAAACATTATTTACAGTTTTCGTCACCGACCGACCGCGGGCTGGACGGAGGAAGGGGTGTCGCATCGCCTCAATACGGTTTCCAAAATGTTGCGACGCAAAGCAAATATTTCAGCGTATCCCCGTGCATTTTAAAGAATTATGCTCACGCAGTCACTATATGGTAATGATAGCAAGCCTATCCAGAGATCACCGAACACAAAAAGGATGAGATTATGCCATAAAAGCAAGCTATTAAGCGGTTTTACTGTAGTTTTTAACAGTCCTTAAGGCGATGTGAAATGTCGGTAATAACGACTGTAATTAATTATTTTTTACTGTCCCGATCATTACCTTCGGAAGCAGATTCTTACATGAAGCTACATTTATATCCGCGTCCTGTAAGAATTAGCTTTTAACCGGAAGTCAGAAGCCGTAAAAAACATTATTTACAGTTTCCACTTTACTGTAGTTTTTAGCAGTCCTTAAGGCGATGTGAAATGTCGGTAACGACTGTAATTTTTTTTTTTTTTTTACTGTACCGACTATTTACCTTTGGAGGCAGATTCTTACATGAAGCTGCTTGATATCCGCTTCCTGTGAGAATTTACTTTTAATCGGAAGTCAGCACCCGTAAAACACATAATTTACAGTTTCCGTTACCGACCGAGCGCGCGTTAGGTGGGGTGTTTAAGGGGTGTCACATCGCCTCAATACTGTTTCCAGGCCGTCGCGACGTCGAACGAACATTCCAGCGTATCCCCGTGTATTTTGAAGAATTATGCTCACGTAGTCAAACGTCCTCGATATCGCAGTCCGCGTTTTCCGTAGATAGCTCCATACATATTTAACATCGACGGTCGCAAGGAAAACCCTATCGGCTCCGTGCCGTATCGTTTTAGTTTTACATACGGCGATTGGTTGTGCCACGTGTCCGACAAGCGATACGTTACAGCGGCGCCAATGTCCCGCAATTGACTCACCTATTTGCCTCTTCCAGCTTTGCTAGTAGAGCCAGCTCGTCGGTGGATATTTTTGTAACGATTGGCAACTCCGTCGATCGAGTAATTTCTTCCGATCCCGTTAAACCAGGAATCGTGTTTACCGTGTTCTTCGTACAAAAAATTTCGGATGAGTGCAAACAGAGAACACTCATCACCTGTAGTCCATTATTCGAATGCCGAACGATTTAACTTGTCCCCCGCACTCGTGGAATGTCTGAAAAGAAAAAAACAAAGGTTTCAAAATCGCACGATTATTATTCTGAGTACGGAATTTACAATGAGGCGAAACAAGTTTTACATTGTTTCTCCAATCATTTGACGACTGTCTGGGAATTTGTAGTGAAGCAAATGTGTTAGAATAATCTCGGGCTACTAAAAAAAAATATTCACACTCCGGACCAGTAGATTGAGACTGCTTGTACAGAGAAACTACTGGTATTGGGCCTAGCGACATAAAACCAGACGGAAGAAGAAGAACAGAGAAACTTTTGCTTGGCATTATGGGAAAGTATCGTAATTCAAAGAAAATGGGACTGTAAAATTATGATCTAGAAATATGTTTTGCACGTTTTAGAATGCAAAAAAAAAAAGAATTTTTCCATTTCTTTCGGTCCAAGTTTTACATTGTTACTCCGATGATTTAACAATTGGCTGAAAATGTAGCGAAGCAAATGTGGTAGAATAATCTCTGTCTACTAAAAAAATTATTCACATTCCGGACCAGCAGCTCGAGACTCCCTGTATAGAGAAGCTGCTGGTAATTGGCCTCGCGGCGTAAAACCAGACGGAAGAAGAAGAAGCAGAACAGAGAAACTTTAGCTTGGCATTATGGGAAAGTATCGTAATTCAAAGAAAATGAGACTGTAAAATTATTATCTAGAAATATATTTTGTACGTTTTAGAATGCAAAAAAAGAAAAATCCATTGCTTTCTGTCCAAGATTTACATCGTTACTCCAAGAATTCGACATCTGCCTGAGAAGTTAGTGAACCAAATCTATTAGAATAAACTTGGTCAATTAATGGAGATATTAACACTCCGGACCAGCAGCTCGAGACAGAGAACAGAGAAACTACGGGTAGTTGACCTAGCGGCATAAATTGGACGGAAGAAGAAGAAGAAGAAGAAGAAGAAGAAGAAGAAGAAGAAGAAGAAGAAGAGCAGAGAAACTTTTGCTTGTTTTATGACAAAGTATAATAATTCAAAGAAAATTGAACTGTAAGACTATAGTCTAGAAACATGTTTTGCATGTCCTAGAATGCAAAAAAAAAACTATTTCTTTCTGTCCGTCTGTCTGTCTATAGGTCTGTCCTATCCAAAAACCAAACTACTTTTTGAAGACTTTGGATGCCAATGAAATTCGTTTATACTACAGGAAGCCGTTATCTCAAGAAAGCGTCGTCGCACGACTGCGAACATGGTCGTAATTATTTCCCAATTATTTGATAACTGGCCGTCAATTTAGTGAAGCAAATGTGTTAGAATCCCCTCAATTTAGTTATGGCCATATTTACACTGCAGACCAACGACCACGACCAGCATTGAGAGGGAAACGATAGTCGCGAGGGTGCAATTTTTCGACCGTTCAAAAGCAGACATTTCGACTACGGAAATGACGTAGATTTCAGACCTTTAACATTCACAGGATCTGCAAGTCCGAAATCGTCTGATCGTTCTTAAATTTTGACAGAACGACCGTAGAATCGACCGCTCCGAGGTCGCTGGAACTCGTTCTTCGACCGACGCAACGACCGTGAAATCGACCATCCGATCGTTGCTAGAGCTCGCCTTTTTTTGCGGTGTTCAACCGATGAAACGACTACGAAATCAACAATTTTTGAGGACGCCGTAGCTTGGTGATTTTGCCGTTCTCGATCGACAAAACGACCGCAAAATATACAATTTACGCATTATATTCGTTAAATCAAACAGACTATACTTTATCTTTTCTAAAAGGGTTTATCCCGTTAAATAAATAAATAAATAAATAAATAAATAAATAAATAAATAAATAAAATCGACAACCCTGAATGCACTGAAATTTGGTCGTATTTCGATTCTCGTCCGACATAACGACCATTCGGTTGTTGCTAGAGCTCGATCGTTTTGTGGGTCCAAAACCACCAAGCTTAAGGTGATGTGAAATAACGCTGCCGATAACAAAAACTGTACTGCATGCCGTTTTGAGTCCGCAGATCGTCGAAGAAAAAGAAAATGATCTTTCCGTGCAGAATTTGCAGACGCAGGGAAAGACAATTTTCTTCTTCTTCGGCGATGTGCGGTCTCAAAACGGCATTCAGTATAGTTTTTATTACCAAGTGGGCGCGGGGCAGGTGGGCGGGCGGTTACACCACATCACCTTAAGAAGACCGGAGTCCTCAAAATGGTACTTCATGGACGTTGGCGTTTGTTAAAAAACGAGTGCCAGCGACCTCGGATTGGTCGTTTTCTTGGTCAAAAATAAAAAACAATCAGACTATTTCGGACTTGCAAGTCAGTCGTCAAAATGACTGTTTTCGAACAGTCGAAAAAGTGCACCCCCATGACTATCCTTTCTTCGGGTAAAACGACTGTCCATTTGAGATATAACGACTGTCGTTCAACCTGCTGGGGCGAGCCTGGATCCCAGTGAATCTCGTTCATACTGTGGGAACTGAGATGAAACAACTTGTCCATTGTTATTCCAATGATTTTAGAACTGCCCGACAATTCAGTGAAGCAAATGTGTTAAAACATCTTCGGTCTAGTAATGGTCAATTTCACACTCAGGACCGGCAGTTCGAGTCTTCCTGTACAGAGAAAGTTTTGCTTGGCGTTATGGAAAGTATCGTAATCCAATGAAAATTTGACTGTAAGATTATGGTCCACAAACATGTTTTGCATCTCCTAGAATGCAAAAAAAAATAAAAAATTTCCATTTCTGTCCGTCTATCAATGTGTTCTGACCAAAAACACAATAACTATACTTTGGAGCCCGGTGAAACTTGTTTATTCTATGGAAAGCTCTTATCTGATGAAAGCGTTGTCGTACAACTGCGAATATGGTCATAATTGTTCACCGTGCGGAAGACTTCAAATATATGCACCGGACAATATGGAAGACTTACATAAGCAGACAATTAAACGAACCTATATTTTATTTAACTAAAAATCCAAAGCAACGAGGATACACGAATCGGGTCTTTGAACTCAGCTTTGCAGCAAAAAACTAATCAAGCTTATATGTTATGTAAGCAAAAGAAAGGGAATAAAGATACACTAATCACGTCGTTCATCTCCGATTCACAGTAAAAAATTTAACTATTTTATATTATATTTATCTAAGATAATAAGGCAGCAAAAATACCGAATTGCTGCAATGCGGAGAAAAAAATTGAAAAAGCTGATATTTTATTATCTAAAAAAAAAGGCAATGAAGAAACACAAGTATTTAACTAAAAATCCAAAGCAACGAAGATACACGAATCGGGTCTTTGAGCTCAGCTTCACAGCAAAAAACTAATCAAGCTTATATTTTATTTAAGCAAAAGAAAGGGAATAAAGAAAAAATTAAACACGCTTATATTATATTTATCTAAAAAAACAAAGGCAACGAAGATATACGAATATCGTATTTGAACTTGCATGTGATGCAAAAAATTTTAGATCCTATATTTTATTTACCTAAGAAAATAAGGCAACAAAAATACCAAATCGCTCGGATCAGGAGAAAAAAATTAAGCTTATATTTTATCTATCTAAAAAACGAAAGGCAAGAAGATACTCGAAGCGTGTCTTTGAAGCTCGTCGCGTTTCCGACACAGTCGTATGTCCAGAGTTCTATGCGGAACTCTGGAAAACAAACAAAATTAATAGAAACAAACGGACCGAGCTAACTGCATGGATGTCGTAACGAGCTAATTGCATACTACGAGCGCGATTAGCGTGTCGACCAGAGATAGCAAATTCAAAGCAATTCGTTCCAATGCGTGTCATACATTTTTCCTCCCCTTCGCATTTCCGATCAGACGATCGTCTTCTTTATCGACAAAAAATGCTGAAAAAGAAAGGAAATCGCATCGATAAATCGTCAATGAAAAAATCCGTCGAGTTCGATATTTCGTTAATCGTTAAAACAATTGAGTCCTAACTGTGAATCGGCAGCGACGAGACGAATATCAAACCGTTCGCGCAAACAACGAACCGAGCGCGCCGCACGCTACCGAGAATTCCTTATTTAGTTTGACAAATCGGGTTAACGGTTCGTTGCTCGTGGGTCTGACCGGAAACATTTCGCGAATCTCGAGTCGATAACCTTGAAAATTCAAACAAAAAAACAGATATATATATTTTTTTTCGATCGTACGCGCCGAGCGATGCGCCGCGCTGTCGGACGATCCGACGAGGTCGTCAAAGTGAATCGCGTGTATTGCTAAAAATTAATTATTGTAATCTTTTTTTTTACATAATTCGAGTGACAGGTGAGTTCTGGAACACAGCTGTTTCTCGGTAGATTCAACAATTGAGAATCCTCGAGTCAACTCACCGAGTCGTCCGAGCGTGCGTTAATCCTTGGTTGGTTCGACGACACTCGGTGGAACGAACGAATTTTAGGGGTTGGCGGTAAAAAATAATTGTTAAGAAGTATCGTGGGTGACGAGGTAACGGCGTTATTACTATTCATCTACTCGTCAGTAATCTCCGATGACATATCGCGAGTCTGGCACACCTCATAGCGCAACCGACTGTGGCTTCGTCGGTTCTCGGCGAATTTCGGATTCCGTCGGTCTACCTGAACGAAGCTCGGCAATGTTCGGCGCTGGGTTCGGCTCTCGGGCAGCTTCGGCCGGTCTCCGTCGACCATTGGACGCGCGCAGCGCGACGGAGAAACGACGAACTGAGACATTTTCTCGAAGGGAACATGCCGAGAAATCTAAAAAAAAATTCTCTCTAATTGCAAGTGCGATTCGCCCAATTCCGGATCATCGCTCGACGCGCACCGCGGCACTCGATTCATCGTAAAAAGTTGCATGCGATTGTGTGATTACTCGAATTTTGTTCCCTCGAGAAAACTCTCAGCTGGCAGCGTCGCGCAGGCCGCCATACTGAACGCCCCTGCGCGAGGCTCCGTACGAGAGTTTACCGTAAAGATACTCGGATAACCGGTTCCACCCATTAGTCCGAACGATCCGATACGCTTCCAATGAAAGTTGGTCACGTCCGCTCGATGGCTCTCTCGACTCGGGCGAACTTCGCTGAATTTTACTATTATTCGAAATATCAATGAAATTTGCAACAATGAAGCTTGAATAACTGTATCAAGTCGGGAATAAAAATAATGTTTTGCAGCTCAAAGTAATGCAACTTTATGTACGTTTACAGGGTATATTTAGTACACAATTATTAAGGCGCGGAGTTATCAGCGCATGGATCGTTATTGTAAGGACAATCGGACCACTCCCTATGAACATGATTCAAATACTGTGTAACGAATGTTTTTAAAAAACTATATCTCAGCTGGCGATTGCTAAAATAAGAATTTTAATCCAGGTCTGTCGATTGATCGATATACTTATGTTCGGCCAACAATTGAGCGCATGGTCGACGTATAATGGGAAGTATAAATAATTTGATAGCGTGAGACATTCGCATCGTCGCGTGCAGCATGCATATGCGGAAGAAACACGAGATGCGATGTTGCCGTCTCGAGCATCATCAGCCCAACGTGAAAGCTTATTCAAGGCTATATACTGGAGCGAGGATGCAACGCATGTGGCATGAGATCTGTGGTAAACCTTCTCGCACTTCTCGTCTTCTTCTTTAGCAGTTTATCTGGGCCCCGAGTAAACTGGGGCGATCCAGACCAGCCGCTGGCGGGAAGTCGTGCCAGCCAATGCGTAAATAACGTACTTCTCGTCTCCACCCCTTTCATCTATTCTGTCCTCTCGGACGGCAAGCGTGCAGAGGGCAATCCAGTGAAGGCGAGCACGTGACAAGTGCCGCTTCACGAGAATATGCGCGGAGACCACGTCAGATTAACTATCATTTGAAAATTTAAAATTAAAAAATGAATCAGAAGTGGTAACGGACTATCCAATTCTACGACCAACTGGATCCAGTTCCTATACATTTTTTGACAAACGCTCGCAAGTTAATTGGCTTGATAAAATTAATTATTGAAGCGATAGATTAACATGCTATACAAGATACTCTATTCGTACATTCATCGTAAGTGCTGGACTTAGTTAATAAAAAAAAAACTACAATCAATTCGATCAAATTTCCGCTAATTTTTTAACAAACGCTCGCAAGTTAATTAAGTCGATACGATTAGTGATTGAAGCGATAGATTAACAGGCTATACAAGATACTCTATTCGTACATTCCATCGTAAGTGCTGGACTTTGTTAATAAAAAAAATTCTACAAACAACTGGATTAAATGTCCGTTACTTTCTTTATAAACGCTCGCAAGTTAATTAAGCCGATAAGATTAGTGATTGAAGCGATAGATTAACAAGCTATACAAGATACTCTACTCATACATTCATCGTAAGTACTGGACTTTGTTAAAAACAAAAAAAAAACGACAACCAACTGGATCAAATTTTCATTAATTTGTTGATAAACGCTCGCAAGTTAATTAAGTCGATAAAATTAATGATTGAGGCGATAGATCGATAGAATCGATAGAATTAATGTCTGAGATTATAGAGAACAGGCTATAAAAAATACTCTATTCGTATATTCATCGTAAGTGCTAGACTTTGTTAACAAAAAAAAAATTAAATTCTTCGCCTTTACAAAATTGTGATGTAAAATGACGGTTACATGACCAGTAATATATGAATCTTCGATCGTCTCGCAACGTCTCTCTTTTACTACAGAGAACGAGAAGATTTTGTGGACCAGGATCCCATCGCATCTCCATAAGGGTAGTCGACCAATTAAAGATGGCCTCGTCGGGGTGTGGCGCATGCGCGCATGCGCAAGCCCGACGGCCGGAAATCCAGAGTTGTATTCGTTGATACACCGTGCGAAACGCATACACGGATAATCACGAGTGTCGTACGTTTATGGGATGCCCCACAAGATATTGGGAATATGTAGATATGCATACAGTCTCGTCGATCGCAACGGTACACGCTACAGGGGGAGGGGGAGATCCATGGGCCGATCGCAGCCGACTCGAAACCCGAGCGTCCGCGAGCGAAGAGGGGGAGGGACCGGGAACGGCCGAGTCTGGTCGAAGATTACCGGCCGGCAAGACAGCCTCGCTGGAGTGAGGATAGTCTGCCGAGCGCGCCATAGACGTTCCGCGCGTGCACGGACCACTAGTATACTCTACGCACCTACAGCGTACAGAGCGTACATACGAAAAAAAAAAAAAAAAAAAACATACGAGTGCTCGGACCGATCGTGTTTCCACCGCGGCACTCTGCAGATTCGTTAGCTTTGTGTCTTAAACTCGCGCGTCTTTTTCCCATCCGTTAGCGGTGTTCTATTGTTAAACGATTCACGAACAAAGCCGCGCGCCGACGTATTATTTTGTTCTCTGACCACCGATCGGACAACGAAATACATAGAATTATAAATTACAAAAAAAAAATCTATATATCTATATATATATATATATAAAGTTAATATACTGTGCGAATCACGGTTGCTATGACAATGGCCACGGAAACTGAGAACAACGCTAGTCCGGCAACGGAGAAGGACGCGAAGAACGTGAAGGAGATAAAAGATGCGCTGAAGGACGAGACGCCGCCGGACAACAAGCAGCAACAGGAAGAGGCAACAGCCAAAGCCGCGGAGAAAGACGATGCGGAGAAGAAGAGCGCCGAGGACACGAGCGACGCCGCCGCGGCGAGTTCGGCTGCTCCTGCTAAACCCCTGACCGTACACAAACCGAGCTTCGAAAAGGATATCGTCTATCTGTATCAGTTCTCACGCACACCGTTGCTACCGTCGCTCTCTCCGTATTGTCTCAAAGTCGAGACGTGGCTCAGGCTCAACGATGTCAAGTACGAGGTGAGACGATTTTTTTTTATATTTATTAAAAAAAAAAATCAAAAAAATATCAATTCCTAAATGCATACTTTTGTTTCAATGAAAGCGAACGACCTTTCCGTTCTGTACCGTGCGTTCTATCGACGGATTTGTGTGGTTTAATGGCTTAGGCGTCTAGAAGGGTCCCCTCGAGGATTAACACGACGCTTTGCGTTTATTACACTCCTCTCATTGGTGGCGTCGTTAGTCACGACGACTCGACGAACCAGAATGCACGGACGCGCCTTAACTTCCCCTCCCGTTGTCATCTTTCTTTCTTTTTTTTTTTTTTCTTTCTTCACCCTCGTTACGCTCGAGCGGCGCTCAATCGAGTCGCACAGCACACCCGTAGGCGAGTCTCTATCTACGATCGGTTTGGGGTTTTTCTTTTTTTCTTATCGTCAAACATTTATGACCGTTTAAACCCTCGTTCGTAGCCGCTTTCAGAGGAATTTGCGGAGATTATGGATAGCCATCGATCCCGTGGAATATCCTGTTTTCCCCAGCTCGTTCGAAATACGTCGCCCGCTCCATCTGCCGATACGCGTATCGGAGAGCTAGGTTTGTCCCCCGTGGCGTCGCGACGCCGAGACTACCCGGAGTTATTATTATTATCATGAGACTATAGTCGCCACGAAGAGAATATCCATGGGCCATCCCCAGTTCTCGGTTTTACTTACCTTTCGGCATTAATAATATGAATCACTCGTTCGGCGGCGCATGCGCATTTACGCTTTTGTTGGCCTGGAGTGTCGCAGGCCTATTAAGCCTTGGAAAAATACGCGCGCCTCAAGCTTTGCCTGATTTTAATTTTTTTTAAATATTATTATTATTATTATTATTATGTTATTTAAAAATAATAACTTTCTCAATTCGCCCAGCTGCCGGGGCATTGTTTGATGTCGTCGGAGGGGGCGATAAGCGAAGACTCGGTTGAATTGATCGAATTTATTGGCTGGGCAGCTCGGTACGCTTTTCACGGAGCTCGATCGAGAATGAGTCACGAATATTTGTTCGCCGGCGACGCCACTGACTCATAAATACGTCTGCGCAGACAATATTATTCTACTGTCTTATCAACGATAGGAACGACTGTTCATTCAATGATTTCATTCATCGTCGACAAAGCGTCATTTGTTTCTCGCTCGTTGCACTTGGCTCTGAAATCGGGAAGATTAATGACTGTTATTATTATTATTTTTAGGCGATGTAAAATAATTTTTTTTTTATTAATGATGGATCTGCAATTTTTGCGTAGTTCAAAGAAACAGATGCGTAGTAAAACGTCGCTTTTTTTTACATTCCAAAAAAATTATATTTCGCTTATTTCGACTCACGATATAAAACGCCAGCTTTTCTGCATACACCGTTAGGTCTCCTTTCCGGCTCGTTGCACTGGCGCTGAAACGGTGAAAATTCAAGATTTTTGTTATTATCATTATTATTTTTAGTCGATGTGAAATACATTTTTATTTTGCAATGTTCAATTTTTCCGTGATTCAACGAAGCCCTTGGATCGTAAAACTTCGCTTCTTATCTTTCCAAAAAGTGATATATTTCGCCTTACACATTACACACCAACTTTTCTGCAAATACCGTTAGGTCTTCTTTCCAGCGCATGGCACTCGGCTCTGAAACGGTGAAAATTAAAGATTTTGATTATTTTATTGTTATTATTTTTAGGCGATCTAAAGTAAATTTTTATTGTGCTATGTGTAATCTTTCCGTATAGCGATGAAACCATTGGATACGTGATTTACGTGAAAATGGTTGTATCTTTCCACTCCTATCGGCGCAACTCGGTCGCAGCTGCGATTAGGGCTAAGTACGATTGTGTAACATGCTCACAGGGTTCAAAGCCCTGCGGGACTCGATTCTCTGCTTCAAGCCCTCATAGCTGTATTCAAGCGCAACACAATGTTAAGCTGGGTCAAATAATCGAGACGATGGAATATAATTTCCAATTGTCTCTCTTCCTAAAATTATGCTGCAGCTACAATTGTGGATGAATAATTTTTATTCTTGAATATAGCTTGAGTATATATTGATTATAGCATACAATCAAATCTCCACTACGAAAATCCGTTAAGCATACCTGGAGGTGGTAAGAAAGTCCTCGAAGAACAAAACGGGTACTTTTGAAGGTCACGCTTTTTAGGCCCTCACATCGTTTCCGTTGAAAGGCAAATCTACTGGCATTGTGCCTAGAACCGCTGTTAAGGGTGCGTGATTTAACACGGTCGGTAATAAATCAGACACTATTAATATTAAAAAATTATATTCCTTATTCTTATTAAAAAATTGTATTCCTTATTCTTATAAAAAAAATTATATTCCTTACTCTTATTAAAAAATAAAACTTTAACGCAGCTCCACGGGTGGCTCAAAGCCCTAGAGGTGGTAAGAAAGTCCTTGAAGATCAAAACAGGTATTTTTGAACGACACATTTAGGACACCAAATCGTTATAAAAAGAAAATCGACTTTTTTATCCTTATTGAAAAGAAAGTCGACTTTGTCTAGAACCGCCGTTAAAGGCGTGTGAAATACCAAGGTCGGTAATAAATCCGAGAGTTTTAATATAAGAAATAAAAAAAATGAAATATTCTTTATCTTCTTAAAAAAAGAAAGTTTTAACTTAGCTGCACGTGTCGTTCAAGGTCCTGGAGGCGATAAAAGCGAACCTCGCGTGTACTCGAATGCAACTCTGAGCCGCTTAAGGTACCGTTAGAAAATAAACAAATTTTAACGAGTTGAGATTAATTGTCGATAAGAATGGAAATTAAGTGCCCCAATTTTTATCAGCTGTTTTCTTTGTTTGCCCCAACCGTAGATCGATTTAGTTTCGAATTTGGAACGGATTTTTTTTTTTTTTCATTGACAAATACTTTGCCCCGCCGGCGAACAACATCGTGACACTAATCGCATTCTTATTAGCTTGTACTCTATACAGTATCGAGTATGCAAAATGATAGACGAGCTTAGAACAGGTCGCGCATGTTACCGTTCTGATTGCCCGATCGGGATGTGCGCATTCCCGAACGGTTTAGCTTCCGTTCGACGTTGCTCATCGACCGTCACTCTCTTTACAATCGGAACAGAGCTTCTATTCATTCATTTATTTGTCTTCTCACTGTCCTTTTTTTACCATTTTTTTTTTGTTTTTCTTATCGCCGAATCAATGAAAACACTTGTCGATTGTACAATACGCTATTTAGTTTCGCATCGGCATATCGCAAGTTGTTTAAAACAATACTGATAAAAAATAAATTAAAAAATGTCTCATAAAAAAAAAAATATTTTTTTTCTATATTTTGATATTATTTAACGCTTCATTGATGCGACGAAAATTTGGAAAGTCTATAACGGCCCGGCGTTGCTCGCCGAATCGGAAACCCGTAAACTTTTCCTCGCACGGCGCGTCCATACACGGAAAAAAGAAATTGTAAATTAAATGTACTGGAACTTGGAATTTTCTTACATTACTTATAGTAATTGAACGTTAATGTACTTTTTGTTATATAATATAAAATTTTCGAAACAGTCAATGTAAAAAAGCTTCCAATACGGTTCGTTAATTTTCAAACAAAATAATTTTTACATTGTGAGTTATCGTTAAAGAAATTGATAAAATTCCACGGTGATTATAAATTGCTTGCGATTAATGCAATTCATGTAAACTTGAAACCTTGGAACATGAACGGACATTACAATGCCCAATAATTACAAACAATTGTCACTCCATTTTTTCAGTAATTCGCTTCCAACCGCCGCAGTCCGGGCGTGGCGCTCGGAAATTTTTGGGGGTCTTTATATTTTGTAAAAATATAAAGGCGAAATTTGGAAAAAAAAAATCGTATGAAATGTAACGTAGTGGCACTGGAAGTTTTTCTTCATAAACTGGTATATTAAATATGATGTACAATTGTTATAAAAAATTAACGTACCGTATATTTAAAACTTTATAAATACTTTCATAATTAACTTTAATTTTAATAATTAACTTCAATTTTACTATAAAAGTAATTTACTTGGAATAGTTCACTCTGGTTTAACTCTAAAAGTCCAATAATTTTTTATAACGATAATGCATTAAATTTAATGCGCCAGTTTTTGCTTAAAAACTTCTGGTCCGGTGCATTAAATTAGCAATTTTTTAAAAACACTGCCGCTAAGGCTCGGAACGAATATCTGCAGGATCGTCGGTTCCGTGGTACGTTTTAGTCGGCGCGATGCCGAATGCGAATCCTGCGATAATCGGACGCCGGAGCCCCTATTACCGTATAAAGAACAGCGAGCAGTTGAATATGATTTCCTTATTTGTAAGAAGCGTCGATAAATATATGCTGGTCACGGGTCCGTTGCCGCGAGCGCGTTGCACGCGACAGAACCGTCCTCGGTCGTGTTCCCCCTTTGTCTTCGCTTCTTCCTAACACGCATTCCAACGCGTTGCGCCCGTTCGACCCCGCCCTGCCTAGCTGCATACTCGAGCAATTGAATCAACCAATTAAGCCTCGTTACAAAACAGTAAGGACGAACATTCTTCACCGACCCGCCGTCACTTTCTTAACAATGTTAAGAGTTCCGCCCCCGTCGAGGGAAGAACCGCCATAAAACGGACACCTCGAGGGTATTGAATTGGTTCTTCGCCGAAACAACAATGCCGATGTTAGGCAAGAAAGTAACAGGGGTGAAAAAATAAAATAAAAATTTAATGCCGAAAATAAGACGCAACTTATGAAATTGCACAATTTATTTTTCATCACTCGGTGCGGAAATGGCCACTTTTGCGCCCGCTTCGCGTGCGTAAAACCGCAATTTTCGCACGTCGTGATGAAAAATTTCGTACATCCCTCGTGCGAAACACTTTTTCTAACTCGTGTGACTACAGCACTCGCCTTCGGCTCGTGCTGCAAACTCACACTCGTTAAAAAAACGTTTTTCGCCCTCGTGGAGTAATGTATTATATTGTCAATTGACGTTAAGAATCCTTCGATCGTCCAAATTTCTTTCGGGGATGTTTGACTATCGAATATTTTTAGTTATTTTTTTTTTTTTAACGAACAACAATGCCGATGTTCGGAAAAAAAATAACAGCGGTGAATAAATCAAATAAAAGTTTGATGCCGAAAATAAGACGAAACTTATGAAATTGCACAATTTCTTTATTGTCAATAGACGTTAAGAATTTTTCGATCGCCCTCATTTTTTTTCGGGCATGTTTGACTATCGAATGATTCAGCTGTGAAATATTTTTAGTTAATTTTTTTTTAACGAACAACAATGCCGATGTTCGGGAAAAAAATAACGGCGGTGAAAAAATAAAATAAAAATTTAATATGCCGAAAATAAGACCCAACTTATGAAATTGCACAATTTATTTATTGTCAAGTGACGTTAAGAATCTTTCGATCGTCCAAATTTTTTTCGGCACATGATTCAGCTGTAAAATATTTTTAGTTAATTTTTTTTTTTTTTTACCGAACCGCTTTGTCTCTTTCCATACCCGAGCAATTGAATCAACCAATTAAGCCTCGTTACAAAGTAGTGAGGACGAACATTCTTCACGAAGCAGCCATCACATTCTTAACAATGTTAAGAGACCGTCGATTGAGGGAAAGTCCGCCATGAAAGGGCCACTTTGACGGCATTGAATTGGTTCGTCGCCGAAGGGACAATGCGGATTTTCCCACCGCTGACGCGGTCGCTCGGCCGGAAAGGAAGGCCGGTGGGAAAGAAAATAACTGACCTGAAAAAAAAAATCGAATGCCGAAAGTAACACGAAATTAACGAAATTATACAATTTCTTTATTGTGAACTGATGTTTCGCATACTTCGATCGTCCACATTTTTTTTTTCTCGGAGAATGGCAATCGTTCGGCTCAGTTCTGATTTATTTTCATTTATGTTTTTTTTCCTTGTTAACGAATCATTGTTTCACTGCGTGAAAGAGGCATGTGTGGCGGAGCTGTCGGCATTCTGGCTCCGCTTTTCCGGCGTTCCGATTGGCTGTCGCGCTCGGTTCAATATATCGACTCTCGAGCGGAAAAAGAGCGCGACCAAAGCCGCGCGTGAAGCACGGAGAATGAAGAATGAAGAGAAAATAAAAATACTCGACATGGGCGTAATTGGTCGGGCCGAACGTCACGGAAGGTAGCTCGCGGGCCAAGTGCAGGGTGAAATATCCGACGTGAGCGGTATTCCCAATAATGTGCTTCCTCGTTTGGACATCAACCGACTTATCCGACGTTCCGGTCTGTCGCACATTAATCCTCGCTAATCTCATTAATCTGTCCGTGAAATTTGACGATTTTTCCATCGGAAAAAAAACCAGTTTACTCATTTTCATGAACTATTTTTTTTTTTATTTGGGACAAAAGCAACGCGTCAGGTACGCAGTTGGCCTAAAGTGATGTGAAAAGTAATGTTTCCGACATCGGAAACAAAAACTGTGCGAAATGCCGTTTTTGAGACCGCGGACTGCCAAGGAAAAAATAATATTGTCATTCCCCGCGTCTGTGAGATTTTTCAGGGAAAAGACAATTGATTTTTTTTCTCGGCGTGTTGCGGTCTCAAAATACTATTCAGTACAGTTTTCGTTGCCAACCGGGCGCGGGGCCGGTGGCCAGGCATTATAACACATCACCTTAAGGTGGGGCCGAAGATCAACATAACTTCAAAATATTTTGAATCCATTTTTTTCCGAAACGCTTTTATAAAATAAAAAACGCATTTCGGCCACACTGCGTATTTGATTAACGCAGTGAGTCACGCAATTCGTTTTTCGTTTCGTAGAATCGTTTCAGAAAAAAAAATTGGATCCAAAATTTGTAACTCCGTCTCTCTCGCACCCATACCAAAAATGGAACTATTGTACGCGTCTTTAGGGGAGGCTAAACTCCTAAAAACACGTACAATCGTTCCATTTTTTTAACCCTCCGAAGCACAGTGATACACCTCTTTGAATTCAGAAAAAAATGCATTGATAACCAACCAACGTATTTAAAACTTCATACTTGTAAAAGAAAAAAAATGTACGCTTCAAAAAGGTAAATTATTTTAATTAACCTCGCATCAACTACCAGGTTTATTAGCGACAAAATTGAGCCTTTATTTCCCCCTAAATTTCATCTTTGTCGACGAAAATACGTATAGTGAAAAACTCATAACGAGGCGAAACATATCCTCCCCTCCCCCCATACACGTTCCGTATCCTACGATACAAAAATAGATACTTGGATCGCGGCCTGGACTGAAAGAAATCGAAAAAAACCAAATAATAATAATAATAATAAAAACATGCATTCTGGCCGTAATCGGCTCCCACGAGCCGTACGGAAAGCTCACGGGCCGATGGAGAGGAGAAAAAAAAGTCGAGGCCAGTGGCTACAAAAAAAAACTCAGGCTTTCCCAACCTCGGAAAAAAAAATCTTCATCTTAGCTTCCCAAAGTCGAAAAAAAAACTAAAAGTATATGCCCGATGTTTCGAAATATAAATTTAGCCCAGTCGCGCTGTCTCTCCGTCTCTCGGGAGAGAGCCAAGGACCCTCCCTCGACTCGAGCGAGGCGAGGGACCTCTCATGGCGGTGGCTGTGACTGTTGGCTGGCCGGCCGGCGGATATTAACCGCGCGCCAGTTTCGCGATCAATACTACTTGCGAGGCTGGCACACCACTGTAACACGCCCGGCACACTGCGAGCGCGGCGGCCGTGGCTCGAGAACTGTAGCGAAAGTGGCGGCGGCGTGGTGGGGGAGGGGGGCGAGGCTCGTTGCCAAGCAACGGAAGCTGCCTTCTGTGGGTTCATCGGCCTGTCACTCGCCCTCTTCGCCCCCTTTCCGTCACAGCGATTCCCTTCGCTTCGCTCTTCTTTCCACCCTCGGCAGCCGTCCTCCATCTCCGCTCGCTTCACTCGCTGCATTCGCATCTCCGTTCCAACGCTCCGGCCCCCCCGGCACAATGAGTACACGCACTCGGAACAACGCGACTCTCTTACCTATTATAACCGCTGTCTTTCATTCATTGAAAAACGTACGTGGGTCTCTGCGCGTCGGGCACGGCGTCGGACGTACCCGATATCGTCGGCTATGCACGACAAAATTTCATCGTGCGATCTCTATTTTTTGCTAAGAATATCTGCCTTACCGGCAGATGCAAGCGAAGCTGAGTCTACGAATTGTACTTAAAAATAAAATTCATTTATGTATTTTTACTTTACGAGCGATATATTGAAGCAGGTGTAAAAAGTGAAAACTTGTTTTCTGTAAATAAATAATAATATTTTTCGCACTCGAAAAATTATGTCGCTGTACCCAGAAAAATTATTTATTTGACGACCGCTTGGCAAACAAATATTTATTTAAATTAAGTAAATATTTATTTAAATTAAATAAATATTTATTTAAATTAAGTAAATATTTATTTGAATTAGGTAAAAATTTATTTGAATTAGGTAACTTATTATTTACGGCTGACCTTTCAAATAAATTATTCTTCTGGGTGTAAATCGTCGAGAACCAAGGACTGGAGGGGGGGGGGGGGGGGGGGTGTAATTGAAAAACGTACTTGGGTCTGTCCGTCGCTTGGCGTCGTCGGACGTACTCGATGGGCTGCACGTACTAGATGGGCGCCGAGTGAACGGTCATTTTTTTTTGTCAATTGACGGGTCATTTCCGGACCCGTCTATTTGACGGGTCCGGAAATGACCGCACCGCAACGACAGGGGCATTAACTCTAAAAACCTGGACGGTCCCATCTTCAAAATCAACAAAGTACCAATCTCGTTAATGAGAATAATAAAAGTTGTACCCATTTAAAAATATTGTTTCATTGACGAATCAATTGATAAAAAAAAAATGAAAATAGGTATCATTACGAAGTCAACGAGGGAGAAAAGTTCGTTTAAAATCAACCTAGACTGCTGTAAAGTTTACCAAATCTTTGACCAAAAAAAAGTTACGCAGAAATCCCAACCAGATGTTTTTCACTGTTTTTACCACATTTGTGACCATAAAAAAAATACCATCATGGCACAACAATTCCAAAAAAAAAATACAAAAAGTCACGGCACATTTCTAGCTGCACGAGAAAATTTCATCGCGTCCGTGCGATTTCAATTTGCGAGGAATATTTTTCGCAATCGAAGAATTATATTGCGCGACGCAAATAATCGTCGAGAATCAAGTACTCGAAGGCTCGACTTGATTGAAAAACGTACGTGGGTCTGTTCGTCGCTTTTGCCTCTGAATGGAAAGATTTCATCGCTTCCGTGCGATTTCAATTTGCAAAGAATTTTTTTCGCAATCGAAGAATTATATTGCCGCGCCGCTAAATCGTCGAGAATCAAGCACTCGATTGCCCGGATGATAATATCAACGAGAATGCCCGGTGTAAGATTCTACGAATTGCGTTGGCAAACGGTTACTCGAAGCCCGTGTTATCACGGCTCGTAATAATTCGTCGCCACTATCCAATCCGCTCCGCCCGCGACCTACGCAATCCGCTAATGACGTAATCGGCGATGCACGAGGGCTCAAGGAATTAGTGACGAGCCTTTAACGCGACGCGTCCTGTTCAACGGTAAACGCTAGATTTCCGATTTATTCTTGGACGTTGGACGCGCCCACGCGATCTTTGAGAACATTCGTTAGGCCATTAACCGTTTATTTTTTAAAAATGATAGAATTGTATTTAATAAAATTCTAGATTTTGTTCGAGAATCTTTGTTCAACGATAAATGCTGGATTTCCGATTTATCTTAGACACTGGACGCGCCTGCGCGATCTTTGAGAACATTCGTTAGGTTTTTAAGCATTAAGAAAAAAAATGATAGGGTTGTATTTAGTAAAATCCTAAATTTTGTTCGAGAATCTTTGTTCAACGATAAATGCTGGATTCACGATTTATCTTCAACGCTGGACGCGCCTGCCCGATCTTTGAGAACAATCGTTAGGTTTTTAAGCATTTAAAAAAAATCATGATCGAGTTTTATTTAATAAAATCCTAGACTTTGATCCCGAATTTTTGTTCAACGATAAATGCTGGATTTCCGATTTATCTTGGACACTGGACGCGCCTGCGCGATCTTTGAGAACATTCGTTAGGTTTTTAAGCATAAGGAAAAAATTATAGGGTTGTATTTAGTAAAATCCTAGATTTCG
This sequence comes from Ichneumon xanthorius, assembly GCA_917499995.1. Lineage (NCBI taxonomy): Eukaryota > Metazoa > Arthropoda > Insecta > Hymenoptera > Ichneumonidae > Ichneumon > Ichneumon xanthorius. The sequence continues at coordinate 2,785,282 of OU824205.1, forward strand.
TTCGAGAATTTTTGTTCAACGATAAATGCTGGATTCGCGATTTATCTTCAACGCTGGACGCGCCTGCGCGATCTTTGAGAACAATCGTTAGGTTTTTAAGCATTTAAAAAAAATCATTATCGAGTTTTATTTAATAAAATCCTAGATTTTGATCCCGAATTTTTGTTCAACGATAAATGCTGGATTTCCGATTTATCTTGGGCACTGGACGCGCCTGCGCGATCTTTGAGAACATTTGTTAGGTTTTTAAGCATTAAGAAAAAAATGATAGGGTTGTATTTAGTAAAATCCTAGATTTCGTTCGAGAATTTTTGTTCAACGCTAAATGCTGGATTCGCGATTTATCTTCAACGCTGGACGCGCCTGCGCAATCTTTGAGCACAATCGTTAGGTTTTTAAGCATTAAAAAAAAATCATGATCGAGTTTTATTCAATAAAATCCTAGATTTTGATCCCGAATTTTTGTTCAACGATAAATGGTGGATTTCCGATTTATCTTGGACACTGGACGCGCCAGCGCGATCTTTGAGAACATCCGTTAGGCTTATAATTAGTTATTAAAACAAAAAATAATGGTAGAGTAATATTTAACAAAATATCGAACAAAATCCTTGATTTTGTTCGAGCATTTTTGAAAGCATAAACAAAAAATCAGGCCAGAAATAGGTTATTACAAAATGGGGTACTGAATGGTCCATAAATCCTTGGATAAAAAAAATGGTTACAAACTTGTATCGCCAGACACGCTAGACACGCCTGCGCGATCTTTGAGAAAATTCCTTCGGCTTTCAATCATAAGAAGAAAAAAAATTGCAGTCCAGTTATGCTTAATAAAATCCAAGATGTTCGAGCATTTTTGAAAGCATGAATAAAAAATTGGGGCAGGAATTGAATATCACGAAATGTGGTACTGAATGGTCCATAAATCCGTGGATATAAAAAAAAATGGTTACAAACTCGTACCGCCGTTGGCGAACGGGGACGTCCGACTTTTCTTTTTCGCACAATGACGCCACAGTGACCGTCCGGTAGCTGCGCGGTGAAAAGATTCCTCATTTTCAACTCGCTAATGTTCACGCCTAGCTGTCCTGCGCTAACTCTCGACCTCTTTGCTGGATGCAGTACGTCACGGTGAATTTAACGTCGACAGCACAATGGCCTCGATTGTCAGAGAAACCCGTACCGTATGTTACAAGTAAAAGCCCGTACCCTGTAACAAATGCATTCTGTTCGCTGTCCGGCCACTGTGCATTTTCTATTTAGCCAACCGACTCGCGAGATCGACGAAAACAAATATAGTCCGGTACGCCGAGGAAAAGTTTCTTTCCATTACGTTGAATTCTGTTGATTTTAATAAAATATATTTAATCAAATTTTTTGTTATTTTTATTTGTTGCAGAATATCGACCACAAGATGAAGTTCCGTTCGAAGAAGGGACAACTGCCGTTCATCGAGCTGAACGGCGAAGAGATATCCGACAGCAAAATAATAATTCGCGACTTGAGCCAGAAGTTCGGCAAGGATTTGGACGCCGGTCTGACGACGGAGCAGCGCAGCGTTTCTCACGCGATGATTTCAATGATCGAGAATCATCTCATCTGGGTCGTCAACTGTTGGCGCACGAAGAACATGGACTTGGTGTTCAAGGGATACAAAGTCAATTTGCAGCACGCTCTGGGCACCCGCATTCCCGAGCGCCTCTTAAGCTTTTTCTTCAAATTCACCTTCGGCCGAAAGGTGAGCTCTTTACGTAAATAAGCGGTTGAGGCGCGATGTCCAGACCTCGAGCGATTTATTACAGTTATGGCTTTTCGGGAAGACGTGCAGCCATTGAACCGTGGCTATTTATGGTCCGAACAGAATTCTTTAAAATACTTTGCACTTTTAAATTAAGCTAGCTTTGAGAAAAAAATGAAGACGCAAATCTTTTGTATCTTAGATTTGATTCAGTCAATTGATTCGAAACGTTGGGTTTTAAATTGTTATTTATTGGGTTATTTATTAATTTACTTTACACGCTACACTGTAAAAATAAGTTGTAAGTTTAATGTACTGGAACTTGAACTTTGCTTACATTACTTACATTAATTGAACATTAATGTACTTTTTCGTAAAATCAAAATATAAGATATTATAATTACAAATCTTGTGCCTGAAATGTACAAAAATGTTAAACATTGCAGTGTACAATTGCATTTTCTTGCATTTTACTGTGAAATTTCAGAAACAGTTTATTTAAAAAAGCTTCCACTACCGTTCATAAATTTTAAATCAAACTTTTTTGCAGTGTACTCACTCGATCTTGTATTCAATTGAACGACACTAAGCTCTCAGAACTCGCGATAGTATACGAGTAGTTAAAACAAGACACCGAGTAAAAAAAAAAAAAACTAGTTTTGTATTAAAATTTGTATTGAATTTATCGTCAGGGCGCAAGGAAAGTCAAAGCTCAAGGAATGGGAAGCCACACCCCAGAAGAAGTTGCTCAATTCGGTTGCGACGATCTCAAGGTACTCTGCGACATGCTGTCCGACAAGCCTTTCTTCTTCGGTGACGAGCCGACTACGGTAAGTTGTAATTGTTGGTCTACAGCATAAATTTTTATTTATTTTTATAAACAAAAAAAGTGATTATAACATTTTACTTGTGGAATCGATTTAATAATCAAATTCGTTGGTGGAGCTAATTCGGTCATTTCGATTTGTTTGCTAAAACAAAGCATTATTTTTAGAATTATTTTAAAATTGTTTCCTCGGTTAATTTTTCAGTTGGACGTTGTTGCGTTTGCGCATCTCGCTCAAATTCTGTACATCGAGAAGGAGACACCATACTCGCTGCGCGACTACATGCAGGAGAATTGCCCGAACCTCGTCGGCCATTGTTCGCGAATGAAGGAACGGTGTTTCCCGGATTGGGAGGAGATTTGCACGAGCCTCGAGATGAACACGCATCTGCCGAAGCCCGAGAAAACGGACGGAGCGAAGGAGGGCAGCAAGGAGGAGAACAAAGAAACGAAAGAGTCGAAAGAGGAGAAGGAGGGCGACAAGGAAAAGGCCGAGAAGGAAGAAAAGGAGGCCGAGAAGGACAAGGAACTCGACGAGAACAAGGAAAAGGAAAAAGATGAGAAATAAGTTTCGTATTCCTCATAAACCTCCGTTGTTTCAACGTGCTGGACTCGGAAAGGGTTTTCAAATCGTCATTAATCCATCAATCATCTTCTTTCGCCGAATTACTTTTCATCGAAGATCATCTAAAGTGTTACGGTAATTCAGGTCTATCAAAAAAAAAAAAAAACATCCCCTTAACGCCGTCTTTCAACGAAAACGATAGAAAGAGCATCGTGTTCTCGAGAACACTCCGAGTCCTGCCCCACTTTGATCTGCTGCGTTGTCTGGGGCTATTCCATAAGTCATTAGAACTATAAGTATGCAATATATATGAAATGCAATAGGGCTGCCATGCGTGGGAATACACACACACGCATACACGATAGACACGAGAGAAAATTCTTTTCTTGTTTGATTGACGAGACGATGACCGTGAAGGGCTATGCGGGGACATAGAAAAGAAGAGTTTAAAAAAATAACATAGAGATGTGTGTGTGTTTGCGCGTGTGTGTGGGTGGATGGTCCGTGGCCCGCGCGAGCCTAAAAAAACGAATTACCAACGCATTAACGCATTTTTTCTCTAAAAATAGTATACAACACACACCACACAATAGGATGTGACAATAGCTTACAGAAAAAAAAAAGAAATCGTACTGAACACTTAACGACAAGACACTAATAGATTTCCCATTAGTGTATTATTCGCTGATGGTATGGCCGAATTAGTCGACCGCTGTCCGCTGAGTTTCGAAAATAGTCCTCAACTATTAACTGATGGCATGGCCCCAATGACCGATGGAAATATACACTAATCGCATAGGACTCGTGACGCAACGCTAAGGATATAGCAGCAACAATTCCATAGAGAGTTGCATTTTTTTTATATTAAAAATAAAACGAATATCTATTAGTGCTATGCGAATAGTGTTATGGCCATTATGACACTATGTGCATGATACATGCATAATACACACATAAGCATTAACGAATTAATCATTGAACACTACTGGGACACTAATCAGCCTCATCAGTGCTCACTAGCGTTTTTCCACGAGAGAGTAGAAGAAAAGAAAAAAAAACGAGCGATCGTTTTATCTTCGTACCATGTTTTATACATATTTTTTTTTGTTTTCTTTTATTTTTATAACGTTTCATTTTAACATATTTTCACACTAAAAACGAAGTTGGACAGTGATCGTTTCTAGTTGTAACTAATGAAATACGACGAGTGGCAATTTCCATGACGACTAAAGGTATAAATGTTGCGAGTATTGACGGCAGTCGAGCTTCGCGATTGTGCAAACGCGCATCTAAGGGAGTTGAATTAAACGAAGCGAAAAAAAAATTAATAAAAAAGATTGTAAGTTTATAAGAATTGCTTCCCTAGTCCATTAGATCTGACTTACGATATCGAGAATTCGTGAGGTTTATTAACAAACAAAACAAAACAAAACAAAAAATGAAAATTGTGATATAACAGAGACGATGGCTATAGACAGAGCTGATGATCGTGATTCATTCATCGATTCGATCGTCTTCACACGATTCGCGTTCATAACGAGATGGTTCACCTGCGATTATCGTCATCCCGAAACAAAAAATTCACATTGCCAAAATTTCTTGTCATCATTATATTCGCCCATTTGTTTTGTGCGGTCTTGAACGATCGCGTTAATATTAGTTCATAAATTTTATAGTGATCCATCGTATCGCACCACCCCCCACATTGATATCTAATCGTACGAAGTGAGACCCTTCGAATTTTTCACACTCATTGTTTGCACGCGTTAACGGCAGTCGGTAATCGATAAAACTCCGAATCTTTATCGCTGCGTCGGTTGATTATCGAAACACACGAAAAATCTCGCCCCACGCGAGACTTCGCCGGGGCTCGAAAATTATACGATATTCGATCGAGGAAGGGAGGAACATAAATACAAAAGAAAAAAAAAAAAAAAAAGATTCATTCCCATCACTGTAACGGATAAGTTGTTTTGTACGTATAAATGGAACGGGATCATCTGACAAGCATTTTAGTCAATGCGCGTAGCCACCGAAATTTTTATATTCTATTTTATTAATTTACACACATTATTATTATGATAATTATTATTATAAATACGCCATACGTAAGTTTGTACGTGAATTTTATATACGAGAAAAAAAAGTACCCAACAGCGTTGATACATATATGCGAATATAGCGGGGTAGAGGGGGGGGGGGGGGAGGAAGGGAGTAAAAATGCGAACTAAGAAATAAGATTTAAAACGAAACGAAATTTTTGTGTATCTGCACGACACGTATAGACCCCTCTCCCCGATGGTAGTACAACAATTGTAGAACGTGAATTGTGACTGAATTTTTTTTTATTATTAAAACGTCACCCGCGTTCCGAGACTAAAACGTGCATTTTACTCTAACAGACTAATTAATAAATATAGTTACAATTACGAGAATTATAGCGAATATACGAAGTTCTCGAACAACGTGGATGACGCCCGTGCGTTCGAGTGGGAATTGATGTTTTCTTTTTGCACTCTGTGTAAATTTATCCATAGACGTGAATTTAACGAAGGAAAGGAGTGATATGACGAGGCAAGTTCGAATCGAAAGCAGATTTCACATGATCGATAGTAATGTTGGTATCGAGGAAGGAAAAAAAAGAAAGAAATAAAAAAAAAAGATAAATACAAGATAAATAAAAAGTAGTAGTATGTGGACTGTTTATACACTTAGGACGATGCATGTGTCAGCAATTGCCATTACGAGACTAATTATTATCGAAACAATTGTACTAGCCCATCCCGTATAAAGATTGTAATTAGATATCACGTGAAAGCGATTTAGATAAATTATCAAATGAAATAACTGTATTTTATTTGCGGCGATGAGTTTCGGTATGTAACGGCTGCTTTCATCCAATTTTTGCACCATCCTCGCAGACACTTGGATCATCTTGATATACTTTGTAGTTTTTTTTTCTTTTTTTTTTTCTTTTCCAACGCTTCGTAAATCCGATGGTGCATCAAGCTTTATTCATAGCCCAGACTCGCTATTATAGTTTGTTTTCGTTTATCGTACATTTCGCATTTTTTCTTTTTATACATACGTATACATAATAGAGAAATACACGCATTACAGCACAGTAGATAGTCGATAAACTTGGTACCATAAACGAATAGAAGGTGAAGCGACGAAATAAGTAAATTAAAGAAGAAAAAAAAGCATATAGTCTAAGGAATCAGCTCGATGAGAATGATATTAAGCGTTCTCGTTTTATGCCCGGCGTTATAAATCTCACTGTCATTATATTACAATCTATCAATGATATATATATACATACGAACGAATAAAATGTGTTTTTAAAGAAAATATTTCGTGCACTTGAATGAGTTTGAATATTACGATTGGCCGGGCTCGATCGGCGCGCGCACACGAAGCGTTCGTCAAGAGGTCACTGACCGCTGCAGATAGCTCGCTTGTTACGCTTATTAGTGGTACTAGGCTGTAGATAACCGGTAAAGTTACATTATTTACACCTTTCTTTTTCGTCGTTAATGCGTCTATTGAGTTAATATGTTTTTTCAGTTAAACGCTGCGGAAGCCCGAAAGATGCAGAGATTTAGAAAAGTATTTCCGAAACGTGGATGTTCGATTATCGGAATGATACATGTCGGTGGATTGCCAGGTGCGATTGTTAAGTATATTAAAACTAGCATCGACTCGCCGATAATTGACGAGCCGCGATCCTCGTCCTTCACAATTGTCAGTATTGTTACAATAGAAACAAAAAAAACTATATATGTCAGCTTCGGAGACAAAGTTTGGTTACATTTTCAGGAACTCCACGTTACAGTGGCAGTTGCGAGAAGCTAATAGATGAAGCTGTTCGTGACGCAGAGATATACAGAGACGCTGGTGTTGTAAGTTATACGATGATTAACTGAAATGAACAAATTTTTTGCAACAATGCTACTACATGATGACATTAGTTTGCTTTTATCGCCAAGAAAATGGGGACACAGATTTGTTACCGACCGCCTCTGTATCACATGCCATTAAGAGCATGTGATACATACGTATCGATGCTCCGATGGTAACAAATCGCTTTCCCTATTTTCTCCGTGATGGTTGATGCTTCGGCCAAAAACGAATTAGGTTTTTGTAGACAATAGATATAAGTATGAAAACCTAATTTGCTTTTGCTAGTCGTGTGAATCGTTTTGGAGAAAACAGGGAAGGCGATTTGTTACCGACTGAGTCTGAACCACATGCCCTTAAGACCATATGAAACACCCCCGTCCATCCCGGGCTCAGTCGGTATCAAAAACTGTAATCAACTTTTCTCACTGGATCTCGCATTAACGGTCAAAAGAAAAGTCTCATGGGAAGCCGAAATTATATCCGCTTCCGATGAGACTATTTCCGATGAGAAAAGTCTCATCGAAAGCTGAGATGATATCCGCTTTCGATGTGACTTTTCTTTTGACTGTACGCGTTTGGAAGAACGCGCGAGCAAAGTTGATTACAGTTTTTATACCGACCGAGCCCGGGATGGACGGGGAAGCAAATGTTCCATACGGTCTTGACAAGTTCCTTTGTAAACGAAACCACTATCAGCTTCTATTATTGGTTTTTTAACAAATTTTTAAGTTTTCATTTTTTTATATAAAGGACGGTGTTCTCGTTGAAAATATGCACGACATTCCATACGTTCAAGCAAAAGACTTACAACCGGAAACTACAGCTATGATGTCGAGAATATGCTCCGAGGTACGGAAAATCGTGCCTCGACATGTACCCTGTGGTGTTCAGGTAGTTATGAGGTTTTACGAGTAACCATTTCTGTATTGGACCGCGATTGCTCCGAGGGACAATGTTCCGTGTCTACATTTTTATTGTTCCTAGGTATTGGCCGGTGGAAACAGACACGCGATAGCGATCGCTCAGGCAGCAGGTTTTCAGTTCATCAGAGCCGAAGGTTTCGTGTTTTCTCACGTAGCCGACGAGGGATTTACCGACGCTTGCGCTGGAACGTTACTACGTTACCGACGGCAAATCGGAGCGGACGACGTACTCGTGTTTGCCGACGTAAAGAAAAAGCATAGGTAAGATTGCGGAACAAGTTTGCCTTTACGAATCCTGAATGTATTTTATTTTTTAGCGCACACGCGATCACCTCCGACGTAGGTCTGTCGGAAACCGCAAAAGCAGCGGAATTTTTCTTAGCGGATGGAGTTATCCTGACGGGAACAGCCACGGGATGTCCGGCCGACGAAAAAGAATTCACAGGTTCGTCGGTAACTTGACTCGAGAAATTGCAACTTTTGTCGGACTGTTCTGGATCAATGAACAAACATTGATTTTCAGAACTTTTGGAAACCGTCAGAGGACCGGTGATCGTTGGGTCAGGTGTCGAGACATTGAACTTGCAGAAGTATGCGAGGGCTCATGCATTGATTGTCGGAACTCACTTCAAAGTCGACGGAAAGTGGGAGAACTCAGTTGACGCCGCAGCGGTCGATAACTTTATGAAACATTTATCACGCCTTTCGTCCTGACTTGAGGTCATACAAAAAAAGTTATCACCCTAAAGATATCTGCATGAGACTAAATTTCATCAAGTTACAACGGCTGTGTTTGTATCGCACAAAATTTGCTAGAGGAAGTTTCGTTAGGGTATACTTTTGAGACCTTAGTTTGAACTTAAGTTCGCTCTTGAGATCAAACTTAAAATCGAAGTTTGGCCCGAACTTCATTCAGTGCTTAAGTTGGAACTTGATTTCGTGCTTAAGTTTAAACTCAAATTTGAGTGTAGTTCGAGTTCGATATTAAGTTCGAATTTAAGATGAAACTTAAGCTCGAAATCAAGTTCTAACTGAGGTTCGATCTTAAGATAAATGTAAACACGCAATAAAGTTCAAGCCGAACTTCGATCTTAAGTTAAAACTAATATTTTAAAATTCTACCCTTGGCGAATAAAATTCTGCAAGTGAACAATTTTATTTCTTCCTAAAGCAGTGCCTTAACGGAGACTTGCCACAGATGAAATTTGACGTCACGCATATATCGTCGGGGTCATAACAAAAATCACCCTTGGAAAATTATCTGATGGTATTTATTACAAATTTAATTTCTCAACATTACAGACACTGTAATTCGTGTCACCTAAACGCCGTTGGAATAAAGACAACTCAAAATTATTATCTTTACGTATATATATATGTAAATAATATAAATCCACGATTGATATTTATAGTAGAAGAGGTGGTGATGGAATTTACAAAGTCTTCTTGAGGTTTTCGTCGAACAAGAAGACGGAAACTGAAGAATCGCGGTCTCCCAGAAGACTCTTGAGATCGCTCGTGTGCCCGGCCAAGTTTCTGATACACTCGGACTGCGATTCGAAGAATTTCTCCTCGATGTAGTGGGCGACGGAAGAGTCTTGTTTCGTGTGATGCTGAGCCTGGGTGTGTATGCGCAGCGCCTCGTCGGCGAGCTGCTTCTCCGTGTCAAGGGCCTTAGCCAAACTGTTCAGCTCGTTCAGCTGCAGAACCTTGTCCTTCAGCTGGAATTGTAAATAATTAATGCCGATTTTTCTTTTCGACCGCTTAAGGAGGGAGTATCATTGGGGCAGAGAGGGGATCGGCGACGCTCTTTTGCGCGGTGTGCAGCGTGTGGGACAGGCACGACGTTAGGCTGACGCAACTCTATACCTCAGCTTAGATAATCCAAGATTTCTCTTCAAAATTTCCGGTGACAATACTTTTTTATGATATTTACAAAATCGTTAAAGTCCAGGCAAAGTGTTGGTGCTTTTTTCTTTAAATGCATCTAATCGACAAAGTCAACCAATTTACGATGGAGTCAACGCTCCGGAAGCGCGGAAGACCCTCGATTTTCAAGAATTATTATTTCATCGAAATGGCCGATAATCGACCCTCGACTTTTACAGACATTGCGACATGCATTATAACTGGAGCATGTAAAAAATTCAGATGCTAATCTAATGGCGATGGCAACGACACACTCTCCTCAACTATTCGTCTATCGCTGATAGACGAACATAAGCCCAATTAGCCCAATTTCGTTAGACAGTGTTATACTCACGTTCTTCTTGAAACGCGGCAGCTGATTGAAGTTCATTTTTCCACCGCGTTTCGTTATGAATTTGATAACATCGATAGCGTCCTCCCAAGCTTTGTCCGACAATTTCCGGTACAGACCCTTGAAACCCTCGCGATTTGCCTCGTAATTGCCGAAGTGGGTCGACATCAACAGAAACTCGAAGCTCGTCTCAACGTGAGCGTTAGCGTACGCCTGGAGATCCGGTTGCAGAGCATCGAAACCGCCGTATTTCGCGTTACAGTCCGCAAGTAGTGGTCCATCTGAATATGAAATAATCATTTTTTTTTTTTTTTTTTAAATACATCCGGTATACACTATTAGTTTTTATTATCAAGAAATAGTTGGGCCATTCGTGGTCGGCCATTTTGTTGACACCAGCAGCGTTCAAAATGGCGGAACCAATATGGCCGACCGCAATGTACCGAAAAATGCATGCTTTAAACAAAAGCACACAGTACCTGAGGTTGATGGTCTGGAACTGCAAGCTCCCTCGACATTGTTGTAACAAAACTCTGCAGAGGTTGCAACAAGCAAAGTGCACAGAATTCCCAGTACGTACATCATTGATGATATTTCAAAGTAGATTCTGCAACGAGAGATAATTTGTGAGCAATGATACGATAGTAAAATATTTTATCACCAAAGGATATGACTAATATCGAATGACTAATAAGAGAATGCATATTTTACTCGGTCCAAATAACGTTTACAGAGTAATAACATTATTTTTATTACAAATAAAAAAAAATAATGTGTAACAATTTTTTTTAACAAATATTATTTTTCGGCCAAACCGCGACGTTCATTGATACACTATAGTCTCAATGATTTCTCTAAGTATCGAAATGATCTATCGCGGTAGTGTTCCGGGAATCGTAAGCAAACAAAAACAAACCTTGACGGGGTAAGAAAAAAAATAAATAAATAAATAAAGAAAACTCGCAAGTTCCCGAGGCGACCGACGTCGAAAAGTTTCCTCTAATGATACGACGCGATGTTTGTAACTATAATGTACGAGTCAAGTTTTGCACACCCCTAAGCCGACAGTTAGGTTATCACGTGACCGCGGTCTGACGAACTCCCCTACGCACTTGATCGTCGCAAGTTGCGCGTAACGAGAGATCACTGTGTCGACGGTAGGAACTTCGATGCGCAGAGGGACGCGAAGTTTTTTAATCGCAAAAAAGATTGGCCCGTGAGTCGATGGATGATAAGGCGCGAGCGTAGTAAAGCTGATACGACGGATACAATATATATAACACGACTCACTCGTACCTCGATTAGTTCTCAACAACGAATGCACCCTCGATTTAGCGAACAGCGTGAATACTCTCGCTTCGACGCCCTGCTAAACAATGAGCATGACGATAGCGAGATATCGGAACTTAGACGGACGGTGGAAGGGATCTTCGGTACGAATTCGGGCCGCTCCGGCTGCTCCCGTCGTTCGGCCGATCAGCTGACGCGGTCGTGCGCATGCGCATTGGCTTGAAAAAAAATCTCGGGCCAAAGTGCGTATGACATTTCGATATCGACGAAGAGAAAAAAAGATCTATCCTTTGAAAGTTTTGCGACGGATGATGAAGGCGTCGAGAGCTATAAATATGTTTCTCCCTCGTTTCGCAAACGTTTCATTGTGCGTTTGAGTTGTTTATCTCATTGAGCGACAAAGACCGAGTGCTCGGGAGAGCTCGGCGAGCTTCGGGTCCCAGCTGTTCGTTACTGCGCATGCGCAAACTCTGCCAGAGCGCCGAGACCCTCGCAGTGTCGCGAAGCCCTGCGCTTGAACGCCTATACGTACACGAGGTAAGTCACGAATACTAAGAGTCTCGAAGAACGATTATCATGCCGACGTCACGAAAGAAGGCGACACAGTACAAGTACGCCCAGCCGTATCGAATATATATCTACCCAACAAACACTTTGTTTTCGAGTGGCCAATGGATAGAGCAGAACGGTGCATGTGTGCTCGGAACCTTTAGTCATCGCTGATATACTTACGTTCGTGTCGTTTTACATTCTCACACGCTCGCGCGCTATACATCCGACTGTTTCTTACTGCGCTGCACAGAATAAATTCGTCTTTGACGAAACACTCGGACCGCGAGCAGCCAGAATTCACAGCCTTCTATACCAGTGCGTATAAAGGTTGCTTACCGTTAAACGAGCGTCAATTTATCAAACCCTCCTGTTGCTATACATTGTCGCGTCCCACCCACGGGCCACTCGATCGACAGTGAAAGATATCTAATCGACGCTTTTGCGCCGCACTCGTCCTAACCTTAAAAAATTCGTGCTGTTAGCTCCAACGAATAATTCAACTTTCGACGAAACGAAGATCGTCACGATGAAGTTTCTTTGTGCTATCGTACTCGCTGTCACCTGCGTCAGCATCGCCGCCGGCGATGGGCTCAAATGTAAGTAAAACGATTTTTCAACTTTTAGACTCTTTATTTTTTTATTTTTTTATTTTTTTTTTGATCATATAAGTAATGTTTCCGAACGGCTCGCGTATTGACGCCAGCCGTTTGGAAACATTTCGTCGGTAGATTGATAGATATCTCGGTCGTAAGTTCTACGTCGTATAATGTTTATTTTCAAACTTCTTCGTTGAATGGTTCGAGGAACGGATATTTTTTTTTTTATTTATACTATTGTCAGTGCGGTCGAGGGCTGGATTGGCAACGATGGGCGACACGAAGAAAGACGAAATAACAATTCTGGGAATTTTTTTTATTTTATACGTATTTGCGCAGTGGAAAATAGACTGAAGCTTGGCATGTTCTCTGTCACAGTGCGCAGTGTGCAATGCCAGCGAATATTGCACTATATATTCTTCGAACTTTCCGACGTTTAATTTCGGACATTTCTTCACCGATGTTTATCGTAAGTTAATTGAAAATTATTCGAAGCATTTCAAAGGTGAAAATGTCGAAAAAAATTTCGCAACGCAAAACGGTCGAGGAGCGAATTTTGAAAACCGACTAAATCATCGTTCGCGAATCTAACTCGTTCGTAGTTATCGTTTCAAAGTTTCAATAAAAGAAAGTCAAACATATTCGGTAAAACATTACTGTAAAAAAAGTTGTAAATTTAACGTACCGGAATGGAAGTTTTTATGCAAAAACTGATACATTAAATTTAATGTACAATTGTGATGAGAAAATATTATACTTTTTCATTGAAATTAAAGTAAATTATTAACATTAAAGTACTTTCATAGCAAAATTGAAGTACATTATTAAAAACAAGGTATTTTCAATGTTTTTAATACACCGAACATTAATTTTTCATCACAATTGTACATGAAATTTAATATACCAGTTTTTGCATAAAAACTTCCAGTCCGGTACATTAAATTTCATACCAATTTTTTTACAGTGATTGTCACATGGCACAGTGCAATTGTTGGTTTGCTTTTGCGCTCGTTCTTAACGACGATGAGTGCAGCGTCCCGGGAACATTGGTCGCCCATAATCTAGTCCATCCGTGACTCACAGATAAATGCCGCAAAAATGTTTTTGTCGAAAAAAAAGTCAGAGGTCCGACAAAAACATTGGCACGTGGTGCACTGCAATTATAGGTTTAACTTTGTATACACGGAATAGCACAGATAGTACAGAAACATTGGTCATCCATAATCTAGTCCTTTCGTGACGCACCGACAGCTCGAAAGTTCGATATTGCACGCTGACCAGATAAATTTTCGTTACTCATTTTAATTGCGTCGATGATTCGTCGTTGTGATAATAGTATGTTTTCGCGGCGTTTGACTGCCAACCGTGAGCTGGCACTACCGTCAGCCGATCGTGCAACAGTGGCGACGATAATGTAAAATTCTACAGATCGAATTTTCACTATTCTGGTCGAGCATATTCTGACCCCGAAGATATCTTCATGAGACTAGATTTCATTGAGATATAACGGCTGTGTTTACGATCGTACAAACTTCGCTCGGAGAAGTTCACTTGGAGAATAAAATTCTAAAAGTGAAGAATTTTGTTTTCTTCCTAAAGCACTGCATTGACAGACTTGCCGATGACGAAATTTTATGCCATGCAGATATCTTCAGGGTCATGAAAAATGTCTCTCGGAAAATTATCGAATGATATTTATTAAAAATTTCATTCCTCAACACTACAGACACTAATTCGTGTCACCTAAACGCTGTTGGAATAAATATAACTCAAAATGATTATCTTTACGTATGTGTGTGTATATATCTATATATATAATATAAAGTGACAGACACTTGCCGAAGATGAATTTCGATGTAATGCAGATATGGTTAGAGCTACTTATTTGTGAACCTGAAGATATCTGCATGAGACTAAATTTCATCGAGTTATAACGGCTGCGTTTTGCGGCGCACAAACTTCGCTCGGGGAAATTCTACAAGAGATTTTTTTTTCCTTCCTAAAGCAGTGCATTGAGAGAGACTGGCCGAATATGCAATTTTATGTTATGCAAATATCTTCAATATCTTTTACAGTACACTGAATAAAAAATTCGCTTGCGGGTTGCTAAAGAAAAAAAATGTTTGTTTGAATTCTCCTTTCAATTCTTACAATTCCATATGATATTGAAACAACACGGCAAGACTGTCAAGGTGACATGTTATCGTTTTAAGGGCATGTGATACAGAGTCGGTCGGTAACAAATCGGTTTCTTTATTTTCATCGCGACTATTAATATTTTTGATAAAAGGAAATTAGGTTTTCGTACACTGAGAAAAAGGATAGTATTTCCTACCATAACGAATAGTTCCCAGTGGGACGTCTATATAGATAGTTTGTGATAGTATATAATCAATTGATGCAATTATAATTATAGTTACAACTATAATTTTTGGTCATTGTCGTAACTGTAAAATGTAGACGTCCCCCCTGGGAACTATTTACTATGTAAGTTTTTCTCAGTGTAGACTATATATCGGTACGTGAAAACCTAATTTCCTTTTGCCTGAAATATTTATAGGTGCGGAGAAAACAGGGAAACCGTTTTTTCACGGACTTAGTTTATATCACATGCCCTTAATCCGGTATGGAAATGTACGAATTGAAAGTAGAATTAAAACAACATTTTTTTTTCTTTTGCAGCTCGCAAGCAAATTTTACTTGAATCATTGATTTTTTTTTCAGTTTAAGTTTATTAATTTTTTTGTAAGTCAGTCCGACGAATTCATACATTGCCGCTGAGAAGATGCAATTATTTCCGAATGTCGTTGACTTCACTCGAAACAAACTGATTTGGTTAGGTCAATAATTTCGATTATCGACGAGAAATCTTCGTGAATCTCGCATCACGTTTTCCTCCGACATCGAGTCGATCGGCAAAATATGGGAATAACGCGTATTGACCTCGTGCACTCGGATCACGTGACACGCATCGCGCGCTATCAACGCTCCTCTAGTCCGCTGTTTGACAAAATACCGCTAATGTCGATGCAACAAACCCAGCTGACGCACCACGACGCAACACGTGACGATGATTGCGATTATCGTTAATACTGCGTTCTGGGTTTCCCCGAATACTCGAGCGAACTTTCCTCTGCCCTCTCATGGGAATCCAAGATATCTACTTGTTGCTAATTGAAAAATTCTTGGGCAATAGACGGAAGCAGCCTTGAGGCCAATTTTATAAAACTAAGTCAGCTTTTGTTCGAACAAATTAAAGCTATATTTTACATATATTTTGTATAGATAGTTAGATTCGTTTATTATGTGTTCTGTATTTATGTTTATTCAGTATTGAGTGCCCCCTACGAACACCGTACATAAAGATACAGTAGCACACCCCAAATGCGGCAACAGTAACATAAGTGGAAAATAATTAGGGGCGTGCGGATAGGCAAATAATTGAATAATTCATCATGAATTGAATATAAATAATTCGTATTTGAATATTCAAAATATTTGAATAAATGGAATAATTCAAAATACTTGAGTAATTCAATATATTCGAATAATTCGAATATTCAAATAATTCGAATATTCAAATAATTCGAATATTCGAATAATTCGAATATTTGAATGATTCGAATATTTGAATGATTTTAATAGTCTAAATATTCCAATAAGGTAAACGAATTATTCCAATAATTAGAAATATTAATTTGAGGGCAGAGCTGGGCATTATTTTAAATACCTGATGTATTTCAGGTACTTTAAATACGTATTATAAGGACCCAAATACTTTTCTGGTATTTTAAGTACTTTTCGGGACCTTCAAGTACAAAATACAAAATACTTTTGCGTCATCTTCAAATTAGGGCTATAGGGTTAAGCCGGACGGGATGGATGGAATTCAGTTCCATCAATTCGCGATAAACAACGCGAATTGATTTATAACAGAATTTGTTGTACACGTTTAAGTTTTGAAAAAGGGAATAACTTGCAACCGAGCGTGAGTTCTTCAGCTTTGTAATAATAAAAATTCTTCATTCAATGAGTGCAATTTATGTGCTCAGCTTAATTGTAATCGGAATCTCATCATTCGAATATTTAATTCTTAAAAATTATTCATATTTTTGAATATTCAATTCAATTTAAACGCTATTCAAACGCACACCCTTAAAGATAATAAAATAATTAGAAAATATGCGCGGTTGGCGCACGGCTCCGGTGGTCTCCCAAGTCAAGCACAATCGTTCGCGGTCAGTGCTTGGATGGGTGACCGCTTAGCCGTGCGCTAGCTGGCGCATCGACCGGTGAGCGGGAGGCGCTCTCTTCTGAAACTTAGGTGTTTCTGCACTTTACTCAAGTGCAGAAATACCGGAGGTTCAGTAGAATATCGCAAGCTGTACCGACATGGGTTTTCCGCAGTTTCCCTGTGTCCTCGGCGAATGCGGTACAGTTAGGGGAAAGTAAGTCGGCTGCGGACGCACGGAATTAGAGTAGGTTAGCGAAGTGCGGGTAGGAAAGTGTTAGAATAGGTTCACGGTTAGGCTAGGGGGGAGCTAAGGTAAAAACCCCTAAGGTATATAGGGTAGTATACCTGCAACGGAACATTAATAAAAATAAAAAAAATAATATATAATGACAAGACCGTAGAATACCTGAGCGAGTCACCCCTCAATCCCGCCCACAAGCTAGAGGCCAAATATATATATTTTATATATATTTTATATATATTTTATATTTATTTTATATATATTTTATATATATTTTATATATATTTTATATTTATTTTATATTTATTTTATATATATTTTATATATATTTTATATATATTTTATATATATTTTATATATATTATACAGAGTTTCGCACATTGTTTTCGACCAAATATCAAGAGCTGGGCGGAAAAATGTTACCTCTTGATTATCGTAAGAACGAACTATCCGCTGCTCACACTGATAATCTTAGATCGTAGATCGCGTCAAAGAGGGCTTGATAAGCTTCGTTATGGATGATAATTGGGCGGTGTTTGTGAAGTCGTGAAATTGAACCAATTTGTTGCTCTAATGCTCCTGGTCACAATAAAAATTTGAGACCCAAGGATACATGATTCATCATGCAATTCAGCACTGATTAGAAACGACCTGCTGCTTTTGAGCCGGAACAAAATCAATTAGATTTAAAAAAAAAACACACACACACAGTTAAAAAAATCTTTCAATACGAGACCCTCTGGAAGCAGGTCCGAGAAAAATAAAAGGGTCAAAAAGATGTTCAGATATCCCGGTAATTTTTCGCGTTCTTACATAACGATACCATTTGTAATATTTTTTTCTCCGATAAGATTGTACGTGAGACAAGAACCGGAATTCGTATCTCCGATAACGTACAGTCACGTACTTGTACTCGAGATTCTTTCTGACCGACTTAATCTCGATCGATCGGGAGCGTTAACGCAATACCACGCACGACCATTAAAAATAGTATACATATATATATATTTTTTACATATTGCTTCTAACGTGTTACACGTTAAAAGCGAGTTAGAAAACTCATATTTTTATCGATAGTAACACGTGCCGAAGACCCAAGACATCGTTAGATCGTAAAACGAAGAAAAATCAATCTCGGCGCCGGCTGTGGTTGATAGTCAATTTTTAGTGCTAGAATATAATTTTGCAGACTTCAAGGCCGTAGCTCGAGCACAGCTTGGATTCTGAAAACAGAAATAAAAAAAAAGAACGTTCCATGCATGATTATATATATATATTTTTCTTTCGTTTTTCATATTGCTTCTAAAAAGTTACCGAGTGAGAAAACTCATATTTTCATCGATAGTAACAAGTGCCTCAGCCCCAAAACAACGTAAGATCATAAAACGAAGAAAATTCAATCCATGCATGATTATATATATATTTTTTTTTCGGTTTTCATATTGCTTTTAAAAAGTTGCCGGGTCAGAAAACTCATATTTTCATCGATAGTAACAGTGCCTCAGCCCCAAATCAACGTTAGACCATAAAACGAAGAAAAATCAATCTCGTGCACCAGCTGTGATTGATCGTCAATTTTGAGTGCGAGAATATCATTTTGCGGACTTCAAGGCCGTAACTCGAAGATAGTTTGGAATCTGAAAAAAAAAATATATATATGGAAGGTTGCATGTACGATTAGCTACGGGCAAATAAATGATATAGACACTGTAGGATCAAATTACCATCCACCCGTATGCAATCGGCGATTATCGTCGAAATAGCGTTGAAATTATTTCGAGGAAACAATATTGCTTCTTCGAATAGGCGTGAAATAGTTGAGTCAATTTTAAACCGAGGCCGTTTGTAAACGCATTGACACAATTATATCGCAATACTCCGTCATTCAGAATGGTTTCCGCGGATCGCGATGCTCTTGTTGTCGTTATATCTCGACCGCTTCGTTGGGTGTATCACGGGCTCGACGATAAGCGGTGAATGTTTGCGATTAGAGAATGCGAATAGGCGAGCTGCGTTTCTTCGGTGCAAACTCCAAAGGTCGCACTCCTCAACTATTAAAACACTGTGTGCATGCTGTTTACCCTGGGATAACGGGTGACGAATATTGCACGATTATGTTCGGTACATTGGTGCCTCAAATTATTGAATAGTACAGTAGATAATAGTACAGTACATACAATTGTACATACAATCATTTCATATTATACTTATAATATTATCCCACATTATTCTGTCATATTATTCTTACACTGAGAAAAAAAATTGTTGGATTAATCAAGGCTGCCTTCAGATGCATTATTTAGTTGATACAATAAAAAATGTTTTTTCAATCGAAATATTTTGAATCGTCTGAAGCGAATAATCGTTCAATAAAAGAATGATTTAGTTGTACCAACCAAATAACAACTTTGAACACATGTGACCGCGAATTTGGTTAATCCAACAATTTTTTGTTCCTCAGTATATAATGTTAATGTTGTTTTATTTTATCTCGCTTTATTTTATTTTATGTTACTTTTGGTTTTCTTGTTACCTTTAGTTTATATTCCTTTTCATATTAAGTTCATATTTTATTTGATGTTATTTTGAATTGTTATGGAGCGGTTTGTACCTTTGTGGCACGGTGTTCTTAGGAGGCTTAGGCCTCAGAATACATAATAAACATATCTATCTATACAATAGTAAATACAATAGAACAGAACAGACCGAAGTACCGCGTATATAAAATTTTACATTTCATCTTATAATTTATGGATGTTTGTCTTTAGTAGTCACCATTTAGTGTTTAATTCCATTGGAATGTACATGGGTTTGATATTACCCTATTTTTTATTACCAATCGAGTCAGTAAATGGAAACCAATTTCCGGTCTAAAAGTGACACATTAGACGCACAGTCTGAACCACCTCACGGGGCACTGACGATTGAAGAAGGTTGGAGTATTTTACACTAGTCAAAAGAGTGCTACATTTTCGAACTCGTTTTTTCACACTTTTACACATCTATAAAGATAATGACTATCATATCCTGGCGATATGCGATAAACCCAATTTCCGAAGTTCGAACATTGTTCCTCCTATTCGATTACCATTGTCCTCATCTGAGCTCGTTTGGCTCATTGTGAGCCTGACGAGCCGTTAAAACATTATTGTTGCGATAATAGAGTTACTTCCATGACTTGCAAGTAACGTGTCGGAGCTCCGGTGAATCTGTTTTTGCGCATTAAATAAAAATCCACAGTCGTGCCAATTTGATGGTTATTCCATTGGAATAGAAACGCGGCTGATATTGCTCAAGTTTTTGTTAATAACAGCTTAAGGTGAAGTGAAACGTTTTTTTTGTCGCTCTCTCTCTCGCTCCACCGTAAGATCAATGTCGCTATCTCTTTCGCACTCCTGACGCCGTCACGTGACTTTCACTTGACCGTAATGTAGTTTAATAATGCATTCTTCGTGCGAGCCGACACTGCTTCCATCAGGGCCGTTTCTTGCACGTACACTGATAAAAAATGCGGTTGAATCAAATAAATATTTTATTGGTCGAACAAAATATTAAAATATTAAAAAGGCCTCAAAAAAAATGTTGGTGAAAACATTTTAAAAAATTGTGAAAGAACAATCTTTTAGCTGTACCAACAATATATTTATTTGAAAGTCAATGCCCGAATCTTTAGTTGATTCAACCGTATTTTTTATCAGTGTATCGGCCGAGAAATAAATAAATGATAAATGCTGTTCCGATGAACGAGATCGCCGACCGTAGTGGGCGCTTGAGGTTCATTCCACTTTGGGAATGTCCCTGCCGGTCACTTCTGAAGATAATGACAATCATATCTTGGCAATTTGCGATAAATCCAATTTCCAAAGTTCAAACATTGTTCCTCCTATTCCATTACTATTGTCCTTACGGTGAGCCGAACGAGCCGTTAAAACATTGTTGCGATAAAAGAGTCGTGACTTGCAAATAACGGAGCTTCAGAATCTGTTTTTGCAGATTTAAAAAAAAATCCACAGTCATGCGAATTTGGTGATTATTTCCATTGAAATACAAACGCGTTTGATATTGCACAAGTTTTGGTAATCGACTGAGTTGGTAAATGGAAACCGACTTCCGGTCTAAAGGTCACGGAGTAGTCTGAATCATCGCATGGGACATTGAGGATTTAAGGTGATTTGAAATATCGCCGCCGGTAACAAAAACTGTATTGAATGTCGTTTTGAAACTGCTGTTCGCTTAGGACAAAGAAAATTGTCTTTTCCGGGGATTGCCAATTTTGGGGCAGACGCAAGGAAAGACAAATTCCTTTTTCCTCGGCGATCTGCAGTCTCAAAACGGCATTCGGTACAGATTCTGAGCGGTGGGGAAACCACATCACCTTAAGGTGGGGTTGAAGATCAACATAAGCTCAAAATATTTTGAATCCATTTTTTTCGAAACGGTTTTATAAAATAATAAATGAATTTGGTGGCCCGCGTAAAAAAATGAATAACGCAATTCGTTATTCATTTTATAGAATGGTTTCGGAGAAAAACGCATAAAAAATGTTTAGTCTGTGTCTCTCGCACTCGTACGTGTTTACTCTCCTCTTAAGGGTAGAGTCGCCTTTTTTCGGGCATAGTCATGTGTATTATGAATAATTTTCTTAAAGAAAATTTTTATGTTTGTTGCCATGAAACTGAGTAAATATTTGTATTGATATTATTACACAATACAGGCAATTTGTTATCATATAATATAAAATCCTTAAGGTGGTGCAAGTTGCGCTTTACGACGGCTGATTGACGACCTGGGCCACAATTGCGACTGTTATAGTAATCTGAAAAAGAAAATTCGGGCATATTTGTAATCAAAAGACTAATCTATATCGTCTGAAGCACGAACTTTTTTTTTTATTAAAAAAAATGGTAGCACAATTTCGAAAACTTTCAAATTTTTCGAAAAACTTATTATTTTCCTACAAATCGGTATTTTCATATTTGAAAGTTGTCCGTAATCCGGATAATAGCGAGATGTGCTCTTAATAGGCCTGTCAAATTTGAAGTCAATCTGTTAATTGGTTGCTGAGATATTGTGGTCCTACGTTGCAAAAATGCAGTTTTGAGAAAAACGCTTTAAAATTTTTTCATGCAGCCTTTTATAGGGATTATAATTTATTTTTGCAACTTACACTTAATCACCAATTTAATATTCACTCAGTTTCATTGCAGTAAACTCGAAATAAAAAAGATATTTATATTCCTGATAATACACCTGAAAATGGTCGGAAAAAGGCGACTCTACCCTTAATGTCGTTCGCTTAATAATGCATTCGTCGTACGAGCCGGCACCGTTTCCATCAGGGCCGTTTCTTGTACGGATCGGCCGAGAACTGAATAAATTAGAAATGCTGTCCCGATCAACGAGATTCCAAGCTAGTGGTATCTTGAGGTTCATTCCACTTTGAGAATGTTCCTCGCTGGTCACTTCTGAAGATAATGACTATCATGTCTTGGCAATATGCGATAAACCAAATTTCCGTAGTTCGAAAACTATTGTCCTTACGGTCAGCCAAACGAGCCGTTAAAACGTTATTGTTGCGGTAAAAGAGTCAGGACCTGCAAATAACGAGTCAGAGCTTCGCTGGAACTGTTTTTGCAGATAACAAAAAATTAATTCTATGTGCAAACGAGCGACACGTTTTCATGTAATTGTTTTTTTCTTTTTTTCAGGCACGCTCCAACCAGCTGATATCACTACAACATGGCTGGATATGGTCGATCCTTGCGTGAAGATCCTTGAGGCTCAGGTCAAAATAGAAATTGAGGCAGCAATGACCTACTTGGCAATGGTAATAATTTTAATAATTTTAATAATTTTAATAATTTTAATAATTTTAATAATTTTAATAATTTTAATAATTTTAATAATTTTAATAATTTTAATAATTTTAATAATTTTAATAATTTTAATAATTTTAATAATTTTAATAATTTTAATAATTTTAATAATTTTAATAATTTTAATAATTTTAATAATTTTAATAATTTTAATAATTTTAATAATTTTAATAATTTTAATAATTTTAATAATTTTAATAATTTTAATAATTTTAATAATTTTAATAATTTTAATAATTTTAATAATTTTAATAATTTTAATAATTTTAATAATTTTAATAATTTTAATAATTTTAATAATTTTAATAATTTTAATAAGAGAGTTAGTTATAACTCTCTTATTAAACTCTCTCTCAGTTAGTGGGTGGTATAGCCTTGCGTTAACATGGAGCTTTGACCCTTTATAGGGTCTGGTTAGGAGCCTATTCTCGATAATTGAACTGAACGATACGATAACTAAATTGAATTTTGTTTGTCGTTTCAGGGCGCGCATTTTGCACGGGACACCGTCAACCGTCCCGGATTCAGCAAATTGTTCATTGAAAGTGCGAGCGAAGAGCGCGAACACGCGATAAAGGTTATCGAATACTTGCTGATGCGTGGACAACTGACGACCGACGTCAGTAAATTATTGAAATTCCCACTGGTGCGTATTTTCTTGGCCGAAAATTTTGAGTGCCCGAAAAAAAGCTACGTCGCATCTGCTTTATCGACGAACACGGTCGATAAAACACATGTCGAGAGTTATCCGGCGATACGATAAAATAGCACACTTTAATTAAATGATCATCGATATTATTCACCTCGACAGAGACCGATCAGAGAGGAATGGACTAGCGGAGTGGATGCCCTGACTGACGCCCTTAATTTGGAAGCTCAAGTAACTCGCAGCATTCGCGACATAATACAGACTTGTGAGGCGCCCAAGACAACCAGCTTCAACGATTACCACGTTAGTATAATAAAACCGATATTTTTTAAAATCACATTTGTGTATCGGATATAGTAAAAGAGCTCTGAGTATGGAACAGTCAAATATTTATCGATTCCGAATTAATCGATTTTTTTTTCCAGCTCGTCGACTATCTCACCGGCGACTTTTTGGACGAGCAATACAAGGGACAGAGAGACCTTGCCGGAAAGATTTCCACGCTCGGCAAGATGATGACAACGCACGGACCTCTCGGGGAGTTCTTGTTCGACAAGAAGCTCCTCGACAATGCCGTTTAATCCTTCGTCGTCAATACGTATATACAAACTCTATATTATACAGTTTATCGAAATTAAGGGGCCATACAGAGAGCATAGTTTCGAACAATTGTGGGGCGATAATCGATCAAGTTTTTCTGCATTTGTATAGGATTCATTTTCTTTTTTATTATCTGATTTTCTCTTTGTATTAATGATTTGTTTCAACTCAACCAACTGTCTCTGTGTATGGCTTGAACAAGTGTTCCACGGTTACTGTGTATACAAATTTATTCTATATTATATAAAAAAGAAAACAAAATATATTCGTAAATGAATACAACGAAATGTTTCTAAACGGAGGAGGCTGCGGTTGCTGGAGAACCTTTCTGTTTGGCGCAGTATGAATAATATCTGGTATAGGCTGTGGCCCAGCGATTTTGTGTTCGAATATCGATCGGCCACTGACTTACGCACTTGTTAGGTTCTGAAAATTCGAAAATTTAAAACCTGTGTCATTCGTTCAGAAATGTCATGAAACGTGGAGTCAAAAGAGAGTTATGAAGGACTGTACGAAGGACAGATTATTTTTCGATGTATTGACGACATTACGAATTTTCATCTAACTACATCGACCTGCAGACTTCCTTCTCCACACTCAAACATAAAAAAAAAATAATATAAAATTAATAATAGCTGGTATAAGTTGTGGCCTAGAGACTCGAATATCGATCGTTCGGAGTCAAAAGCGAGTTATTGCGGACTGTTTACGAAGGACAGATTATTTGTCGATGAATTTTCGATATTACGAATTTCCAGCTAACTTCAACTGCCGACCAGTTTTCGTCTCGACACTCGGACAAAAAAAGTATTCACTTATAAAAAAAAAATAAAACGAGTGTTTGTTACGGGTTATTTTACGCAAACCCCTTTTGGCCGTTCGTGCACAATTGGGGTCACAGTTATAATGTCGTGCGTCAACGGTGTCGCGTTTCCGAGCTTCGGAACACGTCGCAGTACGTACGGGGAACCCCCTTGACTGGTGAACCGAGCCAATTGAGAGAATCCCGCGTTGTTTGATCATGAGCAGAAATGAACTTGTCGAAGGGGCCGAGAGGGATGGAGGGGAAGAATCGGAGAATTCCAGGCCGGATGCTGCCACAGCATAGGAGGGCCACTATCAGCAGCGTGGGACTGTCCGGCTAACTTCGAATTAACGAGATTCCCGCATCTCCATCACGCATCGACGCATGCGCAACAAGTCTCTGCATAATATTTTTAATACATTTTCAAGCTTTCGAGGTTTAGCAGATGTGCTATATCGACGTCCTGTTGGCCCTCGTGCATTACTTATTCGAAAAAGTAATTACGATCTTGTAAGAAATTAATCGCATTATTCCCTCGATGACCAACCAACAGTAAAACTTTGGCTTGGATTTGGGGTGTTTTCTAACAATCTACTCCAACTCAAACAGTTGATTGGTGCGCCAAACCGACTCTGTTTCCAACTGGAATTTAGTTTTTCGTTGATATTTCAAAACCATCCGTAGCAAAAAGATATCTAGTATGAAAAAGTGCTCTAAATGGGTTACATATGTCCGTCCGGAGGGTAACTAGAGCTACCGTATGCCCAAACTAGAACTTGTTGGATAGGTGGTAACTTTCGGATACCGTCCAGACGAATATATGGAACGCATTAAAACCACTTTTTGATGACCAATTTTTTTGTGCTGCTTGGGATTTTTCTGATAGAAAGTTGCTTTACAGTTGGGCTTTCCCAAAAGAACCCAATTTACGACTCTATATCGAGAGCACCGATAGCTCTTGGCCCAGGGTTGGAAATCGGGTTGTTTTAGGAAAATCCAACCGTAAACCAACCTCCTATCCGACACACATACAACGGTTGGTATTGCAGTTGGTTTTATGAAAAGAGCCGAAAAATCAACCTCTCAAAGGTTGAAATCGGAGTTGGTTTGGTACACTAATCGACCGGTTGGTTTCAGGTTGGTCAGAATGCAAGGGTTGTTATATGTGGTATTGTGGATTAACAAGAGTTTCATACAAACCTTTCGATAATATAGAAGAAAAGGGTGCAGACACGGGATATGGAGTATATATCGCGCGAGTACCTTGAATTACTCGGATCTAATGCGCATGCGCACGAGAAGCGGGTCCATTGTTTGTCGTTGATGTAATGATACCAGCGCAGCGGCGTCGGTAACTAGGGAGCCGATATCATACAATCGTCCTGTACGTCCTATTCTGCGCAGGTACGGCGGGATCGAGCGAGGACGACAGGATGCTGAATTATGGCTTACGCAAGAGCGTAATGAGCAATAACTTCCGAGGTTGTATCGAACCAATTTGACTAGCAGAAACAAACTGTTTCGAAAAATTACTTTTCATGTAACTAAAAAAATCTCTGTACACCAACATCTATTACTATCCTAACCCTATATAGTACATATACATTCCGTGGTACCGAGTTTTTATTTCTTATGTAATACATTTTAAGGTAATACTAGCGGACAGTTCGATCTAACGTGAGTTCAGAGAGAATTGAGAGGGAATTGCGAACACTTCTTGATAGCAAAAAAATCTGAAAAAAATCAAGCATATCGATGGTGCTGAAAATATTGATTTTGCATAATAATAATTCCGAAATGTTATTAACAAATAGTTGTAAAAAAATTGTTCAACAAATCCCCCGGTAACTTAACTTTTTATTCATATAAAAACAAATTGTCAATCTTTTTGAATATGTACGAAAATTACTCAAAATTCTGAAAATTTTCATACGTATTTCGTTAATTTGTTAATAAAATTTTGGAATTATTATTATGCAAAATCAATCTTTTCAGCACCTTCCATATACTTGATTTTTTCAGATTTTTATCCCATCGAGAAGCGTTCGCAATTCCTCTCTCAATTCTCTCTGAACTCACGTGAGGTCAGACTGTCCGCAAGTACTACTTTAACATAGATCTACCGTATTCGATCCTATTGGAGCTTCGGATTAGCACAATATTGCCCTGAAAGCCCAAGTAAATTGTATGTACATTATGTGAGTGTGAATTGACGCTTACGTACTACCCATACATTTAAATTGAATCTTAAGATTTGTGCAACCGATCCCTATTGTCCAAACTAAGGCTAAAAAGAAGAAAGCCGTTTGTGAAATACAAACTTGCCATTCCGTTCATCGTGCTATTGACTACTAATTTATTATTAGTAAATTAACAATTATTCTCGTAAATTAAAAAAAAATGTGAGCGCAAACAAAATGTACGAACAAACCTTTTCTTTTGCTGTGTGTATACATTTTTTTGGAAGGTCCCTAGCAAGTTGACGGACGGCTGCTTTTAGGGAAAAAACCAAAGAACAGGCCGAAAAACGGACACGTTTGTTGGGGAACGAAACGGACCACAAAAACGGTAAAGCGAACCGTACGTTTGGATTGGTTCTTTTTCGGTTGCGGAAACCGAGGAAGGACCGAACGTTTTTTATTACAATTTTTGGCTAAGTTTAAAAATTTTTTTGTTGTTTTGCTTTTAATTCTGTTTTTAACGAAAAGACAGAATAAAAATACGATCTTGATCCTTTTTTCGGTTGCGGAAACCGAAAAAAGACCAAAGCAAATTTTTCGAAAAAAAACGTTGGGTCCGTTTTCGGTTTCCGCACCAGAAAAAAGACCAAACGCCAACCAAAAATGTACAGTCCGTTTTATAGTTTTATACGGTCCATTTTGTTTTCCAACGGACGTGTCCGTTTTTCGGCCCGTTTGCGGTCCGTCAATTTGCTAGGGGTTGCTGACTTCTATTCCATATGTTTTCACACGATTTTCATTTGCCAATTTAAAAAACATGATATTTTGCCGGATACACATGTGTCCGTTTGGTCGTTTTTTTTACGGTCCGTTTTGTTCCCCAACGGACGTTTCCGTTTTTCGGTCCGTTTGCGGTCCATCAGCTTGCTAGGGGTTCGATAAGTCTCGACCCCCAATCGATTCGGACAATCGAGGTTCGACAGTATGCCGCCTAGAGTGCGCCCGCGTTCTCACGTCCCTGCGACGCCTGACTAACCTCCAAGAGATTAAGTTTCACTGACCCACAGAGTACCTCTCGGATAACGGAAACAAATAAAGAGAATGACAATGAAATAACGATCAGTCACGGGTGTCGCACGAGATGTCCGTTAAGAAACAAAACACGATCCAATCGACATTGCAACTCGATCGGGCGCGTGTACGGTGTAACGATAAACCCGACCAGACACGATCGGCGTCCCTCGGTGATTCGGTGCTCGCGTCGTGCTTCTACTTTGTTACGATTAAGCACCGCTGAGCCACAAAGTAGCTCTCCGATAACGGAAACAAATAAAGAGAATGACAATAAAATAACTATTAGGCACGGGTGTCGTACGAGATATTCGTGAAGAAAGAAAACACGATCCAACCGCCATTGTAACTCGATCGGCGCGTGGACGGTGCAAAGTACCGATGCTCGGATACGTCCCAGTCGTCGAACACTCTTATGCAGATTTTATTTGTTACGAATTTAAGTTTTAGAAATCCAATTTGACAATTGAAATCGTTTCTGGAAACATTATTTGATGCACAGAAAAAGTTATGCAAGGTTTAAGTCCAAATTATTTTCTATTGTTACATTTTTGTTAAAAGACAGACGACATAGTGTCCGGAAATTAGTACGTTGGTTAACGTGACCCAATAATCGGGCATTTCGAAAAAGTTTGGTTAGCCAGCCTTCTACGTAGCTTATGTGTAGTATTGTATCGCGTAAATATGATTTTTTGCATTGATTTAATTAAATGAATAGCAGAGAAATTCTTTTAGTTAACCCTACAACGCATGACTGAGGTCCAAACACACCCCACGCGACCGCGAAAAAATGAGATTTTTTCTGATTTTTTCCGGCGTTCAGCCTTCGAATGGGTTTTTCATTAACTAAATGCAAATAAATTCAGATTTTTCGTACACTATTATCTTCCTTATGAAAAACAGAGGAATCCATGTATAAGATAGTTTGTTTATGATGATCATGATCAAGACAAGCGTGCTTCAAATGCGTCATGCATTTGAAGGTAAACAAATTAAGTTATGAGTCGTAGGGTTAACTAATTGAGTTCGTACATCAGACTATTAACTATTAACTAGTTGAGTTCGTACATCAGAATTCTCGAAATATATGATTGTCCGAAACATTGGGACATACAGTGTCCGAATATAGGGACATACCGAAAAACCACGTCCGAAAATCGGTACATTTGTTATAGTTATTTGTTATTTTCTTCCGTAACTAAAAAATATGTGCCTGCGTAATTTATGGATGTGTTTAGGAAACTAGAAACCATCAGCGTGACAGTGGTTTCAATTACGTTCACAACAAATTTGTTCTCGACCAAATGACTAACTGCTGGAATCCGCGAATGCTTTTAATATCTGCATCAGACAAAATTTAATCTTTAGCACGCCATAAATCCCTTATGTTTCATCGTACAGACTTTTCTCGGGGCTAATTTTCGTCGTTATGAAATTCTCTCAGCATGCATTAAAAAAATGTATACTCAGAGAATTTCGTAACGAAGAAAATGAGCCCAGATAAAAGTCTGTACGATGAAACATAAGGGATTTATGTCGTGGTAAGGATTAAATTTTCTCTGATGCAGCTATCTTCAAGGTCATCCGAGCATTGCTATCTTACCTCAACGACAAACTCGAAGGAACACGATCGGGGCCCTTCGGACGTTCACTGTTCGCGTCGTGGCTCTGCTTTGTTACAGTGGCTGGACCACCTTCTGGGACGGACGCACGCATTCGTCTCTAATAAATTGTTGCGTGTATGCACGACGATAATGGGCACCCGTGATCGCTGGTGCATGTTTGATCATCCAGTTACACGCTGGAAGTGGAAGCGAACGACCGGCGGCGGCAACAGGGGACCAAGGCCTGCCGGCATTGGGTCGCGCTGCCGTCGATTACCACGCGATCGTTCGTTACCGCGGCCGTCGAGCGTGGGGTCGAAACGGCGCACGCTTGCGCGACGTTTGTTCGCTCTTCCCCTACATAAAATGTCGCGGGATTTTAACGAACGACAGTATCGCTCATATTCCCGTACGTGCTATCAGCGGCTAGGTGTCGTCCAGGCTCGCTTTGTTTCGTCGGTGTTGCTCGGTTCATCAGGTGTCCGTACAGATCGGCCTCCGACTCCCGACCGACGCCAATCGACGAGCCACTGCGTCTCCGGTCCCGAGAACTCATCGCAGGTTAGAATCGTTTATTGCTCGAACGTTTCCTTTACTTTAGTTACTTTAGTCTCGTACGAAAGCTTTGTTAACTTGAAAGAAAACAAAGCTTCCTCTATGAGGAAGAAAAAAAAACAAAGGAAACTGGAACTTATTCTTTACTAACAGAGCTTCTGCGAGAAGAAATCTTATTTTTTTTGTAATTTCTTTGTTTGCTCCATTAAGACAAAGCTTTATAAATGAAAGAACAAAGAAAATGGACAGACTTTTTTTCTATACATTTTAGATAATCGTTTATTGCTCGAAGGTTTCCTGATTTTACTTCCTCGTAAAGAACTTTGGTATCATTGGAAAAAAAAACAAAACAAAAGAAGCTTA
The DNA here is from genome assembly GCA_917499995.1 of Ichneumon xanthorius. Classification (NCBI taxonomy): domain Eukaryota; kingdom Metazoa; phylum Arthropoda; class Insecta; order Hymenoptera; family Ichneumonidae; genus Ichneumon; species Ichneumon xanthorius. Next base: position 2,816,113 of record OU824205.1, read on the forward strand.
AAATTGTCTATGCTCATATCGTTTGCTCGCAACTCACTTTTATTAACAAAGCTTCTGCGAGAAGGAATCATTGTAATTTTGTTGGTTCCTCCATTAAGACAAAGCTTTTTAAATGAAAGAACAAAAATAATGGATAGACTTTTGTCAATACGTTCTATATAATCGTTTATTGCTCGAACGTTGTCTGATTTTACCTCCTCATAAAGAGCTTTATTATCATTGTGAGAAAAAAAATGGAACCTTAACATTATTTATTTTCATATCGTTTGCTCGCAACTCACTTTTATTAACAAAGCTTCTGCGAGAAGAAATCTTTGTAATTTTGTTGGTTCCTCTATTAAGACAAAGCTTTTTAAATGAAAGAACAAAAATAATGGATAGACTTTTGTCAATAGGTTCTATATAATCGTTTATTGCTCGAACGTTGCTTGATATTACTTCCTCTTACGGGCAAGGTACGTTATCAAGGAAAAAAAATAAATTGAAAATTATTCATTCTCATAGCGTTTTCTTGTAACTTTTTTTTTTAACAAACCTCGCGTGAAAAGGAATCTCCGTTATTTATTTTGCTACCTCTATTAAGAAAAAGTTTTGCAAATGAAAGAACGAAGAAAATGGACAGATTTCAAATTTGGATAGAAAAAAAAATCAAAAGAAAATGAAAATTATTCATTTTCATGTCGTTTTCTCGTAACTTGTTTTTACCACCAAAGCTCCCGCGAGAAGGCATCTTTGTCATTTTTTCTGCTTCCTCCATTAAGACAAAGCTTTGTAAATGAAAGAACAAAGAAAATTGATAGACTTTTTTCGATAAATTTGATATAATCGGTCATTGCTCAAACGTTTCCTTATTTCACCTCCACGTACGAGACCTTTGTTATCTTTGAAAAAGAAAGAAACTTAAAATTGTTCATTTTCATATCGTTTCCTCGTAACTTACTGTTATTAACAAAGCTTCTGCGAGAAAGCACCTTTGTCACTTTTTTTTAGCTTTCTCTATTAAGAGAAAGAATTGTAAATGAAAGAGCAAAAAAAATGAACAGTTTTTTAAAAATAAATTTGATATAATCCTTTACTGCTCAAGCGTTTCCTTATTTTACTTCCTCGTACGGGAGCTTTGTTATCATGGAAGAAAAAAAAACAAAAGAAATTGAGAATTATTCATTTTCATATCGTTTCCTCGTATCTTAATTTAATTAAGACAGCTCCTCCGGAAGCATCTTCGTCATTTGTTTTGCTTCCTCCATTCAGAGAAAGCTTTGTAAATGAAAGAACAATGAAAACGGACGGACTTTTTTCGATAAATTTGATATATATCATATTAAATTAAATGTTATCTTTATTTATTAGCAGTTCGATTTATCGAGCTGTCAACTGGAAAGACATACGCCAGTTCAAGTTATAATGCTACAGCTTTTATTTATCAAATGATAAATATATATATATAACCGAATGATCTCTATAGTTGATCTACCTCGATCAAATCGGTGTCCTAAAGTAAAAAAGGGCATATAGGGTTCAAATAGTATATTATGCCACAAGGGAGGAAAGTGCGTGTTTTCACCGAGTGTGAAGTTTGATGCCCGAGCGAAGCGAGGGCAGAAATTCACACGAGGTGAAAATGCACTTCCTCCCTTGTCGCATACGATATTTTTTTTCCGATTTCGTTAAAATAACCACATTTCTTGCGTCGCAAAATCGTCATCTTCGCCAATGACCGTTACTCCCCCGGAAGTAATAGAGCGTTCAGCGGGAGTAATGAGCCCTATTACTCCCTAGGGAGTAATGAAATTGTACCGCGCATGCGCACATGTTAATAATGATCATCGGTCAATAATAGCTTATTTTCCACCCGTATTGCACGCAAGGAATGTGGTTATTTTAGCGCAGTCGGGAAAAAAATAATATATACGCCTCTTTCACTTGTCTTGATCGATGTGTTTGGGTATTAAAAATAATAAAAAACAAATAAAAAAAATCTGCATAAATACATCACATGCCGTCTGTTTAACTATACCGATAAACGTATTCAATTTCCGAATGCTGCGACTCTGGTCGATGAGTGGATAGGAAAAAAATACGCTTCCGCAATAGCAGTATAATTGCGAAATAAATTTCATAAATGATCGACGCTTGCAGACGTAAAATTCGTCAGTCGCAAATTTCTGTTATCGTACATTCGATAATTCGATGGTACATAAACCGTCCAGACTATTCGCGAGTAACCAATAACGCGGTAACGACTGTCATTCACACTCTACTCAACCTCGAGACAGCGGTACATTGTGGGCGAATCGATATGTTCCGCGACAAATTTATTTAGCGAATAGTTAGTAAAAAAATGTTTCCCGGATGCAATTTTGGACATGATAGTAACCGAGAGAGAGAGGGAGAGAGAGAATAATTGTAAAAAAATGTAACAATTATATTATAGAGCAAATACTTGATAAAAAAAATCCCATGCTATTTTCCACATGGTAATAGCCGAGTGAGAGAAAACACTTGGTATAATTTTTTTTTTCCAATGTAATTTCGCACATGGTAATAGTTAAGTGAGAGAAAATACTTGCAAAAAAAGAAAATTTTTGACGACGCTTTTTTGCACATGCTAATAACCGAGTGAGAGAAAATACTTTATTATAACCTGATATAGTTTATTATAACTTGATATACATGATCATAACTTGATATACTTGATTATAACTTGATATACTTGATTATAACTTGATATACTTGATTATAACTTGATATACTTGATTATAACTTGATATACTTGATTATAACTTGATATACTTGATTATAATTTGATGTACTTGATTATAACTAGTAAAAAAAAGAATTAAAAAAATTGTTAATGCAATTTCACACATGGTGGGCCGAGTAAGAGAAAATGCGCCGATACAAATCTGATATTGGCAGGAGCTTCGAGTTCCATTCTTCCCTGTAATGATGTACATAAGCGTCGGTCGGGTCGCAACAATCGAATGTCCGATGGGGAGTTAATTCGGAATGGCCTCCAGTGGTAAAGTAGATAATGACTTTAGAGCGGACTCGATCTCTTGGGCAACCAGCACGCACCTATATAATTCGTACGATAGTTAATCAATCGGCGGATCGTTCCCTCGAACGAGCCAATGTATTTCGGTGCACCGAGTACGTTGTGAAATTCCGAACTTGTCTATCGTAATCGAATTAATCTTATCGCGAACGATAATCCTCAAGTTTTTCCGTGTATTTTCCATTCTCGTGCGAACCCACGTATAGTTGAACCGAGGAGACGCGTGATCGTAAATTCGATTATTATCGGCACGAGGATGTTCCAATTCTAACGAGGAAGGCGATATAGTACATTACGATACTAGTGCGATAAAACTTTTTCTGACGAGTGTGAGTTTGCAGCAGGAGCCGAAGGCGAGTGTTGCAATCACACTAGTTAAGAAAACGTTTATCGCACGAGTATCGTACGAAATTTTATTTCACAAGGTGCGAAAGAGGAGTTTTACGCGCGCGAAGCGTGCGTAAAACTGCACTTTACGCACCGAGTGAAATAAAGCGATTTTTTAATCCGTGTTTTGAATGTCGTATCGCACCAGGACAAACGAGAAGGGCGTATCTCGCGCGCTCGGACACGGCGCATGCGCCCTTCCGTTATCAGCCGCGTGATATTATTCCGGCATTCGAAATGTCTGTTGAACAGGCAAAATTAGACGGAGATTATGGGCTAAATGGATTTTTATTTTCTTTACAAGCGATATTGTGATGTTGGATTTTTTTTCTGAATTGGATAATGCGATGAAGCTGTAATGTAGAGAGTGAGCCGTTTGAAAAACAAAATTTAATAGAAATCTGATAGACAACTGGACTTAGCACAGGATTATTGGGTAAATTGTTTTTTATTTTGTTTATAATTAATTAGGTGATGTTGGATTTATTTTCTCAGTAGGTTAATGCGTTGAAGCTATAAAGTACAGAGTGGGCAATTTGAAAAACAAAATGTAATAGAAATTCGATAGAGAACTGAAGTTAGCACGCGATTATTGGCGAAATTGATTTTTATTTTCTTTATAATTAATTATGTGATGTTGGATTTTTTTTCTCAGTAGGATAATGCGTTGAAGCTATAATGTACAGAGAGGACAATTTGAAAACCAAAATGTATTAGAAATTCGATAGAGAACTGGAGTTGGCACGAGATTATTCGCTAAATTGATTTTTATTTTCTTTATGACTGGCATTGTGAAGATGGATTTATTTTCTCAATAGGATAATGCGATGAAACCAGAACGTACAAAGTGGGCAGATTGAGAAACACAATTTAGTAGCGATTCGATGGAGAACTGGAGTTAGCACGCGATGATGGGCTAAATTGATTTTTATTCTCATTATAACTAATATGTGATAATTATAATATGTGATATGTGATATTATAATTATGTGATGTTGGATTTATTTTCTCAGTAGAACAATGCGATGAAGCGATAATGTACAGAGTGGGCAGTTTGAAAATCAAAATTTAGTAGAGATTCGATAGAGAACTGAAGGTTGATCGATGATATAATGCGATTATATATATCTGTAACAATTCATCGAATACCGTAGATATCCGGCTGTTAATCGAGCACCCGGACCGTCAGCTTATCAGGTCCGGATAGTGTAATTGCGAAAATAAATCGATCTTTATTTTCTTGATAAGTGATATTATGATATTAGATTTTATTTCCCAACAAAAAAGCGATAGGGTAAAGTGGGCAGAGGAAGAAAAAAACATGTAGTTGAGAATCGATAGAAGAACTGAAGGCTAGCCTCCTCACGATATCTACAATCAAATCAACACCGTGGATACTCGGCGTCGGCAAGCGATAGGCTTTCTCGTGTTACAACTCGTGGATCTTGAAATTGTTTCATAGTACGTGCGAATGATTTTTTTTTTTAAACCGTCCTCAAGGTCTGCAAGAGTTGTGCCTGATTTTTCTATTTTATCCTAGTAGAGCCAGCGTGTAATGGTTCTTTGACTATATAGAGGGTAAAAAATGCTGATTATTGGATCGCAATGTGATTTGGATAGGTGAACGTAAATGTTTTTATTTTTTCGCACAAAAATACTCACGGAATTTTTTTCTTTTAAGGTAGTACTTGCATCCAGTTCGACCTTACAATGGGGCAAAAATTTAAAAAAAATCAAGCATATGGTTGGAAGGTGCTGAAAAGATTGATTTTGCATAATAATAATAATAATTCCAAATTATTATTAACAAATGAATGAAAAAAAAAATGTTCGACGAATCCTCCGGCAACTTAATTTTTTGTTCATACAAAAACAATTTGTTAACCTTTTTGAATACGTATGGATTTTTTCAGAATTTTGTGCAATTTTTAAAAATGACGTTCATTTATTAACTAAAAACGTAATTTTCAAAAGTTGCACGAAATTCTTAAAAAATTCATACGTATTCAGAAAAATTTACAAATCGTTTTTATAAAAAAAAAAGTTCGATTGCCGGGTGATTTGTTGGAAATTTTTTTTTCATCAATTTGTTAATAACATTTTAGAATCATTACTATGCAAAATCAATCTTTTCAGCACCCTCTATATGCTTGATTTTTTTTGGATTTTTATCCAATCGAGAAGTGTTCGCAATTCTCTCTCAATTCTCTCTGAACTCACGTGAGGTCGAACTGTCCGCAAGTACTACCTTAACAGAGCGAAAGTTCGCGCATTCTCGTACTAAAACTCTTGGTATTTGAAATCGTTACATAGTTCGCGTGAATGAAATTTTGATTAAACTCTCAAGGTCTGCAAGAGTTGTGCGTAATTTTTCCATTTTCTCCTAATAGAGCCGATTTGTAATGGATCTTTGACTATATATAGAGGGGAAAAACCTAATCATTGGATAGCACTGTGATTTGGATAGGTGAACGTAGATCTTTGTATGTTTTACACAAAAATACCCACGGTATTTTTTTCTTTTTATAGAGCGAAAATTCGCGAATGGTTGCGTGCGACAGTTCCGCGCAACTTCCTCTCTCATGCGTGCAGTGCGTATTTTCGTTGACGTCATATGCCGTTCCCACAGACGAACCAGCTAAATGTGCAAAGCTCAATTGGTGACGAATGCTTCAAGTTTAATTCAAATAACGCGACAAGGAACGTATTTTACTGTAAACATATAAATAAAAAGACACATAGTTGTAGAAACATATTTAAAAAAACAAGTTCGAAGTTACGTTCGAATTAAAATTTCAGCTGCGGACCATAAATTCAGTACCGAGCGTCCAACAGTGGATTAGTATATTATTCAATGTAACAGTGGGGTATCCCAGATAGCATTTTGCCACCAACCCACCATCAAATAGGCAGCATATGTCCGAATGGCGGCAAAATTACGGCATGTGCACTGAAAACAAAATATCACTGATTCAAGAACAGTGACACTTGTGGGTTGCCTTGGACATACGCTGTTACTTCAAGTCTATTTTGCTTGACATAACGACGCATGATAATGAAACTATTACATATCTTCTTATAAATTTCATAGACATTGGTTCATTTTGATATATAACTGTTAGAATGAAAATAATAATTACACTGACTACATATGTCAATGGCAGCCCGCAAGTGTCACTGTTCTTGAATCAATGATATTTTTTTTTTCAGTGTGCGTCCGCATTTGCCTATGTTTTTGCCAGCATTCAATGTCCAAAATTCTTAGGAGCGTATTGTGGGCAACTCGTCAGCAAGGCTTGCTGGTGCTTTGCGACTCACTACGAAGATTAATTTGCTTCAGTCGTGGTTGTTTTGGGTGAAATTTAAAAAAAAATTGATTTCTTATAAAATTGAAGTGCCTCTATCGATTCACACAAGAATTCAATTCCAAGGATCGTTACTGCTAGTCCATTTGTGTATCATATTTTATATGATACACAAATGGACCATCCAGAATTTTGATCTCTTTCATACCTGTTAAGAATAAGAAATCAGCTTATAGCTACCGTTGTTGGATTTTTGCTACCAATATGCTGCAATCTCGTGCTAGAAATTATTGTTGCAATATCGCTGCCAAGTGAACAGCAAAGTGCAATTACTTGCTGGCAAGTAAATGCACTGATAAAAAAATACGGTTAAATCAACTTAAGATTCAGGCAGGAACGTTCAAATAAATATTTTGTTGATAAAGCTTAAAAATTGGTTAGTTCAACCATTTTTTCGATAATTTCACCGAAATATTTTTGAGTCATTAAAATATTTTGTTCGAGCAACAAAATATTTATTTCAACGTTCCTGCCCGAATCTTTAGTTGATTCAACCGTATTTTTTTATCAGTGTGTCCTTGTTTGCCTGTGTTACGATTTGCAATCTGGGATTATTCGATGTAAAATCGGTGAAATATTAAACGCTATAAATTTGAATTTCCTGGACCAAACTCGTCAGTGTTCTTCAAAAATGGACGAGTGATACAACACAACGCGTGTCGTACCTTGTGAATGCCGTCATCCGTGCCATTATTTACCATTAATTAATTAACGAAGCCCGTTGTTCACCAAAGTAGTTCAGGCGTACCTGGTCAAATAGTTTAGTTGTTGGCTCTGAAAGAAATAACACAGCAGTTAGTTGCGGCTATTTCAAGCACAATCAGCATTCCTCGCACGTTCAATCGTTTACCGTCCTGGTATTATGTGTCTCTCCGTACACCTTTTCTTACTTTCCGCTTCCAGCTCCGGATTTCTCTCGCGCAGGTGCAAGGCCTGCAGAACGGTCGTCATTATCTCTCAATGACGCTATTTTCATCTATTTCAACGTTCGCAAGAAATTCTTATCTCCTTCGAACGAATTCCATGTTGAACACATTAGCATGTTTGACGTAAAATAAAATTGAACTCCGTCGATCATATCGAAATATCGAGAATGACAAATAGTGTATTCCTTAATTCATTCCCAACCACATTTCCAAACCGGAAGTGACGTATTTCCTGTATGACACTACTTTTCATCGAAAAATTAGATTTTCAAACCGGACGTGGCATATTTCGGATATGACACCACTTCCGGTCGAAAAATCAGATTTTCAAACCGGAAGTGACGTATTTCCCATATGACGTCAGATCCGATCGAAATCGAGATCTTCCAAAAAATTTCAAAAATGTCTGCTCAAAGTCACTTCCGGTTTAAAAGTGAGATTTTCAAAGCGGAAGTGATGTCACACAACAACATTTTTTAAATGTCCCTTCAATGTTTCTCGAATGCAGTCAACAACGGAAAAGGATGTTTTAAGGAGCAACACGGAAAATGTATCCGGAAAATGTATTTGGCAGTGAAAAACGAACAGCGAGTTTATCGAACGAAAAAAAAGTGCACTGACATTAGCGAAGGTGCCCTTGATATGTCGATTGCATAAAAAAGTTGGCACCTATTACAGCTCGCACGCTTCGTTAGGTCGAACCTCTCGTTAGTCTATCGTAAGCTTCGATGTCATGCTCGTGCTCGTCTAACAGTCGAAGCACCGATCGAATTTGAAGTAACATTTTTTTTTTGCACTTAAACGACAAATGTATACGAAACTGTTAGAAGCGGTACCGCGGCGTGTTTCACCGAGCCGATAAGAAAATATTTCACGCGCAGTGTCCTTCACACGCCGAAAGTCATTCAAGGCAGGCGTTTACTTATCGTAAGAATTATTTATTTGAATTTTTTCAATATTTTTTTTACGCGGTAACCGATGTAAAAAAATGCGTAAAAACATTGAAATTCATTTTTCCGGAGTGTTCGAACGAGATGATAGACGGTGACAAATGGATGTTTTGAATTTTGTGATCGATAAGTCGGGGAACGATCAATAAAATTGACGATCTTCGCGTGCAGCGCGAGGTTGAGGTATATTTGTTTACGCGAATAAATTCGATATTTGTCTCGAGAACGTGTTTTTCGCTGTTACGGAGAATCTATCATATATGGCATGCCCGCGGTGAAGAGAGCAATCATTTTTCGACCTTGGTCGTAGATCGCAAGCGTGTATATTAACCGCACGCGATACCAATGAGAGTATGTGTTCGACGAGTATAACTGAAACAGTTTTCTGTTTTTATTTTTTACTTTTTTTTTATTTATGTAAAAATGTTTTAATCGTTTGTTTTCAAACTCGTGAGCACGGTTATCGGATCAGCAGGTTCTAGTCAGGATAGAATCAATGGATATCGATGAATTAACGGCGACGTTTAGATCGATTCAAGGGAAAAAAAAATAGGATCAGTTTTCTTCGGTTTATTTACCGATCGGCACCACGAAAATTGTACTCGAAGGTCTCAAAATACGTATAAAATAAAAAGTTTGGTTCGATATCAAAGAGCTTTATGTCCAGACATACAAATAAATGTGACTGATCGCTCGAATTTAATTGATCGTTTATGTTTCCATCCGTTTTCGACATTTAATAAAAAAATGATATTTAGTATTTTCAATATTCAACACCTTTTATTTCTATTTTTTCAGGGTCAAACTTCCTTGTCGGTCAAATATTTTCATCCGTGCCAACGTCGACGCTAAAGGTAAACAATATTTATAAAAAATTATCGTTGTAAAAATTCAAGTAGTTTATAGCCCAGGGCCCGAAATGAATAGTAGTAAAAGTCGTGAATCCCGATTAGTACCTGAAAATTATATACGGACCAGACCACATTCGCCACTTTTACTCCGCGAGAAAAATGATCCGACTCTTAATAGATCTATAGGGATCTATAGAGATCTATAGAGATCTATATAGATCTATAGAGATCTATAGAGATCTATATAGATCTATAGAGATCTATAGAGATCTGTATAGATCTATAGGGATCTATAGAGATCTATAGAGATCTATAGGGATCTATAGAGATCTATAGGGATCTATAAAGATCTATAGGGATCTATAGAGATCTATAGGGATCTATAGAGATCTGTAGGGATCTATAGGGATCTGTAGGGATCTATAGAGATCTATAGGGATCTAGAGAGATCTATAGAGATCTATAAGGATCTATAGAGATCTATAGGGATCTATAGAGATCTATAGGGATCTATAGAGATCTATAGGGATCTATAGGGATCTATAGAGATCTATAGGGATCTATAGAGATCTATAGGGATCTATAGAGATCTATAGGGATCTATAGAGATCTATAGATCTCTGACGCCATCTCGATTATCCCGAGTATTGTCCCAGAAGTGGGTCGGAAGTAAATGCAAGGAATTTCTCATCGGCTGAAACGTTTGTCTGCGCTGCAGAAAATGCGTGCAAATAACGATGTTTATTTATGATAGCGAGACCTTGAACCTGAACGATAATTCTTCGGTCGGCCGAGCACGTAGTGCGATAGTAATCCTCGTTTAAATTCTAGACCAATTCGTCGACGGTATTTCCTCGTGAGGTGCGCTCTCGGAATTATGCTAGAGCATGTTTATCTCTTCGTTCGAATCTCCCTCTCTCCGACGAAACGTGCCACGCTTGTTCAAAGATTCTAGCGCAGCCTCTTTTATGAACTGTACGGGCGTCTCCGAACGTTATACAGGAGGCTTTGGAAAGACTCATTAATCACTCGCGCACGATAGATGCATCATCGACGCGGACTTCGCGAAGGTCTAGTCGCGGTAGTGCGCAATTAATAGATCTATACATTGTGCTTTGTCGCCTCGAGGAGTAAGCTTTGTTTTCGTGAAAAAAAAAAATTACTTTTGGAGAATTAGCGTAAAGCAATTTTCGAATAATTCTAAAATGTAATTTGCTTCCTCTCTATCATCCTTTTTTTGTGAAAAAAAGATATAATTTTTTTTTTACTTTTCGGAAAATTAGCGTAAAGCAATTTTCGAAAAATTCTAAAATGCAATCTGCTTCCTTTCTATCATTATTTACTAATAACGTTATTTTTATTTTGTGCGGTTTACTTTTTTTTGTAAAGGCGTTACGATAATATAGGATGAAATTTAACCCTTTCAAGGATGCGGATACGTAACTATATTTCTGAGTTTTTTTTTTGTTTGGAACAATTCGATAGAGTGTATATAGCATGTGAAATATCGCTGTCGGTAACAAAATTGTTGTATGCCACTGAGCGGTACAACTACAACAAGGTTGCGTTTCGTTACGATCAGTCTAACGCCGTCTACAGTCAATCGTAAAGAATATTTCAGCGAGTGGCTCCTCCGTCTGTAAATAAGAATTCTGTCGAGCGCTTACCGATCGTCGTATCTTTAACAATAGGATGGTAAATACCGCGGTTGGTAATAAAAACTGTAATACTTTTTTTTTTACCACGGCTTCCGGTATGTACGGTGAACAGAAAAGTCTCGCCGGAGTTGACACGACATCCACTTCTGTTGAGGCTTTTTTTCTATCATCCATGGCGGAAGTCGTAGAAGAAAGATTTATTACAATTTTAATACCGACCGTCGGTAAGGTAGGGAAGAAGGTGTTTCACATAATATCCAAGGCATCAGATAATACCAAGGCCAAACAACGATCATGTTTTCGAGACAATAAAACTTTTTTGAAGAGAATACGTTTTTTACCATGTTTTCCGGTAACTATGGTCAAGAGATAAATCTCGACGGAAGTTGACTCGACATCCCCTTCCGATGAGACTTTTCTTACTACCGTCCATGCCAGAACCGGTAGAAGCAAAATTGATTACAGTTTTTCATATCGACCGTCGGTAAGGTAGGGAAGAAGGTGTCTCACATAATATCGAAGGCATTAAGAGCATGTGCAATACCGCGGTCGGTAATAAAAACTGTAATCAACTTTTCTCATGGATTCTGGCATATACGGTCAAAAGAAAAGTCTCATCGGAAGCGGATATCATTTCGGCTTCCCATGAGACTTTTCTTTTGACCGTATTTGCGAGATCCAGCGAGAAAAGTTGATTACATTTTTTGATACCGACTGAGCCCGGGATGGACGGGGAGGGGGGTGTTTCATATGGTCTTAAGAGCATTTACAATACCGCGGTCGGTAATAAAAACTGTACTCAACTTTTCTCATGAATTCTGGCATATACGGTCAAAAGAAAAGTCTCATCGGAAGCGGATATCATTTCGGCTTCCCATGAGACTTTTCTTTTGACCGTATATGCGAGACCCAATGAGAACAGTTGATTACAGTTTTTGATGCCGACTGAGCCCGGGATGGACGGGGAGGGGGGTGTTTCATATGGTCTTAAATACCTAGGACGAAACAACGATAATGTTTTCCAGAGAATAAACCTTTTGTCATTGACAATTGTTCACCGTTCGCAAACTTCAGTTTTCACTGGAATTCGGTCCAGGCAATTCGATCTTATGGCATTTGATATTTCAATGAATGTCGAATAAAATAGTTAGTTTGTATATCCGCAACAGCGGCTGTAGCGTTTTATTAGCAACGAACCATCGATAGGTCTGCTTTGCACAACATAATTGCCGGACGCGCGACCACGCGATTAATGAGGCTTCTTTCAATTCGTTAGCGAGACGTCATCGACCGAGGCGAGCCTGTAGATTTCTAATATAAAAAGACATCGGATCGGGTTACAATCTCCTATGGAAATTTTCCGATAATACATAGAATTATAAAATATTTTTGAAAAAACAGCAAAAATCGTAAAAAAAATGTAAGAACAGTTTTTTTTACGAGAACAATTAACATGTTTGGCGTTTCAAAGATTACGAATCGTCGAACGCAGCGAAGACACGTTGAGATACTTGTAATTGTTCGGCGGCCAGGATTATAATCGCTAAGCCGCGCACGATTGCGACGAGACGAAGTTCATCTGATAATCTCGAGAATCTTCCATATCGCGATAACAATGTCAGATGTGACTCAAGATCAACTAATCCCACCGAATTAGCGGCTCTTCGTTTGCTCCTCGAGATCAAAGAGCCAGTACTGCTCGTTGCTCTCTGTGCTAACGGCGGGGTTTACTTCATCGAGAACATGTCCCCTAGGCTCGTCAGTCATTCTCTTGTTCTCGATTGATCCTGATCCTGATCTCCGGAAATTCCGAGCTTAAGAGAACAAGGTAATTTTTGTTTTTTTTATTTCTATTTTCCATCGATCATCAGTTTTTGAAACGGTTCGTGACACTTACTCACCCACATCCAAATTCCTGAGGCCAAAATCTTACTACCCTGGTGAAAATGTTTCTCTGAATATCTCTCAATATCTCTGAAAATTTCTCTGAATATCTCTGAATATCTCTGGAAATTTCTCTGAATATCTCTGAATATCTCTGAATATCTCTGAAAATTTCTCTGAATATCTCTGAATATCTCTGAAAATTTCTCTGAATATCTCTGAATATCTCTGAAAATTTCTGAATTTCTCTGAAAATTTCTCTGAATATCTCTGAAAATTTCTCTGAATATCTCTGAAAATTTCTCTGTAAAGTTCTCTGGATTTCTCTCACTTTTCGCACTTTTCAAAGAAAGTCAAACATTTTGTTGAATCTAAATATTTCTAATTGTTCTGAAAATCTCTGATTTTCCCTGCCAACGTCCCTGAAAAACTATGAACTTTGTTGATATTCTAAGCCCGTTTCTCTTCTATATTCCGAAACTATTTTCTGAAAAAGTCAAATTTTCGCTGAATTTCTCATACAAAGTATACATAAATTATTGGTTACTGTTCACTGTTCACTGTTCGTACGAACACGAACACGAAAGTTTACTGTACGTATGAATACTAGAAAGAGTAGATCTTAGAGTGAACTCTCTAAGTAAATTCAGCATAAATTCTCTGAAATTTTCTTTAAACCCACTTTCTCTGAAAAAAACAGTTTTTCAGAAATTAAATCATATTTTCTCTGAAAAAGTCTATTGTACGTCCTAGTAACAGAATGAGTAAATCTTAGAGAGAGCTCGTATTTTCTCTTAACGTTACTTGATTAGAAAAAAGAATGAGAGGTATCCAGAATTTTTCGGAAAATACTCTGAATTACTGTGATATATTGTGACTGCTGGAGGTTGCGCGGAGAAAATGGCAGAGATGTTTAACATATAGCAGAGAAAAATCTCGGAAAATCACTGAAACGGTACGTTTAGAGTTTTTCAGACAAATTGTCGGAGAAATATTTTCACCAGAGTAGTTTCGTACTGTGAGATCAGTGACATTGTTAGTTTTGTAAAATTCAATCGCAAATACTACTGGTACGAAGTTTACACATCGTTTTACAAGTTTTTAACATCGACCACTTATCGTATCTTTATGTAGCAATTCGATGCGGAGGAATTTTAATATAAAGTCGAATAACAATTCGAAGTCGTCGGTTGATTAAAATTGTGGGGGGGTTTTTTTAAATTCGATCGCAAATATTGAAACGTAATTTTAACATCGCCCACTTGTAGTACCTTTATGTACCAATGCGATACAAACGAATTTTAATACAAACTCGAATATTAATTCGAAGTCCTCGCTTCATTAAAATTATTCGTTTTTTAAAATTTGATCGCAAACATTTAAACATAGTTTTTAACATTGACCACTTATAGTATCTTTGTGTATCAATTCGATACAGACGAATATTAATTCGAAGTAGATTGATTAAACTTGGCAGGTTTTTTTTATTGAATCGCAAATATTGCTAAGTAGTTTTAACATCAATCACTTATAGTATCTTTATGTACAGACGAATTTTAATATAGACTGAAATAGTAATTCAAAGTCGTCGCTTGATTAAACACGCGTTTCGATATTTATATGTTTTTCGTTTTTTTTATTCGTTCGCAAATATTGGAACGTAGTTTGTAACATCGACCACTTATAGTATCTTTGTGTATCAATTCGGTACAGACGAATTTTAATATAGAGTGAAATAGTAATTCGAAGTCGTCGCATAATTAAACACGCGTTCCTATATTTCGATCTTTTTCGTTAGATTTTTTATTATTTTTTTGTTTTTCTTTTCATATCGCAATGCCATAGTGATATAACTCGATGGGGTTCGTTAACTGGAGCAATCTTATCGAGCGCGTTTACATCACAATGATCGTGATAGACGGTCGATATTGCAAAATCGAAACTCGTCCTCCGACGTCGCTTCGGAGAATCATTTGAATTCGTTCCGAATTTGCGGCTATCATGAGAATCACGTACGTCCCTTAAAGACTTTCTTCGGACATGTTTTAGGGACGTACAACCCCTCACTCGTCTCCGCGTCATACGAGCGCCCGGACCACTGCTCGTGCTTTAAATTATCGTTGAATAATTATCAATTAAGAACCAAGAAATTCTAAGCCTAAACAAAATATTGAAATTAAAAAAAAATGTGTCTGCGTCGCAATTGAACTTGATTAATTAAACATGAATTTGGATATTTCCATCTTTTTTGTTTTTTTTTTGTTTTTCTTTTCATATCGCAATGCCATATCGCAGTGACATAACTCGGGGAAGTTCGTTAACTGGAGTAGTCTTATCAAGCGCGTTTGCATCACAATGATCGTGACCGACGGCCGAAATTGCAAAAATCGAAACTCATTCTACGACCCGGTTTCCGATAATCATTCGAATTCGTTCAAAAATGTCCGCGTCATACGAGCACCTGGACCACCGCTCGTGACTCCAATTATGGTTTAAGGTCATGTGAAAGATGTACGACGTGACATATGAGTGCGAGAGAGATAAATGCATGAATCAATGCCATTTAAAACCGGTTGACGTTTCGGATTAAGCGGAAGTATCATCGGACGCGGTATTTGTTTGTTTGTTTATTATTCAACGGGCCCTTTTGCAAGTCTTGTTTCCACTTGAGTGGGTGGATTAATGATTGTGCTTATAATGGCCTAAAACTTAAATTTTTATAATAAAAAGAGTGTGCCTAAAAATATAATTTAATCCAAGAGTGTATTAAACTGTACATCCGATAATGCTTTGCTTTTTCCCGAAAAGTCTGCGAATGGCATTCATTACAGATTTTGGTTACCGACTGAGTCGTTGCACATGACCTTAATAATTATTAATTGAAAACCAAGCAAGTGTAATTTTTTGTTTAATATTCAAGTTAAAAAAATATAAGTATGCATATTTCTGCTTCGGTGTTTGAACTAAAAAGGTTTATTTTCGCACATCAGTCCTATATAACGGCTGAACGCAACTTGAGATAAAGTTGACTGGGGGTCATCGGGCCCGATAGATTCGGGCAGGCGTGCGTCACTCGGTAATCACTTGTAGATAACAATATGTGTTTTTTATATGTGTTTTTTATTCGGGATTAATATTCGGGATTAATATTCGAAACAAATATATTATGTAAATGTATACATGAATTCTTAAAGGGGATTCCCGTATGTATATTTTTTTGGACTTGTGCAAAATAGTGCATGTAAGCATAGATCGCATGGAATGTAAAAAAAAACTACGCAATCTTTTGCAAACGCCTACTGATTGAAAAACTGCATTCTCGAGAGCTGCATATATATTTTTTTGGAAAATTTGTCCGTATTGTTTTCGTGAGATAATTTTGGAGAAAGTAAAACTTGAGTTGTGCTCGCTGGCGCGCCTGAGGAATGTTGCCCCGCCGGCGCCTTCTGCCGCGTGTCTTAGCACTCCTTACCGATGGATTACAAATATATTCAGAATATATTTGAAATATATTCGAAATGTTTTCGAAATATATTCGAAATATATTTGAAATATATATGAAATATATTCGAAATATATTTGAAATATATATGAAATATATTAAATTCTGAGTTACTATATTAATAATGTATTAATCATGCACACAATAGCGCTGTGCACTATCGTCGTGAGCATAAAAACTCATTTTTCGACCAAAAATACTACACTTCCGGTCTAGAAAACTCATTTATGTCACTCGGTGAGAAAATGGCGGTTTTTTCGCACGCTTCGCGTGCGAAAACCCCGACTTTCACACCTTGTGAAATAAAATTTTGTTCGATACTCGTGCGAAAAACCTTTTCTGAACTCGTGTGATTGCAACACTCGCCTTCGGCTCGTGCTGCAAACTCACACTCGTCAGAAAAAGTTTTTTCGCACACGTATCGAAATGTACTATTTTCTACCAGAATCACGTCACTTCCGGTGTGAAAATTTCATCATACACATACATGACATCATACCGAAAAAACGCCAATTCCGGTCGAAAAATAAGGTTACCAAACCGGAAGTGATGAATTTTCCGGTATGACGTCACGTCCGGTAAAAACCGTTTTTCAAACCGGAAGTAACGCATTTCCGTTCAATGCCCAGTTTCTAAATTCGACTGACCATAGCGAGGGCCTTCATGCTCTTCCGCCATTTTGGAGAACAGTTACGCACGACTCACGTCATAAAAATTTCGATCGTTTTTTAAATGTGTTTTGAAGAATTCAAATCGACACATGGACGCTCAAGTTTGGTTGATCGCGATGCGACGCGAGCAAATTAAAGAAAGAAAAAAAAACATAAGTCGTCAAGGACGAACGAATGCACGATACACAGATGCAAGATAATTAATGCGAGTCTAAAATCGCCTCAATATCGGAAAAAATGTAAATACAAAAACGGAACGAAAATTCGAATGTCCCACAATTCCCGAAATTGTTCGAGGCAGAGCTCGCTCGCGAGTCGACCGCCCGAGGAGTAGGGAGCGTACATAAAAGCTGGGTTTTCGTCGCTCTCACCGCCAGTGGATACCGCTGCCCTGAGCTCAGCTGAGTTTCAAGGGCGATTGATACACACTTCCATCGTGCACGAGATCACCGCCGCGCGTATAATAATATACCCGAGCGAGAAGAGAGCGAATAAATACGTGTCTTTCGAACGAGACCCTCTGCGTTTCGTTTATCAAACGGAAAGTGGATAAATAGTGACCGGGCAAATCGAGCATTATCATCGTCTTGCCCTGGGGTTCGATAAGAGACGCGCATAAAAACGGGCATTCCCGTAGCTCTCGTCCCGTTTCGCTTCAGTCGCGAACTGTCGTTGCCCCAGAGAGAAGCAACAGTCCGAAAATGAGCTGCAGAATTTTATTGAAAGTTTGTGAGACCGGCATTTTCCAGCGATCGGTGGCCGGTCGTCAACCAAAATGGGTCATGCTGGGCAGATGCTTGAGGTTTGTCTTCTTCATTTTTTTTTCTTTTTTTTCGAACTAAACTACGCTGCTGATGGATTTTATCGATTCGGCGATAAAACAAATGATCAGGAAAAATTATTTTGCGCATTATTTTATTTTATTATTATTGTTACAACCAAATTGTTAGAATTGTAACATAAAATCCCTATAATCGAGGTCACACTTTGTTCAAGCGCCGTCGGAAAATCAGAAAAAAATATTATATTTTATATCATTTATTTTTATTACCGATAGTAGTACAAGAAACTTTATTGACAATGTTATATTTATTTTATATAGCTATTATCTTGGTCTAATGTTATACCTAAAAGCAATTAGATAATTTGCCAAAGCGTCAATGACCCGAGTCCCTCGACCCATTATATTACTATTGTTATGATAAATCATCGGCAATTACGAGAATAATTTCTTTCCCTAAAAAAATGAGGTCATACATTATTTTATTATTATTATCATAAAGAAGTGATCAGAATGATTTTTAAAAATTCCCCTATAATCGAGGTCATAAAGTGTTGTTGAAAAAGATTGCCTCGAGCTCGTTTACGTCGAAGCGATGTCAGAACATCAAAAACAACAGACTATATTAAGATATAAGTATAATTATAATAAGTAATTATAATATACTTATATAAAATATAAATATAAGTATAATTTATTTTTATTACCTGCGACAGTAAAAGAAAAATTTATTGACAATGTTATACCTAAAAACAATTATATAAATTGCCGAAGGGCCATCGACCCATTTTTATTGTTATTATTATAATTATTGTGCCTCAAATATTTTGCCTGCACGAATTCAACTTGGACTATTCTGCCCATACTAATCAGTCTCTATTTTTTATTTTTTGCTTCTCGTTCGTAGTGGACGATGTCCCAGGAACAACAATAAACGCTATTATTATTATTATCATTATGATAAATAATCGGAATTACGAGAATGAATTTTTCCCCGAAAAAAAATGAGCCCGCTCATTGTTCTCGTTCGTCGCCAGTTCATCGCTGAGCTCAAAAGTTTTTCAACTGCCTGTCCGACGCTCAGCCGACATGATTGTCGGGAATCTCGCCGAGCCCGGCGAGTACCATTCCTCCCGATGTTTATCGTCCCGGGGACGCCAGTCAAGTTTTTTTTTCTCGTGCTCGAATTATGTATTCGCCGCGGGTACACGAGACGAGACGATGCACCGAACGCCGAGCCTCCGAAAGCAGACAGACGACCCACATATTCGATTGGCTTTCTCGCTGCGGAGAGTTTCATCCGTCAATCGGTCGTTAAAGACTCCCGCGACCTTTCCTTCGAACCACTGGTTGAATTCCCTCGACGATTCTCCGCCCGTGGCAATTTTTCAAAGCCACGTATATAATCGTTATCGATCTCGTTTCCGGAACTCGCACGTACTCGTTGCATACCATTTGTATCGCCGTTGTACTGCCTCAACGCATTGTTGTTCGAAAAACATAAGCTCGAACGCATTTCCATCGGTTGCGTTTGTTGAATGTATTGATCATCACCCGGGAATGAAACTTTCAAGCGGAACATCCCATGCGTCGGAACTCTCGACTCTCTCCCGGGCGTTTTCCCGCGAGCGTCTTTGCCCTGGATCTGTCCATCGCTCGAAATTACTGAGTTACTGGCGTAAGGATTTGGTCCAAAAAAACAGGTCGATTTTCAACATTTTTTAAAATCAGTTCGGGTTAGCAAGGCAAGATCGGGTTTTTACAGACAGTTAGTAGAAAGTTTTATGAAGTTTGAGTTTTTTTTATTGAAAAATATCAATTAACAACGGATATCTTATCTCAAAATCTATTCGTCCCATTGCGATGAAATTTGGATAGTTCCTTGATTATACATTTTCTATCTGATGGCCATGATTAGAAAAAGTTAATTTATTTGTTAATAACAAACAGTTAAAGTCGTTTTTTTAATGAAAAAAAGTCTGTAATCGTTTGTTATTTACGAATAAATAAACCTTTTTTATCGTCCGGTCATTAGATAGAAAATGTTATAATCAAGAATCTGGCCAAATTTCAACTCAATCGGACCGGTAGATTTTGAGATACAATGTCCGTTGTTAATTGTTAGTTTTTATTTGTTAGTTAATTGTTAATTGTTATATTTTCTGTCGTATATAGATATATTTTTATTTTATATAATTTTAATATTTTTCAATTAAAAAGTCAGGTTTTATAACACGTTGTACTAACTATGTGTAAAAACCCGACCTGTTTTTTGAACCAAATCCATATGCTAGTGTCGAAAATAATTATCTCACTACGATATTTGAAGCAGCAAAAAAAAGACAGGAAAAACACATTTTTGTAAATCGAAGCCTCGAGAATAAATTTCGTTCGAGGCGTTCAGCCTTGATTAACATCGCTGAATTTAACTCAATTTGTCGTTTAACATATTTTTGTATCTGAATACAAATATACTATACAGCTACGCTCGACGACACGAATATTTTCAATCGTAGAACAGTAAAACAGCCACAAAAAACCATTTCCGTCCCGAACCGAGTTTAACGGTCCGTTCAGGGACGTGCATGCGCATAGTTTCCAGTTCTTTTCCTAACGAAAATACATGAAAATGTATCGATCATTCAACGCCAATAATTTGTATGGAGACCGTGTCTAATTTTATTTCGATCCAGATGGTCCTGGATGGTCTTGCCTCGCAAGCGCTGATAGAAACGGAAGCACGAGATAAATACGTTGGCTAGCGCCTCGCGTTACATTATTTTTTCTTAAATTCACATGTGCACCCGAATGTGTGCGCAGAGCAAATTTCCTTCGTATAAACGTTCCGACAAACAGCGATAAAGTCGTCGCTTGCGCAATCTTCTTTCCTTTATACTTTTTTTTAGTTCACCGCATTTTGAGATACGATGGCAGGCGTTAGTCTGGTAGTTTGTCTTCCCGCTAACGGACGAAACGAAGTTGAGCAAGAAAAATTTATTCAACAAGACTGGCGCTTCGTTTTATCGATTTTCGCGTCGACGCAACCATCGCCAGCTGGAGATTATTTCAATACAAACTCGGCGGGGGGGGGGGGGCCGAGAAAAAAAAATCATTTTATGACCTGAGATTGGAACGAATACAGAGGCGACTGTTGTTCGTCGCATAGAAATTTATGTCGAGTGTGGAAATTTAATTTAAAAAATATTCCGCGACATTGGAGAACTGAAGATGAGCGTTCTGTCGTATAAAACAGGAACGATGATTTTAGTGTAGATTAGCTTGTCGGTCGATTCTCGTCTCTCGCGCACAGCCGTTACTTTCACTTGTTGATTTTGATGCCGATGGAGAGTTGTAAACAGCGGGTTCGAGCAGAGGCGCCCTGGCTTTGTGACGACGCCGCGTTCGAACCATCCTGTTTGTATCGTCGGACGAAGCTAGGTCACCAAAGGTCGCCACCCGTACCGTACGCGCCGGCTTCTTACGTCCGAAGTTCTCCGACGGTTCGTTTCACCGTACAAAATTTCACGGCACGATTGCTTCGATAAACAATGATTTTTTTTTTTTTTTTTTTTTGCCAACTCAACGTCCAATTGTGCTCGGACTGTATCGGGCAGAATCCCAGCATTAATATTGGTAGATCAATAATGTATATATTTTTTCTACCTTCCATGGCTTATTTCACCGTACAACATTTCACAGCACGATTGCTTCGATAAGCAACGATTTTTTTTTTTTGCCAACTAATGGTTCCGTTGTGCTCGGACTGTATTGGACAACAATTCTAGTATGAATATTGGTAAATGAATATTATTTTTTTGTATCTCCCACGGTTCGTTTCACCGTACAAAATTCCGCGGCACGATTGATTCGATAAGAAACAATTTTTATTTTTTTTGCCAACTCAACGTCCAACTGTGTCGGGCCAGAATTCTAGTATTAATATTGGTTTATCAATAATTTTTTTTTTATCTCCCACGGTTCTTTTCACCGTACAAAATTCCCCGGGACGATTGCTTCGATAAAAAGCGATTTATTTTATTTAGCCAACTCAACGTCCATCTGTCGAACTGTACCGGGCCGGAATTTATATTTTGGATATAATATAACTATATTTTTTAACTGTCACCAGGCATCCGTGACATTTGTATAAGGAACGTATAAGAATCTCTTTAAATTTTCCAAACCATCCTGCTCATATGAGAACCACTCTTACCTACTCGAAATGTATATTTTATCTGATTTATTCTGAGATCCAAGGACGACGCGTTAAGCTGCATCGAGAATCGCGAAACTCACGAATTTATATTATATTGAGATAAATAAGCGCGTGAAATTCGGGACGAGTGCCAGTAACTCTGTTACTACGGGCACTCGCGCTGTGTTTGCGAACAGAGGTTTCCGCTGGTCATTGGATCCTATTAGCTTTAATCGAAAAGTCTTTATGCAGAATGATCGCTTGCGGCACAAACGGGCAGCGGTCGGCTGTTTGTGACGAATGACTGTACAGTGACAAATCCGGTCTATACGGGAAGCTCACCCAGATAGACAAGCGCCATGAAAAGTAGTAATATTGGCGCGATATTTGCGACATGTACCGCACATGTCGCAATTATTGCGGCAACTGCTACTTTTCGTGCCGCTTGTTTATCAGGGCATAAACGATGAAAACGGATGAAAGATAAACAAGAGAATAATGGTCAGCGAGAATGCAAATTAACGAAAGGACATTTGTATTTCCCTTCCAAAATAAAGAAAAAAATATAAAGCGTAAAAAATAAAATAAGCAGATAAGAAAAAGTAGTTTATTAAGAAAACATTTTATAATTGGGCATGAAAAAATTAATAACCACCTGTAGTCGTAAATTTTATAATTCTTCCACGCATAATATTTGCGTCGTAAAAGGAGAATGATTTCTAGTACAGTGGCAAATTCTGTCTATACATAAAGCTTCTAAACAATAAAAATGGATAAAAGATGAACAGGAGAATAAAGAATTGTCAAAGCATTGAAGCGCAGTCAGCAGGAATGCAAATTAACGAAAGTCCATTCCTTCGAAAATAAAAAGAAAATTACAAACCGTAATAAAGAATAAGCAGTAAAGAAATAGTTATTTGGAATGCAAGGGCGCAGAAAGGGAGTTCTCGACGATTGCGGCATTCACACGAGTCACGGCTGCCTTTTCTACGCCTCTGCTATTCGCATAATTTTTCCTAACAAATTCACGGAAATGGCACTTTTCGTTTTTGGGAAATGTGCGCAGAAAGGTATTTCTCGCACTCGTGCGAGAAAAAATACAATATTGCGTTTGTACGCATGCGCAGTATTTTTCTCGCACGCGATGCGAAAAAGTGTCCTTCTGAGATCGCTTCACAGGAATAGAAAACGCAACTTTACGTGCATACGTTAGGAAAATCGTTAGGAAAAAGTTATTTATTGGGAAAAATGTAAACAATTTGATATGAAAAAATGAATAATCTCCGTTAGGTAATTTTCGAAATCAATGCGCGCATAATATTCGCGCCACACGAGGCGAATGATATATGTATAATTTAGCCGATTGGTTCAATCTCGTTATCAGTCCTAAAAGGTCAACGACCCTGTGAAAACACTGCTTCGTTGTCGGGAGATCCCGCATATCGGCTTTTATATCACTTTCCTGAGCTCTCCGAGTCGTTCAACGAGACTCCGTGCAACACATGTTTGCCAGATTTATTATTAGAACTCATAGCACGTGGCACGATTCATGGCAAAACACGAAACCCCGGTGACATTCCCAGCATTATTTATGTATTTCGCGGACAAAGCGAGATCGGTAGGTTTCACCGCTGAAACAAAAACCGAGATTAAAAAAAAATGTATCAACATTTTTTTTCATAAATCCTCACGATTGATAGGTCTCGTCGATTTTCTGGTCGCGTAAAGATATCTTCACCTTTGAGTATTTTAAAATTGTGGTAACATTTTTTAAATCTTTTTTT
The DNA here is from genome assembly GCA_917499995.1 of Ichneumon xanthorius. Taxonomy (NCBI): domain Eukaryota; kingdom Metazoa; phylum Arthropoda; class Insecta; order Hymenoptera; family Ichneumonidae; genus Ichneumon; species Ichneumon xanthorius. Next base: position 2,840,125 of record OU824205.1, read on the forward strand.
AATCGAAATTTTTAAAACAAAATCTAAGAACAAAAAATCGATTTTTGAAAAATGATGAATCAAGGTTTTATTATAAATTAGACTGGCCCCATCCCTGTTATAGACCGCTGGCCGATTATTACATTTTTTGGATAAAATTGATCACGTCTACGAGTCTCTTAAGACGACTTGGAAAAGTGTCCGTAATTCAGTGCGGGGACACATTGAATATAGGTCTTGTCGGTGTTCTGATCGCGTAGAGATATTTTCACCTTTTAGTATTTGAATACGAGTACAATTTTTTTTTATATATAATTTGTTCAACAATTTCTAACAACAAAACATCGATTTTTGAAAAACGGTGAATTAAAATTTGATTATAATTTATAATGTAGCTGATGAAGCCCCTATTCCTGTTATGGACCCACCGCCCCTATTATTGACTCACTAGCCAGTTATTGCATTTTTTGATCAAATTAATAAAGCCTATTGGGGCTCTCAAGACGACTTGGAAAAGTGTCCATAATGCAATGCGGGTAGGCGTAGTCCACGGGCCACAATAACCCGTTACGAAATGTATATTATTAAGAACTAACTTACAAAATAAGGGTCAGGGTGTGTCATTTGACCCCGAAGAGTCACAGACAGACGTATAAATTTAGCCTCTATTCTTTGTACATATAGATATAAAGAAATTTGTACAAAATCGGCCATGAAAAAAGGTGTTAACTAATATGTTTCGTTATCTGCTTTTAGCACCACGATGTCGCGAACGATGCTAAAGGAATCGCCAAACGCGGCGCTCGACAAGAATCTCCTGGCTCGGTACATGGATCTACCGCAGCCGGATAACATGGTCCAAGCCAAATACATCTGGATCGACGGAACCGGAGAGGGACTTCGCTGCAAAACCAGGACTCTCGATTTCGTACCAAAACATCCGAAAGGTCAGTCAAGCGTAAAAAACCGGAAAACGAATTTCTCGATTCTTTTGGAGTATTTCAACTACCCTGACACTACTCACATAGCACGGAAATATGTCTGAAATGTTATGAAAATCTTTTTTTGAAATATTGAAAATATTTTACCAATATTACAAAATGTTTCCGAAATATTTTTGAAACATTCTGAATTTTTTTTTGTCCGCTCGTAAATCTTACATTGAAATGTTTCAGAAATATTTGAGAAAAATGTTTTTCAAACGTTTTACAAATATTTTTATACGTTGGTAAAATATTTATTAGATATTTTTCTGAAATATTCAAGAAATTATCAATATTTTAGTGCTGTAGATATTGTTCACTATTTTAAATATATTTACTGCCTCCAGTGCTTCATCTATGGGATTCCTGTGAGCCCCTTCAAGAGTGTCAATAAATGTGTTATGACACATTGAATAGTCAAACTTTATTAAAATATATCCACGAACCATGGCATTTTATTTCATTCCTTCTGAACATAGTTTAGTGCACATCTGCTAATATTCTCGTTCAAAATATTTTTTCACCATTTCAGAAATATTTCAGATCTATGAAAGATTAACTATATTTCTGAAATATATTGTAAGATTTAAAATATTGAAAATATTTCTGAAATGTTTTCAAAATATTTCGTGCTGCCGCGACCCAAATAGAAAACATCAAACCAGTATGCATACAACCCACACCAAACATAATACACACATTCAAACACCCAGCACTTACAACTTATCAGCAACTCGAACGAATGAACAACGAAGAAATAAACTGATTTTCTTAATTTTAAGTACCAATACTCAATAATAAAAAATAATAATAATTGTAAAAAGATGAAAAACCGTGGCTGAAGGACTTCGGTCGATGGCCAATTGGCAGCATATTGGTGTTTGAAGTCTGTTTTGTATTAAAAACTGTTCTATGTTATGCACTGTCAATAAAACCACTACTACTATTATTTCGTGCTATATGGGTACGGCCTCGAAATACGAAAACGAAAAAGAAAAAAGAAGTAAAACTACATTAATTGATGTATATTCTATTATATTTGCGTAGATTTGCCAACGTGGACGTACGACGGCAGTTCGACGGGCCAGGCCGAGGGTGGAAACAGCGACGTGTTTCTCTATCCGGTAGCTATATACCGCGATCCCTTCAGGCGTGGAAACAACAAGTTGGTGCTGTGCGACACTTACAACAGCGACAAGACACCGAATTCGACGAACCAGCGTTACAGCGCAAACAAGGCGATGGAGGCGGTGAAGGATCTCGAGCCGTGGTTCGGTATCGAGCAGGAATACACGTTCCTCGATTTTGACGGAAGACCCCTTGGCTGGCCGAAAAACGGGTTCCCCGGTGCCCAGGGACCGTACTACTGCGGTGTCGGTGCTGACAAAGTTATCGGACGCGAAATCGTCGAGGCTCACTACAGAGCTTGCATGTACGCCGGAGTCAACATTGCTGGCACCAACGCTGAAGTTATGCCGTCCCAGTGGGAATTCCAGGTCAGTTATAGAATCCACATAACTTCCACCATTATCTGTCTAAACTTTTTAATAAGTACTATTTTAAAGAGAATCTATTTTAATTTTTTTTATTTAAAAAAATGGTATACAATGTTTAACATTTTTTTTTCATGAAAAAAATGTGAAGAATAGATTAAAAGTAGCCTCAAAACGATGAATTACAAAAATATCAGTTCGCGATTTTTTACAATAAACAATTTTGCGGTAAATTTTGACCGTTCAAATTTTATGAAATGTAAATATTTTTTAATGTCACGAACAAAGGAGCAAAGTAATTTGCACATGGCTTCCTCATTTACTACAATTTTGCACATAGCTTCCTCTGTGAGGAAGCCCATAACAATCAACGAAGTTTCTCATAGAAAAAACTGCACAGAATTGTAATAAATAAGGTTGCCATGTGCAAATTACTTTACACCTTTTTTGTACAGCCTAGATATCAATAACGCATACTTGGAAAATGTACTTCAGAAATCCGTCAAGTACAAAAAGTACTCGATATTTCAAGTACTCGTGATATTTTGTACTTTGTATCTGAAATATTTGTTGGTACTTTGCCGAGCTCTGTTAGTAACCTGGCGCTTGCACAGTACTTTCTCATTACTCCCTAGGGAATAATAATTAAATCCCTGTCACTCCGGACGAGTAATGGTCATTGTCCAATATGCCAATCTTGCGATGTACGAAATGTGGTTATTTTAGCGAAGTCAGAAAAAAAAGTATTGTATGCTACATGGGACGAAGCGGATTTTCTACCTCGTTTGATTTCTGCCCTCCCTTCCCTCGGAGATTTTTGAGGAGAGATTTTCCTCCCTTACAGCATAATACACTATATTTTATTGTCGATTATTGGCTTCGCTGCTGCGAAGATGCTCCAGCAACGTTAAAAATGTTGTCGAGTGGCAAAACATTGATGAGACTTTAATTTCGCAGGTCGGTCCGTGCGTGGGAATCAGTGCCGGTGACGATCTCTGGATCGCCCGTTTCATTCTTCACCGCGTTGCCGAGGAGTACGGAGTGATCGCCACTCTCGATCCGAAACCCGTCGATGGACCGTGGAACGGTGCAGGTGCCCACACTAATTTCTCGACCAAGCCGATGCGCGCAGAAAACGGTATCGGCGAGATCGAGAAGGCCATCGAGAAGCTCAGCAAGCATCACGCTCGTCACATCCAGGCCTACGACCCGCGCGGAGGAAAGGACAACGAGCGTCGTCTTACCGGAAAGTGCGAGACCAGCAGCATTCACGATTTCAGCGCCGGTGTCGCCAACAGGAACGTCAGCATCAGAATTCCGCGCGGCGTTGCCGAGGACAAGAAGGGATATCTCGAGGACCGAAGACCCAGCAGCAACTGCGATCCGTACGCCGTTTGCAACGCCCTCGTTCGCACCTGCATCCTCAACGAATAACTCGTAACATATCTCCGAATAACAGATTGCTCATAGATCTATTTTCCGAAAGTATACGTCGATTTATAAATGTAAGAGAGCGATCAATAATGTAGAAGAGGAAGATCGTCCAACGGCAAATGGTAGCACGTTACACTAAGAACAAACACGAGGAATATCGGGTCGATCAACGAATTTAGATCGTAAATTTTAACAATATTTTTAAATGTATAAATGAACTTGAAGTGTTCGTGGAGCACTGGTAAAAACAAATTCCAATTGCCCTGCTAGTGAAAAGAAATTCCATCACGGACACGTTTTGTCGATGTCGAGTGTGAGATGAAATATTTTTGTCGAAAGAGACACATTTAACGTTCGAGACGTGTAAAGCACATTTTTTTTTTTTAATGGTCGTCAAGACCGGAAATCAATTATAGTTTTATGATGATATATATATATAAATGTAAAAAGGCTGTTGACAGAGCCATATGAAAGTAGAAGAAAAAAGGAGGACCCTATGAATATTTGTATAGGAAAGTATTTTGTGTATTCCCGATGTCGATGCATTAATATCACGAATTATTGTTTACGAGTATTATTAGTGCCAATTTTTAGCTCCGACCTATATTTCGCTCCGATACGCGCGCATATGCATGAAAAAGATCGCGTCGTATAAGAGTATGGAGCAGCCGTGAAATAGAAACTCGACGGCGCACTTGCATGTAAAATTTTAATTAATCTGTTTGCCCCATGGTGTGTCCTTCTTTCGTCAGTGGAAGACGTCACGCCGTGCAATTATTGTTAGCTTATCATCATGATTAATCGATTATTGTAGTAAAAATTATGAACGACGATTTTTCTTTTTTTTTTCTTTTTTTGTCGCGAGGCTAAGATAACGAGCGAAACTGCACACAATCGTTATGTTAATCATTAAATGGTTCTATAAAAATGTGTATTTTTGTTGATCTGGACTCGAACTAATTATTTCTCATCCCAAACGCGTACTTGCCTCAAGGTTTATCAAAATAGATCGCAAATCCGTGCCGACTGATGAAGGATTAGAATGAAACAATAGAAAAACATTGAGGTATGTATATTGTTAAATATCGCACAGATGTATCAATCGTTGAATATATTACACCTATCAATCAAGCTATAGCAACGGTATGGGAATCACAGGAGGGGCAATTTTCGAATACATAGCCTGTGCCACATCCATCCTGTTATAACCGACAGGGAATACCACGTGAAGATGTAGCTGAGATGTTCGTTTCTCAGGGAAATTCGTGTCTGCCCGGCAATCGGACCCCCTCGAACGCTTTCTTTTGCTACCAAGTCGATGTATACTGGCGCGGTACCTGCCCTCTCACTCATCGCTTCCAAATCTCTGCAATCAAACGGTATCCCAATGAAAATCTCGTGAATATTTTTAATATGATCCTTGATAGATGCTTTCAAACCATTTTTTAGTAGAACACGAAATAAAGTAAATTTGTAAGGAATGTTTTTGTAACGCATGCGTGAGAAGTGCTACTTCTCCTGCCTGCCGAGGGTGCCGTAAGTGGCGTTTTATAGCAAAGCGTACTGCAATGACACGGCGGATGCGCACATCGTCCCGATGTTACTTTTGCACACGCAAATTTACTTCATTACACTAGCTGCAAAAATAGTAGCTTTACGCACGCTCCGCGTGTGCAAAACGACAATTTTCAAACTTTCTGAAGTAAAATTTGGTACGATACTCACACGAAAATCTTTTTCTGAACTCGTGTGATTGCAGCATTTACTTTCGGATCATGCTACAAACTGACTCTTGTCAGAAAAAGTTTTATCGCACTAGTATCGAAAATTACTATTTCCACACGCAAATTTATTTTTTCACACACAAATTTACTTTCTCGCACGCTGCCGCAGGTGAGAAGTAAGAAAGTAGTTCTTGCGTCACCCTCGACGGGCACGGAAGTAGCACTTCTCCCGCATTTGTTATAAAAAGTGTTATGCGATACTAATGCAGTATAGCAAACATTACACGAAGACTGTGACGTGGATCGCGTTCGCCGCACGGATCCCACAAGCCTTCGCTTTCGGCTCGGGCAACCCACTTCACAACGTGCGTATAATGTTCACTAAACCCACATTCGTATTGCATAATACTATTTTTTAGCATGACTCTGTTTGGAAGGTCAAAATTGCTGCTTACCTGAAAAACCAGTGTCCACTTTCTGGCGAGTTTTTCGGCACAAACACTGGCCTCGCTTCGTTGAGTCGAACAACACCTGTTACCTCCACGACATCGTTGGATTGGGTGTGTGCCGGTTTTGGGTTCTTTTTGTATTGGGTTGGCACCCAGCCGCGATTTACCAGAATCGTTAAACTATAACAATAAAAATTGCAATTAAGGAAACAAAAAAAATTAGAATAAATTAGAATAAATTACAAAAAATTAGAATTCGACTACATTGTTGCACGGTCGATTAGAACGATGCATCGTGTCTAAAAGTGTGCACATACTCGCGTCCCTCCAGCTGGAAAGGCGTTATAATGTAGAATCCAGTGTTTGATCTTCCGGGCGTCAAAACTCCGCCTGCTGCTTCTGAAGCACCAGCTCCTTTCAGTATCAAACTTCTAGGCCCGATGAGGAACTCTCTGTCGTATAAGAATTTTCCCCTCACTTTTACCGGATGGTATTCCATTGACTCGAGCTCCGATAAACTGAAAAAAGGTAAATATAACGATCAATTAAGGTAGTCGTTTCGTTATGTCTGACGTCGCCTAAATTCGAGGGAGGAGTGAAAGAGATTATAAACGTTTCTCGATGGAATAAAAATCTGACAAAAATCGAGCATAAGGATGTGCTGAAAAGATTGTTTTTGTATGATAATAATTCCAAAATGTTACTAACAAATTACTGAAATATACAAATTGTGCAACAAATTACCCGGCAACCTCATTTCTTTTGCTACGAAAATGATTCGTCAATTTTTTTGAATACGTATGAATTCTTCAGAATTTGATCCAATGTTTGAAAGTTGCGGTTTTATGTCATTTTTCAAACATTACATCAAATTCTGAAAAATTCATATCTATTAAAAAAAAAAGTAACAAATCATTTTTATGAGAAAAAAAATTAAGTTGTCGAATAATTTGTTGCATAGTTTTTTAAGTCAGTGATTTGTAAATAAAATTTCTGAATTATTGTTATACACAATCTTTTCAGCACCTTCCATATGCTTGATTTTTATTTCAGATTTTTATCGAATCGGGAAGTGTTTGTCTCTCTTATTCCTCTCTCAAACTTAGGTGGCGTCAGACATAACGAAAGGACTACCTGAAGATCTTTTACTCGAAAAAATTAACCGTAGTATATATACACATAAAATCAAATATTGATTACTCCTGAGGCATCTCCACCGGAGGCGAATTAACGCGTTTCTGCAAATCGTCGATCATTGCGAGCTTCCGTTGACGCCTTTGGATTTGCCACGTTCCGAGAATGAATGTTGTAACTGGAATAGACTATTTATAACATTCTTTATTAATTATTGATCTCGAATAATGAATTTATCTTATAACGGGTACAGCGAAGCTCGGCATAAACTTGGCATCATTTCGCCGAAGACGCGGTAGATCGCGTCGTCGAATGTCAAGGTCGGAGGCAAACATTTTTTTCTAGGCAGGAGTTACAAACGGACACGTGTAACAGGCCCATGTGAAATTGACTGCTGCTTCAGTATACCGTCGGAAACCGATGGAAAAATTCTCTCGTGGAATATGAAGTTCACACGGAAGCCGATCGTTATCATTGGGTTTAACATAGGGGAGAGCGGGGGAAAATGGCATAGCGGGGCAAAACGGAATAAGGAGACAAAACACAATTTTGTTGTGGGGCAAAACGGTGTTGAAAATCCGGATGTATCGTTGCGACAAAATGGGACATACAAAAATTATTGGAAAATTTAGTTTTATCCTCGCTGTGCCGTTTTGCCCCACTGTCCCATTTTGTCCCGCTCTCCCCTACTCATCGGTATTGCATCGATCCACGAGATCGTAGATACAAAGGATATTAAGAAAGGATACAAAGCATATTAACAAAGGATACAAAGGATATCAACAAAGGATACAAAGGATTTTAACAAAGGATACAAAGGATATTAACAAAGGATACAAAGGATATTAACAAAGGATACAAAGGACATTAACAAAGGATACAAAGGATATTAACAAAGGATACAAAGGATACAAAGGATATTAACAAAGGATACAAAGGATATTAACAAAGGATACAAAGGATATTAACAAAGGATACAAAGGATATTAACAAAGGATACAAAGGATAACTTGTCCATATTAAGTTATGTTAAGTAATTCGTTGCGTTACTAGTTCAATACTCCACTTTTTTATGTTACTATTAATTTTATTTCAAGAAAACTCATTTCGAAGTCGATTGTATTCTGGAGGTATTTGAACAATGGCTTCGCAGAACTTAGGAATTTGGATAAGGCACATATAGAATCTCCAGCGGACTGTGTGCACTTTGCCGAATTCCCTAGATAGAAAACTGACGGAACCTACTCGGTACTAGTACGGGGGAACGCACGCCGTGCCGGTACAACGCAGACATGTATGTCCGCATGTGACGATACTGTGACGGCACGGCGTTTTGATACTAGACTGCTGCTTGCACAGTTCCAGCTCGCCTTGTAGCTTCACAATCTCGGGGCAAAGCTCTACAGCGAGCTGGAACTGTGCAAGCAGCTTCCGGTATAAAAACGCCGTGCCGTCGCAATATCGTCACATGCGGACATACATGTCTGCATTGTGTCGGCACGGCATGCGAATGTTACGGCACGCTTTTCTTTCTGGGTCTGTAGGAATTCTACAACCATAAGTATCGCATAAAGTCTGTCTTCAAGCGGGCTATAGGGAATACATTTCGATATATATCAATAACTATATATATCAATAAAGCTTCTTTTATGGTGGGTTCAAACATGTACCACGTGACATATGAGTGCAGAAGATTCTTGCCTTTTTCGAATCAACGTCGTCTAAAAATGGTTGATATTTGGGATAAAAGCGAAGTATCATCAGACGCGGTATTGAATTCTACAGTGGCTAATACTTTGCTTTTTCGCGAAATGTCTACATCTCCGAATGCCATCCATTACAGTTTCTGTTCACTCAGTTTCACCTCGCCTTACGTCTACATTTATGCGCAATGCGCCATGCAGTATGCGAGTCTCTAAACCCGCGATTTGCCCGCGGTATATTCTCTGCTAATGCCATCTGCTGATACTCTAACAGCAGGTATCTGTTCTACCCTTAGAGTATTTTTACATTAGATAATTATTCAATTAAATTATACTTATTAACTAGAGAAGGAAAATTATTAATTGCATTCACTTGCCAATAGTAAGTAGCCAACGGGTCCGATTTCGTTCTGTTTGCTTGTTGTAGAACCCCTCGACTCCCTGCCGCGCATTAGGTTATGTATCCTCGTAACGTCAGCGCCCGTACTTTTTCCTCTTTGCACGACGAAGACATCTCGATCGCTTCGGACCTTCAACAGTCCTTCGATTCGTCCGTGATGAAAGTATCGACATTGTATTGTCTTCGTGAATTGAAACAATCGTGTTTTCACAGCGGCATTCATTATTATTATTTATGCGAATGAAAAATACTACACAAGACCGTTTACTACGAACACGTAGGTGACGGCCTTACCGGGAGAGGAAAATTAGCGTGATGTTTAATTCTTTGGAAACGACGCTAGAGGCGTTGGCTGATTTTGCGACGTAACCTCAAAAGTATAATCAAAACGTCGATTCTGCTCGTAACAATATCAAAAAGAATTTGATTAAATTAATTTATTAAAATGCATCGACACGTACCGCCGGATGTGAAGCAGCAAGCGGAAGCTCAAGCCGAGCTGGAAAGTCAATTTATTCTACGATTGCCACAGGTATGTATGTTGTGTTATCTTGCCTTGCAGATGTAAACATTGAGGTTCGAACTGTTATTTTTATTGAAAATTTATCACCTTTGCCTGTTGTTAAGGGGAAGTGAAACACCTGTGCGTGCGAGAGGAATAGTTGCAATTTTCAAATAAACTTTATACAATGGTGCTAATTTTTTTGAGAAAAGAATGAATTCGGATCGTATTCGAAATTACCGTGCGCATTCAGCTCGAATTTGCTTTTTCGTCGAAAAAATTAGTACCCTTGAGAACACTTCATTACAGTTTTCATTACCGACCGCGATATTTCACTTCACTTTAAGGGGAAGTGAAACACCTGTGCGTGTGAGTGGGATAGTTGCAGTTTTCAAATTAACTTTATTCAATGGTGCTAATTTTTTTGAGAACAAAATTAATTCGGGCCGGATGCGAAATAGTTGTAATTTTGAAGCCATTTTTATCCTAAATGATTTGGTAAAATGGAAAACGAACTGCAGGGCTGACTGTGTATTTGATTAAGTCAGCACCGCAATTTGTTTTCCCTTTTACCGAATCTTTTAAGAGAAACATGGATTTGATATTTTTTACTCTGGCTCTCTTGCACTCATACGTGTTTGGCCTCCCCTTAAAGTCAACGAGTACTTATCACACTTCCATTGCAATGATGATGTATTATCAACGATTCTATAATTGCAGGAACCGGCTAGGATTTTAAAAGAGATCCTACATTCCGGAATGCCATTGAAAGACAGATTGAGCATCAAACTTGAGCCGGATATGCGTTATGGGGAAGTCAGGTTTGATCATTGGCTGCTTCACGCCAAGGTACTCTATAATTCACTAGTCAATTCTATTTTATAGTCGACAGCGAGCAAGATGTATATTGTGAGACATTCTGATTTGAGCTGTTCACGAGTGTTAATGTACCTTCAACGCTCATTTGACACTGCTCTGTTGTTATTTCTAAAAATCTGTGCTTGTGCAGCAAGAAACTCAATCAATGTTTGTTTGTTCCTTCGAGATGCTTCACATACATTCATTTACCCACTGTGCTGGGCGCTGAAAAAAAAAATCGTATAAAATTTATTGCACTGGTACTGGGAGTTGCATATACTGTTATATTAAATTTAATGTATAACTGGGATGAAAAATTAATGCAAAGTATATTAAAATCTTTAGAAATACTTTACTTTTAATGATTTACTTTAATTTCACTGTAAAAGTATATTTTTCATCGCAATTGTACATTAAATTTAATATACTAATTTTTGCATAAAAAATTGCCGTTCAGCAGATTAAATTTACATTTTGTTAACAGTGTCTTCTTTAAAACATACAGTGATGTTTTCTGGCATTACGTCACTTTAGGTAAAAAAAAACCTACATTTTCATGAGGTATCTCCAATGTACTTTTAACATTTCAGGTTGTAGATCTGCCCACGATTGTCGAATCTTTGAAAACAATCGACAACAAAAGTTTCTACAAGACCGCCGATATCTGTCAGGTACAGTAAAACCTTGATTATTCTGGTGTCAGTAATAAAAATTCGTGGCAAAAAACCAATATATGGCAAAAAACCATTTATGGCAAAAAACCATTTATAGCAAAAACTATTTATGGCAAAAACTATTTATGGCAAAAAACCATTTATGGTACAAAACAAATTCCTACATCAAGCTAAATTGAAATTCACTTCATGGAAGAGTAGGGTTTAACTAGAAATAGTTGAGGCCCGTGAAAGAAATTAATTACAGTTGGAAGGATGGGGCATCACATCGCCTTCGTCCGTAAAGAAGCTAGATAATTGATTAAAACTGTACTGGACTATTTTGAACAATATATGACACCGATTTATCGATTTATTCATGGTGGCCGCGGTCAGGGAAAACCGGGAAAACCGGGAAAAGTCAGGGAAAAAAAATATTGGTCAGGGAATCAGGGAAAAGTCAGGGAATTTCAAAATTGGTCAGGGAAAAAGTAAATTGTCGCTGGTCCTTCTATAAATATGTACGAAGTACATAAAAGGGAGCCTTAAAAAAATTGGGAACATTAAAAAAAAAAAAAAAAATAGAATTAAATATTAATACCAATAATTAGGCATTTTCATTTCCATAATTAATTTTTTTTAAATTGAGTTCGTCAGAAGTTTGGTCAGGGAACATTTTTTATTGGTCAGTGAAAAGTCAGGGAAAAGTCAGGGAATTTTTTTCCGGGGAAAAAACGGCCACCATGTTATTCCACCTCTGGCTGACGAGGCTGAACAATCTATCTACATTTAGAAGTTCTGCCCTGTTTCGATGTTCCATAAAATGTGCTAAAACAAAGCTCAACATTTTATTTCAGATGGTAATATGCAAAGAGGAAGATGATCAAACGACAACGGACGAGGAATCTCCGGTTCGTCAGAAGAAGAAAGATCCAAACAAGGTCGACAAGAAGTTTCTGTGGCCTCACGGTATAACGCCACCGGCAAAGAATGTGAGAAGACGCCGCTTTCGTAAAACATTGAAGAAAAAGTACGTCGAAGCGCCGGAAATCGAGAAAGAAGTGAAGCGTTTGCTCAGGGTCGACAACGACGCGGTGAACGTCAAGTGGGAAGTTATATGCGAGGACGAAGACAATACCAAGCCCAGCAAAGTCTCCAATTCGGGCGTCGTTAAGGGCAAAAGGGATATGATTCACAGCAGTGCCTCTCAGAGCGTCGATGTCGGCAAGTTTACGCGACAAAAAAAAAACTCGTCATCCCAGAGTTCCATCTAATATTTTTCGATTTACCTTTCAGCCGAGCACGACATATTCGGCGAGCCCGTGAGCGACAGCGATGACGACGACGAGGACGCGAACATAAACGTAATGGAACTTGACGACGGAAGTCGAATGTCGGCCGAAAGTCGAGTGTCCGATTCGAACTCCATGCAGGTCAGATACTCGGAACGTTCTGGCCAGGAGGGGGTCACGTGCACAGAACTCGTTACCGAGTTCAGCAAAGAAATGTTCCATCCCGATAATAGCAACACCGGGGACGGCACGAAAATTGAAAGCAACAGTCCGACGAAGCTCACGAAGCTCGAGAACTTCCACTCGGAATACATGATTCCGGACAGTTACAACGAATCACAGTCTTCCTCCGCTCCTCGAGGTAATTCTCTAGCGATTTGATTTACGCTCTATTATTGTCAGAGCTGGGCAAAGTACCAAACAATAATTCAGGGACAAAGTACAAAGTTTTAAGTACTTTTTGTACTTCAAGTATTTCCCAAGTACATTTTCCGAGTACTTTTCGTAATTAGGTTCGTAGCGTTAAGCGTTATCTAGGCTTTGAAAAAGGTGCAAAGCAATTTGCACCTGGCTTCCTCATTGTAAAAAAATCGCTAAAATGAATGTTCCTGTATTCAAAAAGTGTATTGAAAAAGTACTAGTACTCGGTATTTGAAATTGTCAAAAATTACTTCAAGTACTAAAAAAAGTGCTTGCTTACTTCAAGTTCTGCCCAGCTCCGATTAGTATTGACTTTATACTTTAATCTTTTTTTTTTTTTTTATAGATTCTCTGCAATCTCGATTGGACACCCTTCACGGCGAACTTGCGGAATTGCGACAGCGTCGGCAGCAGCAAGAGATCGAGATCGCAAATATAGAAAATCTAAAGTTACGCCAGAGATTCCAAGAGATTTTGGACAATCTGCTTACTCAAGAGATGCAGAAAGTACAGGAGGTATGTTCATAAAAACCGCTCCTCTATCAGTGATTATTCGTCGGTGTTTGAGCGAAAGAATAAATTGGCTAACACTGATTACAGATTCAAGACTTGCAAATGGAGTGAAGTCATCGTGATATTGATGATTTTAGGTACAAATGCATCAATACATGAGAAATGAGAACGATTTATTGTCTACAACGTGTGAGTTCTTATAAAATGTTGATGTCCTTAAACAATCAGTTTAAGCCTTAAACTGATTGTAACAATTATGTTGTAAACATTATGTTAAATAATTTTTTAGAATCTAAAAACGCAAATGAAAAATAAATATTAATAACAATTATTATAAATTATTGACATTTTCTTAAATTTATACTTTGGAAGTGTGTAACATGTACATAAGTACGAGTATGTAATACAATTTTTTAAAAGTCCAAATCTTTCACTACAGGAAAAAATAGTTGGCCTTTTGATAAACTCGGCTGTCAAAACCTTTGTCAAAATATTAATATAAAGTAGAATTGTACTTTGAGGGCGTTAACGCAGATACGAGTATGGGAGGAACATGAATATTATAGTCGAGGAATAAAGTATCGTTCAGAGAACTAATTTAGAACTTAGTCGTCAAAGCATTCGTCAAAACATTGACTTGTCGTAGATTTGTACTTTGGACGTCTGTACAAGTGTTCGCAGGTACGGGTTTCTCTAATACCAGACGAAGAGCTGACGCGTCTATCTGAGTTATCTGGACTTCGGAGAATAATCTATACTCTTACCGAAGCGCCTTCCGCCGTCTTGCGCTTCTTCGCCTTCTTCGCTCGCGTTGCCTTTTTGCGCTTTCCAACTACCTCGGAAACGGGTAATTCGGTGAGAGTCCCGTCAGCACCATCGATATTCGGAGCAGCAGCTTGATCAGTCTGGATAATCTGCCTCGGTACTTCCGACTGCTCATTCAAATTCCCCCGGTTTTCATCTCCAGTTGCCTCAATTTCCATATTTTTTTCATCAATCTCCTTCCCGTCGGTTGGACCAACGCTATAGATCGTTGAATCAGAACTTTCGCCTTTTTTCATCTCTCCACGGGCTCCAGACTTTCCTTTGCGAGTAACGACTGTACTTGTTTCCGTTGGTTCGTATCTTGAGAGATCCATAGGTTTGATCTCGAGAATCATTACTCTGTCGGTGGCGAGTGACGGTCCAGCGTCGTCGCTTTCGGAATCTGAAGTTTCCTCGTTAGCGCCGAGCTTCGATTTCTCCTCCACAGACTCTTCGGCGTCTTCGAGGGCTTGGGTGAATTGGGCGATATTTCCGACGGTTTCCATTTCCCGTTGAGACCCGTTTTCAAACTCTGCAGCCCGCGGTTCAGTCGCCGTATCTAGGTCGATCATCGACTGAAGACTCTACAAAAATAGTTATTTCGTAGAAAGGGAATTATTTTGTAGAAAGAACTCCCTTTTTGTAGAAAGGGAGTTATTTTGTAGAAAGGGAGTTATTTTGTAGAAAGGGAGTTATTTTGTAGAAAGGGAGTTATTTTGTAGAAAGAGAGTTATTTTGTAGAAAGGGAGTTATTGACGAGTGTGAAAATTCACACGAGTTAGGACTCCCTTTTCTACGTCCACGCTTTTCACATGATTTTTCTTAAAAAATTTACAAAAACCACGCTATTCATTTTTGTGCGCAGAAAGACACTTTCTCACACTAGGGCGAGAAGGTGCGTTTGTACGCATGCGCAGTATATTTCGCGCACGGGATGCGAAAAACAGCCTTTCTGCGCTCACTTTACAGGAACGGAAAGCGGGACTTTACGTGCGTGCGTTAGGAAACTGTTATTGAACATATTTCCCTAACTTCCCTATAATTTTAAAGATTAAATCGTAATGCGAAGTTTCAGACACGCCTACCAATACCAATGTTTCCATTTCAGAGACGCTTACTAATACCAATGATTCCACTTCAGAATTGGCTTGTTCGGGTAGCTCCGGATTCAAATCTCCCGCCGTTTCCGTCGTCGTTTCGAAGTAATAGGAAACTTTCGCTACGTCGGTCGGTGCTTCGGAGTCCTCGAGCGCTTTTTTTTCCGGCACCTCGGAGTCGTTGCTCGACTCGTTGTCGCTGAAAATAGTACCAACAATTTAGAGGATGCGAATCAAAATACAGATCGTAAATCATAAATAAGAATACTGTTTACCCATTTTTGGAATTCTCTGGAGGTTGCTGATTCTCTTCTTTATCTCTATAGCTGGCTTCATCAGTGCCTCGTTCAGTGCTCTATTACCGCAATAAAACAGATTTAATTTTACATTAATGTATAAAATTTCAAAAATATAAAACGCATACGCTATACGAAGCGGCGAGGTAAACATTCATTAATTTAAAAGGAGACTTTGTTCGAATTACCGTTGTCGTTTCAGAGTTGATTTTTGGAAAAATATCGGGACGAATTTGCCGAAGAATTTTCTCCGCTATAGTGAGCCTAGTTTCGAAATCTTGTGCCGTCAATGCAGTGATCTGTGTCGACTTGTATTTCTTCTTAGCTGCGCCTTTCCATTTTTGATAGAGGGTACGAATGTTTTTCGTGCTTCGTGATGTACCGAAATACGAATCGATTGTTGTCGCTATTTCATCCCATTTCTCTCTCCAGGCATCACTACGCGAAAACTGTTGTGCGTTAGGGTCTTCTAACAGTTCTTTGTTCGCCAAAATGGCGTTAAGGATTGCTACTCGTTCACTTTCGGTGCACGCCTTTTGTCGAACCATCTTTAACAAAAAAATATTAATATTAATGCATTTTTAAAAAACGTTTACAAGAAGATGAGACTGTTTACGCGAGCTCGGTCGGTGTTGAATTACGTTCACTATTTTTTTCGAGCACTGGTGGGGCGATATGCAACCGACTCAGTCGGTAACAAAGACTGTCATTCATTATTTTTTATTTACGGCCTTAAAAATGTCGGTCTCTATGCTAATTATTAGCATCTCCATCTAACACTTGAAGCGACGCTAATAATCTGGTTTTCTCTGAAAGTTCAAGTTTAAAATCGCTCCACTTTTTCAAAAAGCGACTTTACATCTAAATGGATTGCAGTTTTTTTTACCATCTAAGTATCATCGTTCGATCAAATACGATCGAGAAAAATAACGAAAACACGGTTGTTCTATTAAATCGATCGACCCCACCCTTCTCCCTTTAAGGTCAGGTGAAATGGTCGGTAACAATTTCTTCAATTGTCGATTATCAATTATCAATTGTCGATTGTCAATTATCAATTGTCGTTTGTCAATTATCAATTGTCGATTGTCAATTATCAATTGTCGATTGTCAATTGTCAATTGTCGATTGTCAATTGTCAATTGTCAATTGTCAATTGTCAATTGTCAATTGTCAATTGTCAATTGTCAATTGTCGATTGTCAATTGTCAATTGTCAATTGTCAATTGTCAATTGTCAATTGTCAATTGTCAATTGTCAATTGTCGATTATCAATGATCAATTGTCGATTGTCGATTGTCAATTGCCAATTGCCAATTGTCAATTGTCAATTATCAATTGTCAATTGTCAATTGTCAATTATCAATTGTCGATTGTCAATTATCAATTGTCGTTTGTCAATTATCAATTGTCGATTGTCAATTATCAATTGTCGATTGTCAATTGTCAATTGTCAATTGTCGATTGTCAATTGTCAATTGTCAATTGTCAATTGTCAATTGTCAATTGTCAATTGTCAATTGTCAATTGTCAATTGTCAATTGTCAATTATCAATCATCAATTGTCAATTATCAATCGTCGATTGTCAATTGTCAATTGACGATTGACGATTGACGATTGACGATTGACGATTGACGATTGACGATTGACGATTGACGATTGACGATTGACGATTGACGATTGACGATTGACGATTGACGATTGACGATTGACGATTGACGATTGACGATTGACGATTGACGATTGACGATTGACGATTGACGATTGACGATTGACGATTGACGATTGACGATTGACGATTGACGATTGACGATTGACGATTGACGATTGACGATTGACGATTGACGATTGACGATTGACGATTGACGATTGACGATTGACGATTGACGATTGACGATTGACGATTGACGATTGACGATTGACGATTGACGATTGACGATTGACGATTGACGATTGACGATTGACGATTGACGATTGACGATTGACGATTGACGATTGACGATTGACGATTGACGATTGACGATTGACGATTGACGATTGACGATTGACGATTGACGATTGACGATTGACGATTGACGATTGACGATTGACGATTGACGATTGACGATTGACGATTGACGATTGACGATTGACGATTGACGATTGACGACGAAATGTACTGTTTACTATGCATAAAAACCGAGCTGACTCATGTACGAAACGTGTTTAGCGTATTGACGGAGAGGGCGAAACTTGATACTACTGAAAACAGTTCTCCCTCGAGTGCTTTGTTTACGTGTGCGGTGACGTGCTATAGCGTATTTCACCGGTTGCACGTTTTGACATGTAAAAGCATTAGATCGACGCATGAATGGAAAGGCCATTCCATTATAATCGTAAGAAATTTTTGTTGATGCACTTACCTTCGCGGTCTTTTGTCTTTATGACCTTCGGTTTGTTACGATTTGTTTCACCTGTTTCAACACGTGATACGATGCCGGGTTCGATGTTGATCCCACGCTTACAGCTTTTGCAATGAAGATACCCCGAGCGCGTTTCAATGTTTCAATTAAACGCGAACCAATGTATTTCTGTATAAGAAAGTAAATACCAAAGGACACAGAGGATCTATTAATTCGCGATGAAAAGCAAAACTGGGAATGTCGTATTCGGGGCTCAAAGTATCGCGTATAATCGTAAGATTTGAATCGTACGTCAACTACAGACCCGAGAACACGAAACAAAGTTAAGGAGGCTATACAACTGTTTTCGTCTCAACGACAACAGCGCCCTCAACGTCACAGTTATAGTACCATAAAAACGAATTTATCCTCGTGGTCGCTCCGTGATTTTAAATCTAACCGATGTTACCTGTTATCAAAACTCTGTACGTTATATATTAATAAGACAAATCTATATAAATTTATATATGAAACAACTATGATTCGCCAAGACTGGCGTCGAGTGAGACGCCTGCCCGAAAGTCAGAGCAGGATTGATTAGTAGCAACGTTGGGATTGTCTTCAGAATAGAAATCTATATTGACCTTCATAAACATTAAATTCCTCATAGTACCACATTGATCCACGGTGCAACACGTAGCCACGGACTACACGACACATAATCACTATATAAAAAATGCACTCGTTCAGAAGCTGTAAGACATAACAACAAAGTTTTTTTTTATATAATAACTTTTTTACATAATAGCAACATTTTTACACAATAACAATTTTTTTTTTCAATAATGTAATAATCAATTAACTGTTAATAAAGAAGAACTCTTTACGGACCAATTTGAAGGGGATTTAATTTTCTTCTACTCAGGGAAGCCCTGACAAAGTCTTGTTATATCTACCATACCTACCGAGTGTTTACCGGCACGATTTCACCCAACGTCCAGGGTGCGGCGCTTCCTATCTGTACGCGAGCGCCGAATCAAATTGTAAGAAGAAGAAGAGGATCGCTCCGTGATTCGCTTCTAGAGAATCCCGACAGTTTCGGTTCGATCCCCTCATTGCGTTCGTCCGTCCGACGTCGCCAAGTGGTTCTCGTGTTTGACAGATCGCTTTCGACTATTTACTCATTCCCGAAATTCTCGAATAATTATCATTCCAACGTCGCAAACTCTCCGAATACTCGATCTCCGAAAGTTAACGTGCGTGGACATTCCGACATATATCGATCGAACGTATTAGGTTGTTGCTTATATTTTTTTTTTCTTTACGCAAATTACGAATACGATATAGCACACGCAGGGGAGTATCTTGACGTTTGTACCTCCGAAAAGGTAAAGATTCGTGCGATTGATCGTTTCCATTCGACCTCGCACGCTCAGATTCGAAACACCGCAAAAGTAGCGAGATTTGTAACAATACGCTGATTTTTTTTTTTTTTTCCTTATTTTTTCCAGACAATGAAGATATGAAACAATTGCTGACTGCAAATCGTAAAAATTATCTAATTCTTTCTGTCTGACCCAGAAACAAGAATTTTTTTTTAATCTACGGTGAGTCGAATACAATTTTTTAAAAATCATTACGTGCTATACATTTTTCTTTGCGGCACGTAATACAGTGCGCTTGGAGAGACGATAAAAATAATTTGTCGATTCTCTCTATTACGATTAAAATAATGGGTGTGAAAGAGATATTTAAAGATTATATTTTTGCTTCTATCGCTGTTCAGTGCTTTTTGCGAAGGTGGCATCGCTCAAGCTTACACGACACCAAGTTCTTTCCTTCGTAGAGCGAGTGTTGTAAAATTGTTTATTTTTATTTGCATTGTTCGATCAATAAAGTATCTGTTATTCCGTACATGCATTTTTTATTATTTCGCTTAGTTGTAGAGTTGTACACACAGTGCGAATCGAGTCCATAATGTTTGATAATATTTTGCTCCTGATTGATGGATTATAATATAACGATATACATTTTTGATTTACAAGCTGAATATTATTTCACATTTAGACTCGATTCCTTTGAAAATTATCCTTGATAATCGGTCTGTTAAATTGCAATAAAAAAGTTATTTATGGTTGTGATATTTCTGGAATTGAGCCAGTAATGTTTAATAATATTTTACTCTCAATTGATGGATTATAATATAACAATATACATTTTTTTTTTACAAAGTACATCGAATTTCACATTCAGACTCGATTCCTTGGAAAACGACCCTTGATAATTTGATTGTTAAATTGCAATAGAAAAGTTACTTATGGTCGTGATATTTATGGAATTGAGGGTAATGTTTGATAATATTTTGCTCTTAATTGATAGATTGCAATATAACATACATTTATTATTTACAAGCTGGATATTATTTCACAATTAGACTCGATTCCTTTCAAATTGATCCTTGATAATTCGACTATAAAATTACAATAAAAAAGTTATTATATTGTCACTGGACAGTATAACTTAATAAGGTGAGTTTCTCATTCGTTAATCGGACTTCACTTATTGACCTAGACCTTGATAGTCTCCTTGCTTTTCGCCGCCGTCTTCTTAACCACGTGTGTCTGTGCCTGTTTATTATTTAGTGTGTTTAGTCTGTGTCCTACGTACATCTTTTGCATACTCGTATCACCAGCAGCAGAGTAGCAGAGTTTTGTCTGGCCCCCATAACGTCCACATTTTTTTTAACTCTCCGGATCGAATCGGATCGAACGGACACCGTGCACGCATGCTCGAGCGCGTTTGATTCGACCTTGAACGAACGTCCTGTACACTCGGTCCGCCGGGAATGCTTTCCGTTGAACTCGGAGGGGAAGGGGGGGGGGGAGGAAACGTTCGACGCTTCAAGTGTCCTTTTATATTCCCATTTCTCAAGCATCTACGATAGTCCTGCAGGGCGGTCGAGTTCTGGCGAGTTTTACCGCAAGAGTAAACTTCGGGCGTTTTCCAAGCACACTCGTTTCTAATGTTCTTTCGAAAGAAGTTACAAACAAGGCGGACTGGAGAATCTCTACGAGGCGGAAATTCCAAAATATATTACAAGCCGGACTCTTAAACAAAATATCGATGCGATTAACGTCAACAGCTACGAAAAAAAAACAATTATAACACTCGATTACGATATCTTCTTTTCTCACCCGTGCCATTCACTTCTAAGCACTGCGATTGGTCCTCGCGATTCCGCGAGCCAATCACAACGCTCGAAGAGATATCGCGATCGAGCGCCCGATTACCAATCTTGTCCGGCGTCGAACCCATGGATTTTCAAAGACCGGGCTTATGTGATATTATAATTATAATTATAATGATAATAATAATTGTTATTCTAAAAATTTACAGAACAGGAAGCGTAACACTTATAAAATCTGCATCTTACTATGTACGGTGATAACATTTGATTTTGTATCTTTCTAGGTGTATATAATAAATAAGTTATGTCTCAGAGCATTACACCGACCGGAATGGAGCGAAGTATTCACGAGATGTTGAAGCACTCGCCTCCCTTGAACGAGAGCGAGAACGCGGTGCACACGGGAACTCCACCGCCCCACGAGCCTATGAATTACAGCGGTGGGGATAATCAGCCGAAAGCTATGACTATGCACCTCGATCTGAGCTCGCCGTCGACTCCAGTTTGTACGGTCTCACTTCGTCTGTATTCAACTCTTTTACATAATTCGACGACGTAACGCTGTTTGTATTCACGTGTTATCTGACTAAAGAGCAATTATTGTTTCCTCAATTGTTTCAGCCGGTGTTTTCGCGCCCAGCACACCACTGCAGAACGGCGATACTCAGACGTTGCGGTCGGCTCAGAGTAAAATCGAGAGCTTGAAAAATTGGAGTATCTCGACTTACAAGTGCACCAAGCAACTCATGTACGAGAAACTCGGAAAATCGTCGAGGACCGTTGACTCCGGTAATTGGATAATTTATTTTTACATAGTAAAAAGCATACACTGTAAAAAAAAATGTTTAATTTAATGTACCGGACTGGAGGTTTTTATGCAAAAACTGGTACATTAAATCCAATGTACCATTATGATGAAAAGTTATTGTACTTTTTCATTGAAATTAAAGTAAATTATTAAAATTGAAGTACTTTCATAGTAAAATGAAAGTAAATGATTAAAAGTAAAGTATTTCTAATGTTTTTAAGATACTGAACTTGGATTTTTCATCACAATTGTACATTAAATTTCATACGAATTTTCTTGACAGTGTAATTAAAAGATATATTTGTAATTGGGCGCGGTGATAAAAGTTTGTGTTCCTAATTTTTCAGAGCTCGAAACGCAGATTGAATTATTGCGGGACACGCAAAGAAAGTATTGCAACATTTTGCGTCTGTCCCGCGCTCTCACGTCCCACTTCTATCACGTCGTTCAAACTCAACACGCTCTCGGCGAAGCGTTTTCCGACTTGGCACAAAAATCGCCGGAGCTCCAAGAGGAGTTTCTGTACAATTCCGAGACTCAAAGGAATTTGACGAAGAACGGTGAAACCCTCTTGGGCGCCCTCAATTTTTTTGTCTCGTCAGTTAACACACTTTGCAACAAAACAATCGAGGACACGTTGTTGACCGTACGGCAGTACGAAACAGCGAGGTAATATTATCTTATGGACAATGCTCAAGTTATTTTCGTGATTAGAGTGGATTTATTGCTCTCCGTTTTATCTGCGAGACTCCGCTTTCGCGGCGCAGCGAAGGAAAGGTATATCGAACGAAGTCGGTAATGTTCGGGGAATAAAAATCGTTATCATTATTTTAGCGAGCCGTACATGTGTTGGCAGATCAAATAATGTTAACAAACTTATTTTGGTATACGTCACGTTTACATTCCCAGCCAGAAGTGTTGTTCGGTTGGATTCTCGGTATTTCCTGAAAAGACGAAAAAATCTGAAGAAAAATATCAATCATGCCGGGGATGTTTAAGAACATTGACTGTGTGTAACAATAATTATTACGCAAAATCAATTATCCTTGCAACTTTCGTATGGTCGATGCTCTTCAAATTTTAATCCCATTACCCACATAGCACAAAAATCTTTTTGAAACATTTCAACTACATTTTTTAACTTTCTAATATTAAAAATATTTTATCAATATTAAAAAATATTTGTGATATGTTTTAAAAACATAACATTTTTTTTTGTCCGCTCTTAAATCTTATATTCAAATGTTGCCGAAATGTTTGTTAAACATTTCAACCGAATGTCAAGCATTGCATATACCACCAGCATAAATACGGAAATGATTGTAGAAATATTTTGATTCTAGAAACATGAAATAAAAAGTATTTCAAAATTTTGATCATTATGTTTGAGAAACATTTCAAATGTGTTGAAAGATTAAGTATGTTTCTCAAATATTTTAAAAACGTTTCATTGGAATATCAGTAGAATATTTCAAAATATTCCACTTCCACATATTTCAGAAATATTTCGTAAGATTTGCAAGATTGAAAACATGTCTAAAACGATTTAAAAATATCGTGTGCTATATGGGTGGGAAGTATAAAAAAAATTCTAACCGAATCTCACTTTCGGCCGGGAGTGTAGACGCCACACATTCTTAATCGTTTTATATCTCTGCAAAACAGGATAGAATACGACGCCTATAGAACCGATCTCGAGCTGTTGGCTCAAGACGCGAAAAACGACGGTAGCAACGCGGCTCGGCTCGAGGAGGCTCAGACCAATTACGACCAACACAAACACAACTTTGAGAAGCTTCGTTCCGACGTTTCGGTAAAACTAAAGTTCTTGGATGAAAACAGGGTAAATATTGATTGCCGCTTGTCTCATCCAGTTCGAACGTTGAAATGCTTCAATCGTCATCGCATTGTTGAATTAACAGGTGAAAGTTATGCACAAGCAATTATTGCTGTTCCATAACGCGGTCTCGGCATATTTTTCGGGCAATCACACAGCACTGGAGGCAACTCTGAAACAGTTTAACATCAAAGTAAAGTCTCCGAATTCGACGTTACCATCCTGGCTTGAACAGTAGACTGTAAGATCGCCCCGTCCCACCGACCCACGACCGACATTCGACTCGAATTATTTCCGAGTTTAGATGTACTATTAAGCCGATAACCTCATAATAGCATAATACTGACTTAAATTGTTTCGTGAAATACGTAAGTTTTGCCGTAAGTTATGCCTGCGCGACGAGTTATCGAAAAACATTCTCGTTCAGAATCTGCGAATCGGCCGACGATACTTGTGTTTATTATTACTTAATTTAAACGTCTTCTGCAAACTTTGTAACACAGTCAGAGGTCACAGAGTGGATGTAATTTACAATACAAGTAATGTCCAAAGAATATAATATATGCCGTCTACTATATTATGCATATGACATGTCGTTTTTTAAGGCGAGGTGAAAGAGACTCAGTCGGTAACAACAATCTGTAATAAATGGCATTCGGAGATCGTAGACATTTCACAAAAAGCAAAGTATTAGTTAATATAGAATTTAACACCGCGTCCGATGATACTTCGCTTTTACTCCATGTGTCAACAATTTTACATGGCATTGATTGGAAAAATGCACTTATTTATCTTGCATTCGTATGTCACGTGGTTCATGTTTCAACTCACCTTTAGGTGGAGCTAAACATCAACATAACTTCAAAATATTTTGAATCTATTTTTGTCCGAAAAGGTAGTATAAAATACGAATTGAGGAGCTCACTGCATATTCGATTAACTAGTGAACTCCGCAATTAGTTTTTCATTTTACAGAATCGTTTCGGAAAATAATGGATTCAAATTTTTTTAAACTCCGTCTGTCTCGCACTCATATGTGTTTAGCCTCTCTTAAGGTGGTGTGAAATACCGCCGCCGATAACAAAAACTGTACTGAATGCCGTTTTGAGACCTCAAATCATTAAAAACAAATTTAATTGTCTTTCCCTGGGGAATCGGTAGACGCAGAAAAAGACAATTTTCAGCGATTCGAGGTCTCAAAACGGCATTCATTACAGTTTTTGTTACCAACCGAGCATGGGGAAAGTGGGGCGGGAGGGTGTTGTACATCACCTTAAGGGGAAGTGAAATATCGCGGTCAGTAATGACAACTGTAATGAACTCTTCTCAAGAGTGCTAATGTTTTTTTAGGAAAAATCAAATTCGAGCCGGATGCGCACGGTCATTCCGCATGGGGACCGAATTCATTTTTTTCTCAAAAAAATTAGCACCATTGAATAAAGTTAATTTGAAAATTGTAACAATCTCTCTAGCACGCAATGACCCTGAAGATATCTGCATGAGCCCAAATTTCATCAAGTTATAACGGCTATATTTTGCATCGTACAAACTTTGCTCGAGAAAGTTCACTTGGAGATCAAAATTCTATACGTTAACAATTGGTTATTCTTCCTAAAGCCGTGCACTGATAGAGACTTGCCAAAGATGAAATTTGATGTCACGCATATATCTTCAGGGTAATCAGCACGCAAAGCAGTTTTACTTCCCCTTAAGGTAGTTATGTCGCTTCCCGCTCATCTCGCGTAAGTTATCGAAAAGTAAGTGAATATTGCAAGTACTTCTCGATGGTATAAAAATCTGAAAAAATGGATGCATATTAAAGGCACTGAAAAGATTCATTTTGCATAATAATAATTCCAAAATGTTATGGTATTAACAAATGTATCAAAAAATTAATTGTTTAACAAATTACCCGGCAACACAACTTTTTTTTAAATTGAAAATGATCCATTTATTTTTCTGAATACGTATGAATTTTTTCAGATTTTTCAATTAGTTTTGATTTTTGTGTTTTTCAGACATTTTTTTCATATAAAAAAATTTAAAAATCAAAACTAATTGAAAAATCTGAAAAAATTCATACGTATTCAGAAAAATAAATAAATCATTTTCATAGAAAAAAAAAGTTTTGCCGGGCAATTTATTAAACAATTAATTTTTTGATTTATCTGTTAATAACATTTTGGAATTATTATTGTGCAAAATTAATCTTTTCAGTATCTTTAATCTGCATGAATTTTTTCAGATTTTTAAATCATCGAGAAGTACTTGCAATATTCGCTTACTTTTCTCGAACTTATGCGGGATGAGCGGGAAGCGACATAGCTACCTTAAGGGCATGTGGTACAGACTCAGTCGGTAACAAATCGCCTTCCCCGTTTTCTTCAAAACGATTAATACGACAACCAAAAGCAAATTAGGTTTTCATACTTATATCTATTGCCTACAAAAACCGAATTTGATTTTGGTCGAAGCATCAACCATCACGGAGAAAATAGGGAAAGCGATTTGTTACCATCGGAGCATCGATACGTACGTATCACATGCCCTTAATAAAAAAGAAGAACCGTCAATGATCGCCGATACAGTCGATCGCGTGTGCGCCGATAAAACAGTGATCCGCCTTACCGACTCGGTACGCTTCGAAGCGAGAGACCCTGCGCCAAAAATGAAAAGTTCGAAAGCAAAGTGTTGAACCGTCGAAGACACTCGAGGGATCGAGGAGGGAACGGGAGAGACACGATCCATCTGTTGGAGTTGCTTACTGGCTGCGGCCGCAACCCTTCCTCCGCAGGGATCGACTCTTCTATCGCGCTCACATGCAGCCTGCCCACTCTCGTCCTAGACAACCTACGAATGTGTCACACGGCGGGTGCACCGTTAGCCAAAAAGTATATCCCGTCTTTACCGTTCGGCGTGATGATTGCGGCAAATTAGTTTGAAAAAAAAGAGTGTCGGAAGTGGGAGTGCGGTTTGTTATCGGCTGCGATTAAAATTCATTATCGGAGCGAGGGCGACTTCTTCCGCCGTTACGGTAAGTTCGCGGTTCCTCATTAAAATTGTTTACACACTCCGCCTCGATTCCGCGAACGCTAGAGCGAACTTGTTGCGGTGTTAGCTCGGACCGGAAGTAACCTTAAATATCGCTCCTGTCAACCCTCTCCCACCGATCCGCGAGCCCTTCGATGGGCAATTTGTTCTCTCGTTTGCCGGAGGAGAATAAATACATCCTGTCCTTTTTCTCGTTCGATTGGATCAAGATAACATAAAATATACAGAAAACAATACAAACCGGCATTTAAAAGAGGCTCGAACCCGCACGGACAAAGTTGTTTCTTTTTTTTTCCTTACACAGCAGTATGAGGGATGCTCGCCTTCTCGCGGAAGATGCCGAGAGGCGAACAACTACTTTGTGACGGGGAAGAACAACATGAGAGACCCTCGCCTAGCCGTGCGGAAAGCAACTGCTGTCGTGTTTCGTGTATGTACGAATTACAGTCACAAATTCTCGCGATCATTTTTTTCGTTTCTTGAATATTTTACTTGATTTTTTTTTAGGGTTCCGTGGCTCGAACACGTGCGTTTTAGGGACGAGCGAGGAGTGAGCCAATCGCGGATTTGACACAGAGTGAAACGGCAAACGGTAAAAATGGACGGAATCATACCGGAAATGGAGCAGGTCATAAGTCAGCTGGAGCGGGGGACAGTGGTGACAAAATTCTTTCAAAGACGACGGCCGGAGAAGAAAACCTTGCTGATACGTCGCGAGACGAGGCAAATAGTTTGGTCCAGAAGCGCAGCTGCGAGGCCCTTCGACGGCT
The DNA here is from genome assembly GCA_917499995.1 of Ichneumon xanthorius. Lineage (NCBI taxonomy): Eukaryota > Metazoa > Arthropoda > Insecta > Hymenoptera > Ichneumonidae > Ichneumon > Ichneumon xanthorius. The sequence goes on from OU824205.1 coordinate 2,867,894, forward strand.
CCGGTAAGCGCGGATGCAACACCGTGTACGCAAACTTGGTTCGATGGCTGTTGATTTGATCGACTTGCCTTTTTATGCTCTTAGTCGAAATACGAGAAGTCAAGGAAATTATAATTCGAATTTACTTGACTCGATAGACAAATTTATTTATCTGGATGCAGATTTTTATAAGACGTAAACTTACTTTCTGTATACTGAAATATAACATCAATAATAATTAAATTTTGTGTACACAAGCTTGGTTCATAAATGTTAATTTATTTTATATGAGAATATTTATTGTTGTAATATTGTATACTTAATATGAGAAGTGAAGGAAATTCGAATTCAATGTTGAGTACACAAACTTGGTTTATAGCTCTTAATTTTATTGATTTTCGGATTTATTTATTTATTTCATAATAAATGGCCAAAGCTCAATTACAAGTTTACAAATATCAGAGCAAGAATTATATAACTTAAAATAAAAATAAAAATAGTAGTTGTAGGCCCGATTTGGTTACAAGACTATGTATGCTTTTAATTGAAATACGAGACGTCAAGGACATTCGAATCCGGATTCAATATTGCGTACACAAACTTTAATTTAATAGCTGTTCATTTAAACGATTTTCGCATTTATGTTCCTAGTCGAAATACGAGAAGTCAAGGAGATCCGAGTCGGCAAGAGTTCCAAGGATTTTGAAAAATGGCCGGAGGACGCCAAAAGAATCGAAAATTTACGATGTTTCGTCGTTTACTACGGATCGGAATTCCGACTGAAGACTCTATCGATATCCGGTGAGAGACATTCGGGTTTATTTTATTGCCGTTGAACGTATTTCTCTTGGACACTTTCGATCAATGTCGAGAAACTCGAGATTCGTTCTTTTTTCAAAGTTCAATACATTAATTTTAGCTCTCAGCGAAAAGGAGTGCGAATTGTGGGTAAAAGGGCTGCGACACTTGGTCCAAGATACGATAGACGCGCCGTATCCCTTGCAAGTCGAGAGATGGCTGAGGAAAGAATTTTATGCAATGGAAAGTGTGAGAGAAACGTGAGTACAGTTAATTTTAAACAAACGTTCCCTAAACTGATTTTTTTTTTATTACAAAAATCTTGCGCTGATGTGAAAAACTAAAAACGTGGACTGAGCCCGAAACTTCCATTTGCAGAGTTACCTTGAAGGATGTGAAAACTTTCTTGCCCAAAGTGAACTGCAAGGTTTCGACGAATAAACTGAGAGAGCTCTTTCAAGAGGTCGACACGCGAAACAGAACCGAATTGGGATTCGACGACTTCGTCGTTCTTTATCACAAACTCATGTCCGACTATACTGCAAGTATTATCAGAACAATTTTCACACTCGTCCTATAATGTTCGTAGAATTGCGGACTGCAATCCATCGTGCACGATTGGACTCGATAATATTGTTTCGACAATATAAAATTGTATCAATCGGAAGTTAAACGATTTAATGAAAAAAAAAAATATTTCAGAACTTTACAGATCGAAACACGCTGCTCCGCTATTCCGGCGATTCTAAAGGATTCGCTTTGCACGAGTTTCAAAGTTTTCTCATTAACGAACAAAACGACGTTATCGGCAACGACTCATCGGAAGTGTCGCGCTTCATTCGAGACTATCTGCAAGATCCTCAACGAGACGTCCAAGATCCGTACTTTACGCTTTCCGAATTCGTTGACTTTTTGTTCTCCAAACAAAATGACATTTGGGATCGGACTTACGACGAAGTTACTCAAGATATGACGAGGCCATTGGCTCATTACTGGATCGCATCGTCCCACAATACGTGAGAATGCTGCATTAAAAAAGCTCCGTTAAAAAAAAATACCGTCAAGCTTGTCCTGTAAATAAATTCTGAAATGGAAATCTTTTTATAGATACTTGATGGGCGATCAGATAAGTAGCGAAAGTAGCTGTCAGGCGTACGTGAGAGCACTGAGATCGGGTTGCCGATGCATAGAGCTTGACTGTTGGGACGGTCCGGACGGCATGCCTTTCATCTTTCACGGACACACGCTGACGACAAAGATAAAATTTTTAGACGTTATAAAGACGATAAAGGAACATGCCTTCACGACTTCCGAGTAAGTTGTCTGGCATTTCCGGAACGCAGGCGAGGCACTTTAAACATGGCAGAGACTTTAATCCCTTACGTACGGGATCCTTGTTCAGGGACCACTTACATTGCGCGGTATAAAAATCGCTATATCTAAAAAAATATTGATATACAAATTCAGAGAAATACCCTTCGAAGAGTAACATTCACTATATGATATTTGCGTAAAATAATATTTCTATCATCAATGTATAGTGTGTTTTTGTTACTCGAAATTTATATTTCGAACAGAAGACTACCCCGGTCTGCGTAGTCACGCTCGGCGCGAGGCTCCCGTACCTGAAGGGGTAAAATCTATTAAGGGCTTTTTTTCGGTACATATACCCTTTATCGATTTAAATACTTACGGTGGACGGAGGATATATTAAACAAATTTAGGAATTGTTTCATTCAATTTTATTGCTATATGGTATTTTTTAAAATTGGTTGGCGTAAACAATTTTTTTTAAAGTTCCCTTCCGGTGTCCCTGATTTAACTTGTCATTTTATCAGAATCAAAATTTTTTTATTGTTTCTTAAGAAATTATATATAACGCGATCCTTGACGAGGAAAAAAATTGGCAAAATGACAGCCATTTCAAAGAAAATCGATTTGTATCCTTTTTTCAACATGTTTCAATTCACCTTAATTCCCAGGTATCCGGTGATTCTTTCGATCGAGGACAATTGCACGTTGCCTCAGCAAAGAAAAATGGCAGCAGCGATGCAGGAAGTATTCGGCGATGTGTTGCTCACGCAACCGGTCGACAAGAACGAGACGAGTTTGCCCTCTCCGTACGCCCTCCGTCGAAGAATATTGCTGAAGCACAAGAAGCTTCCGGACGGCGTTGATGAGAGTACGTTCGTCGTGCACACGAACGACAGTAAACAGGAAATGGATCTACGAAACACCGTGAAAAATGGTATACTCTTTTTGGAGGATCCGGTCGAGAGGGAATGGAATCCTCACTTTTTCGTACTGACTCAAAGAAAATTGTTTTACACTGACACGTTTTCGCGTGGCAACGAGACCGAACCCGACGAAGATGAGGACGGAACAATTCATCGTCCCTCGGAGGTTGGTATAATGTTGTTTTATTTATTTTTTTCAATTTTTACAAGGCTTGTACAAATATTTAAATCCGTCCAGGGAGTACCGAACGACGAGCTGCATTTCGGTGAAAAATGGTTTCACGGAAAGCTTGGAAGAGGCCGAGAGGAAGCCGAAGAGCTGCTGCGACGATATTCGCATCTCGGAGATGGCACATTCTTGGTTCGTCAGTGTGTGACTTTCGTTGGCGATTATTGTCTCTCGTTCTGGCGCAAAGGGAAAGTGAATCATTGTCGTATAAAGTTGAAGCAAGAGATGGGACAGACGCAATTCTATCTCATAGATACCAATTGCTTCGACAGTTTGTACAGCTTGATCACCCATTATAGAAACCATCCTCTCAGAAGTCAGGTAAAAATAGGTCTTTCTTACTTTCTTACTTAACTTCTTTCTTACCTACCTGTAACAGTCATCGAGATCAGAAAATTTGCGTTATTTGCCTTTCCTGTTTATCTCTCAATGATTTGAAGCCTTTTACCCGACCTAAACATTTTTGACTCGTCATTTGTTTCATGCATCAGGAATTTCTCACATCAACAAATTTGTTAAAAATAGGTCTTTCTTACTTGACCCTCTACGTATGGGATCCTCGCTCGGCGAGTACTTACATTGCCCGGTATAAAAATCACTATATCTAAAAAAATATTGATATCGAAGTTCGGAAAAAGACTCTTGGAAGAGTAATGTTCACGATATTATATTTGTATGAAATAATATTTTTATCGTCGATATATAGTGTGCTATTATTATTTGAAATTTATATTTACAATATAAATTTCCCCTGCCCCGGCCTGCGTAGTCACGCACGGCGCGAGGCTCCCGTACGTGAAGGGTTAACTGTAATAGTCATTGGGTTGAAAAGATCTGCATTAATTACCTTTCCTACTTATCTCTCAGTATTTTGAAAACTTTTACCCGACCTAAAAATCTTTTGATTCGTCTTTAGTTTCGTGTATCAGAAATTTTTGATAACAAATTTTGAAAAAATACGTCTCTTATTTAACTGTAATAGTCGTCGCGTTCAAAAGATTCGCATTATTTGCCTTTCCCACTTATCGCTCAGTATCTTAAAAACTTTTACCCGACCTAACAATTTTTTCACTCGTATTTTTTTCGTGTATCAGGAATTTTTGATAACACTCCAAGAGCCCGTGCCTCAACCGAGCAAGCACGAGGAAAAGGAATGGTGGCACTCGGAGTGTACGCGGACGCTCGCCGAGGAAATGCTGAAGCGTGTACCCTACGACGGTGCTTTTCTAGTCAGACCGAGCGAGAAAGAGCACAACTCGTACGCTATATCATTCCGGGCTGACAAGCAGATAAAACATTGCAGAATAAAGCTCGAAGGTCGCTTGTACACGATCGGATCAGTGCAATTTGAGAGTCTCGTCGAATTGGTGAGCTATTACGAGCGGCATCCGCTTTACAAGAAAATCAAGCTCTGCCATCCGGTGAATCAAGAAATCGTTCGGAGAATGGGACTGGAGGAGGGCGACGGTAGCGTTTATGGAATTCCGGGCTACATGGATCCCACAGGTTTTGCCTCTAAGGTCACAGTGAAGGCGATATACGACTACAAAGCGAGAAGGGAGGACGAATTGACGCTCGTTAAGCACGCGATAATAACGAACGTTAATCGGCAAGACGGTGGCTGGTGGCGCGGAGATTACGGCGGAAAGAAACAGCACTGGTTCCCAGCGAATTACGTAGAGGAGATTGACTATCAGGAAAATCAGAACGATTCGTCGGATTCTCTTATGCTGGGAAATCTTCAAAAGGGTTCGCTGGACATAATGGGCGCGGTGGTGGAATTGTCGGTCGGCGACAAGCCCGGATTCGACTGGATTCTGAGGATACAAAATCCCAGCATGTGTTCCGTTTTCGAAGCGGCAACGCCCTCGAAGGACATCGCCCTCGAGTGGATGGCAAAGATAAAGGAGACCGCACAGAACGCGAGCGTCCGGGAGAATCAACACAAGGAGATGGAGAGGGCTTGGAGGATAGCGAAGGAAATGTCGAATTTGATCGTTTACTGCCGATCCGTCGCGTTCAATACCGACAAGATAAAAACTAAGGGTTTCGTCTTCCAAGAGATGAGCAGCTTCCCCGAGACTAAGGCCGAGAAGCTGATATGCCAACAAGAAAATACATTTTTTATCAAGTACCATCAGGTAAATCAACGTAACAGCAGTTCGATCTTCTTTCAACATTTGATTACACTGTTATATTGAATTTTGCTTACTCATAGAGGATGTTTTCGTAGAAAAAAATCGAGATTTTAATGTCAGAGTAGTTAAAATAGTCCGAAACGTCGAGAAACGCGATTTTCATCTGGCACCGGGATTATGTGTGTATATGATAATAAGTTTGTTGTTATATCGTTTAAAACGATTATAACTCGGAAACGGCTTGAGACGGAGTTGAAATTTGGTACACTAATAGAGGGGCCACGTCTCTCCCCTCGGTGCAATTTCCTTGAAGATTGAGGCCCGAGATTTCACGCGGTTTTGAAATTTTTGAAAATGTTGTGGCGACTCTAACATGGGCAAATTTTGAGCTGTCGTCCTAAAACTGCATGCAAATATAATACTATGATCAAAGACATTTGATATTGAATTTGGCCGAAATTTATTCAAGTGATCAGATTTTATGGAATTTTGATTTTTTTTTTTAATTGCTGCAAATGGTCTACCTCGGTGTTGGGGCTGAAATTTTCCAGGGGAATGGACACTGTACACTGTACAATGTTTGGTATTAAATTTGGCAAAAATGCATCCAACCGTTTGGATTTTATAAGACTTCGAAATGTTTGAATTTTTCGGAAAATTTGTTTTTTACGTCTGACACGAGTTTCTGAATCAAACATCACGCTGAGATTAAAAAGACTTACTGATTTGTAATCAGTGGCGAAAAATAGTTTTAAATAGCCTCAAAACGACCACTTATGCCCATTTTTTCTTCATCATAGAGCAATTTTTGTAATCGCGATTGACTCGAAAAAAATCGCTTTTAGTGGCAAAATATAACAAATTCAAGGCAATATTTATTTCGCAGGTACAATTCAGTAGAGTGTATCCCAAAGGTCAGAGGATCGACTCGTCGAACTACAATCCCGCTCCGATGTGGAATTCGGGGTGCCAAATGGTAGCGCTCAATTATCAGACTGGCGACAAGCCTATGCAGCTCAATCAAGCGAAATTTCGTCAGAACGGAAACTGCGGTTACGTTTTAAAGCCGGAGTACACGTTCCGAGATGATTTCAATCCTTACGACCGAAGCAGTCTGTATGACGTCGACCCGATAAGGATAAGTTTGAAAATAATTGGTGCGCGACATTTGAGCAAAGCCGGAAGGGGGACGGCGAGCCCTTTCGTCGAGGTTGAAGTCGTTGGCGCGGAGTTCGACACCGGCGCAAAAATTACCACCAAAACTATAAGTGCGTGCCGTCTTGTCGCAACTTTACAGCATGTTGAATTTTTCATTCAAATGACCCTGAAGATATCTGCACGAGACTAAATTTCGTCTAGTTATAACGGCTGTTTTGCATCGCAAAAACTTTGCTTGGGGAAGTTCGCTTGGAGGGTAAAATTGTACAAAGTGGGCCATTTTTTCTCTCCCTGAAGCAGTGCATTGCCAGAGCCTTGCCAAAGATTGCATTTGATGTCATGCGGATATCTTCAGGGTTACTCATTCATTAACCTAAAGATATCTGCATGAGACTAAATTTCATCGAGATATAACGGCTGTGTTTTGCATCGCACCAACTCTGCGTCCGCGAAAATTGTTAAACGGGAAAAATTCTACAAGTTAACAATTTTTTTTCTTCCTAAAGCAGTGCCAAAATTTCAATTTAATGTCATGAGATATCTTCAGGGTCACTCTTTCAACGAGTAGGGTAACTGATTTTTAATAAAAAATTTCAGCCGACAATGGCTTCAATCCGATATGGGATGAATCTTGTCAATTCGAGATTGCCAATCCGGACTACGCTCTTCTCCGATTCGTCGTGCAAGACGAGGATGTCTTTGGCGACAATAACTTCATTGGCCAGGCCACTTATCCCGTGAGTGTAACATTTATGCAGTCCGCTCTCCTTAAAGGTTCGATCGAACACCGCAACCGTAATAACGAATTGTTCAGGTACGCTGTCTGAGAACTGGCTACAGGAGTGTCGCGCTGAAAAACAATCACAGTGAAGATCTTGAGCTGGCCGCGCTTCTCGTCCATATCCGGATCGCTGTGATAACCGTAAGAGAAACCGAAGATTGTACTACAAGATGATTCGATATTTATAGATTTTTTTAAACGACTGTTATGAATTAACGCCCTGCTGGCTGCGCTTATATTTATAATTTCAGGATTTCAGTGCAGGGCGAAATAACTCGATGGGTTTCGTGAGTGAAGGAAACGTGACGCCACCAGGGCGAACTGATCTTTGAGAACCATTCGAGGCGGTAATCGTTCCTCGGTTAATAATAATAATAATAATAATAATAATAATAACAAAACAAACATATCAGTCCTATAGATTATTAGCAACGAGTCAATAATATTAACGGTGCGTTGAGGTGTTAGTCTTAAAATTGACTTAATTTATGGGTACATGGATTATACTTAATGACGGGACTTTCAACTTCCCAACAAACGATTCATCGATCGAATACGTATATCATTGTCTATCGTTTTCATTGAGTGTCATTAGGATAACGTAAATTATTCTTTCGACGAAATTTAATTTTAATGCGAGCATTTAATGTCGAAGCGTTTTTCGCTTTAATTTATAAAACCATCTTCATTGAATTCCGTTTTACGGTTAACGATTTTCACGAATATTTTCGAAAAGTAGACGGCCTAATGTCCGAACGACGAGTAACCGATTGGTCATGAAACAGGCGCTTCCAGGATGAACGCACAACGGCGAGGAGATTGCACGAACGGCCAAACATCGAATGAAGGTGCAAAAAAATTTCAATGCTCTTCCATTCGATGTCTGTCCGCTTCTGGTAGATTGTACCAGAATTTATATATAAATAACGACGTAGATTATATAGAATTATTAATCGACTATTAAACGACTGCTATTATACACAAAGATACACAAAGATCATTACAAATATGAAATGAATATTTTTATGTTACCCCCTTCGCGTCTAGCGAGAAACATATTTTTTCATACAAATATATCCATGTATCTTAGCCCGAATTTGGTTTTAAACGATCATTGTAATCGAGAATGTTCGGTAGAGAATTATGTATGTGCCGCGACGATTTTTAAATAAATGAACAATTGTTGAATTGTTATTGCAAGCAGACGGACTTTCCGAGGATTCCCGGCCGAGGTGCTTGAATATAGGAGAAAACAGATACAGGGCGTTATATTTTTTATTGGATTGCTATACCTAATTTATATACCATAATAATATATTTATAAAACTGTTATTAAACCTCTGCCAGTCGAGGCACCCGAGCGCAGTCACACAATTACACTCTCCTCGGGTTTCCCTGTACGGTTTCGGGAAGTTCGACCAGCAAACGCCTAAAAATCATTCTTCACACTTCGTACTATCCCAGATACCGTTAATTAAGGGCGGAGACCCATTTTACCGGAAAGTAATTATTTAATTTCCATACATTTTTCGTGCCGAAACAGTTACGGCCTGTTGAAAAGTTGCGTACATATTTAGTTTTGCTTTTGCGTGCATATTTCGTGGTCTTTTTTATGCGAATACAAATTTTAATCAGACATTTCATTGTCTCACTCGCTTAGCGCGCTGGACCGCAAAAGGGAGCACTTTTATACAGGATTGGCCTGTAACAAAAAAAATCGAGGTACATTTTAGTATGTCAGATGATCCTTTGTAGCCCGTAGCTCGATCACATTGAAAAAAATAAAAAATCGGCGCCACGATAATGAAATTTTTCAACTTGAAGATGCCGAATTAAAAAAAATCGTTATCGTGGCCCCATTTTATGATTTTTTAAATATTTTTTACGGCCTATAAAGGGTAATCTGACAGATCAAAAAGTACCGAGATTTTTTGTGTAAGATCAGTCAAACCGGCGCAATCGTTGGTACCAATGTAAATGCTGCCACTTGCGGTCCAGCGCGCCAAGCCAGTACGACTCAACGAAATGTCTTATAAAAATTGTTATAAGCATAAAAAATATCAATAAATACGTACGCAAAAGGATTTTTCAATATACTTAACTGTTTCGGCACGAAAAATTCATGACAATTCATTTAAAAAGTCACAGTAAATCGGATCTTCCCCTTAACCCTTTATAAGTCACACCGTCCCAAAACCGTACCGAAACGGGACTAAAGAACGCGAAGCAGGGCGTTGCTACGGTAGCTCCTAAAAGTGGGGACAGAGATGCGATTTATAAAGAGTTGTATAAAAAATAGTACGACAAAGTCAATCGTAGACATTCATGATAATCACCAATTAATTTTTGTCATTCGCGTTCAGCTTCTGTTCGCTCGATTACCCCAGCCACGCCGATGGGTGTCTTTGTATTCGTCCATTGCGCGTGTTCGCGCCCGAGATTCGGGATCGTCGCACTCGGCCAGATTTTCTTTCTCGATCTCCTCGCGATCCTCTTCGGGATAGTCGTCGACCGGATTCGTCGCGCTTTTTAACGGCTTTCCGCTCACTTGATTACGTTGCGAAGCGTCTGGCCAGCTGGGAAGGAGTAACAAAAAAAACCGAACATTAGTTATCAATATTTTTTGACCGACTACTGGCGTAAATTTTTTTTTTACGAAATCTTTAACTTACTCTCCATCCTTGACCCTTTGCTCGTAAAATTCTTCCACCGTGAGCACGGGAAGACTCGGATAACCAGCCCCGAAAACCTGTTTTTGGACGGCGTCTCGGGTGATGATTATCGGCTTTAACTTGGAGATCGCTACTTTGGACTTGTGAATGCCCTCGCCGTTTCGAGACTGGTCGGCCGGTAGAGTTTGCATGTACTGAATAACTTGCTTCTCGGATTTCAGTGCATCGAGTTCCTCGATCGCGACGTTCACGTAACACTTTAGCCAAGTGATGAAGTACTCTCGCATAGTTTCGTCATCTACGTTAGGGTTGTTTTTACTCTCCTTCAGCACGCCGAATCGAGCTTCCAATTCCTTTCGTTCCCGATAACGCTGCAGCTTGTTTTCCCGAGTGTTCACCTGGAATTTGGTCGGGAAACGAGAGTTCGTAAAAACGTATTTAGGTAACTGTAGCCAGATAGAAATGAATGAATGAATAAATAATGAACAATAGTGAACAATATTAACTACAGTAGAACCTCGATTATCCAGACAAGCTTAACCAGGCAATCCGTGGAAAACCAAAACACATCGGTAATAAAAAAAATCCTTAGATAAATGAAACACCGGCAATCTTAAAAAATCCGTGGGCAACTGAAACTCACGGGCAATCCAAAAGAATCATAAAGGGTTCGCCGGGGATCCTTTTAGTATTTTTCAGGATCGAGCATGCGAGATAATACTTGCGTATGAATAGTCCACCGAAAGTGATATTGACATATTGATATTCATATATTTATTGACGGATTACTCCTTTTACAGTTTTCTCAAAATAGAATATTTCAATAAGTATTTGACTTAGTTTGTTATCACATGTGTTCCCTTCTGGCTTCAAAACAAATACAAAATCAAATAATAATACTAGTTACAAATTAACAAATTAGGTAAATTATCTTGGATTAAATTAGTTATAGAGTAGATAAAGAATATATATAGAAATATTAAAGTTTTCAAAAAAATGTCAATGAAAAATTTCAATAGAAACCGAGCTAAGTTGAAAGGAGATAGTGTTACTGTTTTTGTTTTATTTTTTAAATAGAAAGATAAATGTATTTATAAGGCACATTTGTATTTTGATAAGTGTTTACGGAGAAATCAATTAATAAAGAACGTTTTTTCCAATAAAAACGTTTTTTGTTTATCATTCTCCAGTTTCTGGATGAGTCGGCAGTTCGGCAAACGGAAAATCGTTCAGGCATTCATGAACCGCACGGTATCTTTTTGAAAATTAGTACAAACCTCTTAATATTTTTGCAAATTCATTGCAATTGATGTTTTTCCACGTTAAGAGCATGTACAATACCGCGGTCGGTAATAAAAAACTGCAATAACCTTTCCTCAAGGATTCTGGCATGTACGTTCAAAAGAAAAGTCTCATCGAAAGCAGAGAGCACATCTGCTTTCGATGAGATTTTTCTTTTGATCGTACATGCGAGAACCCGTGAGAAAAGTTGATTAGTTTTAGGTGTTTCATATGGTCTTAAGGGGAAGTGAAACAGCTGTGCGTGCGAGAGAGATAGTAAATGTAGAGAAAAAAATGAATTCGGCCCGAAATCGAAATTACCGTACACATCCAACTCGAATTTGCTTTTTCCTCAAAATAATTAGCACCCTTGAGAAAAGTTCATTACAGTTTTCATTACCGACCGCGGTATTGCACATGCTTTTAAGGGGAAGTGAAATATCGCGGTCGGTAATGAAAACTGTAATCAACTTTTCTCAATGGTGCTAATTTAGTTGAGGAAAAAGTAAATTCGAGTTGGATGCACACGGTAATTTCGCATCCGGTCCGAATTCATTTTATTCTCAAAAAAATTAACACCATCGAATAAAGTTAATTTGAAAATTGCAACTATCTCTCTCACACTCACAGCTGTTTCACTTCCCCTGATTGGTCTATAATCAATCAATCAAGCTATAATCAATAAATAAAATTATAGCACTCATTTGATGAGTGCGAAGCGCTCCAGCTGCTTAAATTCTCATTGGTTTATGGCCGTATATGTATAAAGGAACGGACAAATCTAGCCACGTTTAATCTGTTCCCTGGTTAAACCTGCCTCGTATAATTAAGGTTTTACTGTAACAAAAAAAAAAATAAGTAAGCTAGGACAGTAAGCAGCAAGGGCTCACCATTTTTGCAATCATTTCCGTGTTGGAGCTCGCTCTGCCTTCCGAACTCGTGACAAGCTCGGTGGACTGTTCGTCCGGTATCTCATAATCGGTGATTCCGTAGGCTTTCGCTCTTTGCAGAAAATCGGTGAAGTAAACTTGGGAGACGTTTACAAGATGCATTCGGTCGTCGACGTTGCAGACCTTAGTCGCGAGTGTTCCCAGTATAACCGGTAGCATGAAGTACTTGAGATTCTCCGTGGGCACTTCGTCGAGGCTCTCGTTGTTGCTGAATACATCGGCTACCGAGACAAGCCTCGTGGCGTCTTCCATTATGCTCATCGCACGCTTCACATCGGACTGTTTATAGATTTAACAAAAAATCGTAATAAAACAGCGGCGTAAAAATGTTCACCTGTATTTCGATGTTGACAACGTACCTGAACCTTGAAACTGTTCGTGGCCTCTTTCGTCTCCAAGATGCTGGTGAACAGAGCGAGACCATTGTCGAATATCTCCGATAAATTGCTCGCATCGGTTTTCTCATTCGTCGAAAAGATTTCGCCGTCGTTTTCCGATATGTTCAAGTTTTCCATATCTCATACGATTTATCAAACGCAAATGGGATCAAAAGACGCGTACAGTAGCATCTCGCTAACTGCACGCTCGTTGGGTGCGCGCGCAGCCACTCCCCTCGACCCCCTGTTAGGAGCGTACACTCACGAGTCTCCGAGGCTTGTCAGCTATTGGAGAAAGTTGTAACAGGTGGGGGATCGACTGACAGCTATGGTTCGGTCGCGCGGAGTGGTGGTAACTTTGTAAGACGCACTGGCAGTATATCAGGTGCACACATAAAAAGTGGACACGAAGACAACTGGACACGAAGACTGTACACCGTGAATGTGGGCACGCAAACAGATGACCACGAGTAAACTGTACACCAAGTCAAATCGACACCGAGGCAGTGGGCACATTACCAACTGAACACCTCCAAAACTGACCACACGACAACTCAACACAAGCGCAGACTACTTCAGGAGTCAAATGCTCATGCCTTATTGCGGCAATATAAAAGAGGCGCTAGTTCGCAACGCGATGATACTCTATCGTCGGTATAAGTATGAAGTATGCGGTCATTGGTGTGCAGCTGTCGAGTGTTCAGTTGGTAATGTGTTCACTGCCTTCGGTGTACAGTTGACTCGGTGTACAGTCTATTCGTGGTCATATGTTTGCGTGCCCACGTTCACGGTGTACAGTCTTCGTGTCCAGTTGTCTTCGTGTCGACTTTTTATGTGTGCACCTGATATACTGCCATATTACTCGAGAATCGTCGTGCTTTTGCGTCCTTTTCTTTTGTTCGAGCAATTATATGTTATGAGGCTGATGTTGTGATGTTATATGTTATGATCTTATACCATTGTTTCATCATAAATATGTCGTTATAAAAATAAATATCATATTATTTTTAGGCATTGTGCATTGTTTTTTCGAGTCCATTACAGTTTTCGATACCGACTTTCGTTTATCATTTTAGATGGAGTTTCATAGCTCGGTCGGTAACGAAGACTGTACTGTGATTTTTTTGAGCTGTGCAGAGTCAAAGTGCGATGAGTATTATACTGATTAACATTTATATTATCGATAGAAGAACGTTATACTCATTATTATTATTAGAAATTAGAGAAAGGAGGATTAATTATCACTTATAACATCTGCTTCTTTTTATCATGTTTTTTATAATCATAATGTAATGTAATTTTTTTTTGTGATGTTATATGTTATATGTTATGATACTTATACAATTTTTCATCATAAATTTGTCGTAATAAAAAAAAAAAAAATTGTTTTAGGTATTGGTCATCGTTTTTTCGAGTCCATTACAGTTTTCGATATCGACTGTCGTATGTCATTTTAAATTGAGTGTCATAGCTCGGCCGGTTAAAAAGACGGTAATGTAATTTTTTCGAACTGTGCTGAGAGTCAAAGTGCAATGAGTATTATACTGATTAACATTTATATTGTCGTTACGAGAACATTATACTCATTATTATTATTATTAGAAATTACAGAAAGGAAGTTTATAACTTATAATATCTACCTCTTTTTATAAAGTTTTTTATAATTCTAATGTAACATAATTTTTTTCAAGGGTGCTGAAACTCGGGTGTCCAAACGAAATAGGATTTCACTGCATGGGCTTCTAGATAAAATTGTATCGCCGTCAATTAAATAAAATATAACAACATTTTTATTTAATATTCATCTATACAAATAATAAGTGTCAATTAATGTTCTACTGTTTGAGCTTGAACAGTAGTCTCTGTTGCAATGCTTTCTGTGGCGATGGCTTCTGCTGCAGCACTCTCTGCCGTAGCATTATATTCCTGTACCCTTCTATTGACCAATGCTGATTGAACTTCCACATAAACTCCCATGATTCGGTGATTGGCATTTACATATTTTCCTGCACAGTTGTCTACACAGGCATTCTAAAATAAACAACGCACATACAAGAATACTGACCATGAGCCTCTTTTTAACATTGATAACTTAAAAATAAAAAAAATATAAGTTAGAAATTTTACATCAATAAATAAAAAATTTAACATCGATAAATACAAAATTTAACGACGATAAATAAAAAAATTTAACATTGATAAATCAAATACGTCGTTTTTTATGCTTACCTCTTCGCTCGATAATTCTCTGGTAATAGTGCTACTTGCGCAACGTCGAAAGCACGTCTCGGAAATTTGATTGTACAACAGCAGGAAATCTTTGAACTGAAAGTTGATAACATTTATGGTAAAGGTTTACGAATAATTTCGAGGTTATACATGTAATTTAATTCTTTTGGAAATTGATTTTTTACGTTTCGTAACGCATTTACGTCCATCGTATTTAGCGGTTCACTTCAACACTAGCGATCTTATAAATCAACCAGTTTTTCATTCAATTTTCGTTGCGTCAAAAAAGTACCGATAATAGCAAAACAGCGTGAACGCCATACTGTTTCAATTTTCGCATGTGCCGCGATCAGCTTGATTTTTATTGGCTTCGGGAAAGCGCTTCTCGACAATGATTGGACCATTCTTACCCACTAAGAAACTCAATGTGGTCACATTCTATTTATTTTATGTTCAATTCTAATTTTCATCAGATCACGACAGGTGGAAATTTGATTGTACAACAGCGAGAAATTTTCGAACTGAAAATCCATCACAATTACGATAAACTCTTATGAATAATTTCGAGGTTTTACAGTTTATTTAATTCTTTCGAAAATTGTATTTTTTACGTTTCGTAATTAATTTAGTTCCATCATATTTAGCGATTCCAGCGATCCTATAAATCAACCAGTTTTTTTCATTGAATTTTCGTTGCATAAGAAAAATACCGGTAATTGGGACTTTCTATCCGGCCGTGGTAATGATAACGGTATAATGCCGGATTTATTTGATTGGTCCATTCTGTCAGATGATGCTAGTATCAGACAGAAGGGACCAATCAAATCAAACCGTCGTTTAACGTAATAATTCTCAAGGCTCGACGGAAAGGGCAGTATATCAGGTGCACACATAAAAAGTCGACACGAAGACAACTGGACACGAAGACTGTACACCGTGAACGTGGGCACGCAAACATATGACCACGAATAGACTGTACACCGAGTCAACTGTACACCGAAGGCAGTGAACACATTACCAACTGAACACTCGACAGCTGCACACCAATGACCGCATACTTCATACTTATACCGACGATAGAGTATCATCGCGTTGCGAACTAGCGCCTCTTTTATATTGCCGCAATAAGGCATGAGCATTTGACTCCTGAAGTAGTCTGCGCTTGTGTTGAGTTGTCGTGTGGTCAGTTTTGGAGGTGTTCAGTTGGTAATGTGCCCACTGCCTCGGTGTCGATTTGACTTGGTGTACAGTTTACTCGTGGTCATCTGTTTGCGTGCCCACATTCACGGTGTACAGTCTTCGTGTCCAGTTGTCTTCGTGTCCACTTTTTATGTGTGCACCTGATATACTGCCACGGAAAGTGCTAGATAGCAAAACATCGTGAACGCCATACGCTTTCAATAATTGTAGTATGTGATTTTGACTGGCGTCGGGAAAGCGCTTGTCGACATTTATTGGGCCACTCCTTCCCACCGAGCAACACAATTTGGTCGAATTTTATCTATTTTATGTTTAATTCTCATTTCCATCAGACCGCAACAGATGGCGCAGGATTTAACAATCGATACGCGATCCGCGGCAAACTTCGCGCCTCTCGTGGGTCACGTCAGAAAAGTTCGTTATTATTTTGAAATGTGAAAACTAACGGTGGAGCGAAAGCGCCGAAGGATTTGTCGTCGACCGATCGAGGGAAGTAAGTATTCTCGAGATCACCGACCAAACGATTTGCCGATCGGAAGGATAGTCGGAAGGTTCACGCCTCGGTTGTACGATTAAAAAAAGAGGATTCGTGAGGTTCTCCATACAAGAATTTCGAGAACTTTGAGGAGCGTTTCCGTCACACAAGACTATCGCAGTGACGCTCGAGAGCCTCGAGTCCGTGTCGACTGTTCTGCCTGTTTGTCTCTAGCAGGTGAGCCGATTTAATACCAATGCAACACATTAGTTTTTTCTATTATACATTAATCCTTGACGGACAAAAAAAAATACGGTAAGGGTGAAACATGTGAAACTTGGCGTGTTCGAAGCATGCCGAATTTTGCGAACCTCGATTACCCGAAATTTAAGGCGAGCGTATTTTTTTTTATATTTAAAAAAATAATTTATTACTTTGATGGATTTTTCCTTTACAATCACTATCATAAATATTAGAGGTCCTGAATAACGAAGTATAAAAGTCAAGCTTGCAACGCATGAATTTACTTAGCGCTAGCATTCATTTAACCTTTGGAATTATAAAAATAAAAAACATAAGTCTACAATGTATGAATCAATTAAATCATTAAGCCGTTCAATGCCAATCTAATAGATTCTTTTTTTCTAGTATATGTTGATCTAGTATATGGTGAAATATTTTATATTCGGCATGATCAAAACACGTCAAATTTTGCGATCCTGGATTAATCAAAATTTTACTCAAGCAGTATGTATATTTTTAAAAATTTATTACCTTCATGGAATTCTTCATTACAATCAATATATATAATAAATCAGTAATATTGTACAAAATATGAGAATTATAAAAGTTAAAAATACTTCAGCTTACGACACATAAATTGACTTAACACGAGCATCCATTTAACCACTAGAATTATAAGCGTTAAAAAAGCTTCTTCCATAAGGAAGCAAAACACTTAAACTTACAACGCTTGCGTTGATTCACCCATTAAGCTGTTCAATGCGAATCCAACATATTCGTTTTTTCTATTATATGTTAATCTTTGATTGATTAAAACAATAATACAATGACAATGAAATACTTTAAATTTAGCATGCTCAAAATATGCTAAATTTTGTGATCTTCGATAACACAAAATTTAAAGCGATTGTATTTTTAACTTAAAAAATAATGTTCATAGCTAGTCGACCGGAGCTCATCCCACTGCAATTATGCTGAAGGGAAAGGAAAACTGCAAGTCGCAGACCAGAACCGTTCAATTGGGAAAGTCTGCAGGCCTGATGCCCAGCAGCTTCAAGCAGTTGAGAATTTCAAAGACTGCGGGCGTTCTGTCGGAGATAAATGGACAGGACAATATCGAGCCTCAGAAATGCGTCGGAAAAGACGCCGTTGAAGCGTCGTCAAAAACTTACGTCGCCAATTCCGTGCCAAAGGAAGCGAAGTCTCAGACGACGAAGAACGCTACCCAATTGATGCCGCCGCCCACACTGTCCGCTCCGTCGAAATCCGCCGAGCCGTCGACGCAAGCTAGCAAATGCGATGCGAATGAAAACGGCAACGTGAAGCAGAGCGACAAAAAATGGGTCTTGACCGACTTTGACATTGGCCGCCCCCTCGGCAAAGGGAAGTTCGGGAACGTTTATCTGGCGCGAGAGAAGAAGTCCAGATACGTCATTGCGATGAAAGTACTTTTTAAGGCTCAGATACATTCGGCAGAGGTGGAGCATCAAGTACGTCGGGAAATTGAAATTCAGACTCATCTCAGGTAAAGTACAGCACATTTTTTTTGCTCGATTGACAATTAATTGATTGATTGATCGATTGATAATTAATTTAATCTAACATAATTTATGTGATTTATTCATTTGTAATTCGTGTTATTAATTTACTTTTGTATTTGTTCTGAAGCCAAAGGAGGACACATGTGTTATTCATACTAAGTCGTATAGTTATTGATATGTTCTATTTTCCTTTTATTTGTGAAAGGAGCAATAAGTGCATAAATTATCACTATTCAATATTATTATAATTGATAATTTATTAACGGATTGTTCCTTTTGCAGATACAGAGAAAATAGTATATTTGAATTTTTATCTACCTAACATTTTTTAATTAAAAGAATGACATAACATTTTAATGGTTCGATCGATTCTCCCCAAATTTAATTGTGATCATCAGGTGATCATATTTAATCTGTGCACGCGTTTTTAGCCAGACAGCTAAAAAAAAATTGTAAGAGCTAGAGTGCGCACAGACATTTTTGAAGAAATACAAAATAGCGTACAAAAAAACATCTAAATAAATGGAAAGAAAATTTTGAATAAACATTGACTATTAACCATACATGCTGTGCGTCAAATTTCACATTCTGGAGATATGACGGTTTTTATTTTTCGCGTCTGATTCACACACACACATACATCCTGACATTATTTCTAAATGTAATTTTTCGATGTTTTGGAGCATTCTCAACGCGTTTTCATTAACATCTTGAATTTTTTTTTCCACCAGAACAAAGCACGCACAGTGAGGAAGCAAAAATAAAAACATTTCAAAATAAAAGAAAACGAGACACTTTCAACATTATGACCCTGAAGATATCTGCACGTGACTAAATTTCGTCGAGTTATGACAAGTGTGTTTTGCGTTACACAAACTTCGCTGCGGGAAATACACCTAGAAAATAAAATTCTACACGTGAAGAATTTTTTTCATCTCAAAGCAGTGCATTGATAGAGTCTTGCCAAAGATGAAATTTCATGTCATGCAGGTATCATCAGGGTAATTTAACATTGCAGAATAGGTAGATTTTTGCGTACGAATTTTCAGCAATTTTTTATTGCCGCTTCGTTCATTTATCGATCTTAAACGATACTGGATACGCGGCTTGTGCGAACGATTGCAAAGATTTCTTGTCAAAAGTTGAGACGCAAACGCTGAGGGTTGCAACCCTCGGTGTATGTATCAGCGTGACTTCCCGAATCCTGCAGAAACGGAGAATATGACGTACTATTTTCTTGGCTATGACTTTTCAGGCATCCGCATATAATTCGAATGTACGGATACTTTCACGACGAGAGAAGGATCTACCTTATCCTGGAATACGCTCAGGGCGGCGAATTGTATAAACAGCTGATAGCCCAACCGGACAGCCGATTCGACGAAGTCCGGTGAGTTCCGATATTTTCTACAACTGTTTTTCGTAAGGTTTTTCACCGATATCTTTGCGTTCCTTAATTAATCCATTTCTGTCGCTGGCTACGTTCGAGATGAATTCCAGAGAAAAATAAAAAAATATTCTCTCCAACGTCACTTCTCCTTTGAAAATCCCGGTTTTTGACCGGACGTGACGTCGCACAGGAGACTTCACTTCCGGTTTGAGAATCTACATTTTTGACCGGAAGTGTCGTCATACCGGAAATACGTCACTTCCGGTTTGAAAATATTATTTTTCGACCAGAAGTGAGGTGCTTCCGGTGTGACATCACCTCCGGTCCAGAAATGAGATTTTCAAACCGGAAGTAAGGTATTTCCGATATGACGTCAGTTTCGGTCCGGAAATGGGATTTTCAAACCGGAAATGACGTTACAACGAAATTCTTTAAATAGTTCGGCGTGACGTCATTAACGGTTTGAAAGTGACCTTTCGAAACAGGAGGAGACGTTGCAGAGAACATTATTAATTTTTCTCGAAAATGTATCCCGAAAGCACCCAGTGACAAAGACACGTGAATTAAGGAACATAGGAAAACTGGTTAAATGACGTATGTGATACGTCTCGAATGTATTGGGAATTCATCTCGAATATAGCCGGCAACAGGAACGAACCAATTAACGAACACACGGTATATTTTTTCAATGTTATTCCGCGACATTGATCAGGTATCTTTCGAGTTTCACCTACGGTAAATAATAACTGTCCGAACATTTTTTTTTATCCATTTCAGGACCGCTACTTATATATCTCAATTAGCCGACGCCCTGAAGTATTGTCACACCAAAGGCGTGATACATCGTGACATCAAGCCGGAGAATTTGTTGCTCAGCGCGAATGGAGATCTCAAAATCGGTGATTTTGGATGGTCCGTACACGCGCCAACATCTCGAAGGCAAACCATGTGCGGAACCTTGGATTATCT
Organism: Ichneumon xanthorius; assembly: GCA_917499995.1. NCBI lineage: Eukaryota > Metazoa > Arthropoda > Insecta > Hymenoptera > Ichneumonidae > Ichneumon > Ichneumon xanthorius. Next base: position 2,888,541 of record OU824205.1, read on the forward strand.
GCCGCCCGAGATGGTTAACGGAAAGTCTCACACTCACACCGTTGACCTGTGGGGAACCGGTGTCTTTTGCTACGAATGTCTCGTCGGCAAACCACCCTTCGTCGCTCAAACCTACGAGGAAACGTACCTGAAGATCAAACAAGTCCTATACAAGTTTCCCGACCATGTGAGCGCGGGTGCTCGGGACTTGATATCCAAGGTAGTTTATTGCTACATCGACTTCAATTTCGATACTCTAATATTGTAGCATATTCCGGGTGCTGGCACGATAGAAAAAAAAGAAGCTATAATTTACAACAAATCAACAATGCAAACAGCTGCGGTTTATTACATTTTGCTTGTTACATTGGATGTTTTTTTTTTGTTCCTTCAGTTGCTCATCGCCAACCCCGAAGGTCGACTGTCCCTGGACGGTGTGCTGAATCATCCGTGGATCGAGGCAAACCGAACGACTAAACCGACTGAAGATAAACACAAGTGATCCATTTTTTTTTCTTATCTTAATAGAATTTTTGTTAGTAATTGATTAAAATAATGGTTCGGCGTCTCGGCCGAATGAAGGCTGTCATGTCGCCCGTCCACATGTGTCACTGGAGTCAATCGACAGGAAAGTTTGCACGAGAAAAACTTCCGCGTCGAACATATCACAAGGCATAATTTAGATTATACTACGAAAATAATAATTTTGTACTGATGCTGTTTGTCACGAAAAAAAAAGAGTACGGCTTGATTGCATACTTTCGGTTTCAACAACTCGCTCTCTCGTGTTCTAGGAAAATTTCGGAGAGACTTGCTTAAGGCCGACCGATCGGATTCTTCCATTTTAATCTATAGATGAGAGTACTGTCGCTCGAAATTTTTCACTGAGATGGGAACTTCGTTGGCAAGAAATCGACACTGTTTGAACGTCGGTTTTGCAGACGATCACTCATTTGTTTCGTTAATTTGTGCCAGTAGAGCGAAAAAAGAGTAGGAGCTTCGTAATATCTAAAAAAAAAACATTCATCAAAAGTTATGGATACGATTAGTTTGTCACTGCAGTTCGTATCGTTAGACTTAATCTTGTGCATCGTGACTTAAAGGTTGATAAAAAAAAAGGAAACAGAAATACGTTTGTCTGTTGTCTCCATCTCGGTGAAAATAACGTAATATTTTATAGAAAAAAATGTCCCTTACCGCAATGAACGTTTCCATCGACATCGTGTAAAATTTGCCAGCTTTCAAACTGAGCGCTCTCTTCGATCGCATCAATGAAATTATCATCAGAGAAACGACTTCAGGTGAAATGTGGTCCTCCCAGCCCGAAAGCCACTGGCTCGTTGTCAATGAACCGCTCTATTCATATTTTACACGAGACATTGTGAATTTACGTGATACATTTTAACAATACAGACACTTTGTTCAAGAATTAAATTTTATAGTTACTTGATACACCAAAGCGTTTCCATTCCAGCACCAGTTCAACAATTGAGAAAAGGCTGCTCCGAGATAGATACCGAACTTTATTAAACTGGTAAAATTCTTGGAGCCCTGGTAGTCATAATATTAATAATATCATTGATATAGCATCATTTAAAAAAAATAAAGTAATGTACCGTGTACAAAATGCAGAATGCTTCTGGAAGACCTCTTCTTGCACAGTCGAAACTCCCATTTTTTAAGGCGATGTAAAACCTCGCCTAACCCGACATAAAACGGTAACGAAAACTATGTTTCATAGATGTTTAGATAGATAGATTTGTTTATTGAGTGTTTTGGGGCCTCGAGGTAAAATCGTGGGTGCCACAAGATAAAAAATAATAACACAAGTATAACCGGTAGCGAAAAGCTCTGGATACCAAAAGAACGAAAAGAATAGCAAATAAAAATGTAAATTAGAATCCGAAATGGTATATTATGCCACAAGGGAGGAAAGTGCGTCTTTTCACCGAGTGTGAAGTTTTTGATGCCCGAGCGAAGCGTGGGCAGAAATTCACACGAGGTGAAAATGCACTTCCTCCCTTGTGTCATACGATATTTTTCTCCCGACTATGCTAAAATTGACCATATTCTTATGCCTGCAACGGCCCAACGACTTGTCAGCTACTTTTCGTCCCTAGGGAGGAAAAGTACTACTTTTCCTCCCGTTGGTCAAGAGTTGGTAACTTTCCAACCGCGTTGCAGGCATGAAATATGGTCATTTTAGCGTAGTCGGGAAAAAATAAAATTAATAACCGTTTACAGTTTTCGTTACCGACTGAGCATACTCTTTAGAATAGAATAGAATGTTGTTTACTCGTCCTGGGATAAAATCCCCTAAGGACCAAGCAGCTTTAGTTTCTCTTCCTCGGATAAGCAATAACTTCAGCCGCGTGCGAGTCCCTCGGACGAAGTTACATTATGGGAGGTTCGATTATACTTGAAGATACTCTGAACATACCAGAACGGCTTGAAAACCGGTGAAACATATCATAGAAAAGCTAGCGAATAATTGAACGAACATGCTGGCACCGAATATGTCGTTGAGCTCGTCAACGTTGTTAATCAGACGCTGATGATGTTTTATGCACAACTTGAATCGTTGAAGGAAACAGTCATCGTCGGTAACGCGAGCTTCGTTTTCATTGAATGGAATGAAGCAAGCGATATGATTTTGGTCCTCGTTATCGTTTGCTTTAGCCTCGGTGAGTTGTTGCTTCTTCAATAGCGTTCCTCTTCTGCTCTTCGACCTCAGACAATTTTCGTAATTAGCGTTGAGAATAACGAGCTGCACATTCGCCCACTTGTAAAGACCGACGACTATACTGTCCATACCGATAATCGATATCAAACCGATGTTAACGGCACAAGCTTGCAAGCAAAAGGCGATCTGGTGCATCGGGGATTTTCTTACGTTGAATGGATATTGCGCTCGAATAGGCAATTCGCCATTTTCGACGGGAACGAGAAATATGAGGGCGACCGATAGAATAGTACCGATCGACCAGAAACCGTGCAGCAATAGCTTCTCGTAGAAGCTGCATTTTCGTACCAAAACTCGAACTGTTGGGTCTGTAAGAAAACTGTGCATGGGAGGGTTTTTTTTTGTCGTAAAAATACCTCGGACACTTCGCAATCTCGAAAACCAGGCTTAAGGTAGTACTAGCACAATGATTGACGCCGCCTAAGTTCGAGAGAAAAAAGACAAAGATTACAAACACTTCTCGATGAGAAAAAAATTTGAAAAAATTCTAGCATATAAAAGGTGCTGAAAAGATTGTTTGTGCATAATAATAATTTCAGAATGTTCATAACAAATTACTGAAAAAAAAATTGTGCGACAAATTACCCGGCAACCAAATTTTTTTTATTACGAAAATAATTTGTTAATTTTTCTGAATACGTATGAATTTTTTCAGAATTTTATCTAATACTTGAAAATTACGATTTTAAACAAATTTTAACATAAAGGAAACGAATAACGTTTTGGGATCATTACTATGGACGAACAATCTTATCAGCATCTTCCATATGCTTGATTTTTTTCAGATTTTTATTCGATCGAGAAGTGTTTGTAATTCTCTTTTATTCCTCTCAAACTTAGGCGGCGTCAGTCATTGCGCTAGTACTACCTTAAGAGCATGTGAAACACGTTCTCAGCGTGTCTCTCTCGCTCCACCGAGAGCGCCACTCATGCCATCTCTCTCGCACTTCATAGTGTTTCGCATACTCTTAAGGCCATGTGCACCACGTGACATATGAGTGCGCGAGAGATAGACACATTTTTCGATTCAATGCCATTTAAAACCGATTAACGTTTCGGATAAAACGAAAGCATCATCGGATGTGGTATTAAATTGTACATCCGCTAATGCTTTGCTTTTTCCCGAAAAGTCTATGGTCTCTGAATCGCATTCGTTACAGATTTTGTTTACCGACTGAGTCGTTTCACATGTCCTTAAGGTGTAGTGAAACACATTCTCTGTCGCTCTCGCTCGCTCCACCGTAAAACCAATGCCGCTATCTCTCTCACACTCCTGGCTCCGTCACGTGACTTTCATTTCACCTTATGGAGAAGTGAATTATCGCGGTCGGTAATGAAAACTGTAAGGAATTATTCTCAAGGGTGCTATTTTTTTTTAGGAAAAAGCAAATTCGAGCCGGGTGCGCAGGTTCGCATCCGGACGAATCAATTTTTTTCTCAAAAAAATTAACACCATTGAATAAAGTAAAATAATTTGAAAATTGCAAGCATCTCTCGCACGCACAGCTGTTTTACTTCCCCTTACGGTGATGTGGTATAACCCCCCGCCCACCTTCCCCGCGTCCAGTTGGTAACAAAAACTGTTCTAGATGCCGTTTTGAGGTCGCACACCGCCGAGGAAAACGAAAATTGTCTTTCCCTGCGTCTGTCGATTCCCTAGGGAAAGACAATTTTCTTTTTTCTTGGCGGTCTGCTGTCTCAAAACGGCATGCAGTACAATTTTTGTTACCGGCGGTGGTATTTCACATCACCTTAAGAGTATGTGAAATACCGCGTTCAGTAACAAAAACTATGATCAATTTTTCTTCACGGGATCGAATAAGAAGTCTTATCGAAAGCGGATATCACGTAAGATTTCGATGACTCAGTAAAAAAACAAAAATTGATTTCTTCTGTACCAACCGGAAGAACGATTGAGCTCAACGACCGGCTCATGAACATCTTCGATGATGGATTTTATGCGTTCGGAGCGCGTTTGAAAGTTGAAAATTTTGAAGATAATCACGCTTATGCCGGCGAGTATGCATCCATCGTCGGTTAATATTATCAAATCGTCGTAGTTTATGCAGAGATCGGCGAGCACGGTTACTGCAAATATACAAATTACAACGATAACTGCTTTGTTGTAAATCTTGTAAAATATTTCCCACAGAGAAGCTGACTCGCCGTTGTAGACCCAGAGACCCGCGAACCTGCGAGAGATCAATATCCACATGTATCGTTATTAAACTTATTGTTCGGAGAAGCAAAAAAAAAAAAAAAACATTTCTTCGGACTTAAGAAATGTGTTTGTCGGATTGTGACTTCACCTCAATGAAGCGATCGTTGAATCCAATGCTGTACGATGCGTCGAAATCGAGGAGCGCCGTCTCGCTCCCGTCATGATATTCTTTTCTCGACGATGCTCCCCTAGCCAACGCAAAGTATCTTATCGGGTATTCCTCGCATATACTTTTACACAGCGTACAAATTTTACTCATAAAGATACAACTATTCATACAATTTTCTTAGAGTTGTACATTCGTTCCCGAGTCCATCGCACTGGCTGGAATAGTTTCGTTTTTCTTCATTTTTTATTTTTAATGAATTTATACCCGGAGTCGATTTTTCATGAGATAGCTTCAATTTCAGTACGTGTTCTAATAAATTACTCACAAGCCTGTGGGGCGAGAAAGTACCCGCGACTTTACACCTGCCTGATTTCCCTGATTCAACCCTTTTTTCCAGATCCTCCAACAGAACGCTTTATAGCTTAATGGATCTATTATTTAGCAGCCTGGGTATGTTATCTTCATTTCTTTCGAACTCTGTAGATCCGCTCTACGATACGATGCAAGGATTTACGACGATGTGGTAGCATCGTGGCCAATACAATCGACAGGAATCCGTGACTTTACACCTGTGGAGTTTCGAGTATGTATTTTTTTTATACATCGCTTATAGTCGTTCGATTGAGACGGACCTCGAGGCTCCTGCAGCGTGTACGGTATTTTCGACGCTGAATGTTATATGCAATGTGCAGCTGTGTAATTTTCTGTGGATCTCGAATCGGCCTCGAGGCTCTCCGACATGCAGCGAGGCCTGGCGAATGTTTCATAGTCTATACGGTGAGGCCGTATCTTCGTACTGTATATTTACTGCAATATTCATTCGAACTTCTTTCGTTGCGATTCGTCGAACAATTTTTTTTTGTGGGATAATGGAAAAAGTTCAGTTCGAATGTGGCTTCGGGCGTGTGCACGTGGACGGCAAAACGCTGCAGTTCTCTCGTGGTTGGTGAAATTTTTAAGTGTAAAAATAAGATTGAGGTTTCGTTGGAAATTAAACTTGCGGAGAATGTTCGGTGGATCCGAGGGGGTATCGACGAATTGTGCGTAGATATTCCGTGGTTTAACTATCTAGTCGTCGGATCTTCTTTGCTGCAGAAATAAAAAAAATATATATAGAGTGAAAAAGGGATGAAACAAAACAAGGAGGTATAGGTATTATAACGATTTTATGAGTCGAGTCCACGAGGTACATGTTTATTAACAAATGCAGATAGATCTAACATTATTCGTAGAATCGAACTGAAAGTTGGCTGCAAATCTCACGTTTCCATGGCTTCCATCGTTGCGTCTATCATCGGGGCGTCGACGGGAGTGTCCATTGGCACTTCCTCCGGAGTCTTTTGCAGCGGCGAGTACATCTTGCGCAACTTCTCGTAGTGTTTCACGTCCTGAAATTAAATCAAAGGATTTTAATCGAAAGAGATTGTAGCGCGGAAGTCGAAAGTCCTCGACGGAAGTAAACCTGTTAGTCGTATCGATGCCATCAACGTCATTAAAAAAATGGCTTACCTTCTCGAGTACGGAAGGCCGCACTTTCTCGAAAGCAATTTCGATATGTCTCATGGAAACTTCGGTAATCTCCGTCGGATCTTCGACGAATTTGGCCATCGACTCTCGCAGAGCTTCGGTGGCGGCTTCGCGCACCAACGAAGCCAAATCCGCACCCGAATATCCCTCGCAGCTGTTGCTCTTTCCAACTTCCTCGATGTCCACGGTGGATGCGAATCGTGGCTTTGTACCATTCTGAAAAAGACAATGAAATTGTGTAATTTTTAGGACTTTATTCTTCACATTATAAACGGGAAATTTTACAGGGCATTCGTGATTGTTCAGCAGAGCTGGGACGTACTTGAAGCACCAGGTACTTGTTTGATACTTCAAATATGTACTTGAAATACACAAGTACTTTGTATTACAGAAGTACATTTTTTACGATTTCAAGTGCTAAGTACAAGTACTCTTTAAGTACGTTAATTCCGGTTTGAGAATTTCATTTTTAGACAAGAAGTGACGTTATCTAGGTGAAAGGTCATTTTGTAAATTTCAGTTAGCGATTTTCTGCAATAAATTTTGACCCATTCGATTTGATGACATGTAGACATTTTTTGGTACGAAAAAGGGTGCAAAATAATTTTCATATGGCTTCCTCATTTACAATTTTGCGGACAGCTTCCTCTATGAGGAAGTCAAAATCGTTCAACGAACTTCCACAGAAAAAACTATGTGCAAAATTGTAATAAATCCTGAAGCCATGTGCAACGTACTTAGCATCTTTTTTTATAAGCTTAGAGATAACGCTTAACACTACGAACCTTATTGCGATAAATGCTAGGCAAAGTACCGAAAAATACTTCAAGTACTTGTGATGCTTTGTACTTGAAGTATTGTTCGGTACTTTGCCCAGCGCTGTGTTGAGTGAAGTTAGAGCTGTATTCAGTTTTCGTTTGAATCGAATCTTCGGTTCGAATTTATGATTTCTACATTTGCATTCTCGCATAGAAAGTAACGTACTGCGCAGTCGTACAGCTCGTAATGTTTAAAACTTTGAACACGATTTATCGTGATGATTCAAGAACAAACTTCCAGCCGATCACTGAGTTAAGAATGTGTAAATCTTTACCTTTGTTAGGGCTTTAAGTATGTCCACTCGATCTTCGGCAGTCGGCAGTCCGACGTACAGAATTTTGTCGAGTCTTCCTGGTCTGAGGACTGCCGGATCTATTATATCGGGCCGGTTGCTGGCTGCCATTAGATAAACGTCTTTGCGACCCTCCACACCGTCCATTTCCGTGAGCATCTGATTGACGACTCGCGAAGTCGCAGAATTGTCGCCGTCCGACCTCTTCGGGCAAAGAGCGTCCAGCTCGTCGAAGAATATAACGCAGGGAGCGGAGTTTCGCGCTCTGACGAAACATTGTCGAACTGCCTTTTCACTCTCGCCGACGTACTGAAAAATGTAATTAAACCACAATAATAAAAATCCCAATTTTTTTTTTTTTTTAGAAAACATTTGAAGAAAATCCTTCGCATCCTTACCATGTTCAACAGCTCGGGCCCTTTGACGGATATAAAGTTAATTCCAGCTTCGTTGGCGATTGCTTTGGCCAATAAAGTTTTACCGCAGCCTGGCGGGCCGCACAGCAGCACTCCGGTTGGCGTACTCAGACCAAAGGCCGCGAAGCGCTCGGAATGTCTGACTGGAGCCTGAAATTGTATTTGTTTATTTCAATCGCACAATCATGATCTTTTTTTTGCGTGCCAATTTTGGTTTGCGTTTCGATTATCTGATTTTTTAATTATCCGAGTTGATTGGCTCCGAGCCTAGTTCGGATTAACGATTATTCGTGTAATGAAAATTTCCCGACGTAAAATAACATACTTGCGTAAAATATCAAAAAAGAAGCTAAAGATGTGCCCGTTTCGGTTCGAAAACATGTCAAATTCTTTTGGACCCGCTTTTAAAAAAGTGGCGCTTGACGAGGAATTATATTGAATAATATAAATTCGGATAAAGCAAGGGGCAGTTCAGATAATGGAGGGTCCGGATAATTGAGGTCCTACTGTATACAATTTGTATTGCAGAGGCAAAAAAAAATCATACGACATCATTAAAATCCGAAGCGTTTCAGAGTGAAAAAGATTAACAAATTTAAGCTATCGATTAATAATGCAAACAAGTGGCTACTCACCAAAATTGTCATTTGGAGCTCTTGTCTTATATTTTGAAGGGATCCAATGTCATCCCAAGTGACGTCAGGTACGGTAGCGAAGCCCTCCCTCTTGGCGGACGGTTGAACGACCCGCAAAGCCGTTTCGAAATCGGCATGTTCGATCCTCAATTCTGCCAATCGTTCCGGCGACAGCGGAGCGTCGTTGTGAAGCCACGTTAGTAATCCCGTTAGCACAGGGGACTTGATCTCGGCTGGAAGAATCTTCTCCGGCAACGGAGCGGCCGGTACATCGGTCACCGGTTCGTTGGCAGCTGGAACGACTGGAACAGTTTCGGGAGGCACCACGGGCAAAACTTCTTCGCCGTTAATGGCTTCCTTCGGATTTTCCGTCTCAACGGGGCAAGCTTCCATTCCATTTTCCACCGGCGTCGCCTTTGCCTCGGGCACCACTTCCTTCTCTGGGGATTTGTCATTCTCTTTGTTTCTCAGGCTGTCGAAAACTCTGAAGACAAAAAACATTACGATAATTATTTATCTCAAGGTAACTGCACAGTGAAAAAAAATTTGTACTTTTTAGAACAACTTGTTCTAAAAAGTTCTAGTTTTACGAACGAAAGTACAAACTAGAATTTACAGTCGATTTTCAGTTCAGACTTAAGTTCGAACTTAAGATCAAACTCAAGCACGAAATGAAGTTCAAACTGAGGTTCGCTGGTAAGTTCGAACTTAAGATAGATCTTAAGCAGGCAATGAAGTTCGCGCCAAGTTTTGATCTTAAGTTCTAACTAACGTCTTAAAATTCGACCAGAAGGTTGGTGAATCCAACGAATCTGGCCGTGCCTAAATGGCATGGCTCTTGAGCATGCAACTTAAAAGGTCCTCTACTGTGTACCGTTAAGACGAGAAACGACAAGGCGTGTTTACCTGTTCACCGCTGCCATTGCCGCTTCCGTTAGAAGAGCAACGATATCCGCTCCCACGAAACCCGGTGTGAGACCAGCAATGGTCGCCAAGCTCACGTCATCGGCCAGCTTGAGATTCTTAGCGTGAACAGCGAGTATGCCAGCTCTCGCATCTTTGTCCGGTATGCCGAGTGATATTTCGCGATCGAAACGACCGGCTCGCCGAAGTGCCGGGTCGAGAGCGTCGGGTCTGTTTGTCGCCCCCAAAACGAGCACGGTCTCGCCGTTCTCCCTCGTGCTCAAATCTGAAACACGAATTCAAGGTGTCGAAGGAAACATTTTTTTTTACCCTTCAGGTACCGGAGACATTTTGCCAATCGCAAATGACGATACCTTCTTTTAAACACAAAAACGATACGGATGTTCGTAATAAATTTTTTTCTTCGTTATCAAAAAAATAACACTTCAAGATACGTCTGTGAATTTTTTCAGATTTTTTTTAGCTCGTTAACTTGTTACTCGAATCGGTCAAAGGTTGCATCTTGGCAAATTCTGGTACCTCGCTGAGCGAAACACCGGTATGTGAAGGGTTAATGTCTGATTTTATCATCGTAGTAACTACCGTCGAGACACGAGAGCAACTGGGCGACTATACGACGCTCCATTTCCTTCTGTGCGGTGGCTCTGTGAGTAGCGACTGCGTCGACCTCGTCCAAAAAGAGAACGCACGGGGCGACGGCAACGGCTTGATCGAACAGCTCTCTGATTCTCGATTCGCTCTCTCCGGAAACACCGGCTATGAGTTCTGGCGCTGCTATTTTAATCAGAGGCACTTCCAATTCCTAACAGCGAGAAGTTGAATTAACAAATATGATTTGACGAAATGAGGGAAACGGCGGTATGCGAGCTTGCTTTATACCCCGGCGATGGCGTGAGCCAACAGAGTTTTGCCACATCCCGGTGGTCCGTGAAGCAGAAAACCTCTCGGCGACGATATTCCCAATTGCTTGAAGATCTCCGGGTGTCTCATGTGGACCAAAAGTCTGCAGACAGTCTCCAGAACTTTCGTGCAACCGCCGATGTCCGCAAATTTGACCTTGGACTCGTAGTTTCGGAGAACACTGGTTTTCTTCTTCTTCGTGATCACAAGATTCGCATCGCTGTCTTTTTCCCTGGGTCGTTTCTTCGATTTTACCTCATCCTTGGGAACGGGCGTCGGGCTTTTTCTCGACTGGTCAACAATACACAAAGCGCACGGATAAGAATGTAAAATTGTAGAGCTATTTGTCTTGAGACATACAAATCGTGAGTGGAAGACGTGGACGGAAAACTTACCGGGCCTGGAGCTTCCGGTTTTTGCAACGGAACGTCCTCCTTGGGAGTACTAATGCCCGCGCACGGATAGCCATCGGATTTTTTCAAGTCATCAGACTCGCGAGCTTTTCTGCCAGTATCCATCGGGAGACCGTTGTCGTTCTCGTCATCGCTGCTGATGTCGATGAGTTCTTTGTCACTCGAGTTTCCGTTTCTCCCGCCGAGAGACTTTTTGTACATCTTAATCAGCTCGCTGCTCAGAGTATCACCCTGCGTGTCCGACTACGATTGAAAAAAGAATGGTTAAACAATCGGTTATTTTGTGAACAAGATTATGTTGTTATGTTGTTTATGCTATCTGTTTCTTTTTAACCCTAGACCTCATGTATGGATGGACGGAAAAAATGCCTCCTCTCCCCCGCGTGTGAGGTATTTATTACAGGGGTATTTTTTTTAGGTGTTTTTCGAGATTCTATGTATAGGGTGGAAAACCACCCGACGATATTTCAAAAAAATTCGATTTTTGCCAATTTTCGTTACGTTTTGGACTTTGAGTGCGACTTTCACTCCCTAAACTGTAATAATGTCGAACAACTCGTGATTTCACGAATAGCCAGACAGGGCAATGAATTCTCAGCACTGTATTTTACTGGGTCGTTTCGAAAAAAAAAATATATGAGCAAGAGAGATGAACAACAATAAAAAAAATAAAATAATAAAGAAAAAGAGAGGCACCTAGTCGCAAGCAAATCCCATGTGAAGTGTTATCTTTTACAAATCTAAGCTTAAGTGTTTTTAATTTTTTCAACTTTTATAACTTGAACTTTTGGACTTATTATATATTATATTCTGATTCTAAAGGACAAATCTGACAAATAAATTATATCACAATCAAATTTGCTGCATGCTACATTCTCTTCCATGTTAAAACAGCAAGAAGATTCATGTGCAAAAAACCCCATTTACTGCTCATAGGACCCTGGCATGTGGAAGAAACATGTTGGATTGATATCCACACTTTCTGAAGGCAGAAGAAATTATACGTGCGCTGTAGGATTGAACACAAACAGGTTGATAACGGATATGCGTGGTACATACTTCAACTTCCACCTCGTCATCCTCATCGTCGTTCCACGGAGAACCTTCGGATTTCTTGCTGATGCTTTCCGTTATTTCGTCGTAAGCTCTGCGAACCATCACCCGGAACGGGCCTCTCTTTTTGTTTCGATAATCACGATACCTCTTCTGCAAACTATCCGCCATATCGTTGACGTCTATGTACACTTTGTCTTCATTCTCGTGCATGTACTGGAAGCAACAAGTCGTACAAGATCAATAACTACTGATTAGGCCAGCTTGCGTCTAGCGATCATAATTCATGCACAATAATTTAATAACAATAATAATTATTAAGCTATTATTATTATTATTATTAAATAGGGACATTGGTAAATTATTCTGTGGTTTCTGACATTCTTTCAGGTCAGGCCAGCTATTGTCACCATGGCTCTAGTCAGTTATTAGCATCAAATTGTTTGAATTGGCTAACACGCACACTGTACACGTACTGCTCATGTATATATTCTACGTATGAAGGGCATGTCCCATATAAAATAATAATAACAATAATAATAATAATAATAATAATAATAATAATACACACAAATTTCAATGTAAAAAGGACATGAATAAATGTTTTGCTCTACTCAAAATTATATTCCTAGTCATATTGTGATCTCGCAACAAAGTGTATGAAAAAGATAAATAATGTAAAATAATGAATAATAATGAATTTTGATAAATTATATACTGTTACTGAAGTGACAAAAATTAAAAATGTTAAAGCCTTTGTCCCGTAAAAAAAATGTAAATAAAAATAAATAGATGACCTGTATACGATAATAAATAAATAAATCATAATTTCGTGTTGCATAATTCATGATTATCATTATCGCCGAACGAGCAAAAAAGTGGATTAGGAGAATCGCAATGTACATCGCGTCGAATAGTTGTCAACGCAAATAAAATGGAAAATTTGATGAACAAAGGACAAACAAATTTCGTTCAGCCAGCTATAGCGTGCGAAGGCGTAAACTTGAAACATTGTTGTACATTGTTTTTCGATGGACGATATTTATTTTTTAATTTTTTTCTCGTTCATTCCTCGATTACTTTTTCGCTCGCGAATGACAATGAGAAAAGAAAACGAGGACTCGAAGGACGACAACAATGTAACGAGCGAACGGCCAATGGCCGCGAAATTGTTACATTGTGGAATGTAATTTTTCGTCGATAAGATCATCGATGCAACGACGCGGCACGGCGACGATCTTCGGTAAAATCGAATATCGAAGCCGTGGACACGCGTTATAAGAGTTTGAACGAAAACAAAAAAAAAAAAAATATACGAAAATGTGTACGCCGTTATCTGCGAATTTTGAGGTTAGAACCGAGTCGGCGAGAGCCGACGATTGAGCGGACAAAAAAAAAAAAAGATGATTCGATGATCGTTTGCGTTAATTACCATCTGGACGCGAGAAATGATTAGCGGATCGCGCGGAACGCGCGGATCGCGCGGCGTCTGATTGTCCATTGAATTCTTCGCACTCTTATTACTATCACTGGTCCCTTGCAACGGTATGATGTCGATCGACGAATTCAGTTTGCCGAGCTTGTGCATCTTGGTTAGCGGTGTGATATCCAATTTCCGACGAGAATCTTCTGCGACGCGTATCTTCCGAATCGAATGTTTCCGAACAAAAATTAACAACAGGCTTAATAACTTTAGAGACGTCCTTTCAATTAACAAAGATAATCTACTGCGGTGGGAAACATGCCGCTTTCCGATTAATGACACTCGTCCTTCGGCAGTCGTGTGATATTTCAGACGCGGGTTTCCTCTCCTCAATTGCTTATCGGCAGCGACGCAAGCCCCAACGCGCTTCGGCTCGCAGAAATGTAAATGGCGGTCCTTACCCCTTCCATCCGGCGCGACGGTACATTGTCGCTGCTGGTTCGTCATTCGCGCACGTTGTTCGCCCGCGAAACTATTGATGAATATGAAATAGTGCATTCCCTAGCAAGTCAAGCGACCACCATACGACCAAAAAAACGACCGGTCGTTTTGTGCCGTTTTGACGACCATAAAACAACCGATAAAACGACCATTTTTCGGTTTAGATTTGGTCGTCTTTTCCTTTAATAACGACCCAAAAGCTAACGTCTGCTCAAACACGCTGGTCGTTTTTTGAGTCGTTAAAGAAAATACGACTAAGCCTAAACCTAAAAACTGGTCGTTGTTTTGGTCGCACGGTGGTCGCCAAAACGGCACAAACCGACCGGTCGTTTTTTAAATCGTTTCACGGTCGGTTTCAAGGGTCCCCAAGTAGCAGTACTGTTAAATTGCCCACTATGCGATATCTTTTATTAAGTTGCCTTTCAGATTTGTTCAAAAGATAACTATAAGGTGTCTTTAAATTTCCATCCGTTTTAGTGTTGACGTAACGATTCCATTTTTAAGTTATCGAAAATGGTTTTAACATATGTTGTCCGAAAGTTATTATACGATTTCGTCTGAAGGATAGCCATTTTAGCGTATCGAATAGTTGCCCGCGTATTGATAACAAATATGAATGCAAAATAAGTTATCGTAGCGGTGCCGTTTTTATGTTATCCTAAAAAGCTTACTGAAAGGTTATCTCAAAGTGATCATTTCACTTTGTTTCATGCATACTCGAATATCCATCATCATGTCCATTATAATTTGCCGAAAAGGTATCCATTTATCGATAACAAATAGGGATGTCAGCTAAGTTACCGGGCAGATACCGTTTTTAAGGCAACCTAAAATATCTGCTTTAATAGTTGTCCGAAAGTAAATATTTTATGATGTATTCTCCCAGGCACCCTTTGCATATTTTGACCTGCTGGGGTTGTGAAGGGTGGGAAGGTGCGCGATTTTCGCTGAATGTGAAGTTTGCCAACCGAGGGAAGCGACGGCAGAAATCGCATGAGGAGAAAATCCGCTTCCTCATGTGTAGCATACGATCATTTTTTTTCATCTTCGTTAAAATATCTATATTTTTTTCGCGTCCCAAAATCGTCCATATTCGCCAATGACAATTATTCGCTAGGGAGTAATGAATCAGTGCTGCGCATACGCATAGGTTAATAATGATCATTGGTCAATAATAGGGGATTTTCCGCCCGTCTAGCACGCAAGGAATGTGGTTATTTTAGCGAAGTCGGGAAAAAATTCTTATGCACTTCTGCTTCATTGTTATCATGCTCGTCTTAATGTCTTAATGTGAAGTGAAAGTCACGTGACGGGCCATGAATGTGAGAGAGATAGTTGCAACTTTCAAATTAACTTTATTCAATGCTACTAATTTTTTTGAGAAAAAGATGAATTCGGGCCGGATGCGAAATTACCGTGTGCATCCGGCTCGAATTTGGTTTTTGCTCAAAAAAATGAGCACCCTTGAGAAAAGTTCATTACAGTTTTCATTACCGACCGCGATATTTCACTTCCTCTTAATGTGGGGTGGTATAAACCTTCGCCCACCTGCCCCGCACCCAATTGGAAACAAAACTGTACTGAATGACATTTTGAGAGCGCAGACCGCCGAGGAAAGAGAAAATTGTTCTTCTCCGCCGATTCCCCAGGGAAAGACCATTTTCTTTTTCCTCGGCGATGCGCGGTCTCAAAGCGGCATTCAGTACAGTTGTTGTTACCGACAGCGGTATTTCACATCACCTTAAGAGCATGGGTAATACCGCGGTCGGTAATAAAAGCTGTAATCAACTTTTCTCATGAATCCTGGGAAGTACAGTCAAAAGAAAAGTCTCATCAGAAGCCGAGATGATATCCGTTTCCGATGAGACTTTTCTTTTGACCGTACATGCGAAAACCCGTGAGAAAAGTTGATTACAGTTTTAATTACCGACGGGGGTATTGCGCATGCTCTTAATTTCAACTCCTCCCAGATAGCACAAAAAAATTAGTTATCAGAAAGTGATCTAAATGGGTTACATATGTCCGTCTGGACATATGTAAACCCAGGTTTCCGGTTTTAATTCCAAACCGGAAGTGCCGTCTCCTAGATGACGTCACTTCCGGTCGGAAACGAGTGACGTTTCCACTAGATTACGTCACTTCCGGTCGGAAAAGGAGACTTTCAATCCGGAAATTATGTGTTTCCAGTATGACGTCACTTCGGAACTAAAGGCTTTCAATTTTTTAAAAATTAACCAGCACCTTGTTGAGCAAATTGTCGCAACTGTGGATCTCTCTCGCATCTTGTAAAATTTAATCGATAGGACGATTCAATCAATAACAATCCATCGATGCGTAAACACCTTGTGGCCAGTCGGCGTTTTCCTGATCAGCATGTACTGCAATCGGGTTCCGATAAGTTCTCGGCGATCAAATCCCCCTAGTATTTCATTATCCGGCGCGTGGCGTTATCTCAGGTCGATCGCTTCCACCGTTATAGGATTAATTCTTTGAGTGTAGCTTAGAATCGCATTGACCCCAATATACCTCTATATCTGCGTATCGACATCTACTCTCTATTTAGCTTTCTCGCACTGCATGACATTGTATTTTTATTTTATACCAATGTAGGGTAGAAAACATCGTGTCTAATCGCATCGTGATTAAATAATACTACTCCATTCGGAGATAACCGAACGAAGTCCGGATGTATAAAAAAATTGAGTAACGATTTCATAATGTACTTGTAGCAATATTAGTGCGAAACTTTTGGACCAACTTTTGTTATATAACAACGATATAACACGGTAATATAACAATATTATATTGCTGAGTCGGAAATGGCAATTTTCGTGCAATTTATATGTAACACTCAGGTAATATTACCTTTTATTTTCAGTTACATTACTTACATTGCAGCTGCATTAACTGCGCTTACGGGCTTATAGCAACCCTCATAACTAATGCATTGAGAACTATTGTACTAATGTATTTGTCCGAATGTATTGGTCATGAATTGACAAATGGTATCGTAAATAATAAGTGGCTCGATTCGAAAATATTTGTGTCTCAGTAGGTACGAGAGAACCACAAAAAGTACTATTCATCACTCGGTGCGGAAATGGCCACTTTTCCGCCCGCTTCGCGTGCGTAAAACCGCCATTTTCGCACCTTGTGATGAAAAATTTCGTACATCCCTGGTGCGAAACACTTTTTCTAACTCGTGTGATTTACAGCACTCGTTAGAAAAACGTTTTTCGCCCTCATGGAGTAATGTACTAATTCGATCAAGAACGTTACTTTTCAATTTTAGTTGATCCTGACCTCCATACCTTCTAAAATTACGATGCATGAATGTTTACAAGCAAATAAGAAATTGCGACATTCCACTCTAGTTACAATAAAACGTGTTAAAATTCTCAGAAACGCGCAATAGTTATGTAAAGTATACAATTAACTATTTTACTGCGTCCTACATTCTTTCGAGATACTTCTGTCGGCTATCAGATCTCGACGTGCCCGAAATCTTCCATCTATCGATAAGCATCTTCCGTCTCGTGTATACTTGCGCGTCTGTAATCCGTATTGACAATCCGATAAAATAACGATGGGTATAAATTGTGGGAAAGACTGCGCGCCTCCTTAGTTATCACCATGCGTTCTTGCTTCCTCGTTGTGGCCGTTCTCACGGCGTGCGTATGCGCTGGAGATGAAGAGGTCCTTCGGTCACTGCATGGGTAAGTCTGTCTATTCTTTTACAATCCACATTATGATTATTTCCCTGCTTTATTCCTACTTCTCCTTTTAAAGAAAATTCGTTCCCTTCAATTTCTATTCATCGTTGCAATTATTGCCGTCAACGGCATAAATTGTTTTGTTTCAATATTCAATCTTGAATATTGTGGCTAGCGGATTGGGATAAAAGTGGGTAAAATGGCCCACTATAATTAGCGTGCAGATCAATGATTTATTGATCATCCAGCTATATTCGCCAATTTTACCTTGTAATTTCTTCGTCCATACTTTTTATTACGACAATATAATATGGAAGTTACATGTAATGTTTCAATTGTTATATGCAGATAATGGAACTGTCATATGTAGGTGTAACATCACAGTTATGTATAAAAAATGATGTAACCGTTACATAATATACTTGTAACAATGTTAGTGCAACTTTTGTTACATATACGTCTTAAATAGATCGTAAAAAACGGCGGAAATCTTAAATGTGCTCTGAATTTATTTCGGTATGAACTCTGAATGTCCTTTGAAAGATATCGAATGCGTCGATTTTGGATCACTGGTATTCATCTCAAATATGTGAACTTAAGTAAGTCTTTTAGAGAACTCTTTATATACGTATTGCACCGTACAATAATATTCTGGATCTATATTGTATTAATATTCTGGATTAATATCATATCGGACAATAGGTATACAGAAAGTCCACAAAATAACTTACTTAAGTACAGATGTTTGAGAGTACAGTAGAACCCCGATTAACCGGGGTTGGATTAACCGGGACGCGCATTAACCGTGCGGCATCTGGCTTTTTTTTAATGTGCGTCGTGCGGTGCCAGCATACGCTTCCAAAAAAAAAGACTTGCTTACGTACTAATAATGACAAAAAAAATCCAAAGCTTTACATTCCAGTTCACATTATTTAACAATTAAGTGCAAGTTGCACCAAATGTCATTGTAACTGGTATAAATAAAGTTGCATCATTAGTCATTATTGACTCACCTACTTTCACTGTCTAGTTCGGATTAACCGGGATTTCGATGATCCAGGGTCTCTTCTGTCCATAACATCCCGGTTAATCGGTGTTCTATCTACTGTACTTCTATCTACTGTACTGCCAGTGGTCCGAAATCGACGCATTCGATATCTTTCAGAGGACGTTCTGAGTTCATATAGAAATGAATCAGACATCTACGAAGTCTGACAGTTTTGTTGTCTTCCAATTCCTATGTGGGAAACGTCATAACCAATGTGTTGAGAACTATTGCACTAATGTATTTGTCCGAATGTATTGGTCATGGATTGAGACATTGTATCGTAAATAAACAGTGGCTCTGTTCGAAAAAATTTGTATCTTAGTCGGTATAAGAGAACCGAAAAAAAGAACTCCCGATCAAGAACGTTACTTTTTAATTTTAGTAGATCCTGAACTCCGTACGTTCTGAAATTACCAATGCATGAATGTTTGTAAGCAAAGAAGACAAATATAATATACAATAAAACGTGTTAAATTTCCCAGAAACGCGTAATAGTTAAGTAAAGTATACAATTGACTATTTTACTGCGCCGTACATTCTTGCAAGATACGTCTGTCGGCTATCAGATCTCGACTTGCCCAAATTCTTCAATTTATCGATAAGCTTCTTCTGTCTTGTGTATGCTTGCGCGTCCGCAATCTTATCACAAAGATCCGCGATTGATACATCAAAGATTGGTTTTTCCGTAGCAATACATTACTCGTAATCCCCCAGCGATATCGAGAGATATGCGGTAATTTGTTCCGGCACTGATTGATAAAGCGTGCTTGAAGTGCCGTACACCATCTGAGCCGCCATGATTACGAGAGATGCAGCTGTTTTTTTTATTTTTTGGAAATCCGTATTCTCGCCGACACGATTGACAGTTGGGACAACAGAAGTGTCATCTTACGCATTATGAACAGAGTGTTTACATATTGTTCTTTATGCTAATCGTCAAAATGTTAAAAGAAAAAACGGAACAATTTCTTCGTTGCCGACCTAGAGAACATATTTTCACTGCAAGCAGTCAACTCCGATGACCTCAACATTTTTATCATCACGAATGAGATATTGATTGTTATCCATTCTTCTCGTTATTTATCATTACGACTGAGATATTTATTGTTATCTATTCTTAGCGTTATTTATCATTACGACTGAGATATTGATTGTTATCTATTCTTCTCGGTATTTATAATCTCTTAGCGTTCTTGATCTTCGAATTGTAATTGTGCAACGAGCATTTATCATTTCCGGTTGGTGGATAAATCGCGCCACCGCGATGACATGAGCTTTGCTTTACATTAACTCCATTATCAAAGTAACGTTGATGTTACCCTAGACACGGTGTAATAATCGCAGACCCACATAATCAAAATTCATCATTCAGTATTAGTAGTAAAAGAGTTTTATTGCCAATGTTAATATTTACAGTTATCTTCTTATACTAAATTTTATACCTAATGCTAACTTTACACCTTGGCAAAGGGCCATCGACCTGAGTCCTTCAGCCCTCTGAGATCATTCATTTTCTATTTTTATTTATTCTTACTATTTTATAGAATGCAAGGACTGAGCATCACCTGCGACAGCGAAGAGAAGCTATCGGTGGTCCGATCGTACGAGGGTCACCCGGACTTCGATTTCCTGAAGGTCACCAGAGATCTCGGGACCGACGTCAAGATTCTCGTCACAGCTGATTCGGTGGCCCATTTCAAAACCGTACTCTCCAATAACGACATCGATTACACAGTCTTCGTTGATAACGTCGCGGAAAACATTAGCCAAGATTACGTCGCCAATGAGGTCGCAAGGAGCAAGGCCTCCCGCTCGAAGGCCTCTGGCAAACCTTTTTCGTTTTATCCCCGCATCAGTGAGGTCAGCACTGTTTTTTTTTCGATTAATAAAAATAAGAATATTGACTTAAGGATCTTAAACTTACGGATTAACAATTTTTCATGTGATGATTTTTTTTTAGATCACAGCTTATCTGAAGGGACTCGCTGCAACTAACAAGTTCGTGACCCTGCTGAACATCGGAGAATCGTACGAGGGAAGGCCCATCTACGGTGTGAAGATCTCCAGCGGACCTGGTGAAAAGCCCGCTATTTTACTCGACGCCGGTATCCACGCTCGCGAATGGATCGCCCCGAGCACTGCTCTCTTCGCCATTCATCAGCTCGTATCTAACAAGACCAACAGTGTTCTGTTGGAGAACGTCGACTGGTACATTATTCCGAGCTTGAATCCCGATGGCTACGAATTCACCCACTCCTCGGTTGGTATTCGCATATTTTCTCGGATAAACTTCTAAGATCTTCGCTCTGCTTTGCTATAATTTAACGATTTTGCCAACAGTACCGGCTGTGGAGGAAGACACGTTCCCCAACTTCGGGCTCCAATTGCTTCGGAGCCGATCCAAACAGGAACTTCGACATGCATTGGATGAGTAAGAGCACTTCCTTCAAACAATGGTTTTTGCTTGTGTTAAAATGGTCCCCTATCAAATTGAACCGCGGCGATTACACGGCCCCTGATAAGGTCACGCTTAGAGATGTGCAGTGGCCGTTTCTGACCGTTACTGTGCAACTACACTGTAAAAAAAATTTGTTTGACAATTAATGAACAGTATTGGAAGCTTTTTTTTACGTAAACCGTTTCTGAAATTTCACACACATGTGCGTTGTAATTTTACAGTAAAATTTGTATTTTTTATGAACATTTTTGTAAATTTCAAGCAAAAGATTTGTAATTTTAATATCTGGTAATTTTTTTTTTTGCAAGCGAAGTACATTAAAGTTGAATTAATATGAGTAATGTTAGCAAATTTCAAGTTAAAGTCCATTAAATTTACAATTTATTTTTATAGTGTATATAGATGCACGTGACCATTTGTGACCGTCACAGTACATCTCTTGTCACGCTGTGAACGCTGAGTTCTGAGGTGCTTTCGATTTGCCGTTATAATGATGGTGCGCATGCGCCCGGTTGTTTTTTTCGTACGGATTCGTATAAAAATACAACCATGCGCATGCGCACCATCATTATAACGGTAACTCGAAAACACCTCTGGATACATGGGGACGATAGCTAGTATTAGATGTTCTCGTAGCGATGAGTTAAGGTAGCTCCAGCGAGTGGTGTTCATTTCGTCTAAATTCGAGAAATTCGGGCAAGAATTGCAAACACTTCCCGATGTTATAAAAATCTGAAAAAATTCATACTTATTATAGAAAAGACTAATTTTGCATAATAACAATTTCAAAATGTTATTAACAAATTGTTGAAAAAAAATTGTTGATCAAAATATACGGTACCTCAACTTTTTTTTTTATGAAAATGAGTCGTTCATTTTTCGGAACACGTATGAATTTTTTCAGATTTTTATCTTTATTTTGATTTGTCTTGTTTTTTACATGGAAAAATGTGCAAAAATCAAAATAAAGATAAAAATCTGAAAAAATTCATACGTATTCCGAAAAATGAACGAATCATTTTCATTAAAAAAAAAGTTGAGTTACCGCATATTTTGATGAACAATTTTTTTTCAACAATTTGTTAATAACATTTTGAAATTACTATTATGCAAAATTAGTTTTTTCAGTGCCTATAATAAGTATGAATTTTTTCAGATTTTTATAACATCGGGAAGTGTTTGCGCATGAGACATACGTAAATAACGGGGATTCCCCAGTACTTCGGAGATTTCCATTTACTGATTATTTTTTATATCATTTTGGATACCCAACAGAAGATATTTGAAAAGTTACAGTTAAGTTAAGAACGCTCATCGATACCGCCGGATTACTGTATAATAGCAACTCACCTTTCAATAGTACTAATCACTTCTTGCTTCTTCACAGCTGTCGGAGCTTCTGACTACCCATGCAGTGACACTTACGCCGGAAACAAGCCGTTCTCCGAGCCGGAAACCGCGGCTCTTAGGGACTTTGTTTTGGCCAACAAGAAATCTATCAAACTGTATCTGACCCTCCACTCGTACGGCCAGGCAAGTGTGCTATTTCACTTGGAAGACGATTCGTCCAATATCTGATCTTGATTGTGAACGACGAATCTCTTACAAACATTTATATACAAAAACGCATGTATAATTATGAAAATGTTTACAGTACATGCTTCATCCATGGGGATACACGTCTGATTTGCCAGCCAATGAACCGCTTCTCGTTAGTACATTTATGTATTTATATAATGTCATTTTTTTTTTACTTGCCTATTCTACCATTTATTTAGAATTGTTGTTTTTTTTATATTACATTCTGGTTTTGCATCTTATGTAGCGTGCTCTTGCCGTTAAGGCTGAGGAGGCCCTTCACTCAGTGCATGGAACTTCTTACACCATTGGAAGTTCTACCAATGTCTTGTGTAAGTATCCTTTGTCGTTTTTACAATCATCTCGTAACATATATGGATGTTGGTCTTCATATCTCAATTTGTTAATGAAAAATCGTAGATGCCGCAGCGGGAGGCAGTGATGACTGGGTAATGGGAGTCGGCGAAGTCCCATTGAGCTATACAATCGAGTTACCTGGCGGTGGAACTTATGGATTCAACCCTCCTCCATCCTATATCGAACCCGTCGGTACTGAGACTTTCGAAGCGTTCAGGGTCTTCGCCGAATACGTCGCAGCCACTTACGTTTAACCTGTTACCCTTAAAAGATTCGTTAAGCTTCAGTCAACCAACAACAAAAGCTGTAATCGGATTTTCCAATACACATTAGACGACTGAATAAATGAAATCAGTGCATTCTATTTTGTGTTTCTTGGTTAGTACAGTTTTTTATACCAGCTGCGAAAAATCACTTGGCGTTAATGGTGGGGTGTCGTACTACGATCGGTAATAAAGACGGTAATGCCTTTTTTCCAAGAGTGCTGAAAAAATTTTGCAAAAAAATATAACGGAAGTCATTTGATTCGATCCTCCAAGCACACGATCGCCGGTTTCAGCCATAAAGTCCAAGAACAGGTCTCGTAGAAAGAATACTGTTAAACCGATGCACATTGTTTCATCGACTAATTTTTCTTAAATATTCATTTATTGATGTATTCTCTTTTTTTTTTTGGTAACGATGTGATATGGTCTGTCAGAGTATGGTCGAGGTGATTAATGAAATAATTAATATATAGGGGAAACCGGAGCAAAACGGGGACATGTACCCCGTGTTGCCCCAGATGGTTTTTTCAAATATCCTTTCAAAACCAGTGCCAATACAATTTTGGTGGGAAAAACAATGGATCTCTGCTTTCGGTATTATTGTACCAGGTTTTATTGCTCAGCGTCCCCGTTTTTCCCCGGTTTCCCCTAACTGTTTATTAACTGACGTAGTGAATTGAACTGAGGTGAATTGAACTGAGATGAACTGTACACTGAGAAAAAGAAACTGAATAACTGAATACGTTCAAAGGTGTATTTTGTTGGTACAACAAAAATGTTTGTTTCAATCGACAAATTTTGAATAAACTGAAGCAAATAATCGTTTAAGAAAACAATGCTTTATTTGTACCAAATAAATAACAGCTTTGAACGTATGTCACCGCGACTTTTGGTTAAGCCAACCAATTTTTTTTCTCGGTGTAGTGAATTGAACTGAGATGAACTGTAGTGAATTGAACTGAGATGAACTGTAGTGAATTGAACTGAATTGAACT
This sequence comes from Ichneumon xanthorius, assembly GCA_917499995.1. Lineage (NCBI taxonomy): Eukaryota > Metazoa > Arthropoda > Insecta > Hymenoptera > Ichneumonidae > Ichneumon > Ichneumon xanthorius. The sequence continues at coordinate 2,912,911 of OU824205.1, forward strand.
GTAGTGAATTGAACTGTAGTGAATTGAACTGTAGTGAATTGAACTGTAGTGAATTGAACTGTAGTGAATTGAACTGTAGTGAATTGAACTGTAGTGAATTGAACTGTAGTGAATTGAACTGTAGTGAATTGAACTGTAGTGAATTGAACTGTAGTGAATTGAACTGTAGTGAATTGAACTGTAGTGAATTGAACTGTAGTGAATTGAACTGTAGTGAATTGAACTGTAGTGAATTGAACTGTAGTGAATTGAACTGTAGTGAATTGAACTGTAGTGAATTGAACTGTAGTGAATTGAACTGTAGTGAATTGAACTGTAGTGAATTGAACTGTAGTGAATTGAACTGTAGTGAATTGAACTGTAGTGAATTGAACTGTAGTGAATTGAACTGTAGTGAATTGAACTGTAGTGAATTGAACTGTAGTGAATTGAACTGTAGTGAATTGAACTGTAGTGAATTGAACTGTAGTGAATTGAACTGTAGTGAATTGAACTGTAGTGAATTGAACTGTAGTGAATTGAACTGTAGTGAATTGAACTGTAGTGAATTGAACTGTAGTGAATTGAACTGTAGTGAATTGAACTGTAGTGAATTGAACTGTAGTGAATTGAACTGTAGTGAATTGAACTGTAGTGAATTGAACTGTAGTGAATTGAACTGTAGTGAATTGAACTGTAGTGAATTGAACTGTAGTGAATTGAACTGTAGTGAATTGAACTGTAGTGAATTGAACTGTAGTGAACGGAGATGAACTGTAGTGAATTGAACTGAGATGAAGTGTAGTGAATTTAACTGAGATGAACTGTAGTGAATTGAACTGAAATGAACTGAAGAAAGGGCGTGACGGAAGCAGGCCCTTCGCCTATTGCTACGCGCAATAAGACGGCCGTTGCTCGCGCGTAGCGAGTACAGCGGCTGGACCGTTGCCGTGAGAAAGCGGACGCTCGCACCGAAGGTACTGACGGTATCGCGATAAAGCATGAATATTATATGTTTTTGGGACTGTAAGACCGGATGCTGGCGTGAGAAATAAGGAATGAGGAAGCTACTTATGGAAGCGTTACAACGGACATGATGGATCGCCGAAAACCGTCAATGTTTAATGTTCATTCGGACTGTAATATTATCCTAATTGCGAGTATCTTAAAATATGTAACACTTTTCGAAGAGCGGATGAATATTTTTTTGAACAATTGATCGTCGCTCGAGTTAATTATAATAACCCGATTGGCCCAAAGGTCATTCATGATGCTCGGCCGATGGTTGGTTTACAATGTAGGCCCTCCATAGGTTACTTATATATTTTCTTTTCATATACTTTTTTCAATATTGTAAAAGCTGAAATATCCCTATCCCTTTTGCTTTGCGGCTCGAACATTGGCCGCGTATTGTCCAACCAACCAATGGCGAGACAATAGTTGGTCAGACATTGGCCCAAAATCAGCAGACCCACGGTTCGTAAGTTCATCAATAGACCAACGGTTTGCGAATCGATATTCGACCGTCCTGACATACTGAGCGACCGAAGAAGCGACCCTAAAAGCAACGGTTGTTTTGTTCCAAAAATTAACTACAGTAATGACCGCGGAAGCAACCGCTCGGGCGACACATTTTTTTTGCCGTGTTTCGGCAATGAAGTCATTTGTTTGATTAGCAACCGAATAAACGACCGTAATAGCAACCGTCTAGAAAAGCTCATCCCGATCATCCAAAAGCTTATATCTTAAAGCTTATAAAGAAGCGACTTCACTGCCGAAATGAGGCAAAAGAATGTCGCCAGAGCGGTCGCTTCGGCGGTCGTTAGTGTAGTTAATTTTTGGTACCAAACCACCGTCGCTTTTAGGGTCGCTTCTTCGGTTGCTGTTCACGGTCGTTTGATTTGCTAGGGAATTGCTTAATAGTTACGTTCTCAATAGTTACGTTCTCAATAGTTACAACTGATCAATGATAATGTTTCGAGTGGTTATCATTCGCCAAATGCTCAAAGAATGAATATGAACGAGTAACTTTTAAAGGTGTGAATGGTTCACCATTCATACCATTCAGAGCGAATGGTTACCACTAACGCACCATTCAGCACACCATTCAGACTCAACGGTAACCATTCGAAGACCAACGATTCATTTTCATGAGGGAACTTCTAAGATCTTTGATCGGCTTTACTATAATTTAACTATTTTACCGACAGTACCGGATGTGGACAAAGACACCAACTTCGGGCACGACTTGCTTCGGAGCTGATCCAAACGGGAACTTCGAACTGCAATGCATGAGTAAGAGCACGGTCTTCAATCAATGCATTTTGACGTATTAAGTGTTCCCCTTTAAAAGTCGAGTGCGACGATTACGCGGTCCCTGATAATGTAACGCTGTGAACACTGAGTTCTGGATACATGGGGACGACGACTATTATTAGACGTTCTCGTAACGATGAGTTAACAAGTTACTGCAGTTCGTCCACTTGGAAATATGTTTACTTATCTTCTCACAGTAATCCTTCGGCATTAATGTACCTGGTAGCCGCGATGTGACGTTCCTGCGCAGAACCCCGTGCGCATGAGGGATACGTGAATAACGGGGATTCCGTGGTATTCCGGAGATGTTCATTTACTGATTATTTTTTATATCATGTTCGATACCCAACAGAAGATATTTGGAAAGTTACAAACAATTTACACCTCCAGAACCTAAGATATTAATTGATATTGTATCCGCTATATCTCGGGACGTCCGGCTTCAATTCTCGTGGTGTACATTGGCTGATTATTTTTTATATCATATTGGATACCCAACAGAAGATTCAGAACGTCTGCGGATACCGACAAATTACCGTATAATAACGACTCAATTGTAAACTTTTACTAACAACTCATAGCTTCTGCATAGCTGCCGGAGTTTCCGACTACTCATGTGTCACATTTACGCTGGAAACAAGCCGTTCTTAGAACCGGAAACTGCGACTCTCAGGGACTTTGTTTTATCTAACAAGAAATCTATGAAGCGATATCGGACCCTCCACTCGCACGGCCAGGCAAGTGTGCTGTTTCACAACAAAGACTATTCTTCCAATATCCGATCTTGATTGTAAATGACGCATCTCTTACAAATATTTATATACAAACCCACATCTATAATTATGAAAATGTTTACAGTACACGCTTCATCCTTGGGGATAAGCGTCTCGTTTGCCAGCCAATGAAACGAATCGCGTGAGAACATTTATGTAGTTTTACAACGTCATCGTTTAATTTTTCTCCTATTCTAAGATTTATTTAGAATGATTATTTTTTGTATTACATTCTGGTTTTGAATCTCATGTAGCGCAACTCTTGCCGTTAATGCTGAGCCACTCCGCTCAGTGCATGGAACTTCTGAGACCATTTATTTAAGTTCTGATACAATGTCTTGTGGAGGTATCCTTCGTCGTTTTTACAATCATCTCGTGACACGTGAGTATGTTGGTCTTCAAAGTTCAATCTATCGATGAAAAATCGTAGATGCAACAGCGGGAGGTGGTGATGACTGGGTAATGGGAGTCGGCGGAATCCCATTGAGCTATACGATCGAGTTACCCGGCGGTGAAGTTTATGGATTCAACCCTTCTCCGGTCTTTATCGAACACGTCGGTACTGAGACTTTCGAAGCGTTCAGGGTCTTCGGAGAATATGTCGCAGCCACTTACCCTTAACTTGTTACCCTTAAAAGATTCGTTAAGCTTCAGTCAACCGACAACAAAAGCTATCTAAAGGGTGATAGAAGCGGATATTCCAATACACATTAGACGACTGTATAAATTAAATCAGTGCATTATATTTTTTTTTTTTTATCAATACAGTTTCTTTATACCGGCCGTGGAAATTCACTTGGCGTTAATGGTGAAGTGTCGGACAACGGGCGGTAATGTAGTGTGACGCGGTTTTTTTGCCTCGTCACAAAAGCGAGAACCATATGGACGAGAGCGGGCTGTCATACGCTCTCACGGCGCACCGTTCCACCTTCTCGGGCAATTCCACGGGCTCAGTATAGGATAGGCGTATTATTACTAATTTAAGCGAATCATTTTCATGTACAACTGCTGCGGGGATTGAGAACTCATCGAACACAAAGGAACCATCTACCGGTTCGAGAAGGCGAAATACCGCCTGATAAGAGCGATCGGTACGAATATCATCGGGAGGCACGTCGAAACCGCAGCTTCCGATCCATATCATCAGAAGGATGTTTTTTTCCGCTTGTACCACGATACTCGTCGCCCAACGATGGAAAAGGATCCATCGACGACAACCAGCGACATTTCTATTTGGCTGTCGCCAACCCTTTTCGTCGCTGTATCTGCGATAACGCGTTAACTGAAGGCCGCTATTCGAGAAGATCTTCGCGCGCGCCGTACGAAAAGGTGTAATTGCGAGGCTGCCCTGCGAGGCGCCAGTTACCGGTACGCTGGGTCGTGGGAATTAGAGTAGGCGCAAGGGAGGGGTGGTCGCGATCGCGATCGATGAGCGACAACCATTTTTCGGGGATTCTCTCGCGAACGGTGTAGCGTGACGGTGTGAGCAGCTCACTCTCGCACTACCGTATTGGAATTCTGCGCACCCGAGCCACAAGGGATTTCCGAGCTCCCTTCTTGTCTTTCGGATTTTATTTCTCGATACCGGTAAGCCTTTCGCAACCGATCGTAAATTGAATAATTGGACCTCCTTTATCGCGGTAGTTGTTTTGATTAATTATTTATCTGATTCGCTGTAATTTGGGTGGAACTCGGTCGCGGCGTCGAGCACCGGCTCGGGCCGAATATTCTACGTTGGATATTTGTTCGTGTTAAGAAAAGGGCCGAGTGCTACGGGCTCGCGTCGCCTGTGCGTAGCTTTTCTGCGGAATTGGCCGGGAATCGCGAGGGTTTCCATTGTGTGTGATTGTGTATTTGTTAACGGCAAGACGTGCGGGTCTCTGCGCTGTTCTTTCGCGTTTGATAAAATTCGAGGCTTCGGTCGACGGCGGCAGCTGTTCGACGGGCAAACGGCGAAAGAAAAGCGAGAACGGCGAGAGTCCGTATCGCCCCGGCTTCTCCGGGTACGCCAAGATTCTTCAGTGCGACTTTGCCTGCATTTATTACCGGTAATTGAAAGAAACTCCTAATTTCGTGTGTTTCCCGCGTAGGCAGACCCTCACGTCGTCGCGCGTTCGGGTTTCGTCCGTGAGCGAGTGTCCTTCTGACCTTGCCGCGCGACAGCGGAGACACACCGCCGATCGTTTGCCGTTTCTTTTGTTACCGCGTGTATTTTGTATGTGTGAGTGTGCGAGCCGTCCGAAATTTAGTAGGGACCCAGGGACGTCGCGTTATTTATTGTATTTCTCGCCATTCTTGTATTTCGCGTAATTATCTTATATTTTGGAATTTATTGGCATTAGGCAATCCCTCTCGTCGGTGAACTGAGTAGCCGTCGGGAGTGTAGCAGGGAGACATTGTACCGGGTAGCCTTAAGGATTTTTGTTGGAAAAGAGAGCGAGAGACTTTAATTTATTTTATTTGCACTGTTTTTGGCTTGAATTAGATTTCTGTTTAATAAATGATTATTTTCGTCTCTCTCAATGTTGTGTTGAGATAATCAGTTTCGTTTTCACTCAGCTCGAATTCACCGGACCGCCCCTCTACCATTCCCCCATGGCTGCTTGTCTGGCCGGACACAACCTTATCCTTTTGCTAACATCTTTGCCGATCGGGTCGCACACCGTGTGCGGATGGCGCCCATTATTGATAAAAATAAACCGATCGAGGGACGGGGTTTTGTGACGTTTTTACCGGTACTGGAGGGTTCCGACGAATTTGCCCTCCACCCGGAAATTCCTCTCACAGTAGACTGTAATGTCGTTTTCCCCAAGAGTGCTGAATAAATTCTGCTAAAAAAATTGCGGATGAAATAGAACGGAAGTCGTTTGATTCGATCCTCCAAACACGTGATTGCGGATTTCAGCCGTAAAGCCCAATACAAGGTCTCGTAGAAAGAATAATGTTAAACCGACGCACATTGTTTTGTCGACTAATTTTTCTTAAATATTCATTTATTTATGTATTCTCTTCTTTTTTTGGTAACGGACAACATAGTGGGTCGCCGAAAACAGTCAATGTTTAATGTTCATTCGGACAGTAATACTATCCTAATTGCGAGTATCTCAAAATATTTAACACTTTTCGAAGCGCGAATGAATATTTGTTTGAACAATTGATCGTCGCTCGAGTTAATTATAATAACCCGATTATGTCAGTTTGGATAAAACTTTTTTTTTCTCCAATTCGATAGCTGCGGAGTTAATAGTATGCATAGTGTTTGGTATACTAAGGAACGAAATTGGCGTATAATGCATGAGGGCATTGAAAAGCTATATACAGACGGGCTCAATCCTTAGATCGAGGTCGATATGTCCCATTGGAGGCGTTCGTGGAGATAAATCCCTTAGGAAGGGAAGACCATTTTATTCCTATTAATATTATCGTTATCATTCGTTATTTATTATTAATTAGTAATATATTTCGTAAATGAACCATATGTATATGAAGGATACAACCGGTAGTGCGGTACGAATCTTCAATGGAGCGAAGTCCTCATTACCGAGCCGGAAGCCATTCCACTTACTGCGAGGTCAGTATAGCAGGGCGTTTTCTAAGCTTTCCTCGATTGGAATATCTGAATCATTGCTTGTCAATAGCAACGCAGTGGGGTGATACTGGATGACAAGGATGATAATCTCCCTAATGGTAGGCAAGTGTTTTACCCTCGACAGTTCGCAACATCTTAACAAGATACATTACACAATCAACCAACATAATGAGTTCGCCGAGGTTTCAGAGATCGGCCAGCTCAACAAATTCATGACCTATCCAGATTTCTACATCCGCATAAATTAACACACTACGTGACTTTATTCTACGGCCTAAAGATGGGAAGACTTTTTTTCTCTCCAATTGCACAACTATCGTACCGAATAGTATTATCATCCAGGGGGGAGCTTCCAAAGAACTCCGCCATTGAAGATCGTGCGGATTATCGTTTATGACGTCGCTACCAGTTCAGACATCTTTGGGGCTTTGGCCGGATCGTTGACAGTCGGTTATAGCCACATCCTTCGTTTAACGAAGCCAATTATTTACACGTCATTAAAAAAGATATCATTCATTCTTGCGCGCTGATCTTATTCTTGGGCGGACAGAGATCCGTTGGTCATGGTTATCACCGAGTCGCCGCTTCTGCGGGAGTTGCTGTTCACGTTGCACTGTAGGGACGAATCCTGTTGGAAAGGATTGATCATTAGCTCCTTAAAAATTGTATGCCAGACAATGCCGCAGATATATCGAAGCTTACGTTACTAAGAGCGTGGATAATGCCAGTTCGTGCAGTGTTTTCCAAGTCCATGAGATCGTCGCAGTCCTCGTGATCGGATTCATTGACACCAGCGCGTATTTTGATGGGCGACGGCAGTCCTTCGTTGTCGGTCGATTTGCCACTGTCCGGGGACGGAATGAGCTCGTGCCCATCCAAATCATCATCTTCCCCGCGATCCTCTCCATCCATGGCCTTGATTTCCTAAATGGCGCAACAAATTTACAACAAGTTACGGCATGAATGCAGTAAGGATGCATCCACGTAAAATCTTCATTTCGTCTAAATTCGATAAATTCGGGCAAGAATTGCAAACACTTCCCGATGTTATAAAAATCTGAAAAAATGCATACTTATTGTAGGCACTGAAATGACTAATTTTGAATAATAACAATTTCAAAATGTTATTAACAAATTGTTGAACAAAAAATTGTTGATCAAAATATGCGGTACCTCAACTTTTTTTTTTTATTAAAATGATTCGTTCATTTTTCGGAACACGTATGAATTTTTTCAGATTTTTATCTTTATTTTGATTTTTCTTGTTTTTTACATGGAAAAATGTGCAACAATTTTTTTTTTCAACAATTTGTTAATAACATTTTGAAATTATTATTATGCAAAATTAGTCTTTTCAGTGCCTATAATAAGTATGAATTTTTTCAGATTTTTATAACATCGGGAAGTGTTTGCAATTCTTGCCCGAATTTCTCGAATTTAGACGAAATGAACACCACTCGCTGAAGCTACCTTAAGGGAATACGTCACAGATCGTCGTTTCTTAATGGGGGGGGGGGGGGGGGTAGGGGGCATGTTGCTAGCAAAGGTTGAGGCCCAGGTATCTATTCATATACAGGTTCGAAGCTCCTTCAACTCGTAATATCTTCGAAAATCTATGGGCGCAGGTTGATTTTATTTTTTTAATGCGTAAATAATAATTTTGTAATGTTATTGTAGGAAAAAATTCTAATACAGTAGTCTGGAAATATATATTTAAAAAAAAAGAATGTTGCTTGTCACGCTGCACCGTATGCAGTTCATATTAATTGACACAATTTTAAGCTCATGTTTCTCGAAATCTATGTGGGGAAAAAATTATTAGAAATTCTTTTTAACAGTTTTATAACACTTGTGATTTTTAGTTCCAAAAGTATAAAAGTCGTTGTGTGACGTATTCCCTTAAAGGGAGATTCGTTGGGGATTTGAACACTTCCTAATGGTATAAAAATCTGAAAAATATCAACTGTATTCAAGGTACCGAGAACATCAATTTTCCATAATGATAATGTCAAAAAGTTATTAACAAATTTCTAAAAAATAAAAATTGTTCAATAAATAATCAATAAACCTTTTTCCTCGTTTCAAACGAATTTTTTGATTTTCTAGAAGCCACAGTATTTTTTTTCACAATTTTCTTAGATTTTTGAATTTTCCGTTTTGGAAACCTTTTTACGCCACAACTACGGAACTGCTTGTGCAATCGCCTCGAATCTCGTTGTGGAATCGAGATACGCAAACATATCCAAAAGTCGCGGACCCACATCGATTTTTAAACCTTTCGAAAAAAAAATTTGAAATGTAAGAAAAGTTTCGCAGTTACGGCGTAAAAAAAATTCGAAACAGAAAATTAAAAAATGTAAGGAACTGTTGAAAAAATTCATGTGACTTCTAGAAAATCAACGACTTAATTTGAAGAGAAAAAAAAGGTTTGATGATTATTTGTTGAACAATTATTTTAAAGCGATTTATTATTATGCAAAATTAATGTTCTTGGCGCCTTTACACAGTTGAATACAGTTGCATAGTATACAGTTGCACAGTGAGTTTAATACAGGTGATGTTTTTTTCAAATTTTTATACCATTAGGAAGTGTTGAAATTCTCACTGTATCTAACTTTTGGCTGGGAATGTACGTGTATTGCATCCTTAAGCTATCATGGCGCAATAAAGTTTATGCCAATGTCAATAACTATCCAAGTACCTGCAGATCGTGTATTGACTGCGATGATTCCGTGGGTTGTTGACTCGGGCTCCGCAGTGGACTCTGCGTTGATCTGAGGCTCTGCGAACGATGTCCCAACTCATATATGTTGATCATATGTGCCGCTTGTGCGTGGACCATCAGTTCCCAAGCGGAGGGAAACGAATCCTTACAGAGAACACACAGCAGCGCTGTCGTGGAGTCTTCTATAAAAAAAAATGGTAGATTTTACAAAAGCATATCACCAGTGGAAGATCCTTTCAGATACCGAACGATACATCATGCACAACAATGATATGATTTTTTAAATGGGGTGGTTTGTTTGTCTGTCGTTTTCTTTATTGCTCGGTACATACTTGGCGAGGCTTCGTTGAAGGTGTGGCATTTGCAGGTGAAACGTACTTTGCAGTAGTTTCTCTTGTGTTCGAGCAATTCACCAAGATCCGTGTATATCTCTCGGCAGTTACCACAAATGAGTATATCTGGATTGCCTGAGGAATGCCAGATGTTATTAAATTACGATCGGCAGGGCGAAACTTCGTTAGTTGCATACATACTGTAAACTTTGAGTTGAGTCAAGTCCGGAACGCTACTGTTGTTTAGGATTTGCTGAGGCTTTTGTTGCTTTGGCTGTTGCGATCGACTCGGTTGCATCAAGCGTTGCCTCTTCAATGGTGGAGCTAATCGAGGGGGAAAGGCCGTTGATGCGTAATAACTGAAACAGACGTGCAATTGATTAAACGAATCGTATTAAATAACTGTCTGTCTAGCTTTCTTTTTTTAAATGTACGAATCGAACTTCTGTTTTTATTGATGGCTCATCGCAACGCATATATGTTTGGTAAAAGTGGTAAATATGGGAAATTAAAATGTATGTAAAAAGTGCGTAATAACTGAAACAAACGTGCACTTGATAAAACGAAACCAATTGAACAGCCCGTCTAGTTTTCTGTCTTTAAATGTACGAATTGAATTTCCGTTTTTATTGATAGCTAATTGCAACAAATGGAGATCAAGTAAACGTGGTAAAGATGGGACACTAAAAAGTACATACAAAAGTGCGTAATAACTGAAACAGACGTGCAATTGATTAAACGAATCGAATTCAATAACAGTCTGTCTAGCTTTCCTTTTTTACATGTACGAATCGAATTTCCGTTTTCATTGATAGCTCGTAGCCAAAAATGCAGATTGGGTAAAAATGGTGAATATGGGCAACTAAAAAGGATGTAATAATTGAAACGAACGTGCAATTGATATCACGAATCGAATTTAATAACGGTCTGTCTAGTTTTCCTGGTTTAAATGTGCGAATCGAATTTCCGTTTTTATTGAGGGATCGTAGCAAAGAATGCAGATCGGGTGAAAGTGGTAAATGTGGGCAGCTAAGAAGTATGCAAAAAAGTGCGTAATAATTGAAACAAATGTGCACTTGATGAAACGAATAGATTTAAATAACGGTTTGCCTTATTTTTTTTTAATACACCAATTGAATTAAGATTATTATTGATAGCTCATTGAAACGAATGCAGATCGGGTGAAAGTGGTAAGTATGGCCAACTAAAAAATATGTAAAATAAAGTGCGTAATAATTGAAACAAACGCGCAATTGATGAAACGAACCGAATTAAATAACGTTTTGCCTTATCTTTTTAAATGTACGAATTGAATTAATATTATTATTGATAGCTCATCGAAACGAATGCAGGTCGGGTGAAAGTGGTAAATATGTGCCACTAAAAAATGTTGGCATCGAAATGTTTCTAGTGTATACTACATAAACACATCACGCATTGCGTCGTCACTGTAAAAGCTAAATCACCGAAACAAGACTTATTAGTTGAGTTAACGAGGCTCGTCTTGCGACGGTGGGTGGTTGCGAATACACTTGAACGTATCGGGTTAATCAGGTACGTCCGCGTCCCTGAAGATATCGCTTCGTGATCCCTGGGCTTAGAAGCAGCTGCCGCGGCACGGGACGCAGTGCAATCGGAGCCGTAACATGTTCCCTCCCCCCGGCAACCTAAGCCCGTTGACACATATTAAGTGCCCGGATTCCGGATATCCAGTTACCCGATATTATATTGGACGCTTCCACCCTCCCGGCCGCCCTTCAATGCTTTTTCCAGATAGCTTCCAACGATACTATTAATTGTTTTTCGTTGTTTTTCGTTCTTTTCCCGTTCATCGAGCTTTCTCTATAAAAAAAAGTTTTTTTACGTGATCAAAGGATTCGTCCAGCGTTGAGCCAACAAATCGGTAAAAAAAAAAAAAAAAAACGATACACCCCATCGACTTTTGCGACGCACGGATGTCGATGGTCCAACGTCGGAAGGGCACATAATCGATCTGCTGGTTTCAAGCCATCGATGTATTTATTGAAATACACCGAGCCGCTGGCGTTTCCAATCGGTTGCACTTTAATCGACTTCGTTGCATATCTTCGTTGTATATCTTCTATATTTTCTTCGGTGTTTTTTTTTTTTTTTTTTTTTAAATCACGAATGAGCTTACCTTCATCGATACGGATTTCGCAACTTACATTCGTCATTTGTTCACGGAAGACTCACCTGTCGTAGTAATAATCCCTGAAACACACAAAAGGATTCGGTTAGATCGTGCTAAATGGTTCACTGGGAAAACAATTATGTTTCATTCAACCGAATTTTGTTGATTCGAGGAAATAAAAAAGTAGCGAGTACGGGCTGCCTGTATTCGCTAAAATTGTATTGTATTTGAGACTATCGGACAATTAAGCCGTACCACGCGATACATGCTGAACACCCGCTCACGTTTTGTTTATGAAAACTAGTAGTTACACCGTGTCACGAGATGTGTACCGCGCATGGAATTTGCGGTATAATTGCACGACGAATTGCAATTATACTGTAACCCGTGACACTGGGTACAACTGTGCACGAAACGGTCCGGACAGCACGCGCTAAAATTAATTAAAATACTGTTGTACTGGACGATTTACCGGACGGGTATTCAAGTAACAATTTGAAATAAATTTTTGTAACACGTGCACAAAAAGTCTCGCTCTTCGTGCCTGTAAAGTGTGTCGAAAGTGGCGCTTTCTAGCAGAGGATGCGCAAAAAATGCTGTAGATAGCATTTTTACACGCTAGTTTGTTTTCCGCACACTTTTTTAACTCGCTAGCTACTTTTGCGCACATTTTTTTCACACTCTAGCTACTTTTGCGCACACTTTTTTAATACTCTAGTTACTTTTCGCGCTGACTTATCTGTCACTGTAGTTATTTTTCCGAACGCACTTTACTCGGCTTCGCCTTGTGCCGTTGTAGCTCTCGATCCGACTCGTGCAGCCAACTTCACAACCTTCGTCGAAAGACCGCTTTTCCGTACTAGTATCGCAAAGTGTTATTATGTCACGCGGTGGGAAAATGGCGGTTTTTTCGCACGCTTCGCGTGCGAAAAGCCCCATTTTCACACCTCGTGAAATAAAATTTTGTTCGATACTCGTGCGAAAAACGTTTTCTGAACTCGTGTGATTACAACACTCGCCTTCGGCTCGTGCTGCAAACTCACACTCGTCAGAAATAGTACATTACGACACTAGTGCGACAAAACTTTTTCTGACGAGTGTGAGTTTGCAGCACGAGCCGAAGGCGAGTGTTGCAATCACACGAGTTAAGAAAACGTTTTTCGCACGAGTATCGTACGAAATTTTATTTCACAAGGTGCGAAAGAGGAGTTTTACGCGCGCGAAGCGTGCGTAAAACTGCACTTTACGCACCGAGTGAAATAAAAGTTTTTTCGCACTCGTATCGAAATGTACTATTTTGTAACACGTGCACAAAAAGTCGCGCTCTTCGGCGCTTTCTAGCAGAGGATGCGCGAAAAATGCTGTAGATACTGTAACGAATATGTAGCTGACTATTCGTCAAGGCACACGATATTAGTTACGTTTGACAATAGACGAACGAACGGACGATCGATACAAGATCGATCGTCGTCCCTGAACGATCAAACGTGTGACGGTTCGTACTCGAGATATTTAGCCGTGATCATTGTTAATAATATCCGCCCCAAAACCAAATATGCGCGTTATTAATTCGCTCGGTCGTTACAATACTATTTTACATGCTATTTTCTTTTTCGCACACTTTTTTTTAGCTATTTTCCCGCACGCACGAAAAGCGGGAATTTTCGTGCACTTGTCACAAAATAGTAATTTATGACACTCGGTGTGAAAATGGCGGTTTTTTCGCACGCTTCGCCTGCGAAAACCCCCATTTTCACACCTTGTGAAATAAAATTTTGTTCGATACTCGTGCGAAAAACGTTTTCTGAACTCGTGTGATTGCAACACTCGCCTTCGGCTCGTGCTGCAAACTCACACTCGTCAGAAAAAGTTTTTTCGCACTCGTATCGAAATGTACTATTGCGATACTAGTACGGAAAAGCGGTCTTTGGACGAAGGTTTTGAAGTTGGCTGCACGAGCCGAATCGACAGCTACAACGGCACGAGGCGAAGCCAAGTGACGTTTGTAGCTCGAAAGGAGGCGAGTGACGTTTGTAGCTCGAGAGGAGGCGAGTGATGCCTACATCCCAACCGCCGTCGGGAGACCGCTTTTTCGTACAAGTATCGCATACTACTTTTTGTGACAAGTGCTCGAAAATTCCCGCTTTTCGTGCCTGTAAAGTGCGTGCGGGAAAATAGCTACAGTGCCAGATAAGTGTGCGCAAAAGTAGCTAGAGTGTGAAAAAAGTGTGCGAAGAAGAAACTAGCGTGTAAAATAGTATCTACAGCATTTTTGGCGCATCCTCTGCTAGAAAGCGCCACTTTCGCCACACTTTGCAGGCACGAAAAGCGGGACTTTTCGTGCACGTGTTACAAAAAGTAGTATGCGATACTTGTACGAAAAAGCGGTCTCCCGACGGCGATTGGAAAGTAGGCAGCACTCGCCTCCTCTCGAGCTACAAACGTCAGTCGGCCTCGCCTCGTGCCGTTGTAGCTGTCGATCCGGTTCGTGCAGCCAACTTTACAATCTTCGTCGAAAGACCGCTTTTCCGTAGGGGAGAGCGGGGCAAAATGGCACAGCGGGGCAAAACGGCATAATGAGACAAAAAGGAATTTTCCAAAAACTTTTGGATGATGGCGATGGTTATCCGTGGGGCAAGACGCAGTTGAAAATCCGGATGTATCGTTGGGACGAAATGGGGTATCCAAAAATCATTAGAAAATTGAGTTTTGTCCTCACTGTCCCGTTTTGCCCCACTGTCCCATTTTGCTCCGCTGTCCCCTACTAGTATCGCAAAGTACTATTTTAACATCTATCCGAATCAATGAAATCTCTTCCGTGAGTATATTTTTTGCTCTTCCGCCGTACAGTAAGTCAACCATTTTTATGCTGACCCCTCCCATACTCCTGTAACGATAACTGCATATATGAATATGATTTCATAAGTTATTTTATTTGGTCGGCAGTCTCTTCAAAAGGAAATCCTCGCTATGTTGACTCAATAGTGCTCTCATCATTCCGCAAATTATCGTTAATATCTCAGAACGAAACTAAAAATAATTCATACTGGCAAAGCTCCCTCCATGAGGAAGCTGAATGGGTAAAATGTGGGAAATGCGTCTGGTAAGTTACGAAGCAGTCCCGTTCCGTGGCTTCCATATTTTGATATTTGATGTTTGATCCTTTGCACGACGACTGGCAATTATACTGCAACCCGTGGCACTGAATACACCCGTGCGGGGGAATGTGCGGAACGCAGCTCTCTAGTATTAATTCAAACACTGTTCCACAAGACGATTTACCGGACTGGTATTCAAGTAAATTCTCAACATCTCTATGAATCAATGAAACCTCTTTCCTGAGTGTATTTTTCACCCTTCTGTCGCACAGTCAGTTAAGCATTTTTATGTTGATCTCTCCCATATGGCAAGAATATGACTTCATACACTATTTTATCTGTCCGGTCTCTTTGAACGGAAATCCTCGTTATGTTCACTGAAAAGGTGGGAAACCTTTACGCAAATTAGCTTTGATATCGCGAAAAAAAAGTTCATACTGACAAAGCTCCCACTAGGAGGAAACTGAATGGGTAAAACGTGGCAAATGCGTCTGGGAAGCTATGAAGCAGTGCCGCCCCGCAGAGTCCATATTTTGATGAGCGCTACTTTACAGGGGGTTCGCTGGAAACGTAATATTCAAACACTCTAGGGAAGTGGAGAGTGGTGTAGCGAGAGGCACGTGCTTCTTAACTAATCCGGCTATCGCTATTTCCGCTCGGATAGTGGACCGCCCGTTTCCCGCCGTTGATCCATCTAAGTAAGTTGGTAGAACGACCGCGCGACCGGAGAGCGGGGTGCTTCTAATCGGACAACGTCACTTTATCTTGACGCCTGCGAACGTTCAACGCTAACCCCTGCCATAATACAGCGAAAAAGCCGCGGGTGATGACGGAGGATATTTTGTTTCTAGGACTCTGCAAAAGTCACTTTATTCAGTCTCACAATGAGTTGCGTGAATCAGTAAAAAAAAAAAATTTTAATAAAATGCGCTTTGATGTATTTAGATTATTGGATCCTTTCGCGAAATTTCGTTCACGAACGTACCAGTCGTTTCCAGTTTTCGTCATATTTTGTCTCTTCCTTCCTGTCTGATGAGGTTTCGGTTCAGCGACCATGTTAACATCTGCAACAAGGTAAAAAGTGCGATATTTTAATAACAGATGTGACGACACACCGAAAATACGTCACTTCGGTTTGAAAGTCTCAAATTTTGACAGGAAGTGACACCATACCGAAAATATGTCACTTCCTGTTTGAAAATCTAAATTTTTTACCGGAAGTGACGTCATAACGAAAGTACGTCACTTCCGGTTTGGAAATCTCAAGTTTCGACCGAAAGTGACGTTACACCGAAAATACGTCACTTTCGGTTTGAAAGTCTCAAATTTTGACAGGAAGTGACACCATACCGAAAATATGTCACTTCGTGTTTGAAAATCTCAATTTTTTTTACCGGAAGTGACGTCATACCGAAAATACGTCACTTCCGGTTTGGGAATCTCAAGTTTCGACCGAAAGTGACGTCACACGGAAAATACGTCACTTTCGGTGTGAAAATCTCATTTATTTATAGGAAGTGACACCATACCGAAAATGTGTCACTTCCTGTTTGAAAGCCTCAATTTTTGACCGGAAGTGACGTCATATCGAAAATGCGTCGCAATTTCTCGTACGAAAAATGAGAACTTCAAACCGCAAGTGATGTACTTCCGATTTAAGATTGACGTTTTTCGGTATCGCTAAAAAAAGAAAAGAAGTTGGGGATCTCACTGAGAGGGTACGTTCGAGGAATACACAGAACAGTAAAGCCAGGATAGATACGATCTCTCCTCCTCGTATCGATGCGGGTAAAGTTGAGCCGCGTTCGTATACAACTTCGCGATGAGGAGCGAGAAAATACGATTGCCAGGATTTCGTGACTGCGGGAATATGAAGTTAGTTGGTATCTCGCAGTAGGGGCTGTGCGCATTCGGGACTCGAGTATCGATGTCACCGTCAGTCGTTGAAGGGCTCTGCGTTCTCTCTCCCATCTACCGTTGCTTCTGGTTGCCGTTCGCATTGTGAATTGTGCTTCGAACTGCTGCTACCTCCGAGCTCCTCCACAGATCTGTAACCGACACTCTCAGTAATGGAATATGACAATGCGAAGCGCATAATAATCAGCCGCTTCGCAACCCCCGTTCCCTTACCAGCCCTCCAAACTTTGTCGTTAAACAAGTATACTCTCTGTGCCTGACGGTTGAGACTGAATCGGAAACTATCCTACTCTCATCAGGTCACTGCACGATTCCCGACTCTATCCACCCTAAGCATAATGTACAGCGTGTAATACACATACACCACTATTATACAGAAATACGTCTCTCGACTCGTTGCATCGAGTGCCGTCACAGACAACGTAGGCGCTAACGTTGTTATTTAGTTCCGACCGCCAAGTGCTCTCTGTGTCTGCGGAATACAGTCGCGTTCAACGCCAATTTGAACGTAACAACTTGCGATACGACAATCGGGGCATGTTCGGAATTTTTTTTTTTTTAATTATTAACCGCGACGATATGACGCTCTGGCTTTGGGCGGTTGTTAGCATCTTTGCTCATTAGGAGCTGGTGTTGCCGTGCCGGTCTTTGTTCGCTTGCATCGCAACCACTCGCATTGAGCGACGGGAATGTGAAACGATTTCGGGATTTACTGTATAGCGCAAAGTTAATTCTCTTCAACTTATTATTCAATGTTTCAGTTAATAATTGTTACCTGCGTCCCATACCGGGCTGCTCTATCGACTCGAACTACTACTGTTCGAGAGAGAGCTGCTTCTCGTCAGGATTGTCGAGTCCTCGAGGGTGCACTGACTGTGACAATTTTAATGATAAGCTGAGAGGAGAATCTGAGAGATATTACCATAAATCTGGTAAAAACCGACAGAACTTTCACGTATATGGGAACTACGGCGACATCCTGGCAACATTCGTGTTAAACTCAACACATTCTGTTAGAAAATACGGTAATTTTCGCTATCGAAGATGTTACCCGAATATCCCGTAATTTTTGCTAGAACATAAGTTCTCACTACAAAATGTAGCAATCGGTGGCGTCGCGAACGCGAACCATTTGTTTTAGATTTGTAGATTATACTGGCTTATTATGTCTATCGAATTTGTTATGCATTGTGCACTGACTGTGACAATTTTAATGATACGCTGAGAGGAGAATCTGAGAGATATTACCATAAATCTGGTAAAAACCGACAGAACTTTCACGTATATGGGAACTACAGCGACATCCTGGCAACATTCGTGTTAAACTCAACACATTCTGTTAGAAAATACGGTAATTTTTGCTATCGAAGATGTTACCCGAATATCCCGTAATTTTTGCTAGAACATAAGTTCTCACTAGAGAATGGAGCAATCGGTGACGTCGCGATCGCGAACCATTTGTTTTAGGTTTGTAGATTATACTGGCATATTATGTCTATCAAATTTTTTTATGCATATGTGTACATACATAAACAAATTTGATCGACGAAATTCTCAGGTTTTATTCTCGATATTCTTACTTTTATCCACGAAATTCTTAGCCAGATATGCAAAATTTTGCCAACCCGCCTTTTGGAAAAAAATTACCATGCCATGTAGAGTGAACGGATGAAACCGACGGTCGGGTCAACCTCGAAGCCGCCCTCGGTACCACCATTGGTATGCGAGCTTGGCCTGATCATCTATCGAGCCTTGGATGGTAAGCCCGGCCCGATGGTGGCAGCTTATATTGGCCCGAAGGTCATTCATGATGCTCGGCCGATAATTGGTTGTCAATGTACGCCCTCTATAGATTACTTATATAGGGCGACAATAGTTTTAACGTATGCTTTTTTAATATTGTATATTGTAAAAGTTGAAATATCCCTGTCCCTTTTTTTATGCTTCCCATGTCTATATGAGATTATACACTCAGAGAAGGATCTAGGAAATATGACTATATCGTTTGAGAGATATTACCATAGTACATAGGAGTAGGGAACTAGGTCGCCACCTATGGTCGGAAGTACCGAATTTATAAGAATTTTTCGTAGATATTATGGTAAAAATTCTTGGAAAATCTTATATTTAATTTTTATATAATAATTTTTCTTAGATGATCGGTAGTTTTTACTAGATCCTTCTCTCAGCGTATATTATATGTTTGATCTTGCGAGAACTCTCAAAGCAATCATATTCAGTCTATGTATTTTATGTATTGCATAAGAATTTATGGACTACGAAGTACGGAACCCAAAAATAATAGGCATCTTTTGCGGGAGTTACAGAACGTGTCATTTCGCATCCTCTTATAATGACGTTCGGGTACACTTTCGCTTGCAAGAAATTACTTGGGTCATCGCCATCTAGCGGTGAAAGCCGCTAATTGATGGTCCAATGTTGGCGTAACATTGGGAAACCAACGTTTGGCGAATCGATATTAGCGAATCGAACATTGTCCTAAAATCGGCAGATTAATGCTTCGAGAGTTCATGCATCAACAAACCAACCGTTGGCCGGTTGACATTCGACCGAACTTTGGCCCAAAATCGGCAGATCAATGGTTGGTGAATGCGCGGTTTGTCCTCAAACGGACAAACCAACAATTGGTGAGCCAATACGCGGTCGAACATTGGCCTCAAATGAACAAACCAATGATTGGCCAACCAAAACTTGGTCGAAGATTGGGGTATTGATATCATTATGCCAACACTGGCCCGCTGATCGCCCGTTTTCATTCAATTGGCAAAACCTCCATGGGTTACGGGTTGGGCAAAAATGGCTATGGCACCTGTGAACATTTTACAAACCGCTGAGGGTGGCGCCGATGTACCATGTTGCCTGGTCGTAATTTACCATACGACTTGGTAGGATTTCCGAGAACCTTCTCCACGGTTACCACGAAATTCTTCCCTGACTTTTCCCGGTTTTGCAGATCAAAAATTTAATTTTTCCGGTCTTGATAGATCTGCGTTCAACTGAGTTTAATATATTAATAGTCATTATATATTTTATTTTACGTTATTTTTAATTGTCTTTTCCCACCCCAATTGATATCAGGGTGGGAAAGTACAATTAAAAATAACGTAAAATATAATATACAATGAATATTAATATATTAAACTCAGTTCACAATATTAAAAATCCGCAACGAAAATAATATCACGACATAGTCATATGTATGCTGTATATAGACGACAACTTTGCTGAAACGAAAAATGTCGCCGTCGTGCAGCACGGAATTAAACGAAAAACATCAGATTCAAAAAACTTGCAGGATTTGAAAAAATGCCATGACTTTTCCCTGACTTTTACAGGTCCCAACAAATCCCTTGACTTTTCCCGGTTTTCCAGGTTTTCCAGGTCCGTGGCAACCACGTTCTCTCAACGTGTGCAGTTACACGCAGTAATCAACCCTCTTCCAGCAGAAACAGTTTAATGTTCTTGCGCGGTCGTTCTTACGTCCGCGATGTTTCAATTGTTGTAGAACTATCGTCTCTTCGGCGGCACAGGCAGTTCATCTTCGATACCCCAATTATAAAGACACTAACGGGCTGTTAGTAGACCGCAGACTTCTCGCGCTCGGAGCGAAGCAATCTTAACTTTGTCTCAACTGTGCTGAGACCACAGGTTGATCATCTCGGAAGGGACGCTTCGTACTGTTACGATAGAACTTTACTTGGCAAGTTCGTTTAATCATATCGTTGAAAACCCATATTCACTTCGCCAACCTTAGACAACCTCAACATCTGCGGATTGTTGTCAGCAAACTTTAAGGGTCACGAAAATCCCTGAAACTTGCCGATCATACGATCTGGCGTTTTGTGTAATTATTAAGCGCGGGACGAAGCCATCCTTGTGTACGGCCGTAGTTGCTTCTTTTGTTTTGCCAGTGATGCGGCTTATAGCACGGCAAATTTAAGGCATGTTACCGCAACAGCCAGCACTCTGGCAAGTCGATTTAATGAAGTAACTGATCCCAGTGTTCCCGCATCCCTTTACCGTGTTACGTTGCTGCATCGGTAGTCTTACACTGTGTACTGATGAATACACCAGCTTTTGTAGGAAACTCTATCGAATGAATGGCAATATCCGTCGTCAAGCCCATTCAAGATGATATCACGGAGTTTTCGAAAGTTCCGTCGAATAATCACGAAGGGTAACTATTCCTGGTGAATTTATTATTCCATCGCCTCGCTGTAAGTGAAAGATCATTTCGTGGAAGTCCCCTTCCACGGGGCGAAGTGTCTGCGTTATTGGACGTTCGCAGTTAGGGGGGAAAATAAGAAGTTGGAGGAATCGCATGGTTTTGAAGTTGGTCGTACGGTTAAACAGTGAGTGCGCTAATGGAGCTTGAACTCCGGTGGTATGTTTAGAGTCCCGTATCGACGCTGCTGAAGATTTCTTCTTTTTGTCCAAACAAGCCGATGGCGAAGCGGCAAAGTCGAGGGGTGCTGAAAGGGATGGAGAAGCGTCGTTGAACTCGAAAGGGTGTACGGGACTCCGACTACCCCGGGGCTCCGGTATTATTTATTTTAAACCCCACTCTCCAAACAGGAGAAAAGTTAGCGCTTCATCGCTCCACAAGTCCCGACGATTCTCCTTCGTCGTACGCCGCGCTATATCCAATAGCGCCAGAACTCTGGCGGTGTTTTAGCTCGGTGATCGATCGCATTGTTATGGGCTGGACGCGAACCGCACGCTCTGACAATCGGAAATTAATCGGCCCTCTCTCGGCATGTATTCCACAGTTATACGACTCTTATGTTAGTCACTGCGATGGACTTTTGCATGACTCTTCTTTAACCAACTATAAATGCAGCAGTGGCGTCGATTGGTGGCAAAAAAGATGCGATCTGAAATTGACTGCTATATTATTTGTTGCGGTTCAATTAAATGCGCGCTCACACCCAGAAAAAAGTTTATTCCAATCAAAGAAAATTTATTAGGGACGAAGAAAAATGTTTGTTTGGTTCATAACCTAATAGAGCATTTATTAAATTCTAATGTATTTATTTGTTTGGTAGTATTATTCTTTTTATTGACGTGTTCACGACTCTATAATGCGAGTTGCCGGATAATAGCTGTGTTTTGTCTTGGTGCCAAATATATAATTTCTTTGGCGCGAATAAATATCTATTCAAAGTCGTATTTTCAACGATTCGATTTCTTTGTGTCGAATTAACATTACTTTAAAGTACACATCAATAAATAGTCACTTCGAATAAATTTTTGTACTGAAAGTAAAGGAAAGCCGTTATTTGAATCTAATAAAGATTTTGTTAAGGCAACGAAACATTTCTTTTATCTTAATAAACGTCATGTGAAGATCAAAATTTATTTGATTTTAATATAGTACATTTCGATACGAGTGCGAAAAAACTTTTTCCGACGAGTGTGAGTTTGCAGCACGAGCCGAAGGCGAGTGTTGCAATCACACGAGTTCAGAAAACGTTTTTCGCACGAGTATCCAACAAAATTTTATTTCACAAGGTGTGAAAATGGGGGTTTTCGCACTACGAAAAAACCGCCATCTTCACACCAAGTGACATAAAATCTTTTTTCTGGGTGCACGCCACGAAAAAAGTTGCTGTATTCATTAGAGACCGCGGTATTTCGCATACCCTTAATTTTCATTCAACACTTCCTTCCACGGCTGATGGAGATAGTACGTATCACACCAGCATACGTAATTTTTGGTATATATTCCGTGAGTCTGGCCGTCTGGTTCCGAAACTTTGTTAACGTTGCAGCTTTCCATCTCCTTTCTTTATGTCATCAACTTTGTTGGCGCGGAGGCGGTATAGTGCCTCACCGGTGGAGGAAGCGAGATATTCAGCGGTGAGTTCGTACCAGACAGTTCAACGCTATTCCTGATTCCAACGAGCTGGTGCGCACGCATGCACCCTCAGATTCGAGCACGACATCTCGTTTTAATGGTTTTTTGAACTACTCCCGCATGCACTCCTTCCGTACAAACGACGGGCCTTCTATTTACAACCTTAGTCAAAGTTTCCCGGTGAAATTAGTTTCAAAGTACAATACAGCGTATGTCTCGTGATAAAGTCCTGTAAAGGAAACCTCGGGGAGAAAAAAAATCGTTATTTACGATCGTACATGAAATAAGAAAAATAAATTTCATAATCAGGTTGGCCGGATTCTTTTTGACGTCGATGTGTTTTACGGGATTGGCTGTACGGACGTTCAATTTAGAAGTTCGTACTTATTTCGCCACACTGTGTGTACGCAAAGAGTCAAATACCACTTCGAACCTTTTGCCTCAATGCCTCACCATGGAAAATAGCCACGTTACGGTCTATTGAAAAACCAACGATTCGTACACAGACGCCGTTGGCCTTCCCATCTTCCATGGTCAGCGGCCACAATTCACCAGCTCTATTTCGCAAGGAAGTCGTTTTGAGAGGCATGCCCGCTCGCACAGTCGGCGAAGTGCATTGATCATTCGCCTTTGCAACGGAGCTTCAAGTTCAAGTAATAGCTCCCTTTCATCGACGTTTCTCCCCGCTTCCTAGAACGCGTTTGACCGTTCGATAGAGGTAACAACCCAAAGTGAACGAAATCCTAGTCTCGAGGTAACGCCGACTCCATGCGTTCTTGCTCTTTTTTTCATACTGCTTTTGCCGAGATTGCAAAATGCATGCGGTAAATAGAGTGATTGGATAGATGCACCATAAATCGGTTGCAAGTTTGCATGGCTGTTGGAGATCTGAAGAACAGTGCGATAGTGTCAATATTCGAAGTTCTATAATTGTTGCAAAAAATTGTAGGACCTTATTGTGCATTGAAAACTGAGTAATTATTCTCTTTGCCAAAACTTTGTATAGTGTCTACTTTTCTCGATACGACCGGTTCAAGTTTCCCGCCATTGAGACCTGCGCTATAGATCTTCGACCGCGTGCGCAGTCCAACGAGCGGTCTCGTATGGCTCGAAGCTCTGTTCGTGTATAATGGATTTTGCAATTTAGAGAACAAATTCCAAATGCCCAGATAGCATCCCTAGCAAGTTGATGGACCGCAAACGGACCGAAAAACGTACACGTCCGTTGAGGAACAAAACGGACCGTAAAAAACGATAAAACGGACTGTACATTTTTTGTTGGCATTTGGTCCTTTTTCTATTGTGGAAACCGAAAACGGACCGAACGTTCTTTTTAGAAAAATTTGCTTTGGTCCGTTTTCGGTTCCCGCAACCGAAAAAGGATCGATCCAAACGTACGGTCCATTTTACCGTTTTTGTCGTCCGTTTCGTTCCCCAACGGACGTGTCCGTTTTTCGGTCCCTTTTTTTAGTTTATTCCCTAAAAGCAGCCGTCCGTCAACTTGCTAGGGATTTTGCCAACAATGCCAACAACCGACCAGCAAATGGGCAGCATATGTCCGCACGTAATGGCGGCAAAATTGTGGCATCTGCGTCCGCATTTGCCTATGTTTTTTCCAGCATACAATGCCGAAAATTCTTAGGAGCATATTGTCAGCAAGTTGTCAGCAAGGCTTCCTGGTGTTTTTCGACTCACTGAGAAGATTAATTTGCTTGAGTCACCGTTATTTTGCGTGAAATCTTAGAAGCTATTAGACAAACAAACTCTTAAGGCCTTACATACGCGAAAAGTTTCAAAATTTTTCATTTTTTTGCTTCCTCATGGAGGAAGCTTTGTTGTCGTGAAAAAATTTTTTTTCGAGATTTTAGTGTCACAGTACTTAAAATAGACTGAAACGTCGAGAAATGTGATTTTTAGCTGGCGTCCGGACGTGTGTGTGTGTGTGTGTGTGTGTGTGTGTGTGTGTGTGTGTGTGTGTGTGTGTGCGTGCGTGCGTGCGTGCGTGCGTGCGTGCGTGCGTGCGTGCGTGCGTGCGTGCGTGCGTGCGTGCGTGCGTGCGTGCGTGCGTGCGTGCGTGCGTGCGTGCGTGTGTGTGTGTGTGTGTGTGTGTGTGTGTGTGTGTGTGTGTGTGTGTGTGTGTGTGTGTGTGTGTGTGTGTGTGTGTGTGTGTGTGTGTGTGTGTGTGTGTGCGTGCGTGTGTGTGTGTGTGTGTGTGTATGTGTGTGACAGACTTGCGTCGTTTAAAACGAGTATAACTCGGAAACGGTTCGAGATAGCCAGTTGAAATTTGGTAAACTAGTAGAGTGGTCACGTCTCTTCCCCCGGTACAATTGTCATGATGATTGAGGCCTGTTTCGAGATTTTATGCGATTTTGAAATTTTTGAAAAAAGGTCGTGGTAGCTCTAATTTGCGTAAATTTTGAACGACCGTCCTGAAATTGCACATAAATATAATACTATGACCAAAGATCTGTGGTATTGAATTTGGCCGAAATCTATCGAAGCAGTCAGATTTTATGGAATTTTGATTTTTTTGAAAAATTTCTAAAAACAGTCTAATTCGAGTAAACATGAAGGTATCGAGCTCAAATTGGGCACGGGAATGGACTAACACTGTACAATGTTTCATATTAAATTTGCCGAAAATGGATCGAACCGTTTAAATTTTCTGGGATTTTGACATTTTTGAATTTTTTCAAAAGTTGTATTTTTTGTCCGACACGAGTTTATGTATCAAGTGTCGTCTCAGGAGTAAAATAATTTGGAGACTTGTCATCGGTGGGGGAAAAATACATTGGACGTGGCCACAAAACGGTGAATATTGGATAATTGACTTAATAATTAAAAAAATATATTGTTCCAAAACCCTGTATTTTCGTTAATTAAAATAGGTGCACGGATGTAACAAAGCGAAGACATCGGTGTATTTTTTCGCGCTGAACCTGAATCGACCAGTCGTTTTGCATAAAAGGCAAACACGACGTTGACGTTAAAACAAGTTGAAAATTAAATTTTTCATATCGCTTCCTCATAAAAGTTGAAAATTGAAATTTTCATGTGGCGTCCTCATAAAAGTTGAAAATTGAAATTTTCATATGGCTTCCTCATAAAAGTTGAAAATTGAAATTTTCATATGGCTTCCTCATATAAGTTGCAAATTGAAATTTTCATGTGGCTTTCTCATAAAAGCTGCAAATTGAAATTTTCATATGGCCTTCTCATAATGTTCCTTTATTTGCGAAGCTTCCTCTATGAGGAAGCCAACAATACAGAAAATGCTTCCTCATAGAAGAATCTTCGCAAATAAAGGAACATTATGAGAAGGCCATATGAAAATTTCAATTTGCAACTTATATGAGGAAGCCACATGAAAATTTCAATTTTCAACTTTTATGAGGAAGCCATATGAAAATTTCAATTTTCAACTTTTATGAGGAAGCCATATGAAAATTTCAATTTTCAACTTTTTAAATTTTTGATTCCATTAGCCTGAACGGTTAGGAATATTTTAACCTTTACAGAATTGAAAAATTCCAAAAATTGTTAAAGTTACAGCATTTGGAGCGTAAAAACTTCTATTTTCTTGGAAGCAGACAGGTAGCGGCGGTAACCGGCCGCGGTATACGGAGACAGGTGTCCGAGATCGGCAACTTCAACGACGTTTTTCCACGATGCACTTTTTTGAACCTTGTGAAAGTTCTAACTTTTGAACGAAGGTTCAGATCGCTTTAAAACGTTTACAACATATTCTTAGTATCATCACCTATCGTGCGATCCACAGTAATAAACATTTCAATGACACAAAAAAAAAAAAAAAGATAAAAAATAAAATACCGACAGAAAATTGAGTAAACATTTTTTTAAGTTCCGTATTTTGATTATAATAATATTTTTGGTTCACACTGAAGATACATTCATTATGCAATTATAAATATGTTCATTTTTTTTCACACACCCACATCGATGCCGAGAACTTTCACCATCAACGCCCGCAAAAAAAAAAAAACATTGCTTTATTATGTAATATCTCCACCATTTGTTAATATCTCTAATTTTTTTTACATATACTTAACCATGTGCACAAATGATCTGTAAAAAAAATGTTGTCAATATATACGTCATTTTTTTTTAACCGCGTCTAGAAAAGTACCTTCGAAAAGCGGCGAAATCGCGTATATAAGGCTTTAAGTAACTCATTATCGTGTAACGTTATTCATTACCAACCCATTATCGAGCTCATTCAGCGCATGAAAAAATAAGCTTTCATTAGCGTTACCAATAACACGGATTGAGGAAATGTGTAATCAGAAGTTGTCTTCCGATAAGGAGGAATTTTGATCTCTTTCACGGCTGCTAAGAATAACAAATGAGCGTACAGCAAACGTTGTTGGATTTTTGCTACCAATGTGCTGCAATCTCGTGCTAGAAACTATTGTTGCAATATAACTGGCAAGCAAACAGCAAAGCTTGATGGCAAGCAATTGCCCTTCCTTGCCTGTGCTACGGTTAGCTATTGGGTGAATGTTCAATTGTTTAGTTTTCAATGTGAATTTCCGGGCATTATGCACACATTTCATATCGAAATTGCATGGACAGTTAAACATTTGTATGTATTCTCGATTATCAAGTATCGAGCCCACAAACTGGCGTCCGATCTTCGGATGGAAAATCCAAGCAACATATGTAAGACATATGTAAAATCTGATAAGATATTCCGAGTGTAATCCATTTTTGCTTCTACTTTTACGTGATTGTGCATATGTGCAGGAGACCCGAAAAGATGTAGTATAGTCAGAAATCTCGGTCTCCGGTGACCGGCTCGGTCACGCCTGGCACTTCCCCCCGCCAGGAAGGTACCAGAAACTAATTTAAGTTCGAGAATCACTTTGGGTATTTCGATTTATTCAGATACCTTGGCGTATTTCCCACGAGATTTTCTCTCGGCCTCCCTCACGTGCCACGGTCACGTCTCGCGACATATCGTACTGTGCACATGTTTACCTGGACCCTCGATATGTGTTGCTGAAAACTCCGGAACCATTTCGGAAATAACTACTAAAGGGTGTGAAGCATTAAAAGTGAAAGATCATTTCTTCGTTAAACATCGAGGGGCTTCGATCTTCAAACTGTTTTCAACAAGATAACTTGAATCGTCAAGTATCTCACGGTTTGCAGCTGGGAGTTATGTTACCCTTCGTAAGTCATTAAGTCTTTCCCTAGCAAGTTGATGGACGGCTGTTTTTAGGGAAAAAACTAAATAAACGGACACGTCTGTTGGGGAACGAAACGGACCGCAAAAATGGTAAAACGGACCGTACGTTTTTGAATTGGTCCTTTTTCGGTTGCGGAAACCGAGGAAGGACCAAACGTTTTTTATTAGAATGTTTGGCTAAGTTAAAAAAAAAAGATTTGTTTTGCTTTTAATTCTATATGTAATGAAAGGACAGAATAAAAATATGATCTTGGTCCTTTTTCGATTGCGGGAACCGAAAACGGACCAAAGCAAATTTTTACCAAAAAAAAATGTTTACCAAAAAAAAATAGTCGGTCAGTTTTCGATTTCCGCAACCGAAAAAAGACCAAATGCCAACACAAAATGTACAGTCCGTTTTGTCGTTTTTTACGGTCCTTTTCGTTCCCCAACGGACGTGTCCGTTTTTCGGTCTGTTTGCGGTCCGTCAACTTGCTAGGGTTGACAGTTACGGACCACTACGCACAGTAGCAGCGATTATTTGCAACGATCAAACTTAAATGGATACTTCATAATTTGATGATTTATGGGTACACTTTTTTTTTTATCGTATACTTAACAAAGATACGAATCATAAAGTTTTCAGTACAGCATTCCATTTTGCTTACTTCTTTATTGGGTAAATATTGTATTAGGAGACATTGCAGTTTGGACTTGAGCACGAAATACTGAACCGCGCAATAAAGCCTTCTGAGGACAAATTTCAATTCAACGTTTTCCCTATTGTGTGAAATATATTTAGGATAACTAAAAAAAAGAAAAGGTCCTCGTGACGCGTCTTACGAAAACCGTACTCTATATGAAATGACGAAAGCATTAAACACATAATTAATGCATTAAAAATATTAATAAATAAAAAGCGAGAAAAAGCATAGTGGTGGACGACGAGTCGTTGCCAGGTATGGCACTTGCCGTGAAGGAGATTTTTAATTAGCCAGGTAATTTCAGAAAGCCTACGCTGCTGCTTTCTCGCGTCCCTTTCTTTTTGCCACTCGGCAGCGGGTAGGTTTGTTCAGAGGATTGCTGTAGTTGTCTGAATGCCCGCTAAAGGGTGGTTCTCAAGCTCTCAACCGCAGGAAAGCACCCACTTTCATGCTGCAATGTTTACTGGTTAATTCAGTACAACTACACTCGGGAAAGGCGGAACCCTGACCCTCTCTGCTAAATTCAAATATAGGCTCGCTACTCAGCCTCGACCGTCTGAAAAAAACGATGCCGTTTTTTTTTTCTCAGAAAATCTATACGAGACAATTTCAGTTGGACTAATCTTTTCAATAGCGTACTTTGCAGTAACGACGTCTGTCTGACCTGGCAAGGGATGCGGAGTTCAAGCCAAAACGTTCGCAATTTTCGTTTATCGCCTTAGATGTGTTGTATTCTCAGTTTAATGTAAACCGAAATACTCGTAGACAACCTTCAACCACGCAAAAACACGCGTCGGATGCTAGTAAATATTTACGCGAAGGCTCACGGGAACATAGGGGAGAGCGGAGCAAAATGGCATAGCGGGGCAAAACGGGACAACGAGACAAAACGCAATTTTCCAATAACTTTTGGATGGTGGCAATGGTGCACTGAGAAAAAAATTAGTTGGGTTAACCAAAAGACGCGGTGACATACGTTCAAAGCTGTTATTGGTTTGATACAAATAAAGCATTGTTTTGTTAAACAATTATTTGCTTAAATTTATCCAAAATTTGTCGATTGAATCAAACATATTTGTTGTACCAACAAAATACACCTTTGAACGTA
The DNA here is from genome assembly GCA_917499995.1 of Ichneumon xanthorius. Classification (NCBI taxonomy): domain Eukaryota; kingdom Metazoa; phylum Arthropoda; class Insecta; order Hymenoptera; family Ichneumonidae; genus Ichneumon; species Ichneumon xanthorius. Next base: position 2,942,673 of record OU824205.1, read on the forward strand.
TGTCACCGCGCATTTGCTTAATCCAACCATTTATTTTTCTCGGTGTGGTGCGTGAGGAAAAACGACATTGAAAAACCGGATGTATGGTTGGGACAAAATGGGGCATCTAAAAATCTTTGAAAAATTGAGTTTTGCCCTCACTGTCCCGTTTTGCCCCACTGCCCCATTTTGCCCCGCTCTCCCCTATGCTGCAGGAAAACAAACAGACATTCCGAAGCCGACTGTTCGAGAGCTATTGTAATGGTCATCGGTGGTTCGATAATAAACGTGTCGGAGTGGTTACAGTTCTGCCTCGGTGAGCCCAAGTACGTTCTAACCTGCACACAACTTTTTTATTTCCCTCGTCACAATCGGTCCGTAGACATATAGCCGTTGTTAATAGATCAATGGCGTTTGCCCATCAGACAATGGGTTTCCCGTCATTGTCAATGATGTAGCATGAAGGGACAATCACCATTCAGTTGCAGGAGAATGTCAATGGCTGAGAGACTGTTTGTACTGAGGTTAACCGTTAGTCTCAATGGATGCTTCCCAGAAAGCATAGGACAACCTGCAATTGCCTTAGATCAAGGGTCAGGGATGTTCAGTTTTCTAAGAACCAAAAAAAAAAAACAGTTTATGTCTGCCTTCCTGCAGACATTTTCATGATAAAATTCAGAATAGGTGTTGTAAAAGTTATGCAATTCACGTGACCGCACGGAGGACCCGTTGGTCGATGCGTGGCTCCTGTCAAAGCTTGGTTTAGTGTCGTCCGATTGGTTCACATTCCGTTGAACGAGACCGGGCGAATCCGGAGATAAAAAAATATCCATTCGATTTTCAAGCGATATTGGTTTGCATGTTACTCCGTAACCAACCGACAAACATTTCCATATTCGTGCTTCTCAAATTGCAGAATTTTATAGTACGGGTCGGTCAGTACTCGGGGATGTTTACCTTTCGACACGGACAACCAATCGGTCCACGCACGAGATTTCTTCGAAGCAACATTTCGCGGTGTTCGATCGTTCACACGTGGTGGAACGACTTAACAATCGGAAGAAGCAATTCACGAATTAAGGTAAATGTCCCCATTCCCGACCATGCTCTCTTTACCGACCATTTCGGCGTATAACGTCATTTACGAGGCAGCCAATGAACAAAAACGTTTATTAGTGGTCTAGAAATATTCAGGAATTTGTGTAGTGTGAAAGGATTGTAAATGGCAGAGTAAGTGTAATAATTAGTACATAATATTATCGCTTGTCTTACCGCACGTCACGACTCGAGCGGTTTCTTAGAAGTAAGGTTAAGGATTGTCGATCGCGTAAATAGTAAATATCTCGGTAAAAATCCGTTTTTAACGAATAATTCGAGCGTTAAATGGTTCGTTGTAGTTCGGTTTACATATTCCGAACAGTCGGATAAACTTTTTTTTTTATTCACGCCTGTCCCCTCTACCGGACGTGTAAACGTCAGTTCATTTTCATTTGTCACATAACCAATAAAAATGTAATAAATTTTCATTTGCTAAAACGTTTAGGCTGAGTGTGTACACAATGCTGTAGATTTTAAGTTCGAAGTCTCGATTTATATTTATTTTTCCTTTGCAACTTCTGTCATTCATGCTGTAAAAAAAGGTGATCGGTAATGGGGGCCATGCCCGGTCGGAATTGGACAAGCTGGTCGGTAGATGGCATATGCATTAGTGCGGCTTTATTACTCTTTATCTAGGAAAATACTTGACGAAATGGATTGAGTCTACGATTTTTGGAAAGTGTACGGTTAAAGCTATCGATTGATGTAAAAATCATCCTCGAATTAACTTTTGTCACGTTTGACAACGCCATTCTTTTCCCCGGTCGGCCTTATACCCTTACGGAACTGAGGTGACCGTCGGCAGACTTCAATAGATTAATTCACAATGTTCAAAATTGTAACTTGCTATAGACTCGTAGACAACCTTTATTTTGGTGTCGTTTTTCTGTAAACCTTGCAACCATCGTTGTATAGTCTATTTATTTGATTTTTAATTGCATGGGGATTACTCGAGTTCATCAAAACAGAGTTGAATAAGGGAATAATACGTCACAAAACGATTTTTCTACTTTTGGAACTAAAAATCACAAATGTTATAAAGCAATGAAAAAGGTTTTTTATAAGAATTTTTTATAATTTTTTCCCCACATGGATTCCGAAATACGTGACCTTAAAATTGTGTCAATTAGCATCAGCTGCATATGGTGCGGCGTGAAAAGCAACATTCTTTTTAAAAAAATCTATATTTCAGACTATTGTATTCAATTTTTTTTTCTAAACTAACATTAGAACATTATTAGGGATGCAGTAAAAAAATAAAATCGAGCTGCGCCCATAGATTTTTGAAGATATTACGCGTTGAAAGGGCTTCGAACCTGTATTTGAATAGGCCTCAACCATTGCTAGCAGCATGCCCCCCACCACCCCCCACCATTAAGAAACGGCGATCTGTGACGTATTCCCTTAAAGGTTAAAAGTTTGAACAAAGCGATCAGTCTCATTTCAGTATACCCGGAGTCTCGTCATAGTCATTGCAACTCGTGAATGCATGTGTAGTCAACCCTAGTGCGACTGCGACTACGATGCAACCCCGAATCCGTGGTTCCACCAGTTCCACTAGGGTAGTGGTCGGGAATGGGGACATTTACCTTATGTCTTACAAGCAAATATGGCTTTCGATTATATTTTTACTCCCGAAACATTCTATTGTAACTTTGGCCTAGAGATTACTCTATTCGGTTACTTGACTGTGAATCCATGCGTATTTCGGACTGAAACAAAGCATTCCCAGTTCGCGTGTAACATAGCGGAAGGGACGATCGTTCAGCGGAGCTTCCTATTTCGCGTTTCGAATGGGATTCTCCGTCTATGACCCTTTTGCACTCTAGGTTGGGCGCTACCAGCCTGTGTGACGTATATGACATTGTACGACCTTGCGACCTCATACCGTACGGTCATAATCATTTCATACACAATAGTCGAGGCGATGCAGCTAGGGGCCTGGGGTTATGCAAGAGTAATGGCTGCAATTTGTACCTACAACCACGCGATCCGACGTGTTATGCGTGATTCACAAACTTACACGTACTACCGGGTAACCTACCATGGGCCATATACGTCTATGTTCAGGTGCATTGTGCGTGAACGCACGGGTGTGCAAACTCGGGAGTATCTGTTGAGGGGAAATGCGCGCATCCCGACGCGTTGTTCCTGGCACCGCACGTTAGTTATGCCAGATTCACAGGTATTCGTTGGCTACAGCTCGAAACGTGTTGCAGTCCGAGCAATCTTTTGGCTCCGGTTTCATCCCTCTCGCACGAACAAACATTTCAAACTGCTTACTCCTATCCTGTGCCGCGGTAACTTTGATGTATCAATGGATTTCAATGTTCCGCTTCGGTTCTCCACACCTCTGTCTATCCCACGGCCTTTCCCGATGTTCAGTCTATCTCTGCAATTATGCACGCTCTATGAACTCGACGAAAGCACAAATACGTCTGCGATCGTAAGCAGCGAATCGAATATGCAAGAGGAATCAGCACGTAAAAAACATTGATGACCGAAACGCTGTTGTTGCTTCCGGTCAACAAAGAAGGACAAAGGTTCGTATGAAGACGGTGAGCGATTTTGACTTTAGGTTTTAAGTTCGTTGAACTTCGGACTAGAGAAAAAACCATCGATATGATTTCTAGTAGTGGTAATGCGTATTCATTAGCAACATGTTACATTGGTTATCGATCTTTCAAGTGTGTACGTGGTGGCCGCGATCAAGGAAAACCGGGAAAAGTCCGGGAATTTCAAAATTGGTCATCGAAAAAGTAAATTGTCGCTGAACCTTCTATAAATAAATAAGAACTAAATAAAAGGGAGCCTAAAAAAAAAGATTGGGCACATTTTGAAGAAAAAGAATAGAATTAAATGTTAATATAATAATTAGGCATTTTCATTTGCATCATTAATTTTTTTGATTATAAGTCATTAAAAGTTTGGTCAGGGAACATTTTTAATTGGTTAGTGAAAAGTCAGGGAAAAGTCAGGGAAAAGTCAGGGAAAAGTCAGGGAAAAGTCAGGGAAAAGTCAGGGAAAAGTCAGGGAAAAGTCAGGGAAAAGTCAGGGAAAAGTCAGGGAAAAGTCAGGGAAAAGTCAGGGAAAAGTCAGGGAAAAGTCAGGGAAAAGTCAGGGAAAAGTCAGGAAAAAGTCAGGGAAAAGTCAGGGCAAAGTCAGGAAAAAGTCAGGGAAAAGTCAGGGCAAAGTCAGGGAAAAGTTAGAGAAAAGTCAGGGAAAAGTTAGAGAAAAGTCAGGGAAAAGCGAGGGAATTTTTTTCCGGGGAAAAATGGCCACCATGGTGTAATAAATGTCTTGATGAGTACATGAACGTATGGTAACAATATCTGCTAAGGAGCCATCGACCTTGGCCCTTCAGCTCGAGAATTTCTTTGGTTTTCTTCGTACATTCTTTGGAGGGTTTCATGTATGGTGTGTCTAGGGTATTTACACGTAGTGGTGATGTGGGGTGGTCGTTGGATGCACAGTGGTTCAATGAATTCTAGGTTTTCACTTGCAAATCGCTGGGTGAGATCTTTCAGTCGATTTGTAATTGGTATTATTCTGGTTTTTCGTATAGAAAAGAGTTACGTGGGTTGAAGAGAGGGTTTGCCGGGTTACGTATGCGTGTGAGGCGCGCAAGTGCGCTTGTTTCGGCGGTTCTTGTTTTGCGTAGGGTTGTTTCTTGGCAGTTTAAGAATATAAGGTGGCCGTACTCAATAATTGGGCGACATATATATTTATAAATTTGTGAGACGTGTTGAATTGGATGTCTTAGTTTTTACATGTGATGCTTCTTAGGTGTGAAGCTCTGGAAGCTGTTTTGATTTTACATTGTCGCAGGTGGAAGTTGAAGTTGCGTTGTTGGTCGATACAGATTCCAAGATATTTTCGATAGATTCCAAGAAATAGCTCGTCGGTGCTATTTCGACGTTATACATGTTGATTTTCGGAGAGATTAGGTTGATTCTATGGTTATGATTTCTATTCACTGATATATCATAGAATGGGGGAAGCTTCCATAAAAATTTATATTTCAAAGTTCTCTGTTTCATCCTCATTATACGACTTTTTGATAAATAGTCTTGTTCGTAAGTGACTTTGATGTCCTTTTTTACAGCCCGAAGTTAAAATGGGGAGTTAATATTGGGTGCCTGTAAATCAAGATAGTTAGGAACAATTTCAAGAATTTGATGAAAATAAAGAAACCAGGAGCAGGCTAAGGCGTAAGCTTATAAGTTTGAAGTTACGACTACGATCTTAAGATTCAACACCGGATAAAACTTTGGATTTAAAATCCTGAATTATCAGGTCGGCAGGTGTGCGAATGAAGAAAGCGTTTCTCGAGGGTGGAGGTTTTGCAGGGAGAGCATGAAGCAATAATTAATTCGACCAGTCAATAATTGGCTGTCCATGGAGCAGCAGACCTAGCCCGGTTGGGAGGGCGGTAGGGCATGGCGGCAGCAGCAGTAGAAGTGAGAAAACAATTACTGTACTTGATTGCTAACGGCAGGGTTCCTCACCACTCGACGCAATTTATCGATCGTTTAATTAAATTGCCTGCTTGCCTCGGTACCAATGTTATACCCGCGACCTCCTGCATTCCTATCCTTTTCGACGCCCACCCGTGGCTCTTGTAATTCACGAAACAACAACTTGTTATCCACCTATCAACGGAGTTCATTTTCGGATAGAGCTTCGATGTTGTAGGCATCGGGGCAAATTGCTTCCATGATCGAGTCTCATCTCGTCCCCCATTCCTCGTTTGCGAGTAATAGGCTTTTTAAAGCCTTGAAGTTTATTTGCGTCGATGTTTCATCCTCACCGTAGTCTACCGAAGATCTGGTATTCGAGCTCTCACATTAAATAAATGTAATTTTCAATATGCGAAACAACAAACGCTTCGGGCTTGGTCTGATAAAAAGCGGCTTGGGGAATTACATCTATGTTTGATTTTGTTTTATTCTTCATAGCGCGTTGCATAATTACAAGGCATCAAACGCCCGACCTAACCAAAGTAGCGGTGCCTTTGACAGGGGCGGAAAACAACGATACCCAATTTGCGATCATAGCGTCATGAATAAATTATTATCGACACCCGGGTATCCCTTAATTGGGGCCACACCGACGCTGTATCGTCGCTTTTCATTATCATGTTTTGTCATGCATCCCGATGGATGTCGCGAAAAAGAAAGATGTCGAATCGAAGCCAAAATGGTTGCGAACGACAATTCGCATATGAAAAGGTGAGTCGACTCCGTGCCGTTGCACGTCGCATGTTCTGTCGACAGACTATCAGTTGGAAACTCTGTTACCAATAGTTTGAGAAAGCTAAGATATTAAACAAAGTAGGTAGCTCGCCGGTCCTGTTGGAAATACCGAGAGAACTCGCTCGTTCCTCGCGTCCCGTCATTTCCTTCTCATAATCCCGAGTGGCATGAGAACTGTGCTGAAGCTTGAACCGGGAAACTTTAGTGCAGTCGCCGAGTCCGCAGCTCGGCCCTCCCCCCCCCCCCCCCCCCCTCACGAACTTTGAAACAGCTTTTTACCGATAAGGACCTTCGAACAAGAGTCGAGCTCACTTCTACAGGCTATGTTGAGTTTTCCGCTACGAATTTTCTTACTCTATTAATTGAGTCCGCGTTTAAGATGTTTGCAGAAGACTGCCAATTACTCACACCCATTTACCATATTTGTTTCCAATGTGTCTTTGATATTTAATTGCAGGAAAATTTAAGTCAAAATCTAAATTTGTGTAACTCTCGCACAAAGGGTGTGTTCGACGATGCCTCCAGTCAATATTTTTTTATTGGCTCCGATTCAACTAACTCACCAACTAATTCAACCAACAACACCAAAGGTACTCGGAGTTGTTGCAATTCAAAGATGTCCTCATTCCTTCCGAAAATGGATCTTGATTCGCTTTCTAGTATTTGATTATTTTCATTCGCAACATTAAAAGTGTCATATTTTAATGTTGGATCGATGGTCGGGCATTTGAAACAGCTTTTTACCGATAAGGACCGTCGAACAAGAGTCGAGCTCACTTCTACAGGCTATGTTGAGTTTTCCGCTACGAATTTTTTTATTTTATTAATTGAGTCAGCGTTTAAGATGTTTGCAGAAGACTGCAAATTACTCACACCTATTTACCATATTTGTTTCCAATGTGTCTTTGATATTTAATTGCAGGAAAATTTAAGTTAAAATCTAAGTTTGTGTAACTCTCGCACAAAGGAGTCTTCGACGATGCCTCCAGCCAATATTTTTTTATTGCCTCCGATTCAACTAACTCACCAACTAATTCAACCAACAACACCAAAGGTACTCGGAGTTGTTGCAATTCAAAGATGTCCTCATTCCTTCCGAAAATGGATCTTGATTCGCTTTCTAGTATTTGATTATTTTCATTCGCAACATTAAAAGTGTCATATTTTAATGTTGGATCGATGGGTCGGGCATTTCACTTGGGGGCCTGCGATATGCCAAGGGAACGCAAGGATACGCGAACGCATAATTAAAAACAAAATGCAACGGAGATATAATAATTTGCTAAAATTGAATATGTTCATATTTGAAACTTTATAATTAATAGTAGCATCGTGCTTCGTGCTTCGCGCTTCGTTTCTACAATTCGCAGGAATTATTCGTCACAGTTTGTTCGTGTGTCGAAAGCGAGCAGAGGCGGAAATTCTGCGGGTATAGGGAAAGGCTAAGGGGGTAGCAAAAATAACATTCCACACAGCTCTTGAGTAACGACGGTCAACAATATTTCACAACGCGCCACAATCTCAAACTTAAATCCTTGAACCGCATCTAATTACCGACATGACAATGCTCGTCTGTCGGTGCCCGGATACGAGGTTACTAATTAGAAAATATTAATTAATTGCTTCGCGAAGAGTTTAATCATCTAATTAACCCGCTTTGAAACTACCTGCCGCGAGGAGCAAGAGCCATCGTGGCACACCGCCGCCAGTTTCCCTTTACCTACACCCTTATTCGCCGCTGTATCTCCTACATATACATGTCTAATCCGGATATTACCTGCTGCATATACGTGGAAACGTCAATCAGTCGGGAAAAAATATTCAAGGATATGTTATTAAGTCGGACGAGTTAATGCAATTTTGATAATTGATCTTACAACTCTGTACGAAGAGAAAGAGCTGTCGATGTATGACTATTTAATATAGAAAAAAAAATGAACGACGATAATCTTGCAAAGATAGACATGCGTAAATATTGGACAAGGTATATATATAAAAAAAAATGCTGACACGAAATCCATATTATTACCAATCGATCTAATTATGAGTGGAAGCCCATTTTGCCAAATGATGTTATAAGAATCTATCGATGCAGGCGATAGTTTGTGGTTCCATCTAGGTGAAGATGTTTGAGTTTTCCGACCATTCGGTTCTTCTAAGCAACAGGCCTTTAATATAATTTTTGCCCGCCTACGCTAAAACGTCCACATTCCATGCCTGCAACGGGGGCGGAAAGTTGTCGATTCTTGACCAGCGGGCCAAAAAGAAACGCAGCGGGCTGAAAAGTATCGCAGCGGGCTGAAAAGTATCGCAGCGGGCCGAAAAGTAGCTACTGCGGCGGACAACTTCCCATCCCTATTGCAGGCATAGAAATGTGGCCATTTTTTAGCATAGTCGGGCAAAAAATATCGTATGCCACTCGGGAGGAAGTGCCTATTCACCTCGTGCGAATTTCTGCCCTCGCTTCGTTCGGGCATCAAACTTCGCACTCGGTGAAAAGACGCACTTTCCTCCCTTGTGGCATAATACACTATTTCATCACTCGGTGCGGAAATGGCCATTTTTCCGCCCACTTCGCGTGCGTAAAACCGACATTTTTGCACCTTGTGGTGACAAATTTCGTACATCCCTCGTGCGAAACACTTTTTCTAACTCGTGTGATTGCAGCACTCGCCTTCGGCTCGTGCTGCAAACTCACGCTCGTTAGAAATAGTATATTATGCCACAAGGGAGGAAAGTGCGTTTTTCACCGAGGGTGAAGTTTGATGCCCGAGCGAAGCGAGGGCAGAAATTCACACGAGGTGAAAAGGCACTTCCTCCCTTGTGCCATACGATTTTTTTTTCCGACTTCATTAAAATAACCGCATTTCTTGCGTCGCAAAATCGTCATATTCGCCAATGACCATTTCTGCCCCGGGAGTAATAGAGCTTGCAGAGGGAGTAATGAGCCCTGTTACTCCCTAGGGAGTAATGAAATTGTACCGCGCATGCGCACATGTTAATAATTATCATCGGTCAATAATAGGCTATTTTCCGCCCGTATTGCGCGCAAGGAATGTGTTTATTTTAGCGCAGTCGGGAAAAAAACGTTTTTCGCCCTCGTGGAGTAACGTACTATTTTTCGTAAGTGATGTAATAATCCGCAGATTTCACGAAATGATGAAAATATTCGATACAGCAGCTGCAACGCAGGAAAAATGAACTGGAAAGCTTTTCGTCAGTTACGACTGTCCGTTCCGCTCTATGCTACGAGTGATCGTTTTTAAAACGTTTTCAACATTATTCTCGATTTTCTAGTCGGCACTGAAGCGTTTCGCGGAAAATAGATTCCCGCGTTCGAAATGAAATTCATTCCCTCTCGAGCGTTACAACGTATATCCAGCTCCTAATGAGAGCAGGTAAGTCGGATGATCCCTGCTCGCAGGAGTTTTGGGAAGGACTTTTTTTTTTTAATCTTCCTATCGCCGTGGCTCTGTTCAAGGGAAATAGTTCTTTTATCTCCGGTTGAAAAAACAAGGATGATATACACAAGAGGTCGAAAATTTAAACGGGAGAGGGCGAGAGAGCGAGAGGGAGAGAAAGCGTTGCGTGGAAAGTGAAAGAGCAGTAGGAGCGGGGTCAGTGGATGAGGGGCTTGGGTATTCAGACATTTCTATAAGCCCAAGCATATCATATAAATTCATGTGAGGCCGGAGTGGTGCTAGACCCGAGAATCGGGAAAGCCAGCAGGATTATATCCTCAAGAGTTTGCCAGCTTTCAGCGCTCATTTAGGGAGCCATAAAGCGATGCCGCCAGTCGACTCCTCTACGACCGGAGCTTCCTCGCCCAACCCGTCTTTTCCCTACTTTCACCCTCGGTATACCATCCTTCTTCCTCGTCAAACCCACCGTTATCCTCCCTCCTTCAAAGGCTTGCTTGCCCAGTCAGATTAAGTACACCCGCCTCGAGATCCAACTCCCCCCCTTTACGCAGACAGCATCATATACAAAAAATACTAAATAATAAAAGCGGCACGTATTTCACCATCGCTCCTCTTCTGCGGATTTACGTGCGACCCTTTTTGAATCGAAACAGCCCCGGTTGATGCACGGACTGAGGGCTTTTTTATCAGGATATTAGTCGGAGGTTGCAGAAATATCTGCGGCGAGATACATCGAAACAGCGAAGTTGTCAAATTGATTCGGGCCTGGTTGGGTTCGCCGAAAACATCCGAAGTTCAGTGAAGACGTCCCCGCAGACACGTTTCACGTGAATTGGAATCTTGTATGACTTCGTTGCTCGACACGGCTCAGAATTTGATTTTCCTCATTAATGTTGTCACGCTGTGGTGACTGGGAGAACATTTCTCGATGCGGACTTATTAATTTCTTCGGTACTTCGTCTTATCTGTGGCCAGACACATCGAAACAGCAAAGTTATCAAGTTGGTTCAGGTCTGGTTGGATTCGTTGAAAACATCCGAAGTTCAGTGAAGGTGAACTTCGGAACTTCGGATCGGTTTCACGTGAATTGGAATCTTGCACGATCATGTTGCTCGACGCAGGTCAGAATTTAATTGTCCTCATTAATGTTGTCACGCTGTGATGACTAGAACATTTATCGATCCGGGGTTATTAATTTCTTCGGTACTTCGTCTTATCGGTGGCGAGACGCAGCGAAACAACGAAGTTGTCAAATTGATTCAGGCCTGGTTGGGTTCGTTGAAATCATCCGAAGTTCAGTGAAGATGTCCTCACAGACGCGTTTCACGTGAATTGGAATCGTGCACGACCATATTGCTCGACACAGGTCAGAATGTTATTATCCTCATTAATGTTGTCACGCTGTGATGACTAGGAGAACATTTCTCGATCCGGGGTTATTAATTTTTTCGGCACTTCGTCTTATCGGTGGCGAGACACATCGAAACAACGAAGTTGTCAAATTGATTCAGGCCTGGTTGGGTTCGTTGAAATCATCCGAAGTTCAGTGAAGATGTCCTCACAGACACGTTTCACGTGAATTGGAATCTTGCACGACACAGGTCAGAATGTTATTATCCTCAATAATGTTGTCACGCTGTGATGACTAGGAGAACATTTCTCGATCCGGGGTTATTAATTTCTTCGGCACTTCGTCTTATCAGTGGCTAGACACAGCGAAACGGCAAAGTTGTTAAATTGATTAATGCCTGGATGGGTTCGTTGAAGACATCTGAAGTTCAGCGAAGATGTCCTCGTACACACGTTTCACGTGAATTGGAATCTTGCAGGAGCGCGACAGGTTAGAATTTCATTTTCCTCATTAATGGTGTGACGCTGCAATGATCGGGAGACTTCTCGATGCGGGCTTATTAATTTCTTCGGCACTTCGTCTTATCTTTTCATATTCATCTAGCAGTTTGCTCAAGCAATCCCGACTCAGTTCAGTCTGTGTTTGACGACTTTTCCAGCACAAGCCCCATCCCGTTCTACCCTCCGCTTCCGAGGCAGTCCGGAAGTACCAGAAAAAACCTCTTCACCGGTACGCCCTCGAGTGGGTAAGCTAATTAATTTAATTCACGGATTAATATTAACACAGTCGTCCCCCCGTGTATTCCACCGACGATCGTATCGTCTCGTTCTCCTCCTGAGGGTCGTATCAACCTACCGGCAGGGAAAGCGAAAAAAAAAAAAAACCCACAAAAATCGATGAAATTTCGAGACCTCGGGCAATTTTCGACGGGAATCCTCCGGTTGTCAGGCAAGAGTGCGGAATGAACGCTTCGTGCGATTTACTTTGTTTCAAACATCTGTCCCGATGCCCACGGTGGTCTGTGCGGAGAATCGAACGATTGTATGGGCTTGCAGTTTGCAGTTTTATCGAAGGTTTTGAAGTGGGTCTCGCGAGTGACGGACATCTCTGCCGGATGGTTGGTGGGACGTGCGCCGGATGTATCAGCGCATCGGTCCTTCTCGGGGCGACGACACTGCTGTGTCGTTGCTCGAAGCGCATTCCTATACTCATATAAATGCACGTATCCGTAGACGATGCAAGAGTTGGAAAGGCCCGAGCGCGGCTCCCGGCGCCGGCGGGTGGCTACCCAACACACAACTCGGGGAACACAGTTCTTGCATTAGCCGAAGAAAGATTTGAGGCAAGAGGCTTGTGTCACTTCTGCTTGCTGCTACTTCTACAGCCCACTGGCTGCCTCCGCTTCCATCACGTTCCGGAGCTACTGCAACCAGTGCTCTCTGGCACTGCCGCTGGGGACACCCGGGCCACTGCCACCCTCTGCCCAAAGGGACCTCGAGCGTTTCGGTCAGTATCCCGTACTTCTTCTACCTCAGGGCTCGTTTCGATTTTCCCTTGTTTTACGTCCCTCGTATATCGTCCACGGAACACCGTCACCGATTTAGCAATTGTCCGTAGCGCGGCCGGGACAGTCCATAGATTCGATATTTTATACCGTTAGACCTGAATTTAGAAATTCGAGCTTTTTCCGGATGTGCACCGGGCTCGTTCACTGAAATCGGTGCAGTGGGAAAAGGTTGCACGCAGGCTCGGGAAGTGAGCAAACATTGTTGTTGGAAAAATATTACAGAGTAGGTAGTTTTTGCACGGTCCTCATTCGTTGAACACTCTAACTGCGGGTATCCATGAAATCTGTGCGAATTGAAAAGTTCTTTGTTTCCGTGGACGAAGGCTATTCAGCTTGCAATGAAAAGTGCAAGCGTGCACTTTTTTTCTTGACTTTGGAATATCGTAGTCATGGTGCTAACGTAAATCTAGTCTGTATCGCTCGATGTGCTGACGTTGAAAGCGCGTATGATGCTGCAAATTTCCAAGTATCGATGTACTTCGAATAACATATTGTGAAAGTGTCTTTAAGTTACCCGAGTAGCAATTTTCCAGCGTTACATCGGGCCCTGATAGGGTCCTGATAAGACCTTATCAGGCCCTTGTCAGGCCTTATCGGGCCTTTGTCAGACCTCATCAGGCCCTTGTCAGGCCTTATCAGGCCCTTGTCAGGCCTTATCAGGCTCTTGCCAGGCCTTATCAGGACCCGATGTAACGCTCGAAAATTTCTACTCGGGTAGGTCATCGACCGATAACCGGTAATTGTCATTTATGTGCTTTGGATATAGATTCTGCCACGGTCAAAGAACGGACTGACTGGTTTATTTACTGGTGCTTATAATCTTGATTGTTATCAGTCTGACGATGAGAAACTTGTGATAAAATGTATGTATTCATGAAACACAGACTCACCCAATATTTGACTAAGAACGGTTCGTCCATCCTCTCCCAGGCAGGCGCTCCGGGCATCAAATGGATTCGTGAATTGTACGAAGGCGTAACCTTTGTGCATCGATATTCCTATAACACAATTGCCAAACGATCAGTTTACGAAGAGTAAAGGGTAGAGTCGCCTTTTTTCGGACATATCCAGTCCGAAATGTATTATCAGGATTTTTTTTTCAACGAAATTGTTGTGTTTATTGCAATGAAAGTGAGTGAATATTGTTATTGATATTATTACGTAATGCAGGGATTTTTTTTGTCACATAATATTGAATTCTTATGGTTGTGCAGTCGTCTTTTTCTACATTTCCAGGTGTATTATCGGGAATTTTTTTCAACTAAACTTTTGTTTTATTGCAATGAAAGTGAGTAAATATTTTTATTGATATTATTACATAATGTATGCATTTTTTTATCACATAATATTGAATACTTAATACGGTACAAGCTGGGCTGTAGTACTTGTGCTTTACGACCTGAACCACGATTGCGACTGTTCTAATGATATGAAAAAAGAGTCCAGGAATATTTATAATCAGAAGACTAGTCTCTATCGTCTGAACTACAATCTTTTTTTATTTTGAGAAAAATGGTAGGACAATTTTGAAAACTTTCAAATTTTCCATTATTTTTGTATAATGCATTATTACCCTACAAATCATAATTTTCAAATTTGAAAGGTGTCCGTAGTTCGGACGATAGAGATTAGTCTACTGATTAGAAATATGCCTGGATTTTCTTTTTCAGATAATTACAATAGTCGAATCGTGGTTCAGGTCGTAAAGCAGTAGTCCTACAACGCAGCGTGCACCACCATAAGCATTCAATATTGTGTGCCAAAAAATGCATGCATCATGAAAAATTGCAATAAATACAAAAATGTTAAAAAAATGCCTGATGATACACCTGAAAATGCCCGAAAAAGGCGCCTCTACTCTTAAGTGTTTTATTGTTATTTGTTATTAAGAGTTCGCATTGATGCCGCCAAAATTAAAGCGCGAACAGCAAAATGGAAGATATGTGCCATCATTTGAATTACATCAGTCGAAGACGGATCCAAGGCAAGCGAGCAAGAATTACAGTGGCTGTTTGACTAATCCGGGAGGGTGGAAATATGGTCTGTGAATCGGTGATAAACAGCTTACTTTCTACATTTCCTCAATGCAGTTGGCGAGGTGGCAACGGTGAAAACAATGCCGCGCAGACACAAAGTGAACTCGGCGCTTTGTTACGACGTAAAACAATGACGGAATTACGTTTGATTCACGGGTAGAGATGAGAAATTGCGGGTTTTAGCAAACCGGTGAATCTGATGAGACGGCAAAGCTTTGAAATCGATAGGAACCGCAGCGCTATAGGAACACTACACGAGTCGTGTCCACGAATTTTTCCGCCGGGCAGAGTTATCCACATAGCCGAAGTTGCGGAGTCATTCAGCAAGCCACTTTGCAAAAATTGCCTCAGGATCCGTCAATGTTTGCTGGCAAATGTTTGGCCTGATATAAACAGAAGTAATTTAATTGACCGATTGAACAAACTTACCGGCGAGTCGTCCGTAACGCTGAAACATACGTTCCACGTCGGTTTTGCTGCATTGAAAAGTGTTGAGATTCCCAACAAACACTCGCGAGTTCACGGCCTGCGGATCCTGCGAGTTTGTCTGATTTCCCACCTTGCTTATCTTCATTGTCTGAAACAAACGACAGTAAAAGCAACATTAGCTGACTGCCGACTGGAGGAAAAGTGGAAGAGGCACACATTTGACTCCTCGCGTTCGATGTGAATGGGAGAGTAGAACGAAAAAATTTTATTTCCCAATATTATGATGGGCTTTGTGCAGTTCCTGAGTGGGTTAGCTTCAAAAATGTGGGTGGATGGAACTTGGTACAAACGATTTAAAGCAAACTCGCTGCGGCAAGGGCGAGCGAGCAGGTATTCCTGTGCGCCGTGCAGGTGGTTTTTTTTTATGGAAAGTGTATAAAGGCTGATGGTAGGAAGGGCGAGTGGTGGGAGTCTGGAGGTAAAGCCTGAAAACCACTGTAGTCAAGTGGGTACACTGCAGTCTTTAATGGATTAACCGTAGTAGAGACCGAGACCCCTCGCCCTCCACTTGGCCAATGGATGAATAAGCTCATGCTTTCAACCAGACTTTGAAAGACCGTGCGCAATACCTCGAAATGTAAAATATGTAAGAGTGTGGTCAAACACTGAGACATCCTAAGCCTCCGCTATAGAATTACCGGGAATCCTATCTGGCTTTCGCCAGGACGAACGGCAACAGGAACGCTTTGCAGATCCTCATCCATCCACACGGCTAATTAGCTGGGAGATTTACACGGGAGAGAAGTTTCTTACGCATTGAAAGGCTGCCAGAATTCATTTCAACGGTTCAGTTTGTGCGAGCATCGGCCGTGGACTTTAACGAAGTAGCATGTGGCGAGCCGTTGATCGATGTCAATGAAGACAATTAAGGGAATACGTCACAGATCGCCGTTTTTTAATTTGGGGGGGGGGGGGGGGGGGGGGGGGCGGGGGCCATGTTGATAGCAATGGTCGAGGCCTAGGTATCTATTCATATACAGGTTCGAAGCTCCTTCAACTTGTAATATCTTCGAAAATCTATGGGCATAGCTCGATTTAATTTTTTTAATGCGTCCTTAATAATATTGTAATGTTATTTTAGAAAAAAAATCTAATACAGTAGTCTGAAAATATATATTTTTTTTTTAAAGAATGTTGCTTCTCATGGGGCACAATATGCAGCTCATGTTAATTGACACAATTTTAAGCTCATGTATCTCGGAATCCATGTGGGGAAAAAATTATTAGAAATTATTTTGAAAAACTTTATTCATTGCTTTATAACACTTGTGATTTTTAGTTCAAAGAGTGGAAAAGTCGTTGAGTGACGTATTCCCTTAAACTTAAATACGGCACCACAATAATTTCTTTCAATTCTGACGCTGCACACTCGCCGGGTCATAGGATCGCCGGGAGCTCGTTGTGTGCGGATCTCATTGACCGGCGGACCGATCGTGGATGATCATCGTTGACCGGTATTCGGTATCGAACATTCACATCAATGAGCCAAACTTAACTCTCGGGAGGACCCGTACGTGGCGAATGATAGATGGTTACACAGCATAGCGTTCCGCCAACATTTACTATTAGCGTTGAGAATTACCTACATCCCATATCTACTGAAACGCAATGACTATAGTTACAGTGGCGAACGTATTTGCATTGCTGGCCGAGGATCTCGGCTTTGTTTTCCTCTCTACAAACACGAGCAGATGCCCGCCCAAGCTCGCTTCTATTAGCACCTCATAATGCCTCGTCGAACAGGTACGCTCCCTGTTATTTATGTAGACTCAGCACCGTTACTGGAATACGGAATTACATCTACTTCAGAAACGTCGGGAGCGAGCGTTGACGTAACAAGGTGATTACGTTTTGAAATAGCCTGCCTGATGATTTCATCGTTGCCATTCGTCTTGAGCTCGAGGAACGTATAGTTGAAATGTCAATTTGGCGACATGACCCGTTCATTTTTGGATCGATCGAATGCTAATGGGCTGATGGATTACAGATGGATGTTTTTTTTTAAGGGCCATCGATATCAACCGTGATAAACATGCATCAACATGATTTGATAACACGAATCAACTCTGCTGAACCAACAGGCGATGTGACCGAGCAATAACATTCGGCGTGGTAATAAAACAGTTCGCGATTACATTGGAAAATAAGGTTCGAAATGCCGGAATTCTTTTTTCCAATTAACCAGCCCTTCGTCCATCCAATCTCTCCCGTTGGGAAAGCGGGATGATAACATGTGGGAAATTACGTCCGACTGCCGCATGCAAACATGCAAATTTTCGGAATGCAAATATCTGTTAAAAATGTAATGTTTCTCAAATCTTTTTGTCGCTTTTTTCAGGCGTCCAGAAAAAGTGACGAATTATTCATATGGCAACCATGCGTGAATCAAGTCGGGACCCGCAACTTCACTGTCCGGCTCGCAGTGAAACAAAAAAATGAATCTTTGACAATGGAATTACTGAAATTATACTTGCGTATTTGCAGGTACGAAGGGGAAAAAAAAGTTCGGTACTGTTATACGATGACCGGTTATACAACGACCGTATATTCCGATGCATTTTTGGTAGACTTCGTCGCACGGTAATCGTAATATGATAATGGCTCTGTATGGACTTTGAAAGACTGAGCGTAATACCTCGAAATTTAAAATATGTAAGAGTGTGGTAAAACACTGAGCCACCCTAAGCCTCAGTTATAGAATTAACCGGGAATCCTATTTGGCTATCGCCAGGATGAACGGCAACTGGAACGGATACAGGATGTAGGGTATCTCAAAAAACGTGCAGCAAAGTATAAAACATGCTAAAAAATGGAGGCCTAGAATTTTGACGGATGTGTACAGTCAAGGCCCTTCGCAAATCTTCACCGGATGTTATTATTATTATTATTATTATTATTATTATTATTATTATTATTATTATTATTATTATTATTATTATTATTATTATTATTATTATTATTATTATTATTATTATTATTATTATTATTATTATTATTATTATTATTATTATTATTATTATTATTATTATTATTATTATTATTATTATTATTATTATTATTATTATTATTATTATTATTATTATTACAGGAAGTAAGTATAAACTTACATATATATAATTTTTCTATTTATTGTTCCATTTCCACTGTATACCGTTGTGGGTTTTTGCGGAACCCCATCCCGATTCTCCCCTAGCACTTCCTACCCGCACTCAGCTAAACTACCTAACTTTCAGTGCGTCCGTAATCGACTTAGCTGCACTGCACTGCATTTACCGGGGACACGGGGAAACTACGGAAAACCCGTGCCAGTACAGACGGCCATATTTTACTGACCCTCCGAAATTTTTTCGCTTAAGTAAAGTGCAGAACACCAAAATCTTAGAAGAAAGCGCTTTCCGCTCAACGGTCGATGCACCAGCCGACGAGTCGATGGGTGACCGCACGGCTAAGCGGTCACCCATCCAAGCACTGACCGCGAACGAATCTACTTGACTTGGGGGACCACCGGAGCCATGCACCGACCGCGCATCCACTGCTGTCAGTAAGTATAAATTTATATAATCTGCTTTAAAAAAATAGATATATATGTAGTAGGGTAAATCAGGTTGAGATGGCCAGGTGGGTGAGACAGCCACCCATAATATCTTTTAACATAACCAACGAATGGCGCCGCCGCTTGCACAGTTTTTAGTCGATGTGGATACGATGCGCTTGCACAAGGGCAAGGGCGCCTGCAAGGGTCAGCACGAGCGGTGAATCCCTATTTCGAGGTAGCCAGAAATGTCTCGAGTTATATTTCTAGCGCTCTGGAGACATACTAAATTATAATTTTGCAAGTAGATCAACATTGCACACTATAGTTGGATCTTTCAAGATAAGATTGGCGCATAGTAAACCTATTTTTTAAAATTCTTTCCCTAAATTTAAGCAGCAGCTATTTTTCCAAGAAGATGAGTGATGTGGCCACTCATTTGCCGGGAAACATGGCCACTTGATTTTCGGGTGATATGGTCATGTCACTGCACGGAGAAAAATGATTCAGCTGCTCTAATAAAATGAGTTTTGCTGACAATGACCTTTTTCCCGCAGCAAAATGATTAGTAAAAGCAGCAAAAAAATTACTGCGTAGAAACAATTGGTTTTGCTATCACGAAATAACTTGTTACTGGGACGATTTAGTTTGCTGTCAGAACAAACGTCCCCTGTTGCAATTGATTGCTGTGTAATGACTGGTAATAAGATCGTATTTTATCATTTTATTATATTGAAAATAATGTATATGCAATTGCAAACTCTTGAAAGTTGCTGTATATGGATATATTAAACTCCGAAAGGTATATTTCCTTCCAAGATTACCCTTCGCAGTTTATACATACATATGCAGCAAATTTCAAGAGTTCGCAATTCGACCCTATCTTTTATTTTCACTCGAATACAAAGGAACTTTTCCTTCGCGCCTCTTTGTTTTCATTTTCTGCATCGAGCGCCTCGAGCTCATAATTATTGGCACATATACGCGCCCCACTAAGTCATACAAAAATTATTTTATTACCGTACTAAATGCTGAAAAATGTTGCTATGGTTACCAGCTGGTTTTGTCACCCTGAAACTAACAAATTAAATTTGTTACGGTAACAAAAATCTTGTACCAACAAATTTTTTTTCTCCGTTTGGTTGTGGGCCTCTGCCCGCAATATCCGGGTGATATGGCCGGTGAAATAATTTTCTTTTTACTTTCGCATCCGAAACATTTGACGGAGGCAATTGCTGTCTTTCCGTAGTTTATTGAGAAAACATAAAATATAGTAAGACATGTTTTGTGCGAGCCCGATGCTAATTGACTACCATTATTCCCTGGCCATGTCACCCGTAGCGTCCGGGTGAGACGTCCGATCGCAAATATTTATTTATAGAGCCACAATTAAATCCCTTATCAAAAATACCGAAATTTCTGAGTGTCTGAACTCTGAACTGTAGTCTGAAGTTTCTAGAGTTGGTTACAACAAAAAAATCTTAAGTTTAAAAAATGTTAAACCTCTAATTTTCGTTGTTTAAAAAACGGCAGCCATATATGGTTTTAAACTGGTTCACTGTTTCTGGGTCAATGACCGTCGATGGTAACGCATTTCATGTGTCAACTACCCCCCTAGACAAGCCGTACTGCCATGGGTTCATCATAAATTGACTCCTCTCTGATTTGACCCTGTGTTCGAGCAGGTGTGGATTTCTCGACATTCAAAAGATATCGCGACCATCGATTGCGTAGTGTCCATTCAACAATTTATACGATTTACTGAGGTCTTCCCTCATACTTCTGTCTTCAAGAGTAGCGAGCACATTCCCAGTCTCTCTTCCGGTTGCCATCCTTTGGGGCCTCTTCGGAAGTTCAATGTCGCTTTTGAAGTACGGAGACCAGACGACGATCGAATATTCCAGTATCGGCCTCGCATATGTTTTCTAGAGCTTCCCGAAGAGAGCCGCAGTGATGCTTTTAAATGTCTTCCGCGTGGTGTAGAGGCACGAGTTCGCCTTCTTGACAGTTATCGTCACGTACTCTCTTCGCTTCGGGTCGCTCGAGATTGTGATTCCAATATTTTTCCGATGGTCTACCATCTGCAGCATTCGACCTTCTATCTCGTAGTCTCGACGTGGCTTTGCAGGCAAGAATTCCGATGTGCGTGACTGCACATCTTAATTGTCTAAGACGATTAGTTGTTTTTGTTAAAGTTGTTCAATTATGCAGTGGAGTTCGTGGCGTTCGAACTCACACGACTTACAGCAATGGCAAAAGCATTATACGATACGAGTCGACGGCGGCGGTATGAATTATACTGCTGATAGCTTGGTACGATGCGACGTAGGCGGTGGATGGTAATAAACGCTAATACTCGAATTCTGTGTCAGCAATGACCGATGCACATAAATCGTACAGCCGTATCATAAATGCGGCATGCAAGCAGATGATCGCACTACAGAGACTGCTGGCGTGGATTTCTCTAATTAAAACCCGTCACACAGCAAATTATTGTCTACCCTGATAAAAACGACTGGCCATATGCGCTTCCCCAAATCGTTGGGATTCAATTAATTAACGCTCGCGATATATCCGATTATGAGACAGCTAGATCCGGTCGCGTTATCCATATTAATTAATTTATTGAAAATCATGAACTCTTCTCTTTCGTCGCTGTTACGTGCGGCGATTTTTTGGGACGATAATTTGCCGATGGAGGTACAAATAGTAAACGATTTTGCGACAGAAATCAAGTGGCAGAAATGAAGAGGACGTGAGTTCTGATCAATAAGTGGGTACCCGGGCCGAGCGGAAACAATTACAAAAGCGCTTTTCTTTTGCTCTTCTAACTGTTAGACGAAATCGTAAACGATATCGACAGATTCTCCGAATTTATTTATTAGATCGAAAATTGATCGTTGAACTGCGGCATCGTGCGTCATGAGTGCATCGGAAGGCTCTCATTAGTTTTCCAGCGAGTGCACGGTATTATGCAAAACGCGAAAATGAATATTGCTGCCGTGGATCGAATTTGGCGATGTACTCGCGAATTTACTACAAATAATCGGATAAACATTTCATGAAATTGATACCGAACGACGGTTGTATAATCACTTTTCCGGTAATTATGCCAATCGCCGTTTTCATTCGTCAACGGGATTTGATATATGGGAGAAGTGCTGAATATGAGCCACCAAAAAGGCCCGTATCTCCTACTCCCAGCAATAAATCCCACTTAGGTGAAATATTTATTTCACCTGTCGGATCGCTATTACCGACTTATCCACCTATTTAGTTGCATGCCTATTTAGGTATCCAAAACACAGTTCATAAAGTCCTAGCAATGAAGGTTTTGTAAAATTATTTTGCTTTGTTCACAGACATCGCACGGTGGACCATCTTACTTGCTTTCTTCGGATGCTTGGTAACATGGACCAAGAGACTTGGCTCTCAAAATTAACACCTCACTGTTATCCATGCGGCACATTTACATCTCTACCACTCACAACTCTACCGGATAATAACTCTACCAAAAAAGACGGCTCTGACAACTCTCCCAGAAAACTTCTTTACCATATTGTAATATGGTAAAATTATGGTAGAGTTTCTTTACTTTCTGGTAGAGATATTGGTGGAGTTCTAATACGGTAGAGTTGTAACTACCGTATTAGAACTCAACCAATATCTCTATCAGAAAGTAAAGAAACTCTACTAGAATTAAAATAAAACTCTACCGGAATAGAAATAAAACTCTACCGGAATAGAAATAAAACTCTACCGGAATAGAAATAAAACTCTACCGGAATAGAAATAAAACTCTACCGGAATACAAGGCTAAACGGTAGCCTTGTATACCGGTATTTATTTTATTTCCATTCCGATACTTTTATTTTCATTCCGATAGAGTTTTATTTTCATTCCGATACAGTTTTATTTCCATTCCGGTAGAGTTTTATTTTGATTCTGGTAGAGTTGTGAGTGCTAGAGATGTAAATGTGCAATTAATACAATTAAACGAACGAAGTTTCAGATTTCTTTAAATCCGCGTTCATATCGCCCACACCTTGGCCCATTTTGCCGTGTCAGCCAGTATTCGTCACTTTCATCCGAGCCGATATGACCATCGCTAATTGCCAGAATTATCGATAAAGTGCAAACGGCACTGATGCATTTTTTCCCGTTCATGGAATAATGACACATTAATGAGCCAATCGGAGTGCCACGCAAAGAATTTTTGTCAGTTTTTAGGCACGACCCAGCGTAAGCGAAAAGAAGTGCCTTATACATTCGTCATCGCAAAATCTGTTACTGTTTGAAAACTAAATGATATCAGTATAACTTTGCCTTTTGACCATTTTATAAGTGATTTCAATCGATTTTAGCGGTGTGTGTATGTGTGTGTGTGTGTGTGTATGTGTTTATTCACTGTAACAAATGAACGGCTGAACCGATTTGGCTCCGATTCCGTGTAGTCATCATACATTAGTCACAGATGGTCCACTAAGATTTGCAGATTAATCGCTTCAGCCGTTCCCAAACGGTAGGGACAAGAATGCTGAAGAATTTTTTATTTTTTTTTGCTTATCTTTATCCATTTTATCAACCAAACGACTTAAACAAAGGTTTTTAAATTTTACATACACACCATATCCAATTCTTAAACACCATATAAAGTACCGCGATCGGTAAAACCCGAAATTCATTTTTTTAAAAATTATTATTATTTTTTTATGACGCTGACCCTGGACGATCAAACAAAAATTCTTACATGAAGCAAAATATCCACTTTATACCGTAAAGCGGATATTATAACATTTTCCTTTATACAGTCGAAGATCAACAGCCGCGAAAATAAATAACAATTTTTTTAAAAATTTATTATTCTGATAAGAAACCGAATTTATAGAATTGATTTGTAAATCACACTCGTGGAGGTCAGTACAAACATTAGAATAGATGTCATAAATTATAACCGAGCGCAAAGCTTAACTTGTATCGTGCGTCTTTTTATCCCCCAATTAACATCAAAAAGCCGTATCATGCGTACATTGTATACAGACAACACGCCTTTCTAATGTTGATCACAATATAGAAACGAAGCGCATAGCGCAACGGGCAATTATTACAATGGAGCGCGACAACAGATGGTCGTGCCTATTGCGAAAAAGCGAAGCTTTTTTGCCATTTTCTTTAGTTTCCAAGATTGTGCATCGGACATCCGTATCAAACTTTAAAACTTGCCGATGAATCAAAATATCCTTCGCCGTCTTAATTCATTATATAGTTAACATATAGCTCAACAAATTTAAAATTATTTAGACATCTGTAAATAAGTTTTGCCAATAAAATCTTTTAAACTTTTATCTGCTTTTTCGCGAAAATGATTACACGAAATTTGTGAATAAGAATTCAGAGCGGAAACGCGAGTTGTGCATAAAATTTCGTAGTGCGTAGCTCAACGTATGAATACCATTTCAGAGCACGTAATACAATGTGTCAATAATTTTACGAAAAGTACAGTGCGATGTGTACATGCTGCGAGTGCCTTCAAAAATGTCACTGCGGAATATCTTCACGAAGTATGGGCGACAAAACTTCAAAACGAAGTTTGAGAAACAAAACCTCAAAACGAAGTTTAAGCAAGAAAACCTCAAAACGCCGTTTGAACCACAAAACCTCAAAAGACGAGCCCCGCAGGGGCTTGTTTTGCTTACAGATTAAACCGTCAATGATCAAAATAGCCAGCCAACGAACGAATCCTGCTCGCGAATGCGGTCGTGCGAGGGCTCTCGTTAAATGTGAGCAACAATATTTTTGTGACGAGGATGACTGCGACTCTGCGGAGGTGAGAACAAAGAAAGATAATAAAGCAGCTTTATCTGCAAGGATAGAATGGACGAAAACATTAAACGCACAAGCGTTTCCTTTCAACAGGACGTACCTACTGTGCGGCACTGTATAGCAGAGCCTCGTATATTCAGCACAAAGGCGCAACTCTGTACGGTTAACTGTCCAAGATGTTTGCAACGAGTATCAGGAGATAACGCACTGTTTAATTATGTTTCTCGAGTCGGAAAATAATTTCGTTATTAATTTTTTTCATCGCATCCGTGCCGAGTCTTTCGCGCCAGGGCAGAAAACCCTATTGTGAAATTTATCAGCGCGAAAGCTTCGATTACAAAAAGAATGTCGGTTTTCTCGAGCGCTTCGGCTTGCCGTTCGGTAAGAAAATAATTAAAAACGAAGGAAACTGAATAATTAGTTTTCCTTTCCTCATTGCAATTCCCGAAAACATTGCGTTTTAACGCTTAAAATGCAATATTTTCGGGGGACACAAATGAGAAAAGAAAACTAATTATTTATTTTCAATTAGTTTGTTCAATTAGCAATTTCATTCCCGTCGACGTTTCTCCAATATCCGTCCTCCCTGGCGAGTATTTCGAGATCGCCTTGTCCTCTCCGACGCGAAAGCATCTGCCATTAAAATATACATATATATAATATATATAAACAAGAGAACTAAGGTCACGTGTTATTTTTCCGAGTGTGTCGTCGAGTACATAAATTCCCGTGAAGAATTTGCGCTATAAATTATACAAAAAGTATTCTCCACTTCCGGGTCGACCAAGACTGGGTCTTCGTATTCCAGGTCAGGGAATACGTTATCCTCGACTTCCAAGCCTATCAAGGCGGTTGTTCCTAGGTTCCAGATCGACCAAGACGGTGTCCTCGAGACCGATGCCTCAAACAACCTCACACCGAGAAAAAAAATTGGTTGGATTAATCAAAAATCGCGGTGACATACGTTCAAAGCTGTTATTCGTTTGGTATAAATAAAGCATTGTTTTGTTAAACGATTATTTACTTCAATTTACTCAAAATTTGTCGATTGAAACAAACATATTTGTTGTACCAACAAAATACGCCTTTGAACGCATGTCACGGCGCATTTGCTTAATCCAAACATTTCTTTTTCTCAGTGCAGCTTTGACAAAACGTCCTAGTCAAATCGGTCTCCGGGTTTGTCCCGGAGCCGAAACCGATGGTTTTTCTTGCAGTGATAGATCGCGGGGATCTTTTCTTCCCAAAGTTGTGGGACAACAACAACAAAAAGTGGATACCCAGGTGCGGTTTTAGAGCCGGGCTGACGTTGGACCAACTATGACCGCCAGAGTTACAAAGTCAATCCGACTACCAGTTGAGGATGCATCACACATACATTCCCAACCAAAAGTTTAATGCGATGAAAATTTCAGTACTTCGCGACATGCCAAAAATCCGAAAAAAATCAGCCGCATTATGTATGTCAAGAACTTTGATTTCGCATAATAATAATGCCAAAAAGTTATTAACAAATGATTCGAAAAATTGATTGTTTAAAAATAAATCAGACTTCTTATTTTCTCATTTTAAATGAATTCTTTGATTTTTCAGAATTCATATGAATTTTTTATCATTTCAAAATTTTTGTTTTCGAAAATTTAAAAAATCGTTGCAGAGCCAGGAATTGTGGATATGGTTCAGTATCACGATTCTACAGTAAACACAAAAGGTTTGGAGGTCATTGCGCCAACCGTTCCGTAGTTACGGCCTTAAAAAAAATTCAAAAACGAAAGTTCAAAAATGATAGAATATTTTGAAAAAATTTATGTGGCTTCTAGAAAATCAATGAATTCATTTGAAAAGAGAAAAAAAAGGTATTTCTGATTATTTGTTGAACAATTTTTTTGTTTAGCAATTTGTTAATAACTTTTTGACATTATTATTATGCAAAATGAATGTTGTTGGCACCTTTAATACAGTTGATTTTTTTTTCAGATTTTTATACCATTAGGAAGTGTTCAAATTCTCACTGAATCTCAGTTTTGTCTGGGAATGTACGTGTGAAGCATCCATAATGTTGGGATGATAACGTCGGCAATACGTTATCAAACGCACGAAGAAATTTTTTTTTGTCATGACAGCAAACGTGCGTTTGCTGAGTTCTTTTTGTTGTAACAGCAACAAAATTTGTATTCGCAGCAAACGTATTGTTCTCCCAGCAAAAATAATTTGTAATGGGGACAAATTTTATATGTTACGGTAGATTTGCTGATGCTGCAAACGATTTGCTGGTGTAGCAAATGATTTGCTGGTGTAGCAAATGATTTGCTAGTGTAGCAAATGATTTGCTGGTGTAGCGAAAGATTTGCTGGTGTAGCAAATAATTTGCTGTATTTGTCGAGCGGTCGGGAGTCGCTCGGGTAGCTTCGTAGCTTGTCGGTGTCGGTAGAGACGTGCGTGAGGTGGAGGGGTACTAACTCGAGTCAGTCGAGTTTCAGCAGTGCGGCGGAGCAGTGTCGTTCGAGCAAGATAAACGATTTTAAAATATACAGTGTCTTTGTACAGTTTTATTTCGAACAATATCCGAAGTAGATTATAGGGCATTTGAATAAAAGAAAGTTCCAAGTTAGGAATAGTGTAGTCGGTAGCGTGTTAGGTTTGTAGGTAGGCATAACGATTAGGTAGGCAGTTCGATCCCCATCCCAGGCCGTTCTTCGCGCAGCTATAATAGGTAGTTCAACTATTCGTAGTCATCCATTTTTTTTCATCAATATTTTTATTTTTTTGTTTCTATTAGCGCAGTGTATGTCTTATAAGATTTTCACTTAATATAAAAATATGTCATTATGAAAGGAAGAGCGGAAGGGATACGAGGTCGCTGGGGACCATAAGCCGTTGCTGCAAGCGGCAGCAAATGATATGTGCTATCCTAGCAAATGATATTTCCGATCCTAGCAAATGATATTTGCTATCCGAGCAAATGATATTTGCTACCCTAGCAAATGATATTTGCTACCCTAGCAAATCCGACGGTAGCAAATATTTTTTGTTACCGCAACAAATACTTTTGCTGTCACTATGCTGACATACGATATTTGCTACGGTAGCGTGTGCCATGCTGTAGTAACCAAAACTTTTCTCTGCGTGCGACGTTGCCCCAATGTTAACTGCCGATGTCCAGCCAATGTTGAATGGAAAATATTAATACGCAATAAAAATTATTTTTTCATCACTCGGTGCTGAAATGGCCACTTTTCCGCCCGCTTCGCGTGCGAAAATCCGCCATTTTCGCACCTTGTGATGAAAAATTTCGTACATCCCTCGTGCGAAACACTTTTTCTAACTCGTGGAGTAATGTACTATTATCGATTTGCGCGACTTTTAAGGGCTTTTTTGGCATCCTACAATTGCTTTTTTGTAGTTTTTTATCTTCACACATTGAAAACATCAGAATAAATTTTTTAGTCGGTAAACGGGGCTGGAACCCGGTACTACTGGTCCAAGCTCTTACGCACTCGGCTATGCTCAGCCTGAAGATTTTTGTTTCGAATCTTATAGAAAACCAGCATTTCTACTGGATCTCTATCTAATATTAACTTGGCAATTGCTTTAAATAGTCTAAGTTTGATCATTTCATTTTTGATGAAATAATAAAACGATGGTGATGGGATTCAAACCTGCGACTTGGCTATGCTAATGTTGAAGAACAATGTTTCGAAACTTGTACATCAGTTGAACAAACGCTTGCATATATATTGTCACACTAACTTCATACGATCGAAAAGGTATAAAATACATCAATATGTATTCTTCACTCACTAAGTTCTATATAAAATTTATTTGTAATTTATCTTTTTCATACTTGTATATTATTGAGAAAGCGTTGGTTGAACTCTGGCAACCACACTGAAAAAAAGGTTTGGTAATATCAAACTAAGCTGCAGTTGCGGGTGGCGAAATATTTGGTCGATTGAAAGAAATATTTAGTTGATTGAACAAATATTTAGTAGTTTGACCGAATATTTAGTTGCTTCAACAAATAGTTACTTGGATTTAACAAACATTTTGCTCAATCGACCAAATATTTCTTTCGCCACCTGCAACTGCAGGTTCGTTTGATATTACCAAATCTTTTTTTCGGTGCAGTACATGTCCAGTACTACGACGGATATAAAATTTGATCTAAAAAAGGATTTTATCTAATACGGTCTATTAGCGATTGCCAACTCTCGGTGAAGTTGTTCATCAGCACTAGGCCCTGGTCGTTGAACAAGACTTGGCAACAAGGGCTGTTCTAGTATTGGGCCGTATTGCCGGCTCGGGGCTTTGTCCAGTACTGGCAATCAAGGTTGGCCCATTCTTGGTGAAGTTTTTCATCTGTACGGGAACAGAGCCGGAAATTAAGACTCAGCAACGGTAACTGTCCTAGTTCTGGGCCATATTACTAGCTCTGGACTTGGTCTCATACTGGCAAGCTGCACAGGCCCATTATTGATAATGTGGTTTGCCAATACTGTCCGAGAATTGACAAACGAGACTTGGCAATCGGGCCTATCCCAGTTCTGGACCGTTTCGCACATGGGACGTAAGCCGTGACTCGTTCATCGACTGTTTCGGGGAGTTTGCATCAGCAGGATTTCTTCCCAAAGTTGAAACAACAAAAAATGGATATAATTTTATTCGCTCAATGACGAAGCATAGAAATCGTATTACGAAACCCGTGACTGGTTCATCGACTGTTTCGGGGAGTTTGCATGAGCAGGAGAGTCGAAGGGGTTGTCGACATTTCTCTCCATCTTTCCCGGTCTTACTCGGCTGTTGAGGGGCAGTGAGAGGACGAGAGGGAGACGGAAAAGCCGGAAGACCGCATATTCAGTATCTCCCGGGGGGTTCTCGTTCGTTGCAACGTCCCGACAGAGTCAGGCGAGCAGCGGCAGGAGCAGGAGGAGCACGGGGTCCGCGCTGCTAAACCGCGAATGCGTCAAATTGTCGGTAAGGTGTGAAAGCGGTATCCCACTAGCGGGCTTCCCCGCGCGTTTCTCCCTTGGAAGCAGGGAGTAGCGGCAGCCAGCAGAAGCAGACGCAGAGACTGTGGTTCTGCTTGTGCTGCGGGCCGGGCTCTGGCTGGTGAGCACGCCCCGGATCCGATGAGAAAGCCGGAGCACCCGAGCAAATTGAATTAGACAGCCTGTGTCTTGTTGAATTGCTCCAGCTTTCATTTTCGAGCTGTAATATATATGTTTCGCGCTGCTACCCAACCAAACCTCCCGAATGCCGCGCGGAGCCATTTGAAATGAAGATTTATTTCTCCTTTTGTTTCGGTCCTTTTTTTTTGTCCCTCTCACAGCCGCACGCACCCCATTTCTACCTGCGTCTGCCCGAGGATTTTATTCTTTGGTTCTGCATGTTAAAAAGAAAAATTAAATTAAAAGAGCTGAAGCTTGTTTCGTATGGACGGCATTCGAAATTTTTTGATGCGGCGCATCGTAGCCGGAAAAATTGAGACTTTCCGCTTCTGGCCGAAGCGTTCGCATGACGTTTCGAGAGAAGCGATGCAAAGGACGAACGGTTTTTATTTCCTTTATAGATAAATTACTGTGACTGTTGAAAATGTGGGGAACATTAATACACCGATATATGAAGGATTTAATTAGAGTAAAAGTGGGGAATATGGCCCGGTCCATATATCAATGATTTACGTGATAATCGAGGTGGGCCATATTCACCACTTTTACCCTATTATTTTTTTTGCATGAGAATGTACCTTGATTAGATACAATAGGAATGGTTTTTATTTCCTATATAGGGAAATTACTATGACTCTTGGAAATATGTGTAAACTTGATATACCAATATATGAGGTGTTTTATGTTTTTATTTTTATTTTTTTGCACAAACATGTACCTTAATTTTAATATACAAGTAGTAGATCGTAAGGCTGAAAATGCTTCGGTGTTTCAAATTACCTCTTTTATCGTGCATATTAACGTCAACCGCTGGATAATTGAGACGCTAAATCCGCGTGCGTAAATAACGAGCCTACAAAAATCGACAACAAATTTTGTTTCTCCGTTATAAATTTTTATTTTTTTTAATGTTGAAGCACAAAAGAGAACTGCTCAGCCTACAGGATTTACCACAGAAAGCTTAAAGCTTCAAAGCCTTCTGCGCATAATACGGTGGTCGGCGCTTCGTTTTAATCCGCACAAGTATTCCTCCGGCTTTTTTTTTTTTTTTTTGAAGCAGGCACTTTGATTGACGCCACTATGCAAGATTCGCCAGTACAAAAGCAAGTAATCTTCATTGTCGGAGCTGCCTTTTAATAACGCTCGTCCGGTGTATAGAGAGAACTCGACATGCCTGATAAGCCTCTGTTACGTTTGACGACGACCACGCGTAAAACACATACGTTTCTTATCGCCGGATTATTTAAAACTCATCGTCTCCCTCGAATGGGTTTCCCGAGCCGCCAATGGGTTCCTCTTGGTCGACTAAATTTTACATTGTACACGGATGTGGACGGATACGGAATTTAGTAGCTGCACGTGGGGGAATCGCAATGTCTCGGGGAGTAAAACTCGAGCGTGTTACTCTTAAATGGACACGTAGTCTAACACCTATTACGTCCCACGGTTTATATGGCTTTCACCCCGTAGGTGCCGTCTACCTCTCACCGCAGAATTATACATCTGCCCATATATCCCGAGTGTCGATGGGTTCGTCCGAAGAGCCACCGATCAAACACTGAAACTGCCAATCGACATTGTTTTATCTGTATTTTTTTTTCTGTTAGCCTTATAGTTGTGCGTCGAAATTTCATTTAGTTGGCAGAGATCGAGTTTACGTCGACAGCCAAAAAAATCGATTTCATTTAACATGCAAAAAGATTAAAATTACACCCCCCGTTGTTTAGCGGTTGAGCGGATTGTCCAAGATCAATAAAAATTTTAAGATTATCGCAGATTAATCCTAAAGTCTAAGATTGTAGAAGACTAATCCTAAAATTAATTTTCGACTATCGAAGATTAATCATACATTTTTGGATTACCGAAGATTAATTAATTCTAAAATTCAAGATTATCCGAGATTAATCCTAAAATTTTCGATTAGCGAAGATTAATCCTAAAATGTTCGATTATCGAAGATTAATCATACAATTTTGGATTATCGAAGATTAATCATAAAATTTTGCATTACCGAAGATTAATCATAAAATTTTGCATTACCGAAGATTAATCATAAAATTTTGCATTACCGAAGATTAATCATAAAATTTTGCATTACCGAAGATGAATTAATCCTAAAATTTAAGATTATCCGAGATTAATCCTAAGATTAATTAAACCCAACATCCAGTTACGCGAGGGGTAATAAACCTCGCGAGGTAACCCAGAAAAGTTTTCGATGTATGAAAAGAGGAGGCGAGAACAGAAGCAACGGAGTGTTAAGGAGCAATGCATCGATCTAGTAAGCGCAATAGTATAGAGCCGACAAAGGCGTGCTAGTGTTCTCGTGCGCCTTCCGCGCCAACTCGAAACTCTATCACGACTCCGACGTACTTCTCAAGAAACTTCATTGAGTAGAGCTCGTTGTAGTTTTATGTCATCATTATTTCGTAATACGCGAACCTCCTTCAACCTCGTCCGTTTTTACAGGCTTGTCGGTATATCGCTCCGAACAAGTTAAATATTCTTCCGGTCTCTGTATTGCACTGGCTTCCACGAGCTGATCTATCCTATCTCGTAAGATTGCTCGCGTCCCAACGAAAATTGGTCTCGTAACAATTTTTGTACATAAAAAAAATGTCATAAAAATAAATAAATTGGGTAAATTAATAACTTTCGCCGATCAAATGGAAATGGCTAATGATCGAACGAGTCTGGATGCAACGATTATCAATTCTCCGAAATTGGCCCAGTGGAACGATGTAGGCCAATTGACCAACCAAGACGAAGACTAAGGAGGGACCAAGTCGCGGTCTATCCTCGCGAGAGATCTTGACGTCAATATTGGCTACCGATTCCAGCCAACCAAGGTCCAAGCCAACCGAGGTAGGACCCAGATTACCGTCCAGGACTCGGCTGATGATCGGGCCCAGGGTGTAATTTTGGGCACCTTTGGCATTCGTGCATGTGCAGACTGTCGGGCCAATTTGATCATCCTACATAGAAAGAGGTAGTGCAAGGGCTGGAGGTGCAATAGCCATTTCGCGCGAAGTAATACACGTTAAAACACAATTTGACATTTACGCCTTGGCCTGGGATGGTACTGGGGCTGCGAAAAAGGGGGTTGGGAGCCGATGTCAGTGCGGCGCTGCGGCAGTGAAAGAGAGAGACGGCGAGAGGATGGTTCTGGTGCCGGTGGTGAAAATGTGGGCGATCACTTTACGAGGCGGCGTGATTGCAATCATTCCCCGTCCGCTTCCCGTTCGCCCTGAGCCACCCGCTTCGCCACCCTCCCCCCACCGGCGGGGGGCAGAAGAGGCGAATCGTTGAGCAACCCTCTTCACACTCGAGTTATATTGTCGACCTGCGGGTTGGGCCGGAGTACTAAAGCGAAATCCCTCGAGGCAGCTCGAGTTTGTTTGGCTGGTTTTACTGCGGCGTTAACTTGATTCCTGGACGTGGAGCCAGCGCACCGGAAGCACCACCGCTCATCACTGGATGCTACTGCCGGCTCTCGCATCACCGACCGCCTCCCCACCACCTCGAACTAATTATTTGCATTATTAGCTTACGGGAACGGGCAAAGCCGTTTTACGGGATTCGATCGAGAATTTATGTCTTTTACGACGAACCGTTCGAACTATCCCATTCGCGGTATGGTGGGGAAATTTTCGATGCGTCGAGGGAAAAGTTCATACATTCACTTTTTTTTTTTTCATGGTGCGTAGTTTAGGATATCCTATTGAACTCGCTCCAAGTACCTTTGATAGTTTCGCGTATAGTAATTTTTCCACAGCATGAAGTTTCAGGGTGTGCATCGGAGTAGAGATGGGCGTCGAATTGGTGACCGGTCGTCTTTTTTTTGTCAATCGACTGTCACGTGACCTCGTCAATTGATCGCTCCCGAAGTGACCGCACTGTGACAACAGCGACATTAACGCTGAAAGCCTCTACGGACCCAACTTTAAAACTAACAAACGCGGCCGATGGTCGGACCAGCGGCGACTGTTGAATCGTTGGTTTGTCGATTTGACGCCAATGTTCGACTGAGCATGAACTCACCAACCTTTTTGATTTGCCGATTTCAGGCCAATGTTCAGTCGAACACAGATATGCAAACCGTTGGTCTTTTGACGCATGAACTCTCGAACCATTGGTCTGTTGATTTTAGGGCAATGTTCGGCCTAATATCGATTCGTCAATCGTCGGTTTGCCGATATGAAACCGAGCAGAAATTTAATCCGGTCAGAATCCGGCCCATACTTGGCGCGCCAGAAAATCAACTCCGGCCCGGATATGGCATATCGATATGGCCATGATCCGTGGTGTAACGCGCATGCAAATCCGGCCCTGATCCGGCATCAGGATGCGGTCCAAGTTCAGGCCCTGATATGGGCCTGACGAGGCCCGGATCACGCACCATTCCTCTTTTTGACAACAAAATTTACAAAAATATTACACTTACACTAAATTCAGCCGGGGGTTCAACGGTTTATTTCATTATATTTTATTATACCTTACTAATTCTCACATTTTTATATCGGAAACACATTAGTAATTTATTACCCAGTTTGGGGCTTGAACCCCGATCATCTAAGTTTGTAGTCGGGAACCAACCCACTCAGCCATTCAGAACTTGCGAATAATATTTTGGAACTTGTATATAACGTATGCTAGAAATGCTGAATGTGTGGATCGTGATTTAATGACATAACATTCAATTGTTATATCTCTGTTTTTATGTTTGTGAGGTATTGTACTTATTCAATCAATTCAGTTCAATCAATTACTTGGCTATTTCTAACGGCCAATTGTTTTCTTAGAAATTTTTTATTAAAATATGTTGACAAGTTGGGCCAATAAAGGAAAATTTTTCCTCTTGTCGCTACGATATAGTTACGGCCTTTTGACGTTATAATTCTTTATTGTCGGTAGGGTAACTATCGTCCTATAATTGGGCCCGGACCGTGCACAATAAATTAAATAAATAAGTAAATAATTTGTTGCTGATGTCGAGTGACAAGAAATTATTTTTAAAATTAACTTTAACATTAACTACTTTCTATCAACCGTTGGACTAATACCGTTGGATGCTGTCATTTTAACCAAATCTAGAATCAGAATAGATTATTTCCAGATTTGCACCCGTCATATTTCTGCTAATATTACGTTATAAATGATAAATATACACGGGAACGGCTTCTTAGGTATGTGTTAATTTATGTCTTATTCTTGTTGTTAGATTTGTGGGTTATCTTTCTTATAGATCGTGTGTAAGAAATTATTTGGTTAATATATTTTGCAGACTATTTTACATCACAGTTGAAGACACTAGAAATTTTTATATGCATCGGACATTGGGAAGTGCTTAATAAACAATTACATAGCGGCATTTATAAAAATAGAAGCCTTATATACGAATAAGCGCCTGTTTGATATCGCCAATGTTGCCTGGCCTGGTAGTCTGATTGCATTTATACTCGCTATACGGCTCTATCCAGTCAAGGTAGCAAATAAAAATAATTCAAAAAATGTTGTATGACAATTATAAATGCTTGATCCTTTCCTGACTTGGCCCTGAACTGAAACAAAACAAGTTTTAGCGATCCGGCAAATAAAATGAATTTCATATCCGGGCCGGATCCGGCGATGTCCAAGATAACACATCCGGTGTCCTTTACTGCAGCCGGTAATAGCGTAGTTCAGGGGTAAATCCGGCAAATCTGATGACGCTTGCCTTATTGGTACCAGAACTGGTGCATATCAGGTAATAATCCGGCAAGCCTGAATAGACGGCCGGATTCATGCCTGATGTGGCCCTGATAAAACATATGGCAGCTGGAAAAATGTTCTGCTCGGGTTATTACATCCGGCGTGCCTTAGTACATCCGGAACCGGCCCAATTCCAATGGAACTCCGGCAAATCTGATGTTGTCTGCCTTATTAGTACCTGAACTGGTGTACATCAGGCAATGGTCCGGCGAGCCTGAACAGGCCGCCAGATTCATACCTGATGTGGACCTGATGAAAAATTTGGCAGCCGGAAAATTTTTCTGCTCGGGAAGCCAACATTGGGCCATCAATCAGCGTTTTTCGCCGCTAGATGGCACCAATCCAAACTATTTCTCGCAAGCGAAAGTGTACCTGAGCTATATAAGGGCATGCGAAATTACCCGTTCTTTAAATGTCGCAAACGATGCGTATTATTATATACACAATATTATATATATATTATTATATACAATTAATGCTTAGCATTGACTGAATATGGTCACTTTTAAAGTTCTTGCAAGAGAAAATATATAAAGTATATATTCTCGTTTTCAACTTTCACAATATTAAAAAAAGCATACGTTAAACGCACTATCGCCCTATATAAGTAACCTATAGAGGGCCTCTATTGGTAATCGATTATCGGCAGATCTTCTTGATCGACTTTGGGGCTAATGTTGGCTGTCTATATTGGCAAGTAGTTATCATCCAAGA
Organism: Ichneumon xanthorius; assembly: GCA_917499995.1. Classification (NCBI taxonomy): domain Eukaryota; kingdom Metazoa; phylum Arthropoda; class Insecta; order Hymenoptera; family Ichneumonidae; genus Ichneumon; species Ichneumon xanthorius. The sequence goes on from OU824205.1 coordinate 2,978,858, forward strand.
CTCCCGCGATGAATGGGCCAAGCTCGCATGCCAATGTTGGCAACATCGGTACCTAGCTTTGCCCAACGATTGGCCACGTCCGATCACCCTACATGGAAATCTCTTTATGAATTATAAGATGAATTTTGTATTCATCTTATAATATTGTTTCATTGATGAATTAATTAATTAAAAAAACCGAAATACGTAATGATTACGAAAACAGAGGGAGAAAAGTTAGGTTGAAATCAACTTGGATTGCTAAAAAAATTGACCATATTTGTGAACAAAAAAAAAAACTACTGCCAAATCCCAACTAGATGAACGTTCTTCGGTGTTTTTACCATATTTCACGGCACAACAAGCATTTTCTGGAATAAAAAAGACGGTAAATTGACGGTCATAGTTTGGTCAATTGACACTTACAAAAATGACCGTCACGGCATCTCTACACCCGAGATATAAGAATTGGGAATATATATATACACATTCTTTTTATATAAAAGAGCCGTATCAGAGGCATTCGAGAGACGGCAATGAAATATCTAGAGTCCGACTTCCATTGGGTGCTCATAAATTGGAATTCCCAACTTAGCGACCCTGACTTCCGGACGAACCGGGGGCAGAATAAAGAGAATGAATTCAAACTATGCTATATACGGTATCAAGAGGAATTTCTTCGCGGCTGCGGAAGACAGAAAATAAACCACTTCGACAAAAACGGTTAAATGAAAGTACGGCACCGTCATGTATTTACGAAATATAAACTCCGATATCGACTCTCAGTCGACAGAGAAATCGAAGCGACAGAATGTAAGAAACGTGTCTGTCGGGCTTTCATACCGATTCATTAAACAGTATATAAATATAGGCCCTATGAAATCTAAGTCGATAAATTGTCGCTAAAACAATGGCGAAAGCGTGTGTTTTGCGAAGCTTAATAGAGCATTTTAATCGACTGTGCCTTTCATCAAATAGTAAAAACTAAGTCGATAAATGGTAGTTATGAAACTGGCGAAAGCGTGTTCTTATTCGCAGCTTAAATAGTGCATTTTAATCGATCACGCCTTTCACGCGAGCAGGAAAAGTGGTAGAGAGGAGACGGGAATTGAAACGAGCAGAAGTAGGAGTGGCGAGGAGCAATCTTTTTCGTGTCGTTAAGCGGTCGCAAGTGGGATAAATTAAGTCGAGATTTAATTTAATTAGTATAGGGTCGAGTGGGCACAGTGGCAGGCAGGCTGGCGGAGAACTCTGGGGTGATAGGTGAGGAGGGTGGTCAGGCGAGAGCATTCGCCCCCCTCGCGAATTTTTCGATCTCCGGCACTTGTGACGCGAGCAACGCTAATATTGGATCGCACCCACCCCTTAATCAAACGGAAATTACCCTCGGTGAGGTGTCACGGGGTGAAACTGGCGGGACCGGAGCGGACAAAGAAAAAGTTTGAATCGGAATGCGCGCTGAATCGAATCACGTTCATCCGGGACTGCGTTTAGCTATCGAGAAAGGGAGAATTGGAGGGAGGGGGAACAAAAAAAAAAAAGAAACGAGAGGCAACGCCATCGAGAAACTGCCTTCAATGTAAATGCCGATGGTATCAACGCTAGGAAAAGTCTGTGAGGAGTAAAATCAATTGCGCGAAATGACTGATCCAGCGGGAACACTGTTCTAGTGTCTCGTTTCTATATCGACAACGTTCCCTTCCCCACCAACACCCGAAACTTTTGTTTACATTGCTAACTTTCCAGTTCAACGGCTCGTGGCGATGTCGAACGATGAGTGAAATTGACGTGGAAACTTTAACGTGTCGCTGTTGTCCCCAAACACCACCGACTACAGTAACCTTCATCGTTAAATCACACACTTCGCTTCGGCGATTCAACTGGGAAGGAATCAAGAGTGTATGATTTTTTTTAAAGAGGTGCGACTCTTAGTTCTGCAGTTGTAAGGTAGGTGTTTGAAAGAGCGGGGCAAAAGGGGCTGCTATAAAACATTTATTGTCAAGTCCTGGAGCCATTTTTACGACTGTCTGTAGCGGCCCATTTCATCGCGATCTTCGCTCGTGGTATTTTTGAATTAACGGGCTGGAGTCAGCGAGTGGGTGAAAAAAGCAAATTTGCTCAACTCCCATGCTCCAAATTGTGTAAATAAAGGTATAAGCGAAGAGGCCGTTTGTTGTTTGAGCGTAGGTTCGTGTTTCATTAGGAGAAACTACGTGAAAACTTTGACGTGGCGCTGTTATCCCCAAACCCCACCGACTACAATAACCTTCTTTGTTGAATCACAAACTTTCATTCAGCGATTCGATCAGGACGGAATCACAAGTGTATGATTTTTTGTTTTTTTTTAATTTAATTTTATTTAAGAGGTGCGATTTTCAGTTCTGCAGTTGTCCAGTGCTATAATAGTACATTACGATACTAGTGCGACAAAACTTTTTCTGACAAGTGTAAGTTTGCAGCACGAGCCGAAGGCGAGTGTTGCAATCACACGAGTTAAGAAAACGTTTTTCGCACGAGTATCGTATGAAATTTTATTTCACAAGGTGCGAAAGAGGAGTTTTACGCGCGCGAAGCGTGCGTAAAACTGCACTTTACGCACCCAGTGAAATAATTAGTATATTTCGATACAAGAGGCCAAACGAGCGTTTTGCGCACTGCGAGTTTGAAGGACAGCACGAAGCCGAGGCGAAGGGATGTCCTTCACACGAGCAGTGCGCAAGAAACGAGATTGGCCTCATGTATCGAACCATATTTTTCTTTACGAATGCAATGCAAAATCCAAGTTGCCCACCGTTCACAGACATGCACAATGGGGTTAGCCTCGGTGTTACTATAGCAACCGTCTGTTAATATAGTAACCGTTTGCGACGCTAGATGGCACTGCTAGCAAAACCTTATTTTGCACACCGGTGAACCAGTGCGCAAAGTGTTTTGCCCACTGGTGAAGCCGCATCGTGCGGCAATTAGCCATTTTGCATGTCTGTGGGAGGTGGGCAAACGAGGATTTTGCATGCATGAGTAAGGAAATAGTATATTATGCCACAAGGGAGGGAAGTGCGTATTTTCACCGAGTGTGAAGTTTGATGCCCGAGCGTAGCGAGGGCAGAAATTCACACGAGGTGAAAATGCACTTCCTCCCTTGTCGCATACGATATTTTTTTCCGACTTCGTTAAAATAACCCCATTTCTTGCGTCGCAAAATTATCATATTCGCCAATGACCATTACTCCAGCGGGAATAATAGAATTTCCAGAGGGAGTAATGAGCTCTATAACTCCCTAGGGAGTAATGAAATTGTACCGCGCATGCGCACATGTTAATAATGATCATCGGTCAATAATAGGCTATTTTCCGCCCGTATTGCACGCAAGGAATGTGGTTATTTTAGCGCAGTCGGGAAAAAAAGTTTTTTCGCACTCGTATCGAAATGTACTATTTTGTAACACATGCACAAAAAGTCCCGCTTTTTGTGCCTGTAAAGCGTGGCGAAAGTGGCGCTTTCTAGAGGGGCATGCGAGAAAAATGCTGTAGATACTTTTGCACACACTTATCTCAGTGTAGATACTTTTTTCGTGCTTATCTCGGTATAGATACTTTTTTCACACTTAAGATAAAGGACCCAGTTTATGACACTTCTACGCAGCTCTCTCACTTTAAGCGTGTAAAATCATAGGGATAAACAAGGAGGACCAAGAGTCGCAGTTTGTGAACCCGGAACGCGCGCTACCCATTGGCTACATATCAAATGGTGGGGGAAGCCGACTATGCTAGAGTAACCCCTGTCACAAACTGGGTCAGTGTCAGAAACTGGGTCCTTTTCCTTATCTCTACTTTCGCGCACACGTATCTTGGCGCTGTAGTTCCTTTCCCGCACGCTTTCGCCAAGATTTACAGGCACGGAAAGCGGGAGTTTTCGTGCATTTGTTACAAAAAATATTATGTGATAGGTACTCGTACGAAAAAGTGGTCTTTTCCACGAAGGTTTGGAAGTAGGCAGTACTCGCTTCCCGTCACTCGACTTCGCCTCGTGCCGTTGTAGCTCTCGATTGTGGCCACTTTAACCCGATATTCGCTAGCGGTATTTTTGAATTAACCGGCTCTAATCAACGGGAGGGTGAAAAAAGCAATTTTGCTCAATGCCCATGCTGCAAATTGTTTAAATAAAGATATAAGCGATGGGGTCGTTTCTTGTTTGAGCGCAGGTTCATGTTTCGTTAGGAGAAACGACATGTTTATCGCCGCTGGGAAAACGACCGTGCGACTATCGTGACAAGGTCTTACGATGATCATGAGAAAAGGAAGGGGAGAGGGGAGGAGGGTTGAATTGGCGAAAGGCATGCGTGTGTAGCTCGGCAAGCCGGAATTGCTTACCGAAATTGAGTGCGCGGTTATGGCGGATAACGTGGCGGCGTTGGGCCACGGGCGCCGGTGGACCATGTCTGGTGAACGCTATTTGAAAGTCAAATAGTCGTGGGAGAGAGAGCACGGGAGAATTCAAGACATTTCATACCGAGCTGATACCCACCCACCTATACGCGACGAGCGATATAGGCCGTCCAACTTCATCCCCGGTCTTTATCCGATTAAGCGCCAAGGCTTTTGCCGTGTGCCGAAAGCAAGGATCGTTCCCCTCTTTTTTTCTCCCTGCTATCCTTTCCGGTCACACCGTTCACCGGCCTCTTCATCATTCCTGCCTTAATTAAAACTAAATAACTTTTCTCTCAATACCTACGGTAGAAAATAAACTTTTTGATATAGCTGGCCAGACTGTACCATTCGTGCCTGTTGCAATCATTTTTTTTTTTTTTTTTTAAGTTTGCTGTAGTCCTGCTCGAAGGTTCGCTGTAGAAGGTTCTGACTTCTCTTAAAGAGGTTGTAAATCGTAACCAATCCGATAGATGTTTTAGCTCTGGAAAATGGGGATTCGGATTGCTTTTTGGATTAAATTATTATTCATCTTTTTTTTCGTTCATTTTGTTCACGCAACGAGTTTTTGAAAGCAATAAGCTTGTACAAATAATTGCGGAAAGTGCGGTGGAACGAAAATCGGAGTACCGACGTTCATTAAAGAGGAGAAACGCTTTGAGCTCATAATTGAAATCCGCAGGGTGCGGCTCTTTGACGATGCTTTCATTTTCTGCATAGTTTAGTCGTGTAAACGTTCGTTGCAATAAAAATGTGTGTTCCAGAAGGAACGTCAGTGACAAAGTCGTTTCTTCGTTTGCTCGGATGAATAGCGAGATTAGAAATTATGCAATCCATCATCGAAGTTGCAAATCGAGGGCTCGGGAGTGTAACTTCTGGTTCGAACGTAGTTGATAATCGGTACCGTCAAGTTTCCTCGGTGCTAGGATTGATTCGTCGATGTACAGAACCCTCCTAGGAACGAATTGATAATTGATTATCCGGTCTGATATGGGTTTGTTAGATTGCTGAATTGTCGGGGCGTCGACTACCCGGAAATTACTGGATCGGCCAATTAGTGTCGCAGAAATGAGTTTATCGATTATAAGAATCTGTACGGTACAGTGTCTGAACCTCGATAAATTGCGAATGCATTGAAATCGTGGAAATTTCTCGTTTACAGGCCCCAAATTTGTTCCTACACAAGTCCCATTATGCTGGTCAGTACACTGAAAAAAAATATCAATGACTCAAGTAAAATTCACTTGCGAGCTGCCAAAGAATAAAATTGTTATTTCAATTCTTAAAATTCCATACGGGATTGAAACGATAACATGTCACCTTGACAGTCTTATCGTTGTTGTTTCAGTACCATATGAAATTGTAAGAATTGAAATAAAACAAGTTTCAGTGCATGAACGGTCACTTTCTTTCCTTCTGGCTCGAACAAGGTTGGTTTAAATATTATACAAAAAATGGATCCATAAACACTTCATATCCACTATGGAAAACGAAATTCTTGGGAAAACGACACTAGGGCACTGTTTCATCTCCAAAGCTGGGGCGATCATGAACTATTCCTGACGCATAGCACAGCATAGAGGTTATTAGATGTTATGAAATCGATCATCGAATTGCGAATCGAGGGCTCGGGAGAGAATGTAATTTCTGGGTCGAATATAACCGATACCGTCAAGGTTCCTCGGTCGTAGGATTGACTCGCCCAGATACAGAACTCTGCTAGGAACGAATTGATAACTGATTATCCGGTCTGGTATGGGTTTGTTAGATTGCTGAATTGTCGGGGCGTCGACTAGGCGGAAATTACAGAATCGGCGTATTAATGTCGCAGAAATGAGTTTATCGAATATAAGAATTTGTACAATACAGTATCTGAATCTTACTAAAGTACGAATCGATTGAGACCGTAGCAATTTATCGATTATAAGTGTCTGTACAGTTACAGTGCCCGAATCTTGATAAAGTGCGAATCCATTGAGACCGTGGCAATTTATCGTTTATAGGTCCCGACTTATGCATATAGAAGTCCCGTTATTCTGGTCGGTATGTACGGTAACTTCCCTTCTCTCTGGCACGATCAAGGATGGCTTAAAAAAGGTGTGCGTGTAACATTTAAGCGCGGTGAAGCGAAACTTATTTACTGTGTGCGTTACGTTCTCTTTCTTCGTCGATATTTATCTTTTAGCAAATATGTTTACATCCTCCGTCTTTTTATGATGTAAAATAAATGAATGCTCCGATAAACTTATGATGGCCGAAATATGACACATGCATTTTACTTTGAATTTGTTCCAAATGACGTGCTACATAGTAGATTGTATACGGGCTTTATTTATTATGAAATTGAATTATTCGCTTAAAAATTCAATCAGCGGCAGAAAATCGTCAGCAGTAAAATATAGATAAAAATCTCCAACCATAATTATGGATACTTCGTGATAATTTTTCATCGAAAGAGCCGTATCGACGACTAAATTTGCTTGAATTAATTCAATTGTACTGTTTTATTTGGAGATATATCAATATGGCACATTTATATCTCTACCTCTCACAACTCTACCAGAAAACATCTCTACCGTATTACAACTCTGCCGTATTAGAACTCTACCAAAAACTCTCCCCGAATTTAAAGAAAACTCTCCCGGAATTTAAATAAAACCCCCCCGGAATTTAAATAAAACTCTCCCCGAATTTATATAAAACTCTACCAGAATAAAAAAAACTCTCCCGGAATAAAAATAAAAATTTGGGGAGAGTTTTATTTCTATTCCGGGAGAGTTTTATTTAAATTCAGGGAGAGTTTTATTTAAATTCGGGGAGAGTTTTATTTCAATTCCGGGAGCGTTTTTGGTAGAGTTCTAATACGGTAGAGATGTTTTCTGGTAGAGTTGTTATGTGGTAGAGTTGTTAGAATTATTGCACCCGGAAATTGCAAGGTGATATGGCCACGTGTCATATCATACTGACCCTTGCACATACAATCTTATAATTTTCGGTGCCGTCATATTGTATCTACATATACACTAGGGTCTCGATTTTTGCGCCCTCGCTTTCAACGGAAAATTATAAGATTGTATGTGCAAGGGTCAGTACAATATGACACGTGGCCATATCACCTCGCAATTTCCGGGTGATATGGCCAGTCAAACGGTTTTCTTTCCAGTTTGGCATCTGAAATACTTTAAGTAATTATTACCTTTAGGTAGTTATTGTCTTTTTGTAGTTCATGTAATAAACTTAAAGGTTTTTTTTTAGCGTTAAACCAATGTTCATTGTTTAAAAAATCGTGGCCATATCACCCCGCCTTACCCTAATTGTAGGTAAATTGTCGCCTGTATTGGACATAGATTGTCATATGTGTAAGAAACCGTAGACCGTGGAGAATATAAAATCGTATATCGGTTGACAAAAGATATTATCGGATACAAGTTCGAATATTGAGACGAGATGTGCACGCTTTGGGGACTCTTCGTAGAATGCCTCGCTAGCTCGGCGACGCGAGGCGTCTCCTCCTGGTACTTGAGATTGGTGGGTCCTCCGTGTGAGGCCCACAAAGGGTCTTCTATGTCCATGTTATAAACAAAGGGGTCGATAAGTCGTCCATAGGCAGTCTGCTGGCTCTGCAGCAGGCGCCGGAGAGACGAGTTGCTTTCATATGTTGGATTAACCAAATTCGGGGTCACATACGTTCAAAGCTGTTATTTGATTGGTACAACTAAACCATTCTTTTATTGAATGATTATTCGCTTTAGTCTATGAAACATATTTCGATACAAACAAAATTTTTTATTGTACCAACTAAATAACGCCTTTGAACGCCGCGGAACGCACTTTGGTTCATCCAACAATTTTTTTTTGTCAGTGTAGTAACGAGACTTACCCTGAAATGCACAAAGTCTGAAAAGAAATTCCACTTTAATAATGTAACTTACTCTACCGTGAAATCTGCATTATGGTTTACGCGTTCCCAATAATTCGACTTACTCTACTATGAAATCCGTAGTAACGCGTAGAGCGTGATCGGGAACGCGTAACGCGTACCAGGTAACGAGTAACGCGACTTACTCTACTCTGACAATGCAAAACGTCCTTAAAGAAGTTTCCCTTCGATCATAAAAGAAATGATTAATAAACAATGCATTTCCACAATGGAAAGCGAAAATCTTCGGAAAACGCCCCTACGAACATGTTTCACGGCCAAAGCTGGGGTGACCCTCATCTATGCCTTACGTGACTTGGCGACCATAAGACAAATGTACCATAGCATAGCGCAGCGCAGCTTAATGCTGAAACCCCAGCTGGGAACGTCTTCCCTGATGTTCAGACTGGAGACACGTAAACCCAAAGATCCAGTTACGATTACTTTTACTTCAACTGCAAACTGAAAGTCGTTCTATATATATACCAGCTTGACATTTGGGCACGATAACAGTCTCGTATAAGATGAAAGCCTGAGGCGCGCCAGACCCTTACAGAGCTCACTGCGGTAAAGATATCCCATCGCGTGGTTGCCCGAGCGGTACTCCAGAAAACAATTTGCCTCTCGCGGCTCGTCAACTTCACGATCTTCCCCCAAGCGGTCCTGGTCTATGGACAGGCCAGTGTGCCGGAACGTGCGTGAGTACCTTTCTTCCCGGGGGCAGTAGATAATGAGCATGTAAACCGTAGAAGCGATTCCACCGCCTCGAAAGTCTTCGGAAACCAAAAACGTCCGGAGTTTTGTGCCGCTTTCACGATGGGCACGCTGGAGATGACAGCTTTGCAGTTTTGGACAGTCCACTTTATCGCGTTTCATTTCCGAAAGGTTCGCACATTAAGTGAACATCCGGAAAATGTTGAACTTACCGATTGCTTCCTCAACACGTGCCTTCATTCGCAAAGCTTCTGGTGTGAAAAAGAGCCTTCCATTTTTTTTTTTTTTTCGTAAGGACATTCTGCAGTGGCTCCGTCTACAAATTTGCTGAAGTGTGTAAGGAGGACTACGTCCTACCGAGGTGGCGGGAGCGAGTATCTTGTAGAGGGTCCCATTAAAAAATACCCTTTCTCGTCATCGTATCGTTTTGTGGCCTCCGGTCGTTGACAATTTCTCAGTCTACTCGATAGTGAGGAAAATCTCTACAGTAGGACCGCGCTTATCTGACGTACCGAAGTTATGCGAAGTACCCAACTCATCCGAGCCCTCCGCGTTAATCGAGGTGTAGGCTCATATAATACGGAAAACTCGAATAAAACGGATGAAGCGGCACGCCCGCGCGCGAATCTATAACTGCTACATTGTTGCATACGCGCTTTAACTTGTACAAGTTTGCTGCGTCTTTATATTGCGAGCTGTAAATACATCAGTTCCGATTCTAGAGTCAATGGTAGATCATCGTTATGTCTCAAAAAAACGCAAGAAATCGTAAATTAAGTAATAAAGTTAATGTTTATATGAAGTGGTGTGTTATTTTTTAAATATTTAATAGTGGTACTAGTGTGAATTGAGTATGTTATCCGTGTTATCCGAGTTTTCGCTTATCCGACGTACGCTCTCCCCACATTACCTCGGATAAGCGGGATTCTACTGTACTACTGCTCAAATGACCCCATTGCATGTGAACAAATTGTCTCTCGCGGCTCGTCAACTTCACAATTTCTCCCCCCAGTAGTGGTCCTGTCTATTGACGGTAGATAATGAGCATGTAAACCGTACAAGCAGTCTGAAGTTTTGTGCCGGCGTTCACGATGGGGTGAATGGAGACTGTTTGCAGTTTCGAACAGTCTCTATAGTGTCCATTTGATCGTATTTCATTTCCGAAAGGAATCTTGATAAAGTGCGAATCCATTGAGACCGTAGCAATTTATCGTTTATAGGTCCCGACTTGTTCATACAGAAGTGCCGTTATTCTGGTCGGTATGTGCGGTAACTTTCCTTCTCTCTGGCACGAACAAGGATGGCTTAAAAAAGGTGTGCGTGTAACATTTAAGCGCGGTTGAAGTGAAACTTTCTTTCTTCGTCGATATTTATCTTTTAGCCAATATGTTTACTTTCTCCGTCTTTTTATTATGTTAAATAAATGAATTCTCCGATAAACCTATGATGGCTCAAATATGACACACGCATTTTACTTTGAATTTGTTCCAAATATTGTGAGGAATCTGCGTCAATTATCGAGACGTGCGACATAGTAGATTATATACGGGCTTTATTTATTTTGAAATTGAATTATTCGGTTAAAAATTCAATCAGCTTTGCAGTTTCGAACAGTGTCTACAGTGTCCGTTTAATCGTATTTCATTCCCGAAAGAGTCGCACATTAAGAAGACTCCCTGAAAATTCGAAATTTACTCATTACTTCCTCCACACTTTCTACTATGAAAAAAAAGTTTTCAATTTTTGATTTCGCAAGGACATTCTGCAGTGACTCCATCTATAAATGTGCTGATGTGTGAAGAATGTCACAACGCCCTACTAAGGTAGCGGGAAAGAGTATCTTTCAACATGCTCTTTCCCGCAATCTTATCATTTTGTGGCGTTCGTTCGTCGAGAATTTCTCGGTCTACTCGATGTTGAGGAAAATCACAAACTTTTGCTCCAACGAGCTCACGGCCGTTTCCACCCTCCCAGCGTGGCAGCTTCCCTTCAACCCTGTGTCGTGCGAAGTAGCAAAATGTCCTCGCAAAGAGGGAGTTTTCTCGCTAATAACATACCTCCGAGCACTGTGCTCAAACCATCTCGCGTATGTAAGTTACCACTCAAAGTGGAGTCGAGAGCAGACGTAACGTGCTGTTTCAGCCACGTATCACGTCTCGGTGATGACCCTCGCGAAACTTTACTCTATACTTCCTCTTAGGCACAAAAGGGGACGAGACTCTCATCGCGTCGTGCCGTCAAGTCCTCAGAGAACGTTATCGAGGCAACACAAAAAAACAGTGTACTTTGTAAATCAGACGGTTTGTCAAGTTTTTACTTGCCAAAGTACCGACCGCTCAGAGTCGGAAGGGCGAAAAGCTTATAAGGTAAATGTCCCCATTCCCGACCCCTATAAGGCCGACCGGGGAAAAGAATGGCGTTGTCAAACGTGACAAAAGTTAAATCGAGGATGATTTTCACATCAATCGATAGCTTTAACCATACACTTTCCAAAAATCGTAGACTCAATCCATTTCGTCTAGTATTTTCCTAGATAAAGAGTAATAAAGCCGCACGTGCATGTGCCATCTACCGACCAGCTGTGTCCAATTCCGACCTGGCATGGCCCCCATTACCGACCACCTTTTTTTACAGCATGAATGACAGACGTTGCAATGGAAAAATAAACATAAATCCAGACTTCGAACTTCAAATCTACAGCATTGTGTACACACTCATCCTAAACGTTTCAGCAAAACAAAATTTATTACATTTTTATTGGTTATGTGAAAATGAACTGACGTTTACATGTACGGTAATGGGGACAGGCAAGAATTTTGCTGTGCCCAATCCCGACCAGTGAATTAAAAAAAAGTTTATCCGACTGTTTTTTTTCGGCATATGTAAACCGAACTACAAAGAACCATTTAACTCTCGAATTATTCGAAATATTCGTCGAATATTTACTATTTACGCGATCGACAATCCTTAACCTTACTTCTAAGAAACCGCTCGAGTCGTGACGTTCGGTAAGAAAAGCGATAATATTATGTACTAATTATTTTATTACACTTACTCTGCAATTTATAATCCGTTCACACTACAAATTCCTGAATATTTCTAGACCACTGATAAACGTTTTTATGCATTGGCTGCCTCGTAAATGACGTTCTTCGTCGAAATGGTCGGTAAAGGGAGCATGGTCGGGAATGGGGACATTTACGTGATGGTAAATACGGTTCATACAAGCTTTATGCGGACGTTTACTCGCGAACATTCACTCTACCGTTCAATGTTTTAATGCACAATGCTTTTTTGTTTATTCCAGATTGCGCTAAAGAAACTGTGTAACAATTTTGATCAATTGGGTCGTGCATGCCACCATTGACCAAGTGGCGGACTTTTCGCGTAACTAACGATAACTAATAAACGGCATGAACAGAACAACGTATACAGCGTACTGGATTGCTTATTATGACTCGACATTAATCTGTCGCACCGTAAGACAAACATCGGCCAGTGTTGATATGGTGTATGCATTACCCATTGTCATAGGACATGGTACACAAGCAAACTGCACTCGGCACAGTTTTGCTATTTGATAATGCACATATGCAAACAATTCAAACGAATGGAACAATTCCCTGCGGTGAATGAAACATTGATATTTGTTCTAATTGATATTCTCTCCCGTACCGCAGTTATAGATGAATACATTTTATCAATTTCCGACTGAAAAGATAGAAACTTAAAAAAGTTGTGAAATAATTTGTTGTCGCTGAAGTTGCTGAAGAAATTCCGCAACATATTTACCAAAAACTTATGTACAATTTTACTTTTGAACATTTCATTTCAGGGCTTCCCAACTGTTGCACGGTTTTAATCTGTCAGACCAATTTTAGAAAAGCTTAGAATTTTAATGAAGTAAAAACAACGTTAAAACAAGTTCAAAGCAGGTAGCAATAAGTTCTACTCATTTTTTCGCGGCAGTTGCTCCTATCAACGATTGAGTTAACGTTGTTCCTCTTACGGTATTTTACAGTAATAACAGTTTCGTATAATTCGGTGATTCAAAAATCTTGGTCGCCATCTTTTTTTCTTCATAATTTTACGAAAAAAAAATTGTGAAATGAAATATAAGTAATACAAATAAATTTAAGTAGTAAACATTTTAGAGGCTCTCAAATACCATATTAGGTCTGAGTAAAAATGAAGTAAAAATAACGTTAAAAAAAATGTTCAAAGCAGGTCGTAATAAGTTCAACTCATTTTTTCGCGGCAGTCGCTCCTACGATCAAGTTGACGTTGGTCCTCGTGAGTGAACAAAGCATGTATTTTCTCCCGGGTGTCCCGTATTCCCTGCATGTACCAGGGTGACATATACCGACATACACAGTATAGTTCGCAGTGATTTATTCGCGACCCGCGGTTCGCAGTATGAGTGTACACGCCCTTAAGTCCGACCAGTACTATTTCAAGTCCAGTCGAGCATCTAATTCGTACGAAGTTACTGGTAGAGGCAAACGAACAAGCCAACGAACAAGCACGACCGGGATCTGCCTCTATACCAACTTCCAGCGAATTTCGTGTGGTTCGCCGTTCGCCAAACACACTGCTTCCTGATGGAAACGTACACATTGACAAATCTGTCGGGTTCTGCTGTCGGGCATTTAACCTACCTATCGGAAATAATTCTCTTATTCTCTTATTATTTTCGCCTGCAGAAGTTCCACTGTTCGCCATTCGTTCTTTTTTATCGTCGTTGGCCCTCACGTTATGGAATTTCATGTTCCATGGACAAATTTTATACTTTTTTAGGTATTTCATGAAAGCTGTTTGTGCCTGCGTTACTTTCATGAACGGAGCCAAAGTTGCTCAAAAGACCGGATTCTCCGGCCCGAATTTTATCAAGGAATGTTGCAGAGAGTTTCGCACTCGTCGATAATTCTTTATGATCGAAACATAAAAAAAACACTTCGGTAGGTATTGTAATATAATCAGATGGCCATTTTCGAAGATAGCTGCTTCTGCGGTGCTGATATCGAGGACATGGACCACGTGGTTTGACACAAAATATGCCGAACAAACCTCAAGAAGACAGTATTTATGAATAATTTTCAAACAAATCAACTATATAACGTTATATATTATATTTTGTAAAAAGAAAAAAAAAACAGCAATGTATTATTATTATTATATTATATAAGATCCCCGTTGATTGATAAACTAAAATCTCGTGGATACCGGGCTCCATTCCTCACTATTAAATTTATTAAGGCAACCAACTGTTACCCTCTTACTATTATATTCATACATTTTTGACTGAATATGATTTAAAAATTTAATATTGCACTCACTTTTGTTACGCTATAATTTTAAGCTTACATAACCGATAGTGCAAAGAAACTCAATATAGAGTTTCTATACTTTAAACAAATAAAAATGTAACTTTCGAAGAGGAAAGGATTTTTTAGAAATTGATTTTTTTACGAAACCAAGTTCGATCGGAAATTTTAACTTAAGTCGGATTATTCGATATGCTCTGAAATAAATATGTATACTTCATACGGTGGCTAGCAATGCCATGACAGTTATTACTCAAATGTCCTTCGTCTATCTCGCTCGATCGCACGAGCGCCAGCTCATCCATTAAAGATCGGTCCAGTTCCTTGACAATTCCTTCTAAGATTGCGTCATATGTTACCGAGATGCGTCGGGGTTGAAGGCGGCGACGAAGACGTACGTTACTCTACCAAGGTGTAGCAACCGGGAGGTACAGCGAGCAACGGCAGCAGGCAGCATCCGACCCCGATGGAATCTCGGATGATTTGAATTTTGCATTAAACATCAATGCATGTTTGACTCTCGCAATTTCACTTTTATTGGACAAAGCTACGTACCCCGTGCCGAAATTACAATCTCAGTATTTCAAATTCGATTGAGGATTTCCGATTTCTCGTCGGAAGCCTTTTTTCGAAAGTATTGTTTCCGAATTCGTCAAAAAGACTTACAGAGCCGGAAATGCAAAGACACCGGTGTTTCGTCTTCCGCGTAAAATTACAAAAAAAAAAGACCACAATTTTACTCGAATTTGATTTCGTAGAATTCTGTGATTCAAAAATAACGCTCGCCATTTCTTTCAATTCATAATTTTACGATAAAAAAATAATGAAATAAAATTTAAGCAATTCAAATAAATTTAAGTAGGAGACATTTTAGAGGCTCTCGAGTGCCAGACCAGGTCCACCTCTCGCGTACTCGCCGTCACACCCAGAAAAAAAAATTATTTGACGGACACCGTTTATTTGGTTCAAGTAAAATATTTATTTGATTTAAATAAACATTCATTTAAATGAAATAAATATTTATTTAAATGAAATAAATATTTATTTAAATGAAATAAATATTTATTTAAATGAAATAAATATTTATTTAAATGAAATAAATATTTATTTAAATGAAATAAATATTTATTTAAATGAAATAAATATTTATTTAAATGAAATAAACATTTATTTAAATCAAATAAATATTTTACTTAAACGAAACAAACGGTGGCGGTCAAATAAATTATTTTTCCGTATGCCCCAAGAACCATAATGTTAGTTCGATACAAATTCGTCGCCCAAGCAGTTAATTCAGCGACGGTGAATTTACAATTCGACCTTCCCTTCGGATTTCGTCCGGGGGTCTAACGAATACAAACCGTTCGTACGTAACTCACGTGGCGTTATCGTTAAAGATACAGCTTTCGAGAAAGCCGCGAAAGATCCGGCCGTGTTTATTCAGTAACGAGGTAGGCCATAGCATATGCCCGAGAAAGGGAAACACTCTTATATTATAGAAGCAGCTAATCCGAATTAACGCTTCGCACTAACAACGCCGGTGTCCGTACAGTTAGGAGTGCGCGGCGTTCACCCCTTGCTTTTTTAACATGTACGAAGGGGCGCGGCGGGGGGGGGGGGGGGGGGGGGGGAGGACAGTGTCATTGTGGTGCAGTCCCGGTGCTCGAGGTGTGTATGATGTAGGTGGGAGCTCACGGAGCCGTTTCTTTGGATTCCCTCGGCTGGTGGTGGCAGCGGCTTTCCATGCATGTCGGCCGGCGAGCTCTATGAAAATCACAGTCTTTTATTCATGAAATCCCACGTGCCTTTTTTCCACGTCCGCACAATGGAGACAGAAACTATATTCGCATGCATTTTTCGTCGCACGCGTCCTCGCGCCTCCCGGCTTTTCGGCGACGGGTCTGCACGGTCCAGCAGCCAACAGCCACTGGCGACGATTCATTGCAAGTTGCAATGGGCTGCGTACACCAATCCTCGCGTACACGCTATTCTCTGCGCCTGTTTCGCGCGTAACCCCTTCGCCCGCGGCGCCGACCCACCCCGACGGGATATACATATGCAAAGGAGCGACGTCACCGCAGACTGCGAGTCCGAAAGATAAGATATATTAAGCTGCCGCGTTAAGGCCGTGTGAAAGACTATGGAGAGCGAGAGGGGTAGCATTAGTGGAGCTCACGGCGGAGCGAGGGAGATACATTCGGAACGGGGTTTCACGTGGTCTTAAGAGGCGACGTGAAAGTCCGACCCGAACCGTCCTAGATCAGTAATGGTAACGGTAATGCATTTTTTTTCAAGGGTGTTCATTGTCTAGGAGGTTTCGCGCACTAATTTCTGTCTCTCGAACCGATTAAGGTAGCTATGTCGCTTCCCGCTCATCTCGCATAAGTTATGGAAAAGTAAGTGAATATTGCAAGTACTTCTCGATGGTATAAAAATATGAAAAAATTCATGCATATTAAAGGCACTGAAAAGATTCATTTTGCATAATAATAATTCCAAAATGTTATTAACAAACATATCGAAAAATTAATTGTTTAACAAATTACCCGGCAAAACAACTTTTTTTTTAATTGAAAATGATTCATTCATTTTTCTGAATACGTATAAATTTTTTCAGATTTTTCAATTAGTTTTGATTTTTGTGTTTTTTCAGACATTTTTCCCATATAAAAAAATTTAAAAATCAAAGTTAATTGAAAAATCTGGAAAAATTCATACGTATTCAAAAAAATAAACGAATCATTTTCATAGAAAAAAAAAGTTGTTTTGCCGGGCAATTTGTTAAACAATTAATTATTTGATTAATTTGTTAATAACATTTTGGAATTATTATTGTGCAAAATTAATCTTTTCAGTATCTTTAATCTGCATGAATTTCTTCAGATGTTGATATCATCGAGAAGTACTTGCAATATTCACTTATTTCTCTCGAACTTATGCGAGATGAGCGGGAAGCGACATAGCTACCTTAAGAAATGCTAACAATTGACGTTTGGCTCCAATTTGTTCAGGAACCCTGAAAAAATGGATCACAGTTTTTTTTATAGATCGAGTAGATTCTACGTTGTTTTTAAATCTGTCCTGGTGACAGATTCAAAATTCGGCTGTGACTACGAAGTCTACAGGCGACGCGAAAGTCTGACCCGAACCATCATAGATCGGTAATGGTAACTGTAATGCATTTTTTTTCAAGGGTTCATTGTCTAGGAGGTTTCGCGCTAATTTCTGTCTCTGGAACCGATCAAGGAATGCTAACAATTGGCGTTTGGCTCCAATTTGTTCAGGAACCGTGAAAAAATGGATCACAGTTTTTGTTATAGATTCAGTAGATACAACGTTGTTTCTAAATCTGTCTTGGTGACAGATTCAAAATTCAGCTGTGATATGAAGTCTACACTACTAGAGTGTTGGACCTACCTACACTGAGAAATATTAATTGTTTGATTAACCGAGGCGCTGTTCGAAGGTGTTGTTTGGTTGGTACGACTAAAATGTTTGTTTCGATCGACAAACTTTGAATCGATTTAAGCAAATAGTCGGTTAACAATACAATGCTTTACAAATAAAGCCATTTGGTACAAATACCAAGCAAACAACAGTTTTGAACGTATGTTAACGTGACTTTTGGGTACTCCAACCATCTTTGGTCTCAGTGTAGGGGAGATGGGGGAAAATGGCACAGTGGGGCAAAACGGGACAGTGAGGACAAAACTCAGTTTTCAAATAACTTTTTAGATGCCCCATTTTATACCAACGATACATCCGAATTTTCCAACCTGCTTTGCCCCACGTACCACCGTCGCCACCATCCAAAAGTTATTGGAAAATTGCGTTTTGTCGCATTATCCCGTTTTGCCCCACGTACCACCATCGCCACCATCCAAAAGTTATTGGAACATTGCGTTTTGTCTCATTATCCCGTTTTGCCCCACGTACCATCATCGCCACCATCCAAAAGTTATTGGAAAATTGCGTTTTGTCTCATTATCCCGTTTTGCCCCACGTACCACCATCCAAAAGTTTTTGGAAAATTGCGTTTTGTCTCATTATCCCGTTTTGCCCCACGTACCACCATCCAAAAGTTATTGGAAAATTGCTTTTTGTCTCATTATCCCGTTTTGCTCCATGTACCACCATCGCCACCATTCAAAAGTTATTGGGAAATTGCGTTTTGTCTCATTATCCCGTTTTGCCCCGCTGTGCCATTTTGCCCCGCTCTCCCCTACTCATCTAGGCCTTGGTAGCTCGGCGAGTAGTTGCCAACTCGCTGAAGCTACCCCGTTGAAAAAATGGACACTGATAAGGCTCTTCGATTGTTAATACGAAGCTATGCGATATACTGTCGCAATCAGCGAGGTTCCATTTCGTGCAAGCGGAACGTTAATTTTCGGTTAGAATTGTGCGAGTGGAAAATGTTGGGAGCAAGCGAAGAGACTTTCCGCTTCGCTACATGATTAAATTACCGAACCCCGAAAGACTACCTTCCGTCGTTCTCGGTCTCATCGGTAAACTGGAAAGATTGCAAGTGCTGACGGCGACAATCAAATTTACCGCGGCGAACGACGATGGCACTCATTAATTAGAGATCTTTCTGCCGACGCCGTGCTATCGTGGGAATGCCATTGAAAATAGAGTAGACGTGATTCGTCGATGAAGAAGCTAATGAATTCGGTACACCAATCTACTGTTCTGATAAATTATCAGATATTTTAAGTGACTGAAAAAATAACATAAAATAAAAAATATAGGTCGATAGATAGATAATTGCTTATTCGGTCCCGGAATCAATAATGGAGAGCAGGGCAAAACGGGATGATGGGTCAAAAAGCAATTTTCCAATAACTTTTGGATGGTGGCGGTGATGGTAAATGGGGCAAAACGATCTTGAAAATCCGGATGTATCGCCGGGACAAAATGGGCCATCGAAAAATTATTGGAAAACTGAGTTTTGCCCCCGCTGTCCCGTTTTGCCTCACTGTCCCATTTTGCCACGTTCTCCCCTACCCTGAGCACTGTAGCAATAAATTTTAATGTATACGCGAAGTTTCAAATTGAAAAAAAAAAAAAAATTATTGGCCGATCTGACCGGCCCATTTTCTACACTTTACCTCATTGCGGTAACGAGAGATAAGTAGCGTAGACATGAAAACGATCTCAAGAAGATTGTGCGGTGGCACCGTACTCCTTCTGAACGTGAGAAAGTGCTCGTGGCATTTGACACTAGCCGACTTGTCTCTTATTCATTTTTTTTTTCAACTATCCTGCGCACGATGGCCCTCGATGCGTCTATCCTAAATCTTCAATCCAATCAAGTCACCAGTCATTGAAACGACAAGACTTTAATAATACGAGAAAGAAGCCCCTTTCCTGCCGATCACTGTCCGTTCGATTTTTCGTTTAGGTAAGTGCCTGACAGGCCTGAAGCCGTACTTAATTTGCCTCGTGCCAAGAATTTGCGGTTGACGATCCAGCATTTCATTGGTACCTTTCTGACCCGGGTTCGAGTTGACCATATCTTCTGTCATTCATCTTTGGACCATCAAAGTCAGATGATCGAGTACCATCGTTTAAATTATTAATACTTTTACAGTAGGAACGCGCTTATCCGACCTTCGATTATCCGAGCCTCTGCGTTAACCGAGGTGCAGGTTCGGATAATACAGAAAACTCGGATAAAACGGATAAAGCAGCATGCCCGCAAGCAGAGTAGTCTATAACTGATACATTGTTGCATACGCGGTTAAACTTGTACAAGTTTGCTGCGTCTTCATATTGCGAGCTGTAAATACATCAGTTGCGATTCTAGAGTCAATGGTAGAACATCGTGACGTCCCAAAAAAGGAAAAAAGTCGTAAATTAACTACCAAACTTAATGTTTACATGAAGTGATGTATTATTTTTTAAATATATAATAGTAGTAAAAGTTCGAATTGAGTGTGTTATCCGTGTTATCCGAGCTTTCGCTTATCCGACGTACGCTCTCCCCACATTACGGCCGACGTACGCTCTCCCCACATTACATCGATAGACGGGGTTCTACTGTACAAAAAAAGTATTAAATTTATAGAGTCTTAAAATAAAATACTCCGAGTTCGAATGAACCGATGTGTGTTCTACTGGGGTTAAATTGCAAACTATGTACATCGGATGGATCGCTGAGAATCGATACGGCACACAAATTTTTCTGTTCTTTAACCAACAAATTTTAAACGGCTGTAATGGCATAAAAATAATACAGTAGGACCCCGCTTATCTGACCTTCGATTATCCGACCCTCCGCGTTAACCGAGGTGTAGGTTCGGATAATATAGAAAACTCGGATAAAACGAATAAAGTAGTCTGTAACTGCTACATTGTTGCATACGCGCTTAAACTTATTCAAGTTTACTGCGTCTGAATATTGCGAGCTGTAAATACATCAGTTCCGATTCTAGAGTCGATGGGAGAACATCGTGATGTCTCAAAAAAGGAAAAAAGTCGTAAATTAACTAACAAACTTAATGTTTATATGAAGTGTTGTAGTATTTTTTAAATATATAATAGTACTAGTACAAGTTCGAGATGAGTGTGTTATCCGTGTTATCCGAGCTTTCGCTTATCCGACGTACGCTCTCTCCATATTACCTCGGATACACGGGGTTCTACTGTACACGTGTGTTACGAAACCAATGGTAATAATTTGTTAAGGTAGCCACTGCGTGGCACACACTGATAAAAAAATACGGTTCAATCAACTAAAATTCGGGCAGGGACGTTCGACTAAATATTTTGTTGGCACAGCTAAAAAAATGGGTTAGTTCAATAATTTATTGGGTGATCCCACCAAAATATTTTTGAGTCATTAAAATATTTTGTTCGACCAACGAAATATTTATTTGAACGTGCCTGCCCGAATCTTAGTCGATTCAAGTGTACTTTTTTATCAATGCATTAGTCAAATGAGTGCTAAATTTTAACAATTGTTAGTCCAAAATTGTATGCATTTATTGACAGTAGAGGAGGTTGATTTGTATTATTGCATGTGTCCTCAAACAAGAGAAATATTAATCACGATGGTCTTGCAAGAACAACTGGTAAATACAAATTTCCATAATAGTACGTTTTCGTTGGGTTTTCTGAAAGTAAAATCCGTATTTTTTTACCGATTTTAATAACTTACCATGACTCATTTTGTTTCATAAACTTTGCTCTGCGAATTCACCGAGTAGATTTTTTGCAACTTTACCCGTTTGACAAATGTGGCCCATTGTTTAACCGGTGATCTTTTTGCCCCATAAACAAATGGCTGTCATTTTTAAACGGTCAACACTATTTTAAAAAATCAGTCCGCGAATTCGTAGAGCAACGTTTGAGGACCAAAATGAGCCGTCGTACATTTAAATTGGTTAAAAAATAAGGATTATTCTTAGAAAAAATTTAACGAAAATGTATCGTCATGGAAATTTGTATATATCAGTTAGGTATTTGCAAAAGCACCTTTGATTGACAACCGATTCGGTAATAAAAATCGACTTCCGTTACTGTCAATAAATGCACAACCTTTTGAATAAAGAATTGTGAAAAATCAGCACCCGTATGACTAGTGTCCGTGCAGTAGCTGCCTTAAATCGACAAAAGTAAGATGTTTCAATGATAACTCATCGATGTAATATTTTCCAAAATAATATCGAAGAATTAAGTCGACCGTGGTTTCCCTAAAATCTCCGCCGAGTCTTGAGCAAACAGAAGCGCGAATATTCAGACAAAGCGGGAATTTGCATATACTAATTATTAAACAGCCTCGAACCCTTCACCTCAAAATCGCGCTACAGCTCTCCGCGATAAGAGACCTCTCTGCTGTTTCTCCTGCGCGCCGTACGTACTTTTTTTTAAATGTAACATTGAATAAAAGCTAGCGACACAGTTCAATTTTTTTCAACCTTTCACCGTTAAACATCGAATAACCATTTCGATCCCGGTTCAACATTTTTTTTTTTTTTTTTCAACTATCAGTTCGCGTTAAAACTTTCGCAACCCGGTCGAACGCGTCTGTGACTTTTTTTTCGTGATTCCGAAACTGTTGGGATAAATAAATCGTAGGATTTTGAGAGTCAATTTTACGGCCGGATTGGACGTGAAGGCCCGGGAGTGATCCACTTCGACGGCACGCATTTTGGCTCGCGAAGGAATGATTTTTCCATCATTCGCTTTGGCGATCCATTCGCTGCTCCGCGCCAGTGGCACATAGCACACTCGCGGTTATACAGCATGTCCCAAAAAAAATTCCAATAAACTATCGAATCATATTCGCAATGGAAAACATTTTAAGATTTTCCGTGCAGCTTTTTTTCAAAGATTTTTTTATTGATTTCTAGTTACGAACATTTAATGTCCGAACCGATAAGAGGCACTCAACAGATAGCACTCATTTCCATTCACGAACGAATGATTTTTCCATCATTCGCTTTGGCGATCCATTCGCTGCTCCGCGCCAGTGCTGCACAGCACACTCGTGGTTCTACGAGATGTCTCAAAATTGTTGTAATAAAGTAAAACTACATATTCGCAGTAGAAAACATTACAAGATTTTCTATGCAGTTTTTTTCATACATTTTTTATTGATTTATTATAGTTACGAACATTTAATGTCCGAACCGATAAGAGGCACTCAACAGATAGCACGCATTTCTGCTCACGAACGAATGATTTTTCCATCATTACAAGAAAACATTACAAGATTTTCTATGCAGTTTTTTTTCATACATTTTTTATTGATTTCTAGTTACGAACATTTAATGTCCGAACCGATAAGAGGCACTCAACAGATAGCACGCATTTCTGCTCACGAACGAATGATTTTTCCATCATTACAAGAAAACATTACAAGATTTTCCATGCAGCTTTTTTTCATAAATTTTTTGTTGATTTCTAGTTACGAACTTTTAATATCTGAACCGATAAGAGGCACTCAACAGATAGCACGCATTTCGCTCACGAAGGAATGATGTTTCCATCATTTACTTTGGCGATCCATTCACTACTCCGCGCCATGGAGCAGCGCGTGTTGTAATTGTTGTAATAAAGTAACAATACATATTCGCAGTAGAAAATAGTACAAGATTTTCCGTGCAGCTTTTTGTCATAAAATTTTTATTGATTTCTAGTTACGAACATTTAATGTCCGAACCGATAAGAGGCACTCAACAGATAGCACGTATTTCGCTCACGAACGAATGATTTTTCCATCATTCGCTTTGGCGATCCATGCGCTGTTCGCGCCAGTGGTGCACAGCACACTCGCGGTTCTACATGATGTCCCAAAATTGTTGTAATAAAGTAAAAATACATATTCGCAGTTGAAAACATTACAAGATTTTCCGTGCAACTTTTTTATCTTCTAAATTTCATTGATTTCTAGTTTAAAAGTACAGTAGAACCCCGATTAACCGGGATCCTCATGACCGAAGAGTCCCCGGATAATCGAAATCCCGATAAATCCGAACTAGACACCGAAAGTGTATAAGTCAATAATGGCTAATGATACAACTTTATTTTGACCAGTTACAATGACATTTGGTACAACTTGCACTTAATTATTAAATAGTGTGAACTAGAATGTAAGCTTTGGTTTTTTTTCATGAATAGTACGTAAGCTAGTCTTTTTTTAAATACTAGCGACTTGGATTACTCCGCGCATAAAAAAAAACCCGCGGAAGAAGCACGGTTAATCCGCTTCCCGCTTAATCCGAGCCCGATTAATCGGGGTTCTACTGTAGTTAATATCTTAAACGCTAAGAGGCACTCAACAGATTGCATGTGTTGGCTGACTTCCGGTTTTCTTGTAATTCGGAAAATTATGCACTTAAAGAAAAAAAGCGCTTCGACGAAGAAGTCTGCGAAAATTGGGCGTATTTTGATCGAGCCTGTAGAGTTATGATAAAAATACCATATAGCATGCACCGGCGATAAGGTAGTTGCGCCCACTCAGCAGTGGTCAGTTTGCCGAGAAGTTGCGCGGGGCTCTTGAAAGAGTCTGAAAAGAGCGTTCCTCCGGGGAGACCCCGGCCATAAGGAACCTCGGCAACTCGCAATTCAACCGTAACAAAAGGCAATCACTGAAGAGGTGGTGGATCTGGACCCGAGCAGCGGTCATAAGTTATCGCAGTGGAGTTTATATTTTATTCAACATCGACGGGGTAAAGAATAGTCTCGGGCTCCTTTCGTTTTCATCCGCTCGCTTATCGGCATTCTTTCCCCTCCGCTATTTACGGTACGAACGTCAGGACCGATTCCCCATTAGACCCACATCGTATTGTCCGAGTGCGACTGTTCGTGCGACAGTCACCAAGGTTTTACATTAAAAGTTGATCGGAAAAATAATTTCACCTACTCGATCTTTTACCGTTAATGATATCGATAAATGTCCGATAGAGTGTTTCTACTGTCGTTGTACCTCAATCGATTCATTGGAATTTAACGTGATTTACGGGGCCATTTGTGGAATTTGTGGAATTTATAAGCGATTGATCTCTCTCACATTGTTCATTGGGCGATGGATTTTCCTATCGTCCTTGTAATTGAGTATAGTCCGTAAATAAATAAATAAATTAAAAAGTTTTATCGCACTAGTATCGTAAATTACTGTTATCATGCTACTTTATGCATTGTTCTGACCTGCGAATATTTGATGACAATTTGACTCTTCCGTATGTGTTTTGCGATCCGTTATACTGTCGAATGAAAAAATGCTCTTTAACGGTTTGATAATCGACTTCGAAGTGGATAAGTCAATTTTTGCTTGTACCACCGAGAAGAAAAATAATAACAGTAAATGGCTTATTTCAGCGCGGATTACGAGCGCAATCCCTTTTGTCGGTTTGCATTAGCCTCGGGACTGAGGAAGATGAAAAAGAAACGGGCGGATGATTTGAAGAGTAAACCAGCTCGTCGTGTCCTTAACGGCGGAGTATTTTTATCTTATAAAGCATATAATAATAAAATGCTTGTTGCCGCAAAAAATAAAAATAATACAATATAATGTGTGCCGATTCATTACTAGAAACTTAATTAGCGTATGGAACTCACCTGCGTTCACTTGGTATGGAAATGCAAATAACACAATATATATATATATGATGCTTCCCTGCCCACATTTTATGGTATCTTCGTAACGTCAATTAGTTTATTATATATTATTGTACCCCGATATCTGCCCTTTCGCATCAAATGGCAAATATTCAATGTTTGAACTAATAGGTCTACATGGTCGCTGTTTTTTCCCCGGGAAAAAATTCCCTGACTTTTCACTGACCAATTAAAAATGTTCCCTGATAAAACATTTAACGACTTCTATTAAAAAAAAAATTAACGATGCAAATGAAAATGTCTAATTATTGTATTAATGTTTAATTCTATATATATTTTTTTTAAAAATGTTCCCAATTCTTTTTTTTAAGCCTCACTTCTATGTACTTTTTATTTATGTATAGAAGGTTCGAGAATTGGTCAGGAAATTTGCTTTTTCACTGACCACTTTTAAATTCCCTGACTTTTCCCGGTTTTTCCGGTTTTCTCTGACCGCGGCCACCATGAGTATATCTGTGAATGCACCGGCGCAGAATTCGCGTCGGCAAGTGTTGAATCGAAATGGTCTTTCAGAGCTGAGCATTCTTTGGATTTGAAAATGTTTACTAATTTTTTTCACGAATTTCCGAGATATTAACAAATACAGGTTCTTACCGATGACAACCTTTCTGCCCTATAAAACTATTTATAGTTTTCCTCCATACATGTTTCCATAAGCTGCTATTTTTTGGAAAAAACCGTGCCAGCTTTCTATCAATCCTAATTAATTAGTTAATTGTAATTGGTTGGTTGACTTTAATTGCATGTTCGTGGATAATTGGTGTCCTCATTATTGTCATCGCCCGTAAAAACAAGCTCTTTAATTACTTCCGTCATTTATTCGATGAATATACAGCCGAAAAAAAAAAACAAAAAAAACCATACAAGAAAAACGCAGGTGAAATTAGGAGTCATAAATTCGCAGGTGGGTATTTTCCCTGCGAAAAACTCAGTGTCGGCAGTGAATTCGTTGTGTTTTCAGGTGGCTCTAATCAATTCTCGGGAGCGCACAGCCCGACGCTTATGTTTCTTCAAATTCGCGTAAAACCCGACAACACAAATTAAACGGCGCGGAATGTTTAAACGTACGAATAATCAATATTCCACGCAGGGCCACCGGTCTGGACTTGAATTACACACGCACGGGGGAAAAAGCTCACACTCCCACACCTCAAACCTTCCATTTCACCGTACAGTATATCTTTCGTCTGCCCGCGCGGAAGAGTCACACACCGAATTCACTACCGTTCCGTGTATTCATTAAAACAAGCTCGCAACAACCCGAGCCTCGTATTCCTGAATACTCGTCGGCGATTTTGTGCTATTGTTCTTTTTTTTCTGTTTTAACTCTTATTGTTTTACGTAAATGTTGTTTAGCACGGCCATGAGGGTGCGCCTCGTTTGGAAAGGTGTCGAGTTGCAGGACGAACCCAGGTTCCGCAGCGGCTCGTTACGAAGAGAACGAATCAAGTTTCGGTCGACCCCTTACATCACTCCAAGATGGACGTTTAATCCTATTTTTGTACACCGCCATAAAATTCCGCCATAAAATTGGAACCACGTTTTTGCCACGTGACGCATGTATGCGCGCGATATTGATTCGTCGCAGGTTATAAACCCACAAATTTTAAACGGGCGCGTATTAATTTTGCGAATATCGCCGAGGATCGAGGGAACGTTGCCAAGCGGAAATTATCCCGGTAATGATATAAAAATAGTATTAAAAACAGTATAAAAATAGCAGGATCGGAAAATAAAATACTTCAAGTTAAAATGAACCCGTGTGTGTTCTGCTCCGGTTACGTTGTAAACGATGTACTTCGGATGGATAGCTGATAATCGATACCGCATACGAATTTTTCTTTTCCTTCACCAAGAAATTTTAAACGGTCGCATATTGATTTGTCCAATAACGCCGACGATCGAGGCTAACGCGCGAAGCGGAAATGATAGCGATAATGGTATAAAAATAGTATTAAAAAATCGTATAAAAAGTTGATAATTGAAATTTTCATATCACTTCCTTGTAATATCGCTTTATTCGCAAAGCTTGTTCAACGAGAAAGCATTTTCTGTATTCCTTGACTTCCTGCTAGAGAAAGCTTTGCGAACAAAGCGATATTATGAGGAGGCTATATGAAAATTTCAATTTTCAAATTTTTTCAACGTCGACGTCGCGTTCGACTTTTAGATAAAACGGCTGTCCAATTCAGTTTCAGCGTGAAAAAATACATAACAAAGTTATACCAAGGTGACGTTTGACTTTTGGTAAAAATTGATGTCGGATTTGTGCTCGGCGCCAAAAAATACATGGAATTATGCGGTCTGGATTTTTGTTTGAAACTTTGGATTTTTACTGGAAAGAAAGTTGAAAAACATCAACAAAAAAGTTTAAAATAACAAACAATTCGCATATCATCGTCGCCAGATTTCTATATATTTTCCTAGCGCATGCACGTAAAATCCCGCTTTCCGTTCCTGTGAAGTGTGCGCACAAACGCACTTTTCCTAACACGTGCACGTAAAATCCCGCTTTCCGTTCCTGTGAAGTGTGCGCAGAAAGGCACTTCTTCGCATCGCGTGCGGAAATAGTACATTTCGATACGAGTGCGAAAAAACTTTTTCTGACGAGTGTGAGTTTGCAGCACGAGCCGAAGGCGAGTGTTGCAATCACACGAGTTCAGAAAACGTTTTTCGCACGAGTATCGAACAAAATTTTATTTCACAAGGTGTGAAAATGGGAGTTTTCGCACGCGAAGCGTGCGAAAAAACCGCCATTTTCCCACCGTGTGACATAAAAATACTAGCACTATGGTCCCAAAAAAAGAGACCCAAAAAAAAAAAAAAACTGACGCCAAAAAAGAAAGAGGTGAAAAATATTGTTGCACCGTGTATCGTCCGTTTGTATTTTTTAAAAATGTTTGTCTCGATCGTCGTAAGGCATCGTTGAAAAATGTCTAGATAAATAAACTCGTCTGTATTCGAAAGTTACAGTCTCCGTAGAATTTAAATTCCGCGAATGGTTCCTACTTAATTTATCTCGCCCCAGTCTGTCGTTGTGATTCGCGCTGTAGCAGGATCCAAATATTTGGCGCTTCGTTAATTTTCATAAGTTTCCCTCTGTTCGAATACGGTGGAGAATACATATATACATTTTTTCCGGTTGTAGCGGGGAATATCTACTTTTTTGTCCGACTACAGCGCGAAATATATCGAGTCGGAGAATATAGTTGCAACATGTACGAGATGTTTTCGTTCGAATACAGCGGAGAACGTATCGAGATTTTTTTACTACGGCGGGCAATATGCCCGAGAGAATTAAAACTCCGAAATCATCTTACGAACCTTTACCCCCAAGAAAATAAGCGTAAAAAACCGAACCCAAAAAGAGAGGAAGAGACCCAAATGAGAGGCACAATATGGGTCTCTCCCTCTTTTTTGGGTTCGGTTTTTTTACGCTGATTTTCTTGGGGGTAAAGGTTCGTAAGATGATTCCGGAGTTTTAATTCTCTCGGGTATATTGCCCGCCGCAGTCAAAAAACCTCGATACGCGAACTTCACGGGAACGGAAAGCGTGATTTTCGTGAATGTGTTAGGAAAAATTATGTGAATGACATGGCCGTAGAAAAGAGAGTTCGGACTCGTAGTAAATGCCGCACTCGCCTTTGGCTCGCGCGACATTTTCACACTCGTCCAGAACTCCTTTTCTACGTCCTTTCACTTCGTCAAGAACTCCATTGCCATGCAAATAACTATTTAATGACGAAGAAATTTCCCGCCTATGATATGCGAGATATTTGTTATTTCACACTTTTTTGTGAATTTTTTGAAAACTTTCTCCCATTCGGGAGCTTTTTAATTATTATAAAATTGTTTTTATTTAATTCTTTTTAATGTGTAATTGCATCACGCGCCGCGATTAATACGATCTTGTGATAGGTTATGTTACTCTCTTTGGGGACATTCTCATTAGTTAATCGAAGTGGCACCGCGAACTATGTTCTCGTTTATGTAAATGTTGTTTATTTGCGTAAATTTTCACGTTAGTAAATATATTACCATAAAAAAGATCACCGTTTATAGAATCCGTTTGGAAAATGTTGCTGAGTAATTTTTTGCCGTTTCGGCAATCCCTGGCGCCTTAGAAAACTCGCGAAAACGCGGCATCAGAGTGAAACGCATAGCTCCCATCTTAGTGCCCAAGCGGCCAGTCGGGAGTTAAAAATACTCCAAGTTCGAATAAACCCGTGTGTGTTCTACTGGGATTAAATTGCAAACGATGTACATCGGATTTACGCTGGGAATCGATATCGCACACAAATTTTTATTTTCTTTAACCAACAAATTTTAAACGGCCGCACATTAATTTGGCCCATATCGTCGATGACCGAGGGTACGCGCGCGAAGCGGAAATAACACCCGTAATGGCATAAAAATCATATTAAAAAAAAAAAAGTATTAAATTTGCAGGATCTGAAAATGAAATACTCCGAGTTCGAATGAACCGATGTTGTGTTCTACTGGGGTTAAATTGCAAACGATGTACATCGGATGGATGGCTGGAAATCGATACGGCACACAAATTTTTCTTTTCTTTAACCAATAAATTGTAAACAGCCGCACATTGATTTGGCCAATGTCGCCGATGACCGAGGGTTCGCGCGCGAAGCGGAAATGACACTCGTAATGACATAAAAATCATATTAAAAAAGCGTGCAAAGTGATTTGCACACTTACTTCCTCATGTTTTACGGTTTTCCTCATAACTTCCTCTATGATAATTCCGTCGTGCCATTTTGGCTTCCTCATAGAAGAAGCTATAATTAAAACACAAAAAAAAAGTTTTAAGGCAATTTTTAATCTAATCTTCAGCGCTGATTATGAAACTATAACTCATTCTACTCTTTGCGCGATGTTTGATTCAGAAACTTCTGACAAAAAAAAATTGAATAATTCAAAATTTTCAAAATCCCATAAAATTCAAACGGTTAGATCAATTTTTGCCAAATTTAATACGAAACATTGTACAGTGTCAGTCCATTCCTGTGGCAAATTTAAGCTCGATACCTCCATGTTTACTCGAATTAGACGATTTTTAGTAATTTTTCAAAAAAATCAAAATTCCATAAAATCTGATCCCTTCGGTAGATTTTGGCCAAATTCAATACCAAAGGTCTTTGTTCATAGTATTGTATTTATATGCATTTTTAGGACGATAGCTCAAAATTTACGAAAGTTAGAGCTACCACAGACTTTTTTAAAAAATTTCGAATTCCCGTAAAATTCCGAAACGGGTCGCAATCTTCATGAAAATTATATCGAAGGAGGAGACGTGACTACTCTACTAGTGTACAAAATTTGAACCCGCTATCCCAAGCCGTTTCCGAGTTATAGTCGTTCTAAGCGATGCACGCTGTCACACACATACACACACACATACACACACACACACACATACACACACACACACATACATCCGGACGCCAGCTAAAAATCACTTTTCTCGACGTTTTCGACCATTTCTAGTACGCTGACATTAAAATCTCGAATTTTTTTTTTTTCACGAAAACATAGCTTCCTCTATGAGGAAGCAAAAAAGTATTAAATTTGCAGGATCTAAAAATAAAATACTTTGAGTTCGAATGAACCCGTGTGTATTCTACTGGGGTTAAATTGCAAACGATGTACATCGGATGGATCGCTGGGAATCGATACGGCACAAAAAATTTCCTTTTCGTTAACCATCAAATTTGAAACAGCCGCATATTGATTTGGTCAATATCGCCGATGACCGAGGGTTCGCGCGCGAAGCGGAAATGACACTCGTAATGACATAAAAATCATATTAAAAAAGTATTAAATTTTCAGGGTCTGAAAATAAAATACTCCGAGTTCGAATGAACCCGTGTGTTTTACTGGTGTTAAATTGCAAACGATGTACATCGGATGGATCGCTGGGAATCGATACGGTACAAAAAATTTCCTTTTCGTTAACCAATAAATTGTAAACGGCCGCATATTGATTTGGTCAATATCGCCGATGACCGAGGATGCGCACGCGAAGCGGAAATGATACTGGTAATGGCATAAAAGTAATATAAAAAAAAGTATTAAATTTGCAGGATCTGAAAATAAA
This sequence comes from Ichneumon xanthorius, assembly GCA_917499995.1. Lineage (NCBI taxonomy): Eukaryota > Metazoa > Arthropoda > Insecta > Hymenoptera > Ichneumonidae > Ichneumon > Ichneumon xanthorius. Next base: position 3,010,458 of record OU824205.1, read on the forward strand.
ATACTCCGAGTTCGACTGAACCGATGTGTGTTCTACTGGGGTTAAATTGCAATCGATATATATCGGATGGATCGCTGGGAATCGATACGTCGCACACGAATTTTTCTTTTCCTTATGAATCAACCGAGGGAACAGTCGCTCGGGAGTGTCGGCCTCGTGGGGCTCGTGTGCTTTTTGGCAACAGTCTAAATCGTTTATATCACACTGGACATGGAGCGCACATACACCCATGGGTGAGGGTGTGGGGGTGGGGTGGTTGCTTCTAAAGCACGAAAGCTGAGTTTGGCACCAAAATTACCGGTTTGCACTGCGGAGGGTTAACAACGCTACATCCGGTGCCGGTGTTGCCGGGATGATCCGGACAACCCGGCGACCGTGATGGTGCTCCACCACCACAAGCACCGACGCATTCGCCTAACAAAGCACACTGGGCCGCGCAATTGGATTTATACCCTCTATTTACAGCCTCCTCACCGAACTCCGCCCTAAAGCCTAACGCAAGCAGAAACTCTATTCTCATCTATCCGCAATGACGATTTTACGATTCGCCAATGTTTCTCATTTATTCGTACTGTCGACCTTCGACATTCTCAAGCTCAAGTCGATTCGCCAATGAAAAGGTTCCGCGATCACGCCGATAAAACACGGCCCGAAGGTTTATGTGACACGATTTGTTGGGTCGCTACTGTGGCGACTCGGTAATTCACGCTGCCGATAACGCTGGAGGGGTCTTTTTAAATCTCAAATAGTTAACTAAATGAAAAAAAGTGGCCGCTGTGTGCTCGGTATTATTAGACCTTCGGTCCTAACCCTGTAATAGTCGAGCGGAGAGTTTGGGGACTTGTAGATATTAGTATTGCAGATGGACGGGCGAAATATCGAAGAGAGAAAACATATGGTGATCACCGGTTTTCGAACCTATATTAATCGGTTACTGAGTAAGAGCGCTAACCACTGCGCTAATGTCGCCTATATGCTTCTCTCATTCGAATCGTCCTCTTACACCGAAAAAAAGGTTTGGTAATATCAAACTAAGCTGCGGTTGCGGGTGGCGAAAAAAATATTTGGTCGATTGAAAGAAATATTTAGTAATTTGACCGAATATTTAGTAATTTGACCGAATATTTAGTAGTTTGACCGAATATTTAGTAGTTTGACCGAATATTTAGTAGTTTGACCGAATATTTAGTAGTTTGACCGAATATTTAGTAGTTTGACCGAATATTTAGTAGTTTGACCGAATATTTAGTAGTTTGACCGAATATTTAGTAGTTTGACCGAATATTTAGTAGTTTGACCGAATATTTAGTAGTTTGACCGAATATTTAGTTGGTTTAATAAATAGTTACTTGGATTTAACAAACATTTTGTTCAATCGACCAAATATTTCTTTCACCACCCGCAACTGCAGCTTAGTTTGATATTACTAAACCTTTTTTTCGGTGTATATGCAATGCAGGGCCGTCACAACCCACGTACACACCCACGTGGCGATTTGCCGTTTAAACGGCTCGGATCGGTACTTTTTAGACTATTATCAACTGCCGATTGTAACTGTTGCTAGATCGGAACTGTTCGGAGCAGTAGTTCGTGTTAATGATGGGAGCTGAAGCGAAAAAGCTCACAATATACAATCGCAAAAGTTTTTCAAACGAACAGTTTGCACAGTTTCGAACGCGTAATCCACCACTCTTTTTTTTCGTCGTAAAGTCTCCAATATCGTGTATCCGTTAATCCTGTATTCACACATTTAAAATATCTGTTCTAAAATGCTACCAGGCGTACGCAGTGACGCCTCCCTGAAGATAAGCCGTAGAGATTTTTCTCTGAATCACGAAAGATTCATAAACTTCCTGTGCAATGGGCAACGTACGCTGCGTATGCGAGTGATAAAAAAAGGGTTTTTAAAACACCGATGGATACAATACATATATTGGTAATTGTTTATGACATTGGCGGGTCGGAACTGTTCGGAGGAGTGGCTGGTGCTAATGCTGGAAGTTCGAGCGCAAAAGCTTGGAATCTACAATCACATTTTTTCAAACGAAAAATCTGCACTCTTTCAAACGCGTAACACACATTTTTTGTTATTTTTCGTCGTGAAGTCTCGAATATCGTGTTTCCGTTAATCCTGTATTCATACATTAAAACACAAATTTAAAAAAAAATCCATTCTAAAATGCTTCGAGGCGTATACACATTGACGCCTCGCCGGAAATAAGCCGTAGAGATTTTTCTCTGAATAACGAAGGATTCATAAACTTCCTGTGCAATGTGCAAAGTACGCTACGTATTGCGAGCAATAAAAAGAGGATTTTAAAGTATCGATTGATACGGCGTATATAATATAAAAAGTTCGAAGGTAATTCATCAGCGGGTACTTTTGAGAGTAGTATATATGAGACTATCGGCCTTAATATCATGGGCCATTGCAAGCAAGGGTACATGAATTTCCAATAGGTCAGTACGGAAGTCCAGAGATTAGTGAGGAATACCCGAGCGAGAGACTTGGACAGCATTCATGTCCGTTTTGAATGGAGCTGCATTTACCGTTGTATTTAAATGCTCTATTCCGATCGATCGACCGTGCCTCTTGCTTCTGCCATAGCTGCGCCAGCTGTTGTTACTACTGATACTGGACGCTTTTAACCCATTTTAATCCGATAGCGTAGTACGCGCAGTCCACGCTTGAGTTACTGCCGGATAGGTAAACATGTCTCAATGGCGCGCACGTATCCTGTTCTCCGTGCCCCAAGAAACACGACCCTCCGTCTGGCTACGAAGATACCTGGCTAATCCGCGATTAACGAGCGAATTCTCCCGTGGCTATGAAAAAAAGGAGCAACTCGCTATGAGGCAATGTTACGGTTGCAAAAGTTGCAAAAGTTAAAGTAACGGTCCTTAACTCTTTATAAGTCACACCTGTATCCCCACTCTTAGAGGCTAACGTTGCAATGCGTGGTCCTCACTCCGCATCCGTTAGTGTCGTTTCGGTAGGGTTCTGGGTGTTGTGACTTATAATTCTGCAGTGTAAAAAAAATTTGTGCGTAAATTAATGAACGGTATTGGAAGCTTTTTTATTACGTAAACTGTTTCTGAGATTTCAGACACATGGGCGTTGCGATTTTACAGTAACATTTTTAGTTTTAATGAAGATTTTTGTAAATTTACGGCAAAAGATTTGTCATTTTAATATACGGGATTTTTATTTTACGAAAAAGTACATTAATGTTCAATTAATGTAAGTAATATAAGCAAATTTCACGTTCCAGTACATTAAATTTTAGAATTTATTTTTACAGTGTGAACACTGTTAAAGAAAAAAGTCTGTCAGCCGGTCCAGAAACGGTATATAATGGTAACCTTGTAACCGAAAGTTCTGAAGTTTGAATGAAAGGACTAAAATTTTGTTCTTCCCGTCAACGAAAACAAAATAGAAATAAAGAAAAAGGAAGAAAAATCATGTGCAAATTACTTTTCACCTTTTTCGTACATAGAAAATGTCTACATTTCATAAAAGCAAAACCGTCAAAATTTACCCCAGAATTTATTACAGGATATCGCAAACTGAAATTTGCAGATTGCGTCGTTTTAAGGCAATTTTTATTCTATTCCGCAGCGCTGATTACGATACTATAACTCATTTTACTCTTTGCATGGTGTTTGATTCAGAAATTCAGATCAATTGGGATTGTGGGATTTTGAAAAGTTTAATTTCAGAAAAATTGAACATTTTCAAAATCCCATAAAATTTAAACGATTGGATCAATTTTTACCAAATTTAATACGAAACATTGTACCGTGTTAGTCCATTCCCATGACAAATTTAAGCTCGATACCTCCATGTTTACTCAAATTAGACGGTTTTTGGTAATTTTTGAAAAAACAATATTCCATAAAATCTTATCCCTTCGGTAGATTTCGGCCAAATTCAATACCAAAGGTCTTTGATAAAAATACTATATTCGTGTGCAGTTTTATGACGATAGCTCAAAATTTGCGAAAGTTAGAGCTACCACAGACTTTTTCAAAAATTTCGAATTCCCGTAAAATCCCGAAACGGGTCGCAATCTTCATGAAAATTATATCGAAGGAAGAGACGTGACCACTCTACTAGTGTACAAAATTTGAACCCGCTATCTCAAGCCGTTTCCGAGTTACAGTCGTTCTAAGCGATGCACGCTGTCACACACACACACACACGCACGCACGCACGCACGCGCGCACGCGCGCACGCGCACACGCGCGCACGCGCGCACGCGCACACGCGCGCACGCGCACACGCGCACACGCGCACACGCGCACACGCGCACACGCGCACACGCGCACACGCGCACACGCGCACACGCGCACACGCGCACACGCGCACACGCGCACACGCGCACACGCGCACACGCTCACACGCGCACACGCGCACGCACGCACGCACGCACGCACGCACGCACGCACGCACGCACGCACGCACGCACGCACGCACGCACGCACGCACGCACGCACGCACGCACGCACGCACGCACGCACGCACGCACGCACGCACGCACGCACGCACGCACGCACGCACGCACGCACGCACGCACGCACGCACGCACGCACGCACGCACGCACGCACGCACGCACGCACGCACGCACGCACGCACGCACGCACGCACGCACGCACGCACGCACGCACGCACGCACGCACGCACGCACGCACGCACGCACGCACGCACGCACGCACGCACGCACGCACGCACGCACGCACGCACGCACGCACGCACGCACGCACGCACGCACGCACGCACGCACGAACGCACGCACGCACGCACGCACGCACGCACGCACGCACGCACGCACACACACACATCCGGACGCCAGCTAAAAATCACATTTCTCGACGTTTTCGACCATTTTTAGTACGCTGACATTAAAATCTCGAAAAAAAAATGTTCACGTAAACATAGCTTCCTCTATGGGGAAGCAAAAATAAACAGATATATTATGACGTTATTATGTTTACACATGCTCTATTTTGGTTAATATCTGTATTTTTATCTGAACTGTAAAAATTGAAAATGCAAAAGGATTCGTCCCGTAAATAAAATAAATAAATAAATAAATAAATGTGAATGCATCGGACTGGAAGTTTTTATGCAAAAACTGGTGCATTAAATTTCATACGATTTTTTTTTAGAGTAGAATAATCCGTTTCGGGCCTTCGCCGAGCACTCGAACGTAATATCCATTCAATGCGGAAACAATTTTACGATGACATTCGTCGCAGCGACAGCAAATTAGATTTACCTAATGTCGAGATATTTTTGTCTGTTTGTTCAGCTACAGAATTTTCCGGGATGAGACGCGAGTGGTGAATAATCGTGGGAACTCCTGGAAGTCGATTGGCAGCTGCGTGTCGTCGGTGCCATCGAACAAGTACGTTGTTGTCGTTGTTGTCGTTGTTGTCGTTGTTGTAGCGGACTCTGTCGTTTGTTTGTACGACGGAGTACAACGCCCACACGCCGGTATCGCTAACGCTGTATCACCAACAACCACCCGACATCCTACCCGAGGGTACTAGAGATCGACCGCGTTACGTCGAGTACCAAACCGACGCGCTTTGTGGTACCTTGCGCCCTCAACCGTACAGAGACCCCTCCCATGTTTCATTCATCTTGATTGCTTATATTCGTCCGAGTTCTCTGGCGGCTAAAATATCCTACGCGAAGCGCTAGCGTTCCCTCGCATGCATATTAATGGCGTCATAAAACACAACCCAACCACGAAAATGCATCCCTTGAAAGGACCTAAATCGTGCGAATGAAAGTTGAACGCAATTGTGCATCATGACGGATTCGATTTTTTTTTTTTTTTCAACAAACCTACCCCTTGCAAACCTTAGGTTTTTTTTAGGGCCTTAGACGTCGGTATGTATTTTGTATTGAAATTTAGAATTCGGGTTGAAAACTGTGGTTGGAGGCGTGAATTACATTGCGTTGCATGTTTCATGCTCAAATTACAGTCATCTTTGCGGCTGTGGATACGCTACCACCACCACCACCACCACCCCCCCCCCCCCCCCCCCCCCCGACGCACGACGCGCGAGGGTGGCCGGAAAAAGTCGGTACGGGCGTATTTCGGCACCGAGCGGGGAATCCAACTTTTTGTTCGTGCCTAATTGGATTGATTCCCGAGACTCCCACTTATCTGGTCGAGTACTGTAGTCGGAAAAATCTTCATTCTACTGATTGAACGTGGTACCGCAGTATCCCCTACTATCTGGGTGCGTCAATGACCTCTTTCAGTCCCTCACCCTGAAATATTCCTGCCATTAGCGGTGGGAGTGTCTGAACCCTGACAAAAATACTTGTGCCATTTTTTTGTTATCCATAGAGAGGTTTTTTTATGCATGAACGTTCCGGATATTTTTGTATTTATTATACATTTATCTCCCCGTTTTAATACTTTCGCGTTCGACTTACCATGTATTTCCGAAAATGTTATATTGAACTGACTTTTTTTAAAAAATATACACAATTCAATTTATTTTTGTTCGAATCGATGTCTTGATTTTTGTTACTTTTATATTTTTAGTAGATAGTAAATATAGAACAAAGAGGTCAATTGACCATTGCGTAGACTACCGTGGATAAATATAAAAATTCGAATAGTCAGCCCTGAAAGTTACATGTGCCTTTAAATGCCACAAGCTGTTGGCGTGTCTGACCCCGGATAAAAATACATGTGCCAATTTTTTCCGTTCGTTAATTCACAGAGGCCTTTATGATCGTCCCGGATATTTTTGTATTTATTATACATTTATCTCCCGTTTCAATACTATCGCGTTCGATATACCATGTATTTCCTAAAATGTGATATTAAACTGAATTTAAAAAATGTATATTCAATGTAATTTACTTTTGTGCAAATTGACGTCTTGATTTATATGTGAATATTATATTTCTAATAGATACTGAATATAGCAAAAGAGTTCAATTGACAGTCACGTGTAGGGCAGATGGATAGAAAATTATTATTTTTGAAAAAGTATACGGTGCCTACGGAGAGTGTATGCAGGATTTCGAACTACACGAAAACGTACCAGGAAAATACTCGTTCCGAAAATTTTATACTGAACTGCAATTTGTTTATATATTTATTTATTTATTTATTGAATACACGGGACGAACCCTTTTTACAATAGTCCAGAATTCCGCAAATGTGTATACATGTAGTATATCTACTTAATTTAATTTACTTTTGGTCGAATAGACGTCCCGATTTATGTTATTTTTATATTTATAATAGGCACACTAAAATATAGTAAAAGCGTTCAATTGACGGTCAGAGTCTCGTAGAATATTGTGGATCGATATAAAAATTTGAATAGTCGAGGCCTGAAACTCACATGCGCCAGTAAATGTCACGTGTGGGGCATAGTTTTATTGAAAATTAGTATATTTGTAGGCGTGTACGTTGCATGCGGAAGTAGAGTGTACACGTAAAGTGTATGCGGCTTTTTGAAAGGCATGAAAACGCACCTGGGAAATACTCGTAAAGCGCTATGACACGGAAAGACTAACGGGAAAAGGTAGCTCTCATCGAAATTATAATATCCCAACCGCGGTACTTTACTCGAAAGTTGTCACTTATTTTAAATTCACGAGTGAGAGAATTCTGCTTACTTCTGCATTTTGACGTCGCAACGGAAAATGAACTGAAGATATTTTACTTAATAATCAAGAGACTCGGCACCGTCCGGACAAGTTGTTTGAAGAAGAAAAAAATAAGTTGCTAATGGCGTAACAGCAATTCGTGACTTTCTCGTCACATTTGTTTTTAGCCCGAAGTTGTCGTCGCGAAATTACCGGGGTGAAATTATAAACGAAATAACCAGCTTCGCGAATGAGTTTTTTTTAAGCAATTTAGTTTGCCATTAAAGCACGTTGAGCCGTATTGAAGCGATTTTGTTTCATATTTGTGGAGTGAGAAAAAAATAATCGCTTTTGAATTAAACTGATTCAACGACTAAACTAGGGCTTACTACGGTGAATGTTATGAAAAGAATGGTTGAATGAACGAAATAATTGTCACAATAAATCAACAAAAACATTCGATTAAACCGGCTGTTATTTAGATCTAGCAGTTAGCAATTAATTACTCCATTCCCTGTACGAAATATTCGAAATGCTGTTCGGCCAATATCCGTGATTTTCCAGCGTGGGTGTCCGGTTGCTGTCGATTTATTCGTCAAAATAACTTCATGTTTAATCCATATAAACGTCTTATGATTGAATATGACGCGTGAAAAATGGTTCTATGGAATGTATGAATGGACGTGTTGATGGATAATTGATGACTGCAGAATCGATCACGGGGTGTTTCAACCTCTCGCCAAATCGAGCGAGCTACATGTGTCGCGGTTGATGAACACACACTGTGAAAATCAGCAGTTCCTCGTAATGTACTTTTCCGACTACGGTGAATTGTTCATGAGTTCAAAATCGTAGTAAAAGCCGATATTGGATTCCCCGAATTAGAACCTGACGACCTCATGGAAAATAATGCTGGTATACGCACGGATGACGAAGAATTGTCTCGAACTTGGCTGAGTTGTATTCAACGCTCCAAGGTGAGCGAAACAACATTATTTATAGCGTACAGCTTTACAGTTACAAGAAATTAAAAAATTTTGTTTTGTTTTTTCTTTCTTCATCCGATAGAGGTTAAACTTAATCTCCTCGTATTTCGTGAAATACGCAACGTACAAAAATTTCCCAAAAGAAAAGTTTTTTTTTAGTTTAAAAAAATCAGTGCACTGAGAAAAACTTACATAGTAAATAATTCCCAGGGGGGACATCTACATTTTGTACAGTTACGACAATAACCAAAAATTACAGTTGTAACTATAATTATAGTTTAATCAATTGAGTATATATTATCACAAACTATTTATATCGACGTTCCCCTGGGAACTATTCGTTATCGTAGGAAATACCATCCTTTTTCTCAGTGTACGATCGAGCAATTTCAATCTAAAATTGTTCGAAGTCCCGACTACAAGTTGAGTGTCTTGAATTTTATCGAAGATCTTCTCGGGATGTAATTAAATTATGCCTCATCGTTTTGACTTAATACGATTACGTGGCGAATCTCAATTATCGCTAAAATTATATATCTCAATGCCGTGATTCATCAAGATACGATGACCCTATCAAACGAGGATGATAACACGAAAGTAAGGAGAATCTAAAGTCTTGTAAAAAAAAAAAAAACCATTCGAAGGGGACTGCGAGTAATGTGATTAAAATATTTAAAAACCCTGGAGGGATGACATTTTTAAAATGGTGGTATTACCGACACGCTCCAAATGTCCGCAGGTATGAGGAAGACGATGAGTTGATGTAAAAAGGTGGCCATTACGGCGAGAATCATGTGCGTCTCGAGTAAAAGCTCCGCTTCCACTTTGTAGACTTAATGAGGATATTCTTTTCATGGCATTTATATACATACATGCACGACGACCGAACAATTCTACGGTACTGTTCTTTGAACGTTAATTCAACACTGGAAACTCCATTTTCACAACTACGCGTTTGTTAACAGTCTCCAGCTTGTAATTAATCTTACTGGCGACAATGCGCTTCCTCGACGATGTTTGAGCTTGGATGTGCGACGGATTATGTGTTCGTTCTAAATTTTTAACGCGCAGAATACTTTCAACACGCATGTTTGGAGCGTCCGGATATTTTTAAATATAATTTTGAATTTTATGTAAGATGTATTAAAAAAAATGGAAATAGACCGCTATACTATAACAAAATCCGTAGGACCGGTAACGAGAAAGGAGAAACTCATAAATGTGGTTCAGTGGGAAAGTTTATTTTTGACAAAAGCGCTCTGATTCTGATGAGCCATGAATCGCGGTTTATTCTTGTTATTTGTCAGGTTGAAACCTCAAATTCCCTAGATTTGGTCCAGCCGGTTTCCTATCCTGGTTATTCATAAAGCTCGACGCGTTTTTAACAATTTCAACAACTACGCATTTGCCGGCAGCCTCCAGCTTGTAATTATTCATACTGGCGACAACGCGCGATCTTCCTCGACGACGTTGGGCTTCGATCTATAACGGAATATGTATTTGTTCTAAATTTTTTACGCGAAGAAGATTTTTAACCCACTTATTTTCGGAGCAACCCGATATTTTTAAATACAATTTCGAATTCTATTTAAGGTGTATTCAAAAAAAAATGGAAATAGACTAGAAAATGGAGGAATGGAAAAAGGAAACGAGAAACGAGAAACTCATTAATATGAGTCAGTGGGAACGTTTATTTTTGACAAAAGCGCTCCGATAAGCGATGAATCGCGGTTTATTCTTGTAATTATATTTCCGGTGCATCCTGATATTGTTAAATATAATTTCGAATCTTATGGACGTATGTAATGAAAATGGAAATAAACGGCTAGAGGGTAAACCGGCCAATTTTTTGACAGTTGAGCGGACGAAAAAGCCAATGAATAGACATTTTTTATGCACGTGCTCTTATGGAAAGTTGTCGATTCATTGGCCCTGTCCATTCATTGGCTCGTTTAACCTACGATGACAAAATACGTACGACCGGAAACGAGAAAAGAGCGGTGTCGCAAGAGCGTGACTATGTTTGCTCATAAACGTGAGTCAGTGGGGAAGTTTGTTTTGACCCAGATAAATCAGCCTGATATTTTAAAATACGTGTAATTTCGAATCCTACGTAACACGTATTTAAAAAAACACAAAAAAGGAGCCTGCTATACAATAACAAAATCCATACGGAGCTTTGCCATTGGAGTGACGATGTTCGCTCATAAATGTGAGGCAGTGGGAAAATTTGTTTTTGACTAAGCGCCCTGATAGGCCTGATATTTTTAAATACGTATAATTTCGAATTGTACGTAACATGCATTTAAAAAAACAAAAAAGAAGACTGCTACACAATAACCAAATCCATACGGAGCGCTGTCGCTGGAGTGCCGATGTTCGCTCATAAATGTGAGGCAGTGGGAAACTTTATTTTTTACTAAGCGCCATGATAGGCCTGATATTTTTCAATATGTGTAATTTAGAATCCTACGTAACGTATTTAACAAAACACACAAAAAGGAGACTGTTACACAATAACAAAATCCATACGTAGCGCTGCCGCCGGAGTGCCGACGTTCGCTCATAAATGTGAGGCAGCGGGAAGGTTTATTTTTGACAAAAGCACCCAGATAAGCCATGAATCGCGGTTTATTCTTGTTATTTGTCCGGTTGAAGCGGGGAATTCTCTGGTCCAGGACAAGCCGGTTTCTTATCCTGGCAATACACATAGCTCGGCGCGTTTTGAACAATTTCCCTTGCGTGAACCTTGAAAACGCCCAGGAGGAAGTAGGTATAGCAAAGAGCGTCTTCCAACGATATAGAGAGAGTTACCGGCTTCTCGCAACTCCCTCGAGCCCCTCGGGCGATAGAACAGCCGCCACAGCGTCCCACCCATCCCGTCCTCCTCGCCATCCTACCTTTTCCATCCCGACGTCGGCAAACTATTCGCTTTCTTCCCTCTTGCGTTCGGCAGTCTCATTCCTCCCGCAACGTCTCTCTATCTCTCTCTCATTCTCAACCATACCGAGCCAACTCACGACGGTTTCTGGTGCGCTACCGCAGCCGCTAACCTTTTCCCATATTATGGTTTGCATTACAGATATTGAAAAGACCTCGTACTGTCTACGTTGCCGACTCCTCGCGCACGAGAAATTTACAAGCGTAACTCGACTTCACGTTCGAGTAACCGAGACGATCTTCCAATTTCGACATGCCACAATCGTGTCGCGTCATACAATATAGAGATATTATTTTTCATCGTGGGAGGTAACATAATAGGAAGCCGGATAGGCCGCCTTTCCACGAAACGGAAAAATCCTTCGCCGAGAGACTCGGAACGAACGGCGAAATTATTAAGAATACTCTAAAAATTTGAAATTTTTACGCCTCCTCGCGTTCGTTGGTTTATAGAGCTCCTGTGAAAAATCCTTCGCGTCATTGGTAATTGATCACAGAATGTGATAATAGATTACAATAATTTTCCAATAATGTGGTAAATGTCCCCATTCCCGACCATGCTCCCTTTACCGACCATTTCGGCGTATAACGTCATTTACGAGGCAACCAATGCATAAAAATGTTTATTAGTGGTCTAGAAATATTCAGGAATTTTTGTTGTGTGAAAGGATTGTAAATTGCAGAGTAAGTGTCATAATTAGTACATAATATTATCGCTTTTCTTACCACACGTCACGACTCGAGCGATTTCTTAGAAGTGAGGTTAAGGATTGTCGATCGCGTAAATAGTAAATATTTCGGTAAAAATCCGTTTTTAACGAATAATTCGAGCGTAAAATGGTTCGTTGTAGTTCGGTTTACATATTCCGAAAAAGTAAACAGTCGGATAAACTTTTTTTTTAAATCACTGGCTGGGTTTGGGCACAGAAAAATTCTTGCATGTCCCCATTACCGTACATGTAAATGTTAGTTCATTTTCACATAACCAATAAAAATGTATTCAATTTTCTTTTGCTAAAACGTTTAGGTTGAGTGTGTACACAGTGCTGTAGATTTGAAGTTTGAAGTCTGGATTTATATTTATTTTTCCTTTGCAACCTTTGTCATTCGTGCTGTAAAAAAAGGTGGTCGGTAATGGGGGCCATGCCCGGTCGGAATTGGACACAGCTGGTCGGTAGATGGCACATGCACTAGTGCGGCTTCATTACTCTTTATCTAGGAAAATACTTGACGAAATGGATTGAGTCTACAATTTTTGGAAAGTGTATGGTTAAAGCTATCGATTGATGTGGAAATCATCCTCGAATTAACTTTTGTCACGTTTGAAAACGCCAGTCTTTTCTCCGGTCGGCCTTATAGGGGTCAAGAATGGGGACATTTACCTTATTACAATAATAGGTGAAATAATTTTCTGAAAATGTTCCCACTCTCATTTCGATAAGTTTGGATCCGTTGTTTGAGTTTGATAAGAAACAAAAAAAACGTTGTATATACGCACACTTCAAAGGGTTAATTTAAATTAGGAAAAGTACCGAGAAAAAAATATCCCGGTCTGATGAACGTTTTGCGGGTCTGCGCGCGGCCTTCCACCGTCGCGATATCGTGGCCGATGGTGGTGAGATTGCAACGGATGGTCAGAACAGGGAATCTGGCAGAAAGCCATGGAAAGTTAATCCGTCGTCGGAGGAGCGAGCGAATTAATTCGAATGTATAAATATATATCTCTATATAGGTGGACAGCACGCGAAACAGGAACTGCTTAAGTAGTAGTGGTGCTAGTATATCTACTCGCGATTCCACACAATATTTCGAGCCACGATGTGCCCATAGCAACAGTCGTGCCCAAAGAGCATGTATCTCTTAATTCTTAATCTCCGTTTGCAGCTGACTACACATCGTTTAATCCGAGTCGTCGTTCGCATTCTCGAAGCAACGGATAAAAAAAAACACCCAAACATTCCAGGAAAAATCGGAAGACAGGATTCGTCCAACTTGCTGAGACGCATCAATGCAAATGCTCCAATCGCTAACGAACCAAGGAAAACGTTTATAAAAAGCACGTACACTGCTGTTCATGAATGCATACGTCTCGTTGGATGTCTCGTTGGATGTCTCGTTGGATGTCTCGTTGGATGTCTCGTTGGATGTCTCGTTGGATGTCTCGTTGGATGTCTCGTTGGATGTCTCGTTGGATGTCTCGTTGGATGTCTCGTTGGATGTCTCGTTGGATGTCTCGTTGGATGTCTCGTTGGATGTCTCGTTGGATGTCTCGTTGGATGTCTCGTTGGATGTCTCGTTGGATGTCTCGTTGGATGTCTCGTTGGATGTCTCGTTGGATGTCTCGTTGGATGTCTCGTTGGATGTCTCGTTGGATGTCTCGTTGGATGTCTCGTTGGATGTCTCGTTGGATGTCTCGTTGGATGTCTCGTTGGATGTCTCGTTGGATGTCTCGTTGGATGTCTCGTTGGATGTCTCATTGGATGTCTCGTTGGATGTCTCGTTGGATGTCTCGTTGGATGTCTCGCCCGGTATCTTCGACTCCATTACGGCATGAAGCAATTGTTCCCAATTGCTGTCCCTATTACCGAGCGAGCCTGAGGCGTGTATAGCTAATCAGCGATGGGAATTTTTGCAAAATTTACATTCAAGGAAGAAATGTGTAACTGGTAATCGCTGAGGTGACTCGCGCATCCATCGGGATACCTCGCGAAAATGGAATTTCCGAAATTTATTCGAACTCGGCAATGCAGAAAGATGACCTAACGAAACACTTTTCGAAGACGTTATGAATGACAGATTCGGTGAGCAAAGTCGGTGTGCAGTATGCAGTGCTGGGATAAAAGTGGAGATGGCCTCAGCCTGGTCATCGATCCGAAGTTCTTCGATGTCGGGCCGCGAACAGGCTACAGCCTATAAATTTTGATGGGCTCGTGGGAGATCGAGGTGGGGCTTCTCTTCTTCGGCGCTTCCTCCTCGTCATCCCTCTCATCCCTGACGCGCTCTAAGAGTGCATATTAAAATTCCGTTCGCTCGTGAAATAATGATTCCGCGGGTGGAAGCTCAGGGACGCAATGCTACGTTAACGGGGGCCCAGGATCGCGGGATGAAGAAGAGGACCAGGAAGCGAAGGAAGGTGTGCTGCAGCTCCTTTGGACCGCTGGGTCGCCGTTGCTTAGTGCACCACCGGAGCCAGGGCGGCTAGAAGTCCAATGCCTGCCAACCCGCGTCCCGAGGGATTAATCACGGGGCATTATAGCGGCGCCGTCTCAAAAGCATCGCCAAGAATGAAGGGAGACGCGGAGGAACAGGAGAAGGGAAGACCCGAGGCTCCGGTTAGTGTGCGAATCGTAACTGAACCTCTTTCCTCCCACCCAAACTCCTAACCCTATCCCCCATCGTAACTCGTATTAATGAGGGCGTAAAGACTGTACGAGTCAGAGAAGTACAAGACAGGAGATCCGGGTGTTCAGAGCCCTCCTAACAGGCAACGATAACCTCCCGCTGGATCTGCAACCGCTCCGCATCTCCAGCTTCCATCCAAATCCGCCATTTAACACCTTCGCGGGAGACGCGATGCTCAGGAATTCGGTTAATCGAATTCTGGGTTCGGGCAATCTTAATTCTAAGATGGTGCAACGTGATGTTTAGGCAAATTATTCATCGTTGCTTACATTCGCGGTTAAGGATTCTATAATAATAATTGCACTGAGAAAAAAATGACATAGTAAAAGCAATAATACTGACTTTTTACCATAAAAAATAGTTCCCAGGGAGAACGTTTACATTTTATATTTACGACAGTGACGAAAATATCATGGTTGCAACTATAATTATAATTTAACCAATTGAATATATACTATCAGAAATTATATATATACACATTCCCCCTGGGAACTATTGGTACGGTAGAAAATACTATCCTTTTTCTCAGTGCGTTGTTTTACCAAGAATTCCATTTTTTTGGGGATTCAATACATTCGATTGGATTAATTTGTCAGTTTTGATAAGACCGATTGAACGATACAACTGGGAATGCCAAATAGAAATATAAAATGCATTACTTCGGATCTCTTTTGTGAGTTCGCAATTGTGCTAAAATAATTATGTTTCACAGATCATCGTAAATCTCATTGACGAAGGGTTTGCAAAGATTCTTTTTTCATCTGGGATAAAAACAACTTTCCGACAGGAGCGTCCACCAACGTTCTTATCGGCCCAGTCGCTACGCTATAGTACACGGTATAGTATGTTATGCGGTTTCGGATCGTAGGTAACGCGCGAACCAGAACCCATATAGAAGGCGTGTTCGCGTAATTAAGCCGCAAGAGATTTGCATACGATCCGACGGATACAGAGAAGGCTGGATGGGAAGGGTGAGGTTGGAAGGGAAGCTTCTCGCGTAGCCTTCTCCAGGGGCCTCGCGTACCCCCTTAAGAAGAAACCAAGGGTTACGGCTTAACAGGAGCTGGCAGACCTTGTTAATGCTTTTTTACCATTGAACCATCTACACCTAACGTGGAACCCCCGTCGTCGACTGTACAAGAAGAAGCTAATAAACTACACACCGCCCTTACCTTTTCACCATAATATATAATATCATAGACGCAGAAGAAATTATACGAAAATAGCTTCAAATTATATGTTGCCTTTTCATTTTTGCCCATCCTTAAGCCACCCTCTGTGTGTGTACAAACGGAAAACGGAGGAGCGTTAATTTTCTGACAACTGTCCTAGCGTCAGGCAAAGAAGAAAAGTGTTTGAGCCACGCGAACAGGAACGCAACTTTTTTGGCA
The DNA here is from genome assembly GCA_917499995.1 of Ichneumon xanthorius. NCBI lineage: Eukaryota > Metazoa > Arthropoda > Insecta > Hymenoptera > Ichneumonidae > Ichneumon > Ichneumon xanthorius. The sequence continues at coordinate 3,026,805 of OU824205.1, forward strand.
GGATGTATATTTTCCTGAATTTTGGTTACTCAACACAGCTGGGAATTCATATGCACTGATAAAAAAGTACAGTTTAATCAACTAAGATTCGGGCAGGGACGTTCAAATAAATATTTAGTTGGTCGAACAAAATATTTCAATGACTCAAAAATATTATTGGTGAAATCACCCAACAAATTGCTGAACTAACCAATTTTTTAGCTGTAACAACAAAATATTCAGTTGAACGTCCGTGCCCGAATCTTAGTCGATTCAACCGTATTTTTTTATCAGTGTGGGGCATTATTTGTATCAAGTGAGCCAGCAATTGTACATCAATATAATGTTGATAAATTCTGTTAAAATTAGAGTAAAATCTGGACAAGCTAAACTTTAAAAAAATTTTGAACTTATTTCGAAGAAACCAGTGGAAACACATATTGTCAAACGGCGTCGTTGTCGCATGGAACGCACTACCGGCTGTGATAAACAACTCAGAATCGATAAATCAGTTCAAAACCATGTTAGATGCGCACATATCCACGTAAAGACTGAGTGAAAATTTGTTTACCTAGATGCAGATTTATAACTTGTGAACTTACTTTCTGTAAAGTGAGACTACTTGACGCGTTAACAAATTCTTTCTGGGTACGAACTTCGGTAACGATTAGGGCTGGGCAGAAAAAACTGAACACGGACGATGGGAGAAAATATAGATAATAGAGGTTGTGCTGGTCTTCCGAGCGGCTTTTGCGTCGCAAATTATTCGTCATGAACATCGGTTGAAACGAAACTTTTGCGGAAACTCTATTCTCATCTGCTAACCGCGACCACGGAATCTTCTCGCTCGTGGCAATATCTCTCCCCCCCCTCCCTCTCTCCCTTTACTTCTTTTCCCGATTTACTCCTCACTCTAATACGAACTTAACATTTAGCATAATTCCGAACGAAATTATACCGGGAGTGAGGGCTTAAAAATCTTTCGCGAAGATTGCATATCTAATCGGCGCTGCGAAGCGAATTCGAAACTTGCCGTTCGTTTGCTCGGGTTCCCCGCTGTCGGGATGGGCGGGATGAAAACGGGTTCGTATTATACCATACGATTTTATATACCACACAGTATGAACCGTTCTGTACTACCTGACGGAAGATGTGCCTTGATCGAATCTCGGAGTAAGATAGATGTACGCTTTGCATGTAATTTAGTCTCGGCATGAAGCCGAGCGAAAACAAAGTAGGCCGCGAAATATCTTGAGTAAATGGTTGAGGGGATTCTTGGTTCTGTGGTTCTGCAGATTCGAAACAACCGACGATTTATTGTATTCCCTATCGTTGTATGATCTTTGGATGAACAATAGACGAAACTGGATTGCAAACGCGGCTTAGGATGAAAGGAGGACCTCCTAGGGTATTTCCAAGGGTTCGGAATAGTTTCGAATATTCCACGAGCGTACCTGACTGGTTGGTTTGAATTTAACCGTGATTGTCGAGGAGATTCCAGCACCTGATCGTGCTCGCGTCAAGGATCGTGTCCCGCAGCTTATGAAGAGCCCGACAAAGATCCGGTCAAGGATATATGTATGTATGTCGCAGCAGTTAACTGGTACACTGCCCGACCACCGGTGCCCGGAGCTGATGGCGATTAACTGACAGTAACCGAATTACCCAATGAATTCGTAATATTCTCGAATACGCTTGCCTTGTTAGTGACGATAGTCATTCATGTTCCGGTTCCACTCGAGCGCGCAGCTTAGAACGAAATTTCCATCCTCCCGAAACTAGCGCCCTTCAAGCACATGTAAAATGTCCATTAACCCGGAAACGCTGGGGCGGGGTGACCTTTATGCCGCAGACGCTCAACATCCGGGCTTACCGTTCGAAAGGCTTTCACACTCCTTGCGAGACTGATATAAAAAAATGGCCTATGGTGCACCGATAAAAAGGTTTGGTAATATCGACTAAGATGCGGTTGCGGGTGGCGAATAAAATATTTGGGTCGATTGAAATAAATATTTAGTTGATTGAACGACTATTTAGTCATGTGACCGAATATTTAGTTGAACTGAGTGTTCTGTTATTGATTGTAAAAAAACATTTTGTTCAATCGACCAAGCATTTCCTTCGCCACCCGCAACCGCGGCTTAGTTGATATTACCAAACCTTTTTATCGGTGTGAGATCGATCGAAATATAATATCGCGGGAGTGTAAGAATAAGTCACCCAAACACTAACGTTCAAGAACTGAGGACTGAAACCTATGGGACCGTGTTCGGTCTTCAATAACGAAGAAGTTATCTCTTTGGCAAAATCGACTGCAGTCAATAGTTCCCGAGTTACGGGCACTTTAGCTTCAGCCAATGAGGCGACGCGTCCAACCGTGGCGCCATCTATCGGGGCAACCCAGTCGCTGAAACTGCACCCGCTCGTATCTCGCGAACCGTGCAATTCGGGAAAATTTTCCAAAGGGAAAGTTTGCTCAGTTTTTAGCAGTGAATCCGTATCCAATATTTTTTAATATCAATTATGGCCAATTTGCATGGACGAAGGGTAGTTATCGTAAAATAGTTTTAAAGACGAAACGCTTCGCCAATGTCGGTAAAAAAAAAGTTGGCGTATCTGGAGCAAGATTGAGTTTCTCATTGCCTTGCGAAAGAGGCGTGCGGAGGATGCAGGAACAGGGGTTTAATAGTTTGTAGCTACGAAGCGCGGTGTCGAAGTTCGATAGGTTGTTTGATAGGACGTCAGGGCGCGAATCCTCCGAGCCGGGAGGGTTGTTAGATCCCTTGTTTATTAGGTGCAACGGTGGCTCGGACATATCGTGCGCGAACTGAGGTCTGCCACGAGGGTTTGTTGCCCTGTCTGCCGGCCACCCCCCTCTCGTTTCGAACTTGCGGAAGCGCATCCCCGCCGATCCGGACCATGCAAAATCCGCCACGGTACATTCGCAGCAGCAAACCACGGTAACACGAACGTTTACCACTCGACCGGCATGCTAAACTCCTTTTCCAAACTTTGACACGGAACCTCATACCCGAACTAAGCTCAACATCACTTGCTTCCTGACGCCGGAGTTGAAAGAGCGTGAAAAATAAAAACTCGCAGGATCACCGGAAGCGGAAAAGGCTGGCAAAAATATTTCTCGGTTGAACAAATAAATTCCAATTGCGAAGCAGATGCTCTCGTTGCGCGAGACCATTTAGGGCCGTTCAAGTGGCGGTAATGCTCGCCGATATGATCCAATAATTAATAGAGGCTGCAATCCCAAATTCGCCGGTTCTATTTTGCGTCCCCATTGCATCGAAACGCCGCTGCGCGATTGCAATGCATTGTGTTGCTGCACTAGTATACTAGGAGCCGGCGGTAATTGCACCAGCGATTAGACTCCTGCTCAACGGCAATCCCATAACACTGCGGAGGATACTCTGACGCCGATTCGAACCATAAGCCATAAGCTATTTCACTCAAAGCTCTTGGTTTTCAATTTCTTTTTTTTTACATTTTGCTACTCTTTGCAACGAGAAGATCAGAGCTGTTTGGCACATGTGTAAACCGCAATAAGCTGTAATCTTACAGGCTTATTGCGGTAAAGTGGTCCAAAGTGTGGAGATTTTTTTTTTTAAGTTAAAATCCAAATTGTCACTCCTCAAATTTAATCTAAATTTACACGTTCAGTCTAGACTCGAGTATTGGCTTCTTAAAGTTTAAGCTCAATTTCCATTACACGATTAAACTAAAAATATAGGCTAAGTACCAGTACTCGATGTCTTTCGAAGATCAATTTGATTGGTTTTAGAATAGCAGACGTAAGAATTTGTATGCACCGGTAAAAGGGTTTGGTAATATCAACCATGCTGCGGTTGCGGGTGGCGAAGGAAAATGTTTGGTCGATTGAACAAAATGTTTTTTACAATCAATAACCGAACAGTTAATTCAACTAAATATTCGGTCACACGACTAAATATTCGTTCAATCAACTAAATAATTCTTTCAATCGATCCAAATGTTTCTTTCACCACCCGCAACCGTACACCCCGAAAAAAAAATTATTTGACGGCCACCGTCTATTAAGATTAAGTAAAATATTTATTCGATTTAAATAAATATTTATTTCATTTAAGTAACCATTGACTTAATTTAAATAAATATTTATTTAAATCAAATAAATATTTTACTTAATCTTAATAGACGGTGGCCGTCAAATAAATTTTTTTTCTTGTTGCAGCTTAGTTGATATTACCAAACCTTTTTATTGGTGTGTCAAATTGCAAAAAAGGACGGAGTAACTCCGATCCCATCTATGCCAAATAACGTATTTCAAAATTCATGTAATTACATCGGCATTTAAAAGACGACGTGAAAAGAATACCAAAGTCAGCATCTCGAACTGGCGCAGCACTGTAAGGGCATAAATTCCCAAAGCTATAGCTCTTGTCGTCTCTTTCACGGTTTCTCTTTTTTTTTCTTTCTTTTCTCCGTTCTTTTTTACTTTCCTCATTCGCCTGTTTAACACGGTATCCAATCTTCTTTGGCAATCTATTCACGCCGAGGCGTAAGAGCGATCGATCGTGGGTACAAGAGAGTACGCGAGAACCGAACGAGAGCACAGCTCGCCCGGCATTGCCCCACTAAGCAAACTCGAGTATCAGATTTTCTAACTTCTATTGCCTATCCGCCCGCTCGCGCTCTCTTTAATGGCAATTCCCAACTTTTTACTCGCGGCCCATTCCCGCACAACCCCTATAGTGTGCGTGCATCTGAAATCCCATTATATTGAAGTTTTCGAGAGCTGTTGCGAAATTAGCGGGGGTTCTGTGAAGATTCTCAATAACACAAAGCTGCACGTTCTACGAGAGAGAAACCTCGTGGATGCGACCCGAAACGATTTCCGGACTAAGTGATGAAAAGTTTTATGAAACTCGTGGCAAGCTATGGCAATAACGGGCCTGGGTAATTTACGAAGTTGCAATAACAATTTTTATCATTCGCGGGAGGGCATTCTCTCTAAACGCTTATTATTGACGGAAACAAAAGTATCATTTGAGAGTCCTAAGTTTCATTGATTTTTATCGAATTTAATTTTTTTGCTTCGAAGGTGCTATCTTTCTTATCGAAATTGAATGTCGTGCTGTGAAATGTTTCGACATAGGTGGACAATGTTTTTGTTTCGTTAATCCCGTAATTAACGTCTACCGAAAATATCGAAAATATAAAAGATAACAAAAATATAAAAAATATCGAAAATATAAAAATTATCGAAAATATAAAAAATATCGAAAATATAAAAAATATCGAAAATATAAAAAATATCGAAGATATAAAAAATATCGAAAATATAAAAAATATCGAAAATATAGTAATACTTTTACGTTATACTTCGCCGAGAAAGCGTTGTTGCTCGCTTTGTGAAAAGTAATCATGTAAAGTAGCGGAAAAAGTCTTTACTCGGTGTTAAATTATTATGGTACTTCCGGTCGTTTGTAACGTCGTATTTAGCCTCCAGTAAGGGAGGTGGCTAGTTTTTTAAAGGTAAACCTTATTTTTCTCTGGGTTCCGGGGGTTAATGCCATAATTTGGCGCGTCTGGTGTCTGAAAATCGACACGAGCTTCGCCTCACCTCGCCAGTGAAAGCTGATCGTGTAATGCGTGCTTGCAGTACCACCCGAGGGCTGCGTAATATAGGCCCTCCGCGTAATCGGCCATAATTTAGCGACTGCGTAATTTAGGCCATGATTACAGACTCCGCTTCGTCCTGAGAAGAATATTAAAAAGCTCGTGCTTCACCCGGCCAACTGTGTTTCTCTTGATGTACGCAAGTCCCCTATGCACATAGATATATAGCGTTAGATTATAATCGGGTATTACAAACGAGGAAATGAATTGCAACGAATTTCTTGCATAAAAAAAACTATGATGGTATAGATAAGGAAAATAAAATCAGAAAATGAGAACCTCATTCAAGAGGGGTAAAGACAGCGTCTCTAAAAAAAATTGTTAAGTAAAAAAACCACATTACAATACATTGTTATTATATGAATTTCAACGCGCCCAATTATTATTTTATACCATTAAATACAAATGATGATTAAGTTTCAAATTTACTGTTATACGCCCAATTAACAGAAGGACGTAATATTCATACAAGGAAAAAAATTACAACTAATTTCTTGCATAAAACAACTATGATGGTATAGATAAGAAAAATAAAATCATAAAATGAGAACCTCATTCAAGAGGAGTAAAGACAGCGTCTCTAAAAAAAATTGTTAAGTAAAAAAACCACATTACAATACATCGTTATTATATGAATTTCAACGCGCACAATTATTATTTTATACCGTTAAATTAAAATGATGATTAAGATTCAAATTTATTGTTATACGCCCAATTAACAGAAGAACGTAATATTCCCTTAAAAAAATTATCGGGTCCACGGTCGTTCGAAGGATAGAGCTTATTTGTTTGGCTAATTGGCTGAATAAAACTCCGACATAAATATTAACGCAGACAATTCACTCATACGAAAGTAGCTGTGAACCGAGATAATCACTATGCCGTCTCAAAATAAAGTTAATAAAAAAACAAAATCAAAACCGAAGAACTCCGGTTTCGTCCCGATGAAAATCGGTCCGAAACATTGGGGAATCGATGCCAGGTAATCGGCATCGTGTCAGCGAACAGTGTCTCGAGGTATCGAAACGGCGGGACGTCGGGACTCTCGGATATTTGAAAACTAGACGAGAGACCCGCCAGTCGGCCGGGACGGAATAAGAAAGAAAAAGACCGAGTGTCCGAAGGATCTGTTGCAGCCGGATCTGTTGCTCTCCCTCGGCGCGAATGGCTCCGATAAATCTCATTTCTCTAAAAGTCGAGGCGAACCAGGAGGGGATCCCGAAGGGGGGTTTGTCGCGCATTCTATCAGCGGCTGAGCAGGGAACAGGTAGAGCGGATTCGGGGCTCCTGTATAGAGAGTGTTAACCTAAACAAAGGCTTCTCCACGGTGGAACGTCAACGCTCCGGCGAAAATAAAGGCGACACCCCCAATACGGGATCGAGCGAGACAGAGGCCCGGTCCGTTTACCGCCCGCCGGCTCTGCAGAGAAAGAGGGAAAGAACACAGCAGAGCAAGCCGGACATTCCCTATCGGAACGGAATCGATAGAGGAGTGTCCGCGGGGCAACGAAAAACGCACGGCGCACCAACCACCCCTCCATCCACCCCCCTCCCCCCTCCCTCCCAACCCTCCCCACAGCACACCGCACACGTTCTACCTTCATACCCAATTGCAAACCAGTACGAGCAGCTACTCACCCCTTTGCAGCGGCAGAGACCCGTGAAAAACCCCTCGAAATATCGATTTCCAGCAAGATGTCGCGAATACCTAATTTGCCTGGCATTCGAAAATCGTTTATCTCCCCCCTCCCCCCCTGACCCTCCTTGATGGAACGTTCACCCACGCCGCGTTTTCATTCATTGGAATGATCCAACCGGTGCCCATCGGTCAGATCAGTCGACAAAAGTGGTGGAACATTTGCATAACTGACGAAAAAACAAAATTTCATCCGCCTGGCTCTGTATCGGATTCCAGGCAACCGCACAATTTTTTTTTTTCTCCGCTTCATTTTCAGAGCATTTTTCAGTCTTATTGTCGAATATTCGCTCGCGAGTTCCACGATTTGAAACTAAATTAAAGTTCCTATTTATTATAGAGAGTGCGCGCATCGACAGTTCGAGGTGGAGTCGATGATCCTAAGTTTGGATGTAAGTTCGCCGAAAGCTCCACTCGGGAAACATGCAAAAGTCGTCAACAACGGTGGGTCGAATCGATTGTTCACGGTGGTTGGGAGGACCAATCGGTCGGCAAGCCGATAAGGCAATCTCTGTATTGTCCACGAAGTGAAACTCGAGATTCCGGGTTCGAAATGGGCGGAGTGGTGGAGCTCGGGGAACTTCACGACTCACCATTCGGAGACGTGATCCCGGTCGGCGAGAGGCCTGGGGGGGCATTAAAATTTAAAAGAATTACCAGTCCATCCACGTAATGGAAAATATAGTAAATCGGGCGGAGAGTAATGCCCGGGTCGTAAATAACTTGACATATGTTCGGGAAGGAGGCACGGCTGGTGGCAGCATGCAGCCGGTAAATCGTCCGTCAACGATCGATACTATTCCCAGCAGCAGCAACAGCGGCAACCGGTACAAACTACACCAACAGAGCCCGATTGATCATAGCTCAAGCCCTCAGAACTCTACAAGTTGCCTCCAACATGTATACGTATATATATTACCTACCTTTATCCCCGGTAGATCCAATCGTTGTATAGTATATTGCCAAAACGGGCGTTAACGACGCATTATCCTTTACCGTCGGCCCCATTGGTCATTACTCCGACGCGCCTTACCGGTCGAAAATTCTGGACCGATACTCGTACATTCGCATTCGTCAAAGTCCGTATCAGAAACGGCACAATATCGTTCCTATAACCGGGGCCGCTCCGGACCAGAAAGCAAACTCTATCGAGTATTTAGTACTTTCGGCACGTTTGCCAAGACTCGTAGCTCATGCCTCCCACTCGGCCCGCTTCCACGATCACATATATTCTCTATATGTCCAATACATATTATTTATATGTCCGCATCGACATACCGCCGGGGGGAGCCCACCGGTGTTCGGATTCCTGAGAGTCTCGACCGTACAGGGTTTCCCCTCGTTTAATTACGTGGCTCGCCCGCGTCAAGACGGCGGTCGTGGCGAGGAGGGTGGAAACTCCATAAGTGCATGTTTCACGCAGAAATAAGTCTATTTAACACGCCACGATGGTTTGACCCGACACGTTGGGCTTAGCGGGATTAAATTCAGTCGGAAGTACGACGATGGCTTATTCCGGAAGTCGAAGATCACGATTCCGTTAAGGTGATTTGGTACAATGGTTATACTATAACCCTAAGTGCCCCGCACTCAGTTCTTAACAAAACCTGTACTCGATGTCGCTTTGAGACCGCACATCGCCAAGAAAAAAGAAAATTGTCATTCCTTGTGCTGATTCTCCAGGGAACGACAATTTTCTGCTTTAAATGACAAAACGTCATTCACACTGAGAAAAACTTACATAGTAAATAGTTCCCAGGGGGGACGTCTACATTTTATAGTTACGACAACGACCAAAAATTATAGTTGTAACTATAATTATAGTTTAATCAATTGAATATATACTATCACAAACTATCTATACACTGAAAAAAAAATATCATTGACTCAAGTAAAATTTGATTGCGGTCTGGGAAAGAAAAAAATTATTATTTAAATTCTCCTTTTAATTCTAACAATTCCATACCGGGTTGAAACGATAACACGTCACCTTGACAATCTTGCCGTCGTTGTTTCAATATCATATGGAATTGTAAGAATTGAAAGTAGAATCGGAATAACAATTCTTTTCTTTGGCAGCCCGCAAGCAAATTTTTGGGGTATTTCACATCATCTTAACTCGAACCGTGGCTGACAGATGAAGACTTACGCGGTCGTTCGCCGATAATGGGCACGAGAGCGCTTCTGTCGTGTCCGATCGAACACCGCTTCGGCAGACCGACGGTCCTTCATGACTTGGAAATCATGTTTTCCCGATGCTCGAGTAAAGTTTCGTGTTTGCAGCGAGGGTTTGTAAAAAAGGAACGTTTCTACGGTGAGAAAAGAGAGAAGGAAGGGAAAAAATAGGTGCGGTATCGACGGTGGCTGCGAAGGGCACGTGTAAAGTGAGCCCCAGCGTTGTCACGTCCAGGTGGACGTGCAGGAAGCTTGAAGCGGCTACCCGACCAGCAATCGGGTAGCCGAAGCGTGATGGATCACGCTGCTAATGTCAGTGCCTAGTTCGGTAGACATCGAAAATCGATCTTAGCATTCGACCGATCGAGATACGACATTGGAACACAACACGGTGGCGTGTCTCCGGCAGCTTCCAGCCGTCCTGGCAGCCCTCCGCGCAGCGAACCGCGCGATCAGCCTTGGGGAAAATTGGAAGAGGTCCACAGGGCGTGTGACGCAAATCTCATTATAGGCGACACGCTGTTCCAATTGATTAGACTAAATCCCCGTATTCCTTGAAATAAAAAAGGAGGAAAACAACGAGGCAAGGACGAGCTTATGTTTGATTATCGGCGCCAGGAACGACCTCATTGATCCGGGGTGGATCGCCGGACTGGGGTCCACTTCGAGCCGCACATTTCTTGCTGCCCTTCGCTTCACGTCGGCACGGTGAAAAATTTCATCCCAGCATTATAACACAAAAGCAAATTCGCTATGGTAGTTCGATAGCACTGGCTGTGCTGCAGTCGAATAGGTGCGGCTGTATAGATGGTAATAGGGTCGCCGGAGTGTTTCCAGACCGACCAGGAACGAACCATTCTTCGTAATGCCTCTGTTTCGACCTGCATTTAAAATTCAACTCCGGTAGCCGCTGTTCGTGCGCATAAATAAATATAATCCAATCCGGTGGAAAATGTTATCCATGTTAATCGGATAATTGGATACGTTTTTGATTTTTCATTTTCCCGCCGCCGGGGACGAAACGCGGCACCGAAACGTTAAACGTATCAGCGTTACGAGGGAGCATCTACAGGGGCTCGTTCGTTAACTTCGAAAGCGAAGTGAAACAAATGTCCGCAGTTTCGGAAGCAATTCCAGCATGTTCCAAACGGTTCGAAGGGTGATAACTGATAACTTTGCCCATTAACTGTCGATGCCTCGTGGTTCGTTAGACAACCGGAAGCGCTCGATTGTCGGTGGCTTTAATTTGTATACTATCTACTCTATCATCACGAAACCTCAACGGGTACGTCGCGTACGTCATTTAGCATCGATTTCACTACGAAAAAGCGGGAAAAAAAAATTAATAGCTGAACGATGAAGAGGAGTTTTATGCATCCCCTCACAGAAAAAAAAATATCATTGACTCAAGAACAATTTGCTTGCGGGCTGCCAAAGAAAAAATAATATTGTTTCAATTCTACTTTCGATTCGTACCATTTCATACCGGATTGAAACGATAACATGTCACCTTGACAATCTTGCCGTCGTTGTTTCAATATCATATGGAATTCGTAAGAATTGAAGGTAGAATTGAAACAAACATTTTTCTCTTTGGTAGCCCGCAAGCGATTTTTTTTCAGTGCTGGAAAGCGATGAGCATTGAGAGCCAGCATGTTTTCGTCAATAATGCTATTACTTCTGCTCACGTAGGTACGTTAAAACTTTGGTCACTATGTAACGAACATAAAGTTCGTTTTGGAACCAATAATAGGTAATTTGAAGAAAAAAAAATTTACAAAATTATCGTCACAATATCGACAACCCGCACCCTCCGACGAAGCTATGACTTAACCCTCGCTCCATGTAGGTGTTTTCGGCACCCTAATTCCATGTACCGGGGTCGTTTTCCGCGGCGCGATACCACACCCACAATTATTAATAGAAAAATCTGAAAAAATTCATGGTTGATCCTTAGAATGTTCTTTTGAAGGGCGAACAGGAATTTTTCGGATATTGTCATTTAAACAAAAAATATTTTATCAAATATCAAGCAATGCGCGGAAAAAACGCTTTTTTCCGCGGACAAAAACGACCCCCCCCCCCCCCCCCTACATGGAGTGAGGGTTAAATCACTTAAAAATTGCCATTTCGGAAGCTCACGTTCTCGATACGCCACTTTAGTGACTTTTACAAACTCTTCTGTACCAACGATTTCGTGTCCGAAGCAACGGAAACGCCCGCCGCGAAACGCTATCATCGCCCGTTAATTACTGAAAGTTTAATAAGCGGTCGTCGCGTATACGATTTGTACGTTGATGCTGCTAAATTTAGTGGTCCAACGAGGTCCGAGAGTACTCGTGGGTTTTCGTTACGGTGAGAAGCAAAACCAGGGTAAAGAGTAAGAGGAGCTCTCGGGCTTGAGTTAGTCAGCGAAAGCAAACTACGAAATCCGTAGGTGTGTGAGAGCGTTTCCCTTGGCCGAAAATTAACTCTCACCTGTAATCGACGCACAGACGCCATAGACCGTCCGGTATTTCTCTATTTGGTCTCTCCGGGTGCCTTCGGAGCTTGGGCTGTGCTCACATTTAACGTCCTCCACCCGTCCACCACCGCGGTCCCGAACAAATCTGTCGTGTTTCAACCGACCATTTCCACGCCTTCCTCCGTTGTTGGAGCAACACCAACAGCAGCCCCCTAAGGCGCTTACGCCTCGAGAATTTCCGTTATTACCTCCTCTATCTCCCTTACTCCTCCGTCTCACCTTTCCGTCTGTTCCTTGTTTTCTCATGCTGCCTTTTCCGGTCCCTTTCTTTTAACTCGTCGCGAAGCCGCCCTCCAGTCGCTGGCCCAGGACATGCGAGGTACACAAGTACACAGCCCTGACATATAATATCCAATATCGGCGGAGGACTGCAAACGAATCGCTGCGGACGGCCGGAGGAAATAAATTTTTTGCCAATAGACCTTCGACCGGACCATGTTCTTCACCCGCAGCACTCGATTATCCACGAATTTCAACTGTAAATCGATTTTAGTTAAAAAGAAGAAAATCTTCTATTTACTATTCGGTTTGTCAAACTATTGGGAAAAGTCATGTTTGGATTGCGCGGACGGAAATGTCACTAGCTTTCGCGAATAGAACGGAATAGAATGGAAATACTTTAGTTCGTATCGTAAGGCCCTTTAAGGAAGTTGGAGCACTTCACACCAGTAAAATAAGTGCTACATTTTTAAAGTCGTTTATACAAACTTTTACGCGTCTATTGATTATAGTAGAGGTTATTTGTATTACAGTGGATGTCCTTAACCTAATAGAACATTACTTGCAATGGATTTGCAAAAATGTTAACTGGTTCAGTCAATATTCGTTCAGTTTTTTTCATAGATCTGTAAACAGTACCCATAAATACTGTACTGTTCAAAAATTTTGTAATTAATATATGCCCGGAGAAAAATGGTTTAGCTGCTCTAACAAAATGAGTTTTGCTGATATGCTGACCTCGTTGCAGCAATAAGACAATTAGTAAAAAAAACAGAAAAAAATTACTACCCATGTGCGAATATCTGTACGGTGCCGGAGTCATAAAAACGGCCCAGAACTGGGACAGAACCGATTGCCAAGTCTCGTTTGCCAATTCTCGGACAGCATTGGCAAATAACATTGTCAGTAATGGGCCTATGCAGCTTGCCAGTACGGGGCCAAGCCCGGAGCTGCTAATGTGGCGCAGAACTGGGACAGTTACAGTTGCTGAGTCTCAATTGCCGGCTCTGTTCCCGTACAGATGAGAAACTTCACCAAGAATGGGCCAACCTTGATTGCCAGTACTGGACAAAGTGCCGAGCCGGCAATACGGCCCAATGCTAGAACAGCCCTTGTTGCCGAGTCTTGTTCAACGACCAGGGCCCAGTGCTGATGAACAACTTCACCAAGAGTCGGCCATCGCTAATAGACCGTGTTAGATAAAATCCTTTTTTAGATCAAATTTTATATCCATCGTAGTACTGGGCATGTACTGGTTGCCAGAGTTCAACCAACGCTTTCTCAATAATATCAAAGTATGAAAAAGATAAATTACAAATAAATTTTATATAGAACTCAGTGACTGAAGAATAAATATTGATGTATTTTATGACTTTTCGATCGTATGAAGTTAGTGTGACAATATGCAAGCGTTTGCTCAACTGATGTACAAGTTTCGAAACGTTGTTCTTCAATATTAGCATAGCCAAGTAGGTAAGATCTAGGACTAGTAATCGTAGGGTCGCAGGTTCGAATCCCATCACCGGTCGAAAAATTTATTCCGAGATTTCCAGCGTATAAGCGTAAAATAACAACAACACAGTAAACCACGATCAGAGAAATGCATTAAACAAACACGCAGACGATAAGAACATTCATTTTTACTGTGTATTATTATCGTTTTTCAACAGTGGCTTAACATTGGCACGCGGTACTGGCTCGACGTCGACAGCCAGCACTGGGCCGGTGTGATCATTTCAATATCGGCCCGGTACTGATTCTGCATTGGATTTGTACCGGGCCTTGATCGTCTGCCAGTACTGGTAGCTCCGGCAGCAGTACTGGGCCAGAACGGTGCCATTCTGATATTCGTACATGGGTACTTAGAAGCCATTAGTTTTGCTATCATGAGAAAACTTTTTTTGTTACATTAAGGTTGCTATGAGAAGAAACGACGTATGCTGTAATTTGACGGCTGAGTTGTAACTGGTAATAGGATAGTTATAGATACGTACAAACATTTATTTGAAGATTAACTCACCACGTTTGTATTTTATCATTCTTTTATATTTAAAATAATGTCTGTATTTGCAATTGTGAATTCTTGAAATTTTCTGTATATGGATGTATTAAACTCTGAAAGGTATTGCCTTTCACAGTTTATACGTCCATATACAGCAAATTTCAAGAGTGCGCAATTCCACTCTATTTTCTATGTTTACTCGAACACAAAGGAACTGTTTCCTCGCGGTTCCTTGTTTTCATATTGCGCGTCGAGCGTCTCGAGCTCGTCGTCGTACGCACATATTTTTTGTTACAGTAACAAAGGCTGCTTTGTTGCAAACCCTACAGTAACAAAGGCTGCTTTGTTGCAAACGCTACAGTAACAAAGGCTGCTTTGTTGCGGTAGCAAATCGTTTCAAGTGAAAAATGTTGCTATGGTTACAAGTTGGTTTTATTATCCCGATATTAACAAACTAGATTTGTTACTGTAACAAAAATCTTGTTATACCAACAATTTTTTTTTCTCCGTGCGGATAGAGAGGATCGCGTAATGGGGCAATAGTTGGAGGGATTACTCTTACATTTACATACTCATTACTCTGTACAAAATATAATCCGATATTGTTGTTGTTATTACCGCTCTGTATAAAAAAGCAACTTGTTCGTAGGGGACTTGTCCCGGAAATAAATAAATACACAATACAATAATCCGTAATTTTTACTCGATTCTTTTCCTGGAAAGATGCTTACGAATTCACCGTCTGGATATCCGATAGTAGTATTTTCCGTTTAAAAATGACGGCTGTTTATTTATGAACGAATTTCATCGATGAATAAGCAAATAGCTGTCATTTTTAAACGGAAAATACTCCACTGATAAAAAATAGGTTTTAATGAACTAAAGATTCCGGCAGGGACGTTCAAATAAATATTTTCTTGGTACAGTTAAATAATTATTTAGTTCAACAATTTTTTCGATGACGTTACCAAGATATTGTTGAGACATTAAAATATTTCGTTAGACCAATTAAATATTTATTTGAACGTCCCTGCGCGAGTCTTTAGTTGGTTCAACCGTATGTTTTATGAGTGAGTTCGTAGAGCATCTTTCAACGAAAAGAATGAGCGGTAATACATCATAATCGAGCAAAAAATACGTTTTGAAAAAACTGAAGGAAAATGTACCTTTTCGATAATTAGCTCAAACCAGTTAACATTTTTGCAAACCCATTGCAATTAATGTTTTTCTAGGTTAAGGATATCTACTGCAATACTGTAGTATTACAGTAGATATCCTAAACCAACCAACCAGCCCACTATAATCAACCTACCTACCTATAACCCACCCACTATAAACAATACTTTAAAAATGACTTTAATGACTTTAAAAATGTAGCATTCATTTTACTAGTGTGAAGTAAGTGTATCCTGCACATAGATAGAGATTCGATAAATTAAACGTCGTTAACAGCTTCGGGAGTTATTGTTCCCGAAAGCCATTACAATTCCGGCGCGGTACACAATATTTGCAATTTATTCGACTACAGTGCCTAAACACCGCGCAGCCATTGGGTACTCGACGATTTTCTTATTAAGTCACGTAGCTACGTAAGCAGGTGACGAAAATGTGGCAACCGCTACGCTCGCGCCGTTTTCTCCCCGCGCAATTCCCATTATTTCGTTCTCCTTCCGTCCTTTGTCCTCGTCTCGCAATCCCGCTCGGCGGCTGGCTGTTCGAGCCGTTTTTACAGCAACGAAACCGCGAATTCTCCAGCCACCGGTTGGAAATTTATTCTATTTTAATTCATCCTCGGGAACTATAAAACAATGTGATAAAAAAAAAGAACGAGGGGCGGGGAAGTAAAAATGAAATAGCGGTACGTAGAAGATCATGCCAACAATGCAGTGAAATAGTATTATCGAGTAAAGCTTCAATTTCAATGGCTTTGCTGCCGATTCTAGCTTCCGGCAGTTGTGAGATATATGTTTAAAAAAAATAAAATAAAAAATTATAAAAAATGTGCGGCACAGTTATGCTTCGAAAAATACTGATTTTCGAACCGCTACGAGCGGTGCCGGGCAACTGAAGAATATAAACATCGAGAGGCCAAATGTTTCCAGAGAAAATATTCTCTTATCGTGTATGGCCGTGTGCTCGCGGCGGATTGTACATTGGAGCCCCTCGATTTTGACGAACCTCGATAACGGAACAGCCCGCATGGAAAAATTCGAGCTCGAGGAGTCCCGATATACCCGCGCGTATCAAAGCGAATCGTTCGCTCGCTCTCTCTCTCTCTCTCTCTCTCTCTCTCTCTCTCTGACCCGCTGATAATACCGACGAGCTCGTAGATGATACCCAAAATTATGGAATCGGTGGGGTACAGTCGAGCTAGCGTTATGATCCAGGGGAAGTGTAGGATTTGCATTTTTCACGCTTTGCCGGATGTATGCGTACGAACAAAAATGTTATACCACCCATCGTCAGCCCGCGCTTAATTAAACGGTTATTCTGTTGGTTTACTCCGTGCTCTGGCAACTCAGTCGAAGCTTACTGGCAGATGAAAGCCGCAGCACCGGAATCGAAATCCTAGTACCATCTATCGTTACAAATGTCGGATTTTATAGTTTCACATTAAACTTCGCTTAAAGTGATGTGAAAGTCCATCGATGAAGAAAAAAAAGAGACAGTTGATGAAACGAAACAACAGATAACTGTTTTACCGTTCAATAGCTTTTTATCTGATTTTAAAACGAGACACGAGTGTGGAACCATTATGAGAAATAATAAACAAACTTTACTTCAAGTAATGTGAAAGTGCTTCGAGGTAGAAAAAAGAAACAGTCGAAGAAAGAAATTACAGATAACCGTTTTACCCTCGGAGAACGTTTGCCCAATTTTAAAACGACGCTCGAGTATGGAACTATTATGAAAAATAACAAGCAATATCGCTACTGCGCAGATGTTGACCGTTCGAATTGTACTCTTTCGCCGGGTCGTCTCCGCCAGATCGGTCAAGGAATGTCAGCAAAGAAGATCCCTGGTAGAAATTTTGAAGCGTTACACCGGGTCCTGATAGGGTCTAAACAAGACGAGTGTTACGTCCAGGGCCTAGATCCACGTCACATCTTTCGCTAATGATACGCTTATGCTTCGTTAAAGTTACGCGAACGGTAACCTTACGGCAACGCGAATATCAATCCGACGTCAGTGACAGACTAAAGAAAATACATTTTGCTCGCTTGCGCTTCGCAAGCAACTCAGAAATGTATTTTCTTTAGTTTATCAGTGACATCCGATTGACATTCGCGTTGCCGTATGGTTACCGCTCGCGTAACTTTATCGTATCATTAGCGAAAGATGTGACGGGGATCTAGGCCCAGACCGGAAAATAGTGAGTTCTCTCGGTAAGAACTATAAATGAATGGTCTCTTTTTCGGATCAAGGTGTTAGCCCTTTACTATATATATTTTATATAAATATTGTAACGAATATGTAGCTGACTATTCGTTGAGGCACGCGATATTAGTTAGGTTTGACAATAGACGAACGAACGAACGGACGGACGATCGATACAAGATCGATCGTCATGTAAAACAGTCTGGACTGAGACGACTGAAAGATCAGACGTGTGACAGTTCGTACTCGAGATATTTAGCTGTGATCATTATTAATAATACCCGCCCCAAAACCAAATACGCGCGTTATTCATTCGCTCGGTCCTTACAATATTTTAGGAGACGCCATGAGCGTTGGTGGCGAGGACGTGTTCCGGGTGGTCGCGAAAAAAAACAGTGAGCTTAGAGAGAACAGTCGAAGCAAAGTAAGGGAAATACGGCGCAGAGTGACGGGGAAGGAGGAAAGGACGGGTGGATATAATAAGTTCGGAAGGAAAGGTAGAGAAAATTAGGAAATAGCCTGGAATCGGAAACAGTGGTAAAAGTGAGGTTAACGGCAAAATCGGGAAGAAAGCATGACTGGAAGAGGAGGCGGCAGACGCGAGCGCCGCCATAGAAGAGTGGCAAGACGGAAAGAAGGGAAACAACGAAATGGAATCGGCGGTCGGTAAAACGGAACGAGCACCGCCAAGGAAGTTGATACGAGGATCGACAGACACCTTTTGCGGCCGAGCCGCGGAATGGGCAGGACGCAGATGTGTTGCGACGAGGAAACGTGGCACGACAGTCGAAGATTTGGGATGATGAGACCGGAGGGTGTGAGACAACAAGAGAAAGAAGGCACCGAAATAAAAGGCCGGGCAGAACGTGGAACATTGCCGGTGTACCGGAAATCAAGGAAGCATGGGATTGGCTGATGCTCGATAGAAATTTTAAGTGCGCAAAAAATGTGGAAATAAACCGTTCAAGTGGGGGGGTGTAGGCGGTAGTGAGAGATAAGCCGAAAAGTAAAGCAACTGGTAGGCATTTAGTAGGAATTGAAATGAGGGTTTGTGACAGATGCAGAGTGGAAAAATGGAAGTACGGAATGATTATTGGAATTAAGAGATATTATAAAGAGTGTGGAATGTTGGAATCTGAGTGGGTGTGAAGTTAGGAAAGATGGGCCACAGAAATGCTGTAGTTAGTAAGAAGGAATATGGTATGTGACCGAAGATAAGGAATACGTGATAATAAGGTTAAGCAGAGATTAATATTATGGTATGTAATTAGAGGTAAGGTGGAGATGCGAGATGTTTTTGGTAAAACTCGAAGCAAGCCGCACATGGAAATAGATACTTGATCTAGTTCTAAGGGGGGAAATATGTACAGGTGGGAGCTATGTAAAGACCCTCACGGGTATACAGGAAATAAACACTACTATCATAAATATTTTAGGGACGGAGACCCCGCCCAACTCGCGTTGATTTATTTTAAAGGATAGCGCACAGAGGTATTGAGCCTCCGAGAGATTATCAGAAGGCCAGGAATGCATGCGGTATAATAACATTAAACGTTTTTGATTTTTAATTTACTCGGTGTTTATATTGCACGATGTTGAAATGGTTACAAGTGTTTTACAGTCTGAGAGTGAGCGCGAGAGCAAACTCGCTCGTTTCTACTTTAAATTCGTCGGGCTTTACCTCGCATGGCTAAAGATTTCGCAACAGAGCCTTGCTCGCTCTGAGTAGATTTCGGTGATGCAGCAAGTTCGTTGGTCGTTGAGTAACGGATTTTGTCCGAAAAGTCATGGCCTTTTTATATTAGGTTTACCCCTATGCTTACTAATGCTAGAGGAATTTGACAATATAAAGCTAGACAAAAGATCGGTTTTAAATGTGCGAAAGGAACGAAGAGTGTTTAGCTCGAGGTCGGAAGTTGATGCTGCTTTGGAGACGCAGAGGACAATATTCAAGATTTGGGAAATGGATATTTATAGTAGCCGTAGAAGGTTTTTAGTAGAGGTGATAAGAGATCTCTAGTGATCGTGATATAGACCAACTCGAAAGATGAATATATTGGGTTTGGAGACGCTTTTGGAGAGACGAAGAAGGGAAATTTTTACCATAATATCCAAGAAATTTTTTTATAGATCCGGTACTTCCTACCAGAGGTGGCCCCACTACTATGTGCTATGATAATATCTCTCAAGCGATATAGTCATTTTTACTAGATCCTTCTTTCAGTGTAGAGAGGGAGCGTTCGGATAGAAAAGGAGTTTTTGGAGAAGAGATAGCGATAAAGTAGGGGAGAGTGGTGCAAAAGAGCGGTGGCACACCGGGGCAAAACGGGATAATGGGACAAAACGCAATACTCCAATAACTTTTGGATGTTGGCGATGGTGGTAAGTGGAGTAAAGCGGGTTCAAAAATCCGAATCTATCGTTGGGACAAAATGGGGCATCCAAAAATTATTGGAAAATTCAGTTTTGCCCTCACTGTCCCGTTTTGCCCCGCTGTGCCATTTTGCCCCGGTCTCCCCTAGGCCTATGCGAGGACCGCTGGCGTTGCCGCTGACCCGAGATTGTCATTAGCAGTGTAACTAAGTTATCTTATGTCTAGAGAAAACATTAGTATGTAGTTTGCTAAAAATTGTGTAGGGGGTAACACCTGACACGGACCCGTCATGGAGTTTGCTGGACCTTGTCAAGCACCGATGAAGGCTCTAAAATGTCTACTAGGGATGCGCGGACTAGCCGCTTGCACGGGGAAGCTGCTGTGCACGTGTACTTTGAAGAAGAAAAAAATTCCAGAGACGTTCGCATTCCCATTCCACGTGGCAACAACCAGGTCAATTCCGGCTTAGAAGGTACAGCAATGACGGTAGAGTCTCCAGTAGCCGGACAAACTTATCAGCCGCGAACGAGGAGGATGCAGAAACGACCATGGAGCTGCAGGGCTCTGTCAGAGCCTCGGGCCGCAGTGAAAAACCACGACGCCCGGACCAGATGGAAAGGCAACCAGCCAGCGTCTTCCGTCTTTATCCGACTGTGTTTTTAGCAAGCGAAGCACGTTGCGAGTCTCATCTTGCAATACGTTTACGGATGGAGTCTGCCCAGGGCAATCAGAACACACGCCTTGGATTCCTTGTGGACTTTTGTTCAAATGGTCCTAGACGACCCGTCGAATGTCCTCACAATATGCGCAGCCCATCTGTTTGCACAGTCGTCGATGCCTCTAGTGGAATGGAATATCTTTATTCAATCTCGGACTTAGCCGATTACCTCTGCTGCGGACGTTCAGAGGAATCGCTGAATTTAGGGGCCGTTTAGGGAGCTTTAATATCAGCCTCTTTATAATATTTATTCAATCTTCAGAGACGCCCTTGGGGTTAGGGTAAAAGTGGGGAATATGGCCCGGTCCATATATCATTGATTTACGTGTTAATCGAGGTGGGCCATATTCAGCACTTTTACCCTATATGACATCCGGATCGCCAACAGCAGATCCTTATCGCGCGTTCTGTCTATTAGACTAAACACTCTCGCAACCTTGTCCTATGTAGGGGCAGGTACCGAGGCCCTCAGCTTCACGCCCGCTCCGGACAGTTCAGCTCAAACCTCCGACTCTTAACACGCTACACTCTCCCAAATTTCAACTAATAATAGTATATTGCGCAACAAGGGTCGCAATCGCCAATTCGATCCTCGTAGCACATCATATTTTTTGTTACAAGTGCATGAATCTGCGGCACTTGGAATGGCAGTCGCGCGAGACGAATACCGAAAAGTGAGGTTATGTCTCCAGGGACGAAAACGTCGAAAGTAAACTCCCAAGGGACGAAAGTGAACGAAATGCGAACTGCGCATGCGCGACTCTGTCACTTCACCACAGGTTCACAACTGGCATGCAATGGGCCACTTTCGGCTCGCAAGACTGCCATGTAAAGTGCCGCGATTCATGAACGTGTGACAAAAAATATATATCGCCCCTCCTCTAGCCATCCGACACATTTGCAAGGATTTTGTAATGATAAAACGGAGGCTCGGAAGAATGAATAATCCATTATACGATGCACCGGTAAAACGCAACGATAGAAAAATAGGCGATCGACCTGGAGATGCCTTGGGCGCTGGCGTTTTCACATTCTCTAGCAACAAATTACCAAAATTCACTTCGTTTACGGGCCAACCGATCGGCTCACAGGAGCGCGTAATGGCGCAAATTAGCTTCTCACGGACTTTCGGGAAAAGAGGCAAAGAAAATGAGGGAGTGTCTGCTTGTTTATTTTCTTTTCCCCCGAAGAACCATGAGAAGCTAATTTGCACACATCAACCTCTCGCGCTCTCGAAGCAGCCTGCTAAAAAATTCCCTGTATTCCGTCAACAACAAACGTTGATAGGTTGATAACGTAAGTGGCGCTTTTGCTCGCTCACATTTCGCGATAATCCGCGAGTCCGTAAGAGCCAACTGGCATATTCAGCTCCATGTACTCCGGCTCTTTTGACGGAGAAAGAACCGGAGTGGCACGTCGAGCGGGAAAAGTGTCAGTCTGCCGTCACCGCACCCGCCCCTAATGTGCCGTACACCCGGCGTCACTCGGCTAAGAGTGACAAACGTTTTTCCGCGGGTTTAAACCCCCCCAAGTCTCTTGCTCTACCTGTATCCGCCTCTCGCTGACGCTGTTGCTCTTACGGCGAACTCCGCGCCGGCGGAAGTCGGCGTCTCTCTCCTGATCGCGTACCTGTTGGTAGAGCTCTCACCGAGATCCGACAAGTACGACTGCGACCGAGTAGCTGCTGCGACGACTACTACGGGGAGACATTAAAATCAATACGAAATGCACTTGAGTGGCATACCGGGATGGTTCTCCCGTGAGTGGGATCCGACCAGCCCCCGCATTGCTCTGCGGCAGCCGCGAACGCCGGACGCAGCAGACGCAGCGGGCACCACCGTGGTGGATGTTACCCCCCCGATTCTCTGCCTCCACCCTGGCACGGTGCGGCCGTGCTGCGCCCCTTGTGCCGGACAACGCTGGAGCCTCCAGCCGTCACCGCGCCGCTCAGCGAAGCAGGAAAGCAGGACGTCCTGATAGCGGTGGTGGTCCTCCTCGTCCGGTGCATGCGGCGGCAGACGTACCGATGGTGTTCACGAAAAGCGCTGCTATAATCATGGGCCTGGTAGACTGCGATGGAACGGCTAGGAGATGGATCCGCCGAGCCCGACACAAAAGAAGCTGGCCGGGGACGCGAACAGGGTAGGCAGGAAAATGTTCGTTTTCCGTAACAGTGCGAAACTGGAGGGGCGCTCGGGATTGGAGGATGGCGTCTGCCTCTAGAGAAACGACGGCTCGTTTCGGTCGGGAAAAGATATGGAACCGTTGCTGTGGAATGGTGTAGAGTTAAAGTGGTGGTCTGGTCCACATATCACTGATTTACGTGCTGATCGAGGCGGGCCATATTTACCGCTTTTGACCCATTTCTCAAGACCACTTAGGGCCTTCATGTTCTATGAGTTCCAACGTAAGGAGCAGTGATTTTCACGACACTTCTCTCACGAAAATTTGGAGTCATAAAACTGGTACAGAGAAATCGGGGAGATAATAAGGATTTCTTTGATTTGTTACCATAATGCGCAATTGCAGCACCGATAATCAGGATGAGCGATCGGATTATAATGACAAATAATCTCAAGTTATGTGTCCACGTTTCGTTTCGTTACGACGAGGTGCTACCGGCCGGGAAAGGATATGGAACCGCTGCTGCAGAATCGTGTAGAGTTTAAGTGTTGATCTGGTCTACATACCGGCACCGGTGGTCAAGTGGCTAGCGTGCTAGCCCAGTACTGCCGGTGACCGGGAGGCTCCGGTTCGATCCCCGGTTTGGGCGAAGGATTTTTCGGAGCAGCAGTGCGCTGACCATACAGTGTATGGTGCCGTAAGTCGTGCCATGCTGTTCGCGGAAATTCTTGAGCTCCGGGGGTTGGCCTGTAGCCGGCTGCACTCGGCGTAGGTTTTCTGTGGTTTCCCTGCGTCTTAGGCGAATGCGAGTGCTTCTATCTCCATCTTAAGTCGGCCACAGCCGCAAGTGCACGTTACCCAAGTTCTAGCATTGGCACGGAGTGTGATGGATGGGACTTGGGGTGCAAACGAAGTTACAAAAGGGATGCGGCCCGTAGATACATAACATACATACATAACATATCATTGCTTTATGATATTTGATTTGACCGATTTCTCAAGACCATTTACGTCCTAAATGTTCTACATAAAGTCCAACGTAAAGAGCTATGTTTTCTTGATGCTTGTCTCACTAAAATTTGGACTCATAAAACTGGTCCAGACAAATCACGGAGATGAGGATTTAAAAAAATTTGTTATCATAATGCGCAATTGCAGCACCAATAATCAAGATGAGAGATCGGATTATAATGACAAATAATCTCAAGTTATGTATTCACGTTTCGTTTCAACGAGGTGCGACCGACCGGGAAAATATATGGAACCGCTGCTGCGGAATCGTGTAGAGTTTACGCGGTGTCCACATATCACTGATTTACGTGCTGATCGAGGCGGGCCATATTTACCGCTCTTGACCGATTTCTCAAGACCACTTAGGTCCTTCATGTTCTATCAGATCCAACGTAAAGAACTGTGGTTTTCACGACACTTCTCTCACGAAAACTTGGAGTCGTAAAACTGCTACAGAAAAATCTGGAAGATAATGAGGATTTCTTTGATTTGTTACCATAATGCGCAATTGCAGCACCGATAATCAGGATGAAAGATCGGATTATAATAACAAATTTTCTCAAGTGATGTATCGTTCACGGAAACTGCAATTTACCGGGTTTAACAGTTGGCTTTTTTGGCAGCCCAGAGGAGCTAGATAAGCCCTGTATCAACGACGAGGTCGAACCAGTGACCGTTCGATACTAAAAATATCGTTCGTTCTTTCGATAGATTCAAAGTATCACGATTATACCCCCACAAAAAATAGTCCTTCCGTAATTCCAATACAGTTGCATAATTTTCAAGATCGTCCAATCTGAGAATTTGTGATTGAAACGCTCGAGGGCAATGTGAATGGAGGATGGGCGGGTGTAGCGACCGGATCGTTTGTTCGCTCGGGGCTCACAAGCCGGGCGTATATCAACGATCGAATATCACCGGACGCAAGATTATCCAGAAGGTGCCAGAGGCCGGGGATGAAAGCTCCGCACGGCGAGAGCTCCCGGGGTGGCCGAGAGAAAATGGAGATTATTATTGGATATACACTCGACCAATATACCGCATCACACGAACGATGATACGCCAAAACTGTCCTATATCGTTCTCCGTCCCTCTGCCGAATTCGCCCTCCGCTCTACCGCAGTAAGCGCCAGAATTTTCAACCCTCTGTCGACTCTCTTTCTCGAACCCTGGAATGAGATAACCGGCAAAGCGCGCAAATCACGTGAGAGACGATCGAACAAGATTTGCTCAAAATATCCCAAACTACTCCGTGCAGCTATTGTGCTGCACACACAACGTTAGCTCCGTCCGTTTGGCATTAAATGCGGAAGTAAAAAATTGGAGTGGTTGTTGACGATTGCAACCTGCATTCATGAGCGTTTCAATTACAGCTTTGTTATCTGATCGGACCATCGTCGAGAGACGAAAGCGACGATAGCACAAGAGATCTAAAAACGGAAGTTCTATGAGGGGTAACTGGTAGTAAAGATGCCTGATCAATCCGACGTTGTTCCGAATATAGAACAAAAAAGGAATGAAAAAACTATCCGAAACGGATCACAGGTTTGTCCATATAGGTGCAAACGAGCCGGCGCTCTTGTGGCAGCGGAGATCGGCGTTGGGTAATTTCGCCGCTCGTAGCGTTACGTACCAGCATAGCGCATAGCTACGGTACGGCCTCTACGCGGAAGCCGCGAGCTACGAGTGGCCCATAAACCAGAATAAATATGACCGTGTTCATGACTATACGCCGACCATGTATTGTAAGCTGTTTGGCCATACGGGGATTTCGTCGAACCAGCAGATTTTTCCCCCTCGCTCTCCCCCTACCAGCCATTCAATCCTGAAGGGATCTTTCGCCTAGCTAACGATCTCGTTGATGTCTATGCCTCGTTCCAATAAATCCAAATATCATTGGCAAACATACACGCACTATACTCATTTTCGTCCATTCACCACCGACCTATCGCAACGATCGTATTGCACATGATCCTTAGTAAGAGCGCCTACGCGGAGCTGGTTTTCACCCAACGTCGGCCGGTATCCGCCCAACCTCGGCCATTACCGGTCCGGTGTCTCATTACCACCAGGGTTATCAAGCCATTGGAATACGCCGATGAAGTGAGTCTAATTGATCGGGAGAGTTTTATAATTATCTGCATAATTCGCACAAAAACGGAACGGTAATATCACGTCCGGAATCGGAAACTGAGCGGACTGTTCTTTTGGCGTAATTCCGTAAAGTGCACAGTTCTCGAATTACGAGCAGTTGAACCTTCTGGTCAATGAGGTCAAGCTATAGACGGTCGTTCATCCAAGCCGTCCGAGCGACCTCACTGGCTGCAAACGTAATCCGCTCGTAACTCGAAAATCAAGCACGTTAGAACTGCAAATGGGAAATTTCGCAAGGCGTTAAACGCAAAATAAAATATCACAATTGTTTGGTACTCGTTTGCTTATTTCCGCCATTTTTAGATTGATCGTTCCTTTCAGGGGATTTTGCATGCAAAAAAACAAATTTTTTAAATCGTCCAATGTTACTTTTGCGCGTCCTTCGAAGTCCTTCGCAAAATTGATCTTGGTCGACGTCGCGCAATATCCGGACGCTCGGCGGGCCGGTGCGGAAAATTTTATTAGAATATTCGGTAGGCAAAAGAAGCTACGAGGGGAATGGGGCGATTCGGAGTTCCGCCGGCATTTAATATTCGCTGTAAACGAAAATTAATGAGAGGTCGTTACTCGTTGGTGGGTACGGTCGTTGTGTGTGCGTGCGCCATCTGCGTACGTGGGGCCGCGGTCTACGTACACGCATCAACTGCTTGCTCATCATACGTGACCTAATGCACGGCCACACGTGCATTCAGTGTCAGCTATACCCCGCTCTCGAAATTCCGTACCATGTATGCGCATACGCTTCGCATTATCGTTAATGCTTTGGAGGGTGCGATTGCCCCGAAACTTTACACCCCCGAAAGAGGACCAAACAAAACGGTATTTATATTAGCGCCATCGAAAACAAATGGTCCAATGAAAGTCCCAAACATTCGAGCTGAACAATTCGATTCTCATGTCGCGTAAAACATGCGTACAGCGATGAGAGTCGATAAACAACCGGCCGAAGAGCACGGCAAATAACTGGTTAATTAGCATCATGGCTACGGTTTAATTTGCAATTTTTTTTTTCGGCATCATTGTTACATCACCGATGTCAACAGTCGACGAGTTATGCAATTTTGAATTTCGCGAACGAGAGAGAGAATTCGTCATGCGAACTTCATAATGTCAATATTTCTCCTATCCAATCGCCTCGTTTCGTATCGAATTGATCCCAGAGGCGCGATACATGGGAAAGAAGAAGCTGCGAACTGAAACGTTGAAGGGGAGAGGCGGTGGCAGTTCCCAACTGACCAAGTCGGGCTCGTGGATTGCTACTGGTGCTGCTCGTGGCCTTGATTTATGCCAAAACTGGCGTCGTTTATTATCGGTAGCGTTGCTGGATGTTTGCATGCGTGAAATTGGAAGCGCAGACAAGCGTCCATGCAAATTTAACCCGTCCGTTCGTCGGGCCGGCCCGACGCTCACGCTATCCACCCTTACCGCCGACCGACCTCCGCTGCACCGACCGCCTGGCATAGCTCGCGCCCGCTTCTCTGCACCCGACTCCTCTTTCGACAAAGAAGAAACTTTGCCATTTAGCGGCACCGGTAATTTTCAGCTACCGTATATACTTCACATGCACGATACTGCATGCCGGCAGCGTACCGTCAACCCTGAAACCACGGGAACGTTCCTCCGCCTCCTCATTCTCATCCGCGAAACCCATCCCTGTTCTGGTTAAATTCTACACAGCCTCCTGTCGGCCACTCCATGGTATAGAGCCGGATCAGTGCGTGATCGACGCGCATCTCCCAATCCTGCACCCCTCGACCGACGTAGATCGATATCGAAGCCACCTGCAGAACAGAATCGTGTACCGGCCCTATTCCTCTTGTTCTATCGCCCACATAGACCTTTTATCCACTCTCTCACCCTCCATCGCACGCTTTTACTCGAACGTACGACCTCTGCTCTTCTCCCCGTCCGTCCCTATCCACCTTCCATTATATTTATCAAAAGGGATTTTTTGTTTTGCTATTTATGCGCATATTCAGTTAAAGTGCCTCATAGAACATCGGGATCATCTTTTTTTTATTTTTTATAAAATTTCGGACATGCTTGATCACAGATGAATGTCCAAAATACTATCTGATGAAAATTGGTAGTCATCGACGAGGTACGGATCCGCAGAATTGGTGACAACCGAAGACGTGCATACCGCAGGTATCCAATATGATTACTCAGGGTTTCCCTATTCCCGCTTGAGGTACCGATATTGGGAATGAGTTACTACAGTTAAGATGATTGTGGGATGATTGTGGTATCGATATGGTTTGATACGTTGACAAACGCATGAGGACAAAGCAAGTAATCTGTTTCGCTATAAGTTGTTCCGTCAAAGGATTACGAATACGCAATCCGGATGTCTAATCACTGCGAGGACGAGTGCGTTTCTTCCGTCTGCGGGGTGAGGGTGGTAGTTCGTCTTTTGACCCGGTACGATGGAACATAAGCATATCAGGTGTATAAGCTGGCAGAGGAGGAGTGCGTCGCCGGTGGCGGCCTGTCGAGTTGGCTCTCTGTACACATGCCGTTTGCCCACCGCCACGTTTGTGATGCACTCCGAAAAGCACCGGTCGTGTGATATTGCTCTTGGCTCGGTTACTCCTCCACCGTCCACCCCTTTCCCGATCCTCCGCACCGGTGTCACTCGGTCCTGTTTCCTGTGGCCCCTTTCCACCCTCACCGGCACTCTGTAACAATGTTTGCGCGTTACCGTCGCGCCCCGATTATTCCCCCGTTGCCGATTTAACCATCCGCTTTCTATCTTTGTGCCCCGACTGCGACACTTGCATCCGCCCTTTATCGCCAGAAGGAACAAATTTTCAAGTGTCCAACCGGCTTAGCTATTGTTCAACGGACGACAGATTAACGTTAGATAACAACCAAGTACCTTTGTCGGGGACCTTTTTTGTTATCCCCTGGGACGCACTGGAGCGAAATTATTGCAAGGGAGACTTAAAGGGAGGAATGTCGAGCAAACACACCCGTTTAGTTTTTTTTTTTTTTTTTTTTACGGAAATTGTTCCGATGTGAATAATTTTGAATTCTATAATTATGCTTTTTCGTAATTTTATAACGCACGTTTGCTCGTTACAGCTATCGGTACAGGCTTTTACGCCAAATTGATAAATCGGGGCTTCGAGTGACGGTTAAAAAAAAAAAAATTGGCGTTTTAATGAATGTCTATATATGGGTAAAGTGGCTTTGCCTGTGCGTGTTCACAGGGGCGAGAGGCGTTGGTCGGTCGCAGTGGCATGTTACCGGGCGACATTCAACCCTCACAAGTATAAATTCCGATCGGGCTCTGTATATGCATAAAGCTCGGATGGGCACAGAAGAGAAAATCGATAGCATCCCACGCGGATAACGTAACACGATTCGATACCAATCAATCTCTGCAGGATTTAATGATTCGGCCGGCGCTCGCCTAGGTATTACGAGCCGCTTAGCATACAATGTCTACGTTTTACGATCGTACTAATGAAAATTAACGTGAAGCGTGTATTTGTCATAATTAATATTGCTCTACGCTGCGAGAGGATTATCGTTAACTCGCGTTATGCCCCACTATACACCATACAAATTTTCCTGTACAGCATTCGCGTGTAAGCTGATACTGAACGAAATCACGATCTCCGTCGCTCAAGGTTTTCCTATTTTAATCCATTATTCCATTCTGTTACGAACATTGGCGTTGCTCATTATACTCAACCAATCGGAAACCTACCTCTTGGTATAGTCGTATGAAGCGCTTAAAATCCCAGTTTTTTTTTTTACTATTTTCAATACCATGGAAAAAAAACTATTTTATCTGGTATTAAAAAATAGATAAAAATATTTATGGAAATATATATATATATATGAATGAATGTACTAATGTTTCTGGTGGTTCGCGCACTCACGAGAAGTTTTCAAAAGACTTAAAATAATCAAAGCTTGGGCAGGAGCCCAAGGGGACTTGGAATAATCTGCCCCTACTCGATCCACCCCCCTTTCTTTCTCGAAACCCGCCCCTATAAGGGAATTTAGACATTTCGGACTGAGAGGCTGTCCAAGGGGGACTTAGAATATTTCAGCCTTATGAAGTGGGGGGGGGGGGGGGTCGTGGGCTCCGTGGTATCATGAAGCGGACCCATTTCCCCCTTACCATAAAGGGGAAAAAGGTCACCTTCATAAAAAGGGACCTCCCTCCCCGTATGGTGAAGCTGACCCCCCCCCCCCCCCATTCTTGACATGGCAGCGACACCGATACTTGTATACATATCTTGACATATACAGATTTATCAGCGCCCAGGCGGGAACGATACGATTATTTAATTCCCACCCGACATACAATTTTAGTGGGTGCCGACGCAGTATTTTTACTTTTTTTACCGACATAATTTCATTTGATATTTGGAATAAATCTTTCTATGAAAAGATCCTCTACATTGTTTTTTTAATTATCCACGAAAAGCGCTTTTCATCGAGAAATTTATTGTACAGGTTACTTTCAATGTACACGTAGTTTTGCTCACTTTTTTTACCAACACAATTTCATTAACATTCGGGATAAATCTTTCTATGAAAAGGTCTTCTACATTGTTTTTTTAACTATCCACGAAAAGAGCTTTTCATCAAGAAATTTATGGTACAAATTACTTTCAATGCTGCCCACCTACAATGGAGTATTTTCGAGTGGATACGGCAACCGTACACTTGACGCTCCTTTCAAATATAAATATGCCCTCCCGCGAAGCTGATATTATTCTGGAATCTTACAAGACTGAGTACAATCGAAAAAAGCCACTTCATTCCCCGCGGAAGAATATCTTTCTCTACATCTCGGCGAGTCAAGGATTTTAATTATTAGGTACACCACCCCATTCACTCCGCGTGTATAAAGGACTGCACAATACCGTCGAGTCATTCTTCCTCTTCTAATTGCGCAAACAAACGAACGGTCTATTGAAATTTAACTTGGCAAGGCATCCGACTCGGCTTGGCTTGGTCTCTGCTTGATTGTTTCCCGGACTCGGTGGGCAGAGACACTTCACCAGGCTCCTTTCGCCGAAACGAAAATAAATCAAATATAAAACACGCGCTGCTGTCGCGACAAATCAATTATTTACGTCAGAAGCCACATGTGCGGATAACCATCGCCATTTTCATTAAAATCGCTCCCGGTGTCAAGAATTCGTGCCTGATCCAAAATCTCAGGTTCGTACTTAAGCAGCATACTCGAGCAAAGAACGAGGGAACACACTGTAAACAATATATGTTTGAAAATTCATAAATGTATATGAAGTTTTATGCATATACAGTATATGAAATTTTATTCACAATTATGTAAGAATATTGCGTTACCGATATATTAAAAACAATATTATTTGTATCATATTTGTAATAATAACATAATTTTCATATACGGATGTCTTAATTTTCCATGCCATCATCGGTAATTATAATATACAGGTATTGCATTTAAGATTAAATTATAAAAATTCAAATACAATGTATATGAATTCTAATTTTATATAACTTTGTATATTAAACGTGTTGTAAATTTCATAACATTTTTTACAGTGCACGCTTAACCTTTTCATTGTCATCGACGGAGCGGTGCATGAACGACGAGGAACCTTGATACACAATAAATAATCTTAAACAATCTTAAACTTGAATAAACTTACAATCTCAAAAAGAATTGTCAAGTTAATGTACCGGACTGGCAGTTTTTATGCAGAAATTGGTGCATTAAATTAGATGTACAATTGTGCTGAAAAATAAATATACTTTTACGTTGAAATTAAAATAAATTATAAAAATTAAAGTACTTGTGTACCTGAATTAAAGTAGGGTACACCGGGGCAAAACGGGAACTCTAAGCAATAAAACCTGCTACAACGATACCGAAAGCATACATCCATTGTTTTTCAAACCAAAATTTTATTGGCACCGGTTTTGAAAGAATATAAAAAAAGAAACCATTCGGGGCAAAACGGGGTACCCTTCGTTTTGACTTGCGGCAACTTTTGTTAGCTTCATGATTACCCTATTTTGCCCCATGTCCATATGACATTTTATTTCCCCATTTTGCCCCGGTTTGCGTCGTTTGTTGGCTATCACAAATCGATTAATTCGATAATTTTGGGTACCCCATTGTGCCCCACGTCGATGTGACATTTCATGTCACCATTTTGCCCCATGTCCCCGTTTTGCCCCGGTTTCCCCTAATTCTATAACAGAATTAAATAGCATTGAATTAATAGAATTCTATAGCATTATTATTAAAAATAAAGTATTTCCAACGTCATTGATACACTAAACATTAATTTGTCATCACAATTGTACATGAAGTTTAATATACCAGTTTTCACATAAAAACTTCTGGTCCGGTAAATTAAACGTCATACGAATGTTTATAACAGTGTAAACAAAAAGAAGCAAGTCAGTACTTAAGCAAAACAAGTCTGCGCACGGAAATTGCCAACAAAGCATCTCGTAGTTCGGCAACTCGAATCCCCAATAGCGATCGCTAATTCGGCCCTCGCAGTTAATAAAAAGCCTCGAACGGAATTCCAAGCAATGATTGATCGACGAATTTCGGAAATTTGTATGCTCGGGAATGGTTTGTAAACGAGTATCAATGTGGGTTATTGGAGTGAGCCAGCAGAAGGCACAGAGACCGAACGAGGGTGCATGAAGGAGGGAAGGATACAGGCCGGAAATCATCGAGGCGCAATGATGTCAATACAGAGTCGGATAGAAGTGGTACCGCGCACCGCTGGACCCTCCATGAACCTTCCGGTGCGATTAAATCATCCAGCAGCGATGGATAGCATGAACCGCTCCCCGGTCGCAAAACGCCGGCCTCGCTGAAGATTCAAATAGTCGGCCCGTTCGTATTAGCCCGTGTAACGTTTCTGTACCGGTGAGCGCGTATGTCCGTCATTCGAAATGTAAACTTTGAAACACAATTTCGCAGCGACGCATCGCGTGAGCCGGTGAGTCGATCCTCGGTGCTGCGGAAAGTCCTTTCCCATCCCTTTCGCCGAGCCGGTGGCTCACTCTCAATCGTGTCTACGAGCTATCTGAATTTCACCGAGCGCGTAACTAAAATCGTGTATGGATATAGTTTAGAGTCCCTTCGTGCGCGTTCGCCGAGAATTGTGGCTCTGGCAAGACGTGCGGAAACAGAAACTCGTTAGTTATATTTGCATGCGAGTACATACCGCCTAGCTCTCCGCCCACCTATCCCACACCCTCGCGAAACGTGTCTCTACTCTCGTCCTTATCATACCCGTCTCGCTACTCTGCCTTATATACTCCGCACGTATTTTTACGTGTAACGTCGTTAAGATTTATTAAATGAAAAACACTACCCACCGGCTCCGGTTTTTCTTTCTTCTCTTTATTTTTTGCGTCTTTTATCCTCCGCGTCCCTCCGGACTCCTTCACGACTCATCGGTCTATAATGAGCGGCTCGTATGTCATAAAGCATCGAGCCCGGATAAAGACGTTTCTCGTATCCGGGACAATTCTGACGTGATCGACAAAATTTGTAATATTTGTACGAGGGTTCGTATATTTGCGACATTTACGATCTGCACGTATTTTTACGTGTAACGTCGGTATTAAGATTTATTAACCCTTCACGTACCGGTGTCTCAGCGAGAACCTAGAATTTGCCAAGACGCAACCTTCGACCGATTCGAGTAGCAAGTTAACGTGAGCAGAAAATCTGAAAAAAATCACAGATGTACCTTGAAGTGTTGTTATTTTTATAACGCAGAAGAAAATTTATTACGAGCATCCGCATCGTTTTTGTGCTTAAAAAAGGCATGGTTGTTTACGATCGGCAAAAAGTCCTCGGTACCTGAAGGGTTAATTAAAAAAACAGCACCTACCGGCACTGGCTTTCTTTTTTTTCTTAGCTTTTATCCTCCGCGTTCCTCCCGACGCTTTTAGGCCTCATCGATCTATAATCAGCGGCTCGAATGTCATAAAGCGTCGATCCGAAGACGTTTCCCGTGTCCTGGCCAATTCTGACGGGATTAACAATATTTAAATAATGCACCACTCCAAGGTTTCGAAGAGGCACGAAGAGAAGGCATTACCTTAGTATATTTTCGGCTTCCAATATTCGGCACCGATCTTTGCGTGTAACGTCGTTAAGATGTATTAAATGAAAAACCCTACGCCTCATCGATCTATAATGAGCGGCTCGGATGTCATGAAACATCGAGCCGAGGACGTTCCTCGCATCCGGGACAATTCTGACGCAGCGACTAAGTTTAAAAAATTCAACACTCCGAGGTTTCGAGAAGGTATATTTTGAATCCGGGCTTTCCGACATCTACTTACCCGACCATACCCATCGAGCAATTTTTCAATATAAATACTCGACTGACGTTCGCCTGAATTTTCCTCGATATAGACTCAAATAATCGATGCTTTATTGGAATACCGGATATACTCAAGCAGCCGCCCCACGAAACAAGCCAGGCGACTTCTACATCCTTCGCTCGGCACATACGTAACTGTTGCAAAACGGATTATATCGAAAATCGCTGGTATAACCTTTTCCCCTTAAATCCCACATCCCCTTAGATACCACGTTTTTCAAGGAATGCAGTATTGTTGAACGTTTTTAAATTGTCGTGGAACGTTTTTAAATGGTGGAAAAGTTTTTAAATGGCTGCTGTTTCTACCCAAGGCGCCGATTCCCCAAGCATTAAAATTAATAAGTTAATACAACGGACTTGAAGTGCCGATTATCCGGTGCACTGCTGAGTTTTTGAATAATTTATTTGAAAAAAATATATTTTCATCACCCGGTGCGGAAATGACCACGTTTCCGCCCGCTTCGCGTGCGTACTTCATTTTTCAAAAATTACGAAAAACTCTAAAAAAATTCATGCGTATTCAGAAAAACAAACGAATTATTTTCACGAGGGAAAACAGTTAAGTTGCCGGGTAATTTGTCGAATAATCATTTTTATCTTCAATTTGTTAAAGACAAATTGAAATTATTATTTCACAAAAACAATCTTTACAGCACCTCCCATACACTTGATTTTTTCAGATTTTTATCCCATTGAGAAGTGTTCGAAATTTTCTCTGAAACTCACGTTTGGCGAGACTATACGGCAAGTACTACACCGAGGACGCGACCACATCAGCTCAACTGCCCGTATCCGGAAAACCATGCACGTCAGGTAAAAAAAAAAAACCAAAGGGAATATGTGTTAAATTTTGAGCCCCGAGTGCGATCGAAAACTTATCAAGAGGCAATTTTTCGGCGCTCTCTATGTACTCGTCGACAGACGCTTGTTTCCTCTTCAACAAGTCCGCACGAATTCACCGCTAACTCCGGGGATTCGCACTGCGCAAGTGGAAAGTGAGAAGAAAAGGGGGCAGTGTGTTCCCGCATAGTGCGGCGAAAGGAAGGGAGCGGCTCTGTTTGCTCGGCGTCTCGTTTCCCGTGCCAGCGTTTTGCTTTACGCACGAAGATAAGAGGAGCTTGCCATCGGGATTAACCATATTCATACGTGTAACCACCGAGCCTCAAAGTTTAAGCACTTGGCAAGGTGCAACGCGCGAGCTAGCTCATTATTCAGGGGGCCATTTCGCCACCTAAAGCAAAATGAGATCAGGCGCGAGTACACACCTCGCGATCTCCAGGTTCACCCTCCTCACCAAAAGTGGCCGCGAGCTTCCACCCTGTACTCGTTACATCCCTCAGACTGTCGCCCCTGTAAGGAGCGAAGATTTCTAGGTTTCGCTCCGACTCCTATTACCGCTCTGGCCATAATTTTTCCACATATCGGTCAAGCGATCAGCGAGGCCTCCGCAACTTTTTAATGACTGTGATTATGAACGGAAACAAAACCTGATTTGTTTTCGTTCCCAACGTCAACTGGCTCGAAAAAGTTGGGAGGTCGGTAAGTTACCGACCGAACTCGGGATTAGTGGGCCGTTTTTCATCGCCTCAAAGAAAAAAAAATGGTAAGTTCGTAGCTAATCAAAGAACCTATTCTTGGGCTTGTTATTCAATAGGGGAGACCGAGGCGTGATGGGGGGCCCTAAACAAATAACGCGGCTACAACGCTGCCGAAAGTATAATCTATTATTTGTCACCCAACAATGATATTTTCATAGGTTTTATAACCCACCCCAAAAAGAAAATTGTCTGGGGCGAAACGGGCTACCCGTAAATGTTTCAATTTTTATTTTTTTCCGTAGCCCATTTTGCCCCGCTTCCCTATTTTACGTTTTCTCTGCTTCTGTCATTGTCCACAAAAGGTTTTTATTTTTTCCTTCCAGGTTTTCATATGTTTTTAAATCATTTTGGGGTGGCCCAGTACGCTCTGGGTCGGCCCGATTTTTCACGAGTCCATCTCGCCCCGGGGGCCTATCGTGCCCGGGTTTCTCCTACCTACGGGAGACCGGGGCAAAATGGCATAGCCGAGTAAAACGGGACAGTGAGGGCAAAACTCAATTTTCCAACCATTTTTGAATGCCCCATTTTGTCCCACATCCGGGTTTTCAAACCCGTTTGACCCCACGTACTCTAGGACATCCACTTCATTCACAGCGGCGAGTCCGGCTCCCGCTCACACTAAAGAAAATCGAGGCTGCGCATGCCCCGCCCATACTAACTGTCGAGCATGGCAAATAGCTTACTGCGTCGATCGATATTCGCCCGTGGTGAGGACTGTTAAGGAAACCAAGGGCGCAAAAATCGAGGTCCTACTGTACCACCATCGCCACCATCCAAAAGTTATTGGAAAATTCCGTTTTGCCCCGCTGTGCCATTTTGCCCCGCTCGCCCCCTACGAGTTTGCTTCGCGTATCACAAATTTCGTTCTGTATTCTCATGCGCAATTTCGAAAGAACAAATAAAGTATCGAGAGATCGCGAGCGCAGTACTAATTAATTTCAACTAAACGCTAATTGAAGTCGGTTGGGAAGCTTCGGGGGTGGACGGAAAGGATGTGCAGTGTCGTCGAGCCCCGAGCATATCGGGAGACCGTCCCGATGGGGGTTGGGGTGTCAGGAGCGGAGTTCAATCGAGCGAACAAATTGTGTCGTCGACGTGTATTTCATCGCGGACCCGGAAGACAATTTAAAATCAACATTGAAGATATGACTCCCGCGAACGCGTCTATCACGCAAATACCAGTCAACTCTCCTGGCTCTCGTTCCACGTCGCGTATTTCGTTACCGCGAATTTTCTTCCCTCTTCTCGCTTGCCCGTAAATCACGCGAGTAATTTTTCTGGTTGAAACCGTCACCGCAATGTTTAAACCGACCCGTCGCTATAACCGAATCGTCGAAGGGACAAATCGGTATTCGAACGCTCTCGCGCGAATATCTACTCTTGAAAAGTCGACAAAGCCATCGACTCTTCCATTCCCGGCGGTGAACATGTTGCAGACATCCTCTCTCTGGCTGTTGGCCTCTCTTTCCGCATCGCTCGAGGAAACGTGTGTGGACCACTAAAAGTCCGGCAAAATTCAATAACAAAATTTTTTTAATTTAATTACAGTTTCGTCGAAATTTTCGAAAAAAAAAATCAAAATCTGACGAAAACCGGACGGGTGTTTAAAGTAGTGCGCAAGTGTAAACAGGCCTCTAATTTAGTCTCCCTTTCCGCATCGCTCGAGGACACGTGTCCGGAGATGTTGACCTCGACCACTAAAAATCCGAGAAAATTTAATAACAAAATTCTTCAAATTTAAGTCCACTTTCGTCGAAAGGTTCATCCCAATAACGCTAAATTACGGAAAACTGGAGCGTGAAAATACTTTTTTCTAAAAAAAATACGTACATTTTTAATTTGTTGAAATCCGGACTTTTTTAAACTACTGCGCACATTTTAGCAGAAGCGCCCAACTAACGAAGAGACCTAGCTGGTACAGTTTTACATGCGGAATAAGAAATAAATATAATGATGGACGAAGCCATCGTACGTCAAGTAGGAAAAGCTTGAAGAGAGAGAGTTGAAGGTAGAATCGAGCCTTGGCACGTGCAGTTTTAATTGGTTTTTTAATGTCTATGCAAATGATATTCGTAACGTTAACGTTGCGAGGGGAGCCTATGGGTCGGTCGCGTGAAAGATTTACCATGCAATAAAACATTTTACATACTATTTCGTCTTCAGCGGAGCTAGCGCGGTTGTTATAGCGACTGTGGCAGCCTGCGCGGAATAACACAGCAGGCATCAAAAGGCGACGCACTGCATCCTTGCGGCGGAACTTGGTCTCGGTATCGGCCAACTAGAAAGGCGTGTTGATAATGATCCGAAGTGAAAAAAAAAATCGTAGAAAATGCAAAACATTCAAATTCGCTGGGGGTAAAAAACGAGTTTGAACAAAAGTTTGTTTGTTAACGAGTTGCGGAGTTGTTGGGAAGTTTGGTCCGATGGAAGGTGACGCGGAAAGGCAAATAGCTCACGAACGGTGAAAATTCAATTACGCCATCCGTATCGGCGAATGATCGCGAGCCATGACGAATCGAATGGACGGACGGGGCAAATCAACGCGGAAACGCGGTCAAATATTATCCTGCATATAATGTAAACCACATTTACAGTTTCCGCTAAACGGGCGAAGAAAATTATGCGAGATTCCTATCGTCCGTACGGTTCGGCGTATTCCGCGGCATTTGAATTACAATCTGTCGTCACGATTCGACAATACAGAGCGATCGTTTCGAGCGAGAAATATTCCGCGACCGTGCAATACTCAGCCGTGCCGAGTTGACCTTTCGATCCGTTCGATCTCCGATAAAAAAAAGGTTAGACTCGGACGAATCCTCCGAAAAAGCACCCTTGATGAATTAGTAATAGAGGTCAAATTTCGATCCTACTTATTTGACGATCAAAATACGTTATCGATGTTTATCTAATTATATTTGAAAGAAAGATTATATGTTAATGTTTGGCTAAAATAAAAATAAAAAAATGCCTCCTTTCACTAGTCAAATATTGTCACATGTGCTTAACGATGATTCAACGTGGGATTGAACGGACCTTCGTGAGCGCGCGGGTGCTGGGCTAATTTGAACTCGTTAAAATAATGTGCACTTTTGCAAACCCCGGAATCCTAATCGTGTAATTCTTATCGTCATAATTATCTCAATTATTATATTCGCTTGCGCATTAAATTAAATATCATATTTACTTTAGAGGGTGACCGTTCGACCGCATCCTTGACGAATGGGTAATCGAGGTAAAATCCGATCGCACTTGTTTGACGATTAAAATACGGTATCGATGTAAGTTCATTAAAAACAAAAAAGTTGTATGCTAAAATTTTAGTAAAATCAGAAAATTCCTCATCTCACCCGTCAAACATTGTCACATGTGCTCATCGGTAATCCGACGTGGAAAGGACCTTCGTGACCGTATGGTTGTCGGTCCAATTTGAACTTGTTAAAATAACGTGCACCTCTGCAAATCCCGGAATTCTAACCGTTTAATTCTCATTAGCGTAATTAACACAATTATTATGATTTTTATTGCAACGATGATAACGTCCTCACGCTATAAATTAAATAAAATATATTCGTCATTACAGTAATGATAATATATCACGCTTTAAATTAAATTAAATTAAATAAGTATTGAGTGAGGGGAAAAATACGGGAGATTGGAACGGATTCTTTGTTCGGACGATAAGTGAGAACAACTAAGTCAGAATTAACTAGTTAAGGCGTGGTCCCCCTTCCCCCCCCCCACCTCCGCCACCCTACAATGTGCTGTGCGTGCGTGCACGTTACAGAGGCATTAAGTGATTTGTATCTGACGTGGCGGGCACACCTTCGACAGTCACGCCAGCGCCGACTCTGGAGCACCCTGCTTTTATCCACCTTCCCGTTCGACCCCACGCCGAGGCGAACCGATCGCCACACACACCCTCCGTACGCCGCACGCTTCTATACACTACTATATAAACCCCAAGCCCATCAACTATCGACACGATTTCTCTGTTAGCTACAGTCCTCGTTGAAGCTTTACGAGCCGGAAAGAAAATTTTACAAGCAAATACGTTAAAACAAAAAGAGAGAAACCACATTCGTGTCTCGTACATTTTTTTGGAAGGCACTGTTTACCGATTGATCGGGGAAACTTATTTTTCATTTTAATAGCGCAGTTTTACGCTCAAATAAAAGAAACGAAATATTTACGCTGAAAGCACTTCGAAGTTCGTTTAGTTCGTTTAAGGCCGAGTGCTGAACACTACCTGGCAGGTATTTTTTCAGATGCTGGTATAGCCCGTATGAGCTCAATGGCTTTAAATGGAACGTCAAAAATCAGAACTCGTGACCTCTCTAACGAAATCGAAACCCTGGATGTATGTTTTTTTTTCTTTTTTTTACGACGTAGTTTTACGGTCAAAGAAAAGACACAAAATATTTGCGCTCAAAGCACCGAAGTTCGCCAAGTTCGTTTACGACCGAGTGGTGAAAACTACCAAGCATGTATTTTTTCAAATTTTGGTACAGCCCGTATGAGCTTAATGGTTTTAAATACAATCTTAAAAATCAAAACTCGTGACCTCTAATGAAAATTGAACCACTTGAACAATTTTTTTAACAGCGCAGTTTTACGCGCAACGAAAAAAAACAAAATATTTGCGCTCAAAGAATCAAAATTCGGAAAATTCGTTTACGTCATGAATACTACCCAGTAGGTATTTTTCCAGTAGCCAGTACGAGCTTAATGGCTTTAAATCGAATTTAAAATATCAGAACTCGTGACCTCTCTAACGAAATTCAAACGACTGGTATTATTTTTCCCCTTTTTTTTAGCGTTATAGAATATCATAGAAAAAAAAAGCTTTGAAGTCTTTGTGTTATATTTCGGAAGGCCCGAAGGGGTGCGGGTATCGATCGAGTTGTCAAAAAGGTTTACGATAGCTCATTGGCCGTTTCGGCAACTTTTTTTTTTTGTTTCCCTCAAAACTTGTTTGAAAGCGAGAACACGGAGAGTTCTTATCGAAATTGTGTATAAGGCACCGAGCAGCAACAATGCCAGTGTGTTAACGGAAAATGTGGTCGGCGAGAATAAGAGTTCGTAGATCGGAGAGAGCTGCCTAAGGGAAACCGCTCATCTCTCCCCTGACACCACCCCCCAAGAATCTTCAACGAAAAGTAGGTACGGCAGACTCGGCGAGTAAGTTCGGCAACTGTTTCACCCCCCCCCCCCCTCCACCGCCACCCCCACCCCCAAAAGTGTCTGGCAAACTACCAAGTTCCAAATAAATCCGGTGAGGATCCCACTTTCGTAACCTCTTGCCATGAGATCTGGTCATTTCCGTTACCACTGTACCTTAACACTTGCCAGCACCGAGATAGCCACGAGATTACACACACCATTTTACAAAATCCGCTTTACTATCTGCTGGGCGAATTCGTGTTGAAAAAATTATTAAATAAAAAAACACAAATAATCCTACGAAATAATGCGATAGGTAATTACGTGACTGGGGAACGCGACCGTGGCGACGCGTGCGATATGGCTCCGAAGTTAACAGCGTACAGCGGACGACGATTTTTTAAAAGTGTAAAGCAAATTACCGTGTTCGAAATAAATTCGGTGAGGATGACACTTTCGTAACCTCTTGCCATGAGATCTGGCCATTTCAGTTGTCACTGTACCGTAACACTTGCTAGCACCGAAGTAGTCACCAAATTACACACACCATTTTACAAAAAAATTTAATAGGACCCTCGGGTGATTATATTCTATCCGTGTACACTTTTTAGCCCGATAGCTAAAAAATTGCGAGCGCTAGAGTAAGCACAGACATTTTCGAAGAAATAAAAAAAAGGCGTGCAAAAAAAACACCTGAACATTTTTGGATGAAATTTTACAAAAACATTGACTATTAACCACACATGCTGTGTGTGAATTTTCAGCTTGATCGGTCAAGGCGTTCTCGAGTTATAGCGGTTTGAATTTTTCGCGTCTGATTCACACACACATACGTGCGGACATTTTTTGTAAATGTGATTTTTCGATGTGTTGGAACATTCTGAATACGTTTTCATTAAAATCTCGAAAGTTTTTTTTCACCATAACAGAGCTTCCTCTATAAGGAAGCAAAATTATTAAACAAGAATGATTAGATGGTATGGTATAGTATGGTATGGTATTTATTACATATAAGAATAATACATTCTCGTCGCAAGATCCGAATCTTCGGAATACAAACAATTATTAAATAAAAGTTCTTAGATAGTAATTCAAATTAAGCGTAAGGCAAACTACCAAGTTCCAAATTAATCTGGTGAGGATTCCACTTTCGTAACCTCTTGCCATGAAATCTGGTCATCACCGTTACCACTGTACCTTCAAACTCACCAGCGGCACCAGATTTTAATAATAATGTTTTTCGGGTTGGTCCCTTTCCTTTCCACTGTCACTTAGGCCCGCGGTCCATTGTGTACCCCTGCTCTAATTATCCTCGTTGTGTTTCACGGACTCAGAACGCATCCGACAGGCACTATTGACGTTCTCTCCCCCTTTCATGTCTTTTTGACTTTCGCACATACTTCTGCAATTTTTGGCACCTTTCTCAGGATTACCGCTTGCTCAGGGTGTCTTTCTCGAGAGTGCCCTGTTCTCCAGCATCCTTACCTGTAGCCATGCTAGGGATCGTAGTCAGTCTACTCAGAGCCGCATTTAAGGAGGTAAGGCTACATATTCTAGGATATCGCCTGGTTTCCTAGACGCACACCTTATGACACACCATACCCCAGTGTCATGAAGGCGTCGCCAGCTTACACTGAAAAAAAGCAGGTAGCCTACACTGAAAAAAGCACGTAACTTACACTGAAAGAAGCAGGTAGCTTACACTGAATAATCGCGCACTAAACACCGACAACGTAAAAAAAAACGCGAATAGAAAACGCTACGATTATAAACAAATAACAATTCCAGGTTTCTCATGGGGCATTGGAAACTCGGCACAATCTCGGCTGCAGTGTGAAGTATGCGGCATCATTTGCGATTGTACGTAGAAGCGGGGATCGCCGACGTGATTTTTCGATATGTCACCGCGAACTTTTAACCGGATTTCTCCAATTATGGTGTATTACCTTCAGTTCATACGTCCGCTCACAAATGTATTGACACAAACATAGTTCAGGCTATGAAGTTCCAGTATACCAAAATCTGTTAAGTAATTTTTTGCCGTTTCGACGTTTGTAGGCACTTGCGAAACGTGCCGAGCCGGTGGATCGCAGTGAAACGCATAACTCCCGTCTTTTTGCCCTAGCGGGCAGTCGGGAGTAAAAAAGCAGGTAGCTTACCCTGAAAAAAATATCAATGACGCAAGTACAATTCGTTTGCGGTCTGCCAGAGAAACGCATTATTACTGCAATTCTACTTTCCATTCTTCCAATTCAATACGGGATTGAAACGATAACATGTCACCTTGATAGTCTCGCCGTCGTTGTTTCAATATCATATGAAATTGTAAGAATTGAAATAAAAAATGTATTCTTTGCGTTAGGTTTGGAGTACGGAATTCAGTTATGAGATGAATGAGA
Source organism: Ichneumon xanthorius (assembly GCA_917499995.1). NCBI lineage: Eukaryota > Metazoa > Arthropoda > Insecta > Hymenoptera > Ichneumonidae > Ichneumon > Ichneumon xanthorius. The sequence goes on from OU824205.1 coordinate 3,070,361, forward strand.
TAATTGACGAACCGCCAGTTCTAATAAAAACTTTTATTAAATACAAACTCGATTTGACAGTTCGGAGGCAATTTAAAGACTAAACGAAAGAACAGCAAATCAACAAGCTGTCTCTTGTTTTGCGATATGCGAGCAGGTCAAAATATTCACGAAGGAGAATCTTGAACTTCGTGCAGGTCGTTCGAAGCCTCCTGCTCTAACACTTCGGCAGCCCGTAAGCGAATTTTTTTCAGTGCACACTCTTAGCCAACCCATTACACACACCATGGTGGAAAATCCGCTTTACACTCTGCTCCGCGGAATTCACGTAAAAAAAATTATGAAATAAAAATTGTTAGATAAAAATACAAATGATCCTACGAAATAGTGCGATAATCTCGTGACTGGAGAACGCGACGGTGGCAACGCATGTTATATGGCTCCGAATTCAGCAGCTATATAAAGCAGTTGAGGATTATTTTTTTAAGCCTGAGAGAAACATCCGTCGCAATGATAAATGCAAATTCCACTTAGTTCTCTGGAATTCCTTATAAATAATTAATATGGATTCACCGGTTTGTGAATCCGTTTCCCCGTTTACTCGAATCAATCTTCGCTGCACTGAAGTTGCATTACAACGGTAATAGCCCGCGGGTCTCTCTAAATAGGCGGTCAGATGCAGCAGGAAAATAAATCTATCCAACGCCTCCCGGCCGAATAGTGAAAAATTCATTTAAATCTTCTTTTAGCACGACCCGATGAACCTTGGCCTACATCCGCAGGCCTCGTCCGGACGTGTCAAGGTAGCTGTCCCCAGCTCCAATTATTTGCATACTAAACCTTGTAATTTTTTTTCAATTTCACCTCGACACCTGAGGCGACGTATTAGCTTCCCGTTACAAATTTCATTCCTGGCGCTTAAAAGCATGTCTTTGATGCTACAATGAGAAAAAAAAAACCAAGTAAAAAACGAGTACCTCAAATTCGCACCTTAGTCACTAAAACTTTTAGCGGCCTTCTACCAATGAGATAGAGAGCGGTTTATACCCTCGCTGTCGAGAGAAGAATGTTAAAGTTGAAAAATAGATAAAAGTCTCCCGGGTTCGGGTACTTGCCTCAAAGCATTGAGAAGACGACAAAAAGCAGTAAACTGTGTACTGGGTGGAGTTGAATAAACTCCCTCTGACTTTTGCCTCAACCTTTAGCTTCCCCTCGCGCTGTCCCAGCCGACAAATACTCTTTTATACGTCTCCGCTGCACCGCCCTGCTCGTTCTATACTGCATGACCAGAATCTCCGGCGGAGGAACGTGTGGTCATATTTTGCGAGTACATTGAGACTGAAAGCGAAGTTTGGCTTGCATTGTGCGAATACACACTGTCGCGAGAACTACGATGAACCCCCTTACCATCCCCTGCCTTCCGAACATTCGACGGGGGTTCCCCGTTCCAATCTCAGTCTAGGCCGAGACTTAGAGGCCCCAAAGCGCATGCGCACTCCTCTCGGCACTGGCGTCCTCTAACTCAGCCACGAGGAATTTATAGACACTCGCAAGCTGTGCTACGAAATTATTAACTTCGCCGCTCTCGTATAGCAGCGGTGCAGCATGAGGGAAACAAAAAAAATCACCAAGTACTCCACTCTACAACAGCATAAATATCGGCTTATTATGTTCGTAACGTACGTTGCAACTATTTTGCCTGGACACCGGAAATTGTAAAATGTTGCTGAATTGATTGGCATTGTTACTGGAATGCACGGTACACAGTAACAAATAATTTCGTAAAATCGGAATGCGAAATTTCGTAAAACAATTTTGTTGAAATAAGTAACAAACGAGTTTGTCACTTACTTGAATATACAAACCTGTCCTTTTATTTCCCGTTTCTTTGAAAATTTTAGTTTGTACTTTTGTTTGTAAAACCAGAAAATTAACAAATAAATAATTGTGGACGTTTGTTGACAACAAGTTGGTGTAAAAAGTACAAACTTTTTTTACTGTGTATGGTAGTTCCGATCGATCGTTCCTGCGATCGATCGTTGGGCCGACAATCTGCAGGCTGGGATAATTCAACATAAAGAGGGAAGGGGAGCTAAGATTTGTGTTTAGAGAAAATATCGATTACTCTTCAAGTATTTCTTAATAATCAAAATAACACAACACATGACCCAAGGCTGGAGATTACAACATTTTCCTACTTCGATTTTGCCAACTTGGCAAATTTGGAAAATTGTGCTAAATTCATCCTCATTATTACTGGAGTACGCGGCATGGTAGTTCCGACCAATCGTTCCTGCGATCGATTGTTGGGCCGACAATCTAGAGGCTCAGATAATTCAACATTGAGAGAGAGAGAGTATTTATTGCGTAAAGCTGGAGGCGAAGCTCCCTAAGAGTACTGTGCCGAAGAGGGAGGGGGCGGAGCGGTTGGAATTGAGAGGGAGGGGCGGGGAGTGGGGGAAGTTGAGATATGTGTCTATGGGAAATATCGATTATTTCTCAAGTATTTCTTAATCATAAAAAAACACGACACATTACCCAAGTTGAAGATAACAATATTGAACCACTTCAATTTTTCCAATTCGGCAGAAAAAAAAATTGCATCGAAATTGAGACAATATTTTGTCTTCGAAATTCGAAACACGCAGGTGAATGAAATTGATTTTTTGGGTACTCGACATCGAAAACGATAAGCCGCTTATTCTAATTATCGGTTAAAAAACGCAGCTTGTATTTCGTTGCGTGTTATTCGGACGATGAGTTTCAGCAGAAGAAATAAAACGGGTACTTTCGCATAGCCGACATTGGTCGTAGTTAATTTTCACGATGGAACAAAAAATGTGTCCGGCAATCGTGTTCATGCGTTGTTAAAAAATATTGCGGACTTTGAAAAAAAAATTTGTGGGTAAATGAAATAATTAAAGAATACAAGTTGAAGCTGCTATTGTAAAACAACCGGCGCGAATGTGGAAGCTTATTGTCGGCAGGAAACACCGAGGGTATTTAGATTGGCGAAGCGTGAGCGTGAAAAGGGAATATCCTGGCTGGGAACGCAGTCTTTGCGGTACCGCTGAATGCAGACAAGCAGCGGACGGAATATCCATGGCAACGAGTATACCGCGGCGTTCGCGGGGATGCCTGTAGTGTTGTCGCTCGTCGCCCGCGCCGTACTTGTAAGTTCATATAACCGCACGAGCAGCATCGGACTGCACCCAGCGAGCGTTATGCTCGCTTGCGAGTACTCATTCGTAAACTCTCTCCTTTCCAATGTCAAAGCCAACGATCTCGAAAATTCTCGAGCTTCCAGCGCATCTCGGTGCGGCAATGTTACGACCGGAAACATACGCATAGCGCGTTTACCCTGCGAAACCAATACTTTTCAGGTTTTCACATTTTACAAATAAACTATTTTCTACCTCCTACATGCAGGGATAAATAACGTTAAATTCACCTCAATATTTATGCTAGGGTAAAAATGGGGAATACGGCCCGGTCCATATATAATTGATTTACGTGTTAATCGAGGTGGGCCATATTCACCACTTTTCCCCTATATTTTCCTGATTATTCTTTAAGACTGTTAGGTGAAATTCTTGTTTTTAGATAAACTGCGAAGCCCGAATTTATGAGGACGAAATCGAGTATGTAAACAATGAGACAAAAAATTGGTTGGATTAACCAAAAGTCGCGGTGACATAGGTTCAAAGCTGTTATTTGTTCGGTACAAATAAATAATTGTTTTGTTAAATGATTATTTGCTTCAGTTTATTCAAAATTTGTCGATTGAAACAAACATTTTTGTTGCATCAACAAAATATACCTTTGAACGTATAACACCGCGCATTTGCTTAATTCAACAATTTCTTTTTCTCAGTGAAGCGAACCTCAGATTCCCAAATACGTAGGATATAGTAAAACATAGTAAAAAAAATCTTCGTCCTTATTGCCACAAGTTCATTCCACCTGTTTTTCGTCATTATTCCCGAAGTTGGTTTAGTGAAAGTTTTAATGATTACACAGTCTATAAGATATACGAGGACCAGAGCATGCAAGCGGCTGAGACGGACGTCGGAAAGATCAGAAACATCTTGGAACTTGTTGCAAGAAGTTTGTTCTGGTTTTCCAGACCAGGTTTGGGAACTTGTTTTTCTTCATCGGCCGAAAGAAAATTGGGCTTCAATCGAGCGTAACATTCCAGTTATTGGTAACTGATATTTGATTCAAACACATCCATTTCAGCGATAAAGCATATTGATTCTGCCTCGAAACATATTAATTCTGCCTTGAAGCATAATGATTCTTCCTTGAAGCAAATTGATTCTGACCTAAAGCGTATTGATTCTGACCTAAAGCGTATTGATTCTGACCTAAAGCGTATTGATTCTGACTTGAAGCATATTGATTCAGCGATGGTGAATTATTTTTTTTGGTAGTTATTCCGCTACCCGGTTATTGGTAAGTCCAAATTCATCCAAGCTACAAAGTTTGAATTGAAAGCGGCTGAGGCGGACATCAGGAAAGATCAGAGACATCTTGAAACTTGTGTCAAAAAGTTTCTTCTACCACTAGGTTTTCTTCGTCTGCCGAAAAAAAAGAATGCTTCAATCGAGCGGAATATCCCAGTTATTGGTAAATGATATTTAATTCAAACACATCAATTTTTGCGATAAAGCATATTGATTCTGCGTGAAGCGTTTTGATTCCGACTTGAAGCATATTAATTCTGACTTGAAGCATATTGATTTGGCGATGATGAATTATTTTCTTTGGTAGTTATTCCGCGACCCGGTTATTGATAAGTCCAAATTCATCCAAGCTACGAAGTTTGAATCTAAAGCAGCTGACGCGGACATCAGGAAAGATCAGAAACATCTCGGAACTCGTGGCAAAAAGTTTCTTCTACTTGGTTTTCTTCGTCCGCCGAAAAAAAAGAATGCTTAAATCGAACGTACCATTTCAGTTATTGGTATATCATATTTTATCAAGGCCTGTACATTTTTGCAATAAATCATCTTAATTCTGCGATGAAGAATAATTTTTTTTTGGTTGTTATTCCGCGACCCGCTTGGAAAGTTCAGATTCATCCAAGCTGCAAAGTTCTAATCCAAAGTGTGTCGGACCCCGAAATATCTGTCACTAGTATATTCGGCAACGCGAGTCGGTAACATGAAACTCTCAAAGCATGAGTCAAAAACAATTTCCCGGTTAAAACTTCAAAAGCCGCTCGTTCGAATTTGACGTCACTCCGTCTGGGAAAATGATTCGCGCGCTCTACCCGTGAAATATCAACGCACTTCTCTCTGGAGGCAAATCCGACCGGGCATCCGTAGTGATCCGAACGAACGTTGACAAATCAATCGACGTACGCGAACCGTGGGACCTTTGCTCGTTTGACGAACCGGCGATTGAACAAGACACTCTTTGTTTCCTGCACAGGCTACACGCGAGTTCCGCCTGTACCGGGACATACGTGTCAAACAAACCAACCTGTTGGACCTCCGTCGACCTATTGATCCTCGTGCCTGGAACGAGCAATAAATGGACGAACGAAAGAACGCCAGGCAGCCTGATTGGAAACCTCAACGAGAAAACTAACATAAGCGGTTTTGCTAAATTTCAAATTTGGGCGATATCGCTCCTTTGCCTGCAGTTTCAGTGTTGCTCTTGAGCGCTTTCGGCGCTTGGTGTAATCGTAATTGAGAGCCTCGGGACATTGAGCCTGGGACGCTAAGATCACAAGCAAAACAATGTGCCAGCTCCGCCGGCTTCCCGAGCGGAGCCTTTGACCAGCATTGTTAAACTATCGCGATGTGCCACGACTTCAATTGAATTTCCGGCTCAGAGGAATTTCGCCCTCTCGCCTTCTCCGTTGCGAAGTTTGCATCTGCCAGGCAAATATCCGAGGAGATCAATCGGTCGGAAGTTTAAACGATGCAGCGAAGAAGTATTACTTAGAAATTGCGAAATGTTGCAAGGGGCTATTCATCGTCCGTGGATAAACTTGTGGACGAGGCAGCACCGAGATGCTCGAACTGCGATAACTCATCCCCACCGGACAGAAATGGCGATATCGGCGATAGCGGTAAAAGAACGATCTTCAAACAGGAGAAAGAATTGTGATGTTCAGTGGCGTTTGTCTGGAATTAATTGATCCTCGAGTTTTGGAGTCGTTAAAGCGGGAATAATAGAACAGTTTGTTTATTTACGTTCTTCGTATGTGGTGAGAAATAGAAAATAGGCGCAACCCGCTGTTTGAGGCTCCGAATTTATTATGAGTGGGAAACTTTGGGAAACGAATCGATGAAAGCAAAAAATGAGGCGGGAATGAAGCGGGTGATTTTAGTGCAAAAAAATCACCCGTGTTATTTCTGCTGGAGAATCGAAGATGCTTTTTTAATTGCTGAAAGATGTTATTCTGCATTTACGACTGTGCAAATTTTATCGTTGGGTGATATATATATTTTAAAATTATTTTTCTCCCACCCTTTTAAAGTATAGATTTTGATGGCGAATTGAAGCTCACGAAAGGCGGTGCCAAACAAAAAACCTATGAGGTGTCGCATTCAACGTTTGTACCTATAATTTCGAAATCCGTAATTCATATGTAATTCATATGTAATTCATATGTAATTCATATGTAATTCATATGTAATTCATATGTAATTCATATGTAATTCATATGTAATTCATATGTAATTCATATTTAATTCATATGTAATTCATACGTAATTCATATGTAATTCATATGTAATTCATATGTAATTCATACGTAATTCATATGTAATTCATACGTAATTCATATATAATTCATTCGTAATTCATATATAGAAATAGAAAATAGACGCAACCCGCTGTTTGAGGCTCCGAATTTATTATAAGTGGAAAACTATGGGGAACGACTCGATGAAAGCAAAACATGTGGTTGAAATGAAGCGGGTGATTTTGGTGCAAAAAATCACCCTAGTTATTTCTGCTGGAGAATCGAAGATGCTCCAGCTCCAATGGTATTTTCTAAGAGCTGAAAGATGTTATTCTGCGTTTAAGACTATGGAAATTGTATCTTCAACAATTTTTTGTTTTCACAGTGCATAGTTTTCGAGTTAGGACCAATCAAAGTTTTTAGCCAAGTAGCGCAAGAGAGTACGTGAATCCAAACGCCCTGATTGGCTGATAACGCGAGCCGCTTGTAACTTCAGAACCGTACATAGTTTAGAAGAAAGTGGAGTGGAATAGTTTGCTCAGTTTCGAACCTGTAATACGATCGTTCATGTTGTTTGCGCCAATCTCGGGAAACTCCGCATAAACTGACAGAATCGAAACTGCGGATTGTGAACTCTCCAATAAAATGAAACGGAACTTTGCAGTCATTCTGTTACAGTCCGTCAAGCCCGAAGCTTTAAAGCGGTAATATTCTTATCAATTTTTTAATAGGAACTTACACGAAAAATCAAAGATTTTAAATCATAGATTGATAAAAAAAAAAAAAATTGTCGATTCGCCGATATTTATCGAATATTTTTTTTATAACAATATGGTTAAAAAAAAGCATTCTTCAGACTCGAACGCGAAACGCAACAAAGCTTTTGTTGCCGTGAGCGTCCGAGCAGAAACGGCAATAGGATCGGTACATTGGACAAGCGGGGGAAGAGGAAGCAATGGCGAAACTGTGATTCGCTTCGTACTATAGATTCGTTGTGAATGGTGAGTGTGAATGAAACTGTCGGAGGTTCGGGAGATCGCCCTCCTCACTGCTATCGATCCGGTCCGTCGGCTTTGCTTCCCTCGCGCCTACCTGTTCCGTGATTTCCGACGTTACGGGCCCTTCCCTCTTCTCTTTCTTCCAGCAACTATACATATGTATGCTGCATGGATGTACATATATTGTAGTCGAGTCTGCTTGAATCCCCGACTGGCTGGCACAAACGCTCTGAATACAACCCCCGCTTCCACAGCGCCATCCCTCATCATTCCTTCCCCCTTCCTTTTCAGCATTATAAACTTTTCACCCTGCACTGCGATTAGTATCCGCAAATCGTAACAACAGTAATAAAACTATTCCGCGCGTTGAGAGAAAAAGTCCATATGGTTATCTTTTTCTTCGAATTAAGTTATCAACACGAATGCATTTACACACAGAAACTTTTTGTTATATCCTTCTAAATATTCCATTTAATAAATATATTGAATTAATCAACCATTTTAATATATAAAAAAATGATAATTAATACACGATTCGCGCGGAATAGTTTTATTACCGTTGTTACCGTTGGGTGGTATATATATTAGGGTATTTCTCAAAAAGGACATTTTTAACAATTATTCTTCGCTCACCCTTTTAAAGTATAGATTTTGATGGCGAATTGAAGCTTACGAAAGGCGGTGCCTAACAAAAAATCTATGAGGTGCCACATTCGACGTTTGTACCCATAATTTCGAAATCTATAATTCATATGCAATTAATACGTAGTTCATATGTAATTCATATGTAATTCATATGTAACTCATATGTAATTCATATGTAATTCATATGTAATTCATCCATAATTCATATGCCATTTGTATGTAATTCAAACCAGATGATTTTTTCCAGGGTTTTGTTGCATTGCTGGTAATGGATTGTACTCACATTCAGTTCCGTTGATTTTGCGTAAAATACATTAACCCCTCCATTCAAACGAATACAATAAACGATTACGATATCGGGCATGGATGACAGGGTGTCAACAATGATGATTTGATGACGTTTAGGGGTAACTTAGTATGGAACATATTTGGCCTCGTGGGTAGAAGGGTCGCGAGGGCGTAACTAGGTATCACACAGAAACAACCGCCCCGGCCCTTGTTGGCTCCTATACCGCCGATACATTCCAGATGAAACCGCAACGTGGCTTCAACGACCACGTGCCTGCAATATCCTGGGAGACGTGTACATAGCCGTAGTAGGCCCCCCTAAGCCTAGACAGGCCAACTCGGTCATTTAGCTGCACCGGCTCAATGGTACACCGAAGCGTACCTAAAGCTGCACCTCCAAACGGCAGAGTTATAGGCGATGGCTCACGATCGTCCCCGTCATTCGGTCTGCATATCTCTCGAATATGTTCTATCAAATTCACTCGAGCGAAGTAATAAAAGTATCGCAAAACCATAGGGTCGTTTCACCGATGAAATATTATTCCATTTATTTTTATAACAGCGGGAGAGACCCGGAATCGCTCGAACTCGATGGGTTTCAAAGTTGGATTCAATAGGCCTTAAACTTCGACTGCTTTAGAGACAAAGTTTCAACTCCCAAATAACTTGCAATGCAAAGTTTGACCGTCCAAACAGCTTGCAACACAAAAATTTAAGTCCGAAGTGACTTAAAACGCGAAGTTGGAGCTCCAAAAAATGGCCCAATACGAAGCTCTGTCCGTACGGAGGCGGAACCAATCGGCAAAAATGGCGAATAGAGAGGTTCCTCATCAGCGGGTGCGTGTTGCCTTGCATCGCGTTTTGATAATTGTTCGGCCGTCGAAGAATGGTATTTATTCGGGAACTGGGTGCGTTATCCAGGAGGCAAACATATGGACGGTTTGCGTGTCTTGCGTAGTATGAGGACGTCGGAGAAGCCTCTAGACTCTTAGTAAGAGAAGGGGAGATGCCACGGTGGTATCAGGGTAGGATCTATAGATCGTGACCGCGAGGTCCTCCATGAATCACACCCCTATCTACTGGAATACGGGCTCTGTATTTACAACAGCACGCTAACCCTTCCTTACTGTATACTGCTTGTTCCTACAACCACCCTCCCCCACTTTCCTCGATGAAACCTCGTTCAAGCAGCCGGGCTCTTGCGCCGAACCCCAACACAGACTATGCAGGCGCGTATATCTTTCGAATCAACCTGTTTGTCTAATGCCTATGTAAATATCCTATGTTAATTACCGTTACTTGATAGTAACGTGTGTTCTGACTATTAATCTTACAAAGGCAGACTTACCATTCTATAGTTCTTTTTAACGATAAACATTCTGCATTACAGATTCTAATTCAGATACTGCATCACAGATTCCGATTTAGATTTGGGATTTAGATTCCGCATTCGCATTGAATTTATGCAATGAGGAATTAGAAACATGCGATGCTCCTCGATCAACACCGTTGATCGAAGAACTTTTGCATGAATGGACGAATAATATAAAAGGTCGAAGGACAAAGATTTCTTTTCAGACGATCAGGTGCCTGAATCGGGAGTCATACATTCGGACTCTGTACAAGTATACCGCAGGTTTACAAAAATAATTTGCCAGGTGTACTTATGCTACTTCATAATTCCTCAGCGTATGTACGTAAGGTCCAAAGATCCTTACGTATATACATAGAATTCCGCGCATTGTTTGTTCGGTGCCTATGTAAATATCATATGTTAATTACCGTTAGTTGGTAGTAACCCGTGTTCTGACTATTAATCTTACAAAAACAAACTTTCCATTGTGCAGTTCTTTTTAACGATACACATTCTACATTACAGATTCTAAGTCAGATTCCAAGTCAGATTTTGCATTTAGATTCTCAGTCAGATTTTGCACTTAGAATCTCAGTCAGATTCTGAATTCAGGTTCTAAGACAGATTTTGCATTTAGATTCTATCGGCAATGCTAAGTCCAAGTCAGATTCTACGGCAGATTTTGCATTTAGACTCTAAGTCACATTTTGCATTCAAATTCTAAGTCAGATTTTGCATTCAGTTTCTAAGTCAGATTCCGATTTAGATTTCGCACAGTAGATTCCGATTTAGATTTCACACAGTAGACTAGGTATTTCGATTCCGTATTTGCATTGAATGTATGGAATGAGGAATCAGAAACACGGCGATGGTCTTCGATCAACACCGTTGACGGAAGAACTCATGCATGAACGCATTGATAATATAAAAGATCGAAGCACAAGGATTTGTTTCCGATCGATAGGATGCCTGAATCGGAAGTCCTATGTTCGGGCTTCGTTCAGGTATTCCGCAGATTTGCAAAAATAAGGTCCTAGGCGTACCAACGCTACTTCATGATTCTACACCGCTGCGAACGGTTGATCAAAGATCCTTACGTACACACACAGAAGTTCCAGACTTTCGGCATTCACAGTAACTACCCCTTAACGACCCAAACGTGCCATCAACAAAAGTAGGCAAGAACCGTCGGCCCCTTCCGGGGCATTAGGGTTCCTACTAGGAAGATAATTGTCCACAGAAAAGAGGAGAGTAGGCCAATGAGTTAGGGGAATCATTTGAGATGGACCATGGCATCGCGGCTACGTGATGCGGAAGAGTACACACCGGTCGTCCGGTGTCCGGTCACAGTGGCGATGCTTCTGGTACAGACAGTTAAAAGAATCGAAGCTAAGGTTCACGTAGCTTGGATACCTATATAGCTACGGAAGGATAGTTGAAGAAACAACGGTTCATAATGCTAATCACGTTGCGGGGTAATTGACAGATTTATTGTCGGGTACGTGGAAAGGGTGGGAGGGGGGAGGGGTGGGCTCGGAGCTAGGCAGCAAGAGTCCCAAGCTTTTTGCCGACAAGCCTCGACTTGGTTGCCTCTCCTCTCGTTTCTCTTCTCTTTCCTCCTCCGGAGAAGAGAGACCATTGGACGGTCGGCGGAAGCGACCGAGCGAGCCACCACGTTCCGCGCACAACCATGAGCCACCGGGATTCCTCTACCTCTCTCCGGTCCAATAATCGAATTCGTAGGTTCCGCCGTCCTCGGGTCCGGCGCATCACCCGTGTGTGCTTGCCTGACTGGCTGCCCAACCGACCCGCTTGACTCACTATACGCGTTTGTGTGTTTTTCCGCAAGACCACAGCCATCGGGGGCTAGCCCCCTGATAGCCAGACTGTATTTCTTCTCTAACCCAATAATTTTCTCCGGCTCTTTTTACCGTCCGAAGACATTTCGACCCTCCCTTCCCCTTTCCGCCCGATGCGATAGATGCCGCTCCTCAACCCCCGTTACTCTCACTCCTCCACGAACCCGGTGTATCCTGGAGCACAGAGAACCTCCTGCAGCACACCATGGCGCTGCACACTCGACGAAACCCCTTTTGCTAAACTGCCTCGGATCTCTGTCCCTCTCCCCGCCCGGCTCACTTCGTCTCTCTTTCTCTCGCCATTCAAAGACGTCTTTGATTATGGTCCATGGTTCTCCGAGCCGCGACTGGCTCTACCCTTGCATGCTCTCTACTTCAAAGACATTTCGTTCGGAGCCTTCTGAAGGTATGACAACTAGGGGACAGGGATCGACGACAATTCGGCTCTTGGGAATGAACAATAGAACATTGAGAAAGCACATCGCGCTGTAAACCCACATTGACAAAGTTGCTGGGAATTTATGCAATATGTATATACATATTGCACATACATATTTATGTATATGTATATTTGCATATATGTATCTGTGTGTACACATGTATAGTTGATTTTAAAAAAGGGAGACGAGGTGCGATTCTTTATTCTTGCGATATTGTCAACGAATGCGATTGTTCTTGCACGACGGTAGAATTGAAAGCAAAATGTTTGCGTGTCGCAGACAAGCCTGGGGTGACTTTATACGAAACGAATCGTACTCAATACGACGTAAAATTGCAGCTCTAAATGAATTATCGGAGACCAGGCGAATACGGTCCGCCTCCGGAGCCAATATAATTACTGGTTGGTGTAGGGCAAGACAGTAGATTGTGCAAACAGGATCGAAACCGGCACTCACCCGAGGGTCTGCTGCGAATCAATGGAAAAATAAAATTACTGCGACGAATGAGGACGAAATGTTATTTTCGACGGTAAACAACTAATTACATTATGCGCCACTTGTCATATGTCATCTATTCGTTGGATCCTGAAAAGAACGAAAAATTCGCGGAGAAACCGACACAGCGGGGCAAAAGATCGATTGAGTCAACAAAAATAGGCGCTTACGGGTGGCGAAACAAATTTTTGGTTGGTCCAGCGACACAACTGTCGCAGTGTATTCCTTTCGATCAGCCAAAAGCATTTGGTTCGCCACCCGGAAACCCACATTTTGTTGACTCAATTGATTTTTTTTCTTTGCGCATGATTTACGGTACCGCGTAATCTTGTCATCATCTTATTCTAAGTTCAATCTCGGCCGACTGAATTTCAAACTTAAAATATGATTTTCATTTAACCCGAAAGTTTGAACGGAGAAATGAACATGTCATTGCAAATGTTGCCCAAAAATGAAACACACGGCAAAAAAGTACAAAATTATTGACACAAATAAGAGGAAACTAACTAAATTATTGACACAAATAAGAGGAAACTAACTAAATTATTGACACAAATAAGAGGAAACTAACTTTTAAAAAATTTGGCGTTTGTTGAGCCCAATGGTTGCGCATATAGCTCGAACAGAACAGTGACTCGTGCGTGACAGTGCTGCACCGTGAACCCACATTTTGTTGACTCAATTGATTTTTTTCTCTGTGCATGATTTACGGTACCGCGTAATCTTGTCATCATCTTATTCTAAGTTCAATCTCGGCCGAGCTGAATTTCAAACTTGAAATATGATTTTCATTTGAACCCGAAAGTTTGAACGAATAAATGAACGCATCATTGAAAATGTTACCCAAAAATGAAACTCACGGCAAAAAAGTACAAAATTATTGACACAAGTAAGAGACAACTAAAAAAAAATCGGGCGTTTGTTGAGCCCAATGTTTGCGCATATAGCTCGAACAGAACAGTGACTCGTGCGTGACAGTGCTGCACCGTGAACCCGTCGGTACCACAATCCGATCGTTACGAGTTGGAGGGCGACGCATCCGCGAGCTCGGTCACGCCGCACCCCTCCGCACCCTCTCTAAAATCAGTCCCCCATATAATACATGGCGTTACTCCCTACCGGAGTGCACGGGAGAGACGGGGGGGGGGCAGGGGGAGGGAGATTCACAGCGGCGAATAATTATTCGCGATTATCAGTTTCGAGAGGGGGATTTTTTCGGCAAATATTATTTCGATGCTCTTCGTGCCCATGAGCTGTTTTCCGATTCGCTACATTCGACCTCTCATTTCATACCCTGAGCGCGGATCTCCAAACAGGCGTTCGGTTTTCAATCGTCATTATCGTGTACGGTGAAATTGACGAATATGGGCCACTGAAACGGAGCCGGATCTCCTACTCGCAGAGGTAAATAGGAACCGGTAAACCAGTATTGGCTCCCCCGATAGGAAGCCGAAAACACTCTTTCCAAAGTCCTATCAATGAATTATTGTCAGGATTCTTTTTTTTACAGACTTCGCATGATGGTCCATATTACCCGCTTTTCAGCACCCTTGGTAATGGACCATGGTGGTCGGCTACTGCAAAGTATATCGATGGTTTAACACCAGAAGAGCATATAGGCTATGCTTATATGCACGAGCGGATACGGTAAAATTGGTGAATATGGACCACTGAAAAGGGCCGGCATTTTGTACTCCCGGAGGTAAATTGTTTCCGGTAAATCCTGCAAACAGGTATTGACTCCCCCAATAGGAAGCCGAAAACACCCTTTGCAAAGTCCTGTCAATGAATTATTGTTAGGATTCTTTTTTTTTACAGACTTCGCATGATAGGCCATCTTACCCGCTTTTCAGCATCCCTGATAATGGACCATATTGGTCGGCTACTGTAAAGTATATCGATTGATTAACACCAGAAGGGCATATACGCTATGCTTATACACAAGTAGGGTTGTACAGTAGAGCCGTCCTGGCTGGCTAAAAAATCTTATCCGGCTAATGAACATTATAGTTTGGCCAAGTCGGCTTAGCCGGCTAAGGTGGTTTGACCGGATAAAAATCAGCCGCGGCTTAGCCGGCTAAGATCGTTTGGCCGGCTAAAAATTAGCCATAGTTATGCCAGCTATTTATTTTTATTGTGAATTACAAGGACACTGATGAAATAAATGAGACATTAATCTATGGCACATTACCTGTTTTATTTATTCATTTTTGTACTGCTATTATTTCGCGAAAAATGAAAACATGATAACTTACTTATACCAGAATAGAGACGTATTGAGAGACATAATTAGTTCGTTGGAATAAGATTTTGAAGATCTTAAAGGTAGTCGAATCTAAGCAAATAATAATACAGAAATTAATAAACAAGCTGACTAAACTGCGGCTAATTTTTAGCCGGCCAAGCGATCTTAGCCGGCTAAACCGCAGCAAATTTTTACCTAGCCCACCATCTTAGCCGGCTAAGCCGTCTTACCAATAATGTCCATTAGCCGGATAAGATTTCTTAGCCGGCTAAGACAGCTCAACTGTACAGCCCTATACAGAAGCGTATAGGGTAGAATTGGTGAATTTGTACCCTAAATTGGTACCGGTAAGTCCTGTAAATCGGTATTGGCTCCCCCTGGCAATTAAATATTTTTAGAATTGTTTCATTTTTTTTTTTTACAGACTGCACTCGGTGGTCTTTCTTACCCCCTTTTTAGCATCCTTCGTAATATGGATCATAGTGGTCGGCTAATGTAATGTATATCGAAGCTCTACCGCCAGAAGGACATATAGGCTATTTACACGTTTTGGAGTCACCCTTTTGGAATTTATTTTTTGAGTCACTGTTTTGAAATTTATTTTTGGAGTTACCCTTTCGGAGTTAAACGATCGATATGCATATAGCTAATAACCATTTGTAAGAGAGAAGATTTCCGGATTGGGACAGAGAGAGCGTGCCGGCTTAGTCCACAGGGTGTAATTCGCGTACAAACTGGGCTGGAGAGGTCGGTTATTCTGGTGTTTGCTTTCCGCAACAGCTACGGTTGCTCGGTCCGCAGCACCGAGCTGAAATAAAAATAGCGTTCGGTATCCGCAGCGAGATCCAATCCGGCGAAGGTGGCTCTCCGGAAAAAGAAAGCATTCTCGCGCTATGAATTATCCTTTACGAAGTTGCAGCGCGTAGGGCACACAAGGGGGCCTTGTGGTTTACAAGTGTACCGGTAAGAGGTGTGGTGCTGCCTGGGTGCAGCGCAGCGTGCAGCAGCATCCACGAGTCTCCGCAGCCCCGACAGCTGTGCTGCTTACGTATTTCCCTCGGTTTTCCTGCCTCGCGGCAACTCGTGGCCTCACTTCGTTTTCCCGCGACGTTCCGCAAAGAAACAATGATATCGCCGGTTAAAAGTACCAAAAATCGCGACTTCGAGAAATTCTGCTTACGAACAAAAATTCGGCCGTTTCCATGTTCTACATCCGGTGCATTTTTTTTTACCAGTCGATTAGTCGATTATTTGATTATCATTAATGTCTGATACGGAACTTTGCGGCAAATGTAAAAAAAAAATGTTAGCGAAACAATTTCTTTTTCATCACTCGGTGCGGAAATGGCCACTTTTCCGCCCGCTTCGCGTGCGTAAAACCGCCATTTTCGCACCTTGTGATGAAAAATTTCGTACATCCCTCGTGCGAAACACTTTTTCGCCCTCGTGGAGTAATGTACTATTTCTGCTTTGCTGAGGAAAAACGGCCTGAAAATCAATGTAGGGAAAACGCAGTACGTTTTCTCGATGTTCCCTAAGGAATCAATAATATCGCCGGTTAAAAATACAAAAAATCGCAACGTCGAGAAATTCTGCTTTCGAACAAAAATTCGGCCGTTTCAATCCTACATCCGGTGCATATTTTTTTTACCGGTCGATTATTTGATTATCATTAATTTCTGATACGAAACTTTGCGAAAGAAGCTAAAAAAAAAAATTTAGCAAAACAATTTCTTTTTCTGCTTTGCTGGGGAAAAATGGCCCGAAAATCAATATAGGGAAAACGCAGTGCATTTTCTCGATGTTCCGTAAGGAATCAATAATATCGCTGGTTAAAAATACAAAAAATCGCAACTTTGAGAAATTTCGAGAACTTCGAGAAGTCAATTACTATCATTAATATTTGAAACGGAACTTAGCCCCAGAAGCAAAAAAGAAAATTGTTTTTCGCGAAACCATTGTTATTTCCTGCTGGAGCGGGAAAAAAAATGGCGTGAAAATCAATTATGGGGAGGTCGTCAAAAGAGCCCGGGGAATGCGAAGACAAAGTTTTTCCGACTAGCAGAGCGAGTGTCGAGTCATTCGTTGCCAGTAGTCGTTAAAGCTTTCGCACGGTCGAATCCCGATTGCGAGTACCCGGCACTCCACTACCACCCACACTTAATCTCGCCTCCACAGTCGAAGAATCAATGAAACGAGACTTTTGTCATCCCCTTAAATGTCACTTGAGCATAATAAAAAGTTCTCAACACTTGAAGCTCTACAGCGTGAAAAAAACCTATTTAAATATGTTTTATACTTCCAACAAGTTTTCCCTCTTGTAATTGTTGAAGGTTTTATGCACAAACGAAAAAGTATTGACATTCTTGGGAGAAACCCCTATACACAACTTATATTTGCTTGAAAATTCTTCGCTCGGAGGAGGAAAAAGTAAGTTGCCAGACCTCGAAATGTTTTGCTGAAGAAAGGAGGAAGAAGCCGCCTGTCCTTAAGGGGGCTCGAGGGGAAGTGCAAGAAGAAGGGTAAGCATCTCGGGTCACTTCGCTAGAAGGATGAGGGGACTTGCCCCTCGTTGTACTGTAGCTGTTTCTCCGCACCGGCAGCTATTACCTTGCGCTCTTCGGGGCTACCTCCTAATTATGTAAATATTTGAAGTTGCAACGGTGCGAGGGAAAATAGTGACGCGTCTGCATTAATCCTGGATGAAAGATGTTTACGAATATATATGTCCTTCCGTCGTTTCCGACACTTATCTCGTTTAAGCATCGCATATGCCGGCGACTTTTTGTTCGTTTCCCTAATGGCGTATTCGTTCTCATCGCGTTATCATTCCTCGATTCAAGAACGATTCAGGTAAAATGTATCGTGCAATTAATTATCATAATCGTTAAAGACTCACCCCGAACTGATGTGAAAGTCCTCCAATAAAAAACCGGATACCTGCAACAACAAAAAGGAACACTGAATTGTACAGCTCCGAGTGGGTCATTTGAGATCAACTTACAGTAGTTTAACCACGAACTTCATGAATTGATACTAAAATAATTATTGGTGTCATATTTCGCAAACATTGATCGAAGATTTTTATGATTTTATGAGATAATTATTTTTTTGAATCTTAAAAAAATGTCAAATCTATACATTTTTTGAAATCCAATTTTTTTATATAATTATTTTATAGGCACCATTATTTTATATCCAAAAAATCAGCTGCATGTATGCGATCTAAGTATTGAGGTCGATAAATAGATCGACCAATTCGTTCAACCCTTCCAGAACCGTAGGCTTCACACACTTCCGTCTATAAAAAAGATAAAACAAAACATTAAGCCACGGTCTACTTTGTCACTGTACTTTGCTCGCTCAGTTGGTGGTCCGACTGAGCCGCCGAGGGAGATTTTATCGTCCTAATGCCCTTTTATCTGTTGAAACTATTTCGCAGTCCCGCAAAACACATTCGAATTACAAATTGCACCAATTAATATTCCAACCGTACCATGAGCTGTGTATCAAGCATTTTTTTCTATTTTTACTGTTATTTTTAAATACCTATTGTACCCTTCGAAATTCGGTGGTTAAATAACTGTGCACACTCGATTGATAAACCGTAAATAACTGTTTGCGGCACCGGTGCATCACTTTGTGAGTGATCATTGCGGTCGCACAACCCGCAGGCAGTGTCCCGCCAGTGTCGAGTTCACCGATGCGTTTACAAGCTCATTAAAGGCTAAGGTTTATGTGGTAGTAATAATTAGTTTAAGCCAGACACCGGAGGCAAACTCTGAAAAGCCCGTAAAATCGAAGCTTGAAGGTAAATTTAAGCGACCCTTTTCTGTCCGTGCGCCAATTTTTATTTATGTTGTATCAATTGTTGAACAGAGCGACTCATCGAAGGCAATTGGGTGAACGAGCGTTACATGAATATTTCGCCGAATGCAATTGTTCTTGATGACGATATTCATTTTACAAATAGTCCGATTATCTTGTCTAATAAAGTCACGTTCTTTATATCTGTACAGATATTCTGCGCTTGGTCTCACGGGTCAGTCATACAACGCTTTTGCAATGTTAGCCAAGAGCAAAATACTAAAGTACGAGTAATCGGTCGATGGATACAGATACTGTTGCTACTTTAAAATTATTATATTTGTTGTCCCCATTTTTATATTATTAATATTATAAATTATAAATTTAACTTTATATATGTTCTGAAGCCAGAAGATGCGCGCGACTGTACGCTAATCAGAAAAATAATTAAAATTGACTATTTTCTTTCGAGGTGTAAAAAGGAGCAATCCGTGAATAAAATATCGATATCAAATATCAAAATATCAATATACGTATATTCCTCAATATTTTATTTATTGGTCGGATACTGCGTCAATATAAATTGATATATGTGTATATATATTTTTTAAAATTATTTTACCGAAAGTAAAGTTAGCCTAACGCGTGCAGAGTGTGACATTAATGTCACGCACACAGGGTGAAATAATTATTCGCCGAGAGATAACAATGACTGCGGGATAACTTGGAAGTGCTACTTAGTCGGGGTCCCTCGGCGACGAAGACGAAGCCACGGTAACCGTGTGTATACTATCTCGACGTCTCGTAATGTCAAATGCACTTGGGCGACGTGCAACATTTAATCTATCGTCCAGGGGCCTGTCCCGTTGTATCCGAATTACCCGCGAAGGCTGTCGATCAATTTGTGATTTCATACCATCTTCGTGTATCGGCCCAAAGCTCGAATACGGTTAGTGAAATTCGCTCGGGGATAAACGGAGCTCGAGCATTACGGAATTGCACCGGCGTGAAACTTTCCATTTTTTTTTTTCGATCCAATTAAATATTTTTTATACTCATTCTTAATTTTTTCTTCCGGTAGAATTTTTCTTTTCCCTCCCTCTTTTAATTTTCTCAAAGGCTCCGGCGACGGAGCTCAAGCCTTTGGGAAAATCGAGCTCGGGCGGAAACCGAAGTTCGAACTTTGACGGAAATTAAAAGTTAAAAAACATTTGGCACGCACTTGTTCGTCGAGGAGAGAAGTTGACTATTCGAGCAATGTCGAGATGCCCCGATATCGGGTAAAAAAAAATCGTCTCCGCAAAGACGATCCGGAGGCGAATACCGATCTCGGAATCTCGGTTTATCGAAATCGATATCCGTGCCTTGCCGGTATCTCGGGCGAGATAGCCAGAGTACAGAAAGCGAGCTTCCCGCATTGCTTAACGTTTCTCCCGCGGGCATCCACGACCCGTTGAATATAACTGGAATGCCAGTATCCACGAATGACGTTGATCATTTCGACGAGACAATCAACTCAATCGATTGAAACTGTAACTCTCCGCGGTGCAAAAACGAGAAACTCAACGGATCTCCCGCTTCTACTCGTACGATAAGAATTCATAATTCCCGAAATAGGCGTCATGACGACGTTCCAGGCAAAAAAAATCAGTCGATCTCGCAACTTTTTACAAAAAAATTGAATAAATTTTCGATCGAGGGCGCGTTGATAACGTAATCACAGCGACACGGGAATGATTACACAATGAACACCTCCTGACCTTCCAATCGTGAAAGTCGTAATTTTAAGCCGGCTTCGGCTAGACATGAACCGAATATGGCTACATTTTTAATGAAAGTCGTCGCTAATTTTCTAAATAGACATTCTGTATTAATATAGACGAATCTTGATCGGATAATATCTATTTATTAATACGGACGAAAATTTATCGACGATGAATTTACTAAAAGGTAGATTAATTGCTAATGGGATCGTACAAGATATTATGCATATTCATATGCACGTATATCGTATAATTATATATAAAATCGTTATACCATACGCGATTATATATATGAAATGTTATATGTATGATTATTCGTTACCATTCCATCCCGTTTCGAACGGTCGAAAACTGTGTCACTTCTAAAAAAGATTGTAATTTCACCGCAATTCATCATTGTTTCAAAGAAGTTTTTGCAATTTTTTCACAATGTTTGGATCCTTCTTTTCAATATGCCGAACTCGAATTTTATTTTTAACCCTGTATCTTGGAAAGAATTAAACATATAGAACAATTTAAAAGAAATAAAAGATGTCATTTTTAATAAACTTTCCGAATTTTTTATATTTTTTATAAATCGAAAAACGGTCTTTTTCTATTGAACATAGCGTACATATTTTTCCGGTCAATACGTCATGTTTGATTTTCCTAAAAAAAAACAGGGATATACCCTCATGTATACCCTCATGTGTGTACAATGAAAACATACTTTTTTGGGATGACTGCAGAGCCCATGTGGAAGCAACGCTTTATTAAATTTTGAACATTCTACATACATGAAGGGATTCTCTGATACTTTTAACAAAACCAAACATAACGTATTGGCCAAACACCAATATTTTAGTCTATTTTTCATAGAAATGGATCTTTTTCGATTTAAAAAAGGTAAAAAATAAAAAAAATTACAAAAGTTCGTTCAAAACGAGATCTTTTATTCCTTGAACATTTTCTGTATGTCTAATCATTTCAAAGGTACAGGAGATTAAAAAAATGTCAAATTCGGCATATCTCAAAACCGATGCTAAAATTCTGAAAAAAGTTACAAAAATTCATTTGAAATAATTATGAATTGTGGTAAATTTTTTTTTTTTTTTAAGTCGTTGAATTTTTCGTCCGTTCGAAACGGCATGAAATACTCCATACATATATCACTTAGTCCAAGTTCATTTTCATTAATATCGTTCTCCCTACTTAGACACGATTTCCATTTACGTACGAGATAATAACGAATAAAAATAAATAAACTAAAAACTCTGTGCATAAGCAAAAGATATTAAACATGCAAGTTTCGCAGAAAGTTCACTTTAAATTTGTCAGTACGTCAATGGATATCTTGCGAATAACGAAATAGGAGACACGCAGAGAATGCAGAGGTAGGATGTAAAGCGTATCGGGTACGTTAGAGGAAGGAAGGGTGTTTTACAGAGTGTGCAGTCTGGTGGATATGGCTGGATAAGGCTTTCGATCCGGCGCCGGCCGAGGGTTGGGTAACGGGGTTGTAGGTGACAGAGTCTCCGCCGACAATCGAACCCGGGGACGGCAGACGCCAGGATACATTGTCCTTTGCCGGCCGTGGCTCTTCCGTGCTGTCGGCGCTGCCGTTGCTGTTCGTCAAATTACAGTTGATCCATATCGAAAGACTCGGCGACACTTTCGAGTAAGAACGAGTCAGTCGGACAGGGCACGGTGGTTCGTCTCGACTTTCCCTCGCTAACACGTGTCCCCGAATGGCCCGAGGATTATTCGCTCGGATTGGAAGGCAAGAAAGAGAAATCGCTCGCGCCACCATTCTTATCTTCCGCCTGGCAACGACCGGCTGTCTCATTGCTTATAGTCAAACGAAGGCGACACCTCGATGAGACACCATCAAAGGCAACAGCTCTTTTTAGACCAGACGCAATATTCGCGTTCTCTGGATTGTTACCGGGAACGCAACAATTGGAACGAAGAAAAAGAAATGCCGAATAACGAGGAATCAATCGCTCGAATTAGCATCGATCAGTTTTTGGAATTTGAACTCGTGGAACGTGAGTCTAACGAGTTGGATTAGGTATCGAAATTGCCGAGGTATCGAAATTGCACTTTACCTGTGAACACTGCAAAGTGCTCATGAAGCGACGGTACAACTGGATGCGAGGATTAAATATTCCATGACGAAGTTTTAATTCAGGAGTTAGAGTTTCTATTATTCAGAAGCGGTAACTCCCATCTGCCGTTCTTCGCCATCTATTTCCGAGAAGTTTGTAACATTCCGTGAGTCTTTTTTTAGCACGCAATAATGAAACGTAGGACAAAAGTGGTTGAAAATTGCCGGCAGTTATTCTCGAAATAGGATCGTTTAGGTAAATGCGGGTTATTCGATTAAGACGGAATGTTCCGTAGGGCTGATTGTTTCATACAATTTAAACTTGACCTTGACTGGGTGAACTTGTGCTTGAACTTCAGTTGAGTTTGACCCAATAATTATGTACTTTTTGGACATGGCCAACTTGACTGTTGTTTAAACTTCGACGGGAAGTTTAAACTTGACTCCACGCTTAACACTTCGAAACGTGAGGGTTGCGTTTTGAAGCCACAAACGGCTGAGGAAAAAGAAAATTGTCTTTCACCGGGGGAATCAGCGGACGCAGGGAAAGACAATTTTCTTTTTCCTCGGCATTCCGTGGTCATCAAAACGGCATTCATCACAGTTTTTGTTACCAACGGGCCACGGGCTAAACCACCTTAAGCTGAAGTGAAACGACCAAAGATTTTCCAGTCTTTTAAGCAGGGAACAACAAAACGTAGGAGAACAAAAGTGGTTGACAATTAGCGCCAGTTGTTCTGTAAAATACTAGCATCGTTTAGGCCAATATGGATTATTGGATAAAGACGGAATATTCCGTAGGGCTGATTGTATCATACGATTTAAACTTGACCTTGACTGCGTGAACTTCTGCTGAAATTTCAGTTCAGTTTGACCCAATAATTGTATAATTTTTGGGGTATTACCGACAGCGTTAGGTGCGCGGACGGTGCGTGGCTTCGGCGGTCTCCCGAGTCAAGCAGCTTTACTTGCGTCCAGTAGATGGATGGGTGACCGCTTAGCCCCACACCGGCTTGCACATCGAATGTTGAGCGGCAGGCCAGTTTTTCTGAGTTCTTGATGTTAAAACATCGAGGAATCAGAAGAATATAGGGCCGTCTGTACCGACACGGGTTTTCCGCAGTTTCCCCGTGTCCTCGGCAAATGCGGTACAGTGTAGCTAAGTCGGCTGCGGACGCACTGGAAGTTAGGTAGCTTAGTGAAGTGCGGGTAGGGAGTGATAGGGGGAAAAGGGACGGGTTACGTAAAACCCGAGGAGGGTATACGATGGAACGTAGAACAATTAAAAAAAAAACATTGTATAGTTTTTGGACATGAACATAACTGAGGTTTAAACTGTATTTAAACTTCACTCGACACTTTGAAGTGCAATGGTTGCGTCTTGAAGCCTCAAACAGCCGAGCAAAAAGAAAATTGTCTTTATGACAAGATAATTTTCTTTTCCCTCGGCATTCCGCGGTCTCAATGCGGCGTTCGTCACAGTTTTTGTTACCCGTTTCAACCAGGATTCACTTAACTTTAAGGTGAAATAAATCGGCTGTGATAGCGAACGAGACATTTGCAATTTTCCAATAAACCATTTTCAAAGCTGTTAATTTTTTTAGCCACAAAAAAGCAAATTCGCCTCGCATTTCCTATTTTACCCGGGAAAATGCACAGCATTAAAAAACAGGGTTAATTACAGTTTCCGATACCGATCGTATCACTTCGCCGTAAGGCCGAAATACAAGCGGCGGGTGCCTTGATAGTTTGCCAGTTGCGGGATAACGGGTATTCAATAAATATCGGAAACTTGGGACGATGCATATGTAGAAACAGTGAAACGCGGGACATCCAAACGGACCAACACAGTGGGTCGTCTCACAGTGGAATCATTAACGGGGTTGTACCACTTCGCTCTGAATATGCATGCAACGGGGGGGGACGTGGCAGCGAGGGGGTTGGAGAGTCCCTCCTGTGATGGACACAAATCCTCGCGCGCTCCGAACTTGGCACCGAGTGACAAGTTATATCCCTAAGTTTCATGCCATCGCTGTTGTCGTCGTCGCGGCGTCGTCGGCGTCGCTGAAGCCGTAGCCGCCGTCGTGTCATGCCGCATTCGCTTCGCTGATACCAGTCAGTTCTATGCGCCATTTACGACTCGCCTTTCATACTTCCAACCAGTCAGCCAGCCAGTCAGCCGGCAACCAACCCTTCGTCTCTCCGCGTACTTCCATGTTAAATTGACTCTCGAAATTCTTCGAGTGGTTCTCTTCCTCTCCCTCACGGTTTCGTCTCGCCGGCTTCGCTGGTACTTCCCATTCCTTCCAACATCCCCGGAACAAACTGCGACACTTCGCACATGGATATACATATGTATGGCTTCATTCGGAAACAGGCAACAGCGGGTATCGCGGAGCTAAAGCGCAAAGTTGAGTATGTTACGGTGCTGCGAAAGAGAAAACCCGGAAGTGGGAGTTTTCCCCGCTGTTTCGATCCGTGCCGTAGCGGCATTCTCAAGCGCTGTTTAGAACGGCGTGTCTGAGTCCTTAATTTCCGAACTATAGCGAGCGGTGAATTACAGATAACTGCCGCGCAGACGAAACGGCCGTGATTTATGCGGACAGGAATGGCGTTTTACACGCTCCAAATAAAATACATTTGACACAAGAGGAACGTTCTGCAGTGGATTGTCACTTCCGCCGGATAGAATCCCCCCCCCCCCCCCTGTCGAACGGATTTTATTTACCAGGCAATATTTTTATTTTTCACGCACACTGAAAAAAATAAATGGCTGGATTAACCAAGTCGCGGTGACATACGTTCGAGGGTGTTATTTCGTTGGTACAACAGAAATGTCTGTTTGAATTGACACATTTTTTAATTGAAGCCGTTAATCGTTTAACAAAACAATGCATTATTTGTGCCAAACAAACAACAGCTTTAAACGTGTGTCATCGCGACTTTTGGTTGATACAACCTTTTTTTTCTCAGTGAACATCCTCTTGCAGCTGCGACGGTCCGTCTGTCCGTCCGTTCGTGTCCACCGCCGGCTGCGCCTGCGCGCTCGTTTATCCACGTGTGCGTGGGTAGAGGACGGAATCGTAGGGCAAGTTTCGTTATAGGACTTGGTAACTCTATCAACCAGCAGAACTATCGGAGCAGTTAAGGTGTCGGCACGCGAATGGACGGGGACTTCGACTGGATCAGATCAGAAAGGAAGAAAAAGGATGAGAAGCGCGGTATTCTTTTTTCCCCACTTTCTATCGGTCCAACACACTTGGCGATACCGAGCGTCGAAGCTTCTTTTTTTTTTCACCCGCAACACAGGATACGATTGTCTACTACGTGTGCAGAAGCCTTGTTCCGTATTCACGGCGGTGCGCTATCAAAGATACATATTCCCGAACGTGGGGGAGGGGGGGGGGGGGGGGAGGGGGGTCTCTCTCACGTCTCGCCCGAAGTGCATATTTCTCGCGTGTCTCTTCTCACCGACTTCCGAGCACCAGACTCAACTCGGCGACGTGTCGATACAGAAATCTCCCAGTATGCCTCGCGTTACGCAACTGACGAGAGAACTTCGCGGCATTGCTCTTTTCGTTACCGTGACCATCTCGCAAGCATTTTTGGCACCACAAAACGTATATGGAACAACTGTGCTTGATACATTCCCGTCGTAAGCTTACATCCATTCATGAACTTCTTTCCCGACCACCCAATCGTGGAATACAGATTGTTGTGAGGGACCATTGCACTGTGAAAAAAATTGGTTGGACATACGTTCAAAGCTGTTATTTGTTTGGTACAAATAAAGCATTGTTTTGTTAACCGATTGTTTGCTTCAATTTATTCAAAATTTGTCGATTGAAACAAACATTTTTGTTGTACCAACAAAATACACCTTTGAACGTACGTCACCGCGCATTTACTTAATCCAACAATTTATTTTTCTCAGTGTGGACACACCGATTCACGATTTCTGTCCTACGCGGAGAAAAAAAAAACTTGTTGGTACAACAAGATTTTTGTTACCGTAACAAATTTAGTTTTGTTAGTGTCGGGATAATAAAACCAGCTTGTAACCATAGCAAAATTGTTCGCTTGAAGCGATTTGCTACCGCAACAAAACAGCCTTTGTTACTACAGTAGAACCTCGATTATCCGAACACCCATTATCCGAACCCTCCGTTATCCGAACTGCCCGCTGGTTCGGATAAAGTTTCTATTATCCGAACAATTGCGCGAAATTCTCATATTCTTACATTGTTGCGCGCCAATACATTGTTGCATGCTATAAACAACAAGCCAATTCAATAACCCTCGAGCTCGCATAGACTCACACAGCGGTACCGTAAATGCACGCCAGTCGTATGCACAGTATTTATGAGTTTCTCAGCCGAGCAAATACGCACGTATTCAAAATTTATTTTCGTTAATCTCATAACTGGTCTCGTAGTTTAGTGCGTTGTGGATTCAGCGTCCAGTCCTTCGACCTCTAAGCGTAAGCATAATGTACTTACGTCGGAAAGAAATTAGAAACGCTTTCGAAGCTCGATAAGGGAGAGATGAGCACATTGTTAGCGGGCTCGTATATTTGTAACTTAACGATCTCTGTCATTAAAAAAATTTGGCTGCAATAAGACCTACAACTCTCTTACCCCAAACGAAAATTGTGGATTTCGTGATGAAGGTTTGAAGTTATTTAAAATATATGAGTACTGTAATTTTTTCGACGTTATCGCTTAACGCAGTTTGACTGTTCTGTTAACCGAATTTTCGTTACTCCGAACGAGCTCCGGTCCCAATTGGTTCGGATTATCGAGGTTCTACCGTATAACAAAAAAATTTGATATATGAGTGAGCGGGGCGCGTATATGTGCCAATAACTACCGCGAACTCGAGACGCTCGACGCGCAAAATTAAAACAGAGAGACGCGAGGAAACAGTTCCTTTGTATTCGAGTAAATATCAAAAATGGAGTGGAATTGCGAACTCTTGAAATTTGCTGTATATGGATGTGTAAACTACGAAAAGTGATACCTTTCGAGATTTAATCAATCCATATAGGGTAAAGCGGCCAATGAATGGACAGTTAAGCGGACGAAAAAGCCAGTGAATAGACGTTTTTTTATGCACGTGCTCTTATGTAAAGTGTCCATTCATTGGTCCTGTCCATTCGTTGACTAGTTTACCCTACAGCAAATGTCAAAAATTCGATATTGCAAATACAGACATTATTTTCAATATAATAAAATGACATTCGTGCAGGAAGTGCGTGGTTGTATTCGCAGCTGAAAAATCAATATATTTTTCCGTTTTAAGCTTCAATCGCACTCCTTGAAACACAGCGGCGCTAAAACGACTAGAAGCGGAAAATCGAAGTAGAAATTAGGAACTCGAGGCTGATGGCCGGTCGGCTAATGGCGAATCGGGGGAAGGGGATGCGTCTGCCGATGGCATCCAATTATCGGGACAATAGAATCGAACACCGCTAAAGATCACAACGGGACACTTTGGACACTAACTGGCGTTCGAGCGTCAACGTACGAACGTCGAAGATCCAATCGAGCACCCGGCGTCAAGTGCAAAGACTCGACGAACCATCACCTCGTCGAAACTTCCGCTCAGATAAAAAACGAGAATGAGGGTGCCGAGCGATAAATACACAATAGGCCTGCTTACCGTCGTAAAAGTTACTTTTTATCGGCGTCTTTCAAGTTTATACTTAATTCAATAATTCGTATATATGAATAATGTATGAATTCGTATATGACTTTTTATAATCATTTCCAATACTAAAAATAAGTGCGCCAGAGTACGAAATCGCAACTAACACAAGCACAACTAGCACAAGAGTACAAGCACAACTAACAATGCTGGGACGAAGAAATATCTCAAAAAAGTCGATGATTTTAATTACAAGGCGCAAAACCTTTAAATGGCAAATTAGTCCAACCCTCTTGGTCGGTGCTATTATAAAACAACAAATAAGGAAAAATAAATGAAAGTATATTAGAAAACGACAACTAGGTTTCATTGCTACGCTCGTGAAACATAAAAATGTATAGTTATCAGAAGTTTTCAATAAGTAATTCAATAATCTAGTAATTCATTATTCAATATGAATAATGCATGAATTCATATATGACTTTTTATTATAATTTCCAATAATAAAAAAAGTCCGCCAGATTGCAAAATCCTAACAAGCAAAAGTAACAATGCCGGAAAGAAGGAATACCTCAACAAAAGTCGATGGTTTTGATTACAAGAGCCAAAACCTTAAAATTGAAAATTAGTCCAATCCCCCTGGCCGGTGCTAATAAAAATAAAAAACCAATAAGGAAAAAGAAATGAAAGTATATTAGAAGAGGCCAGCTATGTTTCATTGCTACTCTCGACAAACATAGAGAAGCATAGTTATCGGAAGTACAGGAAAGAAAACAATGGATGAAGAGGGGGGAGGGTGGTAGACAAAAACGGCTCCGCATGAGGTTGGCGCGACGGTGCTTTTGTGAAATAGTGAAATCGTTGAAGAGAAGAGCGGGAGAGGTGTGGAGTGGCAACCCCGAGGGACACGAAACGAACGGGGTGTGGGTACCATCGTAGATTTCTCGTTATCGGAGGAGCCAATACCATACTTTAACGGCTCGGAATCGCCGAGCGAAAACCCCCACCTTCCTCGCCTAGTAAATATCGAATATGATAAGCAAAAGAGACTCTTTACCTTCTATCGTGAGCGTCAAGGCCCTAAAGTGTATTTATCACCCGAGACGTTATTGCGTCAACTGCCAGGAGACCATCGAATTTTTCATAAAATCGTAACAGCCGTGAATTATCACGTCGACGAGACGAATAAATTTTTTCAGTGCCCTTTGGGATTATATATTTTAAACATATTGGATTCCGTGTTTTATATTATATTTGTTGTTCCAATTCCACCGTATACCCTGACGGGTTTTTACGGAACCCCATCCCGATTCCCCCCTAGCACTCCCTACCCGCACTCAGCTAAGCTACCTAACTTCCATTGCGTCCGTAGCCGACTTAGCTACACTGTACCGCATTTGCCAGGGACACGGGGAAACTACGGAAAACCCGTGCCGGTACAGACGGCCATATTCTACTGATTCACCGGTATTTTTGCACTTGAGTAAAGTGCAGAAACACCAAAGTCTCAGAAGACAGCGCCTCCCGCTCAACGATCGATGCGCCAGCTAGCGCACGACTAAGCGGTCACCCATCCAAGTACTGACCACGAACGAATCAGCCTGACTTGGGGAACCACCAGAGCCGTGCGCCAACCGCGCATCCACCGCTGTCGGTTATTGGATTCTGTATTTTCCCTCTTTACAAAATCAGTGGCCAAAATAACTCGCATTCTCGATATGTATTGTCGCTTAAGAAATGCTCCCTGATTGGCTGCCGTACGAGCCTGAAGCTAAGGTAGAGTGGTCACGTCTCTTCCTTTGATATAATTTTCATGAAGATTGAGGCCCGTTTCGAGATTTTACGCGAATTCGAATTTTTTTAAAAGTCTGTGGTAGCTCTAACTTTCGTAAATTTTGAGCTATCGTCCTAAAAATACATATAAATACAATACTATGAACAAAGACCTTTGGGATTGAATTTGGGCGAAATCTACCAAAGGGACCATCGCGTGCGAAACCCCCATTTTCACACCTTGTGAAATAAAATTTTGTTCGATACTCGTGCGAAAAACGTGTTCTGAACTCGTGTGATTGCAACACTCGCCTTCGGCTCGTGCTGCAAACTCACACTCGTCAGAAAAAGTTTTGTCGCACTCGTATCGAAATGTACTATTTCCATTTTTTTTGGTTCGATAAAGTAACCCCCTCCAAATAGCAGTATGTATTCTATACTTTATACACTAAATCAGCTTCAAATTGGTAATCAAACGAGCGTGGTATCGGGCTGTATATAGCGACAACAGGTTGTACCTAACCCGTGTGCAGCATATTGTCCACATTGCAATGGGATCTGGGGGTCGTCAATTGTTCGTTGGGCAAATACTCTCGCGCGCTGCTGCCTGCCCATTCCTTCCGATCGGATGAGCGTTAATCGAAAGGCGTTTAGCTGATCCAACGGTTAGTTACCGAAAACCCGAACCATGCCAGAACGATAACAAACACCAACGAACACGATCAATTTAGTGTTTAAATTAAACGCTTCGACGTTATTTGATCGTCACCGGAGGCGTTGAATAAACATCGCGTTGCAGTTATAATCGAGCTACCGCGAACGGGCGAAACTTTTTTCAAAGTGCAAAAACTCCGTCTTCCCCTGCGTTAGTGCCATTGCATATTAATGGGCATTCGCTTCGAGGCAAATGATTTACAGGGAGATCACCGGAAGCCGTGTCACCAAGGAAAACAATAAGTACATCGAGTCAACTTTGGACGTGTTTATTCATAGCTGCTTAAAGTACTCGTCGATGGTGGAACAACGTATAGCCAACTACATTGTGATTATTGTATGAGAAATTCTGATGCAAGTTTGGGTGGCTTCGCCAACAACTACCGCCGGTACCCCGAACGCAGCGATACAGCAGCAACAGAAGCAGTACAGACTACACGGAGCAACAGCCGTTCGACTCCGTCGCCCGGTGACTCTATGAATAGTTCATAAAGTCGTTGCTGCGTGACGGTGTGCCATTCCCCCAGTTACGCGTTCACCAAACCACCGAAAACTCACTGTCCTCCTATTTATGTCTTTATAAAGAGACGGATTGGTCGATGGATCAAGTACAATACTATAGCCGAAGCAAGCGGACCAAAGAGCTCTCCAAATGAGCGGGCTAAGTGGTATAAGGAAAATCGACCAAACGAGTCGAAATTTATAGCACAGTTCAGCAGAAAGGCCTCGAATGAGCACGCAGGAAAAGATTTTAACGAAAAATTTGGGTTTTTTTTAAGTATGATAAACGGCTCAGTTGAAGACATCTTTAGACACGCGGTCCCTACTGTTTGCGAACGCTTTATATTGTGAAACTGAAAAAGTCTCCTTTAACGCGTGTTCTAAGGGTCGAATTTTAAGACATTAGTTTGAACTTGAGATCGAACTTAAAATCAAACTTAACTTCGAACTTCAGATCAGACTTAAGTCCGAACTTACGATCCAACTTTAGTCCGAACTAACGATCAAACTTAAGCACGCAACGAAGTTCAGGCCAAAAACTGATCTTAAGTTCACACTAGTGTCTTAAAATTCGACTCTTAAAGTTAAGTTATTAAGAAATAATACCTAAACTATTGTTTTAATTACGGTCGTCCATTGACGGGGTTACTGACTCTGTTGAATGATCCATGACGCAGTTTCTGACCTCAGTGAGGACCCAATTTCTAACATGTACGTCGCAGTTTGTAACACCAACCAATCCCCAGTTTCTGACACTTCGCCATTCAGTGTCAGAAATTGCAACACAACGTAAATAACGTGACGCACTTATTGACTTCGAGAATTTATGGGAAATACTAACCTTTAGGTAAACTTTTACGTATCCGATCGATAGTGTGGTTTATTCTGAGGGTATTCATATCACTTTTATGTTATTTAATACTTTATGGAGGCCACAAATCTGAAATTCAACATGTGCTTGAAGTAGTGCCTTCCACTTTGAATGTCACTTGGAAGCCACTGAAACGTGAGTCGCAACTCTCGCTATTAAATCCCAATACGACATATTTCACAAAAACATGCGTGCCTCTGCAATATTCAACAGTAAAAAACGCTCTTCAATTTGCTGGTAAATCTCTTTATATTTGGCGAAGACCTTATTTACCACAGATATAAATGTACCGTCGATGTCGGAAGCTGCGGTGTCAGAAACTGGGCCGTTTACCTTACTAAGATCTGTCGTGAAGGTGAGGTTGAATCTTTTGTATGCAAATACGAGCAAGAGTGGAACAAAATAAAAAATGTAGATTTCATTATTTTCAATTACTTATTTTAAAATTGAACTTGAGTTCCAATGGGTCAAACAATGATGTATATATTTATTTGTGCTACCGAAACACCTATATTTATGAATAACATTCCCATCGTTGGGTTCGACTAGTGACGCGTGCACTAAATCTCCAAAAACTCACGTCCTTTTATTTATGTCTTTATAAAGAGACGGGTTAGTCGATGGATCAAGTACGATACTATACCCGAAGCAAGAGGACCAAAGTCCTCTCCAAATGAGCGGGTTGCTCATTCAAAAAAAAAACAAATTGAATTAAAAATCTAAAATTCATTGTCCTCAATGCCTTGTTTTCAAAATTGAACTCAACGTCCAATGGGTCAACCAATTATATTTTTTTGTCAACGAAACACCTAATATATTCATGAATAATATTCCCATCGATGGGTTCGACCAGTTACGTGTTCTCCGAAACTCTACAATAAATTTCCAAACACTATGTGGGAAGGTGAGCCGCAGAGGATAAACTCCATTATTACATCATTGTTCGCTCGTTGAATATAAACGAGCGTATAAATATTTATGACAAAATTAGACGCATTAAAAGACTTTTAATATTTATCGATTCCACAAACTACAAAATGTATTCGCGGCAAACACGAAAGTGGATACCGGAGGGTTGTCGGACACGAAGGTAGTTTGAAACTTTGTAATAACTATATGTACTCGCTGGGAAGACAAGAGTGCGAACAACAGCGTTAAACGAGCACGTTATACTCATGAATTCGATGAATTAACTGCATTGAATAACATCGTATTTTGTCGGTTAACAAATATGTTTCGACGATTTTCATTTGAAGTCAAGCGTGTAATTATCGATTTGCAAAAGTATAACATCCTAAGTCTTACGGACTTAAGAAAAAAATAATTATTTATTTAAAGTAGAGAAAGTCTATATTGAGTTTATTTACACTGTCGGTTATCTTGGCTTAAAATTGTAGCACAACAGAGTTCAGTACAATATTAAACTTTTAAATCACATTCAGTAAAAAATGTGATTTATGTATTATCTATTTTTAAAAATCTATTTTGTAATTAATTTAATTTTGTATTTATTCTGAAACCAGAAGAGAACACATGTGGTCACACACTGAATCTTATAGCTATTGGAATGTTTTATTTTCGTTTGTACGTAAAATGAGCAATCGGTTAATAAATTATCAACATCAAGATCAAAAACTTATGCCCGCTTATAGTAAGCGGGCAATGGCCGGTTGCCTCCATAAATTTAGGTAAGGAATGTAGCTCGATATCCCCGAGATTTTAGTTTTTCACTCATGGGACATCTTTGTTCTTACACAGACTCAGGACGTTGGGATCGACTAAATAAAGGCTCCGAAAAACTTCGACGTTGGGATGAACTAAATAAAGGCCCCGAAAACCTTTGACATTGGGATGAACTACCCGAGCAGAAAAATTTTCCGGCTGCCATATTTTTCATCAGGTCCACATCAGGTATGAATCCGGCGGCCTGTTCAGCCTCGCCGGACCATTGCCTGATGTACACCAGTTCAGGTACTAATAAGGCAGACGACATCAGGTTTGCCGGAGATCTACCGGAATGAGGCCGTTTCCGGGTGCAATAAGGCACGCTGGTGTACATCAGGCAACAGTCCGGCGAGCCTGAAGAGGCTGCCGCATTATTGCCTGATGAGCACCAGTTCAGGTACCAATAAGGCAAGCGTCATCAGATTTGCCGGATTTACCCTTGAACTGGGCCATTACCGGCTGCAGTAAAGGACCCGGATGTGTTATCTTGGACATCGCCGGATCCGGCCCTGATATGAAATTCATTTCATTTGCCGGATCGCTAAAACTTGTTTTCCTTCAGTTCAGGGCCAAGTCAGGAAAGGATCAGGCATTTATAATTGTAATACATTTTTTGAATTATTTTTATTTGCTACTTTGACTGGCTAGAGCCGTATAGCGAGTATAAATGCAATCAGACGACCAGGCCAGGCAACATTGGCGATATCAAACAGGCGCTTATTCGTATATAAGGCTTCTATTTTTATAAATGCCGCTATATAATTGTTTATTAAGCACTTCCCAATGTCCGATGCATATAAAAATTTCTAGTGTCTTCAACTCATAAATCGTTCTCACTGTCGCATGACCTCTGTGATGTAAAATAGTCTGCAAAATATATTAACAAAATAATGTCTTACACACGATCTATAACAAAGATAACCCACAAATTTAACAACAAGAATAAGACATAAATTAACACATACCTAAGAAGCCGTTCCCGTGTATATTTATCATTTATAACGTAATATTAGCAGAAATATGACTGGTGCAAATCTGGAAATAATCTATTCTGATTCTAGATTTGGTTAAAATGACAGCATCTATTAGTCCAACGGTTGATAGAAAGTAGTTAATTTTAAAGAGTACTCCGAAAGTCACCGAAACGTAAAGTATATAATTTCTTGTCACTCGACATCAGCAACAAATTATTTACTTATTTATTTAATTTATTGTTCACGGTCCGGGCCCAATTATAGGACGTTAGTTACCCTACCGACAATAAAGAATTATAAGGTCAAAAGGCCGTAACTATATCGTAGCGACAAAAGGAAACATTTTCCTTCATTGGCCCAACTTGTCAACATATTTTAATAAAAAATTTCTAACAAAACAATTGACCGTTAGAAATAGCCAAGTAATTGATTGAACTGAATTGATTGAATAAGTACAATACCTCACAAACATAAAAACAGAGATATAACAATTGAATGTAATGTCATTAAATCACGATCCACATATTCAGCATTTCTAGCATACGTTATATACAAGTTCCAAAATATTATTCGCAAGTTCTGAATAGCCGAGTCGGTTGGTTCCCGACTACAAACTTAGATGACCGGGGTTCAAGCCCCAAACTGGGTAATAAATTACTAATGTGTTTCAGATATAAAAATGTGACAATTAGTAAGGTATAATAAAATATAATGAAATAAAGCGTTGAACCCCCGGCTGAATTTAGTGTAAGTGTAATATTTTTGTAAATTTTGTTGTCAAAAAGAGGAATGGTGCGTGATCCGGGCCACGTCAGGCCCATATCAGGGCCTGAACTTGGACCGGATCCTGATGCCGGATCAGGGCCGGATTTGCATGAGCGTTACACCACGGATCATGGCCATATCGATATGCCATATCCGGGCCGGAGTTGATTTTCTGGCGCGCCAAGTATGGGCCGGATTCTGACCGGATTAAATTTCTGCTCGGGTAAATAAAGGCCCCGAAAACCTTTGACATTGGGATGAACTAAATAAAGGCCCCGAAAACCTTTGGCGTTGGGATGAACTAAATAAAGGCCCCAAAAACCTTTGACGTTGGAATGAACTAAATAAAGGCCTCGAAAACCTTTGACGTTGGGACGAACTAAATAAAGGCCCCGAAAACCTTTGTTATTCCCTTTAACTTTTACCCAAACCATTGTTCCTCTAAAACTAACCGAAAAAGCGGTATTCCCGAAAAACCTGGTTTTCGATATCGCCCGGAAAGTTGTCAAGAATTCCACTGCTATGTGTCATCGCTGCGGCGACCACTGCCGTCATCCATCATTCAACAGAATTAGCCCCCGGCTGATTGTCTCCCACCATATTCGTGTTCGGTTCTCTTTCCTGCCTGCCAAAAAAAAAAATCACCCGAGATAAGAATAACCGGACCAACACGGCGTGTACTATCGACCCATTGTTTCCACCCGACGCCCTGCACGGCAGTCGAAAAATAACTAAACGAAAATATACACGAGATAAAAAATTCCCTGATGCTTCGACGAGTTGCAAAAGCGGGAATGAATGATGAATTGGAAGGGACGACACGTCCAAGGGGTGACTCGTTCGATTGGCCTTTGGGTCGCCGACGGTGGCGAACTTTAACCCGTTGTCGAATCGACGAGAGTCATTGAGGTGCCAACGCCCGAATCACCGAAAACTCCCGTCCGATTTACGCGGCGCGCCGGAATAACGCCCCGAAAGTTGTACCGGAGATGCAGACGCGATTGTGTGACGCGAACCTCGGCTACAATTAGTGCCACTGGCTCTAGGTATGCTAACGCAAGCCTACGGAAACATACCTAAAAGCTTCAGCACCGATATAGATATTCACAAACTTGTATGTGACATTCCTCCGGCCAAGCTCCGAGGCCACCAAAAGCTCTACCCGTTTTCTCGCCACCTCTCCGTCGCTCCCTCCACAGCCGCAACGCGTATACGACTATTGCCCGAACGCTCATTTTGTGCATGCTGAGTTAGCCAAGAATGTTAATAGAAAATACTCTCAGTGCATGCCGGTAGGTGTCGAGCGGGACTTTAATTATGAGACCCGGGCGGGTGGGGGAGGGTTGGAACTCCTGAGGTGTCGACTGGATGCTCCAGTGGCGTGGCTCGCCTGAAAGATAGAGCCGGACTGGATGCTCCCGGGGGTCCCGGCGGACGGAGGATTCCAAGAGGGACTGCGGAGGAAAGAGACGAAAATTCGAGTGAATCGAATGTGTGAAAGTACGCCCGGAGATTGGGGGAGTGGGGGGGAGGTGGGGGGGGGGGGGGTTAGGGCAGTTACCCGCAAGCACCACCAACGAGTCCCAATTTTCTCCAATGAATCTGGCTCTAATCGTTCGTGGCCGATTAAAATTCACCACACCGGTCCGGAATATCCCCCGTCGCATCCGCTTAAAGGTGGCCGAACTTGCTTCAACGTCTCCTGCGGGGCCGAGCGAAAGGGGGTTGAGTTTTCTCCTCCCCAACGCCCCCCCCCCCCCCCCCCCACGAGACCTCAACCATTTATAGTTAACTCGTGTGCTCTTCCAGCTCGGGCTCGTGATCTTCGAGAGGGGGATAATTTCGCTTTATATTCTATCTCGGATTTAATTCGGTTGGCACAGTCAAGCGTGAAGGCATCTCCAGTTTCTCTCGGTCTTCCTTTCCTCGAGCTCTGTACCAGCCCGAGAAACGGGAAGAAAGGTGGAGGGGGGGGGGCGGAAGACGGAGGGTTGAGGGGAGATGAGGGCTTTCTTCGATTTACATTTCCTACAACGAAGAATAATTAACGCGCTCCCCCAAAATTTAATCCTTCAACCTTATTACCTACTCCCCTCACCAGCCATGCCTTATCCCGGTCGAGATGTACAGGGAATGTGGGCCATAATACAATATTCAACGGAGATGAAGAAGCCCCGCACAGGGACGAAATTGTGTTCGATCATAGTCGGGCCTCGGCGAAGAGACCGGAAGGATCGATCCGCGTTTCCGTCTCTGCGGACGAGTCCTCGTTGTCCTCTCGCCACGGGACGAGGAAGGTTTCTCATTTTCCACCATTACCCCCGCAGCTAGTTGTCTCATTTTTATTTGTTTCTTTTCATCTAGCGCGAAGTATATATACGGCCCTCCGTCGCCCTCCGTCCCGGCTCATCCGGCTCTCCGTTGGTTCTATTTACGAGACTTCGCTTCTCATTTCTCTTCACCGTGAAACAACCCATGAAATTCATCATTTTGCTCTTTCATTTGGTAATTCGTAATTCGGAAGATTTATCGCTTCGGGGGATTCTCCTAACGCGGAAATAATCGTCCCGACAACGGTGTATCGGGATTAAAAATGTTCACTCTACGTCCGATGATAAAGAAAATAGTAAATACGATTGCGTAAATTTTTCATTGATTTTTTGGTCTACGGGATTTCCTTAGGCTCGCAACTATTATGTTTTCGACTCAACCTTTTTTGCGCGTTTGTATCGTCAAATCTATCGCCGTATTGATGTGGAAAAAATGTAATTAAACATTTTAAAATTACACTAAAAAACCGATCGAAGGATTGTAAATTTTTTCAAAAATCTTCCATCTTCAATTTCATTTTCTTATATACCTAGATTCTTTATTGCTTTAATTGCAATATAATAAATAGGCTTGGTTTATATTATTTACCGGGCAGCAAAAGAAATAATAAAAAAACAGTGAATCTTTTTATTCGTGGTCGGACACACGTTCAGTTCTGCACTAAACGATCCTCAACTTTGATAAAACGAAAACCTTTCCCAAATAGCTTGTAAGACCGATCGAAGAATGCAATAAAAAAAAATCTTCCATCTT
This sequence comes from Ichneumon xanthorius, assembly GCA_917499995.1. NCBI lineage: Eukaryota > Metazoa > Arthropoda > Insecta > Hymenoptera > Ichneumonidae > Ichneumon > Ichneumon xanthorius. The sequence continues at coordinate 3,109,073 of OU824205.1, forward strand.
CAGTTTCACGTTTTTGTGTACTTCTATTATTTATGACTTTATTGAAAACACAATAAATAGGCTTAGTTTCTATTATTTACCGGGCAGCATAAGAAATAATAAAAAAAAAAAGTTAATCTTTTTATTCGTGGTCGGACACAGGCACAGTCCTGCACTAAACGATCCTCAACTTTTATAAAAGGAAAACCTTTCCCAAGCGGCTTGTAAGAAATTCGTAAACGTTTCGATAGATAAAAAAGATTTTTATTTTTTTTAAATATCGCAAAAAGAACGATCGAAGGATTGCAACTAAAAAAAAAATCTTCCATCTTCAGTTTCACGTTTTTATGTAACTCTATTATTTATGACTTTATTGGCAACACAATAAATAGGCTTAGTTTCTATTATTTACCGGGCAGCATAAGAAATAAAAAAAAACTGTTAATCTTTTTATTCGTGGTCGGACACAGGCACAGTCCTGCACTAAACGATCCTCAACTTTTATAAAAGGAAAACCTTTCCCAAGCGGCTTGTAAGAGTCACATGCTTCTTTTAACCGCCCCCCGAGTGAGGAAAAGAATATTGCCCGGAATAGCGGTATTGCTGTTTGCAGCATCGATACAAAAACGGTTTAGGTGCTGGGGTTCTGCTCTCGACGAACCGGCGTTCCACAACTGCACGCTCCAATATAGTATATTGACGATAAATTCATCGGGAACGCTCTACGGATTTCAGCGAGCGTTGCAGCTGATGCTTATCCTCTGATTTGTCGTTCTGCCCAACCAACGCTATCATTTAACATGAAATTTGACAATCCTTGTATTACTCAATCGGCTTTCGATATCAATAATAATAAAATGATTTATATCCCAAATTAAAATACGATAAAAAAAAACGTGGACTCAAAACTTGCCAACCATTTATTATAGCAAGGTAAAAAAAAAATATTAAACAAAAAAACCTTAAAATTCATGAAAATGTCTCGTAGCCAAATCGGAGTCGAAATTATTTATTAAATTACAGACCCAGTTGAATTCTCTCGAGTTAACACAATATACACACTTTTTTACCTTTTTCCCACATAACTGAATAAAGTATCGAGGACAATACTGCATTCACAACCGAAACAATAATAAAATGAAAGAAAATCAATTCACAGAATATAACGTTGGCTTTTTAGTGTGAAGAAGAGAAACAAAGAATCGTAACTTTTATGGAAAAATAATTGTGGCAATGATAAGGGTCAATTTTGTTTCGCTGGAGATAAAAAAATGTCCGAGATACGGGATAAATGGAGGTATGCAGATATAATAAAAAATTATTTACTAATAATTTAGTAGCAATAATAAAATGATTTATATCTCAAATTAAAATGCTATAAAAAAAACTACCATGGACTCAAAACTTGCAGACCATTTATTATAGCAAGGTAAGGTAAACGTCCCAGTGACCGAACACGTCGCAGTGTCCGAACAAAGCGTGCGTGCATGAGAGACGAAAATACGATTTTTCATGCATGTCCGGGGACTCGGGTTGCTCCCTCAGGTGTGCGGCGACTGCTACTTTTTACCCCATGCTAAAAAAAGAATCCTAAAATAAATGAAAAATTATCGTAGCCAAATTCCAGTCGAAATTATAAATTAACTTACGAACGAAGTTAAACTCGTTCTCAAGTTAACAGAATATATTTTTTAAAACTTTTGTCCCAAATAAACGACCAAAGTATCGAGGACAATACTGCACTCACAACCGCAACAATACCAAAACGAAAGAAAAACAATCCACAGAATATAAAGTTGGCTCGTTAGTGTGAATACGAGAAAACAAAGAATCGTAACTTTAATGAAAAATAATTGTGACGCGAGCGAAACAACAGTTGTGAAAACCGTTTCGGTTGGTCGCAGCCGAAACAACAATAAAACGAAAGAAAAACAATTCGCAGAATATAAAGTTGGCTCGTTAGTGTGAATACGAGAAAAAAAAAGAATCGTAACTTTTATGAAAAATAATTGTGGCAATGATTAGGGTAAGTTTTGTTTCGCCAGAGATAAAAGAAGTTGGAGATTCGGGATAAATGGAGGTATGCGAGAGACGGAGGGGCGCGTTGTGGATGAGGAGCAGAGAGTTGGATGGTCTGGTGGCGCGCGGTATGCCTGCAGATGCAGAGACACGCGGAGTACAGTGAGACTGGAAAAGCTTCGTAGGGTACACTGAAAAATGTATCCTGCGGCGTTGCATCTCTCGCATCTCTCGCCTCAGCCTCGGTTTCGCCCCTCGCCCCTCTTTCTCTCGTCGTTCCGCACACAGCTCGAAACTTTTGCGCTCTCTCGCATGATACGGGGAAGCACCGGAGCAGAGAAGCAGACTGCTTAGCTTGCGCGTACGGAAGACACCCCACTCACTCAGGCTCGTGACATGCCCTAATCCTTCTATAGTCGCGCTTCCCTGAATCCTCTTATGCGCATCTCTTTATGCCTTTCTCACCCCGTTCCTTTCCTCTCCTTCATCCCTTGGGGCCACTCCTTCCTCCTCTTTTTCTTTTTAACCCTTCTGTTTTGCGGTTTTTATTTTCACTCTCTCCGTCGCCCCGCGAGACGTCCGCGATACAATACGAAACAACCGTCCGCGCATGGTTGTCCCTTCTCCGGGCCGTATTTATAGTCGCGAGCTTTCTCGATTTTCAAACGCGATCGTGAAATTTCGACATTCGTGATAAATATTTTTTAGGATCGGTAAATCGACATTGAATGCGCTCACACCTACAAAAAAATGTATTTGACGGCCACTGTTTATTAAGATTAAGTAAAATATTTATTTGATTTAAATAAATATTTATTTTAATCAAATAAATATTTTACTTAGGGTAAAAGTGGGGAATATGGCCCGGTCCATATATCATTGATTTACGTGTTAATCGAAGTGGGCCATATTCACCACTTTTACCCTAATCGTAATAAACGGTGGCCGTCAAATAAATTTTTTTTCTGGGTGCACTGTACTAATCTCTGACGTAGAAGCAACCAAGCTCTTCAATAATAAAAAAAGCGGCGCATTTTTTTTATATCGAGAAAGCCTTTGACAGCGTATGGCACAAAGGATTGCTATTTAAACTACATCAACTGCACTCCCCCAACATTTAATACATACACTAAAAAGCTTTCTGCAGTCGCGCACACTAATAGTTAGAATGGCAACAGCAAACTCAGGTTCTTTCACACCGCAGCAGAGGGTTCCACAGTGTGCACCGTTTTCACCATTATTATATAATGTATACTGCAATGATATATGCAACTTTAATCGAATCAACAATGAATTCATCAATCTCAGTAAATACACGTTGCAATTCGCTGACGATACGGTGCTAATTTCTCACAAAAAGACTGTACAAAAAAATACTAATTCGCTTCGAATACCAAGTCGCCAGTTCAATAACTGGCGACTTAAACCAAATCCAAGGAAATCGCCATTACCCATTTTTACTCCCGACTGCCCGCTAGGGCAAAAAGACGGGAGTTATGCGTTTCACTGCGATCCACCGGCTCGGCACGTTTTGCAAGTGCCTACAAACGTCGAAACGGTAAAAAATTACTTAACAGATTTTGGTATACTGAAACTTCATAGCCTGATCTATGTTTGTGTCAATACATTTGTGAGCGGACGTATGAACTGAAGGTAATATACCATAATTGGAGACCCGGTTAAAAGTTCGCAGTGACATATCGAAAAATCACGTCGGCGATCCCCACTTCTACGTACAATCGCAAATGATGCCGCATACTTCACGCTGCAGCCGAGATTGTGCCGAGTTTCCAATGTCCCATGAGAAGCCTGGAATTGTTATTTATTTATAATCGTAGCGTTTTCTATTCGCGTTTTTTTTACGTTGTCGGTGTTTAGCGCGCGATTAGTGTGTGAAAAAATGTATGCGATGCCGTGTCTATAATATCTGGTGCAATAATCACCGAACACTTTAATAATAAAAAATTATCATAAATTATGCACTTAACCTAATTTATAATTTTTTGTTTTATCGAGATTAATTATATAGTTTTAACTCGATTACTATAGTGTAACGTCACATTTGCAAAGTGATATATGCCAGCAATATAATTTTCTATGTGTCTTTCTTCTTCGATGAAATTTTGTCTGTGTCGTTCCTCTGGAATACTATTTTTTATGTGGTGTACCTATCTTTAATCACCAAATAACCCCGCAATCACCAAAATTACGGTTATGCAATGTTGAAATACCAGCTGTACAATATGCAAAATACTTAGGGATATTTATAGATCATAGATTGACTTTTAATCATCAATTGCAGCAATGTACAAACAAAACTACACACAGAGCCTCACACTTTAGAAAAATTACCTTCAAACTCCGTGATATACACATAAAACACTTATCCATGATATACAAAGCCATATGCAGACATCCGGTTTTTATTAACTGCAAAGAAACGGCAATCAATAAAGCAAAAACTGCTGAAACCTGCGCCATCCGGCACTTGACACGCATCCGACACCCGGCAAATCCACTGCATAATCCTAGGAATATTCTCCTCTACGAACTTTCGTGCATTACTCCTATAAGAACTAGATTCGCTGAGATGCAAATAGAGGATATAAAACCGCTTTGTATACAACTCGAACAAAATGTAAGACGTAGATTTAATTATCCTACACATACAACATACTAACAATTAGAAATAATGAACAATGAAATAGACGAATGGGTAAAAGTATAAAAACATTGACACAGCAATATTTTTCATCACAATGAGAAATATTGATGAGGGAGAGTTTATCGGCCCTTGTTTCGGACCGAGCAATCTTACCCTTGCGAGGCGACGATTTCCGAGGACAAGGGTCGGAATATTTCGTCTCCCCAGCGAGAAGGTGGGAGGACCCTAAGAAGGAACCTCAACTTCAGCAGTTTCCTTAACTTTTCCGAGCTTAACTTTACTCGTCAACTGTACCGTGAACCCTCGTCAAATATGAGATATTAATGCGATCGGCAAATTAAATATTGTATTAACAGTGAATGAAAGACCAAGCTTAACCCGAGTGAAAAGACTTTTCTAAAAATTTCCCCTCACTCTCGGAACTTCAGATGTCTGATGAACAGGTACGATAATACGACACATTAATCTATCGCGTGAACATCATTTCGCAGGGAAGGAAAACGTTATATATAAATATATAAATACATATTTATATATTACATATAAATAAATATTATTATGCTCATATATAAAAAATAAGAAGGCGCCTCAACTTCATCGGTTTTCTTAACTTTTCCGATCTTAACTTTACTCGCCAATTGTACCGTGAACTCTCGTCAATTATGAGATATTCATGTGATCAGTAAATTCAATATTGTATTGACAGTGAATGAAAAACCAAGTTTATTCCAAGTGAAATGACTTTTCAAAAAATGTCTCCTCACTCTCGGAACTTTAAATGTCAGATGAACAGGTATGATAATACGATACATTAATCTATCGCATGAACATCATTTTGGAGGGAAGGAGAACGTTATATATAAATATACAAATACATATTTATATATTACATATAAATAAGTATTTACATATTATATATAAGAAATAAGAAGGCACCTCAACTTCATCGGTTTTCTTAACTTCTCCGATCTTAACTTTACTCGCCAATTGTATCGTGAACTCTCGTCAATGATGAGATATTAATGTGATCAGTAAATTCAATATTATATTGACAGTGAATGAATAACCAAGTTTATTCCGAGTGAAATGACTTTTCAAAAAATTTCTCATTACTCTCCGAACTTTACATGTTTGATGAACGCGGTACGTTAATACGACACGTTAATATGACGCGCGAATACGATTTCGGTGGGAAGCATACGAATTCGATTATCCGTAAAATATAATTTTCTTATTAACGGATATTCCGAACACCGACAACGCTCATAACTAAATCATATTGACCGGAATATTCGAGATGACAAAAAATTTGACGACGATGAGAAGAGACAAGCAGTGGATTTTACTTACGCATTCGCTGTATCAATGCGACGGAAGAGAAGAAATATAGACGGACGAGAAGGAAGGCAGCCAGGGATTTGTCGATCATCTCAGATATATATTTCTGTTCGACGTTCTCTCGGGAAAAAAAGGAATAAGTTGCCCTCATTTGTTTCCCGCTATACAATTATCGGCTTTTCCAACGACTCGTCCGCGGCATTGCGAAATGGATCATTAAACCTCGAGAATTCATTGTTTTCTTTTTCCCCGGCATAATAATGGAATTCGATGTAACTGCGATTGCGACGTAAAAAAACAAAACTGGGAACGGACGATCAGGCCGCGTATCGAGTTGATGGATTCGAATTTATTTTTATATTCGTACAAACGATTGCTGAAGAGTTTGCGGTAATTGCGAAATATTTCTGCATCACCGTAAGCCATTTTTCGAGATCAAACATCTCAACTTCGTTGCTTTGTTTAAGTAACATTATTTTAATTGGCTCTATAACGACGGCGCGTATTCAACTTTTGTAAATAAAATAAATATTACCTCTGGCAAATTTTTCTGCAGTGTATATTTATATTTTTCGAGTTACGATAGTTTAAAGTTTTCAGTGCACATTGAGAGCTGCGCAAAAAGTGCGCGTTTCGGAACATCCTCGTCGACTGCCGATTTATCCGCCTCTAAATCGAAAACTTTTCGATATTGGAAATATCGCGCAGTTCACTGTTCAATATTTCTCCGAAATAAATGTTTGTTCACCTTTTGACGGAAAACTATGATCCGACACATTTTCGGAAAAGAATTTTCGAACGACGTGTATAAATTAAATCGCGGATAGCAACAGCAGAAAAAGCAAAGGTCGTTCGTGATTATTGGCAAAACGTGATTGAAATTATCTTGTGACGATCAGACTCATTGTCAATAATTTTGGTGTTACCGTAAGCCATCTTGCAAGATCAAACATTCCGGCTTCGTTGCTCTGTTTAAGTACAATTATTTTAATTGGCTCGACAACGACGGAGTCGTATTCGACTTTCATAAATAAAAAAATATTCCCTCTGGAAATTTTTTCCGCAGTGTATATTTTTCGAGTTACGATCGTTTAAAGTTTTCCGTGCGCAATGAGAGCTCCGCAATAAGTGCCCGTTTCGGAACAACCTCGTCGGCAGCTTATAAATCGAAAACTGTTAAGATAGTCCGTGCGTGATGTCTAACGCCACCTAACTTTGAGAGAGGAATGAGAGAGATTACAAACACTTCTCGATGGAGTTAAAATATGAAAAAATAGGGCATATCGTATGCTGAAAAAATTGTTTTTGCATAACTATAATTCCAAAATTTTATTAACAAAGTACGAAAAAATAAAAATTGTGTCGAGCTGAAGGACTCCGGTCGATGGCTCATTAGCATTTTTGTTATTTTGTTACATTGTATGAGCTACAATATGTATATAAACGCTGTTATGTATCGTCGATATTTACAACTAAATGTCAATAAATACACGTACTCCTGCTACTAAAAATTGTACAAATTACCCGGCAACCTAATTTTTTTGGTACGAAAATGATTCATGAATTTTTCTGAATACGTATGAATTTTTTCAGAATTTTATGTGACGATTGAAAATTGCGTTTTTAAACAAATTTTAACATACAGAAAACCCAATTTTCAAACATTACATAAAATTCTGAAAAAATTCATACGTATTCAAAAAAAAGTAAGAAATCATTTTCATGAGAAAAAAAATTAGGCTGCTGGGTAATTTTTGCATAATCATTTATATCAGTAATGTTGATAACTTTTTGGAATTATTATTAAGCACAAACAATCTTTTTAGCACCTTCCATAGGCTTCATTTTTTCAGATTTTTATCGTATCGGGAAGTGCTTGTAATTTTCTCCTATTCCTCTCTCAAACTTAGGCGGCATTAGACATGACGCAAGGACTACCTTAATCGCACACCATGTGTCCAAAAGAAATGTCAAACTTTTGACCGCAAAGATGATGCGACACAGTTTTGAAAAAGAATTTTCGAACGACCTGTATAAATTAAATCGCAGGTAGCAACAGCACAGCAGGAGCAAAGGTCGTTCGTGATTATTGGCAAAGCGTGATTACAGTATCCAGATTCTTGTAGTTTCGGTTCGTGATATAAGCGAGCGGCGGAGCCTTTGGCTGGCACTCAGCCAAACCACCCGGTACTACAGACACTACCGACGGTTTTTTTGCTGATTCTTAAATGGAGCAAAAGGAAGAAGAAGAAAAAACACGAGTCTCACCTTCAGTTTTTTCCCCTCATCTCTCAACAAATTATTCACCGAGTTGACTCCACTGCGAATCCGACTCATCGCCGAGACTTTTATCTTCGCCAGCAATCAAGGAGTTTCCTCATTTAAACACGAACGGTCTGTCGGCCTCTGCAGCGAGATAATCAACGACACCTTTATTTTTTTAAGCTGCAGCTAAAGTATGATTTTTTTTAATTATAGATAAATAATTATTCTTAAACAACGTCAAATTTATATCGATGCGACCTAAAATAGTCTGTGTATCATTTGGGAGTATTTTTTCAGTTCGGACCAACCCGCGTGTAAAAAACACGAGTGCAGCTCGGATGAATAAAAAAAAAGTTTCGAGGAGACGGAGGAGTAAATTGATCTCTAGTCCCCTGCACATTTCCATTAATCGACGCCTTTCTCGATGCACAAACGATTTTCCGCGACAATGAATCTGCACTGAGAAAAAATTGCATAGTAAAAGCAACAATACTGACTTTTTACCATAAAAAATAGTTCCCAAGGGGAACATCTACATTTTATAGTTGCGACAATGACAAAAAATCATGGCTGCAACCATAATTATAGTTTAACCAATTGAATAGGGTAAAAGGGGGGAATATGGCCCGGTCCATATATCATTGATTTACGTGTTAATCGAGGTGGGCCATATTCACCACTTTTCCCCTATATCTGAAACCATCTATAAAATGAGAAAAAAATTGGTTCGATTAACCAAAAGTCGCGGTGACATAGGCTCAAAACTGTAATTTGTCTGCCACAAATAAAGCATTGTTTTGTTAAACGATTATATGCTTTTTTTTAATTTCTCAAAATAAAAAAAAAAATTTATCTCAAAGACAAATTTATTCAAAATTTGTCCATTGAAAGAAACATATGTGTTGTACCAATAAAATACATCTTTGAACGTACACTGAGAAAAAAAATTGGTTGGCTTAACGAAAAGTCGCGGTGACATACTTTCAAAGCTGTTATTTTTTAGTACAAATAAAGCATTGTTTTGTCAAACAACTATTTGCTTCAATTTATTCAAAATGTGTCGACTGAAACAAACATTTTTGTTGTACCAACAAAATACACCTTCGCATTTGCTTAATTGTACAATTTCTTTTTCTCAGGGTATGTCACAGCGAATTTGTTTAATCGAACCATTTATTTTTCTCAGTGTATAGACGTTCCACCTTGGAACTATTCGTTACAGTAGCAAATACTATCCTTTTTCTCAGTGTATCCCGACGCTGTCTCGTGGATTACGTACCGTCGATCTAATATTTCGTGAAAAGTATGCGAAAAATCTGAGAAACGTGTAAACAATTACAGAGTAATATTTGCGTTAAAGAACCAAAAAAAAAATGCTAACTTCTTTTCTTTGAAAGATTTTCTCAGGTGCAGACGCTTCGAGTTTGAAACAACTAAAGTTCAGCCAATAAGAGCACTCGACAGATGGCGTGCGATCCCATTGGCAGAACTTTTACTGCGCGCAATTCTAAGGACCAAGAACTTAAAAAAAAATTGTCCGACGGTATAATTCGCTTTGAACACTTTTTTACATAACGTTTTAGAACAGGCGAACAGGCATATCGTCCGATAATTATATTTTCAATTTTTTCATACGTAACGCAGTTTCAGCAAATTCAAAATATGCTCTCTTATCGTTAAAAGCTCATTGATAGTGCGACGAGAATTTTATCAAGATTTGAAAAAAAAAGAAAGCTAATTCGTCCGGTAAAACAATTATTAATAGTTTAATGTATATTCGATCCCGTTGTTTCCCAAAGGATGGAATATCCGATGAGTATCTCCGCCGTTATCGTGCTTTCTCGTTCGCCGATAGTTGGCACGCGGAACATCGCAACTCTATGGGGTTTTCACGCTTTTCGATCACTCGACGATATAGCTGGGACGGCAACAGCAACAGAGGGCTATGAAAATACATAATTACCGGCACCACAGGGGTGTCGTTTCCGACTGTTCTTTTAATCCACGCTCCACCGCACACACAGCCCGACAATGCTGTATAATAATAACTATAGCGGTCGGCAACTAGTGCACAGTCGAATAACGAGGCTCTATGAAATTTAAATATCCGTAGCGCCAGTACTGCATCACGAATATCGTTTAATAACACGAAATGCACACGTGCCAACCGACTCCGCTGTTTAGCATTCGCGGTTTTCGTACCGGTAGCGTACCGCAAGTACACGGCTTTCTTTTTCCTCTTTCTGCTAATGTATACATACACACGCACAGTATATACTGAATGTATTATACCAAAACACTGCAGCTCATTAAAATTTAATTATTATGAATAAAAAAAAATTTACTCGTCTCTTTGGTGCCCGATACGTATAGGTGTGCACCGGTGCGAGAATCCACAAAAGTTTCACCAAAATTTCCGCATCGAACGCCCCCAACTGTTCACGAGTGTAAAAAAAATCCTCAAAGTCGGATGAAAACAATAAATGATATTAATTTCCAGTTGCACTTTATTGTATTTTTAGCTTCGCTTAATTAGTCGCCTCCAATTACTGATGAAAGTCAGTTAAGGATGTTTGCGCCCAAATCGCGGGAGGGGAACCGGAGAGGGTCTCAGCTGACCGCGTTAGTCAGTGTGCGAGTGAGAAACGCAGACAAAGCAAGCGGCTGGACAGGGATAGGGTCTTTCGTTTATTGAATTTATCTCAGAAACAAAACGGTGAATCTTCTTGAAATTTTAACACAATTTGTCTGATAGTATGCCCTTCGCTGTGGTAGGTTTTTTATTCGAATGTTAGAGAAATCGACGGAGAAAATCGCTACATTCTGTCGTTACCGACCGATTTCTGAACCGTTTACACGGTACCTTATGTAGCTTTGTATTTTTATTTTTGTATGTTCCATCATATACCCTCCTCGGGTTTTTACGTAACCCGTCCCTTTCCCCCATATCACTCCCGACCCGCACTTCACTAAGCTACCTAACTTCCAGTGCGTCCGCAGCCGACTTAGTTACACTGTACCGCATTTTCCGAGGATACGGGGAAACTGCGCAAAACCCGTGTCGGTACAGACGGCCCTATATTTTTCTGATTCCTCGATGTTTTAACATCAAGAACTCAGAAAAACTGGCCTGCCGCTCAACATTCGATGTGCAAGCTGGTGTGGGGCTAAGCGGTCACCCATCCATCTACTGGATGCAAGCAAAGCTGCTTGACTCGGGAGACCGCCGAAGCCACGCACCGACCGCGCACCTAACGCTGTCGGTTATGTAGCTTTGTACACGCATTACTAAAAAAAATACACGGTCAAAAAATCGGACAAAATTACAAACGATTCAGCGGGTCTTTCCCGACAAAGTAGCGAAGTTTTATAACGATCGAACAGAAACGCGTTTTGGCCCAAATATCCTTAAGTGAAACAAACCCCCATACATAAGACTAATTAACCGCTGCCAGTTATGGAGCCTAGGTCAGGTGCCTATGATTTGAAACGTTCACTCGCCACATAGCGATCCTAAAATATGGACCAGACATTCGGAACCAAACTGGAAGGAAAAGTGTGTAACTTTGAGAATCCACAAAAGTACCACTCAAATTTACGAATCGACTCCCCTCAACTCTTCACGAGTGTAAATAAACCTCACTATCGGATAAAAACAATAAAAGATAATAATTTCTAGTTGCACTGTATTTTATTTTTAGCTACTGATGAAAGTTAGGGTCGAATTTTAAGACATTAGTTTGACCTTGAGATCAAATTTAAGTTCGAACTTAAGATGAAACTTAAGATCGAATGCATTTTTTTGTAAATTTCAGGCAAAAGATTGGTAATTTTAATATCTTGTATTTTTACTTTACAAAAGAAAAATACATTAATGTTCAATTAATGTAAGTACTGTAAGGGTCGAATTTTAAGGCATTACTTTGAACTCAAGATCGCTCTTGAGATCAAAGTTAGGATCGAAGTTTGGCCCGAACTTCATTGCGTGGTTAAGTTCGGACTTAAGTTTGATTTCAAGGTCGAACTTAAGTCCGAACTTAAGCGCGCAATGAAGTTCGGGCCAAACTTCGATCCTAACTTTGATCTGAAGAGCGATCTTAAGTTCAAACTAATGCCTTAAAATTCGACCCTTAGTTAAGCGAAACAAACCTCGATACATAAGGATTAATTAACACCTACCAATTATTTGATTTGAAATGTTCACTAGCAACATAGCGACCCCAAAATGTGTAACGAAACATTCGGAAACAGGATAGAAGGAAAAAGAACTGGCCAACAAGAAAAATGCACCTCTACTTGCCACCGAACCAGCCCACGCTGTTTGAAATGCGCACCCGCCACATACCCAGGTGGAGTTTGGGTCTGGCTGGGATGTAACAGCCAGCCACACCAACCCCGCCTGGGTAGCGACGGCAATAAGTAAACGGAACGCTCAGAAACCATTCTCGAGCTGTCGGCACAAACAAAAACGACCCGTGTGAGCTCCAGAGGTTTCCGCGAGGAAATGTTGTTTTATAACTGGAATGACTTATTGACCCCCAGAAATAGTTTTCGAGAAAATAATCTTAAAATTGTTGTGTTTTTTTTTCTGTAATCAAATTATAAAATTTATTTCATTAAGTTTATTTTTCATTAAATTTCATTAAATAAGCAATCATTGAGCAATCCGTTTATAAATAAATCAATCAATCAATTAAAACATTAATAAAAATTGATTATTCGTGAAATTAAATGATTTTTTACTGAAGGCTTTCACTTCAATGCGCCTTGTCCGTTTTGAAACGTGCAAAAAGTGAGGATATTCGAGCGGCTTTGAGAAATCACGGCGTACGATTATTTTTACTGGCATTTCGTAGTATCGGAAGGCGAATGGGTGACATTAGATCGGATTATGTAGGTAAAATCAATAATTTCGTGCGTGCGTCTGTCTAAACGAATGAGCGGCGTGGTGTAAACAATAATAGAGGCGTACCAAAAGTGGCCTGGTGAATCGTGCTACTCCGCTATGATTTATACAGCGGAAGCATCCCCGTAGCTCTCGCGGCTCCGGGTTCCCGGCAAAATCTGCAGCCTCGAGAATTTCGGCCAAACACATTTTATACTAACAGCTCGCGAGCCATGCGCCTCGCGAATGTGTGTACGTACGTACGAAATGTACATACTCGGAAATACTCGCTCACCATGAACTGGCATTTTGGCAAAAAAAAAAAAAATAGTATGAGGGCCAAGCTGCTACTTGTCTCTCATCCCGTGAAAATCTTAAACACGTACACGGGACAGCACAGATTCTATTTTCGTTTCGCTACTACGAGTAGAGACAGATTTGTAACTTTCTCGTTTATTTGGGATGCGTACCGGGGCTAAATGTATTCTTGACAAGTTCGCGTACGTTTTCTCTCGCTTCACCGTGCGCCCGGGCTCTCAATGAATTCGTTAAAATGCATTTTTCCACGGTTTCGATGACTTATGTAGCCCGCAGCTGCACGGTTACTCGTGCGATACAGTCGGGACTTGTTTTTACGACCTTTTTCGTTGGGTAAATGTTTTGTACAAACCGTGTCGAAATTCGCGCCAAGGAATGTTCAGAACCATGGTGGCCGCGGTCAGGGAAAACCGCGAAAACCGGTAAAAGTTAGGGAAAACATCTTGGTCAGGGAATCAGGGAAAAGTCAGGGAATTTCAAAATTGGTCTGGGAAAAAGTAAATTGTCGTCGATCCTTCTATGAATAAATCGGAAGTATATAAAAAGGAGCCTTAAAAAGAGCCGCGGTCAGGGAAAACCCCGAAAACCGGTAAAAGTCAGAGGGAAAAAATCTTGGTCAGGGAATCAGGGAAAAGTCAGGGAATTTCAAAATTGGTCTGGGAAAAAGTAAATTGTCGTCGATCCTTCTATGAATAAATCGGAAGTATATAAAAAGGAGCCTTAAAAGGAGCCGCGGTCAGGGAAAACCCCGAAAACCGGTAAAAGTCAGAGGGAAAAAATCTTGTTCAGGGAATCAGGGAATAGTCAGGGAATTTCAAAATTTGTAAGGGAAAAAGTAAATTGTCGCCGATCCTTCTATGAATAAATAAGAAGTATATAAAAAGGAGCCTTAAAAGGAGTTGCGGTCAGGGAAAACCGCGAAAACCGGTAAAAGTCAGGGGAAAAAAATTTTGGTCAGGGTATCAGGGAAAGGTCAGGAAATTTCAAAATTGGTCTGGGAAAAAGTAAATTGTCGTCCATCCTTCTATGAATAAATAAGAAGTACATCAAAAGGAGCCTTAAACAAAAAAAACATTGGTACATTTTGAAAAAAAAATAATTAAATATTAATACAATAATTAGGCATTTTCATTTGTCTCATTAATTTTTTTTAATAGAAGTCGTTAGAAGTTTGGTCAGAGAAAAGTCAGGGAATTTTTTTTCGGGGAAAAAACGGTCCCCATGAGAACGTAGGCCTCCGAAGGCAAAAGCTTGTTTCAGTACTGATCCATTAATTCGGCAAGCAAGATAAAAAGATTAATAGCAGAAAAAAAATTATTGAAAATATCGAGCAGGTGAAGCTTTCACCCCTTGCGTCTCTCGTTGGCTAAACAATTCTACTCCAGAACGCGTACGTTTTCTCTTGCTTCACCGTCCGCCCGGGCTCTCAATGAATTCGTTAAAATGCATTTTTCCACCGCTTCTATGACTTATCTACCTCGCAGCTGCACGGTTACTCGTGCGAAATAGTTGGGACTTGGTTTCACGACGTTTTTCGTTGAAAAAATGTTTTGTACATACCACGTCGAAATTATAAGCATACGAAGAAAATAGTACATTTCGATACGTGTGCGAAAAAACTTTTTCGCACGGTAATCGCGTTGAAGCGGTTACTATTTAGTAAAAAAAAAAAGTCAGTAGTTGAAATTTTCATATCGCTTTCTCATAAGGTTCCTTTATTCGCCAAGCTTCTTCTATGAGGAAGCATTGTCTGTATTTTTGGCTTCCTCATACAGGAAGCGTCGCGAATAAAGGTATGAGACAGCGATATGAACATTTCAACTTCCAACATTTATGAGAAAGCCATATGAAATTTTCAATTTCTGACTTTTATGAGAAAGCGATATAAAAAGTTCAATTTCCAGCTGTTATGAGGAAGCGATATGAAAATTTCAATTTTAAACTTTATGAAGAAGCGATACGAAAATTTCAATTTTCAATTTTCTTCAACGTCAACGTCTTAGACTTTTGTACAAAACGGCTGACCAATACAGGTTCAGTGCGTAAATAGTATATTTCGATACTAGAGGCCAAAACGAGCGATTTGCGCACTGCGAGTGTGAAGCAGCACGAAGCCGAGGCGAAGCCGAGGCGTAGCCGAGGCAAAGTGCTGCTTCACACGAGCAGTGCGCAAGAAGCGAGATGGCCTCCTGTATCAAACCATATTTTTCTTTACGAAGGCAATGCAAAATCCAAGTTGTGCACCATTCACAGGCATGCCCAATGGCGCATGCCTGTGGCGCCTCGGTCGCCTCGATGTTACCATAGCAACCGCTTGGTAACAGTGCGCAAAGTACTTTGCGCACTGGTGAAGGCATTTTGCGCACCGGTGAAAGTATTTTGCGCATCGCATTTGCGTATCGTGCGGGAATCAGCCATTTTGCATGCCTGTGAATGGTGCGCAAACAAGGATTTTGCATGCATGAGTAAAGAAAAAAATATTCTATCGTCGTGTTTCACTTTGTCGAATCTGCGCTTGGCACGAAAAAATACCGCGAAGTATGCGCTCCTGAATTTTTTTTTTTTTTGTCCTTTCGATTTTTGTTCCAGAAGTCCTAGTGATACCTCTTTATCTAGCTTTTTAATCCCGGCATATCCATCGTCTTGTGTATGTCTTGCTGTAGATCTCGATAAGCACCTCGGTTTTTGCCTGGGGAAATTGCTGTTTAAAAATACCCAAAATCACTCATTTTTGCAATTTGGGCTATAAAAATTCTCGGTAAACTTTTTCGTTAGTTGTCGCTCCAGAACTGTAATTCCATGTATTTTTTCACGCTGATCACGAATCTGACACTTATCTTATTCGTAGATGAATATGTGATACGGAAAAAATGGGTTTAAAAAAAATCATGAAATTCAAAAAATTCAAAATGGCATAAAATTAAAACGGTTCGACCGATTTTCGTGAAATTTTAATGGGATCATCGGGTGATCATATTCTATCTGGGTACGCGTTTTTAGCCCGATAGCTAAAAAATTGCGAGCGCTACAGTGCGTACAGAGATTTTCGAAGAAATTAAAAATGACGTACAAAAAAAACAAATGAAAATTTTTTCCGGACATCCGGACATTTTTTCTAAACGTGATTTTTTGATGTTTTGGAACATTCTGAACACGTTTTCATTAAAATCTCGAATTTTTTCTTCTTCACCATAACAAAGCTTCTCTATGAGGAAGCAAAATGAATGAAAAATGAAAATATCGAGCAGGTGAAGTTTTCACCCCTTGCACCTCTCATTGGATAAACAATTTTACTGCGGAATGCGTACGTTTTTTCTTGCTTCACCGTCCGTCCGGGCTCTCGATGAATCCGTTAAAATGCATTTTTCCACCACTTCGATGACGTATGTACGCCACAGCTGCGCGGTTACTCGTGCGAAATAGTCGGGACGTGTTTTTACTAGCCTTTTCGTTGGGAAACTGTTTTGTACAGACCGTGTCGAAATTCGCACCAAGGAATGTTCGGAATATAGACCTCTGAAAGAAAAAGCTTATTTCGGTACTGATCCATTAACACAGTAATCACATTAACGAAGTTACTATTTAATTGAAAAAATATCGAGCAGGTAGGCGAAGCTTTCACCCCTTGCGCCTCTCATTGGCTAAACAATTTTATTGCTGAACGCGCACGTTTTCTGTTGCTTCACCGTGTGCCCGGACTCTCAATGAATTCGTTAAAATGCATTTTTCCACCGCTTCGATGATTTATGTAGCCCGCAGCTGCACGGTTACTCGTGCGAAATAGTCGGGACTTGTTTTTACGACGTTTTTCGTTTCGAAAATGTTTTGTACAGACCGTGTCGCAATTCGCGTCAAAGAATGTTCAGAACATAGGCCTTCAAAGGCAAAAGCTTGATTCAGTTGTCAACCATTTAATAATGGATGTGTACTGAATTACCGTAATCGTATCAACGAAGTTACTATTTAATTTATTTTTAAATATTGTTTATATCGAGCAGGTCAATTTTTTACCCATTGCGTCTCTCATTGGCTAAACAATTTTATTGCAGAACGAGGTCGCGCCCTTTTGTGCGCATAAATTGTGAGACATAGAGTGAATCCGTAGAAACGGGTTTATTGATTCGCAGATAAGGCCGTGATAATTTTAGACGATGCTGAATACAACCGATCATTTTAAGACTTCGATTTTGGATGCACTATTTTAGCGAACGTAATTTCGAAACTCGCTCATTTGGTACGCTTTATTTAATAAAAAAAATATTGAAAATATTGAACAGTTCAAGTTTTCACCCATTGCGTCTCTCATTGGCTAAACAATTGTATTGCAGAACGAGGTCGCGCCCTTTTGTGTACATAAATTGTGAGACATAGAGGGAATCCTTAGAGACGGATTTATTGATTCGCAGATAAGGCCGTAATAATTTTAGACGCTGCTGAATATAACCGATTATTCTGAGACTTCGATTTTGGATATACTATTTTAGCGAACGTAATTTCGAAACTCGCTCATTTGGTAGATTTTATTTAATAAAAAAATGTATTGAAAATATCGAACAGTTAAAGTTTTCACCCATTGCGTCTCTCATTGGCTGAACAATTTTATTGCAGAACGAGGTCGCGCCCTTTTGTGTACATAAATTGTGAGGCATAGTGTGAATCCTTAGAAACGGATCCTTAGAAACTCATTGGTTAAACAATTTTATTGCAGAATGAGGTCGCGCCCTTTTGTGTACATAAATTGTGAGATATAACGTGAATCCTTAGAAATGGATTTATTGATTCGCAGATAAGGCCGTAATAATTTTAGACGATGCTGAATATAATCGATCATTCTAAGACTTTGATTTTGGATACACTATTTTAGCGAACGTAATTTCGAAACTCGCTCATTTGGTAGGCTTCGCTTAAACTTCCAGTTTGGCAAACTGGCGCTACGAGGATGTCTTGACGATTTTTTTTTTTATCGAAAGGTTATATCGGGCGTTCGAGGCTCGGTGTACTCGTAACGGGCCCTTTGCTCCTGACAAATCTTAGACAAATTTGTATCAACTATCGAGGAAGTTCTCTCATAGCTGCTTTGGTTGCTTCCGCCTACTTACACGTTGGATCGTGTTGCTATATCTATCGTGTATGCTAGTCGGGTAACCCCGATGTTCGCGAAACTGTGCAACACCGAGAATCCTTATCGGTGTACCGCTGTGCCGGTTATAATCCCGGCGTCACGGCGCATCACGTGTCAAGTTGGTTATTAATGCCGGATCGCGCTACCTACTCCGCACACCGTCCGAGAGTTTACATTGATTAGGTACATACACTGATCGAGGATCGTGATCGGAAAGACTCAATTTCCCAGCGTATATCCTTGTATCGTCGAAGCTTTACATTTAATATCGCCTATGCCGTATTACAATGTCTTATACATTCAATGGTTCATATTCCCGCATGTAATTTCATATTCGTGTGGATATTTTCATAATGTTAATTTTTTTTTCTTTAATTCGGAACTTTTTGTGTGAATATTTATTATCAAGGATACCCTAAATTTCCTAGCGTCTATCATTGTATCGTCGAAGCTTTACATTTAATATCGCCTACGCCGCATTACAATGTCTTGTACTTTCAATGGTTCATATTCCCGCATGTAATTTCATATTCGTCTGGATATTTTCATATTGTTAATTTTTTTTTCTTTAATTCGAAATCTTCTGTGTCAATATTTATTATCAAGGATAGACTAAATTTCCTAGTGTCTATCATTGTATCGTCGAAGCTTTGCATTTAATATCGCCTATGCTGTATTACGATGTCTTGTATATTCAATGGTTCATATTCCCACATATAATTTCATATTCGTGTCGATATTTTCATATTGTTAATTTTTTTTCTTTAATTCAGAATCTTATCTGTCAATGTTTATTATCAAGGATAGCTTAAATTTCCTAGCTTGTATCGTCGAAGCTTTACATTTAATATCGCCTATGCCGTATTACAATGTCTTGTATATTCAATGGTTCATATTCCCGCATGTAATTTCATATTCGTGTGGATATTTTCATATTGTTAATTTTTTTTTCTTCAATTCGGAATTTTCTGTGTGAATATTTATTATCAAGGATAGCCTAAATTTCCTAGCGTCTATCCTTGTATCGTCGACGCTTTGCATTTAATATTGCCTATGCCATATTACAATTTCTTGTATATTTAATGGTTCATATTCCCACATGTAATTTCATATTCGTGTGGATATTTTCATATTGTGAAATTTTCTTTATTTCAGAATCTTCTGTGTCAATATTTATTATCAAAGACAGCCTGAATTCCCTAGCGTCTATCCTTGTATCATCGAAGCTTTACATTTAACATCGCCTATACCGTATTACGATATCGTGTATATTTAATGGTTCATATTTCCGCATCAAATTTAATATTAATATGGGTATGTTCATATTGTTACATTTTCAAAAATTCAGAATCTTGTGTGTTAATATTTATTATCAAAATCATTTACATTTGGCTCGCGGTCAGTTGCAACTTTCGGAAACAATGTGGTATCAAGAGACGCGGTAGCGTCTTGACGCCAAGTACTTAAAAGAAATTTTTTAAGTGTGCGAAGGACGCTACCAAGTAGTTATACTCCAAAATGCCGGAAGTATTTGTTTGCACTACGTTACCTCACAAATAAATCATCAGATCGAAATGATATTAAAATTTTACTATAGAATGTCTATTCAAGCTTTCCAGTTTGCTTAATTCCGAACACATTCGTTCGGTGGATTCTTGTGTACGATGATCGCGATCAGGAATCGATCCAAAATTTTTCGATTGTGCGTGAACCTGAATACGGGTGTGAGGTGATCAAGTACATCGGCAACGAAGCATCGGATCGAATTTTTAAGGACACTTTTATGATATAATTCGGACCCAAGCTTTCCAATGGGCCTAATTACGATCATAATCGTCCAGCGGTTCCCAAGATATGATGAAGTGAACCTGAAATACGGGTGTGAGGTGATACGTGCTATACGCAAAAATTCTTCGGATTCTTCGGAAATCTTCACGATGGACCTGGGGAGTATTTTTATATCAAATATAAACTGATTGACACTAAGTTTGGTCAATATTGTTATTGCAGCAATGGAAAAATTGTTCGGTAAAAAAATGCTTTCCTCCTCGAGATTAAGACTAAGAAGAAAATCGCATTTGCAGGAAAAAATAGGTGAAATCAACCACAAAATACTTTTTTTCAAAAAAGTAAAAATGGTACGCCAAGTACTTAAAACGTTCAGAAAATATGTTTTTGGAAAAACCTCTTAAAAATTAAAAAATCTACCAAAACAGATGTTTATCCGAACAATAAAAAAAACATATATGTGTATCAAAATGTAAAAAAAAAAAAATCGAAAAAAATCAAATCAAACCAGCCAAGTGGTATTACAAAAATCTAAAAAAAAAAAAAAATACAAGATGTAAAAAATCTTGAACAAAAAAAACTTGGCGTGCCAGTTTTTTTTTATATAATTTTTGAATGAACTACGTACGACAGTGATTGGAAAAAAAACTGGCACGCCAAGTTTTTTTTGTTCAAGATTTTTTACATCTTGTATTTTTTTTTTTTTTAGATTTTTGTAATACCACTTGGCTGGTTTGATTTGATTTTTTCGATTTTTTTTTTTTATATTATCACGATACACATTTGATGCCATACCAACAAAAAAAATCATTCAAAAATGGCCTGCGAAGAAAATTCTCGACGCAATTATAAACGAAAGAAACACCGTCACCAGAAGATAATGACCGCCGATATTTTTGAAATCGACAATCGACATTGCAATACAAAAAAAGTCTCCGAAACTGTAATTACAGATGAAAAAGAACGCTTCGTTTTTTTTCTCCAGATTACAACGTCCTCTCTCGATTTTTCTCACGTTGTCATATTCTCCTTTTTTTCTTTTTTTTTGTACTTCAACTCTTCCCATTTGAGTATACATGTAGGTACGTTGGGAGAAACGGCCGCGTCAGAGAAAAAGCCCCTATCTGTTGGTGCGGTTCGCGTTTCTCGCTATTTTAGTTTTTCGCCATTGTTCGGTAAATGGTATTTCTGAACGTTATAGAATAGCGTCAGCTGGGAACAGCACAAACACGATCGTAGACTTGTTCCGTTCTTCGCAGCGATTACGCGCGTGAAGCCACCATTTACCCCGTTCCACCGGCCCTCGCCTCCGCGGCCCGGTTTCGTATAAGTAGTCGGTATGAAATTAAGTTCGCCCGGGAAAACGTTGTGGGACGAGGCGGAGCGGGGAAACCAAGGGAAACCGAGGAAAAGCATCACCCATCCATTCAGCAATTATAGAAATCGGGCTTCGAGCGCAGATGCTCCATTTTATACTGGAAGCTTTCACTCTCCAACCCCCCCCCCCCCCCCCCACTCCGCCACTCACTTCTTCTGTTCACCAACCGTTTTTAGCAGTCTTGCTTCATTTTTCCCATTTCCCGTCGACTTTTGTCTTTCCCGTGTTTTTTAAAGATGCCCCCCTGCCCCGCCATCGCGAATACTCAACGATCGATACAACACAATGCACTTATCTTCCATTAAAATATTCGTGAAATTCATAGCGCCAACCATTTCGGCTTTCAGCCCGCGACCGTTTTGATTCCGAATGCGCGGACGCAAATTCAGTGTAAAAGGGCTTTTGGCAGCGACAAAAAAAACATCCATGATACTCCGCTGCTCATACTTTTTTCGTTACATTTTTTTTAAAGTTAAAAACAAACCTTGTCGTATAGATGGGAAATTCAGCAGCTTGACATACGAGGAGCCTTAATATTCAAAGTGCTTAAAAGCATTTTCACAGTTGCAGATAGAAACGGGCCAAAGAATTTTCAAAAATTTAAAGAAAAAAAAAATTCCCCGGAGATACAAACCAATTGGGTACGCGTGCGCGGACGCAAACCGGGTGTCAAAAAGCTTTTGGCCTCGATAAAAAAAACATCCGTGATGCGTCGCTGGTCATTCGTTTTTCCTTACATTTTTTTTCAGTTACACCCGGAAAGAAAATTTATTTGACGGCCACTGTTTATTAAGATTAAGTAAAATATTTATTTGATTTAAATAAATATTTATTTGATTTAAATAAATATTTATTTCATTTAGGTAACTATTTTCTTAATTTAAATAAATATTTTACTTAACCTTAATAAACGGTGGCCGTCAAATAAATTTTTTTTCTTTGTGTAGAAACAAAGCTGGACGAATAAATGGAAACTTCGACTGCTTGAAGTACGAGGAGCCTTAATATACCAAGTGCTTAAAAGCATTGTCATAGGTCCGGGTAAAAAAAAATCGAGGTAACAGATTTTTAAAAATTTGACGATAAAAAAACATTACACCTAGAGACATAAACCAGCCGTGGACGAGTGCGAATTTCGTAATGTTCTATCGAGCCGTTGAAAAGTTGGCTGTACTGCAACGAGATAGCGGAGATATAATACTTCAAGGGGGGGGGGGGGGGGGGGCGGAGCAATAAGTACAAATCGACTGTTAAATAAAAACACGTCATATCGCCCATACGAAAAACACGCGAGTTATGCTTTTATGCCCTTTGTTTGTATCAAGCAGTCGAAGTAGCGTCCGTTTAAGCCTCTGTTCGCTCGCTCCCATTGGCTGTTATCCCCGTTTCGATACATATCGATTATCCATATCGAAATCCCCGGTTAATCTACGAGCGCGGGAGTTCGAACGCATTTGGGTACGTCAAAGGGCTTATTGGTGAAAAAAATAACGGACAAAAAAACGGATTCGAGAAAGAAAAAAAAACACGCTACAGACGCGTCCCGTTGACAATCCGGCGCTAATAAAAGAACGTGTCGACGTTACTGATCTGGGAGTTGCACGCGATGTAACAGATGATAAAGGGGCCAGAGGTTGTCGTGTTGCGGGTGGCTAGAATTGAGACGATGTTCCCGGCATACTAGATGCGCGGTATGCTGGAAGAGAGGAGGCAATCTTTGTCGCGCGATGCAAATGACGTACGCATACGAAATCCGAATGAGCCAGGCAACGCGGCGACGTAGTTTGATTAATTACCCAAGCGCGAGAGAGGCATACGCGCGAATGGGAACGTGAATGCGCGGGGTTCGAGGAGAAAAGGGGGGGGGGGGGTAGGATGAGAGGGAGGGTGTTTCACGTTAATCTTGCTACACAGGAGAGTCCACGGGGGAAAGTGTACCTCCGGCGAAATATATGGATGTTTTCCCGATTGTTTCACCAATCACTCGCTGACGAAGATGAACGATCGTGAGCACCACTCCCTTTCGCCTATACACCTACTATTATCCTTTGCCTATACCTATATCCATACCTACTGTACCAGATACAGTAAAACCCCACGGTACATAACACCCGGGTTCTGTACTTATGTGCTTGACGTTTCGAATACCGTGAGAGAGAGCCGGTCTCCCAAGTTTTTAGCGAATTGAATGGAAACCATGAAGAATGGAAGAGTGACGATGAGGAAGAGCCTGAAAGCGTCTTGGTGGAGGAAAGAGTGACGAGCGAGACCAGACGAGAAGTCGCAGCGAGAGAAGGAGAAACAAAGTTAGCCCAGCCACCTGGAAGACGGAAGAGGCTGCCGGATCCCACACCGGCCCACCCTCTCGCCTCTCCTGTAACTACTTATGCCCCTCCGTCTCTCGACGCTTTTCTCGTCTTCGTCTTCTTCTTCTTCTTCTTCTTCTGCTTCTTCTTCTTTTACCTTCTTCTTCATCTTTTATCTCGTAGCATTCCCACCTATCGAGAGGCCAATGACATACGTATATTTCAGAAATGTCTTTCTCCCGGTAACATGTCATCCTGGCCGACGTCATATTTTACGCCATCTTTAAGACTGTGGAAACGGATCGGTTTGATGCCTTCTACTTTGAGGACCGTAAATCTCGATGTGTGTTCACTTTGAAACTGGCTTTTCATACGTTTTCGAGGTAAGGTCGTAGGATTGATGTTTTAAAATTTAACGCGCCAATCAACACGGCGTTTGAGATTAGGGGTATCAGGGATTTAGTTCCGACGGGGATTGAAGTGACTTCGTCTTTGATATTATCGAGTTCTGTCTGCCTTAACTTTACTTCCAATAGAGGACTAGCATTAACACTCGCGCATTTAACACGAGTGGTGCAGTCTGAGTGTATTCTGCACGTCGATAATTCAACCTCATCCGGACCATTTGAAATACCGCTCGGGTCGATGATTTCCACGTGACATTCGAGTCACATAAAAGGGGACTGTAGATGTGGATGTATGGTCAGTTCGATACTGGCCTTTCATACGTTTTTGAGGTAACGACGTATGATTGACAGTTTTAAATTTAAGGTGCGAATGAACACGGCGTTTAGATTAGACGTATCAGGGATATTGTTCGAACGCGGATAGTTTCATATTGAAGTGACTTCGACTCTGATATTCTCGAGTACGGTCCGTATTGTCTGCACTAAAAAAAACGGACTGGCATTAACACGCGCATTTAACGCGAATGGTACAGACTGAGTGTATTGTACGTGTCCATAGTTCAACCTTATCCGGACCATTCGAAATACCATTCGAGTCGATGATTTCCACGTGACATACTAGGAGGCAATTGAATCATAGTTTCATAAAAGCGGACCATAGATCTGGATGTATGCTCAGATTAAAATGGCTTTTCATACGTTTTTGAGGTCACTTCGTAGAATTGACGTTTTAAGATTTAACGTGCCAATGAACGAGGCGCTCAAAATTAGGCATATCAGGGATATTGTTCCAACGCGGATGCCTTCATATTGAGGATAAACGGACTTCGACTTTGATATTCTCAAGTTCGGTCTGTCGTGTCTCTTTACTAAAAACAAAAGAGGACTCACGAATTCAACACGAGTGATGCAATCTGAGCGTACTTTGCACTTCTATAATTCAACCTTATCCGGACCATTTGAAATACCATTCGGGTAGATGATTTCCACGTGACATTCTAGGAGGCAATTGAATCATAGTTTCATGAATGGGGATCGTAGATCTGGATGTATGCTCAGTTTAAACTGGCTTTTCATACGTTTTTGAGGTCACTTCGTAGAATTGACGTTTTAAGATTTAACGTGCCAATGAACGAGGCGCTCAAAATTAGGCATATCAGGGATATTGTTCCAACGCGGATGCCTTCATATTGAGGATAAAGGGACTTCGACTTTGATATTCTCAAGTTCGGTCTGTCGTGTCCCTTTACTAAAAAAAAGAGGATTCGCGAATTCAACACGAGTGGTGCAATCTGAGCGGATTTTGCACTTCTATAATTCAACCTTATCCGGACCATTGAATATACCGTTCGAGTCGATGATTTCCACGTGACATTCAAGTGTACAAAAGAATCGTAGTTTCATAAAAGCGCCAACGGGGAGGGGTCTTAACGACGACGATTCTGCCAGTAAAAGTAAAAGGCAAGGAGGGACAGTGCGTGGCGGAGACGCTTGAGGGTGAAGCGGCAGGGGGGAGGACGAGGCGGTGGAAAAGTTACTCGGTAGTCACGGTTGCGCGTCTGAGGTTCGATAACAACGTTTCCAAACGAGCTCGCGACAAGGACGAGGTGAACGCGGAGGCAGAAGACTCGTCGGAGGACAACGAGGGTGAGGAAAGTTTCAAACGACGCAGGATCGACGCGGCTCGAGCCCGACAAGATGTAAAGTTTCCTCGAGGGCGCAGTCTATGTACAGACTGCTAGCTGTTTCAATGTTGTAACTGCGGGATCGTATTCCGCGCCGACGAAACGGGTGAACACAAGTTCACGTTGGACTCATGAAAAAATTACTGTGGTAATCGTCAAGTAAACATTACGGATTACAAAACCCGATTAACGAACAGGAGATTAGAAAAATTTTAATCTCTGATAAGTTTGGCACATCCGCCATTAAACAGGGGATGTGCGCTGACGTCAATGTGTGCCCCCGCCCCGTAACAGGATGATGACAGCTTGATCCCAAATTGCGAAGTTGCGAAGGAGAGGAAGAAAGTTCGAAACAACCTAACGTAGACAGCCAAGCGTCGACAGCTATTGAAGTTTCGAACAGGGTAGACTATCCTGTTGCATCTACTGATAGAAAAAGCATACACGGTATCGAACAAATAGTGCATGCACAGAAAAAAAATCGCTTGCGGGCTGCCGAAGAAAAAAGTTTTTGTTTCAATTCTACTTTCTTATAATTCCACATGATATTGAAACAACGACGGCAAAACTGTCAAGGTGACATGTTATCGTTTCAAACCGGTATGAAATTGTACGAATTCAGAGTAGGATTGAAACAACTTTTTTATTTCTTTTGCAGCCCGCAAGCAAATTTTACTTGAATCAATGATATATTTTTTTCAGTGCATAGAATGCATCATATAGAGGGGAAAGCGGGGCAAAATGGGGCAACGGGGCAAAACGGGGTTTTTGGGCAAAACTAAATTTTCCAATCATTTTTGGATCGGACAAGGTGGCAAAACTAGGCAGAAAAGCCTGATGTATCCGATAGGGCGAATTCGGACATCCAAAAATTATTGCAAAATGACGTTTTGCTCAAAAACCCCGTTTTGCCCCATTGCCCCATTTTGCCCCACTCTACCCTATATTAAATATATCTGATTCTATACATCCTACAGTAGAACCTCGCTTATCCGACCTTCGATTAACCGAGCCTCCGCGTTATCCGAACCACCCAATTCATCCGAGCTGTAGTGATGGCTCGATTCAACGGAAGTGTAGACTCGAATAATACGGAAAACTTGGATGCGACGGATAAAGCAGCAATGCCCACGCGTGGAGTAGTCCGTAAAGGCAACTTTGTTGCATACGCGCTCAGACTTGTACAACGTTGCTTTATAATGCGAGCTGCAAATACAACAGTTCTGATTTTAGAC
This sequence comes from Ichneumon xanthorius, assembly GCA_917499995.1. Lineage (NCBI taxonomy): Eukaryota > Metazoa > Arthropoda > Insecta > Hymenoptera > Ichneumonidae > Ichneumon > Ichneumon xanthorius. Next base: position 3,136,463 of record OU824205.1, read on the forward strand.
ACAATGGTTTATGTTTATATGAATTTAATGTTAATTAACGAAGTTATAATTACATAAAAAAATATATATATAATAGAAGTACAAGTTCAAATTGACTATGTTATCCGTGTTATCCGAAATTTCAATTATCCGACGTACGCTGTTCCCACATTAGCTCGGATAAGTGAGGTTCTACTGTATATAGGGGAGAGCGGGGCAAAATGGGGCAACGGGGCAAAACGGAGTTTTTGGGCAAAACTAAATTTTCCAATCAATTTTGGATCGGGCAAGGTGGCAAAACTGAGCAGAAAAGCCTGATGTATCCGATAGGGCAAATTCGGGCATCCAAAAATTATTGAAAACTGACGTTTTGCCTAAAACCCCGTTTTGCCCCGTTGCCCCATTTTGTCCCGCTCTACCCTACATAATTCTTTGAATCGCTTCTATGACTCTATGGGCATATTATGCGAGCATGCGCACTCTTGTATGTAAGAATCTTGTCACAAGGAGCTTGTCGCGTGTATAAATATAAACAGACAAATAAATTATTAGCGCATCGCGAAGGTGAGAGTTTTTCAACGCCCCAGCCAAGTTTCTCCTATCCTCGTTTAATTTTGAACCAAAGACGCAATTTCGACTAATACAGTGACTCGTGTAACCGTGTAATATATACAGCTAAGCGTCGATGACTATTGAAGTTTCCAACGGGGCAGGCTATCCTGTTGCATCCACTGACAGAAAAAGTTACCCACGGTAATGAACAAACTAGTGCTTGTACAATGTATCAGATAAACGTCGAGTGCAACTGGTCATGTACATCCTACATACGTAATTTGTACAACGCGAATATGAGACTTTTTCAACCCCTCAGCATAATCTCTCCTACTCCCCTGTCATTTTGAGCCACAGACGCAATCTTGACATATACAGTGACTCGTGTCACTGTGTAAGGTAGAAAGGTAAACATCGATGCTATTGAACTTTTCAACAGAGCAGATTATCCTGTTGCATCCGCTGATAGAAAAAGCCATGGTTGGTAACTAACAAAAACTGCTTACAGAATGTACCAAATATATCTGGTCCTATACATCCTCTATACGTAATTTGTACATCGCGAATTTGAGTGTTTTTAAATCTCTCCAACCCCCAGCAAAGTCTCTGCCATTCCCGTTTAATTTTGACTCAAAGACGCATTTTCGACACATACAGAGACTCGTGTTATTGGGTAATGTACACAGCGAAGCATGGGTGGCTTTTGAGGTTTCCAACAGGGTAGACTATCCTGTTGCATCGACTGATAGAAAAAGGGTTACACGGTAACGAACAAACAGTGCTTATAGAGGGTACCGGATAAATATCAAATATATCTGATCCTGTAGATCCTATTTACGTAATTCCTACATCGCGAATGTGAGAGTTTTCCAACCCCCCAGCAAAGTATCTTCCATTCCCGTTTCATTTCAAGCCAGACACGCAATTTGGACACACACAGTCACTCGTGTTTCTTTACATACAAGGAACAAAGACCTAGAAAAGTGAAAACAAAATAGGGTATCTATGCTAAAAGAGGCAACGCTGTGTAGATACGAAGTAGAGATGTCACGCGACATTATCGTTCTACATTAATACAACGGCGTGCACACGAAGATGATTGAACATTGAGGTTTACTCACCGGAGTGATGATCAGAACACTGGTGACGCTCCGTCCAAGTAGATTTCGTTGATTCGACTCCCGATAACTCGTCGAATTGGAAATTCTTTGAAAATCGGGGAAAAAAACAACAATCCACTGGCGTAATTGAGACGAAAAAGGAACTTTCAATGAACCCAAGGACAGATCGTAAGATTGATTCTTTACCAGGAAGAGGCAATTTCAAAAACTACAACCACAAGCTTCAAATCAAATAGCCCACCAAAAGATCAGTAGGGCAGCGGTCGGATGGCAAATCCCCTCAATTATCGAAGGTCACCGAAGCAAGGACCGAGTATTGATATCGCGAATGGTAGCCCAGAAAGCCCTGACCGTGACCGATACGGTGTGCAATATTTGACGCACGTTGTCTCTCAGGATGTGCAACAATCACCAAAGCCAACCAAACGTACCGACGCTCGATCGCAAACCAAGTGCCCGATTGCTTCGAAGTTGAAAAGAGGGTGAAAAAAACTTCGACCCGAAGTCTGACCCTAGCCCGAAGTTTCTGAAATATTGTGACGAATCCTCTGGGGACACCGCGGTATCGTGCGCAATGTTCGATAGGTGAGACGAAAGAATGTTTAACGAACGTTACGATTGGGAGTGTGAAAACGCTCCGCTCTGTACCGGCGTCGCGACGACTGGCGGACGCAGACTGACTACGGCAGCGTTTGTTGCCGCGACGCTCACCTCTCTCACTCGATGGCCCGACGCATAACCGTCGTCCCCGACATTACACCAGGAGGGCGCGCGTTCGCCTTTTCTCGCGATTCTTCGGGCATTGCGTCGCTCGGCCCGCGCATATCATCCCCCTGATATCCACATGGCGTCCTCAGTCAGCACGCTAGACGCCACCCCCGCGCCTTCCCACCCATCTATTCCTCCTCAACCCCTCCGACACCGCCCCCCCCCCGCCGTTCACTCTTTGCACCCTTTTTCAGGGATGAAGGAACCGCCAAAGGGAATGCAGGATGATACAGAACTGCGCCGCTATGCCTGAGACGTCGGAAGAGGAGGAAGAGCAAAGAGAAATGGAATCGAGAGACGAAAGGGAGTTTCGCAGTGCGGAAGAGTTTGAAGTCGGGAACGTAGGGTAGGTTCAGGAAGGGTGGCAGGGAGACGACTGTACGTGGCGCAGAGCATCCGTGGACCGAGCAGCGGTGCAGGACGCGGATCAGGTGCAGTGTCGGAGGGTCGGTGTGTAGCAAAGGATGCAACAGTTGCTCATCCGACGTCTCCTAGGGTCGCGGTGGCGCGCGTCGTCACGTGCACAGTCGCACACATAGGCGCCCCATCGTCAGATATGTATTCGGGCCGACTCTAGAAGCTGGTGGAAAACAGCGGCACGACGAGGGACACCTCTGCCACTCTGTATCTGCTTCTGTTTACTGCACCGACACTCCTGCCGAGCCAAAGGGGGTGCAACCGTGACTACAACCGCTGCGCCTCGTCCGCAGCTTTATGATAATGTCCCTAAGGTATGCGCGACCATCCACCTTTTCTTACACCTCATTCCCATGGTAATCCTTCGCTCGGATGGTGTATACTTCAGTGTACCGTGCTCCATGACTGGGTTAATAATGATCGGTAATGAAGTTACGCGTGGGCGTTGTTGATTCGTAGTGGGAACGGCGCGTGCGCGGCTTTTCGATGAAGTTTTGGATGGGGTTTGTCGGAAGTTGTCCTGTGATATAACCATGATTTTATTTCGATACTCAAATGACCAAAAGAAGACTATCATTTGACGCCATTTTTTTTAAATCCATTTTTCTATGTGAAAATGACGGTCATTTCGTCTGGCGTCATTCGATCGTCCCACATGACGATCAAATTACCAAAACGCCTATCTAGCTGTGAAATGACGGTCTTTTCTTCGCTACAAATTGGTCACAAATTTGTTCACATTGCATGCATTTGGATCTATTCGAGATCGATATAAATATACACTACAAAGGAAATGTTAACAGGTGACGTTTCCGGATAGAATAAGGATAAGAAAAGGATAGGATTCCCAATCTGTTATAAAAATGCACTCACCTGAATCTATTGAATGTGAAACGAAACGTAGTTTATTTCTGTTTTTCTCACTACAAACTTTTTATTAACTCCCGACTGCCCGCTAGGGCAAATGACGGGAGTTATGCGTTTCACTGAGGCCCCCCGATTTTGCTGTTTTCGTTGAGTTCCAGTGTTTGTCGGAACGGCGCAATGTCTCTTGACAGAATTCGGCACACTAGTTCTGTGTATGTGGAAGCGTGTTCGTAGCAAAGGAATAGGAAAATAAATGTGAAATGGCAGAGATAATTAACTTCGAAAAAACGGGCCAAAACCCTATTCGGATATATCGACAGACGCCCGCCATTATCTACTATTGCCTTTGCGATTATTTGTCGTCTGCTATAAAAATGCTGCAGCTGTGTGCTATTCTACAGTGCCTTGAATTCATTCAACGTGTAGTAACCTCGAATACGTGTCGAGCTGCGTCTATGCTAATTTGTTATATATATATATATATATATATATACATATAGGGTAGAGCGGGGCAAAACGGGGTTTTTGGGCAAAACGTCATTTTCCAATAATTTTTGGATGCCCGAATTCGCCCTATCGGATATATCAGGCTTTTCTGCCCAGTTTTGCCACCTTGTCCGATCCAAAAATGATTGGAAAATTTAGTTTTGCCCAAAAACCCCGTTTTGCCCCGTTGCCCCATTTTGCCCCGCTCTCCCCTATATATATATAAGTCGTTTATTCGTGCTTTTAAAAATAATTATTAGTTTTTATTTATTTATTTTCAAATTTTCTTGTATTTGTATTCTTCATCTTTAAAGTCTTTAACGCAAACATCTCTTCTTTATGAATTATGAACCCAGATAGAAAAACGTGCCGTCAAACGGGTATCGTACCATTGGTACCGCCATCGTTCCATCTCCGTGCCGTAATTTTTCCATCTGGGAAGTTCGATATCGATAGTCCGAACTCAAAACAGCTCACAAATCATCGGCAAATGTTAATAGTCTGTCACAAATAATTCGGTCAATTTTTCATAGGTCAACTAACGGTCACGGGACCATCGAATGACCCGCTTTGTGAAGATCTCGCATCACCAGTCGGAAGTGACCCGGTCGTTCGTGGTGGGATTCGTAAAGCGCGACCGATTCGCTACGAACTATGGAGTACCCAATTCGCATATTTGGATTTCGAGATGGGAGTTGTTTGATTCGTGATTGACCTTGAGATTGAATTGACGATTGGAAATTTGAACGTAAGCTCGCTCGCCTTTTTTTTGTTCGGGCATCGGGTCAACCCGCGCTTGTTTCACGAAGGAGCCGGCGACGAACCATTTATCAAAGGCACACAAGCACGTAACACCTATGCAAGAAAAATCGACAATGTTACAGGTCCCGAGTGGAAGGGGGCTTGGCGTGCGAGTGACGCGGGAGATAGATGTACGGGGACCCTCACCTCGGCGTCCTTGCTGCGCCCTCCATAACATTCTAGGCGGCAACAACATTATGTACATTGCCGTTCTCACCGCTCTCACCCTCCTTTCCAGCGCCCGGCCTCCTGTAGGGCCCTCACTGCCGGTGCAGATGCTAACGGACTCTTGATCGTCTGCATGTGTTTACAACGTCGTTGCAGCACCGACGAGCCCGCTACATCTCCGATCGAGCTTCGGCATTTCTTACCAACTTCGTCAGTAAAAAACATAAACTTTCGAAGACGCTCTTGCGCGATTTTTTACGATAAGGGCTGGTGGATGTATCCCGACAGCGTCACACTGGCACGGTTAACAGGCACGGCGAACACAAAACGCGAAGTGCATGGATAGCTTCGGAATTTCATTTTTTTAACGGGTATTACACTGTTAATGGTTTTCAGTTATGTTTCAGGCTTTGTGCCGATGATCGGATCAGGGATGCTCTTCCATTCTGGGAAGTGTAGATGATGGGTTTTCGATGATAGTCGATATTTAATAATCGCGTTCGTGCTGAGTGTTAAGTACAAATTTTACTTTCGTATCATTTCGATATAATAACATAGAGAAGACTCAAAATCGACGTATTATATTTCGGGCTGCAAATGCTAAAACGTAAAAAAAATTACGCCAAGTAATCCAATTCAAATTCCAATCTAAAAAATGTCCTTCAAAAAAAAAAAAAAAAATACCTAGCGATCAGGGATGCTCTTCCATTCTGGGAAGTGTAGCTGATGGATTTTCGATGATAGTCAGTATTTAATAATCGCGTTCGTGCTGAGTATTAAGTACAAATTTTACTTTCGTATCATTTCGATATAATAACATAGAGAAGACTCAAAATCGAGGTATTATATTTCGGGCTGCAAATCCTAAAACGTAAAAAGAATTACACCAAGTAATTCAATTCAAATCCCGAGCGATCAGGGATGCTCTTCCATTCTGGGAAGTGTACCTGATGGGTTTTCGATGATAGTCATTATATAATAATCGCGTTCCTGCCGAGTATTAAGTACAAATTTTACTTTCGTATAATTTCGATATAGTAACATAGAGAAGACTGAAAATCAACATTTTATATTTCGGGCTACAAATGCTAAAACGCAAAAAGTCCCAATCTAAAAAATGTCCTTGAAAAAAAAATCCCTACACTTTCCATTCTGGAAAGTGTAGCTGATGAGTTTTCGATGATAGTCAATATTTAATAATCGCGTTCGTGCCGAATATTAAGTACAAATTTTACTTTCGTATGATTTCGATATAATAACATAGAGAAGACTGAAAATCGACGTATTATATTTCGGTTTACAAATGCTAAAACGTAAAAAAAATTACGCCAAGTAATTCAATTCAGTCCCAATCTAAAAAATGTCCGTGAAAAAAGAAAACAAAATCTCGAGCGAAAAAATTGCGTAATAAAAATGGTCGCCTGACGAAAGTTAGACTGATAACAATCAATTGCTGTTCCTGGAACGATGATTTCTAAATGACTTGCTCAAACTCGACCAGTCACATTCGCACTCCCAACGAGAGAAAAGAAAAAGTTATCTGTAGATGGAGATCGATCGATAACACACCGACATATCCGACAAATTAATACAAATTGATAAGTACCGTGGAAAGGAATCGCGTGCTGGGAAAAACTGCCGAGTAAAGTCTTTCTCGAGGGGAGGTAATTCTTACGTCGTAGTTCGTAGTCCCTATAGGCTGGTGCGTTATCCGCCGTGTGTGCTGACTACAATACAGCTCTCGTTGGGTTCTATCGCGAAGCCAGTTGGGCGCAAAATGCTTGATCAATAATTACTAATCGTTTGCAGCAGCTACATGCGGGGGAGTACCGAACGTGCTACGGCTTATTACGTTGTAGCTCCGTTCCCTCATTCATGTTCACATTATTGGACCCAATCCTATTATCACTCAGACATCGAATAGGGAGAAGGTACGGAATGTTATCGGGCCGTCGTTCCATCGCCAAACTATTGACAAACGTAAGCGGTGTTCCAGAAATGGCACAAAATAATAGTTGGATATTAATTTATTGGACTCCCATTCAATTTAGTAGAATTGAAATCAATTAATATGAATCGAAAAATCGATTTTCAATGCAGCCGTTAAAAAATGCATTCCGATAACTAAAAGCAGTAATTACAGCGAGACGGAATTACACGGAGAAAAAAAAATTGTTGGGACAACAAAAATTTTGTTACCATAACTGATTTACCGGGTTAACATAGGGACAACAAAATATTTTGTTGTGGCAGCAGATATTTTGCTGTGGCAACAAATATTTTGTTGTGGCAGCAGATATTTTGCTGTGGCAATAAATATTTTGTTGTAGCAACAAATATTTTGTTGTAGCAGCCAAATATTTTCGCTGCCACAACAATAAATTGTTAACAATCTATATTTTGTTAGAGAAACAGAACTATTTTTCTCCGTGTAAATTCGTGGAAACTATGAGTCACGACGATCGTATCGGTATCGAGGATATATTTATACGTTGCGATGCACGTGGCATGGCGACGATACGGATCTTAGCGAAGTCGTGCACGTCGCACCAGAACAAGCCGCTTGTCTCGGAGTTTGATGAGTTTTACACCCTTGAAATAGCTTCGGAAGCTACTTCGGGCTTTGCCGGAAGAACACGCGCAGCTACGCTCTAGCTTTGAGGTGTGTAATTTATGCAAAGATCTTTTCTACCGTAAGTAATTGCCAGTTGTTCCTCAGGGTTTACATAGTCGAGCCATTGAGGCCGTTATGACTTAGAGGCTTTCCATGGAGTAGGCTGTCCCGGACAGATATTTAAAATATAATTTTTTAAAACCATATAGAAAATACGGCCTAGCGAAATAACAGTTAACGTAAAAGAATCAGACACGAAACCTTCATCTTTTGTTTGACCGAAGTCTCTCGCCCATTAAAGTGATGTCGTATAACTCGGTTGGTAACAAAAACGGTACTCAATGTCGCTTTGAGACCGCAGACGGCCGAGAAAAAGGAAAATTGTCTTTCCCTGCATCTGCCAATTCCGCACGGAAAGACAATTTTGTTTTTCCGTAGTGGCCGTTTTTTCCCCGGAAAAAAATTCCCTATTTTTCTTCCTATGTTTTCCTATTTTTTTTGTTCAAAATGTTCCCAAGTTTTTTTTTTAGGCTCCCTTCTATGTACTTCTTATTTATTTATAAAGGTTCGGCGGCAATTTACTTTTTCCCTGACCAAGATTTTTTTCCCTGACTTTTTCCAATTTTCCCAGTTTTGAGAACTGCGGTCTCAAAACGGAATTCAGTAAATTTTTTGTTACCGGCTGCGTTTTTTCACATCACCTTAAGAGCATACGCAACAAAACCTACATATTCCCTTTAATATTCGACACCCTGCGCCACACAGTGTATATGCTCTGTTCCTTGGAAATTTGCCAGAGTGACCTATTCCCATCTCGAGTGATATCGACGTAGTCGACCGAGGCAATCACCGATCCCCGTGCACCCAAAACTGAAAAGTCTCACGAGTGCCGTTTCAACACCCGAGGTAAGCCAAAGCAAAGACCGAAAGTGCATCATAACATTCATACATCCATACGTTCGGAAAATAATCGAAACCGACTGGTGCATTGGTGCATTTAACAATTTATATGTCACACCGCCCGAAACCGTACCGAATCGGTACTAACGGACTCGGAATGGGGGCCACGCGTTGCTACGCACCCAGAAAAAAAAATTATTTGACGGCCACCGTTTATTAAGATTAAGTAAAAAAAATTTTAAATTTTTTTTTGATTTATGTCTTCCACCTGTACGGGGTTCTTCCCCTTTTACACACCCTACCTTCCCCCCGGATTACGTCCGCAACCGACTTACCCCCTTACTGTGGCGCATTCGCACAAGGGCCCAGGAAAACTGCGGAAAACCTGGCCATACACAGACGGCTCTTTCCCCAGAGATTGGCGTCCCTGCAGGGTAATGACCAATCTCCGAGAAAATTGCCTCCCGCTCCACGATTCGATGCGCAAGCCAGCGCACGGCTAAGCGGTCACCCATCCAAGTACTGACCGCGAGCGGTACTGCTTGACTTTGGGGACCGCCAGAGCCACACACCAATCGTGCACCTATCGCTGTCGGTAAGTAAAATATTTATTTAAATTAAGTAAATAGTTACTTAAATGAAATAAATATTTATTTAAATCAAATATATATTCTACTTAATCTTAATAAACGGTGGCCGTCAAATAAATTTTTTTCTGGGTGCGATGGCGCCTAAGAGTAGGGACAGCGGTGAGCCTTACAAAGCGTTTAAAGAGTTCCTTCAACGGTCAACGAGTACGATACGAAGGAACACGGGGGGAAAGTATGAAGATAAAAAAGTTGAAATTGAAAAGACGGAAAAGGTCATTGATCGTCGTTATCGAGAGCGCGGGTCCCTTTGGCCTCGCGTAGTTATTATAAGTTATAGAACCGAGGGCGGAAGTTGGTCAGATTTCGGTATCGCAATTATATCGAAGCTGCTGGCGGCGTCGGTGGCGGGCTCGCGTTAGCTGGCCCACCGAGCGGAGATTGAGTTGAGGCTCATAACTCTCGGTGCTCGTAACGTTCAACTGCAGACTGCTCGAGCCTGCATTTCATAGGCCGCCAGATGTTACGTACCAACATATCAGCAGGTACCACTTCACGTGGCACGTCCCTGTATTCATTACTAAATTACACCAGCACCACTGCACTTTACCTTCACCCGACTCATTCGCTCCACCGAATACTCTGCTGCGAATCGCCAATAACGTGCGCAAAACTGCTATCGTTCATGCCCTTCTCATCCTCTCCTTTGCCGGCTACCGTCCTGGCTGAACACGCGCCCAACAACAACGACGGAGTACCGAGGTTCGTTAGTTTGTTAGCGGCAACGAACTCTCCGCCTGTTCTTACCTGTGTGATGTTCTACTACACGACCCACGAGCACGTCCAACTTCCCTCGTAACACTACTCCCATCCGCACTCTACCTATACAAAAATAAGAGGTTGTTACCCGGAGGCAAGTGTATAACAGAATATAGCCGTAATATTCGCCTATCTGCTTAAAACGTTTAAAAGGGCGAACATCCTTTGCATTTATACGACTAACTTTTTCGAGACACTCCCCACGGCACACACACGCCATTCTGGACACGCGATTTATGACACAAGTTTCGTACAGTTTTTAGGGCCCGCTTTGTATGCGTTGTCTGAGGTATTTTAAGATATTTTTACATGTTTTTATGCATATGTACGAACACCGAGTTTCGGCCGTTGGAATACCGTCTCAAAGTTTAATGACAACTATCGTTCCAGTACACTTTTTCACGAAAAATATTTTGGCCCGGAAATTATTTTTGTAATTTATTTATTTACGGGACGAGCCCTTTTCCATTTTACATATTTATTTTAAAAAATATTTTTTGTATATGATTTTTGTGCTGTGCGGCAGCGGGGAGTCACCCGTCCCCTCAAAAGATGCCGTACTGTTGTGTATAAATGAGAGCGTTGGGGCTACTGATTAGAAATATTCGTAAAGATAGTAACAAAAAAGTGAGCAAGACTCAAACTAGGATGTGACGATGGTCGGTCAATTTGGACGAGGCAAAACGTTCGAAGTTTACTGGAGTTTCCACTGGTTCCACCGGGTGCGCGTAGCAACATTTCCTAGCATGTCTTGCATCAATGGCTTTCCGATAACCGACATCGCAATAACGAAATTGACTCTGTGAGTTTTCAGTAAAACATGACATCTGAGCTACTCCCAACGTCGGTAAATCGCACGAACGGATTTTAGACTCTGGAACTGTTAGAATCGTAAGCAAGTAAAACTGGTAATATCTTGGTAATATTACTGGCATTTCCACTGGCTGCACCGGATGCACGAATCCAAATTCCCTAGCATGTCTCGCATCAATTGTTTCCCGATAACCGAAATTGTAATAACGAAATCGTTATTTATTTATTTATTTATTTATTTATTTATTTATTTATTTATTTATTTATTTATTTATTTATTTATTTATTTATTTATTTAGTTTACGGGATAAACCTTTTTACTACATAAGGTAAAGGACCCAGTTTGTGACAGGGGTACCTCTAGCATAGTCGGCTCCCCCCACCATTTGATATGCAGCCAATGGGTAGCGCACGTTCGCGGGGTCACAAACTGCGACTCTTGATCCTCCTTGTTTATCCCTATGATTTCCCACGCTTAAAGTGAGAAGGCTGCGTAGAAGTGTCATAAACTGGGCCTTTTACCTTACAACAATAAACATATAATAGTAATAACGACTCTGTGAGTTTCAATAAAAAAAGACATCTAAGCTACTCCAAAGACGGTAAATCACACGAACGGATTTTAGGCTCCGAAAATGTTAGAATCGTAAGCAAGTAAAACTGGTAAGGTAAAAGTACCAGTGGCCGCACACCTAAGAGCGAAGTCCCAGTCCCCGTACATGCATGAAAAGTCGTATTTGTGTCTCTCTTGCACGCATGCTTTGCGCGGCCACTGGGACGTGTTCGGTCACCGGGTCGTTTACCTTAATATCCTTGTAATATTACTGGAATTTCCGCAAGCCGCACTGGGTGCGCGCGTCAACATTTTCGTAGCATGTCTCGCATCGATTGCTTCTCGATAACCGATATTGTAATAACGTAATTAACTCCGTGAGTTTCAGTAATAAAAATGACAAAATCTAAGCACTGTCGAAACGAGGTGAATCGCACGAATAGATCTTGGGCTCAGGAAATGTTGGGATCGTCGTATTCAAGTAAAAGTGGTAATATCTCAGAATTGAATGTTCCCAATTCGAATGGAGTGAGGTAAGAGTTTCTCGACTGCTCGAACATCAATATCGGACAAGATCAGAACCTAAGGCAATTGCGCACTGATACAACAAAGGGCATCGTCTAACGCGTTTATACCGAGCCCAGAGCGAAACTCCGTTGGATATCCCATCTCCTGAGACTATATCGCCAAGGCGCCTACTACTCCTATGGAGCACAACTCACTACACTACATCCCGCAACCCTCACCTCGCTCTCTTCCGTGCGATTCCACTCCCTATCCCCCCCCCCCCCCCCCCCCCGTACCACCACCCCCACTGCTCCCTAATCTACTTTAACAGCAAATATAGTGTGTTCGCCCTCCCAGACGACGGTTCTCTATTCTCTCCCGCCTATCTAATGGAATCTGATTTCTGCACTACGATGATACACTCTTTGGCCTTAAACGACCTCGGTGCAATTGTTGTGCCGCGCCTTTTGTCGTGTCGCAATAAATAATAGCTCCGTACAAACGCATTTTAACACATTTGTAACTCCGCTTGCATGCCGCTACCCGCAGAGAGATGTTATCACTACGAATAATCCTGCTAACACAGGGGAACGGTTCCGTGCTTGAAAAAATAAAAATAATTTCCTATGGGAAATTCAAACTATCAAATCGAATCGTATTTTTCGATTCGCAAATATTCGGATACGTTGCGTTGTTTGGCCGTAGTCGGCGAAAAAATATTTGTTCGCGGGTCGAATTTAAGGTGAAGTGAAACACGTTCTCTGTCGCTCTGTCTCGCTACACCGTAAGACCAACGACGCTGTCTCTCTCACACTCCTGGCTCCGTCACGTGACTTTCACTTCACCTTAAGGTGAAATGAAAGTCACGTGACGGGGCCGTGAGTGGGAAAGTGATAGTTGCAATTTTCAAATTAACTTTATTCAATGGTGCTAATTTTTTTGAGAAAAAGATGAATTCGGGCCGGATGCGAAATTACCGTATGCATCCGGGTCGAATTTACTTTTTCCTCAAAACAATTAGCACTCTTGAGAAAAGTTCATTACAGTTTTCATTACCGACGGCGATATTTCACTTCCCCTTAAGACCATATGAAACTCGTCCCTCCCGTCCGCCGCGAGCTCAGTCGGTATTAAAAACTGTAATCAACTTTTCTCGCGGGTTCTCGCATGTATGATCAAAAGAAAAGTCCCATGAATGGCGGATATCATCTCGGTTTTTTATGAGAGTTTTCTTTGGGCCGTACATGCCAGAATCCGTAGGAAAAGTTGATTACAGTTTTTATTACCGACCGTGGTATTAAAGATCCATTTCAGGTGAAGTGCAACTCCTCGGTCGGTAACAAAAACTGCAATCCAAAATTCTCTAAGACGGTTCATTTTTAGGGAAAATTACGAGAACGGTAAACTATGCGCAGTAATTCTGCAGTTCACTATTCTCATCATTTTCCCAAGAAATAAACGGCTTGGGAGATTTTTGGATTGAAAAATTGCAGCTATCTGTCTCGCAGTCATAGCGGTTACACTTCACCTTAAGAGCATGTGAAACACTATGGAGAGCGAGAGAAATAGCATTAGTGGAGCTCACGGCGGAGCGAGAGAGATACATTCGAAACGGGGTTTCACATCGTCTTAAGAGCAGGTGAAAGTCACGTGACTACGCCACGAGAGCGAGAGAGTTACCCTTCTAGACTCGCGGTGGAGTGAGAGAGACACCTTCAAAGCGTGTTTCACATGGCGTTAAGGGAAAGTGAAACAGCTGTGCGTGCAAGAGAAATAGTTGCAATTTAAAAATTAACTTTATTCAAGGGTGCTAATTTTTTTGAGAAAAAAATGAATTCGGGACGGATGCGAAATTACCGTGCACATCCGGTTCGAATTTTTTTTTATTTCACTCGGTGCGTAAAATGCGGTTTTACGCACGCTTCGCGTGCGTACAACCTCATTTTCACACCTTGTGAAATAAAATTTCGTACGATACTCGTGCATAAAACGTTTTCTGAACTCGTGTGATTGCAACACTTGCCTTCGGCTCGTGCTGCAAACTCACACTCGTCAGAAAAAGTTTTATCGCACTAGTATCGTAATGTACTATTTTCCTCAAAAAAATGAGTACCCTTGAAAAAGTTTTTCAAGGGTGTTTTCATTACCGACCGCGATATTTCACTTCCCCTTAAGCCTTTGCCATATCGCTAACCAAGAATTCTTTGGTCGAAAACATTTCCGACAAAAAAAAAAAAGAAAACAAAAATCATGGAACCTGAGTGAAACGCATAATCCGTCTTTTGCCCTAGTTGCCAGTCGGGCGTTAAATAATGGCTAAGTAATCTTTGTCGAATGTTCTTTCTAAAACTCTTCAAAATTTTCGCATTCATTCCCGAAAAAGTGAAATTATAATGCAAAAACACGAAAATATTTCGTAACGCAAATTGTCGTATGTCCGACTCACTTACCCTTTGAGGGACGGGGAATTTTCTCTTGATAAGTCGACTCGCTGGCCTTGTCGCAGCCAGTAAGCTTCGTGGACGACTAGCTTGCCGAACGTCGGTATCGACCGTTCACAATTCTTCTCAACCAACAGTAACGTTTGAGCTACGAACATTAGCTCTGTTCGATCGCATCGTTACACATTTTTCGACGCTAATTGAACGCTTATTCAACTCATCGGTGGATGATTGAATATATTAGATGCTTGAAAAATAATGATCGCCTTCCACAAACGAACATGGCCGCAGATGGACCACGAACGATGCTCGGACTCGCCAAGTGCTGCCGCTTGGCTCAGCGGCCATCGATAATTCGCCTCTTAAAAATAAACATCTTAATTAACCTGCACTAAATCCTCGTTCGAGCCTCGCTTCCCTCCAGCACCGACACGTCTGTCGGAGCCCATCAATTCTTCCTTCTCAATAAGAAATGGATTTGGTGGAACGCGAAGGAGGGACAAAATTAGAAGTCGAAATAAAGGTTAGGGACAAACAGGAAGCAGGTCGACGCATCTCGCGAGGGGCTGCAGGCGAGAGCGCGACGCCCAAGCTGCAGCGTCCTGCCGGCGTTCGCACGGAATGAACGAAGGGGGAAACAAAAACTGTCGAGCGTCGAGCGAGTGCAGCGTGTTAGGGTAAAGCGAACAGGCAAAAGTCCTCGAACACCGGAACAGCCGCAAGCACAAGGGATTAGATCGAGAAGAAAAGTAACTGGACGCAAAGGATATGAGACGCGAGGATGCGCGAGGGAGTTCATCCACGAGAGTGAACGGTCGTAGTCGAGGAGGAACGAAGTACGACGAATAAGGTGCGCGGCTGCGGGGGGGGGTTCGCGGTCGCGGCTCGGCCAATAGTGTGAGTTAACGCCGCAGCGGGGAGGGGGGGAACCCAAGTTTGTGCGAGGCCGAGGAGCGGCGAGTACGCGACGACAGCAGCCGAAATGGAGGAGAATCAAACATCGGAAAGTGTCGCTGTGTTACCGGACATGTCCGAAGGGTTGACGAGCGAGACCGAGGAGGCGGATGGTATGACGACGAACGAACACGAACACGAGCACAAGCACGAGGTGACCGGGAGCGTCGCATCGGTTACCGGAGTCACTGCCGGCGTTCAGGGAGTCGGTGTACCAGTTTCACTACCCGTTGGCTCCATCATCGGAGTCGCCAACTCCACCAATGGCACCACCTTCAACGTCATCACGTCGGATCAATTGCAGGTCTCGGCATTTTTTCTCTTTGTCACTTCTACTTGTTCCCTCCCGCCCTCCTCACCGACCCTCCCCGCACGACTCTTTCCGATGCTCCGTTTTGTTTTTTTTTTTAATTATTTATTTGATTCATTTTTTTATTCATCAATGGGAGAAAAACTTTTTAAAAATAAATATTTTATAGCCTATGTGATTAAACATAATATAATGCGTAAAGTATAAAGTTTTGAGTATTCAGTAACTTTTTCACAGTAGTGTTTATTCACTTATTTGGTTTATAGGGTATTATTATTATTCACAGAATGTTAGTTTTCACTTTATAAACCTGCTTCTATATAAATGCTCTTCAAGCTAAAATGTACAAATCGGTGTGATTTTAAATGTATTTATTGACTCTGCTTCGATTGCATGCACCAGTAACGCATTCCACACATCGTCCACAATACTCCATAGAGAGTGTTTCCAGAGATTTTTGCTGAAGGGCCTTTTCGCCAGTTTGAGTCAATGACGACAAAGATTTGGATTGCTCGGCTGGTCGAATATTGTGTTTCCATTGATTGCATAGTCCATCCGATAGCTTGTAAGTTTCCATGAGGTCACCTCTTTTCGACCTGTTCTCTAGGGTTTATAGGTGCAATCTTTTATATAATATGCTTAAAAAAAGAATATAAATCTAATATCACATAGACATACAAGGGTCGAGTCTGTTTTTAAACCTGTTCAATGTTTCAGTGTCAATAACCATTGAATGGTAACGCATTCCATCCGTCGACTACCCTGTTATTAAACAAGGCCTGTTCCTACAGATTCTTCATAAACTGACTCTTTGCTAGTTTAACCCTGGGTCCTCACCATTGTGGATTTGTCAACATTCAAAAGATATCGAGCCCATCAATTGCGTAGTGCTAATTTAATGGTTTATATGTTTCAATGAAACTGCTCCCTCATCTGTCCTCGAGAGTAGGGAGTTAAGCCTTTTCAGTCACCCTTCATACAGGCTGTTCATAGAGATTCTAATTTAATTTTTGTTGAGAAATCAGATTTTGGCAACTTTTTTTTTGTAAATATAGTTGTAATATATGATTGTAAATATATTTACAGTAAAAAAACAAGATAAAAGAAATTGTATTTATTGATAAATTTCTTTGATTACAGCTCTCTGGATCGGGTCAGTTTAAGCAGATGCTGTGCGTCGACAATGGTTTCATATGCGAGCCTCGTCATGACAAAGATGCCGATCCTCTTCGCTGGAACGGCGAGCTCAAAGCTACGCACATCGTTATACAAAACACGACGGACGACGTCGAGACCGAGCAGATACACGTGTCGGGGGGAAATCAGCAGATTTGCAGTTGGGCGGAGTCGGCGAATTTGGCGGTACTGCCAGTTCGATGCAAAAACACAAACGCCGAGCTGCACAAGAGTAGATTCGGCTCGGGAGGCAGAGGAAGATGCATCAAGCTCGGACAAGACTGGTATACGCCGAGCGAATTCGAAGCGCTGTGCGGCAGAGCGTCCAGCAAGGATTGGAAGAGAAGCATAAGATTCGGAGGGAGAAGCCTGCAGACCCTGATTGAGGAGTTCATACTTAAGCCACACGCGACTTCGTGTACCTGTGCCGCCTGCTGCGATGATGAGAGCGCAGTGAGATTATTCTTTTTTTAACTCACTTATATTTATTACATTTTTTTTTGTTTCTGCCTATCAGTCTTCTTACTTCAGGCATGCTTGTTGAAGCTTCCGTTAAGGTAGCACTTACGAACAGTTCAACCTCACGTGAGTTAAGAGAGAATTAAGAGAGAATTGCGAACACTTCTCCATGGGACAAAAATCTGTAAAAAATCAAGTATACAGAAGGTACCGAAAATATTGATTTTGCATCAATAAAAATTGTTCAACAAATCCCCCGGCAACCTAACTTCCTGTTCATACGAAAACGATTTGTTTAACTTTTTGAATATGTATGAATTTTTTCAGAATTTTTTGTCATTTTTGAAAATTGCGTTTTTTAGTGACTAAAAAACACAATTTCAAAAAATTACACAAAATTCTGAAAAAAATTCATATGTATTCACAAAAATTACCAAATCGTTATCATAAAAAAAAATTAGGATGCCGGGTGATTTGTTCAGCAGTTTTTTTCATTAATATGTTAATAACGTTTTCAAATTATTATTATGCAAAATCAATGTTTTCAGCACCTTGCGTATGATTTTTTTCAGATTTTTATCCCATCGAGAAGTGTTCGCAATTCCTTTCTCAATTCTGTCTGAACTCACGTGGCGATTATCCGCAAGTACAACCTTAAGAGGAAGTGAAAGTCACGTGACGGGCCATGAGTGTGAGACAGATAGATGCAATTTTCAAATTAACTCTATTGAATGGTGGTAATTTTGAGATAATTTTGAGAAAAAGATGAATTCGGGCCGGATGCGAAATTACCGTGTGCATCCGTCTCCAATTTGCTTTTTCCTCAACAAAATTAGCACCCTCGAGAAAAATTCATTACAGTTTTCATTACCGACCGCGATATTTCACTTCCCCTTAAGAGCATCGCGTTCTTTTATCAATATCTTCAGTGTAAGAGAAAAAACATCGTTTCTCCTTTTCTTAGTGATGGGCCCTGCTCCATTAATTCTCGTCTATTAAATCAAAGTCGTTTCATGTATATTTTACATTGCATATTTTAAGTATACTCTCGAAATTCAAAGAAATAATTTGAGAAGTCTTATATGAAAAAAAAAATTGCTTACGCGTACCGAAAATATATTTCGGTACTCGTAAGCTATTTTATTTATTTTTACCATTTTTTTTTGAAAGCTTGAACTAAGATCGCGTTTGTAATTTACAGACTGGACCAGTTCGCCTGTTCACTCCGTACAAGCGACGAAGAAGAACCCGCGAGCCATCGGAAGGTGAGACCCCGTCGCGCAAACACAAGAGCGACAATTCCCGAGACGGTAGCAACAACGAGGAGAGCGACGCGGACGTCGGAGCAGTTGAGAAAGAAGTCTGGCCGCAGTACGTGTCGGCCGACGGAATAGTGGTTCAGCAAGCTCCCGATCAGGACACCGTCATACAGAGCGTTCATCACGCGGAGAATGGCCAGTCTGTCGACGACATGTTCAAGAAACTCGACGAAGTGTCGAGCAAGATGTTGAAACTCGCTTACGAGTTCAGAAAAACGTTGGAGGAGACCAAAGAAGCGAGTAGACAGCAGCGACGAGAACAAGCGCTCGTCGCGCAACTCGGAACGAGGGGAGAAGTTATAGAGACTGTTGGACTGCAACCATCCTCGGGAACTCACAATAAAAAGGTATCATTACATTTAATTAATTTTTTTTTCGTGATATTTCGTGATTTTTTATGATTTTCCAAATTTTGATAGTACGCAATTAGCCGGAAGTTCGTTCATTGATTTAATCCCGTTTTGTCTAATGTTTCAGTGTGCGAACTGCAATCGCGAGGCGTTTGCCGAGTGTTCGTTGTGCAGACGTACGCCTTACTGCTCGACGTTCTGCCAGCGAAAAGACTGGGCGGGCCATCAAGTGGAGTGCGTTCGCGGGGCGGCGGAAACGGTGATGCTCATCGTCGAGAGCAGCGGTGATGCGAACACCCTGCCTACGACAACCGGGGACCAATAGCTAGCTTATCTCACTCCGATTAATCAGAAGAGTGAGTGAGTTCGAGCGAGCCGTACGAATGATTGCTGCGATCAAACATTTTTTTGTTTTAAGATGAAAAAAAAAGTGAGATCGAAATGAAGACATTCACGAAGCACAGTGTAAATAAGGTGTAGCAAGTATTTTTCACGTGAGTATTTATTATATTCACAAAAAAAAAAAACTCAATTTCTGACCATTGTAAAATATTAAGTAAGCACAAATGAGAAAAAAATGTGAAACTAGGATTACGTTTGTAGAGGGTGTACGTGAATATCGAACTGTTGTACAGAACATTGTGACATATGCATGCCTGATAATGAATTTGCATAGAAAATAAAGATCAGTGAGACTAAAAGCGACCACTTTTCCACGACAGGGGTGTTATTAGGATCGTGATGAAGGCCTCTTTTTAAAAAGACTGTTAGATTTTTTGGAAAGACATCGAAACTCGGAACCATTTCTTAAAAAGCATCAAATTCGATACTATACAAATTTATATTGTCCAGTATTGATACTGACAAATATCGATACGAGAAAGCATCGAAAGCTTAGAAAAGAAGAGAAAGACTTGGGTAGCCAATCGTTAATGGCGTATTGAATTACAGTAGAACCTCAATTATTCGAATCAATTAGTGTAGAGCCTAGTTCGGATTAACGATTATTTGAATAATAAAAATTTGAAGACGAAAAATATATAACATACTTACGTAAAACATCAAAAAAGAAGCTAACGATGTGACCGTCTAGCTTTGAAAAAAATTCCAATCATTTTTTCACCGTAAAAAAAGTTAAGCTTCTGCTTAGAGGTGAAAGTATCGTCCGTCAGAGCCGCAACGCACTCAACTACAAAACAATTGTGTAACCACAAATAATTTTTTACATGCACGAATGTGAATATCTCTGCGCGTAGACAAGAACTAATGAAAGCTGCGCGAAAAATCAACGTGCGAGCGGTGTAACGTACAGCCACGGTACGGTAGCTTCATCTCGCAAAAAAGTAGCGCTCGACGATCAAGTCCCATCGAAATATTGCACCATTCTTCGGATAAAGCAATTGGCAGTTCGCGTACTGAAAGGTTTGGATAATGAAAGGTCGAATAATCGAGTTTCTACTGTAATGTTACATAGCTATAGGTATAACGTCGAATCAAACGCGTACGAAGCAATTACAAAAATATGTATTCGGGTATTCGAGAGATACATTTATTAATTCATATCAATAATTGCCGTAGTGTTTCAACCTGTACAAATATGCGTAAGATTTATTGTTCGATAGTCCGAGATAACCGCTGCTCGGCGAAAAATCTATATCCAATGGATTGTTGATTTTCGTCTGAAACGTCGGAAAATTTGCGAAAACCGTGAACGATGGTATGTGTACCATTTTAAAGGCGTTCACTTGCAAGCTCGAGGACATCGCTAATATTTCCGATGTGGGATTGAATTTCAAATTGGTTATTGATGTCACGAGGTTCATTATTATCTTCAGAGGTTGAGGAGTGCGCGTTTTCAGAACGCTTTCCGAATCGTAGATATTGACGACTCCTTGCTTGCTGCCCGTAGCGACGAATTGGCCGCTCGGGGAAAACGCTATCGCCGAACTCGCGATACAACCATCGTCGATTGCCTTGTGCATGCAGCTTCGGTTCTTCAGATCCCATATGTACATCTCTTCGGTGTCTGCACAATTTATTTTTCAAAGGAAAGAAAATATGTAGATTAACGTTTGCCTATGGCTTATTCCAATGTAACACTATCGAGCACAGTAGTGTGCCACGCAACATCAAAATAAAAATGATTCAACGATGTCTAAATAATTTCTTAAAGTACATGCAATTCTTCGACGAGGACCAGCCTAGGCGTTTTTTTTCTTTGTTTTCTGACGATGTTGTATGGAATAACATAAAAAATGGAAGTACAAAGTTAATTGTAAAATATACCTCCGTGACTAATAAGCTTCCCGCTGTCTGGACTGAACGCCAACGCGAGACACCTCTTGTTCATCTTAAAGGTAACTACGAGCTCTTTTGTCGCTCCGGACAACAAATGTACCTCACCCTTTCTTCCGACAATCGCGATCCATTTACCGTCGGGTGAAACTTCGAATTTCTGCGGGATGAAGAGAAAAAAACCAATTGAAATTAGAAACTACGATCGATGTATTTTTTTTCTTTTTCATGGGCAAAGTGTACCTGCATGTTCGTGATACCGTGTGGCAACGGTATTTTGTAGGTTTTACCGCTCATAAGATCGTAGGCTTGGCTGTACGACCTGTGTCGAGAGCCCATAATCACTTCGCTTCCTTCCTTTAAGAATTTCGCGCAATTTATGTGAAATTTTTCGAAACAGATGCTGTGTAGTTTGTTGTTTTCCTTGCCGTCGATCTGAAAATTTTATCAAAAAGTACCGCTTGGTTGGTCATCAACATATAGTTAATGTACGTAAAATTTTGCACTACCAAATTCAGCAGTTACAATTGAGAGCAAGTTTTAGTAAAAAAAAAAGTCTTCTCTTTGGATATGAAAAAAAATTATATATATATATCGATATATCGACGTTTATAATTACCTGGAACAGGGACAAGACGCCAGATTGGCCGGCGACGAAAGCGACCGTCGAAGTAGGATGAAACTGCAAACTCGAAACTAAAGGACCCTCATTGTGTGTTGACTTGTTAATGTCCGTCAAGGCCTTGATGTCGATTATACCCTTGCGCAACTTTTTCCCCTTTGGCGCTTCCAAATGGGTACTGTGCTGAAATGTTAATTCTCTATTAAACCGCCGATTTACCAGCTTGTTTTCCAATTCCCCAAATAATTTTTTTTCCCGACTTCACTAAAATAACCACTTTGCGTGCACTGTTACTGTTTCATTATAATATTTTATAATATATTTAATTATCCGTCCATATTTATTGTTATTAACTTAGTGTTATTAATTAAAAATTATATATGCCCAGAAGCCAAAAGAGAATACATGTGATAACATACTAAGTTGCATACATTCGTAAAGGCACTATATTATTTTTATCTGTAAAAGGAGCCACCAGTCATATCAATTTACGATACTAGTGCGATAAACAAATTTCTCACGCGCTTTATGCACGCGAAACGTGCGTAAAACTGTCATTTTCGCAGTGAGTGAAGTATATAAATTATCATTCAATCAATTACTTGCTATGGAGTAATAAGGCTCATTACTCCCTCTGGAAACTCTATTACTCCCGAGGAGTAACGATTATTGGCGAATATGATGATGATTTTGCGACGCCAAAAATATGGTTATTTTAACGAAGTTGGAAAAAAAGTATCGTATGCTACACTGAACGGAGCGGATTTTCACCTGGTGCGATTTTTGCTTTCGCTTCGCTCGGGCAGCAAAATTCACTATCTCTGAAAATCACGCAGTCCCTTCCCATGTAGCATAATAAACTATTTCTTCCTCCAAGTACATATTATCATCCGTTCAGAAATTCAGAAGAAATTTTGAGGATGAAAAAAAGTTACATTACTACACTAATAATTTTTTTTTACCTTCAAAACTTCATTATCGGAATCTTCATCCTCGTCCTCAAGTTTCGGATCCAGGGATGCCCACTTTGGAGTTCCCACGAGTTGCGTGAATTTCTTCTCCAACAATTCTGTGTACGTTTCTTCGGTTCTTCCCCTTGGCAATTTACGGTTCTGCTCCTCCAGTGCATCGTCGATGCTGCAAGTTGTATTAATCGTCAGTGTTCAAGGCTACATTACGTATATCAGTGTTTACAGCATATACAAGAGTCTTGTTCGGAGTACAATATTTTCTATAATTCGAATTTTTTAATGATCCTGAAGATATCTGCACAAAACTAAATTTAATCGCGTTTTAACGGCTGTATTTTGCATGGTACACAATTCGCTCGGGGAAGTTCACTTGGAGAATTAAATTCTACTAGCGAACAATTCTTTTTTCTGCCGAAAGTCGCACATTGATAGAGACTTGCAAAAGATGAAATTTGATGTCATACAGCATCTTCAGGATAATTTTTTTGTTGTTTTATAACTTTTTTACAACAAATTAGGAGGACCTGAACTTGTGGATATGGTGCAGGAGGAACAGGATGAATCTGAACATCGAGAAGTGCAAATGCGCCTCTTTCTCAAGAAGGCGTACACTTGCTCCGACGTTCTACGCGATCGGAGGTAATTGCCATTTTCCAAAGAGGCTTTGGAAAATGCACGGCAGAGTCGGAACCTTGGAATCATCTTTGACTCGAAATTGAGTTTTGCAGAACACATCGAGGTAACATCCAGAAAAGCACTTCGGACGCTGGGCTTCATAAAAAGGTTCTCGGGGTAGTCCCGAAGAGTTGAGACCTTTAGATCTCTGTACCTGACACTGGTACGTCTAAGTCTCATGTGCGCCTCTGAGATCTGGAACCCCGTATTGTTTGTTCACGCCAAATTGGACCGTGTACAGCATCAATTCCTGCGCATGGCTGCCTTCAAGATGGGAAGGCCTCTACGACAGGAATACCACAATTATGAGCCTGTATTGAGCTTCTTGCAAATTCCAAGCTTGCATTCACTGAGGATATACAACGATCAAAGACTCTTGTTTAAAATATTATCGGGAAAAGTTGACTGTCCAACGATGTTAAGTAAATTTCAGGAGGTTTTTCCGGTGCGCCCACGAAGAATTCAAACTTTACTCCGAACTCCGACAACATGCAGCACGCTAATAGAAAGATCGGCCCACTATCGATTAACCAGTGTTGCAAATAGGCTTGTCTTGTTGTATTTACTTGCCGGTCCAGCAACGTCCTACAACGCGCATTTTGGAGCATGAATTCTGAGATACAAATTACTTACAAAAAGGAGAAAAAATGAATATATGTTATATATACAATGTTATTATGTTACACACGTTTTATCTTAGATCCTGGTTCTTACCAGTACTATTACCTGAACTGTAAAAATTGTAATTGTGAAAGAGTTCGTCTCATCGATTAAATAAATAAATTACGAAAAAACAGCCGAAAAATACTTACGAGTATTTAATATCATCCTCGTCAACCCACGCTGCTTTGGTGTCTATGTCACCATCATTAGACTCATAATTTCCTGCCCCGATATTAATCCCAATGTCGGAATCGTTACTGTCGTCAGAATCATCTGGCACCACAGGCAAATTGTCGTCAGAGTCGTCTGCCACCTGGGGTAAATCGTCATCAGAGCCATCCTGTACCTCAGGTAAATCTTCATCAGAGCCATCCTGCACCTCAGGCAAATTGTCATCAGAGCCATCCTGCACCTCAGGCAAATTGTCATCAGAGCCATCCTGCACCTCAGGCAAATTGTCATCAGAGCCATCCTGTACCTCAGGCATCTCATTGCTGGAGTCGTCCAGCACCTCTGATAACTTTGTAATCCTATCCGCATCGTCTCTGATCTTCGCTTCCTCGACCTTCAGCAGGTTGTCTATAACGTCCTTCGGGTCTCCGAATACCAATCGCTCCAATCTACAATCCAATGAAAAATGTTTAATTTACCTAAACAAATTATATCAAATGAAATAGAGTTTTTGTTACAGCAATATATATTTTTTTTTCTTCAAATTTTACCGCGCTTCCTCTATGGCGTTGTATTTTCTTATCTTTCTTATCCTTCGCTTTCTTTTTCTCTTTACGACTTTCGTCTTTACTTCCTCCTCGTCACTGTCGCTCATAATTTCGTCTTCGTCGTCTGTTTCGCTCTTGATTTCCTCGTCACTCGGATCTTCATCCTCGTTCGCGCTTTCGCTGACAACACTCCCGACCTCGTTCGCGCTTTCGCTGGCGACACTCCCGACCTCGTCCTCGCTCTCGTCGACGGCCACATCCTTAACCTCTTCCTCTACCTTTTCGACGAGTTTAATCTTTTTCCTACGCCTACGCTTTTTCCTGTTCGCTCCCGGTTTCGCGGTGTTAATGACGAGACTCCCGACCTCGTTCGCGCTTTCGCTGACGACATTCCCAACCTCGTCCTCGCTCTCATCGACAGCCTCATCTTTAACCTCTTCCTCTACCTTTTCGACGAGTTTAATCTTTTTCCTACGGCTACGGTTTCTACCGTTCGCTGCCGGTTTCGTGCGCGTAATAATCTTTTTCGTCTTTACACTTTTGTTCATTATCGTTACTTCGTATTTTCCGTTTGTTTTTAGTTTTTTCGTTTGTTTTTTGTTAACAGTCGTTCAATCTAGTTTATGCGGTATCTTCAAAATTGAAATGCACGAAAAACACGTGTGCCACAAACCGACTGAACATCGTCGAGTTTAATTGTCGGCTTCGGTAATGCCAATTTGCTCCATTGTTGCCACTACCACATGGTCATGGTGGACATGGTCGCGTTCAGAAATCATACGTGCGCATCTTAGCTTCTCTCTCTCTCTCTCTCTCTCTCTCTCTCTCTCTCTCTCTGACATTCGCATCACCGCAGCATTCTCTCTTGTTCTATGTTGTCCAAAGTGTTTCTGAACGGGCCCCACAGCCGCTTTCAGGAATGTATGCGTTCAGGACCTAATCTGGGCCGCGTTCAGAAATCATACGCTGGTAACTTTCTTCTCTCTCGGACATTCGCATTACTGCAGCATTCTCTCTCGTTCTTTGTTATCCGAGATAAGTTTCCGAACGAGCCGCAGGTGGTTCGAACTGTTTGTATTTTTTACCGGTTTATTTTGTGGTTATTATTTACATTTATAAAAATGAAAAAATACATAAAACTGAACATTTTGACAATATAACAAAACTATAACGAGCAAAAAATAATTTAAAAATAGAATATGTAAATAGTATTTGCGAATATTTCCTGAAAGTTACGTAGCTTATTAACGCGATAAAACTTCGAGTAATATTTTTTGAGAATTATTGAAGTGGCAGAGATCTTCGTGTAATATTTATTTTTTAATCGACACCCTTTTACATATATAAATAGTCTTTCAAACATTATATGAACACTCAATAGAAATATACATTAAAATCAACACATCTACGTAAAAATTGAAAAATTTTAAAGTTCCAAATTTTTTTACTAGGCGTTGTGTAGGATCCCGACTGCAACTACCTCCTGGAAAATCGCCAGGGACCCTTCAATATTCGTATCGAACCATTTAAAAAAATGATTTATCACTTTTAAAAACTTTTTGTTTTCAGCGCAACTGAATTATGGAGACTCCGTTCAGGGATGCAAGAGATGCGTTGAGAGCGCGTGCAGTGCGTACACCAGCGATGCCAGAATGCAGGCAGAGTTTCAGTCTGGGGCCAAGACATCCTCTTCTACCAGACGAAATGGCTGAGCAGCTCGAAGCCTTAGAAGGTTCGGTGTTTACTATTTATGATAACGGGTAAAAGAGTTTTTTTTTTTGTAATTTTTGTTAATGTACAAATTTCAATTTACATAGATTTTTTATATCGATGCACGCAGGACTCGTGAAACAAACTTGGAACGTCTGGGGTGTCTCGACGCTGTTTGGATTTAAGCCTGACAGCGAATTGCAGCTGAAGCTGTATGCGAAGAGACTAAGGGAAGAAGTCGCTGGCATTCTACCTCACGAAGATGTGACCTACGACGCCCAATTCAGTATTATGGAGAGTATAAACTCCAGGCCAGATCCAGCAGATCCACCGGCTATCAAAGTAAATCCACGACAATCCATTGTTTTTCTCAGATTACATTGTTATCCAAGTAGCTAAACGTCTAGGACCAAACAATTACAAAGTAGCTGGTGACTTTCTGCATCTGCAAAATACGATGGATCACTAAATTTCTGAAGATTTTTTCTATTATTATTATTATTTATTAGCGGCCCCATGGTGATAAACACCATTTCGACCCGCATCTCCCTAGAAACTCTGAAACTTAATATATGTAGTTAAGTTAACTTGTTAATTTTGCACAAATATTTTCAGAAATCAGCGATCAAAGTAAACTACTACGATCCGTTATTTCCCTTACATTACAATTTGATCCAGTTTGCTAAACTTGGAGAAACTTTAACAAACAATTTCGATGTAACTGTAGGAATCCCTTTCTGCATCTGCAAAATACGATGGATCACTAATTTTCTGAATATATTTTCTGTTTATTTTTTTTTTTATTAGCGGCCCCGTAGTGTCAAACACCTTTTCGACCCGTATCTCTCCAGAAACTCTGAAAACTAGTCTACGTACTTAAGTTATCTTGTTCATTTTGCAGGTAGAAATATTTTCGAAACCCAGCGACAAAGATCAGATCGAGAAGACGATATACACGGGAATTTTTCTATCCTGGCGAACAGTCCTGACAGACGTCGGTTGCGACAATTCCATGAAGTTACCATTGCTCTTGTGTCGAGGAACGAAAAGCGCGATGAACGCTGTTCACACGATAATCGGCCACATGTTCGATTGCATCGTAGTTTCGCTTCCCGCTACGGAGGACGAACTAATGTGGCTCATGCCAATCATACTCAATCCAACGACAAATCAAGAGGCGTCCGAGAAGGGTGAAGTTCGATTGGAATATCGAATACCTGGATTACCAGCTTCAGACACGATCATCATCAAATTCGAGCTTTCTGCTTTGGTCAAAATGTGGACGGCGTATGTTGAATTTCTTTTTTCACTTTTTGTCAAAAACTCAAGATTTTCACAATCAATCATTACCAAACGTTTTTTGTAGGATCATTGATAACGACGGAGATGAGACAGAAAGTGATATGTACATTAAACCTGAGCGAGTTGCCAAATTTCATCAAGTTATCAAAACACAGATGTTAGAAGTGGCTGGTCTACAACTTGGATTGTGCATATTGAACAAGATCAGCCTACCGTCGTTTACCATGACGGATAACCGGGTGGGTATCTTCTTAATTTTCGCGATATTAAATTGAATCTGTAATTTCGCGTGTAGAATTTATACTTTTATTTTACGTTGCCCAATGTTAATCTCACTGCAATAAAATAACTCATGTTTGTTTCAGATGAAAGCGACAACTACCGTAGCGATGAATCGCTTCCTCTTATTTTTCAACGACAGAGCTCTGACTGTTCTTCACACCTTGGATTACGATTCAACGCAAACAATAACATCGGAAACAATCGCTTCGCATTAAAAGCAACGCCCTCTCTGTGACAATAAAATACGTTACGTTTATTTTTCTACTCAAAGTTCTGAGTCTGCCTTTACTTATAAAATGTATACTCGGTCAAAAAATGTATTGGTCGGGTATTCTTTTTTTTTCGTCGTCCATTGACATGCATTGCACTTTTATGTACAGGTATGAAATATCCTCACTGACGATTCGTCAGTTTTTTTCATTTCGTTCTTCTAGGCTCACTATTGACCACGTCCATCTGTAATTATTTTTCATTAAGTCGCGTGGACGAATAATTTTCATTCAGTATTATAAATAAATACCTGGACAGTCAATTTTTTATTCTTCGACTTCTGAGCTTCGATATAGTGCTGATAATCGATGTATCCGTCGGGTTTCTCGTCGAGACTCGCGGAAACTGAGATCCCTAATACTTCGTCCATCATGAAGGGCTTTAGCCATGTAACGAGTGGTGTACGACCATTCGTGTACTGTCCTTCGCGATGAAAAAATAAAAAACCATCGAGAGGCTCGAGAGCTGAGGCTTTTTCTACAAATTCGGTTATATTTCCGTTGCAGGGCTCGCTTGGTAGAGGCAAGATGGGAAAAGTATTTCGAGGCGTGCCTCGAGATTCCAATTCCTTCGTGTCGTCCAATTGAGATTTGAGCCAAAAAAGCCTGAACTCTGCCTGTAAAACAATCTCGATTATTTAATTGATCCAATAATTATTTATTTCTACCAAATTGATACTTTACGTCGCAATTTAACAGCGGCTGATTCGACCACGCTAGTACGTCGAGAGCGTAGTAAGTTTTTTGTTTTTTCAGCCAAATGCAATCTAAAATTGTGCAGCTATTATTGTGCTCGCGTGAATTTCCTCCCGGAAGAGCGGAGTTGAATTTTCCGAGTCTCTCGCCGTGTCTGCTGTAGGCTTTCGTTTTACCCTGGGTAATATAAAAACAATTAATGACTCAAGTATTCTATTAAAGAATAAATTTAATTCGAATTGAACAGTGCGATTAAATAACGAAGATCAACAAACTTTGCAGGCGACAACGAGAGATCTTCGACCTTCGGGACACGGCACCAATAGCCACTTTTCCATATAATCTTCGGGTACTTCGAGCATCCATTCGGACATCATCAATTTGTTCGCGTACTGCCGATACCTTCTGGCTGAGCGGTGAAAGCTTTTGTCCACCTCCATCTCCTGGAGATTCTCCTCGTCCGAATCTAAAGCCGCATCCAAGATTGCTCTCCCGGCATTGAACGCGGCGTCTCTGCTTCTGTAATAAATATTTATTTATATATTTATTTCGACGGGAAAAACCCTTTTACAAAAGAGAGAAATATGTTATAATCTGTTAGATTCGATTTTACATCGAACGTATTATACAATAGTATAATTAGTATAATCAGGGGAATAAATCAGGATCTGTTATTTACTTAATATTTTCCATTGTACTTATATAGTAGAACCCCGTCCGACCCCGTTCGTGTCGGATAAGTGAAATCTCGAATAACTAACTCAATTCAAACTTTTACTACTTTTATATATTTTTTGAAATAACACACCACTTCATATAAAAATTAAGTTTATTAGTTAATTTAGTTATTTTTTAAATACAATTATAATTTAGTTTATTAACATTAATTTCATATAAATATAATGAGAGCCTAACGAATGCCTATTAATCTTTACAAATGTGTATTACTGGCTTAACGAAGTCAGTAATGTATGAATGCTTTAGTTTGCTCGTTTGTTTGTAGCTGCAATATCTCGCCATCGTTTTATCAATAACAGGTCACTTGCAGTAGCTTCCGGTTGCTCCTCAACATATTTAAGAGCAAGTTCGAGAGCATTTACGCCGTCTTCGTGGCTGATTCGTTGATTTTCTTCCGTTTCGTCATCTTCAATTCTATTCACGATTTTTTCCCCGGAGTTGACGAGTTCGCAAATTTCATCGTCAGTAAGTTGATGTTCACAATCATAGCCATTAGCCCATTCATCAGTATCGTTCTTATCCAGGTTTGCAAAACCAGGGATTTGTAGCATCATGCCGTGCAAATCTATATCGTCTTCAGTTTCATCGCTTTCGTTGTTACAATGCAGAACTTTTGCCCATGATTTTTCTAGCGTGGAGCTTTGGATAGCATCCCAAGCTTGAGCTGACCAGTAAATTACACTTTTCATGTTAATCGCAAGCAAACAATCCTTAATTGTATTGCCGTCACTAATGTTCTCTAGAACCGATTGAAGAAGGAAACGGCGGTAATGACGCTTGAATGTTTCCAGAACTCCTTGATCCATTGGTTGTGCGATGGAAGACACATTTGGTGGAAAAAATTTTACAACAATGTTTTCACTTTTAAGAATTGACTCGTTGGGATGAGATGGGCCGTTGTCGAGTAACAAAATCGCTTTCCTGGGAAGATCATTTCTTTTCAAAAATTGTTCAACCGAAGGAACGAATTTATCGAAAAACCATTTTTGAAAAAGATCGCGACTCATCCAAGCATTCTTCTGATGCGTATAATACACCGGCAAAGCATCAGGTTTTATGTGTTTGATCGCTCGAGGTTTAGCAGATTTTCCGATACACATCAGTGGAAGTTTGTGTGTTCCCGACGCATTGGAACACGCTAAAATAGTAACTCTTTCTTTATTCTTCTTGTATCCAGCAGTCTTGGAAGGCATCATCTTGTAATTTAAGCCGGTCTCATCACAATTATATATTTGATGTCTTGAGTATCGTCCTTCTACTACGAGCTTAATAAATTCTTCATCAAACTGATTAATTCCACCTTCATCAGCTGACAATTCTTCGCCACAGATGTTCAACTGACGAATATCGTGTCTTTTCTTCCATCTATCTAGCCATCCGCAGCTTGCCGTAAAAGACTCGTTTTCGTCCGGAAACTGTTTTGCAAGCGATATAGCCTTCTCTTGCAGAATTGGGCCTGAAGACGAGAAAGGAGAAGGTCATTTTTGAAAATACCAACTTGTATTAAAGATGAATCTGTGAGCTCTGTCAGATCCAACGACTATTCATTTGAAGACACTAAACCTGACATACATACCTGATATAGGCAGTCCCTTTTCTCTCATTTGAGTAAACCACAAGAATAAAGCCCTGTCAACTTTATCGTACTCTGCAGGTTTCATTGTTTTACGATTTTTCATAGCACCGCATGATTTAGTTGCATAGTGTTCCAAGTTAGCTCGATTCCGACGCCAATCACCAACAGTCGTCGCTCCAACTCCGTAATCCGCCGCTACGTTCCTAATCATTTCGCCCCTATCCAATCTTTTGATTGCATCCAATTTTTTCTCAACACTCACTACAACTTTTTTCCTTTTTTGAGACATCATGATGTTCTACCATACACTCTAGAATCGGAACTCTTGTATTTGCAGCTTGCAATATAAAAATGCAGTAAACTTGTACAAGTTTAAGCATGTATGCAAAAAGTTGCTGTTACAGACTAATCTGTGCTGGGGCATTGGTGCTTTATCCGATTTCTCCGAGCCAAACACCTTGGTTAAAGCGTAGGGCTCTGATGAGTTGGATGTCTTGGATAATGCTGAAGCTCGGTTGATCGAAGGTCGGATAAGCGAGGTTCTACTGTAGTGCACTTTCAACGATAGTTTAACACTCTTTCGCTCGTCGCTCTTTGGAACTCCCCCAGGGACTTTTGGAAGTTCAGACCTTCTATGCTATTCGCAAAGCTTGTGAGTCGGCGAATATCTTTGTATTTTTGATTCTTGAAATTGTAATATTCCTCCGACGGTAAAACAGTTGCCGCTATGTTTTTTGGTCAAAGATAAAACTGTAAGTCAAACAGATTGCTTACTTTTTCTGGTAAGCCAACAATTGTTGACGTCGTACTTCTTGCGGACATTCCTCGTCTTCTATATCTAGTTTATAATTATCTCGACTGATGGGCTTTTTGTAAAATGCCATTCTAGAATGTTCATTCTTATTCCAAATAGCATCGTTCGTCGGGTCCGTTTTGTGTTCTGCCATCGTTCTTGTAACAAATTTGTCAGGAAATCTAAAAATTACACTGCAACAGAAAACAACAAAACGTTAATATCGGCAACAAACGAATTACATTTTCTTACTATTTTTCTCGCCATCGGCGCAAGAACGTTATTTTTATAACTTGTCTTTCATGCTTCATCATTTTAATTCTATAGATTTTACAAAAAAACTGATGAAACAATTTTTACCGGCAAAATATACATATATTTTGTTGTTGTGCTTACACGAAAATTTATGGCGATTCAATTCTTCAGGTTCGATTCGTTCGTAAACTGCTCTCTACAATAATTTGTCTTGTCAATTCGAAAATTATTTATGAGCATTTTTCTTGATATACGGTCGTAATTTTATTGATCAATTATATAAATAACACGATACTTTATTATATTTATTTCGCAGAACACAATAACATTGTTCCAGACACGGGGCACTGCGTTCTGATATATTTCATCAATCGCTTGCGTAGAAATGACAACCGGCTGCGAGCTCTTGTAGCTTACATGGAAACTCACCCTGAGACGCGCCGTTTTTTATCCTTTTATATCTTTGTGCCCGTTCATGGTTTGGTCAATTGACCCGTGAGGAAATGTCCATACTGTGATAACAGCGACTCTATAAAATTAGCCATAAAAAATGTCCAATTTATACCATTCGATTAGTGGTCGTTTAGTGATGATTCGGAGCCTAATTAAACCATGGTTAATCATTTAATTACAATAATTAAATAAAGAAATGAGGCCCAAAATAGGTGGAGCATGATTTTTCTTCTTCCAAAAATACCATAACAGAGCTTCGTTTCATACATTTTTAGCCAAACGAGTGACCACCAAACAATTCCACATCGATTAAGCCCTATTTGAAAAAAAAAAGAAAAAAATGCACACTTAGAGAATTTCATAACAAAGAAAACGAGCCCAAACAAAAGTCTGTACGATGAAAAATACGGAAGTTATGGCGTGCTAAAGATGAAATTTTGTCTGATGCAGATATCTTCAGGGTCATTATTTGAAGTCCTATTTGCATAAAAAAATGATTGGCCAATTTTGGGCCTTGTTCCTCTTTTTAATTATTCTAATTAAACGATTACACCAAATGTTTTAATTAGACTACCAATTCTCCACCAAACGATCACCAATCGAATGACATACATTGAAAATTTTTTAATTAACCCTTTATAAAGTCACACAGCCTGAAACCGTACCTAAACGGGAATAACGGACGCGGAGTGGGAGTAACGCTTTGCTACGCTGGCGCGTAAGAGTGGGGATAGGGGTGTGACTAATAAAGGGTTAAAGTTGTATAGCTAACTTTATTGAGCTGCGGGGTTGCAGCGATTCAATATCTCGTCAATCGTTTTCGTAGAAACCACAAGCGGCTTCAAGCTCTCGCAGCTGATATCGAAACTCACCCTCAGACACCCATTCTCTTATGCGCCATCCCGTTCGATTATCTAGTCCACAATGGCCGTTCCGATCTGATAATCGCGGAGCGTATTTAACGCGTTCTGTTACATAGTCATCACCTATGTAAAAATCCCTTTCAACATTATACGATCGTAAAAAATGTCCCGATCGAGGGTATAAACGAGCGAAGCAATATTAACAATACACTCAAAGTGACAAACTCTCGCGAACCCGTGTTGATTGTCATTGACGCACGGTAGGCGTTATCGAAAACAATTCATTGAAACATATTTGACTAGATAAAATGACGAAACAAATTTTATAAAAAAAGACGTTCGCAAAAATTACCATTTTATAAGAAACAAAAAAGAAAAAAATCTACTCCCAACATGAAAGTTTGTTAGTTCCATTGTCGAGAAACAATAATAAAAAAAAAAAAAAAATGAACGAGCAACTCGACAGTCTGATAAAATGGCTGGACACTTTCGAGCTCGAGTCCAAGCACTCGTGCGTCGAGGACATAAGCGACGGAGCTGCTATAGCCGAAGCGCTCGCCCAGATTGCTCCGGAATGGTTCACCGCAGCCTGGCAATCGAAGATAAAACTCTCGGTCGGCTCGAACTGGCGTCTTAAGATCAGCAACCTGCGGAAGATAGTCGAAGCCGTTATGGAGTATTACGTCGAGTGTCTGAACCAGCCGCTCTCCGGCTATGTAAAGCCGGACGCGTCGAAGATAGGCGAGCACTGCGACAGCGACGAGCTGCGGAGGCTCCTGCAGCTCGTTCTGGGCTGTGCGGTGAATTGCAATCAGAAGCAGCAGTACATAACAAGAATAATGAGGATGGAGGAGTCGGTTCAGCAGGCGATAATGCAGAGCATACAGGAATTGGAGGGGAGCATGCATGGCCCGAGATTGAGCCTCGGTACAAGCTTGAACTTCGAGGCGTTGGACGTGGCGGACGGTTCGCAGCAAAGGCTGTTGGTGGAGCTTCAGCTCGCGGTCGATCTGAAGGACCAGCTGGGCCAGCGTTGTCACGAGCTCGACCAGCAGCTCTCAATTCTGCAGGAGGAGAAAGCCGTGCTACTCGCGGAGAACAGAAAATTGCAGCAACGTCTCGAGGAATTCGACAATACCGAAGAGTCCGGCTCGACTATGATGTATTCGGGGCTGCGGAAGCAAGTCGAAGACTTGAAGGACGAGATATTCAAGATAGAAACATCGCGAGACGACTACAGGCTCAAAGTGGAGCTTCTGGAGAAGGAGGTCTTCGAGCTGCAGTCGAAGCAGGAAGAACTCCAAAAAGCTGCGGACGAAGCTAACAACTTGAAGGACGAGATCGACGCCCTGCGGGAAACGGCCGACAAAGCGGCGAAGTACGAGCAGACTATAGAGTCATACAAGAAGAAGATGGAGGACCTCAGCGATCTGCGGCGCCAGGTGAAGATACTGGAGGACAAGAACATGGAGTATATGGAGACGAAGATAACGTACGAGGAAGAGACGAAGAGAGCCGGTTTGGTGAGAAATCATTTGGAGCTCTGCAAGCAACAATTGGCAGAGTTTCATCACAAATTGGACGAGCAGAGCAACAAATGCGACAAATTGGAGTTCGAAGCTAAGAAAATGGAGGCTAAACTGAGTTCTCTTCAGCGGGAGAGAGATCGCTTGATAATGGAGCGGGACGCCTTGAAGGAGACGAATGAAGAATTGAAATGCACGCAGGTTCAGGGTCTGGAGAAAATGACGATAGCCGGCTCGGTGGACGATCCGAGCGGCGCGGAGCACGTGCCTCACGAGATGAAGGAGAAAATGTTGCTTCTTCAGCACGAGATAAAGATGCTGAAATTGAATCAAACTGGCAACGACGAAAAATTGCCCACGGTTCAGGCTCTCCTCGAGGATTCCGAGGAGCGCCTAAACACGTTAAGAGGACAAAATCGCAAGGCCAATCAGCGAATAATCGAGCTCGAGAACAAACTGGAGGAGGCTACGGAGAATCGGGCGAGCACCGAGGCCAAGGGTGACTCGCAACGAATAAATCATCTTCAGGAGGAACTCAAGAAGGCGAACGCGGAGAGAGAGCATTTGATCGTTCAGATGGAGGAACGAGAGTCAGCCCTGCAGACCCAGAAGCAAAAGGTCTTTGCGCTTCAGGAGAGCTTGGCGAGGAAAGAGATCGAGTGCAACGCTCTTGACGAACGCTACAGAAAATACATCGAGAAAGCTAAGAGCGTTATTCGAAGCTTGGATCCTAAGCAGGGCAACTCTTCACCCTCGGAACTAGTTATGCTGCGCAATCAGCTAATGGAAAAACGCAAAAAAATCGAAGACATGGAGCGATCGCTCAAAGAAGCTAAGCTCCTGAGAGAAATGGAAGAGAAGATGATGACAACGGCATTTTACCAGCTGGGCTTCGCGTGCAAACGCGAAGCTGTCGATCAACATCTCTCCGCCTTGAGCTCCAGTCAGGGACATTCTTTTTTGGCTAGACAACGACAACCAGCCGCGAGAAGAGCCATTCATCCTTCGTACAACTTGGAATATGTGCAATGACAATATTAGACATTAACGACAATCTTCCGAATCATTGTTTTGTTTGTAAACGTTTTGTGTTTATTTTCCGGAAATTTTTATCATGCTTGTACCGTTTTTAATATGTTATCGATTTAGACGAGGTAAAACAACCATTTTTTTATAGTATTGAGGGAAATACGAAGGATGGTTTATATTGGTAGAAAATGAGAGAGATATGCAATATTTGAATATTAATATATATATATACATATATATATTGTGGACGTATACTGAGGTATTTATTGAAGATTTAGAAAAATGTAAATAGCGTATGTTATATCGAAATAAATGACTCATGTACAAGCACCGGGTGGAACATTTACCCGATCAATTCGTCGATTTATGACTACAGATATTTAATCCTTTGAAGCACAGTGTATCATAGGCGATACACCTCTTTGAATTCAGAAAAAATGTATTAATACCCAATCGATGTATTTGACACTTTACACTTGTAAAAAGAAATAAAAAAAAAAATCTATGCTTCAAAGGGTTAACGGGCGTAGTATTACAGCGTGTACGTCCGCACGCTGCTGCTCGCGAAAAACATCTTTCTCATCGGCAATTAAACCCGTAATAGAATCAAACACGCTACACAACTAAAAAAATAGTTGAACAATAAATATCAACGCAAATGTACGGAATAATATTTTAATATACGATTTTCCCCGATAAAATATTCGAAAGCTGTGAAATAATTATTCGTAATAAATAAATTATTAAAAGGCATTTCTCTACGTAACAAACTATCTAAACCCTTTATAAATAAAACAAAAAATCTGTTTGCGGAACCGAACAGATATTTTTTGCCAAAGGATTTTGTTACTGCTCGATAATATCAGCGGCAACTTGGCGAATCAACATGTGATAATGTTGGAAGAATACGAAGTACACACAGCTTTTCGCTACTGACACGAAACATACCCGTTTACCCATGAACGATATTTGCTAATTTGTTGCTTCTTTGTTTTTAGTTAAAGGATCATTACGATTGTACCCTGGTCGAGCATATACTGCGACACATATCTTGTCTCTCCCTGTGCAATCTATTAACGTACGTGGATACGCGATTGCTGTATATTGCGTGCTTGGGACGATTGTCGTTGGCAATGGCCTGCAACGCGTCGAAATTCCTTTGAAAATGAAATATCGCTGCGAGCAAATCCCATATACTAAATTCCGGCCACAGGGCTTCCGCGAAATAGATACATGTGTAACTTATCTGTAACAGGAAAATGATGTATTTGATTAGTAATTTAGTTTTGAAAAGTTTTAAAAAGATTAATTTCTCATGCCCGACTTACTTGCCAGAGAAGAAAGTCGCTGAATCTTATTTCGCCAGAGCTCCGGATCAGAAGATCAGGCTCGGGTGAATTGTGTGTATAAAGACTCTTCGAAATCAGCTCTTCGCTAATATCATCTGGCGTTATTTCGTTATTCATTACGCCGTCTACAGCGGCTTTCACGGCTTCGGTAACTTCGTCCGTAGCTAAATTTAAAAAAATATTCAGATTAGCAAATATTTTTAAAATCTAGATTTTTTTTTCTTTATCTGAAAAACGCACGGCAGGTTGTGATCACGAGCTCAACTTGTATAAATTAATGTATACATTGAATTATACAAGTCAGAGTTAAAGCAAGTTTATGGCGAAGACTCTGCCACACGCAGAGGGTCGATAAAAATAACTTACACGTGTATGCAAAAGCTATGTTCAACAGCGCTTTGTCATTGTCCTTTGTTATGGTCATTGCTTCGACCATGGGTTTTCTAACGTCTTCCGGAATCATCGACATGTTACCAATTATACGAATCCGCACGCCGTGCTCCATCAGCTTGTCCCTGTAAATTCACGGCTGTTTAATAAAGTCAAACCGCTCAATATGTTCGCATTTAGTCGATTAAAAACTGACCTCTCGTCCAGAAGCCTCTCAAATTTTTCCCTTGCCAGACTCATAAGACCATCGACCTCTTCCTTGCTGCGCTTAAAATTTTCGATGCTGAACGCGTACACCGTTACTTCTTCGATACCCAGGTCCAGACACCATTGCAAGGTCTCAGCTAGTTTGTCAAATCTGAAAGGATAAAATTATTAACACATTTGTCAACAATAAAACAAAACTCTCAACAATATTCAATATTCAACACCAACACTACAAGGAACTCAGTGTGCTTGCATATGGTGGGACTCCCAAACGAATATTCAGGCATGAACTTCACAGACACTTCAAATAAATTCAACCATCAAGCTACAAATAATTCGAGCTCAGCAATATCGGCAAAATATATATATTTTTGTACCTATATAAATTTATAATTATAATATAATGAAATTATATAATTATAATATTATAAAATTATAAGGTGTAGAAACTTAAAAGAATATAGTTACAACTATATTCTTAAAAATGTATAGTTGCTTATAATCCATTGAATTGTATTTTGATTTTAATTATATTGGAACCTTCTGTTCGATACTTCTTGATTATTATCGTTTGCAATATACACAGGTTTATGATCTCAGTCACCACTGTTGACTGTACAGTATTCGCATCATTATGTAAAAGGAGAAATTTGTTAAATAAATTGAAATTAAATAAATGTAAAAATTAAATATTGACCCTTTGCTGTGACCCTCGATGCACACGGCCTTCTTCTTATTGGCGTAACGTCTGTTTCCATCCATGATAAATGCAATGTGCTTTGGAATGCGTCCAGTCTTGATAATCTTCACTGCTACCAGCTGGAAGAAGCCCAGCGTATTTTCCCTTATCCAAGACATCCTTCTCTACCCTATTCAACGAATTATATGTTTGCTGTAAAAAAGAAAAAATGCCGCTTGTATACAAATTTGCATCATTTCATGACTGCGCCGTTATTTCGTCTTTGTGTATTCTGAAATGCTGGTGTTATCATAAGTTCGCACCTGTGCATGGATAATTTTTGCCTTAATTTTGCCAGTATTAAAGATACGAAAGGTCGGCAACGATCCACAAAAAAACAAACAAAAAAAAACTGAATGAAAAAAAAATTTGGTCTATCAAAGTTTTTGTGATCCGTCGAATTGATAAAACGTAGCCGATTTTATTGACAAACAAACGAAGGTCTACAAAAATGTTTAAGAATACAAATTATCATCGAAGGCTCACTTTGGCTCTTCAATTTATATATTTTATGTTTTTTCCCGATTGTAAAATATTCTTCATCATATGGAAAAATCGTATACAATTGTATATTCCAGAAATGGTTAGTAAAGCTGATGTAATATGTGTGTAATCAGCCGACTTGAAATTGTTCTCGGTATTCAAACAAATTTTTCTCGACTCTCATTGTCCGCCGAAAAAATTCATAATATCCCGTGTGTCAAATAACAATCGCACGTGTCACGAAATCCCCAAAGAGTCTCGACGATCGGCCAAAAGAACAACGAAAAGAGAGGTTGCGAAAGCAAACGGTACACGAAATAAACGCGAGAACGGGAGCATTGTTTTATTTTTTACGACACTCGTACGTACGGTCGGAATTGTGGGTTATCACTGATTCATTGTTTCGTGCCCGATGGCAAGTCCGCGCGATCCTTCGCCTTGGAATTAACGTATTTTGCCGTTAGCATAAAACATCGACGTGCCGTAACGGCAGCTCGAACATATCTTATCGCACCACCAATTTGCACGCTTATCTTAAAAAAAAAACAAATTATAACCTCAAAGAAAAATGCCTCAAAAGCACAACATCGAAAACATCTCAGGCCATCGAGTTGCGAGGATTAAAATTTCTTGAGGACAAACGGAAAAAAAAGAACAAATAGCGATGGGAAAAAAAATTTTATGAGTGTGAAAATAAGTGACCGGGGTTCGCTCGGTTAAAAATTCGTCCCTGAATATTTGTGGGAGATAGCGCTGGTGTGGGAGGGGGGGGGGGGGGCAAAGTTGGGAACTACATTTCGTTTGTAGGTTACGATGAGCAGGTGTTGGGCGGCGCGGGTTTTTCCCAGTGACAGTGACCAGATTGGTTTCCACAGCCGTGGGTCCAGTGAAATTGAAGAAGAAGAAGAAGAAGAAGGTTACGTAGAGCATTTTCTTCGTAGGTTATGAGTGGTCGCTTCACTACTGAGCGAAAACCCAAATGATAACTGAAAATGTTAACGCATTGAGGCGACAAAAAAAAAACGTTATAATTTCCATGAGTTGGTCGCGTTAATGTAACGGTGTATGCGGTGACAGATGAAAAAAATGGAGGGCGCATCGTCGAGAAACGAAAGGGTGATCATCGAGCCAGGTAAGACGAAAAACAACGACGCAGACCGAGGGCCGAGAGAGTACCGACGGATGATGTGCCGTGTGCGCGAGCATGTGTGCGGAGAAAACTTAAGGTGAAGTGAAAGTCACGTGACGGGGCCATGAGTGTGAGAGAGATAGATGCAATTTTCAAATTAACTTTATTCAATGGTGCTAATTTTTTTGAGAAAAAGATGAATTCGGGTCGGATGCGAAATTACCGTGTGCATCCGGGTCGAATTTGCTTTTTCCTCAAAAAAATTAGCACCCTTGAGAAAAGTTCATTACAGTTTTCTTTACCGACCGCGATATTTCACTTCCCCTTAAGAGCATGTGAAACACGTTCTCAGCGTGTCTCTCTCGCTCCGCCGAGAGCGCCACTGATGCTATCTCTCTCGCACTCCATAGTGTTTCACATGCTCTTAAGGTGAAGTGAAAGTCATGTGACGGAGCCAGGAGTGTGAGAGAGATAGCTGCATTGGTTTTACGGTGGAGCGAGAGAGAGCGACAGAGAAAATGTTTCACTTCACCTTAAGAGCATGTGAAACACTATGGAGTGCGAGAGAGATAGCATCAGTGGCGCTCTCGGAGGAGCGAGAGAGACACGCTGAGAACGTGTTTCACATGCTCTTAAGGCAATGTGAAAGATGTACCACGTGACATATGAGCGCGAGAACGATAGATGCATTTTTCGAATCAATGCCATTTAAAGCGTCATCGGACGCGGTATTAAATTGTACATTCGCTAATGCTTTGCTTTTTCCCGAAAAGCCGACGGTCCCTGAATCGCGGTCATTACAGATTTTGGTTACCGACTGAGTCGTTTCACATGTCCTTAAGACCATATGAAACACCCCCCTCCCCGTCCATCCCGGGCTCAGTCGGTATAAAAAACTGTAATCAACTTTTCTCACTGGATCTCGCATATACGGTCAAAAGAAAAGTCTCATGGGAAGCCGAAATGATATCCGCTTCCGATGAGACTTTTCATTTAACCGTATATGCCATAATCCATGAGAAAAGTTGATTACAGTTTTTATTACCGACCGCGGTATTGCACATGCTCTTAAGGGGAAGTAAAATATCGCGATTGGTAATGAAAACTGTAATGAACTTTTCTCAAGGGTGCTAATTTTTTTGCGGAAAAGCAAATGAACCGGATTGGGACGGTAATTTCGTATGCGGCCCGAATCCATTTTTTTTCTCAAAAAAAATTAGCATCCTTGAGAAAAATGAATTTGAAAATTGTAACTATCTCTCTCGAACGCACAGCTGTTTCACTTCCCTTAATATAACCAGCCCACTGTTGTTTCTTTATTTGCAGAGCTTTACTTTCTCATCGCTAAGTTTCTCAAAACTGGACGTTTCGAAGTCCGTTCGAAGTTCGTTTTGAAGTATACATTGACGTTTGATGTAGAAAAAAAATTATCATTGCAGATCAAACTCTCCAAGGACATGAGTATGCCGGACCACTGTGCCGTCGGGAAGTCGTCCCTATGGAGTTCTATTCGAAAC
This sequence comes from Ichneumon xanthorius, assembly GCA_917499995.1. Taxonomy (NCBI): domain Eukaryota; kingdom Metazoa; phylum Arthropoda; class Insecta; order Hymenoptera; family Ichneumonidae; genus Ichneumon; species Ichneumon xanthorius. The sequence continues at coordinate 3,178,675 of OU824205.1, forward strand.
TACAGATGTATCGGCGGGCACTCGGCCACTTGTCCGCTGTATATTGTGTGTCGTACGATCGAACGGGAACGTACGTTATAACTGGAGCCGACGATTTTCTCGCCAAAGTATGGAGCACGTTGGACGGCCGTTTGTTGGCAACGTTTCGAGGAGCATCTGCCGAAATAATGGACATCGCTGTTAACTTCGATAATTCTTTGCTCGCGGCTGGAACCTTGGATCGGCTGTTGAGAGTTTGGTGTTTCCAGACTATGTCGCCGGTCAGTACCAATAAAGAAAAGCATAGCAATCGACATGCTGTGCCGACATAATTCAGATGTGTGTTTCCAGAAGTAACGATATTGTGGCGACATGGTGTTTTGATACCGGAAGCTGCTTGCACAGTTCCAGCTCGCTGTGCAGCTTCACATTGAGATTGTGGAGCGTCCAAGGCAGTGCTGGTACAGTGCAGGCAGCTTCTGTGTTTAATATGCTATGCTGTCACAATATCGTCATCTGCGTTTTCCTGTGCTGGTACAGAGTAGACCCGTGCCATCAGTTTTCTATCTAGGTAGTAGCGGAACTTTGTTTCCGAACCTGAACCATCCAGCTGGCACAGGGTTGATGCCAAAAAAACTCCGGCTCGTACTTCCTGTTACAATTTATTTTAACTCCTGGTTTTTCTGTCCTTTACAGGTTGCCGTTCTATCCGGACACTCGGGTATGATAACTTCGGTGAATTTTTGCCCGATATTATGCAACGGTGTAAGCTACTTGGTGTCCACGAGTACGGACGGATCCGTGGCGTTTTGGTCACACACAAAAAAAGACAACGAGTGTGCAGTATTTCAGTGAGAACCTTTTATACGGTTTATTCTACCAGATATTTAATACATTGTTTTCGAAACTAAAAGTCGTTGAAACGTTTTATCCTTAGATCGAAGCCGATTCAGTACCACGAGAAAATACGACCGGGACAAGCTCAGATGATGTGCGCATCGTTCAGCGCCGGTGGAGCATTCATGGCAGCGGGCTCTGCCGATCATCATGTTCGCGTTTACGCTATGCTAGGTGACGAGGGTCCATGCCGAGTACTCGAAGTCGAGGCTCACACCGACACCGTCGACAGCATTCAGTGGGCGCACAGTGGTCTTAAATTCATCTCGGGCTCGAAGGACGGCACAGCGAATGTCTGGCACTTCGAGCAGCAACAGTGGATACACAAACGGCTTCTCATGACCACCAAACTGCCAGGGTAAGTTATCCGAAATTCAAGATAACTTTTTAGGGAGGTTGGAGCAGTTCGCACTAGTCAAATGAGTGCTACATTTTTACAGTCATTTGTATAAACTTTTTGGAACTCACGCATGAAAAATGCTACTTCTCGTGCCTGCCGAGAGTGACGAAAGTGGCGCTTTACAGCCAAGTGTACTAGTACCCAGCGCATGCGCACATCGGTCCGATCTTACTTTACGCACGCACTTTACGCATGCTTCAGCGTGCGTAAAGCACGGCACACGCGTAGTAGGCCTTGCTGTACAGCGCCACAATCAGCAGATACGGAGTTGCACTTAAGAAAATCAGTCGTAATACATCAAAATCGAGTAAAAATTCCGGATTATTTCTTTGAAAAAACTGAACGGATATGTTGTTCGAATTTATGCTCGTAAATTTGCACAAATTAGTTAATATTTTTGCAAATCCATTGAAATTAATATTTTTCTCAGGTAAGGACATTTGCTGTAATACAAATAACTATCACTGTGATCAAAAGTAAAAGTTTGTATAAATGACTTAAAAAATGTAGCACTCATTTGACTAGTGTGAAGCGCTCCGACCTCCTTAATCGAATTTTCGTTTCAATAGTATTTTACGTAAGATGAAATGTTTTCAACAGGGAACCGGCACCGGACGACGACACGGCCAAGAAGCACAGAGTAACGATGGTGAGCTGGGACGTGAGTGACCAGTGGGTGATAACTGCCGTTAGCGACAGTTCGTTGAAAGTGTGGAACGCGAGAAACGGCGAATTGGTAAAAGTCCTACGAGGACACAAGGACGAGGTGTTTGCACTCGAATCGCATCCGAGCGCTCCGCAAGTGATACTGAGTGCTGGACACGATGGTCAACTCATGGTCTGGGACGTATTGAATACCGACCCGATAGCTTGTTTTCAAAATTCCATCGAGGGTCAAGGTAACGGCGCGGTTTTCGATGCCAAGTGGTCGCCCGACGGCACGATGCTTGCGGCGACTGATTCTCACGGACACGTGTTGATGTTTGGATTTGAATGTGGACCGGAAAGATTCAAAATCGTGAGTATATTATTTATTTCCGAAGGTTCGCAAATCGCTTGCCGATGTGACGATGGTGCGTTAATATTATTTATTTATTTATTCACGGGAAACGCCCTTTTACAAAAAAGAAAATATACAGATATATAAAGAAAATTTTGAATGGATTCAGTGCAGTGTATCTCCTACGAGCGAAATTGGAAAAGGAGTTTGATATTTATTCGTAGAGTAGGCCCCGATTAATTATGATAATTAAGCCGTACTTACACTGCGTGGTGTACAAATGGGTATATCTCAAAAAATATAAATTGGGAAAAATACTCTTTGAAGAGAAACGTTCACGATATTATATTTGTGTAAAATTACATTTTTATAGTCAATATAGTGTGCTGTTGTTATTCGAAATTTATATTTACATCTCCAGTTGCGGAGCCCCCGACGTGCGTAGTCACGCCCGGCGCGAGGCTCCCGTACGTGATAGGTTAACTAATGGGGGGGGGGGGGGGGGGGGGAATCACCGATTCATCTGACGCGAATTTATTTAGTTATAAATTGAAATTAATTTATTAATCCAACGACGATTGACGAGTTTAATAAAAATTTGATAAGGCGACGAAAATTTTACAGGCCCCCAAGGAATTGTTCTTTCACACGGACTATTGGCCGTTAATACGCGATGCCAATCATAATGTTCTGGACGAACAAACACAAACGGCACCGCATCTAATGCCACCGCCGTTTCTCGTTGACGTCGACGGCAATCCTTATCCTCCAGCGTTGCAGCGTCTCGTTCCCGGTCGGGAGAATTGTCGGGAGGAACAACTTGTTCCGAATATTGCCGTGGGTGCTGGAGGTAAGCGGGAAATATATCAAACAACTCGACAGGAGAACATAATTTAAATTTGCGCTCTCCTTTTGTCAGTACGTAATTACATCTGCGCGGATTTATTAGTCTCTAATCTGTCATACTTACATTTCAGCGGATTTGTTAGGCTCTCAAAAAATGAACCGAAAAATGCAATCACTTCATTGAATTTCTATTGACTTTTTATTTTTTTTCGTAGGAATGCAAGAGGTGATGGAAGGACTTCCTATCCACGAGCCCCTTTCGCATATCGACCGGCTGGCAAAAGCCCTTGCCCAGCGTCGAAACATCGTCCACGTCCTGGGCGAAATGGCAGATGAGCGAGACGAGAACGGCGGCGAAGCTCAGGTCCGTCAGATCGCGAGTCCACGGGGCAACGGGCCGGGTTTGTGTCGGGCCGGTGACGTCGAGGGTGTTCCGCAGACTAGCGAGAATGGGCAGCGAGATAATACAACATCTTGGAACAAGCCGATTTTCGCTAAACCGATGAATCCCGGAATTCGCGAGACACAATTGCAATTGTTGTAAGTATGCCTGTAAAGATTATCCCTGGTAAGACGCTTCGGAACTGCCTGTGTATAAAAGACCTCAATGTGTCTTTTTGAATTAAACTGTTGGTAAAATGACGAATATTATATATATATTTTTTTTATGTTAGAAACGGAATAGCGGACATGGAATTGGAAAATTGGAGACGAGAGATGAAACAGAGGCCGCAACCAGCTGCAACGGGTGATATGTAGGTGCCCGAATGCAAATCAACTTCCATTGCCAACACAACCCTGTATGACATTCCCCAGCGCCCTACACCTCCCAAAGCATTGGCTTCCAACAGGTTTAATGTCGGCTTCACTTAACTTTTCGTCTTTAAAATCTACAAGCCGGCATGTACCCTCGCGATAAAAAAAACATAGTGCACTTTCTTGACGATACGAAATAATTGCGTCAAAGAAACGTGTTTCAATATTCACTCTTGGTGACGCATCATAGCTGAATACTATACAAAACGTTTAAAATCTCCGTCCCAAGACATTTGAAAAAAACAACTGTTTTTCACTTCACATTCGAAAGAAACGAAACACATTCCTGACCCTGGGAGATACGAAACGTCGGCCATGCAGATACCGGCTTTTTCTAAAGGTACAATTATTCGTCGAGCGATTTCGCTGGATGCTAAGTTGGTCACGACATTTATGCAGTAACTACTGCAAATGAGTCGCTGGACGCTATACAGTATGTTTCAAAACTCGGCGCATACGCCATTCGAAGCGTTATTATATTTTCTTACGTACTTGTACCAAGAAATTAACAAGAAGGAACAAGAGGACGATGACGATGATTGTTGTATTTACTTTAAACTCCTTAATAGGCCCTTAAAATGAAAGCTGTAGATACAGTAGATGGCTACGTAAGTTGCATGCTCGGGAAATAAGCCAATCAGGCACGAACGGATAAGTTGGATTTCCTATTACCTGCCTAAGTATCTGCTCTCCCTTCCCGTATAAAAATTTGGAGCAGACACGATTTAATAGGCAAATAACAAAAATGGAAGGGGTATTTCGTCTCCCCGCCATGCAGGAAAACTGATATCCAGATAAGGCCGATCGAACTTACCCGGTCGTGCTTTGTCCAACTTATCCGTTCGGTAAAACTTATCTGGATGCAACTTACGCGATTGTCTACTGTAGTAGGTTTGAATTAACATCGATGTTTTGGGCTCAACTTGAGTTGAAACTATATGGGGCATTTCTTATTATTGCGACCTGGGTCTCACCCTTCACATCTTGGATTGACCCTTCGATTTTTTTAATAATTGAACTAACTCCCAATAGAACTCAGATTTTTTAGTAGATTAAAACAAATTATTTATTATTATTTATTAATAAAAAAACGAACTTATTGATCGCCGCAATCTAAGAATCTGGAAAAATTCTGAAAAATCTTTTTTAACATATTTAAAAAATGTAAGATTTGAGCCAGGATGGGCTGACGTCACCTTTCATTTTTTTCTAATATTGTTTCTAAAAACAAACTGAAAAAACTGTTTATGGATTATCGCTTGACCATTATTATATGCAAAACTGCATTTTTGGGAATTTTCTGCAGATTTTTCCGAAGATTTTTTTTAGTTAAAAAAAAAAATTAATTCAGTCATAAAAAAGTCACGGGTCCAATCTAAAATGTACAGGGTTAAACTCAGGTCGAAATGGTGCGGGTTGCCACATATACATAGTTCAAACTTGGACTCGCACTCAGGTCTGAGCAAAAGATCGAAGAACAAATATTGCACACATTTTTTAAAGCTATATTAATGTTAATAATAGTGGCGAACCACCCATGTTTTATCTGCCCATTTAGAACATCGACATGGTCGGAAATGGAAGTTCGGCGAGCAGCAACAGCAATTATTCAACGGCCGAGGAGATGAGTTTCGACAGTACGTCATCGGAGTCCGGCAGCGAATATTTCGACTAGATAGCCGATCACCGATTGAATCTCGAACGAAAACCCATCGAGACCAGATCGCCCGTTACACCGCCAAGTGCTGCGAATCGGAGAAGAAGCGAGCGTCGAAAAAAAAGGTACAAATCAATGAATTTATTACCCATAAATTTTAATAATTATTTATCGTTGATTATAATCCGATCTCTTTTAATTGATTTATAGTTACCCGTTGTAGCGAAGTTGCTGATCTATACCGTCCATCGGAATGCCTGACGGAAGTTATACGCTTATTATCCGCAAATGGGCAACGGAATAGTATATTTCCGATAAGGCCATCAATTGTACATCGATGCCGTTAGAAACAAAAAAGTTTACGAGCTCGGACCGCGAAGTGAGCCATGGACGAAAGTCAATCTCAGGGTGAGGATAAAATTATGTACGATGAATTCGTTTAGCATCTGTCAAGGAAGAAAAAGAAGAAAATGATCCGTAATACATAAAAATCAAAGGCGCTATGCAAATTCACCATTTAGATATTCGATAATATTTTCCGATAAAAAAGGACAGCTGTTTGTTTTATACAAAAATTTCGTCGATAGATAAACAAAAGGCTATTTTAACGAAAAATGCTATCGAATATTTAGATGGTGAATTCGTAGAACGTCTTTTAATGAAGAGAAATGAGCCGTAATAGATCAAAATCGAGCAAAAATTACGGATTATTTTTTTTTTTAACTGACCGAATATGTATTTTTTCCACAAACTAGTTCGTATTTTTGCAAATCCATGGCAATTCATGTTTTTCAATAAATAGATGCGTAAATGTTTGTATAAACGACTTTACAGAATCATTTAACTAAAGTGAAGTGCATCCAACCTCCTTAAAAAATTGTAATAGAGACTTTTTCTTCAGTATTTGTTCAACTTCTTCATAGGCTTAATAATTCCGACCATGAGTTTTCTAAAATGATCTCCAATCTTGTTTCGCCAAGCGATATCTTGTTTTTTCAGTTTGATAATGAAACTAATTATTCGTGTACAAAACTTTTATGCTTCGTGTTACATATATTTTTCTTCGCTCGTCAACAGGCCCAAGAATGCGTGAAAGGAGTCGGCATAAAGTACGAAATTCGTCTTCCCCGTCTATGCTGTCTAAAGTTAGGTCTGATGGAAGACGACGGGCGACAATTTTACCATCAAGTATCACGACATGGCATACGTATTGGATTTCTTGGTTCCGCGACAAAGTTTCAACACGGTGCTGGCCCGCAGCCGGTCTGAGGGCGATCGTTTTCGTTCCAGAATTGATTTTCATGTGCTTTCGCGTCAAGTGGGACAACGACGAGTACGAGAAAATGAGCTCGTGTGATTTCGAGTTCATCGACAACGACAGTAAGAGTTTATTTTTGTTGAAATTATCCAAAGAAATGATCGAAACAATTAGCAATTGAAACTGGAATAATCTGATGAAGGTAAAAAATATGAAGAGGATGTTCAAAACAAAATTTAATTCGTGTTTAGTCTTATATTTTGGGAGATGAAATAGTGACGGCATGTTTCATACAGGGCTTCTTTCAGTAATCGGTGGTGCCGTTCCCGTTGTACCAGAGGAAATTCAAGCGATGTTGTACCAGCCGTAACCAGAGGCATGGGCCGATGGTTCGTCGCGAGGCTACGTGTCGCAGAATCGCGAGTGGCTTTGATAACGTCATGAGCTTGACGATAGCTGAACCGTTCATGGCACCTGTCGATCGCAACATATATCCTCTCTATGGCTTCGTCGTTGAATATCTGATCGATTTGACGACCATAAAATTGAGACTGGAATAGTACATTACTCCACGAGGGCGAAAAAGTGTTTCGCACGAGGGGTGTACGAACTTTTTCATCACAAGGTGCGAAAATGGCGGTTTTACGCACGCGAAGCGGGCGGAAAAGTGGCCATTTCCGCACCGAGTGATGAAAAATAATTTTTATCGAAGAATCACCGCGGCGCAATCCGACGTCAGATATCTGGCCACGAATGCCGAGCAGTTCAACGAGCTTCACAATCAAATCATTAAACGTGCTAGAATCATCACCGATTTATGTCTTCGTATAATCAAGTAAGATTTTCTTTCGCAGTTCCATTTGTTCCGTCTTCAACGATACAAATATTTAATTGCGCCTTCATTGGCAAAGAGATACAATTACTATCATACGATTAAATCTACCGAATTTCCTCACAGAGGAAACACCGAGATAGATATAACGGCGTTATATCACCAGCTCGCCGACATGTACGACTCGACGGATTCGGAAGTCGAAGTCGAAGCCCGTAGGGAAAGGTTGTCAAAGACCTACGCCGAGCCGAAGTTAACGCTCCCAAGAAATTTCGAGCTCAGCAATTTCGGTGAAATGTATATATTTTTGTACCTATAGATATGTAACTATATAAATTTATAATTATAATATTATAAAATTATATAATTATAATATATATATATAACATAATTATAATATATGGTTCTAAAATGATAACTGTATGATTTCACAAGAATATAGTTTGAACTTAATTTTTTAAAATTTATAGCTACTTATAATGTGTTAAATTATCTCTTGATTTTTATTATATTGGGAACTTCTGTTCACTAGTTCTTGATTATTAACTTTTGCAATATATTCGGGTTCACAATCTCAGTCACCACTGTTGTCTGTACTGTCTTCTTATCATTATGTAAAAGGAGAAATCTGTTAAATAAATTGAAATTAAATTAAAAAAAAAAAAATTAATATTGACGTTTTGGTCAATATTGGCCCTCGATACACACAGCATTCTTCTAGTTGGCGTAACGTCTGTTTCCATCCATGAGAAATGCAATGTGCTTCGCAATGCGTCCAAGAAGCTCAGCACATTTTCCCTTATCCAAGACATCCTCTCTACCCTATTCAAAAAATTATATGTTTGCTGTAAACAGAAAAAATTCCGCTTATATACAAAATTCTTTTACAAATATGCATCATTTCATGACTGCGCTGTTATCTCGTCTTTGTGTATTCTGGAATGCTGGTGCTATCACAAGTTCGCACTGTAAAAAAAAAGTTTTGCATGTATACAAAATTCTTTTACAATAGTTGCATCATTTAACAACTGCGCCATTTGATCGTCTTTGCGTATTCCTGAATGCTGACTTATACAAGCTCGCACCTGTAAGCGCATGTATAATTTTAGACTTCAATTTGCAAGTATTAAACATATGGAAAATAAGCAACAATCCGTGAAAAAAAAAAAAATCCTGACGAAAAAAAAATTTTGTTTCTATAAAAGTTTTTTGTGACCCGTCAAATTAATAAAACGGTAGCCGATTTTGTTGACAAACAAACGAGGGTCTACAAAAATGTTTAACAGTACAAATTATCATCGAAGGCTCACTTTGGCGTCTCTTCAAATTTTGTTTTTTTCCCGATCGTAAAATCTTCGTCACCCGAGAGATAAATAAATAATCCAGATACGACGAATACATATGGAAAAAATCGTATACAATTTTATATTCCAGAAATGGTTAGTGAAGCTGATGTAATATGTGTGTAATCAGCCATCTTGAAATTGTTCTCGGTATTCAAACAAATTTTTCTCGACTCCCATTGTCCGCCGAAAAAATTCGTAATATCCCGTGTGTCAAATAACAATCGCACGTGCCACGGAATCCGCAAAGGGTCTCGACGATCGGCCGAAAGAACAACGAAAAGAGAGGTCGCGAAAGCAAACGGTACAAAAAATAAACGCGAGAACGGGAGCATTGTTTTATTCTTTACGACACTCGTACGTACGGTCGGAATCGTGGGTTATCACTGATTCATTGTTTCGTGCCCGATGGCAAGTCCGCGCGATCCTTCGCCTTGGAATTGACGTATTTTGCCGTTAGCATAAAACATCGACGTGCCGTTACGGAAGCTCGATCATCTCTTATCACACGGCGAATTCGCACGCTTATCTTCGAAAAAAAAAAATATAACCTCAAAGAAAAATGCCTCAAAAGCACGACATCGAAAGCGTCTCAGGCGATCGAGTTACGAGGATTAAATTTTCTTAAGGACAAAGAAAAAAAAATAACAAATAGCGATGGGAAAGAAAATTTTTATAAGAGTTAAAAGAAGTGACCGGGGTTCGCTAGGTTAAAAATTCGTCCCTGAATATTTGTGGGAGAAAGCGCTGATGGTGGGGGGGACACAAGAGTTGGGAACTACTTTTCGTTCGTAGGTTACGACGAGCATGCGTGTGCGTCTCGCGGTCCGTGGTCGCTCCACTACTGAGCGAGAACCCAAATGATAACTGAAAATGTTAACGCCGCGCAATGAGGCGAGAAAAAAAATGTTATAATTTCCATGAGTTGGTCGCGTTAATGTAACAGTGTATGCGGTGATAGATGAAAAAAATGGAGGCCGGATCGTCGAGAAACGAGAGGGTGATTGAGCCAGGTAAGACGAAAAACGACGACGCGGACCGAGGGCCGAGAGAGTTCCGACGGGTGATGTGCCGTGCGCGCGAGCGTGTGTGCGGAGAAAACGTAACATAACCAGCCCGCTGTTGTTTCTTTATTTGCAGAGCTTTACTTTCTCATCGCTAAGTTTCTCGAAACTGGACCGTGTCGTGAAGCTGCCGATGTGAGTAAATTCACGAAAAAATTAAAAGCAATCGTTCTCAAAATTAACACATCGTCGATCGTATTTTCAGGTACTGAAGCGCGAATTGGAACGAGCCAAGGTAAGATCATTATACCTTCGCGGTTGACGTTTTGCCGGGGCTCTCGGTGTATATAGTGGCTCCACATGGCTTGCACGTGGTTTCTGTCAAAACATTACATTTTCGAGGTCGACGAACTTCTTTGCATATAAGGATGAAAAAAAAAAAAAAAAATTACGATTGATTTTTGTTTCTGTTTTTTTTGCGCAGATTTTGCCGCAGAGATTAGATTGGGAGGCAAATTCGCATAATCAGAGTTTCGACGAATTGGTGAGTATTTTTGGATTTCATGTTGGTTCGTGAGTGGACATTTTTTTTAATGGTTATAAGAATTTTTACATTTTTTTTTTTGAGCTTGTGGGATAAAAAAAGAAAGGTGAAGATTGTTGGGTATTGTTGCTCGACGGATCGAGAGGGGCTTGAACAACATCGAAAATACCCCTTCGCCCTCTGCGCCACCCCTATCCGATGCTTCTCGGGATTTACCCCTTCTACCTCTCTATTGCACAAGAATACATCTCCCACTCCCCTCGACTTCTACCAATGGGCGTCAACGCCCGGCCATTTTACTCGAGCCTGATCAATGAATATATATACTCGGAGCTTATTTATAGAATCGCGTCGACTGCGCGACGAGTGGGGACGCGCCATTGGTCCGTTTACCTCCGGAGCTTCGTGATTCGTTGAACGAAGGAAACTACTTTCGGAGACGTTTGAATCGGGGCGGCAAAGTATATTTTATCGAGTTAAGAAATTGTTGAAACACTTCGTCGAAAAATCGTGATCTAAAGATTTCATTGAATCACGCAATGCGTTAATAACGTCGTCATATAAGGGGCATTTTCAGAAAATCGGACTCTGCAAATTTTACGCAGTGGAACGCGATTACTCTAATTGTACAGTTTTCACCCGATTTCTGATCCGGTTTTACATTGAGCTCGCCTGCACAGATTTTACTCACAAATGCGTATTCCCTCGTGTTTAACAATTACCGAACTATTACATTTTTTATTTGTTTTTTATTGATTTTTTAAAAAATAATTTCTTTTATTTTTTCACCTAAAGATTAAAGTTTATCGAGCTTACAGACTTTGAATCGACAGATGAAAAAAAATGTAACTGCAATATTGAATGCCGATTTGTTTTTATCAGGAAAAGAAGTATCCTCACATCGGTCCAAAGCACCTACTACAAATATGCGCGAAGATTGGACCAATTTTGGAGAAGGAAGTGCCTCCATGCATTCCCGGGGCTGTATCCCTCTTGGGAGCTGGCAGGCAGTCGATGCTGCGTACAAAAGAAGGTTTGAACAAAACGATTATATATTGGTCGAGAAAATGCTATGTATAAATTTACCGACACTTTTTTTTTACGGATGTATCACCAAGCGAAACTTTTTTTTATGGATGTTATCCAATAGGATAAAAATTTGAAATTTCGTGCCATTTCATCCAATTCTGCAAAAAAAAAAAAACCTTAAAGCCTGGATCGTCACGTTGTACAATTTTAATTAGTTCAGGCTCATGATTTTTTTTTTTCAAACAATAAGTAAAACTATTTTTCGCTACAGATATTCTACGACAATTTCGAGGTATCGTCGCTTATTCCGGAAGACTAGGCGGAAAGCCTTTCCTCGAGCAACCCTTCGAATTATTGACTCACAATATTGGTAAGTAATCAATAAAATCTACTAAATGCATTTAACTTTTAAATATCGAATTAAAATTATAATGAAGAAATAACGTTTGAATTGGAAAAAAAAAAAATTATCATTGCAGTTCGAGCTCTCCAAGGACGTGAGAATGCCGGACCTCTGTGCCGTCGGGAAGTCGTCCCAACGAAGTTCTATTCAAAACTGCAGATGTATCGGCACACACTCGGCCACTTGTCCGCTGTGTATTGCGTGCTGTACGATCGAACGGGAAAATACGTTATAACCGGAGCCGACGACTTGCTCGTCAAAGTCTGGAGCACGTTGGACGGTCGTTTGTTAGCAACGTTTCGAGGAGCATCCGCCGAAATAATGGACATCGCTGTTAACTTCGATAATTCGTTGCTCGCAGCTGGAAGCTTGGATCGGCTATTGAGAGTTTGGTGTTTCAAGACTATGTCGCCGGTCAGTACCAATAAAGAAAAGCGTGCCGAAGCAATGCAGATGTGTGTTTCCACAAGTGAAGATATTGTGACGGCACGATGTTTTCATACCGGAAGCTGCTTGGACTGTTCCAGCTCGCTGTGGAGCTTCACATCGAGATTGTGGAGCTTCCGAGGCGGTGCTGGAACAGTACAGGCAGCTTCTGGATTTAACATGCTGTGCTGTCAAAATATCGTCATCTGCGGATATTTTACCGGCACGGCGTGTTTTCCTGTGCTGGTGCAGAGTGGAGCCCGTGCTGTCAGTATTCTATCTGAGTAGTAAGAGAACTATACCGGCTGGTTTCAGAACCCGAATGGTCCGGCCGGCACAGGGTCGATGCCAAAAAACTCCGGTTCATACTTCCTGTTACGATTGATTTTAACTCCCGGCTTTTCTGTCCTGTGCAGGTCGCCGTTCTGTCCGGACACTCGGGTATGATAACTTCGGTGAATTTTTGCCCGATATTGTGCAACGGTGTGAGCTACTTGGTGTCCACGAGTACGGACGGATCCGTGGCGTTTTGGTCGCACACGAAAAAAGACAACGAGCGTGCAGTATTTCAGTGAGAACCTTTTATACGTTTTATTCTACCAGATATTTAATACAATGTTATCGAAACTAAAAATCGTTGAAACGTTTTATCCTTAGATCGAAGCCGATTCAGTACCACGAGAAAATGCGACCGGGACAAGCTCAGATGATCTGCGCGTCGTTCAGCCCCGGCGGAGCATTCATGGCAGCGGGCTCGGCCGATCATCATGTTCGCGTTTACGCTATGCTAGGTGACGAGGGTCCACGCCGAGTACTCGAAGTCGAGGCTCACACCGACACCGTCGACAGCATTCAATGGGCGCACAGTGGTCTTAAATTCATCTCGGGCTCGAAGGATGGCACTGCGAATGTCTGGCACTTCGAGCAGCAACAGTGGATACACAAACGGCTTCTCATGACCACCAAACTGCCAGGGTAAGTTATCCGAAATTCAAGATAACTTTTTAAGTTGGTTGGAGCGCTTCGCACTAGTCAAATGAATGCTACATTTTTTTAAGTCGTTTATATAAACTTTTTAAAGCAGACGCGAAGTAGCACTTCTCCGGCATTCATCACAAAAAATATTATACGATATTAGAGCGGTGTAGCGAACCTTATACGTAGACTGTCAAGTGAATCAAAAGTTTGCTTTAACGCACTCGTATCGCAAGTTGCTATGACGCATCTATCGATTACAGTTGATGGTTATTTTTATTACAAATGTTCCTTAATAGAGCAAATGTCCTTAACAGAGAAAAACATTAACTGCAATGATTCCCAATAATGTTACTTGGTTTGTGCTAATTTTCGAAAAGGTACACATTCGTTCAGTTTTTAAAAAGAATAATCCGTAATTTTTGCTGGATTTGTATTTATTACGGCCCATTCTCTTCCTGGAAAGATGCTCTACGAATTCACCGCCTAGATATTCGATAGTATTCTCCGTTTAAAAATGACAGCCTTTCCCGTTTAAAAATGACCGTTTATCCATCGATGAAATCCCCTCATAAACAAACATCTGTCATTTTTAAATGGAACATACTATCGAATATCTAACCGAGAGCGATAGATGCAAGATTGGTGTGCTGCTCTGGCGGTTCACAAAGTCAAGCAATTTTCTCGGAGATTAGTGATTATCCTGTAAAAACACCAATCTCTGGAAACAGGGCCGTCTGTGCATGGCCAGGTTTTCCGCAGTTTCCCTGTGCCCGTGCGTGAATGCGACACAGTAAGAAAGTACGTCCGCTGCGGACTTCATTCCGGCGGGAGTGAGGTGGAGTGTGTGAAAGGGGAAGGACCCCGTATTTTTATATGTGTTCGATCTGTATCGAACACATATAAAAATACTACGGAATATCTAGACGGTGAATTCGTACAGCATGTTTCGTGGAAGAGAATGAACCGTAATACATCAAAAACGAGCAAAAAATACCGGATTATTTATTTGAAAAAAACCGAACGAATATATTTTTCGAATATATGCTCTAAAAGTAGCACAAACCAGTTAATATTTTTCCAAATACATTGCAATGAATGTTATTCCTGGTTAAGGACATTTGCTGTAATAAAAATTAGCCATCACTATAATCAATAGATACGTAAAAGTTTGTGTAAATGACTTTAAAAATGTAGCACTCATTTGACTAGCGTGAAGCGCTCCAACCTCCTTAATAGAATTTTCGTTTCAATCGTATTTTACGTAAGATTAAATGTTTTCAACAGGGAACCGGCACCGGACGACGACACGGCCAAAAAGCATAAAGTAACGATGGTGAGTTGGGACGTGAGTGATCAGTGGGTGATAACGGCCGTTAGCGACAGTTCGTTGAAAGTGTGGAACGCGAGAAACGGCGAGTTGGTAAAAGTTCTTCGAGGACACAAGGACGAGGTGTTTGTGCTCGAATCGCATCCGAGCGATCCGCGAGTGATACTGAGTGCCGGACACGATGGTCAACTCATGGTCTGGGATGTATTGAATACCGACCCGGTAGCTTGTTTTCAAAATTTCATCGAGGGCCAAGGTACCTGCGCGGTTTTCGATGCCAAGTGGTCGCCCGACGGCACCATGCTTGCGGCGACTGATTCTCACGGACACTTGTTGATGTATGGATTTGGATGTGGGCCCGAACGATTAAAAATCGTGAGTATATTATTTATTTCAGAAGGTTCACAAATCGCTTGCCGATGTGACGATGGTGTGTTAATATTATGTATTTATTTATTTATTT
This sequence comes from Ichneumon xanthorius, assembly GCA_917499995.1. Taxonomy (NCBI): domain Eukaryota; kingdom Metazoa; phylum Arthropoda; class Insecta; order Hymenoptera; family Ichneumonidae; genus Ichneumon; species Ichneumon xanthorius. Next base: position 3,193,877 of record OU824205.1, read on the forward strand.
ATTTATTCACGGGATAAGTCCTTTTACAAAAAAGAAAACATACAGATATAGGGTAAACCGGCCAATGAATGGACAGTTAAGCAGACGAAAAAGCCAATGAATAGACTTTTTTTATGCACGTGCTCTTATGGAAATTGTCGATTCATTAGCCCTGTCCATTCATTGGCTGGTTTACCCTATAAAGAACATTTTGACTGGATTGAGTGCAGTGTATCTCCTACGAGAGAAATTGGAAAAGGAGTTTGGTTATAGATTTGATATTTATTCGTAGAGTAGGACCCGATTAACACATTTAATGATTATTATTATTATCATTAAGCCGTACGGGATCATCGCTGAGCGAGAACCTTGATTCCGGACGATTCTGCCGGCATCCTCGATTAGCGAGTACTTGCGCGGTATAAAAATCGCTATACGAAAAAATATAAATTGGGAAAAAAGAGTAATGTTCACGATATTATATTTGTTTAAAATTACATTTTTTATCGACAATGTACAGTGTGTTGTTGTTATACGAAATTTATACTTACATCTCAGGTCACGGAGCCTCCGACTTACGTAGTCACGCCCGGCGCGAGGCTTCCGTACGTGAAAGGTTAACTAATGGGAAGAGGGGGCGATCACCGACGCGTCCGACGCGAATTTATTTATTTATAAATCGAAACTAATTTACTGATCCAACGACGATTGACCAGTTTAATAAACATTTGATAATGCGACGAAAATTTTACAGGTCCCCAAGGAATTATTCTTTCACACGGACTATCGGCCGTTAATACGCGATGCCAATAATTATGTTCTGGACGAACAAACACAAACGGCACCGCATCTGATGCCACCGCCGTTTCTCGTTGACGTTGACGGCAATCCTTATCCTCCGGCGTTGCAGCGTCTCGTTCCCGGTCGGGAAAATTGTCGTGGGGAACAGCTCGTTCCGAATATTGCCGTGGGTGCTGGAGGTAAGCGGGAAATACAACAAACAACTCGACAGTAGAACATAATCTAAATTTGCGCTCTCCTTTCGTTAGTACGTAATTACATTTCCGTGGATTTATTAGTCTCTAATCTGTCGTACTTACATTTCAGCGGATTTGTTAGTCTCTCAAAAAATGAATCGAAAAATGCAATCACTTCATTTTAGACATTTTATTCCTTTTCGTAGGAATGCAAGAGGTGATAGAAGGACTTCCTATCCACGAGCCCCGTTCGCATATCGACAGGCTGATAGAGGCCCTTGCCCAGCGTCGAAACATCGTCCACGCCGATGGCGAGATGGCAGACGAGCGAGACGAGAACGGCGGCGAAGCTCAAGTCCGTCAAATCGCGAGTCCACGGGGCAACAGGCCGGGCTTGCGTCGGGCCGGTGACGTCGAGGGAGTTCGGCAGAGTAGCGGGAATTGGCAGCGAGACAATACAACACCTTGGAACAAGCCGATTCTCGCGCGACCGATGAATCCTGCCATTCGCGAGACACAATCGCAATTGCTGTAAGTATGTCTGTAAAGATTATCCCTGGAAGGACGCCTCGGAACGGCCTGGGCATAAAAGACCTCAATGTATCTTTTTGGTTTAAACTATTTGTAAAATGACGAATATTATATATATTTTTTTTTATGTTAGAAACGGAATGGCGGAGATGGAATTGGAAAATTGGAGACGAGAGATGAAAAGGAGGCCGCAACCAGCAGCAACGACCTCGGCGACTCAAGGAACTATTGGCAATCGTTTGGCCAATCAAAAACGTAACAGAGGTATAAGACACGGATACAGGACACGAGCGGCGCGAGGCGAGGAACAAGAGGAGGATGACGTTGACGTAAGAGATTGTTTTACCTACTTTAGACCCGTTAATAGGCCCTTAAAATTAAAGCTGTGGATACAATAGATGACTACGTAAGTTGCATGCTCGGGAAATAAGCCAATTAGGCACGATCGGACAAGTTGGATTTCCCATTACCTGCCTTAGTATCTGCCCGCTCTCCCTTCCTCTATAAAAATGTGGATCAGACCCGATTTTATGAGCAGGTAACAAAATGGAAGAGGTATTTCGTCTACTCGCCATGAAAGTAAACGAACACCCAGAAAAGGCCGATGGAACTTACCCGCTCGTGCTTTGTCCAACTTATCTGGTCGGTAAAACTTATCTGGATGCAACTTACGCGGTTGTTTACTGTAGTTGGTTTCAAATAACGCCGATACTTAGGGCTCAATTCCAGTTGAAACTGTGTGGGGCATTTTTCCTACCATATCGGCCTGGATCTAACCCTTCACATCTTGGGTATGGCCCGCGATTGTTTTATAATTGAACTAACTCCCAAAAGGAGACTCAGATTTTTTAGTAGATTAAAAAAATTGTTTATAATTATGCATGATTCAAAAGATGAACTTATTGATCGCCACAATCTAAGAATTTGAAAAAATTCGGAAATATCTTGTATAACATATTTACAAAATTTAAGATTTGAGCCAGGGTGAGCTGACGTCACCTTTCATTTTTTTTTTCTAATTTTGATTCTAAAAACAAACTGAAAAATCTGTTTATGGGTTATCGCTTGACCATTATTATATGCAACCCTGCATTTTCGGACTTTTCCGAAGTCTTTTTTTAAGTTAAAAAAATCATAATTCAGTCATATAAAAAAAATCGCGGGCCCAATCCAAGATGTGAAGGGTTAAACTCAGGTCGAAGTGGTAGGGGTTGCCCTATATACATAGTTGAACCTTGGACTCGAACTCAGGTCTGGGCTAAAGATCGAAGAACAAATATTACACACATTTTTTAAAGCTAAATTAATGTCAATAATAGTGGCGAATATTCACACACGTTTTATCCGCCCGTTTAGAACATCGACGTTGTCGGAAATGGAAGTTCGGCGAGCAGCAACAGCAATGATTCAACGGCCGAGGAGATGAGTTCGGACAGCACGTCGTCGGAGTCCAGCAGCGAATATTCCGACTGGATAGCCGATCACGGATTGAATCTCGAACCTCCCAAACGAAGTAAACGAAAACCCGTGGAGACCAGACCGTCCGTTACACCGCCAAGCGCTACGAATCGGAGAAGAAGCGAGCGTCCAAAAAAGAAGGTACGAATCAATGAATTTATCACCCATTAATTTAAATAATTATTTTTCGTTGATTATAATCCGTTCTCTTTTAATTTTTTTTAGTTACCCGTTGTACCGACTGGAGTCGCCGAAGTTCCTGACCTATACCGTCCATCAGAATGGCTGACGGAAGTTATACCTCGCAAAGCGCCTTATTATCCGCAAATGGGCGATGAAATAGTATATTTCCGACAAGGCCATCAATTGTACATCGACGCCGTTAGAAACAAGAAAGTTTACGAGCTCGGACCGAGAAGCGAGCCATGGACGAAAGTCAATCTCAGGGTGAGGATAAAATTATGTATTTGAAGCCTTGAAGGATGAGGAGTTAAGGAAGTTCCAGGGCTTCACACTAGTCAAATGAGTACTAAATTTGTTAAGTAATATATACAAACTTTTACGCATCTATTGATTATAGTAGATGGTTATTTGTATTACAGCAGCTGTCCTTAACTTAGAAAAACATTGATTGCAATGGACTTGCAAAAATATTGACTGGTTTGTTCTTATTTTTTAAAAGGTACATATTCGCTCAATTTTTTCAAATAATAATTTTTGCTCGACTTTCATGTATTACGGCTCATTTGTCTTCCTTGAAAGTCGCTCAACGAATTCACCATCTAGATGTTCGACAATATTTTCCGATTAAAAATTGCTGCCTTTTATTTATTCATCGACAACAGACATCTGTCCCGTTTAAAAGGAAAATATTATCGAATATCTGGACGGTGAATTCGTACAGCATTTGTCAAGGACGAAAATGACCCGTAATACATAACGATCAAAAGTGCTCTGCAAGTTCATCATCTAAATATTCGATAATATTTTCCGATAAAAAATTACAGCTGTTTGTTTATAGAAAAATGTCGATAGATGAACAAAAGGCTGTCATTTTTTAACGGAAAATGCTATCGAATATTTAGATGGTGAATTCGTAGAACATCTTTAGATGAAGAGAAATGAGCCGTAATAGATCGAAATCGAGTAAAAATTACGGATCATTTTTTGAAAAACTGACTTTAAAAACTCATTTGACGTGGAAGTCTTTCACGTCACGTTTGACTAGTGTGAAGAGCATCCAACCTCCATAAAAAATTGTATAGTGACTTTTTCTTCAGTATTTGTACAACTTCTTCGGAGGCTTAATAATTCCGTCTGTGAATTTTCTAAAATTATTTCCAATCTTATTTAGCCCAGCGATATCTCGTTTTTTCAGTTTAATAATGAAACTAATATTCGTGTACAAAACGTTTTATGCTTGGTGTTACATATATTTTTCTTCGCTCGTCAATAGGCACAAGAATTCGTGAAAGTAGTCGGCATAAAGTACGAAATTCGTCCTCCCCGTCTATGCTGTCTGAAGTTAGCTTTGATGGACGACGACGGACGGTTGACGGGCGACAATTTTACCATCAAGTATCACGACATGGCAGACGTATTGGATTTCTTGGTTCTGCGACAAAGTTTCGACACGGCGCTGGCTCGCAGCTGGTCCGAGGGCGATCGTTTTCGTTGCACGATCGACGACGGCTGGTGGATGGGACAAATCGAGTCGATGGAACCGCTCGATGACGATTTTCCAGAATCATTTTTCATGTGCTTTCGCGTCAAGTGGGACAACGACGAGTATGAGAAAATGAGCCCCTGGGATCTCGAACCCATCGACAATGACAGTAAGAGTTTATTTTTGCTGAAATTATCCAAAAAGAATGATTGAAACAATTAGCGATTGAAACAGGAATAATCCAATTACGGTCACATTTGAAAATACATTTTTATAACTATGATTTTAAAGTCTGTTTATTAGCAGCATTAAAGGTCCGTGAAAAATATGGTCGACGAAAAAAAAAAGAAAAAATGAAGGGAAAATATTAAGAGGATTAAAAAAAAAATTTATTCGTGTTTAGTCTTATATTTTGGGAGATGAAATAGTGACGGCATGTTTCATACAGGGCTTCCTTCAGTAATCGGTGGTGCCGTTCCCGTTTTACCAGAGGAAATTCAAGCGATGTTGTACCAGCCACAACCGGAGGAATGGCCGATGGGAGATCGCGAGGCTACGTGTCGCAGAATCGCGCGTGGCTTCGATAACGTCATGAGCTTGGCGATAGCTGAACCGTTCATGGCACCGGTCGATCTCAACGTATATCCGTTCTATGCCTTCGTCGTCGAATATCCGATCGATTTGACGACCATAAAATCCAGACTGGAAAATCATTTTTATCGAAGAATCACCGCGGCGCAATTCGACGTCAGATATCTGGCCACGAATGCCGAACAGTTCAACGAGCCTCACAGTCAAATAATTAAACGTGCCAGAATCATCACCGATTTATGTCTTCGTATAATCAAGTAAGATTTTCTTTCTCAATTCCATATGTCCCGTCTTCAACGATACAAATATTTAATTGCGCCTTCATTGGCCAAACGATACAATTACGATTTTCATACTATTAAATCTACCGAATTTTCTCACAGAGGAAATACTGAGATGGATATAACGGCGTTATATCACCAGCTAGCAGACACGTACGACTCGACGGATTCGGAAGGCGAAGTCGAAGCCCGTAGGGAAAGGCCCTCGACAAGTCGCCAAAGACCTACGTCGAGCCGAAGTTTACGGTCCCAAGAAATTTCCCCCGATTGGAGACTCGCTTGTCGACAGTTGTTGGAAAGTTTGTGGCAGTGCGAGGATTCCATTCCTTTCAGGTTTGTAGCGATCGATAATTTTGATTATTTCACTATCTCTCTGATCTCATAATTATCATTTTTTTTGTTGCTGTATACAGAGAACCCGTAGATCGACTTGAACATCCTGACTATCATCAAATTGTCGACACGCCTATGGACCTTAGAACCATAAAAGAAGACTTGCTGGGCGGCAACTACGACACTCCTGCCGAATTTGCCAAAGATATGAAAATGATATTTACGAATAGCAGAAATTATAACACGAACAAGCGATCGAGGGTCAGTAAAATTTTTTTCTTATTTTCCACGAACCCTGAAGTTCATTTTACAATATTATCATTTTTTTATTGTAATTTTTTTATAGATATACACGATGACTATAAGATTGTCAGCGATGTTCGAGGAGCATATGCGAAGAATAATAGCGACCTGGAAATCAGCGCGACGACGCACAGCCATGGCAAAAGTTAACGTTAAAGCGAAGAGTCCAGTAAGGAGCGTTAAAACGCGATTAACTAACGGAGCGGGTAAGTTCGAAATAATTTTTCTTTGTAAAGTTATGGATATTTTTCATAAATTAATAACAAAATTGATGATTATTCAGGTCCGTCGCGAGCTAAGAGTTCCGATAGTTCTGACGAAGATGACAACGTCAACATCGAGAATGATGACGAAGAGATAGAAGAGCCAGAGGAGGAAGAAGAAGAGGGGGCGTTGACGAGGCAGAGAACAAGGCCCGCAACTATCGATACCCCGGGTAAGCTTATTATTAAAACAAAAATTGAAGCTGTTAGGCACGCGTAGCTTCTTCGTAGAGTTTCCTTCAGATAGAGCTGGACAGTATTTTAAGTACATGATACTCGTGTCGTACTTGAAGTCGGTATTTCAAGTACATGTGTATTTGGAATACGGGAAGTATTTCAAGCACTTGAAGTACTTGAAGTACTATGTACTGGAAGAATGCGCTACTTGAAATACTTGAAGTATTTTTGTACCTGAAGTTTAGTACTTGAAGTACTTTCCATTCGCCTAACATATAAAGTACAAATATTTTCGCAATATTCTGTAACAAAATATTCTGTACTTGAAGTACTTATTACGGCAAGATGTACATAGTACTTGAGGTACCAAGTCCTTGTTATCGAATCGAGCACGTCGTGCTTAAGGTAGTTCTTGTGAATAGTGTTCACCTCGCATAAGTTTCAGGGAAATGAGAGGGAATCGTAAACACTTCTGGGTAATATCAAAATCTAAAAAATCAAGCATATTAAAGGTGCTGATAAAATTAATTTTGTATAATAATGATTCCAAAATGTTATTAACAAATTGATGAAAAATTTAATTGTTCACCAAATCTCCCGGAAACCTAACTTTTTTTTATGCAAATAATTAGTTTACTTTTCCGAATACGTATGAATTTTTTCAGATTTTTAAATTCACTTTGATTTTTTTTTTATATGAGAAAAATGTGTAGAAAGTCACAAAATTCAAAGTGAATTTAAAAATCCGAAAAATTCATTCGTACTCAGAAAAATGAACGAGTCATTTTCATAAAAAAAAGTTAGGTTTCCGGGATATTTGTTGAACAATTTTATTTTTCATCAATTTGTTAATAACATTTTGGAATTATTATTACGCAAAATTAATTTCTTCAGCACCTTAAATATGTTTGATTGTTTTCAGATTTTTATCCCATTCAGAAGTGTTTGCAATTTCCTCTAAATACTGTAAAACTTATGCGAAGTGAACACCATTCTCAAGGACTACTTTAAGTAGTCGCTACTTCAACCACTTCGCCCAGCTCTACTTTCAGAAAACAGAATGTTCGTTTAGGGTTAACTCCAAAAAATTGAACAATTTTACCACATGAATACTTGACCTAAGAGTTGCATTAAGAGGCGCGGCAGCGTCTCGATGCCTGGTGTTTTTGGAAAACTATTCTTATTTATAAAACGCTATTAAACTCTTCAGGACCTTCGACCTCCCGCATGACGAATGGTCATAGCAAGTCCTCAGGAGCATCGTCCCGTCGCCTTCGAAATCCACGCAACGCCTCTCTAATGAAAAAGCCATCGAACAACACTGAGAGCGACGCGAGTCACTCGAGCGCGCCCTCGCCTCAAAGTTTCGTTAGTGACAATGGCCCGGTCTGGCAAACTAGAACTCGAAAACCAGCGAGCAGTGGAGCAGAGGACAGTGATTCGGGCGACAGTTACAAGCCCGGTGCCCGTGGCAAACAGACTCGTAGAAATCGCGCGAAAAATAGTAAAAATAGTCGCCCAAAGCCAAAGCCACGAAGACTAGTAATTCAAGAAGACGAAGAGGAGGACGAGGAGGAGGAACCCGAGGAAGAGAACGAAGATAACGATCGTGAAAATTCCGACGACGAGTCTGAAGAGGAAGTGCCCGAAGTTGTGACTAGAAACTCGACGAGATCGCGCACCGCCGCCGTGGCTCAGAAACGCGTTCCCGAGACGAACAACTCCAGAGACGGTGACGGCAGCGAAGTCGCGGATTCGTCTAGCGACGACGAGGAGGACGCCCGCAGCTCGCGTAACGAGGATGCTGCTGCGAGCTCGGACAGCAAGGACTCGGACGGTAACGCCGAGTTGCCGAGACCCCAAAGAAAAGCTCGTTCCTCGAGGGACACCGATAACGAAGACGGCGGAGCGGTGACACGGCGCGGTGGCAAAAGACCTCGTTACAATGTAGATAGCGACGAGGACGACGAGGACGACAGTGAATCGACACCGGTGCGCAATCGACGGAGCGTAAAGCGACGATATTACGCGGAGGAGAGCGACGAGAGCGTGCCGGATCAGGCGATAAGCATAAGCAGCAGAGGGCGCGTAAGGAAAATGACTGCCAAGGCGCGAGCCTATCTATTGGAGTCACCCTAACGGCCTTCCCGATGTTACTAGAATTAATCTGTAAATACTTTAATCCGATTACATTGTACGATTTCGTGTACGAATTTCGGCGAACCTAACTTTCCTCCGTCGGTAAAACGGATACCGAACACGATAAAGTACCGAAACATTTGCAACTCTGAAGCATCGCTGTCGAAAACTGATTTATACCTCGGCTTCGAAGAGACGATTGTACATCCTATACGCGGCTTCGAGTTTCGATTTGATGAAGACATCATCGAAAAAAGAAAACTGGCGGATAAACGGAGAAACGAATAGTTACCGACAATTACTCTTAATACAGCTTTTTTCGGGGATGCTTTTGTCGGGTCGAGAAACTGCGACGAGCACAGACTTTATTTTTGCTTCGTCTGTAGCGGGACTATTCTGTTTCAAACAACGATACCGTGGAATTGAATATGATGAGGTTTTTCGATAAAAAATACATCCTGTATCTTCGAACGGTAAAACAGTCACCGTATATTTGGCTTCTCTGTTAAGTGCGGGTTTCTATTTTAAAAAAGCAAATTCTTGTAGAATAGAAGACACAACAACACACATTCTATGCGTGATGTTTCGATGGAATGGAGTTACCATCGCAAAAAAAAATGTTGGTTACCGACACTATTGTTCAAAGCACTTTTCTCAATGGTGTTCTGGATGAAAGGCACAGTCACGTATAGTGTGTGCATATATCTAATCGATTACCTACTACGCTTATCAACAGAAATGCAATCGATTCGTCGAAAAAAAAAAACACTAAAAGTTTGTCAATAGATTCCTGTTTTAACGACGGAGGACTGTCGCATTGCATCAGATATTAATTCGCTGACCGTAGCATTACGATACGCGTATTGAAACATTTCGTCGACTATTTCGATCGTGCCCGTACGCTTGGTATTTTTTACGAACGAATTTGGTAGGCGACGCATTATCGAGATAATTATCGCTTTATCGCCGTTCGAAAAACACAGAAATTCACGAAAAAAAAAATCTTATCCAAATGATCTTCGCTCGGCAAACTTTAAATCCTCGATTTATCCAATTTTGATGTGTAGAGTGTGGAAACGAACGAACTTTGTACGTGTTGTTAGTCCGATGGGAAAAACATTGTCACAATACGTAAACTTACGGGTTTCTACGTACGGTTTTTGCTGTTATAGTCGTAAATCACTGCCATTACCAGCGTAAATTTCTAATGTTCGGAGCTATGTTAGTTGTTAGTCGATGAATGTCGGAGTATCGAACCGATAGTTGAATGTATATATTAGAGTACCTGGAGGAGTACCGATGACTTATGTCTTCTCACGATATTTGCACTGATGCGACACAGAATCTGCCGTAAAAAATCTTGAAGAAAACCCTCTCGCGGTGATGTTCAAGCCCTCCGTCGGTACAACAGTTTCCTTCAACAAGAAATCGGCATTGTTTCGCCCTTACGAGATTTGTTTTGCGAAAAGAAAATTTTTACTTTTCTCCTTTTCAAAAATTGTCGAACTTGATTTCGACAATTTTTTTGTTTTGTTTTCTTGTGACCCAATTGGAAATTATTGGTGCGTAACCCCGCAGTATTTTTATCTCGTCTTTGTTGAAATTTTTTTTTGTTCTTCCATTTGTACCCCCGGAGGAATTTCACCGAGTCTCGGAAGATCGTATCAAATTTCTCCGGGAAGATATCGAAACCGATATCGAATTTTTAACACGTTTCACAATCGAATCTCTCGCTGTAAAGTTAAGTTATTGGTTCAGTTAAAAAAGAAACCGAATTTTCATTCTCACAACATTCTACTATCGTCAAATCAGTATGTGATTCACGAAAAAATGTGTGTAAGATCGTACTTATATTTGTGTAGAAAATCAATCGCGAGTAATGAAAAAAAAAGAAACGAGGCGGTACCTTTCAGATCTTTGTTTTTTCTCTTTTTATTTATCGAAACTGACACTAGATTGCAACGAGTACCACATAATGTCTTCTTCTTTCAACGTATATAATACTTCATAGAGAATTCATGATCAGCAGAGTACTGTCCCGATGAATTAATTTCTTTGATTGCGTTTAAGCGATAATTACGACGCGACGTCGAATGCACGATTAATCACACATTCGTCCCGTCGACCGAAAGATCATTTGTCATAAGCACGGAATTATGATAAAGAAAAAAAAACCCGTTAGCTTTAGCGCAACAATGATTTGTCTACAACTATTCAAAGTCTTGACTGTCTCAAGCCATTGTGATACTAGCTTAAGAATATCAGATATACGCTAATCGATGATATAATTGTTAGGTAATCGATAATTATTTTTTTAACGATTGGGATCATATCATGTGGGGGCTAGGTCGTTGTTTCCTTCTTTATTTATCATCTGGGTACGTGAAATCGAAAGATAACGAACACTACCGTCTTCTTCTCCACGATGATTTGAAAGGGACATTTAGTTCTGTTTTTTTTTTTCGTATGATATAAGAAATACTTTCCTTCGAATTAGTGTAGAATCGGATTTTTATAGGCCGTTAATGATTAATCGATAAGTAAGTTTGATCTATGATTTAAAATAATTATAAGTTTATACCTGTGTAAATGTTTCGAAACAAAAACTCGTTTCACCCTTCCCCCTTTGTGTCATCCAACGTGACCTGTTTTGTAGCGTAGCAATTTTGGCGACACACCATCACAATAAACATCTATGAGCCCGTTTGAAAACACGCATTTTTTATTTGTGTCAACATTACTTTCTTTTCATCACCTAATATCTTTGGTTTTTGAGAATTGGACGAGAGATAAGACTGGAAATAAATGTTTAAACCCGAGCCGAAACGTTGATTTAATTCTTACCTGTGTGCGGAATCGTAATCGTTCGGATATGCGATGTCCTCGTTTCTTCTCATTGCGTTTAGAAACAACAACAAAAAAATCCAAGGGGAACATTTTCTCGACTACAAACCTTGAATTCGACCCATTTGTTTTTCAATTTTTTATGCCTCTGAACAATCTACAATAAATATCAACGAATTTATCATTGTGACATATTTTCTAGACAATTTTATTACATGATATGAGAATACAGCCTACAGTTTGTAAGTTAGGGGGTGTCAATATATCTTTAAATATACATAACATTGGGGGAGGCTCAAGGGCTCGTCACAGTGGGATCGATCGTGGATCTCGACGTCGATATATACATAGATATATCGCAATAAACAAAAATCCTATACAGAACTCACAAGCATGAACGTTCAAGTCTCAAAAAAAAAAATCACATGATGCATATCCTTCGGAACTTTACATAATAAACAGGATGTTTACCGTCGCACTGTATCGAGCCCTTGAACAATTAAAAATCATTAACTCTACATCAAGTTTATAAAAAAATACGAAATGTGGTTATTTTTTTTTCTTCGATCGGATGAAAATTATTATCCGGAAAATCGCGTCACAACTGTTTCAATAATCATACAAAAATGTCTTCTCATCGTCTCATCGCCTACGTGACAAAATTGATCGCAGAAATAACAAAGCGGATGGCTCTGAGTGAGAGATATGAATGCATATTCATCCGTGTATCTGTGACAGAACTGTGAAAATTCGCATCCTAAGTTCTTTTTTCTCTCGGTGCGCGGATTCTTAGTTATTCTTTTTTTTCGTTCGTTATGTCAAGGAAGCGCCAGTGGCAGTGAACATAATGGGTTTATGTAAACGTAGTATAGTCTATATGCTCTATGGATTATGCAATTTGATACATTGCTGCGCATGCATTGTTTAATATTATCTCGTTTTTTCGTTACTTTTTTAAACTTTAGTGTTTTTTTTTGCATCATATATATATTTATAATCGATATATCTTTTGTATGGTAATAGCTAGCAAGCATAACAATCGAATTTTTTTTTTTCGTTACAATTAGTTTCGTGATATGACGAGTCAATATGTAGTAAAGTTACACTCAGGGAACCGCCGAAGCCGAAATCATAAATTGTCTTATCATTATTTGTTGGTTGTTGCTTGGATTGTTATTTTCTTTGTTTTTTTTGTTTCTTCTTCTTTTGCTTCTTTCATTGAATATCATTTTTTCAGCTATACAACGGCGAATATAAAATCTTATAAAATACCCAAAACCACCGTGCATGGTAGGTTCCCTGACCCTGCATTTTGCGCGGTAGATAATATTTACCATGTACTTGTCGCTGATATGCGTTAGAGCCAGACTTGTTCTTGGTCATCGATTACTAATAGGTTCACGTTGTAATTATCGATTGGATTATTACTTCTTCTTGGTTATTTTTGTTTAAACTTCGTTTGTCGAAGAGATATTTTGTTCGTGATATGCGTCAGTTGAACGCTGGTGGTGGCGCCCGCTGCCCGTTTGTCCTGGTTGCATCTTCGGTCATTACAGTCACCAGTTCACCGACAGCTTTTCCTAAGTCGTCTGCAAGAGAATAAATTATTAGCCATAAAAGAATTTGATAAATAATTACCCTATCTGCATGACACAAAATTTCATCGCTGGCAAGTCTTTGACAAATCTCTATCAAAGTACCACTTCAGGATGAAAAAAATCGTTCGCTTGTAGAATTTTATTCTCAAAGTCAATTTTTCCGAGCGAAGTTTGTGCGATGCAAATCACAGCTGTTATAACTTGTTGAAATTTTGTTTCATGCAGATATCTTCTGGGTAACAATGAATATGGGTATTTACGGTTATCGTACAAAATGGTTAGTCCGATATGAAAGTATTAACACAGTTAATGGATTTTTTTCACAAGTCCGAGACCGTACTCTCAAGTGCAATCTCTCACCCTATCCAGTCCGCAGTCGAGTTTCATAACTGACGAACGAAGACCACGATTGAATTTACAATGGGTATAAAGTTTCGTCAATTAAAATTGTCGAAGCCGCCTCGATTTGCAGAAATTCACAGATATTATTCTCACTACCGAAATGGTATTCCATTTCGGTGGTAGGAAAAAATATCTTCCGTCTCGACCTTGGAGATTCGTTCAATTTATCGGAGTTGGTGGAGCTTTTTTTCTTACCTTTTACATCCATCCTATTGCGTGCGCGCACAAGCAGACAAGCAAAGGTACAAGAGAGTTATGAGGGAAGCGCTTCCAAGTTATTAAAAAGAGATATATAGATCTATATATAATATGAATTCAGTTGTTGGACGAGGTAAATGAGTCCAGGGAAAAAGAATAGGATCAAAAAAAGCCGGAGAATTAATAACTAATGGACGAACCTGCCATATGTAAAAGATTGCCCACGTTATGGGTTACGCTGTGAGAATGCGGCGGGGGTGGCGGTCTTTCTAGACTTCCAACTCTGCCTTCACCCGAACTTCCTCCACCTAAGTACCCACATATCCAATTTATACTTTAAATAGTTAAAAAAAAAAAACCCTCGAAGAAAGCAATATGAAGATGATAAAAGTTGCTTATTTTATACTGCACAACTTTTTTCCAGCATCGGGAAGTATATATTACATGTATAAAAAATAATCTATAAGATGCAGCGGCCATACATTTTTTCTATTTCGTGTATATTTTTTTTTATTTTTACAATAACCGTTTTCAAAAAGTTTGATTTATCGAAAATAAATTAGGCATATTAAGCATTACAGTGCCGTCTTAGCTGGAAAAAAGTTGGGTTGATACTGCAGTGTGTTAATCGTTATTTGAACCGCTGATGATTGATCGAGTGTGAATGCCCCGGGTTATATTTTTCTGTGCAATTGTCATTTTTTTTCCCATAGTAAAGGGATTACTCGATGTCAGTGTACCTGGTGCATCGTGATAATGACCGTTCATCTTAGCCGGCGAGTCCGTGGCCAATTGCGAGGCTGTTACACTCCTCGTCTGCAGAGTTCCAGTCTTTGACGGCGAAGACGCGTTCGGCTATATTAAATGCAAAAAAATTAGTATCGTTCGAGCAATCAGATGTTCAAAACAATTCTCGGTTTAAAATTAGTCGAGACAAGTATATCTCACAAATTTTTTTCTATTCAAAATTGGTTAACATTTAGTTAAACGGAATTCAAAACCGCACACGACTTTCAACTTTCATCTTCGATACCCTGGAATCTCGATAAAGACCAAATGAAACATCTCCCGCCCCGTCCGTCCCGGATTCAGTTGGTATCAAAAACTGTAAGCAACTTTTCTCACGGGTTCTCGGATGTACGGTCAAAAGAACAGTCACATTGAACGTGGATATCACCTCCATTTTCGACGAGACTTTTCTTTCGATCGTGAATGCTAGAATTCGTGAGTGTTTGTTGATTACAGTTTTTATTACCGACGGCGATTTTTGCATATGCTCTTAAGGTGATATGAAATACCGGCGCCAGTAACCAAAACTGTACAGAATGCCGTTTTGAAACCGCAGACCGCCGAGGAAAAAGAAAATTGTTTTTCCCTGCCCGGGGAAAGACAATTTTCTTTCTCCTCGGCGCACTGCGGTCCCAAAACGGCATTCCATACAGCTTTTGTTCCCGGCGGCGATATTTCACATCATCTTAACAAAATCGGTAGAAAACTATTTTACCCTCGGTGTACTTTCGCACGATCCCCGAAGAGTTCTAGCGACCAGACCGTCTAGAGAACATGATAACAGTTAGTCTGAAGCGGCGACGCTTACCTCATCCAACAGTTGTCTGAGTCTCTGCAGCTGAGCCTCCAATTGACGATTATGATCTTCAAGAATTTGCATTCGCGCTTCCAATCGTCCCTTGTGCTGCCTCAAGAGTTTAGCTTCCGCGATCATATCGCAGTCGGGCTGTCTCCCACCGTGACCGTCCTCGGGAGTTGAACCCGGTGTTTGCTTCGATCGCAATCTCTCATATTCGGCCTGTAACGTTGCGTTCTCTTCCTCGAGCTCGCGTATCATAGCCTCGAGTTCTTCTCTCTGCTCGGCGTCGATGGCCGCCATTACCTGCACCGGACTTCTCGGTACATTCATGTTCTCACCGCCGTTCAAGCTCTGACAGTAATGGGCGATCAATTGATGCTCGTCGTCGCTGTCCGGAGTCGAGTTACTTCTCGTACGCGACAGCTCGACCTCGGCGAGCCTCGAGGCATACATTTCCAATCTCGAGTGCATGTCCTGACTGAGGGAACTGTGCTGCGGCGAAGGCGCGGGACTCTCCAGTGCATCGCCCTCGAGCACCGTCTGCACCGGCAGATAACCAACGCGCGGATGCTTCTTGAAGTAACGTTTTGATTTGAATTTATTTCGCAGTGCCCGAGTGAAGTCTCGGACGTCCTCGCCCGACGTTGTGGCTGTGCAGTATTCCTGCATCGGATGCGTCAGCTTGTGATTCTTAGCTTTACGACCCGAGAAGAAGCAGTTCTGACACATGTCAAAGTTAAAACACTTTAGACAGCGGTATCTGTGAAGAGAACAATTTTTTTTTACTTCAGGCTTTCAGTACTTACATTCTTTTCCTATACCCTCACCGAAAAGAACTACTGAAAACTAATGAAAAATAGTACTGGGAGTGTCTTATAGTTAACTGCTAATAAACTACTGAACTACAGCCCAGTGCTAAATTGGCGAACTACTGAAAAGTACTGGATATCTGAAGTAGTTAACGACTGAACATTACTGCGTATTTTTAGTAATTAACTACTGAAAATTACTGGGTATTTTAAGTAGTTAACTAAATTTTGAGTAGTTAACTACCGGGAATCACTTGTAGTTTTCAGTAGTTTTACTTATAAGTACTAATAACTGATGCAGGAAGCACTACGTCCTCAGTAATAACAAGTGAATGTTGAGGAGTAATTACTAAGAAGAAGTAACTAAATGTATAGTACCTACTGCAATACCAGTAGTAAGTGCTGAACTTCGGGTAGTTACTACTGGAACCATTAGTAGTTCTTTTCGGTGAGGGTATATTCGCATGATCATTGATTTTCGTAAACAAATATATTTACCTAAAGCCGACAATGGGATATTCTTTGCATATGTTACATTTAGCCTGGTGCTTGGCACTCTCGGCAGCCGATAATCTGTGAAGCACGGGCAGCCACACCATACTCTGTGGCTCTTGTTGCAGCCAGCTCAGAAAGTGCACAGCCTCGATCTCATTCTTGTCCTTGCCAGCTTTCTCGAAGCAGCTGCGCACACTCGGCTCGATGTTTGAGCCTCCGAAAGCCGCGACCTCGCCCAACTGTCTCGGTACTTGGATGCAATCGTGAAGCAGCAAGCCGAGCTTCCGTTGATCCACCAGTCTGTTCGGATCGGCGATCAGTCTGAATAAATCTGAAACGTACAAATAAATTGTTGAGTCCGACGCACCAATAACATTTTTTTTAGAACAAATGCCAATTTGAACCGATCACCCGGGGTGTTTTTGAATGTAGTTCTACTCTGTTTGGTTAAACCCAGAAATATTCGAGATGTTTCAACATGTATACGTAGCTGAAATAAGCGTTTTTATATTCCAGTCTGCTCCCAGTTTAGGGTTTAGTTTTGACCCAAACCTGCTCTGATAAGCGTTCTTCTGATATCAAAACGGACGTAATTTATTCCGCGGAAAGAATCGGATGTACCGTTGGCAATTAAAAAAACGCACCAGCAGTGGACTGTCACAAATAAAAGAATGCATAGCTGAGCAGATTTGCATTCAAGCACACACCCTTTGGTCTCGTGACTAGAGTACTAGGCGCGAAAACAAAGTATCGGGAGGTCTCGGGTTCCAATCCCGGTGACCCGTAGTCTTGCTGGCGGAAAAATATTGTGACGTGACGTAGCTCCTGGCAACTATCGCGCGATAGTCGATACATGTCAGTAGACGTGTCCAATGTTTACAGTCGGCAATATACGTGACGTAGCTCCAGCGCCGTAAGGCAAATCCAAAAAACCGGCTGTTACCGACACCCAAAAAATACATTTAATGTTCACTCATACTGAGTAAACTCCAAAGTGGTAAGGTTCCCAGTACCCCGTAAAAAAATGTAAGTTTAATGTACCGGAGTCGAAGTTTTTAGGTAAAAACTGGTCCGTCCTATTTAATGTAAAGTCGTGACGAAAAATTAATATAGCTTCTCATTGATATTGCAGCAAATTATTACAATTACATTAATTTTATAGTCAAATTAAAGTAAATGATTAAAAACAAAGTATTTCCAATGTTTAAACTGAACATTAATTTTTCATCACAATTGTACATGAAAAACTTCCAGTTCGGTACATAAAATTTCATATGAATTTTTTTTTACTGCTTAAAGGAAGAAATAGTACGTCTCAAACAAAAACGAATAAAATAAATGTTTAAATGCCACATTGGAAGAATTGTCAACTCACATCTGTACTTCTCTTCGAGATGACCCTTGCAGAGCAGTACCAGGCCGACTTTGAAGGACAAAACGCGAATCTGTCCGGTGCGTTGACTGAAAGAAGCGATAAAAAAGGAAAATTAACGAAAAAACGTTTCTCACGAATTCCCACTTTACGCTAGCACATAGTCAGCCAATTACTAAAACTATACAGTTGCATGCGTGCGTGCGATTATTAATAGTCGATACCAAAAAAACGAACGGAACGACTCGGTAAAAGGCGCTGATAGTACGTCAAGCACACTGACATAGGTATATCGTAAAATATATTCACCTAGCGTACCTATCATATACATTAAGTAGCCAGTTGATAGCTAGATCTATGCACAGCGGCACGGACACCTGTGTCGGATTGTCAGCTGCTATTACTTCGTAAAGGGATGTAAGTACCGTCACCATATCGGGTATGTCGATCAGCTTGTCGTTCTGCGCTCTCAGACCGTGCGAATCAAACTGCTCCAGTGCAGAAGACAGGCTTAAAAGATCCACTGTTTCAAACAGAAAACAAAATTACAGTTATAACAACGTTGTTTACATAATTGCGCGCGGCAAAGTACCCGACCGTGGGCCGTGGTCGGGACTGATAAAACTTTCCCTTTGAGAAAACTTTCTATCGTGCATCGTTTTCGAATTACAAGAGCCTGAAGTTGTTAGCCAATGAGAGCAGCGCGAGAGGTGCACTTTTGCAAACGCCCTTATTGGCTAAAGTTCTAACTCTGAGTATTTCGACATCAATGCACTTTGGAAACAGTGTTGGTGGAAACAATGAAACATGACCAATGTTTTCTCAAATTAGAATCTCGAATAAAAATCTCAAGTCTTTTTTTTGTACAATTTATTTGTAATTAACCCTTCGCGTACGGGTTCCTCGCTGAGCGAGGACTTCGATTCCAGACCATTCGGCCAGGATCCTTACTCAGCGAGTAGTTACTTTGCGCGGTATAAAAATCGCAATATGTAACAAATATTTATTTGATTTGTTCACGATATATTTATTTGATGATATATTTATTTGATGATAAAGTTCACGATATTATATTTGTGTAAAATAATATTTTTCTCGTCAATATATATAGTGTGCTATTGTTATTCAAATTTTATATTTTAAATAGAAGACTGACAAGGTCGCGGAGCCCCCGGCCGGCGTAGTCACGCTCGGCGCGAGAGTCCCGTATATGAAGGGTTAACAAGTTTGGAGATACTTTACAGCATAATCGTTTCTGCACGGTCCGCAGTTTCATAGCGGTTCTGTAAGCGGAGAAACGGACTTCGTTGAGATCGGCCAATGAGGACATTAAGTCGATCATCTTTGGGTGATCCCAATGCGTTGTTTCCAATTGATGACTGAAACGAATTAAGAGGAACGACGATTAGGTCATATTGACTTTGATGCGAATAGTTCGACTACTCATGCAGCTATAGTCAATTATCGTTTGGGTTTACTTGATGTAGTAAGGCACTTTGGCAGGTGTGAGTGCCCTTTCCCATGGCGGTTCGACACTGCCAGCGAGAAAAGCCTGACTACCCGGAGTGCTGCCGTCCTTTCCGAATCCACTTAGAAGCTTGTAGCGCTCGTCGACCGCGACCTGCAGTACCTTCCATCTGAGAAATTGGGAAAACAATCATAACCTCGATTCGTTCCTATGAATTGTGTCTTGCAATTAGCCGGAACACTTCAGATTCGTATTCAGGGTTAAAAACTGAGTGAGTATCCCCTTTGGAACTTTTCTCTAGAGTGCGTCGTTCCCGAGATACGGAGAGTTGAAACTTTCAGCCAATCAGATCGCTCGAGAGCATGCACGTTTTGCGCTCCTCTCATTGGCTGTAAACTTCAACCGCTCGTAACTCAGAAACTAGGCATCGTACGAGATTTTACCAAGGGAGAAGTTTTGTTAGTTTTTGGTCTACAATTATCTTCTGCCATTTTTTAATACGAATTTTTGAAGATTGTTTACAGGAGAAGGCATAAATGGATCGCTGGATAGGCATACATGGATCGCTTGTTAGGCATAAATGGATCGCTGGATAGGCATAAATGGATCACTGGATAAAAAATATCAGTATAAATTTAGTTGAATGCATGTTGAAGGAACAGTTACATTCCTAACAGGTGTGAATGAGTTTCGCAGTACATCGTACCTTGTGTTCAGGTCCTCGAGCTTGGCAAGCAACGCGTGAGAAACGATGACGCTGCTGTTGGCGAACAAGCTCGCCTGGTCGTTCGCCTCCTCGATGTTTCTCTGAATGGGACCAAGTCTGTCGCCAAACTTTTGTAACTGTTCCAGCATCTCCGTTGCCTCAGGTGCATCGTTAGGGTTTTGCCAGCCGCTCTGAATCGCCTCCGCACCGGCCATCCGCGAAGACAAATCTTCCAGTGCTTTTTGGAAAACGCACATTTTCTGCAACAAAGAATCAGAATGAGAATGAGAATACAACAAAGTCCTTCAATAATTTAATTCTACCAAAAAGGAGAAAAAAGAAGCATTATCTTTTATTGTTCAACGTCATC
The DNA here is from genome assembly GCA_917499995.1 of Ichneumon xanthorius. NCBI lineage: Eukaryota > Metazoa > Arthropoda > Insecta > Hymenoptera > Ichneumonidae > Ichneumon > Ichneumon xanthorius. The sequence continues at coordinate 3,214,425 of OU824205.1, forward strand.
CCAGATACGTAGAATAAAGCCGTACAGTGCGTTATCGGGACGTCGTAATCTTCTCATCTTACGATTGAATTAATGATAAAGCTTGTTTCAACAAATTTACTCCGTCCTCTCGGATCGCGAATGAATCATCAAGATGCGAGAACCCTTCCGCTATTCCGCACGTTCTCCGACTCCCACGCGTACACGAGCGAAACGCCCCCGCACGCACAAGCACGCGTAATTAGTTTGCAGGATATCCGTACTTTAAGCACTGATTTAAATGTCTTATCTCGACATTCGAGGTTGTGATCTCGGCCAACGATCTTAATCCGCCCTGGCGAACGCTTCAACACGCGATCGTTGTCCTCTCCATGACCTCGTAATGAAACTCCCGTCACGGATAATAATTATTCTTAATTGACTTGTTGCGCACAGAACGCGTTTTGCGCGTAAAACGATAATTTGTAAAATTCAATGGTTTTAATAAAAATCTTTCCAATCATAATTTTAGCCTACCTGAAAATTGAATTGTGCCCGATCAGATAAAAAGATCGGATAATTGAATTTATGAAGTTCATACTAATTGGAGTAACAAAGATGCTAGGTAAACAATAATATTATCATTATTAGGTAAAATTATCTTTGAAAGGAAAAAAAATTAAAATTCTTTCGTTTTGATGATAATTTGGTACTTTTGGTACTTTTCGTGGGATTTGGATAGCAGGTATTTGAAATTTTAAATAAAGCGCAAAGGCGATTAATTATTAAAGTCTGGCGTAGTACGTGTTGGGAAAAGAGGTTTTTTACTTCTGGGTTTGCAGTGTCTGCAATGTCATTTATAAGCGTGGCAGAGGCGACCAATTAAAGTTGACTCGGACTGGACCCTTGGCACAACGAGCAGCAGATCTGGCGCACTCCTTCGTGGAATTTACTAACGATAAGTTAATTGTCTGGCGCCAACCGATACCGCTCCCTGCGCAGCTCGCCACACCGAGTTCTCCGTCCATTCGGCAATTAGAGACTTTGAACTTTGGAGTGCTATTTCTCGAAACAAGTTGCCGAGCTAATCGATCGCTTGTATTTCACGAATTAAACTTCGCCGAGCCAAAGGTGCTATTGAAACCCATTGAAAGCAATGAAACTCGCTGAAACGGCACGACATTTTGCGAACCTTATAAATTCAATGAATAATTAACGAGGATTACCATCGATAAAATTCTTTTGTATTATCATTTGTTCTTATTTAATAATATTCATAACTGATCACTTTTCAAATACAGATTCCTAGTAATAATTAGTCTGTACTTTTTATAAAAGTTTTCAGAGATAGAAAAAAAAATCGGTGCCCTTTGCGTCAATTGATAATACATTGATCGAATTTCATTTAACCGTCTTCGAAAAAAATTAGATGAAGGTTCGGTGGTTCGATCGGTATTTAGCGTCCCCTTAAGGACATGTTCCTCGAAGACCTGTCGCTCGACGGGGGGAGAAGGGGGGAGGGGGAGACGGTGCGATCCGGTAAAGAATTTGGTGGCTCGCGACGCACGAAACCGACTAAAAATAGCTCGCACGGATGGGACGTGTCCCGTATAACGTTCCTTCTCTCAATATCGCCAAAGAATCAAGCGTTAGAGCCTCGACGTAAAATTTCTTTTTTTTTTAACGTGAAGTACAGGAATTTATAAGCCGAGAGAAATAAAGAATTTATTTTTTCGCTAAAAATTTGATACCTTTAATATATATTTAAAATATATTTTTCGCATATATATTTCTTTGTCGTGCGGGCATTTTTCCGTACGGGTACCAGGGGCAATTCGGCACAGTGCATTTTACGATATTTGCGTAGTACACGGTGACCTCTGAATTTGATCCAGTATTATCTTTGTATTTAATATACTGGGCTACACCCAGAAAAATAATTTATTTGGCGGCCACCGTTTATTTGGTTTAAGTAAAATATCTATTTGATTTCAATAAATATTTATTTACATTTAGTCAATAGTTACTTGAATGAAATAAATATTTATTTAAATGAAATAAATATTTTACTTCAACCAAATAAACGGTGGCTGTCAAATAAATTATTTTTCTGGGTGTAGTTTAAAATGATAGTGGGGTAAGAGGGGTGAACATAGCCCAGTTCATATGTGATCCCCTTGTGTGCTAATCGAGCTGGGCATATTTACCACTTGTAGCGTACCTATTTTTCTCGGTGGAAGGTGCCCAGAAGACATTTGTTGAAAAGAGCGGCAAAAAATGCCACAAAGCTAAATAATGAGCGAAGCAGAGAAAGAAAGAAAAGATCCGCGGTAAATATTTCTGCGATGTCTCATTTATGTTTCACATTCTTTAGAGTATATATATAATAGTAGCAGGTTGTTCGGGCTCGTGTGCTTCGCGCCCTCGGTATGGCCAATGGAATGTCGAAACCGGAAATTTAGATTATAATGCGTCACGTCCGGTTTAAAAATCTAATTTTTCGATCGGTCGTGACGTCATCTAAGGAAAACGTCACTTCCGGTTTCGAAATCTCATTTTTGCGAAAACGAGTTTCGGCTGACAAGAATTTGGTTTAAACGATATCTTACCAAATATGTAAAAGATATGCAAGTATAAGAATAGAGAAAAGTTTGTTTCTGCAAGTATAATCTGTAAGTAGTTTCTGTAGTTTCTGTAAGTTTGATCTGCAAGTATAAGAATAGAGAAAAGTTTGTTTTTGTAGTCATAAAAAAGCTTCATTTAAAGTGGCATAACGGTGCTGAGACGTTTATGTACATCTTTCGTGGTTGAGAATTTAAAAAAAAATGAAGAGGACTTGTTTACTGGGCGCGATGAGAAGCTAAGAAATAAGATATACCTTTCGCCTGCTTCAGATCCGCTTCTCGCTTTATACATGGGTGTAAACTCTGCACATCTGAGAGGTTTGTTTTCCCCCTTCTCGGATAACCGAGCCAAGAAGTGCTTCCGCAGAACGTGTCTATCGAGGACGCTGAACTCGTGCTTTGCGGCTGTCGGAACATAGCGAGAACCCAACGAATGAACAAGCGAAAATGACTTTTCTAATTTGAACGCGGCATCCATCGACATATCGAAGTATATATCGATGGCCTAACACCGCAAGGACCGCGGATGGTATTTCAAACGTTCGGCGGGAGTTGGAACGATGATTTTTTAACCCAGTGTACACCACCATCCGAAATCGGCCCTAAAAACTATGAGACCGTGTTCGGTGTTCAAACCTGAACAAATTTTCTCTTTGGAAAAATCGTCTACAGCGCATAGTTTTCGAGTTACAACCAGTTACACTTTGTAGCCAATAAACGCGCTGCGCTAGATGGCGCCACGTGTGCTCGAACGCTCTCATTCGCCGAAAGCTTCATCTGCTTGTAACTCGTAAACCAGGCGTTCTAGAAAAATATTCCAAAGGAAAAGTTTGTTCATTTTTTAACCGTGATTACGCTCTGACAGTTGTTTTTGCTGATTTTTTTTACTGCGAATCATTAACGGTCCTAAATGACTCAGCATCTGCACATTAACGTTCAGTCAGGAAAAATCTCTAAAGTACCTCACATAAAGTTTCCAAATTCCACAGATTCGCGATCATTACTGCGCGAGTCTCAAAACCGTCGAATTTCGAGCCCGACAATCATCGAGCAGCCAAAGGCCTAAAGAGTTTAACTTAGACTCGTTATCTACTGTGCAATGGAACCGGATAACTCCCGTGACGAGTCTTTGAGAATAAAGTGCACTTGGGGCTTTTCTCGACGAGAGCTAAATTCGCTCGACAGTGATAGGTGTCGTTTTTGGGGTCGACTGAAGTAAGTACAGAGCGAGGGATACGAAGAGATATACAAAGGCCTCGTCCGAGCTCTTTCTATCAGCGCCTCAGATAATGCGCTTTTCCTCGGCGACAACGACGTCAACCCCCAAACGAGATCCTTTTTATTCTAGTCGTCCCTTGGGAACGGAATAAAAAAAAAAATTCTTCATATTCCGCAGAGAAACGCGAGATGTAAAAAAAAATGATCCCGCCATCGAGGATAATCATGGTGCGTTCGATAAAAATTAAAGTTGGTCGTCGGAACTGGTTTTGTTCGTCTGCGAAAAGTTGTCCGGGGCACGAAACGTGCTGAGCAAAAATCTTTGCACTTCGCAGAGCGTTTAATAAAATTCCTTAAGGCGAGAGAGAGGTCGCGTTATCCCTAGCGCCTTGCGTTCTCAGGGGAAATTTGACCTTTTGTTTGTGCTATCTTGAGAGATGGAAGGTGGATAGTTCTTAAACTTTAACATGCTCATTCCAACAACATCTCCTGTCGGAGATAGGTTTTTTTTATGTCCACGTATCTTAATCCAATTTTTTGTGAAGACGCTGCTGTATATGCTGCAAAGTGGACGTTCGATCAGCTGATGCTGAAAAACCCAACTTCGACCATGATTATCTCCACACCCAGAAAAAAAAATTATTTGACGGCCACCGTTTATTAAGATTAAGTAAAATATTTATTTGATTTAAATAAATATTTATTTGATTTAAATAAATATTTATTTGATTTAAATAAATATTTATTTGATTTAAATAAATATTTATTTGATTTAAATAAATATTTATTTGATTTAAATAAATATTTATTACATTTAAGTAACTATTCACTTAATTTAAATAAATATTTATTTAAATCAAATAAATATTTTACTTGATCTTAATAAACGGTGGCCGTCAAATAATTTTTTTTTCTGGGTGCAAAAGTGAACCGTTGATGAGTTTAGAATTTTTCACGCAGCGAGATTTACCGTTTTGTCACGACATATCGGTCATTTTTATCTTCATCTCCAAATCGCTAACTCCCTGAAGCAGTTTCCTCAAGCTTCCCCAAACAGGAAGAAATGTTTAAATTCATTCGGAGCGTTTTCGTCTCTTTGCACTGTAAATAAAAATCGTATGAAATTTAATGTACTGGTATTGGAAGTTTTTATGCACAAATTGTTGTATTTAATTTCATGTACAATTATGATGAAGAATTAAAACTTTAGAAATACTTTCCTTCTAATATTTTTATTTACTTTTGCTATAAGAGTACTTTAAATCGAGTACTTTACTTTAAGTTAACTGCAAAAGTTCATTCATTTTTCATCACAATTGTACATTAAACTTAATGTAAAAGTTTTTGCATAAAAACTTCCCGTCCGGTGCATACAATTTTTACAATTTTTTTTTAACTGTGTGGCGAGATCGAATTTAATCACGGGAAGCTAGTCGGCCGTAAACGGATCGATACAAAAAAAAATATTTCATCACATAAAAATGTACACCTGTAAATTGCATTGTAAAAGTATCACTGTGAGTGAAATATTGGAGTTTTTTTCTTTTTCATGCGAACAAAATTGTAAAATAAAAAAATAAAAAAAAATGCCTGCGGTTTAGTACGTTGCGGATTGCAGCGATTGAAGGGGATCGCTGTTGCCGCGGGAGAACGCGGGTCCAGAGGCCAGAGGGAAGAGGATCGTCCGCGTTTCGACGGGATTTTCATGTCCGGACACCCTGTTATTTTGTTTAAGGGAACAAAGAGCGCAACGGAATTCCTCCTCTACGTGCTACGTTCCGGGCTATTCTCACGTTTCGGTTATTACGAACGGGCGGGAAACGTTGGGCAGCGCGAATGATTTTTCATTGTGCGAATTCTGTACGCGGAACAAGCGTGAGGTGCGTAGTTAAAGGGCACGTTAAAGTTGCACACGATAGCCGTACCGACTTGTCATTTTGCCACGCACCGCACGCTCGTGGGTCAACGTTGACCGCACCGGTCAGTGTTGACCCACAATGACGCGCATGCGCACAGAGCACAAGGATGATTGAACCTTCGGTTAAACGGGGAAAGTGCAAAGAAAACTCGATTCCCCAGAAACATCATTGCGACCTTCGCCAACTAGAACAGTTGTCTTACATTACCAGGAACTCGATTCATTTCGACTGCACCAGCTACAAATTGCGACTATGGTGATCAGCGACAAGGATCTCAGGAACCGTTGGTCGACCCGGACCAGTAACGAACACACCCTGAAAAAAATGTATTCGACGGCCACCGTTTATTAAGATTAAGTAAAATATTTATTTGATTTAAATAAATATTTATTTCATTTGAGTAATTATTTACTTAATTTAAATAAATATTTATTTACATCAAATAAATGTTTACTTAATCTTAATAAACGGTGGCCGTCAAATAAATTTTTTTTCTGAGTGTACACGATCGCCATTCCCAGGTATTCCATCTACCTCTTTGGTAAATCAGGCATTGCCACTCTATACCGGGACACCAAGCCTCTATCTGCCTCCCAGCAGACCTAAAGCGTACTTGTCATTTTGCCACGCATCACACGCTCGTGGGTCAACGTTGACCGCACCGGTCAGTGTTGACCCACAATGACGCGCATAGAGCACAAGGATGATTGAACCTTCGGTTAAACCGGGAAAGTGCAAAGAAAACTCGATTCCCCAGAAACATCATTGCGCCCTTCGCCAACTAGAACAGTTGTCTTACATTACCAGGAACTCGATCCATTTCGACTGTATCAGCTACAGATTGCGACTATGGTGATCAGCGGCAAGGATCTTAGGAACCGTTGGTCGACCCGGACCAGTAACGAACACACGATCGCCATTCCCAGGTATTCCATCTACCTCTTTGGCGAATCAGGCATTGCCACTCTATACCGGGAGACCAAGCCTCTATCTTCCTCCAAGCAGGCCTAAACATACTTGTCATTTTGCCACGCACCACACGCTCGTGGGTCAACGTTGACCGCACCGGTCAGTGCTGATACACATTATGCGCATGCGCACAGAGCACAAGGATGATTGAACCTTCGGTTAATCGGAAAAGTGCAAAGAAGAAAACTCGATTCCCCAGAATCATCATTGCGCCCTTGACAACAGATGTCTTACACTACCAGAAACTCGATCTATTTCAACTGTATTGGCACATTTACATCTCTATCACTCACAACTCTACCAGACAACATCTCTACCATATTAGAATTCTACCACAATCTCTACCTGAAAGTAAAAAAGCTGTACCTGACTTGAAATAAAACTATACCTGACTCGAAATAAAACTATATCTGACTTGAAATAAAAATCTACCTGACTTAAAATAAAACTCTACCGGAATGGAAATAAAACTTGACCGGAATTAGAATGAAACTCTATCGGAATACAAGGCTAGACGGTATCCTTATATTCCGGTAGAGTTTTATTTCAATGCAGGTAGATTTTTATTTCAAGTCCGGTAGACTTTCTTAACTTGCTGGTAGAGATTTTGGTAGAGTTCTAACACAGCAGAGTTGTAATATGGTAGAGACGTTATCCGGTACAGTTGTGAGGGGCAGAGATGTAAATGTGCCACTGTATCAGCTATAGATTGCGACTACAGTGACCATCGACAAGGATCTCGAGAACCGTTGGGCGAGCCGGTCCAGTAACGAATTCCATCTACCTCTTTCGCGGATCAGGCGTCGCCCCTCTACACTAGCACACAAAGACCCTATATTTCTCCCGACAAGCCCAAAACATACGTCCTTTCGTCTTCGATCCATCTCCATCCTCCGAGCGTATCTGCCCCGGGTATCTTGTCCGAGCGTTGCTGCACAGTTTCACCGGCTCCAAAGTCGGCCCGACTATTCCCCGCTGTTACGGCAGCTGTAACAGTAGTGGCATCGCTGCAGCAGCGGCCACCTATCACACGTCGCGGCTCGCTGGAAATTAGATTAGGAGACGCAGAAACCGCGAGGCCAATTTCCGCAATGGTATCAGTGACCGGTGGAGAGACGGAGAGGAGGAATCTCTGGTCCGATCCCGCTGGAGGCTGCAGGGTCGTCGGGGGTCCGAGACGAGAGACTGATACCGTCATCGTTGCTGCGACCGGCAGAACCCAGCTGGGAGCCCCGGAGTTGCTCCTGCCGGCAGCAACTCACGCTCGAACGAGTCTCTGCGTTAATCGTGCCCAATTATCCCTGGAGATCATTGTGCCACTGCGTCTCCGTGCGACCATTGGCACGGAGGGCGAGACATAGTCGTCAACGAATGGGGGGGGGGGGGGAGGAGGCAACAACGGGGGCACGTGGTTGCGAGAATTATCACACGGGCGTTAATCCACTGTCGCGATTAGAGGGGGAGAGACTACAGAGAGGATGTTAACGGGCAACTGTAATACGCAGTTTGGTGGGGAGTGCGTGGTGTCTTGAATGCGGTAGGCCAAGTCGTATGATTTGATGCGATTTATATGGATCCGGAGTCGGATCGGCGAGAGAGATCATACGGTAAGCCGGGTTGTTTGAATTTGTTGATTAGAGAATGGATTAGCCAGGTCAGCAAGGCTTAAATGGCGATTTGGAGGAATAGAGACAGATAGGGAAGATCGAAGTGGGCCAAATGGGTATTGGGCTGGAGCTTGAAAATAGAGCATTGTAAATGAGATGGACGGAGGCTTAGGTGTGGTTGGGGCTCTCAATGGGAAAGTGTGAAAGCGGGAGATATATCTTGCGGTTCACTGTGACGGAGGTACGGACAGAGGTGGGCATTGGCGTTGAATTGTTGACTTTGTGCAGCAATGGCGTTTTTGACCAATCAATGTAATTGGAATCCTATACGGGATGTCTCGAAATTTGAATAAAAAGATTTGTAAGATTAGCGTCAAAATTATTTTAACAGAAATGCAAACTACGCTTCAATCATTAAAGGAACACTATTTAAAGAAGATACTACGTGGCAGACTAGTCAAATGAGTGCAATATTTTTACAATTGTTTGTTCAAAATTGTATGCATCTATTGATAGTAAAGGAGGTTGATTTTTATTAGTGCGTGTGTCCTCAACCAAAAAAATATTATTCACGATGGTCTTGCAAGAACAACAACTGGTAAATGCAAATTTCCGCGACAGCAAATTTTTGTCGGGTTTTTTCAAAGTAAAATCTTAGTACACTTAGTACTCATTCCTTAAACAAATTTGATCCACGAAATTCTTAGTTTCATCCATGAAATTCTTAGTTTCATCCATGAAATTCTTAGTTTCATCCATTAAATTCTTAGTTTCATCCATGAAATTCTTAGTTTCATCCATGAAATTCTTAGTTTCATCCATGAAATTCTTAGTTTCATCCATGAAATTCTTAGTTTCATCCATGAAATTCTTAGTTTCATCCATGAAATTCTTAGTTTCATCCATGAAATTCTTAGTTTCATCCATGAAATTCTTAGTTTCATCCATGAAATTCTTAGTTTCATCCATGAAATTCTTAGTTTTATCTCCGAAATTCTTAGCCAGATGCGCAAAATTTTGCCAACCCCCTTCTGGAAAAAAATCATCATATGAGTTGGGTAAAAATTTCTGGCCCATGTGAAATTTTGCCACATCGCTAGTGGTGGCGCTGGTCTACCATGTTTCCTGGTCGAAATTTACCATTGGTACTTTTTGCGAGACCCTTCCCTCGGTTTATTTGCAAAAACATCGTTATCAATAGTTTCCTTGATAGAGGACCCATGCAATAATACAACTGGACATCCGCTACTGTTAATAAATGTGCAACATTTTGAATAAACAATTGTAAACACGTATCACTCGTTTGACTATAGTCTTCCGTGCAGTAGCTACCTTAACGAGCGACGATAATCTCTCGGTATACCGTACACTAGTTCGCGATACGAAGTACGAACTAGCTCATGCGGCCAGACTCGTAGCTCTCGAGTAACATCGGGGCAAACGGGCAAAAGCAGAGAGTAATCTCTTCTTCCTGTCTACGAGGCGGCGCGTTACTTGACGGTACGTACTTGCCGAGGGACGCACGCACTTCGTATGTCTGTCTGTCCCGTTGTTACCCGTCTACCCCATCCGTAATTCGCTACGAATACCTACATACTCTATATAGCAGTTTGTGTGGGTCACATGTGTACGGCAGTCGCACGTACGCGCAGATTCATACACACACACACACACACATACATAAACTCACACCCCTCAGTTTTCATCTCGACGTTATTAGTAATGAGTTGAGCGAGTGTGCATGCATTTATCACACAGGAGTGTCACACACCTCACTCTTGGACTGAACTCGGCACTTGGCGTTCCTGCTGCAAGCGCAAACTGCTCTCCTCGGCCGCTGAGATTGCTCCGGCTCTTAATGGGCCTTTAACCCCCGTTTCGTGAGAGACCGAGCACCAAGGTTCTTATATACCGTTTCTATACTCTCTTTCTCGCTTTCTCTCCTGGCTTAGACTTCCGGTACAATTTTCCCATTGGGGAACCCTTACCCGCTCGTCCGCCTCTAGCTGCTGCCACGCTCCATTAAAACTACCCCGTGGTATGCATATACATGTATATGCAGCGGTGCAGCCCCTCGGGGCTCGCGCTCCAATGGCACGGGCTTCCACATATGCAAACGCTCCGAGATAACTATTATATAAAAAGGCTGATTATCGGAGAGTAAGCAAAAAATAAAGGAAACCGTGAAACATGTTTATTACAGTTTCCATTACCGACCGCGGTATTTTTAACTCCCGACTTTCCGCCAGGGCAAAAAGACGAGAGTCAGGGTAAAAGTGGGGAATATGGCCCGGTCCATATATCATTGATTCGCGTGTTAATCGAGGTGGGCCATATTCACCACTTTTACCCTATGTGTTTCACGGCGATCACGTGACTTTGCAGTGTCCGGTGTTTTCCGAATTGACGAATAAATCTCTTGATAAAATTTGGCAAGCAGTTTTTCACATATACTCTGAAGCTTAACAATTTCCATTTTCGTCTTCGTATCTATGCAGTTAAATCCGTTCGAAAGTGGGAAAGTTTCACACGCGTGCGAATGCGAGAATGGCGATTGCATCGCCTCTTTCCAACGCGGGCCTTCCGACGATTAACTCTCACGTTTCGGCAATCTACTCGGAACAGTCGTAACTACGGATGGATTCGAAACTACCCGGAACGATTGTTAATAAAGTTGTAAGGAACGATTGGAATGTAAGTGTCGCGCGGAGGATAATGGCATTGGGATAATCGTACACGTATAAATCTTTTTGCTTTACTACTCACTAGGTACGTGCGGTACTAACGCGAATGGATCTAGTTGGCGCGAGCGCGTTTGCACTCTTTATTGCCTGCCGTTTACTACGATTCCCGATTATTAAAAGTTTTTATCGACTCCGCGTTCTTCACCACGTTTTCAATGTATTTTTACTAATATGACGATTAAGAGCGTTCGAAATTACCACGGTCGGTAATAAAAACTGTCGCCCACTTTCCCACATTTTTTGCACGAAGAGTTCAATTTCAGTGTGAAATGAAATTTTTATTTAAGTGCGAGCGTAAATTGAATCGCGAGTTCGAGAGTCTGTGACTGAAAATTTATTGTCTGCAATGAATGTCTTTAGCGCAACGCGTTTGCGTTTCTTACATCTGATGCTTTCGTTCATTATAAAAAAATTGTAAATTTAATGTATCGGACTCGAAGTTTTTATGCAAAAACTGGCATATTAAATTTAATGTACAATTGTGATGAAAAATTAATATACTTTGTCATTAAAATTAAAGTAAATTATAAAAATTAAAGTACACTTTATAGTAAAATTAAAGTACATTATTAAAAATTAGAAACTTCCAATGTTTTTAATACACTGAAAATTAAATTTTAAATCGTACATGAAATTTAATATTCCAGTTTTTGCATAAAAACTTCCAGTTCGGCACATTAAATTTCATCCGATTTTTTTCCAGTATTTAAGCCTTTGTCGTATACAATTATTTTTTTTACAAGTATGAAGTGTCAAATACATTGGTCTGTTATTAATGATTTTTTTGTAATTCGAAGAAGTGTATCACCTGTGATACACCGTGCTTCGAAGGGTTCATATGCGTTTTGAGGCATACGAATAGCTGAACTTGAGTGCGAAATGAAATTTTTATTTAAGTACGAACTTAAATTTAATCGTGCGCTCGAGTTTGTGAATGAAAATTTATTGTTTCCAGTGAAGACGAATTTGTTTAGCGCAGCACGTTTGGGCTTCTTACATTGATGCTTTTGTTTAATCTGAGTTTTGAGGCCTTCGAACAAGCACAATTTGAGAGAACGTGAACTCGTTCGAGAGTTATAATAATCACGACTCTCCCGCATTCTCGAATACCGAGACGAGTTTTAGAGGCCGCACGTGAAATCCGAGATAGCCCGGACAGCTGTGGCCCCTCGTACTTAGCGGGGTGGCTGAGAAACGCGACGACGATCGCGTCCTTCCATCCGAGCCGGAGACTATTAAACGAAATCAACCGAGTGTAGAGAAATACAAGAAACCGCGGTGGTAGAGACGCCCTTGACAATTTCAATAGAACACTCCGTTTATTCACCGAGCTCAACCCGTTTTTTTCAGCAGTTGTATATCTCGAAAACGGGGTCGGTTTAACCCTTTCATACCTTTATCTATAGTTCTGGATATTAGTACGAGTACCGCACGAATTTCGAGATGATCACTTCAATTAATTTAAAAAATTATCTTAACTTCCATCAAAATGAAAAGAAAAAAAAATATTGCATTCTTGATTTATTTTTCTGTTCGGAAAATTGATACGATTTAATTCGATACTATTTTTTTTATGCGGACTGCGACCGATCCCCTAATTTTCAGTTTGAATTTAACAACCTACTTCGATAACGATAACTTGAATTAATTTAACGAATTATCTTAATTTCCATCAAAAGGAGAAAAAAAAAGATTGCATTGTTCATTTATTTTTCTGATCGGAAACTTGCACGATTTAATTCGATACCATTTTTTTCTGTTGATCGCATCCAATCTTCTAATTGCCAGCTTGTATTTAATAATCCATTTCGAGACGATTATTTGCATTAATTTAACGAATTATCTTCATTTCCATCAAAGGGAGAAAAAAGATTGCATTCTTGATTTATTTTTCTGTTCGGAAATTGGTACGATTTAAATCGATACAATTTTTTTTATGTCTACCGCATCCGATGCTCCAATTTCCAGCTTGAATTTAACAACCCTCTCTATTTTATTTATTTTCTTTATTAAAAAATATTTTTCATCGCCGCGAGGATTGTGGAAGCTCCGCAATTCTCCGGTGATTGATATATTGCCGTGTTATATAAACGGGATTAACTGCGAATGCAGTTTGCACAAATCTTCGCGGTTGTCTGTCACCCGGGAGTATTATACGCCCGCCGTGAATTTCCGTGGCGCTCGCTCTCCCTCTTTCTCTCCCTCGTTTCGTTATAAGTACCGCGAGACTGCGGGCCGGTTGAAATTCCTTCTCTCCTTTTATCGCGTCTCGAGAGTCCAGACGGGTCGCAATTTATCATCGTCAAACGAATTTCTGGGAAACGGTCCAGAAAGAGTAGCCGGTGCACTCAGCACAGAATAAGACGAATTGCGCCGTTGGATTTGCATCGGCGCCGAAATATTTTCTCCTATCCCCGTCGAAGCCTCCCGCCGCCAGCTGTACATATACACTGGGTCGGAGAACTCTCGTTTACAGCCGACCGATGACTAATCGCGCCGCTACAACGGGGATGAAAACCCGCCGAAGCCGAGATAACAGATATAGATATTTTGGCAACTCGGCGCACGCGACATTAGTCTCGCGTACCCATAACAGATTATAAGTTCTCAGTGGTGTTTTCATTAATCGGATGAGTCATCTCGCCCCTCGAATTAGTTTCCCTGACTAATAGCCGACTTTCATCCGCCAACAAACGCCACTCGATCCACTTTAAGTACCGGCAAATTTTACAGTTTTGCTTCCCCAATGTGTGTTAAAAAAATCTAATGTGTGTTAAAATATGAGTCCGGAAATTTTATCGAAGACATTTCGAAATACGCGACGGTCAATCGTCGTTTCGTTCGATCGCTCGACCGATTGCGGGAATTCACATCGAACGGAGTTCCACTTATGTGCACTTATGTGCACTGAAAAAAGAATATCAGTGATTCAAGTAAAATTCGTTTGCGGGCTGCCAAAGAAAAAAAATTGTTATTTCGATTCTACTTTCAATTCTTACAATTCCGTACGGGATTGGAACGATAACATATCACCTTGACAGTCTTGCCACCGTTGTTTCAATATCATATGGAATTGTAAGAATTGAAAGTAGAATTGAAATTTAAAAAAATTTCTTTGGCAGCCCGCAAGCGACCTTTGTGTTTGTGTTCTCATTAATGAGTTCTCAATCGGGTTTTCAATAATCGGATGCGTCATCTCGCCCCGGAAGTAGTTACCCCGACTAATAGCTGACTTTCATCCTCTAAAACGGCACTCCATCCACTTTATCCTTTTAAAGCACGGTGTAACACAGTGAGATAACATAACACGGTGAGACACCTCTTTGCATTCAGGAAAAATGCAATAATAACCAACCGATTAATTTCGAATTTCATACTTGTAAAAAAAAATGTATGCTTCAAACGGTTAAGGCAGTACTAGCGGACAGCTTGAGCCCACGTGAGTTCAGAGAGAATTGAGAAAGAATTGCGAACACTTCTCGACGGGATAAAAATCTGAAAAAAATCAAGCATATGGAAGGTGCTGAAAAGATTGATTATGCATAATAATAATTATAAAATGGTATTCACAAATTAATGAAAAAAAAAAAATTTCAACAAATCTCCCGGCAACTCAACTTTTTGTTCATATAAAAACAATTTGTTAATCTTTTTGAATACGTATGAATTTATTCAGAATTTTGTGTAAATTTGAAAACGACGTTTTTTTAACTAAAAAGACGATTTAAATAATTACCCGAAATTCTGACAAAATTCATACGCATACAGAAAAATTAACAAATCGTTTTCATTAAAAAAAAGTTACATTGCCGGGTGATTTGATGGGAAATTTTCTTTTCGTTAATTTGTTAACAACATTTTGGAATTATTATTATGCTAAATTAATCTTTTCAGTACCTTCCATATGGTTGATCTTTTTCAGATTTTTATCTCATCGAGAAGTGTTCGCAATTCCTCTCTCAATCCTCACTGAACTCACGTGCGCTCAGGCTGTCCGCTAGTACTACTGCCTTAAGTACCGACCATTTTTACAGGGTTGTTTCCCTACTGTGTGTTTTAAATTATTATTTAAAAAATTATTTTCTGAAACGGTGACGAGTCGGACAATTTTATCGGAAGCATATCGAAATACGCGAGGGTCAATCGTTGTCGTTTCATTCTATCGCCCATCCGCTTGTGGGAAATTGATATCGAGCGGAGTTCCAGTCGCGTCGTGGGCCGTGCAAATCCGGAGCCGGTTATCGAAAGGCAATACTTCCGGTCGTAAGGATAATTCGCAGCGATACACCGGAACATTTATAGAGATACTATTCGCTACAAAAAGAATGACAAAATTACCGATACTCGAACTATTGGCTTTGATAAACTGAAAAATTAGGCTTTTTACACTACTGGCTCATTCAAAACAATTCACATTTAAGGTATAAAAAGTTATTATTCAACAAAATACCCGGCAACTTAACTACTTTCCTTCATAAAAATAATTCGTTTATTTTTCTGAACATGTATGCATTTTTTCAGAATTTTTTGTAATCTTTGAAAATTGCGTTCTTTCACAGCTTGAACATAGAAAAAACGGGATTTTCAATGATTACAAAAAATTCTAAAAAAAATTCATGCGTATTCAGAAAAATAAACGAATTATTTTTATGAAGGAAAATAGTTCAGGTGCCGGGTAATTAGTTGAATAATAATTTTTATCTTAAATTTGTTAATGACAAATTGGAATTATTATTTCACAAAAACAATCTTTGCAGCACCTCCCATACACTCGATTGTTTTCAGTTTTTTATCCCATCGAGAAGTGTTCGAAATATTCTCTGAAACTCACGTTTGGCGGGACTGTACCACAAGTACCACCTTAATAAATAGGTAACACAATTGCAAAAAAATTACGAAATTCCAGTCTGTAAAACCTAAACGCGAGTGGTAAACACATACGAGTAGTCTCTGAGACGTATAAATTATTGATCTATCGAATCGGCTGCATCGAGCTTCGTGCATGGATAGAAAAAAAAATCTGTGCGCTTACCGTTTCGATAAGCCGCCATATATAGTAACGCATTCTTATTAAATATGCATCCACTGGCTTAGCGACATTCCAACTATTGGATTTGAAAAACTGGTAAATGAGGCTTTTCACATTATTGACTGATTACAAAAAAAACCAAGTTTAATAAATTGACAACAAAATTATAAAATTCCAGTTTTTAAACCCTAAACCCGAGGTGTAAACTCGTACCGGTAATCTCCGAGACGTATAAATGATTGATCTATCAAATCGGCTGCATTGAGCTCTGTGTAAGGAATGAAACAAATCTATCCGTCTATCGTTTCGATAAGCCGACGTATATAGTCACGCATTCTTATTAACCCTTTATAAGTCACACCGCACTAAACCGTACCGAAACGAGACTAACGAACACGAATTGGGGGCCACGCGTTGTTACGCTAGCCTCTAAGAGTGGGGATATATGTGACTTATAAAGGGTTAAATATGCATTCACTGGCTTAGCGATATTGGCTTTGAAAAACTGGAAAATGAGGTTTTTTTACACTATTGGCTGATTCAAAACAATTCAAGTTTAATAAATAGCCAACAATATTACGAAATTCGAGTCTGCAAACACTAAACGCGAGGTATAAACTCATACCGGTAATCTCTGGAACGTATAAATTATTGATCTATCGATTGGGCTGCACCGAGCTCCGTGTATGGAAAGAAAACAAATATATGTGCCTATATCGTTTCGATAAGCCGGCGCATATAGCTACGAATTCTTATTAAATATGCATCCGTTGGCTTAGTCAACAGCATATTCACGTCGGTTTACAGTCATCAGGCTTCGCAGCAACAATGTTTCGTATGCATGGGCTCATCCAGGGACATCGCGAACCACAGCACTGCGAACACGTCAGATCTACCAACAGAGAGCCCCGAGGAAACAGTATCCGTGTGGACGATTGTGTGCAAATGTGCGAGGAGGGAACGGTGCATGAACGTCTGTAGTATGTGCCCCGGCACCAGACAACAGATTCCCTGCGGCATTCCCCACGGGCCCCTCTCGCGCGCTCGCCTGCGGTCGGGAATGTAATTTACCGTCACAATTGCCCCTGGATAATTGTTATAATTAGGGTTCGTCACGAAGGGTCTCCCCGGTTTTCGCACTACTCAAGAGAGCTACGTGTGCTACTTTGCACCGCAGTTTCAATGTCTCGAGACTTACTTATACCGTTTGTCCTACTTTCATTTTTCACCGGACCAACGAGATTTGTTTCCCTTTTATTAACGTCTCTGCGCTCCGGAGACGTTAAAGTGTCGATTCGGCCCTTTGAATTACGATGTTGCGTGCGCGATATTTTTTCGAAATTAAGAACCACGTTTTGTCATAGATAAAAAAGTGGTGTAATAATTGGATGACGATTCATCGAAACATTCAAAAGATACATTGCTTCGATGAGAAAGTCGAAATTATCATGATTCAGAGGGTTAAGAAAACCCAAATTTGCGACGAAAACATTTTTTCAAAAGTCTGCAGTAATTGCAATTTTTAAAAATCAAAAAACAAAAGATCTGCATCGGGTGAGTTCGTGGAGTATCTTTTAGATCTTACTTATCCCGTTTGTCCCACTTTCATTTTTCACCAGACCAACGAGAGTTGTTTCCCTGTTATTTGCGGTTCTGCGTACCGCAGACGTTAAATTGTCGATTCAACGTTTTGAAGCACGATGTTGCATGCCCGCAACATTTTTTCGTACTTAAAAACTGCATTTTGGCTTCGACAAAAGATTGTAAAAAGAAAAATCTCGAATGCAACCATCGATGCTCTGCAAGTGGTACAAAAACTTCGTGAAGATTTATCGAACCATTCAAAAGACACATTGCTTCGATGCTTCGAAAGTGGAAATGATCGTGCTTGAAAAGATCAATAAAACCCAAATTTACAAAAAATAACATTTAAAAAAAATCTGCTTCACAATAATAAAAAAACAAACAACAAAACTCCTGCGTCAAATGCAACCATCGATGCTCTGCAAGTGGTACAAAAATTTTGTGAAGATTCATCGAACCATTCAAAACATACATTGCATCAATGAGAAAGTCGAAATGATCGTGCTTGAAAATATCAATAAAACCCAAATTTACAAAAAATAACATTTTTGAAAAATCTCCTTTACAATAATAAAAAAAAAAAAAAAAAAACACCTGCGTCGAATGCAACCATCGATGCTCTGCAAGTGGTACAAAAATTTCGTGAAGATTCATCGAACCATTCAAAAGACACAAGGATCAAGAAAAGCCAAATTTACAACCAATAACATTTTAATAAAATCTGTATCAAAATAATAAAAAAAAGAACACAAAAAACAAAAGATCAGCGTCGGGTGAGTTCGTCGAGAATCTTTTAAGAAACGAAATAAGCTGACCCGCTTCGTAATCGCATCTACACAACGGATTGCACGTCGGGGAGACTGGAATGCCATATATTAGGGATTTGACTAATATCTGGCCCGAATTCTTCGGGTCCAACGATTTTTCGTGCTGTTGCGTCAACAGATTGGAGCATCTGAAGATGCTGAGCGAGGAGCGGCCGTCAGGGTTATTTATTACCATCGGGAGCTCTCGCGTTCCAGCGCTCTCATTATCGCCTCCGATAAGAAATAATGACCAGCGCGCTGTTACACACGAGACTCCACATCGTTGCACGCTTTGCATAGCGTACGCGAGATCATACGAGCGACGTTTCCGACCAACTCCTCGATCGACCGAACCAAACGAGAGTATATTTCAAGACGATTGCGTTCCGCTGCAGTTCGTTGCTATCGTTTCTTGGACTGCTGCCTCGTGTTTCGCGATAGCGAATGCCGCGCGACCGTTCGCAAGAGCTCGGAGACAACGAGTTAAGAACTGTACGCCCAATTAATTAGCCGAAGCAGCCACTAATTACCGTTTATCCATGGAGTTTCCGCCTGAGGATGCCGAGTACTTTTATTCGCGTTTAATGCCAACTCCGACGGTTAATTACCATTGCTGTTAGCAAATGATAACGAAGCATTTTCCATCGCGAATGGTTATATTAAACGAATAATTAATTGTCCCATCGACCAATGGTGAATGCAACGTTGTTAAGAAGTTCTTGAATTATTTTTCATTGGGTTCCCCGAGATCGAGACATTCCCGATGACTGTACACTTTCATTCAGATTCAACCATTTTTCATTTATGATAAATGAATTCCCATTGGGACTTATATATTTCCATTGACGATATAATAAATAATGGAATACGTTCCTGTCGGGGATTTATGTAATTTATCGCTTATCGTCACAATTTTCCATTTATCTGAAAATATTTCTCCATAAGAAGGCCGATAAATTAGAGAAGTGTGCATAAAAGCAAATTATAACGAATCAATGTGAAAATTCATATTTGTCAAGGTATTTCTTCAATGAATTTTACATACATGAGTTTGCACGCCGGGGAAGTATAAATAGTTTACCGTGTGAAATGTGGTTAATTATCGTTGCTGGTAGCAAATGATAACTAAGCTTTTCCCATCGTGAATGGTTATATTAATCAAACAATCAATTATCCTATCAGCTATAATTAATGAAGGCAATAATTAACGAAGCGAAGGCAACGTCGTTAGGAAGTTCTCTAATTATTTTTCATTGGGCTCTCCGAGATGAACATATTTCCGATGACGGTACATTTTTATTCAGATTCAATAATTTTTCATTCATGATAAAGGAATTCCCATTGCAACTGATGCACTTCCATTGTAGATACAATAAATAATGAAATAGGTTCGTGTGCGAAATTATTTAATTTTTCACATAACGTCACAATTTTTTCATTTTCTGAAAAGATTTTTTCTATAAGAAAGCTAATAAATTACAGAAGTGTGCGTAAAAGCAAATTATAATGAAGGAATGTGAAAATTTATATTTTTCAAGGATTTTCTTTAATGTATTTTAAATACATAAATTTGCACGCCGGGAATGTACAAATAGTTTACCGTGAGAAATATGGTGATATACGATGAATACAATATCTCGCTAACAGAACAATGCGTGTCACGGTGCGTTGGCGGGCACCAAACCGCGGGAAAACCCCGCTAGATTAAACATCCGACACCGAATAAAGAGAAAGGAATAAAGGTAATCAAGTATCGCGACGGGACGACCACAACTGGAACAGTTACATAGAAACAGGCAGCTCCAATGTTAATTGATTTTTTTTTGTCGTTGAACACTGTGTCGAAATACATCCATGAGGATTAAGGTAGTACCTGGGTGTTACCTAGTCAAATGAGAGATGTATATAATGAAAATGTTGAAGTATCAAATTTTAAAGTAACAATATTTTCCAAAATATGTAGAAGTAATATATTGCATGTGTATGACATTTACTTGATAGCATTCTGTGGAAACTGTTAAATATTAAGACCGTTCGAATTTTAACTCACATAGTTGGACGCGAGAAAAATTTGACTCGTGAACATAATTTACGAGATATGCATTTAAACAGAAAGTTTATTACTACAATTTCACGGTCTATAATAAATTGGCAAGTTATTGATTTTTACACAAATTTTACGTATTTGTACATGCTTGACGGCTACTGGTCTAACCTAATGGCTTCGCACAGCTAATAAACCAGTGGTCCCGAATTCATATTGTCACAATATTGGTATCGAGTAAGACCACCGCCGGCAGACTAATACCCGATATTAAATAAAGAATTATCACAGAAACATTCGATAAGCTCAATGTTTTCCAATATCAGTTCAATCCTCGAAATCTCGGGATCACATTATCGTTATCGTTCCTATATGCATCCACTCACGAAATACAAACAAAACGAAACAAAAGCGCGAACGTGACCCTTTTCCGACGAGCGACTAAATCTGTCGAATTTTAATTAATTTCTTTAATGTAAATAGCCGGTAACTTTGCTTGAATTTTTGGAAACGCAATCCTTTATGCATTGTTTGTAACATACAAAAAAAATGCAGTGTATCTATTAATCAAGTTCATGCTTGTACTACCTTCAGTAAATATCAGAGCATATCGTTATTGAATTAAAATAATCGTAAAGCAATTGTTATTTCATCAATTTAACGTCAAAATACCTCCTCCTGCTCGAACGATGAGATGATCTCGTAGTAAAATTGTTCGCCCATGGATAAATCCATTTTTAGCGATACCCGATCGCTGTCATTGTCATTTTCCTCGTCGTCGACGTTGTAGTCCTTAATGGCTATACTGCGACGAGAAAGCATCTCGATAGGCGCACTTTTAACCATCTCCATGTCGAGTTCAGTTTTGTCGATCTTGTGTTCGAATAAATCCTCTGTCGGATGATCCACGCACACACACTCGGATCAATGAACGAAACACTTTATACTCCGAGTGGCCGAGATGCGAGCCCGTTATCGGGCTATTACATGTATCGCATTACCAGCGTGACACCTCGCCCCGACAGTTCACTCACTTGATGATACAATCTCCTCGACAAATATTATTAAATGCGTGAGCAAAAAAAAAATCTTAGGTTTTTTTCGAGGTATTTTGGAGATTTTTAAAAATAATTAAGATCGTATGATAATAAATTACTGTAACGATCATTTCGTATATATTATGAAGATAAATCTATTAGGAATTTAATTTATCACAGCCGGTTGACTTTTGGTTGACTTTCACTCGCGACCTCACGCGCGGGCTCATTGCCTCGTACGATGTCGATTTGTTGCTGTTGTATGCAGAGTTCACTGTTCCTTTTTCGCCCACTTTGTCGTTCGAGCTATAATAGCGATATTAAAGTGGTAGAAACCGTTTGCGGTCACGCACTTTGGTTAAAAGGCGGTTAAACCTAGTGGCGGGAAGCAAGGAGAAAAGTTTTTTATTATCTCGTAAAAACTTCGATATTTCATCTGGAAAACGAGACTTTCGTCGCTCTGGATACCCCTTTTTCTCTTTTAGTACCAACTATCTTCGTCGTATTTAGAGGCAAGAGTTTCACGTCCCTGGCTGTGCGACGATATTCACGGTTCAAATCTGAACAATTTTTGCCTTTGCAATTTTCTTGTCCGACGCATAGTTTTCGAGTTACGAGTAATCGAAGCTCGCGGCCAATGAGGCACTCGGACGACGCCCGCGCCATCTATCGGAGCGTCCTCGTAAGCTAGAATCCTCAACTGCGTGTAACTCGCAAAATATAGACCGTACGAAGTTGCACCAAAGGAAAAGTTTGCTCAGTTTTTAACCGTAAAAATGATCGTACACTCTCAAGCAATTTTTTTTCTTACTTATCGAATTAAAATGTTTCGAAGTGAAAATTTGCACAAGTTGCAGATGCTCGTAAAATGAAGTAAAAGATCAATAGAAAAAAAGTTTCTGCTCAACTTTAAAAATGATATAACATTACAGAGTTACCGGACATATAATAATTGAATTGGTATTTCTTTAACGACTTCGTCCAACGGAGTTTATTTTCTCCTCTCTCGATAAGGCGATAATATCTATATTAGTCGCTGTCGTCCACGAGATTATACCGGCTAGCACTGTAGTCGCGCACCGAGCCACTCGTGAGGCAACGAACGCGTGAAACTCGTACAAATTCTGCACGCATCCCGCGACGGGGTGCACGCACGCTGACAAGCGGCGAGGAACTGAGAGCGTGTCCGAGGTGCTTTTCAGTTTACGCAAGACTGCTACCGACTCTCGCTGCACTTTGTGTGTTGCGTTCTACTCTACGAACACGAGACCGCTGCTTAGAGTGTCAACCAACTATATAAGCCTTGCTTTTATGTGTGTCAGATAAGCCCTTCTGTAAAGCGTCACGGCTACGGCGCATAAAAAAAAAAAAAAAAACATTAAAAGAAAAACATAAGATTTTCTACACACGGTGTATGTCGCGCGAGTTGCGATAACGTGGGGTTGGAGGAAAAAGAGGAAAAAGATGTTAAAAAAGAAGCACGATGAAATTCGATGCCGCCTGACACAGACGAGAAGTCAACGACGGTTTTTTTTTTATCAACGACGAGTTTGTGATTGCCAATTAACTTAGATTTCAGCGATAAAAATATTGCGTTTTTGATATTCCGTAGCGCGTGAAATTGTAATAAATCTTTTTATCATCCACGGTTCTGCTGTTATTCGTTGATACAGTATACGATATTTGTATAGATAGTGAGGTTCTGTTAGAGGTACGTATACGAGAATCGACTTTTCGCCCAATTGCTTCGAGATCCCCGACACAGAGCGGGCCGTTATCCCGGATTTACCCGGATCTCGTCCACACACTCGTTACCGCGCGTTCCCTATTCTCGTCGTTGTCGCTTCGAAAAGACCTTACCGCCCTATTGATCCTCCTACAATAGAAGTTACTGCGACACTTTATCAAAAAATGAAATAAAATAAAATCTTTGCAATGTAAAATACAATAAAAACTTTACGATGTAAAACAAAAAAAATTGTGAATCGTTAATCTTGCGGCATCGAGCCATACAGCAACCCGTACGGGAAGCGAAAGAAATGGCTATTTTCAATAACGTTCTGGAGTTAAATTTGTTGTAAATGGAAAAACTCGTATTTTTGTGAAAGGGAGGTAAACGAGTAAACAATTTTTTTACTCGTTACTATAATTGTTACAACCTCTGGCAGAAATCGGCAACTTTCTGATGTAATTTCATGATTCACAATGCATCGGAGCCAATAGATATCTTCACCCACCGTTATTGTTTGAATTTCCCGTTTGACGACTCGAGCACGAACTGTATAGTTAAAACGTCGATAGAGGGATAGAGGAAGGGTTGATCAGATATCACCATAATGGCGCATGCGCTGCCACATGCGCAGGCTTTAATGTACACTGTAAAAAATGTTATGAAATTCACAACCTCGGTATGTAAAATTAGAATTCATATACATTGTATTTAAATTTTTATGATTCGATCTTAAATGCAATACCTGTATATTAAAATTACAGGTGATAGAATTGAAAATTATGTTATTATTACAAATATTATACAAAATAATATTGTTTTTAATATACCGGTAATGCAATATTCTTACATACGTGTCAATAAAATTTCATATACCGTATATATGCATAAAACTTCATATAAATTTATGATTTTTCAAACAGAAATTTTTTACAGTGTAATTAAGAAAGAAAATTGTTATTTTTAATAAAAATTCTGGACTTAAATTCGGTGTAAATGGAAAGTCTCATATTCTTGTGAAGGGACGCAAAATGAGTAAAAAATGTCTTCACTAGTTGCTACAATTGTTACAAAATTTTTTTTTGCTCGTTACTATAATTGTTACAACCTCTGGCAGGAATGGGCAACTTCCTGATGTAATTTCATGTTTCACAATGCATCGGAGCCAATAGATATCTTCACCCACCGCTATTGTTCGAATTCCCTATTGACGACTCGAGCACGAACTTCGTAGTTGAAACGTAGATAGAGGGATAGGGGAAGAGTTGATCAGATATAACGACAACGGCGCACGAGCTGCCACATGAGCAGGCTTTGATGTAATTAAGATTCCGGTAGAGGCAACGTTAGTGTTGCGTGGGTGGTTGGATCTTTCATCGGGCTTCCCCTTTAGCTCGGTTTTCTCGACTTGTCTATCAATGTGCGTTTCAATGAATCTACGTGTGCATGTGTGCGCATCATTCTTGTCATCGACTATACAGACCACTTCTTTGTCTCACTTCCTCGCATACTTTTTTTTTTTTTTTTTTTTTTACTTTTTTTCGTATGGTTTCATCCTACGCTCTCTCGTCAGCGGTTCCCGGCTATAGAGCGCTCTTCGGTCTTCGTTCTCTCTGAGGGAATATCCACAATAGAAATATTTCTATCTAAGGAACTCGACGCAAGAGTCTTCTAAAATTAGAAGCCCCGAATGGAGAATCTTTAACATGATCTCCGGTTGAAATTTTCCAGTTTGCAATTAAGTTTGAACCCAAAATTAAATATCGAATAAGGAGTTTAATGAAAAAAAAAATAAAACATACTTTGACTTTAAAAATGAAAAAGTAAGAGACGTAAGTTTGAACTGGAAAAATTAAGTGAAACTTACGTCTGAAATCAAGTTCGAACTTATTTTTTTAAACGCAAAAATGCACACATCGGCTGAATTATTTTCGCAATGAAAATTCGGGTCCAACAAACTGTCTCAAGGCTGAGGAATTGTGATTATTATACGTCTCTCAATTCGATGTTGTTTCGGGTCTCCTTGTGTGTGCGAAACGCGCGATGAAAATCGTCTCTGCAATTTTGCACGGGCTTAAGAGGGATCCAAGCGGCGGGGTGGTAGCCGAGCGATTTTAGTAGACAGTCTGGGCTTGGCTCGTCGAGCGACGAATGGGACAAAGAGAAAATCGAGAAACGTAAAATAAGAGCCCGCGAGATGGTACAGAAAGAGCCCTCGCCGAGAAGATCCACCGTCTCGTCGCGGGTGTGAACTGAGAACTTGCTGCAGTATTAGTGGCAGTGAAGCTTTTTTTCATTTATTTTTACCATACGCCGACAGTTATTTCGGTCTGGACACCCGCGCGGTAGCTCGTGAACGAGTGCGTGCAATCCGTGTGCCGTATACATACGCATATCGGGAGACTCGACCTTTCTCTAGTTCTTCCTCTTTCGTCTGCACATTATGGCACACGTTCGGTTCTTCGGATAAGCACGCGACATCAAAGAAGTTGCTCCAGGCTATGTCCACAATAATAAATAATTGAATGTGGTAAACTCTAAGGTTCGGGTCGAATTCCACGCTGAACTGAAGTTTGATCTTGACTTTGAACTTGTGTGAATTTTGACTTTGAATGCCATTCATTTTTGACTTTGAACTTGAGTCAATTTTGACTTTGAATGTCATTCATTTTTTACTTTGAACTTGAGTCAATTTTGACTTTGAAGATGAGTCAATTTTGTCTTTGAACTTGAGTCACGTTTTACTTCGAACTTGAATTAATTTTTACCTTGAACTTGAGTCAATTTGTACTTTGAACTTGAATCAATTTTTACCTTGAACTTGAATCAATTTTTGCTTTGAACTTGAGTCAATTTTTACTTTGAACTTGAGCAGGTTGATGTTAATAACTTCTGCTCGATTTTTTAAAATTAATTCGGGTTCTAGAGAGACTTCTTCAATTGCATATTTTGCCTATGAGGCAAACAATTTTCAATGTTAATGAAATAAAAAAACAAAGCTTCCTCTATGAGGAAGCAAAATAAAGTTTTTTTTACTTATGATTTTAATAATCGCCTCTGAATGGGTCAACCTCGCCCAGCGTCTACCGACTTTGCACGGGACTGCAGAGAAAGGCTTTTTTCCCTCAGTCGAAAGTTCACGAGAGTTTGAGCCCACTCTCGAATTGGTGAGCAGCGGAGCTCGGGTTTTAGTAGTATGACCGCACTGAAATAATAATCACGCGAGAGAAGTCCCCGCTGGGATGCAGCAGACGACTGGAGTGTCCCGGGTCACGCACCCCAGGCAAAACTCTTCCATTATGTTGTTTTTTCCGCTCTCTTTTTTTTCCACCTGGAATCTCCACCCGAACGAAACCGCACATGAGAAGCTTTTGCGACTTCGGCGTTTTCATTTTGTACGGATTCTTCGGCGGGATATACAGAAGCGTGCATTGATGTACCAACACGCTTGCGAGCGTTGTACGACGGCGCGCTTACGAAATCGATCGGTTGATTAACATTGTGCGGAATTGAGTAATGAGACCGGCCTGGAATTGCGAACTATGCGCTGACGAAGATTACGAAAATTGGGAACGCTGATTCAACAGAGTCATTCAATGTTTGTTGCTTTGAATAGTGCGAGTACGATTGTTTCGGAGGCATAAAGGCACGGAGTGGTGGGAATTGCGAAAATGTTCGTTCGGGACAATGAAATTTTGAGAATGAAGAAATATCGTCGGGAGTTTCCCATTATGAAGAGAGTCGTCGGTGCGCAGAAGGTGTTCGGAGGTGTTTTCACCTTCAGTTTGAAAATCACATTTTTCGACCCAAAGTGACGTCATACCGGAAAAATGTCACTTCCGGTTTGAAAATCTTGTTTTTAGACCCGAAGTGACGTCATCCCAGAAAAACATTACTTCCGGTTTGAAAATCTTATTTTTCGATCGGGAGTGACGTCATACCGGAAAAACGTACCTTCCAGTTTGAAAATATTGTTTTTGGACCCGAAGTGACGTCATCCCGGAAAAACGTTACTTCCTGCTTGAAAATCTTGTTTTTGAACCCGAAGTGACGTCATCCGAGAAAAACGTTACTTCCGGTTTGAAAATCTTGTTTTTGGACCCAAAGTGACGTTATCCCAGAAGAACGTTACTTCCGGTTTGATAATCTCATTTTTCGACCGGAAGTGATATGCTGGACAAAAAAAAAGTCACTTCCGGATTAAAAATCTCCTTTCTATGCCGGAAGTGACTTCGTACTGAAAACACGTCACTGACGGTTTGTAAGTCTCGCTTTTCGACCGAAAGTGACGTGTTTCCGGTACGATCCGATTCTCTTGCAGAACAAAAATGAGAGGATTGCTCAACCTCCTCGAGGCTCGAACTCCCCATGTTATTTATCAACGTTTAGCAGTGGCACTGATTCGTCCGAAGAACCGAACGTTCTACGTGTATGGCTTTAATTGTCCTGTCCTATTTGCTCTCCGGGAATTGAGACCGCGCGAATGCATAATGCACCATCCTACACCACCACCTAGCCATCGGACACTTTGTTCTATTCAACATCAGCCCAGTTCGCGTTCGAGTCTCTGGCTTCTCCCCTTTGGCTCTTGACACAGTTCTCCATCGTTTTCACGCACGGATTAATATATTCTACGCTTGTAATACATATCTGGGTGAATGCGAAAAGAAGGGATTTGAATATGAATAATGTATCCCGCCAGCTTTTTCACGGTACATGGCGGCTCGGAGAGCAGTGTACAACCGGCATAAGCCAGAAGCACCGGGCGAGTCTTCGTCGTTCCGGGAGACAAGATCCGAGGATCTCTCTTGCGCTGCGGCGAACGCAGCGCAGTGTTTATTCATAACGGAGTGCTCGGTGCGCTGTACTACGTTCTCCATATAGACGAGGACAGAAGAAGTTTCAGTGAATGCGTGCCCGGGGAGGGAGAGTTGTTGTGTGGGTCTAACAGGCGACGCGGGATCGTCGAACCTGAAGAACGCGCCGAATCATTTGCTGCGATGGTTTGTCGATTAAGGGCTTTGAATATGGATTTTTTTTTCATGACTGGCGTTGCGGCTCTTGGGAAAAAGATTACGGGATTGAATTACTCGTTATCGCGTCTGTGATGATTATCGCATAATCATCACAATTTGTTCGGAGAGAGAAACGAAGAAGCGTTGTTTTTTTTTTTTTGCATCGTTTGAGCCATTTAAGGAGTTTGAGATGTTTAGTGGGGAAGATGTGGTTTTATGCACCCAGAAAAATTATTCATTTGACGGCCACCGTTTATTTGGTTTAAGTAAAATATTTATTTGATTGAATAAATATTTATTTGATTTAAATAAATATTTATTTGATTTAAATAAATATTTATGGGCTGAAGGACTCCGGTCGATGGCCCTTTGGCAATTTTATTAAAAGCGACTTATTAATAAATAGAGAGATGTATCGGAGATTGTAATGACCAACTGTTATTGTCAATAAATACCTTTTTACTACTTACTACTACTACTAAATATTTATTTTATTTAAGTCACTATTTACTTAATTTTAATAAATATTTTACTCAAACCAAATAAACGGTGGCCGTCTAATAATTTTTTTTTCTGGGTGTGAGGGTGAACATTGGGACCATTTTGGTACAATCTATAAATATGCTCTAGTAATATATATATTTTTAATCGTTAATTAAAATCCGTCGTCAGTGGCCTAACTGATAGGGGAGCTATGTCAGTCAGCGTGGTAATTAGCCGTTTGACTCGTCGAGGATTTAATTGCGGTTCCGGACCGCGCGTCGTTCTGTATGTCGCTCGACAACATATTTAGTGGAAACGAGAATCCTCTGCGAGAACCGGTATAGACAGGATGTAGTATCCACACCGCGTTATGATACGAGCGCCAACAAAAAGTTCTAAAAATTTACTTCGCTTCAATGAGTATCAATTCGACTTTCGATTTTTAAAAAATTCAGCCCGAAGTTCTATTCGCGTTCACTCAATATGTCGATAAAAAAAAGACCATAAAGAAATTTCTGAATTTTTCTTCTGTGGTTTTTACTGACAAAATATCGATATTCGATATTGAATAACATTTTTTGAAAGTACCGAGAAAAAATGTGGCAAAACGTTAAAGCCATTTTTGTGTGTGTGTGTTTTTTTAACTATCGTGCTTAGTGAGGAAACGATGCAAACGATATTCGATGCGAAATATCGGCAACGAATATTGAGTTCAGGGGCTACAAATTCCGGAGCGACCGACTCCAGTTTTTCTTTCTTACATGTTTTTTTTTATTAAAACATTTAAAAAGGGCCGAGAAAAATACGACAAAAAATAATAAATCGCTAAAGCCATTTTTTTAAACTATCGTGTTCAGTGACGAAGCGATGCTCGATGCGAAACATCGGCAACGAATATAGACTTAGGGTACAAAAAATTCCAGAGTCACGAGGACTCGTTGTTCGTTAAAAAAAAAAAATTCTAGAAAATTTTGAAACTATCGAAAAATAATGAGACGAAAAATTATTATTTGTCAAAGCTATTTTTGGGTTATTTTTCTTTAACTATCATGCCCAGTGAGAAAACGGTGCTCGATGCGAAACATCGGCAACGAATATCAAGTTGGATGGCTAAAAATTCCAGAGCGACCGAGACTCGTTTTTTTCTTTCGCCCTTTTTTTTCGTTTAATTCGTACGAGAATAAAAAAAATAACTACAATATTTTCAATTCCACTCCGTCAACCGACGAGTATAGTGAGCGCTTTTGTATAGACTCGGGTCGACGGGAGGCCTCGGTCCCATGCGAGTTCGAGCGGAACCGTGTCATGGCGCATGCGCGCGCGCCTCCCGAGCTGTCACATTTTCCGATTTCCCGACCGACACATTTCCAATCGGTCCCACGAACAAATCTTCGCCACTCGCGCACTATTCGGACTATCACGCGAAACTTCGAGCACCCCGCTTGGAAGCGACGATTTAAAACTTTCGGTTAATTTTTTAACCTCGGGAATTTAACTCGCGAGCCACGAACCGATGACTTCGAAACTGACCGAAATAATCGAGGAGTAAACTACAGAGTAGTTCTAGCTCGCGTGGAGCGAGACCCGGCTTTGGTGGAGCGGCGCGATTCCCGCATGTCGTTTACCGGCTCGCAGGCTCGACCGATCTCGGCTGTTTTCGTAAGCCTTCGGGTATCCACAGCGTGGACTTCCCCGACGCCTCTGCAACGACGACGGGAATGGCAACGCGTCGCGAGGAGATCTCTCCGTTACCCTCAGCAGCGAACGAGTCGCCGCTTCGGGAGACGCCGGAGAATTGCGAAAGAATTTATACCCACGAGCCGGCCGTGTTGCACCGTACAGGATTGCCATAGATCGATTATTGCGAGATCCTATTACCGGATGCGGATTTATTTATTGGGTGGATTCTGGAAGCGCAGCTTCGTCGACAAAATGAGGAGCATTTTTAATATATATATATACATTTTTAGAGTTTTCTATGTACGGATTTAAAAAAATATAATACTTAAAGAAAATGGATTTTGGATTCACTCCAAAAAATGACAAAAAGTTAATCTCCGACCCCGAAAAATATTTCGATCTAAAAAATCATCTCGGGAAAGGCGGTCGTTGACAATTACGTTTAAATTAAGGGATCGCATTTTTGGGGTATAAATGTCGAATACGGCACCTCTTAGAATTTTTTGCTAGGGCCTTTGCACTGCCTTTCGGGAAGATCAGTTTGAGATCGAAATCTATACTTTAAAAAGGTGGGAGGAAATTTTTTTTCAAATGTCTTTTTTATGAAATATATATATATATATATATATATACAGTAGAACCCCGATTAACCGGGATCATCGGGACCGAAGAGTCCCGGATAATCGAAATCCCGGTTAATGCGAACCGGACAGCGAAACTATAGTCAATAATGGCTAATGTTACAACTTTGTTTTGACAAGTTACAATGACATTTGGCACAACTTGCACGTAATTTGTAAATAGTGTGAACTAGAATGTAAAGCTTTGGATTTTTTTTTTATTAATAGTACGTAAACTAGTCTTTTTTTTAAGTACTCAGTGACTTTGGTTTGCTCCGCGCATAAAAAAAACCGGGGAAGACGCACGGTTAATCCACTTCCCGGTTAATCCGACGTTTAATCGAAATTCTACTGTATATATTATTTCTTAATATTTATATATTTTTATTTCATATAAATAAATATTTCCAATTGAAGCTATTATTTTTTATTAGTTTTCGCCAATAAAAAAACAATCTTGCTTTTGGGCTTATTAGTTTTCGAGGGCCAATCGAAGCACGGATATATCGAGGCATTTCGGCCGTGAGGATCTCATTGTGAGCCACGAATTATTTCAAATAATTGACCGCCGCAGCTTCGAATTTTTCGTTCCATTAATATTCCACGAGCCGAACGGGAGTGTTGTCGATAATGCGACGAGGTATAATAAAAACTGGTTATTCTCGATCCTATCGCTATTAACATTGCGATAGACATCGGGCAATATAAATAGGTATGTGTTTATCGACGATGTTGGATGGTGGGTTTGTTAAATAAATACACAAGTGGTGGAACACGTCGAAGTCATCCCGATCGTACAAAACGCACACAGAGCGTGGCCGATGATCCCGATAAGTCGACGAGTCTCGTACCGTCCCACGACATGACACAGCTGAGAGCTATGAAGCCGCCTGCTCCGTGATTCTCGGAACTGGATCGGTGTCACGTTTCCTTCTGAGTTTCCTTCGAAGTTGCTCGTGACAACGGTGAATAGCCCAGCCGGAAATGTCTGTGGTTCGTCTAGAGCTGCAATCCGAAGCGTCTATGCGAACGCAAAGGACTAACAAGTCCTGGAGAGGAATAAATTCATTTAATGCTTTTATCCTTCCGAACAGCACCGAAAAAAAAACCGATAGGCCTCGCAGCGATGGAAAACCCACCGAACCGCGCTCGATCGGTAATAAAAACTGTAATAACTTTTTCCTTACACATGCACGCAAAATCCCGCTTTCCGTTCCTGTGAAGTGTGCGCCGAAAGGAACTTTTTCGCATCGCGTGCGGAAAAAATACTGCGCATGCGTACAAACGCAATATTGTCATTTTCTCACACTAGAGCGGAAAAGTGCCTTTCTACGCACACTTCACGGGAACGGAAAGCGTGATTTTCGTGAATTTGTTACGAAAAGTTATATGAATGGCATGGCCGTAGAAAAAGGAGTTCTGACTCGTGTGAATGACGGCATTTTCACACTCGTCAAGAACTCCCTTTCTACGCCCTTACTATACAAATAACTATTTTTTTCAAGAATCCTGAGGTTTTCCGCTGAAATCTAAATATAAGTTCCGACCCAATTGTTGGAACAAAATGTTTCAGAACCATAAAAAAGACGCTTCCTCTATGAGGGAGCAGAATAGATGGCACTTTTTCTTGACGACGGAGCATGTTTGAAATGTTTGAATGAGGAGCATGAGATATCACGTCTATAGACAGAACGATCGTTCATTTGATTCAAGTGGAAGTGAAACACCTGTGTCCGCGAGAGAGATAGTTGCAATGTTCAAATTAACTTTATTCAATGGTACTCATTTTTTTGAGAAAAAAATGTATTCGGGCCGGGTTTTTGAGGAAAGACCTCGAATTTGCTTTTTCCTCAAAAATAAATAATACCCTTGAGAAAAGGTCATTACAGTTTTCATTACCAACCGCGATATTTCACTTCGCCGTAATTGTATCCGATGAAAGTAGTGTCGTGAGCGGAAACAACGGAAACCTCTGCGGTTAAACTATACCGGCAATCCGGAGCGTCTAAACGAACGCAAAGACCTAATGAATTCTGGAGAGGAATAATAGTATATTGCGATACTAGTTCGTAAAAGCGGACTTTTGGTGAAGGTTGAGAAGTTCACAACCTTCGTCCGGAGTCCGCTTTTACCTACAAGTATCGCATACTATTTTATGTAACGAATGCAGGAGGAGCGCCACTCCGTGTCTGCTAATTGTGGCGCTGCGAGCAGTGTGCAATAATTTCTAGAAATCGCACGCAAAAGTAAATCGCACGCAATCGTTCGAAGCGATGGAAAACCTTGACTAGAAAAACTGTTATCCATTTTTTTTAAGGTTCTTAAACATTTCGCCCAACAATTGGGTGGGAGCTTAAAATTTGGTTTCCATCGGAAAAAAAACAAATTTTAAGCTTCCATCCAATTGTTAGACGAAATGTTTAAGAACCTTAAAAAAATAGATTACAGTTTTTCTTGTCGACCGAGCGTGTTTTAATAATGCGAGAGATTTCACATCTAGATGTGAAATCTCTCGCAGTATTGAAACATCGTTTCGTCTCTAGAGACGAAACGATTGTTCATTCGACCATCGGTGTCACGTTTCCCTCTGAGTTTCCTACGAAGTTGCTCTTGACGACGGTGAATAGCTCGGCCGCAAATGTCTGCGGTTTAATTATGCCGGCAATCCGAAGCGTCAATGAAATCGCAAAGGACTAATGAGTCCTGGAGAGGAATAAATTAATTAAATATTTTTACCGTTTCGAACGGCACCGAAAAAATCGTCCGATAGGCCTCGAAGCCATTCAAAAACCTTTTCTCCGGTAGGAGAAGAGGTTTTCCATCGCGATAGGTACATCGAACCGCTCTCGGTCGGTAACAAAAACTGCAACCGATTTTTCTTTCAGGGATCTTGAGTTTATCCGATGAAAACAAAATTTTAAGCTCCCACCCAATTGTTGGGCCAAAATGTTTAAGAACCTTAAAAAAAATGGTTTACAGTTTTTCTTACCGACCGAGCATGTCTGAGATCTGCGAGAGATATCATATCAATAGACAAAACGATCGTTCACTCGACGTAATCGTCCCCGATGGAAGTAGCGTTGTGAGCGAAAACCTCGTCAATTAACATACAAAAGAAGCTATTACATGTTTTTTGTAAAAATAAGTTTTTATGCTTTACGTTTCAATTGCATGGTACGCGGCTTTTTCTCGAAGAGTATTCATAGACCGGGCTCCAGCAATGACCACGGGAGTAGCGCCGGAGAGGAATGTCTCCTTTTTTTTTTCACTTTACAGTGCGAACGAAAAAGGTGCAGCGAGACTTTCAGTCTGGCTCGCGGGCGCGCGACCCTGGCGCGTCCTCTTCAATTACTCGTATGCATACATATGAGCATAATGTTAATTCAGTCCTCCACGCTTCTAAATATAGATGAGCAGGGCTTCTGCCTCGTTGGCGAACTTTTTAGTGCATAAATACATCTTCCGGCGCTTCTGCACTCACTACGGTTCTTTATCATCATATTTCCGTATCTGCCATCGTCGTTCCATCGCCAAACCGATTCAGTTCTGGCCAGCATCGAAATTTTGTTCTTCACCCAGAAAAATAATTTATTTGACCGGCACCGTTTATTTGGTTTAAGTAAAATATTTATTTCATTTAAATAAATATTTATTTAAATCAAATAAATATTTTACGTAAACCAAATAAACTGTGGCTGTCAAATAATTCTTTTTCCGGGTGTTAAGATCAAGAAGTACACCAACAAAAAAATTCGCTTGCGGATTGCCGAAGAATAAAAAAATTTACTTGACTTCTACTTGCAATTCTTACAATTCATTACGACATTGAAACGACGATGGCAAAATTGTCGATGTGACATCTTACCGTACCAATCCCGTATGGAAATGTAACGATTGAAAATAATTGAAATAACCATTTTTTTTTTGGACATCCCGCAAACGAATTTTACTTGAGCCATTCATATTTTTTTACAGTGCATAATTTCCCGGGCTTATCAATGAAATTCTGCCAGTACGAGATTTAAGCTCGAAAATAAATGCACAAGATGTCTTTTCGACTTTGTCTGACCCTTCGACCCGCTATCGGGGTCTTGGAGGAGAGAGCAAGGAATATTCCTCTTATCAACGAGAAATACGACGAAGCTCAATGGCACGAACACACGGAAGAACGGCGGGACGAATCTTGGATCGCGAAGGTAAGCAGGAAGCTATCGGGAGGCTAAAGTGGCAGAGCCCCTTGTAATAAGGTGCAGTCGGGTCTCTCGGAACGGGGCATGCAGCACTCGGCTCATTGGCTCGAGGGCAATAAAAGCAGGGGGCTGTTATTCCCCCGGAGGTAATCGTGGAATGCGGCTCTTGTGGTTATCAGCACCCCGCTTCAATATATACAGCACTTTATGGCAACGTTGATCCCGGGCCCGACCATTCCATGCGAATACCCTCCGGGAATATATGTTTCACCCGAGATTGTGGCGAGACACACTACATATGTACTCATCATCTGCCCCTCCCATCCTCCCCCCTCCCCCTTTTGTCATGGCATGTATCGAATTCATACCTAAACACTCGGGGGCTCGCAACCCAGAAAAATCATTTATTTAACGGGCGTTCCGCACATAAATATTTATTTGGTTTAAATAATTACTCCATTGATTTAAATAAATATTTAAACCAAATAAATATTCATTAGCGGGCGTCGACCAAATAAATTATTTTTCGGGGTGCGTGCGTGGATAAGATTGAGTGGCCAATAACTGTGCAGCGTGTGGAAGTCTCGATTGACACTGTCGCAGGCTCTCTGTGCATTAAATACCGGTTTATGAGTCGAAAAAAAATTTCCACATCGAGGGCGATGACATTTTTCGGTTCGATTAAAAATGCCTCAAACTCTTTTTTTATTTTTTTTATTTTTATTCGTAGGTTTCTGTTGGTCGTTGCAAAACGCCCTGTCAATCCAATTGATAACAACTTTATTGCAGCCGGAGGGAGGAGATTGCTTGTTTTAACGTGAAAGTTGGATCGAACTTGAAACTGGGAACGAACGAAATTTAATAGGTCGATGACCGTTGCGAACGGGAGTAATCGGCCCCCCCCCCCTCCCACCGTTGACACGGTATGTATCGAATTCATACCTAAACACTCGAGGGCTCGCACCCAGAAAAATAATGTCCTTGCGTAACGCCTCGTAAATAAATATTTATTTGATAAAAACAATTATTCCATTGATTTTAATAAATATGTATTTATTTTTCTGGGTGCTCGCGTAGATAAGATTGATTGGCCAATAACTGTCCAGCTTGTCGAAGTCGCAATTGACACAAGTTCTCCGTATATTAAATACCGGTTTTTAACTCGAAAAAGATTCCCACATATCGAGCGAGATGACATTTTTCATTTCGATTAAAAATGTCTCAAACTCTTTTTTTATTTTTGTTAATATCTTTCTGTTGGTCATCGCAAAACTACCTGTCGCTCAATTCAATTGATAACAACTTAATTGCGACTGGAGCGAGGCGGTTGGCTGTTTGAATGTGAAAGTTGGATCGAACTTGAAACCGGGGAACGAACGAAATTTAATGGGTCGATGACCGTTGCGAACAGGAATGGGTGCGGAGACGTGTCTACCACGGTAAGTGGTCGCTTCCGGTGCTGGTGGCTGTCCTTGATGGGTTTAATTTATATTGATAGAATTTCGCACGGTGGAGGAACGATTCGGTGAGCTTAATTTCAAGAGGAATTCGATATATAGCGGTGGTTACGTAATGTAAAATTCGAGCCCAATGAAAATGATGAGAAATATTGGGGTATAACAGACCTATCGGAATCGTAATCATCCTTAATAGCTCTTAATACGGCCCGTCTGAATGTATCGTCCGATGTCCGCCTTGCAAACGTGACTTATTATTATTGAGTTTAGCGTCCTAATAAGACAATTAGGTGCGCGACCGCTGATTGACCGATTGCAATGAATAGGCCATTCGCCCCAATGTAAATTGACCGACTGGCCCTGAGTATTCTCAAACCCCGTTGTAATCTACGCCACTTAATTTGTTGGGATGGCAAATGTTCTACACATTAATTATCATGTCGACCAAGCGGCAAAAACGTTCGGGTCGTCTAGCTCGACTGGACTATTTCAGACATTTTCGAGAGTGCGAATCGTTTCTGGATAAGATGCAACGATTTTTTTTTCAATTTGGACGAAAGTAGTGCCGAAACTTATTCCGGGCTTGGAAACTGGGCGAACTTTGCAAGGTGAATGGTTTTTGAGTTCGGGCTGTTGAAAATTGTAACCAATGAGCGCAACAGGTGCATTCTCACCGAGTGGCCTCATTGGTCGTAAGTTATCAATGCCCAAACACAAAGATTATCTAAAAAAAAACCTAAAAAAAAAATGGATGGCAAAATTTGTTCAGCTTCGGGAAGCCGATTATGAGTCTATACATTTTCGCACGAAGTTCCTGTCGGTCTCTATGGTTTTTGTACACGACTGAAATTTGCATACGGGACACTGAAATAATTGGTAAGATAAGCTTGAACCCGCCCGTCGTTATTTCGAAAGACGATATTTGAGTTTCCGTAGTGCGGAATCAAGTTGTTCCTACCAAAGATATACTATATACATATATATTTATTCATTCGGGTTCTGCGGATTCGCAGGTAGAGCGCGATACGAGTGTATACGTGTGTAGAACGCTACGAGTCGGAATCGCAGAGGAAGAAGAGGTTGGCGAATGAACTAAAGTGGGATAAACGGGTGGTGGGAGCGCGAATCCATCTATAGAGAAAGGGTGGAGAAGCGACGAGCATTCTCTGATTGAGCCAGCCCGGGGCTTCCGGGCTTCCCGTTTTGCATACCTAACTACACACTCCCGCCTGTCCCATGATAGTTGGCTTCGGTTAAACGTCGAATCCGCGACGAATCCACGATTCGATCGTTGAGTCTTAGGCCTCGAACCACCACCGACGCTCTCATAACCGACGAGATGTGTATCGGCGTGGGTTACCGGGAGAGCGTTGACCGAGCCATCGACCGACTCTGTCCCGTCGGTAAGGTAGATTTTAGTCGGTAATATATTATGCGAATATACAGATGAGGAAGGACCGAGACACACGATATTACGCAGATGACCGGAATAGCTCGGTATGACAAATGACGAACGGACAGATTATCGATTGACCAGATGACAACCGTCTTGATCGGACTTTCAGAGAAAACAGACGTTTGATAGTTCGTGCTCGAAATGTTTAGGTACGATTGAACTTAATATCAGCCTCAAGACCAAATACGCGTGTTATTTATTCCACGAAAACAGAATAATATAATTTTTTTTATAGAGAAAAATGTGCAATTTGCAGTGCGGGCTTACTTAAATATCTTTGCTTCCTTATAGAGGAAACCTTGTTTTCATTTTTTTTAAATGTATGTCAATACCGACCGATTTTGTCCCGTCGGTAAGGTAGATTTTAATAGGTAATATATCATTTTTTTATAGACAAAAATGTGCAACTTGTAGTGCTGACTTTTTAAAATATATTTGCTTCCTTATAGAGGAAGCCTTGTTTTCGTTAAAAAAATAAAAAAATAAAATTATGTTAATAGATAGATTGATGGTGGTGTTTATTCGTGCCCGGAGGCAAGCCCCCTAAGGATACCGTGCTCCAAAAATACACCGACGAGTAACAAAGAAAATGCGCAGCAAAAAGTTATACAATGAAAAAATAACAAATAGAAAATTATATAATGAAAATAACAAACAAAGGAAAATAGCAAATTAGAAAGTTTCGAAATCATATTAGTATCGGAGAAATTGAAGTTTTTTGGAAAACGATTTTTTTTGTAATTCCGTACGACACTGAAAATCAATCTGGACAGAGAAACGAGATTTATTGTTGACATTGTGACATTAAATTGATATTGTGATAGATTTGTATCAAGCCACCGACCAACTCTGTCTCGTCGGTAAGGTAGATTTTAATCGATAATATAACATTTTTATTTAGAGAAAAAGGTGCAATTTGCATTGCGGACTAATTATTTTTATATCATTGCTTCCTCATAGATGGAACCTTGTTTTCATGGAAACAAAATAATGGGAATAAATTAACGAATTTCGAAATTGTGTTAGTATCGGGGAATATAAAGTATCTTCGGAAACGAATATTTTTTTATCCTGTACGACAATGAAAAATCAATCTCGACAGGGAAATTACACTTATTGTGATTCGTGTTTGATTGCGTGGATCGAGACAGCGGGACAGATGAGGACGAATGCCATCTGAAAAAAATATCCACTAATAATTCGACTGTACTGAGCCACCGACCAATTCTGTCCCTTCGGTAAAGTAGATTTTAATCGATAATATATCTTTTTTATTTAACGAAAAATGAACACTTTGCAGTGCGTAGTTATTATTTTTATGTTTTTGCTTCTTCATAGAGGAAACCTTGTTTTCATGGAAAAATTATTATTGCGAATAAATTGAAAAGTTTCGTAATCATATTAGCATCGCGGAAGTTTATGTATCTTGGAAAACGAAATTTTGTTAAATCCTGTACGACACTAAAAAATCAATTTAGACGGGAAAGAGAGATTTACCGTTGACGATGTAGTGATATATTTGTGTGTGATTGAGTCGATCGAGACAGCGAGAGAGATGCGCACAAGTGCCATCTGAAAAGCTACTAATATCATGGGGCCGCGATATACATTTCAATATTCAAAATAGGAAAAGGTGTCGCCTGTAATTACGGGGTCCGGCAATAATTAAAAGCGTGACGTGTATGCGGAAGCATTTGAAAGTTAAATTGCACTCTACTCTCATGCATAATGCAGTGGTTGAAACTCCGACTATCACCGAGTTACACACGCGTTTCACGAAACTCCACCGAGGGCGCGTGCGTTGGGCTTTTATAACGAGTAGTTTATAACGATTATTCGTATTTCGGGTGCGAGGATTGATTAAATAAATTTGTCAAGCTCGATCGTGTCACGGACCGATTAAATCCTCTCTTTCGAGGTACTGATAATATAATCTGCGATTACGTCGAGTAAAATTTAAATATAAAAAACTTAAAACAATTGTTAAAAATACCAAAATTGGCGTTATGAGTGAAAAAGTCTTCGGTGCGCGAAGGACTGAATTTCGTATCGAATCTTGGTCCATTTTTTTTTCCAGGTCGTAGGAATTAATACCATTCGCGGAGAAATATTAACTTACCTTGCGGCAAAGACAAAGTCTCGTTAGCATACCGGGAAAGTTTATAATAAGTTAATCATATTCCGCTGATAGACAAGGTCGAGCTGATAATTATTTTTTAAAATAAAACATAAAAAATGTTAAAAATACGGAAATTTGCGTTGCCAGTGGAAAGTCTTCAGCACACTGAGGATTGATTTTCGTATCGAATCTTGGTCCAATTTTTTTTCCAGTTCGTACGGATTAATACCATTCACGGCGAAAGATGAACTCACCTCGCGGCAATAACAAAGTCTCGTTAGTGTACAGTTAAAATTTATAATAAGTTGACGATACCCCGCTGAGAGACAAGTTCAAGCTGACAGTTATTTAAATAAATAAATAATAATTGTTAAAAATACTGGCATTGGCGTTGCGAGTGAAAAAGTTTTCAGCGCGCTAAGGATTGATTTTCGTATCGAATCTTGGTCCAATTTTTTTTCCAGGTCATACACATTAATATGATTCATCGAGAAAGGTGAACTCACCTCGCGGCGATAACAAAGTCTTATTAGTGTACAGGTAAAATGTATAATAAGTTGACAATACCCCGCTGAGAGAGAAGGTCAAGCTGACGGTTATTTAAATAGTCAAATAAATAAATAATAATTGTTAAAAATACTGACATTGGCGTTGCGAGTGAAAAAGTTTTCAGCACGCTAAGGATTGATTTTCGTATCGAATCTTAGTCCAATTTTTTTTCCAGGTCGTACGAATTAATACCATTCGCGGAGAAAGATGAACTCACCTCGCGGCAATAACAAAGTCTCGTTAGTGTACAGTTAAAATGTATAATAAGTTGACAATACCCCGCTGAGAGACAAGTTCAAGCTGACAGTTATTTAAATAAATAAACAATGATTGTTAAAAATACTGGCATTGGCGTTGCGAGTGAAAAAGTTTTCAGCGCGCTAAGGATTGATTTTCGTATCGAATCTTGGTCCAATTTCTTTTCCAGGTCGTACGAATTAATACCATTCGCGGAGAAAGGTGAACTCACCTCGCGGCAAAGACAAAGTCTCGTTAGTGTACCGGGAGAATTTATAATAAGTTAATAATACCCCGCTGATAGAGAAGGTCGGGCTGACGGGTCGACGAGTATCGTCCGCTGTTCAGCAACGTCGTCGGAAACGCGTCCGATCTCTTCGCTTTAATTAAGATAAAATCCCATCGGTACAAGGGAAGGAAGATGAGTGGTGACGAGATGAGAGCTCCGAGGTATATTACAAAGCCTAATGAAGATTCGCGTTAATCGACGAAGAAAGCGAACGTACAGAGACTCTCTGCTCTGTTATATAAGAAAGACACATCGGAAGGAAGTCCGGAAGGATTTGAATTTAAAGTGGACCATCCTCATTGCCTCTCACTCTCGTTAAGATGGTAATATAAATTTTCGCGGTATTTCATGAAGCCGAGAAGTGTAGCATAAATTTATTCCATCAGCGAGGGATCAAGGACAGTTTTATATAAAAAATAGATTTAAAATTATTAAATATTGTACTATTATTATATTAAATTATATTAAATACATTTTGAAAAATGTTCACTCCTCCGGCAGGGGATATTACCAAATTTCCAGCGGTAACGAGAACGGACTGAAGCGGATCTAAACTAGTGACTGATTTTTGCGTAAACTACGAAATCTCCAGTTGACGACCAACCACGAACACGAATAGAACTTTGTTTTCCAGATTATTACATCCAGAAAAATAATTTATTTGATGAGCACCGTTTATTTCGTTTAAGTAAAATATTTATTTGATTAAAAAAAAATATTTATTTCATTTGAATAAAAATGTATTTCATTTAAATTACAATTTATTTC
The DNA here is from genome assembly GCA_917499995.1 of Ichneumon xanthorius. Classification (NCBI taxonomy): domain Eukaryota; kingdom Metazoa; phylum Arthropoda; class Insecta; order Hymenoptera; family Ichneumonidae; genus Ichneumon; species Ichneumon xanthorius. Next base: position 3,256,556 of record OU824205.1, read on the forward strand.
ATTTAAGTAACTATTTACTTGATTTAACTAAATATTTATTTAAATCAAATAAATATTTTACTTAAACCAAATAAACGGTGGCCATCAAATAAATTATTTGGCTGGGTGTAGAATTTCGTCAGTAGCTTAGATCAATTTCAGTCCGGTTTCACTCACGGTGGAATCTCAGTATATGTTACCAAAGTATTCCTCAAGACGTTAAGAGCGAGCACAGTGTTGAGAAAAAAGTTGGTCGAAAAGTTCGATCATCAACCGATCGCTCTCACTTACGCGAGGTAAGACTTATTGTTGTTCGATAATATTCAATTGAATGACTGATAATCCGACGGAGATATATATTCGATATTTCCTCACTGCTCAACGAAGCTCTGCCGACTCGCAGGAGCTTGCCAGCGCGCAGGTGGAAATATTTTTCGTATTATATATCCGTGGTACGTTTGCAGGGGTTATCACGATACACACTCGGGGTTAATGTTGCGACGTGGTCGGAATGCAACGGTCACGTGGCTCGTATCTACCTTCCCCTCTTATTCCACCATGCCGATGCACCCAGGAAGTGCACCCTGTACGTGTAAGCAAATTTACGATTCAATCTTGGTCACCTCGGAGATGCGTTGTTCCATGGTCAACACGCAACATGTCACGCTCCTCATGCATACTACGGATAAGGGGCTTCGAAGCGCACAATTCACACGAGACAAACCGAAATGTCATGAAACCCGAGCTTCCGTGCGCTATCAAATCCAGAGCACGAACCCCGTTCCTACAGGCGAGACATCTCAGGATCTCAAAAATTCTGAATTCGATAGTTCGATAAAGTAAATTTTACCACCTTATCGACACGTCTCTATACGTGACTCAGGATGGAGAGTGTTTTTTAATAATCTTTTCGCTTGGAATTTCAAGACGCCCAGAAAAAAAAAATTACGGGTGCCCCGCAAATAAATATCTATTTGGTTTAAATAAATATTTATTTAAAGCAAACAAATATTTATTTGTCGAGCGCCCGACAAATAAATTATTTTTCTGAGTGTACAGAGCTATTTCGGTTCACTGTAACAAATTTTTGTTCACAAATTAATGAACGGTATTGGAAACTTTTCTACACAAAGTGTTTTTGAAATTTCAAACGCATGTGCGTTACAATTTTGCAGTACATTTTTTATTTTTTATTTCTAATTAAATTTGTTGTATATTTCAGGCAAAAGATTTGTAATTTTGATATCTGGTATTTTAATTTCACGAAAAAGTACATTAATGTTCAATCAACGTAAGTAATGTGAGCAAATTTCAAGTTCCAGTACATTAATTTATAACTTATTTCTACAGTGTTGGATGAATGCACAATCGGCGATATTGTTGTTCGTATTGAGAACATAAATAAGACCCGTCCGGAGTTGAATTTTTAAAGCGATGTGGCATAAGCCCCCGCCCACCTGCCCAGAGGCTAGTTAGTAAAAAAAACTGTACCGAATGCCGTTTTGAGGCCGCAGGCCGCCGAGGAAAAAAATTCTCTTTCCCTGCGTCTGCCGATTCCCCAGGGAGAAAAACACTTTTCTTTTTCCTCGACGGAGCGCAATTTCAAGACTCCATTCAATACAGTTTTTGTTACCAGCGGCGGCATTTCACATCTTCTTAAGTTTATTAATCACTCTTCACTATTCATCCCGACCTCTGCTCCATTCTACCTTACCGACTCATTGTACCTCGCTCGTCTATTTCGACCTGCCGTTAAATTTTTTCTCACCGGTCCCCTTCGGCCAGCAACGTAGGAACGTTTCCGTGTATAGAATTCTGCCCTACGATGTCGAGCCTATTAGCTGCGAAACCCCTCGAATAGGGGAACCGCTATTTCATTGTCACTAAAGGTTTATATCCGAAATTGCATGGGCTAGATGTATCTATAATATATATATATAAATACATATATATAAAAATAAAGAAAGAAATTGACGTGAAACTGTACGGCATGTCCACCCTAGCTATCTTTTTTATTGACTCGAACGCAGTGGTGACCCCGTCCCGAAGACTCACCAATAGCACTTTTACCGTTATAGTAGCTTTTCAGAGTCCCATCCCGACCTGTTCAAATTCACCGCTTTTGAGATATCATTGCTTCCGCCCAGCGCGATGGCAAAGCCCGATGCAGGGGGATCGCGGTCTCGCGGTCCTGTGCCCTCGGGCAAATAAGTCGTTTCGACGAATGGAATGTCCACGCGATAGAGAAAATGGGACGAACACGATAATGGAACGTCGGGAAAGACATCAAACCCGGTAACCTTTCCCAACTATCTCTATGGCACACTCACTCGGTCCCTCTCGATATATAACAAAATATCATATCCGCTGCGAGATCGCTCACTAAATCTGAGGTACAATGAAATCCTCACAGGCATCGACTCGGAATTCTTTTTCCTGATAAAGATTGTGACTTCTGGGTTTTTAAGCTCCTGCAATTGACTTTTTCCGTTCGAGACGTCTACACGACAACTATATTTTGTTTATTAAAAAATAGAACTTTTTTGCTTCCTCATAGAGCTTTGTTTTCGTGACTTTTTTTTCGAGATTTTGATATTTGGAACGGGGTTGTTTTTAAAATGATTGGAACACCGTTACGAACAATCAATCGTAGGGAATTCTTCATGCGATCAATTTATCGACGAAAAATTCGATAAAATTAAATAAGGAAATCGTCACGGGCTGAGCACGATGAGATTTACTCGACAATTTTTTTTCAGGATAAAAATTGAGACTTTTCCTCTTCGAGTCTTCTACTGTCATCTTACATTTTTTTTATTTCAGAAAATGGAACCCCTGCCACTTTTTATATTTGCAGCGCGATTTTTTTTGCATTCGGAACACTGTTACAAACAATCAGTTATGGCCAATTCTTTATACGATCATTGTATCGACATAAGGTCCGATAAAATTAAATAACGAAATCCGATTTGGACTTTTCGATTCTCACGCTTTTGAAATGACTTTTTCTGTTCGACTATATTTTTTTATGAAAAAAAATGGATCTCTTAACTTTTCTAGTGTTTGGCGATTTTTTAAAAAGTAGTTTGAACACCGTTACGTACGATCAATCGTGGAAAATTTTTCATGCGATCATTTTATCGACAAAAAGTCCGATGATATTAGTTAACCCTTTCCGTAACGTCAGACCCACGGAAAATGAAATTGATCCTCTCAAATATAAAGATTTGCCGGTTAAGTATGTAGTAATAGGTTTACCGCTCAATTCGCCCCACAATTCTTTGCAGGGTCTCGGCAATTGAGAAAAGCTCTCTCCCGCAGCGAGTCTGCGACCCAGTAGGTATTATACCGATGTATTTCTGTTGGTACTTACCGTGGCTGTGTCGTCGAGTTTTCGCTTCCACGCATCGCTGCGTTCGATCAGCGCGTTCCACTGTTCCGAAAGTTTGTTCACCTCCCTGCGGATGCTTCGCGTTAATTCCCTCGCTTGTTCCTCGGCACTTCGGTAACCCCTCGAATCCCCGTCGACTTCTCTTCCGGCTGGAAGCATATCATCAACCCTTCGTGTTACAAACTTTCCTCAGGCCACCCTTATTAATATTAACGCTAATATTAAACGATTAATCTTCATAAGCTGCTACAACGAGCTATCCCGAAGGAAAATCGTTTTTTTGTTGCTTATTATCATTTTTTTCGTGAAGATTAACAATTTTCGCACCATCACGACTATACCGATTTGTGTTAAAGCTATGCGAAGTAGACTCATGCGGTAATAGAAACTGTAATTAATTATTTTGGGAGTGAAGTACCAAAAAGGATGAATGATTTTTTACTGACTCGACGTCCAGAAAACAGCCGGAGCTAGTGACAAGGAAGCACATCATCAACCACTCGTGTTACAAACTTTCCTCCAACCACCCTTAATACTAACGCTAATATTAAAGGATTAGTCTTCATAAGTCGCTAGAACGAGCTATCCCGACGGAAAATATCCCGAGTTCTTTCGTTATTTGTTTTCCCTTGTTCGTGATTTTTCAATTTTCTAATCTTTTATTAATCAATTAATCAATTTTTTTTGGGGTGAAGTACCAAAAAGGATGAACGATTTTTTACTGACACGTCGGCCTGAAATCAGACGGAGCTAGTGACAAGGAAGCACATCATCAACCCCTCGTGTTACAAACTTTCCGCCGACCACCCTTAATACTAACGCTAATATTAAACGATTAGTCTTCATAAGCCGCTAGAACGAGCAATCCCGACGGAAAATATCCCGAGTTCTTTCGTTATTTGTTTTACCTCGTTCGTGATTTTTAAATTTTTAAATTTTTGAATTAATCAATTAATCAATTTTTTTCCGGGCAAAGTACCAGAAAGAATGGATGATTTTTTACTGAACGGACGGCCTGAAAGCAGACGGAGGTAGCGATAAGGAAGTATATCATCAACCCTTCGAGTTACAAATTTTCGTCCAACCACCCGTGATATTAACGCTAGCATTAAAACGATTAATCTTCAAAACGATTAATCTTCAAAACGATTAATCTTCAAAAACTGTACCGAATGCCTTTTTGAGACCGCAGGTCGCTGAGAATAAAAAAAATTGTCTTTCCCTGCGTCTACCGATTCCCCAGGGACAGACAATTTTGTTTTTCCTCGGCAGACTGCGGTTCCAAAACGGCATTCAGTACAGTTTTTGTTACCAACAGCAGTATTTCACGTCACCTTAAAGCGATGCGAAGCAGACTTAGTCGGTATTAGAAACTGCAATTAATTTTTTCAGGCGTGAAGTACCAGTAAGGATGGATGACTTTTTACTGACCAAACGCCCAAGGGCAGGCGGAGCTGGGAACAATATCATCATTACGTTGAGCGAGGAATCGAAATGAGGTCGAGGACCATCAGCGAGGCCTTCAGATTGTTGTGGTACACGGGACCCGTGGGTTATAAACATAAATCAACATAACGGGAAACAGATAGCCGAGTTAGGGGGAGGATCGTAGGCGTTATCAATGCTAAACATGCGCATAAAAACCGGCCGGTATGATACGATGCGTGATTAATAGGACAATTAAATTTCCCGTGATAGGCGCGCTCTGCCGGTCCGCTCGCATCCCGACCGTAACTCGCAGGCTCTTGGACGTTAAACTCTCTCGCGAACGCGCGCGACCTACCCTTTTTGTTTTTCCGATAATCGTAAATATAGGTCAGGGGAAAAAAATTGTATGCGAAATTTCGTCGATACAGAGGGTCGATAAAAATATTACCACATTTTGCGTTAATAAATTGATACGAACATTTTTTCGTGGTTCCATTATAAAAGGTTAGATGAAAATTGAAATGTGCATGGCAGGAAGATGAAATCAGTGCATAATTAATTTTTCCTCACACCTATTAACATAATAGACGATCGGCTGATTTGAATAGTCCGGATGAAGAAATTCAAATGATTTAGATTGAATCGAATTAGACAGTCGTGCTCCTCGTCCGTAAGCCATTCATTCAACAGTGGCTGTTTAACACACCGAGCACGTTCGCGGCGAGTTCGCTGCGGCAAACGTTTTCGTCCGCGAGCAAGGTGGCTGCGCTCGCAACCCTCGAATAATTCTGGTCGTCCTCTCGGCTCTATAGCCGAAATGTCATAGAATGCCAGAATTATAGCGACGATGCTGAACCGTGCTCGAGGTAGTGATACGCTGCCTTGGAAGACTCGATCAGCACGATAAATCCTCATATTGGAGCAATTACATTTCTATAAAAAAAAAACCTTGGCACGAAATGCAGCGTAACGATTCAAAGGATATTGTTATCGTTGTCTTGTTGATGCGTTTGGATCAAGGGTTAATCGCGCAGGGGAATTAATCATGTACGGTGTAGTAGTAAAAAAAAATAATTACAGTTTTCGTTACCAATTGAGCCCGGCTCGGGTGTGGAGGAAAATGTTCCGCAACGTCTTAAACATTACAACACCTTGCAAAGTTGAGAAGCATAGGGGAAAGCGGGCCAAAATGGGACAGTGGGGCAAAACGAGACAGTGAGGGCAAAGCTCAATTTTCCAATAATTTTTGGATGCCTCATTTTGTCCCAATGATACATCCGGATCTTCAATCCCGTTTTGCTGCACGGACCACCATCGCCTCCATCCAAAAGTTATTGGAAAATTCCGTTTTGTCTCATTATACCGTTTTGCCCCGCTGTGCCATTTTGCCCCGCTCTCCCCTATGTCGCACGGTATTAAAAGTCTCTTGTCAACCAAAAGAAATAACGATATTAAGAATCGAACACGTGGTGGAAGTTTGATCAATCGCATAGTCGACGAATTAAGTCCAGTTCGTGGATTAATTTAATGTGCGAGACCGTTTCAGTTCCGACTTCTCGCATCTTGGAACATGCTTCGTGATCAGTTTTATCGTTCATAGTGTAACTTCGGAAAATTCATAAAGTTCGTGGCATATGCGCGGATGAAGATATCTGGCCTACTTGTTGAAACCCGGAAGCTGGCAGGGAGCGGGGAAGGGGGGGGGGTTGGGGGAGGATGTGAGGATATAATTCGATGACTGGCTAAGTGGCGACGGGGTTGGTGGCGCTTGGGGAAACATCGCCACACAGACCCAAGGGAGTCTACGAAGGCTTGGCTTGAAGTTGTGTTGACACGTTCTCCCGGGACGATGCGTCTAACGAGGGAAGCTCGAGCGAGTCTCTAGTCCTCCCTCCAGTGTGGTAATTTGATTGATCATCCATCCATTGAAGCACGGTAAATTATAACGATACCGAAAGTCCCCCCCAGTTTACCAAACATAGTGTCTCGTGTATGCTGTAACTTTCCTAACTGTTCTCGACAACCCTTTCTAAACAACAGGCAGCATCTTGCTGTCTCTTGAGATCAATTAAAAATGATTTATAGCCATTCGACGACTTGGCTCAGGAACGGGACAAGTTTTCACTCTATTTCGTACTATATTTTGCAGTCGACTTTGTTCTCGAATTGAAACTTGCTGTTACACTTGGAGCCCGGATTAGACTTCACGTTTAATTAAGCTCGAAATCGACTTCGTACTTCAGTTTGAAATTGATATCATACATGCACAGCAACTGACTCTTGCGTTCCACTTCCGCAATTACAAAGCGCAAAGTCCGAGGACAGACGAATTTTCCTTATTTTTTCTTTTGTGCTCAAATGAAAGTTATTAATATCCAAGTGGCTCAGGAACTGAACCAGTTTGCACGCTACATCGTAATATATTTCACAGTCGACTTCGTATATGACTTGCCGTTACACTCGAAGCCCAGAATTTACTTCAGGCTTAATTAAGCTCGGAATAGACTTCGTACTTCAGTTCGAACTTGATATCGTACATGCAACCCGTTAGATAGATCTCTCTTGCCTCTCGTGTCTCGGCCCCCAATTACAAAGTGCGAAAACGAAGAAGAGACGAATTTTCCGCATTTCGGCTTTTGTGCTCAATTAAAAGATTTATTTAATTTGATGCGCTGCGGGTCTGGCACGGTTTTATTGGGTATTCTCTTCTTCAGTTTGTCATCAAAGAGACTCCTTTTTGCGTTTCGACCCTGGTCGGGACCCTCTTCAGAATAGTCATTTGTATCCATTCGCCCCATTGGTTCAGGAACAGGACAAATTTGCATTCTACTTCGTGCTATATTTCACAGTCGACTTCGTGCTCGAATTTAGAGGTGCCGTTACACTCGAAGCCCATTGTGCACATCCACCCATTAGACTCGTGTCTCACTACCTCATTTACAAAGCCCAAAGTCTGAGAACAGTCGAATTTTCCTCATATTTCGCGGAGGCGGGAGAGAGACGGGGTTCGAAGCTTTGGGTTCATTTGTGACTAATGGAAGAGCCAAAGCTAAGCTCTTATCTCATTACCGACATCGACGGAGCGATATCGCTCGCCTGGACCTCTCTCGGCATCTCTCGTACTCCGTTGTCGGAGCTGAAAACCCGGAGGGCTCTTGCCTGGGAATTTGATTTCTTAAGACGCCTCATAAATAAATATAACCAATCGATAGTATTGAGAATAAATTCCATCACGGGATGGAGCCCGGCTGTTATATTACTTCATTAAAGTGGTTCGAGGTGGAGCAGAGATCAGGAGATGCTCGGTGGATGCTCGGATCGTTTGCCGAGTCCGACGGGCCACGTCTTATTCAATCATGCTTCGTTAAATGAGAATAGATCGTGTAATCGGATTTGGAACGGAGTCGGCAACCGTAGGACTGAAGATTGCTCGTGGAAAGAGGAGGAACAGGCCCGAACTAGCCGCGAGCGGGCAATAATATTAATACTCCGTAATATTTTACCGAACGGTTTAAGTTATCGCTGTCATCATTCATTCACCGGGTGAAAGCTTTTTTTTATAATTAAGCTATTCGTACCTTCGGAGTCCGATGTGTCCGACAGCGGCGGCTCATTCGCGATGTACTGTCGACCGCTCAACAAATTGTTCTCGACGACGGGTCGTTTGTCTTCCAGCTGCCTTCTGAAGCCTCGATGGTCGTCCTGAAAAATTGCAGACGTCGTAAGCTACTTTGTATTATACGTCGCTGGATTTCTTTACTGTAATGACAAATGACATTGATTTTTGAGACAATAATAATAGTAGTAATAAATATATTGCGTGGTCTTTTGCATGAACAATGATGCATTGTAAAAAAATTTCGATGATACGCTGATAAGAGAATATGGTTGAATCAACTAAGATTCGGGCAGGGACGTTCAACTAAATATTTTGTTGGCACAGCTAAAAAATTTGTTAGTTCAACAATTTTTTGGTTAATTTCACCAAAATATTTTTGAGTCATTAAAATATTTTGTTCGGCCAACTAAATATTTATTTGAATGTTCCTGCCCGAATCTTAGTTGATTCAACTGTCCTTTTTTATCAGGGTAGGATACGTAAAAAAAAAACGACACTTTTGACGGGCCACGACTTTATTACGACAGAACAACGTTCATTCGTAACAGATTCGATTATTGCGCATTCTGATGCGTAAAAAAATTAAACAATTGCCGCATTAATAAAACGCCGAAGAGCTTTCTACTTTTTTTCCTTCTGGCAATATGTTTTACATATTTTCATGAAAGACGGTTTCCACGAGGGATATGCGCGCGAGATGCGCACTGAAGAGTCTAATGCAGAGCAGCGGCGGTGCCATGAGCGTAGGGAGGGAAGTATTGCGTAGCAACGCCGGCCTCGACGGCGGAAGGAAACTCGCCGAGCCGTAGGACTCTAAGCTAATGGCCGTGTGCACGTGTAATTAAATTCGAAGAATCAACCGAGCGTGGTTCCGCGCAGGCGAAACGTAAAAGTCAAGTGGCCATAAACACTTTTCGGTATGCATCGACGTCGTGTTCTCACCCCGGGATTGCACCGCGTCTTCGTCTATCACGAGAATCGGGGTCGTTGTAAACTTGATTTTAGGCGGAAGTTCGTACTTGATTTTTAGACGTAAGTTTGGAATTGATTTTATACGCAAGTTTGAAATCGATTTTATACGCAAGTTTGAAATTGATTTTATACGCAAGTTTGAAATGGATTTTATGCGCAAGTTTGAAATCGATTAAAGATTTACTACTTGAGCTCTTCAATAGTATATTATGCTATAAGGGAGGAAACTGCGTCTTTTCATCGAGTGCGAAGTTTGATGCCCGAGTGAAGCGAGGGCAGAAATTCATACGAAATGAAAAGGCACTTCCTCCCGAGTGACTTACGCAATTTTTTTCCCGACTGTGCTAAAAAGTGGCCATATTTCTATGACTGCAATGGGGGTGGAGAGTGGCCGATTTTTGATGAGCGGGAGGAAAAGTGATTTAGCGGGTGGAAAAGTTCACTAATTTTTCTCTCGCTCGTTAAGAGTCGGCCACTTTCCACCCACTTTGCAGGCATGAAATAGGGCCTTTTTTACCGTAGTCGGGAAAAAATGATTATTCATAGTCACAACAAACAATGGATATGAACGGCCTTTGCCAATCACGGGAATCATAGTAATTTTGAACTTGATTTTAGACGTCAATTTATACTTGATTTAACTTGATATGCTATTTGAGCACTTCAAATGATTATTCGTAGTCACAATAAACAATCAATATGAAAAATAGTCTTCAATAGATAATCAAAGTAATTTTAAACTTGATTTTGAGACGCAAGTTAAAATTGTTATTACGCGCAAGTTTGAAATTGATTTTAAGCGCAAGTTTGAAATTGATTTTATGCGCACGTTTGGAATTGATTTTAAGTGCAAGTTTAATCTTGATTTAATTTGACTTACCACTTGAGTCCATCAAATGATTATTCCGAATCACAATAAACAATCAATATGAGAAACGGTTTTAGCCAGCTTTGTCAGTTGCTTCGTGTCTTAGCAAATCCTCATCGTGGATTCCTCAGCACCTCTTCTCACTTTACCGAAACGTGGCGGCACTTGGCATTCTTCATTCTGAATGCAAGGGAGTGTCAGCGCGTAAATGCAAAGACAGACGAAAACGTAATGGTAGAGAGAACAATCGCGAGCGAGAGAAGATTGAGAGGAGAAGGGCGCCGGGCTCAAGCGTCGGATTGATTTTGCCGCAGCTCAGAAAAGGTCAACGACGAGGTCTACGGAGGGTGCTCGAGCGAAGGGCTTGCCCTTTGTGGAATGCGCACTATAATGGCTCGAAAACGTTGAGCTTTCGCTGATGCAGCGGTCTTAATGAACTCCAAGTAACTTGGCCTTTTGCTAGAAACAAGCTGAGATCGAATTGTTACGATAAATTCTTTGCATTTTCGGTACAGCGCGTTTCGCGAGTGCCCTCGAGGTACAAAGTGAGTCAATAGGATGGAACGATCTGCCGATCGTTCAGAAATTCGTTCTTTCGAGTAGACTAAAATTCAGCTTGATCAGATGAAAAATCACGTATACAAAAATACTCGACTACACCCAGAAAAAAAAATTATTTCACGGCCACCATTTATTAAGATTAAGTAAAATATTTATTTGATTAAAATAAATATTTATTTCATTTAAGTAACTATTTACTTAATTTAAATAATTATTTATTTAAATCAAATAAATATTTTATTTGATCTTAATAAACGGTGGCCGTCAAATAAATTTTTTTCTGGGTGTACGTATTACGGATGATCGCGTCGGAACAAAATAATTAATTTTTTTTTTATCATACGAAAGGATAAATAATGAAGACTCAGTGCGAAGAATGTTGTACTTGTCTCGCGTGACGCCTGCCCACCCGTTGACTCGTACTACTGATTCCCGTTATAATAAACTGCGCCAGCTTCGTCGAAAAAAATTTGATGATATATATATGTAAAAAAGTCTGCTGAAACAAAAGTTTATCAGGGTGTATTCTCGTTTATTTGCCGTAAAGTTCGGTCTTCCGTTTCCGTCGCAATTTCGTTGAAACACGCTCGCGTGTTTTACGCCCGAGTACGTGACACCGGCGTTGCCCCGACAATGCTATTTCTCTCACTGACCTGTTGTTTTTGAAGGGCTCCGATGTCGCCGCAGACCGGTCCCAGACCCGTCAGCTCCGTGTCTTTCCTTATCACCCACTCGATGAGTTCTCGCAGAGACAGCAGCAGCGCGTTCCAGTGCTCCGCGTTGCTTTCCAGTCGATTTCTGTCGAAAGAAAAATATATATATATTTTTTATTTCCCGCGTCTCGACTGTAGCGCATGTTTCATTTATTTACGATTCCTAACAAAGTGTTATAAAAGAGGATTCCTATTTCTGTCATGGAATTTTATCGAATTTTTTATCACCCAACTTTCCAAATGATATACCATTTCTCACCGTGAAACGAGTGTTCTCTGGAAGTCGGACTGGTAATTGCAAACTGTCACTGTAACTGCATCGCATTTTTCATTTATTTACGATTCCTAACAAAGTGTTAAAAAAGAGGATTCCTATGTCTGTCCAGGAATTTTATCAATTTTTTTATCACCCAACTTTCCAAATGATATACCATTTCTCACCGTGAAACGAGTGTTCTCTGGAAGTCGGAGTGGTAATTACAAACTGTCACTGTAACTGCATCGCATTTTTCACTTATTCACGATTCCGAAAAAAGTGTTAAAAAGAGACGATTCTTATTTTTGTTAAGGGATTTTGTCAAATTTTGTATCACCAAACTTCCCAAGTGACATCCCGCTTCTCATTGTGAAACGAGTATTTCATGGAAGTCGATTGCATGGAACGTACGAGCGCATTTTCATTTATTTAGGATTCCTAAAAAAGTGTTAAAAAATATCGATTCCTATTTCTGTTAAGAAATTATGTAAAAAAAATTTATCACTCAACTTCCCAAGTGACATCCCGTTTCTCACTGTGAAGCGGGTGTTCCGGGGAAGTCGGTTGCATGGAACGTCGGAGCGGTTACAAATTGGTAATTATAAACTGTAATTGTAACTGTATCGCATTTTTCATTTATTCAGGATTCCAAAAAAGTGTTAAGAAGAGACCATTCCTATTTCTGTTAAGGAATTTTGTCAATTTTTTTGTCACCAAATTTCCCAAGTGATATGTGATTACAAACTGTAATTGTAACTGTATCGCATTTTTCATCTACTCACGATCCCTAAAAAAAAAAATTCAGAAAAGCGGATTCCTATTTATGTTGAAGAACATTCCTCAAATTTTTTATCACCTAAAACTTCCCACGTGATATTCCGTTTCTCACCGTGAAACGAGAGTTCCATGGAAGTCGGTTGCATGGAACCTCGGAACGGTGATTAAAAATATCTCAGACAAAGTCGGCAAAAAAGTATTAGAAACAGAGAAGGACAAAAAAAAAAAAGATTTTTCATTTACAGCGTTATGACTTATATGACTGAGAGTAAACGGAGCCGGGATATGCACACTGGGATGAGGTAAAACGCGCTCACGGCGAAGCAGCTGCGAAGGTTGGGATTTAGATTTATATTTCGCCATTATCGTGGCACTCCACCGGGCGCGCAACCTCGCGTGGGAACGGGATTCTCCTCTGCTTGCCGTGTGCCCGCCCTATCGCCGAGGAACAGCCTCGGCATCACCGGATATATTGCAGTTATTGTAACGTCGATGAAAGTCTCGGAGAATTCAGGCTGAAGTAGTATTTCCGCGTCTCCTCGGCCACCTGCCTCGATTCCTCTTCGCCAACGGGATAAAGGGGAATACATGTACCGACAGCAGCTTCCTACATCGAGCTACGGCTGTACCAATCTATACGAGCTTCCAACACTCGTGACAGTGCGAGTGAGTGAAAAACGTATGAGATAAGAAGAAAACGGGAAGAGCGAAAGACGACTAGCTCCTACTAACCGCGCCACCCCTCCCCCCATACTGCCAAAAGATTACTTTTTCTTTCTACATCGCTTTCTCTATATCTTCGTAACTTAAATTCCACCATTCGTCGAAGAATAATAGATAAAATGATCTTCTATTTTTTGTAGTCGCTTCGAGGTTATTGTCTCCTTTCACGATGCTCCGAAAACGAGAGAAAACATAGGAAAACTGAGGAAACTGTATTTTTACAAACAAAATTAAATAAAAATCTTATGTTGTTTTAACGTGAAAGGAATTTGTAAAAATCGTGCCACGTGATTATTTCTGTAAACGCGACAGTGTCTGCGTGGTGGTGGATTTTTAAAATAGTCGCGATGCGAGCTGAAAGAGAAGGGGGGGGGGGGGGGAAGGGAAAGCTTCGAATTAAGTGGGGCCTGGTAATTGTAAGCTCTCTTCTCAATAAACCGTTAAGCTTACACACAGCGGGGCTTACCGCGATTGGGACGTGAGCCGGGTTACGCTATAGCACTTTACCTTGCCTCTGGAGGTTTACAGACTTTGGTGGTGTAGAGTCTACCGACGACGGTTTTATCATCAGCATGAAATCAGGTGTTGCCTTAGTGCGTGCATATATCTGTGTATACATAATGGGTACCGAATTCAAATCCTTGCACCAAAAAAAAAACGGATCTGAAGCTTTGAAAAATTGCTATTAAAAGTGAGCTCCAATAACGCTTCGACCTCGGACTAGCAATTACCAAGTCTAGCAATTTTTATTATTTATTTTGTTTCCTCATAGAGGAAGCTTTTTTTCGTTAACAAAAAATTGTTTTCGTGATTTTAGAGTTGGAGTAAAATAGTCTAAAACGCTGAGAAATGCAATTTTTAGCCGGCACCCGGATGTGTGTTTGTGTATGTGACAGACTAGCATCGTTTAAAACGGCTATAACTCGGAAACGCCTGGAAATAGTCAGTTGAAATTTTGTACACTGGTAGAGTGGTCACGTCTCTTCCCTCGGTGTAATTTTTATGAAGATTGAGGCCTGGTTTGAAACTTCACGCGGTTAAATTTTTGCAACTTGCGTAAACTTTGAGCTATTCAAAATTGTATTTAAATACGCAACGACCTTTCGTATGTACGATCAAGCCCTTTAGTATTAAATATGGCCAAAATCTATGTATGTGATCGGATTTTATGGAATTTTGATTTTTTTTTAACTTACTAAAAACGGTTTAATTTCAGTACACATGAAGATATCGAGTTGAATTTTGACACGGGAATGGACGAACATTAATGTACAATTCTTGGTATTAAGATTGCCGAAAATGGATCGAACCGTTTAGGATTTATAAGATTTCGAAATATTTAATTTTTCGGATAATTTGGATTTTATGTCCCATTACAGTTTCTGCATCAAATCGATCCACGAGTAATATAATTTAGAGGATCGTCATCAATGGGTAAAAATACATAAGATATGTCCCGAAATCAACGGATTAAGTAAATTTTAGATATCGAATTTTTGACCGTTATTGATAATAATAATAATTTATGACATGCAGGATCTTTTTTATTTTATGAAAAAAGGTGCGAAGTAATTTGCACATGGCTTCCTATGAGAAAGTCAAAATCGATCATCGAACTTTGCCATGCGAAAATTATTTATTTATTTTCTCGACTAACCATACACCCGTGACAAATGGTAAATTTTATCGTGACTTCAAACGGGTTAATGCGTATATTTCGGAGAATCGGGAAATGCTTGTGTGAGAGCTATAGAAGCCGTTTTCGGTCTAGCAAGAAGACACTTGGCGAGATGAAATTTTAAGTCGATCGTTCGACGCGCGTTTGCGTCTAGTCAATCGGTCGTCAAAGGGAATATGCGTTGCTATATAATATCCTTTGATCCTGCAGCCCCAGCTTTCGGCGTTACGCGGGCTTTCGATGTTCCGTGGATGCACCGCGGAGCGAAGGCTACGCCCGGTAAATCCGATAAAGCCTGCGAATGTAATTGTCACGGTCGGCAAAGTATAGAGTTGGCCGGGAGACCTGCAGCAGTGGAGAATGGGGGGGGGGGGGGGGTGAGGACGAAGTGAGGCGAAGTACTGTTATAATTCAACTTAGAGAATCAATTTACTCCCCGCATCCGCTGGAAGCCGGCGCTGCATGAAAACAAACAAGCGTCGTCGCCTCGTGGGAGTGCCCGGTGTTGCAGCAAAACCGTTCGGACTGTGCGCTCATAAATAACGTGTGCTGACTATCGAGGATGCTGGTCGCAGGAATTCCGTGTCGTTTCTGTCTGTCCGTTTTACCCTGGCCGAGTCAGCGCGATCGCGCAGCAATCGATAAACCCTTTTCCCGAACTATCTCCTTCACAGCTCTGTAACACTATCGCTCATTTGTTTTTCTGAATTCCATAGGTGAGGCTGGAATTTCAAATAATTATATGGAAACATTATAATTGGCATGGTCTCGCGACTTTTTTTTTGTTTCCAGCCTATTTTTTATCGGCCGTTAGTGAAATGAAATGGTACAAAGTATTACTTTTTGCTCCTCTTCGGTAGTGAATATATCAGAGCCGGGTAGTACTTGAAGTCCCGGGTACGTGTTTGGTACTTCAAGCTCGTGTCTCAAGGACGCAAGCACTTTTTAGTACTTCAAGCAATTTTTTTACGATTTCATGTACCAAGTACAAGTACTTTTTGAGTATACACTCGCATACTCGAGGAGTAGCATTAGATCCTATTTCTATTGATATATGATTTTCTGTCTGAACTTTTCCATGAGTATAATTTTAACGAGACTTATTTTGTAATTTTTTTTTAATTCCATTTTTAAATGCGCGACACATTCCCACTTTTCATTTTTTATTTAAAAAAATAACTTTATAATTTTTTTAAATTCCCATGAAACATTTTATGGTTTTTTTTTTATGTAAAAAGGTGAAGTACAGATCAAGCATAGCCTCAAAACGACAAATTACGAAAAGTGCAGTTAGCTATTTTTTACAATAAATTTTGACTGTTTACATCTTCTAAAATCTAAACATTTTTTAATGTTCCGAAAAAGGTGCAAAGTGATTTACACATGGCTCTCTCATTTATTACCAATTCGCGCATAGCTTCATCTATGAGGAAGCCAAAATCGATCAACGAAGTTTCTCATAGGGAAAGCTATGCGCAGAATTGTAATAAATGAGGAAGCCATGTGCAGATTACTTTGCACTTTTTTTAAAGCTTACATAACGCTTGACGCTACGAACTTAATTGCGAAAAGTACAAAAAGTACAAAAAGTACAAAAAGTACAAAAAGTACAAAAAGTAAAAAAAGTACAAAAAGTAAAAAAAGTACAAAAAGTACAAAAAAATACAAAAAGTACAAACAGTACAAACAGTACTTCGAATACTTCAAGTACTTGTGATACTTTGTCCTTTGCATTTTAAGTATTTTTTGATACTTTGCCCAGCTCCGGATTATATTAATGAGCTATTGGATGAAAGTGGCGAATATGGCCTATCCCGACTAGCACGTAAATCAACGATATGTGGCCCGGTCCATATTCCCCACTTTTACTCTATACGAAGCTTAGCCGCCGTAACACGAGCTTTTTCCCGTAAACCTATATCGCTTGTCGATAATTTACCAGCTGATAACAATGCAGTCCCTATCGGTATCGCGTATGGATATTGCGGCGGTGTTCGGCCAGAGCGCTGCCAGAAATCGGTCGACGAAAGACTGAATTTAAATAACCCGCGAGATATAGGGATAGCTACATGTGCCAAACGGTCGAGGCTCAAGAGGCACATATAAATACGTATATATGCATACACACATATATATACATAGATACCGCAGTGAGTGCAACGTCAGCGCTGCGTTAACCCAAATAGGTTCGACCGATCGGTCTTCATTAATTAGCCGAATCAGAGTAGGATGCGCCGCGACCGCGGGAGCGTGGCCGCTTGAACCCTCCGGGTCGGTTTGCCGCGCCGTCGTCGTCCACAGAGGATAGACAGAAAGACAGCCAATGGACAAGAGCTACGGGACAAAGCGTAGGGAATTAGCCTCCGCGCGAGCGAGACCAGTTCGAATTTCTCGAGCGATCCGGACGGAGACAGAAATTCGCCCATATTTGTTATCCGTTCGAGCCCTTATCAGGCGCGACGGGGCTGGTTCATCGCACAGCCAGTCGCCAGACCGGGATCTCCAGAATCGTCAAAAGCATCGATTCCGATTATACGGCCGAGCGACGAGAACGTCGGTTGCCATTCTCCGATCGTTTCTGGCACGGAATTCGTCCCGACGTATTTTTCGTCTCCGCAACCTGGAAAACCCCCGAACATGTCAGACCGCGAAACTGGTGTATCCTCTGGAAACGACAGGCGCGACCTCCGCCCCCCCCCCCCCGCCCCCGCTACCAACCACTTGCTTACCCTTTCCAGCATTACGTAACTACAGCGAGCCCTTATCTTTTGCCCATCAACGGCAGAGTCTAGTTTACTTCCTTGTATTCTATTTTTCTCTTTGCTATGGCGGACGAGGGCAAGTCCTCGGTATCCGTATCTGTGTGCGAGCCGAGGGGGGCCGCGTTTGCTGAAATTCGAGACTGATACGCGTGGCCCTGAGCCAGAGACGATAATTACTTTCTGACAAGCGACGGCAATAAGCCAGCTATGTACATAGATACTCGTGTTTTCATTGCGTATTTATTTACGCTGTTAAAGGGGTCGAGTCGAGCATCCAAATGACAAGTAACGAGTTTGAACGGTCGGAAGCTTTTTTATGAGAATAAAGTGCTTCGCCATTTATTTATTTTTTTTTGGGAAAACGTCACTTCCAGTGTGAGAATCCGAATTTTCGACCGGCCGCGACGTATGTAAAGGAGAAAGTCACTTCCAGTTTGAAATCTCAGTATTTAACCGGAAGTGACGTCATGCCGCAAATACGTCACTTCCGGTTTCGAAATCTCTTTTTTCGACCGGAAGTGACGTCATAGGGGAAAACGTCATTTTCAGTTTCAACATTTTAGTTTTTAACTGGAAGTGACGGCGTAGGAGAAAATGTAACTTCCGGTCAATTTTCGGGTCCATTCCAACATCCCAGGAAAATATGAGATCGATTTCGGTTCGCCATACCTTTGACCGAACTTGGAGGTGCCAGGCATTCTTTTCATTTCATATGCGTCAACGAATATTGTATCGACACAGCGATAATCTAATCTGAACGCAAAGGAATGGGATACACGTCACTTCCGGTTTCGAAATCTCTTTTTTCGACCGGAAGTGACGTCATAGGGGAAAACGTCATTTTCAGTTTCAACATCTTAGTTTTTAACTGGAAGTGACGGCGTAGGAGAAAATGTAACTTCCGGTGAATTTTCGGGTCCATTCCAACATCCCAGGAAAATCTGAGATCGATTTCGGTTCGCCATAGCTTTGCCCGAACTTGGAGGTGTCAGGCATTCTTTTCATTTCATATGCGTCAACGAATATTGTATCGACACAGCGATAATCTAATCTGAACGCAAAGGAATGGGATATACGTCACTTCCGGTTTCGAAATCTCTTTTTTCGACCGGAAGTGACGTCATAGGGGAAAACGTCATTTTCAGTTTCAACATCTTAGTTTTTAACTGGAAGTGACGGCGTAGGAGAAAATGTAACTTCCGGTCAATTTTCGGGTCCATTCCAACATCCCAGGAAAATCTGAGATCGATTTCGGGTCGCCATAGCTTTGACCGAACTTGGAGGTGTCAGGCATTCTTTTCATTTCATATGCGTTAACGAATATTGTATCGACACAGCGATAATCTAATCTGAACGCAGAGGAATGGGATATATAAAGGAGATAAAGGAACGCTCGAGGGGGGGGGGCGGGTTGGGGGGTTTGGAACAGAGGTTGGTGAGAGTTTCCCTTTCACGTGTAAAAGGTACACGGTTGGGTTGCAACTTCCGGAAGCCGGCTCAACTATTCGAACCACGCAACGGGGTATGTGCCCTGGGCACGTCGCAAGTACACGCGACTGATTAACTATGGGCAACGGAATTTCGTCCCAGTGTGCGCTATGACCCCCCCGCGCAGCCCTCGTCGCGTCTCTTCCTCGTGGGGCCTTTGACGTTGCTTCATTTACGTACTGCCGCACGGTAGAACGCGAATCTGCATAGCATCGGGAGCGGCTGGCAGGACCTCAGAAGGAAACTGCTCAGTGGGGAAGCTGTTTCATCGTTCTCGTTCGCACCATTCAGTGTTGACGATATACTTTTATCTTCTGTTTCCCCTGCATGGAGAAAATTTTATTCGCTCCGTAAATGTCTTCTTTTCCGAGCAGTAGAAAAGTTTCTTTTTTTTTTAAGTATCGAGCATCAGAACGCTAAGTTCGTAATGTTGAATCCACTTTGAGCGATTGTAGTGTGCAAATTTCAATTTGCAAGGTATTCATGGGGTGGAACTATACGCCGTGCCCGTCAATGATGCTTGGTTTGTGTGGATATCTTGCTCGATGCCTTAAGGTAGTCCTTGCGAATAGTGTTCACTTCGCATAAGTTTCAGAGAAATTAGGGGGAATTGCAAACACTTCTTGATGGTATAAAAATCTGAAAAAAATCAAGCATATTAAAGGTGCTGAAAATATTAATTTTGGATAATAATAATTCCAAAATGTTATTAACAAATTGATGACAAAAAAAATTGTTCAACAAATCTCCCGGAAATCTAACTTTTCTTTTTATGAAAATGACCCGTTCATTTTTTTTACACGTATGCATTTGTACAGATTTTTACATTCACTTTCAATTTTATGACTTTGTACCCATTTTTCCCATATAAGAAAAGAAAATTCGAAGTAAATTTTAAAATCTCAAAAAATTCATACGTAAACACATAAAAGTGAATGACTCTTTTTCATAAAAAAAAGTTAGGTTTCCGGGAGGTTTGTTGAAAAATTGTATTTTTCATCAATTTGTTAATAAAACTTTGAAATTATTATTATGCAAAATTAATGTTTTCGGCATCGTTATGTTTCATTTTTTTCAGATTTTCATACCATCCAGAAGTGTTTGCAATTCGCTTCCATTTCTCTGAAACTTATGCAAAGTGAACAATATTAGCAAGGACTACTTTAAGGTGAAGTGAAACACATTCTCTGTCGCTCTCTCTTTCGCTTCACCGTGAGATCAATCTCTCTCACGCTCCTGGCTCTGTCACGTGGCTTTCACTTCACCTTAATGGAAATACCAATGTCAAGCGAGCCATCCAGTAAGGCAATCCGGTCCTGGTAGATCCAGGTGGAGTTGGCCAACGCTCGAAATATGACCGACCATTGACTATTAATTGGCAGCAGGTTGGCAGCCGATGATCGGATCTCGACTAATGCTCAGCATTGACGAAACCGTCGATCGATAACCACTTCAATGTTGGGCTCTATAGTTGGCAAGGCGCTGTCTACCAAAGTTAATTATGACGACACTGGCGTGTCGTCATAATTATGCGTCTTCGGCGATATCAAGTGGACATTCGCTCACGACGTCGAACGACTTTGGCCCAGTACGCGCTAGCGATGTTCAGCCAATGTTCAATACAAAATATTTATAAACAAAGACATTTTTTTCAATTTTAATTAAAATGTGAATAAAAAAATGAAATAATGAAACTTTGATAATTTAAAGCAATTGGAAAGTTAATATTACATAGACGTGAAGTAGACGTGCAGCTTATAAGATTCGAAAATATAAGATTCGAAAAAAATCTCTTGAAAATGTGCATAGCGGAGTGCGTAACAGCGTCATCTAGTAGTCCCGGGGTCACGGGTTCGAGTCCCTATTACCGACTAAAAAATGTATTCTGATGATTCCGTACTCAATACGATATATTCAAGAACGAATAGGCTGTACGAAGTAGAGCTAAGCTTAAATAAGTTAAAAATAAGGTATATAATTGAAATTAAGGGAAAATTTAAATAATTAAAATAATTCAATATGTAATGAAACACAGTCTGATTTAATGAAATGTTATATATCGAAATCGATTCTTTTATTACTTTTTCACTGTTTTTCTATTGAAATTGATAGATCTAAATAGTTATAAAACATCTCTGTATTTGAATCCTGGTCAAGGAGAAATCCCTTAATAAACAAATTATCAAATCAAATTCCAATGTGTGAAAAAATTGATAAAATATTTTTTGATTGCTTATTGATACTTTTTATTCAACATTGGCTGGACATCGGCAATCAATATTGGGTCAACGTTGTTTGATAACGTTGGCCCGATGTTGTCATCCCGACGTTAACCGGTCGTCGAACCTACATTGGGGACCAGAGTCGGGTCGACTTTCTAACTCAGGCGTATGACGTTGGGCCATAGTTGGCCCAACGTCAACCCAGCTCTAAAACCGCACCTCGGATGTCTTACTTGATATTTTCGATTCCGTATAGAAATCGAGCAAGATATCCAGCAAGATAGAAAAACCAGAAAAACCGGCATCAATGACGGACATCGTACATTGAAGCCCGATTTTCTTGTATCTCGCTTATTTTTCCGTCCCCGACACGCCTGTCCCTAATCCTTCGACCCGCGAGCTGGGAATTAAGTGCACCGGTGCAACCTTTAATGCCCACACGAACAACCACACAGACGTTCCCTCCGAGTGCGAGCTGCTTTTATCAGCCGCGCCCCGTTTCCTTTCCAGTGACCCCAAAGAGTGGAAAAAATCCGCGCCCCACTGTAACAATAATTCTGTTTCTTTACCTTATGGCCATGCTCTTGGCTTTGAGATGATGCCATCGTTGGTTCATCTCGTCGAGGCGACGCTGCAGCATGACCGCATCATCTTGACTCGCCAGGGAGCCCAACAACTTGCGCCCGGTTCCGTTCAACGAGGCATACACGTCCCTGTGGGTTTCGATTTCCGACTGGAGATCCTGAAACAGTCGATTAAAAAAGGCAACCTTTATTTACTGCAAATTGAGAGGTGGAGCGTGACATCATTTTTTTTGGAATTACCGATCCAAGGGGAACGGGCACTTCCGGTTGTCACTCGCAAAAAAACCCCGTTACAAAATTGCCTTCGTGATAAAATATACTATTTCAGTGAAATACATGTTGGGGCTCGTGTGACGTTTTTATCCAAGCATTTGTGGCAGATTGGCCGTGTGATCGGAGCCACCGACCTGGGAGATATAAACGTATCGGCACTCTGTCGTTAAACCTTCGCTCGCACGGGTAATACGGAGGCAGGTCGATCGATTCGTCGAGATATGTATAATCGAGCTCGTTTCTGTCGCAGACACGTCGCACAACTATTTCGCAATGGCGTACAGTGAAATTCGACCGACGTCGCTTGCCGGTCTTTTAAATCGCGCGAATCGCGCGAATCAGCGGCCTGTACGTTATAACGAGCGCGTAAGATTGATGGTTCGTGTAAAAGCCGTTTCTATAACTGAGCGTGTAAGCAAGCAAACGGCAAATGTTATCGGCAGCCTCATCTCGCGTGTATCACGCATTATGCACGTTGGTTTGTTTCTCTGAACCCAGAAAAAAAGCTTATCAAAACCAATTCAATTTTTTTTAGAACAAATATTGCTTATCTGGACATGGGCTTAATAGAGTTTTATTGAAATTCAATAAATCAATTTATCTAATCGTACGTTCATTTTTATTACATTTTATTTCATTGAATGGAATAAATAAATTGTTCGGGTTAAGTCATTTTTTCCTTCATTGAACATTATGTCCGATTATATCGATTGATTTTTATTTATTGATCATTTAGATATTCGATCAATATCACATTTTTCAAAATATATCTTAATTTAGCGCGAACACGTTTATATTAGCGTGAACACACTTTCAAGGACCGTCAGTCGACAGTCGCCTGAACGCCGGACAATGCGATGCAATGTGGCGAACATTTCTTCGGGTCAAATAAATTATTTATTCAACTGAAATAAATACCTATTCAACGTCGCGTACGGAAATATCCGGTTTATCTGAGGGGAACAAATATCTATCGAAGGTGCTGTTTTCGCCGACCGATTCCTAATCGTCTAGTAAACTATTTCGTTACCCTGTAAAAATCAGCATAGCTGACGCTTTAAACATATATATTTTTTTATTAAAGATGAATGCTGCGCATTACTCGCATCAAGTAAAAATATATTTGAGTCAAATAAAATTATAATAAATTCAAATAAAAACTATTCTGATATCCGATTTTATTGATAGTTAATAAACTTTTTTTCTAGGTGAGGATTAGAACTGGATTTGTCAACGTTGAAAATCATTCGTGACGAATTGTGGACTCGCTAAGGGGATAATGATGAGTGGATTATTATTGAAGATTATTGAAATTATTATTGAGTTACATTACTGAAAATCGGTAAATCAAATAAAAAAAGTGTTATCTACGGGTTGTTATCGGAGAATTTTGTTTTTTGTTTTATTTTTACCACGATTATAAACCTAAAATGGATTGTGTGGTGTGAGCTTGCGTTGTTTGTCGGTCGACATAGTAAACGTAACTGGCGAGCATTTATCATCCGAATAGAATTTATCGATGTGTGGTTGCTATATATTTAGAAGCTAGACATGATTGCGATGTTGCACAGTACAAAGTTTGTAACATCCCGCACAGACGAAACGGTATTCGCAGAGGGAAATTATGCACACACGACTGTGTACACAACGGGGCAATCGCGTTCATCAAGGGATCACGACTTTTGTACATACGGTCATTCAATATATATGCACAAATATAAATAAGCCCTGTTTTGCAATTTCACTTTCGTGACAAATAATTGATTTTCCTCGGACCGATGAGGCGAGTTGATACCGTTGTGATTTATTGCACGTCATAAGTGAGGAAACGCATTCATAGCTTTTTAAGCTTTTTTTATCCCATCAGGCAGCACCAGTCTGGTTCGCGAATTTTTTATATTACGTTTCGATTATTATCGTCAACAATAATTTTTATTGCGCTTCCGCGTCGAAAATTAAGCCGAGAATAAAATAATTTGGCGATCCCCGATCAGTGAGGAAAAAAATGCATCGGATAAATCCTCTCGGAATGGTGTGTAAAAAAATATATGTTTATTTCACTCGGTGCGAAAATGGCAATTTTGCGCACGCTTCGCCTGCGTAAAATCCCCATTTTCATATAGTCTGAAAAAAATGTGTGTAGGGGAGAGCGGGGCAAAATGGCACAGCGGGGCAAAACGGGATAATGAGACAAAACGCAATTTTCCAATAACTTCTGGATGGTGGCGATGGTGGTACGTGGGGCAAAACGGGTTGGAAAATTCGGATGTATCGTTGGGACAAAATGGGGCATCCAAAAATTATTGGAAAACTGAGTTTTGCCCTCACTGTCCCGCTGTGCCATTTTGCCCCGGTCTCCCCTACGATACTAGTGCAATAAAACGTTTTCTTAACTCGGGTGATTGCAACACTCGTCTTCGGCTCGTACGGTAAACCCGCACGTTAGAAAAAGTTTTATCGCACTAGTATCGTAATGTACTATTGTCTGATCATAACCACTGAGACTTACATGTTCGAAGCTGCGAAGTTCGGCCAGCAGCGTGTAGGAAACGTAGATGTACCGCGCGTCGTGAAGACTTCGGGAACGCAAGCCCCAGGGGCGATACCCCCGTAGGGTGGTGCGACCCCCGGGCCAGGTGCCGCCCCCACGAGCCTCAATTTCACGATAATCCACTGTAATTTACACCGTTCCCATGGTCCAACATCGCACCATCACACGAATGATAACTCTACGAATAATTCACCACCCCCTCGCCTGTGCTTCACGATGGTTTGTCTCTCCAATAGCATAACGAGTTCATCTATACATTTTCGACAACATCGGCATGCTCGAACCTAATCGAGAAATCAAGTTCGACCTTACTTAATAAATGAATCTTATATTTAATTACAATATGAATATATTGAAATTAAATTAAGACTGAATTGTGAAATTACATTCAGACTGCGGTTTGAAATTAAATTACATTTTAAGATCGATCGCACATATTCGAAGTGGATGTTCCCGGAGACGCAGGACGAAGAAACTGGTGGTACTTATAGGTAGGCGAGACGAGAATTCACGATAATGCTCTGTAATTTACCCCGTTTCAATCGTTCAATATCACACCGTCACACGAACGATAACCCTAAGAATAATTTACAACCTCCTCGACCGAATGTCACGGTAGCGTGTCTCTCCAATAGCATAACGAATTCATTGGTATTTTTTCGAAAATGTCGACAGGGTCGAGCGTAATCAAGCAATCAAGTTCGACCTACGTAAGAAATCAAGCCTATAATTATTATATGAACTTAAAAATAAAATTCAAACTGAATTTTGAAATAAAATTCAGACTGAACTTTGAAATTAAATTCAAACGGAATTTTGAAAATAAATTCAAACGGGATTTTGAAAATAAATTCAAACGGAATTTTGAAATTAAATAAAATGTTACGGTCGATCTCCAAAGTATTACAGTCGCGTACGCCCTTACCGTTGATTCTACTGCCAACAGGATTAGCGTCTAAAGATCGAATTTCCGGAGTTGGGAGTGTCGGTTGAAGAATTATACATATTCGAAGGTGGTGTTCCCGGAGAGGCGGGCCGATGAAACTGTAGGTACTTATAGGCAGGCGAGACGAGAATTGTCTTGAATAATGTATATTTTCCAACCCCGTCCTTCCCTTCGTCTCGTCCAACCGACAAGGACAAAAACGCATACTAAAATCGCAAGAAGCACCGGAGGCCGAGCTATAACCGTATACTACACTGAATAGTATATACATGTACGATCGATTTTCAGAGCTTTCCGATAGAGTTACTCAACCGGTCCACGGACCGTTTACATCGCTGAAAGTTTGCACTACTGATTTACCGATTCGTCGCCTCTCGTTCCCGGCAAATTAGATGATAATCGTTAGGGTTATTCCTGGTGCGTCGCAGCACTTTAAATACAATCGATCGGAAATTTTTCGAAAATTTTCCCCGATCATATTTAAGAAATATTTATTATTAAAGGAAGGAAATAGTGATTTTTATTTCGAACCACGAGCAATTTTCTTTTCATTCTTGAAATTACGACGAATTTTTTTTACGAACGCTTCATGAGACCGGGTGCACCTGTGAGCAGCGCAGTTTCTTCGGTTCATTTCGCAACAAGCGCGGCCAAACGCGGCGATGGAAGCGAGAAAAAAAGGCGGAGGTAAAAAGTAAGAGGGGGAAAAGGGGGCTTCGCAGCAGCGCAAGTACTCGTCAGTCGGTGGAGCCATTAACGCTTCCACCGACACCCTACACCTCGGCTTCTACCTCTTTCAATGCCTTTACTTGAGAGCAGCTCGCAGAGCTTCGGGCAAAAAAATTCAACGTCAATCTCACAGAGTAGATTCGAATCCAGATTCTTTTGCCATTTGAAGCCGATAATTAAGGAAAAGTGCTGAGAGGCCACGCGAGAAAATACTTCATGGACAAGTAATCGGCTAGAAACGACAATACAAAGACAATCATTGATGCGGACCAAATACGATCGATCTTCGTCGATCAATCGCTCTCCTTAAAGTGTCCAAACATTTGCGAAAAAGACACCATTGGAAAATTTTTCTGGGGTGCATACACTGAAAAAAAAGATATCACTGATTCAAGTAAAATTTGCTTGCGGGCTGCCAAATAAGTTAAAAAGTTGTTTCAATTCTACTCTGAATTCGTACAATTTCCTACCGGTTTGAAACGATAACATGTCACCTTGACAATCTTCCTGTCGTTGTTTCAATATCGTACGGAATTGTAAGAATTGAAAGTAAAATTGAAACAAACATTTTTTTCTTTGGCAGCCCGCAAGCGAAATTTTTTTTCAGTGTAGTTTTCGGAATATGAGCTTGCAAAGTTTTCTGCCAATGACAGCGCTCGGTTGGAGAATGAATTCCGCCTGGAGATCCGTTTAAGCGATATCGACCTAAAAACAAAAACGATGAGCCCGAGCGCCGCGTCGAAATGAAGGGCGGTTCTACTCGAAGGTTTTCATTTTCCATATCGTGGAAGTGCAGTCGCCGCTGCGGCGGGTTAACGAGCGGATAGTTAGATAGGAAGCCGGCTTCGGTGGTGGTTTTACCGAAGCCGTTGGCGGTGAGAACGATGATGTGCCGCTGCGGCGACGGCGATCAGTGGCGAAGCTTTTGGGGAACCGGCGGTAGGTGATAGGGAGGTCAGAGGTGAGACCAGGAAGTGGGGTCAGCGCTGGAGCATCCTGGTTATCCAAAGTGGTCTCCCGCTGAAATGTCGGCTGCTATTCAACCCCGCCGATGGAGCTTCAACGGTTGGAGTGCCGGAGTAGCGTCACGGATCGGGCAACTCCCGTTAGGGGCTGCGACTAAGCGGCTTGCGGGTGATTAGAGATGGCCGTTCCTGATTCAGCTTCCCATACCTGACAGTCCTGCTTCTTCGATCCTTCTTCGATCAGGCCTCGATCGGAGCTGCACTTTAGCTAGCCGCACATCCAACGGAAAGTTGACCAAAGACTCTATGACGGAAACTGCGTCACAATATTTCTGGGAATAATCTAACATTCCCAGGCTTTCTATATCTCCGATGGACGCCGGTTACAGTGCGCGAATATCTTGACCTCCTGAATATCCTGAGCTCTGTTCCAAATGGTTTTCACGTAGGAAATCAATGAAAAACCACCGGCGGAACAGCTTGGGAAGAGCTTTCCATGGAAAACGGTGCGGATTGCCATTGGGCAAAGTGGTTGGAAGAGAGCGTTCGCCAAATAAAAAGTGGACAACCAGAAGATCACCCATTCATAATGAATCGGGACACCGTTGGCAAAAAGGAACTTGGAAGAGCTTCCATCCAAAATGGATGAAGATTGTCCAAAACCTTAGGAGATTGTTTTTGTTGAAAAGAGGGAAGTTACTAGCAAAGCATGAAACCATTGGCTAAAGGGGTTGGTAGCGAAACATTTTTCCGAGGATGGTGGTCAGGCTGAACCAGCTGTCGCAATTGTAGTCGCAAATCCAACATTTAAAGGTTCAGACAACTGCCTCATCAAGTATGCGTTTCCTACACCCGATTCGCACTTGCATTTTTTATATTCCATTGGAAATACGACATGCAGCAATAGTTTGTCGTGTTTCTGTCAAGACACGTAACGTGTTTTCCGAAAATACGATCTTTTATTTATCCCCAATGGACGCTGGTTACAGTGCGCGGATATCTTGACCGTCACGTCAGCAGAATCTGAAATTCCTAAGCTCTTTTCCAAATGGTTTTCACAGAGAAAATTCATGAAAACCCATCGGCGAAATAGCTTGGGAAGACGTTTCCATGGAAAACGAAAAGGAAGCCATTGGCCAAAGTGGTTGGAAGAGAGCGTTCGTCAAATAAAAATTGGAGAAACAGGAGAGTACCCATTCGTAATGGATGGGAAACTGTTGGCAAAAACGAACTTGGCAGAGCTTCCATCCACAATGAATGAAGATTTTCCACAACCTTAGGAGATTGTTTTTGTTGCAAAGAGAGAAGCTATTGGCCAAGCATGAAACCATTGGCCAAAGGGGTTGGTAGCGATAGATTTTTTCCAAAGATGGTGGTCAGACTGCATCAGTAGTCGCAAATCAACACTGAAAAGTTCAGACAACGACCCCATCAAGTAAGCCTTCCCTAAACCTGATTCGCACTTGCATTATTTATATTCAATTAGAGATACGACATGCAGCAATAGTTTGTCGCGTTTCCGTTAACACACTTAACGTGTTTCCCGAAAATTCGAGCTTTTATTTATCCCCAATGGACGCTGATTGCAGTGCGCGGATATCTTGACCGTCACCGTTAGCAGAACCCGAAATTCCTAAGCTCTTTTCCAAATGATTTTCACAGAGAAAATTCATGAAAACCCATCAGCGAAATAGCTTGGGAAGACGTTTCCATGGAAAACGAAAAGGAAGCCATTGGCCAAAGTGGTTGGAAGAGAGTGTTCGTCAAATAAAAATTGGAGAAACAGGAGAGTACCCATTCATAATGGATGGGAAACTGTTGGCAAAAATGAACTTGGTAGAGCTTCCATCCAAAATGAATGAAGATTTTCCACAATCTTAGGAGATTGGTTTGTTGCAAAGAGCGAAGCTACTGGCCAAACATGAAACCAATGGCTAAAGAGGTTGGTACCGATAGGTTTTTTTCGAGGATGGTGGTCAGACTGCACCAGTAGTCGCAATTGTGGTCGCAAACCCAACATTGAAAAGTTCACACAACGACCCCATCAAGTATACCTTCCCTAAACCCGATTCGCACTTGCATTATTTATATTCCATTAGAGATACGACATGCAGCAATAGTTTGTCGCGTTTCCGCCCAGACACGTAACGTGTTTCCCGAAAATTCGACTGGCTGCACTGATCATCCGTTCACCTGCTCTGTCCACTGTATATTCCATCAGACATTAGCCCAGTTAGCGCAAACCCGATACGGTTCGTTCAACTTGCGGTCCAATAACAATTGAGGTTGCTGTCATCGGCCATCCTACTGCGGTGGAACACCCATGTATATGTAACTATAAATACTACATAGAGCCCCTATATGTACATTTACATATTAGACACATATCCCGTCGTAGAGAGAATATTTGATGCACATTAACGGAATGCACTCGCGCGCGGCCTCTCTCACGCTGAAAGCTGTACGCATCAGCAGCAATCTCGCGTTCGTACGAACTCA
The DNA here is from genome assembly GCA_917499995.1 of Ichneumon xanthorius. Lineage (NCBI taxonomy): Eukaryota > Metazoa > Arthropoda > Insecta > Hymenoptera > Ichneumonidae > Ichneumon > Ichneumon xanthorius. The sequence goes on from OU824205.1 coordinate 3,286,540, forward strand.
CATTCCACATATCTCACTGCCATAGTATGTGCAAAACTCAATAACACAAGAGGCTTCGCACACACGCATAATCGGACTTTTGCAATACCGATACCTTTTCCACATATGCAATATTCGCCAATCGGATTTCCCATAGTCCCCGAATATTCTGCAGCCAACTACATTGTGATCGAATATATACAAACTATCGTATATATACATATATATATATATATATGTATATACTTGAGTAAATGCGCGATACCGGCGTGGGTAATCGTCAGAGCTCAAAGCGGATTACACGACAGATTTTCATTAGGCCTGGAATCTCTCTGCTGATGGCGTAACGAGTGATATGGGATAGCAAGCTCAAACGGACGAATTTCGGTCAGCACGTTCGCCAGAATTTTTAAATCCTCTTCATTCCCGGACACGCGTAAACAGTTTTTGTACAATTTTATGGAACGCTGTGGAACGCGCGTGAACATGCCTCGAGTCGAAATTTAAAACCGCTGTTGACACTGCAATTCCGTTCGACTCTCCACGCTGGCAGATTTCACCTATTTTTATTTAAAAAGCCGGGAAACGATAGCATAATTTCCTGCGTGTCCGTTGTTGCAGAAAAATGTGGAAAAAATACAATAAAAAGCAAAATTAAAATTCGGTAGAAAAAATCATTACTAAAAAAGTATCGACCTACAAAAATGATAAAATAATTTAACAGAGTGGTCAACGAGATGTTCCGTCTCTGACGTCTTTCCCAGTCTCTATGATTATTTTATAATTGTTGTGGATCAATAATTTTTCAGTAGGATTTTTTTTTGTTCTATAAAATTTCAATTTCTTTACGCTGGTTTTGGGGATTGCATGTATATTCGGTATCAAACTCGTAGTACCTATAATCTATACAAAACCTATATTAAATCATTATATTATTCCCTATGTTAAATAATATTCTAATGGCAGGGCAGAAAAATTTTTCTCGATGGTACGTAACGTGGGGCATTTCCGATCAATACCGTCGTCTATTCTATTGATAACAACTATGCATTCGTCGCTGTATGAGTGTCTATTGTATACGCAGGATGGATCAATGATCCGTCCTCGGTATTGGTATTCCACGGCGGACTCATTGTCTCGTGTAAAATTGAGATGAACGGGCGTGGGTACACTCAATACGAGCACAAAAGGGCATCGACTGGAATATCACCCATATTTCAACCCTACACGCTCGCGTTATTGCCAAGATATATTCGTCCGAGTCGTCCCGGCCTCATTAATTACGAATAAAATCTTAGTCGGTCCGCGCTCGTTTCGCTAGCTCCATATATTCATTGTGGGATTCTGCGGAGTTGACTGAAAACAATTTGGCTGGGTCGTATTCAATATTCGAAGTTGAACAAATTTTCGTCTTAGAAAAAAGTGCTCACATCGCCGAAGTTTTTCAGTCGCGAGCAAGATTTAACGAACGAATCAACTTCATTTGCTCGCATCTCGGAAACGAAATGTTTCGTTGATTTTGAAGTGTGAATAAGAATTCAAACCTGGCGCTCGTTTTGACACCTCTGAAAACAATTTGGCTGGGTTGTATTCGATATTCAAACGTGAACAAATTTTCGTCATCGAAAGAAGAGAAAGCACAGAAAAGTGAAAGATGTGTGCCGAAGTTTTTCAGTTCCGAGCAAGATTTAACGAACGAGTCAACTTCATTTGCTCGCATTTCGGAAACGAAATGTTTCGTTGATTTTTAAGCGTGAATAAGAATTCAACCCTGGCGCTCGTTTCGCCAGCTCCATATATTCATTACAGAGATTCTGCAAAGACGACTGAAAACAATTTCTCTTGGTCGTATTCAATATTCAAAGCTGAAGAAATGTTCGCCTTCGACAAATCTGCGTACATCGCCAAAGTTTGTCAGCGCCGAGCAAGATTCAACGAACGTTTCAATTTCATTTGCTCGCATCTCGGAAATGAAATGTTTCGTTCATCTTTAAGCGTGAATCAGAATTCAACCCTGGTACTCGTTTCGCTAGCTCCATATATTCATTGTGGGATTCTGCGGAGTTGACTGAAAACAATTTGGGTGGGTTGTATTCGATATTCAAAGCTTTTTGATTTTTAATTTTTGATTTTTAAGCGTGAATAAGAACTCAACTGTACGTGCTCGCGTTATTTCTAAGATAAATTTGCCCGAATCCTCGTGGCCTCATCAATTACGAATAAAATCTTAGCCGCCTTGCGCTTGTTTCGCCAGCTCCATATATTCCTTATAGAGATTCTGCAAAGACGACTGAAAACAATTTCTCTTGGTCGTATTCAATATTCAAAGCTGAAGAAATGTTCGCCTTCGACAAATCTGCGTACATCGCCAAAGTTTGTCAGTGCCGAGCAAGATTTAACGAACGTTTCGATTTCATTTGCTCGCATCTCGGAAACGAAGTGTTTCGTCGATTTTGAAGCGCCAATGAAAATATCTTTTACCCGACAATTTTTAACCATCCTTGTACCCTATCGTGGAAATGTATGCAGTGAGCAACGACGGGGCCAACGCGTCATTGACATCAGCTTCATGAATATGTATCCCTCGCTCGGAGGAAACCTACTTATGTAGGCCGAAGATGAGCATGCACGCTTCGTTGTCACCCGAGACACTTCGAAGTCGCAAGGGCATTGAAGCTCGGCAAGATGTGTGCCTTCACAGAAACAAAGTGCACCGCCGCATGAGAGCTTCAATGACGAAGTCTCAGCACAGTACAGGTCATCGACCCCTCAGCGACGAAAATATTGTCGTCGCACGGTTGCCGAATCACGATGAGCCAATACATGGCTCATCCTGACCCGCAGCATCTTTTTCGCAGCCTCTTCGAGGCCTCCCAGCGAGAAAAGTTTCGATGAAGACTTGATTATCCGATCGGTACACTGATAAAAAAATACGGTTGAATCAATTAAGATTCGGGCAGGGACGTTGAACTAAATATTTTGTTGGTACGGCTAAAAAATTTGTTAGATCAACAATTTGTTCGGTGATTTCACAAAAATATTTTTGAGTCATTAAAATATTTTGTTCGAGCAACTAAATATTTATTTGAACGTCCCTGACGGAATCTTAGTTGATTCAACTGTACTTTTTATCAGGGTACAGTTAAACGGGGATTGAGAGGTAACTAATGCGGGCGAGACAACTGCTGCAAATACCATGTAAATGAAGGAATTTTAATAAAAATCTCGACCGTCGATACCCCTAACATCGATCAGACAATCGCTATTCGGGTTCATGCGCACAAGAAAAATATATAAAGGGCAAGTCCAATACAGAATTAGGGCAGGAAGACGAAAGGTCACTCTCGATCGTCCTCTTTCTCTCCGGGGACGTCGAGTCGTAAATTGTATCGGTCTATTGTGTTGAATTTGGAGCGGGAAGGACTAGCGAGACGCCTCGTGTAAGAATCGTCCGATCGTGCTTCGCCGGCCGATCTTGTTGTGGATTTATTTTCTTCATTTGACCACTGCGAGTCCCGGAGGTACGGAAACAGCCATCGTGGAAGCGCTCGTTCGTGCGAGTTGAGTCGAATTTAATAATAGTTGTAGTAGTAGTGGTGAATTTTTTGACAGTGCATGACATTGAACAGTTTTCGACACATAACAGGCTTAAATTGCATATCCCGAGTAGACATTTTCGAGCGTTACATCGGGCCCTGATGGAGTCCTAATACGGCCTTATCAGGCCAATATCTGGCCTTATCAGGACTCTATCAAGGCCCGATTTAACGCTAGAAAATTTCTACCCGGGATATGCTGCTAATTGGCCATCGACCAAAGTCCTTCCAGCCATATTTAATAATATTTTTGATTATTTTTTTTTGGGCGAAAATCCTTGCTCCGATCACATGTGTGATTAGGGGCTGGAATTCTTCGTTACTGAGCGAATATTTCGGAAGAGTACGATCAGTATTCAATATATGAGAATAAATTAAGAATTATTTTTAATGTATATGAGAATGTGGAACAATGATTTAATTTGATTTGATATTATGTCATTTGTTCTCTGTCGGCTAATTTATATTGAGTTATGAAGTGTTCAGCAAGAGGAAAGACATTGATTTAAAAAATGAATATGACAGTTGGTAGATCCATGACAGCTGAATTGATTTTATTTTCTAATTAATTGATTTCTTATTATGTGTGTCAGTCAGAATTTTAATCATTCGAAACCCTATCCTCCGAAAAATATTCCCGGCTCCAAAAAATTAAATATTTTACAACCATGTACCTTAAACGGTCAAATCTTGATAGGGAATAATTTGAAGTGACAAATTATTCCCTCTTAAAAAAAATTATCCTCTTATAAAAAAAAGAAAAAATTGGCATTTTTTAAATAATTTGGGTAAATTTTTGATCACCGATGATTTCTTACCCAGTAACGTTTCGTAATCTAAATATTTCAACACTCACAAAAAAATATCTCTTCATAATACGTCTGGGTGAGCGTACAGGGGGTACATGAACTTTTAATTAATTACCGAGCTCGTTGATGAAACTGAGTGAGAGAAGGAGGAGGGTGGGGGGGATTTAACCCTTCTCACCGAATAACCTCCCGGCACAACAGGACCTCACCATCGCGATTAACACGCGTCGAGGTATTTTTTTCTCCTCATTCGGTGTGGCGCAGCGTCGCTTAAAAAAGCACTTCAGGCGTCAGCCTTCATCCTTCCCACCGTTCTCACGTCGGTGAGCTCGTTGTTTTTGCGGAAAATGCTTCCCCTCGCCAGCGGGTCCGCGGAGAGGGACGATGACGGCAAACGTTTCTCGTAATGCACCACGTGAAGATTGTGCTCGAAATAACATGGGAACGTGTACCGGTGGCAAATGGATTTTTCTTTTTTTTCATTTTCGTTTTTTGTTTTCCCAAAGTTTCTTTCGTCGACTTCACTCTGCACTTTCTCTGAGTGAAATAGCTTTATTTCCGTTAGAAACTGTTATCCCATTACGTTGAATTTTAGCTTGAATCTCGTTCATACGACAGACAATTTTTGGAAATCGTTGGGCTAAGCGATGGAAAAATCGTCGAAACGAATCACGTAATCCATGCCGGGTGTAGCGAGTGCTGCATACGCCGGAATCGATATTCCTGCATATGCTGCCTTATACCGTTTACGAGTACCAACTTCGAGCTTGCACATACCGGTGGGAGAGATGTATTAACGTGCGCGATATTATACTGAAAGTCAGAGAATGCCAGATATAGAAATCCATGAAAATCGTCAGCAGTTCGCACGTGCGCGCTGAGAGCCATTTTTTTTTATAGGACGTTCAGCGTACGCCCGATCGTAAGAGGAGTCGTGACAGAATCGGTTTGCTTTACCAATTGGAAAAATATGTCGTATTTGCGAATCTGCGCGAGATGCGGGTCGTGTATCGAAAACAAAAGTATTCCGAAATTAAGTTCAAACTTAATTTCGAATTTCAAACATTGTTCATACGTAATTAATAAAATAAAAGTTATTACGTATTAAGTATTAAATAATAGTAACATTTTATACTAGTGCGTAAAACATTTTCTGACGGGGGTGAGTTTGCAGCACGAGCCGAACGCGAGTTCAGAAAACGTTTTCCGCACGAGTATCGTACAAAGTTTTATTTCACAAGGTGTGAAAATGAGGATTTTTGCACTTTTGGCGGTTTTGCGAAGCGTGCGCAAAACCGCCATTTTCCCGCAGAGTGATATAATAGTACATTTTGATACGAGGGCAAAAAATCTTTTTCTGATGCGTGTGACTTTGCAGCACGAGCCGAAGGCGAATACTGCAATGACACGAGTTCAGAAAACGTTTTTCGCACGAGTACCGTAAAAAATGTTATTTCATGAGGTGTGAAAATGCGGGTTTCCGCACGCGAAGCATGCGCAAAACCGCAATTTTTCCCACCGAGTGAAATAAAACAATTTACGGTATTTTACGGTAGTTCCAGATACGTATGAATTCATAATGCTGAAGTAAGCCACGTGCATCGACGTGTAAAATGTCTATTGTCTATGCATTCGTCGCTAATGTTGAAGCTAAAGATAAATATTCTAGTAAAAGCAACAAACGGCTATTGTCGCGTTTCGCTGATTGCATCATTGATGCGGATCTCGATCGCTTAATGGGGACATACACTGTGTTAATTGCCGTGCGGGATACCGTGACGTGCGACACGCATATCAGGCATGTGGATACAGTCACGTATACGTGATACAGCGAATTGCGTCACGGTCACGCGAGGATCGAGGCATCACTCGCGGTCATCGGTATTGCAGTTAATACCGCACAAAATGATCGACACGCGGAAACGTTCGACACCTTGTGTTTCCGAGGCAACAGCGAATTTTCAATACTGCAGGATTTTACTCGAGCGTTAAAAATTGGGCTTACACATTCCCGTTCGAAAAAAATGTTCCTGTCGGGAAGGCAAGCAAAAAGCCTCGCGAAGCAAAGGCTTTTTAAAGATACCGACAATCAACATTTTTCACAGTATTGGTGAAACTAAAAGTCTTTGAACATTGTCGATTCTTCAAAGTTTGCGAGGCAGCGATGCGCAAATTTCAACTTTCATCCATTTTGCTTCATCATAGAGGAAGCTATGGTTTCTATTTACTCAATCTTCTTTTCTACTGACTGAGCATGAAATGGCAATGAACCGCCCGAGTAGAAATTTTCACGCGTTACATCGGGCCCTGATCAGGTCCTGAGAAGGCCTGATAAGGGCCTGACAAGGGCCTGATAAGGCCTTATCAGGACCCTATCAGGGCCCGATGTAACGCTCGAAAATTTCTACTCGGGCGGCTGTCAGCAGTTTTGTTGTCAAAATGGGTAGAACTAAAAATCTTTTAACTTTCGCGATTCTTCAGTTTGCGGAAAAGCGATGCGCAAATTTCAACTAGCATCCATTTTTTTCTGTTTACTCGATCCTCTTATCTATTGAGCATGAAACGGCAAAGAACGGGCAGTCGGCTTCTTTTTCCAAAAATATCCGCAAAATTGGTAGAACTAAAAATCGTTTAACTTTGGCGATTCTTCAAAGTTAGCGAGGAAGCATTGTGGAAATTTCAACTTGCATCCATGTTTTTTGTTTACTCAATCCTTTTTTATTTTTATTGAGCATGAAACGGCAATGAACCGGCTGTCGGCTTTGGCTGTCGTGGTTAGTCGGTGTGCCAGTGAGAATGTGGGTTTTTCAACGATACCGTTGGTCGGGTAAAATGTAATTAAAGGTGCATGCGTAGCGAGTGTGGGACAGGGACCGCGAGTCGCGATGCGGGAATCGTATAGCCGGGGCCGGTGCAATGTACGCGAGGGCTTGGCGGATAGCCAAATACCGCGATGGTTCACGAACAGCCGAAGCTTGTTCGTTCGTTGCGCCGCTACCTGCCCGGGTGACCATCGATTTGAGCGTTGAATTTCCGAACGCCGGGCAAGGCAGTCCCGCGGTTCTGTCACCACCTCCCATTCCCCTATCCGCACCCCCTCGCGCGTTCCGCCCGCCCATCCTCGTTTCAATAAAGTCGTTAGGTAACGTCATCAAAAGGTTTCCTCTCGTTTATCGCTACTTCGCAACCGAAGCGTGTGCCAACCGATTACGAATTGGGACAACAGAACGCGACACCGTCCGTGACGATACTTCAGCGACGAGTCTGTCGGCCCGTTCCGAAATTTGAGTACGAAAATTGTTGATTCGTATTTTCCATTTGGAACTTTTTCATTGAGCGAAACCATTTTCGATATACGAGCAGTCGAGGGATTCGGTCCATCAAAACTAAAAGCCCAAAGTTCCATCGGCGGCAGTGGTTCTTAACCTTGGGGGTCCACAGGGGGTCCCTCGTGTATTTTGGGGGTCCATGGACCCCAGGTTAAGAACCGCTGATCGAGGGTCTCCATTGGGTCTTCGATGTGCCCTGGTGTTCTAATTCTTTTAACATCCAAGATTTTTTCCATCATAACATAATCAGCCAATCGGATACGAATTGGGACGACACAACGTGACACTGTCCATGGCAATCCTTCCGGAACCAGACTGTTGGGCCGTTCCGAAATTTTAGTATGAAAATTGTTGAGTCTTACTTTCCCTTTGGAATTTTTTTATTCAGCGAAACAATTTTCGATATACGAGCCGTCGAGGGATTCGGTCCATCAAAACCAAAAGCCCGAAGTTCCATCGGGGGTCTCCATTGGGTCTTTGAATGGCCCTGGTGTTCCAATTTTTTTAACATCCAAGATTCTTTACATCGTAATATATTCAGCCAATCGGATACGAATTGGGACGACACAACGTGACACTGTCCATAGCGATACATCAGCGACGAGTCCGTCAGTCCGTTCCGAAATTTGAGTCCGAAAATTGTTGATTCGTATTTTCCCTTTAGAATATTTTCATTCAACGAAACAATTTTCGATATACGAGCCATTGAGGGATTCGGTCCATCAAAACTGAAAGCCCAAAGTTCCATCGGAGGTCTCCATTGGGTCTTTGACGTGCCCTCATGTTCCAATTTTTTAACATCCAAGATTTTTTCCATCCCAACATAGTCGTCGGAAACGCGCGACAGCTGATGGCTCAATTAACCATCGACGGATAATCTGGCTCGCTATTTGGGGATGCAGATTATAGCAGCCGAAGGTGTTTGCCATGTGTATAATGGATTATCCATTTAGCCGAGCTCGTCAAGTGCGCGTCGTATACACAGCTGAGTCGCGCCGCTAGGTGTGACCTACCGTGTGTGACAAGGATCATACGATCCCCCATCGAGGAGCGAGTACCGGACGTATCGGCTACTTTAAGTGGTCTGGAGAATCCCCCTCGGAAAAGCCGAGAGCGACTGAACGACGAGGAAGTGGCGAGGGACCCGAAGTGAGACGGACGGACCGGTAGCCGGCAGTGAGTATGCGAGACCCAGGAGAAGTGGAGAATCCATCGCCCCGATTCCCAACGGTGCTACACCGCAAATGATTACATTGCGGCCGTCCACTAACTGGCCAACGAGCCAACAACCCGTCCGCCCGGCATGAAACGATGTGCCGCGATCGACAAGTGACATCGTGCCTACGGCGTTGATCTAGCCAGCGAACATTGACCCACAGAGACAATGCTCCGAGCTGCGCAGGGGTAGTTACACACCGAAAAAAGGTTTGGTAATATCAAACTAAGCTGCAGTTGCGGGTGGCGAAAGAAATATTTGGTCGAATGAACAAAATGTTTTTGTTAAATACAAGTAACTATTTGTTGAAGCAACTAAATATTCGGTGAAACTACTAAATATTCGTTCAATCAACTAAGTATTTCTTTCTATCGACCAAATATTTCTTTCGCCACCCGCAACCGCAGCTTAGTTTGATATTACCAAACCTTTTATTCGGTGTGTTATTATTATTTTACATTATCGGTGTTTAGTGCGTGATCAGTGTGACGTTAATTTTTTTTCTTATACATTTATCCTATTCCATTCCCAGCGGTGACACATTTATTTTAAGATTAAAAAAAAATAATGTAGAGGCGTGGTCTTTCTGGATTGAAATGTTTAAAGAAATTACCTTCAGAGTTGGCAAAGCGGTGGAGAGGACGAGCGAGAGTGTGGATGACGGCTCTGCGATTTATATAGACCTCCCCCATCGCCAACCCCTCACATGAAAGTTTTCATTCTTGTCTGCCTTTTACGATACCTGGACTTTTTAAAAATCCTTTATAAGTTGAAGGCAATTTGGCTTTCTCCGTGGTACGGTATTATTTCCACGTTGCTCGTTCGGTACCGAGCCGGGAGAGTCGTGACTATAAACTTAAGTTCGTACTCAATCTCCGATCCGGTGAAAAGCAAGTAAATCAAGCTTACACTTCGGTCCGATCTCAAGATCTTAGTATTATCATCCACTAATCTTACGTATGAGGGAAGTGATAGCGATATTCATGACAAGGCGAGTCAACAGTGAAATCCGGATCCTGTGACGTTCGTCAAATGTCAATATGCGTGTCGCTTCTCGATACACTGCCGGTGCATCTCAAGGGGTGTCGCGCGCTGCTCAGGTGACATCCCGGGGTGCCGCGTGTTCCCTCTGGCGTTCAGCCAATATCTCCCCCCAGTCCCCCCTCCCCACAGCTAGTAGCAATCAGGAAATCACGAGGGACATATGGAACTGGAAGGCTCGTGCGTGTACTTCGAATAACGATGTCGCTAAGTGTGGAGAGCTTGTGCACTGCCACGTACTCCAGATACCATTAGTGCATATGTACAGTGGAACCCTTCGATAGTCCCGAACCTTCAATGGCACCGGTTCATTCACTTTGCCTCCCAATACTCCGTTTTTCCATTACCCCATTGACCGTTAAAATCAGCTTTTCCACGCCGTTTCAATGCATTAACCGGCAAGTAGATTGGTAAGTTCCGATTGATCAATCGCGGGCAAGAGTCTGAAGGTAAAATTAACCTCAAGTTTGAAGTAATGTCCAAACTCGAGTTTCAAGTTGAGTTCGTGATAGGCGGTTGAGACCACTCTTAAGTTCGAACTGGATTAGGTGCCCTGTTTAAACCAGCTCTACTGTAACGCTATACTGCCGGGTAGAACCGTGCGGGTTATAGTGCTACCGTAGCACGCTGCCTGCTGTCGACTCCGAATCTACGAGCGAGGAAAAGTGTTATTTAAACGCAGCAGTGCGGAGGTTCGACGATCGCAAACTCGTAAATTCGCGAGAGTCCAACGGTGGAACGTAAACGGTTGCGACAGGTGCAGGACCCCGTCGATCTCGTCCGTGAACGCCATGCACCCAAGCTCGAGGGTTGCAAGCTTCATTCACGGGTTCATTCTATAACCCGAGACGAATTGTCGCCTCGCCCACTGCGTGAAAGGCGCATTCAGCGGATCCGGAAACGTTGGCAGTCCGAAATTTAGTAATGAACGGGCTGGCGGATTCTTGGTTTGAGACGGGAATACCGAATGGACAATTTAGAAGCCTCAAAAGCATGGAATGTTCAATACATATTCCGGGTGGTATAGAAGTGGCTGATGAACTGTAGGATCACATTCGCGACTCAAAAGTGAGCAAATGTTGCTCAGTTACGAATCGTGAGTATGGATCTTCCAAATTACAGTTCAAACGTAAGTCTGAACTTGATTTCTGGCTCGAGTTCGAACTCAAGTTCGTACGGACTCAAGATTAAATAAAAATCGATTTTGTTGAAGTAATTCAATTGCTTTGCCCTTTGAGGGAACTTGAAAGCGGGAATATAATGTTGCACACAGCGAGAGCTACTTTTCAAACTAGACCTCGGGGGTCGAGTGAATGTTTCATCTCTATCGGTCTTAAAGGCCTTGGCGAGCGTTGTTGAAATTGTGATGTTGGAATTCCGTATAACTGCGGACAACGGTGTACTGCTTTGGCTTTGGGTTGGCTAGCGTTTGGTTCGCTGGAAGCCTCCGACTATACAGAGGAGCATCGTATGCCCGCCGTTGTATGTACACGCTGGCCACACGGGCGCGTCAAAGGACTTCCTGTAATTGGTTTCACGGAAATAATTTGCTTCCTCGCAATCGATGGACGGAAATTGCCCGTTCTGTAAAATCTGATAGTACCGGAGATCTGTGGGGTGAAAGGATGCTCACGCAGACAGGGAGAAGACACGCTCGACAATTTTCAAAGCCAGATTACCGTTTGATCTCTGTTCGTCAAAGGCTCGGACACCGGGTTCAAAAATTGGCAAGGAAACGGTTTAATCATATTCAGCGTCAAAAAATGATCAAACGATCCCTTCTGTCGAAATAATCTGAAGTGGCTAATTTGCGAGTTACGAGCCATTCAAGTTTCCAGCGAATGTGAAAGCCGACATGGGCACCATGAGATGGAGCTCCATCTCGCGGTGGAGCCGATCGACGTTTGATCGGCTCGTAACTCGAAAACTATGCACCCTACATTAAGAACGGTGATCACGAATCTGCACTATTCTCAAGTGGGATTAAATTTCAAACTCGTATTCACTGTTCGGTAAAGATTCACGACCCGAACACCCAAAGTAGCGAGTCCAGATAGGAAATGCTGTTTTGTGGCCGGAATAACGAAACGTGACGAAGCGTTCGCCACTTTTATCGAGACAGAGATATAATTCAAGGCAGCTGCGACCCCAAGAGCCGAGGAGGCAAGACCGAAAGCTAGTAAAATATACAGAGAGCGCCGAGTGGAAAAGCAATCTTGACTACGGCTGAGAATGCAGCGCTCCTGCAACATAGATGTATTCCTATAGTGCAGCAAAGTGCTCTACCCAGACAGCAAGCCATTGGTCGCTCTACAAACATTTTCGTTCAATGCAAATGTGCGAACTGTGGGTGTAGAAAGGGGTGGAGAGGGGGGAGCGCTTATAATCGAGGAAGATTACGCAGCATGTGGCCAGAACAGATAACGAAGCTTCTGGTAGCAGCGGCAGCCAGAGGTTGCCTGTTCAACAGTCAGTAACCAGCGAACCAGGTGCTGACTCTACGAGAGGTGTGTACTACATAGCATAACCGGCATGAATCCTCTGATACTCCGATAACTTTGTGAATTATCATATTCACCGGCGCAGTGTTCATCACTAAAGCCTGGCAACCATTCCATTTGGTCGTGCGGAATCTACGACGAACCAAGTAGGCCCGTGAGGGCATTTCGGTTCGCCGTTTCCTGGCAATCCTCATTGCGGTTCTAGTTCTTACCCATTAAATCGATTCGATTCATCGACTGGATAGATTTGTGATTGGTGATAAGAGTTTCAGGCTCGAATCGATTGCCACATCCACGTGACATCTTCTGGGACTCAACGGATTACCTGAGGTGTGACGTATTTCCTGGGTTACGTACGACATCTTCTTGGACATGATAGACATTCTGCGTTACGGCGTATCGCAGATGTAATATCCCGCGGGTTATGCCGAATACAATTATGCCGGGCACATATGTAATATCCCGCGGGTTATGCCGAATTTGAGAACTCGCAAATCAATGTGCTGCGGCTTTTTGAACAGCGGGTCTGATAATCGCTGATGAAAACACGTCCGCGAAATAATGGACGACAATTGTTCTACATAGCATAAGCGGCATGAACCCTCTGATACTCCGATAACTCTGTGAATTATCATATATTCACCGACAGTGTGCAGTGTCTAAAGCCTCGCAACTGTTCCATTTGGTAGTGTAGAATCTACAACGAACCAAGTAGGCCCGTGAGGGCATTTCGATTCGCCGTTTCCTGGCAATCCTCATTGCGGTTCCAGTTCTTACCCATTAAATCGATTCGATTCATCGACTGGATAGATTTGTGATTGATGATAAGAGTTTCAGGCTCGAATCGGTACCACATGCATGTGAGATCTTCTGTGACTCAACGGATTGCCTGAGGTGTGACGTATTTCCTGGGTTCCGTATGACATCTTTTTGGACATGATGGACATCCTGCGTTACGGCGTATCATCTGTATTACGTGTGACAGATCATCACGGACACATATGTAATATCCCGCGGTTTGTGCCGAATTTGAGAACTCTCAAATCAATGTGCTGCGGCTTTCTGAACAAGGACCGAACTCTGAATCTACCGGCAAATGTAAGAATGAACCTGAATCCAGCGGGTCGGATAATCGCCGATGAAGGCATGTCCGCGAAATAATCCACGACAATTGTACTACATAGCTTAACCGGCTGAACCCTCTGATACTCCGATAACTCTGTGAATTATCATATTCACCGACACAGTGTTCAGTGCCCAAAGCCTGGCAACCGTTCCATGTGGTCGTGTAGAATCTACAACGAACCAAGTAGGCTCGTGAGGGCATTTCGGTTCACCGTTTCCTGGTAACCCTTATTGCGTTTCTAGTTTTTACCCATTCAATGGTTCGATTCATCGACTGGACGGATTTGTTATTCACGATAAGAGTTCAGGCTCGAATCGATTGCGACATGCACGTGAGATTCGCTGGGAGTCAACGGATTGCATGAGGTGACGTATTTCCTGGGGTACGTATCACATCTTCTTGGACATGATAGACATCCTGCGTTGTGGCGTATCGTCTGGATCATGTGTGATAGATCAGCACGGACATGTATCCAATATCGCCCGGGATACGATGGATTCGAGACTTCTCAGATCAATGTTCCGCGTCTTTCTGAACCGGGACGGAACTCTGAATCTGCCGTGAAAGGTAAGAGTGAACCAGAATCCATCGGGTCGGATAATCGTTGATGAAAACTCGTCCGAGAAACAATGAACGACAACTCTCGTGTTTTCCACATGGCGGAATACATTGGCCACGATCCAAGCGAGGGCCAACGGGCAGGAAGAAAATGATAGAATGGCTTTTATCTCGAGCATGGCGGTAGCGAAACGGGCACGGCGAGGCGGATAAAACGGAACGATATTGTTACGTCGAGGAGGATCAGTTTCTTTCCCCAATTGGACGAAATCGCTGGCGGCAAGGACGGGGCAACGTTATCCGTCTCAATGAGACGCCGAGGCCAAGTCAGGCGAGATCCAGTCTGAAAGGCAACTTAGGATCTAGTCGGGGATCCCGAACGGAATCCTATTTGCGACCGTTGCATTTGACCATTGGATCCTGACCGGGTACCTGATTAGATCCCGAACTCGAAGTGGAGAGCTTGCAGTTGGGCCCCTAAAAAAATTCCTTTGCAGGTTCGAATACAATATGTAAAAAAAAATATATATATAAATAAAAGAAAACAAGAAAAAAACGAGTAATAGCGACGCGTTAAACCGAGTTGCTCGGGCGTAGTCGATCGAATCAACGTCGGACGTCGGAGAGCGGGCTCGCTCGTTCGTAAATTAAATTCCCCGAAGGGTAGCTCTTGGATGTGTGTGTGTGTATGTGTGTATGTGTGTATGTGTGTGTATGGATAGAAGCAAATAGTTCTTGATTCGGTAACTGTGCACGCGGCGTATCGTGTGCTGGCTGAACGTCGACCGAATCGAGTTGGCACGCTCGCGTTGTTGCTGCTTTGTACGTGTGGCCAATTCGAGTACTATTCGTGTACCATCCAAAGAGCTATGGACTATTGGACATTCTGTCCCTATATTTCTACGCTTCACCCCTCTCCCTCCCCGTCCCAATCGCCCACCCACCCAACTGCCAAAATGTTTCTTTTTGCTTTTTCACCGTTTCGGCAACGGCCACAAGCCAACAAATTTTTCAATGCCTCCTACATCGTGTTCATGCGAACCTCGGTACACAGGGTATCGACGTTACTTTATCAGGTTTGACGCATAGCTGTGTATTGATGAATCGCGGCGGCTTATTGGCACTACAGGCCAACCTTTCGCAAGTTAATGTTCACACCTCGCGCGTTCCAAAACGTTTCGGAAATAGTAGTTGCCGAAGTGATTTTTTATTTTTTTTTATTTCTCGTACGGATTTCCATATCAAGTATTTTTTTGAGGAATAAGACGCGTGGCAGATTTTTTTCAGTCTAGACGCCATCCTATACACCGAATATTGGTACAGAAATGCGTCTGACTAAAAAAAAAATCGGTAATCAATTTAGGTTGTCGTGCGGTTTGATCCGCGGATTTTTCCCGAATTGTCACGTTGTGTTTTTTCATTTTCGACCCTTTGATTTAGATTTAACCACTAGAAAGCCTCCATCGCTCCTCCGCGCATAAAAATCAGTTACTTTGTCATTTCGTGCGCGAACGTGAAACAACGAACTCACGTAGTTACGTTCGAGTCGTAAAGCGCGTGACATTTTCAAGTGGATCGAATGGTGTTTGGACCAACGGGCGTTGGTCGTGCGGAGGATAAAATCCCGGCAAACTGTTGCATTTCTCGGCTGCATGTTACCGCGAACCCTTTGCCAAGTCTATCCCCTTGACTCACTCTGATTCTTTCGCACCGTTGCGCAGTCAAATTGAACAGCAGCGGAGTCTTATCGAGTTTCCGATGGACACGTCGCCGCGTCCGTGACTGGAATTCCATCGTCGAACGACACCGTGGGTTCCTTGTGTTTTACTGCACCTTTTTTTTCTTTTCGCTGTGGGACGCTCGATAAAAACAGCTCTCGTCGCCTCGGGATTTTTCGTAGGAAAAAGGCGATAAACAGCAAGGAAGCTGCGCTCCGACGATTATCGACTTCTACTCCGGTGAAGAGGTGCTGAATGATGAACGAATGGAAGTTTTACCTGTGCTGCGTTCACGCAGAGCTTTATACTTGCGTTAGGTTCCAATTCAAGTTCGAAATTGTCCGGGAACCTAGTTTTTTGTTTTGTTAATTTTAAATAATAATCCGCACAGCTACCAATCGGTGGGTGTTCGATAATTTCCATGGTCGAACGGCACCAGAAAAAAAAATTATTTGACGGCCACCGTTTATTTGGATTACGTAAAATATTTATGTAATTTAAATAAATATCTATTTAATTTAAATAAATATCTATTTAATTTAAATAAATATCTATTTAATTTAAATAAATATTTATTTAAATCAAATAAATATTTTACTTAAACCAAATAAACGGTGGCCGACAAAAAAAAAATTTCTGTGTGTGGGTTCCTTGTCTTTTATTGCACCTTCGTTTTTTCTTTTCGCTGTGGGACGCTCGGTAAAAACAGCTCTCGTCGCCTCGGGATTTTTCGTAGGAAAAAGGCGATAAACAGCAAGGAAGCTGCGCTCCGCCGATTATCGACTTCTACTCCGGTGAAGAGGAGCTGAGTCATGAACGAATGGAAGTTTTATTTGGGCTACGTTCACGCTGAGCTTTATACTTGCGTTACGTTCGAATTCAAGTTCGCAATTGACCTGAAACCTTGTTGTTTTTTTTAACACATTTAAATAATAATTCCCACGACAACCGGTTGGTGGGTGTCGACCCATGGGATTCCCAGAACGCCTACCGTCCTCCAAATCCGGAAAATTTAACAACCATGCGAATAATTTTCATCCGCGTACGCAAAATTCTATTTGCACTCTATTTAATCAACCGACTGTTAAACATTATTACGATGCACGGAGAGATGAAAATTAATTTTACCGAGGGACGAAACTTCCTGTATTCCGTGAATCTGATTTCGCATTTAATTATACAACATGACGTTGCGCAAAAAATTGAATACGGTAGTTTTTAGCTTTGACGGAAATTTCAGGGATGTCGATTGACATAAATAATCGTAACATTGATGGAAAAAAAAATGAAATTGCAACATGTCGTTATCTAAAAAAAAAATTTACCAGTGTCGAACGAAAATTTGATTTTTTTCCTTCCCATTCGAAGTTTGAGTATAGTTCAACGTGCGATAGAGTGAGTTGATAAGAATCGAGTTTATCGAGTTACATCGGTTATAGCGGTCACTAAATTCAGCAGTTGGTCGACGCTTCGAGGCAGCGGTAGTGAACGCGGGTATTAGGTATATACGCGGTGGAGCATATTGGCCCGTTCATCTTACTTGGCCGAAGTTTAAGCCGGGATCCATTCAATATTTCATCGCTATGCGCAGGCCATATTAGATGGAGAGCGCATGGGAACGTCGCCCGAATGATATTCCATCGATCGTCCTGCTAAGTACACAATAACTCGGGGCGGGGATTAATTCGTCCCGGACGGCTTGACGTTAATCTTACTCTCGTTATTCATTGGCATCCGAAACGCTTCGATCCCGGAGTGATTTAAGACTTAGCCTTCAAAATTCTCGCGGCTAATAACCCGATTATATTCCCGATTGACGGAGAAACCAAAACTGTGTGTCACCAACACTGCACGAAACGCTGGAGAAACCAAAACTGTGTGTCACGAACACTGAAGCGAATTCGCATCACAAAGCGACGTTGTTTAATCGGTAAAAAAAAAATAATGAAAATGGATATCAATTCTGCAAATTTTCCAAATTTTTTTTTTATGACAAATTCAAATTCGTGTATATACTTGAATATGCACGCGTGCATATGCGTGTATATGCGTGAATACACTTGAGCTAAATAACAAAAAAAAAAACATTGTAAGTAAATTTAAAGCTGAAGATTAACGCGAATATATAAAGGAATTGAGGTTAGAACGGAAGCTCTAACCGAATTTTCGTGCTCGGTGCTTTCGTTCAGCCCTGAATGTTATTTTTAAAAAATGCTGAAACGTCGCGTACGATTTTTTACATCAAAAGCGAGATGACGGAGAAACCAAGACGGCGTCTCACGAGCACTGCACTGAGGCGAATTTCAAGCGCAAAGCGACGTTGTTTTATCAGTAAAGAAATGAAAATATATATTAATTTTCCAAATTTAATTTTAAACAAAAGTTGTAAAAAAATTGTAAACAAATTTGAAGCTAAAGATTAACGCGAATATACGAACGTACTGCAATTTTGAACGTAAGCTCTAACCGAATTCTTGTGCTCGGTGCTGTCGTTCAGCCCCGAATGTTAATTCAAAAAAATGCTCAAACGTCTCGTACGATTTTCTACACAAATAATGAGATGACGGAGAAACCAAGACGGCGTCTCACGAGCACTGCACCGAGGCGAATTCTCGACACAAAGCGACGTTGTTTTATCGGTAAAAAAATAATGAAAATTTATATTAATTGTCCAAATTTTGTTTCAACCAAAAGTCGTAAAAAAATTGTAACAAAATTTCAAGCTAAAGATTACCCCGAATATACGAACGAACTGAAGTTTGAACGTAAGCTCTAACAGAATTCTCGTGCTCGGTGCATTCGCCCCGAAAGTTATATAAAAAAAAAAAAAATGATGAAACGCCTCATATGATTTCCTACACGCAAAATGAGATTTGCGGGCCCGCTCGGTTGAGGCCGAGACGTACATACCTATGATAAAGGATTCTCGAATATAGTAGATGGATCACGCCGCAACGCGGAGCGTATTTCCTTCGATGCAAGAGCGCAATCAATTTCGATTACGGTAGGCGAATATACACTGGGATACATATATCGTACATTATTGCAGCCTTACATGTTCGCCGCAGACAGAAACGTCCGGTAATACGCAGATGTATTACAAACTCGCAGGCGTACTTGCGGAGTGCATACACGTAGCTGGTACGTAGTTACTTGTAGGGTAGGATGCAGAAACCCATAGATATAGTACGCCATCGGAACTATATAGCGCCGAGGAGATTTATATATAGGACAACGAGGCAGCGGTTCATATCGCGAGCGACGGCTCGCACGATTCCACTGTTCGCGAAATAATTAATGAGCTTCGCAGTGCCCGCCCCAGCCGCCAAGAGATGAATCTGTATGAATACCTACCGACATTGCATCCTGAATGGAATATTATACAGCAGTTTAAGGGGTTACACCGCCTTTGGTGGCCAAAAAATAATTGTTAATCCTCGTTTATCGTATTTAATTGCACGGGGGGAAAAATGGCGACACACAAAATGTTTTATAGCTCTCTCAAGCAGAGCTGGCCGGTACTTGAAGTACATGGTACTTGTTTGGTACTTGAAGTACATGGTACTTATTTGGTACTTGAAGTACACGGTACTTGTTTGGTACTTGGAATGC
The DNA here is from genome assembly GCA_917499995.1 of Ichneumon xanthorius. NCBI lineage: Eukaryota > Metazoa > Arthropoda > Insecta > Hymenoptera > Ichneumonidae > Ichneumon > Ichneumon xanthorius. The sequence continues at coordinate 3,306,025 of OU824205.1, forward strand.
GGCAATGCGCATTTCCATGATTAGGGGAGTTGTGTGAAACAACAATCATAACTGCATCTGTTATTTCTTAAACGTTTTTCTGTTTGTTTAATAGTTTCAAAGATACAGGAGTTTAAAAAAATTTCGAGTTTGGCATATCTCAAAAAAAAATACAAAAATTCTGAAAAAAATTACAAACATTTTTTAAAAGTAATTCTGAATTGTGGTGAAATTACATTTTTTGAGAAGGGTTCGAGTTTATGACCGTTTGAAACGGGATGGAAACGTGGACAGTGGTATGCTGAATTTGTGTTGTGGACTCGTGTTTCGTTGGTGTCTTCGACCTTACGGACTCGAGGTTCAATTTTTGAGGGCAAGACAACTGATGTATAGGGCGACTCTCGTAAAATATTGTTACTCTGATACCCTGTTGGAAAACTACAGCAATATTCTGCGTGAAACGTACTCAACACATGTCTCGAAAATTATACCTTGAAACCGTGAAACTCGAGTTCCTCAATTCATGTAGATGAAACTGAGTACTTCAACGTTTCTGAGGTCGCCGATTTCGAATTGGAATGGGTCAGTATTACAAATTAAAAAATGTCACATCCAATATGAAGAAGCAAATTTGAAAAAAAATTTTAAAGTTGAGATTCATAAATTTGAAAAATTAAAAAAACATTGCTTTAGTTAATATTGGCCCTGGATGTTCCCTTTCTCTACGTGTTTTCCGAGTTGTCACCGTAAGATCGATGCCACTATCACCCTCACACTCCTGACTCCATCACATGACTTTCACTTCTCCTTAAGAATAAAGTATTTTTCAGCAACAGTAATTGCGATTGATGAGAAAATGGTTTTTTTATATGAAGATTTGAAGACAATAAAAAATTCTGCACTTGAAGTACTTGTTACGACGAGAACAGTACAAAGTACAAAGTACAAAATACAAAGTACAAAGTACAAAGTACAAAGTACAAAGTACAAAATGGGGCAACGGGTCAAAACGGGGTTTTTGGGCAAAAATAAATTTTCCAATCATTTTTGGATCGAACAAGGTGGCAAAACTGGGCAGAAAAGCCTGATGTATCCTATAGGGCGAATTCGGGCATCCAAAAATTATTGGAAAATGACGTTTTGCCCAAAAACCCCGTTTTGCCCCGTTGCCCCATTTTGCCCCGCTCTACCCTACAAAGTACAAAGTACAAAGTACCAAGTACCAAGTACCAAGTACCAAGTCCAAAGTACTTCAAGTACTTGTACTTAAGTACTCAGGTACTTCAAGTACTTTGCCCAGCTCTGCTCTTCAGCTTTATCCTAATTTCACGCCCTTATTTTTAGCGTCGAATCGAAACGATCGATAATGGAGGCTCGGGGCGATCGAACAAGTTAATTAAATTGGGGATATCGGGAAGGCGGGTTTCTTCGGACGTGTATGCTGGAATACTGGAAATTCTCTGGGGAGTGTAATACCTCTTGGAACTCGGAACTCGACGGCTAATTCTATGTCTACTCTCTCGTGCGGTGTTGGTGAGGTTACCGCCTTTGGAGGCTGCCAAATGAACCGGCTTGTTAATCCTTGTGTATGCAATTTAATTGCTCGTGACAAAAATGGCGACACTCTAAGTTCTTTATAGTCGAGCTTTATCCTAATTTCACGCCCTTGTTTTTAGCGTCTAATCGAGATGATCGATAATAGAGGCTGGGGACGATCGAACAAGTTAATTAAGTACTTGCCGTACAGTCCCGCCACACATGAGTTTCAGAGAAAATTTCGAACACTTTCCGATGCGATACCAAGCTGAAAAAAATCAAGTGTATAGGAGGTGCTGCAAAGATTGTTTTTGTGAAATAATAATACCAATTTATCATCAACCAATTGAAGATAAAAGTTATCATTCAACAAATTACCCGGTAACCTAACGATTTTCCTTCATAAAAATAATTCGTTTATTTTTCTGAATACCTATGAATTTTTTCAGAATTTTTTGTAATCTGTGAAAATTGCGTTTTTTCACAGTTTAAAGATAGAAAAAACGCGATTTTCAAAGATTACAAAAAATTCTGAAAAAATTCATACATATTCATAAAAATAAACGAGTTATTTTTATGAAGAAAAATAGTTAAGTTGCCGGGTAATTCGTTGAATAATAATTGTTATCTTCAATTTGTTAATGACAAATTGGAATTATTGTTTCACAAAAACAATCTTTGCGGCACCTCCCATACACTTGATTTTTTTCAGACTTTTATCCTATCGAAAAGTGTTCGAAATTTTCTCTGAAAGTCACGTTTAGGGGGACTGTACCGCAAGTACTACCTTAAATTGGGAATATGCGGAAGTCGAGTTTTGTCGGATGTGTACGCCGGAAAACTGGGAATTGTCAGAGGACAATTCCCAGTTTCTATTAATACCTCTTGGAACTCGGAACTCGACGGCTAATTCCATGCCTTCTCTCTCGTGCGGTTTTAGTGAGGTAAGCGCCTGTGGAGGCTGACAAATGAACCGGCTTGTTAATCCTTGTGTATTCAATTTAATTGCTCGCTGCAAAAATGGCGACACTCTAAGTTCTCTACAGTCAAGCTTAATCCTAATTTCACGCCCTTATTTTTAGCGTCGAATCGAGATGATAAATAATGAAGACCCGGGGCGATCGAACAAGCTAATTAAATTGGGAGTATCCGGGAGGCGAGTTTCGTCGGATGTGTATGCCGGAAAACTAGAAATTCTCAGGGGAGTGTAATACCTCTTGGAACTCGTAACTCAACGGCTAATTCTGTGTCTACTCTCTAGTGCGGTGTTGGTTGAACTTTTGCACCCCAGACACTCCTGCACTTGCGGTTGGACTTTTCAATCTGACGATGAATCGAACGTTCGCGTTCGGTTCTTCACTTAAACTCGTTATTCTTGGAGCTTCTTCCGGGCGCCAGCTTCAACGGTTCGATAATATAAATTAAGGCACGTGCTCGGACGGATTCTTTTACGCAGATTGGAGGATGAGCGGTGAGTGAAGGAATTAGAGTCCGTTCCAGGGGAAAAACATTTTCATCGGGTGCTTTTTTTCGTTTTTGCAAAGGGTAATTAATCGCTTTACGATGGAAATGGAACTATTAATCACTTCGCAATGCCACTTTTTTGTTGATCCGTTGGGCGAGAGATTTTTTGCTAAGAGTAAACGAGATAGATGTTTGTTCACAATATAGCTTTCTCCACTGAGAAAGAGAACTGACATACGTTCCAAGGTGTTATTTGGTTGGTGCAACAAAAATGTTTGTGTCGACAAATTGTGAATCGTTTGAGTCGATAAATTGTGAATCGTTTGAGTCGATAAATTGTGAATCGTTTGAGTCGATAAATTGTGAATCGTTTGAGTCGACAAATTGTGAATCGTTTGAGTCGATAAATTGTGAATCGTTTGAGTCGACAAATTGTGAATCGTTTGAGTCGACAAATTGTGAATCGTTTGAGTCGACGAATTATGAATCGTTTGAGTCGACGAATTGTGAATCGTTTGAGTCGACAAATTGTGAATCGTTTGAGTCGACAAGATGTGAATCGTTTGAGTCGACAAGATGTGAATTCTTTGAGTCGACAAATTGTGAATCGTTTGAGTCGACAAATTGTGAATCGCTTTAGTCGACAAATCGTGAATCGTTTGAGTCGACAAATTGTGAATCATTTTAGTCGACAAATTGTGAATCGTTTGAGTCGATAAATTGTGAATCGTTTGAGTCGACAAATTTTGAAAACAATAATTTATATCCAACAATCCAAAGCTTTGAAAGTACGTCACCGCGAGTTTTGGTTATTCGAACCATTTTATTTTCTGAGTGTCTAGAGGAAATTTTGTTCTAATGAAACATTTATAATTTTTATGATTTTTTTTCGCACCATCAAAACGAGAACATTTGTACCAACGTTTTTATTTTTTAGATTTAACGAAGTTCGTGCCATTGACACTCGAAATACTGCCGCAATTCCGGGAATACGCAGTATTTCGGAGGCTTATAACTTGTTTCCCACAATTATAAATATTCCATCAACGCATCCATCGCAGAGCGAATGAAATAACGCTATTGTCTCTTAAATCCATATCGCATCGCGTTACCAGATGTATTTGTCTCAGCGAATCGTTCCCGCTGGCTATGCATTCCACCGAGATGCCCGAATCCTTTTTCTACCGCACACGCGCATAAGTACAGAGCATAAATCCCTCCGGGAATACCGAGGCGAATCTCCGAAAAGCGTGCATTCTCGAGCGCGGAGTGAAAGCACATCAGTCGAGCGGCGAGGCGTTCAAGTGAATTTTCATTGGCCCAACGGTCGGATTCAACGGGAATTCTCCGCATCGCGAAATCCAGAAATATGACTGCATCCATTCGCGAGAACGAGAAAAATTTGTGGAGAGAGAAAAATAATAAAAAAACGGGTCAAAGTGAAAGAAAGAGTAAAAGGAAGTGCGATCACGTTTCTACGGAGGTTTGTCGAACGCGATAAATATTCCGAGCGCGTTCGGAACCGTCGGCTGAGAAGGTATGTGGGAGCCTGCTTGTACACCCGAGCTGCATCACACACAACACTCGCCGGTCGAATGACGGGCACACGACCGGCTACGTTCTACTCGAGCAACGAATGGCACTTATCAGATAATTTATTTATACCTGTAGCGCTAGCGTGGCTGCGTGGTCCGGACATGACATCCACCATTTATTTCTTCAATGATGGGATTTGTGCCTTGAGAAGGCCGCGCCTATTCTCTCACCGAAATGGCACCTTCAACGTTTCACCGTAGGTAACATTTTTCTTATTTATCCAATAAAAATTTTATGATTGTAACATGAATTTTGATTTTGTGATTCGTTGAAAAAAGGCACTTATCAGATTATTTATTTATATCTGCAGCGCTAGCGTGGCTGCGTGGTTCGGATATGACATCCACCATTTATTTCTTCGATGGTGGGATTTGTGCCTTGAGAAGGCCGCGCCTATTCTCTCACCGAAATGGCACCTTCAATGTTTGACCGTAGGTAACATTTTTCTTATTTATCCAATAAAAATTGTATGATTGTAACATGAATTTTGATTTTGTGGTTCGTTGAAAAAAGGCACTTATCAGATAATTTATTTATATCTGCAGCGCTAGCGTGGACGCGTGGTCCGGACCTGACATTCACCATTTATTTCTTCAATGATGGGATTTGAGCCTCGAGAAGGCAACGCCTATTCTCTCACCAAAATGGCACCTTCAACGTTTCACCGTATGGAACATTTTTCTTATTTATCCAATAAAAATTATGTGATTGTAGCATGAATTTTGATTTTGTGGTTCGTTGAAAAAAGGCACTTATCAGATTATTTATTTATATCTGCAGCGCTAGCGTGGCTGCGTGGTCCGTACATGACATTTACCATTTATTTTTTCGATGATGGGATTTGAGCCCCGAGAAGGCAACGCCTATTCTCTCACCAAAATGGCACCTTCAACGTTTCACCGTATGGAACATTTTTCTTATTTATCCAATAAAAATTATGTGATTGTAGCATGAATTTTGATTTTGTGGTTCGTTGAAAAAAGGCACTTATCAGATTATTTATTTATATCTGCAGCGCTAGCGTGGCTGCGTGGTCCGTACATGACATTTACCATTTATTTTTTCGATGATGGGATTTGTGTTTCGAGAACGCACCGTCTATTCTCTCACCGAAATAGCACCGTCAACGTTTCACCGTAGGTAACATTTTTCTTATTTATCCAATAAAAACTGTATGATTGTAATATGAATTTTTATTTTGTGCTTTATCGAGGAGAGAAGACACTTATCAGATAATTTATTTATATCTGTAGCACTAGCGTGGATGCATTGTCCGTACCGGACATCCACCATTTATTTCTTCTTTGATGGGATTTGTATCTCCAGAACGCACCGTCTATTCTCGCACAAAAATGGCCCCTTCAACGTTTTACGCAGGTGACATAGTTTGTATTTTTTCCAATAAAAACTCTACGATTGTAACATGCATTTTGATTGTGCGATTCATCGTAGAAAGGGCACTTTGAGAGATCTGTCTATACATTTGTTTAGTCATACTTCGTTTCTATTCGAACTATTTTAAGTTTGAAAAAAACTCACGATGCGAGAGTAGTCGATGAATTTCCAGTCTCTCGGGCTCGCTGAGTCTCGAGATCCAACATCGCCTAGGTTATTAATTAGGAAAGCGTCTGGTATGGTTCATACGGCAATGATAAGACCGCGAGGACGAACGGCATTTATGAGATAATTTATTTATACCTGTGGCGCTAGCGAGACGGCGTGGTCCAGACCCATCATTCGCCATTTATTTCGTTGATGATAGGATTTGTGCCTTCAGAACGTACCGTTTATTTGCCCACCAAAATGGCACGTTTACCGTTTCACCGCGTGTGATATTTTCTCTTATTTTTCCAATAAAAATTATATGATTGTAATATGAATTTTTTATTTTGGGGTTTGTCGAAGAAAGGGCACTTTAAGACATCTCTGTAAATTTTTTTGTCATATTTCGTTATTATTCGATCTATTTGAAGTTCGAAGAAAAACTCACGACGGGACGGTCGTCGATGAATTTCCAGTCACCCGCGCTCGCTGAATTTCGCGGCCCAAGATCGCGGTGATTATTAATTAGGAAAGCGTCTGGTATGGTTCGTAGGGCAATGTTAAGAGCGAATCAGCGAGGATTCGTGGCACACAATGGATATAATGAAACGCCGATGGTTGTGCGTTACCCAACAGTGCGTTAACGCTCGACCGACAATCTGATAACGAAGCAGCACATCGGGCGTGAGACTTTTGTCATCCGTCGAGGCGATTTTTATTTCGATGCACCAATCGAAAAATCGATATCGATACTCTAGTATTTCGTGGTTGAACGAATTCACAACCGACAAACCGAGCTCCGTCTCTCCCTCTCTCTATAGTGTTGCGGTATTGCCAGTTATAGTTCCGGCCATACTCGAACTTCCGTTCGTCTGTAACAATTTTCTCTCTATTATTTTACTCACACCCGGCGGACTCCGTGAAGCTCTCAAAACGTTTCGTTATTGATTCTTGCCCGGTTTATACCGATTTTTCAATATTTTTTATTTTTTAATATTCCGAGGGTTTGCTCTCATTGATACACAACAGCAGTTGAGGTCAACAGTGTGGTGTTTTTTGTTTGAGGGTAAATAAAAATTTTCAAAAATCAAGTAACTCAAGTAATTCAAGTGAGGCCATTGTACGCGCCCGGTCTTGCAACGTTGCCGGTTTCTGATGAGGTATCGGAATCGTTCAAGCATCGCATTTTTTATACTCAGAATAAAGACCATCTCTGGACAAGTATCGAAAGGGCAGATTGATTCGTCATACAGCAATAGAAATAAAAATTATAATAAAAAAAATTGCGAAATTCCTCAAGTTCTCCCAGTCCGCCGTGCTGTCGCTGTCGAACTTTTCGTTCGATACATTCATTAGCGATGCTAGACTTTTCCATTAGGAAACCGACGCGCATAACACAGATGGACAGTATGGACAGTCTCGGTGCCGATGACCGTTGTACAACTAATCGAGTTACGCTGTATATAGCATCTGCGCTCACCGCATTGGACATGGCACTCGACGCAGTGCCAAAGCACATAGAACACCACACGAAGGTACGTTCAAACGGACTGTGCTGTCCTGCGTGTCTTACAATGACATTTGACGCATATCCCTCTGCCTCTCCGTTATGCGTACACGGAACTCTGCGATACTCTCTCGCTGTTCCATGTACGGGCGATCGCAGGTACATTACATCTATCCAGTCGGATGTCACCGTATGTGTAACGTCCAACTGTGTGTTATCCTCGGGGACGGATAAGGATACTCGCTTAGGCTGCCCGCACACGAAACCACGCACGGAATACAGAGAAGCCATGCAGTGTCCACACATGGCCGTGATTGGCCGATGCGCGCGTATCGGTGTCCGACCGACTCGTCTGTGTGACAGTAAACTGCACACTCTGTTTCATGTGCGAGGACCCTTAGACTCCCTTAGGCAGTCCCAGCCACCGCGCGAGCGAATGATACATCGCGGGTTTGAGACCCTCTGCCAATAATCACTCTTATTTGTCTGCGTAATAAGCAAGTGTCGATGCCCACTCGACACAATCGTCACCCGTAGCTGGTTAGAGTCATCAGAGGGTTTGGTGTAAGACCGTTGACGCAGTACCCAAGCACATACAGCACCACTTCAGGGTAAGTGAGAAAGGACTGTGGTATCCTGCGCGTCTTACAACGACATATCACATCTAACCCTCTGCCTTTCCGTTATACACACATGGAAATCTGCTACGCTCTCTCGCTGTTCTATGTACGACCGATCTTATGTACATTACATCTATCCGGTCGGATGTGAACGTATATGTAACGTTGAATTGTGCGTTATCCTCGGGGACGGATAAGGATGCTCGCTTGGAATGCCTTAGACAGTCCCAGCCACCGCGCGATCGAATGATACATCGCTGGATTGAGCCACTCTGGCAATAATCACCCTTAACCTTATTTGCCAGCGTATTAAGTAGGTATCGATACCCACTCGATGCAATCGTCGCCCGTGGCTAGAGTCAGCAGAGGGTTGGCGTACGACCATCGACGCAGTGTCCAAGCACCACATCAGGGTATATGGGAAAGGACTGTACTATCCTGCGCGTCTTACAACGACATATCACATCTAACCCTCTACCTTTCAGTTATACACACATGGAACTCTGCTACGCTCTCTCGCTGTTCTATGTACGACCGATCTTATGTATATTACATCTATCCGGTTGGATGCCAACGTGTATGTAACGTTGAATTGTGCGTTATCCTCGGGGACGGATAAGGATGCTCGCTTGGAATGCCTTAGACAGTCCCAGCTACCGCGCGACCGAATGATACATCGCTGGATTGAGCCACTCTGGCAATAATCACCCTTATTTGTCTGCGTATTAAGTAGGTATCGATACCCACTCGACACAATCGTCACCCGTGGCTAGAGTCAGCAGAGGGTTTGGTGTACAACCATCGACGCAGTGCCGAAGCACATATAGCACCACATCACGGTATGTGGGAACGGACTGCGCTATCCTGCGTGTCTTAGAACGATATTTCACGTCTAACTCTCGGTCTTTCCGTTGTACACACACGGAACTCTGCTACGCTCTCTCGTTGTTCTATGTACGACCGATCACATGTACATTACATCTGTCCGGTCGGATGTCACCGTATGTGTAACGTCAAATTGTGCGTTATCCTCTGGGACAGATAAGGATACTCCGCTTAGAATCCCTTAGATAGTCCCGGCCACCGCGTGAGCGAATTACATCACGGGGTTGAGTCACTCTGACCATAATCACCCTTATTTATCTGTGTAATAAGCAGAGGGTTTGGCATACGAGCGTCGACGCAGAGCCCAAGCACCACATCAACACATCACGCCCCACAAGCACCACAAGCACCACATCACACCCAGAAAAAAAAATTATTTTACGACCACCGTTTATTTGGTTTAAGTAAAATATTTATTTGATTTAAATAGATAATTATTTCATTTAAGTAACTATTTACTTAATGTAAATAAATATTTATTTTTATATATTTTTTTACCCTTTTACCCTTTGCCCCTCCGTTATACATGCATGGAACAGTGCTATGCTCTCTCGCTGTTCTATGCACGACCGATCGCATGTACGTTACATGTGTCCAGTTGGATGCCAACGTGTATGTAACGTTGAATTGTGCGTTATCCTCGGGGACGAATAAAGATGCTTGCTTAGAATCCCTTAGATAGTCCCAGCCACTGCGTGAGCGAATTACATCACGGGGTTCAGCCACTCTGTCCATAATCACCCTTATTTCTCCGCGTAATAAGCAGAGGGTTTGGCGTATGAGCGTCGGCGCAGTGCCCAAGCACATAGAGCACGACATCAAGGCACGTGGGGACGGACCGTGGTATCCTGCGTGTCTTATAACGACATTTGACGTTTATCCCTCTGCCTCTCCGTTATACATGCACGGAGCCCTGCTATGCTCTCTCGCTGCTCTATGTACGATAGATCGCCGGTACATAACATCTATCCGGTCGGATGTCACCGTGTGTGTAACCCAATTGTGCGTTATCCTCGGGGACGGATAAGGATGCTCGCTTAGACTCCCTTAGACAGTCTCAGCCACCACGCGAGCGAACTATACATCGCGGGATTGAGCCACTCTGGCGATAATCACCCTCATCTGTCTGCTGTCTGATAAGTAGGTATCGATACCCACTCGACACAATCATCACCCGTAGCTGGCCAGAGTCGCAAAGGGTTTGCCGTACGAGCGTCCCTACGTATCATCCGAGTGTATTGGAAACTTACGTCCAGGCAGACAAAACGTGACCAATAAATGTTCATGCAGGAGAGGCAGCATCCGTTATTTGGCTTTTAAGGAAATTGAATTTCCAGCAGCACGGTCAGCTCTATCTTTGTCAAATGTGTAAGTGTGCGAATGTAAATGCGGATACGAAAATTGACACGGGCAGGTGGACGCTGAACTATCGGAGATCAATAGTCCTGCACGATGGTAGAAAGTTCCTTTGAATTGGCACAGGAAGCTCGCGAGTCGAGAGGTGGCATTATCTCAATATTTGGATCGTATAGAAATCGTGTCTGTGGTATAACCAAAATTTACACATGCACAGCGCTCGTTGGCCAAAATTTTAACTGCCGGTTACGCGAAAACTGTCAATTGATAAAAAAATGTTCGACGGTAACCTTTTATCAGATTGGAATTCTGGTCTAGAGTTCAAAACAGTTGACCGATGTCTCAATTCTTAAACCACAAATTTGTGGTTTAAGATTTACAGGATCAATTTGTCGTCTTGAAACTGCCCCAGAAATAGGCATCTTGCAGGTTGGGACATTTAACCAAGAATTTATAATCCGCAATTGGCTAAAACGTAATTGCATGCAATCGTCTTTCGGGCCAAGAAGATATAGATGTCTCATTACTCTCCACGACCAACGTATACACAAGAGGTATCCCCCAAGTAGTTCCGAGGCTCCGTTTGGACTTGTTGTGAGCTCGGCGGCAAGCCCTGCAGGCAACGATGCCTTCCACTCTTGGCACCCGTCCGAGTCGGCTGTTGCTGCCCCGCATGTCTACGCTCGTAGAAACTGCATACAGATATACAATTTATACAGAGCACGTATAGGATCTACACAAGCCACCTCGTACGGTCCATTGTCTGTGGCCCAGTTTCGTCCATTCACTCGGCGGGGCTCTTCGAGGCAAAGGTCTCAGGTTCAGACGGTGATGGGCGCTGAATTTAGTTCGCCAACGTTTCGCCACATCGAGGAGCCCGAACTTTCCTCATAATAAGCTTTTCCTATAGTGCCCCGGGTCGCGCGACCCCATCCATAAAATTGGCGCTCTGTGTTGATTTTTAATCATCCGAAAACCACCATGCTGTATCTATTATCCATAAAATCATTACAATTGATTTATTCAGTGTATCGGTGCCATTATAAAAATTTCAGAATGCTTTACCCAGGTTATGCTGCTTCTTACAGTGTTGAGAAACAACAGTTGCGGACGCTACCACGGGCGGCGCGCACGGAGTTCATTAGACGAATGAACGAACGTCTCGACGGTCATAGACGCGATAGCGAATGTCGTCCGCGCCGCCAGCGGATAGCGTCGGTAACTATTTTATCATCACTCGGTGCGAAAATGGCCACTTTTGCGCCCACTTTGCGTGCGTAAAACCGTCATTTTCGCACCTTGTGATGAAAAACTTCGTACATCCCTCGTGCGAATAGTACATTACTCCACGAGGGCGAAAAAGTGTTTCGCACGAGGGATGTGTGAAATTTTTCATCACAAGGTGCGAACATGGCGGTTTTACGCACGCGAAGCGGGCGGAAAAGTGGCTATTTCCGCACCGAGTGATGAGAACACTTTTTCTAACTCGTGTGATTACAGCACTCGTTAGAAAAACGTTTTTCGCCCTCGTGGAGTAATGTACTATTAAGGCCTGACTGTAAAAAGGAACATACACCCAAAACTATGAAGCTTGGGATGAAACATCGTCGTACTCACTGTCACGAAATGATTGACATTTTGGCATCGACGAGGGCACAAATGAGCATTCAGCCCTCATTGAGGTCTTTTCCACTGTTATTGTCGTTGAAAGGTCCACTAATACGGGAAGATAGAACAACGCTGATGCTGCACGTACCGTCGAGTGGACTCGATCACGGCGGAGGCTTGTGATAACGCGCTCCTGAACGCGTACTCGCCATGTTACTCTGCCCCGTCGTCCGAGCATGTTTACCCGTGTCCCTGTATCTGTGCTTGTGGTCGCTCATGTTGGCCCGAACGGGACAAGTTCGTACCGATCCTCTGCTGTGTACACCCGGCATCCGGTATCATGCGGAGACCAAAGGGTTTGGGGCATTGCACGGCGGCATCTCGTTCGCATCGACATGACCTCGATCAACGGCATGACAGAATAGTCGTGTTCTCCGATCGTGTATCGATCAAAGACTTCAAAATTTCTGTATAGGCTCCGCAAACATTATCGTCGCAAACACGAGAGAGCCTCGCATGAGGGTTCGGTGAATTTTGGTAAATATGCGGGCAATACACTCGCAACTTAGCAGATAACATAATTCTTGGGCCTCAATCGAAACTGTTAAATTTCAATCGATAAGAATAATAATAAAAACCGTTAAGTGGAGCAATGTCGGTTTTGTCGCACTGCCGCTAAATTATTCGTGGCTATTTTTTCAATGGCTCGGAAAAACGTAAAAAATCGATCCCGTTGTCGGTGAGAACGGAAGCCAAACGGGAGAGCAGGGCTTGGTTTGAGGTCGACGTGGGTTAATTAAAGAGCCGAGAATGTAATCAGCTCTGCACCCCCAATCGGTGGATTCACGTACCTATATATTACATGTATATATACACAGATAGATAGGATATTCATATAGACCGATGGACGTATGCGCAGACGAATGACCGGAGTGGAGTCATACGAGATCAGCGGGAAGGGATTGGTACTCGTTCATTCGTTCGCTCGCTCGTTCATTTGCCAAGGCTTATTAGCGTCCGCACACCAAGAGAGCCACACGGAATCCGTACACAAAGGGACGGACCGACTGGCGTAGGTGGAAAGCACACGTGTGCATTAACATCACGTGTGTTGAATCTATCAAGGCAGGTCAGGTCGACCCGAGTGAGATTTTATCTAGAATATGCTATACAGCGATAGAGAGAACTTAGTCGTCTACTCGTTCGCCAATTCAGGTCCACCACTACGACATGTGTGTGGCCTATTCACACGGTCGATATAGTCAGAGATATTTTTTTTTTTGGCCTCGACTGTCTATGCGCGACTTGGCTCCGTTGCGGCTCGTTGGAAATGGAACGCAGAGAGGAGATTTGTACTCGCTCGAAAGGTGAGTGCACCATTTACCAAATCGGTATCATCTGCTTACGTGCCACGCATCAATCTGATGGATGAAAAAAAAAGAGATCAAAATACAGGATTTGAGCCAAATGCATTCAGTTTTTATATTTTTTAAATATTTTCTTGGATTTAATATTGGTCAAGGCTGCAATGAAATTGACCGGGGAGACAGCGTAGACGATGATTAGGACAAGTCTGCGGCGAACCGAGCGAAAGAATGAAACAAGCTGCACGCTCGATTTGTCAGGGGTCCTCGTAACGCGATAATTCCGGGCTGTTACGGTCCTCGGAACGGTTATTGATCTCGGTGAAACCAGCGCGTTAAGGGGTTACGGCAGTACCGACTGGCAGAGGGAACAAGAACAGTCGCACGAGAACAGAAGCAGTGAGAGTTAACGAGACTGCGGCGGTGAAACCCACGTACCTATGGTACTATATCGTGTTGGGGGTACACACCGAGAACCCGCTGTGTGATTTCTCAGGAGAGTTCGAGCTTAGCGGTTACCGCTCTACCGAAAGCTTATCTCCGCTTCGAAACCGAACATCCCCTACCATCGCGCGCTCGCCGGAGTGACAACGCGCGATCAACGTGACATGTTAAATGATTTGGCAATTTGACGATGTTGGAAATTGCCGCGATGAAAACCCTGTTTCTCCTTGCGCGCTTAGTCCGATCCATCCATTTAGGTGAAACTGGGTGAGAGAAATCCAAGTAGTCACAAAGATGCACCGAAAATTTTGCAGTATAGAAAAAGGTCTAACGTAAAAGTTTGTCCGATTTTCAAATACATGGGAATATATTGGCATTTTTTTCCCGCAAATGGCACTACAATGAGCCTCCATATCAATATTCGTTTCCCGACTTCATCCAACGGGTCCAGCATGAGTTCCTTAGGTTCGTCTGGGCCCTCCAACGAGCTATCTCGAAAATGGCCACGGTCCCATTATGGATTATTTAGGTCTTAACCCTTTGCGTCGCGGTGGGACATAAGGTTTCCCACCTTCTTCCGCTCAGATTTCAATTTTTTTAACTAATTTTTTTGTGTGAAATACCGAGGTTTTGTTTTTATAGTGTCAAAATGTATGGCTCAAAGGGTTAACTGACTTGTAACTCCAAGGACGAGGGCGGATATTTTGTTTCTTTTCAGTGTAGTTAATCATCGATTCCCCAGCGTTGAGTGCACTTGTACGGTTGCGTGCGGGTGAGAGGGTAAACCGCAATAATGAATTTCTCGAGGTGCCTTTTTCTCTCCTGCGAGCCATGCGTATTATAGCTGGCTTCCGAGAATTCCGAGATTGGGAAACGAGTATGGCGGTGGAGTGAATCTCTTTGGAGGCTCATTGTCCCAACTAAAAATTTGCATTCGGAATTTTTTTCCGCTGTATCTAGCTTCACTCTCACACATTCAATCTCAGGCAACCGTTCTTATATCACTCCATAGCTACCATACCTAGCATCTACACCCACTAAATGTCTATATATTTCCTATATGTTTTTTAAATTGCTGGGCCTTCCTGACAACTTGTAATTGGATTTTGCCCATATGAATTTATAATAAATAAATAAATTACATTTCTTATACGTATAAATTGCTTTTCGATATACACGAGGTATAACGAATCATTACGATCCTTCGCCCGTCGCCGGAGTGACAAAGTGCGATCAACGTGACATATGAAATGATTTGGCAATTTGACGATGATCGAAATTGTCGCGAAGAAAGGCCTGTTTCTCGCTGCGCATTTAGTCCGATCTATCCATTTAAAAGAGGATAAGAAAAATCCAAGTGCTCATACACTGATAAGAAAAATTTTAGATTTAATGCACGGAACTGGAAGTTTGTATACAAAAAAACTGAGAGATTAAATTTAATATAACGTTGTGTTGAAAAATTAGTAAATTAAAGTAAATTATTAACAAAAGTATTTCTAAGGTTTTTAATATATCTTACGTTAATTTTTCATCACAATTGTGCATTAAATTTCATACGACTTCTTTCTAAAGTGATAAACAAGATGCATCGAAAATTGTGCATTATAAAAAAAAGGTTTTACGGAAAAGTTGGTCCGATTTTCAAATACGTTGTAATATATTCGGAATTTTTTTCCTTAAATGACATTACATCGCTTGTACGTATAAATTGCTCTTCAATATACACGGAGCATACCGAATCATTACGATCCGTTGCGTACGCCGTCTAGACGCATCAGGCACACTACGACGTCAATATCCGGTGATGAATAATTTATACCTACCGATAGGACGCGTGTCTTTGGGCGCGTTCCCCCTTACGGGTCTCCACTTCAAACCTGCCTGCAGGAGCGTGGCGAGACCAGAGATTCTCATGATATATAAACCGCATGGTATTTCATCCTTCTATACCGCTTTACGTAGTTCGTCCTGTTTTCGATATTCGGTTTCAAACGCAGAACGAGAAACTCCGCGAAACCGGCTTCGAACTACGAGACACTGAAAAACGCTCGGCAGAATCTTTTCGCGACATGTGACAAAAAAGAAACCAACCCTCCCCCCTCCCCCCTCCCCGCTCCCCCCGGTAAATAACTTTACCCTCTTCATTAAGGGGCAAGCTTACTCCTTTTCACTTCACCGCAACGAAGAACGGAGGACTCTGTAAAAAATCGTATGGAATTTAATGTACTGGTACTGGAAGTTCTTATGCATAAAGTTGTATATTAAATTTCATGTACAATTGTGATGAAAAATTAACGTACAATATATCAAAAACTGTAGAAACACTTTACTTTTAAGCATTTACTTTAATTGCAATGTAACAGTCTATTAATTTTTCATCGCAATTGTGCATTGAATTTAACGTACCAGTTTTTGCGTAAAAACTTCCAGTCCGGTGCACTCAATTTGCTATTTTTGTTTACAATGCATATCTACATCGATATATAGAATATAGATAATTGAATCCTTTATCTGTTACCTGCGGAACCAGCAGAAAAAATTGACATGACGGACAACGGCGGTTTACTTGAAACGGAATGCCCCGTATGTCTGGTTGGTTCGGGCGAAACATCGATCGAGTTGATTCGGACACCGCGAGGAGTTTTCTACGATAATTGAATACTTTATCTGATGCCTGCGGAACCAGCACAAAAATTTGCATCACGGATAACCGCGGTTTACTTGAAACGGAATGCCCTGTATGTCTGGTTGGTTCGGGCGAAACATCGATCGAGTTGTTTCGGACACCGTGAGGAGTTTTCTCCGCTACGAAGGGTTTTTTTCCCTCGGTCCTCGGGCTCTGTGCCCTATTTGCGTCTGTCTCGATGTCTGTCTTTTCTACGTACACCATTGTAAACGCGTAAGTGTATTCTATTGCGTGTACGCGCCCCAAGAGAGAGACGGTGGGAACAGAAGTTTCGCTCTCGCGTGTGGGGCGCTCGCCCGAGCTACATCAAAGGACGAAGCCTGGGCTGGGGTTCTCTAACGAGGCATAATTATCGTATTCGCGCGGAGTTGGACGATCCGGCGAGAGAGCTTCGTACATCCAGACGAAACGTCCAAAACGGTGCGGTTTAAGCCTGGAAGGATTATACGTGGGTTCGGCGTACTGGGAGTTTTGAAACACGACGAAATGCCTTATTACTCTTAGGGGCTGTCATTGTTGTAATAATTATTACGCGAACTCGACATGTCTGCGAGCATGTGGTTTACGTTCTGCCGTATCGATTTCACTACGAGCAAGTTGCAGAATATTAATTACAAGCAACGTTGCATGGCTATGAAGACATTGTGCATTTCTACACCCACAAGTGCGCGAGTTTCCTAGGCAGAGGGTCGATGACCCCGCAAAAATTGATTGCCATATGAAACTTAAGATTATTACACCGCAATCGAGCCCATATGTTTCGTCAAAAATAAGCTTATTGATTTATAATCCCAAGATGCTTATATCGATAAAAAGGTTTGGTAATATCAACTAAGCTGCGGTTGCGGGTGGCGAAAGAAATGTTTGGATCGATTGAAAGAAATATTTAGTTGATTGAACGAATATTTAGTCGTGTGACCGAATATTTAGTTGAGTTGACTGTTCTGTTATTGATTGTAAAAAACATTTTGTTCAATCGACTAAACATTTCCTTCACCACCCGCAACCGCAGCTTAGTTGATATTGCCAAACCTTTTTATCGGTGTACAGATAGGTCGTGATAGCTTGGGTATCCCGATTACGGAATACACAAGTTGGTCATTCACAAATGCGCGAGTTTCCCAGACAAAGGGTCGATGACACCGCGAAAATTGATTCCTATATGAAAGTTAAGATTTCCACTCCACAATCGATCCCGCATGTCCTGACAAAAATAAGCTTATTGATTTACAATCCCAAGATGCTTATGGATAGGTCGTGATAGTTTGGTTATCCCGATTACGGGATATACAAATTGCTCACCCACAAATCCGCGAGTTTCCCAGACAAAGGGTCGATAACTCCACGAAAATTGTTTCCTATATGAAAGTTGAGATTTCCTCTCTACAAACGATCCCGCATGACCTGACAAAAATAAGCTTACTATTTATGACCCCGAGATGCTTATAGATAGGTCGTGATAGTTTGGGTATTTCGATTACGGGATGCACAAATTAGTAACCCACAAATGCGCGAGTTTCTCAAAGAAAGGGTCGACGAGCCCGCGAAAATTGATTCCTATATGAAAATTAAGATTTCCACTCCACAAACGCTCCCGCATGTCCCGACAAAAATAAGCTTACTATTTATAACCGCGAGATGCTTATAGATAGGTCGTGATAGTTTGGGCATCCCGATCACGGGACACACAAATTAGTCAATCAGAGTCCGGCGACCGGATAATAACGAGACCACGTCTCACTGATAGCGCCGCTGATTATCGCCCGGTAATGGCATTAATACGTCATCGAGAGCTGGCACGCTCCGTTGCCCGCTGATTGCGCTGGTTGGTCATGCTCTCGTCGTCGATGCTGATGCTGCTGTCCTCTCTCGCGCTGGAGATGCCCTGAGCCCGAACAGCAACAGCGACGAACCGGGGGGAAAGGTTCCTCCGCCAATCTGTCGCTTTTCGCACCCTCAAACTAACAGCCGACGGACCAGTATAAACAGTTATATCACTATGGATGAATATACATAATGGCATGCGCGGACAATTATAACACTGGCCCATCTCCACCGCGTGCAAGATTCTATCTTCCGGGTTACAATTGAATGGGGCTGCATGTTGAGTACGATTATTAGTTTGGTAATTTGATTTTCATAGCTACAACTGGGTCCGACCGTGCAATTATGGAGATTGAAATCGTCGGGAATAATTTTGCGATAATGCTATGACGAATTGCGAGTTTGATTTTGGGGCCACCTGAGGTCCTGAGCTCGAGCTTAAGCTCAAAGTTAAACGCACTTTTAAGTTCGGATATTGAGTTTCAACTGTGAACTTCTGACAGTGAAGCTTCAAAACTACCTTAAAGGTCGAAGTGAAGTAACTTTAAACTTCGAGTCGATGTCGCTTTAAACTTCGAGCCGAAGTAACTTTAAACTTCGAGCCGAAGTAACTTTAATCTTCGAACTGAAGTACCTAACTTTAAACTTCGAATTAAAGTACCTAACTTTAATTTTCGAACTGAAGTACCTAACTTTAAACTTCGATTTAAGTACCTAACTTTAAACTTCGAATTAAAGTACCTAACTTTAAACTTCAAATTAAAATAAGTTTCTAGTTTGAACTTCCTGGAAAACTACAAAACATTTATGTTTTACATGATCCCGATGAGCCTGTACCTATATCTCAACAGAAACATCAACCGAATCCCCAGAAATTTCTTTGGGTCTACTTAAGCACGAGGCACACGAGCACAACGCCTGGCCTGGACGGATCCCCATCGGATTTTCAACCAAAACGAGATATACTATTCTGCCAACAATGCCTGGAATGATTTCAGCACCTTCGGGGATATATATGGAGGGGAAAATGTTGAATAGAGGGTTGCTGGTCGGATGCAGCGAGAAAAGCGGAAAGAGCTCCGGCGGAAGGAAGGAAAGTAAATATCGGAGGGTTCTGGTGCGGCAGTGGCTCGGACCAGATTCTTCCTTCGCCGCAGGCAGCTATCCAGTTCCCTTGAGACTTTACGAGCTTGCGGATAGCTACCTCTGGGAAGTAGCTGAACGCACGGTCTACCGAGTGTCTGACAAACTGGAAGCGTGCGGTTTTAGCCGCTCGTATATCGATGGCTTAATGCCACAGGACCATATAGGCTGTTTATAAGCATGATATATATCTATATGCCCTTATGGTGTAGGACCGTCGATACGTGGTATACACATGTGGTGTGTAGAGGATGCTGTAGGAAAGGCCCAGGAAGTAATACGATCGAAGAAAGTATGGGACAGCTGTAAGGATGGACAGCGCGTGAGGTCCGAAGACGAGCACGAAATCCAGATTTTACCCGATTGCCATAGCACTTATCGAGACTGTCCTGTCCTTGACGGCAGAACCATTACCCGGAGTGTGTCGACACTAATACGAACGACGGTTTTGAACTGACTGAACCGAGGTTATAAGGTCTAAGGATCGAATTTATAGTTCCAAGTTTGAACTCTCTCCGGATGTTGTTGCTTTGAACTCGTTCGTTTCAAATCGGCTGGAAATGACGTCATATGGCAAAACGTCACGTCGGGTCGATAACTGAGATTCTAAAAGCGGAATTGACGTATTTCCGGTATGACGTTGCTTCCAGTCGAAAATCAAATTTTAAACCGGAAGTGACATTATCATGTATAAGGTCACTTCCGGTCGAAAATCAAGAATTTCAAACCGGAAGTGACGTTATGCCGTATGAGGTCCTTTCCGTTCGAAAACTGGGATTTTCAAGTCAGAAGTGACATCGATGAACATTACTAGGAACGACACCACGTCACATTTCCAATTAATGAAAATCAGTCTTGTGCTACTTTCGTGCCTATAGTTAATGCCTCAAGGGATGTATGTTTGGTGCTACGCGAATGAGATGGTGACGTCATTTATTGACGAGCAAGCCGAGAAATTCGAGCGTTCCGTTATAGGGGCCTGGGTCGTATGTCCATCCTATTGGACAGCACATGCTGCGTTTGGAATTGCTACAGTCCGCTTGGACACTCAACAACAAAGTTTGGCGCCTAGTAGTAGCCCTAGGGAATGACGGTGATTGCATGGGCGATGGCTTCATTGCTGCTAGCGTCGTCGGTCAGACGCCGACCAATCGATCAATTGATTCAAACGGACTTTAATTAAGACGTCCCTTACTGGACGGTTGGGTAAACTCGGCTGTATGACACTTGCTCATTAGCGTCGTCGCCAATCGGGGGCATCCCACTAATAGATTTTTCTATCCAAGAAAACTTGAATGGAACTTAAAGCACGATCTCATGATCGAAATTTTAGTTCAACCGTGAACCTCATTGTAGCTTTCATAAATTAACAATATCCCCCCGAATATTAAAAAAACGAATTGTGCAATAAAGTTAATCCTATCAAACTATCAAATTCCCCGTACGAGGGGAACTTTATTATTCGAAAAACAGAGTTTGCAATTTATATAGAATACCTGTAACGATTTCCCGAGTAGCTCGCCATGAATTTCTGCAAATCCTACTTCACGTTGTTGTAAACTTTGAAACCCGTATTTCAACGTGACGTTCGGGCGAAATGGCTAATTGTAATAACTTCCAATAATGACCCAGATATTTAACAAGTGGGTTACCAGGTGTTCCACATTACGTAATAATAACAATAACAATAATGCATGTTGCCCTATAGAAATCTACCGAGTCGTTACAACAATTGATTACTGCCAGTGAAGACCCAGTTGACAATGGTTGGAGCCTGGTCGGAGATTTGTTTTTTCTTCCTGCAATTGCAGACACAAATGGATTAATGGAACAGTCGCACACTTCCGGCGAATCTCGCGGGCTGTCTGCAAATCCTTGACATAGCAAAACCTCGCATGGTCGTGGCTGAACGGATTGAGTATTGGCCATGTGTGTTCATTACTGTGTGTATATATACGCTCGTATTATTCTCCCTAGGGTACCGGCCCCGATACGTGTCAGTCTATCTGCGTTTATACTCCCCGTCGAGTAGGTTTACGCGAAGCCGCTAATAAAATCGAGCAGTGAAAGGAGAATGGTTTGTCCCCCAATGCCGATGGATTACGGCGATGATGAGCGGGTAGGTGGAATTCTCATCGATTCCGGGCGAAACTGGCAACCTAATCGATACCGCGCCTCGTACGAATGATTATGACGATTGGAAATGGCCGCATATTTTTTAATCCTTCACGTACCGGTGTCTCGCTCAGCGAGAACCTAGAATTTGTCGAGTCGCAATCTTCTATCGGTTCGAGTAACAAGTTAACGTGCCAAAAGAAATCTGAAAAAATTCACATACGTAGCTTGAGGTGTTGTTTTTTTGATAACGTAGAAGACAATTTATTATGAACATTCGTATCGTTTTTGTACTTAAAAGAAGGTCGTTTGCGATTGGGACAAAGTCCCCGGTAACTGAAGGGTGCGACGTATTGGTGGGCAAATTTATGAATTATCTATACAGGACGTGAAATCTATTTTTTTTATAACAATTCGCCGTTGAGCGCGTTGTATGAAGCGTTAACGAAAAGGGTTCATACGGATTATTCAGGAGTATGATCCTTTATACTTCATAATGAGCATTGCAAAATTAAAGACTAATAGAAGCGATGGAAATCTGGATGAATGATTGCGGTCGATACGAGAAATTGTATTCATCCTGATTAAACCCATCGTAATGATCGAGCGGAGAGTGTAGGAACGTGGAGATATTGATATTGCAGATGGACGGACGAAGTACACAATAAAAAAATTCAGTTAACAAACTTTTTTGTCCAGATCCTTTCACAATTATTTTCTCGTTTATTTTACAAAAAATATTATAAAAATTACTAGACATTTTTGGGAAACGGACAATTTTTTTTTGTAAAACTATCGAGAACGGAATCGTGAATGTTTGTGGACAAGAAACATTGGTATGTATTTTACTGTCTATCGAACATAGAAAACATATTGTGATCACCGGGATTCAAAGCCAGATTTTTCTGATCCTGAGCGAGAGCGCAATAACCAATTCGCTAATGTCACCTATATATTTCTTTCATTCGAATCGTTCTCTTATTTGCACGATGTTTAGAAAAAATTGTAAATTTAATGTACCGCACTAGAAGTTTTTATGCCAAAACTGATACAATACATTTAAGGTATAATCGAAATAAAAAATTAATGGACTTTTATAGTAAAATTAAAATAAATGATTAAAAGTAAAGTATTTCTAAAGTTTTTAATAAACTGTGCGTTAATTGTTCATCACAACTTTACATGAAAAAATGAATGCACCAGTTTATGCATAAAAACTTCCAGTACGAGTGCATTAAATTTCATACGATTTTTATTTACAGTCGAACGCAGCGCCGTTATACCATACATACCTTGTACCTCGCACATAACTACATATCGTCACCCGATTACCCCTTTGATTTTATTCGCTCACCTACACCCTCCTTTCAATAAATCGAGTACTGCCCCTCCTTTCAATAAATCGAAATAGCGTTTTCACCAAAGTTCGAGCTCTAGATTGAACCTACGATTGAAAATTCGGAACTTGCACGTGGGCTAGAATTCGCATTGCCGTTTTCTCGTCTCGGCGGTGTTCGCTCGCCTTGCAATTACTCCGGCCGCTTGCGGCACTGAAGAAACGTCTCGACCTCGTCCTTCCTTCCAAACCTCCCCCCCCCCCCCCTCTTCCACCCGCGAGTCGCGAGAGATACCGCCGTATAACGATTCAACTGGCGCGTCTTAATGAATGCTACAATACTCGAGAACTAAAAGAATAACCAAACAAAGCGAGTTGATGAAAATTGCGACCCGGAATAAATATTCCATCCGACCTCATTTTCTTCTTCATTTTTTTGTTTCTTTTTCTTACTCACAGCATCACTACACTTTTTTAAAAATAATTTGTTAAGACACCCACAGAATCACTGCTGAATTTTTAAGTATCCGTGCTGCAGTCATTTCGTCGGTCATATTTAATTCGCGGTAGGTGACGACTGTCGAAGCGTCAGCAACGCGCTCGCGCCACTTGCCGCGGTCTGTTGCCAATCGACACCTGCGACGACTGACTCGCGGTACGACCAACACGCGAATCGACTTTTGCCCACGTGATTCCGAGGGGCTCGATAAATACGCGGTGTGCGCTCACACAGCTTCTGCGCTCATCTCGATGGTTCATAGTACGATGCGGCTATACTTTGTTCTGGACCAGTTTACATATGTCACGTGACATACAGTGGTTTTGTTATTCCGTGGAATCCCGGTGCTGGACAGAACTTCTCGAAGTGCGTCTTTCATCAACTTTTCCCGGACAGGCAGAATTTTAATTTCTTTCCGGAACTAACCCTATCAGAAAATATCCGTGAAAATGCCTGCGTTGGGTGCGTCTCGCCGATAATTCGAAAATATAACGTTATCGAAAAGTTATTTTGAAATATCATGCGGCTATACTTTGTTTAGTTTAAATGTATGTTTCGTAACACATAGTGTTACGTAACATATAGCTTTTTTGTTCCGTCGAATCGCGGCGTTGGACAAAACTTTTCAAAGTGCGTCTTTCACACTGAGAAAAAAAATTGGTTGGATTAATCAAATGTCGCGGTGACATACGTTCAAAGCTGTTATTTGTTTGATACAAATAAAGCATTGTTTTGGTAAAAGATTATGTGCTTCAATTTATTCAAAATTTGTCGATTGTTGGTACAACAAACATTTTTGTTGTACCAACTTACACTTACAAAATACACCTTTGAACGTATGTCACCTGGCATTTGCTTAATCCAACCATTTCTTTTTCTCAGTGCATCAACTTTTCCCGAACAGACAAAAATTTCTATCTCTTTTCGGAACTAACTCTATCAGAAAACATCCGTGGAAATTTATGCTTTAGCTGCGCGTCGCCGATAATTAAAAAATATAACGTTATCGAAAAGTTATATTGAAGTATGATGCGGCTATACTTTGTTCAGTTTAAATGTATGTTACGTAACATATAGTGGTTTAGTTATTCCGTGGAATCGCGGCGTCGGACGGAACTTCTCGAAGTGTGTCTTTCGTCAACTTTTCTCGGATAATCAAAAATTTGTATTTATTTTCGGAACTAACCCTATCAGAAAATATCCGTGAAAATGTATGTTTTAGCTGCGCCTCGCCGATAGTGCAAACATATAACGATATGAAAAGGTGATATTCAAATATGATAGTTGAAAATATTGTTGAGACCGAACGAAATCAACAAGACGCGTATTTGGTTTTAGGGCGGTTATTATTAATTACAATCACAATTATTTATCTCAAGTTAAACGTCTGTTCTCTTTGAAAGTTCGATACAGAATCTAGTCATCTCGTCGATCGATAATCTGTACGTGTGTCATTTATCACACCCAGCTATTCCAGTCATATATATTCGTTACGATATTCAAATTTCCCGACAAGTTAAATAAAGTGATAATAATCGTAGTGCAAACAAAAAGAAATCAAATCGTTTATTCCTTCGGTCTTTGATCAATCCCCCAGTGCGCATAAAACTATGTACCGAACGGGATCGCGGCTGCCACCGCAAAAAATAATAATAACAATTTTGATCTAAAATTTCAAAAGCGCGCGCAGCTTGATCGTCGATCGCGCGAGCGAGTCGAGGGTTCGTGTCCAGCGGGCAACCACGCGCGTGCAAATCGTACATGCGAAATCCGGTACGAATGCGAAGCGTTCTAAAGTTTACGCGGGGGACCAACAGACTGACGGATCGCGGGTGAGAAAATTTTTTAAAAATTAATTTTTATTCGAAATTTCAAAAGTGAGCGCAGTTTGATCGTCGTTCGCACAAGTGACTCGAGGAGTCGTGTCCAGCGGTAAGCACGCGCGTGCAAATCGTACATGCGAAATCCGGTACGAATGCGAAGCGTTCTAAAGTTTAGTCGGGGAACCAACAGACTGACCGATCGCGGGTGAGAAATTTAAAAAAAAATTAATTTTTATTCGAAATTTGAAAAGTATGAGCGGCTTGATCGTCGATCGCACGAGTGAGTCGACGGTTCGTGTCCAGCGGGGTAAACACGCATGTGCAAATCGTACACGCGAAATCCGGTATGAATGCGAAGCGTTCGAATGTTTAGGCGGGGGACCAACAGACTGACCGATCGGGGGTGAGAAATTTTTAAAAATATTAATTTTTATTAAAAATTTGAAAAGTATGAGCGGCTTGATCGTCGATCGCACGAGTGAGTCGAGGGTTCGTGTCCAGCGGGGTAAACACGCACGTGCAAATCGTACACGCGAAATCCGGTATGAATGCGAAGCGTTCTAATGTTTACGCGGGACTGTCGCGCTCGTGGCCACGAGTCTCTGTCTGGCTGACAGAAAGGGGGGATGCCTACTCTGCATCCGCACTCGAGTCTGCCGGACGGCGGCACGCCGTGAATTCCGTGTGTGCGTCTCGAGCACGTTTCGGTATCCTGTGTATGGATACGGACAATACACACCCTTTTCCAAAGAATTTAGTCTGTATGAGTCTTGGGACGAGTGTGAGAGGTCGTCGGGCGTGTGGAGGTGAAGAAGGGAAAGGAACCGGCGAGGGAAGGAGCGGCGACGGGCGAACGATTGCGTCGACCATTTCGAGGGAAAGCGAAAGGGAGTGGATGGATGGATGCATGAGAGGAAGCGAACCGGCGAACCGGGCGATAAGACGATGTGCGCGTGGGCCAATGAAAAATTGAGACACTCGACCGAGTCGAGGGAGATGGTGTGACTATTATATATATGCGTCTATACTGGTAGTTTCAGAATTGTTAATGGTTAATATTAATGGATGAGAGCTGCCCTTAAAAAACTAAATTTTTGCGATGTTGGCTATAAAAATACCCAATAAACTTTTTTCGTAAGGCGTCGGTCCAGGTCTATATCCAATGCACTTTTATTACACTCGGTGCGAAAATGGAAGTTTTATGCACGCTTCGCGTGCCAAAACCCCCATTTTCACACCTTGTCAAATAAAATTTTGTTCGATACTAGTGCGAAAAACGTTTTCTGAACTCGTGTGATTGCAACACTCGCCTTCGACTCGTGCTGTAAACTTACACTCGTCAGAACATTTTTGTTCGCACTCGTATCGAAATGTACTATTTTCACACTGGTCATGAATCTACCACTTATTTTGGTTGTAGATGAATATTTAATACGGAAACTTGCGCCAAATGTGAAGTTTGAAATTTTCATGAAATTCAAAAAAAATTTAAATGACATAAAATTTAGATAGTTCCATTGATTCTCCCCAAATTTAATAGGGATCATCCGGCTATCATGGTCCATCTGTGTACACGTTTTTAACCAGATGGCTAAAAATTGTAAGAGGTAAATGGCGACATTTTTTACGAAAGTAAAAATCGCACACACAAACTCAAATATACATTTTTTAATGAAATTTTAAAGAAACATTGACTATTAACCATCCATACAGTGTGCAAAACTCCAGCTTGATCGGTGGAGGCATTCTCGACTTATAGCGGTTTGAATTTGTCACGTCTGACACACACATATTCATCCCGAATTTTGTTCTAAATGTGACTTTTCGATGTTTCGGAACATTCTGAACATGTTTTAATTAAAACCTCGACTTTTTTTCACCAAAACAAAACTTCCTCTGTGCGGAAGCAAAATAAATTAAATAATCGTGGTTTTTTAAAATGTTTTGCTGTCGAATGGACATGTTTTAATCCAGATGGATTTTTTATTAGTGATAACGTCTCTATGAAAAAACCTTGTGTAAATGATTGTTCGAATTTGAATACCCGTTTGAATCGACGCCTCGGCTGAACGTCTTGGAACAGGAAAAAATCAAAATAAAATTAAAAAATAAAAAAATAAAATTGCCGATGGACTTATTTATAATAATTTTTTTTGCGCGTCGGTCATCTTTAGAAATCGTCAAAGCCATTATTCCCGAGAACATTGCCAAACTAATGATTACACCGAAGAGTCTACAAGGACGATAAAAAAAGCGTGGTCCCTTTTACGCGGACAACGATCTTTGTATAACGTTGCTAAAATAAGAAGAAAAAAAAGGGTAGCGGTAACGGGAGATTCTCGTGAAGATGGGAGGGAGGGACGATGGTTCATTGTTCGAAAGAATTCTTTAGAGGTTCCCGACTGGTTTCTCGAGGATTTATTCGGGACCGGAACCGCGAAGCGCACGGAGCGCCCTCCTGCCGTCCGTCGCGGCCGATGCTTATGTCAGGGGAGGCCCTTTGTACCGAGCGATTGTTATTATACTCGTCGTTACTGCTGTGATTTTAATGGCAATTGTTCGCCTTCTTTAGTTTCCCTTCTCTGTAGCTGCAATTAACGCACCGAGGATGAACTCACTCGAGCCCGACGCTTCGTTAGAATATAGACTCGAAAAAGTATATAGAAATACATACTGTATAATAACGAATAACGAATACAATAATCAATGGCAGAACGGGAGTAGACACGAGGGTGAGAGCGAGCTCGTTGGAAACTTTGTTGCTTATTTTATTTTATTTTTTTGCCACTCCGTCAAGTTCCGGTTTTCATTCGCGTGCCGTGAATACTGAAAGAGGCTTAAATGCGAAGTGCAGTAGGTAGGGGGAGGTTGCAATGTATTCATCAGTAGTCCAGCTGGTACTGCAACTTTCCATATTTGGACACTGACAGAACCGATATAAGCTGCCTGCAGCTTGATAAAATCATCAATCGGAGCATTAATTTGCTCCAATTCATGTATCTATATAGAATTTTTTAAATGGAACATCATCCTTATTAATAATATAACATTTTTTACACCTACATATTTTATCAGGCTTGAGATGTAAATTACTTTGCATTTTATTGCTAGAACTGTACCATTAGTCGGGCGATTCGTACCACGCACGGCGAGCTGCGTGGCGTTTAATCCTTTAAGATATATTATAACACCCGTGATATTAATTGTTCGTATTACTGTGAGGTTAATTACTCGTATTTTTTTCACAATTCTCCGATCGATGTATCTATGTAGAATTTTTTTTATGGATCGTTCTTATTGATAGTGTAAAAATCCTTTATACCTAAATATTTTATCAGGCTTGAGATGTACATTAATTTATATATTATTGCTGTTTATGTTATAGCTGTTAATAGGGCGATTCGTACCACGCACCCAGAAAAAAATTATTTGACTGCCACCGTTTATTTGGTTTAAGTAAAATATTTCTTTCATTTAAGTAACTATTTACTTAATTTAAATAAATATTTATTTAAATCAAATAAATATTTTACTTAAATCACCGACAGCGGTGGATGCGCGGTTGGCGCACGGCTCCGGTGGTCTCCCAAGTCAAGCACAATCGTTCGCGGTCAGTGCTTGGATGGGTGACCGCTTAGCCGTGCGCTAGCTGGCGCATCGACCGGTGAGCGGGAGGCGCTTTCTTCTGAAACTTAGGTGTTTCTGCACTTTACTCAAGTGCAGAAATACCGGAGGATCAGTAGAATATCGCCAGCTGTACCGACATGGGTTTTCCGCAGTTTCCCTGTGTCCTCGGCGAATGAGGTACAGTTAGGGAGGGGGAAGTAAGTCGGCTGCGGACGCACGGAATTAGAGTAGGTTAGCGAAGTGCGGGTAGGAAAGTGTTAGAATAGATTCACGGTTAGGCTAGGGGGGGAGCTAAGGTAAAAACCCCTAAGGGGTATACCTGGAACGGAACATTAATTTTAAAATAATAATAATAATAATATTTTACTTAAATCAAATAAACGGTGGTCGTCAAATAATGTTTTTTTCCGGGTGCGCACGTTGGCGAATACGAGGTACGTTGCGGTTAATCCTTTGAGATATATTATAACACCCGTGAGGTTAATTATTCGTATTTTTTTCTTCACAATAAATTTGCGGGAATTCGAGCGATGCAAAGATTTTTGGGCTCGGAGGGTTAATTGCTATGTCTGGATGGATTTAATTATTACGCTTATTCGTTTAATGAGAATTCTTCTAATTTAAGAGCATTAAGGAAGAATTTATGAATATTATCAATTTCATTTATATCGCTTGTCGTTAAAACTTTAATAAAATTTTTTTTATACGTGTTCTCTCATAAAAAATGTTGTACGAGACGCGGACGATGAAATTTTTCGACATCCCGTATATCTATCGTCGACCAATAACGCGCGGCGCGAAAACGACCTAGATCCGTGTTGCCATAGAATAGATTCGATTATCCCTTCATCGATAATCAATATCGACCTTGCGTCGTGTCTCGTGTACGACCGCAAAACTCATATGTAGAACATTCTGCCGCGTATCTCAAAGTCGTTAATGATCGAACTATCGATAATTCGCGTTAAACCTTCACAGTTCATAATTGAAAATTGAAAATTGACAAAACCGGATTTCTTTTTTATCGTTCAAGCCATTTAAAAGAATAGATTGAAAGATCAATCGCATGGTATTTTTTTTTACGCTTTTTTTAACTGTAAAAATGAATACGAAACATTCTTTACGTCTGAAATCGAGTGGAGAGACGCATCGTGAGTCTGCTTAAAATCTCCGCGCAATAGAAGAATAAGAATCCGAAAGCCCCGCAATCTCCGTACTGTTCTACTCAGGAATGCAAGAACCGAATGTTATCGTTCCGGCTTATTACCACTCGGGCTTGTCGTTCGCGCGCGTTTTCGTGTCTGAGAGTTTGCTCGGCTACTATCTTTCTACGGTCCTGCATAAAAGCTACGCTCGCCAGACCATTCAATGCGATGCATTTCCGTTTTCCCGAATATCTCTTACGGCTATCACCATCACATTATTGCAGTCACCGTTATCAAGTCTACATATGTGTAAACGGAAGTTTTCATGCTTCTGCTACGAATACTCCAGACAATCCGACCGTCGGCGAATCGATCCTTAAACTAATCCGCTTTGAAAGCTTTAACTCTGAAATATCGCATGCTCGAACTGTTATCAAATATATCACTTTTTTTAAGTAACTCCCAGAAAAAAAAATTATTTGACGGCCACTGTTTATTTGGTTTGAATCAAAATATTTATTTGATTTAAATAAATATTTATTTTTATTAAGTAAATAGTTACTTAAATGAAATAAATATTTTACTTAAACCAAATAAACGGTGGCCGTCAAATAAATTATTTTTCTGGGTGAAGAAAAATGCATGTTTCGACGATAAGTTCGAACTTAAAGCAGTAATTACTTAAGGCCGAACTTGAGCTATACGGTTCGACTAAGTTGTGTTGATTCGAGTGATTGCTCTTTCACCTAAACTCAAATTTATTTGAATATTCGATACGATGTGAACTAAAACGTGACGTGCGCTAAAACGGAATATGTCATAAAAAAAAAATTGTAAAAATTGAATGTATATGTGGCACACAAACAAAAAATGCGCACTTAAATAGCAGCCTGTGAATTGGAGCTGGAGTTATTTTAACAAAAGTGACCTTTCGATGCGATCGTCATTGGAGAACCTGAATTCGACCCTAAATATATTTAATCGATGCTTGAACAGGTCCGAAAAAATAACTTTGATCTTCCACAACTTTGCCATTCGGCGGTGACCGCGCACAGGGAAATACTTTGGTTCGGTTCGATCGATCGATGAAACAGGGTCAATCGCACATTCGGCATGGGAAAACACGCTGAAAGGAGCGTAATCATCGCGTTACATAACCACCGGGATTTTCATTCAAAGTTCGTTAAGCTGTATCTGTTGGTCGGTACGTGGCAACGTTGGATTCCATTGATACGTCGCAAATTGATAATAATATCGGGACTGAATCGAATAATCTGCGGGAACGTCACGGAAATTGCGATTTTCATCAAGTTTTCAATAAGTAACTCAAATCACCGATATTTCACGGCAATACGTGACGGAAATTGGAGGGAAAATTGACGGTAGTTGAGGAGCGAAATAAATGAAAAAATAAGTTTTTAAAAAATATGTACCGGAGATAAATTTTCATAGAGTAAAGTTTCGTTGCGCTTTACGCGGCGCTTGGTCGGAATAAAAATACGATTACTCGCCCCCGCGTAGTGGGGTACGAGAAGTGTTTAGATTTACAATAAGATGCAAAACTTTTCTCATCTTCGTACTTCCTGCGTCGTTAGCGCCACTGAATATCCGATTTGTAGAGTTTCGGAAGAGAAATTCTAAAGTTTCGCGAAAGCTTCATGCAGTATTCGGCCTATTTATGAATATTTTCGGGGAACATACGCGAACAGAAGATACGAACCATTCGGATAAAAAAATCCTAGTTCAGTTTTTGCTTGCTTTGTGTTTGTGTGCGATTCGACAGTCAAATTGTCATTTCCGTCCGTCACTCTAGCAGAGCCAGCGTAAATTTTGAAAAACAGCGGGCAGAAATAGTGGAATTCACGATTTTCAGAAGCGACGGGCTTTCGGTTAATCCCACCGGATCAACCTGATATAATAGTTACGTTCGATTTTAGAGTGACCGAAATTCTCGCCAGAATTTAGAAAATCAATTTCGTACGAGTTATGAAAGACAACATTTTTTTATTTGACCCAAATGTAAAAAAAAAAACGTTTCTAATGAAAGAATGCAAGCTTGAAGATTAAGTTTCCGTCCTTGTAGAGTGAAAACATTATTTCCGTCCAGTTATTCGTCAGACTGTTTGTTTCCCTTAGGAAAGCAATGTTCGTTTGCCACCCATTTTGTTTTTTTTTTTTTTTTCTATCCCGACGATGCTATTTTCTTGCCCTCGCCTCGAGAGCCTCGAGTGCGGAATGTCGGTAAGCCAAAAAAAGAGGTAGATCGATACGTCCGAGCGAAGCTCTCCGTAAGGCAGAAGGAGAGTCAGGAACGAGTGGGTCCAAAGGAGTATAAAGGTTGCCGTGATTGTACGATTCGAGGTAGGGTGGAACTGGCTAATTGAAGTGACACAGAGACCTCCTTAAGATCGCTTATCGCAGTCACTCTATTCTCTATCCCACGTTACTTTTCCTTCTTTCTCGCCCAGCCGCGAGTCTACTTATCTGTATTCCTTTCCATTTCCTTTCCATCTCCGCTAACCGTTCCCTTTTATTTTTCGACGTTTGAATTCCTCCCGGTTCTCGCAGGACGATCCGCTGTAATGACTATGGAAAAACGCAATGCCAGCATCGCCCCGTTCACTCAAGATTAGTGCAGTTTTTGCAAATGGAATCGGACATAAAAGCGAACTACCAAGCGGTTCAACGTGTAGTGAAAATATTTTTGACCATTAAGACATTATTGCTGTCCCGCAGTACCGATTGTGCACCCAGTGTCACAGTATTGGCACAAAAAAAAATGGCAGCGCCGTTTTCTGCATTCTCGATGGGACGAACTTTGCCTCTGGTAATTTCCGTTACATTCTGTTAGAACGATTGTCTTTTTCCGTGCAATTTAAAGTGGAAAGCTGCGCACCGAATGAAAAAGTTTGAACGGAAGGTTTTGAGTCGAACTACCCTGTGCCGATTTTTCGTTGTTGAAAAATGTTTAGGTTCTGACGAAATATGAATACATCAAAGTTTTGCCAAGTTATTTTTTACGTTCTTTTAAGGTCGTAATGTGTAGTGAAAATAATTTTGACCGTTAAGGACATGTGAAACAACTCAGTCGGTAACCACAATCTGTAATGAATGTGATTCAGAGACCGCAGACTTTTCGGGAAAAAGCAAAGCATTAGCGGATGTACAATTTATTACCGCGTCCGATGACGCTTCCGGTTTATCCGAAACGTCAACCAATTTTAAATGGCATTGATGCGAAAAATGCATCTATCTCTCTCGCACACATGTGTCACGTGGTACATCTTTCACATGGTCTTAAGACATTATTGCGTTCTCGCAGTACCGATTGTACACCCAGCGTCACAGCATAGGGGCAAAAAATGGCAGAGCCGTATTCTACATTTCCAATGGGACGAACTTTGCTTCTGCTAACTTCCGTTACGTTCCCTTAGCTTAAAGTTCAAAGCTGCGCACCGGATCGAAAAGTTTGAATGGAAGATTTCACGTCGAAATATCCTGCGCAGATTTTTTAATGTTGGAAAATCTTTAGGATTTGTCGAAATATGGATACATCAAGATTTTGCCAAGTTACTTGTTTCGTTTCTATAAGGTCGTAACGTGTAATGAAAATATTTATTAAGACCATTAAGACATTAAGGTCGTAACATGTTGTGAAAATATTGATGACCATTAAGACATTAAGGTCGGAACGTGCAGTCAAAATATTTGTGATCATTAAAATCTTATTGCGTTCTCGCAGTACCGGTTGTATACGCAGTGTCACAGTATTGGGGCAACAAATGGGAGAGCTGCATTCTACATTCCCGATGGGACGAACTTTGCCTCTGCTAATTTCCGTTACGTCCTGTTCCAAAGATTATCTTTCTTTTGTGTAACTTAATACCTTAATACCTTACTCCTTGCGAATGCTGTTCACTTCGCATAAGTTTCAGAGAAATAAGAGAGGATTGTAAACACTTCTCTATGGTATTAAAATCTGAAAAATGCATGCATACTAAAGGTGTTGAAAAGGTTAATTTTGCATAATAATAATTCGAAAATGTTATCAACAAATTGATAAAAAATAGAACTGTTGAACAAATTTGTCGAAAACCTAACTTAAAAAAAAAATAATAATGATTCGTTCATTTTTCTGAATACGTATGAATTTTTTCAGATTTTTAAATTCACTTTGAATTTTGTGACTTTCTACACATTCTTCCCATATAAAAAGAAAAAAATTCAAAGTAAATTTAAAAATCTGAAAAAATTCATACGTATTCAGAAAAATGAACGCATCATTTTCATTAAAAAAACGTTAGGTTTCTGGGAGATTTGTCGAACTATTTTATTTTTAATAAATTTGTTAATAACATTTTGGAATTACTATTATGCAAAATTAATCTTCAGCACCTTTAATATGCTCGATTTTTTGCAGATTTTTATACACTCCGGAAGTGTTTGTAATTCCCTCTCATTTCTCCGAAATTTATGCGAAGTAAACACCATTCGCAAGAACTACCTTAAAGTGGAAAGCCACGCACCGAATGAAAACGTGTGGAAGGAAAATTTCGAATCGAATTAGGGTAAACCAGCCAATGGATGGACAAGGCCAATGAATGGACACTTTCCATAAGAGCACGTGCATAAAAAGTCTATTCATTGGCTTTTTCGTCTGCTTAACTATCCACTCATTGGCCGGTTTACCCTACCCTGTGCAGACTGTTCGTTTGTTGGAAAATCTTTAGAGCTTGACGACATATGGATACATCAAGGTTTAGCCAAGTTATTTTCTTTTTTTTCTCTTAAGGTCGCGTGTACAATATTAGTCAAAGGCTCTCGACATCTCTGAGTTATAATAATAGCGGGTCGTTATATTTCAAGACAATGCTGGGTGAAAAAGAAATCTCAAGAACCTTACGGAAGAGTGGACAAGTGTTTCGCCTGCAACAGCGAAAGAGAAACTACATGACGAAGGTGCTGCTTGCTTGAGGTGCAGGAGCCCCGGCTAACACGAGACTGGGTCAACGATGAAGAATCCCTGATTAAAAGAGAGTCGGTGGATGGGTAGTCGTATGGAAAAGGTCACGTGTTATAAATTCGTTGAAGAGCGTCAAGAGCTTGTTTCTCGTCTATAAAGTACGATTTTTTTTTTCGAATGAATTATCTCCGTATCATTTTTTTTTCTCTTTTTGCTTCCTCTCCGAGGAGTCTTCGTCTTCGATTTTTGTTAAAAAGCCCTAAAAATAAAAAATGTTCACATCCACTCGTGAAATTTTCATATTGCATTAAAATTTAGCAACGGGTTTTATGCGAAACATTTTCTTATGCAAAGCATTTTCTGTGACTTTTTTTTACTCCATCGTAGGGAAAGTCTTGTCGAGGTGCACTCGAACTACCCCGAACTACGATAAATTCCTAACCGGTGCCTCATTCCGATCGACAAGAACATAAATTCTACATACCGAGCAAATATGAGCACATACCCGAGCTTAACCCCGAGCGCAACGGAATGATATCGTTTCCAGATACCCATATAGGATCTCATATATTCGTGAAACTACACGGGTGGTTGTGTTATAATTTACTATCCACTCTTGCCTACCAACAAACTCTCTTTCGACTCACGAGCGTACCAGCCTTGCTCCGTACGAAATTCAAGCTTACGGTAGCTCAATGTACGTATATTAACCAAGGCGGAGAGGGGGGTGGGGCAAAGTGCAGTTCGAATCAAAAGAGTAAGCAGCAGCAACGCGGTACAGAATGCGCCTGGTACATACAACTATGTTAAAAAAAAAATAATACAAAAATGCCTGTGCCCTCAACACGGAACGGAATGGAAGGACCATCATGGCGGGCTCACGCTCCTGAGAATCGTAAGTGGTAGCTTCGTTACGTCGGCACTTAACCTACCTAACAGAGAGAAATAATTTTCAGTTTCTCGAGCTTCCCTCTGGCGCGATGTTTTTATTTTTTAATTTTTTTACTTCCCTAACCACGTTCGCCCACCGCATCGTATTTGTATTTGTATGTATTGCTGTATAGCGAGAAAACAAACTTGAATACTACTTGGGGCCGACTCTGAGTCGGTTGCCTCGGATTTGCTTGGACCAACGATTTCTTCAAGCCGCGCTGGAATACAGATTCAAGTGGGCTGTGGATATCGGCTCGTTATTATACCACGAGCACACAGCGTATCTATCGCTACCCCCGATTGTCCGTTTTTCTCGCATTTTCATTTTGTTCGCCAAATCGCTACAACGGTTATTTTGTATACGCTGATGTGCCGCTTGCATAATTAATTATTGACAACCTGAATCCTTTTTTTCGCAATCATTCGACGGGCTCTTCGGTTTGTTTTCTCCATAAGCAAACTTTCCTAAATGACTTTCCTGAATAATTCTGTAAAAAAATGTACGAAAACTTGATTACACTCCGTGCGAAGACGGCTATTTTACGCACGCTTCCCGTGCGTAAATTGTAAAAATTGGAAAAAGGGCACGCTTCTTTGTGTTTTTTTGCCCCTTTTCCGACCTTGTGAAGTAAAATTTAGTATGACACTAGCGCGAAAAAACTTTTTCTGTCGAGTGTGAGTTTATAGCATAAGGTCTTCGGCTAATGCTGCAAACTCACACTCGTCAGAAAAAGTTTTTCACACTAGTATCGTAATGTACTATTATTTGCTCAAACACGTAAGTCATGCCTGTCAGAAAACAGTGCCAAAGACAATTCTTAAAATAATATCCCGTCTAGAGGGGTTTCGTCACGTCGACCCATCAAATTTAGTTTCCAACAATAGAAAAATAATCTCGATACATTTCGCACATACTCAAACCGTCTTGCATCCGGTCACATCTGTGAGCTGCGACAATCCGAATCCTCTTTTTCGCAATCATTCGAGGTGTGCTGAGCTCTTGGCTTGGATTATCTCCATAAAAAAACTTTCCTAAATGTCTTTCCTGAATAATTCCATAAGAAAACTATCCTAATGACTAAGAGAAACGATAAAACACGATTTCAAAGAGATGAGCGAGGCTGCAAGGGACGAAAAACGACGCAGAACTACGAGGGTTTGAACGAGGAACTAAACAAAAGTTTAATCTGCCCAAACGCGTAAGCTATGCTTTGCAGAAAACACTCGCAAAGACAATTAAAAAAATATATATACCTCGCCTCAAGCGCAATTAAGAAGTTTCGTTACGACGAACTGCCAAATTTAATTTCCTACAGTAGAAAAATAATCTCGATAGGTTTCGCACATAGTCGAAACGTCTCGCATCCGGTCACATCTGTGAGCTGCGATCAATAAAAATTTCAGTATCTGCACCCACGCATGTATATATATGTATATATATATATATATATATATATATATATATATGTAACGTCGCTAGTCGCGAATCCCTCTTGGGCGTACTTTCATGACTCGTTCCCTCTTGGCGGCTCTTCCGCATCGCGGCACTTAGCTCACAGCTGGCTGCACGAAACGTGGCCGCACACCGGCTACCGGGATGTGCTTTCTCGCCGGCGCTTGGACAGTGTGACCGAAAGCTATAGCAAATATCGAAGTGGGCAAAACTCTCTCGGAAGGAGGTTGACCGCGGGAGTTTCGCGATACCGGGTCCGAGCTTCGCGTTTCTCCACAGCGAGTCTGGGATCCCTGGTTTCCGCACCACCCTATTCCTGGGGGCTTGATTACAATATATGAATATTCAGTGACGCGAGTACCCGCGCCACTTCTCCTCTTTCGTCTCTCCATTCCTCTTCTCTATTTTCTTCTTCCTCTTCTTCGTTTTTTTTTCTTTTTTTTTTCTCCAACGGCATTATACACCGGAGAAACGCAAGAATGGTAAAGCCCTCGCCGGGCTGCAGCACCCACAGCCTGTCAAACCACCGGGGTACACCGGCAAACTCTGCGGAATCTACTTAATTAATTCGCCGCAGAAGTAAAATCTTCGTTAACGCCGGTTTACCCTAATTAAGACAAATTAAGAGTTATATTCCCCGGGATATTACTATTTTTACGCATTACTACCGATAGTTCACTGACAATTCGGATTTGTCGCAGATAATTTTTAAATCGTGTACCCTTCGACCCGGAACCTCAAGTTTTGTCTACAATGCAGGAAAGTTTATCGAAGGTTTTCATATAAAATAAAAAAAAATAAAAAATCGATCCTCTATGAATTTTTCGATGACGCAAATGTGGGTCGAGTCTCGAATGTTCTGTTTCTTATTCGTTTGCGTTGCTAATTTTTTTCTTCTCGAAATCGACTGTTATCGGTCGAGTTTATACCATTTACATTTCAGCGACTATCCGGAGAGATAAGAAAATGATAAACACCAAAAGGGTTCATTTGGATGATTAATGGACGTCAAAGTATCACCCGGGAAAGTTGTTAATTGAATCGGCATGTCGGAGGCAGAACCGTTGCTTCAAAGTAACTGGTTATAAATTGCGTTCTCCACGGGAATATTGGGCCAATATCGTGAGTACACAGTGCAACGATGCCACAGTTAGCATGACTAATATCAACGGTTACGGAACTGCCGTACCCACATGATGCTGGAAACTAATGTGACATGCAACTGAGCACGAACGCTTCGCCACAATGAACACGGTTGTATCCTGTACTGGATTCCCATTCGTTTGTTAATGATCGAGTAACATAGAAATTTACGATGCAACGACACCGCGACGCAACAACAGTTACTCAAAGTTGCGGTCACGAATGGCATCGCGATAACAGTAAAAAAAAATTGCATATGGCTTTCTATTTTATTACAATTTTGCACATAGCTTTCCCTATGAGAAAGTTCGCCGATCGATTCTCGTTTCCTCATAGAGGAAGCTATGTTCAAAAGGGTAATAAATAAGAAAGCCATGTGCAAATTACTTTGCACCTTTATCGTAACATAAAAATATGTCTGCAGCTCAAAAAATGTTATGAGGTATTTTTACGTTTACTTTTGACTTTCAATGGTAAGTTAAAATTTACTGTAATGTTTATTGTAGAAAATGGCTATTTGAAATTTGGGTAATTCGTCATTTTGAGGCTAGTTTTATGTACTTTTCACTACACAT
Source organism: Ichneumon xanthorius (assembly GCA_917499995.1). Lineage (NCBI taxonomy): Eukaryota > Metazoa > Arthropoda > Insecta > Hymenoptera > Ichneumonidae > Ichneumon > Ichneumon xanthorius. The sequence continues at coordinate 3,345,194 of OU824205.1, forward strand.
GACGAATCTCCAAATTATTTTACTCCTGAGCCATACTCGATGCATAAACTCGTGTCGAACGAAAAATACAGATTTTCCGAAAAATTGAAAATCTTATAAAATTTAAACGATTCTATAAATGTTCCCCAAATGCAATACCAAACATTGTACAGTGTTAGGCCATTCTTATGTCAAATTTAAGCTCGATTCCTCCATGTTTACTCGAATTACACCGTTTATAGTAATTTTTGAAAAAACTATACACACACACATATATACACTCGCCATTAACATGCGCCAGCTAAAAATCGCATTTCTCGACGTTTTAGACTATTCTAAGTAGTCTGACAGTAAAATCTTTTTTGTTTTTTTGTTTTTTACTAAAACAGCCTCATCTATGAGAAAACAAAAAAACTAAATGAAAAATAAAATAAAGTGCTCGACATAGCCGATGGGAAGGATAAGACTGGTACGAAGACTATTCGCTGCCGGTTTCTCGGCAAAACTTAGTGTACATTTTTATAACAACTTTTCTATACTATTTTTATAAAATAAAAACAGTATAGAAAAGTTGAAGATATAATGATATTCAGGCCAAAGGGGTTTTCGAACTGAGGAGCGACTCTTTAACCTTATAAAAAATGCGTCACATTTACCGCGCGGCTTACGAGTTATTCATTATTCCATTAATTATTCGTAGCATAAATAGAGTTTTGAAACAAGAGTTTTCACTCGACTTCGGGGATTGTCGCCGCTTTAATAACTGGTGAGAGAGAAACAAATTTTATAATAAAAAAAATATATTTTTGTAACAAGCACCTGGCGTGACGAGCAATATCGTAAGAGCAGTTGCAGCACGCAATAAAGCCTGGTAAACATCAATCATCTCGGACGAAGTCTACAAAAATATTTTTCTATTTTTAAAACAAAAAAATAGTTCCCCTAATCTATGATCTAGATTCCGTTCTTCGGATTGTATTTAAAAATTGATTGGAAAAACCTCGGAATGTGCAAACTAACGACATGGAATGAAAAACAAAGAAGTTCGACGGAAGAAGTGAATTGACAAGGCTCGGAATTGTGGTGAGAGGGTGTCGCGCGTAAAACAGTGAGAACCTTTGATAACGTGCAGTCGGAGCTCGGGCAAGGAAAGGTGTATATCGTCTATTGCAACTCCGAGGGGATGAAGGATGGCGCGTGTATCACAGAGATTGTGCTGAAGGGTTCTAGAAGCTGTGGATGATTCGGAGTTCAAGTGGTGTCGCCTTTGATCGATGAAACCGAAGCAGGTGGGATTGGTTTGTTCCCCAGGCTGCTCAAAAGTCACTTGATCTTCGAATGCCGACAGCGAACGCGTCAAAGAGCTTCGGAGTACGTATAGTCCGACAAAACCTCGTCCGGTAAAACTAACTCGATCTCGGGTTGCAGAGCTTCATTGTAGGTTGAACTCTTTCCAACGTCTCGAGATACTCACTGGCCCGTAAAAGTAGCCGCTATTTCCAAGTGGCTAAATGGCTATCGTTTTTCCAGCTTACAAGAAAATTTTCCGAATTTTTCACACTCTCGGTACTTCACACATCGGCTTCCTTAAGATCGTATAAGGTAAACGGTCCAGTTTGTGACTCTGGCCCAGTTTGTGACCCCGGCGGCACATTGTTGTCTGCTGCAAATTCAGTTTTCGTTAAAAATTAACTAGATTACTGGCAAAAAGAAAAGTGTTAAATGTTGTTTATTTTAACAACACACATAGGTTTTTAATTAAATGTGTAGTAAATAAATTTATCCGCGAATGGTACGTTTTTCGACTCGGAAAACCATTGCTAGACGGAGCTCACTAGCTTCGGCATTGGCAGAATAGCGCGTTTTCAATCTAAAGTAAATATTCAACCACATGAAACTTATATCACAATGTTCAGCAAGAAGCCCTCTCTTGATGTGAAGAAAAAAAAATGCTACTTTTGTTCAGTTGTTTCGTTAAATTCGGAGGGACAATAACTCCGTCACATAATGAAGGTTATGTTGCGGTTTCTGACCCTCGATTTTTCCACGTATCCAATGAAATACCATTAAGCCAATTAAATCATTTTCATTGGTTAAACCTGAACTTCGATACTAACATTACGTACGAAATGGAATTAGATCCGTTTCAATTGACATTGCTAAGTTTCTGAAACTGGGTAGGTAACTGCTGCGTGTCAGAAACCGGGCTCGCGCCGGGGTCATGAAGTGCAGCATGAGTGTCAGTAACCGGGTACACGCGAGGGTCACAAACTGGGACATGGGTGGGTCCACAGTGTCAAAAACCCCAGCAGTAGACAAACATTATTCAATCAATATTATCGATATTATTCCAACAATTATTAAATCAATATTATTATGAATATTCTCCATTATTTGACGAATAGGTGAATTTAATTCAGAAGGTTTTAATGCACGTGTTGAGACAGTTCAGTTTCAGTTTGACGATGTTACTCGTTCGTCGTAATTAATAGAACAGCCACACCGCTGCTCTAAAAGTGTCACAAACTGGACCGTTTACCTTAGTACAGTGACAAACTTGTGTGATTAGCTATTCAACTATACGTTGATGTCAATTACACAGGTTTGCACATACTTTCTGACTTCGTTTTAACCGTTTAAAAGCAAGTATTGCGGATTTTTTTTGTATTTTTGGCACTACCGGTCCTCACTTCCGATCGAAAAATAAAATGTTCAAACCGGAAGCGATGTTTTCTCGTGTAACGTCACTTCCGGTCGAAAAATTAAACCTTCAACCAGGAACTGACATTTCCGATCGAAAATTGAGGTTTTCAAATCGGATGTGACGTTTCCCTTTTGGCGAATGCCTAAAGGATATACATTTTTACGCACTAAGGAACTCAAATACTTTTAGTATCATATTACAGATATTCGACGAACTTTTATCATGTACCTATAGAGAGTTGATTACTCCACGTTTCCGCTATTATATCTTTCACGTCCAGGAAAGGGTATAACTTATGATATAGCCGGTTAAAAAAAATAATGGCCCTATCGTAAAAGCCAAACATATATGTATATGTATATATATATATAGGATCGTAATAATGGCAGGTTACGGGATATATGGTAGGTGGAAATAGAACGAGAAGGACAGTCCGGCCCCGACGGAACTGCGTGTCTCTTATACGACGCGCGATCCCGACGATGGAGTATCGTATCGCGTGAGGGAGTCTTGCGGCGTGAACTATATGTGAATAATATCGATAAGTCGTAATATTTCAACGACCTCGTAATTCAATTACAACGGGCAAAATGTCCCACCGAGAAGGACTAGCGGAACCCTATCTTGTACCCATAGCTACGGCGACTGATAACTAATCCCACTGACGGAAAAAATAATCCGATGGCAAAAAAATCGTAATCCCTAAATTGGAAGATAGAATTGCACTCACAATACGATTGGTTTAATACGCATGTGGGAGAAATTTAGCATGACAACAGAGTTTTATCCTTTTAATTTTTTTTTTTTTTTTTTTTTTTCGTTCGTCACAGGGATAATGGGTTTTTACGTCCGCTGGTCCGTAGATGCTGAGACTGCGCCGCCGACTGAATTTATCGAGCTAGATGAATATAGCTATAGACATGTGTATGGTATATGTACATATAGAAAACGTTTCGAGGCATGTAATCACGTAATAGAGTGAGCTCAATTCATAAAGTCCACTGTTAGCCAGCATTGAATATATTTGACGTTCGCACGCAGGTGCAAGCTGAAACGTTCGACGGGAAATGTATACACAATGAAATTGCTTCCGGGGCGCATATTTATCCGTCGTTGCGTGCAGAGGCAACACACATTTCGAAACAAAACAGCTTAACGAAAAACAAAAAAAAATCAAGAAAATCAAACTACTTTTCGCCTCGACGATTACAATCGTTAAATTGTATTTTAGTTATCAATCCTCAACGGATTATTCCTCATAGAAAAATCTTCGTAAGAAAATGACAATGATGAGAAAGCGATCGACAAATCAAAACTTTTACGGTATTTTAATTAATAACAAAAATATATAGTGCCATACGCATGCGTCACTCTTCACCAAACGCTGTCGTAGTAATCCTTTCGCTTTCATAAACATTTGGCAAAAAATACAACACGCCCCTACCTCATCATTAACTAATTATACTTCAATAATAAAAAAAAAAAATAATTTAATTCCAAATCACCGTCTTTCAAAATATTAAAAATGTCTCCGTCAACCCCGCTAAAGTTGCCACTGCACAGCACGAGAATTTCGTAATATGCGTATGGTTGTTTGTATTAACGATTTCCACCTCGTGATATACCGCGGTCGTAAATCATGCTCGGCCTGCCGATGGTATTGTAAAAACGTCGGTAAATTAATTTCAATTCAGCATTGAAAGTCGCAAGAGAGGGATGGGTGGGTGGGTGGTTGTGGGGGGGGGGGGGGGGGGGGGTGGGCTGCAGTTGGGAGACCCGTTCGCGGTGGGTTGACTCTCGCTGGAGACAGAGATCGAATGGGCAGTCGGGTATGCGGGTGGCGTACCCGTGATACAATTTCAGTATCCCGGCAGCGAGAGTAAAACCGTGAACACGTTCGCGTCCCTCGCGGTCCCCAGGTCGCCTGATCGCTCGTTTCAACCTCGGCTCCGGGCTATACATGCGGCTTACCATACGTTTCCAGATGTAATAAGGTGTGAGCGCATGAGTACGCACACAGTCAGAACAGTACAGGTGTATGAAGCATGTTGGAAACTCGATATGGGTACCTGCTGAGCTCACATACCCGTCGAGCACATACCCATCCACCGGAACCGGCTCCAACACCAATATTAATTATCTCCGCGAGGATATTGAAATGAAGATTTATGTTTACAATATATATGCGCAAGGCTGACTTTAGCACCGTTGGGATATCCTATACGAAATTCCGTGGAGGCCATTGCACTTTTTTTATTTTTTATTTCCGACAGTTTTAGGCGATTTCTTTTTTTTTTTTTTTTTCTAAAATGGGATCGCGCAACGTTTATTTCAATCAGCTCTGTTTGTTACGGTAAAAGGTTTATCCGGTGAGCGCAGTTCGAATTGTTTGCACCGGAGAAAGGCCTTTTTGTTGTCGATACGAAAGACCAACATGTCGTATTGCAATCAATACCTTTGAACCTTCTGTGGGCTGTCGACCATTTTGCCTTCGGCAGGTTTTTGGGGCGACATCGTCTTTTTTTTTACTTTTTGAATTAAATAAAAAAGAACGAAAAAACGAAATTACATAGATGTGAAGCGGTAAGTGTTCGGGAAAGGAGACCCAAGTCAAGGGACGTAATAAAAAACGAAATTTCTCCGTAAAATCGGATTTTGAATGGTACTTCACCCTCCAATCGTAACGCATTCGCATCGAGTATTCCCGCTTTCTATTGAATACCGTTTTTTGAAGTTGTAACCTAAATAAAAAATAAAAAAAGCATCAGTCATCTATTCCAATCAGTGAATGTACGAATGCAAGCTTTAACGGTTGAGCTTGCATTGAATCGTTCGTGAGCCTTGATGGAGACAAAAAACCTTTTAAATCAGCCTGCGGGATGAACCTTTGGACCATTCGGAGTGTCCGGATTTGACTTTTTGTCCATCGGTACCTATGTGGAGCTACAATATATGCTGCAGTACTTACTGTCTGCCTAAAGCACTCCGTTTATCCAGCACACGTGTGGCCTGATCCTGGTGACAAGGGGTGGGAAGGGGGGCCGCAGTTGGGGGGTGGGGGATGGGGCACGTTCGAGTCCGGGGCTCTACAGTCTGTTGAACGATTGTCGTTCTCAACGTTGGCGCACGCCCCGTATTCTCGGTATTGCGTTTGCGCGCGATCCACGGATACCACGTAAAGCTGCGGGTAGGGTTAGCGAGTTCACAATTTGACGACGATGCGCTGCCTCATGCCAGTACTCAATCGTCCGTTCATCCTGTTTGCGATCCGGTGATTATTCAACTTGCTCTGCCTCCGATTCCCTCCAAAGTTCTATATCATCCAGATAAAACAAAGGTGACCTAACCAATCCGTAGGTAACCATACACTTGCAGATATTCGAAACAACAAGGAAAATCTAGCAATCTCTCGTGAACATCATTGGTTTGTACTCAACAAATCAATGGTTAGCAGTTAATCAATCTTCTTGACTATTCGTCGGTAATGGAATACTAAATTGAATACTGAAATGCTCGACGAAATACACCAGACATACATGCAGAAGTATGCCAATGACTGATTACTGCTTCTATCCTAAACTGCCGATCACATCAATTGCCGAACATCATTGGCAATTGATGGTCACCAATGGTTCGATTTTCGTGTGGTTTGACTACTCGACGGTAATTGAATACTCAAAAAGCCCGATGAAATGGACTAGTCAGAGATGTGAAAGTATGCCAATGACTGATTACTGCTTCTATCCAAAGCTGCCAATGACCGCACCCTCTTACGTGACAATAGTTACCTCGTATTGTATAGCAGAAACGGGAACATGCAGGACATATAAAGCCAGAGCTTTCCCAGCCATGTAAGATCGCTCGGGAAATTGACATCGACCCAACCAACAACGGAGGCAGCGGCAGCGGCGGCCCCCTATTGACGAGAGCCTTCTTTCTTTACACTTCTCGTATTCGTTTTCCCATTTCCCAGGTTTTATTTTTCGTCTCCTTTCCCTTGCTCCGACGAACACCTCGACTACCCGACAATCCCCCCATTCCGTCTGTTCGTTTCAGCATCGCGCCAGCTTTCTTCGGTCCGGAATCGACCGCGATCCAACGGACGGAACGAGAAAACGAGCGCAGCTTCTGATGCTATTGGTCCTGTACTGCTGCTCTACAGGGTTCACATTCCGCTCTGATTCGAACCGATAATGGCTCGGCATTCCTTCGACGGATGTCTCTATATCCCCAAAAGCATCTCGACGGAATTCTCCTTCTTCCAGACTTTACTACCCTCCGGACGATCTTCCTCCGAAGGCCGGGCGCAACAATGCCGGAAACATGAACGGTCCAGCAATAATCGTCCATCCATCCAAGTTGGGAAATTAATCGAGGATCCGAACACGAATAGACAGACCCGAGCCGGTGTCTCGGCAAAATTTAGCGCACTTGTTCTCCGTTACATTGCTCTCAGTCAAGATTTTTGTTGCAAGTGGAGCAGCAATAAATGTTCTCCGTTTGTAACGTAATTGTGAAAACTTACGACGGTTGGTCAGAACCTCATTTCCCGGCCGTCATTACGACGAAAAAATGGTTCAATTACGGATTTAACAGCCGCACGGCTGCGCTGGTTCTTCAGTCTCTCGACGAGCATTGCCATCTATAGCACGTTGCCCTAAATACCATGGCGCACAGTGTACGGCGAGGATGGGCAGCGATGCAAGGGAGGAAACTGTCCGACAATATCCCGTGGGCCAATATAGCCGAAGACATAGGTAGTCTGAGCTACCGTGGGGGGAGAGACTGTGTTAAGTAGCGGTGGTTTGGGTGAGGCATTGTCGTCAAGTGACCACGAGTTCCCCAAGGTGTTCTCATAGATAGATAGGACGAAGTGCGGAAGGGTGTGGATGGAGAAGCATGAAAAGCTGCTCGTGTTACATGGAAGCGCGTTGTTTGGCTTTACCCCTGCAGGAAGGTCCCCGTCGTTTGAAGGGTCCCCACCGCGATATCGCGAGCAAGAATCGAGTGCCATCGAGCAGGCACCCCGGTTGCTTCGATGATACGACACGGAGTTGTGTGCCTAGGAGATCGAGGTCTCCTCTTCCAGTCACATCTAAGCCTGTTTCCGGGCGAATAAGACGATAAAATAAATGAGTAGCTAACGCGATCGGGACTCGGGGACGCGCGCTGTGTAGGATAATTTGTGATGGGGTTTACCTATTGGCTGTTATATCGTAGTCTAGAGTGACGATACTGGTTCATGATTGATACGGTTTGATGATGTCTTCTCTGTACATACCTGTAACATACAAAATACAGATGCGTTTTAATTGGATGGTTCATTTTTAGATATTGGTACAAATATGGCGGGATCGTAGTAACACGCGTTTTGCCTTTCCGAGGCTATATAGGGGAGATGGGGGCAAAACGGACACCCAACTAAAAATACGTATTGGGGGCAAAACGGGCACCGGCTCAAATTGTTTATAAACGACTTATTTCTGACGTTCCTTACATATGAAAAGTGTCATGAACAAATGGTTCATGAAAAAAAAAATTGATGTCTACCCGAGTAGAAATTTTCGAGCGTTACATCGGGTTCTAATAAGGCCTGACAAGGGTCTGATAAGGCCTTATCAGGATCCCATGAGGGCCCGATGTAACGCTCGAAAAGTTCTACTCGGATATGTATATATGTGTATATATCGTTGGAATCGGAATTATTACAAAATACGATCAGAACTTTCCTTCGAAAATTTGTTGAGCAATTTCATTTTTTAAATTTATTTTGGATCCAATTAATTTTCTGAATGATTTTTGATGAAAGCTATTTTTTAATTTTTGCCACGACCTTATTTTTTTGGGTATAAACAAGTTTCGTATTGTTACCGTGTTAAAAGCTTACGTGGTCTGTAAGACGTTTCCATCTACAGCGATTGCCACTTTGTAAGCTTCAACCTCTAATAGCATCCGTTCAAAGTTGGACTTTCGTCAGTTTTCAAACACTCGGTGGCATCTTTCCGTGAGCGTCGTGAACTTCGTTACGCCACCATGTAGCTTACGACTTTGTTGACGCTCACTCGCTACTGAAGTGGTTGCTCCTATCGTTTATTTACAATAGTAGAGGAAATACGGTGAAAAACTACATTAGAAGTACGAATACACAGTCATGGCGTGACGTTACCATGGCAGGCCTGGTGAAGTCTGTTGTCGATGAGACAACGAATTATACCGAAGCTTCACCACAATTCGCCGTTCCTCGAACCACATAAACATAGAATCGAAGGCTTGGTAACTTCATTCCATACCCTTCATTAAAACTTGTCTTTCCACGATATATCATATATCGTGGAAATAAATCAGTCAGATATAATTGTATTATTGTAAACAATGTTTTTTGTCCAATTTTCGTTTATTTTTCCTCTTTCTTACGTGATTATTCATAAAAAAGGCGTCGGAATATCATGAAAAATCGATTAAGGTGAAATTAGAATTTTCAAACTTGGTACCCCTTTTGTCCCCAATTTTTATTTTTAGTCAACATCCAGAAAAATAATTTATTTGACAGCCACCGTTTATTTGGTTTAAGTAAAATATTTATTTAATTTAAATAAACATTTATTTAAATCAAATAAATATTTTCCTTAAACCAAATAAACGGTGACCGTCAAATAAATTTTTTTTCTGGGTGTAGATGCACCGTTTTGCCCCCATCTACCGAACATTTAAATCAATTTCTATAATTAGCGGAATCCGTCCTTACGGAATCAAATTATCGATATAATTTAGCGGATACTACCAAGGATTGGGCGGACGCGCGGTCTTGCTTCTGGTGTCTGCAACGCCTGTAATTTCAACAGCGATACTAAATTTGGCTTGGAACCTTAACAAGATATATTGCTTAAATTCTGCCGCATCCGATTTCACTCCGAAAAAGCTTTTAAAAAAATGGATCCCGAGCACAGTGGCGCACCGACCAAGTCGCCGAACCTGGCAAACGCATACATCGCGGCGGATACCAAAAATACTTGTCTAGAAGTTGCCCTTGAGATTGCGGAACCTGCGATCGATGTCAACTGTTCTCGTCGGTCGCGGTGCGCTGACGACGTGAGAATGGCCCTGGTTGAGAGACTTTAATCTACCCAGGAAAATGGACGACCAAAGGATAGATAAAGAACAGTGCAGCACAGTCGGCGAACGGGAAGTGAAATATGCAGCGGTCCACGAGACACGCAAACGCATATATCTCACTCTCGTGTGTACTGTATGGACTCGAATATCTGCTCCACTATATACTCTTTGTCTCTGCCGGCCCGAGAGGCGGAGGTCACGCCCCGGCTGCAGTCTCTGATGCCGTACTATGCTCAGCCATCCTCTCGCTCTCGACGTGCACTCTGTACATACTCCAAGCAGTGCACTCGCGGGAGCTATACTGGCAACGTTTGTAAAAAAAAAAAAAAAAAAAAAATGATTTGAACGGCGTAACGGGGAGAAAAAAATAAAAAAAATAATGACGCGCAGGCGAGCGTATCACCGCATCCTATTTAACGTACGGTCGCTGATAAACCGACACTTTCATTGCGCAATGATCATGAATGTGCATTCATCAATGCCGGTTATGTTCAGCTTGGTTGGACATCTCGCTTACTGTAATTAGAGTACATCGGTTTTTTTTCTCTTTGGTCGTTGAGAGTTTTGCCGTAACGTTGGAACTTGACGCCGTTTGCTGACTGTTCGTCCGTTTCATCGGTCCCAAAATGGCAATTTTGTGGGTCAAGGAAAAGTTACAATCTGGATAGTATTCGAAATGTAAGAAAATCGGTTAACCGGACGGAGACGTTTATACCATAAATTGTATACGGTATAAAATGCCTCTCTATAAATAAATAGTGGGAAAGATCGTACTACGGTACGTACGCCGTACAGAGAAAACCACTTTCGTCGTATAATGAAATGCCATCTAGAGAAGTCTGGGGTCTGTATGTGCGCACTTTCAGCGCGGGATCGTAAAAACTGTGGGGTACTTCGTCGACTCTTAAAACCATAAATATAGATGCTATATTACATAACCGATGGATCCCGGATCGAATAAGGTGTATAAAGTGTGGAGCTCGTGGAAAGAGCGGGAGATATTCGACGCGCTATCCGAGACAAGTGGAAAAGCGAGTAGTGCGCCGCTAAAAGTACGACTCGCGCAGCAAAGAACGTCTTCATCCATCATCGTTCGGTGAAGTCGACGACGAGAAATTTGATTGAGCGAGTTGGAGAGCTGGTTGGAAGTTAAAGCGAACGGGAAGATCGCTAGCCCGGGGCTATGGAAGTCGGATAACGGTAACAGGAACCGGCAGTGGAAGCGAAGTTGAGCCAACAGAAGAAAATTATAAGAGCAGCGCACGTTCGGAGAAATATCAACAGAAACAGCAGACTGGCAGTTTAGCACGAAAAGATAGAACTTCATCTTGTACGAAACAATCGTGTATAATTAAAATGCAGTTTTCAATTAAACGGAGTAGGGCGTTAAATGGAGTGGTGAATATGGCCCGGTTCATATTCGTGCTAATCAGGGAGGAACATACACTGAGAAAAAAAATGGGTTGGTTTAACCAAAAGTCGCGGTGACATACGTTTAAAGCTGTTATTTGTTTGGTACAAATAAAGCATCGTTTTGTTAAATGGTTATTTGCTTCAATTTATTCAAAATTTGTCGATTGAAACAAACATTTTTGTTGTACCAACAAAATACACCTTTGAACGTATGTAAGCGCGCATTTGCTTAATCCAGCCATTTCTTTTTCTCAGTGTAATCACAATTTGTAGTCTACTTACAAATTTTAAAAAATCCTTTGTTAGTATTCGGCGTCAAAACGCTGACGCGTCTCTCGATGGTTATATAAAAAAAAATTATAAAACCATCTTTTTATAAATGATGTTATTGATTTTCAATTCGTGCAAACTATTATTTGCTGTGGGAAAAATGCTTCAAGAAGCAAATTCCTACCGTAACGCAGTGACAATTCCGGTTTCGCTGTCCGAAAATTGGCAATGTTTTGGGCTAATCGGGGCGGACCATAATCACCATTTGTACTTTACTTATAAATTTAAAAAAATAGTTTTTTTAGTACTCGGCATCAAGACGCTGACGCGTCTCTTGATGGCTATATAAAAAAAATTATAAAACCATCTTTTTATAAATTAATGTTATTGATTTTCAATTTGTGCAAACTGTTATTTGCTGTGGGAAAAATGCTTCAAGAAGCAAATTCCTAGGTTTCGGTGTCCGAAAATTGGCACGGTAATTTGCAGAAAATGTTCAAAGAGAAAGGCACGATTGTACATTTTTTGACTGGTGAAAATACGAGCCCACAAGCTTTTTTTCCCCCGCGACATTTGGAATACTGTGTAGAATGTGTTGTTTAAACTGTTCGCGAGTCGTTGAGCGATTAACAAAATACGTGTTTGCACGGTAAAGAACCGCGTTGAACGGGTAGAAGGTAAAAATAATATCCAGTTAACGGACTTCCGGCATCGTGTCGTTGCCGCGGTCACATATTACATGCATGACGTGATTCCTAGCTGGCTGATGCGCTTCCCCAGACGATAGCCAGCAAACACTCCGTGTATAATTGAAAGGTGAGGGAACTACGTATACACGCTCGGTGGGAATGCACGGAAACGGGATAGACGCGATGGTGGGCGAGTACACCCGTGAATCCACCGCGTCCTACCGCGGGTTGAAACTGGGTCGAGCGGGAAATCGTTAGTATCTACTCGACGGTCTTTAAAGTGCGCGCGTGCTGGCTCCGGCGGCAGGTACACCGGGGAGCTAAGTAACATGGTACTTTTTGAGCCTTCCTCGCGCACAGTCACCGCGGATAAGAACCTGCACTTACATTATTTTTTGCCCTTCAGTCATTTTTCTCAATCGCACTGTCATCGATGTATCCAATTAAACGTGCGCCGCCGGATTAGAAATACAACGCAAATAGACTGGAATGAAACATACCCTGGGGAAATCAGCGCGATCTTCAATGCGGACGATTCAGAGTTTCCATCGAGACGCGGATATCTCTACGCCGAATAGGGAAAAAAAATGTACATACAATTTATCCAAAGTACCAAAGTAAAAAATCTCGAATGGCAATGTTTGCTCCGCGTTGACTAGTCGATACGCAGTAAAGAGGCAAAAATTCATCAGATGTATTACAATCGTCCAAAACCCGTTGCGCTAAGTGCATACAGCGTTGAAAAATGGAAAAATAACAGACAACGTTAAAAGTGATTGCCTAAAAGCCGACGTTTTCTTTTAGCGTTTCTGCGTACCCCACATCCTTTCTACGTCATGAATACGTTATTTGATTTCATGTTTCACTCTACCTCACGAGAAAACCTGTCATCCAAAGTGTAACAAAAAAATGATAGTACGGGTTTCCATTCTACCGTATATTTCAATCTCGCAAATTATTATGTCGTTTTTTTCCATGCTTTTTTATTTTCATTGTTTTTTTTGTTTTTTTTTCTGTTCTCATCCCGTCACTCTTCCTCATTTCAAGGCTCGATTGTTGTCGCGGTGGATGGCAAAGCCAACGGCGTTTCTCATTTCGTCACCGCGCGAAGAGTGAATCGATGCGGGACGCGGTCTGTACCCTACAAACCCACAAGGCTCATCCCGCTTGTTCGTCATCCTTGTCACACCGCGTCGCTGTACAATGTTGTGCACTCCATAGAGTAAACTGTACAGGCATTGCAGTTTTAAGGCACAACCAATAATTGGTTATTGGAAAACTTCCATTTCTTTCCCTTCGATGTCTTCTGTAGGAGCTCCGACCGTAGGGTGGCCAAGTGACCGGTAAGTTACCGACAACTGTACCGCTTTGGGTTCGTTTCGTATTGTCGGAAATCACGGCCGACATAGGTGAAGCAGGCAGTAGCAGAAACCCGAATGACTCCGGCTCCGAAGCGCGACGTCGTACGCCTCGGCAATATTGCACGCACTTGTGTATTATACGTGTGCGCACAGAATGTTCTCTCGTACATCGACTACCCATACTCCCCCGTTCAACGCTACAACGGATGATATACGCCGCATGAATACACAATTTAACCAGTACCTAGCGTTTCTCATTCGGCTCTGCGTATCCCACCTCCTTCCGCTGTTCTGCAACCATTGCAGTTCGGGACGCTACCGCTATCGGGCGCACGTATCGCCCGCTTCCCCCACTCTCTGCCATCCGTTCAGATTGAAACTCTACTGCTCGGCGCGTATTTTGAGCGACGGCAAACTTGATTAGCGCCGAACTCGGGGAAACCCTCGTGCTCGCGATTCCGACGCCGTGAGAGCCCCTTGGTTCATGACTCCTGCAACTCTGGCTTGCGATCCTACTGATTCTATCAGTGTTTGCCTGATGCTCTAACCGTTTCCTGAGTACCACCATCGTTGCGATAATTCGCTGATGGCATCTTATTGCTACCTATCAGTGCGATCTGGCTCAGCTTTCGACTGTACTGTGATCCGATGCGACCCTGTTGATCGTAAGGTGTGGATATCGCTAGCGGAATTACAGAGGGATCCTAAAATTTGGTGAACAAGTGGATCGTCGTATAATATGGAAAAATATGATGGTGAACGTACTGATTCTATAAGTGTTTGCCTGCTGCTCTAACCGTTTCCCGAGTACCACCATCGTTGCGATAATTCGCTGATGGCATCTTATTGCGACCTATCAGTGCGATCCGGCTCAGCTTTCGACTGTACTGCGATCCGATGCAACCCTGTTGATCGTAAGGTGTGGATATCGCTAGCGGAATTACAGAGGGATCCTAAAATTTGGTGAACAAGTGGATCGTCGTACTCACGGTTGATAAATGAACAAGCTGTTCGAGTGGAATTCCTTTCCCCTATCCTTATCTTTAACAGAAGTTTCGCTCCTCCTAAAATATGGAAAAATATGATGGTGAACGTACTGATTCTATAAGTGTTTGCCTGCTGCTCTAACCGTTTCCCGAGTACCACCATCGTTGCGATAATTCGCTGATGGCATCTTATTGCGACCTATCAGTGCGATCCGGCTCAGCTTTCGACTGTACTGCGATCCGATGCAACCCTGTTGATCGTAAGGTGTGGATATCGCTAGCGGAATTACAGAGGGATCCTAAAATTTGGTGAACAAGTGGATCGTCGTACTCACGGTTGATAAATGAACAAGCTGTTCGAGTGGAATTCCTTTCCCCTATCCTTATCTTTAACAGAAGTTTCGCTCCTCCTAAAATATGGAAAAATATGGTGGTGAACGAACTGATTCTATAAGTGTTTGCCTGATGCTCTAACCGTTTCCTGAATACCATAATCGTTCCGAGAATTCACTCGTGGCATCTTATTGCTACCTACCAGTACGATGCGGCTGAGTTTTCAACTGTACTGCGATCTGATGCAACCCTGTAGATCGTAAGATGTGGATATCGTTAGTGGAATTACAGAGGGATCCTAAAATTTGGTGAACAAGTGGATCATCATATTCACGGTTAATAAATGATCAAGCTGTTCGAGTGGAATCCCGTTCTGCCTATCGTTATCGTTAATAGAAGCTTTACTCCTCCTAAAATTCAATGACAATTAAGATAAAATGGAAGGGAATTGTCACTCGTTGATAGATCGACCAAGGTCCGCGAATCTTAAGGCTCGGATTCGTTGGACACATTCGCGCGGATTCTCGCAGCCGTCAGTGGAGCACTTAATACCACCGCTGACCTAGCTATTCTACGAGAAAAGAGACTCACTTCGCGGGGTATCAGTTCGCACGCAGTCGTTCTCCTCTTCCCTTCTTTCCCTCCGGCCCCGCATTCGTAAAACTCATACGACTGATACGTGTCTTACGTTCTCGTAAAGCGCGTACTCTGCCGTCGTAAAGAATTTAGAAGGAACGGTATAAAAACGATCGTTATACCGTTCCGCCGTTGCGTTTACGCCGACCCGTTAGAGGTACGCGACGACATCGGCGACCGCATCAAGTCTCCGAAAGTTTTTGAAGCCAAGGAAGAGCGATGACGAGGATTCGACTTCTGGTAAAAGCTGCGCAAGGAAAATAGTACGAAGATTTCTGTTGTTGCTTCGGTGACGGGTAGAACGAAATGGGCGGTGGGGGGCGAAAAGGGAAGCTCTTGGGTCGAAAGTTCTTTTCCACATTGAGGAAACTTTTACTTAAGGTAGTCTGAAAGTTACAGTATATACGATGCCCTCTCGCTTTTGAGAAAGTAGTCGTAGCTACTGACTCTCTGAAGTTTATCCTTGCGCGTACCTGCTTGTATAGCGTACCGCCAAGAATCCGGAGTTTCCAGACTGTATCGGGTGTTTTGTGTTGCCCAATTAAATGGAGGCCATAATCATGCACCAAGTTTTTACGACAATCTACCTAGGTGAAGTTGGTCCCGTTCAACGAAGGTGTATAACGCCGAGTATGAAGATCTATACACGATCGCAAGTTTCTGTTTGAACGCTAGTTCGCGTAGTCTGACGCTTGGCGTCGAAACCTCGGAAAATTTGAGACTCCTTTCAAACTATGCGAGAAATCGTGTTTACATGGCTACTCTTTTGGAATTTTGAATCGGACTCTAAGCAAATTTAAGTTTCCGTTTGAGCATAGAGGAAGAGTGCGAGCAAATTCGACTGAGTGTATGAGGATTGTATTCGACAATTCACTCGATGCAAGATGATTTGTTGAGAGTGTAAATTTCAGAGTTAAAAAGATCGAATCCCCGAGCGCCAAGTCCGATTTGACCAGTCGATTCGTTAGTCCGGTAGTAACGCGCGTTAATTATCCGCGACGTAACTCGACTATAATACGTGTCATATCACATTCCGGCTAAGTACGTCGGTGCTCTCGGGGAATGCGCAATCATCGTAAATGTGCCAGTACGTGCGTGGAGCCCGAAACCTTCGTCGACGGTGAGTTTACACGACGCCGAAAACCCTAACCAGGCAGGGGTTATCTACGATCTCAATGTCCATACGCGGCTTTTCAGCTAAAAAACAGCGTTTAAAAAATGTTCACCCAGTTTGAGTTCCGTGAAAGCTCGGTTGCTGTCCTCTGTGCGCTATCTCATCCGAGCCGTTTACAGCTGGGATTAAATCCCATTAGTCCAAACTTGGAACTTCAGTGAAAAATTTCATACACACTACTATAAAAACTTTACGCCAAATTTAAATAAAAACTTTTATATGGAACTTCAGTTAAAATTCAGCTTGAACTTAGGATCAAGTGTGAGTGCATGCACAAGTTTGAATTTAATTTTCCCGCATAAGGGATTAAGTATTAATTTTCCTGAGCATAGTTTGTGCATTTTTTACGTCAGCCACGATAAGTCGAATCAGAACACTCGACTCTCGGGGTGTTCGTGTAATTCTGAAATATAAATATAAATTTTCAATATATCCTCGAGAAAGAGTGAAGGGGACGAGAGAGAGATGCCGAGTTCCGGTATTCAAAAGCCGACGTCTCGTCGCTTTCGTCTCGGCCGTCCTCGACTCTACTTGTCGGAGCTCGACCTTTCCCCACTCGCCCCGCCGCCATTCATATTTTTCAATGTGGAAATGCCAAATTAGCGCCCTTTTCACGATTACTTAACTTCCTGGCTTGTACGTACCTATTATACGACCATGTGGAATAAAACGCCGCGAGGCCGGCGAAGTGAGTTCGCGGTCTCCGGATTTGCCGATTCGCTCTCTTCCAGTTCCGACGGAAGGCAATTGTTCACGAGTGAGCCTCGCGCTATGAATCTACAAGCTCGCTCCCACGACACTGAAACTGCATTCTCATTCGTAGAAAAAAACGCTGTTCACCGCGAGCCTTTAAACCTCGAGCTTCCCTCCATCACCGCCCCCCACCCCTCCACCATTTTTATGCAGTCGCCACACCGGTCCTTTAATTTTTAATTTTTATTTAACTAGCAATTCACAAGATTACACATATAAGTCTTTACGCACTGTGCGCAAATTGCGGCTCATAGACCTCCGCCAACTTTACTAATTTCTTTTCTTCTCGGCATTACGTTTTTTTCTCTCTTTTTCTAGTCGCTTCTTACGCGCGAACTCCACATAAATTGGTTAAGTTTCGCCGCTCAACTTCCCAAGGTATATAAGAAGAAAGTAATTATATATAATAATAACGTGAGGGTCAAACTTGCTTCGTAATAAATGATGAAGAATTTATTTTTATTCAGAAATCATTTCGTTATATTGGGATATCGTGTTAATGCTTTTCCAGCATTAACTCTGATTATCTGCTCGATTTGCGACGAAAATTTCCAAAATCGAGAATCCGAACGAGAATCTATATTAAAGTCAAAAGTGCACTTTAAAATAATCCGAGATAGATTATAGTATGGTTTTTTTTACACATTTTCAAAATCAAATTTCTATACCGAAACATTGACCGAAGCTTGAAGGTCGGAATTGCACGAACGCACAACAAATAGCAATTTTCGATATTGACTTTCCCAAAAATCCGAGTATCGTCAGTACTGAGAGAAGGATCTAGGAAAAACTACCAAGTCGTATGGTAAATATGACTTGGTCATAAAAACGACCAAGGAAAATAACACACCAGCGCCAGCACTAGCGATGCGTGGAATTCTCACAGGGGCCATAGTAATTTTTACCCAACCCGTATGGTGACGTTTTCCATAAAGCGGATTGGCAAAATATTGCGTATCTCAGAATTTCGTGGATCCATTTTTTTTTATGTCTACACATGAAAAAAATTTGATCGACATAGTACGCAAGTGAACCTACGAACGTAAAACAAGCAGCCCGCGATGCCGCCAATTACTATATTATATAGTAAGAAGAACTTATATTCTAGCAAAAGTTACGGGATATTCGGTTAGTATTTTCGGTAGCGAAAATTACCAGATCTTATAGCAGAATGTGTTAAGTTTAATACCAATGTTTGCCAGGATGTAACCGTACTTCCCGTATACCTAAAAGTACTATCGGTTTTTACCAGATCTAGGGTAAAAGTGGTGATTATGGCCCACCTCGATTAACACGTAAATCAATGATATATGGACCGGGCCATATTCCCCACTTTTACCCTATAGTGATTTCTATCAGATCCTTCATCTGATCGCACTCGCGAGGATGGCCTAAAATCATGAGTCCGAACGAGGATCTCTATTAAAGCCAAAGGCACTGAAAAAAAAATCGAGAAAACCTATGCGATGTTTTTTTAACAATTTTTCAAAATGAAATTCCTATATCGAAACATCGGCAGTACCCGAATGTCGGAATTAGATGAACGCACGACAAATAGCACCGAGTACGTTCGAGTTGTCGATATTGATTTTCCCAAAGATCCGGGTACCGTCACTACTTGCGAGTATGGTCCAATCCAAGAACCACCGAGTCTGTGGAGCAAGCGCGATATCCACTATCCACCACCACCACCGCAGCCGAAACTGCTTTTCCACCTCTCAACGGGGTGCCCATCGACCAACGTAAAACACTTCCGCCTGTATTCCGGCAACGAGTGCTCACTGTTTTGCTTTCATCCGTCCTGCGGGCTCTGCTGGCACGCTAACGACGCTTCATCTCGGATGGTGCACGGCTCGCTTCATTTTGCCCCGCAGCACCACCGGCACTACGAGAGAGACGAGGGAGAGAACGGTAGAACCGAGAAAACAACCAAGCGGAAGCGAGAACGGTAGAACCGATGAAAAGTTTCTTAATATCGGAACTCGCGATCGTGCGCACAAAAGTTATCCAAAGCCTCATTCCCACCTACTACCTCTGCGCTCAGTCCATTCGTCATTTCTCCGTTCTTCCTTCCCTATCTGTTCCATCCTCTCGACCCGATTTTTCCCCAGTATCTTGTTTTTCATTTTTTTTTCCGCCCTCGCCGGCTACGATCGTTTGTCCTCATCTTTCGTCTCTATCAAAGCTCAAATCACGTCTCACGCAAATCACCTAGAGAGCGTTCCTCTGATTTTCCTCAAGATATATGTATATGCAAAAACGTTTTAAAGAAATCACGAGGAGAGCGAGTCGAAGAAAGGGAGTTTCCTCAAAGTTGTCAGAAACTCGACGATGATTCGTAAAGAGAAACTAACTTCTGGAGAATTTTTCGAGATGTTACTAGCTGCTTCATGAATATATATGTAAGCGGATTGCGAAGTGAGGTGGCAGCGAGAAGGCTGTGGCACGTAGCGACGTTTCTTCGGATTGATGGTAATGGTGTCTCTACGTGTCGAATTACTCGAGACAAACTTGATAATGCGCGCGTGATGGCCCGTCTGTTGAAGTTTCACGAGCGCCGACGACGATGTTGCTTTCTCCGAGCTATTTCTATGCACCGTTTTCGGTGCCTCACGTGCATGTCGACAGGGCTGACCTTACATCGGACCAGATGCAAAGCCTGCCTGATTGCACGTCCATTAGTGCCCTGTTATCGATACTTTGTTGCCGGGTTCAACTTATCGGTTCAAACTACACCGCGGACACGTTGCCTTCTGTTGCATGTAGGATAAAGGCTACAGAGCATTTCGGGACGACTAAAGGGACAAGTCGACGATTGGAACGACAAGGGCCGAAGGTGACGTTGGCACAGTGGTTGGCAGTTTCGCTTGGGAGGGTGATTTTGGAAGCGTCAGAAGATCGCGGTAATATTCTATTATACGCGAATATTGGGTACTCCTGCATAGGTAAGGCTGTTTCAGTAATGAGATGTCGAGTATTTTCCGCGAGGACGTCCTCGACGTCCCAGCTCCAACATTAATCTGACATATCTTGAGATGTGTCACAAGAAAAAAAAAACAAAGTTTTTGTTGTTGTATTTTTAACTTAAATATAGAAGAAAAAAATGGTTTAATTTTTTTCTTCATTTTTTGACTGCATAACTACTACACTAAATATATACAGATCTGTGTGATGTGTGTGTATGTGACAGAGTTGCATCGTTTAAAATGACTATAACTCGGAAATGGCTTGAGACAGCGAGTTGAAATTTGGTACACTAGTAGAGCGATCACGTCGCTTCGTTCAGTGCTATTTTCGTGAACATTGAGGCCCAATTGGAGATTTTATGCGATTTTCAATTTTTTTGAAATTCTCTGTGGTAGCTCTAACTTGCCTAAATTTGGAGCTATTGTCTTAAAACTGCACATAAATATACTATTTTGATCAAAGACCTTTGGTATTGAATTTGGTCAAAATCCATCGAAGTTTTGAGTTTTTTGAAAAATGACTAAAAATGGTCTTTTTTTTTTTTGAAGAGTGATTCGATGTACATATATGGCCTGTTATCGATACTTTGTTACCGGGTTCAACTTATCGGTTCAAACTACACCGCGGACACGTTGCCTTCTGTTGCATGTAGGATAAGGGCTACAGAGCATTTCGGGACGTCTAAAGGGACAAGTCGACGATTGGAACGACAAGGGCCGAAGGTGACGTTGGCACAGTGGTTGGCAGTTTCGCTTGGGAGGGCGATTTTGGAATGCACTCGGAGGCATCAGTCCGCTACAAGGGAACCTGAAGGGCTGAGAGTGTGCGAACAGCGAGGCTCTCGCTTGTTGCGTGTTGCGTGATTCTCTGAGCCGATGCAGATTATATCGACGGCCCAACGCCGGAAGAGCGCATAGGCCACGCTTATGGGCAGCCGATACGCCCTAATGGAATTAAGGCGTCGATATATGTGACTACCGTGATGTTACCACGCTGCAGCTGCGACCTAACGTGTAAGCAGGTAACGTGTAAAGACCACAAGTCTTCGAAAGCCCTCGGCCGGACGTGCATGCATACATGCTACCTTGACGTCGAAGTTATGAAAGTCCTAATAAGCGGGAACTCGAGAGCTTATCTTCAACTACACCGACCTGTTATCCGATGGACCTAATATACTACACATCGTCTGGATGGGTGTGCACAGCTACGCTGTTACGTAGTTGATTTTCGAGAACTACGATTATAGTATCGATGTTCCATGGAGCTTTCTCTCGGTTCCCAAACTTTGGGCGTGTATATCGTCAGAGGATCGCGGTAATATTCTATTATACGCGAATATTAGGTACTCGTGTACAGGTAAGGCTGTTTCAGTAATGAGACGTCGAGTATTTCCCGCGAGGACGTACTAGACGTCCCAGCTCTAACATTAATCTGACATATCTTGAGATGTGTCACAAGAAAAGAAACTAAGTTTTTTTCTTATTTCTTTTTGTTGTATTTTTAAGTTCCATATAGAACGAAAAGAAATGGTTTTATTATTTTTTCTTCATTTTTTGACTGCATAACTACATACGGATAGACCGACAGCGGTGGATGCGCGGTTGGCGCACGGCTCTGGTGGTCCCCCAAGTCAAGCTGATTCGTTCGCGGTCAGTACTTGGATGGGTGACCGCTTAGCCGTGCGCTAGCTGGCGCATCGACCGTTGAGCGGAAGGCGATTTCTTCTGAGACTTTGGTGTTTCTGCACTTTACTCAAGTGCAAAAATACCGGTGGATCAGTAGAATATGGCCGTCTGTACCGGCACGGGTTTTCCGTAGTTTCCCCATGTCCCTGGCAAATGCGGTACAGTGTAGCTAAGTCGGCTACGGACGCAATGGAAGTTAGGTAGCTTAGCTGAGTGCGGGTAGGGAGTGCTAGGGGGGAATCGGGATGGGGTTCCGTAAAAACCCGACAGGGTATACGGTGGAATTGGAACAACAAAAATATTTAAAAAAAAAATATACATACGGATACACATGTACATATTTTTTGGAATAGATCAAATAAATGTAAGTAAATGGCGTACCATTTTTATAAAATATATCTATATCATTTGATCGTAAGTATTGTACTAATTTTTTCGGTATGATGCAATCGCGATGCTCCAATCGATTATCCATTATTCTTTCGACCGAATTTTTTCTCGCTTACACAAGCCAAATCGATCAATATAATTAACCGCCTCATATTATTTGGGTGTACGGAGGGAAATGAATAAATGTCAATTAACGCTTTATAAGTCACACCGCACGAAATCGTACCGAAACTGGATTAACGGATGCAGAGTGGAGGCAAGCCGTTATTACGGTATTTAAGAGTGGGAATAGACGTGTGACTTATACAGGGTTAATAAGAATTTAATAATAAAATAGGCTCGAATTGATTTACCACGTTATTCGACGCTTTAGTCTACGCATCATCCGTAGTAGAAAACCACACCGGAAAAAAATTATTTTTGACGATTCTGGTTCCTCAGAGGGAAAACCTCACACCCAAAAAAAAAAATTATTTGACAGCCACCTTTTATTTGGTTCAAGTAAAATATTTATTTTAATTAAGTAAATAGTTACTGAAATGAAATAAATATTTATTTCAATCAAATAAATACTTTACTTAAACCAAATAAACGGTGGCCGTAAAATAAATTATTTTTCTCGGTGCATGTTACGACATTATTGATCCATCGGCCATGAGACCCCAGATTAATTTACGATCGCCAATGTGCTGTTCTTTATACCGTGGCCAACGTTAGCTCAGTTAATTCAACGAACGCCACCTATCGTCTGTACCCAACGGAATGCACTCGCGATGGACGTCACATTACTTTTATAAATTGACATTTCGAGGTTTCCTCTTTTCGGAAGATATGCGTTTCAGGCGTTAGGCCTTTTCGAAGGGCATTCATCCGGGGATACCCGTTCGGGGACTATCCCACCGTACTAGCTTGCGCACACACTCGGGCACTCCGGGAAATTGGATGGATCCCAAACGTGTCCGTCGGGTATGATTGTCAACTGCCAAAGTGACAACTGTTCGCACACTGGGCTGTAGACGGACCCTTGACTTACAGCCACTCGTCGAATCAATGAGTTCACCAATCCCCTTTAGAAATCCGAAGTTTGCACATGCTGCACCGGCGCTTTCACTTACAGCAGTGCACCCGTTGCTAACCACTGCTGTCGGAGTGCCTTATCGCGGGAACGGCTCGGATCCCGCCGACCGACCGAATATATGATTTACAGGCAGCCGTGGACGCTGGATGTTTGCCCAACTATCGCAAGGACGTTAAACGAGATAAGAATAATAAATAGTTTTTTCAACTACCACTACAATGTAGAGTTTGCGCTTACTAATTTGAGCAAAGCGAATACTAATTTTTTATTCTGGACGAGATTTGCTAGAATGAAATTACAGTCTGTCCTGAAATTTATCTTGTTATAGAACTAGATAAATTTCAGGACAGATTGTAATTTCATTCGAGCAAATCTCGTTCAGTAAAATATTTAATTGAGGGTAATAAGGGCTATAAGGGTAATTGTGTTTTTTTTTAACCCTACTAATGGTACAGTTAAAAGAAGCAGTCTGTGTTAAATAGACTATTTTTCTCTATATTACCACTATAACGTAGAGTTTGCGCTTACTAATTTGAGGAAAACGAATACTAATTTTTTATTCTGGACGAGATTTGTTCGAATGAAATTTCAGGACAGATTGTAATTTCATTCGAGCAAATCTCGTTTAGTAAAATATTTAATTGAGGGTAATAAGGGCTATAAGGGTAATTGTGTTTTTTTTAACCCTTCTGATGGTACAGTTAGAAGAGGCACTCTGTGTTAAATAGACTATTTTTCTCGTACGCGGCCTAACATGCTTGTGAACATCGCAGAAGTTTATGGATTGCCGTTCAGGTAAAAGTCAAGAGGTACAAGGAAAGAGGATCTCTGTCAGTTTCTGTTAAGAAACTCTTTGCCCCCTTAGTCGTAGGTACGTACAGAGCGATGGCTGTCTTGCCACAGCAGCTCTCTCTCGGGCGAGATGTAGGTCAGTTTTCTCAGCTACTCGCTCGGGTTGCTTATAGATACGTCACTGGCTGAAATAATTCAACGGCGATCAATGCTGGGCCTCGCTGGAAATAGCGTCGCTATTCTCTGCTTTTTAGCGTTTTGCGGAGTCAGTTCACGGATCTTGCTTCCAACTGCGAACACCCTTCGATCATCTAGGAAATGATTCGCGTAGAAGACCTTTTTTTTAGTGCAACAAAAAAAAATGTAATTTCATTCGGGCTTAGCGATGAATTTTCTCAAGCCCTGAGCCGAAAGCCGAGATATTACTCAGACCTCGTTATAACCTTTTTACAACTGCATTACGACAGCGGCGCAATAGAAAATTAGTTCTTAAGCTTTTCTCTCGTCTCGAGTCGTTGCAGACATTGCAATGGTACACCGGTCGGAAAGAAGTCGTTCCCGGATTCGCCGTTACAATAGCGATAGCCTCTAAAGCCCCCGTGAACACTTTGCCATCGTAAAGAGCGATATAAGTAACTGTTCTTGTACCGTGGTATTATATTGCGAAAACGTGACACACCCGAGTATTGCCATTTCGCTGTTACGACACAAAGTACAAGTATTGCCTGTCTTTATATAATTTCGAAACCTTTTTTTTATATCGCATTTAACGAATAAAATAAACATACGGTAAGACCTCCGAATTAGAAAATTATTAAGAAAACTCAAGCTCTAGCTTTCAGATCATTGGCACTTTCGTACTTTCGCTGAGAAATTTAATTCTTTTTCACTTCTCTTACACCCGAGTATTCCAATTTCGCTGTTACGACACGAAGTATAACTATTGTCTGTCTTTATATAATTTCGAAGCCTTTTTTTATATCGCATTTAACGAATAAAATAAACATTAAGACCTCTGAATTATAAAATTATTAAGAAAACTCAAGCTCCAGCTTTGAGATCATTGTCACTTTCGTACTTTCTCTGGCCAATTTTTTTTTTTTTTTACTTCTCTTACACCCGAGTATTGCCATTTCGCTGTTACGACACAAAGTTTAAGTACTATCTGTCTTTATATAACTTCAAAGTCTTTTTTTTATATCGCATTTAACGAATAAAATAAACATTAAGACCTCTGAATTACAAAATGATTAAGAAAACTCAAGCTCCAGCTTTAAGATCGTTGTCACTTTCGTACTTTCTCCGGTTAAATCAATTTTTTTCTTTTTTTTATCTTCCTTGAAACTCGCCCGAGCGTGATAAATCTAGTTTGATCACAAACGAAGGAAGGCAGTCGGAGGACAGTCGCGGATTCGATAGACCGTTGATTACTGTGCCTTCTTCCGTCTTGAACTCCGGCCAGTTCAGTGATTCTCAGTCCCAACGATTTCGCGGATATTTTCGCGCCCGGAGTCATCTTCGACCGACGACTGCGACACGCTTTCCTCGACTGATTGCGAGCGCGAGACCTCCATTGTTCCGCGATTTTTTTTTTCTTTCATCACCGTTCGAGTACCGACGCGCGATCTATCATCGTGAAGTGTCAAACGGGTTTCGCGACTATGAAATACGGATCAGCTGCTCGTATATCCATCGGCCTGTCTCCGATTTGATATCGATTTGTATTCGAGAGAAAAAAAAACACAAAAAGCTCACTATAAGCCCATTGAAATGCCGTCCATACTATATGCTTAATGGTAATACGATCGGGACGGATTCTGTCAGTCCAGCACGAGGTAGACTCTACGAGCTTCGAGAATATTAATTATGGTCCCTATATAGAAATATAAAATCGAATTTAACCCAGACAGATCAGCTCTCTCTCTGCGCATCCGTCCGCAAGGACGTTGCTACAAGGACGTTAATCACGGGGCTTAAAATGTAGAGAAATTCGAGTCCTCTGCCGTATCGAAGAATTTCAACGGCGCTGTCCGTGAATGTTCTCCCGTCATAGTATATGTGGCCCCGAACTGGCAGCCCGGGCACGGTTAATAAATGAATAACGGCGTGACGGCGCTTCGCCCGCTGGCTTCTCTATCGGAAATCGGAGGGAACGAACGCGCTTTTTTTCATCACTATATAGGATTTTTATTTTTTGTTCTTTTTAATTTTATAACTGTACGTTTCTCCAATATCTCGGAGGTGTCAGTGTGCGCTGGGGAATGCCGTCATAATTTACCGAACCGCCCCATTTCGCTTGTCAAATCTCTTATTTTATTATTATTATTGTCATTGTCATGCGTGGTCGAAAAATTGTATTCTAGGGACCGTGGAATTTTTATAATCGCTTAGTCAACGCACCCAGAAAAATAATTTATTTGACGATCACCGTTTAATTGATTTAAGTAAAATATATGTTTGATTTAAATATTTACTTAATTTAAATAAATATTTATTTAAATCAAATAAATATTTATTTAAACCAAATAAACGATGGCCGTCAAATAATTTTTTTTTCTGGGTTTTTTTCTTCACGTTGATCGATTTCTGAAGGCACATCGAAGAGTTTTCGGCGAGCCGGAAGACGAATTCTGGGTATACCACACGCGAGTGGGTTATTGAAGCATAGTATAATGGTACCGTGTATATATATATATATATATATATATATATATATATATATAGGTACGACTGCACGCTTCCGAGTATACTAGTAGATATATACGGAGTCACAATTCTCCCGAACTTCCGAAGACGGAAATGCAGATTTACTGGCTGGCCCGATGTCCAAGTTCGCGGGGGGCGGGGGAGGGGGTAGTAATGGTATACAGGAATGCTCGGCACCACTGAGGGAACCCGAGCGAGCTAATCTACCGTTAATTAAGCCGGGAATGCGCCTCGGCTTTAGAGAGTGCGCGACGGCACGGGCGAGCGGTACTTTAAATCGGAAAATCGGCGAATCGCACCAGGTCGGTAGAATGGGTGAGGGGGCTACGGTTTGTGCAACCACCCCATTGCAATGGAACAATAATTCCTCGGTGGAACTGAGAACCGATCGATTTCCCTTTCTTACGGAAGAAGATCGCGGAAACTGAAACTCCGCTTGGGAAATTAACTCCCTGGCTTCGAGGGTACCGCGGGTCCGGGCGGTAATGCTTCTCGACAGTGCAACGCTTAACGCCAGATTTGAGGTCGAAAACTTACTTTACGAAGTGTGCGATCCTTTTTTTTTTAACTTTTATTAACATTAAGGAATCAAGTTAGAATCCAGCGTTATCGTTATCGGAAAAAAGGGTTTTCTCCACTTCGGTAGTTTTCAATTTATCGTTATTCACTAAATAATCGTTAGTGAATTTCGAGGTGAAGCGATCACGGGAAAGGGGTAACGGCAGTCGAGTGTCCCAAACTATTAGCTGTCGAACCGGCCGGAGGGTGGTTGAACTGAAGTGGAATGGTCCGTATATAGGCGACGTTTTCTGGCTTCCCGCTACTTTCGTTATCAAACCCACTGTATGCGCAGAACTCTCTCTCTGCTCGTTGGACTGTACGCACGTCGGACAAATAATGGCGGCATAAATCGCCCCATAGAATATCTCCCGTTCTCTCCCAGGCTCTCCCGTCCTCCCGAGGAGTAACCTTCCGACCCCGCGACGGGCTTGGATGTGTGCCAGAAAACCAAAAGCTCCTGGGGTCGCAGGTTTTTCGAAACACGAGGGGTAAATCTGTTGCCCCTACAGTCGGCCGTGCGCGGCGACTCCGACACCCTCATTATTTCGAGGCGCAATTCAATTTGTTGAGAAATAACTAGCCAACTCCGTTGCCAACGAAAGCTGTCGGCTAATGGTTAAAAACTCACATTTTCGTACCTATACATTCAGAGGCTATATTTCGCTCGTTATTTCCCGGCCCGAGACTTCCCGGTCCCCAACACACTTTTTGTCCTTTCTGACTGGTTCGCTCTCCGGTGTTTTGCCTTTACTGCGGTATTTTGCTCTTGTCTCTGCGGCAAATAAATCGTTGAAACGTGTTGTTTAAAGCGCGCCAGTGAAATACTCGAGAAACGCGATACGGAAATGCGAGATTGCTGTCGAAGTTCCAAATCCTACTTTGAGCAAAAAATGCGTGGGAACCGCGAGCTGCCTTTACGGTAAACGGCCCAGTTCCTGTCACTGTCCCAGTTTCCATCATCGAACGCAATGTATAGTAATAATGAATACAGCTTTCGTTTAAGTCAACAAAAAATTTACGGCGTGTTGAAGCTCGGATTTTACTGTGGATTATTACCACGATACGTATATTCTTATTAAATTTTGCATTTAACCATTTAATAGTGTGTGTCGCAACTTGGGTTTCGGTACTTCCAAGCTGCAGTTGCTGTCGGGCGTTCTAGTCGTTCTAGTCGGGGCGTTCTAGCCGAAACACATCGGGATTACTCCGAATGCATTAACTTGCAAGTATTATAGAACATAAAAGTCATACCAACGGTGGCAGTGCAAGTAATATAATTGATAATATTCCCAATCTAAATATTACCAATCTAATTAGATTGATAATTATTTGTTTTTTGATTACGTGCTTTATTACATTTTTTATGACGGAAAGTGCGTCAGCCAAATTAGGTTATCCCGTACTTTCCGTCACTTGTTGCATCGCCGTTATTATAAATGGAAGTTAATGTTTTGATATCTCTTTGACTCGTAAAATTAATGAAAAATAATAATATCTGTACCATTGTGCCATAAAGTCCGACATAAAGATAGAAACTTGGTACTCGGTGAACCTACATAGTGCGCCACAACACTGAGAAAAAAAATTGGTTGGATTAACCAAAAGTCGCGGTGACTTACGTTCAAAGCTGTTATTTGTTTGATACAAATAAAGCATTGGTTTGTTAAACGATTATTTACTTTAATTTATTGAAAATTTGTCGATTGAAACAAACATATTTGTTGTACCAACAAAATACACCTTTGAACTATGTCACCGCGAATTTGCTTAATCCAACCATTTCTTTTTCTCAGTAAAGTGACGGAAAATGTGGAGCGTCGCATGAGACGCTGTAGTAAAAATTCGTAGCTTCCTTGGTCAATTAAAGTATTGTAGGTAAAAACTAAAATCAAAAGACTGCCAAGCTTAATCCTCAAAGGGGACACACAGGTACGGCGAAGGCAGCTGAGCGCCAGATGTTTTATTGCTCCGCTCGCACAGTCGAGTTTTTCCTCATCAGAGTAAAAACTCCGTGCGTAACTTTTTCAATGGTACATGAACGAAAAGGAGAAATGCTTAGGGGCTTCTGCAAGTCCACCAATTAGAAGTCACGTTTCATTCTTTTTACCCCCAAACAATCGACCAGCGAAGACAGTCAGGAAGTCAGTAACGCTCCGAATCTTCAGTTCTCATCATCAGTTCAACCTCGACGGTTCGACAGGAGTCTTACACGATTTCCAAGTGCGAGAGTTAACACTACAACTCGCAATTTCAACATTAAGCAGTCAGTCGCAACTGACAAGTTTGTTAATTTCTTTGTAAATATGTCTGTTTATTAAATCACTAATCCAACAAGAATTTCATTTCATTAGGCGTCTCAAAAAATGGTTACATTACATTAATTTGGAGTGTAACGTTCCACTGACCATCGTCATCATTAGAATTCGAAAGAAATTCGCGGTGTTCACGGTTACACATTGGTTACACGATGGTGACAAAAATTGCGACATAAGTGATGGAAACTGGGGCTGCGAGGCGACAGAAATTGCAGCATGAGATCTAAAAAGTGACGGAAACCTCGGCAGTAGCGTGGCACTGTTAAAACTATAATTCAATAAGGAGATCCTACTTAACTTCAATAAATGGGAGAATCGCATTCAGAAGGCTCCGCATATATTAGAACAGTTTTTTTGCATATATTAGAACAGTTTTTTTTCCAAGCCGACAATACAACCCGTTTATAAATAATGGAAAACCGCGTTCGGTGCCCTAAAGATGAGGGGAACTGGGTCGTTTACCTTAGCACCGGCAGGATTATTGAAGAACCAACGGCAATCACGAAACGTAGGCAGAGATCCAAGTTTTCAAACGTAATTTTACTCTGCCCTACGATCTAATGTCAAATAACGCATATATTTTTCTTCATATTGAGACGACTTAAGCCCTTTCAATGTTTATCGTGGGATTATTTGTAATGCTGCAAAGAATAAGCAGAAAGTTGGTAATCCGAGGAACTGAGTATTTTCGCTTGCATGGGATTTTTTTTTCACCGAGTTTTCTACCTCGGGAGAAACGCTTGGCGCTTATGGATTACAACAGTGCGCCTGGGTCAGTATACGTAAGTAGTAACGTAGCGTGGAGGAAGGGGGTAAGGGGGGGGGGGGGTTTGGGTTCGCCCTGCAGGGAAATCCAGAACTCGCGTGAGTACACGAATTAATGCGCCCCGGCGATAATATCGCAGAGTTTTTAGTATTTTCCTTTTGTGTGGCCGACACGCCGGAGGTCCGGAGTTTCTTCCTCTGTTTTCTTTTTCCTTCTGTTTTTTTTTCCTTCCTCTATCCCGTAATTTATATCTTTTTCTCCGGTGATGCGGCACGAGACGAGAATTTCCAGCATCCCCCTTGGTTTTCTCTCGCAAGTTCGTCGGATGTGAGAACCTCGTTTGGATCGTTCGACGAACTATTCAACCATCGCCCCGTCTCGAAACGAACTTGGAAATATTTCTTTCAATGTCCCGGCGTTTAGTTCGGCGTCTCGCTCGTCCAGGTCAATGACCCGATATCGTTCGCCACCGTCAAGAACGTCTTATCGATGTCACCGGAGCGACAAGATCTTGGGCTCGATGAGTATCGAAGCCTCTCCAATCGACGAGTCCGAAAGTTTCCGGTGTGTAACTCTTCCCGTTATCCTTGAGGAGCTGTCTCTCGACAAACACGAAGAGGAGATCCTGGGAGGAAACGAACGGACACGGAAGTTTGCGACGGTAATCAATTGGTTTGCCACAGGGCGGTTTACAAGGCGCGACGGTGAGCCGGTCCACGGTAGTGCCAGTTCCTTTCCGTGTGTCTGTTCCTCGTCGGTAAGTAGCTACTTCCAGTGGCGTGCGCACGGTCTCGAGTT
Source organism: Ichneumon xanthorius (assembly GCA_917499995.1). Taxonomy (NCBI): domain Eukaryota; kingdom Metazoa; phylum Arthropoda; class Insecta; order Hymenoptera; family Ichneumonidae; genus Ichneumon; species Ichneumon xanthorius. Next base: position 3,376,663 of record OU824205.1, read on the forward strand.
CCTCGCCGCCCAACAGGGAATTCTGATTAGTGATTTACGAGCTTTCCGGTTCGGGGAAACGATCTCTCGCGTAAGATAGAGCTACCCCGTTGGGTTGCTCGTCTCCGCACCGGTGCTTCTCCAACCTCGAGGCAGATGCCGGCTCCTACCGTTCGGCTCACCGTGTGCATCCTCGCGTCGGAGTAAATCCTGTCAGGAGTACTTAGAGTTTGGTCCGGGCTACTCGTCCCCGTGTCTCGCTCGATCCACCTTCCAGATTCCGTGTATTCCTTCCCATTCCCTCGCTCGTACACCGACGTCCGTGCAACTGAAACGCACCGCATGTCTCACTTCGTCATATTTCGACCATTCTTCCTGCCTCTTCGCTTTCTCGCGGCTTGACTTTATGGCTGCACTTCGCTGTTCGGCCAATCCGCCGCGGTCAGCTTCATCGGGAAACTATTCGTCATTTGTCGTCATTCTTTCTATTCTTACAATTCGGAACTCCATCTATAGAGATGGGGGATCGACTTTTTGACCGGTAATTTTGTTGTCTATTGACTGTCACGTGAACGTCAATTGACTGGTGTGGAAATTACCGTATTGTGACAACAGCGACATCAACTCTGAAAACCTCCACCGTCCGAACTATAAAATTAACGAAGTACCAATCTCGTTGACCAGAAAAAAAAAATGTTCATTTTGTGATATTGTTTCATTAATGAATTAATAATTTATGGAAATATGAAAATACAAATAATTGCGAAGTCAATGAGGGAGAAAAATGCGTTTGAAATCAACCTAGTTCTGCTAAAAAGTGGAGCAAATTTGGTGACCAAAAAAAAAATCTAGATTTTCGCTGTTTCGTCAATATTTGTGACCCCGAACAAAAATGACGGTCATGGGGTAACAAACATTTTCTGGAATAAAAAAGACGGTAATTTTTTGGTCAATCGAGGCTCACTAAAAATGACTATCACGACACATCTCTATGCATATAATTGAATGCGAAGACTCGGCTGGCTTCGGATGAAGCATAACCGATGCGGTAACCAATCAAGCATTGACCGGACAAGTTGTGCGGCAACGCCAATGACGCACCACACGAAGACATCGTTCCGAACGAAACTTTTCCGGTAAATTTATTCATCCGGCGCGAAGGACACGAGAGGACAGTTTTTCCGCTGTTCAATCACGAACACTTTGGTTACGTTCAATTTAGCGAGATAGATTGGAAATTCGGTCGGGCCCTCGCCATAGAGCGAGGAGCGCTCGCGAGCGGCGTCCTGCGCTTTCCGGAATCGAGTTGAAAGCCTTACAAAGTGAAAGAAAAATTGACTGTGCCACAAGTGAGCGTCTTCGAGTTTTCCCGCGAAGTACGTGGCACTTATATTTTCCGCTGGAAGAAATGACTTTGCGGTGGGTACACCGGGCGGAGAGACTGTTACGTGCATGTGCCAAACCGTGGGGGGAGGAATGGGGGGAGAATGCCACCGGTACCCGGGGTCTTATACGGTCTGCCAGGGAGATCCCGCATCAGTCCGTGTCATGACGGGAGGGACGAGAGTGGTGCATCCCGTCACTTAACCAGGAAGCCGGGATTTGTAAGAGTTATGACCGCTGTCGCTCTGGGATCTTAGCCACTCCCAACGGTACCGCGTATACTGGCCCGGTATACCAAAACCTTCGTCGGTTACGAGATACCGGGGGGGAGAAAAAAAAAATTGCGGTTCGCTACAAACATTCGTGCAGCCTGCTAACGAAGAGCAAAGAAATTGCGGGCCTCGGTGTAATAGAGACATAACTCAACGGTGTTTAGTCAAGTATTAAGTTCGCTTCAAGGTACGACAAGTTTGAGCCCAAGTTCGAACGTTCGTGTGCTTTTAAGAGGAGTTTGAACCCAGCCGGTGGTTGCTTGGGTGTAAGAGAGACAGCGCCATGGGGATTCTGTGAGAGCGAGCGAGAGGAGTTTAGACTCCCCCTAAGAGAAAGCCAAACCATCCATCCGTTTTTCTCCGAAACGATTCTATAAAATGAAAAAATAATTGCGGAGCGCACTGCGTTAATCAAATATACAGTGCGCCCCGAAATTCGTTTTTTTTTATTTTATAATATTATTTTATTTTATAAGTTATTTTATAAATTTTACAAAAAAAAAGTACATTTATAAAACCGCTTCGCAGAAAAATGGTTTCAAAATATTTAGAGGCTACGTTCATTTTGAACCACACCTTAAGGTAGTACGAGCATGAAGTAGATTATTAGATGTAATGCAAATGTTTTCATGTGTTACAAACAATGCATAGAGGATCACGTTTGCAAAAATTAAAGCAAGGTTACCGGCTATTTACCTTAAATAAATAAATCCAAAGTCTGTAGATTTTAGCATCGTTGTTTGTCGGAAAAGGATCACAATTACGCTTTTGTTTCGTTTTATTTGTATTTCACGATTAGATGCATGTAGGCACGATAACCGTGATGTGATGCCGAGATTTAAAGGATTAAACCATATTGGAAAATATTGGGCTTACCGAATCCACTCCATACCAATATGGCGACACTATGAAATCGGGAACACTGGTTTATTAGCTATGCCAAGCGATTAAGTTAGACCGGTAGTCCTAAAACGTATATAAATAGACAGTCAAACTATGCGAGCCAAAATTCGATCTGTTTTAATATTTAACAGTTCCCAAAGAATGCTATCGGGTAGTGTCATAAACATGCAAAAAAAAAAAAAATTCTTTATTTAGTAATACTATTACTTCAAAACTACGTAATACTATTTTTCAAAACTTAAATAGTGATTAAGCGGCAAAGCAGCGGTCGTCGATGTGTAAAACGGTATCGAAAATATAGCTTTGATAATTTCGAATCAATCGGCGAATGAACCGTTCTGATAACTCGCTATATTTGCCCGGAGGGCTGTTGGACGTTGTGAAATATTCGATTAAAAATGATCATCCGGAGCTGAAATTGCGGTACTAGATTCGTCACCCCGGCTCACCGAGTCGAAAACCCGAAACTCGCTGAATGATTTAACCCACGTGGCTATGTATAGTTGGTTCATTTTATGCGTATGTTGTGGAACACCTCACTCCTGATTTCCCTCGGGTCTTTTTACCCCCCGAATTTCGCAACGTTTGGACGAACGTATAAATTAGTTACAAAAGAAGCCGCATTAGAGGGATCCGCACGCAGTCTCGCTCGGTTTCACGAATGGGCGTTTCAGGCAAAGTGTTCGTGTTACGTTCCATAACGAAACTGAATTCTTCAACGACCAGCAATGTACCATGAAAATTAATTTCGTTCTCGTAATTTTCCTTTATCCTCTATTTATATTACAAAGAAGAACAATAAAAACGTTGCGAATAAAAAAAAATACATGGACTCCACCCCGGTTTTTTTTTTCATGCCAAAGTTCAAAAGTCGACGTTGATTGTGAATTCGTTCCAATATTACAAAAACTCTTAATGATCCAATTTCGGTGCTCCCGAATACGCACCAAGTCCCCTTTATGCCTCTATCGTTTCGTTGCTCTGACCCGATCGATGATCATTGTCTGGTTAATTAAAAATCTTTTTGTTTAAAACTGTGTTATGCGGTAATGGGCAAAAAATGGAATAAACCCGCTGTTTCAATGAATTCAATAAACCAAAGCGCGGGCATGAAATTCTTTCATGTATTTCCGGCAAAAAAAAAAGTAGCCTATGGCGAGGGACTAATTGTACCGGCGTTAAAGGAATAAACTCTGCAATTTTATCCGCCGGATTTTATATCACTTTAATCGGGGAAAAATTTAATAATCTCTATAATAATAATAATCGTAAAATTATTTCCGACGTTACGGTAACGGTCGGCGAAGAGCGGTTGGGATGTTCTTTTTTTCTCGTGTTATGTCGTCGTAAAAGTGTGGGTGTCAGAGTCGCAGTGTATAATGTGATCCCTTTGGTGGGGTCGCACGCGCCTTTCGGCACGATAACTCGCGGGCGAGGTTCAACCGAAAGGAAGCGAGAGAGGCGAACCAATTGCCGGTGGGTTGCAATTTGCCAATTTGCCAGTGTGATGCACCTAACATGCGGGGCACAGGTGCGGCACACCACAACAGCGGCTGGAATTAATCACCCTGATAAATAATAATAACTGACGACGCGTAGTCTCGCGCCTAGTTAGTCCGTTATTAATACGCAATTCATATTAAACCGACCCCTTTCGCCCTGCGGCTCTACGACGTTTCAACTTCGAGTTGAATTTTCAAGCGGCAAGCTATCCGCACAGGAATTCACCATCGTACCATCCCGAGCTAAATACTCGATTCAATCGGGTAAACAGATTTTAAAAATTAATTTAGACTTTGAATATCGTAGAATGGTGGTCATTATTTTGTGACATCCTATCTTGGCGGTCCGTTCACAAGGGAATGGAAATAATGTGACTGGGGCAAGTAAAATTTGACTGTGGCAAGTAAAATTTGACTGTGGCAAGTAAAATTTGACTGTGGCAAGTAAAATTTGACTGTGGCAAGTAAAATTTGACTGTGGCAAGTAAAATTTGACTGTGGCAAGTAAAATTTGACTGTGGCAAGTAAAATTTGACTGTGGCAAGTAAAATTTGACTGTGGCAAGTAAAATTTGACTGTGGCAAGTAAAATTTGACTGTGGCAAGTAAAATTTGACTGTGGCAAGTAAAATTTGACTGTGGCAAGTAAAATTTGACTGTGGCAAGTAAAATTTGACTATGGCAAGTAAAATTTGACTGTGGCAAGTAAAATTTGACTGTGGCAAGTAAAATTTGACTGTGGCAAGTAAAATTTGACTGTGCCAAGTAAAATGTGACCGTGGCAAGTAAAATGTGTCCGTGGCTAGTAAAATTTGACTATGGCAAATAAAATGTGACCGTGGCAAGTAAAATTTGACAGTGGCAAGTAAAATTTGACTGTGGCAAGTCAAATTTTACCGCGACAAGCCAAATTTTATCGTGACAAATCAAATTTTACCGCGACACGCTAAATTGGATCGTGGCAAGTCAAATTTGACCGACGACGACCAATGCATATAATTTCAGTTCTCCGGGCAAGAACGAAAACTCGCCTAATCAATGATTAACGCGAAAAGTTTCCAGGTCTACGATTGCCGAATCCTCGGATGCAAACACGGTGCAAGGCACGACGAATAATACCGTTGACGACGGCAGCGAAACAATAGGCGAATCAGCGTGCTAACAATTACCACCTTTCGGGCAGCAGTAAGCTCCGGTTATAGGGCTGGAAAGGGAGTGAGTTCAGAACCCAGTGCCTTATTGATATTAATTCCTCTTGTAGACAATGCCCCCGGCACCGAGAGCTAAGCGTGGTTGGTCTTGCCGCTCCCAGCACGGCCGGTTACAGCTCCTGGTACCGGCTCACAGCGATAAGCTTTTAATTTTCGCTCGAGTCCCGTTGACAATGCCGCCAAATTAAAGCGCTCTCGCGTCTCTGGCCCGGCGACGTCGGGCAAGCTCGCGCGAGCGGCCGGGCGACTTCGCTCTTTCGCTTTGCATAATCATTTTACGAGGCGCCGTCGAAATCTGGAAGGCCGACGTTCCTCACTGCCATTTTCGGCACGGCAGACTCTTACCAAAACTGACGGAAGAGTAGAACGTCTCGCCTCGCGATCGGCGAGATCGGAGAGAAAGATTAACGAGATATAGTGGCGGGGCTCTTTATTTCATTTAATTTTTTTCCTACTTTCAGCTCACTCTATCTTCCCCATCCCGCAAATCGTTGATTCGATCGATGAACGACGCCACCATCGCCCCGAGGAATTTCGTTATCGGCCCGGTAGAATTTCATCGCGAAAGATAATTCACTAGACGCGAGGGAAGAGGAAGAGATGACAATAAAGCATCGGTGGATTGAAATATCTTGTTTCCGGCAGACATACCGGATAATATTTCCGTTGCCGGTTCTTGAAGTGGATTGGGAGGAATTGTTTTACTGGTAGACGGCGCACTCGAGACGAAGTTGGGTGTGTCTGAGGCATTTCGTACGTTTATCGTGTCGTGCGAACACGCCGGTTAGCCACTTTGGGCAACGATGCGCATTATTGGATCGCGTACCATTTGTGTTCTGCACAGCATTCTTTTGTTTGCACGTCAACGTGAACGTGTAAATAAAAAATGGAAGATAAAAGGCGCAGGGTCACGAGTCTTAATTTATTTAGCGCACCCCTCTTCCATAATGATGCAGCTCGCGCGGACAACGCCGAGTTTTCGTTAAGGGGAAGCCGGGGTAAAATGTGTTCGAAGTTCGGACACCTGGGACGAGGTGGTTGTGCAACGGCGAGATGCGTCCTGCAAGAGCTTGTCTCGTCTTCCGGCAGTAGCGTTCTGACGCCTCACCCCTCGGCAGCCCCGAAGCTACTCAAATGAAATTCATTGTGCTTGCGAGGGTGAGCCGTAAGTTTTTGTGCGGAAGCGTATTTTGCTACAAGTCCTCAGCCTCCCCGAGCTTATATCATCCAGTCACTGTCCAACCTACGACTACAACGAGGCGTCTGGCCGAATGGATAAAACGCGTTGTTCCATCCCGCGAACAGGCCGGGGATGGTGCAACTATTTCAATAGAACTTCAGCGAAACTTGCACATTCTTATCCGCTGAAGAAATTCTGGAACGACTGATAATCGTAGGGATATTAATGGAATTGCAGTGAATACAAGATTTTATAATGGATCTCGAGTTCATCAGACTGTACAGTTCAAACTGCTAGACCTCAACTTATCGTGTTAATTTTTTCTATTTTTTTTTTATTGGGCTAAAAAATTTGTTTGCAGACAGACCTGTAGGGTAGAGCGGCGCAAAATGGGACAGTGAGCAAAATGCAAGTTTTCAATCGTTTTTGGATGTCCCATTTTGCCCTGTTGATACATCCGGATTGTCTGTCCGGTTTTGCCGCATTGTCTCATCCAAAAATGATTGGAATATAGTGTTTTGTCCCACTGTCCCATTTTGCCCCACTGTCCCTTTTTGCCCCACCGTCCCATTTTGCCCCGCTCTTCCCTACACTGTTAAAATAAACTGTAAATTTAATGTACTGGAACTTGAAATTTGCTAAAATTACTTACATTAATTGAACGTTAATGTACTTTGCAAATTTTACTGTAAAATTGCAACGCACATGTGCTTGAAATTTCAGAAACAGTTTATGTAAAAAAGCTTCCAATACTGGTAATTAATTTTCAAACAAAATTTGTTTACAGTGTAGTTTTTGTGCGGAAGCGCATTTTGCTACAAGCCCTCAGCCTCCCCGAGCTTATATTATCGAGTCACTGTCCAACCTACGACTACAACGAGGCGTCTGGCCGAATGGATAAAACGCCGTGTTCCATTCCGCGAACAGGTCTGAGATGGTGCAACTATTTCAATGGAGCTTTAGCGAAACGTGCACATTCTTATCCGTTAAAGAAATTTTAGAAGGACTGTTATCAGTCGTTCAAAAATTTCATTTTTTCTGTGAATATTCATAGGGATATTAATTGAATTATCCTCACCACAAGATTTGATAATGGACCTTGAGTCCATCAGACCGTAAAAATCAAACTCTGAAACCTCAACATGTAGTGTTAATTTTCTTTTTCTTTATGGAGCAAAAAAAATTATTTTGGAAACAGCCCTTTAGCTGTAGCCCTAGTTTTTAGCAAAATGTATTTGTAGCACAATGCGCCTAGGAAGCGCATTTAGCTACAAATCCTCACCCTGCCCGAGCTTATATCACCCAATCATCATCCAACCTGCGACTACAACGGGGCGTCTGGCCGAATGAATGAAACGCGTTGTTCCATCTCTTTACTTTAGCGTAACTTATACATTCTTATCCGTTGAAGAAATTCTAGATATTAATTGAATTATAGTGAACACAAGATTTTGTAATGGACCTCGAGTTCATCGCCCTGTACAGTTCAAACTGGGAGAACTCAACATGTAATTAAAAAAAAAATGTATGCGGCAATTTTTTTTTTTTGCTAACAGCTATAGTTTGTTAGAAAAAAAAAGAAGCACGATAAAATGAGATTTAAAGCGAGGGGAATGATGGACCTGGAAGCAGAGCAAACTTTGTCACAGGCACATATCCGGTATGATTTATAGGACACGTCCGTTGAATCCGGACCCTACCACACACTGTGCTCGACGTAACGATGATTCTTCCGGGTTGTATCTTCACCGGATCTCGGGATCACGAGCAATACGAGCCCGTCTCCGATACCCGAGGGTATGATTTCCGTTTCGAAACTCTTCGGGGACGTCGAAACAGGAGATCGAACGCTCCTAAATATAATTTATACGGAATCTCAGTGACTGCGTCGCTTTCAATTTCGTTCGAACCACGTGGAATTGCGCCGAGAGAAATTTTAACGCCCATGAAAAACCCCCATTAAATTACCGAATGAAAAATCATAAAAAGTACGCGAGGCTGGCAACGTCAATAGAAATACAAATTCTACCGTACAACAAAAAGGGTACATTTTAAAGATACGCTGCCCAATGATAAGCAATGAAACGCAAGACTGGCAACGTTAGTAAAAAATCAAAATTGTACCTTGCAAAAAAAGGGTATATTTTAAAGATGCGCTGCCCGATGGTAAGCAATCTTTATGAGGGATTTTTGATCTCTCCCTTTACTTCCCAGCGACATAGTTGGATTCCCGAAGCTCTAAAACACGACGAACCCACTACGGTGCTACAAAGATACGAATATACATATATATGCTTATATGTATGGTAGCATAAATGCTGGAATATTCGACTCATGGTAAGCTATAAGGGACTGTAAGAGCTTCAGTTCCAGTCGCAGCGGTTGGACTACACTGCAGCGCACGTCGTACTTGCCGGTGTCCTCTGTGGTCATCCGATAGACTGCAACGACGTACGTATAATACGCGCAGTGGTACTTACAGCATGTACAAATTATATTCCGCGACCACGGGACGGCATACTGTGTCCCACAGCTTGGTATACACTCGCTATGGCTACGGCTAGAAACTAGTAGTTATAGCTCGGTGGTCCGCCGAGGCGGATACCGCGGGATTACACCGTGCTTGCCGAGCTCGAGCTTTGCGATTTGTGTTCTTGCTGCTGTAGAAGCTTTCCGTACTCCCTGATCGACGGTTTAGCTTTCAGGCGCAATATTAAGGTCTCGATTAAGCTGGGAAAGCTTGATAAGTATTAAACGCGCGGTAACATTTGAACTTTCATCTTTCATCGTCGTTCTCGGAACGCCCAGAAAATGGAGCGAAGATGATGCGCGCATGTACGTTCCAATCATACGCAAATTGAAAAGCAGACTTTAACCAAACTTTCGAAACGCTGACAGGCAAAGCACACGACAGGTAATCCCTTTGCCCAACTTATTTTACATTTCACCATCGTCGCTCAAGTTTCGCGACTCCGGTCTCTCTGGGTTTCCCTATCGTTACTAATTGACAAGTTATTAGTCATGCTCTTTATGAGACAGGAGGCTTTGGGTAACGTCACGATAGTTATAATTTTGAGAGGACTAAAGGTCCTTCCGGATGATTGCAGCGGAACTTCAAGCGGATTTGGAGATTACAATAAAAGAAAGAAAAAAATACTTTGGGCGAATTTAATTATCTTTCTAATAAGGTCAGTACTACGAAGATCGTTTGGGGATGCACGTTCACGGAGGGATTGTTTCAGTACACTGAGAAAAAGGATAGTGTTTCCTACTATAACGAATAGTTCCCAGGGAGAACGTCTATATAGATACTTTCTGATAGTATATATTCAATTGGTTAAACTATAGCTATGCTTGCAACCACGATTTTTTGTTATTGCAACTATAAAATTTAGACGTTCCCCTTGAGAACTATTTTCTATGGTAAATAGTCAGCATTGCTGCTTTAACTATGTAATTTTTTTCTCAGTGTACGTGGAAAATAGGGTTTATGACACAAACCCCCACCGATTCGATGCGAAATAAAAGAGCATTTTGTACACTGAGAGAAGGGTCTGATAGACATTACCATACATCTGGTAAAATCTCACAGAACTTTAAGGCATATGGAAACTACAGCGACATCCTAGCAAACATTCCTATTAAACTTATCACATTCTGCTAGAAAATATGGTGATTTCGCTGTCGCAGATATTTCCCGAATATCCCATAATTTTTTGCTAGAACCCAAGTTCTTCTTACTAGAAAATCAGTGGCGTCGCCTTTGCAGACCGTTTGTTTTTGTAGGTCATACCGGCATATTAAGCACTGTTAAAAAAAGTACAGTCAAATCAACTAAGATTCGGGCAGGGTCGTTCAAGTAAATATTTAGTTGGTCGAACAAAATATTTTTATGACTCAAAAATATTTTGGTGAAATCACCCAACAAATTGTTGAACTAACCAATTTTTTAGCTGGGTCAACAAAATATTTAGTTGAACGTCCCTGCCCGAATTTTAGTTGATTCAACCGTATTTTTTTTATCCGTGTGTCAATCAAATTTTATTAATGTACACAGGCATAAAAAAAAATTTATCGAAGAAATTGCCAGCATCCACGAAATTCTCAGCCAGATCTGCAAAATTTGACCAACCTGCCTTCTGGAAAAATATGACCATATGAGTTGGGTAAAATATAGCACCTGTTAAAATTTCACATACCGCTAGTGGTGATGTACCATGCTGCCTAGTCGAAATTCAGCATATGAATCGTTACTTTCTCCCACATCCTTCTCTCAGTGCAGAGATGAGAAAACACCCCATCTAATGAGATCAAGATGGGATTCAAGCAAAAGAGCATGTCACAGAGGTTAGAAAACACCCTATCCAATGGGGTGGAGACGGAGTTGATTCTTTTTTATTCGACCTAAAAACAAGCTTTCTATTTCGCAATTGCCCTGGCGAAGAAAGTAACATACAGTTCACGAGATCGACACTGCGATTTGGAACGTCGATTTCTCAATTCGGTTCTGACACGACGAGGGGTTGAGAAGGCTTAGCGCAAGAAATAGAGAGAAGCAAATCAGATTCGAGACACTTCGTCTATCCGGTCGCCAGAACGAGTCTTTCCACGTTTGCATATAAATAATATGGCAAGACGTCAAAGTCAGATCCCAAAGTTGTACCGGCGAGAGGGGCGGTTGGGGAGCAAAGCCGGATTGCTCTCGTTCCAATCTACCCCCGGGTAACTCTCAGGCGGCGGCATAGGCAAGCGCAGCCTTTCATCGATCTTCGTCACCCGCCAACCAAGCCCGTCGTCCTACTCTGATTTCTCGATACATTCGGATTAATTTATGTATAGACTACACAAGCTAGGCAGCCAAGAAGGGCGGCAAACTTGCTGCGGGCGACGATATTTTTTTTACCACGGATAATCGAGGGAAAAACAAAGTCGTTTAAACTACAAATTACATTTGCCAAAGGCAAATCGTTTTTCATGTTTATGAGCTCGGTTTATAGAAACTCCGGGATTAAAGCCATTTATCACAGCCCACGTGATTGCTAAACTGCAATAACAACGGTGTTTCAGAAAGAAAATAAAAAAATATAATTGCGGTGATCATAATTTTGCTTGGTAAAATTGATTCACTGTAATATTTATGAGGGGAATATATGCACGGGTTGTCTCGTAATATGAGAATGCATGCATGTTTAAAGCACATAGTGTGTAGTAGAATTTGTTGGCGAAGTTTAGTCCTCTCATGATATCTCTCGTTTCGGTGTTTGCTCTTGGCAATACATGCTCAGCGAAATTCATTCGATTTTACCCGGTTTGTTTCCTTTTTCGAATCGCGTCAAGGCGATGCGAAAGCTCCTCGAGGACGAAACGATCAGCTGTGATCTGAGATTCAAATTGTTCACGATCACAGGGCATTGCTGTTGAAAAATAAATTCTCTTGACCTCGAGGAAATCGAAACCATACAACGCGCATTTTTCGTCGCAATTTGACAAAGCCATCGCATGAAAAAGTGGGTGAAGACGGAACACTTGGTTTTTCTCATCACCGACGATTTCTCGCGGTCCAGTAATTTCAATGGTAACTTTGTCAAATTGATTGTCGAAAGTTACGCGCGGTCCGTGTTTTTATCCGGTCAAGAGCAAGAGACTCATTTCTCAGCGACAATGCCATGGAATCGCAAAAAAATTCGAATTTCCTATGGTAGACAATTGTTTTACCCTCGAAATACCTTCGCATCATCTTAAGCCACATACTACGAAAATAGTATATGTACGATCGTTCATTTATCTTTTTCATCTTTTTCTTTATCAACTCAATCTGGACGAGTCAGATTGAGCGAGTTTACACGTACTGAGCCATGGGCGGACTGACCTTGGCAAATCTCTCCTGGGTGTCGAGGATCTCGATGAAGAGCGATACCTTGTCATCGACGATCTTGAAGCCATTTCTGGGCTGTGCCAGAAGCTGCTGTATGGCTTGGGACGTGGTGAGTGCGTGTGCGGGGCTCGTCGCCGGAGTGGAGACTCTGGTGGAGCCGTTCCCGTTTCCATTGCCACCTCCGACGCTGCCGTTCCCATTGACACCGCCCGCGTTCCCGTGAAGATGCGTGCAGCCGAGAAATATTGGATTTCCGTTCGGTGACACGCCGCAGCTGAAGGGCCTGAATGGAAGACCATGGAATGTCGGGCTGGGCCTGGGTCCGGTCGCACGCAGTATATTCTGGGCCGACGACGGAAGCGAGAGACGACGCACGGCACTTCGATTATTTTGCTTCTGATGTTGCTGAGACTGCGACGGTGATTTGAGAAGTTGATAGTCGCTCGACGACGAGGGCAAAGAGCGATACCCCGAGTCCGACGGGGATGCAGGTGGCATCGGCAGACAAGCGCCGTTAGCACCGTTACCATTATTACCGATAATCGTTGTGGAACCTTGGGGTGTCGTGGCGATGCTGTGCGGTCTGTGCCGAAGAGCAGCTCCGGCTGTCCACGTATTGGAATTTCCCGGATTGGTAAGCGCGCTCAGAGCTGGCCCTTGTGACGTTGGCGTTGGTGGTTGGGGATGGGGAAGGGTCGTTGGATATGGACGACGGGGAATGGGCTGGTGCAGGACCATCCCCGAGGCGCCCCACTGTATTGGCTCGATGGACGGAGTCCTTGCGCCGCAGCCACCGCCACCCCCAGCGGATGAACACGAGCCGGTGGAGGAGACGGAACCCCCGCTGCCAGACAAGCCTGGAGTAACAACGGTGTTGACTGGTGTTGAGGCGATACTGTGAGGCCGACGTGGTAACGGCTGCTGAAGCTGACCGTTCCACAATGACTGAGGTGGCACGGCGCTTCTTGTCGCTGCTGGTACCACGCTCCCGCTTGACAATTGAAATTGTTCGTGCTGCTGCAGTTGTTGCTGTTGCATGCTGCTGGGTACTGTTGATACTGGAGTACTGGCGACTGAGTGTGCACGCCTTGGTACCCCATAGGCAGGACTGCCGGGTCCGTTGCTACTCGTACCGGTGACTGAGGTTGCATTCGGCTCAACACAATTTCCCCACGATGAAGGACCCGATGGTACACTTGATCTCGGGGTGTACTGACCGAGGCCGTATGGTGGTGCGGCAATACTATGAGGGCGTCGCATCGCTGGTGACTGGGATAGACCGTTTGGTGTTGACCGAATTTTATTTGCACCGGATGCTGGTATAGGAGCTGGTGGGGTGTACAGTGAGAAGTTACCGGGTGCACCACCGGCTCCGTGCCCGTTGTGACTTGGACTGCAGCCTGATAAGATTGGTGAAGATTGAACATTGTTTCGTTGCGCTGATTGTAGCTGAGACTGTTGTTGCAATTGTTGCTGCTGCTGATGGTGGAGCTGTTGCTGTTGTTCGGCGATGTTTGACCTGTGACCTGCTGGACCACTTGATGGCGCAGGAGGGGGCGGCGGCATTGACTCCAAAAGACTTTCCCGTTCCTCTGACAAGCTCCAGCCAGGTATTGCTGATAATAATGAAGGTACTGAAGGTAACGCTGGTAGTTGTGATAGATTGACGGATTCATTGAAAGCAGGGCTTGACGATAGCGAGATTGACTTTGAGATTCCTCCGTTCCCGTTGTTGTTGTTGTTGTTGTTGTTATTGTTGTTCGTGTGGTTGTGATTCCATAGGGCGATGAGGCCGCGTCCGCTGGCACCGGTGCCGAGGGAACCGGTGGGGTTGCCGGCATGTTGTAAGTTACGATCATTCAAATTAACGCGTCCGTTGACGTTTCGATAAAAACAAGCTGAACCCGGCGCGAGGTTCAGGCTCGTTGGTTTCTGCTTCACACCGCCGTTGGACTGCGGACTCGCGGCAGGCTTAGGCTCGCCCATTTGCAACAATGTTCTATTATCGCCCTCTTGGTTGTCTAGATTACTGGAATGTCGGCCATTGTTTCCGGCCTCCTTGCCTCGGGCATCTCAGCGGCGATATCTAGTTTATCAGAGCTTGCATATGTATATCGCAGCCTCTCGAGGCACCCAAGTTCACGTTCAAGTATACGACGATCACCCGAAGTGGTTTAATGCCGACCTGCGGATTTTGAAGTTTCGATCCGATAACAACTAGGTTTAGGGCTGTAATCCAATTCTGAATATAATACCTTGATGAAATTGATCCTAGGATGATATTACGTATAGTGCGACGCGACTATACCACAAGTGTTTTCATTGTCCGCGAAATATCCGGTCATGGTTTTTCTTCTTATTGTTGCTTTTCTTTCATTCTCAAAGGCCCTCGAAGATTCTTTCTCGTTCCTCACCACCTCGGGTCGTTCTCTGGATGCGGATCGCGCAGCCTCGTGGCTCGGCTCCTCTCTTCTCGAGTCGTCTCGGTATTCTTCAGCACTCGGATACACACTCGCGTGCCGCTCAGCCCTCGACCGACTTCCCGCCAGCACTGATGCCTTCTTCCACTATCGCTCGCGTACCGCCACTACTGCCACTATTAGTTTCTTTTCGCTCGTTCCACCGAAACCTCGCCCGTCCCTCACACAGGCCAGACCTCTCTTTGAGCACCGAGATAACGAGAAATAAAAATACGCGGTGTGCAGCGGCTCTACACGCCAGTTCCCTCTGATCGTTTCGATTCGCCAGAAGCCCGTTGCTGCCTCTTCCGATGCCTCTAACAACGTTTGCTCGAGTCCGCCAGACACCGAAGTGCCATATGGGTCTCTTTTGGAGGCTCCAGCTTTGCTTTGCCAATTTATCTATGCCTCGATATTTTTTTGCACCAATAGAGCTTTCTTACCGTGACTTTTTGGTTCACACTCGGCAGAACGACCTTCCTCAGAACCGCCGTTGCTAGGTGCTCTGATGTGTCTTCGACGTCGCGATTTGTCAAAGATAATAATCAAACATTCGGATCAACGATTTTATATAATTTTCTTTCGTATAATTATCTACCAAGAGTCAAACTTTTTAGTATATTCGTTTTATTCTTTCTTTACATTTAATAATTATGATATAGATTCTTGTTAAAGTTTAGTAACTTGTTAGAGTTTAACGAACGCTATTTTAACGCCTCTTTCATATAGTTTCGAAGAAAATATAAATGACGTTTGATTTCGAGAGAAGACTCGTCTCATTGAGGTGAACTCGCACTCGACGACAATTATCTTTCGAAAGCGACGCTGACATCGTGAACACGCACGTGTCACGCCTGACGTTTGGGAATTCACTCCGGAGTGTCCGCCACTCCGTTCGGACGCGCACCCACGAAGACGCACTTTTCACCCCTCATCGCGAAATTACGAGAAAAAAAAATATATATTCATGAAGGCTAACAATAATAAAACGCCTCGGAGAATTCACTTCTTTCTGTGAAAGGTCGAGGGACGAACAGACGAGTGTCTGGGGAAACCCGAGGACCGCGGAATGACCTCAGGAACTTTGGTGACTTTTCCGTGCTGGTGGGTTGCCGGCCCGCGGTCAGGAATTCGAAGCTCGCGGAGCGCAGATCTTGCCCGGCAAGGCAATTCCGTATACCGAGTTACGGCAGTGCTTTCGGCATATCCTGACAATACCGGAAGCAAGAGGAGCAAAAAGAAAATTACTCTCCTCTTAAAATTTTCTTTCCTTCAAATATTACTCAATGCTTGACGAAATTTAATGCCAGCCGCGAGTTTGGTTTCGAACGGAGAAAAAAAAAGTAACGAAAAAAAAAACACAAAATCGTGCGCCGAGTCCCGGGTACGGTTGGGGGACCCGGGACGGTCAGCACTTCCGAGAACGCGGGATGTGTGCGGATATCACAGCGATAACCTCGCGTGAGTTTTCAGCACTGCTCCGGACTGCTGTTACGCGTCGCGTGGCTGCGCGGTGCCGGGGGCGGAGTGACCGTCGCGCGCTCTCGTTCCTCTTCTTCGCCGGTGCGGCGGGACTCTCGAGAACAACGCGGGGGTGCACGCCTGCGCCGGGCAGTCGGTATCATCCTCCCGGCCTGCACCCTGCACCACCACCGGCGGCCCTCTGGCATCGGTACACCGCCACCGTTCGAATCCCGTTTCGACGCCGAGGTTATACTCCTCCTCCCCCCCTCGCCACCCCCCCCTCGCCGCCCCCACCAGGACCGCCGGCTCTCGCTCGCTCCGCTCCCGTTTTCGCCACTCTCCGCGGTCCGCGCACCGGAGTCTTCAGCCTCCGGCCTCCACTTCCCCTTTCCACATCTTTGTGCGAAACGGCCGTTGGTGTACTCTGCGCGCCGAGCCCAACTTTCCACGACTAACCGGCACAGAGAAGAACAAGGAAACGCGTTCACTAACACTCTCCGGTCCGCGTGTACTCCACGCAGGACGCCAGTGCGAGTTAAGTTGCTGCGTCGCTTTTCGCAGAGGCGATATTACAGCGTACACCGTGCGGCATGTTCCACAGTCGAGGAACGCCGACGCATGACTATCGGGTGGACGGAGAGCTCGTTTGGATAAACGCATGCAGATGCAGCAGCCTCGTGCCTCCTACGTCATCGCTAGCCGGCCGGCGCTACGTGCTCTTTGCGGACGCGGAAACCCCTCCCCACTCGGAAGTACCGACGAAACGCCGGCGCAGAAGACCGGAAGCGACGCTTCGTTAAGCCTTCATTCGTTGTTCGGTACGAGAATGCACCGAGCATCATCGATATCGCCGCATCGCTTTCTCATTTTCACTGGCGGTCATGATGTTCCCCCTTTCGTAAAGTTCCGTCGACCAATCGCGCAGATTATTTTCATTTTGAGGAAAGTTTCTTAAGGAAAGACCGTTTCATAACGAAAGACCGTTTCTTACAATAGACCGTTTCTTAACTAAAGGCCGTTTCTTAACTAAAGACCGTTTCTTAACTAAAGACCGTGTCTTAACTAAAGACCGTTTGTTAACTAAAGACCGTTTCATAACTGAAGACCGTTTCTTAACGAAAGACCGTTTCTTAACTAAAGATCGTTTCATAACTGAAGACCGTTTCTTAACGAAAGACCGTTTCTTAACGAAAGACCGTTTCTTAACGAAAGACCGTTTCTTAACTAAAGATCGTTTCTTAAATAAAGACCGTTTCTTAACTAAATGTAGTTTCTTAACTAAAAACCTTTTCTGAACTAAAAACTGTTTCTGAACTAAAAACCGTTTCTGAACTAAAAACCGTTTCTGAACTAAAGACCGTTTCTGAACTAAAGACCGTTTCTGAACTAAAGACCGTTTCTTAAGTAAAGACCGTTTCTTAACTAAAGACCGTTTCTTAAGTGAAGACCGTGTCTTAACTAAAGACCGTTTCCTAACTAAAGACCGTTTGTTAACTAAAGACCGTTTCATAACTGAAGACCGTTTCTTAACTGAAGACCGTTTCTTAACTAAATCCCTCCGACGACCGGCAATAAGTGCCGAATCGAAAGGTTTCAAAATCGAATCTAACATTCAATAGGAACTTCAATTTTCGTGTCTGGACGTAATCGCCTTATTTCAGGAATGCGGAATGATCGAGAAAAAAAATGTCGATATTCGATCATAGTCCCGAGCGCAACTGCCTGCATATCCGTTCGTCCGTCTTTGGTTTGGGGAGAGTTACTTATAAAAAAAAAAAAAAAAAAAAAAAAACGATTATCGGACATTGCATGAACGTGGCCAGCGGTATCCACCGTAGCGGATTTTATTCATACCAAAAGTTGGCTGAACGTTACAGGCGGCCAGGGTTTGGGGAGGGGGAAGGGGGGGAGAGATCGACGGCCGAGTTGGTTCCCGAACGGCGAAAAATATTCGCGCGGCATGTGCCGCTGTGGGGAGCGCTTTGCATGCGTGCACGTTGTTGCGGACGTGTTCTATCTGCGGAGCAAGGGGGATCAAAGTCATGACGGTACCAGCCTAAATAATGTTCAACCGCGAATAACCAAGCAGGAATCTCTCGATTATCGAGCAGCGACGATATATCGCGTTACCGCAAGCTCGCTTTTCGTCGATGTTACATTCTGTTTTTGCATCGTTACATTTCCGACTGTTACGAAACCAGAATCGTTCGAACCGACCATAATAAAATTACGCGTTCCCCTTACAGTCGTTCGAAGGAATAAAAATTCATCTCGAGGTTTAATAATTTTACATAGCCTTACCGCGAGCTTGTCGTTCTCCTTGTTACATTCCCTTCACGCATCGTTACAATTCCGACCATGGCGAAATCAGAACCGCCCGTAACGACCGTAACGAAATTACGCTTCCTTCTTAAATTCGTCCGAACGAATAAAAATTCATCTCAATTCTTATTCAGTTTAATAATTTTCGTCTGTCCACTTGTCTATGCGGAAGCAAAGTGGTCGCGAGTTAAACATCGCGGGGGCCAATTAACGGCGGTGGAAAAACTAGCTAACTCAACGAGCGTGAACGTCGAACGTTCACGCCGGGGCGGAGTACGTAGGTGAACATTGAGGGATTACCGCGAGCACGAGAGAGAGTGCGAACACATCTGAGTAATTACTAATTACGTTTGACACGCGGTACAGTGCGGTGCTGTATTCCGAGAGACGGAAACTCCGGGCTTTTATGCCGAGAGCGAGTTCGCGCCATTCGGGACGGTTGCAGTGGCTTAAACTTTGCCGGTTGCGAGTTAAGCAAATTCTATTGAGCAAGAAGGTGCAAGGTGTAGGAGCAGCACAATTGTTTTCTGGCCTCTCGTCGCGGCGCGCGGTGACGATAAATGTTTAATGTAAATGAATAGGAAATGCGGCAATGAGAAAATGGTCGGAGGTAGCGAACAGAAAGGAGTTTCTCGGTTTGAGCTGACGAGCGAGGGACGCCGTGACCCGTCCGAGGCTGTTTCGTCGTGTTTCAGGGCTCCCCGTGACGGCGGAGGAAACGGTCAAGTTGCGAATAACATTGTCGGATTAGCCGGGCAAATGTTGGCCGAGCCTGCCACAGTAGGTTCGTTAATGGGTACGAGGTAACCGCGGCGGACGGGAACCTGCATCGCTGTCGAGAGGGAACAACACACGCACATATGCGCGTACCCCGTGCGACCCGTGAACCACCCGGGACTCCGAGACGATTCCCAACCCCCTCCGTCGCAAACACGTACAAGCTTCGCGCTTTGCCATTCTATATCGCTCGCGAACTCCGAGGGGGATGAGAACTTTACGGATCCTCAGATTCCAACGGGTTTTACTCATTCAAACTTCATACCGCCAGGGAAGACCGCTTGCCTGTTTACTCGCATTCAATTCATTTGCCCGGCGGTCTTGATGCCCGGCCGCATGGAAGAGCGTCAAATTTTCCAGTAAATCCTTTCGCTTACTCGCGGAGGGAGATGCAATTCCGGGAACAAAATCTACTTTTTTCTTCGACTTTTGTCGATAATTCTTTGACCTTTGTCGATAATTTTTCGACTTTTGTCGATAATTTTTCGACTTTTGTCGATAATTCTTCGACTTTTGTCGATAATTCTTCGACTTTTGTCGACAATTCTTCGACTTTTGTCGATAATTTCTCGACTTTTGTCGACAATTCTTCGACTTTTGTCGATAATTTTTCGACTTTTGTCGACAATTCTTCGACTTTTGTCGACAACTCTTCGACTTTTGTCGACAATTCTTCGACTTTTGTCGATAATTCTTTGACTTTTGTCGACAATTCTTCAACTTTTGTCCACAATTCTTCGACTTTTGTCGACAACTCTTCGACTTTGTCGACAATTCTTCGACTTTGTCGACAATTCTTCGACTTTGTCGACAATTCTTCGACTTTTGTCGATAATCGTCGAACATAATTGTATATATAAAAAATTATTAAATTATAATCGCGAGTAAATCATTTCATGAAATGAATTTAAAAACTCTCAAACTCCGAGGGGATGAGAATTTTACGTATCCTCAGATTCCAACGGGCTTTACTCATTTAAACTTCATACCTCCAGGGAGAACCGCTTCCCGATTTACGCGTATGCAATTCATTTTCCGGCAGTCTTTGTGCGCAGGCGAATGAAAAACGGTCAAATTTTCCAGTGAATCCTTTCGCTTATTCGCGGAGGTAGCTGCGATTCGAGGAACAAAAGCTCACTCCTGCTGCTTTTGATGAAAATGATAATCGCCGAAAAAGAAATGGACATAAAAAAAATTATACATTATAAATGCGAGTAAATAATTTTATAAAATAAAGATAAATTTAATCGAATTTTACGAAATTATATTAAATAATAATTAACGAAAAGCCCCGATCTTAGAATTAGAAAGAAAAATGTTAAAAACTCTATTTGTGTAAATGACATGTAATTGATCCATGCTTAGTACGAATCCGGAAGAGAAGTCTTTGGAACTTCTAAATCCGGTTTCACCGTCGCCGAGTTATTCGTTTTTCGCTCAGTATGGCCGAGGGACTTTGGCTCAGTTGCGAGACGATTTTATTGCGGCAACGGAGTAGCTTTGTGAGGTGAAGAATGGGGGACGCAAGTTCTAAGGTGAAATATGGGTCACCGAGTTAAAGGCGTACACTTTAATGATAGATCCGGCGCAAGCTCGGCGGAGATATCCGTCGAGATATCTCAATTACGACCTCCACACACCAGAGCAACGATCTCTGACGCTCCACGCAGTTTATATGTATACTGTTCGTGTCGTGGATATCGATCCGCGGGACTTTTAACGAGATAGTCAAATTGCTATATAATAGAATCGCGTCGCATTCTCACGGGAATCAATTGAACCGACCTGGCTCGACACCGACTTACATAAATATGTCATTAAATTTTTCCTCCCCCACGGAGTAAGCTTTATCAGCTATGGAAAGAATGGCGGAAGCGATGTGCACGTTTCATTCAAGCAAAAAAAAAAAAAATATCGCCGTTAGGTAGAAGAAAATTAAATATAAAAAAAAGAAAATCCTGGTTTGTGAAGTTCGCCAATGAAATCATATTATTTTAAGAGCGACGTGATATAGAACAAGCTCAAGTGAACTCTAGTGCTCCATGAAAGGACACTCAAATGAATAGGAATACCGTGGAATAATTACCACTTTCTTCATCACGTCAAAAGCTTTACGACCTTTCGAAGATTCTCGAGTCGCTCCGATGGATCGTCGAGAATACAGAAGCGACTATAAAATTCATTAAACAGTGCAAGAAGTAGAGATGAAAAGAAAAAAATATTAGCTATTCAGACCATACCATTTTTAACATTTTTTAAATATCATTTTGAAAATTTACCCAGCAAATAGCGAAACAAAGTCTTTGAAGGGGAAAGTTTGACGCTAAGTTTGGACTATAATTTTCTTACTTGCATTTTTTTTTAAACAAATTATCGTGCATTTCATACCTCGATACGATCCTATGACTTTTGGCCCCCATTCTGGGGACGCCATTTAAACTGTATATATGTTGCAAGAGAATTTTCGAAAAACTTTGTAATATCAAATATCCGTTCGTTGGTGCAATACATTTTTATAATCCATTTCATAAATCAAAATTCAGATGTGTATATTCGTTTACGTCCGACGTATAACTGTACATATTTTCTGTACGATATGAATGTGTATCGGTATGCGCCGTACCATCCGCCTGCTCTCACTAAGAAGGAAATGAAAAATTCCGCCGGCCGCGATTTGTGACGTGCAGCATGCCTGCGCTTGGCTACCTCACAACCGGCGACGCTCGTTTCTATGTTATCCGAACAGTATGTCCATGCGAAAAATGTATCCCGAGTGAAAAACGAACGGTGAAAACCAGCGGTGGAAATTCACTCTTGGTTATGACTTTGGTAGGGTATGTATAGCCGACACTCGGATGGCACTGATATAATCTCGGTAATGCAACGGCGAGAGGGGATTCCAGCTAAGGCTGGAAGCGCCAGTAAGACTCGGGCAAACAGGAAAGCGGCCCAACTTCGTTCCTCTCAAAAACACCACTCACGTTTTCTTTTTTTTACTGGTGCAGTAAAACCTACAACCGAGTGCGCGACAAAGTTTACCTCGGAATTTCATCCTCCAGTTTCGAATCCGTATCGAACAATATTTTCGTAACGGCATAACTTTGCCGGGACCGGAATTTGTAATAACATGATGTACTCGCTTGTTGAATATATTCGTTTTAATATCGAATTCTCGATCGATCCTATACGGCTTGGGCGTAGTTGCAGGGCTTCCCAAGATTGGCAGGAAAAGTAATTGGTAGCAAATTTCCGTGCTTTAAAGGAATCTCAAAAAGTATCGATTTTATGATTAATTATTAATCATAAAATCATGAAAAATTGTAATCATGAAATATAATGTAATTAATATTATTAATGATACAAAATTAATTTGTAATATTTTTTTACTTTCAAATTAGAGAAAAAAAAACTATATGCTTTGCGTACAGAATATTGGAGAGGTTTTTTTCACTTCTAATTGCATAAAGTACTGATGAAAATTAATGTTGCAACATTTCAATGCTGCATCGACGCATTCTTTGGCAATATTTTTGTAATTATCCGCAGGATTTAACACCGGATTTTCCGAGCTTTTACCGTCTGAACTCCGGAAATTACGATCGCTTTGGAGAGGAAGATAGTTGGGTATGAGGTAAATTTCACGCGGTCCTGATTTTGTTGAAAAGCGCCCTTTGTACGTTTCTCATCAAAGGGTCATTTCACTGCTCGTGCGCCGGACTCGCGACTCCGCGTCTCTCATATGGCGTATATACACGATTACGTTCCCGCACACTGCTCAGTATATCGAGTCTCTAGATACACTCGCATTCGAGCACTCTCAATTCAGTGACAATATCGATGCGAGCGGATAACCTCACGAAAATAGTGCACGCCGTTCGATACATCGGAGAGACGAGTGCATCTTTAAAAATAATAAATACACAAAAATATAACGAAAGAATAAGCTCTCCCGACGGCATGCAAATTCGATTAAATTGCCGGCTACACAGTAAAAAATAATTTCGTAAAATCGGTATTCGCAATTTCGCAACAATCATTTTGTTAAATAAGTGACAAACGCGATTGTCACTTATTTGAACATACGAACCTGTCCTTTTATTTTCCGTGTCATTGCCAATTTTGGTTCGTACTTTTGTTTGTAAAACTCGAAAAGTAACGAATAAAAAATTGTGGTCTTTTGTGGACAATAAGTTGTTTAACAAGTACACATTTTTTTACTGTGTACCTCGGAAAAACAACCGAAGAATACTATTCGGAGAAAAATATTAAATCAATATTAAATCAATATTAAAAGAGGGCTGAAGGACCCCAGTCGGTCACCCATTGACAATTTTTATATGAAAATATTTTTATTACTACATAGAGAGATGTACTAGCTTCTGGATAAACTACACGACATTGTCAATAAATGCACGTTTACTACTACTATTACACGAAAAATACCAGTACCGATAATTGTATCGAAAAATCTGGAACTATGCGCATGCATACAACCAGAAAAATCATTTATTGGACGGCCACCGTTCATTTGGTTTAAGGAAAATATTTATTTGATTTAAATAAATATTTATGTAAATCAAATAAATATTTTTCTTAAACCAAATAAACGGTGGCCGAAAAATACATTTTTTTCTGGGTGTATACTGATAAAAAAAATTGTTGGTTTAACCAAGGCGGGTTCACCTACGTTCAAAGACGTTATTGAGCTGGTACAATAAAAAATGTTGTTTGAATCGACTGATGCGAATAATCGTGCAACAAAAGAATTATTTAGTTGTACCAACCAAATAACAGCTTTGAACGTACGTGACCGCGAATTTGGTTAATCCAACCATTTTTTTATTCTCAGTGTACATCAACTACCACTTGTAAGTGTGGACTCCAGTTTGAATTTCGAATTTGACCTTTCAGCTTAACCGTTACTCAAATTTATATTGACGAATATCCAATCGGCATTCAATTATCAACGAAGCCGAGCTAAAATGTGCGTGAAATGCAATAAAAACAACAAACGAGACTTGTTGACGAAAAGAAAAAAAGTTATTTCAAACAAACAAAAAAAATCCGATAGAATCTAGGAATAAAGTCGATGTCAGAAATATCTTCTGGCAGATCGATCACGCGGAAGCCCGTCTGGTGCCGCGGACGTTTCCGACCGGCAGTGTGAACCGGCGTCCGACCGTGCACGAAAAATCCGAGAGACGAGATCCGAGCTGAGAAACAAGAGAGAAAAGTTTTGTGGAGCACGTGAGTGACGGGGACGAAACGAAGCGAAGGCGTACGAGAACTATTGAACTTGGTTCCATTGTCCAGGAGGAGCCGTCGGTACAGAGACAGCGCAGCCTCGCGCCACCGCTGGCCACTCGAGATTGTGTTTATAGGGAAAACGGATGGGAAAATTGATGGGAGCGATGCTCGGAGCGTTCGGCTTCGCTCTTAAGACGAGCGAGCGACGAAAGATGCTGGACGACGACGAGAAAAGTACGGGATGAAAATACGGCGCGCCGAGACACGGAAGGGTCGTTAACCGGCCCTAAAATAAATCGTTCCGGATACGTCGCCGTCGACCGGCACGGAGACCGCAGAAATTGATTTTGAAATCGAGCCGGACGAGTAACATTAGCGATAGCGGTGATAGATCGATTCTCATGTTTATCGTTAAGGTGGGCTAAGGATCAACATAAACTCAAAATATTTTCAATCAATTTTTCTCCGCAACGGTTTTTCTTCGTGTTATAGAATCGTTTGCGAGGAAAATGGATCAAAATTTCTATACTCTGTCCCTCTAGCACTGATACATGTTTAGCAATTGCTTAAGGTAGTCCTTGCGAATGGTGTTGACTTCGCATAAGTTTCGGAGAAATGAGAGGGAATTGCAAACACTTCTGGATGGTACAAAAATCTGAAAAAAATCAAGCATAAAAGTGCTGAAAAGGTTAATTTTGCATAATAATAATTCCAAAATGTTATTAACAAATTGATGAAAAATAAAATTTTTCGACAAATCTCCCGGGAAACTAACTTTTTTTAAAATGAAAATGATTCGATCTATTTTCTGAATACGTATGAATTTTTTCAGATTTTTAAATACACTTTGAATTTTTTTATTTTTATATGGGAAATATGTGTAGAAAGTTACAAAATTCAAAGTGAATTCAAAAATCTGAAAAAATTCATACGTGTTCAGAAAAATTAACGAATCATTATCATTTGAAAAAAAGTTAGGTTTTTGGGAAATATGTTGAACTGTTCTATTTTTCATCAATTTGTTAATAACATTTTGGAATTATTATTATGCAAAATTAACCTTTTCAGCACCTTAAATATGCTTGATTTTTGACTGATTTTAATACCCTCGAGAAGTGTTTGGAATTCTCTCTCATTTCTCTGAAACTTATGCGAAGTGAACACCATTCGCAAGGGCTTCCTTAAGGACGTTGGAGCGAGTGGTGTTCATTTTGCCTAAATTCGAGAAATTCGGGCAAGAATTGCAAACACTTCCCAATGTTATAAAAATCTGAAAAAATTCATACTTATTATAGGCACTGAAAAGATTCATTTTGCATAATAATAATTTCAAAATGTTATTAACAAATTGTTGAAAAAAAATTGTTCATCAAAATATGTGGTAACGCAATTTTTTTTTTAATAAAAATGATTCGTTCATTTTTCGGAATACGTATGAATTTTTTCAGATTTTTATCTTTATTTTGATTTTTCTTGTTTTTTACATGGAAAAATGTGCAAAAGTCAAAATAAAGATAAAAATCTGAAAAAAATCATACGTATTCCGAAAAGTGAACGAATCATTTTCATTAAAAAAAAAAGTTGAGTTACCACATATTTTGATGAACAATTTTTTTTCAACAATTTGTTAATAACATTTTGAAATTATTATTATGTAAAATTAGTCTTTTCAATGCCTATAATAAGTATGAATTTTTTCAGATTTTTATAACATTGGGAAGTGTTTGCAATTCTTGCCCGAATTTCTCGAATTTAGGCGAAATGAACACCACTCGCTCCAACCTCCTTAAGATCATGCGATGGTGCTCAGTCGGTAAGAAATCGGTTTCCCTATTTTCTCTGCGGATATTAAAGAGGATCGACAGTTTCTTTGAAGTCAAAAATGTGATTGAAAAAAAAAATCATCACCGCTGTCTCGAATTGCATGTAATATTACTATAAAATGAACGATGCACGTCATTCAACGGGAATCATTCAATTTGCAAGTATATTTTGCAAAAATGTTCCGTGCATCGAAAATTAAGAAAAATATGTAGTCAAGTTTAAGAATCTCAACGATTGGCCAACATTGCGAAACGTAAAACGAAATCACAAATAAGTTCTAAAAACTTATATAAACAATTTTTTAAAAATATTTCAGTCATGAAATTATTGATAGATTGATAATTTTGTGTGGTAAAACACTTGGAATTCGACGCGTATTAAAATGGACCTGAAGTGAGGTTGTGTTTGGTTCTCTGAACGCATAAGCTGTTGACCGGAAAGGTTGTCAAGCCTGGCACTGATAATTCGGTAAATTGATAGATTGTGATGATAAAATAAACTTTGCATCGATATATCATTGAGTTTACACGCTAAAGTGCGGGTTTCGCATTTTTTACATAATCTTTGATGCTTTGTCTCCTCGAAGCTAATTTTTGACAGCTCTAAGTTGGCTTGATAGATAGTAAACTAGTGATCATTTTCCCAGAACCGACCAACTCCAATGTTAGAATACAGGATGATACGGTCAAAGTAGTCAACTTCTAAATTGTATTACAAATAAACTATACGGTCAAAATTGCTCAGAATTCGGGAATGGATGCATAGAGTATTCATGTAATACAAAAATTGAGTTCTTAAGTTGGATTTCATCTGATAGTCGATGCTCATTAATGTTTCGGACAAAAGGATATTAAGTTTTCGTTGGCTATATATAGGTGCATGAAAACTGAATTTCCTTCTTTCCGAAATATGAATACTCGCAGAGAAAACGCCGACCGACTCCGACTCAAATCTTAAATTTTTTTATGTATGATTCAAGATTTTTCAGATTCTAAAGTTGTGGCGATCAATAAGTTCATTTTTTTAATCATAAATAATTATAACTAATTTCTAAAAGTCTAGAAAAATATCTGAGTACTTTTGAGAGGTAGTTCAGTGATATAAAAAATGCCCCATATGTATTCGATGTATCCAACAAGTGCGAATTTAATGTTGGGTCAGCACCGTCCAAAGAGACGTAATCGACAAGTGAACAAGAGGTGGAGAAAGCAGAAGATGAAAGGCGAAGCGACGAAAACTAGCCCTTTATACGATCTAAACGAAAGAGGAGGGGGGGCTGTAGACAGACGGAAAGAGAAAAAGAAAATAAACCGGTGACGACTACGACGGCTCGAAAAGTTGCACACAATGACGAAGAACGAGCTCAGAAATGGCAGCTTTGATGTTGAAATAATCAAGTTTGTTCTTCACAGACGGAGCGACTCCTACGCAATAGTGCTCGGCTGCTTGTTGAAAACGGCAAGACCTCTTGTTGTGCACATTTCGCTCAATCGGCCGGAAGTCAGCGGGACTCAACGGGATAATCGACGGGACTTGGATAAAAATGATTTTATCAGAATAAAAAAAAAAATGTTAATAATTTCTACGGTAATAATTTCGTAACACCATCGCATCGGAAAAATGTGATGAGGAAGTGGTGAGTTGCGGCTGGACCAGCAGCAACGGCAATTTGTCCGATGTTGCAAACCTTTTTCGTTCAATCGGCCGAATAATCGACGGAACTTGGATAAAAATGATTTTACGAAAAACAACAAAAAAAAAACAAAAATTGTCGACAATGTTAATACTTTCGACCGCAATAATTTCTTGACAACTTTGCGTCGGAAAAATGTGATGAGGAAGTGGCGAGTTACGGTTGGACCAGCAGCAACTGATGCTTGTCCGATTGTGTCGAACTTTTTTTTCTAGGGCGCTTTTTCAATCCCGAATGTATCGATTCTTCGACGAATGCGAACAGCAAGCCGAGAAAGAATCGAGTGTTTACCAGGAACTCGAGTCATAGAGGACTGTGTACATCGTGTCAACCTCCCGTTGGTCCACATTTGACTGCACCCAGGAGCCTCTATTTCGACAATGGTCTCCCTAATACGAAAATTCCACAGAGAAATTTAAATAAAGCTTCGCGAGTTTTGCCCCGCTGGCGGTACGCTGGTTATATAGCGCTGCAAGCAGTCGCGTACAGTTCCTGCGGCGGGTCTCCTCGCTTTGGGGAAATAGCTAAGGGGTGTTGGCATTCCCGAGGCTCTACCGCGTACACCCAACTGCACTCCACTCGCCACTGTCGCCGCCCGGTCGCACACGACGACGACGACGACGACGACGGCGACGACGACGACGAGACCAAGTGCGCCCCGAGTATTTGCATATTAATTCACCGCAGCTCGAGTCTCACCGCGTGTTGGAGCCGAAGAGCACGGGAGACGAGTACGTATAGCCGGTTCCTGACAGGAAGACACACTACGGTCCTAACTCCCGCCTCGAATTTTCTACCGCTCGCTGCTGCGACCAATAATCTTTCTCGTTCAAATAAAACAAGTACGAATAGAGGAATGTATATCGCCCGTTTTGATGCTCAAGTTTGACCTGTATTTTTTTTTTTTTTGTTGCTTAACTTTTATCTTGATGTGTAACTTAAGATTAAATTTGAATCTGAATTGAAACTTGAACTCGAATCTGAATTGAAACCTGAACTCGAATCCGAATTGAAACTAGAACTTGAATCTGAATTGAAGTTTGAACTCGAATCTGAATTGAAGTTTGAACTTGAATCCGAATTGAAGTTTGAACTTGAATCCGAATTGATGTTGGAACTTGAATAGGAATTGAAGTTTGAACTTGAATCTGAATTAAAGTTTAAAATTGAATCTGAATTAAAGTTCAAACTTGCATCTGAATTGAAATTTAAACTTGAATCTGAATTGAAGTGTAAACTTGAATCTGAATTGAAGTCTAAACTTGAATCAGAATCGAATTGTAAACTTGAATCGGAATTGAAGTCTAAACTTGAATCTGAATCGAAGTGTAAACTGGAATCTAATTTGAAGTTTAAACTTAAGTTTTAATTCGAGCATAGAAGAGAATTGAATGCTCTTCTTATCGAGCAAGACGTGTTTTTGTTGCACAGTGCTTCGGTAGTTTTATTCCCCGCGTCAAGATTCGACCGCACAAAAATCGAAAATAAAGATAGTGAAGGACGAGGGATCTACGGTTCCGTTCGTCGGTTCGGCTCTCTTCATCGTTCCATCGTTCTTGTAGATAAGTCGGAAAAGCGTTGCGAGTCCGGTGGCGGATTCCCGTGGGAACAAGACTCCCCCCTCCCCCCCCCCCCTACACTTCGTATATCGAGAGCCTCCAACGAGCTCACCGGGATTTTTCCACAATTTCTTCTTTTTACCATGGTCTTGCTCCTCGCTACGGGAATTCTTAATGTTCATAGTCGTACGCCATAGCGTTCGTGTTTTCCGATATCGAGGAGACCAAACATTTTCCCGAGGGTTCGATACAGACTTGAAGTTGGTGAAAAAATTGCGCCTTGAAACTTATATTAAACCCTACAAAATTGGTGAGTCATTTAATAAATTTGTGAATCATTTCGTCACTTTCAAACCTATCAATTTTCCAATTAAGTAGTCGTGAACATGAACCCTTAATTTCAAGTCGATTCAAGTTAACACTTTAGTTTTACTTAAAGTAGTCCTTGCGAATAGTGTTCACTTCACATAAGTTTCAGAGAAATGAGAGGGAATTGCAAACACGTCTAAAAATCTGAAAATAATCAAGCACATTAAAGGCGCTGAAAAGATTAATTTTGCATAATAATAATTCCAAAATGTTATTAACGAATTGATGAAAAATAAAATTGTTCAAGAAATCTCCCGGAAACTTAACTTTTTTAAAAATGAAAATGTTTCGTTCACCTTTCTGAATACGTATGAATTTTTTCAGATTTTTAAATTCACTTTGAATTTTTTTTTATAAGGGGGAAAATTCATCAATTCGTTAATAACATTTTATAACTATTTCGTTAATAACTATTCGCAAGGACCACCTTAGGTGACGATCGAGTCTGACAAAATTTCGAACTGAAACATCAATGATAAAATTAAATTTGCAATGACCCTCCAGGCTGATTCACTGGTCCAGTAATTATTGAGAGTGTTTCTCCGACAATCCGACAATCCTTGCCACATTTAGTCACCAAAAGTGCAGAAATTTTTTATTTATTTTTTAATCCCCCAGCAAAGGACACTAACACGATGCCACGGGGCAAAAAAAAAGGTGAGGTCGGATTTATTTCATTACAACTTCGTAGAACAGCTCGAGTCGGGCGCTCCCTGCCATCCGCGAATTTTCCGGATTATATGAAAAATGCATAGTAACTTATCCTCCGCGGGAACAGACGGCCCGCTCACAGGGTATATACGTACTGCGCCTTCGGAACGTGCGGAGCATAAAGGGCTTCCCTGTCCGAGACACACTCGTGAGCTAATACTAACGGCGGAGCTGGCATTGCACTATGCGAAACTGCACATATAAAACATATATACGTATACATGTCCGAATATAGTGAGGGCGTGCGGTACGAGTACGATTGCACAGTGGATGTATACGGTATTGTAAAGTTTGTCGTGGCCCCCGTTCGCTGTGCCACCAGGCGGCGACATCTGCTCGCTACGTTATCAGAGCTTTTGGCTCTGGTGGCCGTCGCACCCCTCTGCGAGAGGACGACGGAGAAGGAGGGTTTCATCCTCCCGCGACTCAAGCCGCGAGGTTGAAACTGCAAACTATCGGATTTGGCGGAGAGGACGGAGAAACGAGGAGAGTTCCTCACCGCATACAAGAGCTCGTCATTCCTTTATGCATCCTTGCAGAAACGATTGCGCCAGAGTCGCCTGACATAACAGAGATTAAAGTTGTTAAATTTCCTTCACAATAACCCCCCTCGGGGGCGCTGGAAGATTGTACATTTGGTCGCGTAGTTTAGACACACGGAAATTCAAAGCATGCCTTGTCAATCACGAGGGACGAGTTGGATGAGTGGGTCGACGATGCGATGCAGTCGAAGCTACGAGCGGTGCCGCGCAGAAGACGAAAATGTGACGACCGATTAGGCATTGAGAGCATGTGAAACCGCGTCCCACTCACCTATCCCGTGCCCAGTCGGTATCAAAAACTGCAATCAACTTTTTTAGCTGACATGTGACATGAAAGCTGACATGTAGTCGGGCTTTGATGACTCTTTTCTATTTTCCTTACATGTCATCGTCCGTGAAAAAACTTAATTACAGGCCGTAGGGCAGAGCGGGGCAAAATGGCACAGCGGGGCAAAACGGGATAATTAGACAAAACTCAATTTTCCAATAACTTTTGGATGGTGGCGATGGTGGTCCGTGCACCGAAAAAAAAAATCTTTGATTCAAGAACAGTGACACTTACGGGCTGCCATGGACATACGCTGTTATTTCAAGTCTATTTTTCTTGACATAACGACGCATGATAATGAAACTATCACATATCTTCTCATAAATTTCATAGACATTGGTTCATTTTGATATATAATTGTTAGAATAAAAATAATAATTACACTGACTTACTGATTACACTGATTATACTGACTTAGCATATGTCAATGGCAGCCCGCAAGTGTCACTGTTCTTGAATCAATGATATTTTTTTTCAGTACGGGGGAAAACGCAGTTGACAAGTCGAATGTATCGTTGGGACAAAATGGGGCATCCAAAAATTATTGGAGAATTGAGTTTTGCCCTTACTGGCCCGTTTTGCCCCACTGTTCCATTTTCCCCGCTCTCCCCTATTATTTCATATGCTAGAAATCTGCTTGAAATATTACCGACCGTAATATTTCATCTGTTCATAACGGCGAGTTCAATGAAAAAAGTCAAGTTCAAAGATCGGAAATTACGTAACCGAACGATTTGTCAAACAATAAACTATCAATTTCCTCGACGCTATCCGCAAACATTGAAAGTTTGGTTTTCCGGTTGGCAAACATCTAAGAGACTTTGCAAGGCAGTCGAGTAAGCGCGTCCATGCCTGACCGAAAGACCTTTGAGAGGGACGCGGCGGCTCCGAAGTTGTCCACTTTGCCGATATGGCTACTGGAACCAACACATTTACACCAACCTGCAACTAATACCAGACAACCACAACCAACATACGTACAGTCAACTCCGGGCCGCTAACAAACGCCAAGTAGACGCAGGTCGCTTCCGCCTCTGGTCGAACAACCGCAAACTCTATAATCTCTGCCCGACCCTTTCCCACTCTCTTAAACTTCATCGGTTTCGACCGAAGTTTCTATCGCTAACTCCATCATCCGACTGGCGAAATATTGAGTGCCAAGTATTTCGCCATTGTGTTGGCGTTGCAGAGGATCTGTGGAGAATGCAAAATGGGATTTCGATGGTTTTTTGTAGTTATGAATTTTACTGCATTTCTATTAAATTGAAGCGACCAACGCTAAATAAAATTTACGTGGGGTAAAAGTGGCGAACATGAACTGCCTTGATTGGCCGTTAAATCAATGATATACACCGTAAAAAAAAAATAGTTCAAATAACCGAAAGTCGCTGTGGTGTTTAAAGCTGATATTTGTTTGGCACAAATGAAGCATTGTTTTGTTAAGCGATTATTTGCTTCAATCGGTACAAAATTTGTTAATCCGACCAAACATTTTTTTTTTTACCAACCATATAACTCCTTTGAACGTATGTCACCGCGCCTTGGTTAACCCTTTGCGTGACGGTGGGACATAGGGTGTACCACCTTCATTCGCTCAGTTTTCAATATTTTTGAACTGACGTCTGACTTCAGACTTCTTTTGACATGAAATACCAAGGTTTTGTTTTTATAGTGTCAAAATGTATAGCTCAAAGGGTTAATCCAACCACTTATTTTCACCAGTGGGTATGAACCGGGCCGTAGTTACCACATTCACTCTACACCGTAAAAATAAATTGTACATTCAGTGTACTCGAACTTGAAATTTGATTACATTGCTTACATCACTTGAACATTACTGTGCAGTTTCTAAAAATAAGAATACCAGCTATGAAAATTACAAATCTTTTGCCTGAAATTTACAAAAAAAAACTCCACTAAAAATAACGATTTTCCACATGTGTTTGAAGTTTCAGAAATAGTTCATGTAATACCGTTCATTAATTTTCAAACAACATGTTTTTGCAGTGTACTGTGTATTATTGACAACAGTAAAATACGTTGTCTTTTCTGCCAATCTAGTCCACGGAAGTTGTGAGGTTGCTCGCTAGTTCCAAGTTCCTCCAAAGGCAACGGACGAACATAACGGTTCCCAAAAACCCTAAGTCGGCATTCCCGAACCCCACAGACTGCAGAGGATGACGAAGGTCAAGTGTTATCTCTCGTTGATAAGTTGGCGATCGAGTTACGACCCTCCTGCCTTATCAGCAAAGTCGCAGAATCGACTGATGATTATAGCAGGGGCTGTTACTGTCTTATCGACGCGCGCGCAGGTACCGGCGCTTCAGCTCAGAGGGAAACATCCCCCAAAAGGAAACACATCCCTTTATGATAAAAATGGCAGCAACGATATCAACCGGCGATGCCGTCCTGCATTACCGACCGAGAGACAAGCAAATCGCAGCGCCCTCTGGACGGGCGGAGTGCGCATGCGCGTAACTCAACCATCGAAAACAGCCTAACGGTATCGACCTTCCGCCACTTCGCGGGGGGTTCGACCCTGCTATATCGGCGAGAAAATATTATGCCCCGGATAAAACGTGTTGACTGAGAAGCGGCATCAAGTAGACAATTTATGGCACGGTGGAAAAACTTTGCAGATAATTCGCGGCTGTCGGGATGAACGGATTTGGAGGCATGCACGGGGGGAGGCACAGATGCATCTGCGTCGGAGCTATAGTTGCCCTTCGCAATTACACCCCTTAATAGGGTGAAGAGACTCGGAGGGAGTGCCACGTGGACCCTTTTAGGCACCGGCATATTTGTGGACCACCCACCCAGTGCGATTAACGTTCCTGGCTAACGAGTCTTTATTTTCTGACACCACGAACAAACAGTCCAGCAGCTACGTGCATTGCGTTCAAAACGAATCTGGTATTCATACGTCCGTTCAAAAGTCTCCTGTCCGAGTGATTAAAAAATCCGGATTGAGAGAGATTTTTCATGCACATCGTAACGATGTCATTTATCGTCGCGACCTAAGATTTTTGATGTGAAATTTGAAGCAATTAAACAATGGCCTATCTCGAAAAACGCAACACAGCCCAGTGTAACCGACTAACGATCGCCCGAGGGGCGAATAACGTGCCGCATGGCATAACCCACCATGGAAATCAATACAAACCGGAAGAATGGATGGAATTTGATGTTTACAATATTAATGATAGTCATAAATAAAATTAATAAACGATTAATTGACCGATGAACGTAATTGGGTGTCGAACCGTTGTATGGATATACAGAGTGTTGACTGAACGTGTCGGTTGGACGCGAAATTATTCATCAATCGAATTTCCGATGTCAAGAAAACTAAAAAAAAAAAAAAGAATCAGTGGTCGATAAAAAGTCTACCAGGATGCCATAAAAACTAGCCAAATCTTTTCCATAAAACGTCGACGTTATGGCACGACGGTCGATTGTCCAGTTCCCAAGAGAGCCTTCACTAAACGGCCACTAGACTACTAGCGACGTATAAAAATAAATACGGGATAAAGACGTATTTCGACTGGACGAAGTAGTGGTGTGCACGTGTTTCTCAGAATGACTTTGTGCCATTTCCGTAGAAGACTCTGCACGTAACACGTGTAGAAATGGCGTTTCGAACGTGGAAGTAATCACAATTACCTCGGTGGTATGGTGTTTGTATTTCGTGCGTTATATCCTGGCGCCGGAGTACGAGCTTCTCGAGAAGAGTGCTTTATCGATCTCACGGCAGCGTTTGGCGCGATGAAGCGAGAAAGGGAAAGTGCCTGGTCGGGTGGGTGGTTGGTTCGTTCGCTCCGCCGGCCTCGATGGCTCTGCCTTCAGCCCATTCTACTTGCCACGACTATCAATACAGCGCGCGGCCTATGCCAACCCCTGCGTCCCTATCGGGATTGCCGTCCTTTCAGCGTTGACCTAACCAGGCCAGTAGCGATCTTCGCACCTACGTGACAAGATAGCTGGCTCCGTTACTGGACCATTATTCCGCATGTTTACCGAAGACTTGCGGAGAATCGTGGGAGAACATGATATTTCGTTAATAAATGACCAATTGATCCAGAAATAATAGAGAAAAAAAAGAAACCCTAAAATGAGTTCCGAAACTCAGTTATGTCGTTACGTCTGTCTGATAAGCGGCTCCTCTGTAGGTTTCCTGCTAGGTCAATTTATGGTTTTCTGACGATGACAGCGATCTTTGCACCTACGTGAGAAAATAGCTCTGTTACTGAAACGTTACTCCGCATGTCTACAGAAGACTTGCGGAGGATCGTGGGAAAACATGATGTTACGTTAATAAATTGCGAATTGATACAGAAATAATGGAGAAGAAAAGAACCCCTAAAATGAGTTCTGAAACTCAGTTATGTCGTTACGTTTATTAGATAAACGGGTCCCTTACTCTAGGTTTCCTGCCAGGTCAATTTACGTTTTTCTGACGATGACCGCGATCTTCGCTCCTACGTGGGAAAATAGCTGGGTCTATTACCGAATCATTACTCCGCATGTTTACCGAAGACTTGCTGAGAATCGAAGGAGAACATGACGTTTAGTTAATACATTGCGAATTGGAACAGGAATAATAGAGAAAAAGAATGAAACACTAAAATGGGTTCCGAAATTCAGTTATGTCGTTACGTCTATCAGATAAACGTTTTTCTGACGATGATAGCGAACTTTTTCATCAGTTGCGCAATCTGGCGTGTTTCCTGCGTTTCCATTCATTTTCAATTCTTCCAACAACACCGAAGAACTTTTGTGTGAAACCTTCAAGTACCGCATTTTAATTACGTACATTCCACGAGGACTGGCAAGCATTGAAAGCAAGCACTAAAACTGGCTGTCTATTTAGAGAATCGAATAACGTCTACTGGAGCTTTTCAACAATAATAGCCTTCTTCGTTTATTATTATAGTGTAGGTAGCGGAGAAAATGGACACGCGCTGTTCCGGCTTTGTTGGTACGACGAGTGACTCGAATAAAGGGAAAAGTGCCCTAGACAATGAGGCTTCATTTTGCGAGCGAATGAGATTCCTGCTGAGCTCTCGTGCCTGTGTACACCTCCGAACAACGACCTGTTTTGCGGCCCCATTGACCAACGCCGAACTGAATTTTAATGAATATTCTCACGCGTCGTTATTCTTTATCACCGTTGTTACCAATTCATATTGCGCCCCGTGACTTGGCCGTTGCAGGCTCGCCACTCATTTTTGAAAATGCGTAAATAAAAAAATGCTCCCGACCTATTTTTTTTAACGTCTGAACCGGCCAACCAGTTATTCAGTTTAGCACGCGAATAATTCAACTCACCCGGCAGTCCCTCCGGCTAATTAAAAAGGCTCGCGCATTCAAATGGCCGGCGCTTTTTTACGAGTAAACCACGGATCGTTAAAGAAAATTGAAAACAAGCTGTGATGGGAATTGAGGATTGGATGTCACGAGCGTGACTGGTGTAATCCGATCCGCAGTGATATTTACGACTAACCGAGCGTCGGCGGAACATATCTAGGGTTCACAATACCCGATTTCACGTGTTACCTGCGGGCATTGCGGATTTATCGCGGTACTCGATTAAACGACAAAAACGCTCTCGGCGACTCTTCCGCGTCGTCGAATTTATAAACTCGGTACTCGAACAATAAAATCCAATGCGAACACTGCGAACGCCGTCCCGTTTATTTATCCACCGTTAATGGCCAAAAAGAAGCTCTGAGCGATACGACGTGACTTTTTGCAAATCCTTTCCATTGACGGCTCAGTTGAGGGGCGAATTCGTATCGGTATAGAAAATCGGTCGATGTTGTTAATCCTACCTTGAGCTGATGCTGCGGTCGTCTGAGAGCTCCCTGGTCACGTCGTCCACCGAGCCGATCGGCTTCCGCTTCCAGTCCCTCCATCGAGGATTCAGCCTCGCTCAGCCATGCCAAGAACTTGTCCAACGACCGGTCGAAGTTGTGGAGGGAGTTCATCGCCGAGTGCAACAGCTTGCCACGGTTGATGATACTGAAAATTTATTACACCCGTTTACCAAATATGCCGTGCAGCATGTTCGTGAAATTTAGGGGTAACATTTCCAGAGGAAAGAAACGTTGTAATTTTTTCTAAAAATGTTTGGAATTGCTTCACCTTCCGGCACTCACCTTGTGTTGAGATTGTTGTAACGCTGATTTATCATCTCGGTCATTCTTTTGACGCGCGTGGTGTCGTCCTGCAGATACACCGCTATGAGCTTCTGGGTCAGTTGATTGAACAATTCGATCTGATGCTTGTATTGATGCAGTTCGGCGTGGAAGGACTGGAATCGACGAGGAAACGAGTTCAAGATGGAATTTTCCAGCAAGGAGATAGTCGATTAATGGAAAGAAAAAAAAACGTATTTACCTTCTGCTCCCGCAATTGAGCCTCGAGTACGTCGGCGGTGTGGCCGACAGACCGCATCCTGCCCAGTCGTGTTTCCATTCGATCCAGCCAGATCTCCACCTCGGTCCTCTTTGCTTCGTATCGCTGACTGTCGCCGAGCATCGCGTCCAACTGCGTCTTTCTCTGCATCACTTTCGAGTTCGTTTCGTCCCAATGCTCTCGCAGCTTCGTTACTGTAAAGCAAAGATATTCGTTCAGTCAGCGAGATCGGCGCACGATACACATTTCGCCGCTGAATGGGAACGAAGAAAAGCCGAAGCAGAACGACCGCTGTACGGCTATCGCATCATATTCACGGTTCAATACTGAACAAATTCAGTTCTCGCAACCTGCGCGAATTTCGCTGTTATTCGGAGCCTCTTCGAAAGGTTAGTTATTTTGTTCCAGGACGGTACAGACAGACAGGGGCACAGACATAATTAAGAAAATGCTTTTCTTCTTCCAAGACCTGACGGTAAAAAAAATCGAATGTCATTTAAGGTAGTCGGCACGATACAGTCCCGCCGAACGTGAGTTTCAGGAAAAAGTTTAAAATGTGAAAAAAATCAACCATGTGGAAGGCGCTGCAAATATTGTTTTTATGTAATAATAATTTCAAAATATTATTGACAAATTAACGATAAAAATGATCGTTCCACAAATTTTACCCGGCAACTTAACTATTTTTTTCCATAAAAATAATTCGTTTATTTTTCTGAATATGTATGAGTTTTTTTCAGAATTTTTTATAATCTTTGAAAATCGAAATTTGAAAAAAACGTCTTTGAAAAAACGAAATTTTCAAAGATTACAAAAAATTCTGAAAATATTCATCCGTATTCAGAAAAATAAACGAATAATTTTTATGCAGGAAAATAGTTGCCAGGTAATTTGTTGAATAATTATTTTTATCTTCTTATTTGTTAATCATAAATTAGACTTATTATTTCATAAAAACAATCTTTGCAGCAATCTTTGCATATACTTGATTTTTCCCACATTTTTATTCCATCGAGAAGTGTTCAAAATTTTCTCTGGAACTCACGTTTGGCGACAGACTACCTTAATGTACCGGACTGGAAGTTATTATGCAAAAACTCGTATATTATTATTATTATTGGTTTACAGAGAGGAAGTTACAAACTTATAGTATCTGCATCGTATCTGTATATGAAATTTCATGGACAATTGTGATGAACAATTAATGTTCAGTGTACTTAAAGCACTAGAAACACTTTTTAAAAATAATTAACTTTAATCTCAATGAAAGAGTGTATTTATTTTTCATCACGATTGTACATTGAATTTAATGTACCAGTTTTTGCATAAAAACTTCTAGTCTGGTACTTTAAATTTACAACTTTTTTTACTGCGGCTGTAAAACATTTATTCAGACTATATTCTGAGTAGATTTTTTTTTACTGCTATACTTTCTATCCTTGCATACTTTACATTTGATAAGTAGAAAAAATAATGAGCGCCGGTCGATGGGCTAGTGTGAAAAAAATTAATTGCGTGTGCTGCAGCAATGCGTGTTCTGCAGAGCGATTGGATCTGCTCAAAGAGGCTATCATTAAATGCTGTTTTATTCTAGGACCTGTTAAACCTGTACTCAGACAATATTCTGAGTAGACTTTTTTATTGCTAGGGTAAACCGGCCAATGAATGGACAGTTAAGCAAACGAAAAAGCCAATGAATAGACGTTGTTTATGCACGTGCTCTTATGGAAAGTGTCCATTCATTGGCGGTTTACCCTATTCTTTCTATCCTTGCATACTTCATATTTAATAAGAAAGTAGAAAAAATAATGAGAGCCGATCACCGGGCTCGTGCGATAAAAAAATTAATGGGGTTTGCTGCAGTGATGCGTGTTCTGCAGTGCGACTGGTTTTGCTCAAAGAGGCTACTTTTTTTTCTAGTACCTATTAAACATGTATTCAGACTATATTCTGAGTCGATTTTTTTTAATTGCTACACTTTCCACCCTTGCATATTTCATATTTGATAAGAACGGAAAAAAATAATCGGTGCCGATCGACGGGCTGGTGCAAAACACATTAATAGCACCTGCTGCAGTGATGCGTGTTCTGCAGAGCGACTGAATCTGCTCAAAGAGGCTGTCGTTAAATAAATTTATCTCGTATAAATCCAAATGGTCTGGGTAAAAAGAAGAAATAAAAAAAATATCATGGTATTGAAGGGAAGCAGTAAGAGCGAGCAGACTCGGCTACGATGACTATCGATCTCGTCTGCCTTTGAAAAGTCTGTTAACGCGGTTGGAATCTCGATGTTCCCTCCTCCATTCGTTACATCCAAACTTTTCTTCCCTTACGAACTCTGCCCGCTGCACGGAACCCCTCCGATTCTTCTTCTTATTTTCTCGTTGTTTCGCCGCACAGGTACGTCGCACGTGACGTGAAACTTGGAAAACGTTAGACCAAGCACCACCAGCCATAGACACACGAAAGGATTTTCTGTGGCAATGCTCGACTCGCGTTTCTTTCACTGTACCGCACATAGAGAAAACGATTTTAACGTAGAGATAGATATCGTACCGTAGTTGGCTTAACGAGCCCGAAGATTCTATGAAAGGTGAAATTCTATAAAGTGCTACTGCAGCTGTTTTTTTTTAGCGTCGCTTGGTAGAAAAACGGGACAAAAGTCGATCACGAATCGTATTTTTTTATCGTATGTTTTTTTTTTTGCGTCGCTGGTGGAAAAAACGGCACGGAAGTCGATTTCGAATCGTATTTTTTATGCTAACGGGTTTATGGTAAGTGTTTTTTGTATTTTTTTCCATTTTTTGGCGTTTCTAGGGAGATAAACGGCCAGAAGTTGATTCGGAATCGTAATTTTTTTTATTTAATTTTTTTTTTTTACCTATTTATGGTAATTATTTTTTTGGCGTTGCTTGGGAGAAAAACGGGAGAGAAGTCGATATCGAATTGCATTTTTTTGGCAACGTATTTATGGTAAGCGACTTTGACTCTAGGGTCTTTGAACTTCGAAGATGAACGGCTCACGAAATTCTTTCCTACTCTCGCGTTTCGCACGATGAACTGCGCAGGGCAGACAAAAAAGGTTCACGTTAGATTGTACCTATGTTGGTTGCGAAAAGTCACTACTTTCGTATAATATAACGCGGCCTGCGGCATATCGCCCACAAAGTTCGGAGCACCAAAGGAACAACTTTTTATCCTTCGTCGAAGCTCAAAGAAAGTTCCCATTCGCAGTTTACGATTCTGTGCACACAATGAACAAGTACGGACTTCAAATTAACGGTCCATTCTAAAGACCGAACACAATACCGATTAATTGGGCCGGTACGATCCAGATGAAAATAACAAATGAAACGATATTCACATATTTTAGAAATACAAAAAAAAATAACATTGATATCATGGTTTTATATCGAATTTTTGGGCCTCAATTTTTTTTTTTTAATGGTGCAACTTGTAAAGAGTAAACAAATGACAATCTTTTATTTATCACAAGTGCAGACATATTTCGTGCGTGCGATAAATTGATTTTTGCCGGAGACGAATATTTTGCTGTGCGTATGAAAGCGGAAGTTGGGGGTAAACGTACTCTGATGAGGTCCATGATCGAGTCGACGTCGACCGCGTTGTTCGGGCGAATCAGTCGAACGTGCTTCGGACAATACAGGCGAAGCGTCGTTGCTATGTCTGTCGGACATGCTGCCGAGAATTGGCGAGCTATTATCGGAGTCTCTCCGAAGTCTTACGGCGTGCAGTAGGAGATCTTGCTGCATCGCAGGACCGATCCGAAGAGGCGACCTCAGCGACGCTTCGCGACCTCCATACAACGAATCTTGAAGTATCCTCTCGGGAGCTTTGCGTGCAATATATATATATATATATATACCAGAGGCTTAAAGTCAATTCCACCAGATCAGTTTTCTCCCGTTACCGAGATTCACGCTTAGCCGTGGCACACGTTGCAAATCGACAGACAACAACCTTTTCGCTACAGCTTTCAGAACAAATTGCAAAGTAAGGTGAGTTTATCTTTTGAGGTAAGCGTTACCAGCTTACCAAAACAAATCATGCACTGTACGACATTTCGTCGGAGAGAAAATTCACTCAATTTTGAGCCGACATTGCGAGAATTTTGAATCACAGAAGCGACTTCCAAAAAATTTAACTTTTCTACTGATCGGATCGTTTTGAATCGCAATTTGTTGAAAGTTCCCTCATTACTCAGATTTCAAGTTTCGACGAATAGCAGCAAACAGAAAAAAATCTGACGTATCCTTTCGAGAGCTTTGCGCGCAATACATACATACATACCGGAGGTTGTAATAAATTTCACCAAATCAATTTCCTCCCGTTACTGAGATTCACGTTTCACCGAGGCACACGTTACAAATCGACAGACAAGAACGTTTTCGCAATAATTTTGACAATAAATTATCAAACCCGGCGAGCTTAACTTTTGCGGTGAGCTTTACCAGTTCACGCCTACACAAATAATTTATTTGCCGAGTACTCCGCAAATAATTATTTATTTTATGGAAATAAATATGTATTTAAAGTAAACAAATATTTATTTCAATGAAATAAATATTTATTTGCGGTGCGCCCCTCAAATCAATTATTTTTCTGGGTGC
Source organism: Ichneumon xanthorius (assembly GCA_917499995.1). Taxonomy (NCBI): domain Eukaryota; kingdom Metazoa; phylum Arthropoda; class Insecta; order Hymenoptera; family Ichneumonidae; genus Ichneumon; species Ichneumon xanthorius. Next base: position 3,419,310 of record OU824205.1, read on the forward strand.
ACGAAAAAAATACATGCACTATACGACATTTCGTCAGACGGAAAATTCGCTCAGTTTTGAGTCTCTATTCGAGAACTTTGTATCACAGAGGCGTCTTCCAAAAAAATTTAATTTTTCTGGTTATATTTTTTAGTTATATTCTAGTGATCGGATCGATGTTAATCGCAATTTGTCGAAAGTTCCCTCATGGCAGGATTTCCAGTTTCAACGAATATCAGCAAACGGCAGTGGGCAGATTATTTACGGTCAATGCACGGGTTCTAGTTGATTGGAGTGGTACAGCTACGCTATCCTGGAGTCACTAAGCTTTTACCTAGACGCGCCCTTCCGTAAGGACTCGGAACACCGGTGTTGTCGGTCGTACTTCCGGGAAAGGTAACCAACTTCGGTCTTCAGCTAAGTAAGGCCGGAGCCTCGTTATCTTCGAAACTGGGACGCTCGTAACCTCGAGACTACACTCCGATAGTTATATACCCGCACAGATAGTTGTACACCATATGATGTACAATAAGGATATGATGTAAAATAAGTGAAACTGAGACGTTGCGAAACACCCGTAGGATCGCCGCGGCCTCCAGTTCTTCCATGTTTCAAAGCGCCTTCCGCGCGATAGCTGCATAATATTGCGAAAAGATAAAAGGCGCAGGAGGTACGCGAGGAAAGAACATCAGTGGAGAAGATCCGCGTGTACCGGTACAGCGTGCCTCGAGAGCGAACAACCAGTGTTTCGTTAAACTTTTCTCGTAAAAGAAAATGGAATCCATTCGCGAGTGCCAAAGGAGATGCCGCACATTTTCGTGACTCGACGAACGAAAAATCGATGTCAAGGAGGCGGAATAAGTAAAATTGTCAATCACCGTCGTTTATTATAATTGCGAAAATTTCCAAGAGTGAAACGATGTAAATAGCGAGCTTCACATAACGCTGTACGGAAAACAAAATACAGTCCACTCCCTCTAACTCAACGCTGTCGGAACCGGATTTCCGTTGTACTAAAGAGAGTGGCTTGTTAGAGAGAGTCCCCCACCACAGCCTACCGCCAGCCATGTGAAGCGGGCGAAAGGGTTAGGTTAGGTCGGTTAGATTAGGTTTGATGGCAGACAAATTCTCGAAAGTGGGGGTAACGCCTTCTCCTCTGTGGCTTCGCGTTGAGAGAGAATTGAGGGCAAATGGTCTACTCTAGAGAGCGTTGAGTTAGAGGGAGTTTACTGTACCATACACTGAGACCTCGATTTGCTCAACATTTTCCCCCACGGAGCGCATATCGATCGGCGCGACTCGTGGAGGGGGAAGCTATGGGGCATGTTGGATAGTTAGTATGGGCGGGGCATGCGCAACCTCGATTTTGTTAAGGACATGGTGAAACGACTCAGTCGGTAACCACAATCTGTAAATGAATGCGATTCGGAGACCGTAGCCTGTTCCGGAAAATGCAAAGCACTAGCAGATGTACAATTTAATACCGCATTCGATGATGCTTCCGTTTTATCCGAAACGTCAACCGATTTTAAATGGCATTGACCCGAAAAATGCATCTATCTCTCTCTTTCTTTCACATGGCCTTCGGTGTAATCCGGAGCCGGTCCCGCTCCTGTGAACGAAATCGAGGTCCTGGTGTACCTTCTGTCGGGGTGATGTCAGAAACGCTCTTATGGTCGAATTTGAAGACGTTACTTTGACCTTAAAATCACTCTTGAAATCGAACTTAAAATCGAAATTTGGCCCGATCATTGCTTAAGATCTATCTATAGTTCAAACTTGACATCGAACCTCAGTTCGATGTTAGTCAGTTCGTATCCTTTTCCACTAATCTTCACAAACATTGATCATGTCATTGAGGAGAACAATTAGCAATCATTCCATAGAAACGGATTCAGGATTCAGATCACCTATTCATGACAGTATAGTGTCATCGAAGGTAACCGCATTTTAAATCCAAATATAGATTCTACGCCGAAAAAGCGTTAAAGTTGCATCTTAAGTTCGAACTACAATCGAGTTTGAGTTCAGATCAAACTTCGATCTTAACCCTTTATAAGTCCCACCATCCGAAACGGATCTAACGGACGCGGAGTGGACGCCACGCGTTGCTACGGGTAGCGCCCAAGAGTGGGGATAGAGGTGTGACTTACAAAGGGTTAAGTTCGAACCAAACTTCGATCTTAAGGTCAAATTAACGCCTTACAATTCGAAAAATTCATAACCCGAAAAAGATTTCGAGTTATAAACCGTCAAGGTTATCAACCGAGTGCTACCAGCACTTTTTTTAGCGTTGCTTGGGAGAAACACGGGGCGGAAGTCCGTTCCAAGTCAAGTCAAGAAAAATCATTAAACACCGTCGTTTATTATAATTGTGAAAATTTCCAAGAGTGAAAAAATGGAAATCACGGGCTTCACATAACGCTGTACGAAAAACCAAAAAGACTATATCTTTTTCACGGTAACATCAGAAACACTCTTAAGCAATTTTCCTTATGAACTTTTCATTCAAGATTTCGAGTTATGAACAGCCAAGGTTATTAACTGAGACGCGCGTGGCATCTGTCGCATGCCCTCATTGGATACGAACTTTAACAGCTCGTTACTCGAAAACTATTAATTGAATAAAAAATGTGTCAAAGGTAAAGTTTCCTCGTGTTAAAGCTCAGGATGCAATTAAGCTCCTAACGGCACTCGACGAACCCTTTCATTGCTCGAACCGCTGATTCATCGTTTCCCAAACTCGGTCAATCTGATTTATTACCGATATTACATCAACAACCGGCGAAGTATCTCGAAATAGAGAAATTTAATAGAAAATTCCATGAATATGGAGAATCATAAGCATCGAGGAGCTCGTGACTCGGAATTCGATATTGCATTCAGGGATGTCCGGCCAATATCTATGCCTCAAGCTGTGAATCTATTCGCATACGTGACGTTATCTCCATAACCCTTTCACCTATCGATCACGTCTGTCGATTTGCCTCGTGTGCGAATCACATTTAACACTCGGTCGTTGTCCTCGCCGGCTCGGAATGGTCCATGGAATACCTAACTATATGTATACGTATGTACGGTACGTACTAGTCGTGTATTCCGCATTGAAGTGATAGTATGCGTACAAAAGTAGCGTAGCCAATACCTTGATGGAGAACCGCGGGACGAATTGGCATTCCGGTAGTCGCGAGGGCCGAACGGGTCAACCCTGGTGAACCGGCATGCGAGCCACCACCGGTACTACCACTAATACTCGAAGCAACCTGTGCCAGACCAGTTGGACCGAGAGGATTGACGAATCCGTGGCTTGGGTTAGAGTGCTGAATCGAACGGCTCGGCTGGACCATTCCTGGTAGCGGAATACCTCGGGGTATTTGGCCCTCGTGAGCACCGATGGATGTACCCGAGACGACGACTTGATGCTGCTGACCACCTGATAGGGTTGGACTACCACTCCCGTGAATCGAACTCCGCCGGCTTTGCGACATTATTCCAATGTCCGATGTCTCTTGGGCACTGGAATCGTCTTACCGTTCGGTTGAATCAAAGGTGGCCACAATCCAGATTCACCTGATACCAAATTCCCGTACCGTTGTAAGACTTGCAGTATTCAATTACGTGGCTTGTGAATCGTGGAAATGGAGATCCCGCCTTGACTTCAATGTGATCTGGCTGTCAAAGTGATTATCAGATTTCTGGCTTGATTGGACCGAAGACGATCGGAATTAAGATTTACTTAAAACCGCGTTGGTTCAACACTTCAATGTACGGAGAAGCCAATTTGATGATTTATTGAAACAGTGATAGGTTCCTGATCCTTAAGCTCTGCCGGACCTGATTTGGCCAAGTCTTCTCCTTGATTTGGATTTCCAAACCGTTTGCTTGTTTGAATCGATTCTATATCAATTGAATCAAAGTTAACCCCAATACAGATTTTCCTGAGGTCGAATTCGCTGAATCCGGAATCTGTTGGTGTGGAGATATCTTCTTGATTTAGTCGTGCGTGTCGATTGGATGGATAAAAGATGACCAAAGTCCGGATCGATCGGACACCGATCTTGTCAATAGTTCTGAGATTTCTAGTATCAAATGTTGGTACCTGATGATTGAAAATTTACTCAATGCTGTTAAAATCTTCCCGATTTGAATACCGTCAGCCCTTAACCGGTATTCATTGGCATTGAATTTGAAGTAGCCCGCCGTTGCACACAAGTGTGTTAACACGAACCCTCCGGGTCCCTCTAATGTGATTCGGGAAGCCTTGATTCTCGCGACAATTTGCGCTACTCATAAACTCGAGAATCAAAGTCCCTCGTAACCCTGCGAATCTCTATACTCGACAAGCCCTCCACACTTCGAAGCACTCCGTGAAGCCGTTGCTCTTGAGACTCTTGCAGGTTCCACCGATGCCGGTAGACGAAGAACAAATTGATTCAGGAATTCATAAATCACGAAGAGATCCGGAGGCTGTCCAAGATTACGGCAGTCGTCACTTTTGATCCGCAGGTCCCCTACCGATTCTCTACGTCCCGCAGGGGATTTTTACTGATCGCGTGTCACGAGTCCTCGCTGCCTGCCGATAAAAGTTAGAAGCACGTGTGCGGTTTAAACGAGTACAGTGAACTCAGGCCACAAGAGGATGACTGGAGCGTGTTACCGTTGTCGGGGTTGCGCAGATGGCTGGCAATAGTCTTGTAACTCTGCCGGCTTTGGGCTCGGACTTCATAGCCACCAGGATGAAGTGCCAGGGGATCTTACCGTTGCAATAACAAGGTTATCCCTTTGCAGGTGGAAGAGGCGAACGTGTGGTCGTTCGTTGACCGCACATACAAATATCGCAGCCTGATCCAGCAGCCTTCTCACTCGAAAGCTCCCGTGCGTTGCGACATCATCATCCTCACACTGTATAAAAAAAACTCCGAACACTCTTGATCCCTAAGGTTGAATTTCCTCCAACAAAAATTTTCCAAAACCGTTGCAAGTCCGATATACTTTTGTTTCTTAGTTTTTAGCCTTAATTAAGATATGTAAGATTTCACAGCGATGGTTTGTTTCTTTCTGTTCGTTTTTCGAAAAAATTTTGATTGATCTCGAAGATAACGGGGCTTTTGTGTGTTATTGTGGGACGCAGACGTGAGGGGTAGAAAACGAGTGGAGTCGCGAGATCCGTACTGGGAATCACGTTGTGCGACAGGGAGCGGCCGCGCGAACACTGAAACTCACGCCGGCACCTCCGACGCCAGGGGTTGTTGGTAGTGCCGCCGCCGCCACTATCGCCGCACCCTCCCGAATACCACCTTCCGCAGCGCGCACCGTTCACGACCCTCGGCCACTATCTCCACCACCGACTCGCTGCCTGAGACGCCAATAGCCAACCCTAGAGCGTTCGGCTGTGTAACGTTGAACAACCCTCCCGCAACCTCCGCCGGCACCTTCGCGTATGTGCGCGCCGTGTGTGTTCCCTTACAACCTCCCCAGTCGTCGGTGGTGCGCCAGGTAGCTGATACCTATTCCCCTCGGCTCTCGACTTCGTTACCGTTACCGTCGCTGGCACTTTATATTTCGATGATGCGAGCGCATCGAGCGAGGGGTCATGCGTCTCGACGCGGTCACGTGACTGCTTCTTTGAACCGCTATGGAGGCTCTCGAGAGCTTAACATCTATCGTGGGATTGCCGTGCAAGTTACCGTACTGTTGTTCCGGGTGTGCGGTATATAATCATTAATTGCGGGGAACATTTAAGACGATGTGTAAATCCTTCCTCCCGCACAACCCGGTAACGAAAACTGTAATGATTTTTCGTTTTTTTTTTTCACTCTTGCTAGGAACTTCCGGTTGAAAGCACATTCTCACACGAAACGGACATATCGCTGCAGCTTCGTATGAGAATTTGCTTTGAACTTGGAAGGCATTTTGAAAGAGAAATTAATTAAAGTTTTGATTACCGACAGCGGTATTTTAATGTGGACCTTCGAGTTAAACCTTAATTTCGACGATAATATATCACAATTAATTTCATATAAACGCTTCTCCATTTGGCACTTCGGGTGGTACTATTTTCAGGACATATCGTTCGACAGTGCTTCGCTTTCTTTTATAAATAAATTGTACATCAATGGACTGCTCTATACTTTCGATGTACGTCAATAGGTCGCTGGCAGAGGTATAATCGTACAGTACAAACGGAATCGATTTCCGGATTTATCGGAGCATATATTCATCGTTTATCGATACTTTAATCCCTATCGTGATTCGTGTATGAAATAAAAATACAATGAAATGTCGACGATGATGCATGCACGACACGCCCGTAATATCGTACGGGTATTGCCAGGAAATATTCCGGAGATCCGTACACGAGTATACGAATACACTAACGTACTTTCCTTGCGGCAGGTTTCACGAGTATGTTCGAATGTGCGGGTCTAGCGGTGGCGGAGACTCTAGTGGGGAAACACGTTTTCATTAATGAAGTGACCGCTACAGGAACACTAGATCTCGTTGCTGTGGCCGACCCGGTGCATTCGACGCTACACTCCAAACGGTTCGGCTATTTCGAGAGCGAATTTGGAAGGTCGGACCTGTTCATTCTATTTCCCCGTTCTCTTACTCTCCACGGGCTTTCGATGTACAATAGACCCCTAAATAGATATACGTTCGATTATATAAACGCGTTCGATCGAAAATGGCTATGTTATCGCTGGTGGTATAGTTATCCGAAGGTTCGAATTCAATACCCAAGCTCCTAAACGTTGTTTCACGCATTTTATTCTTACGTTTACTTTTTTTTATATAGCACGATAATATTTTACTGTTGCCGCGAATAAAAAACGGCGCGCCTTGATCTCCGTCTCTATTATCAATGACGTAGTTTCCACGATGGAAGTTTCACTGTACGAACAACCTGGTAATAACAACGTCCGAAAAGTCGCCATTAAATAGATATACGTTCGATTAGAAAAAGGCGTACTATCGAAAATGGCTATGTTATCGCTAGAGGCGCAGCTAACCGTCGGTTCTCATTCAATAGCCAAGCTCCTACACTTTGTTTCACGCATTTTATTTTTATATTTACTTTTGCTCATGGAGGAAGCTTTGTTATGGCGGAAACAAAAATCGAGTTTTTTAACTCCCGACTGCCCGCTAGGGCAAAAAGACGGGAGTTATGCGTTTCACGGTGATCGCGGGACTTTGCGCGTTTCCTTGGTATCCAGTGTTCTCCGAATCGACAAAAAATCTCTTGACAAAATTTGGCAAGTAGTTTCTTTGAATCGTGGTCTGTGTCTTTTTTCAGGTTTTGTTACGATGCGATGCGATTTCACAGAGAGACTTTTCGGAAAAAATAGTGTTTGTCCATATCGAAATTTCAGCGAGATATGCCGCCATCTTTTGCCTTTTCACCGTGTATCGCAGCTAATTTCACAGTGGCCCAATGCACGATCTCCCGAACCTTATGCGTTTCGCTACGAAGCAGCTGCGAACACTATATACATACTGTGATTTTTTTTTTGCATTACAATTTTTTTTTTCATTAATTTTAATTTTATAATTACGGTGTTTTTTTATAATTACGGTGTTTCGTGCGTGATAAGTGTGTGAATTAACTATATTCGGTGTAAAATAATAAGTAAGGTTAAGTGCGTAAAAAAAAGGGTTGAAAAATTCTCTAAAACTCTGAAATACTTGACAGAAAGAGCTTGAAAACAACAAAAAAAAAACAAAAGAAAGAATTTGATCGATAAAACAATAATTCTATAACAAAGTTCATTGAAGACAAAATTGTTCCAAAAAGCAAAAATTTGTTTATTTACCGTGGCTGATACATTGCATGGCTGACACCGAAGTAATTGCGCAAGGCTTTATTCTGTTTGCAACAAAAATTCTTTATGGTCGAGTTATACAAACTTCCATTACTGCTCTACTGCAGAAGTTACAGAATTCAGCAACCTTTTTATACACCGACCATGAAAAATCATGTTACAAAGGGAATGAGGCGCTGCGCAGTAACTTTGGTTCAACAGGGCAATTGAAAGAAACAACATGTAACAAATTGGAAAAAGATTGGCTTCGATGAACTGTATTACAGAATCTTTTTGCTTTTTTTTCTTCTTATACACCGACCATGAAAAATCATGTTACGAAGGAAATGAGGCGCTGCGCAGTAACTTTGGCTCAACAGGGCAATCGAAAGCTATGGCATATAACAAATGGAAGAAGATTGGCTTCGATAAAATGTATTACAGAATCTTTTTGCTTTTTTTTTTATAAAAATTTTTCTATAACAAAGTTCATCGAAGACAAAATTGTTCCAAAAAACAAAAATTTGTTTTTTTATCGTGGCTGATATATTACATGGCTGACACCGAAGTAATTGCGAAAGGCTTTATTCTGTTTGCAACAAAAATTCTTGATGGTCGAGTTATACAAACTTCCATTACTGCTCTACTGCAGAAGTTACAGAATTCAGCAAACTTTTTATACACCGACCATGAAAAATCATGTTGTGAAGGGAATGAGGCGCTGCGCAGTAACTTTGGTTCAACAGGGCAATCGAAAGATACGACATGTAACAAATTGGAAAAAGATTGGCTTCGATAAACTGTATTACAAAATCTTTTTGCTTTTTTTTAATTAAATTTTAATGAAAACGTATTCAGAATGTTCCAAAACATCAAAAAATAATATTTAGAAAAAATGTCTGCATGTATGTATAAATTTGTCACATATGACAAATTCAATTTTCAACTTTTATGAGAAAGCAATATATTTATAAAATTTTTTTTTATTTTTGTTGTTAAATTTCCACCGTATACCCTTCCGTCTTTTTACGGAAACCTATCCCGATTCCCCTCTAGCATTCCCTACCCATACCCTACCCAGTGCGTTTGTTGCCGACTTAGCTACACTGTACCGCATTTGCCGGGTCACGGGGAAACTACGAAAAACCCATGGCGGTACAGACCGCCATATTCTACTGATCCTCCGGCATTTCCGCACTTGAGTACAGTGCAGAAACACCAAAATCTCAGAAGAAAGCCATATAATAATTTCAATTTTCAACTTTTATGAGAAAGCAGTATGAAAATTGAAATTTTCAATTTTTATGAGGAAGCGATATGAAAATTCTGAATTTTCAACTTTTTTATTTAGGGGAAAAGTGGTGAATATGGCCCACTTCGATTAACACGTAAATCAATGATATATAGACCGGGCCATATTCCCCACTTTTACCGTATATCACGATAACATTTTATTCTCGTAACGAATAAAAATCGTCGCGTCTATATTATCAATCACGTAGTTTCCACTATGGAAGTTCTACTGTACGATCGGACTCGTAACAATAATGTCCGAATAGTTTTCCTCTAAGTAGTGTAATGAATATGGGCATAAGGATTGACTAAGACACACGATATTACATAGACTGATATAGCCCGATATGACAAATGATACACGTACAGATTATCGATTGACGATATGATTCGAGTCTTGACGTGACTTTCCGGGAGAGAAGACGTTTGACAGTTCGTGCTCGAGATATTTAGCTGCGATGGTAGCTAATAATATCCGCCCCAAAACTAAATACGCGCGTTATTCATCCGCTCGAACGTTACAATAGATATACGTTCGATTATATAAACGCGTACTACCGAAAATAGCTATGTTCTCGATAGAGGCATCGTTGTCCGACGATACTCATTCAATAGCCAAGCCCCTACACATTCTTTTATAACATTTACTATCTAATAGTACATTACGATACTAGTGCGATAAAACTTTTTCTGACGAGTGTGAGTTTGCAGCACGAGCCGAAGGCGAGTGTTGCAATCACACGAGTCAAGAAAACGTTTATTGCACGAGTATCGTACGAAATTTTATTTCACAAGGTGCGAAAGAGGAGTTTTATGCGCGCGAAGCGTGCGTAAAACTGCACTTTACGCAGCGAGTGAAATAAAAGTATATCACGATATTATTTTATTCTTGCAACGAATACAAATCGACGCATGTAGTTTTCCCGTCTCCATTATCAATGACGTCAATTCCACAATAGGGATTCCACTCTATGAAAAATCTCGTAATAACAACGTTCGAATAGTCTCCTCTAAATAGATATACGTTCGATTTTATAAACGCGTGCTATAAAACATGGCTATGTTACCGCCAGACATATAGTTGTTACATTTACTATCTAAAAGTATATCACGATATTATTTTATTCTTGCAACGAATATAAATCGGCGCATGTAGCTTTCCCGTCTCTATTATCAATGACGTCAATTCCACAATAGGGATTCCACTCTATGAACAATCTCAGAATAACAACGTTCGAATAGTCTCCTCTAAATAGATACACTTTCGATTTTATAAACGCGTGCTATAAAACATGGCTATGCTATCGCCAGACGTATTCTTATCCGACGGTTCTCATTCAATGGCCAAGCTCCCACGCCTTCTTTTCCACATTTTATTATTACACTTACTTTTTATTACATATCACGATAATACTTTATTCCTGCAATAAATAAAAACCGGAGCGACCGGATTTGCTGGCTCTGATATCAATGACGTAGTTTCCGCGATGCAAGTTCCACTGTACGAACAATCTCGTAGTAACAACGTCCGTGTGGTCTATTTTTGACGTTCGAGTAATGAGCCCGTTAATAATTAAAGTAACTCGACCAAAGTCTCTCCGTCTTCCGCCATAAAAACGAAATCTCGTTTGACAAGAGGAACAAACAGGCGGGGAACATCACAGGGAGTCTCCATAAAAGTGTAATCGTTCCGGCATCATACAAATGTTAACACGGAGCGGCCCCACGCTGTTGAAATTTTCTGTCGAGGCTCCCACTGGCTGTCTACGAAATGCTATACCCACGAACAACGATAGCGTGCGGAACACTTGGTCCCGAAACCCTTACCTACCCGCTGGCCGCAAGTCCCATTAGGTAATACAAAATAAGCAATTACGTCCGGTTACTTGATGAATCGTTCGGCACGTACAGCCTCGCCTTCTTCCGTCCAACTTGTGCGTTAAATACGTACAATTTGGATGATATGTCTGGTGGCCGACGCTCATTCTCTCACCGTACTCCCGGCCATAGATTTAACGTAATTGCGAAGAGCCTTCCACTACTTCACTCGTACATCGGTATAGAGCGAGCCGACAAAGTTTTGTCCGTCCGATAGCGTCGAGTGCCGAGTATACGTGTGTTATATCGGGGCCCAAGCTGCAGGGATGCACCGGCTCGTCTGTTTGCCGACTCGTGTTCTACCTGAACATTTATTTCCGACTGAGGAAAACGCGAGGAAGCTACGCCAGACTCATTGTCGTGACGCGCTCGCGAGTTGAACAAACTTTCGGCATCGACTCGCCTCCGGAAGCTCGTCGTAATGGTACAATTATTATCCTCGAGCAGAGTAGGAGAGACAGGGAAAAAGAGGGGACGGGGCTGACGTTTTTGCAGCTCAACGAAGCGAACCCAGTTCCGCCGCGATTAGCAACAAGCGGCGGACAAAAATTTTCTTGTTATCAGTCACAAAAACGGCGTGTGCGTCCACTTCGTGCCGGGTGGGGTAACAGAGTTCCCGGAATAGTGCCGATTAATAGCGGACCGTTTTAGATAAGACCGCGGAGTGCCGAGCGCGGCACTGAATTATGAATTTAAGTTTGAACGGTATTTTATACTTGCAAAAGCGGAATTGAAGTTACAGTAAAAATTTCAGTTGCAGCTTAGATTCAGAAGAATGGGCACTTCCGGTTCAATTTTATTCGAATCCGAAATTCAGTTTTCAAAATTTATCCGACAGTTCGATCGTCAATCCCACCCAATACACGAAATCAATAAAACTAAACCCAAGTCTATCGAATGAAAAAAAAAACCGTATGGAGTGTCGAATGGAACTTATCAGACACAAAAACGCGTGTGAACCGACTTCGTGCCAGTGGCGTAACAAAGTTCCCGGAATAGTGCTGATTAATAGCGGACCGTTTTAGGTAAGACCGCAGAGTTACGAGCGCGGCACGGAATTATGAATTTAAGTTTGAACTGTATTTCATACTTGCAAAAGCGGAATTGAAGTTACAGTAAAAATTTCAGTTGCAGCTTAGATCCAGAAGAATGGGCACTTCCGGTTCAACTTTACTCGAATGTTCCTAGAATCCTTGAATCCTCGAATCCAAAATTCAGTGTTCAAAATTTATCCGTCAGTTCGATCGTCAATCCCACCCAATACACGAAATCAATTAATCTGAACCCAAGTCTATCGAATGAAAAAAAAAGCCGTATGGAGTGTCGAATCGGAATTATCAGTCACAAAAACGCGTGTGAACCGACTTCGCGCCGGTGGGATAATGGTGTTCCCGGACTTGTGCCGATTAATAGCGGACCGTTTTAGATAAGATCACAGACCCCCGATCGCGGCACGGAATTATGAATTTAAGTTTGAACTTTATTTCATACTTGTACAAGTATTGCCATTTCGAACCGAAGAGACCCGTAGATAGTAAAAAATTGCAGTCCCAGTTAAGATCGTATCAATGTATGAATCGGAACTTCATAATCGAAAAAATTCATAAGCATAATCATAATTCATTATCGAAAGAACGGGCACTTCCGGTTGAACCGTAATCAACCGTATCCTTGAATCCAAAATTCAGTAAAAAGAAAAAAAATTAAAACCGCCAGTTTGATCGTCAATCCGCATCGTCAAATTTATCGAATGAAAAACCGTACGCACTGTCGAATGGGAATTATCAGTCACAAAAACGCGTTTGAACCAACTTCGGGCCGGTGGGGTAACGCAGTGAGAAAAAAAATGATCGATTTAAACGAACATTTTACTTTACCAACCAAATAATTCAACCATTTATTTTTTTTCGGTGCAGAGTTTCCAGAATAGTGCCGATTAACAGCGGACCATTTTAGATAGGACCGAAGAGTCGCGAGCGTGACACGGAATTATGAATTTAAGCTTGACCTTTATTTCATACTCGTAAAAGCATTTCCGGTTCAACCTTGAGAGACTCGGAATTGCAGTTACAATAAAAACAATTCAGTTCCAGCTAAGATCGTACCAGTGTATAAATCGGAACTTCCTAATCAGAAGTACTCATAATCATAATCATAATTCATTATCGAAACAACGGGCGCTTCCGGTTCAACCCTAATCGACTGTTTCCTCGAATCCGAAATGCCGTCTAAAACATTGATGCGTCAATTCGATTGCCGATCCGAACCTAAACACGACATCAATCAAACTGAACTCAGGTCTATCGAATGAAAAACCACACGGACTGTCGAATGGGAATTGGCAACTTATTTCTGGAGTGTTCGTGCAGAATATCGATTCGAATTTGTCGTGAATTATTGGCCGTGAGCAAACTCCGCCAGCCTACCGAAGAGACACGGTAGCGCGTCGAGTCTCTGAGAAATTTGTCGCCACTCGGTTATGCCGCATGACACAGAGAGAGCTTTATACGGCGGAAGATATTTGCCCGAAGAGACATTGGCAATACATACGCGCGAATCGGCCGCCTCCGTGCAAATAATCCCCTTGGAGATTCGAACTGTACAGCTACCCCTATCGAAGTACCTACAGGGGAGTCCGGAGTGCAGTCGAGGTCGGGAGGTAGCTTCTGTATCCATATCGACGGAAAGACAGGATAAAAAGGACGAAAGAAACGTGACAGTAAGCTGCGATGCTCGGGAGGTCGACGTTCTATGGAGATTGCGGGTAGCCGTGTGTAGCATTCCACTTTTTTCCACTACAACTTCTTTTTATTTTTATTACTTCCACTTTCATAACTTTATGTAAATTCTCTGTGCGAGGGATCCGCAAGTTGTATGTGCTCTGTGTTTTTGTGGCGGGTATCGGACCGCCCAGCACGGACGTCACTGTATTGAGTCTCATTGTGTAAAGCAATCGAGAAACAACCCGAGGGACGCCGGGTACGAATGACTTTTCCTGTGGCCGGTGAGCGCGACTGAGACAATGAAAACTTGTTCGGAGTCGTTCCATCGTGAAAACCGTAGATTACGAACAAAGGATCGAGATGAAAGGCAATCGAGATAAGTAATTAATCGAGCATTGCGCGAGTTTCTCTTTGCTGGTCCACTCTGGCGAGCGGAGGAAATATAGCGGTCCTGTGTACCGCGAACGTCGATGGGGATGTAAAGGATGAGTCGGTGTCCCGTTAAGGACGAGGCGTTATCCAGTTTCTCGTTGTTTGCACCGGCTCGGTTGTGTTTGTGTGCGCCTGTCCTTCCCATCTCTCGCCGGAATACCGGAATACTAATGCATTTACCGTGAAGATACTCCACGGTTCGTTCCATTCCCTGGAGTGCCATCGAGTTGCGAATCGAATCGGTCTTCCACGGTACGCGGAAGTGCGAGGAACTCCGCATGGGGCTTTCGATAAATCCGGATAGCTGAGATACACCGATCGGCGTCGAATCGCTGCTTGGACATTGCAGAACGCGATAAGGGACCTCGCGAGGCACACGATTGAAGTATTAACGGGTCAATAAATGCGATAATTCAAACGATCAATAATAATGCTGGTTGACGAATAACTCTGAGCATTCAGAGGAAAAAGTCTTTACTTTTTATTTTTTTTTTAGATTTTTTTTTCCTCTTCTCTTCAGTTCACCCATGTTACTCGGGAATAGAACCACAGTGGCACGAACCTTAGTGGTACGAACCTCAGTAGTAGGAAGCTCAGTGGTAGGAAGCTCAGTGGTAGGAAGCTCAGTGGTAGGAAGCTCAGTGGTAGGAAGCTCAGTGGTAGGAAGCTCAGTGGTAGGAAGCTCAGTGGTAGGAAGCTCAGTGGTACGAACCTCAGTGGTACGAACCTCAGTGGTACGAACCTCAGTGGTACGAACCTCAGTGCTATGGCAATGTTCGTATCTGACGACACGATTGAAGTATTAGCGAGTCAATCGTGCGATAATTCACATGATCAGTAATGCTGGTCGACGCATAACTCGGAGCAGTGATGCATGGTTTATGACGATTCAGGGGCAAATGGCCTTACTTTGATTTTTAGTTTTTTCTTCAAAAGAAATTTTTTTTCCTGTGTTCAATTCATCCCGGCATAGAAACACGGGAACAGAAGAACCACAGTTTCAGTGTTACGAAGTCTCGAATGTATTGGCAATTATCGTATTCAACGACACGATTAAAGTATTATCGGGTCAATGAGTGCGCCTATTCACACCATTAGTAACCCTGGTCGTCAGATAACTCGGAGCAGTGATGCATGGTTTATGACGATTCAGGGGCAAATGGCCTTATTCCACTTTCTTTTTTTTTTTCAAAATAAATTCGTTTTCCTCTGTTCAGTTCATCCAGGCATTTTACACGGGAATAGAAGACCCACAGTCTCAGTGCTATGAAGTCTCGAGTGTGTTGGCAATTTTCGTACCCAACGACGAATTAGAATCAGAGCTTGGGAGGGGGTGGGTTCGGAAACAAGTGCGAGTCGGTTTGCACGGCACATAAGCCTGTAAGCAGTCTCCGCGGAGGTAAGGAAATACACTCTCAACCGCACGGAAGTTACGAGTGTCAGCGCCGTTCTCTCTCTCTCGGGGCTAGACTCCTCCGGTCTTGACCTAGCAATTATAAAGCTGTGCTTGTGCACGACTCCCTCGTACGTTTCGCCGTCTCAACGAGCTCATGGCTGCGCAACGGTTCGGTGGACTATTTTTTTTGTTCACAGAGGTCGCCGCAACTTAGTGTACAATTGCATTAAACGGAAACTCTGCAGAGTTGTGAATTGTAGTTTGGGGATGAAAAAAGAAGTAAAAAAACGTTTGAATTGAGAAATTGGGGGGAAAAAATATCAAGAATAACCTGCGGTACCGAGTAAAGCATCGTACGTGAAAACATACGATAATGTTTTTTTTTTTTTTCAATGCCTATTCAACGACCTTCGATTTTTCTTTTTATTATAATATTTGGACCAAAAATCAGCAGACTTGTGAATTGGAGTTCCGCGGTGGAAAAACCGAAACATAAAAAATCGGTTTAATTGAGAAATTGGGGGAAGAAATATCGAGAATAATCTGCGGTACCGATTAAACATCTGAAGCACGGGGTATCACAGGTGATACATCTCTTTAAATTCAGAAAATAGTAATTTGCGATACAAGTGCGGTAAAGTCAACTTTATACGCACACTGTGAAGCGTGACTCACTTCACAGTCCGCGTATGATGTTCGCTACACCGCGCTAGTATCACATAATATTTTCTCTAACTAATGCAGGAGAAGATCTACTCTGTGCCTGCTGATTGTGACGCTGTGCAGCCAGCGTGCGTAAAGCACGAGAAGCGTGCGTGAAGTAAAATCACTTGGTTGTAAAGCGCCACTCACGTAACTCTCGGCAGGCACGAAAAGTAGAGCGTTTCATGCACAAGTTACATAAAATGCTTTAATAACCAACCAATGTATTTGAACCTCCGTAATTGTAAAAAAAAATGGTACTCTTCACAGGGTTAAAGAATCGGACGTAAAGAGATGGGACTGTTTTTTTTTCCAATGTCTATCCAACGTCAATTTTTTTTTCATTATAATACTTCCGCTCTTCACATACTTACGTACGTATTGGCATAGCAATAAGTCGAGAAATCTAAGAGTTTGCAAATTTGAACGGAGAGAAAAACGTACCAGAGCTGTCGGGCTATTAGATAGTCGAGAATTTCCTGGACCAATCTTTTTCGAGGCCAGGCTCCGGGGTACTAGAGAAAAATCGATGGAGCACGCGAGTGCGGACCCAGCCAAAATGCTGACCCTGCGAATATTTAGGAAACAGTGGAGAAAAGCACTCCGTTATCCACTCCATGTCTCGTTATTTCGGAAAACGAGCGGCGACGTCCGGTGAGAATACATCTCAATTTGGTCGTGGACGGTATTGAGAAGGGTCGGACTTTTATCCGAGCGCGGGTGACCTTGTTCAATCGATTGCTTTCTAGAAATCAATCTTGTATCCTAATCCATCCGTAATCGCAGGAACACGCGAGTACACAGAATGCCATTATTCACCATTGCGAATTTATAATCGTCAGGGGAAAAAGTGCGGTTCATTTTTCTCAGCTGAAGAAAAACGGTACTTACTCTAAAGCGTAAGTTCATCCTTCATACCGCCCTACGAATGCATTATTATTATTGGAGTACGCAGAATGCCATTATTCATCATTGCGAATTTATAATCGTCGGGGGAAAAAAGTGAGTTTCAGTTTCCCCAGCTGAAGAAAAATGGCATTTACTCTTAAACGTAACTTTATCCTTCAGACCGCGCTAAGTATGCAAAGTAGAATTGATCAATGACGATCTTTGGGTCGGTCCATTTTCCGGTCCGAGTATTTTTTGTGTTAAATTTTGCGTGAAATATTTTGCCCGAGGATTTAATATCAAGAGAGGGTATGTGACTGACGAACGATAGAAATGGTTCTGACGGTGTCTCGAGTCCAGGTCGTGGAACATCGTACTCGATGGACAATAGCGATAGCGCACAGCTCTATGGTGAACAGAGTGATCTCGGTGTTACCCGGAAAGCTTGAAGTATATTCGGGATACTCGGTGATACCGAGGATAGTCGTGTTTTATTTCGAAAAATGTCGCCGACGACGTTCAGAAGACACGGAAAATGTATGGTTCGATGAATAAAGTCTTCTCAGTGTGTATCCCGACAATTGTAAATTTATCATCATTGGAAAAATAGTGTCTCTTTTTTGTCAGCTGAGGAAAGGCGGCACTTACTCTAAAGCGTAAGTTTATCCTTTATATGGCCCTAAGCATGCAAAGTAGGATGAATGAAGGATCTGATAGAAATGACCATAAATCTCGAAAAAAACACCGGCAGAACTTTCAAGTATATGTGAACTACAGCGACATCCTGACGGACATTCGTATTAAACTTAACACATTCTGCTTGCAAATATGGTAATTTTTACTCGAATGTAAGTTCTTTTTAACTCCCGACTGCCCGCTAGGGCAAAAAGACGGGAGTTATGCGTTTCACGGCGATCGCAGGACTTTGCGCGTTTCCTTGGTACCCAGTGTTCTCCGAATCCACAAAAAATCTCTTGACAAAATTTGGCAAGTAGTTTCTTTGAATCGTGGTCTGTGTCTTTTTTCAGGTTTTGTTACGATGCGATGCGATTTCACAGAGATAAAGACTTTTCGGAAAAAATAGTGTTTGTCCATATCGAAATTTCAGCGAGATATGCCGCCATCTTTTGCCTTTTCACCGTGTATCGCAGCTAATTTCACAGTGGCTCAATGCACGATCTCCCGAACCTTATGCGTTTCGCCACGAATCAGCTGCGAACACTATATACATACTGTGATTTTTTTTCCATTATTATTTTCTTTAATAGAAAATATAGTAATCGGTGGTGTCGCGATCATGAACCGTTTCCATCTCTACCACTCACAACTCTACCAGAAAACAAGTCTACCGGATATAAACTCTACCAAAAAAGATAGCTCTAACAACTCTACCAGAAAACATCTCTACCACTAAAGAAAAAAAACTCTCCCAGAATTGAAATAAAACTCTCCCGGAATTTTATTTCAATTCCGGGAGAGTTTTATTTCATTTCCGGGAGAGTTTTATTTTAATTCCGGGAGAGTTTTATTTTAATTCCGGGAGAGTTTTTTTCTTTAGTAGTAGAGATATTTCCTGGTAGAGCTGTGAGTGGTAGAGATGTAAATGTGCCGTTAGTTTTAGGTTGGTAGGTTATGCAGGTATATTATGTCGATCAAATTTTCGTATCGACGAAATTATTAGTTTTTATCTACGGAATTATCATTTTTAATCCACGAGATTCCTAGCCAGATTCGCAGAATTTGATGGCTTAGAAGTTAGCTACGTTGCTGCAACGAATTCGTTGGCACCTGTCAAAGTTTTTAAGTCGTTGTTAATAGGCCCCATTTTACGTACAAATAACCTATCTTTTCATGGCAATGAAAACAATAATCAGGATTCAGTATGCCGATGAGTATCAAGGATAATGTTAATTTTTTTTAAGCGTTCCATGTAGGATAATGAATAACGTTAATGAAATATCATAGGGATAATAAAATATCATGAACCATCACGAAAACTCGACTGGCCGGTAATTATTTTTTCCTGAACGCACCACGAGTCCTCGGAGACTGATTTTTTTCTACATTTCTAAAATATGTACAGAGATCCATAACATTTTTTTCAACGTGATTGAACCTCCAGAAAGAGTTTTCGTTCCCGAAAAACTGGTTCACCTGTCGGTAATTATTTTTTCTTGAACGCACAGGAGTCCTTGGACTCCGATCCTTTTTCTACACTTCCTAAATATATATAGTCTGTAAGGACCTGGTGCGTTCAGGAAAAATTAATTACCCGCCAGTCGAGCTTTCGTAATGTTTCGTTCTTGATACTTTATTATTCCTATGACATTTCATTAATCTTAACCTATATGGAACGTTTAAAAAAAAAATAACATGATCCCTGATACTCATCGGGATACGGAATCCAGATTGTTATGTTGTAAGGGCCATGAAAATATAGGTTATTTGTACAGAAAATGGCCTCTATTAAGAACGACTTAAAAACTTTGACAGGTGCCAACGAATCAGTTGCAGCGACATTGCTAAATTCCGCGCCATGAAATTTGGAGAACCCACTTTCTGGAAAAAAATACCATATGGGTTGGGTAGATATTGCGTAGTGGTGCTGGTGTACCATGTTGCCTGGGCTTATTTATGAAATTTACCATATGACTTGGTAGTTTTTCCGAGATCCTTCTCTCAGTATAGAATTTATCAACGACGATGTTTAGGTCGATCAATTTTTCGGGCCGGGTATTTTTGTGTTCTATTTTACGTGAAATATTTTACCCGAGGATTTAATATTAAGAGAGGTGAGTCAGATTCTACTAGAAAATATGGAAATTTTCGCTATTGCATATATTACTCGAATATCCCATAATTTTTGCTAGATATTAGCTCCTCTTAATAGAAAGTATAGTAAACAGTGGCGTCGCAACCACGAACCGTTTGTTTTAGGTTTGTTGGTTATACCGACATATTATGTCGATAAATTTTTGTTTATATATACATACTTAAAAGGAATTTTATTCACGGAATTTTCAGTTTTAATCCACGGAATTCCTAGTCAAATACGCAAAATTTGGCCAATCCGCCTTCTGGAAAAAATTACCTTATGGGTTGGGTAAAAACTGCTGTGGCTCCTGTGAACATTTCAAATATCGCTAGTGGTGGCACCGGTGTACCATGTTGCCTGGTCGAAATTTACCATATGATTTGGTAGTTTTCCCGAGATTCGTCTCTCAGTGTAGAATTTATCACTGACGATGTTTGGGTCGATGCATTTTCCGGTCCGAGTCTTTCTGCGTTCAATTTTGTGTGTAATATTTGCCCGAGGATTTAATATCAAGAGAGGTGTGTCACTGACGAACGATAGAAATGATTCTGACGGTGTCTCGAGTCCCAGTCGTGTAACATCGCACTCGACGGACAATAGCAGTAGCGCGCAGTGGTGAAAAGGGTGATCTCGATGTTACACGGAAAGCTTGAGGTATATTCAGGAAACTCGGTGATACCGAAACGTTGGATACAATGAGCGCTGTGACTCGTTTTCCGATGGATATTCGTGCTTTATTTCGAAAAATGTCCCCGACGACGTCTAGAAAACACGAGAAATATATGTTTCGATGAATAAACTCTTCTCGGTGTGCATCCCGACAATACGAATGAGAGTTGCGAAGAAGATTCAAGGATAATCCGTCGTCGTCGTTGGGCCTCTATCGATCCCCGGCTACCCCGAGGGGACACTGGTAAATGCTCATCGTCCCACCCTGGCACGAAATTTTTCCCTTATTTTTCCGATGATTAAAACTGTTCCCGACATTTTTTCTGATTATAATTTCGAAATCTGTGACTAGTCAAAACCTACCTGAAGCCCGACTGAATTCTATCTAAAGCCATACCGAAAAGTGACTCTAAGGTTTCGAGGAAAATTTCCAATTTTTTTTTTTTTTTTTATTCACCTGTCCAGTAAACTTCGTTCAAGTTTTGTGAGGACCGAAGAGCCTAGTTGAATAATTAAACGCGCGAGAAAATCAGAATGTTATGAATGTTATTCCCATTTTCCTCGGCGACATCGGTAAGCTAAGAATAGCGCGAGGGCGCTATATGCGGCCCCTAAATTCGTATCTCCTTGCTGATTTAAATATAAAACTCGCGGGATTGTTAAAATTGGTTTCCCCACGAAATCTCACACTCTATAAAGTGTGCGAAAGCCTTGAGCCGATAACAAGGGGTCATTGAGTGTAAAAATAACTGAGTATTAAAAGTAATTCATTAACTCACCTTTTCCATGCAGTTGTTGCCGATTCGTGTCAGCTCTGAGGTTCTCGGCGGTGTGAACCAGCTCGTCCAATTGCGGTTTCTTTTGCTCCAATTCCCGCAAAACATTCTACAACAAGATAAACGATCGATGTCATTGAAGAGATAAAAACGAAGCGGTGTTTACCATCACCGATGGTTACCTCTGGATGATCAAAGATTGGGGCCAGAGAACCCGGAGGTTTTAGTTTTAGGAGGCTGTGATACATATAAAAGGTAAAACCATTGTAGTCCTACATAAATAACCTGTAGAGGGCCTACATTGACAACCAATTATCGGCCGATCCCTTGATCGACCTTGGGGCCAATGTTGACTGCCAATATTGGTAAGTGCTTATCATCCAAGACTCGGTCGATGGACCAACCGTCGTTGGGATAATGTCGCATGCCAATGTTGCCAACGTCGGTGCCAAGCTTCGTCCAACCATTAGCCACATCCGATCCCCCTACATGGGTATCAACAGACCAACTGTTGGCGAATCAATATTCGGCCGAACATTGGACTAAAATCGGCAGACCAACGATTCGTACGTTCATGTATCAACAGACCAACGGTTGGCGAATCGATATTCGGCTGAACATTGACCTAATTCGTTAAGTCTATGGTTAGTGAGTTCATACTCGGCCGACCACTGACCTCAGATCGACAAATCAACAATTGGCAAGTCAATCCTTGACCGAGCATTGGCAGCAAATTGTAAAACCAACTATTGGTGCGCCAGTACTTGGCCGAACATTGGCCGAACGTTGGGGATTTGACAATCGCCACGCAAACACTGGCCCAACCATCGGCCGCGTCCGTTCCATCGGCAAAACCTACATGGAATGCGTGAACTCACGAACCATTGGTCTGTAGATTTTAGACCAATGTTCGGCCGAATATCGATTCGCCAATCGTCGGTTTGCCGATGTGACGCCAACATTGGTCCATCAATCGGCTGCTTTCACCGCTAGATGGCGCTAACCCAAGTTATATCTCGCAAACGAAAGTGTACCCGATTGCCTATATAAGACGTGGCATGCGAAATGCCACGTTCTTTAACTTTCGCAAAGGAAGCGTATTATTTTTGAATTCCGTACTCAGTAGTCAATAAATGCATTGACATACCAATGTGCAATATGTATTGCCAGTGCATTACATTGGCAATATATTGACTGAATGATCGCTTTAAAATAAAATATAATCTCTTACAGATATGCAAAGCATAAAAAAGGGATGTTCCAACTTTTACAATATTAAACAAGTATATACGTTAAAACCACTCTGGGTAGCGATAGGTGAAATTTTCAGAGGAACCACAGCATTTTTTACCCAAACCCATATGATAATTTTTTTGTCCAGAAGGCGAGTTGGCAAAATTTTGCGTACCTAGCTAAAAATTTCATGGATAGAACTGAGAATTCCGTGAATAAAAATTTACAATTTCGATCAAATATTTTAATGGTATGTTTACATTTACAAAATTGATCGACACATGCCGGTATAAGCAACAAACCTGAAACGAACGGTTCGCGATCGCAATAACATCGATTGTTACATTTTCTAGAAAGAGGAACTTATATTCTGGCAAAAATTACGGGATATTCGGGTAATATCTGCGATAGCGAAAATTACTATATTTTGTAGCAAAATTTGTTAAGTTTAATACGAATGTTTGCCAGGATGTCGCTGGAATGCCCATATCCACTGTTACAAAATTGTTAATTTAATGCACCGGACTGGAAGTTCTTATGCAAAAACTAGTACATTAAATTTAATGCACAATTGAGATTAAAAAATTAATTACTTGTGCAGTGAAATTAAAGTAAATTATTTGATTTAAAGTACTTTTATTGTAAAATTAAAGAAAATTGTTCAAACTGTCTGAAGGACTGCGGTCGATTTTGGCAATATACAATATAGGTGTAAAGAGAAAAGTCTATTAAGGCGGGTCGAGCGCGAGATTCGGAGGGGATAGGCTCGGTGGCGCGCAAGGTGCGGGGCAGGTCGTGTGCGAGTGAGAAGTCTGCCATGCGGCCTTTCACTCGCACGTGCCAAGCGTGCCGAGATAAAGCTGTAAAGTTCCATGTAATTGCTTATTGTTAACTAACGGTGAAGAACAAGTGTCTACATTCTTATACAGAGCTTCCCGATAATATTCTTTACAGTTTTCAATAATTTGCTTGCAACGTTTCCGCATGAACTACCCTAGAAACCTTAAAATGCATCGCTTATTTTCAATCTGCCATAAGAATCAATGTTAAATGATGCAAATAAAAAAAAAAACTTTTCTCGAAAACGGTGAAGACGAACGCGTTCAAACTTTGCAGTTACGCTTAGACCGTTCATATCAATGGGTAAAAAAAAATCAGCATACTTTTCTTGATGACCTTGTAACGCTCGACCCTCCTTAACTACAAAAAAATCTGTTACATGTTATGTATTGTCAGTAAACTCAGTACTACTACTTATTCAAAGTACAATATTCCTAAAGTTTTTAATATACTGTACCTTAACTTTTCATCACAATTGTACATGAAATTTAATATACCAGTTCATGCGTAAAAACTTACAGCAACAGTACATTAAATGACATACTCGTTTTTTTTACTGTGTAATTGAAAGTTCTGTCGATTTTTACCAGATTTACGGTAATTTCTATCACATCCTTCTCTCAGTGTATCAACTACATTGGCACGCCAAATTAACATGGATATTCCCTACAAACTATTGTTTAAATTTCCCGTAAATAATCGATTATTTGCAGGGAAATTTGAACAATAGGATGCAACAGGATTTTTTTACATAGAAACGCGACGATGAAAATTGCCGTGGAAATGTAAGAGAATTAGAGCCGAAATTTAAAAATATTTTAAATAGTTTATAGCCGTGAATAATACATCTTCGCGAATAAACTCAAGAATCTGTCGATGGTATCGAAACACCGGTGGCACGTTATGCGGACTCAGTATAATTCCTCTCGAGACAATCCTAGCGTAATACCAGAAAAGCTGTTCATTCCCATGCCGAACTTTCGCCATGAGGATTAACGGCGCGCAGCTTATCATTCCCCGGTGTCTACGGGGCAAAACTTAATCCTCGGTATCTATCTCGTGCTCTTCGAATGAAGACAATTATTCTCATCTCCCAGTCGGCAGCAACAAATTAGCTGCTGTTCGACCGGAAGATATTAAGCTTAAACGTGTAAAACATCCAGGGAATATAGTTTAGCTAAGCGCAATAATAAATTCATATATATAGACTTATATCCGAAGGCTTTGATGTGTCTGAGCATGGGTACTTATCACACACCGGTGTCTACGAGGCAAAAATTGATCCTCGGTATTTATCTCGTGCACTTCGAATAAAGATAATTATTCCCACCTCACAGTCGGCAACAAATTAGCTGCTGCTCGTCCGGAAGATGTTAAGCTTAAACATGTAAAACATTTAGACGAATATAGTTTCGCTAAGCGCAATAATAAATTCATATAGACTTGTGTCCGAAAACTTGGATATGTCTGAGCATTGCTAAAGTTAAGGTAGTTAAACTATATTCTGTTTTGAGAATCATGAGACTGATATTAAGTTTATACTGGATTCAGCTTGTAGAAGCACTTCAGCTTAAACCCGAGCTTACAGCATACGCGAGTTTGAATTTTCTTACACTTGTTTGAAACTGCTTACAAAAGTTTGAACACGGTCGATCACGTTCGAAACTCAAGTTTGAATTTACATTGCATGCGTCAACTTCGTCAAAATGGTGATTATGAAACTTATTAATTGGCAATACGCATTCATTGGCTTAATCAATAATTCAGAAATGATTACCGAATACGGACAGATAAATTATTTTTAATACGATTCGATAAAGTATTTTTAATACGATTCGATAAAGTATTTTTAATACGATTCGATAAAGTATTTTTAATACGATTCGATAAAGTATTTTTAAATACGATTTGATAAATTATTTTGAAATATAAAACAATGTAATACTCAATGGCTGATAGACCGTTTGTTCGGTCGAATTAAATAGTTTTTCCCCCACAGACGACCCCGATCGAATTCGTTACGAGCGATTTGTATCGTCTTCAGTCTCTACCTCTTTACTTGCCATATTTCAATTCGATCTAAATTTCCATACTATAATTGTCCATTAATTTTAAATATCGGGTTTCCGCTCGGAGCATCAGTTTTATCAATCGAAACAGTCGGACGGTAAAAAAGAAAAATGCGAACCCCAAGTTTATATCTGAAGTTGGAACTGGGTAAAGACGGCGTTCTTCGTTTTGTTTCTTTTATTTTATTTTTATTCGGGCACAAGCTTCGTAAGAACTCTCGAGTCTCAGCATGTTTTCGATCTAATTAAAAACGCCGAGTAATTGAAAATAAAACGAGAAGATACGGAGTGGTCTGGTTGAAGTGAAAAACGAGTGACGTGGACGAGGAAGAGAGCCCACTGGTCGGCTACTTTCATGATAAATCGTCGAGAGGCGAATTCCCGTCTGTCGGTCCGGGGCAACTTTTCCAACTCGGAAATATCCTTTCATAAGGGAAGGCATGTGATGCGTCTTACCGCCAAGTAATACCGTTCATTATCCGGCGGACCGGGGGCGGGGGGGAGGGGTGTGTAGGACGTAGAGAGCTGCGCGCGCAGACTCCTTGAAAACTGAACGGAGGACGAAAGACCCCGCAGTCGTATACTCGATCGACACTCATGTTTTATTCTATGGTGAGACCCGCGTTGCCATGGGGTATTGTCCCACCTAATTCTATCCCCAACTTAGATCGCATCTATGTTTTCCCACACAGTTTTACTATCTGCAAATATTTTTGCCGTGGCATGGTGTACCGAGGATGCCTGCGCAGACTCCTTGAAAACTAAACGAAGGACGAAAGATACCGTCTTATACTCGATCGAGACTCATGTATTATTCTATGGTGAGACTCGCGTTGCCATGCGGTATTGTCCCCTCTAATGCTAATCCCAGCTTAGAGCTCATCTATTTTTTCCACCTAGATTTTCTATGTGCTCACATGTTTACAGTAGCATGTCATACCGAGGATGCGCCGGCTTTTGTTGAAACCCTTGAAAACTGTAAGAAGAACGAAAGAAGTCTATGAAGAGGCTCGCCTTCTCATGAGGTATTATCCCATTTAGTGCTAACCCCAGCTTAGATCGCATCTTTTTTTTCCACCCAGTTTGATTATCTGCACATATTTTGTACCGCGGCATGGTTACATCGAGTATGCGCAAGCTCTCATCAGCTCCACGCGGGAAAACTCCTCGAGAACTGAACAAAGGACGAAAGACCCCGCAGTCGTATGCTCGATCGACACTCATGTATTATTCTATGGTGAGACACGCATTTCCATGGGATATTGTTCCACCTAATGCGACCCCCAACTTAGATCGCATCTATTTTTTCCGCACAGTTGTACACTGAGAAAAACACAAGCGCAAGTTCTTGTAGGTTCCGCGAGTGCAAACTCCTTGAAAACTGAACGAAGTACGAAAAGAATAGTATTTTCTACTATAGAAATAGTTCCCAGGGGGAACGTCCATATAGATAGTTTTTGATAGTATATATTCAATTGGTTAAATTATAATTATTGTTGCAACCATCATTTTTTGTCACTGTCATAACTATTAAATATAAACGTTCCCCCTGGGAACTATTTTTTATGGTATAAAGTCAGTATCGTTGCTTTTACTATGTTATTTTTTCTCAGTGTACTATCTGCAAATATTTCTGCGGTGGCGTGGTTATATTGAGGATGCGCAAGCCTCGTCTTCTTGTGTTTGTGGTTGGCTCTGGTGTCTCCACCTAGCGGCGGATTTTTATCATACAGCCATATTCGGATGCGCAAGTTCTTGTAGGTTCCGCGAGTGCAAACTCCTTGAAAACTGAACGAAGTACGAAAGCGTCCGCAGTCGCAGAGCTAAGCAAATACCCTAAGTACTTGAAGTACGCATTCAGGTATCGAGTACTTGAAGTACTGAGCTAGTTCTTGAGTACTGACAAACACGTGAGCAGATATTGAGTACCGGCTGAACTGAATTGCTGAAGTTCTGAATTCGGGGCACTGACTCAATACTTGATACTTTTCGTACCAAGTACATACGTACTTCAATTTACGTGCATACGTACTTCAAGTACTTAGTATATTTGCCCAGCTCTGCGCGATACTCGATCGACTCTCATGTATTATTCTATTGGTGACTCGCGTCATCTGTGTCGCACCATGTATGGGTGATTCTATGGGTGACTAGCGTTCCCATGGGGTATTACCCCACCTAATACTAACCCCAGCTTCGATTGTGTCTATTTTTCCCACACAGGTATACTCCGAGGATGTGCGAGGTATACCGAGTATGTGCAAGCTCTTGTGGGCTCCGCTTGCGCAGACTCCTTGAAAACTGAACGAAGGACGAAAGAGCCTACAGTCGTATACTCGATCGACACTCATGTATTCTATTGTATGGTATGGTATGGACTCTATGGTTAGACTACCGTTGCCATGGGCCATTGTCCCACCTAATTCTAACCCCAGCTGAGATCGCATCAATTTTTAATTCCGGACTGCCCAAAGGGCAAAAGACGGAAGTTATGCGTTTCACGGCAATCACGTGACTGCGTATTTTCTCCGTATCCAGTATTCTCTGAATCGTCAAAAAATCTCTTGACAACATTTCACAAGCAGTTTCTTCGAACCATGACCTGTGTATTTTTCTGGTTTTGTTATGTTTCGATGCAAATTCATAGAGATAAAGACTTTACGGAAAAAAACATGTTTGTTCATATCGAAATTTCAACAAGACATGCCGCCATTTGCCTTTTCACCGTGTACATCAGCTAATCTCACAATGGCTCAATGCACGATCTCCTAATCATTTTCCGTTTCGCTACGAATCAGCTGTCAAGACTATATTATATACTGAAACGGTTCGATCCGTCTTCTTCCAAATGGAAGATAAAGAGTTCGGTACTGGACCGGCTGGATAAGGGGTGGAGGACGGGATTTCACGTCACATGAGCTCGATTCAAGGAGGCAACTGGATTGCTGACCCCTCTATAACGCACTCCCCTTCAAGAAGGATCGCCTCTAATGAGGCGATAGCCTTAGGTAGACACTCGCGCATATGACGGAAGGGAACTAGGAAAGTCAAAGGAGTTCTTCAGTCTTGCAATTCGGAGAGTAAAAGTCGACCAGATGTTCAAGGCCCAATACTCTCCCTGACAGTGAGCCTACTCTGTTCAGAAACACGTATACCGAGGCATACGTGCTTACGCAGTCTATAAAGTAATAAGATTACAACGAGGCCCCATTTTGGGGTTACCTCGAGTTAGTGGTCAATGCTTGTGTGGATAGGAAAGGACCTGGAGGATAGGATAGGTAGAGCCTTTATAGCGACTCGAGGACCACTTCGTTTGCGCGAGCTCCCCGCCGACCCGCCATCTTGCGGACAGCGGAAAGACCTGCCCGGGGGGGGGGGGGGGGGGGGGGAGGGCTAGGGTGTCCCGTTACAATACCTACTCTGATTTCTTCTTTAAAATTATTTTCCACAGTTTTACTATCTGCAAATATCTTTGTCGTAGCATGGTACATCGAGGATGCGCAAGTTCCTGTGGATTCCGCGCACCCACGTCACAAAGATTATGTAATGGCCGATAGCCGTTTTCGTCCACTTACGTCGAAGCGGAGCTGCAGGGTCCCTGTGTACTGCGGCGTCGGCGTCGCCGAACTTCCTGCTCTCGGCTCTTTCTTCGGTTCCATCTTTCGGTATCGGAAATTTAAGTCACTAAAAATTGACCACTCGCTTATAGGACGCACACGAGGACACTGTCGCTATCGGGCAAACCATCGCACCGGGAATTTGGTTAACTTTCGACTACCGTAAACGCGTTATATTTTTTGGCAATCCGACGCGATCAGGTGGCACGGAAATTCAAGGTTCGCGTCCGGGATCAAAACATTAATGAAATTTCGTTTCGTAAATCTTTAATTTAGGAATCTCAAGATCCATCGAACACAGTGTTTTCGCCGATGGTTGATCTTTGAATGGCTAAAAGCACATAGGACTTCGTAAAAATGATTCATCGCCAATTTTAATACCTGCTGCGTATCCAGCTGTAACCTAGAAAGCTGTGCTCTACAACCTCAACATGATAGTGAACGTGAACCGGAATCTAATGAAGCTGCCATTGATTGATTGCCTGTTGCTGATATCCTTGGGAACAGCGCTGAGTCGACATTCACTCACCAGCCACAAGAGGCGCGGCGCGCACCCAAGGACATTTTTTTTATTCCCTATATTCCTTAATGCCTTAGCTTCTGTGTGCCATTTAGCCAGTACTCGTATCATTTTTTTTCGACTTTCAATCACTTGTAAAGTTCACGGCCGCAGCCGCTGTTACCCCCCATACTGTATCGCATTTGCACGAGGGCGCAGGGAAACTGCGGAAAACCTGTGCCGATACAGCCGGTCATTCCAACTGAGTCTTGATGTTGGTATTCGATACTTCGAAGATACCAATCCTCAGAATCCGACGATTCCAATGCGCCAGTTAGTGCACGGCTAGGCGGTCACCCATCCAAGTACTGACCGCGAACGATCACCCAAGGACATCTAGCATTGGACGCTCGCTCCACCACCTATTGGCGGGATCTCCAAAAATTCTAGCGAAGAACTAAGCTACCCCCGATAATTTTACAACACGATAAATGTAATGACGAAGTGACGACGTATTATTACGTTAGTACCTTTCTTTTGTTCCAAGGAAATATTCAGTATATTTGGAATTGCGAAACACTACTTTTAGCCTAAAAGCGGGTTCCGTACGGCTTCGGGTGCCCTATCTGGCAAATGGCCAAGGAAGCTAAGATTTCATATTTACTTGCATTAACCCTTCACAAGTCACACCGTTATCCCCACTACACTAAGATAAGGATCTCGTAAAAATGACTATATCGCTTGAAAGATATTACCATAGCACATAGTAGTAGAGCGCTAGGGCGGCACCTATGGTAGGAAGTACCCGATTTAAAAGAATTTTTCTTCGATATTATGGTAAAAATTCTTGGATAATCTGAGACCTTCTGCCATAGGTGGCACCCTGGCGCCCTACTACTATGTGCTATGGTAATCTTTCTTAGACAATCGGTAGTTTTTACTAGATCCTTCTCTCAGTGTATTATGCGCTAGCGTAGCAACGCGCGGCCCCCAATCCGCGTCCGTTAGTCCTGTTTCGATACGATTTCGGACGATGTGACTTATAAAGGGTTAATGGGTTGAACTTTGATATTTAACTCCAATTGATAATTGATAGCCTGTTGCTGACTCCCGTGGAAGCAGCCCTGATTCGAGATTAACTCGCCAGTCACAGGAGAAGCGGCGCGCCCATGGACATTTAGCGCCGGAAGCTAGCCACGCCACCTGTGACGGTATATTCAAAAATTCTAGCGAAGAACGATGGTAGACCCGACAATTTTATGACAATAACTTCAATCCTACAAGATATGTATTGAGAAAGTGACGACGTACGATTACGTTGGTACCTTTTTTTGTTCCAAGGGAACTTTTAGTTGATTCGGAATCGAGAACAAATCTACTTTCAGCCTAAAAGCTCGCTTCCGTACGGCTTCGCATGTTCTGACTAGCAAATGGCAACAGAAAATAAAATTTCATACACACTTTCATTAAACGGTTGAATTTTGAAATTTTACTCTCATTGAGAATTATAGTTATTCATTTCGCGATCGAAAGTGACTGCCTACTGGCCAATGTAATTTTATCTATGCGTCCAAAAGGGTACTTTTTGAAGGAAAAAAGGAATATATTTTCGCCGGATGTACGGGCTTCGGGTTCTTTTACAAAACCCACTCCCGAACAGAATTCGTTTTGTTAAAAATATTTTTCATTCATCAATATTTAACTAAAAATAAACGTATTCCGTTGTAACGGCCGTTTGAAACGAGAGAAAATAACCCAAGAGCTATTCACGAGTATCTCGGCTCCGACAGCCGTGCGCCTCGTGGATTCGTTGGAATCCTTCGATGAGTACTACAAGTGGCGTACTATTGCACGCTGCTCTCGCGGTCGCTGGTTATCGATTTTCCTTTCCTCTCTACGGTATTTCGTGTCTACCGTCCGCGTATACTATAGTATCTATACTACAGTATTATATAGTAGCGTCTCGATTTCGGGTTAATGGTAGAAATCGAGCCTATGATACGCGTTGCAACACTAATGATCCCACTCTTTATAATTGATGTATATGAACAGCATAATTACCACCGCACCCGAAACTGTTCCCAAAACGTCAAAAATTGAATTTATCGTTAAAAAAAATCGGTAAAATTCTTCATTTTATTTTTTTTGTGTCTAACTAACAAAATTTGATCGAAAATTCCTAAACCGGTACTAGAAGTCTGTGCAAAAATTGCCCCAAATTTCACGAACAAAAAAAATGTACAAACTGTTTTTATCTAGCAACCCTCAAATTTTAATACGCGCTATATTATTAATATTTTTCATTTATCATTTTTATCATTATCAGAATCCGAAGTCCGGCAGAGATTCGGGGGTAGCACGTGGGAGACGAAACGAGACTCGAGTACGTGACTCGCCGGCAGCCGGAAATATTTGCACACCCGGCCTTAATTTGCGACTACGAATATTCCCAGCGAGATTTGTCCCATCGACGGCGCATACCGTATTAATCGTGTGTCGTCGTGCAGAAAAAAAATCAAAAACAAACACGACCGAACGCGCGAACGAGTGCGAGCGGCGGGCTCGGTTAGTTTCAGAAAGCGTGCATTTCGACTGAGGCACGTTGTGAAACTGGTAGCCGGGAACTGTGGGAAATGGTTCCGAAGTTAGGGAGAGCTGCCGGGAGCATCTCTCACTCTCCCTGGACCGCCCTCGCTCTTTCGATGTACAACGGGGGTAGATAAGCCATGGGGTTGCGCGAAATTCGAATGGCGGAAGCGAAGGGTGTCGGCTGACGCGAACCATACTAAACAAAGAACAAGTGCGAAAACTCCTTGATTCTCTACGGTCTACGCTATTTGCGAGTGATCCTTCAAGTAATAACTCTCACACGCTCGCTTTACGCGGATATATAGAGATGAAAAAAAAAAACAAAAACATTTATCGAACGGCAATCTTAAGTTATTTTACGATTAAAATTACACTCGGGAGTATGAAGGGAAATTTAAGGGAGTAAAAAACGAAATGACTCCTTAATCATTCTACCTTCATAAATAAAACTAATCTCAAGATATGAGTGAAACTAATCTTAATAAATGAATAACACTAATCTTAATAAATAAATAACACTAATCTTAATAAATAAAATAATAACGAATTTCATTTTTAGAAAAACCGAAAATTTGCCCTAGCGCCGTGATAGACTAGTCGACGACAATTTTTTTTTTGGTCACACTGTCAACCGTAAAATTTGTAAAAGCCGCATTATTCCGGTTTCGTGGCAGCGGGAACAATTAAAATGCGTTATTAGTACTCGTACATATACGTTTACACGGCGTATCGTAGTATACGTGAGGTAAAACGAAGAGAATTGTACCCGCATGTGGAATGATTCGCTCGCGTGCTTCGACCTCGTTATGCTTTCCCCGTACTTTCGCAGCCATGAAACGATTTGAGTACGATGTATTCGCAGCTGTATTTACCGGTGGATTCTAGCCCGGGTTTTCAGCTCTACTCTAAACTATAACGAGAAATAAAAAAAAAAAATCCGAACTGCGCTGCTGTATTTGCTTAAAAATTTTCCCCTGATGTACGACCGATTCGGAATCATTTGGACATGCAAGCCAAGCTTTGCTTTAAGGATTCGGCGATTTCTCGAGCTGAACGAGACGTCCCATTAAAGTTCGATCAAAATTCCCACGGGATTAAAAAAAAAGAAACCCGCGAATTAGGGAGGTGTCGAAAAGTAGCGATGAACTGCGACACCCAGGTGTAGAGTTATTGATTTTCGATTTGCAATGGACGTAGCGCTGTGTAGCAGAGTATATGGGAAGCATGAAATACCCCGCTGAGCATCCTCACCTTCCGAATCCCCGGCTACAACCTCCGCAGAAGGGGAGAGCCTTACGAGTTGATACATGCTTGCGATTTCTCGAGTAGCCGTGAATACTCTTGGAATTCATCTAGAAGAGAATTGGACGGCTTGATCGTTCACTTCACGCCAAGTGTCGGGGTTATTTATCGCCGATTATCGAGCTCTTTATCATTTACACACTGAGAGAAGGATCTGACGGAAATTACCATGAATCTGACAAAAACCGACTGAACTTTAAGATATATGACGACTACAGCGACATCCCGGCAAACATTCGTATTAATCTTAACACGTTCTGCTACAACATATGGAAATTTTCGAAAATATGGTAATATCTTAGATATTACCCGAATATCCCGCAATTTTTGCTAGAAACATAAGTACTTCTTATCAGATAAAAATAGAGTACTTGGTGTCGTCGCGGACGCCAACCGTTTGTTTTAGGTTTGTAAGCTATACCGATATATTATGTCGATCAAATTTTTTTTTATGTAGACATATTACATTAAAAAAATTGATTGATGAAATTCCAAGTTTTATCCACGAAATGATTAGATCTATCTCTGAAATTCATAATACGCAATATTGTTCCAACCCCGCCGTAAGGAAAAAATTACCATATAGATCGGGTTAATTGCTATGGCTCGTAGTTGCTATTGCTGAAAGTCCTCAGTTTTTATCCATAAAATTATTAATTTTATCCACGAATTTTTTTAGCTACATAGACGCACAATTTTTCCAACCTGTCTTCTGGAAAAAATACCACATGGGTTTGGTAAAAATTGCTATGGCTCCTGTGAAAATTTCACATATCGCCAGTGGTGGTGATGGTGTACCATGTTGCATGGCCGAATTTTACTATGTGACTTGGTAGTTTTTCCAAGATCCTTCTTTCAGCGTAGTTTGAACTTAAACTTAACCTGAATTTCCAACTCGCACATGAAATGAAGTTTGAATATGAAGTGGGGGAGGGGGGAGAGCTAAGGCTTCTATCACGAAGACTGAATGCAAGGCTTGCGGGTCCGAGCCAGACAGAGCAAAAAGTTATCAAAATATTTTCCTCGAAGACGGCTTGATAGCCACTCTACCACTGTTGATTAAACAAGGAGCAAATTTAGTCCGCGCTTCGATTCAAGCGAAGCGTCTTAAGGTGAAGTGAAACATTCTCTGTCGTTCTCTCTCGCTCTACCGTAAGATCAATGCCGCTATCTCTCTCACACTCCGGACTTCATCACGTGACTTTCACTTCATCTTAAGGCGATACAAAATACCGCGATCGGTGCCAAAAAACAAACCGTAATTAATTTTTTTTTAACGTTCTTGACGATTTAGGTGTAAAACAGAATTCTTACCCGAATCTGCATTGATCCATCCATGACGTGAACGAATTTACTTTCGACCGGAAATGGTCAGCAACGATGAGAAAATTAGTTACAATTTCGGTTACCAACCAGGTCCGGGTCTAGAGAGGCGGCGCGGGTGTCATATCGCCTTGAAAGGAGGCTGAACTCCTGTCCCGCACACCTGGGCGCTCCCTGTGGTACTATTCCTTTCCGTACAAAGCAGCCACACACCCTCAGCTTGCCTTGTGACCCGACATCACAGTCTCGACATTGATTCCTTCAAGAACAGTGCCGATCGAACATATTCGATCGGCACTGTCGTGAATGAAATTGAGTTTGAAAGAAGATCCGACGTGAGCGGTAAGAAAACCGCGGATGCGGTCATTGGCCTCTTAATTCCAATGTCAATGTCAGGGTTCTTCCGGCTACCGACCCACGCCAGCATAATCCGGAGGATTACGATGGCGCCACTAAACTCATCTCTGTTATCAGTAAAAAAAAAAAAAAGATTCTCGAGTGTGATCTTCACGACCACTTGCTGATAAGACGCCACAACGCGAGGACCGCACAATGTCGGGCACTTACCAGCGGATCGAACATAGCGGTGGACAGTAGTACGAGTCGACGCTGTGGTCGGACAGTCTGAAAGTGGTTTTACCGACCTACTCGAGAGAGGGACGGAGAGGGGGAAGGGGACTGTAAATCTGGGGTCGCCGTGGTGGATTCAAAGATTATTGGAAAAAACTTAATCGAAGGTAAAATAGTGACTGAAAATTGCAGTATTTGCATTGTTTACGATTTTGAGAGTTTTCATCGGAAATCAGTAGTCATGTGAGTCCCTGTGCAGGGAATACCTCTATGTTCGGGCACTAAACTGCAGCGTTTAAAAATTGTTAAACCAATACTGACCCTCTGTTTGTCGAGTAGCTGAAGTATCTCATCGACATCGCCGACGACGACGGCCTGTTGTCGCAACATCTCTTCCTCGACGGTGAGCCAATCACGTATCTGCAAACGAGAGAAAAAAATCGTTAATCCCATTTGGATGGATGAGAAAGCTGCAGAAAAGGACCTCGTCTTGCCTACGAAATTCAATACCCGGATGCCCTACTCTATAATACGGGCAGCAAAAAGAGGCTAGCAGGGGTAAACCCTATTTTGTCCAACCATCCTTTTGATGAATTTACATTAGGAATATACGACCTTCTCCGTGTTATTAATTACAACGTTTGAAGAGAGCTTGTTAAATTCTTCAAACAGGGAAGGACATTTCAGATTCGCGGACTTTTTAAATTTTTACATATAGAGAATAAAAAGATACAATAAAGAGGAAAACGCACATTCACGTCTCTACCACTCAAAACTCTGCCAGAAAAAATCTCTCGCCAAACAACTCTACCGTATTAGAACTCTACCACAATCTCTACCAGAAAGTAACATAACTCTACCGCAATGCAAATAAAACTCTACGGAAATACAAGGCTAGATGGTAGCCTTGTATTCTGGCAGTTTCATTTCAATTTCCAGTAGAGTTTTATTTCAAGTCCGGTAGAAGTTTTTACTTTCTGGTAAAGATTTTGGTAGAGTTGCGAGTAGTAGAGATGTAAATAAAATGTACCGAGAAAAGAAATCTTTAATCTCATTGGATGGATGAGAAAGCTGCAGAAAAATTGGGATATCATCTTGCTTTCCAAATTCAATATCTGGTTGCCCGACTCTATAATATGGCGGGCACCACAGAGTCTCGCAGGAATTCATCCCAACTTTATCCAACTATGCTTTTGATGAATTTATCTTAAGGACACATGGACCTTCTGCATGTTTAATGAATTACAACGTTTGAAGAGACCTCGTTAAATTCCTCAAACAGGGGAACACGTTTCGGTTCGCGCAGTTTGTTGAATTTTACATATAGCGTAAAAGAGGTCGCGTTGATATTGACCAGGGAGAAATAGCGGTGTAAGCAGGAGGAGGAGGATAAAGAGGCGGCGAAAGTGGCAGTGGGTGAGGATCAGACAGCAAGCATCGGGGTGTTTGCGACAGGAAATTGGACGGGAGTGCTGCTCGTATAAGTGGCTGGTTTCAAATCAGTTCACCCAACGCTGACAAGCTCACTCACGGCATGATGGGACACGAAAGCGTACATCGAAAGGGCAAAAGAAAATGAAGCCTATTACCCTCGATCTTCGACGACAATTTCCGAGATAACCGAGACTCGGAGGAGATAACTCGGTGAGCTATTCGCAGGATTCGTTGACTGGTGAATGGTGGACGTTAAAAAATGCAGGTGCTTTTTTCACAGTTTCTATTTCCCTTACAAAGGAGTCAAGGAGTCAAGGATTTGGTACACTGAGAGAAGTATGTGATAGAAATTACTATAAATCTGGTAAAATCTGACAGAACTTTCACACGTATGGGAACTACAGCGATACCCTGGGAAACATTCGTATTAAACTTAACACATTCTGATAGAAAATATGTTAATTTTCGCTATCGCAGATATTACCCTAATATCCCGTCATTTTTGCTAGAATATAAGTTCTTCGTACTAGAAAATATAGTAATCCGTGGCATCGCGATCACGAACCGTTTGATTTAGGTTTGCAGGTTATATTGGCATATAATGTCGATCAATTTGTTTGTCATGTATACATTTTGCTTCCTCATAGCTCTGTTATAGGAAGCTTTGTTATAGGCTCATAGGAAGCTTTGTTTTGGTGAAAAAAATGTTGAGATTTTAATGAAAACGTGTTCAAAATGTTCCAGAACATCGAAAAACCATATTTAGAAAAAATGTCCGGATGCATGTGTGTGGGTGTGTGTCAATTAGACGCGAAAAACTCAAACCGCTGTAACTCGAAACTGCCCCAATCGATCGAGCTGAAAGTTCACACACGTGGTTATGTGTGGTAAATGGTAAATGTTTTTTTCAAAATTTCATAAAAAAATTTGTTGTTGTTTTTTTATACACCATTTTTTAATTCTCCAAAAATATTTGATCGCGTTCTAGCGTTTACAATTTTTTCGTTGCCTGGCTAACAACATGTACATGAACCATTTACATATTATGTCACTTTGACATTTTTTTTATTTCATGAAAAATTAGAACTTTATTTTAGACGCAATTTTCCGTATTAAATGTTCAGGTATGAATAAAATAAGTGGTAAACTCCTGGTCAGCGTGGAAGAATATATTAATTATAGTCCCGTAGCGACGACTAATGAAAAAAGTTTATCGGGACTTTTTATAGCGGTTATTATAAAAATGAGTGATTTTGCGTATGTTCAAACAGCGAGTTCTTTACTTCTCGATAGCATCGCGGAAAAACCCAGGCGCCTATCATGTTCTGCGGTACGAAATACACAAAATGATGGCTATGACGGCGTTGAAAAAGCCAGATAAAGTATCTTTTGGATTTCTTAAGTAAAAGTCGAAAGTTCCAGAAAGAAAAAAATCAGGAGAGTATAATTTCATGGATTTTTTCGCGTCAAGCACAGATCCACAAAAAATTGCAAAAGGACACCAATTTTTTTCAAGCTGTATTCTGCCATTAGAAACAGATCCCGCCCAACATGACAAAGACGCAACAAGCGATATGCGATACCGGCTTCACGGCTTTCATTATTACTCCGCTGGCCGTTAATCATTGGACATTTTCCTCTTTCGATTAGGAGCCATTAACCTCAGCTGTGCTCATGCGACCGCTGTGCTCGCAAACTTTCCATCGCTGAACACAGCCTGTAATTAGGCCTCTACCCATTGCGGTATTATCTCGCCAGACGCGACACACAACGTATCGCTTCGGGATTTCTCGTGAGCGCTAACGCCGGATTAAGGAAAGTTTCAGCTCGTCCGTGACTATCAGGATCCCCTGCTGCTGTAAGCTATGTTTGCACAGCGCATCAAAGTTAACTAGGCGAATTTCGTTACAGTGACGAGGGAAAAATAAACAAAACAAACGATCGATCGATCGTCGGTTTTGTTTATTTTCCAGCGGATCGTACCGCATCGTGACGAAAATTTCATTAACTGTGCGCTGTGTGGTAACAGTACCAATGCTCGGACACGTCCCAGTCATCAGACACTCGTATGCAGATTTGATTTATTTCATATCAGAAATTTAAGTATCAGAAATCCAATTTCACACTTGTAATCGTATCTACAAACATTATTTGATGCACAGAAAAAAGTTATAGAAGGTTTGAACCTAAATTATTTTCTAATGTTGCATTTTGTCAAAAGACTGACGATATAGTGTCCGGAAATTGGTACAAGCGTTAAATAAAATACATACGCGACGCAATAATCAAACAATTCAAAAAAGTTGGGTTAGCCAGCTTCCTATGTATCTTATCTTCAGTATTGTTTCGCGTAAATATAATTTTCCTAACACATGCACGTAAAATCCTGCTTTCCGTTCCTGAGAAGTGTGCGCAGAAAGGCACTTTTTCGCATCGCGTGCGGGAAAAACACTGCGCATGCGTGCAAACGCAATATGGTATTTTTTCCCGCCCTAGAGCGGAATAGTATATTATGCCACAAGGGAGGAAAGTGCGTCTTTTCATCGAGTGCGAAGTTTGATGCCCGAGCGACGCGAGGGCAGAAATTCGCACGAGGTGAAAAGGCACTTCCTCCCGAGTGGCATACGATATTTTTTGCCCGACTATGTGGCCTATAAAAAATGGGCACATTTCTATGCCTGCAATGGGGATGGAAAGTTGTCCGCCGCAGTAGCTACTTTTCGGCCCGCTGGGACTACTTTTTGGCCCGCTGCTGCTACTTTTCGGCCCGCTGCGTTACTTTTCGGCCCGCTGCGATCCTTTTCGGCCCGCTGCGTTTCTTTTTGGCCCGCTGGTCAAGAATCGACAACTTTCCGCCCCCGTTGCAGACCGTGGACTTTTTAGCGTAGGCGGACAAAAATAACTATTTCATCATTGATGTAATTAATGAATGGCAAAGAAATTCTTTTATTTAACATGAACTAGTTGAGTTCGTAGATCAGAATTCTCGAAATCTGTGATTGTCCGAAACATTGGGACATACAGTGTCCGAATATTGGGACGTTCCCAAAAACCGCGTCCATAATTGATACATTTGAACTTTCTTCTTCTTTGTTTCCATAAATAAATAAAAAATGTATCTTTTTGTAATTACTCGACATGATTTGGAAACCAGAAGCTATCAGCTTGACATTGGTTCCATTTATTCTCACAAAAAATTAATTCTTGCCCAATTAATAACTACTGGAACCTAGGGATGCTCTTAACCGTCCGAGAAATTGAACCCTTTTCCTTACTGGCCCGAATGAAACAACGAAATAAAATCTGAGATGTGATAAGTATGCTGCCGCGATGTACGTCGGGGTAAAAAGGTATTCGTCGACTGGCTGCCGATCGATGCCCAGCTCGTGTCGTCCGACAGCTTTATTACGTTACAGAGATGTTACACTAAAGGTCATCACGGCGAAGCGTAAATAGATATTTTCTTTTGCTCGATGTTCATTGCGCCGTTGAGACTTTTGCCAAAGCTGCGACCACGAAAAACCGATGTTGAACTTGTTTCAACGAAATTCTGTTACGATTTTTTTTTTTAATAGACATATACTCCGTTGATTATGACGGCAAATATTTGATAGCCGGTCGCTCTATGAAATATCGTTGAACCTATATAGATCGGTAAATCTGTAGACAACCAATTGGACAATTAATTTGAGTCACGATCGCAGAGACAGAGTTATTCGATGTAACACGCTTCGGAAGTTTCAACGCGCGTACCGAAAGCAGAGTACCGCTCTCGAAATGTCCAATGGAGAACTAATCTGCGCGAGACATCGGTAATCGAGTTAGCAACGCCCTTTCTAGAGAAGAGGGTCTGACGCATTGGTTACTGTCAGTACCGTGCGGTTACCCGTCGTCGACCGATTCACCACTGTTACATTGCCACGTCCATACAATTCAGCGTAACACGAATTACGTGGTGCAATTCCGTTCCTTTCAAATATCTTATATGTACCGATTTTCTATCGTTCCGTTCATGCTTCAAAACTAAACGAATGTTTCGTGTGCTATAACCGTCACAGGTGAAAGCTATTTTTCCAGTTTCTTGGCCTTCACTTTTTTTGTAGTCATCCCCCCAAAGCAGATTGTCAAGAGACTTGCACTAAACTGGCTGTTTTCGAGTTACAAGCGGGTATGAATATCGGCTATTGAAGCATCGTCATCCGATTCACCACAGTTTCATTGCTACGGTGCTGTTCATGAATGCCTGG
Source organism: Ichneumon xanthorius (assembly GCA_917499995.1). NCBI lineage: Eukaryota > Metazoa > Arthropoda > Insecta > Hymenoptera > Ichneumonidae > Ichneumon > Ichneumon xanthorius. Next base: position 3,460,383 of record OU824205.1, read on the forward strand.
ACGATCTGAATAGGGCCGCTATAGAAAAATTGAAAAATAGAACAGCAGTGTACATCGATAGAATTCAGTGTAACACGAATTACGTGGTGCAATTCCGTTCCGTTCAAATATTTTACATTTAGCGATTTTATATCCTTCCATTCATGGTTCAAAACTAAACGAATGTTTCCTGTGCTATAACTGTACACGTGAAAACCATTTTTCCAGTGTCTTGTCCTTCACTTTTTTGTAGCCATCCCCCCAACGCAGATTGACAAAAGACTTGCACTAAACTGGTTAAGTTTTCGAGTTGCAATCGGATATAAATATCGGCTATTGAGGCGTCGTCAACCGATTCACCACTGTTACATTGCTACGTCCATAGAATTCAGCGTAACAGAAATTACACCCAGAAAATGTTGGTTTAAGTAAAATATTTATTTAAATGAAGTAAGTAGTTACTTAAATGAAATAAATATTTATTTAAATTAAGTAAGTAGTTACTTAAATGAAATAAATATTTATTTACATTAAGTAAATAGTTACTTAAATGAAATAAATATTTATTTTAATCAAATAAATATTTTACTTAAACCAGAAAAACGGTGGCTGTCACATACATTTTTTTCTGAGTGTACGTGGTGCAATTCCGTTCCGTTAAAATATCTTATATTTACCGATTTTTTATCCTTCCATTCATGCTTTAAAACTGAACGAATGTATCGTGTAATGTAACCATACAAGTGGAAACTATTATTTCAGTTTCTTGTTGTTCACGTATTTGCAGCCCTCTTCTCGCCAGGTTGACAACAGATTTGCACTAAACGGGCTAAGTTTTTAACTCCCGACTGCCCGCTAGGGCAAAAAGACGGGAGTTATGCGTTTCACGGCGATCACGCGTTTCCTTGGTATCCAGTGTTCTCCGAATCGACAAAAAATCTCTTGACGAAATTTGGCAAGCAGTTTCTTTAAATCGTGGCCAGTGTCTTTTTTCAGGTTTTCTTACGATGCGACGCTATTTCACGGAAATAAAGGCTTTTCGGAAAGAATTATGTTTGTCCATATCGAAATTACAGCGAGATATGCCGCCATCTTTTGCCTTTTCACCGTGTATCGCAGCTAATTTCACAGTGGCTCAATGCACGATCCCCCAAGCATTTCGTGTTTCGCTACGAATGAGCTGTCAACACTATATATTTACTGTGATTTTTTTTCATTGTTAATTATTATTTTTATATTCGGTGCATTAAGTATTACCGAACACGTTATTATTTACGCGCTTAACCTTACTTATTATTAATTACGGTGTTTCGTGCGTGACCAGTGGGTGAATTAACTATATTCGGTGCAATAATTATAATCGAACACGTTATTTAAAAAAAACAACAAAGTTCATCGAAGACAAAATTGTTCCATTTTGTTTTTGTTGTGAAAGTGCATCGCTGACACCAAAGTAATTGCGCAAGGTCTCAGTCTCTTTTGTAACAAAATTCTTTATGGTCGAATTATACGAACTTCCATTAGAAGTTACAGAATTCAGTAAACTTTTTATGCATCGACCATGAAAAATCATGTTGCGAAAGGAATGAGGCACTGCGCAGTAACTTTGGTTCAATGGGGCAATCGACAGCTACGGCATGTAACAAATGGAAAAAGATTGGCTTCGATGAACTGTATTCTAAATCTTTTTACTTTTTTTTTTTTAATTTAACATTTAAAAAAGCATGAAATAAAAAAAAATTTAAATTAAAAAAAAACTCCCGACTGTGAAAAATGTGCGAATGAAAAAGTACAAGTAAAAATGAAAACGTCTAAAAAAAATCTTACAAAAAAAAACAAAAATTATGAACGATAAAAAAACGGTAAATAAAAAAGTAACTTCAAAAAGGATGAAATAATTAATGCTGCAACAATAACTAATATTGTTCATAAACAATAATAGCAGTAATTAACAATAAATAGTGATAATTGATAATAATTAATTAATCGTAATTATTCATTGATAATCTTCGCTACAGTCGGGAGACGTCTCCTAGTATCGCGTTGTGAGGGGAGACGTCTCCCGACTGTAGCGAAGATTATCAATGAATAATTACGATTAATTAATTATTATTAATTATCACTATTTATTGTTAATTACTGCTATTATTGTTTATGAACAATATTAGTTATTGTTGCAGCATTAATTATTTCATCCTTTTTGAAGTTACTTTTTTATTAACCGTTTTTTTATCGTTCATAATTTTTGTTTTTTTTTTTGTAAGATTTTTTTTAGACGTTTTCATTTTTACTTGTACTTTTTTTCATTTGCACATTTTTCACTGTCGGGAGTTTTTTTAAACATTTTTAGAGTTACAATCGGATATAAATCAGCTAATGAGGCGAGCTGGACGCCATCTATTGAGCGACTTCTATCCATTGAACTTTAACTGCTTCCATCTCGAAACCTACACAACTTACGAACATTTGTCACAGGGAAAGATTGCTCAGGGTTGAGTCCAGAATATGATTCCGTCTCGGGTTAATCGACAGTGTTTCACGGATCTGATTAATTCGCGAACTCACCTGAAGAACAGTTTTGTCGAGGCCCGCGATGAGAGCAACAGGCGATGATGCCAGCGACGGTGATGACGACGAGGCCGAAGAAGCGGCGGGGCTGGAGGCCGAGACGTTAGATTCCGAGGTTGTCGAGGGTGCTGATGGAGCGGAAGAGGTCGCCAGCACCCGAGGACCCCCCGCTGTTACAGCCACCCTCGACGACGCTTCGCCGGCGACAGTCTTCTCCACTTCTGCAAACAACAAAACGAAACATCGTTAAGATCGGGTAACAGCTTGCTACCTTGAAGCTTTGCGCTCTTTCTTGCTTTCTATGCCACAACTCCTTGTGAACAAAGACATAGCTATAGCCTGCTGCAGATAAAAAAAATATGTATACAAGCTGAATAAAAAATGGCGAACAAAGTAACGCAATATTTGCTATTTTGCGAAACTGGAGAAAAATATTACCTTCAGAGGTACATTTTCTATATCGATAACGTTACAACTGGTGTCAGTAGTACTTCGTCCGTCGTGTCGTTAAACTCTCGGACAAAAGTTTCCTTCCCCGCACCGTCTCTTAATTCCTTTCCGCGATGCTGCGCCACGAACTGCGAGGAAACTTTGCCGGGCATCTCAACCTCCCGTCGTGTTCATTCTTTTACGCTCGTAGGACTCCGTAATAAGGAAATTACAGTCGGGGAAGGATATTCGAGACATAATTATTAAATTTGTAGAGGAACGTAAAGACGCAGATTCCCGAGGGAACTCGAGTCTTGAGATTGCAATCTGTTATCACGAATTCTCAAAGGTACTCTTAGGACGTAAAAACTCTTATGCCACATCTCGCGCCAAAAATCCGGCGACATGAAATCTTGCACCAAAACGGTCAAAACGTAAGGGTCGGTGAGGGATGTTCGAATCGCACTAATGATATAATCATGTAATTATGAAACCAGGAAATTAGTGTAAAGTAGGGGAGAGCGGGGCAAAATGGCACAGCGGGGCAAAACGGGATAATGAGACCAAACGCAATTTTCCAATAACTTTTGGATGGTGGCAATGGTCGTCGTGGGGCACAACGAGATTGAAAATTCGGGTGTATCGTTGAGACAAAGTGGAGCATCCAAAAATTATTGGAAAATTGAGTTTTGCCTTCACAGTCCCATTTTGCCCCACTGTCCCATTTTGCCTCGCTCTCCCCTACGTTCAGAACCCACAGGAAATTTGAAATGGGATAAGATTGCAACGTATGATTATCAAATCTGTCCAGCAACGTAAAGAAACAGATTCCCGAAGAAACGTCAGTGTTAAGATTGCAATCGAATTCTCGAAGGAACTCCTAAAATGCAAAAACTTTATAGCAGAGCATCTCGCGCCAAAAACATAGCGATATGAAATGTTGTACCAAAAACGGGGAAAAAGGAAATGGCCGATGAGGGATGTTCGAATGGTAATCATGACATCTGAAAATGAATGTAAACTACGTTCAGATCCCAGAGGAAATTCGAGATGGGATAAGATTGCAATGTGTAATCACATACGCCCGAAGGGTACATGTCCGTAGCAGTGGGAGGAGTATTTTCACAAATCTGGTTTCAATCTCGATGTATCTCCGGTCAGAGATGTGTGTCCAAACGTAGTGCACGTGTCTGTGCTTTCCCGTGGAATGAACCGTAACGAAGAGGTTCGTACTAGATCGTAGTGGCGCACAGTAGTACCGAGCAGAGCGAAAACAGGCCGGGAACGCCCGGGTTCCTATAATCCTGCAGATGTACGATGTTCGAGGATGTGTACCCAGTAACGGTACCGTGGGATAGTATGGCTCGTATATGAAGGTAAAATAGCTATAGTAACGGGAAATGCCGCTCACGTCAGACTGCCGGAAATTACTCCGTATATTAGCGGGGAGGCGGAATGAAATTTCAAGTACAGGGAATATAGCCTGGCATCGTTCCGGCGTGACTATAGGGAAGTGCACTACGACGACTAAGGGGTTGTTTCCGAAGAAGAAACCCCTCTCAGCATCCCTATTTATCATTGTTTTATTATCAGGGTAGAAGTTGTGAATCTAGACCGGTCTATAGGGTAAAAGTGGTGAATATGGCCCACCTCGATTAACACGTAAATCAATGATATATAGACCGGGCCATATTCCCCACTTTTACCCTATATCGCACCCCTAGAACAACAGTGTAACATCTGTTATGGGATTGCCATATAAGTTGTTACACTGTTGTTCTAAGGGTGCGATATCATTGTTTTGCGCGATAATAGAAGTGGACCATATTCGCACTTCTTACCCCACAGCCACTTTGCATTCGATATGAGGAAACTAGGCGATTCTCGGGAAACTAAGAAGAATAGCTCTGAATCGTGCATCCGCCAGCTCCAGGGTGCAACCAGGCGGAACAAGTCTGGCAAGGATCAAGCGAAGAGACGAACGAAAACCCGACGTGACTATCTCGTTCGAAGAACTGTAACGACGGCAGTTTGGTAAATTTACGAGCAGTTTAGGAGCGGTTTAATAAGAGTCCAAGTAATTCAAGACTCGCTTGCCCGAATAAGTGAGTCCACACGTCGGGGACTCCGAGAAACTAAGTGCACGGCCAAAACTCCCCTCTCGGAGTAAGCGAAATTATTTTTACGGCTTTCACCCCCCACATACATCTGCATATACATATTTATGTGTCTTATGCAGATGCAGAAGCGGACCTACGGTCACTACGTCACCCTGGATAAACAGTTAATAACATGAGCTTCTTGACGGTCCACTGTCGAGCCGACTTCATCCACTCTCCGAGGAAGGACCTCGGAAAAACGACCAAGTCATATGGTAAATTTCGACCCGGCACATGAGATACACCGCCGCTACCACTAGCGCACTGAGAAAAACTCACATAGTAAATAGTTCCCAGGGGGGACGTCTACATTTTATAGTTACGACAATTACCAAAAATTATAGTTGTAACTATAATTATAGTTTAATCAATTGAGTATATACTATCACAAACTATCTGTATAGACGTCCCCCCTGGAAACTTTTCGTTATAGTAGGAAATACCATCCTTTTTCTCAGTGCGACATTTGAAATTTCACAGGAGCCGTAATAATTTTTATCCAATTATGATAATTTTTTTCCAGAAGGCGTGTTTTGGCCAAATCGTGTGGTAAAACGAAAAATGTCGTGGATTAAAACTGAGAATTTTATGGATAAAAGCTGAGAATTTCGTCAATTACATTTTGTTATTTATGTATACATAACAAAAATTGGATCGACATAATATGTATAACCTACAAGCCTAAAACAAACGGTTTACTATCGCGACGCCATCGATTACTATATTTTCTAGTAAGAAGAACCTATATTGTCGCAAAAATTACGGGATATCCTGGTAATATCTGCGAGAATTGCCATATTTTCTGGCAGAATAGATTAAGTTTAATACCAATGTTTGCTAGAATATCGCTGTAATTCCCATATATCTGAAAGTTCTGTCAGTTTTTACCAGATTTATGGTAATTTCTATCAGATTCTTGTTTCAGCACAATCAATGATACTACTTGTTAGTAACTCTATAACCCGAGCAGAAATTTAATCCGGTCAGAATCGGGCCCATACTTGGCGCGCCAGAAAATCAACTCCGGCCCGGATATGGCATATCGATATGGCCATGATCCGTGGTGTAACGCTCATGCAAATTCGGCCCTGATCCGGCATCAGGATCCGGTCCAAGTTCAGGCCCTGATATGGGCCTGACGTGTCCCGGATCACGCACCATTCCTCTTTTTGACAACAAAATTTACAAAAATATTACACTTACACTAAATTCGGCCGGGGGTTCAACGCTTTATTTCATTATATTTTATTATACCTTCCTAATTCTCACATTTTTATATCGGAAACACATTAGTAATTTATTACCCAGTTTGGGGCTTGAACCCCGGTCATCTAAGTTTGTAGTCGGGAACCAACCCACTTGGCTATTCAGAACTTGCGAATAATATTTTGGAACTTGTATATAACGTATGCTAGAAATGCTGAATATGTGGATCGTGATTTAATGACATAACATTCAATTGTTATATGTCTGTTTTTATGTTTGTGAGGTATTGTACTTATTCAATCAATTCAGTTCAATCAATTACTTGGCTATTTCTAACGGTCAATTGTTTTGTTAGAAATTTTTTATTAAAATATGTTGACAAGTTGGGCCAATGAAGGAAAATTTTTCCTCTTGTCGCTACGATGTAGTTACGGCCTTTTGACCTTACAATTCTTTATTGTCGGTAGGGTAACTATTGTCCTATAATTGGGTCCGGACCGTGAACAATAAATTAAATAAATAAGTAAATAATTTGTTGCTGATGTCGAGTGACAAGAAATTATATACTTTACGTTTCGGTGACTTTCGGAGTACTCTTTAAAATTAACTACTTTCTATCAACCGTTGGACTAATAGATGCTGTCATTTTAACCAAATCTAGAATCAGAATAGATTATTTCCAGATTTGCACCAGTCATATTTCTGCTAATATTACGTTATAAATGATAAATATACACGGGAACGGCTTCTTAGGTATGTATTAATTTATGTCTTATTCTTGTTGTTAGATTTGTGGGTTATCTTTCTTATAGATCGTGTGTAAGAAATTATTTTGTTAATATATTTTGCAGACTATTTTACATCACAGAGGTCATGCGACAGTGAGAATGATTTATGAGTTGAAGACACTAGAAATTTTTATATGCATCGGACATTGGGAAGTGCTTAATAAACAATTACATAGCGGCATTTATAAAAATAGAAGCCTTATATACGAATAAGCGCCAGTTTGATATCGCCAATGTTGCCTGGCCTGGTACTCTGATTGCATTTATACTCGCTATACGGCTATAGCCAGTCAAGGTAGCAAATAAAAATAATTCAAAAAATGTTGTATGACAATTATAAATGCCTGATCCTTTCCTAACTTGGCCCTGAACTGAAACAAAACAGGTTTTCTTTCTCTCTCAGAATTTCATATCAGGGCTGGATCCGGCGATGTCCAAGATAACACATCCGGTGTCCTTTACTGCAGCCGGTAATGGCCCAGTTCAAGGGTAAATCTGGCAAATCTGATGACGCTTGCCTTATTGGTACCTGAACTGGTGCTCATCAGGCAATAATGCGGCAGCCTCTTCAGGCTCGCCCGACTGTTGTCTGATGTACACCAGCGTGCCTTATTGCACCCGGAAACGGCCTAATTCCGGTAGATCTCCGGCAAACCTGATGTCGTCTGCCTTATTAGTACCTGAACTGGTGTACATCAGGCAATGGTCCGGCGAGCATGAACAGGCCGCCGGATTCATACCTGATGTGGACCTGATGAAAAATATGGCAGCCGGAAAATTTTTCTGCTCGGGAAGTTCCGAGCAGATTTAGTTATTCTGATATTCTTGAACCGTTCGTTAATTCACGGCTCAGCATAGATAGATATTTGCGAGTGGCAAGGACAGGATTGTGACGGCTTGTATATAAAAATAGAAATAGGTTCGAGTTGATCAACGAATAAACTCTGAAATCAGCACCGAATTTAAACGAACGATGTCTGGACATCGAAGCTGGTCGGTGAATCGCTAACCGAACCTCCGTTTGACAGTTTGGAGATAATCCATTTAGTACTACCAAACTTGTCCGAGACAATCCCTAATCTGCAGGAAATAGAAGGTGCGAGCTACCTAAGCTGGGACCCCGATGACGTGACAATGTACATGACGTGTACAATGTTAGTCAAATGAGAGTTGTATTAAGAACATTTTGAAGTATCACTATTTAAGTTTTGAAAAAAAAAGTAATATAAGGTATTATTTTCTATGTGTATGACACTACCTGATAGCATTTTTAAGAACTGTTAACCATTAAAACACATCGAATTTTTGCTCACATAGTTTGATCGTGTGAAAAATTTGACATGTGAACATAGCCTCCAAAATATGTATTTAAACTATCATTGAAACATTCGGTAAGCCCTATCTTTTCCAATATCATTTTGATCTTCAAAATCTCGAGATCCCATTGCGGTAATCGTATATGCAACTAATCGTGAAATACAAATAAAATGGAACAAACGCGCGATCGCGACCTATTTCCGACACGCAAGCATCCTAAATCTGTCGATTTTGAACATTGCATATAAAAACATTTGCATTGTATCCAATAATTAAGTTCGTGCTCGCATTACCTTAACACCATTGTAAGCCACGCTATCAGAAATTTCGATTGTTACAACAATTGATATCAGACTTTCATGGATATCCGACCTCTGGCCAAACTGGCGACAACGAGCTTACGGCAATTTCGCCACGGTGCGAAGATGGAATTACGAAAGTGGAAGAGATCGTTAGGTGCCATCGTGGTCGGCTATGCCACTCTACATACCAATCTTTGTCTACTAAAGTTAACAAAGTGTACCGCCAAGCCTCGCCGCTTCTACGCTGCGATAGTACAGGCCAAAGCAGCGCCGTTGAGGCGCTTGCGGAGGTACACAATCACCGGGACTTGCATTAACGGTAGATGAGAGCCACAACGTATAAACCGCGGGTTTGAAGGGAAACCGGCAAAGCGAAGACAGGGTAGCGAGAGAATGCGAAGATATGGGACAGCGTTTGCGGTGACGAGACGAGAAAGTCCATTAACCCCTCTCATATTAAGACTGGTTTTATTATCCTCTCGTCGAACGAGGTGATCCGTTTATCAGCAGGAGACACTCCCTTGTCCCCGGCACCATGGCAATGAGCTGATTTCGGGACATGGATGACGAAGTAGGCTGCACTGGTGAGTCGAGAAATTGGGCGATAAAAGAGAAAATAAGTGTCCCGTCCTGCATGAACATACCTCTTACCCATTCCATATTCCAGACCAATCAATTCCCCAGCGGATTCCCCGTAAACATCCTCTCTTTCCAACTGTTATTACCTATTGTGTAGTTATTACCTATTGTGTAGTATCGTCAATCCCGAGAGAAGAAACGTCGCTAAGTCATACAGACTGCTGAGAAACGGAAGGGTGTACCTCACACTGTTTTACGTATTAAATGATGTATGATACGCTCTTCTGATTCTCAGCAGACCATACATGTCCCGCCAGGCACTCCAGGGTAATGTAGCTCAAGTTCGGCCGAACCTCGTCAATAATTTGTCAAGTCTAAAGGAAGTCTCGTCAATAATTCGTCAACTCTGAATTAAGTCTCGTCGAACAAGGAGATCTGTTTATCAACAGGAGACACTTCCCCGCCTCCGGGCACCGTGGCAATGAGCTGATTTCGGGACATGGATGACGAAGTAGAATGCACTGGTGAGTCGCGAAATTGGGCGGTAAAAGATCACATAAACATCCCGACCTACATGAGCACACCTACCCAATCCATATTCCAGACCAACCAACCTTCCTGCGAATTCCCGGTAAACATTCTCTCCTTCCAACTGTTATTACCTATTATGATCACGGTGATGACAGTATCGTCAATCCCAAGAGAAGAAACATCGCTGGACTATATCGTCTGCTGAGAAACAGAAAGGCAAGTCCCAGATCGTTTTACGTATTAAATTATGCATAATACGCCCTTCTGATTCTTAGCAGATCGTACATGTCCCGCTAGGCGCTCCAGGGGTAATGTAGCTCAAGTTCGGCCGGGTCTCGTCAATAATTCGTCAAGTCTGAAATACGTCTCAGACGCTAACGGATAACAGGGCAGACATAAAGCTATCCGTGCATCCGCTGTGGCGTATGGATCCGAGTTGGGATGACGACACGCATTGGTAACGTGCCACGAGGATCAGAGAAACGTGCCTCAGATGTTGCCCAGACGTGGAAATAGGCAGCGACCCGGTGCCGCTATACTATTGTAGAACAAATATACGTTGCAGGCTGGTGCTCTCGGTAGACGCGACCCATGCATTATTCAGCAGCGCTATGCAACCCTCGATACAGCCGAGGGGTGGCAAGACGCGCACCAGAACACAAACGAGAAGAATCAGACTCGAAGATATGTGTCTCTGTGTCCGAATGACCGAATGAGAAAAAAATTTGATTATGCAGAAACGAAATGGGACATCTCACGTCTTGGAAAGAGTACAAAATAGTTTCGCAGTTAATGCATGCACCAAAATTGAACGAAAATTTTACGGTCGTATTCAGCGTTCCAGTCTGAAGAAACAAGTAGATTACTTCATTCAATATAGCGATGAAGTGGCCCATCGACCCGACCGCCGGGTTCAGGTAGACTTGCACCAGCTACTCGTCGCGCGCGGGCTCGAACTTGAGAGAATTTTGCGATTCCCGGGGTGCTCTCTGCGTACGTACATGCACGTCGACGGGTGAGATCTACTTGACGACGCCCTCATATATGCCCCCCTTCAAGCACCCGCGAGCGGTGCAGCCCCGCCGTTTCCTATATGTACCTATAGCCTATAGTAATATCGCGAGTATACCTTTTCACACGCGTATTCACGCTCGTCCGAGAATCCTCGGTGAGGAGAACCATGAAGGGATGCTAAAAAAAAAATCCTTCCGACCCTCGCAAGGCGTCGCTCTGAAGCACCGGAGTCTAGCACGACCCGCGTAGACATAGACGAGCTCACGTAGCCGTATTAAAAAAAACTATCTCGTATCATACAATTAAGGTAAAAAGTACCATAATTTGCCCGCGAAAATTCAGGAAAGTTAAGTACAAACTTAGGTCACGACGCAAGGATACGTTATAGTTATTAGCAGTTGAATTTGGACAGCTAAAGATTGACTCCAAGATTTTCACTCAAGTTTAATTTGACTCTAATTTTAAAATCATTTTTTTTGCACTAGGTGTGAGTTTGAACTTACTTTTCAATCTAAAAACTTAACCAAGATTCGATTTATGTCGAAGATTGAGATTGCCGTTCGTTAAAAATATATCTGAAGTGATCACTTCCACTCATGGAAGTGTATTTTGCACCAGCACTTCGTGTTGTGTCGACAACGGAGATTGCCCGGTCGATTTTAAAAAGTGTATGCACTGGTCGTTAAAAATATATCTGATGAGGTCAGTAGTTCGTATTAGTAGCTCGTGAGGTCGATCTAATTGCAGCTATTGACGAACAAAATCGAATGCAAACTTTGGTATAATGTTGAAACTGCGGTCGAGACTGATGCTAATACTGTACGGAGCCACAACTACCGTCGACAAGCAACTGTCATCTTTTTCCACTTTTTTTGCACTGATGGAAGTGTATTTTGCACCAACACTTCGAGTTGTGTCGAAAGCGATGATTGCCCGTTCGATTTTAAAAATTGTATGCACTGGTCGTTAAAAATATATCTGAAGAGGTCAATAGTTCGTCAGGTTGATGTAATGCTATTTACGTACAACATAAATTCCGGGGTTTTTATCAATTTCATTTTTATTTAATGTAACAAATATTAATTTGTTAAATTAAATATAATTTATTATTCTGACTTCTAAATTAGGATTTACTGTAAACAGGTTAAAAAGGAAATATAAATTTAATTTAATTTAATTTAAATCAATTTAAAAAATATTTTAATAATCTTGAAGCCAGCGTCGAAACTGATGCTAATACTGTACGGGGCCGCAACTATCGTCGACAAGCAACTGTCGTAAATTTTGCACTTTTTTTCTATCCCTGGAAGTGTATTCTGTAAAGCACTTCGTACTTCGACCAGCTCGAATATTGCCCGTCCGATTTAAAAAAATGTATGCACTGGTCGTGGAAAATATATCTAATAAGGTCAGTAGTTCGTCAGGTCGGTGTAATTGCAGCTATTGGCGTGCAACATTCGATGCGGCTTTGGTATAATCTTGAAGCCAGCGTCGAAACTGATGCTAATACTGTACGGGACCGCAACTATCGTCGACAAGCAACTGTCGTATATTTTTCCACGTTTTTTTGTTCCACCTATGGAACTGTATTCTGCACCACCGCTTCGACTCACCGACTGACTATTGTTCGGGAATTTACACCAGTGGCCGGGGTGGTAATTAAGCCCCGAGCACAGCCACGCTCCAGACGCAGCCCCACAATCCTTTTCTTATCGCGAGCGCACCCCGTTTGCTAAACTACTACGTTATTCGAACTGCGAAAAGCTGGTGGGGCTCGTGGCGGCGGTGGCTGTTAACGGCGAACTCTCACTGCGTCCGAATGGAACTATCGCGCGATTAGTCGACTCGATAGTTAAAGAGTCTTTGCAATTTTCCACCGAAAAGGAAATCCATGGGATTTCCACAAACAGAACCTCGTACTCATCTGGTCGACCAGTGTCTAGCCGGGATAAAAAAACGGTTGTATAAAAACATTCTACACTGATAAAAAATAGGGTTGACTCAACTAACATTCGGGCACGGACGTTCAACTAAATATTTTGTTGGTACAGCTAAAAAAATCGGTTAGTTCAACAATTTGTTGGGTGATTGCACAAAAATATTTTGAGTCATAAAAATATGTTGATCGACCAACTAACTATTTACTTGAACGTCCCTGCCCGAATCTTAGTTGATTCAACTGTACTTTTTTTATCAGTGTATTAAGCCATGTATCATATATCATATAAATCATATAAAATCGCATATAGCTCAATATATCATCACATGTGATCATATACGAGTGTATATGGCTCAGTATATCATTGTATAGTATAAATATTGCAACGAATATCGTATGCGGTATACACTGAGAAAAAAATTGGTTGGTTTAATCAAAAGTCGCGGTGACATACGTTCAAAGCTGTTATTTGTTTAGTACAAATAAAGCATTGTTTTGTTAAACGACTATTTGCTTCAATTTATTCAAAATTTGTCGACTGAAACAAACATTTTTGTTGGACCAACAAGATACACCTTCGAACGTATGTCACCGCGCATTTGCTTAATTCCACCATTTCTTTTTCTCAGTGTAGGATAGACGATTATCCTCGGTAAGCGGTCATGAAGAACTGCTTGGACTACAGGACATTTGACGGACGAACAAACGATCGACTTGACAGCGATCGTAGATTTGACAGGCAGTCTTATTCGGGACTTTAACACGAACAGACGTTTGACAGTACGAACGACCGCGAAACGTCAATGGAGAAAATAAATAATCCGCTAATTATTGCTTTTTTATAAAACATCGTCTCCCTTCATTCCCCGAAACGTAACAATGTATTGTGAATATATATTGAGAATGAATATATTTTGTTTGTTTGGTTGTTGGTTTTGATGCTTGTCCCACCCCCCGCCGAGCCCCCCTTGGTGAAGCTGACCTCCCTCTCGTTTTTATAGCATATGGAATGGATTTCCATACGCTATGAACCATGCGATACATGCGAGCGCGCGAGCTAGTATAATCGTATATGAGTGTATATGGATATAGATGAAGCCTTACGATTTTCCATATATTATCATATACGATCATATAGAATCGCACATTACCATATATAGTCCCATAACCGGGCATATGTGGCCGGTTATATTGTAAAAGTTTATATACACTGTAAAATTCGATATACTTTTTCTTCTTCAATACACAAAAATGTAATATTTAATTTGGAATTTTTACACACTGTAAAAATAAATTGTAAATTGAATGCACTGGATCTTGAAATTGACAAACATTTTTATGAAAAATACAAATTTTCCTGTAAAATTGCAACTCACATGTGTTTGAAATTTCAGAAACAGTGTATGTAAAAAAGCTTCCTGTACAGTTCATTAATTTCCAAAAAAAAAAAAAAAAAATCTAATAGTCGCATTTTTGTGTTTTCACATTTACCTACATAAGCATTATTTATGGCTTTAAGTTTTAGTTTTGTTTTTTATTGTTTACCGGTCCTTCCTGTAAGAGCCATATTCAATCAAATGATTACGTGGGGAATAGAGTTGTGCATCCCGTGAATGAAATATTGGCACTGCATTATTTCATCGATAATTTCAATTTGTTCAGTATGATTGTCATCGAGTCCCTGAATTTTGAAATTTATATGGAATGATACTTTTGCCCGGATGTCAGTGCCAAGTGCGTCATTAATATTCCCGAAAGCATGTGCTCTTACACATCCCAGGCCCGGCGGCATCTGCACAACCACCCGGATAATACCTTCTATATATAAAACGCCTCGTCTAAGTGCTTCCGGATCCAAGCCTCGGAAAACGTTCAACCTCCATGATCTCCGGAGATATTTGCTCCAGATATCGACCGTCGGTTCACTGAACACACGACTTCTGGATATTCTTGTTTTCCCGACAGGAAATTGATACACTCGGAAGTTTTATTTCAATTTCTTCCTCAAATCGACCTATAAGCGTCATAACTTTGTCGGATAACATAAATAAAAAAAATTCCCGAAGACACGCGGCAAATAGAGTCCATAAATAATCCCCACAATTATCGCTACAATTTCAATGAAATTTTTTAAACTCGTCTAACCGTTTCGATTAAACGTGGAACTGGCAGCTACGAATGAGCATATAAAAAAATAGTAAAAAATTAAATAAACTTCACTTTAGAGAAGTTTCCCATCGTTGAGAAATAGCTGAATATTCTTGTTTTCCCGAAAGCAAATTGAAAGTCTTGGAAGTTTTATTTCAATGTCTTTCTCCTATCGACGTACAAGCATCAAACTTTGTTGGATAATATAAATACAAAAGATGCACTTGAAAATTCCCAAAGACACGCGGAAAATAGAGTCCATAAATAATCGTCATAATTCTCGGTACAATTTTAATGAACATTTTTACCTCGTCTAGCCGTCTCGGTTAAAAGTGGAACTGTAAGCTACGAATGAGAATATAAAAAAAGTAATAAGAAATAAAATAAACTTCACTTTGAAGTAGTTTCCCATCGTTGAGAAATAGCTGAAGATTCTTGTTTTCCCGAAAGCAACTTGAAAGTCTCGGAAGTTTTATTTAAATTTCTTCCTCCAATCGTCGTATAAGCTTCATACTTTGTCGAATAATATAAATACGAAATATGCACTTGAAAATTCCCAGACACACGGAAAATAGAGTGCATAAATAATCGTCACAATTCTCGGTACAATTTAAATGAAAACTTTAACGTCTAACCGTTTCAGTCAAAAGTCGAAGTGTAACCCACGAATGACAATACTTAAAGAATAAATAATAAATAAAGAACACAAACTTCACTTTGGAGGAGTTTCCTTCGTTTAGAAATGGCATGCTTAGGTACCCTCTAACGGTCTCGAAGAAGCGGTGGCAGCTCGTTTGCGAGACTCTAGTTGCATTGCAACGACGAACTTTCTCGACTTCAGCCCCGTTCCGCATCTACTGTGCAAACTTTGCTGTGCACGACGTTGGTGTCTGTTTTGATTTTCATTTACTTCCAGCATCGTATAATATGAAACAGCCTCATGTCGACGTTCGCATTAACGAGCGTCGACGAGCTGTACCCGGTTATACAATTTACGCGCTTTATCAAAATGTCCTCGTAACTTATTGGAAAGTCAAGACAGAATTTGCGACGATAGGGCGTCGACAAGGTAACTTCTAAATATTTGAATATTCATGATATAATAAAAATATTGAATACGGCCCGGTCCATAATTAATTGATTTTGCGTGTTAATCGGGGTGGTCCATATTGACTTTCACCGTAAACCTAAAACGAGCTCGAATTTTAAACGATTTTTTTTGTTTATCAACCGGGTTTAATCAACAAACATGCTTTCTAGTGCCGCGAGCCAAACGAGACTTCAATCGGACGGTGTCGAGTATGCGGCGCTGGGATAATATTTATAGTAAAGTGAAAGTAGTAAATACGGCCCGGTCCATAATTAATTGATTTACGTGTTAATCGGGGTGGTCCATATTCACCACTTTCACCCTAAACGTAAGACGCGCTCGAAATCTTCCGAATTTTTTATTCAAAAAATAATCGTACATTGTTTCACGTAAATATTAAACGACATTTTTTCAATCAACCCGGTTATTTGAGATTCCTTTGCACATAGAAAAAAAAGGCTTGCAACTGCCGCGAGCCAATGAGACTTCGACCGGACGGCGTCGAGTATGTGTCGCTCGTATAACATTTACAGTAGAGTAAAAGTGGTGAATATGGTCCCATTAATAATGTATTGATTTGCGCGTTAATCAGGGTGGTCCATATTCACCACTTTCACCCTAACCCTATGACAAACTCGAATGCCTCAGCATTTTTTGTTAAAAAAAATAATCGTACATTGTTTCGCGTAAATATTAAACGACATTTTTTTAATCAACCCGGTCATTTCAGATTCCTTTGCACGTAAAAAAAGGCTTTCAACTGCCGCGAGCCAATGAGACTTCGATCGGACGGCATCGAGTATGTGTCGCTGGTATAACATTTACAGGTGAATATGGACCACCCCGATTAACGCGCAAATCAATTAATTATTAATGGAACCATATTCACCACTTTCACGCTAACCCTATGACGAACTCGAATTCTTCAGAATTTTTTGTTCATAAAATAATCGTACATTGTTTCGCGCAATTTTAAACGACATTTTTTTTAGTCAACCTGGTTATTTGAGATTCCTTTGCACATAGAAAAAAGGCTTTCAACTGCCGCGAGCCAATGAGACTTCGATCGGACGGCGTCGAGTATGTGTCGCTCGGTCATAAAAGGAAGGCTGGGAACAAACGCGCCGATTCATCAACTAAAAGCAAGTAAGTAGAGCAAAAAAAGAGACCGTACACCCCGTCGCCGTGTGTGAATTATAATAGGAAACAAATGCCGAGCGAAACGATGCGGAAAACAGCGGCGAATCGTGGACAAAACATTGCCGGTACGAGTATAAGCGGCGTACGCGGAGTTCCGAATATTGAAAAGGGAGGAGAGTCTCGCGTAGAAAGCTTTGGGTTTCTTTTTTCGCAGGCGAGCCCATTTTCCGACGGAGGAGGAAAAACAACAAACACAAAAAAAGCCGAGGAATTTCTGGTTTCCAAAGAGAAACAACGATCACGTTTTCTTCCTGTACAAGTGAAAAATCCCTACATGAGAATCTCAGATATGTTCCCGCAATTTCCAGCACAGAGATTCCTGCTACGCTACCGTGGGATTCTTGTGCTACGACGATCTGAGTAAGTTCCATAGTATTGTCAGAAATAACGCGATACTATGATAAAGTGATAACGAATCAAAAAGAGACTGCTAGGGAAGAAAAATAGTACATTACTCCACGAGGGCGAAAAACGTTTTTCTAACGAGTGTGAGTTTGCAGCACGAGCCGAAGACGAGGGCTGTAATCACACGAGTTAGAAAAAGTGTTTCGCACGAGGGATGTACGATATTTTTCATCGCAAGGTGCGAAAATGGCGGTTTCACGCACGCGAAGCGGGCGGAAAAGTGGCCATTTCCGCACCGAGTGATGAAAAATTATCTTCAGATGTTGTCTTCAACTCATTATTTGTTGCCATTATGAATACCGAAGATAATCCCGAGAGTTCGGGAACCTGAAATAACGTCCCGTCAACTACCGGATCAATGTTCTGAATATTGAAAAGGGTTCGTCCGTTTTCAATATTCAGCCTCGCGTATAAGGTTTGGGTTTCCCGACGGCGGAGGAAAAAAAAAACAAACAAAAATATCAACGATTTTCTGGATCGAAAAGAAAAACAACGATCACTCGTTTTCTTCTCGCAAAAGTGAAAACTCCCTGCTGGAGAATCTCAGATACGCTTCCGCAATGTTCAGCACTGAGATTCCTGGTCCTTGTGATACCTCGATCTGAATAAGTTTCATAGTACAGTAGAATCCCGTTTAACCGAGGTCGGATTAACCGGGAAGCGGATTAACCGTGCGTCTTCCCAGCTTTTTTTAATGCGCGGAGCAAACCAAAGTCACTGAGTACTTCCAAAAAAAAGACGAGCTTACGTAGGGTAGACCGGGGCAAGACGGGGACGCTAAGCAATAAAACCTGCTACAACGATCACGAAAACATAGATCCATTGTTTTCGCACCAACATTTTATTGGCACCGGTTTTGAAAGGATATTTAAAAAAAAAACCATCTGGGGCAAAATGGGGTACCCTTTGATTTGACTTGCGGTAACTTTTGTTAGCTTCATTATTACCCTATTTTGCCCCACGTCGATATAACATTTCATGTCCCCATTTTGCCCCATGACCCCATTTTACCCCCGGTTTTCCCTACTGTTAATGGAAAAAATATCCAAAGCTTTACATTATAGTTCACACTATTTAATAATTAAGTGCAAGTTGTAGCAAATGTCATTGTAATTAGTCAAAATAAAGTTGTATCGTTAGCCATATTATTGACTCAAATACTTTTTGATATTTCGATCCTTTCGCTGTGTAGTTCGGATTAACCGGGATTTCGATTATCCGGGGACTCTTCGGTACCGAGCATCCCGGTTGATCGGGGTTCTACTGTAGTTGTTAAAGATCATTCGGTACTATGAGAAAGTAATAATAAATTAAAAAGATCGTGCTGGGAAAGAAAAAAAATTCAGAGCGTTGTCTTCAACTAATTATTTTTGGCATTATTAATTGCGCGAAGGAACCTACCGAAGATAATCCCGAGAGTTCCGGGATTCCGGGAAACTGAAATACCGTCCCGTCAACTACCGGATTAATGTTCCGAACATTGAAAATGGACGAGCCCCGCGTAGAAAGCTTTGGGTTTCCCGACGAAGGAGGAAAAAAAACATACAAAGACGCCGAGGAATGTCTGGTTTCCAAAGAGAAACAACGATCACTCGTTTTCTTCCTGTAAAAGTGAAAACTCCCTGCTCAAGAATCTCAGATACGTTTCCGCAATATTCAGCACAGAGATTTCTCTTCCCTTTGTATCGCGATCTGAATAAGTTTGATAGTAGTTATTAAAAATAATTCAGTACTATGAGAAAGTAATAACGAGTGAAAAATATATTACTAGAAAATAAAAAAAAAATCTATTTTCCCAGCCTCGTTTTTAACTCATTATTTTTGCTATTATTAAAAGCTCCAAAGAACCCACCGAAGATAATCCCCAAAACGAGTTAGGGAAGCCGAAATGACGTCCCGTCAACTACCGAATTAATACGAAGGGTATTCGGGAATTTGGAAAAATGGCATTGACGAATGCTCGGTTAGCGGAACTTCAGAATGTAGTTGTCAAAGCGATACTGTGTTGATATTCAATATCAATAGTCAATAGTCAATATCAACTGTTGGAGTGATTTAACGTTAGGCAACGTAACTCCTGTGAACATCTCGTGACGCCATGGGTATATAGCACGATTTCCATTTGCGGTATCGCGATGGTGCAGTTATGGCACTGGGCTATTACAGCCACGATACGTTCACCCTGTCGTCTACTATGAGTGACGACATCAGCAAATAATTGCGTTAACCCTTTGAAGCACGGTGTATCACACGTGATACACCTCTACGAATTCAGACCAAATGGGCTAACCGATCGCATTTGAAACTTCATATTTATAAAAAAAAATGTATGCTTCAAAGATTTAAGGAGACTCGACGAGTCATAAATGACTCTCAATCGAAATAACGCAGTGATGTCAATGTTAAGACGAACTTGATATTTGAATCTACTTATGAATCTTCCATCAAATACGAAAATGAACTCTCCATAAAACTTACGATTCAATTGATAAGAAACTTAGGGTAAAATATAACTACTACCCTTCAACTCAATTCCTGCCAAAATCATCCCTTAATGTGCGAAATAATTTTCGGCACGATTTAGACGGACGGGAACCAAATGAAATTGAAATGTATGGGTGAAATGTGGGAAAAAATACTAGTAGATTTGTGAGTTTACCGAAGCCAGAAGGAGACAGCGGAAGAGCAAGAAAAATACTGAATAGTCAATATCTGGTTGGAGTGATTGAGCGTTAGGCAAGTAACTCGTGTGAACATCTCGTGACGCCATGGGTTATATAACACGAGTTCCGCTTGCGGTATCGCGGTGGTGCAGTTATGGGACTGGGCTATTACAGTGCTTAATACGACGATCTGATGGACTCGATACGTTCACCCTCTCGTCGATCCCGAGTTGAGATATAAACAAATAATTGTGCTAAGGTGACTCCACACGTCATACACAGTTAAAAAGATTTGTACTTTTAACGGATTCTGTTTGTCCACAAAAGGCCACAATTCTTTTTTTTTTTTTTTGTAATTTTACAACAAAAGAAGTATTTTAAAATGAACGAACATTTTTATAAAATGAAATTTAATTGTATAAAATGCGTTTATCGACAAAAAAACATCGTTACCACTTTTACTGTATACATGGCGTCAATTTATGACTTCTAATGACTTCCAAATAAAATATTAAATTGACGTCAATCTTAAGACGAGCTGGATATTTGAACCTATTTATGAATTGTACATCATATTAAAAAATGAACTCTGCATAAAATTTACGATCCACAAACATTCACAATTCTTTACTTGTCAATGTTACCAAAAATTATTGTAAAATGAACAAATATTTTTGTAAAAGTAAACACACATGTTTGCAAAATGAACAAACATTTTTGCAAAATAAACAAACATTTTTGTAAAATAAACAAACATTTTTATAAAAGCCCAATATTTTTGAAAAATATGCAATATTTTTTTGGTAAAATTAATAAGAAAAGAATTGTGGATGTTTGCCGACAAAAAAAACGTCGGTACCACTTTTACTGTATACAATGAAAATATCAAATTAGCGTCAATCTTGAAACGAATTCGATATTTGGACCTATTTATGAATTTTACACCAAATAAAAAAATGACCTCTGCATAAAACTTACGGTTAAATTCATAAGAAACTCAGGGTAAAAGATGAACCCGCCTACAACTCAAGTACAGACGAGATTATTCCTTGATGTCACGAAATAACTTTCAGCACGATTTAGTCAGACGACAAAGTTTTCAAGAGTCAAATGAAATTGAAATGTATGGGTGAAATGTAAAGAAAAAAAATACTATTGGACTCCAGAGTTACCTAAGTCTGAACGAGAAAGTGGACGAGCAAGAAAAGTCCTGGGCGAACTTTACGGAAGTCGTGGTGAGAAGTCGGGGAAAATACACGTGAGTGCTCCAGCACTCCGTCCCAGTACCGTCCGAAAATGTTTCGACGCATCATACATTTGAATAATTTAGAAGCGTCAACAGGTTGCTTTGCGCGTTTGGAGAACCGATGGAAATTGATCCCAAAACACTCAAGCTCTAGCGAGCTAATTGTGACAATGAAATTTTTCTGATCGCCATACTTTTAGTTATTTAAAAAAAAAATCATCAGACAAATTTCATTACGTCGTTTTGTACGCTAAAAAAAGCAAAACATTTTATATATCTGTTATTTTATATATAATGTATAAAATATATATCATCAAAATCAAAATCAAATCGCTTTAATCTAAATCTGAGCCCGCACGAAGAAAAAAAGACCTTTAAAAAATATGAACTCACATGGACTGATGCATGACAACAGCATGTACTCCAAAATATCCTCGTCGATTATCTCACTGCAAGATCCTCTGGTCTCACTGGCACTGTACCGCGAATTTCAATCCCAAACCCAACTAATCAACAAATTTCTTCGCGCGGTAACACAACGAATAAAAAAAAACACAAGAATTTCACGTTCAGGACGTCTTCTCCTCGAGTGTATCAGCGTGTCTATTAAAAAACCAGTGCTGCTCCAAATACGCGTTCCAACATAAAAAAAAAACTGAGTCTTATGCCCCAAAACTGCATGAAACGACAGTGAGCACTTTAGTACTCGACCGGTAAACACGTCCTGCATACGCATAAGTACAATTAATAAATTCCGTTCTCGCGGCTAAAACAATTCTACGAATAATATTTTCTCGCAAATAATTCAATGTGAAGATTCTGCACACGCACACGCACAACCACCCATACACACACACACACACACATACATACGCACACGCACACACACAGGTCAGAAGTCGAAAGAAAAATCGTTGCATGCGTTCGCCTGTTTTTCTCGGAAAGTTATAAAAAAAAAATAAAAAATAAATGCTGTAGCTCGCAGACCATACCCCATGCTCGTCTGCGGGTGCACTAGAACCTAGCATCGTCCCCTTGCTGCTGGAGCCTCTTGGAAAACCCGGCCCGGTACCACGGGGCGCGAGTATAGCCGCCCGTGCGATACGCATGCGCTAATCTTACACCAGCATGCGCTGCACAGTGCCATACAGCAGGAAAAATATACCGTACAGATAGCACCGCACCACCCCTTGGAGCCCTTTCTGGCTTAGTGAACGAAACAAAAACCCTCCCCTACCCCGGCATCGTTCATCCCCACGACGATCTCTCCACAGCGGACGAGACCCGCGAGCGTGGTCCGCGGTCAATGTCACCGGAATCCCTAACTACCCCGCGACAGTGGCACTGTGCTCGTGTGCCCTCTCTCCATATTCCCCCTCGCCTGTTCATCCCTTCGACTCTTGTTTCGCTCTTTCTCCCGAATACCGCGACCTCCCCCTCGAAGCGCGCACGCAAAGTCTACTAACCACCAGCGGCGACCGCT
Source organism: Ichneumon xanthorius (assembly GCA_917499995.1). Taxonomy (NCBI): domain Eukaryota; kingdom Metazoa; phylum Arthropoda; class Insecta; order Hymenoptera; family Ichneumonidae; genus Ichneumon; species Ichneumon xanthorius. The sequence continues at coordinate 3,483,429 of OU824205.1, forward strand.
GCTACGCACAACGCACGGTCATTCGAAACAGCGTATGCGCCAATGAGCCCCTAAAACCCATCCGCGCTAATGTTTTCCCGGCTTTTGACGAACTTTAGTCCAATCGGGTTCCGGCACGAGATATTTACTGCCAGGGGGCGGGAGAAATTATACTCGCGACCGTCGATGACTATGTATCGGAGCCTGCTAGGCTCGAACACCTAGAACTACTTCCAAGTCGTAACTACTTAGACGGAGAATACAAGACTACACACACAAAAATAATTTATTTGACGGCCACCCTTTATTTGATTTAAGTAAAATATTTATTTCATTTAAGTCACTATTTACTTAATATAAATGAATATTTATTTAAATCAAATAAACAATTTACTTAAACCAAGTAAACGGTGGCCGTCAAATAAACTTTTTTTCTGGGTGTATAGGAAAATACAGGCTCTACTGGGATCCAGCTCTTTTCAATAAGGGGAGAGCAGAGCTGGTCAGTATGTACTTGAAGTGCCGAGTACTTGTTTGGTACTTCAAGTCCTGAAGTCCTCAAGTACTTTTTAGTACTTGAAGTACCAAGTGCAAGTACTTTTTGAGTGCACGCTCGCATTACTATTACTCGATGATTTGCATGGCATCCGATTTCTGTCAATATATTATCTGTCGATTATCTTTCGAGACTTATCAATAAGTGTAATTTTAATTATATATAATTTTTGAGTACGTAAAATACGGATTTAAAATAGCTAAAATACATCAAGTATTTAAAATACTGCCCAGCTCTGGTTAATATAAATAAAGCGAAATGTAAAAAATTATCTTTCGTCATTTATTTCCTATATTCACTCGAGAATAAGACTCTAGTAATGGGACAACCTTGGAGTACTCATGAAAACTATCTTACATGCCGGGAAAATGGTAACAGTGAACGCTACGAACCGAATAGCGAAAAATACTTCAGAAATACTTCAAGTAGAAAGTACTTGACACTTCAAGTACCTGTGATACTTTGTACTTTGAACTTGAAGTGCTTTTTGGTACTTTGCTCAGCTCTGCGGGAGACAATACCTAGGATGTTTGGTATAGAGTTTGGAAGAATCGAATGCGGCCGAACCGCATTCAATTATGAATTGTGTTTTTTCGGCATACGGATAAAATATTGAAAAAAATAAATAAATAAATAGAGCTTTACTCCAATCGGGTTCCGGCACGAAAGATGTTTCCTACCAGGGGTGGAAGAAATAATACTCACGACCACCAATCTACGTCTATATATCGGAGCCTGCTAGAGTGAAGCAATTGGAAATAACTGCTTCGAAATCGTAAGTACTTACACCGAAACTGCAGGGCTCTCAGTGGTCTACTGGGATCCAGTTCTCTTCGATAAGGGGAGACAATACCTACGATGTTTGGTATGGAGTTTGGAAGAATCAAATGCGGCTGAACCGCATTTAATTATGCATTTTGAATGCGAATTTTCTTTTTTTTCGGCATACGGATCAAATATTGAAAATGAATAAAGTACTTTACTCCAATCGGGTTCCGGAACGAAAGATGTTTACTACCAGGGGTGGAAGAAATAATACTCGCGACCACCAATCTACGTCTATATATCGGAGCCTGCTAGGGTGGAGCACTTGGAAATAACTACTTCGAAGTCGTAACTACTTACGCGGAAACTGCAGGGCTCTCAGTGGTCTACTGGGATCCAGTTCTTTTCGATGAGGGGAGACAAGACCGAGGATGGTTAGTGTCGAGTTTGGAAGAGTCGAATGCGATTCGAATTACGAATTTTCTTCTTTTTTCGGCATACGGGTAAAATATCGAAAAAAAATAACGAACTTTACGCCAATCAGGGTTCCAGCACGAAAGAGGTTTACTGCCAGGGGTGAAGAAATAATACGTCTACATATCAGTGTGTAGACTTTTAGGGTCGAGCACTTAAAAATAACTACTTCGAAGTCGTAACAACTAACACGAAAACTACCGGGTTCTCGTTGGTAACTCTACTGGGACCCAGTAGGTCTTTTCGGTAAGAGAGAAAACACCGAGAATGTTTGACAGCGAGTTTGGAAAAATATAATTATGGCTTTTTTTATTATTATTTTTTTAATTATGAACGTATTTCTTCGAATTTCAAATTTTAGTTCCAAGGTAAAATTCCGTGCTTTTTACGATAAAAAAGAGCGTGTGTGCTTACATAACAGACACACTGTCGCGAAGTCTATTGATGGGGGATAAAACTACCGTGGTCCGTCGAACAATGATGTACGTACCGTATTGAGGGACGTAAGAAAGGATGAAAGGAGGGTGGACTTTTGCGTGGATTGACGGCGGACCGGGAGGCTGCCGTATATACACTTTATACGGGGAGCTCATTCTACTTCGTCCGGGTTTAGCGTGGGGGCCGGAAAGTCGGGCGCTCACCGGAATGTGTCGTCGTCCCTCTCGCCCATTTGCCAGGGGTGGATGTAGCGTAAGCTCGTATTATGCCAGCGGCCCAAAAACTGCTAGAGCACTATATCTTCTCGAGTAAAAAGCCAGCCAGACATACCTTCCTAGTAATAACTATAATATTCAACTTTTCGGCCTGCGTTGTAACACAAAGGAGGAGGGTTGAATTATTATCGAAATTCAATTTCAGGAATAAAAATGGAATTACGAAATCTAAGGAAAAATTAACTTCTTACTGTAAAAAGTGACTCGATAAAAAAATCTTATTTCAAATAAGATTCATCGATTAATGATACTGTGATATATTATTTATGGCAAATAATTCCGATTACAATACAACGAGAACTTCAAGGGTTTATTAAATTAAATTAAAGTTTTTAAATATATATCTTGATAACTTTAATAGTTTTATCGTATATCAAAGAACGTGTTGGAGACACTTAAATCACCAAACACCATGAACTTCATGAACACTTCATTGCTACATTTATTCACTGATGGAGATTTCTAGTAGTTTTGATTAATAACCGCCTCAGTGTTTAACTGACCGAATTTACTACTTTTTACGTGATAATATAATTGATTACTCGAAAACCGGTTACATCGAATTTACTCATCCATAAAAAATAGTCGAAGGCAAAAGCGACAAGATGAAGTATACCGTAAATAACGTAAAGCCAAAACACACCGTCATAGCTTGAATATTCTTCGTTATCTTGGTCAGCATCCATGTTTTACAGGTATTTTCTGTTGATACTGTAATAATTAATTAAATGCCTCGCAATATTTACAAATAAAAAAAAAATTAATTCATAAAAATGATAAAATCTTCATGTGATTTTGTCAATTTCATGGCGAGAGAATTTTTTTTGAAGTTGTTTTTCTTCATTTCAACATTTCACCCGACCCATTCCCCCTTCTACCACAGAATATATAAGTTCACCGATTCGAATTGTTCATAGCAATCTTTCGTTCTGTCACGCTGCTCTGACGTAGTCTCTTTTTAATCCGAGCTCTCCCGAGTTAATTTCAACCATATGGACAATGATAGTTGATACTGTAATAATTAATGAAGTGCTGAATAATAAAGAATTGAAGACATGAAAATGACATCTTCATGACGGATTTTGTCAGTTTCATGTCGAGACATTTTTAATTTAAGTTGGGTTTTTACACTTCAATATTTCACGCACCCCATTATTCACCCTTTTATCACAGAATATTTAAGTTCGCCGATCCGAATTATTCATAGCAATCTTTTGGCCTGACCCGCTGCTCTAGCATTAAACAGTCTCTTTTTAGGCCGAGCTTTTGCGAGTTCGTTCCAGCCAGATGGATAATGATAGTAATCTGTACTGTAATAATACTGTAATAGTACTGTAATAATTAACAAAATGCCTCGCAATATCTACCATTTTTTGAATTATTTAATCGAATACATGAAAAGGGCAAAATCTTCATGAGAAATTTGATCAATATCATGTCGAGACCTTTTTTTAAGTTGAGTTTTTCATTTCAATATTTCACCCGCCTCATTATTCGCCCTTCTTTCACAGAATATACAAGTTCACCGATCCGAATTGTTCATAATAATCTTTTGTCCTGTCCCGCTGCTCTAGCATTAAAGTAGTCTCTTTTTAGGCCGAGCTCTCGCGGGTTCGTTTTAGCGAGATGGGAAGGCAGTAGTTCGCACTTGAACGTGACGTTTCGTCTCGTGACGCGTCCCCCCACCACGGTAAGCTTACATTTATAAACCGGGCTGTATTGTGATACGTAACGAGTTCGTGTTATAAATGCGTTTATGTGTATGTCGTTGGAAATGCCGTGTGTATTATTCAACGCTTGGAAAATCGTTGAGAGCGTCTGAGTGCGACTGCGTATTACGCTCAATGGGACCGCTCCTCATTAACGTTTCTTTAATGATAACAACGTTTTCACATTTTTTAAAAAAAGCGCGAGATAGCTTCTATGTATACGAGTCTGTGATACGGCTGCTTCGTTATAGAGCTCGAGCATTAGGAAATTCATGGAGATGTATCAAGGCACACCGATATGCATTGCTTGAGCGAAAAACGCGGTTTAATCCCTTATTAGTAAAAATATTATACATAGTATAACTCCCATAACTAATCCAAATGTTTAAAAAAATCCTCGCTTCACTGTTCTTGTTGTAATAAAAATTTTACGACTTTTAATCTTTGGGGATATTATCGATAGGAGAAGTAATTAAGATCGTTACTAATTATATTATATTTTATGTTAAAAGCCGAGGAAAGTTTAACTCCGAAACCTTTTTGTTCGATGCATAATTTTCGAGTTACGAGCAGTTAAAGTTTCGCCCTCATTAGCCGAAACATTTAGCTGCTTGAAACTCGCAAAACTATCCATTCGATAACAAAGTTCCAACAGGAGAGTTCGGCCGATTTTTCAACGTGAATACGACCGAGCAGCTTTTTTCGTATAATTTTTTTAGATACTTTTTTTAGATCGAGATACGTAAAATTTCACGCCCACGTTCATTACCAGCTTTAACGTCCTTTACTCGTTACGACGATGGTTCCTCGTCCTCGCTGTAATTACTTTGACTACAATTTTTCCATAGCATTCAACCGGCTAGCTCTCACAGGAATCGTTTTTTCCTTCTCTATCTGATGGCTTCCGCCGCGATGACACGAAGTACAAACTACCGGATGAGAAAAAGCTTCGCTGATTAAAATATCCGCTTCAAAGAGTAGCCGTAATAGTAAGGCGTGATTAATCTTTGCTGGAACCAGACCAAAGACGGATAGTGATTTTATATCTCTTATCAGCGAACGGGGTCAGTGAACAAGAATAGTGAGAAAAAAAGATTGGAATCCATTGAAATCCTCCCGAGGGAGACACAGATATACATAAGATTTTTTTTTTTTTTCATTGCAACCTCTTTTCCCACCTTATCGATCTTCGCCTTTAGTGTGCAGAAATAAAACCTTCCTATCTCCGCAGCAGAATATGTTTCGTTCGTCTCGACGTGCCTCCTAGTTTCAATGCCGCGGGCAAGCGATTTTATACTTGTTTAGCAGAGAACCGTTCGAGTCTCTTATGCAGGTGACATCCCGAAAAACGAAGAAATTCGGACCATTACTTTCATTTGGGTGAGGCGACAACTCTTTTCATGGGTTTTCACAAATTGACAGGGCGTGAATCACCACGAGTTTAAAGCAATTGTGTTGTATACGTGGAAAATCATTTTCAACGTACAATTTTTTGGCGCGCCAGCTGCGCGGTGACGGACGGACTATTAATTTTCAGAATTGCAAACGAAGCTTTGACAGATCGTAGTTTGTTCCAAACAGCGGTGTCATAACACCCCGTTTTGGAATAAACTACTACTGAAAAATACTAAGGCCTAGAATTCTCCTCTTATTTGCTTTCTTAGTATTTTCATTCTTAGTATTTTCATTCTTAGTATTTTCATTCTTAGTATTTTCATTCTTAGTATTTTCATTCTTAGTATTTTCATTCTTAGTATTTTCATTCTTAGTATTTTCATTCTTAGTATTTTCATTCTTAGTATTTTCATTCTTAGTATTTTCATTCTTAGTATTTTCATTCTTAGTATTTTCATTCTTAGTATTTTCATTCTTAGTATTTTCATTCTTAGTATTTTCATTCTTAGTATTTTCATTCTTAGTATTTTCATTCTTAGTATTTTCATTCTTAGTATTTTCATTCTTAGTATTTTCATTCTTAGTATTTTCATTCTTAGTATTTTCATTCTTAGTATTTTCATTCTTAGTATTTTCATTCTTAGTATTTTCATTCTTAGTATTTTCATTCTTAGTATTTTCATTCTTAGTATTTTCATTCTTAGTATTTTTATTCTTAGTATTTTCATTCTTAGTATTTTCATTCTTAGTATTTTCATTCTTAGTATTTTCATTCTTAGTATTTTCATTCTTAGTATTTTCATTCTTAGTATTTTCATTCTTAGTATTTTCATTCTTAGTATTTTCATTCTTAGTATTTTCATTCTTAGTATTTTCATTCTTAGTATTTTCATTCTTAGTATTTTCATTCTTAGTATTTTCATTCTTAGTATTTTCATTCTTAGTATTTTCATTCTTAGTATTTTCATTCTTAGTATTTTCATTCTTAGTATTTTCATTCTTAGTATTTTCATTCTTAGTATTTTCATTCTTAGTATTTTCATTCTTAGTATTTTCATTCTTAGTATTTTCATTCTTAGTATTTTCATTCTTAGTATTTTCATTCTTAGTATTTTCATTCTTAGCATTTTTTCTACTACGCGGTCATGGACGGTCTCTTTATTTTCAGAATCGCATACGAAGCTGGCACGGAACGCAGTTCGTTCATAACGGAGTGTCATAACACTCCGTTTTGGAACAAACTACTACCAAAAAAATATTAAGGCCTAAGATTCTAAGCAGACGATAGTCTGCTTAAATTTGCTTAGTATTCTTTTCATTCTTGGTTAGTTTTTTTTTTTTTTTTTTTTTTTTTTTTTTTTTTTTTTTTTTTTTTTTTTTTTTAAACACATTCGGCAGCGAGGAGTGCGCGGTGTGTGCGGGGCGCTCTTTGTGGGTTTGTACAAAACGACGTGAAATACTGCACTTACCTTTGTGACGCAACGATGTAACTTCCGGGGTTGAAGGAGTATCGTCAGGACTCGCAAGTTGACCACGCTGTTTCACGAAATGCCAGTCCTCACGCAGCTTCTTCAACTTTTCCTGTAATAACACATATTTTTAATCACTCGGCCACTAAACAGTGGACAGGAAACTTTTCACGGCAACGAAATCAATGACCGTACGTCGATAGAGTAGTGTCTTACCGACACTTCCATTATTATCAGTGAAACCATCAGATAGTAATGTTTTCGTTCGCTTTAATATTGATAGCCAAACATAAAAAATTATTTTTTGTCATTCTTTGAATTATTTATTTATTTATATTTATACTCACTTGAAGCTCGACCGACATCGATTGCCTCGCAGATTCGCATTCTTTCTCCAAATTCGTGTAATTTTCCAGTACATCCTTGACTTCCATTTCGCGATCTTTGACGGCAGCCTTTCGAACGATTTGCCATTAGTTTAAAATGAATCGTTATTGTTCGCTTACTATTAATTTTAATCTACTAACCATTATATTATCGATAACTACGATGTTCTCTTGCTGCGGCAGTTCTCGGGAAATATTTATCCTCGTTCGTGTTTCCATTACCCAGGCCATAATAGCATCCAAACTGTGCATGTATTTTTTCAATGAAACAAGCTTGTTCTCCACGTAGTCTCGATGACTCGATAGACTCGTGTGTGCCTGGAAAAAAAATAATTAAATAACCGAATAAAAATCACAGAACAATTGTTTTTTTTTCTGACCCTAAAAGCTTTACCATATTTACCTTTTCGATATCGACTAATATTTTATTCAACTCAGTTTCCGTTTCTGAGCCTACGTATTGACTTTGGAGACCGACGATCGTTTTCTTCTGTGAGAAAAGCTCCGACTCGCGCGCCTGCGAAACAGTGAATATTTGGTAATCGAATTTTCTGGCGCATACTCCCAAGCATGACGGTTCTAAATATAAACGCCGCTAGCACCATAAAAAGCTGTGCTGGATAAGATCTATTTCGAGCAAGACCCACATCGTAATGAAATCACAAATTCGTTTAACCAGAAATATTTGACAAGATCGTCACTATGAGAAATTCATATTAACACAGTGTGCGCGATGCATTTGTTAAAAGCGTCGAAAACCTAAACCAGAGTAAATGCGCGCTTTCGTTCTATTTACGTGCTGGCACTCGGTCCTCATAGACCAGGAAACGTTAAGATATTCTTGGTATGAAAAGAATGGTAATTTTTCGTGGCTGGGAAAAATCTAGTTAAAAAAATCGTAAGCGTTAACAAAAAGAAATGTAAATGAGATTCAGTAGTCACCTTTATCATGGAATGTCTGATTGACAAAGATGTATTGTCAGATGGATTGGCGCTGGACACCAGAAGCGCATTCACCTGCTCCACGATGTTACGTGCCGATTCGACGAGCGCATCCTTATTGTCCTGCCTGTTCTTCTCCATAGTAAGATACCTGATGATATAAAGATCGACACTTGTTAAAAAAAAAGACTCAACACCGTTAAACAAATCGGGATTAAGGCGAAAGCCGGTGGAAAAAGTCAATCCCTACGTTAACGTGACGTTCATGGGACGCGAGACCGGCTGCAACTGAAATAACTTTACGCAGTTCTATCTTCGTGGATAGGCCACGCGGGCATAATTCGTATTTCAAGAAAACAACGGCGGGAGAGCGAAAGTATCTGCAAGTATGTTGCCCGTTAAATTACGTTTTACTGTGGTCCATTTAACCCCAAAGGCTCTAGTATGCGACAGTGGGATGCATCCAATAAGTGAGAGAACTATTGCTATAAATTTCTGTAGTTATTTTGTTCCTGATGAAGGCGCGCCGAAAAGATCTATTGGTCCTAGTGCACCAAGTAACCCTTCACGTACCGGTGTCGCCCTCAGCGAGAGCCTAGAGTTTGCCAAGACGCAACCTTCGACCGATTCGAGACACAAGTTAACGTGCTAAAAAAATCGGAAATAAATTCACAAACGTAACTTGAGGTGTTGTTTTTTGATAACCCAGAAGAAAATTTATTAAGAACATCCGTATTGTTTTTGTGCTTAAAAAAAGGCATGGTTGTTTGCAATTGGTAAACAGTCCCCGGTACCTAAAGGGTTAATAATCCATCCATCACATAGACTTATTATCTGTGTCTTATTTTTTTTACTTAATTTGCGTTTTAATGTGGTCGTTCTTAGACGAAGGGGACTAGTATCGCACAGTGCGATGCATCAAGTAAGTGAGAGAACTATTGCTATAAATCTCTGTAATTGTTTTTTTATATATAAGAAGGCGCGCCGAAAAGCCCTATTGGTCGTAGTGCACTGATTTATAACCCATCTATTATTTGTCACGTAGACTTTATTATCTATGGCGTATTTTTTTACTTACTTTTCTTTTTGAGCGTTGAAATCGGATAGCAAATGTTGCCACCGTCGAGTCACATTATCGACGATGCTCTGCAGTTCCGTGACATCCTCGGGCGACGATCTGCTCAAGATTTCTGTATTCGCGGCACCGACGTTGTTCATCGCCGATTGCACTTTTGCGATCTCTTGTTCAATTTTCGGAATACTCGATGCTGTTTCTTTGAAATTCAGTTGCGAGAGTGTCTCTTGCAGCTTGTCGAGCCGCTCGAAGATGTTCCAACAGGCGTTGTGGAGATTCTTCCAGTTTTCGTAACACTTTGACCAACGATTGTGCCTCTCGGTGTACTGACGATTGACGACGAGCCAGTCGTCGCGCAACTTTTCGGTCAGTCGTTTCAGCTGCTCGGCCTGTTCCTTCTTCAAAGATCTGGCTGAGCTTTCGCACAGATAACCCATTTCCTCGACGCTCGGCTTCAGCATGCTTAGGCCGTTGCTTATTTTCTTTAGACAATCCTCTTGACTCGGGAACAGTTCGTAATCCTTTCCGTTCAGAGGTGTCGAGTTGAGAGTCGCCGATATCGACGCTATCGCCTCTCTTAGCTTGGTCGAACGTGCGGAAAAATCTTGAACGCTCACACCTCCCATGTCCTGTACAGCAGAATAAAAAATGTGTTTTATATCGCGATAGATATAAAATATTGAAAGTTGAAATTTTTATATCGTTTCCTCATAATATCCTCATAAATTTATTCGCACAGCTTGTTCCATTGGTCAAGCATTTTTCGTATTTTTTTACGTCCTCGTAGAGGAAGCTTTGCGAATAAAGAGATATTATGAGGAAACAATACGAAAATTTCAATTTTTAACTTTGTTCAACGTCAACGTCGTGCTCAACTTTTACCGCAAAACGGCTGTCCGATTCAGACTCAGCGTAAAAAAATACATGGAATAATAAATATACCAACGTCGTGCTTGATTTTTGGCCAAAACTGATATCGAATCTGTGCACGGCGCAACTTCTATTTGAAAATACGGAAAATCTTTAATTTTTACAATATTCGCGATAAAAATTCCCGATATACTTTTTTAGTTCATCGTCGTTTCAGGACTATATTTAATGTATTTTTTCACCCTGATCATATACACACACATACATCCGGCCATTTTTTCTAAACGTACTTTTTCGATGTTTTGGGCATTCTGCACATGCTTTCATTACAGTCTCGATTTTTTTTGTCCCGGAAACAAAGCTTCCTCTATGAGATAGCAACATGAACGCATTGTCGAAACAGAAGTTAAAAAACACGGTATTAAATTGTGTTGAAAGAGTAGTTCGATAAAGTGCAGGTTGGCCTTGAGGGTTTTAAAACCGAACGACTATTGCATTTTTAAATACACATTTCGTTCTACTGACCAATTGAACCTTTTTGTCGGTCACGTGCTTGTCCTTGTCCTTTCCACCGCTGTATCTCTTGAACTGCGAGCTGATTTCCTGCCATCTAGTGTTGATGCTGTAGCGAACAGTCTCGGGATATCCAACGTTAAGTTTCTTCAGTTCGGCGCACAAGTTGTTGAGCTTTTGGACTTGCTCGTGTTTCTCGTCGAATTCTTCAGTGAAAGTTTCTAATTGGCCTTCATAGTTGTTCGCCTGTTCGAGCTTAGCCGGTACGTCGCGGAACCACTCCTCGAAATCGGCGATGAGCTTGCTGTTCAGCTTCAGCATCTCTTCCGCTTTTTGTGCTTGCACTCGTCTACCTTCGACTTCCATCATCACTTGATGCCACTTGCTTCGCAACTTGTCCTGATGATCGTTGTTTATTTTCTCCGCTCGAGCCGGATCTTTCGCGTGCACAGTCATCACTAGTCCGTCACCTTTGCTGATGAGAGCGGCCGCATCGGGGGCTAGGCAACTCACTTCGCCCTTCAGTATCTAAGAATTAAAACATTTGTGTTTATAAATAAATGGCATGTATCAATACAGACACGATAGAAGACAGTGGAGTCGTATTCACGATTGAAAGCTGGGCTAACTTTAAACAACATTTACAAATTTTTCATTTCAATAAATTATCAATGGACTACTGGACTGCCAGGAGTTGTCACGTCAAATCCGATTTCGGGATCCTCCTGGAATAGCCTTGAGACGGATCAATTTGTTTACCGTGCCGGTGGCTAGGAGTGTGTTCGGAGCAAGATCAGCTATTCACAGACTCATGAACTTCGCCAATACCCTTGGGGAGATCGTTAACTTCGAACTATCGGTCAGTGAGTTCAAAGCAGCTGTTGGGCGGCGAATTCTTATCTTTGAATGATTGTATTCCAAAATAATCGGGCAACCAAAGGCAAATAACCAGTATAGTGGTTATTAATGTTAAAATGAACTAATGAAATATATTTTGTCTATTTATTATATGTTAAGATGCGAACTGGTGATATTATTCAAATAGTAGAGATATTTTTATAATTTATCAATTTACAGATGTATTTTTAATATTGTATGTAAAAGGGTTTATCCCGTAAACTAATAAATAAATAAATATTTTATTCCGTACGGGGTCGCTTAGAAGCAACCTTACCGCCATTTATCGACACCCATTGGTGGAAAGCGGTACTGCTTGCAATCCGAAAATAATGGGCTGAATAAAAATATCCCAATTATAAGTGAATATTTAATTCAATCAGACCGCCTGGGCAAACTCGCAACTCACTTTGCCTATCAGTATCTAAAAATTAAAACGATCATGTTTATAAATGCATCGCATGTATCGATACGGACAGGATAGAAGCCAGTGGATTCGTGTTAACCATTTAAATTTCAGCCAATGGGGTCGCTTTGAGGCAACCACAGTGCCATCTGCCGGCGGACACCCATTGGTGGAAAGTTGTACTGTTTGCAAACCGAAAATAATTGAATACAAATGACCCAATGATAAGTTAACAGTTAAACCAATCGGGTCGTCTGGGCAAACTCGTAACTCTGAAGATAAGATGAGATGAAAAAGATATTGGCAGAGGAAACAATTATTCAGATTTTGCCCCAACATGGGGATACTGTTTGCATGAATCCAATATATATCATATTAATTACCAACGTGGCGATATTATAGTTAAGAACACGTAGTAAGCTCCCAAAATATAATAGTAAATAAACAAAAAGGCAACCTCGAGCCGTTTTGACGGATCTTTTTCATTGGCAACGCCGCAGATCGTCATCAGCATAACGTCCATTCTGCGCAGCATAAGTTGCGCAGCTTGCTCGAATTCAATAATGTTCCTTTCAAATCCAGTTCTGGACGAACCAATCGCAGTTCTATGAACTCTGCCCTCGGCACTCTGGGACTCATTTTCCACGGTCTTCGACACAACGCTTTTCTCCATCTGAGCCTGCGAAGAAAAAAAAACCATTGAATTTGTACAAAAAAACGAAACAACAACCAATGGCTAAACGAGTTCATCGTACACGAGCAACGCGAATCGCACCCGATTGTGACGATCGGATTACGCGACAATCGAAAAAAAAATAGGCACAGTTACCGCTATCAAAAAATCTCTCGCGTTCGGTTTTACCTTGTCCAAGAGGTGTTCGACATGCTTTCGCAGGCTTGAGTCCCCGTCGTCGGAACTAGAGGAGCTACAAACGTCGATTTCCGTATCATCAGAGAATATCAACGCGTCGTCGGTCTCTTTGTCGCTACCGTAAAAACTTTCGCAATCCTCAACCGCGTCATCGTCAGTCGATGAAACTCTCAATCTTCTCGAAGTTTCACAACAACCGTTGTTCCTCGCGTCCGTTGAGCCTATGCTACCGACGATCTCGTAACTCTTCGATACATTGACCTCCCGCTTCAGCGTGACCGTCGATTTTTCGGTGATTTTTTTTCTCGCCCCATTGTAGGCGTTAGAGTTTCCGCTCGTAGGTGGCCGAGGCTTTTTGTCATCGAGAATCAAGTACTCGGCGATGCTCTCGGAATCCTTCCAGGTCGTAACGGTCATTCGTTCGATCTCGTTGTTGGAGCTGGTTAGCCGAAGACTAACCGGTCCGAGATCGTTTTTTCCGGCGCTCGCCACGACCGTCTTGTTGATCGATCCCAGCGCATTCTTTCTACGACCGTGAAACGGCGTGGGATGAAAATGTTCCTTCGTCGGAAGTTCGCCGGCCAGACGGAGAGTAATTTTCTTTGAATTCTTTCCTGGCACAGCGCTGAAGCTTCTTCTCTTGAGAATCGGCACGAGTTGTTTGCATTGGTTCTTGTTGCTCGCCTCCTCGGAATCGCCGTCGATGGACTCCGGTTCGGTCTCGGTGTCCTCGATTATTTCGACTCTCTCGACGACCTGCGGCATCTGCTCAACGCTCACATTGGCGATCGGCAACACGACATGATTCTTCGGCGCTGCGATCGACTTCACGATCTCCATTTCTCGAACCGCTACCACGTGAAATGGATTCGGATTGCACTTCGTTGGTCTCGAGGTTTCCATCGGCACGAGGCTGTTGGTGGAAACTTGCGAGAAAAGCTTGCTGTTTTTTGACAGAAAAAATTCTTCGTCATCCTCGTCGGGCGAGAGGGCTTCCCTGTCGGGGGACTGCGAGGCCGACGAGTCGCCGTATTGAACTATCTGGGGCTGCGAGGTCTGAACTACGTCCGGAATGGAGTTCATGTCCAATCTTCGTCTCGCGGCTCTGTTCATGTCCGCGACCCGGTCCTTCACTTTTTCCAGCTTGGTCGATGATTTTTTGCTCCGCAGAGGCACGTCCACCTGCGAACTCTTCGGTGTGAGACTCGCGCATTGTTTATCGTCGAATGCCGGGTTTAGATACCCTATGCCGTACATTCCCTCGTCCCTGTCGCCTATCTTATTTGTTCTTTTGTCTGTGAATCTAGCGGTAGTAGGTGTACCGATGTCGTTTCGCTTGTACGAACGTAACTGGCCAATATTGTCTCTCCCCTTATTAACATCAACCGGTTTGTTGTTTATCGACAAATCATCAGTGATCTTGAGAATCCATCCCTGCGAAACACACGATTCTTAACTAATTTTTTGATTTTTTTTTTTTCCGATAGACTCGCGAACCAATACTAAGGAAGGTGGACCGAATGGAAAGCCTGATCGGCGTCAACGTTTACTCCCAGTGTGCGATCGGCGACAATACTTCAACTGTGCTTCGTTTTACCCGCAAAAATATTAGCATCCGACACCATTGAAGCTAATGAAACTACTGGAGTCAGTGAAACGATTCGAGAAAAATTTAACTCTTGGATCCGATAAGAGTATCGGAAATTATACATTTTTTTTTTTTTACGATCATTGTTTTTCATGTAAATTTGTCATTATCGATGATATCGACTGTTAACAGTTTGTCTGTATTGTCGGCGATGAATTTCAATGTTCGGCGACAGTTTTTTTTTTTTTTTCTCTTTAATATTGGGAAATTAATGGAATGCCAATAACTGAAAATTGCCCCATGAAAATTTCGTCCTCCGATAGAATTTTTTTGCGAGTGTGCTGAATGAACGACAGTTAGGTACGACAAAAGTGCAAAATGTTATTGGAATGTACGTTGATGAATGGAAGAAGCTAGGCCAAATCGATAAAACCATGCGCTTCGAATGTGCAATTAAAGCCTTTTTTGATTTTTTTTTTTTTTTACATAGCCATCACCAATACGGAGAAGCCCGTCCCACCGCGATGGTGATTATCAGATATATCTACGATCATTTTCGTGGAAATGTCGTCTTTTATGTATTTCTAATGCATGTGCGAAAATACAACAATGATTGTTCAAGGGGAGAGACTCGGGTGCCAGAAAAACAGTACGTGAGCTATTTATACAATTTTGTTCAGTCACCCAACTCGCATATACTGCCTGTTCCATTGTCTCCGTTATATTACATATAAATCAATATACATGTGGAATATGTGTTTCGTATCGTTTACCCGGTACCGTTGAGAAGCAGAAGACACCTCTTGGACAGAACACCACCGTAAAACTTTTTCCAATGCCTATTTTGTCTTTTCGATACCAATTTACATCACATTTTCGTCGTTCAGTAGTCACTTGCGATAAAACATTCGCGCGTTGGCCTATCACGACTTGCCATTGTAAGGTCGAACTGTCGATATATATTTTTTTATTTTATTTTTTTATTAACTGATAAATTACGTGAGACATTCGGATTGTTATTTTGAATACTTATCAATAAGTACTCGAAATTTATTTTTATTTTGAATACGTATTAATGAGCGCAAAAACTTCGTATTTTCTCAACTAAACGTCCTGCTATTTTAGAGATTGCGTATAGCACCAAAAAATTAGTAATGGTTTACCGACCAATTATTCCATGTTATTTATTTTTATTTGTTAAAATTATCACAAACAAGTGTACTGTATAAAACCGGTCTGCGGCGATATCACGATCGGCTCACCACGAAAATTGCGCGTGAATTCGAACAGAAAAAAAATGGTACCGTTGTTTTTTTATCACCCTGAAGATATCTGCACGAGACTAAATTTCATCGAGTTATGAAACGAACGCCCTTTGAGTTGCACAAACTTTGATCGAGGAAGTTGTAGAATAAAATTCTACAAGTGAACATTTCTTTTTTCCTAAAGTTTTGCATTGACAAAGATAAAATTTGATGTGATGCGGATATATTTAGGGTCATATTTTTTCGCATTTTTCCATCCGCTTTTCGGACCGGTTTTGTTTATTCAAAACAATGGAAGAAAATATAGTTTGAGGTGAAAAATATTTTTACTGCGTTAGTCCACAATACGTAAAAAAAAAAGTTTGTTAAAAATTCCGCGAAATCGCCGCTTAACCGTATCACTGTTACGGCATCGTTGATTATCGACTCGCGAATTCGTTGCTTACCGTAGCCCTTCCATAAATGAAATGTTAACGTGTAAAGCGAGTATAAGCCGCAAGTGAATAAGCAATGAGTGATCGAAAAAATATTACAAAGAAGCTTGGTCGTACACAGTGAAATACAAAACATTTTAATATCGTAATTTCGTTAAAGCATCGATATTTTAAGAACATAATTTACGTACGTGTATTCGTCCGGCTATCTCCTCCCACTTGGCGCATACAGCTGCCACTTTCGGATAGAAAGCGACGCGTTGCAGCTTCAAGACCTTCGGCTTCGCTTCTATCATCTCGCATTGTATAGCCTTTGACAAATTAAATTCAGCTTTATTGTATTTATTTTTGAAAAGCGATTCGATCGACCTTTTTTTTAAACAGACCTTGCATTTATCGAAGTGTTGCTCGCTTAGCTGATCGATCGGCATGGTATCCAATATGTCGAGCTTTTTTTCTATCTGCAACAGCCATGCATTGATCTCATCGACGTTTGGCTCGTCCTGCAACGTTACGAAGAAAAATATTAGCCATTTTTGAACGCTGGTTATAATTATGATTTCGGACGGAGTTTGACTTGAAAAATTGTACAGCCTACCTCAACACCGCTACAGACGCGCAATCTTCTTTCCGTACTCGCCAAACGCCCTGCAACATCCAATATCTTATCTTTGAGCTGTTCCAAGTACATACGATCGCACACTTTCGTAAATTCCTCCTGACTCTTAAAAAGCTTCTCTCTGACGATATTTAGACGTGGTATCACCTCCGTCAGGGTTTCCTACATAATAAAAAAAATTAATAAATAATAAAGAGGTAAATTCAAGAACGGGTCGAAAAATAAAAACGATTAGAAAATTAGTGTACTTTAACGTAGATCGCGTTGACTGGCAAATCTGGCATATTTTTTTGGGTATCCAATTCCTTGTTGATGCTCTCAACCGACATATTTATGTACGTCATATGCTTATACATGTCTCGCGACAATTCGAGTGCCGTTTCCAAGATCGCTTTCGATTCCGTTATCTGCAAGCCAAGCTTGTTGTACAATTTTTTCAACGTGTCGATGCGTTTGGAAATTTTTTCTGGATCCATCACACTCTTCTCCTCCACCAACTCCCGTCCCGTAAAAATGATGCTCTCGATTTCACTCTTTATTTCACTGAGGGTTTGGTAGAAACGCTGGAAAAAAAGTTTTAAAGAATGCTTGATAAATGCTCGAGTTCGAAATGTTAAAGTCACTTTACCAAGCTGTCGCGGCCACCTTAAGGGTAGGTTCACCTTTTTCGGCAATTTTCAGGTGTCTTATGAGGATGTTTTTATAGAAAATTGATGCGTTTATTGCAATGAAACTGAGTGAATATTTTTATTGATGTTATTACATAATGCTGGAATTTTTTTGTCACACTATATTGAATTTTGTAACGTAAGACCGCAATATCTCAACAACCAATGAACAAATTGACTTCAAATTTGGAGGGCGTATTAAGAGCACATCTCGCTATCGTCCGGACTACGGACAACTTTCAAATTTGAAAATTACGATTTGTAGGGAAATAATAAGTTTTACAAAGAAATGAAACATTTGAAAGTTTTCGATATTGTGTCACCATTTCATACAAAAAGAAAGAAACAATCGTACTTCAGACAATAGAGACTAATCTTTTGATTATAAATATGCCTGGATTTTTTTTCAGATCGTTAGAACAGTCATAATCGTGATCCAGGTCGTAAAGCAGTCCTACAGCGCAGCTTGCACCACCTTAAGGATTCAATATTGTGGAAAAAAGTGCCTGCGTTATGTAATAATATGAATGAAAATATTCACTCAGTTTCATTGCAATAAACACAAAAATGTTTTTTTTTAAATCCTGATAATACACCTGCAAATGCCCAGAAAGGGAACTCTTCCCTTAAGACGAACCAGACGTAAACTACGACTTACGAGGCAGTGCTTCAGTTGCCCTTCGATAACTTCCGGATCTTCGGAGGCTAGTTCGAGCAAGCAGGTGGCTTCTTCGATCCCGCGAAGTTCTCTCAAAGCTCTCGAGAGCCGCGGCTCCAAATTAGTTGGTGACCGGAAGCGGTCAAATTTTTTCTGGACCTCCGAGAACTTCTGTTCAATCAGCGCCATTTGTTCCTGAAGCCTGCTAGCTGCTTCGTGTTTTCCTGATGCTTTGTACTCTTCGATCTGTGACAACATTTCGTCAAGAGTCGCTTGTTGACCCTCCATTTCACCAATTAATTTCTAATTCGAATAAAAAATTATTATGCATTACATTCCAATCGGCAATTAATGTTAATTTTTTTTGTAAGAACAAAGTAGATTAATATTAACATTTTTTTAGTACTTCTGATCATGACAATAATCAAACAGACCTGGTAGTCATGAGGCAAATCGTCGGCAGTGAGGTCGCAGTCAAGCCGTGCTGTTAGTACCGAGTCTACTTGCGTTAGGGAGTTCTGGAGAGCTAGTATGCGTCCCTCGGATTGCTGAGCTTGCTTCACTGATCCTTCCAACAGTTTGGCCCGTTCCCCTGCCTACTCATCACAATACAAAATTATTTGTCCCAATGGTCACTAGTATCCGGAATTCAATACAACAAATTATTTGTTTGCCTCCTCGTAAAGAACCTCATAGTTTTATTTTTGTCGAAAGTGTCATGTGAATATTTTCAAAAAGTTACGAAACATCTAAAAATCATATTTACAAAAAATGTACGTCTTCGTAGGAATAAGAGTGTATTATAACACAACGGGAAAGCTTAACGTGAAAATTTCAAATTTTCAGGATCTTGTTATGATAAAGTTCGCATTTTTCAACAGTTAATTTACGAATCGATGCAAAGTGTATTAGCTGAAAAACCCAACCCAAGCATGATGTGGGATCGGACGTTTTATCGATGATGCTATTTTACGTTGGAGCTTTTGTGAGAGTGAACTTCAGTTCAAACTTGGTCTGAATGCAATTTGAACTCAAGTCCACATTCACGGCCCTTCATTCGATCCTCAGTATCTCTAGAAGATTAAAGACTGCAGCTAACTCACCTGCTTATTGAGACTTTCCCAGCGACTAGTCAGTGCCTCGACGTCATTCTGAATAGATTGAGTCATTATGTCGTGCTCGATGAGTTGTTTACCTATTTCTTGAATCTTCTCGAAACGCGCCTCGGGACGATTGCGTATGTAGTTTTCCAAATCCTGGTACAGGAAACAAAAAATGAGCGATCACTAGTCTATGGCGAAGTGTAAGGTAGCTAGTGTATAGAATGCTAAAAGATAGCTAGTGCACAGAACATCGTCAAAAAAGTCCTAAATTTTCACAATTGTTTATACAAAATGTTGTGCATTTATTAACAGTTACGGAAGTCGATATGTATTACTGCATGGGTCATCAATCAAGGAAACTATTGACAACGATGTTTTTGCAAATACATACACTGATAAATGTAAATTTCTATGACGATATCGTTGATATTTTTTAAAGAAGAATCTTTATTTTTCAACCGATTTTAATGTACCATGGCCCATTTTCTTCCTCAAACGTTGCTCTACGAATTTACCAAGTCGATTTTTTTTAGTTTTCACCGTTTATGAATGACAGCAGTTTGTTTATGGGAAAAAATCACCGGTTAAACAATGGGCCGTATTTATCAAACGGTCAAACCTACAAAAAATCTACTTGGTAAATTGGTAGAACAAAGTTTAAGAAACAAAATGAGCTGTGATACATTAAAATCGGTTAAGAAATACGGATTTTACTTTGAAAAAAAACTCAACAAAAAGGTACTATTATGGAAATTTGTATTTACCAATTATTGCTCTTGCAAAACCATCGTGATTAATATTTCTCTTCGTTGAGGACCCATGCAATAATAATAATCAATCTTCTTTAATGTCAATAAATGCATACAATTTAGGATGAACAATTGAAAAAATTGGTGAAACACTAGTCAAATGAGTACCTATCTTAATCCAGCTCGGTTCTATATTGAGCTTCACTTACGTCAAGTTCTTCCGAAATTTCTTCGGCATCAGCGGCGCATTTCGTTGATTTTTTGAGTCTCCGGTCGAGTTTATCAAGCCAGTCACTTTCCTGGGCGACGAGAGCACGAAATTCTCCGTACTCGTGGCTGGCGTTCTGCAATTGTCTGTAACGCTCGTAGATCCGATCGGTGACGTCGGTCCATCTTGCATTCAAAAAAGTGAAACGACGTCCGAGTTCTTGGACCGACGAGCCTTCCGAACTGAGAAGCTTGTCGTTGCCCATTTCGTTCAGGTTTCGAAACTCCTCGACGCGTTTATCCAGTTTTTCTTTGAGGATTTGATACCCCCCTCGATTTTGGAAAAGTTCGATCGACAGTGTGATTTTTGTTTCCACTGGTATCGCTTTTTCGAGGCTCGACAACCAGTTGGTAAAGTCTTCGATACCATTTATGATCTACGAATAAAATTCAATTAAATATTCGCCGAACTTAGATCCAAACCCAAGTACAAACCTGATTGTGCGCTTTATAAAAAGTTGATTCGACTTACCTCGTCATTTTTTCTCAATGCATTCTCGAACTTATCGCCGTGAAGCTTCGCGCCGTCGACGATGGCGTTCCACTTGTCCGACACGGCCTCCAATCTGGAGTTTAAAACAGCAGAAAACTTGGGTTCGGAATTTTCCAGGAGCAAGTTCGTCGAAGTTTGAAGGTTCTCGATTGCGGGTTTCGTACTGTCGATGTCTTCGACGAGGGAGCGGATTTGTTCGAGCTTGAACTCGGTCGTCTTGACATCCTTCACTTGGGCATCTTCCGATACTTCTTCGAGATATTTTGAAGTTTTGTCCAGCCAGTCTTCGAGGCGGCATAGCTCTTTTTCGAATGTTTTCAGAGTCTCAATGTCTATAGACGAATAAAATTACTTTGAAACTGCGAACCTTTGAATTTCGTTCTCAAATGCTGCGCACGAATTACGGTTTCAACAGCTTAATCCCACGTATTGTCAGGTTAACAAGTTTACAAGTATCGATCGGATCTTAGGAGTTCCCCAACAGGTATTTCATACGGCGCTGATTTGCAGCCGAGAGTGTAGCAATAACCGCGCCGAGTATATTTCATAGCTGGGCAGTACCTGAAGAACCGGGTACTCGTTTGGTACTTCGAGTACATTTTTTTCGATTTCAAGTATCAAGTACAAGTATTTAATGTAAATTATGCATGAAAAGTAGTACTTTTTGTGCCTGCCGGGCAGTTTTTACTTTACGCACGCTGGCTGTAATCAGCAATCAGCAATCTCCCGCATCCGTTACAGAAAATATTATGCGATACTAGTGCGGTGTAGCGAACATCATACGCGAACTGTGAAGTGTGCATATAAAATTCGCTGTACCGCACTTATATCGCAAATGACTATTTTGAGGACACGCATCGATTATCCGCATTACGGATAATCGATGGCCAGCTCGACATCCTGTTTCTATTAATATATGATTATCTGTCGAAACTTTTCAATGAGTATAATTTTAACGAGAATTTTTGCTTAATTTCCTTAAAAACGGGTATGTGCCCTTTTCGTTTTTTTGTATGGACTTTTTTTTACGAAATAAGTGGAAATTTCAGTTAGCGATTTTTTACAATAATTTTTCTTAATGTTACGAAAAAGATGCAAAGTAATTTGCATGTGGCTTCCTCCTTTATTACAATTTTGCGCATATAGCTTCTTCTGCGAGAAAGCTAAAATCGATCAACGAGGTTTCTCAAAGAAAAAGCTATGCGCAAAATTGCAGGAAATGAGGAAGCTGTGTGCGAAATACTTCGCACCTGAAGTATTTTTTGGTACCTTGCCCAGCTCTGCTATATTTTAGATATTTTATATCAGATCACTTCTTTGTATCTTTTCTATGACTGTATGCGTACATTGTACGAGCACACTTGCATGTAAAAAAATGATAATATATAATATAAAACTTTAAACCTAATTTTGGACTTTAAATCTGTTTGCACTCGAATGGAAGTTTATAATGGTTCGTTTACCTTTCGAAAGTTTTTGCTGTCTTTCATCCAAAATTACCGGAATATCGCTCCACTTGGTATTAAGATCCTGTAACTCATCCCTTAGTCTCTGCGCCAGTGATTCGTCGCTTATTTTTCCAATCAACTCTTGACCGGTAGCATTGACGTACTTAAATTCCTTCTCATATTCTTTCAGTGTTTTTTGCAGCCCCTCGAATCTGCATCGTTGTTTTTCCATCGACTCGTGATCGGATACGACGGCGTGTTCTGACAGCAAAACGCTCTCCGCGTTATTTATGAATGACAGAAGTTCGGCCACAGTGTCGCTGTACTTCTTTGGAGGACAATTCACAGCAACGGTGCTCAGCTCAGAGAGTCGATCGGATAATCTAGAAAAGTTTTGACAATCATTTGATCGTATAAAAATACACCGTGCATGGTGAAATTTATTATCCGCGTATGGTGCACCCAATTGGTGACCTATGAAAGAAGATTTTGATCGGCAATTTTTTTCTGATACAAAAGAGAAAAAAAAATGTCGGTGCATAAAAATCATACTGAGACACCTACTTTTTCAGCAAATTGTCCCAAGCCGACGTAAACATTTTCGTATCCTTATCGATGTCAGCAGCATCCTTTCCAGCGGCTTGAGTTCCCGCCGAATGTTTAGCTTTTGCAACGAGTTTTTTAATACGCTCCTCGTGAGATTTCATCGACTTCATTTTGATCTGCATCACAAATTTATTCGTAAATGAATTAATTTTTGTTACATGAATTAATTATCGAACATATATATCTTAAAAAATAACAAATGCGATTAGCTTACCCTAAGTGGCTCAATCTGATTATTTCCTCGATTGGCCTCGAACCACTTCCAATAACCATCGTACATCATATTCAAACTCGCCAGTTCAGATCTGAACTGTTTGACCTCCACCAAAAAATCAATCCGTTCTTTAATCTCTTGCAAACGATTGTTCGTAGCTTGCCAACAATTTTGGACATCATTGATCTTTGCTCTTTCCTCGTGGTGCGGTTCATCGGCTCGGTCAAGTTCCTCAACTAGCCGTTTACCAGCCTCGAGTACTCTCTCGTATTCGCTCTTATGCGACTCCAAATCTGCCACAGTATCCTCGTAAACGACTCTTCGCTCTTCGACGCTCAACTCGTCGAAAACACCTTCGGAACGTCCTATCTCCAGATCCACGTAATCCAACCACTTGTACAAATTGGACAAAGACGTTTCGAATATTTGCCTCGTTGTACTGGCCATTCGTCTCTTTTTCGAATCGCTGTGCTGATCCGACTGAAAAAACAAAATGATAATTCGAGTCATGAAATAGGAAACGTTGAGTGATTGAACATAGCGTTATGAAAAGAAATAAACATACCATGTCGGAAAGTTCTTTCTTGTACGCGATGCTCGTAACGGTTTCCGTCATCCATTCGGTTCCAGCGACAACGGTCGTTTCGGTATCGGTTTTCGTGTCGAACTCAAAACCGGAATTCGATATCTTTATTGGAAAAAATACGAATGATTGTTTGTTGATATGCCATCGTTTTCGTTAGTTTCTATCGATCTCTCCAAGATCGTTGTGGTATACAGTCAAGTCAATAGAGTACCAAGATTTCAAGAATGGTTTGTACACATTTTAAAACGATAATTAGTGTGAACTAAGGTGGATCTAGATGAAAGAGTTCCTACTTTATTTAAAACCCATGTACAACAATGAATTAAAAGAAAAATAACTCAGTTCACGCGAATAAATTCACGGGCATATTTTTACGCAGTTTTTATGAAGACAAATTTGTACTTTTCGTTCAATTTTGACGAGTGGAAGCTCATTTTGTTTCTTGATACGAATTCACCGGAAAACATTAATGATAATATTCATCGTTTACAAATTAGATTAATTTGTTTATAAAAAAAAGCAGAGCTACGACGTTAACTAATCTTTTCTTCTGATTGAGAATCTAAACGAATCAAAATACTCGGGAAATTTGTAAAACATATTTCACCAAAAAATAAGCTGTCACTAGTCAAGATAGGACTAAAATTACAAATGTGACTTCACAAAACCTACGTAAAAATGTGCCCGTGGATTTTATAGCTAATTTTTTTATAAATTCATTGTTGTACATTTTTTTTTACATAAAGTAGAAACTCTATAATATAGATCCTTCTTAATCCGCAAAAATGTCTTCTTTGAAACGTGTACAAACACTTTTGAAATCCAGTTACTTGATTGACTTGACTGTACCGCACGAACTACCTTAACGTAAGCTCGAACTCGATTAAAGTTTACCGTTAACGGATAAACTTTGACACACCAGTGAATATGATTAAGATTTTCTATGTTCGTATTAATTAATACAAGGAACTCAGAAATTACCCTCTGGCTCTGAACTTCCATAATTTGTCCCACAGCTTCCAATTGATCTTGCAAATTCTCGATCTTTTCCATAAGATCGTTACATTCCACGGACGAACCATCAACGTCCAAGTCTTGAACGGATTTTTGCAATGCCACGAGTTTCTTGTCGTTGGCGCTCATCTCGATTCTCAGATTCTTAAGTTTCTTAACTCTTTCCAACACTTGTCCGATCTCCGATACGGGCACAGCTTCCATTTGCTTCAAAGTTATCTCCATCTCGTTGAGCCAACCGACAAGTTTCTTGTACTCGTCGTTGAGAAGTTTCCAATCGGTCGTGAAAGATCTCAGCTTTTCGGATCTCTCCTCTTTCCACTTGCAAATGTGACTCCAACGTTCGCTAAGCGCCGACAAGAGATCTTCCATCTGGGCGTAAACAGCTTCGGAATTTTCTTCGTCGACGACGACAACCATGTTTCTCAGAGCGTCGACCAAGACTTGTTGATCCTGTATGTCCTTCTCGAGCTCGTTCAATTGTCTCAATTGTTCGTTGAGGCTCGCGTGGCTCGGCTCGCTGACGGCCATGTGGGAAATACGATCTTCGGTTTTGGTTAACCACTGGCGCAGTGCGTCCAATTGCTTCTTTTGCATGTCCATCAGAGCCTGTCGGCAGGTGCAAAGAATTCTCAAGTTCGGAACTTTGAGGAATAAATCCAAATATTGTGGCCGTGCGCGAATATGGGTATGTGGATCGGTACACAGTGAAAAATAATTTCGTAAAATCGGAATAGGAAATTTCGTAAAAATAATTTTGTTAGCGCTGGAGGACTTCGGTCGATGGCCCGTTGACCATATGTGGATGCAGATATAAATGTGTAAATGTATAAATGTTTTAAAACTATAACAGTCGTTAACGCATCATATGTATTGTTAATAAACACACACGTACAACGACGAATTTTGTTAAACAAGTATTATAATATTATAGTAATAAGTAAATAAGTATTATAATATTATAATATTTTGTTAAATAAGTATATTTAAACCTAAACAACCTTGTTTGTTCAGGTTTGAATATACAAACCTGTCCTTTAGCTTCCCGTGACATTAACAATTTTAGTTTGTAATTTTATTTGTAAAACTGCAGTCGGATGGTGAGATCGGAAAAGTAAGAAATAAAAAATTGTGGACGTTTGTAGGAAAGAAGTTGTTGTAAAAAGTACACACTTTTTTTAATGTGTATGAGTGTAAACGCGAGCGAGAGTTTCGAATATCGAATGCCGCATGCTGAGTGTCGACCATTGACTATTTGAAATTTAAATTTGTGAAGATTGTGTTTTCTCCGTTACCTCATGAATCTGTGACTGTCGATCCATCGCCCGCAATCGCAAGCCCTCCCAGCGCGCATTCAGCAAAGACATTTGAACGCGGACCTCGTGCTCCTCATCCTTCTGAAGTCCACCGTCTCCGAGAAGTCTCGCTCCTTCCTCCATAACAGCACTGACACCGTCCTGGTGCCCGGACAACTCCATCAGGAAGGTCTCGTGTTCGTGAAACTGTTGCTTCAATATTTCCAACGTGGGGCCCGTTTCCGGCGAATTGTTCAGTTTGTCTTCGGCTTCGAGAAGCCAAGTGAGGACATCCTCCAGAGCTACCTGGTAGCCACCGAGCTCAACCGAGACGTTTGTTGCTAGACTCATCGGACGCGATCCTGGCATACCGAAAGTCGCCATGGAGAGTGCACTCTGTAACAAAGCTTCATGTTGATACTGAACGTTGATTTATTAAGGATAGAGTCTCCTTTTTTCTAGCATTTTCAGGACTATTGTCAAGAAATTTTGAAAGACATTTTTGTGTTTGACGCTGAATGAATGTTTTTATTCATACTATTACATAATTTGGGAATTTCTTTCTCACGCAATATTAAATCATTAAAGTGGTGCAAGCTGCGCTGTAGGCTGTCTCTTTGAAACTTAAGATCGCAACATCTCAGCAACCAAAGAACAGATTAACTTCGAATTTGAAGTGTCTATTAAGATGAAAATTACGATTTGTAGGGAAATAAAAAGTTGAAAAAAAGTTTACAAAATTGTCTAAGATCATTAGAACAGTCGCAATTATAGTCCAGGTAGTAAAGCAGCAGTCCTACAGCGCAGCTTGCACCACCTTAAGAATTCAATGTTGTATGACAAAAAAACGTCTGCAGTGTATAATACCAATAATACTAATAAAAATATTGACTCAGTTTCATTTCAATAAACACACCAATTTTCTTTAAATTATTCCTGATAATACACCTGAAAATACCCGAAAAAGGCGACTGTACCCTTAATTGTTATAAGCTATAAATATATTAATTAACTATAAACGTTATAGCGCAAAAGGAACTAGAAAGACGGCAGCCGCAGTTACAGCTGACTATTAATAACGCGCAGTATACCATAATTATTATTACTGTAACGTTAGAACACTACATGTGTATTAAGATTGGATGTAACTGTAACTATCAACCTATCTACTCTGTTTGTAATATTCTGCCTGCAGGAATTCTATTTAGACTAACCGGCTTACTCTGCCTGAATTTTACGTATGCTACTTGTTCATGGGGGACATTATTATTAATGGAAAGCATTTGTCTCAGTTCGAACCCGAGTCCCGATGTGAACTGGAGTCTTCACTTAAGTTCACACGGTAGAACGGAAGGAGGCTTTTATTTCATTACCTCCGTGCCCGGCGTTGTTACTGGACTGGAATCGCTCGTAACCAATACGTCGATGTCACCCACGTCATCCCCTGTGTGAGGCAGTGATTGGAACAAGCACATGACGTACATCATTATCGACTTTTTGTCCGGTACCGATGTATTGACGTCTGCAAGATCACAATATTTGCTTTCATCTCCATCCAGATTCCCCCTGAGAAGACTCCGCTTCAGCAGCTAGTCCGAAAGTGATAATTAATTTACCTTCTGGATCGAGTAATCGTTCGATATTCAAATGATCCTGAGCGAGTCTGAACGCATGGTCGAGCCTCGCATTTGGATGCTTCCTGGCAATACTGTTGAAATCGAAGAGTTGCGGCCTCCATCGATGCAGAATTGCATTGAAGGCCAATCCATCGGACCATGAAGTGGTAAAATTCTTGATATCGACGCCAGGATAATTCTGAAAAACCCAAATCCATTAAATCGGTTAAATCAGTTTACATCGCACATAACGATTAAAATGTGCCGTTAATCATACCTGAGAATTTTGGCGACACCAGGCCAGCAAAGTTTTCTCCAAATTCGTTTGCTGCAATTCCGACATCAGATCTTTGAGATGGTAGTGCACCTGCCGAATAAGAATTCGTCAGTTCACAGACATTGATAATCGTACTCTCACCTGCATACAGTACAAACTCGTAAAGCATGACTGTCGGATCAAATCGCCTTACGTAATGTTGCGTAAATTGCGATAGGCATGAGTGTCTCGCATACTGTGTGTGAATGTGAGTTTCTATGAGCGGTGTGTGTGAGCTATCCAGTCGTCTGGTATTTTATTATTGTGTGGATATCGCTCGATGATAAGTTTTGCGGACTTGAAAATACTGGGGTGGAGTTTGAATAACCGGTGAATTTCATTCGGACCGGAAAGGGTTTGAAAAGGCCAAGAAAAGAGACCGAACAGTTCGGTGATGTTTAATTTAGTTAGCCATAATTCCGATAATTTTCAATTTAGTTATCCATCATTTCGATAATTTTTTATTTGCTTATGTTCTTTAGTCAGTTACTTCCAACATATTCATCTGGCGAGTCTTTTGCGACATTTTTTTTACGTAGATGCGCACGCATTCGTGAGAGGAATTGACGAAATTTGGGACGAACTTTACCTGCCAATGTAGAATGATACTCCACACCAACCCGAGAGTCAGTTTTGGATTGCCGTCTACGATATCGTTGCTACTTATGTTGACCAGTTTTACCTACAAATTAAACAATGAAAATGGTCAAACTTCCGATCTTTTTTTTCAAAAATTAAATCATCACGTTCGCGATTATTAGGACCATGCATTTTTGTCACAATTTTGAGACACGTTCTACTGTTCGATACGAAATATGTAAACCTTACATTATTCTGTTCCAAGATTTGCAGTGCCTTGTTCACATTGTTCAAGTGATGAACTCTCATCCGACCCCTTTCTCTTTTCTGAAATATTAAAAATATTTTGTTTATTAGTGCTCAGCTCGATAAAGTCGTTTTTTTACATTTACCAGCAGCACCAGAATTATTAGAAAACGGTAATCCACGCAAATATTTTTTTCGCCTGTGGAGCGGGATTTTTGTGCATCGGATTTTTTTGTATGATACAAAAAATATTTTTTAAATTTTCGTACATTATAAAAATTTACCAAAAGTGCTTTAAAAAAAATAGATGAATCCTCGATGATAGCAAAGCAATAAAGTTCGCGTTACATTAAATTGGTAGGAATAAAAAAAATTTAAGTCGTCCAAGGAAGTCGAGAAATAGTGCCGACCGGAGCCGCGTAGTACGTGAGCTGCATCTTTCTTACGCTCGAAGCTATACGATAAATTCTTGTCCGCCTACGTCGCGATGACTCTATGCACCAGAGTCTCGGCCGCTCTATGCAAATTTTTCTCGACGCACCTGCCATCGACACAAGACAAAATTATAATAAAAAGCCAAGTTACGTTACGTTATGTTTCATCCCAAAAAATATATATTCGTATTAAACCGAGAATGAGATGAGTTTGACTCAGCTATACGACACGATTGGGCGTCATGGCTATTATTTCTGGAATGCAAACATCGGATAAATATGCAGTGGCGTATATCTCACGTATGCTTTCGATGTGAGAACTTCCAGGAGTGACAGAAGACGATTTCCATCTCGAAGGTCAACGAAGAGATCCGAGACGGACTCGTGATGATTCTGCAAAAAAATAAAATAAATGCCGCGACGATTCTTGATAATTATCGGCAGAGTCCTACATAATTTGATACAACAAAAAAATGCAACACAGAGATCGAATACCTTGGAACGCAAACATCCAACTTTCGCTTCAATTTCGTTACATTACTATGTTAACAGAGCAGCAGGCCATAAATTCTGGAAATTTTGATTACCTTAAGAAGCTGCGAATTTATCCATTTGGCGAAGGTCTTTTTCTGCACATCTTCCCGTTCGTCTGAAAACAAAAATAACCATAAATTAAAGATCGATCAATTAATTTTTTTTTTGTTCACCAGCAATTAAGACTGCTGCTGCGCGGAACACCGGTTAAATGAGTGCTAAATTTTCACAACTGTTTATCCAAAATGTTGCGCATTTATTAATGGTAGTGGACGCTAATTTGTATTATTGCATGGGTCCTCGATCAAGGAAACTATCGATAACGATGTTTTTGTAAATACATAAACCGATAAATACAAATTTCCACGACGATACATTTTCGTTGGGTTTTTTCAACGGTCAATGCTTATTTTCCAACCAATTTTAATGTACCAAGGCTCATTTTGTTCCTCAAATGTTGCTCTATGAATTCACGGAGTAGATTTTTTAATAGTTTTGGCGGTTTAAAAATGACGGCAGTTTGTTTATGGGAAAAAAATCCCCGGTTAAACAATGGGCCGTATTTGTCGAACGGTCAAACCTACAAAAAATCTACTTGGTGAATTCGTAGAGCAAAGTTTACATTAAAATGTAAACATGTTAAAATGTTTACATTATAAAATGTAATGGGCCGTGGTACATTAAAATCGGTTAAAAAATGCGGATGTTTGAAAAAAACTCAACAAAAACGTACTGTCATGGAAATTTGCATTTACCAGTTGTTGCTCTTGCAAGACCATCGTAATTAATATTTCTCTTGGTTGAGAACGCATGCAATAATACAACCCAACCTCCTTTACTGTCAATAAGTGAATACAATTTTGGATAAATAATTGTAAAAATTTAGTACTTATTTGACTAGTGTGCAACGCAGTAACTACCTTAAGGAGGTTGGAGCGCCTCAGACTACTCAAATGCGTGACACATTTTTAGATTCGTTTATTCAAACTTTTACGTATCTATTGATTACAGTGGATGATTATTTATATTACATCGGATGTCCTTAACCTAGAAAAATATTTTACTTGCAATGGATTTGGAAAAATATTAACTAATTCTTGCTCATTTTCGAAAAACTACATATTCGTTCAGTTTTGTCAAAAAAAGAAGCCGTTATTTTTACTCAATTTTGATGTAGTACGGCTCATGGTCTTCCTTGAAAGATGCTCTACGAATTCACCAACTAGATATTCGACAGTATTGTCCATTTAAAAAAGTGACCGCCTTTTGTTTATCCTTCGACAGAAATACTTCATAAACAAACACTTGTCATTTTTAAATGGAAAAAACTACTGAATATCTAGCCGGTGAATTCGTAGAGCATCTTTCAAGGAAGAGAATGAGCCATAATTCATCAAAATCGAGTAAAAATTCCGTATTATTCTTTGAAAAAACTGAACAAATGTGTACCTTTTCGTAAATTAGCACAGACCAGTTAATATTTTTGCAAACTCATTGCTATTAATGTTTTTCTAGGTTAAGGACATCTGCTGTAATACGAATAACCATCCACTATAATCAAAACATGCGTAAAAGTTTGTATAAACGTATTACAAATGTAGCACTCATTTGACTAGTGTGAAACACTCCAACCTCCTTAAGTCTCTGAAACATGGCGTTCCATCCTTGAAATCTCCAAATCAGCGAAATACTAAGGGTAAATACCATTTCCATTTGGCTTACATACATTCCATAAATACCCCTTCGTCTCCCTACCGAGGAGGTCGACGGACCCTAAATGGAGTCTCTTTTTTTTTGTCATTTCCCAACTTGTACCCGGTCGGTGTAACTTATGTGGTGCAGTACTCTACGCCAACGGTTGTCCTGACTTTCTTTTAGGTTTTTTCTCGCCCCGTTCGTTTAATTCACAGATAGAGATATATTAGCGTCCGCCCTCCTCTGCCCGGTCATAATTGAGCGAATGAACGAACAAGGGGCCAATGACACGGCGCCAGTGTGGCAACGAAAGCACTAAATGGAAATGCGTGCAGTCCCGTCTATGTGTGTCGTTTCAGAGAGACGCGACGACGCATTCCTATTTGGACACTTGTCGTAGACGCACGTACGATATTACAGTAGCTTGTGTTGTGCGGCGGGCTGCAGCTTCTTTGTACAGTCGGCATGGTCTATGGGTCGAGAGGTGCGTCTTATACCAGACGAGACCGAATGGAACGCGGATCCGATCTGTCGGTTTCGCGCCGGCAGACACAGATAAGAGAGCAGGCCGACTAAGCACAAATGTGACTTCAATTCGAGTCGAATTGAGCGTTTCGAGAAACTTTAGTTAAATTGGGATGACCCTGAAGATATATCTGTATATATCTGTATATATCTGTACATATCTGTATGACATCAAATTTCATCTACTGCAAGTCTCTGTCAATGCACTGCTTTAGGGGGGAAAAAATGGTTCACTTGTAGAACTGTATTCTCTGAGTGAACTTACCCGAGCGAAGTTTGTACGATGGAAAGCTCAGACTTTATAACTTGATGAAATTTAGTCTCATGTAGATATCTTCAGGGTGATAAATTTATCACTATTTATTCATCTATAGAAAGTCTCTGTTAATGCACGGGAAGAAACAAAATTGTTCAATTATAGAATTTTATTGGCTGAGTGAACTTTTCCAAGCGAAGTTCGTGCGATGCAAAGCACAGCCGTTATAACTTGATGGAATTTGGTCTCGAGCAAATCTTCGTGCAGATATCTCCAGGGTGACAAATTTACGACTCTGAAGATATCGACGTGACATCAAATTTCATTTATAGCAAGTGTCTCTCGATGCACTGCTTTAGGAAGAAAAAAAAATGCACTTGCAGAATTTTATTCTCTGGGTGAACTCTGCGAGGTTTGTGCGATGTAAAACACAGCCGATAAAACTCGTTGAAATTTAGTCTCATGCAGATATCGTCAGGGTGATAAACTGGGTTGAACTTAATTTGACTTTTATATTTTCAGCGATTTCAGTATCGCTGACTCTGTAGACCGCGCTCAGATTCCACTGTACGTATTCGCCGTCCAACTGTCGTGCTATATCTACGACACTGTATATATATGGCGCTCGTACGGTTTCCTCGTGCGATACCAGCATATCCTTTGATGGATCGCTCTTGCGTACATAGTACGTCGGCAGACACGGAGTAGAGAGCAGCCAAATAAGTACGAATGTTACTTTAATTTCACTTGAATTGAGCGTTTAGAGAAACTTTAGTTAAATTCTGTTGAACTTTATTTAACTTTGATATTTTCAGCGATTTCTATATCGCTGACTCTATACACCCTCTCAGATTCCACTGTGCGTACTCTTCGTCCAACTGTCGTGTTATATGTACGACATTGCGTACATAGCGTTCGTACGGTCTCCTCGTGCGATACCAGCATATCCTTTGACGGATCGCCTTGCGTACGTAGTACTGTGTGCCCCCATCCCTTCCACACGTGTATACCGTTAGCATGCTTATTCTCATCGGAGATAAGATAAGAGGGAACACAGAGGCAGATAAACCCGTTACGCGTTACCGTCATTTAAAAGCTATCGGTTGTCCCGCCGGTTAAGTAATAGTCGCGAGCTACGTCACGCGCAGCCGGCATGCCTAACGAAAACCCCCTTTTTCCCCTCTTAGTTAAAATAACCACATTCCTTGCGTGCAATACGGGCGGGAAATCGCCTATTATTAACCAGAACTGGGCAAAGTACTTGAAGTATCTGAGTTCTTAAGTACAAGTACGTTAAGTTGTCGGTACTTGGTTCGTTAACAAGTACTTGACACTTCAAATATTTTTATGTTTTGAAAAAACTGTTCTTAAAACAATGGGAATTATTGTTTTAAGATTACTTTATTATTCTTAACATAAAACCGAAAATATACATGCTTAAATCAATAATAAAATATCATTGATTTTAGCGCAATGGTTACGGATTCTATGCTTATAATAGGTATCCTACATTTGTAACGAGTACATAAATCGAAAAAGTGTTCAATTAATCAATAAACAAACGGATAAACCGGTTCGACGGTTAGGTTTTCTATTGAAAATTCCAACTGTTTGTTAAATATTATTGAATTTTTCTGAAGGTAGAAGTTCACAGACATTTTCAACTGTGCGTATTTCATCTCTACATTAAATGTCAAAACTTTCACGATGAGTTGAAATTTCAATAAATTTCAGCGCAGTTTAAATTTTCAATAAAAGTTTCATCACTAACTAACTATACTAACTATACTAACTAACTATACTAACAGTTTTACCCGAGTAAGCTGGAAGCGATTGAACTGAAATTTGGTAGGTGAATACACCAAATAATGTTTGATATCGAATACAGCGACAGTATTTATACGTGAGCAAACGAAAAGTACTTCAAGTGCCACGTACTTCAAGTACTATGTACTTCAAACAACACGTACTTCAAGTACTATGTACCTCAAATAACACGAACTTCAAGTACTATGAACTTTAAATAACACGTACTTCAAGTACTATGAACTTTAAATAACACGTACTTCAAGTACTATGAACTTCAAATAACACGTACTTCAAGTACTACGAACTTCAAATAACACGTACTTCAAATACATGGCACTTGAAGCACTTCAAGTACCAAACAAGTACCATGTACTTGAAGTACCGCACAGCTCTGTTTTTAACGAATGATCATTATTAACCTGTCCGCGTGCGCAGTACTGTTTCATTACTCCATAGACAGTAATAAGCCTCATTACCACCTCTAGACGGTAGTAATATTACTCCCAAGAAGGTAATGGTCATTGGCGAATATGACGATTGTGCGCCGCAAGAAATGTGGTTATTTTAACGAAGTCAGAAAAAAGTATCGTATGGTAAACGGTAGGGAGAGGATTTTCACCTCTCTCGGTCTTGCTGGTCTTGCGGCCCGAGCAAAGCGAGAACTTCACATTCGGCGAAAATCGCGCACTTCCCTCCCTTGTAAAATAATGTACTATTTTTCACATCCTATATTTGTCGCAGTTATTATTTAATTTAACAAAAACACAAAATCGATTCACATTAACCCTTCAGGGAGCCACTAATTTTTCTGACGGGTTTACCGATTTATGAGATTATCAATTCCGTCAGTCCACCGAGCCTCTAACTAGTCCAACTGGTGTACCTTGTATCTTTAAAAAACCATACTTTTACGTCCTCAAACAATCCGCCACTCTAGAGATTTTGTTCGCTCTAAAACATTTGACGAGTACATTAACAGACCGATAAGTCGTGACCAATTTTCGGATCAAATTTCTAAAATTTTATTCAACAATAACTCAATAATACCATCGACGTCCAAAATTCCGGCGAAGTTCGTGTTTCCCCGAAGACCAAAACAATTTTTTTCTCACTAAAACGAGTCTCCAACTAGTCCAACTGGTTTACCTTTGTAGTAAAACAAAAAGCATACTTTTACGTCATTTAACAATCCGTCCCCACTCTGGAGATTTTTTTTCACTCTGGAACATTTCAGCAGTACGTTAATAAACAAACAAATCGTGCCCAATTTCTCTATCAAATTTTCAAAATGATATTAAACGCTAACTCAATAATAGCATCGACGTCAAAAATTTCCGATAATCTCGTCATTCCCCAAGTCACAAACAATTTCTCTCTCGCAAAAGCGAGTCCGCGATGACAGCATCGATACGCTCTCCGAACTCTCGTCCAGCCTCTACACATCCGCGCACACCTTCGCGCAAATGCCAAACAAACACACACAAACACGTACCTATATAAACGACTTCCATCTTGATGCGTCGCGACGCACCAGCGTCGCCTTGCTGACTCTCGTTGGTCCTCGGAACGACGATGATATCCGAGAGTAACGAATGCAGAGCACTGAATTTATTTTTCCTTACCTACCACGTACAACACGACACTCTTCAAGCTTAATATTCATCCGACAGTCGAATAACATGAAATCACATTCACCGCTGCTGCGATCGCTCGGAGACACACAAAGAGGCCCAAAAAAAACAAGCACTCACTTGTCACACATCGGTAAGCGAAAACAATGCAAAACTAATTTATTTCTTTCGCGCAAACTTTAAACTGAACGTCGTTTATAATCGAGAATAAGGCGCGCCGGCTGCCGGGAGTTAAAATCCCTTCCCCGATGTCCACGACTCAACGATAACAGTGTACTCAGAGCGCTCGGCACATTTCACAAACACACGCACGCATTCACACACGCCCAACGTTCAGCTCCCGAGGCACTTGTTGATTCACACTGTCAAGAACACACGCTCGCTCGCTGACCCACAGAGGCAAGCTGTGTATCGCCTCTTCCATCTATATGTATATATATATTTTTTTGTATTGTTTGTTTTCACACCGAGAACCATAAGTTCTATGTACAAATGATTTTTAGAGATATTACTTTTTTTGTTTTGTTTTTGCGATGAATTTCACAAGATTTTTTACTTCACATCGTTGACCAGTGTGGGCCGGAGGGCCGCGATCGACGATTGGCGAATAGGGGAGGAGGATTCGGCTGGCGATATGAGAAAGGGTAAGAGATGAATATTCGAGGCCGTTATGACAAGACGAGCGAAGCAACGCGAGAGCGCCGAGATAGGAGAAAAACTCGAACGAGCTTCGTCGTTGGAAGGATCGTCGTACGACTGCGCGCGACGTGCTCGCTCGTGCTCGCTGGTAACCCGACTGCCTGGCACGCCGGTGCACCCATCCCGTACGTTAAAGATGTGGCAACGTCGCCACTGAGGGGCCCCATCCGTCCCTCCACAGCGAACCACGTTGCTGTTCTCGGGGCTACACGTGGGGACCCCGAACGAGATGCGAACGGGCAACGGGACCCCTCGATACGGTCCAGCCCGCGAAATCTCGAGGACGCGGAGTTTCCTTCCAGCTCGAATCGCAAACTCAAACTTTCCCTTTCGTGCGATTTTAGTGCAGTTGGGAGGTTAGATCGAAATTAAAAGACGATGACTTATCGGTGATGTTTAGTTTTAGTGTTCAACGGGACGCGTGCGCGTCTCCGGTCGTTCTTTAGAAATCAAAATTAAATCGATCCCGATGCCGTAAAAGCCGCAAGGAAAAAAAGTAAATGTGGAAAATATATTGAAAGCATCGATTTTTTTTTTTTTTTTTGCGCGAAAGTCCAAAAGAAACGATGATCGATATTCATTTAAAAAAGCGATCCTTTCAACCTTTTGGTAGGGACGACATGTCGTTAAGGAGGTTGGAGCGCCTCTCACTGGTCAAATGAGTGCTACATTTTTTAAGTCGTTTATAGAAAGTTTTACGCATCTGTTGATTATAGTGGATGATTATTTGTATTAAAGCGAATGTCCTTAGCCTGGAAAAACATTAATTGCAATGGATTTGCAAAAATATTACCTCGTGTGTGCTAATTTCCGAAAAAGTAAACATTCGTTCAGTTTTTTCAAAGAACAACCAGCAGTTTTTGATCGATTTTGATATATTACTGCTCATTCTCTTCCTTGAAAGACGCGCTAAGAATTTTCCGTTTAAAAATTACATCTGTTTCTTTGCAAAGAAATTTCGTCGACGGATAAACAAAAGGCTGTTATTTTTTAATTTAAAATACTGTCGAATATCTAGATGGCAATTTCGTAGAGGAAACTCTCAAGGAAGAGAATGCGCCGTAATACACAAAAAAGGAGCAAAAATTACGGATTATTTTTTTAAAAAACTGAGTGAATATGTAACTTTTCGAAAGCGCAGACCAGTTGATATTTTTGCAAATCCATTGCAATTAATATTTCTCTAGGTTAAAGACATCTGCTCTAATATAAATAACCATCCACTATAATCAATACATGCGTAAAAGTGTCTAGAAATAACTTTAAAAAAAAATGTAGCACTCATTTGGCTAGTGTGAAGCGCTTGAACCTCCTCGAGCCCACCTATATTGTAAAGTAAGAGGTATTGTTGGATTTGATAAATACCGGAGGAAAATTTTGTCCACCTGCAATGTTTATCGAGCAATCTGTGTAAATGTCCGATAAGATTTCATTGCTAAGGAATTATTCAGGATGTTCGTCTGAATGGAACAATGTTCGTCGACAGCGGCAGTCGAACGGACCCCAGGAGCAGCCCAACAGTAGTATGGTGCGGTGTCGCACGGCGAGCCGGTGAATTGGGCCCCACGCCGACGTAAAAGAATCTGGTAAGGCCCAAGTGGGTACCGGCGAACAGGACAACATAAGAACGGGAAGAGGTATTTAGTCTCACTCGACAGGTACTCAGGCTATATACCTGCCAGCTCTCTTACATGGGAGACGTTAAGGTAGCTCACGCGCGGTAGACTGGAGGGGATTAGCAAGGAGGCGTGCGCAGTGAAGGGCTGTCGCGGCAGGACAACGTGCGAACACATCAGCAGGTTTTCCCGCACAAACTCAAAGATCTGTTTTGAAAACTGGACGATGACTCGTCCTTAAATTTTTCGGTGGTTATGTAGTATATTTTTACCTTAAAATCATTTTTTTTTAACTAAATTTTTAGTGGATTACCGTTACTGCATTACAATACCTGCCGATTCTCGAGAGTACCAGCAGTCGGTAATGCAGATACCGGCTTTCTCCAAAGGCTTTCAACAAAATGATATTTCCGGAGCAATGCCGCTACCGCCACGACGATTTGATGGGAGATATCGAGATGTCCACGCCAAACGGTAAATTGTAATGTAGAATCACGTTACGAGGTACTGCGTTTGGCGATGATAATGCCGGCATCCGTGACTTTTCGATTGAATGAGAATAACATAAATGACTAATACTATCGTTTTACTAACTCTGATAAAATGATGAATCCAATTACAGGTGTCGATCATTCCTTGAGTTGGTGCTTATTTATCTGGTGATTGGTACATCTGTACGACTCCACACAGTTGTTTTGCAAAAAATTAATCCAATATACAAAATTCAACGAAACCTCCGACAAATTAAGGCACGATCAAAAACAAGGATAACACATGAATCCTGAGGAGCTTTCGATTTGCGGTTTTCCGTTCTTACAGCGTGACTGCGCATGGGCGCAGTCGTTTTTTTGTCGTAAAAATTTGTACCAGAAAACAACCGTGCGCATGCACAGTCACATTATAATAACGAAAAATGCTAAATCTACGTGTATGTCCAAGGAAATAGTAATTTACAATACTGGTGCAATAAAACTTATATCACTCGGTGGGAAATAGCTTCTTCTATGGGGAAGCAAAATGGCGGTTTTACGCACTCTTCGCATGCGTAAAACCACCGTTTTCACACCTTGTGAGATAAAATTTCGTACGATGCTCATGCGAAAAACATTTTTTTCCCGTCTTCGCTAAAATAGCCACATTTCTTGCGTGCAATACGGGCGGAAAATGGCCTATTTTTGACCGATGATCATTACTAACCTGTGCGCATGCGCAGTACAGTTCCATTACTCCCTAGGGAGTAATAGTAC
The DNA here is from genome assembly GCA_917499995.1 of Ichneumon xanthorius. Classification (NCBI taxonomy): domain Eukaryota; kingdom Metazoa; phylum Arthropoda; class Insecta; order Hymenoptera; family Ichneumonidae; genus Ichneumon; species Ichneumon xanthorius. Next base: position 3,522,659 of record OU824205.1, read on the forward strand.
TCATTACTCCCTCTGCAAGCGCTATTACTCCCGGGGAGTAATGGTCATTGGCGAATATCACGATTTTGCGACGCAAGAAATGTGGTTATTTTAACGAAGTCGGGAAAAAAATATCGTATGCGACAAGGGAGGAAGTGCGTTTTCACCTCGTGTGAATTTCTGCCCTCGCTTCGCTCGGGCATCAAATTTCACACTCGGTGAAAACGCGCACTTTCCTCCCTTGTGGCATAATATACTATTTTGCCCGCCTACGCTAAAAAGTCCACATTCCATGCCTGCAACGGGGGCGGAAAGTTGTCGATTCTTGACCAGCGGGCCAAAAAGAAACGCAGCGGGCCGAAAAGTATCCCAGCGGGCCGAACAGAAGCTACTGCGGCGGACAACTTTCCATCCCCATTGCAGACATAGAAATGTGGCCATTTTTTAGCATAGTCGGGCAAAAAATATCGTATGCCACCGGCAGAAATTCGCACGAGGTGAAAAGGCACTTTTTCACCTCGTGCGAATTTCTGCCCTTGCTTCGCTCGGGCATCAAACTTCGCACTCGGTGAAAAGACGCACTTTCCTCCCTTGTGGCATAATATACTATTATCTCGCACGAGTATCGTAAATGACTTCAAATTTTACTTCACATGGTGTGAAAATGGGAGTTTTGCGAAGCGTGCGTAAAACTGCCATTTTCGCACCGAGTGTAATAAATATACAAAATTCGTGTTTACTAAAAGATGCCACGGATCATGGAAATAACGGATTTTTCGGAACAAAGTGCAAAGGTCAAATCGTCTCAAATTATTATATTGTCTTATACATATTGTGGAAGACTGTGTGAATTTATTTGTGTGCTTGGTTGCATTCCATTTCATATGCATATGTATTTTCAGAAATTCAGCTTTTATAGTATATGGGAATGAAATTAAAATTTCAAATGATATCCAAAGTCGGAGTCATACAATCGAGTTATATGAGTTTAATTTGTAGGTCGCGAAATGCAAGTTTTCAATGCGATACTCCAGAGTGAAGTCGCCCGCCACATGGGCCAAAATATCCTCGGTACATGCGGACGAGTTGAAGCGAGCGTCCCTTTTAATAAGTTAATCCAAATCCATTCATAACGTACGCTCGAACTCGTCGACGGCGCCGAACGATAAACTCTTCTCGCTCAATTCCATCTACTTCTCTTATTCAGACTAAACAATTTTGTTTATGAATAACAAAATATAAAGTTTAAAAAATAAAAATTTTATCAGAATATGCATTTCGTTGCGTTCTTAAACTGGAAAAATAAAATAAAAAAGTAATTTAAATAACTTTCTTAATGAGAAAGTTCGTTGATCGATTTTTGGTTTCCTCATGGAAGAAACTATATGTCCAAAATTGTAATAAATGATGAAGCCACGTCCAAATTATTTTGCAACTTTTTTCGTAACATTAACAAAATGTCTACATCTCATAAAAATGTAACGGTCAAATATTAACCCAATATTTATTGTAGAAAATCGTGCTAGCACTCACGTACGCACACATCCGGACGCCAGCTAAAAATTGCATTTCTCAACGTTTTTTTTTTTTTTTTTGTGAAAACATAGCTACTTCTATACGGAAATAAATTAAGGGAGCTGAGCGTACTCTGTCCAGGTGAACATGCACATATGTCAGCAACTATATGTTATAAACAACAAGTTCGGGCCAATCGCGAGTTGACTCTTTGTGTCGGAACGCTGGCCTGAGATTTCAGAATAGACTAGCGGTCATTATACAATAGGACCGCGATTTCGTTCACTGCGGCGGGACCGACTCCGCATCAAATTTAACAAAATCAAGGTTGCGCGAGAGTTGACTCTTTGTGTCGGAACGCTGGCCTGAGATTTCAGAATAGACTAGCGGTCATTATACAATAGGACCGCGATTTCGTTCACTGCGGCGGGACCGACTCCGCATCAAATTTAACAAAATCAAGGTTGCGCGAGAGTTGACTCTTTGTGTCGGAACGCTGGCCTGAGATTTCAGAATAGACTAGCGGTCATTATACACTAGGACCGCGATTTCGTTCACTGCGGCGGGACCGACTCCGCATCAAATTTAACAAAATCAAGGTTGCGCATGCCCCGCCCATACTAACTGTCGAGCATGTTCCATAGCTCCCCCCTCCACGGGCCGCACCAATCGATATTCGCTCCGTGGGGGAAACTGTTGAGGAAAGCGAGGGAACAAAGATCGATGTTTTAGTGTATACGGCTAGAGGTTTAAAAAAAATATACAACCGGAACACCGTGCCACTTCGAACCTTTCGTGATACGTCATGATGGAGTCCGGAACAAAAATAACACAACGATACCCAATGCGCCGTCGACGATCCATCGTCAAAGATTTCCAATGTCCCTGCGTCCTTCAAACGAGTCAAGGTCACCTGGCTCGTTCCTATGCCGCTTGCCTGATTCCTTTGTTGTTTACGAGTTGTCAAGCGTCTTGGCTACTTCGGATTGGCTGTCCAATCTTCATCGTCGATTGGTCCTTTGTTTCCGGACTCGCCCCGGAGCTAAAGCACGCACAGAGCCGGCAATGTTTTTTTGTCCGTACAGAAACACACGGGACGTATTCACTCGGATATTTCGATATCGGGAAAAAAGAAACAATTAAAACGCGAACTCTAAACAAAAGCTCGAACGAGATAAATTTTCGTAGCTTAGAGCGTGTTTGCCGGGTCGTATTCGTTCGGCGAGTTTGACATCGTGAAAAAAAAACTAATGAAAAGGCGAACACCGCACTGTAGATCGAACCAGAAATAACCTCGAAAATCGCGAAACGTTTTCACAGTTTGCACTCAAGGTTACATCGATAAACATGTTCAGACAAAAACTGGATTTTTTTTTACGCCTCGCACTTTTACTATGTTTTTACGTGCCGCACTTTTATTATATTTTTACCTGCTCAACTTATATTTTTACGAAGACTGTTCATAGAGGTTCGTTTGCTCGCATTGTGTTGTCGGAAACGAGCCGGCCCAGAATCCTCGGCCGAGCGAGAAACCCGAAGTTTTTTTGCGACAATGCCCGTCGCGTTTTCAGGATCATCCTTTCAGAATCGATGGAAAATACAAATGCTCGTTAAAACTGTATTTTCGGACAATACCGAGATAATATTTCGATCCCATTATTGCGAATCGTAAAATTGCAAAAAAAAAAAATCTACGCAAGATAACGTTCGCCTCATTACGCCGGCGCCATTGTTTTGTCCGTAAGAAAAGCACGCGGCACTTACTAAGAGATTTCGATGTCAAGAAAAAAATGTCAACGCGAACACCGAACAAAAAGTGGAAAACCAACAAATTAAATTTCGACTCGAACACGGCACGGAAAATTAAGAAAAAAGCGAATACCGCACGGAAAATCGCAAAAAAAAAATCGCACGGAAAATTGAACGAGAAATAACTTCGAAAATCACGAAATAATCAATACGAATCGTTTTCGTGGGTTCCTATTAATTTATCTCGATCAATATGCTGGGTTGGAGACCGGAATACTGCGAGATTCAGCGGCACGGTTGAACTTAGTGCGGATAGTTCGAATTGTCGGCGGGAAGAAAGACGGAGGAGCGCGACACTTCCCAAGTAGCAAAAAGATATCTGGTATGAAAAAGTCATCGGAATGGGTTACATAAGTCCACCCGTATGGTAACTATAAGCTATCCTATGTCTAAAAGTTAACTTTTGGACGTAGGATAGCTTATTGTTACCATTCGGCTGGACTTATGTAACCCATTCGGATGACTTTTTCGTACCAGATGTCTTTTTGCTACTTGGGTTTCAAAACTCTGAGATCGCGTATACTGCGCATGCGCCCGGTAACTTCGCACCCATGTAGCACAACTTATCCCTACGATATCGCTTAGTTATCTTTTCCCAGTTATCTTTCAGAGATTCTTCAAGGATATCTAGATGTTAACGAAACGATAACACTGTTTATGATATTTATAATGTGCTATCCAAAAGATAACTGTTTATGATATCGAAACGAGAGAGAGGAAAAAGAGTAGCGAATAGTTGTCCGCTTGGAGAAGTGAAAAAGCTAGTCAAAAAGCGCTATAAAAAGATGTCTAATCGTTATCATCTTCGGCTTTGCCAGAAATATCTAAAAGCTATCATCTGTTAGACGTCGAAAAGAGACTTTTTGTGAGATGACTTTTGGTTAGGTAACAACGGATGTATAAACGCTGTCTATTTGCCACTGTTCAGAGACATCAAAAAGCCGTCATGTAACCGCTATCGTAAATATACCCTCAGGGAGTTATCTTCCGGTGAACCAAAAAATGATCGGTAAACGTTATCTATTATTAAACTTTTTGGAGATGTCTAAAATCCATCGTACGTAAGATATCGAAAAGATACGTTTCATGGGATAACTTTAGTGAAGATAAAGAGTGACTTGTGGAAGTTATCTAAATTGTATACTCAACGACGACTCCCAAAAGCTATCGTTTGGTGGATATCGAACGATGCCTTGCAAGAACTAACACAGCTCTATCTATGAGATATCTTTCAGACAACTGTTGGAGCGTCTATTATTCGTCGATCATTCGTCGAGTGGTCGAGTGCACGTCGAGTGTCTGTTCTAAACAGCGAGAAGTCATCAAAGGATTTTTAGAAGAAATATTATCCCGCTTAGAAGCCGGCGTCGTCAATTTATTTATGCTAAATCAACACGTAAGTACATACTTCGAATTTGTAGTATATGCATCTTACTAACGTACGTGTTATACTCAACTACGTTTCGGTTTGTTTTTAGGTTATTTTTGCAACGGTTCCACAAAACTGGAGCTTATTTTCGAAGGGTATTTTTTCAAATCTACATTTCTATCCAATATCGTAACAAGTATGACATTGGAAAACGGAATTTGTGTTTTCGGTATTCTTTTAGTTATATTTTCACTTGGACTGGCCAAACTGCAGGCTCGTTCAAATTTGGAGAAACAGTACTAGCATCAATAATAATGGGTTAGTTTTCGTTAAAAGTAATACACTCCTATTCTTTGTAAATTTATGTCTAAATTACGTTTACGTTTTCAGATGTAATTGTTTCTTCATATTCCCAAACGAAGGATGACATACGTAAAAGAATTTCTCTGTGGCTTCAAAAATCGGGTGACCGAATTAAAAAAGTTGTGCGGTAACCGTAACCAATGTCGGCCGGGATCTCATATCGTTGATATTAATATTGTTAAATTTTCGTTTCATTAAAAAAAAATATGTATAACATATGATGCGTAAGTAATAAGAAAAAAAGAGTTAAAATAAGTTCTGCGCACTGCCGCCAACTCATAATTTTAAATACGTGACTGTGATCATTGTTTTTAATAAATTTGTCGATCTTAATTTACGAAAAATAATCTTATTTTCATTGTTAAGAATATAATTTTCGTAGCAATTTTCCTACTCCTCACAGTAACGCAAGCAGCAAAAGGTGGTGATTTTGGACAAGTTTCCCATTTGGCACACAAAAAGTATAATGAATGCCGAGCAGATTAATAACGTTAATATATATATAATCTCACTGGACTGATGTATGTTTTAACATTATTAATTTGACGGACATTTATTATACTTTTTGCGTGCCAAATGGGAAACTTTTCCAAAATCGCCACCTTTTGCTTCTTGGCATTGTATGATAACTTTTGGACAGCGTTTAGAGGCTTCGGAAAGATATCTTTGTTTAGATATCTTTAAGATATTCGGTACAGTTATTCTTTTGATAACGGAATTAAGTCGTTTAGCCATCATATTGACTTCTTGAAGATATCTTTTTACTGATATCTACTAGACATTTTTTTGGTCCTCGCGGTAGGTTATCCATGCGACAGCGTAAAAAGCGACCTATTCATGTAGTCTCCTTTCCGAATATCGATATGACATCTTTTCGGTGGTCTCGAAAATCTATCTAAAAGAGATCTATCTGCGACGCATCCAAAAGATGTCATTTGGGGGGAAATTAACATACTATTCCGCCATCTCATAGCTATCTTTACGGATATCCTTTAAGATATCCGTCTCTTTACTCCGAGATCTAACAGACAGCTTTTAGATGTCGCTGTGCTACTTGGGCAATGGCGGCACCAACGGTTTTTACCTCCCCGCTAACACCATTTATGGCGATACATTCGCTTGTTTCGATTCGTTCGAAACTCCCCGAATCCAGAATCTTCGGCCGAGGGAGAAACCCGACGTTTTTTTCAAAAATGATTATACCTTGTTTTCAAGTTAACTTTTTTTTGAAGCCATGGAAAATACGAATGCTCGTTAAAACTGTATTTTCGTACAATACCGAGATAATATGTTGATCACATTATTACGAATCGTAGAGGTTAGTTGTTAACTGTTGTAACTTGTTAAGACAGCTCCATTGTTTTGTCCGTTAAAAAACGCGACCCGTATTCACTCGAGAAAATGTAAAATGACAACACGAACACTGCATGAAAGATCGAACGAGGTGAACAATAGGGTAGGAGAGTAAGTTATTATCTTATTATATGTGGCCGGCCACAATCGACGCGCGGACATTTCTATATCCGTGACAAGATTCACTTCCCGGAGGGCGAATAGAACATGATACGAAAAATTAGCATGACGGTTTATTAGCAAGAAATAGCTTCAAAAGACGCGAAACAATCAATACGGAGCGTTTTCGCGATTTTTAATAGAGTTTGTCTCGATCAATAAGCCGACTTGGGAACCGGAATATCGTGAGATCTCATGGTACGGTTGAATTTAATGCAGACACTCAAAACAGCAACCCGAAGAACGACGTCGAGGGAGCACTTCACTTTCAAAACTGCGAGATCGCGCATAGTGCGCATGCTCCCCATGATTCTGCGATGGCCGCGCCAATGGTTTTTCATGCCGCCTCCCAACGGCTGAGCCGGCTGTATAAAAGTTTATGGCAATTTGTTTCAAACATTTTTTCAAACCCACTCACCCATTTACGCCCATTTACGCCCGTGCACACGCACATCCCACCAGCGATATTAATTACTAACATTCCACTTCTTTTGTTGTTGCTGAGAATTTCTGTTTTAACAGAGAGAGATAACAGCCCATTCGTACCGACAGCGCTACAATCATTTCCATCTCGTTTACTCGCAACGTGCATGTTCGTTGACGACACGCTGTTAGGATAGAAGTCTCCGCCGTTCGTCAACTGCGTGGTTATGCTTATGAGTCTTTAACTTTTTATCAAATATATTAGACGCTATCGAGGGATAAAATAAATATGTATCTGCAATACTACTTGGATGCGAACGGCGACCGCGTCTACACGTTGAAAGTAAGTTCCGTAAATGCTATTTACTTCAGAAGAATTATTAGCTTTCGGATGCCCCTTGTTTACACGTGTCGCGTGGACCCCGAAACCTTCAAACTTGGATGTACCAGTGCTTCTTTAATAAAATATTCATTTTTTTTGTTTCAGAAAGTCGATCCAAACGGAAAGCCAACGTTGTCCGCCCATCCTGGTAATAAATAAACTTATAATTCCGATTATTTTTAACTGCCCGCTGCTTCGGCCTCTCCAGTCTTTTGTACCCTCCTCTCTCACGCACATAGACCTGGTGTAAATCTTTTTGATAAAAGATTTAGCTCCCTCTTAAGTTGATCATATACACATATGAGTGCAAGAGACAGAGTAAAAATTTTGAATACATTTTTCATAAAATGAAAAATGAATTGTAGGACTCCCGTAGTAATCAAATACACAAATTGTTGTATTTGTGAGTCCCACAAATTGTTTTTGATTTTATATAAAACCATTTTAGAGAAAAACCTATTTGGAATACTTTGAAGTTATGTTGATATTAAACACGTATGAGTGTGAGCGACGGAGTAAAAATGTTAAATACATTTTTCCCTGAAATGATTCTATACAATGAAAAACAAATTGTGCGGCTCATAACGTTAATCAAGTATACAGACCCACAATTGGTTTTTTTATCTTATAAAACTGTTTCGGAGAAAAACTTGTTTGGAATATTTATGTTAATCTTTAGCCCCCTCTTAACAACGCTGATTTTGTAATGAGAAAAATGTTGTCTTTAAACTTGTATAGTATACAATTATCAATTACCTGTATTATATGCAATGTTCATTTCAGCTCGTTTTTCACCGGAAGACAAATACTCTAGGGAACGCATCACCTTGAAGAGACGCTATGGTCTTCTGCTGACGCAACAACCCATGCCCACATATTAATGATCTTCCACCGCATCTGTAATAAATTTGGCTCTTCGCTGCAAGGTGCCGCGTTTACATTCTAAGAAAAAGCATCTCGGGGCCAGGAATGGATAACAAAGAAAAAAAGCACTCATTTTTTAATGCAGTTTACTTACATTACCACATGTTCCTGTATGTATAAAAAATAAAACTAATCCTTCACATATCGTACAACAGTATTTTGTGTCTTCTGTGTTCGTTTTTTTCCATTTTTTTTTTCCAAGTTATTCAACAGATATACACAAAGATGAAAAAAAAAAACAATTTAACATGCAATCCAAATATCGAATTTACAGAAAAACTTCCTTTTTTCTACATAATTTAACACTCCTTCACGATTACGAGTAGATTTATGTATAATCTCATTGAGTACACGCTTGAGAGAACACGCTAGCTGAGATATTCAATGCTTCATTTCTGTTTTTTTCTTTCTTTCTTTCTCTATACATTTAAATCGATACAGATTATTGGAATTATTTATCCAACGATATAAACATCTATTCGAGTATTTCGGCGTTGGTGCTATTTACATTTGAGGCGAAAGAATTCCGGCTGTGAAAAGAGCGTGTAATCGTTTCAGCTACATGGAAACACCAGGATGCGAACCCTTCTCTTTCATTCTTAAGTATTGACCTAGAAATAAATAATGACATATCAGTTTTCAGTGGTAAGTTCGAAGAGAAGTCAATGTTACGTTTTACCCGCAGTTCAAACTCGGAGTAATCGAGTTAATTTAGTTTGAACTCGAGTCAATCACGTTCGAAACTGAGCTTGAATTTACCGTTGAACTCCAATATGGACTTACGACTGAAAATTCGGGCCTAACAGGTAATGTAAATGAGTTTTTGGAGATCCGAGGATCCGCACCGAAGTTGGAATATTCGCTCCAGTTACTTCATACTATGTCTATTAATAACGATGCAGCATAACGATAAATATAATCGACGAGTTTTTCCACTCAGATATTAAAAACTCGATGCTCCATAGCGGTCTTCGCGATACCGAACGAGCCTACAATCGTCTATAGAAACATTATTTGTTCATGGACTGAGTGTTACCGGTTAAATAAATAATCTGACAATTCACAATTTACCGATGGCACACTTTCATTCATAGCCGAAAAACAAAAACAAAAAACGCAGGTGTCGGAGGCCAATAACGAAATTGTCAACTTCCTTCGTCTGACGAATAGTTCGCATTGGTTCTCGTCTCCGTCAATGTCATGTATTCACGATGTGTTTCAGTGATCAATTGGATTCTGTCGGAGCGGCTGGAAGGACGTGGACTTGTTGAGCTTTACTCGCGTTGTAAACTTGACCTGGACTGAAAGGCTCGAGCCTCGGACCCGACGCTACGTCGTTCTTACGATAAACGTCTGAAACAATAAAAAAGAATTTCAATAAACAAAGTGTCGAAGAACACACGAACAATGAAAAATTATTCGGCAACGACGGCAATAACATTTTGAAAAATGTTATCTCGTTTTTTAATTGCCAGATAAAAAAAAAAGAAAAATAAACTCACCGGATTTGGATTCCACAGCGGGTATGTATCGAGACAGTCTGACAACGGGAAGTGGCAAGTACCCACTAGTCAGTGGCATAACGTCGAGGGTAACGCTCTGTTTCTCGAGAGTGTCCAAGGATATAATACCCGCGGTTCTACCGCACACAGCCCACATGGACTGATCAGCGAGTACCTCGTACATGAGTTGGGGTGGTAGGGTCGAATTGGGAATTGGCAACATGCGAGTCACTGTTAGACACAGATGACACATGCTCCCGGCACGGCAAAATTCACCACCTGCGCCACTTGCTTCTACCTTCGAGGACACCGTGAACATCGTCTGCAATATGAGGATGTAACGAAATATTATTATTTATATAATGTAATTAGTAACATTGCATTAGTAACATAGGGAATTAGTCGGACCGTTAATGCATCGGTAACTAAATTCGGAAGCAAATTAGTTGATCGTATAGTTTGACGGGTCGTCCGGTATTCAGTTAACTCTGCACGTACGGGATTCTCGCCGAGCGAGGACGTCGGATCCGGACGATTCAGCCGGGATTCTCGCTCAGCGAGTACATACATTGCGCGGTATAAAAATCGCTAATCTCAAAAAAATATTGATGATATCGAAATTCGGAAAAATACACTTTGAAGAGTAATTTTCACGATATTATATTTGTGTAAAATAATATTTTTATCGTCAATATATACAGCAGATCCTCGATTAACCGGGGTTGGTTTAACCGGGAAGCGTATTAACCGTGCGTCTTCCGAGGTATTTTTTTTTCTTTAATGCTCGGAGCAGATCAAAGTCACTATGTTCTTCCACTAAAAAGACCAGTTTACGTACTATTAACGAAGAAAAATATCCAAGCCTTTACATTCTAGTTCATACTATTTAGCAATTAAGTGCAAGTTGTACCAAATGTCATTGTAACTAGTCAAAATAAGGTTGTGCCATTAGCCATTATTGACGTATATAGTTTTGCTGTCTGGTTCGGATTAACCGAGTATCCCGGGTAATCAGGGTTCTACTGTAGTGTGCTATTGTTATTCGAAATAATTTTATATTTCGAATAGCAGACTGCAAGGTCGGGGAGACCCCGGCCTGCGTAGTCACGTTCGGCGCAAGGCTCCCGTACGTGAAGGGTTCGTCACGGGCCATTGACGGTTGGTCAGCGAATTACCAAATGCGGATGATCATTTTTCAATAACAATCTGAACGCGCAAGGGTGGTAAAGAAAAGTCCTTACCACATAATCGACGACGTCGAAGTTGCAACGATAAAGATGACTCGATTTTTCAAGTCTTTGAAGTTTTCCTATGTGAAGCGGATCGTCGTTGACGTCCAGTACGTCCAAATCTTCGGCATTGTCGATCGGACAATATTTCACACGGAAGTCCGTTTTTATCGGCAACGACGATTTCTCATCTTTGCCAATTTCTATTTCCCACATGAATGAAACTTTTATACAATTGCCGATAACGAGCTTTTGGCCAGATTTCGGATTGAGACTCTTGAAATTTATGTCGACTGATGTGCTCGTTGTTAGCTCGGGCTCGGTTAATTGGAGAAGTTGCGAGGTCAAACCGGTAACTACGATTTGAAGGAATTTTCTTCGCTTTGCTGTATGAAGGTGCATTCCTGACATCAATGGCGGTCCGAAATGTAGGGACAAACTCTCCTCGACTCCCCACGGGCATTGAATGTTTATCTGCAATAAAATTTCGTCTATAAGTATTATCGTTGCAGATTTATTAAAACATTAAGGTGATGCGAACCCGCTACCCTGTCCTACACAGAAAAGGTGATTTGTACTTTTAACAAACTTTTTTTTGTCCAAAAACGTCTACAATACGTTTCTTGTTCATTTTTTAAAGAAATTATTGTACAACGAACAAAAATGTTTACAAAATGCCCAATACTTTTGTAAAATGCGCAACATTTTTTCTTGTAAAAATAACAAGAAAAGAATTGTGAATGTTGGTGGATAAAAACGTTGGTACCACTTTTCTGCGTACTCATGACCCGGTCGGTAAGAATCGTGAAATTTTGGCGTGAAAGGAAATAGGATCCCACTGCCAAACCGATCGATCCATTGGAATTTCATGTCCGTTAAACGTCTAGTTTCACGACTCGTTAAAAAAATACCAATACAGTTTTATTACAGCGGTATTTCACATCACCTTAAGAGCAGTGAAATATCGCGGTTGGTAATAAAAACTGCAATTAATTTTTTATCCCGGACGGTGGTATCTAACTTCTTAGACACGGCCGAAAGGAAAGTGTCATCGAAGGCCGACTAATACGTGTCAGTTTTCGATGACACTTTTCTTTTGACCGCAAATGCCATCCGTGAAAAAAGTTGATTACAGTTTTTGTACCGACTGGGCACAGGATAGGTAGGAGGATTCCGTTTCTCACTTGCTCTTAAACTCTATCTAACTCTTTGAACATATAAAACACACCTTATGTTCCATAGACGAGGCGTCCTTCTTTGGTGGCAAATCGACTAAAACTTTGAACTGCAATTTCGTGACTTGAAAAGGTTCGCAAGCTGATAATTTCATTTCCAGCTCGTTGACGACACCCTTGGGACTGTCGCACGACTGAAAGCTCAAACCTCGCGACGCCCAAAGTCGAACTTTCGCATCGTTGGTAATTTTTACGCTACCGCTTGAAATTACCAATTCAACATCCTGAACAAGTCCCGCCAAAAGGTCTCGGCTATTAACGGCTATGGATGGTTGCGTTTTTGCTACTTCGTAACACAATCTTGGGTTCAATATGGCCGATAAAAATTCAAGCTTGTCCTCGATTATCAACGATATTTGGCTGATCTTGTACATTCCCGGTAGATTCACTTGTCTCGTAACCGTGAAGTTATTAACTCCCGGATTCAGATTGAAGGAATCACAGGTGAGAGCTTTGCTGAAGTCACCCTCCGTGAATATCGATGATTTTCTGTGTTTCGCACTGTCCGAACGTTTAACTATTGGCTTAGGATTCTTGAATGTTGTGCCTGCGGATCCTAGACTCTTGTCCTCGTTGTAATGCAGATATGAGAAAGCCGTTAATTGCATCAAGCTCTGATCAACCGGTTTCATATCCTCAATTGTACACTTCGACAACCTGGACAAGTTCAAACTTTAATTTTAGGTGCGGCTCTTAAACGAGGCTATAGAAATGTGCTATAGTAGTAGAGTAAGCTAGATAATAAATTTATAAGCAAGTAAGTTATATAGAAAGTGAGTGAATTAGTTAGGAAGGTAGTCAATCATTGAGTTAGTTACTTGTGGCAACGAATTCGAAGTGCACATTTGAATTGAAGCCTAAATCTATTAAATGTATTTAATTATAGGCAATGCTTACAGTTGTATTTGCGGTTCGGGTGGGACTTTCGAACCCTTCCGTCTGTTCCCCTGTACAGGCCGTTGTATCTCTTCAGTCGATATCGAAGCCTTCGTACACTTGACACTCCTCGGTAGCAGACACTGCAGAGTCACATCTATACTGACGACACAGTCCTGTATGACTTTGTCCATAACGTTGACTTCAAGGCTGAGTATCGTGAAGCTGTGGTGAAAGGTCGTAAGTAACGGCTGCGGTAAAGAGAGCATTTTCATGTAAGCCAACATCTCTTCGTAGTACGTGCTGCGCACTGTTACATGGAGAACGTCGGAACTCGCGAGGGCGCAACATATTTTCGTGTATCTCTCAACATCGTCCATCCTCTTGTAACATTGGGCCAGTTCCAGTCGCGTTTGCGCGGCCAAATCCCTCCAGCCCTCGTCGGTGTAAGTCTTCAAGGCGTCCGAGAGGAAGGCAACGGCTTTCTGATTCTCACCGAGATCGCCGTAAAAACGGGCCAACTCTTTACCGATGAAACGGGCCAATCTTATGCGACCGACGTGCTTGTAAGTACCCATTGCCAATTCTGCGTGTTCGAGGTACTGTCGCTTGAACATCTCCTTCGACGAAAGAGCCCCTTTCAATTTGTCCGTTGGAGTCAATTTCCCTTGGACTTGAACTTCCGAATCACCCATTCCCGCAATGAGATACACGACCGTGTGCAATTGTTCACTGGTCGGTTCGCTTCCTGGCATCAGGCCGCACAGCTTTCCCAGCTCGCCCAGCTGAAATTATTTTAATCGACTGTAAAGTACTCGTTACTCGATAGGAATTAATACCCGGCTAACGTTAAATTGTTGCGCCAAAAGCGACACATGTGTATGAATCTGAGCTGGGTCATATTTCAAGTACCGGGTACTTGTTTGGTACTTCAAGTACGTACTTGAAGTACAGTAGTTTGGTGAAATTTAAACTTTTTTTAATGTTACGAATAAAGCTGCAAAGTACTTTGCACATGGCTCCCTCATTTACTAAAATTTTGCGCATATCTTCCTCTGTGGGGAGCCAAGATCGATCAATTAAGTTTTTCTTTTCTGCAAAGCTTTCTCATAGAGAAAGCCTAGATAATGCTTAACGCTACGAACCTAATTGCGAAAAATACTTGGAATGTACTTGAGAAATATTTTAAGTACAACAAGGCTTGAAATCAACGGTTCAAGATTAATACGTAATCAATTTTAGCTGTATTGATTCATTCGTTGCGAAGATGTACCATGATACAGACATCCAACGGAACCAAAATGTGTAAAAAAGTGATTTCAATAGACACTTTTACGTGTAAGGAGTGAGTGCCTAAAAAGTACTTGATACTTCGGGTGCAAAAGTACTTGATACTTTAAGTACTTGTGATACTTTGCACTGAAGTATTTTTTTATACTTTGCTCAGCTCTGGTATGAATACATGAGAAGGATTTCCAACGTACTTTATCTGTTGCAAGAGCCCACAATCCAGCTGTGTGCAACGAGCATAGATCCAGCTGTTGGCCGTTGTTTGTATTCGAGGTCGATAGCTGACAAGCCTGAAGTACTTCCAAGGCGCACAAGAACGCCCAGCACTCTACCGAACCCTCCGGTCGTTGAACTTCCAGTATTCGTAATTCGCTCAGAGTATTATATACAAAGGATAAACATCGTTGCGCAACCTGTATGGAAGATACATTGAGTGTTAATTATTACCGATTGACGGTCGAATAATCGACAGTGATGAATAGATGGCCAATGGCTTACGAACCTCCCACGGCTTGTTCAGAAGAAGCAGCATAGCGCATTGCCTACTGAACAAATAACTCCTCAGATCTAAAAGAGATGCTTTGCAATCCCCCAACAGCTCTCTCAAGTGCTGGTCGACATTTGTGTTCAAATTCACTCCTGCCCAATTGTTTAGAGGGCTTTGAAACAGCGTCAACCATGCTGGAGTTTCTACACAGGAAATAAAACTCTTTTACAATAACGCAATCAATAATTCGACGATCCCCGAAACGCTGAGCGTAACGGTTGCAAATAAGCAGGTCAGGTTTACGGATCGTCGAGGTCATAAAATTCTCCTCTTCGAAATCCGTAATATATTATACTGTTAAAAAAGATTGTAAATGTAATGTACAAGACTGGAAGTTTTGATGCAAAAACTGGTAGGTAAAAGTTAATGTACAATTGCGATGAAAAATGTATGTACTTTTATAATGAAATTACAGTGAATCATTAGATTTAAAGTACTTTTGTAGTACAATTAAAGTACATTATTGACAGTAAAGTGTTTCGAAAGTTTTTAACGTACTGTACATTAATTTTTCATCACAATTGTACATGAAACTTAATACACCAATTTATGCATAAAAACTTCCATTATCAGTATGTACTTTAAATTTCGTACGATTTTTTTTCACAGTGTAAAAAATTGTATTAAACGGACGACACACCTCCGACATTGGAATTGAGAACGAACTGTGTGAACAAGGCATCCAATTCGTCGTACTGCACCAACGCCTCGTCGTAAACTCCTAGCATTTCCAAAGCAAATGCGAGTTCCTCCTAAAAAAAAAAGATTAAAAACCTGTTTAGAATATTTGTGATATTTTCACTATAAATATTCAATTTCTCAGCTCAGACGTCTATTGAATAGATAAAAGTCTATGGATGCCGGAAATGAACAATTTATATTTTTTGTTATAATTTAAAGACATTTTTTTTTTTGTACCTGAAGTAGAAAATACCGGCAGAAATTCCAGCCGAGCTGGTTGCGCCTTTCCCTCTGTTCCCTTATAATCTCCTCGAAGCGTGAGAGTGATTTGTCGTAGGCAGTGAGCATTAGGTGCCGTATACGATTTATTAAACCCCTCCATGATTCAGCCGAGCGAGACTCCGATTTAATGGGATTTATTACCGAAAGACACCTGGTAAATAGCAAGAAAGCACTTTGTTAGTTGACAAATAAAAAAAATTCTGCTACCAATCTTTATTACCTGATTCTAATTCCGATTAATCTAAGACACGATCTGCAGTATTTTCAATGTTAAACGTGTCTATGGGTCAGAAAAATTGAGACTACCAAAAATCAATCAGAAAATGCTTAGCAATTTTCAGCGTTTTTTAAAAAATGATTGCTACTTGAAAAAGTAGTATCCGACGTAAATACTGTAACGAACATTATGACGAACGTAATATAGAGGAAGCGAACGAGATCTTTATCGTGTTTCCGGTTTCGTTGCTGCGGAAGTCCTCTGAAAAGATTCTACTACGTGTTACAATTCTTTTAGTGTGCCACAACAGAGTCAATTTATGATAATAGCAATACGTGTGGCATGAATATTAAAACAGGCGTTATCTTTCAAGGTGAAATAATTAAAGCTGGGAATGTAGCAAACAGAATTTATCGAATAGTTAAAAACGTTCGAACGTATTTCAACGATTGAAGAAGCATAAAGCTTTTTTTTAATCATCAAAAATGTCCCAAAATCATTTTATAGCCACAAAGTTGTAATGTTAGTGTTAATATCTAAAACTTAACAACAAAAAATGTTTCAGCAGTTATTTCATTACACATGAGAAGTATAGCTTTGTCTTTCAATCAATTTTTATCAGTGGATATCATTGTCAATTTACCGATCTCCGTGCTTAGATGCAAAGTCGCTGCGAACCTTATCCAGCACAGTAGTTCTTGGAAGCAGCTTGTTACTTTTTTTAATATCATACGTTTCTACTAAGACAATCATCCAATCTTGTACATTGTGCTGTCCCAGAGTTTTCAGCCAGGAATCTATGCTGTCCCTCACCGACGCTTTGTACACATCCACATCCTGCAAAAATCAGTCTCATTAAATTTATATTGATATTGATAGTTATCAACGGATTGCTCCCTTTGTACATCCAAAGAAAGTTGCACATTTCAATTTTTATCTAACTAGTGTGTAGTTGCACGTGTCCTCTTTTAGCTTCAGAGCATATATAAAATTAATATTCTGTGATAACAGACCATAACATAGTCGAGCAGAACTCACTGAACATTCGCTCCAATAAATGTGAAGAATTGGCTGGCGCAAGAAGTGGCGATCCTTTCCAGTCGGCATAACATCGTTGGAAAATGGAATGAACGAAGCGCCGAGTTTCACCTGTTTCACAGGTCTCCCGAATGATCTTTGCCATTCTACCGTCTCCGCGGGAATCGCTTGCACCAAGTTCTTCTCTATAGTTGAAAAAAGTTTCTCGTCGCCTCCGTCTGTAAATTAAAAAAAAATTTCTCACTCACGGATACAGGATGGGTCAGTCAAAACTGCAGTTGCCAAATAAGAAAATATGAATGACTGATAAAAACAGATGCCGTTAAAATGGCACAATTTCAACATACATGTGGAAAATAAAATGTTTCTTGTAAATTCTATAAAAAATCTTTTAAGTATCACGATTCTGAAAATATTTATTTTTTGCCATTTTTTTTTTTTCATTGTTCAAAGTGTAATTTTTATATGCCATAAGGATACTGGACGAATCATCCGAAATGTGAAAAACAGATAGTGAAAAACATGAACACTGTGCACCAAGTTCTCCATAGTTCAAAAAAGTGTCTCCCCACCTCCGTCTGTAAATGTATTTTAATTTAAATTAAATGTAAATTAAGAACAAATTTTCATGCACGGATATGGTATGGGTTGGTGAAACAACAGTTCTCCAAATACGAAAATATGAAAGACTCATGAAAACTGGTGACTTTAAAATGTTACAATTTCAACATATATATGTAAAATAAAATATTTCGTAAAAATTCTGTAAGTCATATTTTAAGTATTGTAATTTAGAACATAGCAGTTTCATATATAATTTTTTTTTTTCTTCTTCAAAGTGTAATTTTTATGTGCCATAAGGATTCAAAAGAAATCGCGTGAAATGCAAAAAACAGATAGTGAAAAAATGAACACCATGCCCCAAATTCTTCTATAATTGAAAAAAGTTTCTCGTCACCTCAGTCTGTACATAAAAAAAAAATTCTCATACGCAGACACAGCATGGGTCATTCGAACCTACAGTTTCTAATTAAGAAAATATGTATGACCCATGAAAACAGGTGCCTTCAAAATGTTTCAATTTCAACATATACATACAAAATAAAATATTTCTTAACAATTCTGTAAATAATATTGTGAGTATGACAATTTTGAAAATAGATTTTTTTATATAATTTTTTTTTGCATTGTTTGAAGTGTAATTTGTATGTGCCATAAGGATACGCGACGAATAGCGTGAAGTGTGAAAAACAGATAGTGAAAACATGAACACCGTGATAAAGATCGACATCCGTCAGGGGCGTCAATGACAATGACCTACGAGCGGTGACAGTAGAGTTCGATCGAACTATCGCTACGGAGAATCAACAAAAAAAAACAGAAAAAAGAAACAATAATCGTACTCACAGGTGACAATAGACTTATTCTCCATCGGCGTGTCCGTCTTACCCCCGCCGAGTGTTTTTCCATTGCAATTCATAACTAAATATCCCGAAAATATCGTCAAACTTGTTCTCAATCATCACAAACCCGACGTCACTTTGGATAACACTTTCATTACCTCTTCACAATAACTATACGACGTCTCTCGTCGGCCTATCGACAAAATTCGACGATTCCCCGCTGCCTTGCAACAACACGTTGTTAATTACGTATATAATGGATCACTGAACACGTTAATAATTTTTTTTTTTATTTACTAGCGATATCTCGAGGTTCCCATGAAACAACGTAAACTACCACAGACCTAACAAGAAAGGACATCGTGACGGTTTAGTTGGCAAAAAAATTTCTGAACTTTGGTTAAAAAAAAAAATTATGCAAAAGAATCGATTCTTTCGCATTGAGAGCACTCTCGATATACCGCATTATATCGTTCTTCTGCGTTCACAGCGGTAACGAACGGCGCGGCGCATGTGTAGATCACTACACGCACACACCGCAGTGTATGATAAAATACTAAAGCTGACAGACACGCCTGTGTGTATTAACCATTTTGGCTGAGAAACAAAAGACGCCACCAGGGCGGCGCTGAAAGTCAAGCGGGTTAAAATAACATCGGTTCGTACAAGTAGTTTTCAGCGTTTTCGGTTACCACTGTAAATTCCAAGAGGACTTATACTAAAGTTTAAGCTGGAACTTCGCGAGTTTGAAAACGATGTGCTTTGATTTTCGATAATGTACTTTACAGTAAGGTACAATGCCCGAGCTTCAGTCGGAGAAACTGAAACATCTGACGATATGCCGCTGTTTCCGAGGCAGGTCACTAGATGAACAACAAACGACTAGGACAACAAAGTTATCGTCGCCACTATTAGAGCCGTTCGGATAAAAGAAGGTATAGTTATTGTTTGTCAGAAATAGCGGGTTTCGATTCTACAACTGAGTTAGCCGCTCAGCTGTGATCGATCTTTGTACCGAGTGAAATTGTTGCAAGAGTTGGCTAGACGGAAATGAAAGAGGTAGCGATATTTTGTGCGGTCATCGGTTCCTGTCTGTTTGGTTGCCCCACTGCTCGCGCGTATTGGCAATGAAAATCCGCCTTGAATCTCGTGCGTAAGCGCCGCTTGTAGGAACCATGTAGGAACGATGCATTCAGGCAGCTAGGCTTAAAATTTGGGAAAAAAAGCAAATTTGTCCTTTTCCCAAAATTCTATATACATTTCTTAACGTATATACCAGAGTTGAGCAAAGTCCCAAAAAATACTTCATGTAGAAAGTACAAAGTATCACAAGTACCTGAAGAATGAAGTATAAATTACGCATAGCTTCCTCATAGAGGAAGCTATGCGTAAAATTGTAATAAATGAGGAAGTCATGTGCAAATTACTACTTTACGCCTTATTTCGTAACATTAAAAAATGTTTACATTTCATAAAATTTAAACGGTCAAAATTTACCGCAAAATTAATTGTAAAAAATCGAAATTGAAATTTTCGTAATTCGTCCTTGATATGTGGCTATTTTTAATCTATTCCTCACTTTTTTCATTTAAACAAAATGAATGCATAAAAAAGTGCATACAAAATATTTTTTTAAGATATTTAAAAAAATATAAATACAAAAAGGGTGATCGGTCGGCTGTGCTCGATCTTTATACCGAACGATATTGTTCTAAGCATTGGCTAGAGGGATATCAAAGAGGTAGCGATATTGCATCACAAATCTAAAAACTCAAAGCTACGGTTTGTTCATCAAACCACATTATTTCTTCTTCTGTGGCATATTAAAATGGACCACGCGACATTGACGACAATGATGACAATTCCGATGCTGAGGAGAGTCCAAAAAATGATATTCACTTTATCCAAGACGTCGAACAGTTTTTCGTTGAGCTCATTTACGAGATCTTCGGGTAGATCCACGCCCTAAAAAACCGATAAAAATTGGGTCATTATTTCATATTCATCAAACATACTGCTGAAAATCAGCGAAGATCACTACATTGTTATTACTGTAAAACTTAGTAACAGGCATCAAACTCAGGCGATAGTAGTAAGTTTCCATTCAATATCAAGAACTATTCCCTCTGAAATCTATATAAACACGAACTTACTTCATCGAGCCACACAATTGGTATGAGTGTAGTATTTAAGCTTCCTGTTAACGTGATGTTTGGAACTTGTTGGTAAAAAATGTTGAACTGCGCTCTTTTGTGACCTCGCAATGGTGTGCCTGTGTTCTGTATGAATGTAAATAAATACGGTAAAAATTGTATTAATATTAGTATTTGTTTGAATACCTATGTAACAACTTTTCGAAAGTATTCTTCCGAAATATTGAAAATATTTTACCGATATTACAAAATATTTCTGAAACATTTTGAAAATATTTTTTGTCCGCTCGTAAATCTTACATTGAAATGTGTCAAAAATGTCTTGCAAAAAATGTTTTTAAAACATTTTACAAATATTTTTTAATGTTGGTGAAATATTTATTAGATATCTTTTCAAAATATTCAATAAATTATCAATATTTTAGTGCTGTAGATACTGTTCATTATTTTAAACATATGTACTGCTTCCAGCACTTCATCTATGGGATTTCTGCGAGCCCCTTCAAGAGTGTCAATAACATGTATAACACATCAAATAGTCGAACTGTATTAAAATATGTCCACGAACCATGGCATTTTTTATTCAGCTAATATAATATTCGGTTTCAAAATATTTTTTCACCATTTCAGAAATATTTCGTGTTATACGGGAAATAAATAATAATCACTATTATTAATAAGAAAATTATTATTATTATTATTATTATTATTATTAAATAAATTGTTATTGATAATATTAATAATAATGTATTTGAGTTTATTTTTAATAATAAAAATTATTATTTATTTATTAAATACATACTCAAACATTAACGGTCATGCAGAAACCCGTTTAAGGCCTGGCTGGTTTACAGCAAGCAGCTAAGGAAACGATTCAAACAAGTCACAAAAGGGTAAATTATACTCACAGGTTCCAAATCGACAAACATCTCATGCAAACTGCCAGTGGCATTGAGCCCGGAGATGGCACCCTGATAGGCTTTATCGGCAAGATAAAAGTGTGGGAGACTCATGATAATCGGCGCCTCTGAAAAATTCCACATCGAGTTTAATAATACAGTTATCAATTGGCCCCGTCATAAGAATCTTTCCGTCATTAAAAAATATAAACATACTTTGACACGTTGAAAGGTCTAATGCCCCGTCCAGCAAACAACCATCGTCGCCACGAATTCCGTCAGTTTTCTTTAAACAATAACACTCGTTACTCGGCAGACTTTTGGGTGATGCAAGCAAGTTTTTTCCTGCGACGAATCTTATGCCGGAAACGCCGGAGTAGGTGATGTCGTTTGAGTACTTCAAAGCTACCGATCTAAAGACATAGTTTCATCGGCGCCGTTAACGAGTGACCTTTAATTGACCGGTCCACCCTAGCAAGTTGATGAACCGCAAACGGACCGCAAAACGGACATGTCCGTTGGGAAACAAAACAAACCGTAAAAAACGACAAAACGGACTGTACATTTTTTGTTGGCACTTGGTCTTTTTTCTATTGCGGAAACCGAAAACGGACCGAACTATTTTTTTCGCAAAAATTTTCTTTGGTCCGGTTTCGGTTCCCGGAACCGAAAAAGGTCCAAGATCGTATTTTTATTCTGTCCTTTCATTAAAAACAGAATTAAAAGCAAAACAACAAAACAATTAAAAAACTTAGCCAACAATTTTTATAAAAAACGTTCGGTCCTTCCGAAGGACCAATCGAAACGTACGGTCCGTTTTACAGTTTTTGTGGTCCGTTTCGTTCCCCAACGGACGTGTCCGTTTTTCGGGCCGTTTTTCAGTTTTTTCCCTAAAAGCAGCCGTCCGTCAACTTGCTAGCGCAACCAGCCTCGCCCGAGAGCTTGAAACGGTACCTGCATATATCGACGGAGAAGACGTCGATCACAGATTCGGGAGTTAGAAACGGTGGATAAATTGTAGAATCTGAGCCAACGATGTTATTGCAAGTACTATTCGGTGCCCAAGTACTCAGTGTAGAAGATCCTCGCCAAGAACTTATTTGTCCCAACTGCTCGATAGTCTTTGTTCCGCTATTAACGATGAAGTCTCCTTCCTCGTTGGTATTGTTTTTCTGTTCGTACGCACGAAGCACACGATGAAAATGTGAAGAAACAAATTAACTTTACACTTTCTATATCAAAATTCCAAAATGGTCTTAAAATCTGCATCCTAAGAAGTGTGCGTGCAAATATCGTGGACCAGGAAGATATAAATCTCAAATCAAGATTAAAATTTATCGTTTCATGTTCAATTTATTGGCACGGCATGATGGATGGTGATGGTACGAGATTTAATCAACGACGAAGTCTCTTTCCTCGTTGGTATTGTTTTCCTTTCGTGCCTCGGCACGAAGCAAATTAGGCAAAATTGAAGATACAAATTAAGTATTCACTTTTTACAGCAAAGTCTTCTAAATCTTCTAAAACTTCTAGATGTTTGGTTTCTTCCAAATTTTCTGAAAACCTACATCCTACAAAGTGTGCCTATAAATATCATGGACGACTAAGATATAAATTTTAAGTGAAGATTAAAATTGATCGTTTCATATTCAATTTATTGGCACGGCATGATGGATGGCAATGATACGATATTTAATACTTACGTGACCGAGCAAGGAAAACTTAAAACGACCATCTTCCAGTCGCTGAAGTGTCGGTGGAGCAACTTTCTCGATGATTTTACACGCGATGGTGACCAGTACATCGTTTGTATCACATGCGAGAAATAATCCGTCAAACAAGAAATCCCTCGGAGTCGTTCGAAGAAACAAATCCGTGGGACTCCCAAAAATTTGATCGATTGCCTTGTTCAGCATCGGCAACAGAGGGTGTAAAGTGTTCTCCGTTATGGTAATAACAGCCTATAACAAAAGTCGTACGATTCGGATGGATTATCATTTTGTATTTATGAACGCTGAATAAGTAGGTGTTAACGGAGTTTTATAAAAACTTGTTATAAAAATATGATTATCAAAATGGCTGCACTACTTACCATCAGAGGCAAATTGGCTACAACTATCTCGTCCGTGTCCGTAAGTGGGAAGGATTCATTATGGTCAAATGTGAAATCGAGATTTTGGAAGTAGTGTAATGTGTCCTCATTTTTCGTGATATTAGTTTTCCACCGTTTTTGACTGAAACAAATGTAGTCTTTAAACTGAAAAACATGACATCCGTGATAATGACACATAAGTGATTGTGTATATAAAATTACGGTTGAGCGACGCTTTTGGCAGACGAGGTCTTGCAAATTATTTACACTTATGCTGATATAATGAGTACTAGTACCTCGAACCAGAGAACGGCGGGACATCGCTATTTTATTTATTTTATATATAAATTTATTATCACATTGATATTGTACTGATATTTTTTTTTCAATGTAAACTTACTAGTAAACGTATGGTCCGATTTCTTGGACTTTGGGTTTTAGTCCCTTTTGCACCTCATCCGGGTTACTTATGTTAAAAAAATATATTTTGTACTTAATCGGAATCGGTAAGTTTTTCCATCGCGCATATGAGTCCGTTCCATTTACCAATTTGACTCTCTGGAATAAATCAGATATTTGATTTAATCACTGTGTAACAACTATACGTTTGCATCATAACGCGAATAATTCGAACAGCTAAATTCTTGAAGAAGTTTGTACTTAACATGCGTAATATTTACACTATCCACACAGGCAAAGTTGCAGAAGCAAACTAGGACATGAGTGTGTTGTTTCTGACTATGGAATAATAATTGTACAAACAACACTATAGTCGTCAGTGTCGGCAACGAAATTTTAACCGGGCGCTTACCTGCTCGATTTGATCTTTGACAAATGGTGGTACAACCAAGAACTTGAGAACAAATGCACCTACGAACAGTATAACACCGAGAACGGTCAGGCTTATGCGAGTTTTCAGCCACATGTTAAAAAAATCCAAGAACGCCGTGTAGTTGTTGGCAATGAGGTAGGTGACGAGTTACTACAATACGCATCAACACAGTTTGTCGTATGGAATTCAGTCATATTGCGATATCCAAATCTATGTCGATTTCAATCTGTGCTGATAAACGGAACACTCCATCATTGCGTTTCGAAATTCATACAATCATTGAATGTGATATCTCTTCCGAGAAAAGATAATGCCGAATTTACTGTTGCGATCCGGAATTATCAATGGATTCATATTCGAATTAATATTATCTCAACTTTAAACAAACTGTGGATCAGGATTTAATAGTATTTAATCATTACAATTTATGGAAAGACATTCCTGATGATCCGTATGCTATATTTGTGTACAGTTCAATAATAATAATAATAATAATCATTTTTATTTTTTATTTATATGAGTTATAATGATTATTCATTCACTAACGAAAGTCCGGAGACGTCTCCGGCCGTGTCACAACGTGGCAGGTGCATTTGAAAAGCGTTCGTGACACGGCCGGAAACGTCTCGGACTGTAGTGATTGAATTTGTAATAATTACGACTCGTATAAATTTATAAATAAAAAACTATTGTTATTTTTATTATTGATATTATTATGGTTATTATAATAGCACCGAATATCGATGAACAAAAATGGAGGGAAATATTCCGTGAATATTAATATTTTATCGTTAATTATTTTAATATTTTTGTAAGATTTTTTTGTTACAACGTCCTTTTTTTCTTTATTTGGACTTTTTTTCATTTGTTATTTTTTTGCAGTCAAGAGTGAGCATTTTTTTAAAAATTTAATCCTTTTTGGAATTTGCTGTATATCTTCTTAAACACTCACTCACTTTTACAATCACTTCACAGTATATATAGAACAACATGTTACATTGGAAACATTTTGCAAACTAAAAATCATATCGAAGAGAGTCCGCAAAGAGATACTACGAATAGAATAGTACATTGTGGACTATGCAAATATACCCTACGTATGCAAAATGATATCATAAAAAAACTGTAGAAATATATCTTACGAATAAAAAATTGTATTTTCGAAAGGCTATGGTGAGATACTATGAACAGGAATACGAACTACAAATGTGAACTCGAATATGATTCGTAGGTTCTACAAATGTGAACTCGAATATGATTCGTAGGTTCTACAAATGTGAACTCGAATATGATTTTTATTGCAATATAATTTATCTTTTATATAATTACAGTAATCATTAAGATTATCAAACTATAAATCTAAATCCTACCTGTCCAGAAAAAATTGTATTATTAAGTTCCATAAGAAAACAAATAATAAGTTAAGTGCGTAAAATAATAATATTCTTTTTTATTCATAGGTCCGGTGATAATTGCACCGAATATTAAATACAGACACTGCATCGAATAATTTTTTTTCAAAAAATCACAGTCGGTATATGATGTCGATTTGTTCGCAAAAGCACGGTAGGTATATAGTGTTGCCAGCTGATTCGTAGCGAAACACGCAGAATACTCAAGAGTTCAGGCATTGAGCCACTGTGAAATTAGCTGCGGTACACGGTGAAAAGGCGGCAAATGATGGCGGCATATTTCGCATGTAATTTCGATATGTACAAGCCTGCCTTTATCTGCATGAATTCGCATCGAACCGTAACAAAACCTAAAAAAGACACAGGTATTAATTCGAAGAAACTACTTGCCAATTTTTCTCAACAGATTTTTTGGCGATTTGGAGAAAACTGAATATCAAGGAAATGCGCAGTCACGTGATCGCGGTGAAACGCATAACTCTTTTGCCCTTTGGGCAGTCGGGAGTTACAAAAACAAATTTAATTATAAACTTATGTTCCAATTAATCTCAACCTCAAACAAATTGTGGATCACGATCGAATTGTATTCGACCATTAGAATTTAGCGATTACACATTTATGGAAACACATTCCTAGTGATAGGTATTCTACACGTGTGTGCAATTTTTAAATGATAGCTTGAAGATAGCGCAATCGCATATAGTAAAGAAAAAACAAATTCAATTATTTTATTTGTTATTTATTTATTACTTTGTACTCTCACACAAAAACCTTAATAATTTTTTTTACGAGAAGATAGTATCTTTCACGAGGACGCAACATACGTACCAACGATAAAAAGAAACTGTGAAGAAATGCAAGTACATAAAAAAAAAGATTGGCGTCTAATTTTCGCCTTCGAACGAAGCTTTGGCGTTACTAAACTTTGGCTTTGGCTTTGGCTATTATAAATATTCATTCGAATTTGCCGCCATATCGATATTTGATCTTTTACTAATTCGTGACTCGTGACAACTTTCTCGGGAATTATCCAATAGCCTTTCGAGTCTCGACCTACGTCGCCTGAGATTTGCTGCTTAAATTCTCGTATCGCAGAGGGGCCAAGGGGGACGCGAACGCAGCTCCATCTGTGAGTGACGCGACACCCTCCCGAAGCTCGATATCCTTCGGCTACTGAACGAATTTGTGAGAGATGGAGCTGAGCGGAGAATAGCCAAGATTCTTAAAAGGTATGTGTAGCAAGTGAGAGTTTGAACGTGAATTCGAAAAATATGTATCGCGTGCTCTAATCGTTCGATATCGAAGTCCGGCGAAAATTGAAAATTTTCGGACGAGACTGTGGAGAGGATGCCTCGTCGCTCGTCGGTGCCGCGAGGAAAATAAATGGCGATGGCGCGGTAGCTGTCGTATTCGGCGACTTGTCGCATGTCTCCTGCCCTCCGCTGCCCGCCTATCTCTGAAAACTCAATCACTCGTTCAAGTTTGTATCTACGAATCTTTCGTCTCCGTCGCCTCTTGCCTAGCGGGGATGGTAATTGAAACATAGGATATTCAACCACACAGGTCACAATTATTCTCGCGTTTATCCAACAGTTTTATCACTGCATATCTTGATCCTCCCGGTCGTCCCAAACGTTGCGCGCGCCCCCCGCGCTATGGTTTTTTAACGCTTTAATTTTCAATCTTTAGGCAAATTGCGGCCCCTTTCAACACCGCTCGAAGTACATTGACCCATGATTCAGATCTGGGATGTTGTTTACTCGAATATCGGCGCCGTTTAATGTTCCCTTCGTAATAATAACCTCTTAAGTATCTCCCCCCTCCCCCCGGCCATTGTAGGATGTCGTTTTCCAATTGTTAATTTTTTGATATCTACGAAATGGATATTTTTTACGAGAGATTTATCTCCTCGATTCTGATGCGTAATATTAATAATGGAGGTATGCTTGTAGAGGGGAAAAAAATCCTCCCAAAAGGGTTGAGACAAATTTTAATGCGTACATAATTTATAAGCGATAACAACAGATGACCAGAATTTCACCTTTTTTTTTACAAATTTTGTGTTGAACGTGGCAGTTCGGTATGTGACCAATGAATAAAATGGATGCAGGCGTCTGTGTTTGTGTAAATTAATCGATATTGGCCCTCAAGACTGTCAGCTTGATGAAAAGCAGTAATAATTGTATTTACTTATATCATTGCTGTGCAACGAGAAATTTAAAAAAGGTATGAGATACAGCATAGAACCGAGGAAAAAACTTATTGGAAAAGAGACTTTTTTAAATTAATTGATATAAACTTAGAAGACTATCAGGTTGATAAAAAGCTGTAATAGTTGAATACATTGCATATTTATTTATATTAGTGTCACACGAGGAAATATTTGAAAAAGGGATGAGATACAGTATAGAGCTGAGTTAATGCTTATTTGGAGAGAGAGGTTTTTAATTAATTGATATATAAACACTGAAGACCGTCCGTTTGACGATAAGTATAATAATTAAAAAGATTGTGTATTTATTTATATTAATACCATGCGAGGAGTAATTAGAAAATGGGATGAAATACAGCATAGAGCCAAGGGAAAAGCTTATTGGAAGAGGAATTCTATGGAATTATGAAGAAATATAAAAGTATGATGCATCGGTTACAGATCTGCAAGAAGCAATGCAGTCGTCAATGAGTCACAACAAACAGCAGCCTCCTTCGAGGGGTCTGAAACAAGTGAAAGTCGACAATTGGGGAACATTTTTTCTTCAGCGACTACAGCAGCTCTACTTCGAAGAGGAATTGCTGGATCTTACAATAAAATTTCCGACTAGCGATATCACCGTTCAGGTTTCTAATTTAAATTTCATTGCGCAATCTATGAATTTTCAGCAAGTATTGTTTGTAATGAAATCGTTTTTGTTATGCAGGCTCATCGGCTAGTCATCACTACATGTACAGACTATTTTACGCATCTCGAACGACAACAGAAGGAAAAGGATGATAATTTTGATGGGATCCTTATAATGCCACCCGATATGCCGTACGAGTGCGTCAAATCCATTATAAGGTATTTACTTTTGTTTTCTTGGAGTTAAAAAAAAAATCTTTACCCCAAACTCATTTATTTTGCTCAAGTAAAATCAGATGAGTATTTTTTCTTTTTGCAACAGCTACCCTTCTGATTTTAAGATCGCGATTTTGTGGTGCAGAAATTATTTTTTTTTCAATGTAAATAATTTTTTTTATTCCCGAAGTTTCATGTATACGGGACAACTGGAGTATTGGACATCGGAGCAAAACGCACTATACCGTACGGCCCAAAAGATGAACATGACGGTGTTGACGAAACTATTAGATGCACAATTTAACACGAGTTCCCTGCAAACAAGTCCGACGACACCGGCGAAAACTAACGTACAGCCAATCATGGTACCGCCGAAACCCCCGAGTCCGACGAAGAAAGTCGCGAGCACTAATCAACTGGGATCACTTCCAGCGCAACCTTTACCAGGCAGAAAGTATGTTCATATCGCAAAATTTTTCAATCTTTTATAGAAAGTAGAAAATGGAACGTTATACATTTTTTTTAAACGAGTACTAAAATTTGAAAAATAGTTTCAACAACTATCCAAAGACACAATTAAAATTATCCAAAGACACTTATTAATATCGGTGTAACACGATTGCACAATGTCTATTGAACACAGAAAAAATGGTATGACTATGATTTCTATAATTCATTGATTCAATTTTATCATGCAAGCAATTTTCTCGTAAGGAAATTTTATTGAAAATTTTTCAAATTTTCATTCTTTTTTGACTCGGCGACCACCCACTCCGCCTTAATAATCGAACGATCGTTAAAAATTGACCTTAGAACTCAAATAATAATAGTTTGTTTTTCGTCAATGGCACAGACTGCCAATTTGGAAGCGAAAATTGGAGTCTCATCCAACGCCGAATTTCGACGTAAATGCGTACCACGGTGTGAGCCACAGGCAGCCGGAAACAACACCCGGTCCGTCGAGATTCGATTTTCCTGAAGTCGACGATTTCGCGCTCGGTGTATTTTCCTCATTCGACGACATAACGTACAACACAAAGCCGATAGTTCAGGCGCCGGATCACTACGGAAATGCGGGTGGAACAAATTCTGGCTATAATCGTTCGTCCCTGGACTCTGAACGTTCAGGAAAAAATGATACGACCGAGGACGAGGACGAGGACATGCCGCAAGCACAGCACGACAACGCGCAATCGAGAGGTCCCGATGACAAATGGGAAAACTCGGACGACGAATGGGCAGGCCCTAAACCCATACTTAGAAGTCACGAGGTTCAACCATCGCCTTCAAAGAGAGTTCGCTTCGAGCTCGAGGAAAAGGAAAACGTTGAAAAGACGAGCAAGAATGATTCAAGTTCCGACGACGCGATAAACAATCACGCTAAAATAATCCGCGAGGTACGATATCAATTATTAAAAAAAAAAAAAACAATAACATGGGTTTCAGGAGAATATGATCTGAAGTCGAAACTGATGCACACATTCAAGTTCGTATTCGAACACGAGAAAGTTGTTTTAAGCACGTACATTCCCAGCTAAAAGTGAGATTCAGTGAGAACTTGAACGTTCCCTAATGGTTTAAAAATCTGCCAAAAAAAGCAAGTGTATTAAAGGTGCCATGAACATTAATTTTGCGTAATAATAATGTCAAAAAGTTATTAACAAAATGCTAAAAAAAATTGTTTTACAAATAATAAGTAAATCTTTTTATCTCTTTTCAAATGAATTCGTTGATTTTCTTGAAGGCACATGAATGTTTTCATTTTTTTTTTTACATCTTTGAATTGTTAGCGCAATCTCCTTGAAATTTGTTGTGTATATTGTGGAATCATGATGCGGAAACATATCAGAAACTCGCGCCTGTGCATCGAACTTTTCAAATTTTAAAACAAAAAAAAAATTGAAAAATTTGAAAATTCGGGAAAAATCCATGTGAATTCTCAAAATCAAGGAATTCATTTAACATAAGAAAATTAAAAATTTCCTGATATAAAAAAAAAATATTTTGGCGCTTTGACATCATTAATAGGTCTGATTTTTTCAGACTATTCGTGTACCACGAAGTACTGAAATTTTTATCGAATTAAACTTTCGTTTGCGAATTTGTGTGTGATGCATCCTTAACTACAAATAGACTTTCGACGATTAGACGAATAGATAAGTTTACTGCGTAATTTATTTTTAATCATCAATGAATTACTTCCAGGTACTGAAGAAGTATCCTCACCTGGTCAAGAACAACAAAAACATCCGCCTGAAGATAATGCAAAAAGAGTCAAAATCGTCGGAGCCGAGTGCTCCGGCGAAGACGAAGGTGTCTTACGTAGTCCTGAAGTCGGATCACCTAATGAGTAACAGTTCGATAAGTGGCGAGGAGGCCAAGGGCAATCCGGCGGTCGACGGTGGCGAGACGGGTCCTTGGAAATGCAACAAGTGCGATCTCGAGGAGGAGTACACAAATTACTACATGTACAGGCGGCACATGCAGGACGTACACGAGGAGAAGTTCGACCCGCGAGTCTGCGAGCACTGCGGCTACAGAGCGACGAAGCGCAACATTTTGATGTACCATTTGTACACAAAGCACAACGTTCCACCGCCGAAGAGCATGTGTTTCCCAAAATGTCACGCGTGCAGCTACGTCGCACTGTCGGAAACGCTTCTGGTTCGGCACCAGATAAACCACAATCACAGACCCCAGTCGCGTTCGCAGACCTCTACGAGCGAGGAGGTTCAGTGCTTGACTTGTTCGCAGACGTTCAAGGACGTCAACGAGCTCGCGAGCCACGAGATAAACACCGGACACGGAAACGCCGTCGACGGCAAGGACAAGGGCAATCGTTGCCCGCACTGCGGCAAAGTATTCGTACGCGTCACGAATCTTCAGGTCCACTTGGACTGCGCTCACAAGGACATTCGCGAGGCCGATCATCGGGAGTCCGTGCAGAATTCGGCTCCGATCGTGCTCGAACCTTCATCGGAAGCCGAAGCGCTCAGTCACGTTGCGAGCGGCATTGCGACGTCTCTCGGCGTCGGTTGCGACGCCATCGCTACCGACCAGCAGGAGCTTATTCACGACGAGAATTCCTATCCGATATGCAACACGGGAATTCACTTGAACAACATCGTGCAGGATGCAACTTACAACGGTCACGAATTGGTCGAGGGCCAACAGATGATAATGCTGATAGACGGCGAGACGTATCAGCAGCACGAGTTGCAGACTGCTCACGTGGTGCAGCACGAACAACTGGATGCCCATCAAGTGCCGCAGCCTCACCAATTGGAGATTTCCGGGGACCAGCAGATCGTCATGCAGGGCACGGAGGAGGGAATGATCGTGTACATTCACGGCGGCGAAGCCGGTCAGGCGGATCGTCAGACATTCGAAACGTACCAGACGGTAGAGATCGGAGGACAGGAGAGCGACGAGATAGTCGAGGAGGTCGAGGAAGTCGAGGAAGTCGTCGAGGAGGTCGAGGAGGAAGTTCTCGAGGAGGATCATGGCAACGAGGAGGAAACGGTTTTGATAAACGAGCAACAGATTATCGAGAATTCTAACGGGGAGCAGCAAATCGAGGAGGTAATTCAGTACGTCGAGGAGGAGACTGAGATCGTCGAGTACGACGACAGCAATAGCCGCCAGAGCGGCGGTGGCGAGAACCGACAACAGGAGTCGATGATGATCATTGAGGAGGAACACGTGGACGAGGAGGAGGCGATGGAAGATCAGCAGCAGCAGCAGGCGAACAGCGTCGAGCAGGCCGAGGGCAGAGGCTTGGCCGACGAATGGGACGAGGACAGCGCGGACGTGGCGGAATCGTGAACGATATTACAAACATCGAGTTTTCTTCTCCGATATGGGACTTGGCTATTCTTCCGCACAACTCACACACTATTTCCGTTGTCGAACTTACGCTGGCACCTTTTCTCATGAGTTGGGAGAAGCGATTTGTCGTCGCGTCACGCGGTGCGCTATCGAGATGGTGCGACTAATTCTCCGCAGGTAAAACGGTTGCTCGTAACTGGATACTCGCATTATGGACGACTCTGGGGCATCTTTGAGGAAAAAACCAATTAGGTCGCCCCAGATGAAACGAAGATACATGTCATGTTATCATTGAACCAATTACCCACGGTTGCTGACCTGAACAGAGATGTCTTCATCAAATAGAATAGCGTATTCACCATACCCAGATAGACAAACGCCACGAAACGGAGCCGTCGGCGCTTGTCTATCTGGGTAGCCACGCATGCGATTCACTTTCATCGCGTTTGCGTTAACTGAATTCACTTTTGGACCAAAATTCCATGAAATCTTAGACAACTGCGTATCATCCGTTACAGGCGATTGTTTTACCGAGAGAGGACTAGCAATCATCCAATCGACATGAACGATCGAAATTTTATGTCACGCGCGAGTGACATAGTTTCGAATGGAAGAGGACAGTTATGGTCATGTAGTTTAGCCCATAACATTATGTACGACAAGTTTTTGCTCGTTTCGTAAAAAAATCATTTTTTTATTTGAGTATATAGTTAAGGTAATAGCGCGTTTATTTGGTAAACATGCTTGTCAGATTATTATTATCATTATTATATTATTATTATCATAAATTTTCACTTTCATTAGACTCCTCTACTTTGAAGACCTTATCGTGGTATGCGTTCCAATAATAAACATATATAATAATGATTCACAAATGAGAAATAAAATTTCACATTGGGTCCACGATGACAGATAGAAATTTATAAAATGGACACGAAGTGGATACGGTTTTTTGTTTGTTTATAAACTAGTTTGCGGCACGCGTTACCATTGCACGGATTTCCACATCTGACCACACACAAACACCGTCATTTGAACTATAGTTACTTGCCGCTGTGACATGAAAATTGGCGATCGGAAAATTGGACTTTACAATGTTAATTGGACTGTAAATTGGTGGATCCAATTTTTGGGTTGCTAATTCACTAGAATCGCATATTGCAAATTTCTGCACACAAAAATCAAGTTGAACATAAGACACAAAGGGCCGATTATCAGACAGTGGTGAGCATCAGCTCAGTTCAAACTGAAGTTAAAACTTACGGATAAATTTATGTTCCAAATTAGGTGTGAACTTGAGCACCGACTTAAGTTTCAGCTTATTATCATTTTAGACTCAGGTCTAGACCATCGGCCCAACGAAGGTCTGCAGCTTCTATTTTAATTAATGGTCTTTCGGCATTCATTCCGGCATTTATCTTATATTACGCGGAGATTTTTTTCACCAGTTTAGTAGAATCTTTTTCGTCGTGTCATCACAAATCGGTAGACAAATATTTATCGAGGAGTGTACAGTTAAAGTTTTTGTAAGGAGAAAAACGTCGATAAAAATCTGTAAAACGTAAAAAAAAAAGTTTTACAACCACATTAGACTGCCGATTAAGATGTCGGTTGGTGTATCTCATTGGGAAGCAAAGTCATAGCGCTACACGTTCACTTGTAGCCGCCATATTGTCGTACCCGATCCAATGGCAAGATGGGAACAAAAAACGCCGAGACCAAAATGGCGTCTACAAGTGGACGTGTAGTCTCAAAAATTCCCTTCGCAATAAGAGTTAAAAATGTATCGTGCTGATAATGTAAATACGATCACTAAGGGCTTTTTATGTAAGATATAAAAAAATATAGTAACTCTGCGCGCGTTAAAGACATCGCATAAACCCAAAAAAACAAAACAAAAAAATCATTGAGCACATCTTTTCGCAAAGATCCTACCGCTGTTTGTGAGAAGCTATAACGACGTTCCAATCTTAAGAGCAAGAAAAATAAGAAATAATATAAGAATGATTAAAGTCTCACATTGAAAGGAAGTTAGATTTAGCGATATTGATGAGATTATTAAAAATGTGTTATCTTCTAATGGATTATGTAGAGTGGCAAGAGGATGTGTACAGAAGGTACTGCGAATCCACGTCGCTACAGAGGATGCGAAAAAAACTCTGTCGGTAACAAAGTGTAATGCATGCATGTAAACGCTCTTCGACATGTTGGACAAAACGTAAATTGCCAACGTCTTTATTGAACAGTGGAGCGACGCTACTAATTTTCTTTCCCTCAGAAAAGTTTGGCATTTTGAAACAAAATGGATTGCAGTTTTTCTTACCGACTGAGAGGCCGTCATCGATACACGCTATCATCGTTAAAATGAAATACAAATAGCGAAACACTGTACACCGAAAGAGAAGATAATTTTGCGCGTCTAATAAGAGTTTAATCGAATCAAATATCGATTCGTCGATAGTTTCGATTGAAATTATTTCAATGTAATGAAGAGATGAGAAAATTTGTATCGTTCGAGCGAGAGGATTGCATCTTACAAATAATTTGCCCATAGACGAATGTAAAATATAGTTTAAATATATTTTCAAACCTGTGTACCGACAAAATATCGAGAGGCGCGGTAGCGTCTCGAGACAAACAATTACTTGCGAGACGCCACCGGGCATCTTGCCACGATCCATTAATCGCAATAATTCTGAAAATTTATATTTATCTAAAATTATGAGTAATTATTTTAATCGTAACTGGTTACGTCCGATTGCAGAGTCTATCGCCGACCCGACCCGCGCACCCAATCGGAAGATATCGCGTTGATATCAACATTTTTTTTATGTCACATCGAGTTTTAGTGGTCGTCTTCTTGTTAATAAATAAACCAATGTAAATGACCTTAATCGGTAGGCCGATTAATCTCACTTACCTTGATTCATTTATCAATATAGTGCAACTAAAGATGTGAAAAGATATTTACATTAGATGTCTTCAATATTTGGCATATTTTGTACAGAAGCGATCGCTGTCTAATTTAGGAATAGAAGGTCCGTGACAATTTCCCATAAAATTTCTTCTTAGGGTAATATCAACCATTTTTTTCGAGATGCCACCGAGCATCTTACATCATGCGTCTCACCGGAAAGAACTACTGGGTTCTAGTAATGGCTACTAGAGGTTCAACAGTTACTACTGGCATTGCAGTAGATACTACACATGTAGGTGCTCGTCGAAAGTCAGTAGTCATTACTGAGGGCGTAGCGGTTCCTACGTCAGTAATGACTAATTATAAGTAGAACTACTGAAAACTACAAGCAATACTGTCTAGCAAACTACCGAAAACTGCAAGTAATTCCCAGTAGTTAATTACTGGACAACCACTCATAGTAGTTCCGTATAGTTAACTACGGGAGATTTGTACCAGTTTCGAATAGTAATCTACTGAAAATACCCAGTAATGTTCAGTACTCAATTACTCAAAGTACCCAGTAATGTTTAGTACTCAACTACTCAAAGTACCCAGTAATGTTCAGTACTCGATTACTCAAAGTACCCAGCAATGTTCAGTACTCAAC
This sequence comes from Ichneumon xanthorius, assembly GCA_917499995.1. Classification (NCBI taxonomy): domain Eukaryota; kingdom Metazoa; phylum Arthropoda; class Insecta; order Hymenoptera; family Ichneumonidae; genus Ichneumon; species Ichneumon xanthorius. The sequence goes on from OU824205.1 coordinate 3,559,072, forward strand.
TACTTAAAATACCCAGCAATGGTCAGTACTCAACTACCGAAAATACCCCGTAATGATCAGCAGTTAACTATCCAAAATACCCGGTAATGTTCAGTACGTAACTAATTAAATATCCAGCAGTTTTCAGTAGTCTGCCAATTTAGCATTCGGTAGTATAGTTCAGTAGTTTATTAGTAGTTAACTACTGGATACTCGCAGTACTATTTTTCAGCAGTTTCCAGTAGTTCTTTTCGGTGAGGGGCGCATCTTGCCACGATCCATTAATAATCCAGCAATAATTCTGAACAATTTATATTTATCTAAAGTTATGAGTACTCCTTTTAATCGTCTATCGTCAATCCGACCCGCACATCCAATCGGAAGATATCGCGTTGATATCAACATTTTTTAAGAATGTCACTTCGAGTTTCAGTGATCGTAGTTTTGTTAATGAATCAACCAATGTAAGTGAGATTAATTTCACTTACCTTGATTAATTTATCCGTTTAGTGCAACTAACAATGTCAAAAGATATTACATAAGATATCTTTAATATTTGGGATATTTCGTACAGAAGTGGTCGCTGTCGAATTTACGAGTGGAAGATGCACGGCAATTTCCCAAACAATTTCTTCCCAGGGTAATACTATGGTGTGTTATCTTTCGCGTTTATAGAACGTCGTCACGTCAAATTTAGCTGGGTAATGACGGCGTCGCACTTACGCGACTCTCATCATATAGAAAGTGAGATCTGTCTTGCTCTGCTTGGAAAATCAGGGACAATGAAAACGTCGCACTTACGTCTCAATTAAGTTTCACAACTTTGTTTGTTTCTTCGAGAAACAACGCGAAAAAAAAATTCGTCGCGCGTCTTTTAACGCCTCGACGATTTCGCGTCACTTTTTCCTCCGAATACGCACGCAGACCGAAACTATTTAGCTCCGTAGCTCGAGACCTCGTGGAATATTAAGACAAGAGCTCTCGGACCTCCAGTTGTAACTACGGTGCCTTATACATTCTTCATTTTAGTCAAAGTTTACAAATTATCTGCTCTTTTTCCTCAATATAAACGGACTTAAATTGTTTATCGATTCGGTGCACTTTTTTTTATTTTTTAGTATTTTTTTTAATTCTCGATTTCGGCAGCAGCTGTGATTTTTGAGACTGCAAAGAAGAATAATGCGTAGACAGATTCCTGTTCTGTTTGGTGTGATCGCTTCCTTAGTCGTCGGCTATTCGGATGAAAATAATCAACATACTGCGCAACGAAGAATTTGGGATCCGAGATCACCGGAAAGGCGTCAGCGCCAGTGGCAATTTTTTGGAGATCGTCCATTGGGTCAACCGATTCAGAGCAATCGCACCTTTGCCGAGGAGCGGCATCACACTCAATTGTCGAACTGGCAAAAGCCACTGCAGAACAGTCCGCGAGACAAAAGATGTAAGTTTTTTTTTTATTATGTGACATTTTTAGCGGGAATTCCCCGAAAGAAGTGTCTTCAATATGTGTTATACGGCACTCACGAAAAATGAGTGACGGAGTCTATTTTTTTTATTCATTATATTTTTACTTCCTCGTAGAGGACAGCTTTGTTTTGTTGAAAACGATGTTTTTTGAGATGTTCATGAAAACGTCAAGGAAGGAAGTTAAAAAAACAGGAAATGCTTTCTCATAGAAGAAGCTTTGCGAATAAAGGAACATCATGAAAAAGCGATATGAACATTTCAATTTTTAACCTTTATGAGAAAGCGATATGAAAATTTCAATTTTAAACCTTTATGAGAAAGCGATATGAAAATTTCAATTTTCAACTTTTATGAGAAAGCGATATGAAAATTTCAATATTCAACTTTTATGAGGAAGCGATATGAAAATTTTTATTTTCAACTTTTATGAGGAAGAACTATGAAGATTGAAATTTCCAATTTTTTATTTTTTACTTGTTTATTTTTGTTTCAGTATTTTCTATATTCACCGTTGTTAAATTCGAGAATAATCTCTGTACCAATTCGTCAGGAGAAAACGGAACGTGTCTCACACCGGCGCAGTGCGCGCAGAAGCGCGGTGTAGCCAGTGGGATGTGTGCAAATGGGTACGGCGTTTGCTGCACCGGTAAGTTGGGATATGTCTAGATCAATGGATTGAAAATATGAACAAGAATACCCGAAAAATGTTAAATTTCCATATTGTTTCCTCATAATTATCCTTCATACACAAAGCTCCTTGTATGATAAACCATCCTCTGTAATTTTGTGCCTTCCTCAAAGAGGAAGGATTGTGAAATTGTATCCCAGTAATATTTTTATTTTATAGTAGTAGTAAGTGTGTATTTATTAACAATACACATGATGCGTTGATGATCGGTACCATTTTTTTTTTTTACACTTATACATTAATATATTTCTAATATCAATTCTACTTGCATTCAAGTATTGTCACCGGGCCATCGACCGAAGTCCTTATTTTATATTTTCTCATGAATTTAAAATTTCCCCCGAGGAAACAAAAATGTAATATAGTTAAGATGCGTAAAAGAGGTTTTTGAATTGTTATAGTGTCGATAAGCTGTGGTCAGTCAACGAGTGACAACAACACGTATTTCGTTAATCCCAACTACCCTTCGTCATTCGATGGGACTGAATCGTGTCAATTGACGATTCTGAAGGCTCATCCCGATGTGTGCCAGTACAGGTGAAAAAAAAATTTAACAAAACACTTTTACGCCAAGAGCGCCGAAATTGGAATGTATCCAAATATAACAGACATTAATTCGATTCAAAGTTAATTCTTTACTGCGTTCACAGATTAGATTTCATAAAATTTACTATTCGAGGACCTGAGACTATGAACCATATCTGCACGTACGACCAATTTATAGTTTCCGGATCAAATCCTGTGTCTCCCATTTGCGGGACCAACGATGGAAATCACAGTAAGCATCGCCATTGTGTTTTGTCGATAATCGAGTTCCATAAATGTACAAATTAATCGATTTTCGACCAAAGTGTACATCGACACCGGTGTGGGCCAAACGAATCCAATAACGCTGACGGTCGTTACCAGCGGATCACCGTTCGCTCGTACTTGGAGAATTCGAGTGTCCCAAATTCGATGCAGCACTATATATCGAGCGGAAGAAGGTTGCTTACAATACTACACCGGTGTCTCTGGGCAGATAAAATCATTCAATTACAATCCAACCACCGGTCTACAACTGTCCAATCAAGATTACAGTATTTGCATAAGAATGGAAAAAAACTTCTGCAGTATACAGTATATGTCTTGCTTAGACGAAGGTAGGTCGACCATTTAAATAAAATAAAAAAAATTGTTGCATACTTATGGAGATCAGAGCTGGGAAAAATACCAAAAAAGGCTTCAAGTACAAAGTACACTCACAAATACTTGAAGTATCAAGTACTTTTTGTACTTGAATATTTCTCAAGTACTTTTTGTACTTGAATATTTCTCAAGTACTTGTTGTACTTGAATATTTCTCAAGTACTTTTTGTACTTGAATATTTCTCAAGTACTTTTCGCAATGAGGTTTGTAACGTAAAGCGTTATCGAGGCCTTAAAAAAGATGCAAAGTATTTTGCACATGGATTCCTCATTTCTTACAATTTTGCGCGTAGCTTTCGCTATAAGAAACTTCGTTGATCGATTGTTGCTTCCTCATCGTGGAAGCTATGCGCAAAATTGTAGAAAATAAGGAAGACATGTGCAAATTACTTTGCACCTTTTTCGTAACATTAAAAAATGTTCACATGTCGTAAAATTTAATCGTTTAAAATTTACCGCTAAATTTATTGTAAAAAACCGCGAATTGAAATTGTTGTAATTCGTCATTTTTAAATTATGTTTAATATATACTTCAGTTTTTTCGTAAAAAAAGTCCCTCAAAAAATTCCATACAATAGGACAAAAAGGGGCTCTTCCCGATTCTATTATTGGAATAAAAAAAAATAATTTTTTTTTTTGTGAATTCTCGTTAAAATTATACTTATTGAAAAGTTTAGATACATAATCATATATTAATAGAAACAGGAGGTCAGACTCGTATTAAGGATTCTCATCGAGTATCCGTAATGCGAGGTCGTACTCAAAGAGTACTTGTACTTGGTACTTGTGATCGTAAAAAAGTACTTGAAGTACTAAACAATTACCCGGTATTTCAAATATTGCCCAGCTCTGATGGAGGGCAGGTAACCTGAATCATGGGATATTGATACGTACCCACGGGCATACATATAAGTAAACCACTGAAATTTATTGCATACGATTTATACGATGCACGAATCATTAATTTTTTTTATACAATTTTTTTTTTTTAATAAATGATCTCGTTTATTTCAGAGCCAATTCCAGAAGGTGCCACTGTGCCTCAACAGGCAGCTCGAAGAAGCAACTCTTTTACATTGACGGGAAATACTCAAGGCACTCAAATAGCCTCGATGACAGGAGCTGCGTGTCAGACCGATTGGTTGATGATACCGTGCGCCTCGAATCTAGGAAAAATCGTTCCTGCCGGTGGAGTTCAGTGTGTCGATCGATTATGCGGCGGAACATTCAATGCCGATAGTCAGAGCTTAAATAGATCATCGATCGTCAGTGAGTTCAGCATTATTACATGCTAAAAATAAATTGTCTTAAATTGTTTCGAAATGCCGAAAATCGTATATCGTTCATGAAGTCGGTATTCCTTATGATAGAGTTTCAGTTTTTGTTGGGCGGACAGTTGCGTCAGTTGCGATCCGACATCGGTTGTCGAAGATATCTCGCCATTTACATACTCGCTTGTGTATAATTTTTTAATAATTTTTTGCTTGTTTCAGGTAGCGTGAAGCCATTCAGGCTCGTTTATCACACAGATAGCATCGAGGCGCCGAATGACGTGGGTAACAGGGGTTTTTGCCTTAATTACGTGCAACAACCTTGCACTGCGAAATTGAGATGATCGTCAGCGAATCGACAACACTTGCCACCGAGCGAGTATTTCTCCCTGGCGGAAATACCCGGCTGAATGAGTTACGTTTGCTTAACTCGTTACGTTTGATTTCTCCACAGAACAAACTCGTTTATCCAGAACATTAAATAATAAGAATATTGTTTTTTTATCAACGATAATTATTCCTGGACCATATATTCATCTCATCGTTCATCAACTTCATGTTCATGCATGAGAATAGGTCCAAATTTGTCGATAACTTAAACACAAGAATATATATTTATTTACAAGACATCCGATACATCCCGACCGTCGATTTGCGAGGCGAATAATAAATCGAGCTGAATCGTCGTTCAATTGGTGACTCTCCTACCCTCTAACAAAAATGGGTGAAAAGTATTCGGCTCACTTCAAAGATCTCTGTGCTAAATACCGAACTCACATCGTTTGATCGGTATGATGAATTATATCTCTTTGCCGTCTTCCTCCCAAGGTCTCGGAATCCGAACGTTCTTCCAGTTGTCTATGTCCACCTAAACGTAAAGGTCGATAATTAATTCCACTTTAACAAAACGTGAAATCGGCCAAAGAAAAATTAAGTGTTTAATTAACACACAATTTTGATCTGGCGATTAAACGGAACATTGGAAATACTGAAACGTTAATGGATAGCAGGAAATTATGGTCAGGGCAATACAATTTGTCTGTGTTCATCTAAACGCAGAGGTCGATGATTAATTCGACTTTGAACTCGAATTAAAAAAAGTAACAACGTTTTTAATTAACAAACAACTTTGATCGCGCGATTAAACCGAACATTGGAAATACTGTAACGTTAATGGACAACAGGGAATTATGGTCAGGGCTATACATCGCAGATATGAACTATAGATATAGCGATCGCGCTTGCAATAAAACGTGCGAGTGAGAAACCTCCACTAAATTATTAAGCAGTTTATCGGTGTCGTGTGTGATAGCTAGAGCCGGTCGTGACCGAGCATCCTGACCGTCGGCGGTTTGTGACGCGACGCGCAGTCAATGTCAATACAGTGGGGATTACGTATGTATCGACGTCAACTCTACATCTCCGGGATAAAAAAAACTTCCCTTGAGAGCTGTAATAGAGTTGTCAGCTGACTTAAGAGCATGTGCAATACCGCGGTCGGTAATAAAAACTGTAATCAACTTTTCTTATGAATTCTGGCATATACGGTCAAAAGAAAAGTCTCATCGGAAACGGAAATAATTTCGGCTTCCCATGAGACTTTTCTTTTGACCGTACATTCGAGATCCAGTGAGAAAAGTTGTTTACAGTTTTTGATACCGACTGAGCCCGGGATGGACGGGGAGGGGGGTGTTTCATATGGTCTTAAGGGGAACATCCGATTTTTACGGAGTTTAGCAGCCGATTTTTTTTTGTTATTTTAAGCTCAGTAGCGCAACGCTGAACACTTCCGAAAATGTGTGCAGATGCTTTCTGGGATTAGATAGTAACAAATTTGGTTCCCTTGAGAGCTGTAATAAGGTTATCGGCTGACTTAAGGGGAACATCCGATTTTTAGCGAGTTTAGCAGACAACATTTTAAAAACATGTTAAACAGAGCTGCGCAACGCTGAACCCTTCCGAAAATGTAGGCGAGAGCGGGACAAAATGGGGCAACGGGGCAAAACTAAATTTTCCAATCATTTTTGGATCGGGCAAGGTGGCAAAACTGGGCTGAAAAGCCTGATGTATCCGATAGGGCGAATTCGGGCATCCAAAAATTATTGGAAAATGACGTTTTGCCCAAAAACCCTGTTTTGCCCCGTTGCCCCATTTTGCCCCGCTCTACCCTATATGCGGAGGCTTTTTGGGATTAAATTGTAACAAGTTTGCTTTCCTCGAGAGCTGCAATAGGACTTTCGGCTGACTTAAAAGCATGTGAAACACGTTCTCAGCGTGTCTCTCTCGCTCCGCCACTAATGCTATCTCTCTCGCTCTGCCACTAATGCTATCTCTCTCGCTCCGCCACTAATGCTATCTCTCTCGCACTCCATAGCGTTTCACATGTTCTTAAGGTAATACTTGCGGTACTGTCCCGCCAAACGTGAGTTTCAGAGAAAATTTCGAACACTTCTCGACGGGATAAACATCTGAAAAAAATCAAGTGAAATAATAATTTCAATTTGTCATTAACAAATTGAAGATAAAAATTGTTATTTAACAAATTACCCGGCAACTTAACTATTTTCCTTCACAAAAATAATTGGTTTATTTTTCTGAATACGTATGAATTTTTTCAGAATTTTTTGTAATCTTTGAAAATCGCGTTTTTCCACAGCTTGAACATTGAAAAAACGAGATTGTCAAAGATTACAAAAAACTTAGAAAAATAAACAAAATATTTTTCTAATGGAAAATAGTTAAGTTGCTGAGTAATTTGTTGAATAATAATTTTTATCTTCAATTTGTTAATGACAAATTGAAATTATTATTTTACAAAAACAATTTTTGCAGCACCTCCCATACACTTGATTTTTTCAGATTTTTATCCCATCGAGAAGTGTTGGAAATTTTCTCCGAAACTTACGTTTGGCGGGACCGCAAGTACTACCTTAAGGGGAACATCCGATTTTTGGCGAGTTTAGCAGACAAGATTAAAAAAAATATTTAAGCAAAGCAGCGCAATCCTGAAGAGTTCCGAAAATGTGTGCGGAAGCTTTCAGGGATTAAATTGTATCATGTTTGCTTCCCTTGCGAGCTGCAATAGTACTGTCGACTGACTTACGGGGAACGTCCGATTTTTAGCGAGTTTAGAAGGCGAAATTTTTTTGTTATTTTAAGCAAAGTAGTGCAACGCTGAAAACTTCCGAGAATGTATGCGTGGGTTTTCTGGGATTAAATAGTAACAAGTTTGAGAATTTTATTTCCAGTCATTGCACGAAGCTTTTTTTTAAACATACTAACGACTATACGTTTCGCGGGCTCGAACAGATATTCCACTTCAATGAAAACAGGGGCAAAGTACGCGTGTTAACAGTAACATGTAAAGCTGGGCGCGGACACCCGTTGAACCCGCGTGAGCTCAAGTTCTTTGCTAACTGTTGCCGCTGACGGACGTACGTTTGTTTCCTTACTCATCGCTTCATACTGCGCATTAAAACTAACTAAATCGACCGTGGGACGACGTCGGTGACGTCACTGGATTGCCGAATTTTTCGATCCCTCTCAAAGGTTTTTCTTGTATTCGAGCACATTATTTCTCAAAACTTATATCTCACAGCACGCTTCATTGGCTATGCGGCAATTATTTTTTTATTCGATTTTCCATACCTCTTTGAGTTTTTCATATTGCGCTTCCAAGGTCACTTCCTCGGGTTTCCTCATCGCAAGACCGAGCGTCTCGATGTCCTCGCGTTTAAGAGATTTCACCGGGTTGTATTTGTATCTGATGACAAAACGAAGTAGATTTTTTTACACGCGGTAAATCCGTGCGGCATTTTTTTTTACGGAAAGAAATTTTGAGTCACAACAATCGCACGTATCGTATGGATTGTATTTTAGACAAAAATTTTACGAGTATATATCTTGCGGAATTTTTGAAGTAAACTCAGCTGTTCATCTGCGACACGATCTTTCTTATAAATATTATACTAAGACGTCGTTCAATTCAGCTTCTCCTCAATTAATATAATTTTTCTCTTTAGAAATGGGTAACGAGAATTCCTCAAATTGTTTCCAAGTAATCACTTTGCAATGACAAACTTGTCTTACGTCGCGCTATTTTGGTTTCTTAGTGTTCATAACGCCCATCGATTGATCGAATTAATTTTCCAAAGGTTCGTGTCCTCGAGGGCTGAACGTTAGATTGAGTGAAAGTGAAAGGTGCCGATAAATGCTAGCTGTGGAAACGTCATGCGATATTTTGCGCTATAGTGACAGTGCGCGAGGCCAAGCTATATAATGTCACTTCAACGGTAGATCGATAATACTGTTATTGTTAATTCACGAGCAATTGTATTATGACTGCGTTTTTCCTTTCGTGCCAATACCGCAACAGCTTTTTTTTAAACTCCGCTGTTCGTAATTATTGTGACCTACATTCATTGATTATGCGACTTCCAATTATCGATAATGATCTGGTTCGGGTCAAAATGAAAGTAACTTTTTAATAGCTGAGCCAATTAAAACTACCCAACCACCTTCAAAATTTCAGCATAATGCATATTTATCCATTCATATTGAGAAGCGAATAATTTCTCCTACGCGATTGTGCAGAATTGTGGAACGCAAATTGTTGTTAATCGAAAAATTAAAAAATCGAAGACGATAAATCGAACAACTTGAGTATAACGTACCGTATTTCCGTAAATTCTTTAAGCCCGAAAGATCCACCGACCACGAACAAAAAAAACGGCAGACCATACTTGAGCGGTCTTGATTTTTTGCAATACGCTATTATGCTCTTGTAATCCATCGTTTGCAGCTTCATAGCGTTGCTGAAAAAAATACGACATAGTCTAACATTGCGTTCAGCACGTATATTAAAATTGGGTATATTGTGTGAAGAATCGGAAATATGTTTGAATGGTTCTTTATAGTCATGCAATGCGTCAATTTTCGACAACAACATTTCAGTCACTAAATTTTTTTTTATGTTCACATATAAAAGCAACAAATAAAAATATGTTTGAAATAACACATTTACACCCATTCGCGTTTACCCACCGGTCGATCCTGTGCTATTTGTATTGGATTTGTGCTATACTGTATGTTCCAAACGCTACTTTTATGCCTACTAAAGATAAACTTTGTGTGGAATTTTTTTCATTAAAAAAAGCAATCAGCCTTGCAGCACTATTCGTAAGTGCTATTCACTGTATGGCCGTTTTTACGTAAAAATAGCTACTTTCAAATTTTGGCGGGCTGTGTGGCCTTCTATTTCCGTATAGTTAAACATTTTTGGAAGGTTTACTATAGAACATTCATGTATTGTGTGTTTGTTATATTTTTATTCGCTTTCTGCATTACGAGATTGAAAATCAAGAACGAGAACGAAGCTTCATCCGTGAGAAATAAAAAATAAATGAATGTGTCGTGAACATATAACGATTGAATAATTATGAAAATAAACTAACCTCGAATCTCACGGTTTTTAATGCGCGGCTATTATTGATGAGACTAGTAGATTCCAGACGCATCCATTATGCAAACAAAGTGTAATTTTTTATTTATTTTACGGCCACATCCTAGCGTCAATAAATTTATATAAACTTTAAGTACACAATGAATCCAACAAATCCGCTCGTCGCTGACACCGGCACTGGGATCTTCGTACAATATAACCTCCAAACCTTACATACCTAAACATTAAATATTCAAAAATCTGATACAGATAATATCTATTCTACATTAAACACATGACATTTATGTATTGCATAATTGCAGTGTTTGCAATGTTAATTAATAATAATAATTATGAAGATAATAATCTGTGCATGAGATAAAAATTGAGAAGCTACGCCTGTCGGCGAACGTCGAAACGCAGATCTGCGTTTCTTATTCCTGTAAAATAAAGAAAAATCTTCAAACTACCGAAAACTGTAATAATCTCTTGTACGCGTAAATTATAATTCATGTGACTACAGACAAATTTTTCAATCGCTTATTCTCGTATCTTTTGGAATACATATTATAAAGGTGAATTGTAGAAAGCTGCGGGTTTCCGTTGAAAAAATAACTAATGTTGGATAAACCGTTATAGATAATTCTTCAGATATTTTTCCCGACAGGTTTCGGACGAAAGATTTGTGTTATCTTTTTCCGTGCGACTATCTCGTTTGGCGCGACGGTCGTTTTCTTATCCATATATATATATATATATATATATATATATATATATATATTTAGCTAGGTACACAGCAGTGTGTGACAAGTAGGTAGTCGAGCGGCAATGTACGCGCGACACTTACCGTGTAAATTGTACGACGGTCTCCTTGTGCGTCTATCACATTAAAACATTTACTCTCGTGGTTTACCTCAACCACGTCACCCGAAAAACCGCGTCATTCATTGTACGCTCGGTATTGAAAAAACTGAGGAAAGATTGCGACACCCGGCAGGTAACTATAACCTTTCATTTCCTCGACCATTTTTGGCCGTTACGCCCCCCAAGCCTACGGGCCTAGGACAAGCCTCAATAATAATTATTTGGCAAAAACTCAAAGATTCATCGATTCGGCGTCACCGCCCAATTCACATTTGAATTATCATCGACGTCACATAGTTTTATTTTTCCAAGTACGAATCACGGATTCGATGGAACTTTTCGAACATAAAAAAAGAATTGCGTTTCCGCTTTTTAGGCATTCGCGAAAGGCAAAAATATTATTATTATTATTAATATTAAAATTTACAGAAAGGAAAGTGTAACCCTTATAAAGTCTACGTCTTAGTAATTGAATTGATATTGAATTTCGTTCAATGCGTTTGTTGGTTATTTCAGGATTTTTTCTCTCAATTGCACTCATTTGGGTGTGAAAATTTGAAAGGAAGAAGAAAGGAAAGTCGTTTTAAAAATACGTCTTGCGATAACGACTAAAACAATTGTTTATTGAGGCAAAAGTTGCAAAGTCCATGCAGAATTATTTAACAAAAACAATAGCCTGGCGATGATTTTGTAATCAAATTCCATTGAGACATTGATGATAATTTTTTTACATAAAGAGATTTGAAGCTTCCGGCTATCTATCTACCGTCAAAGGTTTAAGACAACATGCGACTTGTATAAGAAAAACATAGAAAATTTTACAATCAGTTTACCATAAATCCTAATTTAGAGCTCACAATCATAAATCATATAATAATAATATTTAATAAATTAAGTTAATAGAAACCCTGGAATTTTTTTTATATTGCACAGTTGAAATTAAGAGCCAGAATATACACGATTTGCATAACTTCTAATAACGTGACGATATACAATTGCATTGATCTAATGAAATTTTATATGAAATGCGTAACGTAAGACTGGAATTTGTTTTCTTTTTTCTTTGTTTTCTTTCTTTTTTCGACACACCGTTATCGCTTGCCATATTTTTTTTTTACGCGCAAATGGTAGTTACAGATGCTTTACATTTTTAGTGGTGTAAATAGAATCCGCAGAGAATAACAAAGCCTCGTTGCAATCTTTGGAAGTGACGTTAATATTCAATGTAGTGTTTAATGTGCTAATGAAATATTAAGATTAATGGAAACTGTTGTTCTTTGTTTTTTTTGTAAACTTTATCCGAATCTCTGAAGAAAGAAAATAATAGTTAATTCAATAATTTTCGATTCGTTGATAAATCAAAAAAGAAAAAAGAAGTAGAAATGAAGAAGAATCTTTGAAGATAAAAAAAATAATGAAGACTTTTTTTTTTAATATGTCTTGCGATAACGACTAAACAGATTGTTTATTCATAGGCAAAAGTTGCAAAGTAGGAGCAGAATCTTTTGAAGAAAATAATAGTCCCCCAATGACTTTGTAATAAAATTCCATTGAGACGTTGATGATAATTTTTTTATTTATAAAGAAATCTGGAGATTCCTATCTTTAATACTGTCGGAGACATAAGAGGCAAAGTCCACCAGATGCTTCCGATAAGTGTCACGTAACTTGTCAAAATATATCAAATGCTTGCCATATTTTTTTTTACGAACGAATGGTCGTTACAGTCGTTTTGCATTTTTAGCATCGCTAAAAGCCTCTTTGCTTTGTCGCAATCTTCGGAAGCCGCGTTAATATTCAGCATTGCATTCTTCAATGTTTCAATGGAATATTAAGATAACGGAGACTCGAAAGCTTATGGCACGCTTCTGTAGAGCCACAAATTATGTTCATTAAATTTTTATAAATGTTATAAAAATAATGGTTTCTAGTTATATGTGATTAATTCATTTTCGTTCTATCCCCACAGGAAGATACCGTCAGCAACGTTTGGATGGATTGTAGGAAACTTGTTGCTTACAAAACTTGTTGCTTCTTTCTGGAAAGCTACCCGGACGATAGCTGAACAAAGCTAATCAACGTCGGGGGATCTCTATTGTTGTTACAAAAGTGGAATATTTACAACGACGAGGGTGAACATTCTCATTTCTTTGGAGTAGCCTTCATTCCAAGAATGTGTAACTGATAATGAAGGTGAGTTCTAGACATGCAGTTTCCATTTTGTATGTACATATTTCATTCTTATCTGTGTTTTGCTATCATAGAAAAATACAGATAGCTTGCAGAAACTCACAACGGGCATAGCGATAAGCTGATACTCGCAGTGTTTAGGAAAATTATTTATTTTTTTCACTTTCATTGAGATTTGAAATTGAAATTTTGCTCGTCAAGGTATCGCAAATTTGTCTTACAGCAAAAGAGGGAGAGAGAGGGAGAATCCATCAGTATTCTTTACCTTTTGTAACACCTTGAAGGATAACATTGTTTTTTTTAAAAACGGTGCTCAGGAATTTAGAAGTATAAATTCTTCAAATGCACAGATAACTATTGATTACCGAAATCGACATCATTGTTATACGTAAAAAAAAAGTTAACATGTTTCGCGGTTGGCAAACAATTGAATAATTTTTTTAAAAGTAATGAGGTTTTTTCCACGGAGATAGAAAAAGATTTATTTAAAAACGAATTCATTTCGTAACTATAAGAAAATACGTTCTTAAGCTTTATATTTTAAGTGCCCAGGTATAAGATTGTGGAAGTGCAAACTTATGAAAATGATTAACGTTCAATTGAGTGCTCGTTATCGCTTCTGTCACCTTTCGATTCTAATCATTTTATCACCGTCCATATGATAAGAATGGTCTGACCCGCGTTATACTCCATAGTCCTTAATAATATTTTTGCACAAAGAGTTTTTGCTAGATCGTTATTAAACTTTGCTTCCTTGCGGGCAAAAACACACTGAATCTTTTGCAATTTTTTCAGATTTTTTCACCATGTAGTTTTTTAGTAATGCGTGTTTGAACAATGCATATGGGTACCGTGCAAACGTTTCGGAAACCGATCGGTAACAACAGAACGTGTGGTTCTGATACATTCTGTTACATTCGAATAAACAATTCTGGTTCATTCGAGTAAACAATTCTGGTACACTCGAGTAAACAATTTTGTTACACTCGAGTAAACAATTATGTTACATTCGAATAAACAATTCTGTTACATTCGAATAAAAAATCTACCATAGTGAAGGGCATAATATCAGATAGATGATGTCAAAATTTCAAGAAAATTCACGGTTTCGTTTCCGAGATACTTTCAATAAACGAAAGACTTCATCTCTATGTAACCGCTTGCTTTGTCTGCGTTTCTCATTCGCACATTGACTAACGCGCAGTGAAGCCCCTCTTCCGTTCCTCTCCCACGATTTCAGCCAAACATTCTTAATCCATACCTTTCTGTAATCGGCTGTATTTCGAGATAAATTCCAGATCCATTTAATAAACATACTTTTGACCATAACGGATAAAAAAAACTCGAAAATCAGTTTTCAGCCGGAGGTGACGTCATGGAGCAAAGTATCAAATCTTTCCCCATGTGTTTCCTAAATTCATCCGTTTCCGTCGCTGACACCATTCGCAATAAATTCCAAGTACATTCGAGACGTACCCCATACGTTCTTTTGCCCACTTTGCTGTGTTCCTTAATCCACACGTTTCTTCTACTATCTGCATTTGAGATAATTGCATAGAAAAATTTGAAATAAATTCTGTTACACAATTTTCGGTTTGAAAATCTCACATTAGAATCGGACGTGACGTAGAGAATTTTCCGTATACCATCATTTTCGATTTCAAATTTTATTTTTCGAACGGAACTGTACCCAGAAACCGATTACCTTGAGATCTCTGTGAGGTCACTTCCGGAAATTGAGAGTTTCCAACCGGAAGTGACGTCATAAAAAATGTTTAAAAATATTTTGCTGTATATCAATTTGGCTAGCAGTATCTCCCGACGCTACGTGCCATCTCATAGCTTAGTATTACTTATATATTAGTTTCGCATTCACGTTACCGTAACGATCACGTATCGATTTTTTTTTTGCAGGAGGAGTGGAAAGATTAGGATGAAAAAGTGTCGCTAGCATGCTGGATAAGCGGCGGCTCCATGCCCCCGGGTCGCCGCCATGCACCCTCTTGTTCGTCGTTGCCCTAATCCTCACCGGTTGTTTTTCATTCTGGCTTCTGAGTACGTCGCCCTCGCCTTCTCTGCCTCTGGCAGAGGAGGTATCAGCTCCGAGTTACATTCTCCTGCTACCGGAGAACACGTCCGGGCCGTCGGGCCATCCATACGGCCAGCAGCAGCAGATGCAGCAACCGTATACCTTAAGAGAACTGCCGTCCAACGACGAAACAACTCTAATCGATATGCATAATTTTCGTTTTATCATCAATCACAATCCGTGCAACAAGAGTCATCAGCCTTTGTTGCTTATGCTCATACATTCGGCACCGGGAAATTTTCCGAAGCGCAATGTAGTTAGAGAAACATGGGGCAGACAGAGTCCCGACGTTGTAGTATTATTTATCGTCGGTAGGTCCGATCGTTATAACAATCAACTTATTCAAGAAGATAAGAAGTATATGGACATAATTCAAGGCAACTTCCTGGACGCCTACAGGAACATGACCTACAAACACGTGATGGCGTTGAAGTGGGCCACATATCACTGTTCAAGTGAGTATCCCGTTTAAGAACAATTGTTACCGGTTTCGTTCAAAAAACCTGCAATGTAAAAAAACAAAAAGAAATATCGTATGGAATTTAATGTCCTGCTTCTGAAAGTTTTTATGCATAAACTGGTACCTTAAATTTCGCATATAATTGTGATGAACAATTAACGTACAGCATATTAAAAACTTTAGAAATACTTTAATTTTAATGACTTACTTTAATTTTATTTTGACAGTACTTTAATACCAATAATTTCTTTTTATTTCACTCTAAAAGTCCATCAATTTTTCGTGACAATTGTACATTAAATGTAATGTACCAGTTTTTGCATAAAAACTTCCGGTCTGATAAATTAAATACATAATTTTTTTTAACATTGTAGCAATCCAAAACGAAATTTTCGATACCAACAATGATTTATAATCCTTTATTACGTAAAAATTTGAAAAAATTCTCATGTAACTTTTTTGTTGCAGGTGCCAAGTATGTATTAAAGCTAGACGACGATGTATTTGTTCACATTCCGGCAATGCTAGACTTTCTTAAGCGTGGATTATCGCCGTGGGGAGCTAGACGATTAATTCTTTGCGATCCCATATCGACCGGTACAGTTAAAAGATCGTGGCGTTCGAAGTGGAGGGTTTCGCCACTGGAATATCCGGGCAAGCAGTATCCAGCATATTGCGCTGGTTGGGCGATTCTTTACTCGCCCGACAGTGTTTTTCTGCTGTATCGAGAGGCACAGAGAGAGCCCTATTTTTGGATCGACGATGTGCACATAACAGGCACCCTCGCACGGAAAGTCAATTTGACCCACGCGTCATTGCATTCCCTGGTACTCACTGGCGAAAGTATGCACCGATTGTTGGATAATCCGGGCACTCGAAAAGAATTTCTATTCGGACCGCCCGATCTCACCGAAAATAACATCAAGGCTTTGCACAATCTCATCGTTTCCGGTGCCACTTAGTATTACATAAGTAAAGGCCTACTATGTGTACATTAAGTGTCTACGATAATTGTCTACTGTACTTACTTAGTTATCGAGGACGCGGATTATCCACGATTGTAATGAATGAACTTTAGCTTGCGGCTCTTTGATTGAAGTCCATAATGTACATAAGTGGCAAGTAAGTGCGATGCAAGGAGATCGAGTCTCCATTGCATGACGCCAGGCGATATTTGCTCTTGACCAAGCATACTAACAAAAATAACGATTTAGCGCTTTAGCGGACAATCTGGCCATCGTGATAATTCTCCCACTTTGACGAGCAACTTCTTGTCGATTTCAAGTTGGGAGCCGCACAGTGAAATTTAGTCCTAGAAATGACTAAAATTGTCGTCACTCGGAAAATAATGAAAAGTAAAAAAAAAAAGATTTTTATTATCGTTTCGTAAGTTCGATTTTTGGAGTTGTCTGCATATTGCAAAGGAAACTTGTAGTCTCGATAAGTAAACGGAAAATTGGAATTGTAGGTAGGAATCAAATTGCGCAAACTTGGCGTCACTGACGAGGATGTAGAAGGCACGCTGTGGAAAGTTTCCTTTCCAATAGAGAATTACATTCTTTACGTACGGGGAATTGTTGCCTTCTTTTATTTATGACTATAATATGGATATTTATAATGGTTTTTTCTTTTTTTTTTTTTTTTTTTTGACAATCCAAGAAAATCTACTCTCAGGTCACTTTACAAAAATGTTTGCATTTATTCTCAACGTCATTTCGTTGCTGAGCCGACAGTTTAACAAGCTCATGATCCAAACGCACGGGGCTTGCGGAATAGTGGGGAGAGTGATCGGATCGTGAGAGAGTTAGTTTCCGAACCGCCGAGGGGGCTGGTAAAGCCCTCTGGGATTCCATGCGCAAAGATATATGCTCGTAACGTTATAAGTTTCGACGCAATCACATTCGGCATTTCTTGTTAATGTACAATTTATTTTCGATGTCCAATTGCCTATACATGAGATCGTCAACGAAGTGGAAGTTAAATCGAAACCAAACCTCAGTTACGTTAGCATCGCCGGCAGCGTTGCTGATTGATATTCCCAGTAGATGAATACTTGTAACTCGCCTAAAACCACAAATTTTGTAATGCATATTGTATAAAGCGGGGAAGTATAGTATAGAGGCCATCGAACGAAAGTGATTTAGAGAATTGAAAGTTCGAAAAATGATTTAACATTAATTTGTATAATATAGAAAGGCGCACATACATTTCGTAGTAACAGAAAAGCACCGAGATAGAGGACGCACAAGGCAAAAAAGACTACGATTACCTGATGTAATGCGGATATCAAGATATTATTTAAGAAAAAAAAGTATACCCCCAGAACAAAAGTGTAAGATTGCCGTATGGCTGACGCATAAGAAACCTTAAACTGTTATTCCGAGGGTGCGATGTTGTATAATTTTCGCAGTTTCTAGTTTCACAGTTTTTAAATTAATTTAAAAACTAGCGGTCAGAGAACGCAACTAGTGCCATTGATTATGTGAATTATTTTTACGTGCGTAATATTAATATATCTCTAAAACGAATCGTACGATTACCGAAGGAAGGCGAGGCGGTGTCCGTCGGCCCACAAAATTTCTAATGTAGCTGCCCTATTTTTGTATTGGCTATCTAATTTATATTTACTTAAACATTGTAATTAAATAATTTATCGGAAACTCTAAGGTGAAGTGAAAGCCCTCCAATGGTAGAGCAATTATTTGGTGAAGGCAGCGTAAAATAAACTGAATAGACCAACGTTTGAGTTGGTCAAATCGAAACGCAAAATCATGGACAATGTGCGTTGTCGCATTTTCTCATGGTAGATGAGTGTTTTACTATCAATTAGAGTACTATCTGGCGTAACCTTGTGACAAAAAAAAAGAAATGAAAAAAATAATCGGCAATCGGTAACTCGCTGTGTGGTCTTTCTGTGTATACAAATATATTGTATTAATAATAGAGGGTATGTGAATGTATGTAAGTTGATAAAAAGCGGAAAATGAATGTTTTCATTACGATAATTTTGTGAGAAGCATCGACCGAGGCCGTTTCTTCTGCCATATCAACGTAAAAGTACTTAATTTCTTAGATAGAAAAGTAGAAAAAAAAAAACTGAAAAGCGGTCTGTCGCATGAGCTCGTGCTCCACCGTTGCCAAAACAAGTTTATATACGTGAACATACGTAAATAATGCCGATGAAGCGAGTGCGATGATAGAAAGAAAACAAAAATTACAATGCATTTCCGACTCTCAGGAGCGGCTTTCTGGTTGAATTTTTCTACTTTTCCCAATGAATGGAATTGGACTCGGTGAAGAGGAACGAGAAGTCGGAAAAGTCATAGTCGTTCATTGTCGCGTGAAGACAGTCATACAAACTCCCGATATAGATAGAAATAATGATACTGCGGCTCGAATATTCCGTCGTTAGTTCGATCTTGAGCTTAATATTAAGATCCAACTTGAAGTGTTTCTTTTAATGTAATAATCCATATATGACCCGGACGAACTTTAGTTTAAACAACAGTTCGACCTTAAGATTGAACTCACGATAGAACTTGCGTGTGAAAGTTCGGACCTAAGATGTTTAAAAAAAAAATATCAAAATGATTGGGGAATGGCCAAATTGTTCGGAATGCATAACCCAACGATGGATGTGAATAATGTCTACTATTATGTGTACAAGTTGTAAATATATTATTAAAGATTATTAAAACTCGATGAAACAATTTTACACTAAATCTGAATAATTCCTAGAACTTCATTCATCCCACGCCCCTGGAAAACACTTTCGTTGTCAATGGGAATTATTGACAAATTACCGTTATCGATGGTTTCCCTCAGCGCGACGCTCCGGATAGTGATTAAGGCAATCAACGAGGAAGTCGCTGTCCAAAAACACTTTTATTTTTAAAACATTAGAAACACCGTTCCCCGAATCACCAATAATATTACTCGTCGGTAACAGGAAACTGCAGTATCGGCGGAGGCTTTGCGCGCCACCCTAAAATCTCTGCAAACGCCGATGAAAATAGCGAGGCTCAAATTTGAGAAAGGATTCGTATACAAAGATAAGTTTCTAGTTCCAAAGAAAAGGTAAACTCAATTGCGTACCTCATGTGTATCGATTCAAAATTCAGCTGAAACATTATAATGAATATTATTCCGAAAATGTACAACTGGGGGGATACTACGTAGGACTAAACATAGTAAGTCGAGGATGAAATCGCAGTCCAAAAATAATGTTGTTTAAAAAAAATCAGAAACATCGTTTCCCGAATCGTCAATAATTCACATAGCGTGGAAACATTTTTTAAAGGTTTTAAAAATAGTAGTCGTAGTAGTAGTGAGTTTATTGCCCATAAATAACATAAATAACATGTAACAGTTTTTGATGCCTGAAAAAATTATCTGTCTTATTTACCTGTATTGCATATTGCCAATTGGCCATCGTCCACAGTCCGTCAGCGACTTAAGAAAAAAAAAAATTATATTGAACATATTTTACCAATATTAGACAAACATTTTGAAAGTATTGTTTTGTCCTCTCATAAATCTGACATTGAAATATATCAGAAATATTTTTTTTTACATTTCAGCGAAATGTGAAAGATTGCATCACCAGACCGATTCGCATGCACACACCCGCATAAAGACGGAAACATTTGTAGAAATATTTCGGTGAGCATGAAATTATAGTACATTTCGATACGAGTGCGAAAAAACTTTTTCTGACGAGTGTGAATTTGCAGCACGAGCCGACGGCGAGTGTTGCAATCAGACGAGTTCAGAAAACGTTTTTCGCACGAGTATCGAACAAAATTTTATTTCACAAGGTGTGAAAATGGGGGTTTTCGCACCGAAAAAACCGCCATTTTCCCACCGAGTGACATAAAAAATATTACAAAACATCTTATCACTATGTCTCGGAAATATTTCATAACACATGTATATTTCCGAAATACTCAAGAATGTTTCGTTGGAATGTTTGGGGAGAATATATCAAAATATTATTTTCATATATTTCAGAAATATTTCGTAAGGTTTCAAAGATTAAAAATGTTTCTAAAATCTTCAAAAAATATTTCGTTCTATATGGGAATATTATTCGTCGGTAACAGGAAACTGCAGTATCGGCGAAGGGTCCTCGCGCCACCCTAAAATCTCAGGAAACGGCGCTCAAAATAGCGACGCTAAAATTTAAGCAAGGATTCGTAGACAAAGATAGTTTCCAGTTTCGGAGAATCGGTAATTCGAGATACGTAGCTTAGGAGTATGGATTAAAAAATCAGCTGAAACATTGTAATGGACATTATTCGAAAAATGTACGCCTGGCTGGATAGTACGTAGGAGTAAACAGAGTAAGGACGATCACCGGAGTTAGGGGTGCGGTGGAAGCGCGGCGCGAATAAGCCGTCGTCGTGGCGACGCTTCGTACTGGATACACTCAAGGCACTCCCATTCGTGCGCGATCGGGCATCGGACCGTACACGCCAGTAAAGGTAAACCCGCACTTTACCTTTTACAACTCAAACTCTCTGTCTTCAATCTCTGCATGTATGTAATCAAATTTTAAGACATTAATTACGATATCGTTACTTATAAAAATAAATGCAACGCAAGCCATGGACGACGTTCGCACGATCATCCGTATTGAGACATATTGTTAAGTCATGCTCTGAGAGCAGCGCATTAAAAATGAAAATTCCCTATAATTTAATTATTGTGCTGTTTTGCAGACATTTGATTTTTTTTTTTGCTAAAATTTGATTTTTTTTAAAGTCACGCACATTTTTCGGCACCAACGCGTTAATTGAAAACAGATGGGAACTTTATTTAAGTATTAAAGGATGAAAGCTTCAAAAACGCTATAGCGACGAACACGCGGATTTTCGTTGGTAGATGAAAAAAAAATGTTTACGTCCATTCTCAGATTTTTTACTCGTGGAATTAATTGCGCTTTGAAAGAAAACATATGTTTATTATTAAAAAAATATATAACAATTTTAAACATGTATGGATTGGTTTTTCAAATTCGTTTCCGAGCCTCTGTTTCGGAAGAGAGCGAGTTCTTCATTTTTCCATTCGCAATTTTTTGAGAGGAAGATTTTGAGAATTTTTAATCGCTTTAATAAATATGCGGGTCGAAATGATCGAAGCGCGTACGATTATTTCGGTGTTGATAAACAAAATTTCTTTTAGCATGGTGACTTTTGTGCGAAAGTTTTGTTACAATTGTGGAATAAATTTCTACATCGATTCCTCTTCCAAGCATAATTGAGCATTATATGCGTGTTGTAAAATATTCAGACTCTTTTACCGAAAGTTTCGAGCGCTACTTGGAACCGCAGTTACAGCTGAGTCGTAACTGCAATACCCTCGGTGCGATTGCAAAGTGCGTTCTGAACTCCACACGAACAGAACACTGGTGTATTACTGTATTTTAAACTCTACCATTAGACGACCCTAGACCACTTTTAAAATGGTATAGGGTCACAATATTGCGCAATCATGACCCACTCCGCATACTCTCAACGATCTTATCGATCAAGTACACGTGGCTTACACTTGTTTAATTGTTTGAGCCGACAGTTCGGCAAAGTAATTGCAATTTTTTTTCTTGCATTTTTTTTTTTAAATGAAGTTTCAATATCTGCACCATGGATAATTTGATTTTGTCCATGTGCCTGAAGCAAAAATCATCGATAAACGAAAAATTGAAATGCAATATGCAAAACTATATATATATATTTCAAATTTGTATTTGTAGCTCCGTTTTAAGCGGACAGTTCGGCAAAGTAATTACAAATTCCCTTTTAATTGAATTTCTTTCAAGACAAAATTTAAATATTTGCACTATGTACAATTTGAGTTTGGCCATATCCCGGAAGTCAAACTGGTCAATAAACGATGAATAAAATATGCAAAACTATATATATATTTCAAATTCATTGCTCTGTTCATTATTCATTATTCATTATTCATTGCTCTGTTTCATTTGTGATACGCCCGTATCTGCTTTAAGCACTGATTCGCTTGAATTTCACGGCCGTTTTAATGTAGCTAACTCGCAGAATTGCTTGAACGCCCACCCTTCTATTCTCGAACCTTAAACTCACTGGAAGCGTACGTCGTGAAGAGCTTGCACGATTTGATCAACCTAAACACGTGGCTTACACTTTTGAGCCGACGTCTCGGCAAAGTAATTACGCTGATACAAAAATTGCACATTCAATATGCCCGACTGAATTTTTTAATGCAAAAACGGGTCCATTAAATTCAATGCACAATATTGATGAAAACTTAATGTACCTTTATAGTAAAATTAAAGTGAAATATTGGAATTAAAGTATTTTTTATAGTAAGATTAAAAGGAAAATGTTTCTAAAGTTTGCAACGTACTGTACATTCATTGTTCATGACAATTGTACATAAAATTTGATACACCAATTTACGCATAAAAAATTCCTGCACCGGTATGTTAAATTTCATGCAAATTCTTTTCACATTTTACAAATCTGGTTTTAATTGAATTTCAAAATAAGATTTCAATATCTGCACTATGAACAATTCAATGTTGCTCCATGTCCCGGAAGTCAAACCGGTCGATAAACGAAGAGTAAAATATGCAAAATAAATATATATAATATATATATATATTTCAAATTTACATTCGTGGCTTCGTTTCATTTTCGGTACGTCAGTGTTTGCTTTATCCAACTATTTGCTTATGTTTCACGGGCGTTTGGGTATATCAGCTTGCAAAATTGTTATAACACGCGCCCTTCTATTCTCGAACCGTAAACTCGATGGAAGCGTGCGTCGTGGAAAGCATGCAACAGCAATTACATGGTTCCCTTTATAGAACGCTTCCTATGCCAAGCGAATTTATTATTCTCGTCGCCTCTTTGGCTCATGGCTTCGCATTGATTTACAATCAGAAACTAGGTCCCATTCGCTTTTAAAGAGAAACTGTTTCTCCCTTAATTTTCAATACATATAAATATGTGCATTTCGTGTATAATGGGCAAACATTTCCAATCAATCTTTAATGGGACCCCACAATCCTACTTTTTATTTTTAATCACCCAAAATGATTTGGTCATTTTTGAATTACGACTTCTCGTAATGGATATTTTTTCTCCCTTAATTTTCAATACGTATGCGTAATTCATGTATAATGGGAAAGCATGTCACTTTCATTTTTAGCCGGACCCGATAATCCTACTTTTAATTTTTAACTACTGGAAATTATGCGGTAATTTTTAAACTACTGGAAAACCGTTAGTAAATATTTTTAGTAATGACGATTTCTCGTACGAAATACCTTTTTTATTTACTTTTCAATCCGTATTCTTGTATAATGGGCTTCCGTATTCGTGCATAATGTAATTCTTGTATAATGGGAATGCATTTAATTTTTTATGAGATCCCTTAATCCCACTGATTTTTAAGCTACTGGGAAACCATTGGTAACATTTTGGGAAATACGGCTTCTCACAAGAAATAACTTTTATTTCTTCGTTCAGGTACTCTATGCAATATTCTCAATGAGCAAAAATCAAATTTTCAATTACAGGTGGCAGGTTTGGAGTTGAAATAAATCGGTTCGAGATGTCTCTCCCAATGCAGCCGGTTGGCAATGGCAATACCACCGCCGTCGCAATAAACACGCGACCGGACGATATACGGAAACGTATTATTGGAGGTACGTTCGATTTATATAATAACAAATATCGCTCTATATGTATTTTTCGTTGGTTCTCCAATCCAAACGACAATTGCACGTACA
Source organism: Ichneumon xanthorius (assembly GCA_917499995.1). Taxonomy (NCBI): domain Eukaryota; kingdom Metazoa; phylum Arthropoda; class Insecta; order Hymenoptera; family Ichneumonidae; genus Ichneumon; species Ichneumon xanthorius. The sequence continues at coordinate 3,583,481 of OU824205.1, forward strand.
CAAAATCGCAAAAGCATTTCAAAAAAAGTAGTTAAACACTATTAAATTGTTGTCTCATCATCATCAGTCTTCATTACTCAAGTCCATATTCAAAGAATCGATCCCCCTGTTAAATCATCTCTATCAGGAACCCTTTTGATGCTTCGCGAAAGGTGATTAAGAAAATGCCAATAAAAGTTTATTCTTTACCGAGAACTGATTGAACACCCTAGAAATGATAAATTCTCGCGCTTATTACTCGTAATAATAATACATTTTTTATTTATAACGAATGCTCCTTCTACAAAAGACCCTTTTTCTGAATTTCCTAATAGAGGAAATTCTTAAAATGTTGGAAGATTCTATTATTTATAATGCGATGCACGTTTCCGCAGTGGACCTTTTTGCCGAAGAACTATTGTGTAATTCAGTTACGTCACAAACGTCAATAAAGGCACTGGCGGTTTCTAGAATAATTGTGGAGATTTCATAGAACGTGTTGTGACGGTATGGACGTGGTTTATCCATCCTGGCAGTTAGACGTCTCGACGACCGCCGGAACTTCGATCCAATAATTCCAACTACGCGACTACTGCCAGCCGCGACTCCATACCCATCGCGTACATAGCGTTGTACAAGCGCTAAACGCCTATACTCCCACATACAATGCCCTTTATTCGAACTTGTCTCTATACCTTGACTCTTGAATTTTTAATCGAGCATAAAAGGGAAGGTCAATGTGTCTGACTACAGCCATGTGTAACACTGGGGCAGTGTCACATGAAGAAAATCGTTATATACTACAATGTCAACGTCATTTCATGCAGATACTATCGAATGTTAAATTATAGTGAATGAAATTGAAAACAAAGGATTAGTTAAACACTAATAAATTTTTGTCTCGTCAGTCTTCATTATTCATGTCCATATTCGAATAAAAGATTCCCCTGCTAAAACATCAAAGGCCCTTTTGATGCTTCGCGTGAAAATTGACAACAAAAAGTAGCAATAATGGTTTTTTTAAATCGAGAACTGATTAAACTCTCTAGAAATTATAAATATAAAATTAATTTAAATTCATTCAATTAAAGAGAAGCGAGAGTAAAAGTTTCGTTCGATTTTGCGAAATTCACGAAGCAGAAGTTTGCGAATAACGGGGAAACTGTACGCTGATCCACGCGGTGCTAGCTTGATGTAATTAATTGATAAATGGCATTAGTCGGTTATAATTGAATTGTCAACTGACCTATGGATTTCAGGACACGTACACGCAACACGCGTCTGGATTTTTTTTTATCAATGAGATTGTGCCCTCATTGTGTCACCATGCTCGACGCTTGTTGTCCATCAGGCCATATTGTACGTTTACCATTATATTTCTCACGGAAAGTTCATCGCGGATGTGCAGGAACTCCTGTATTCGTATTAGGGACATGTGCAAGTGCATCGGTTGCCACGCAACGTGGTGTCGACCGACGACCCGCGGCTTTCCGACTTGAATAATTGATGGATATAACACATTCCATGTTAGTATGCGGATAATTATATTAATATCCCAAATAAAATTAACTCTCTGCAGTTATCGCGCTTCTCACGAGATGCATTGATAACCATTGAGTTGAAATTGGAAAAATCAAAGTTTACCATTGAGCTGAATTGGGCGCAATTGGGGACCAAAGATTGGCCGAATGGCTCGCCCATTCACCATTGGATATACCAGCGTTATCCAAATGGTCACCAATATTGGGGGGCCAACGATTCCCCGAATAGTCCGGCAATTTATCATTGGACATATTCCGATCGTTATCCAAATGGTTATCGATATTGGGGGGGGGGGGGGCAATATTGGTCACTAATTGGGAGGCCAACGACTGACCGCATGATCCGCAAATTTACCATTGGACATATGCCGATCGTTATCCAAATGGTTACCAATATTGGGGGTCCAATATTGTTTCCTAATTGGGCGAGCAACGGTTGACCGTATGGTTGGCCAATTAAGCATTGGACATATTCCGATCGTTATCCAAATGGTTACCAATATTGAGGGGCCAATATTGTTGCCCAATTGGGCGAGCAACGGTTGACCGTATGGTTGGCCAATTAAGCATTGGACATATTCCGATCGTTATCCAAAAGGTTACCAATATTGGGGGGGGTAATATTGGTTCCCAATTGGGCGACCAACGGTTGACTGTACCGTCCGCCAATTAAGCATTGGACATATTCCGATCGTTGTCCAAATGGTTACCGATATTGGGGGCCAATATTGGCTCCCAATATGTTGACTGTATCGTCCGCCAATTAAGCATCGGACATCTTCCGATCGTTATCCAAATGGTTACCAATATTGTTTCGCAATTGTGCGAGCAACGGTTGACCGTATAGTCGGCCAATTGAGCATTGGACATATTCCGATCGTTATACAAATGGTAACCAATATTGGGGAGCCATTATTGTTTCCCAATTGGGCGACCAACGGTTGACCGTATCGTCCGCCAATTAAGCATTGGACACTTTTCGATTATTATCCAAATGGTTACCGATATTGGGGGTCAATATTGGTTCCCAATTGACGGGCCCACGGTTCGCCGAAAGGTCGCCAATTTACCATTGGACATATAGCGATCGCTATGCAAATGGTTACCTATATTGTTTATTTTCGTAAGGGAGCTGTTTCGAACGCCTTGTTGGTAGGATGGGCTGACTCATGACGTCAGGTGGCTACTCATACTGAATAACGTATTGACACAGGGGGCTCGCGCATCACCACTCCCGTAGATGGGTTTGTGTATCCCGTATGTACAATGTTAAACAGATGATTGAGCACAATTCTTGCCCGACAATAGTGTGGGTGCATACATTATTCCAGGCTACTAAATATAGTGGAAAAAAACAAGAAACATAAAGTACCTATGGCGTGTATTTCCGTGAGGCATAAGCAGGTGTTCTTTTTTACTGACTATGGATGCAAGTGGTTCCACTTTGATAATTTATCTCAACCAACGATCGGAAAAAATTGTGGGATAATTTCAACCAGTAAATAAGTCTGTATCATTCGATTGCACTTTGAAAAATAAAAAAGTAAAGAACACCCCAGACTGGCTCAGATGCTATGGGAACTATATTTAAAAGGCCCTTGATCCCTTTAATGATGTTTTTACAGGTTCGCGGAATTTTAAAGCTGACAGCGTGAAATAGCGAGAAACGGGGAAGCGAGCGATCTTGGGTATTTGTGGGGCATAATAATGATAGTAATAGCGATAATGAAAATTGTGGCTCATGCAAAGACACGTGTGTCGTCGATAGTCGTTGACACGACACGTCGTATAGTATAGTAATTATTGTATTCCTGTAGTGATGTATACTCGCGTTGTGAAATACCTGCGTGAGTCTATTGATCGTTCTTATGCTCGTTTCCGCGCTCTTCCACCGCTATCGGGTTCCGAGTGCCCGAGGCAGGATGTTGACATCCTTGCAGTCGATTTCTGAAATACGACATTGACATGACTCATGTCAGAATCCGCCGCGTCAAGGAGTTTGAAAATCGTTCTTACGGTTTTCGGCATTTTTACAGCAGTTTCAAGTTTTTTAAATGTACAATCGCGTAACTCCTATTTTTCAAGTTCATTTTATGTTGTTTCTTTTTTTCTTTTCTTTCGTACTAATTAACGATAATCATGCAGAATCGCATAGAACGACAGTATAAGAGATGTTGCATGGCTCACCGATAGAATACGTTATACATGGTTGCCACGGACCTGGAAAATCTGGAAAACCGGAAAAAGTCAGGGAATTTGTTGGGACCTGGAAACATCAGGGAAGAGTCATGGCATTTTTTTTAATTCTGAAAATTTTTTAAATCTTATGTTTTTCGTAAATACGAGCTCAATAAACTCATACGAGCCGCATATAATTCCATACAACGACAGTATGAGAGATCGTGTACGGCTCACCCATAAGATACGTTATAACATACAGAATAACAACCCTGCAAACACGGCATGGCGAACACGAAAGGGATGTTACAGTAGAACAATAGTAACAAAAATCTTGTATGGGAGACCCATAAACTAATTTACTGCAGAATAGGAGTGCATCTTGTACGACAATATAAGAGATCTTGTATGGCTCACGCATAAGATACGTTACAGAACAACAACCGTGTAAACATCTTGTATGGAAGACTCATAAACTTGTTTATTGCAGGACCATAGTGCATCTTCTATGGTAAACTCACACGAGCCCCATAAAATGCTATAGAACGACAATATAAGAGACCTTGTATGGCCCCTCCATAAGATACGTTATAGAATAAAAACCGCGTAAACATCTTGTATGGAAGACTCATAAACTAGTTTATTGCAGGAAAATAGTGCATCTTATATGGTAAACTCACACCAGCCCCATAAAATGCCATAGAACGGCAATATAAGAGACCTTGTATGGCTCCTCCATAAGATACGTTATAGAATAAAGACCGCGTAAACATCTTGTATGGAAGACTCATAAACTAGTTTATTGCAGGACAATAGTGCATCTTGAATGGTAAACTCACACGAGCCCCATAAATTGCCATAGAACGATAATACAAGAGACCTTGTATGGCTCATCCAAAAGATACGTTATAGAATAACAACCGTGTAAACATGTGGTATGGCAAATACACATAGGACGTTACAGTAGAACAATAGTACAGAAATCTTGTATGGAAGACTCATAAACTAGTTTATTGCAGGAAAATAGTGCATCTTGAATGGTAAAGTCACACGAGCCCCATAAAATGCCATAGAACGACAGTACAAGAGACCTTGTATGGCTCATCCAAAAGATACGTTATAGAATAACAACCGCGTAAACATCTAGTATGGCAAATACACATAGGATGTTACAGTAGAACAGTAGTACAGAAATCTTGTATGGAAGACTCATAAACTAGTTTACTGCGGAACAATAGTGTATAATATACGGTAAAGTCCCAGTTAACGGTTACCTCATTGTTCCGAGGGTGTGACATAATCAACGCGAGCAAAAACTTTCGAAACTTTAATTAATAATCTACAGCAACGAAGAGTCAAATAATAAACAGGCGACAGTGGTAATAGCAGCGAGTAAACTTTAACTCTCAACTGTTGCATCGCTAAAGTGACCTAGTTTCTTTTTTTCTTTCTCAAAGTCAGAGCCACAGCGAGCCGGTCGATCGATTCGATTTTTCCTCACTTCCATCCACACCATCGATGCCCCTAACGTCTCAAAGGTGCCTTCCATGAAATACCGGGGATTAAAAAAAAAAGAAATAATAATTGTGAAAATATCATCGTTTTGGATTTTTTTTTCTCTGCGCTCTTTCGCAGTGTCGTGATGAGTTTGTGAGTTAATAGTGGAGGTGCGGAGGGTGAGTTTCTCATGGGAAAATAGAGAATAAACTGGTGGTCCGGCGAGACTCAGGCCGCTCGGTCGGACAGCGTGGGAGACGGGGGTGGATTGTGAGGGTGTGGATGATGCGCATGGCCAGGACGTCGACGCGGACGGCGACGACCCCGACGAGGCTGCGTCTCACCATTAGGGACGGGGGGGTTCAATGTAGCTGCGAAGAATCGTAGGGATGTACAGAACCGCTGATAGTAGTAAGCAAACCGTTGCGATCCTCGTGACGCTCGCCATCCTCTCACCCTTCTGATCCCTCGGCACCCCGGCAAAACCAATCCACGCCTATCGATAAAATACCTCCCATCAAAGTACCTCCTGGGAATACAATTCCTGACACTATTATTACTCAAAATATCAACAGTTCATTATTATCCGTAAAAAATGTCTGAGGGTGAGTCAGCTGTTGGGTGACGTGTTTATTGTTTTCATGTACCTCCACTCCCCCCCCCCTTCTATTGTTATTACTTCTATTTTTGGTTTTCTTTATATAACTTTGTTTGTACTGTTATTATTATTATCATTATTATACCTTCCATCAAAGTACCTCCTGGGAATACAATTCCTGACACTATTATTACTCCAAATATCAATAGTTCATTATTATCCGTAAAAAATGTCTGAGGGTGAGTCAGCTGTTGGGTGACGTGTTTATTGTTTTCATGTACCTCCACTCCCCCCCCCCTTCTATTGTTATTACTTCTATTTTTGGTTTTCTTTATATAACTTTGTTTGTACTGTTATTATTATTATCATTATTATACCTTCCATCAAAGTACCTCCTGGGAATACAATTCCTGACACTATTATTACTCCAAATATCAATAGTTCATTATTATCCGTAAAAAATGTCTGAGGGTGAGTCAGCTGTTGGGTGACGTGTTTATTGTTTTCATGTACCTCCACTCCCCCCCCCCTTCTATTGTTATTACTTCTATTTTTGATTTTCTTTATATCACTTTGTTTGTACTGTTATTATTATTATCATTATTATACCTTCCATCAAAGTACTTCCTGGGATTACAATTCCTGACACTATTATTACTCCAAATATCAATAGTTCATTATTATCCGTAAAAAATGTCTGAGGGTGAGTCAGCTGTTGGGTGACGTGTTTATTGTTTTCATGTACCTCCACTCCCCCCCCCCTTCTATTGTTATTACTTCTATTTTTGATTTTCTTTATATCACTTTGTTTGTACTGTTATTATTATTATCATTATTATACCTTCCATCAAAGTACTTCCTGGGATTACAATTCCTGACACTATTATTACTCAAAATATCAATAGTTCATTATTATCCGTAAAAAATGTCTGAGGGTGAGTCAGCTGTTGGGTGACGTGTTTATTGTTTTCATGTACCTCCACTCCCCCCCCCCTTCTATTGTTATTCCTTCTATTTTCGGTTTTCTTTATATCACTTTGTTTGTACTGTTATTATTATTTTCATTATTATACCTTCCATCAAAGTACCTCCCGGGAATACAATTCCTGACATTATTATTACTCAAAATATCAATAGGTCATTATTATCCGTAAGAAATGTTTGAGGGTGAGTCAGCTGTTGGGTGACGTGTTTATTGGTTTCATGTACCTCCACTTTATATCACTTTGTTTTTATTATTGTTATTACTTCTATTTTTGGTTTTATTTATATCACTTTGTTTATACTATTATTATTATTATACCTCTCATCAAAGTACCCCACGGGAATACAATTTCTGACATGATTATTCCTCAAAATATCAATAGTTCATTATTAGCTGTACAAAAATGTCCGAGCGTGAGTCAGCTGTTGGGTAACGTGTTTATTGTTTTCATGTAACTGCAACCCCTCCCCTGCTATTGTTATTATTTCTATTTTCGGTTTTCTTTATATCACTTCGTTTCTACTATGATTATTATTATTGTTATTATTTTCGGCCGCTTCATATTTCTTTATCTCTCTTTATACTACCATTATTATTTCTATTAGATTTCTTATTGTATGTGGCTCGAGGACCGCTGGTTCTATTGTACAATAAGTCACTATACACAGTAAAAAATAATTTCGTAAAATCGGAATGCGAAATTTCGTAAAAATAATTTTGTTAAATAAGTGACAAACTCCTTTGTCACTTATTTGAATATACGAACATGTCCTTTTTTTCCCGTGACATTGACAATTTTAGTTTGTACTTTTGTTTGTAAAACTAGAAAAATAACAAATAAAAATTGTGGACGTTTGTGGACAATAAGTTGTTGTAAAAAGTACACATTTTTTTACTGTGTACTTACCTACCTACTCGTCGCCCTATTTTCCGCTGGATGAATGAAGTTCCAGACAGAATAAATTTCCTGACACCGTCCCGTTCCACTTCATTAATTTTCGGAGACTCAAGTGACAGTTCGTCGATAAATGTATCGAAAATTGTAAAAAAAAAATCATTACAGCTTGTAATTCGTTGTTCTTCTGCTTTAGCGGACGATACCAAGGAACCGGAGTCGACCACCTGTGGAAGCATTATAATCTTTCTGTCATGGGTCATCGTCGTTTTGACGATGCCCTTTTCTCTGTTCGTCTGCTTCAAGGTAAATAACTCGTTGATTGAGATTGCGAGTGATCGATGATTGCATCATTGGCCTTACTTAAAAATCATATGTCGTTTTCTCGCGCAAGGTGGTTCAAGAATACGAAAGAGCGGTCATATTCCGACTCGGAAGACTTCTCTCCGGGGGTGCCAAGGGTCCTGGTAAGTTGAGTCGATTAATTGAAACTACACATTGATCAGCTCTAATTTTGCTTTTAATGATTCTCATTAATCAGGCATCTTCTTCATCCTGCCCTGTGTCGATTGCTATGCGAGAGTGGATCTGCGTACGCGAACGTACGACGTACCGCCTCAAGAGGTGAGATAATTGTTTTTTTTTATTTTTAAGCGCATAGAAATAAAGCAAATGCAAACTTATGTGAACAGGTTTTGACCAAAGACAGCGTGACAGTGTCGGTCGACGCGGTCGTTTATTACCGGGTCAACAACGCGACGATCTCAATAGCCAACGTGGAAAATGCTCATCACAGCACCCGACTACTGGCTCAAACGACTCTACGAAACACCATGGGAACCCGACCCCTTCACGAAATACTCAGCGAGCGTGAAACGCTTTCCGCAAATATGCAGGTAACATTTTTATTGGTAGCAAAGATTGACTAAAAGCGACTGCGAGTCTCGCGGAAACCATCGAGAACCCATAGCGTTACCGGTGGAAAATTCAGGATTTACCACGCCGTTAGGCACGCTGACGTTGATAGATGTTGAGTGATCGACGTGTATCGAACACGAAGAGTTTCGAAACGCGGCGGAAATATTTGTTCTGGCAAAACCGATCGGGGTGAATGGCAATGAGTTTAACAATGTTAACTTCTTCTAAATGGAAAACAAAGGCAGGGCAGGTTTTTATTAATAGCATAGATTAAATATAAAATTTGCTCGTTGCGGATCTTGCGGTACCATTGAATTTTCCAATGGTAACTCTATAGTTAGCATTGGTAAATTCATGTCGCTAAAGTTCGCAACGTTGCAGCAACGAAATGACCTCAACTGTCAATCATACGAGCTGTAGATAACCTCCATATTGCTTTCAATTTTTATTTGAAAGCCTCGATGTTCTTACGAGCCCATTTTATCTCAATAATTTTTCTTACTCCTCCTTGAAAATGTTCACCAAGTTTTAGGAGAATCTGTTGTGCGGACAACTTTCTACACCCAAACCAGGAGGAAGTCAGAAATCGGTTGACCTTGAAAGGCCCATAATATTTTTTTTTGGGACCGACTTCCAGGCCACCAAGTTTTAGGAGAATCTGTCGTGCGGGCAACTTTCGACAGGCTACCAACGACGAACTGAAAAATAGTTTGACCTTGTAAGGTCCGTCATTTTTTTTTTGCGTCACACTTCCGAGCCCAATTTATCTTGAGAATTTTCCTTAGGTTTCATCAAAAATTCTTACCAAGTTACGGCTCGTAAGATTGAGAGTTGCGAACTTTGGTAAATTCGTAACAGTAACATGTAAATCACTCAACCGTTACACAGGTTAAGGGATGAAGGTGGATTAAACACAAAGAGCTTCGAAACGTCGCGGAAATGTTTGTTTCGGTAAAACTGATCGGGGTGAATGGCAATGCGTTTACCAACCTTGTTCTATATGTAAAACAGACGCAGGTGAAATTTTTATTGATAGCAAAGATTGACTATAAAATTAGCTCATTGCGGTTAACACCCGTCTCGAGGGAAACATCCCTCGCGTTGGTCAGAACGCGAGGGATTTGGAACCATAGTGTTTTGTTGATTTTACCGGACAGTTAGAGTGGAACCATTGATTTTGTTAATCCTGTTAATTCTATCGATTTTATCGATTCTATTGATTTTATCAACTCTATTGATTTTATCAATTCTATTGATTTTATCAATTCTATTGATTTTATCAATTCTATTGATTTTATCAATTCTATTGATTTTATCAATTCTATTGATTTTATCAATTCTATTGATTTTATCAATTCTATTGATTTTATCAATTCTATTGATTTTATCAATTCTATTGATTTTATCAATTCTATTGATTTTATCAATTCTATTGATTTTATCAATTCTATTGATTTTATCAATTCTATTGATTTTATCAATTCTATTGATTTTATCAATTCTATTGATTTTATCAATTCTATTGATTTTATCAATTCTACTAGTTTTGTTGATTTTATTAATATCACTGACTTGATTGGTTTTATTTATTTCTATTGGTTCTATTGAGTTTATCAATTTTGATTTTGTTAATCTTATTAATTCTATCGATTTTATCGATTTTATTGATTTAAGTCGCCGTTACCATTCGAAAATGCAATGTTTACAATGCCGTTGCAGACGTTGAGGTTGATACACCTTGAGTGATCAACGTGTATCGAAAATAGGCAGTTTCGAAACGCCGGAGAAATATTTGTTCTGGTAAAACTGATCGGAGTGAATGGCAATGGCCATTGCCATTGACTTCGAATTAAAACCGGGGTTTAACGATCTTGTTCTAAACATAAAACAGATATCTCTGGACGAAGCCACAGACTCATGGGGCATCAAAGTCGAACGAGTTGAGATGTGAGTACGACCAATCGACCGGGATTGACTGATCGGTCGAGTAAGAATTGACTTTCAATAATGAAATTTGGGATTTCAGCAAGGACGTTCGATTGCCGGTGCAACTGCAGCGCGCGATGGCTGCCGAGGCCGAGGCTGCGCGTGAGGCACGAGCCAAGGTAATTTGTCATTGACATCTTTGCAATTCCCTTATTTTTACTCCCCATTCGATTCGTGACCGTTAACTGTTTTTTTCTTTCCATTAGGTCATAGCTGCAGAAGGTGAACAAAAGGCCAGCAGAGCGCTAAGAGAGGCGTCCGAAGTTATCGGAGACTCGCCTGCTGCCCTGCAGCTTCGTTACTTGCAGGTGTGCATTTTAAGAGTTTAAACGCAAAGTCTAAATAATATTATACAAGTAAAGCGTATCGAACGGCCCAATTATGGTGTATTAAAAAATTTCAGACACTGAATACCATTTCGGCCGAGAAGAATTCCACGATTGTCTTTCCATTACCCATCGACATGCTGACTTACTTCATGAAAGCCAAGGAAGCTTCGTCTTAATCATTGGACTCGAGACATATGATCCACGAGTTCACTGACACAGTTGACTCTATCGGTAAAGACGCGCTCTGCAATATCTACCTCCATCTAAGAGCCATCAGGCAATTATGAGAGTAGGGTAATTCTTGCGCAGAGTCGGCTGCAATTCGATCGTGAGATACGTATCAACACCGATCCGCATCCTCTTGCTGCTCCATCGAAAAACCCACTGTCGCGATGTGGCGATTTTTTTTTTTTTTTACATCTTTCCTTCATAAATTAGCCTCCTGACAATTGCGTGATTGTACAAAGTACAAAAAGTTGCGCCGAGTTGGAGACTATAATTTACAATTCAATATATGAAGCGTATAAAAAAATTATTGCGAAGGAATATTCTTCGTCGCACCAGTTCGATCAACTTTGCAAAGGGTGGTTGCCCAATTGTACAAAGTGTACGTCGCGGTATAATGCGTTTGTTCCACCGAATCGTTCAGGACACTTTATCGGATTCTTAAATCTTAATGTGGAGTTGAAAATGAACAAATTAAAAATTACAAATCTATATCGACAGTTTAATATCAGAGGGCCATATAGGCTAAACTGTAAAAAAATGGTAAATTTAATGCCCCGGAATGGAAGTTTTTATGCAAAAACTGGTACATTAAATGTAATGTAGTTACATTTAATATTGTTATTTAGTTGCATACAATCGTGATGAAAAAATTATGAACTTTTACCGTGAAATTAAAGTAAATTATTGGATTTAAAGTACTATTACAGTGAAATTGAAGTAGAGTATTTCAAAAGTTTTTAATATACACTAAGTTAATGTTTCATCACAATTGTAAAGTAAATTTATTATACCAGTTTATACATAAAAACTTGCAGTACCAATACATTAAATTTCACACGATTTTCTTTTATAGTGTATGCTAATACAGAGTTTGTACAGCCGTATGCCGTTATGATCCATGGATATGATGAGTTCGTTCGATGGAAGAACGTCCAAAGCGTTTTGAATGAAAGACCGTTAGAACATTTTTTTTAAGAACACGATTTTGATAAATATTCTCGGAGCGTCAACGTTCTTTTACCAATTACCAATTGTACCTACAAAGTACCAAAGTCTTTCGTGTGAATAATCGATCGGTGTTAGCTTTTACGGGGCCCATATTAAAGATATTCCACTAAACAGAATCAGTGTGTATGTATCAGCGTAATCATGTTATAAGGTATTGTTATCTACCATTGTGTTAATAACTACGATTGCGATAGACCCGCGGTAAAATAGTTGTCCCGGACATGGACACAGTGTTGGTCATCCTTTACGATCGTTTAAAAAAAATTATAGTTGCGATTTTTACATTTAATTCAGCTTTTGTGTGGGTCAATTTTGCACCTCACAGGGTCTCTCGTGGCGGGTAGAGTTGTGTCCAAAGTAAAATATAAGTTCAATTCCTTTTGAGATTGCAACGAGAAAGTGTGAATCAACCGAAACTCACTGGTTTCCTTTATACTATTTCTTCATCTGCACCAGGTACTCATCATGGTATACAATATTTTTAAAAAAATAATTATTGATTTATTTTTAAAAAGTGATGAAAAAAAAAATTAAATGGCATACTCAAAACGTTTCTCGTTTATAAATTGTTCGACCTTCCTATAAAAAAAGGAATTACGTGTATATCGAATCTAAGGAATTACTCTAACAGCTATTCCGTTCTTCTGAGGTAAACACGGCTAACCAATGAAGGAAAGGGAACGCTTGTAGGAAGGGCTAATTTCTAGTTTTTCTTGTGAATGTAAGATTGACTCAGATTGTGCTCTACACGGATGACTACGTTAGACAGCATTCGAACGTGTCGATTTCGGTAAAAACTATAAAATTATTCGTGTGCGAAAGGAAGAGTCGAAACGTATTCGGATATGGGAAGATGGCGAATTGAGCTCAACGATATCCTGCCAGCACATCGTATCCTGCCCACTCGCACTTCATTCGAGACGATCGCGAGCTTACGTCTCAAGCGATATTTAGTGACTTGTACACGCATTTACGAACTCTTGCGAGGATACAGCACATACTTGCAACTTTAATTTTCAATATGTTTTCGTTTTAGTTCTAAAACAATAAAATTAACATTTACGATCGTACGAACATTTTTAAGCCTTCTCGTAACGGAAATAATTGACCAATGTATTCGGCAAATAAAACGGATATGGAAGATAATCGAGAATGGACAGATATGTATTGAAATGTGATTCGTTTGATGATGAAATAGAAAAGATATGCGTTGAAGAACATTGTTTAAAAAAAAATATATATATGACGGATTATGTCTCAGATAAAGCGTGTTTTCTGATTTACTGAAAAACTTTGATGTGGATCGTGGATCAAAGTACAGGAAAAAAAAACCTTGTCATGGTTTCGAAACTAAATTTCGAAGGGTAAATCGACCAATGAATTTACAATTTTAAGCAAACGACGAAACCCAATGAATGAACATTTTTTTATTAACGTGCTCTTATGGGCTAAGTGTTTATCGACACTGTTCATTCACTGGCCGGTCTACCCTATTTACTTCGCTATTTTGTACTGTGATTACATTTTTTTCATTGTTAGTATTTTACACATAGTTGATTAAAAAAAGAAAACTGAAAATATTGATTTATAAGCGTTCATTAAATTACCATATTTCCCGAAAAAATCCTTCTCTTTAGCAACTGCAAGATCCCTGATAGACAAGCTCCACGAAAAGTAGCAATATTGACGCGATATTTCCGACATGTGCGGCACATGTCGCAATTATTGCGCCAACTGCTACTTTTTGTGCCGCTTGTCTATCAGGGATGCTGTAGGCACGCCTTTAGGATGATGCGAAACGTGTATGAGTGAGGGAAAAATAGGGTCAATGTCACTTACGACGAATTGAGAATGAAAAGCCGACATTACGTTTCACGACCTCTTAAGAAGGCTGAACTGTTACCAAAAAAGAACTAAGTACCATCTACAAGTTAATTTTCGATAATAGTTGAGACATTGTATATTCTGTGAAGACTGTGGTTTTCGATCGGATAAATTTTCCACGTCATTTCCGGTTTGAGAATGTCCTTTACCGATCGGCAATGACGTCATGCGGAAGAACGTTACGTCCGGTTTGTAAATCTAATTTTTCGGCGGAAGTGACGTCATGGGAGAAAGCATTAGGGATGTGCACGAGTCCGACAAACTTCGAACAGTTCGATGTCTGACTCGAAATAAAACTGTTCGAACCTGTTCGAACCAGGTTCGAACAGTTCAGATAGTTCGGACATTTCGGACAGTTCGGACAGTTCGGACATTTCGGACATTTCGGACAGTTCGGACATTTCGGACAGTTCGGACATTTCGGACAGTTCGAACAGTTCGAACAGTTCGAACAGTTCGGACAGTTCGAACAGTTCGAACAGTTCGGACAGTTCAAACAGTTCGGACAGTTCGAACAGTTCGGACAGTTCGGACGGTTCGAACAGTTCGGACAGTTCGAACTATTCGGACGGCTCGAACATGTGCCGGACTCTAAGGGGCGAGTCCGATCAAATCCGATCAAGTCCGTGCACATCCCTAGAAAGCATGTCTTCCGGTTTCGAAATCTCATTTTTCGACCGGAAGTGCCGCCATTCCCGAAATACGTCACTTCCGGTTTACGAATATCTTTTTTTTCGACCGGAAGTGACGTCATAGAAGCAAACACTAGTTCTGTTTTGAAAATCGCATTTTTCGATCGGAAGTGATGTCATAGGGGAAAACATCACTTCCGGAGAAAAACTGAGATTTTCGAACCGGAAATGACGTTTTCGCGACATGTGATGTTTGTTGATTTCACGTCCTGAATAGATATTTGTCTGTGGAGCCGTCATGGAGCAAAATTTTGCGACATTTCTCGCTCTGTATAATGAACAGTTTTCATTACTTTTTCTCCAAAATACCAACGATTCTTTCATCTATAATTGGCGAACACTGCACCGGCTACTTGCGGGAACGATTTATTGACAAGCACGTGCTTGTTACGCGGTTGAAAAAAATAGCGAGGTGACAAGCAACAAGCGCAGGTCTAGTACAGAATGTACAGATCACAGAGGAGCGTCGACTGATTAAAGATGGCGGTGATCAGCTGGACGAATCGAGACGAATCGAGACGCCAAATTCATTTCAGACAAAATCATTTCCGCCAAAAAATAACTAGATTGAAGAGACACCATATATTCTGAATCTTGTATATATTCAAGTTTTTCCGAGTCAACGTCACTTTAGGTCGAAAAATTAAATTTTCGAACCGAAGTGATACTCCCTATGGACTTCACTTCCGGCCAAAAAATGATATTTCCGAATACGGCTTAGAAACGATGGCAACATGAATGACAAACAAAAAAAAAAACAAAAAAATGACAAAAAGTGGGTCGCGAACTTGCGATACTATAATTATCAGTCAAAAGCTTTAGTGCATTTAACCACAAAACGTATACAGAAAAGAAGTGTTTGTTGCTTATGTTTATTCGCACGATTACTTAAAGTATTCAATACAAGTTTAATTCGGTCCAAAGCAGCCTTACAACGTCATAAGATTCGAATACATGGGGTTTTCTCTTACCCAATTACGTGTCAATGAAAATGACAAATGAGTTATGATGGAAATGAATTCCGCGTAAATGATACCCTACCGTTAAGGCCTTTCCGGTCGAAAATAGTACATTACTCGTTCAAAGGTTTACGCACTTAACCACAAAATGTATATGCAATGAAAAAAGTGCCCGCGGCTTATGTTTATTCGCGCGATTGTTTAACGTTTTCGATAAAAGCCTGCATCTATAGTATACAAGATTCGGATACTATAGATAGGATTCGGTGTTTCGCCTGCACAGTTACTTTTTGGCGAAAACGAGTATTTATGGAAATGTATTTGGCGTAAATCTTCTTCGTCTTCTTCTTCTTATGGATTTATGCCAGAGGCCAAGTTCCATATTTGGCGCAAATGATACCCGTATACGTTCGAGACCTGTCGAGTACCCCCACCACCGTGATGTCGCACGTCGAGCCTCTTGTCATCTGCGCATGCGCAGCTGACAGCACATGGAGTCGGCGGCTGCTCGCTGCTTCTGCTTCACCTACACACGGCGCACGGAGTACGGACGAAAAACAACAAACAATTTATCAGTCTCGAGACTGGTAAATTCATGAGGACTATGACGAATTTGAGAATCACTGGATCCAGCAATAAAATCACGAGATCTCTCAAAGTATTGCGAACATTCGGTACGCAAACAAAACCT
Source organism: Ichneumon xanthorius (assembly GCA_917499995.1). NCBI lineage: Eukaryota > Metazoa > Arthropoda > Insecta > Hymenoptera > Ichneumonidae > Ichneumon > Ichneumon xanthorius. Next base: position 3,599,849 of record OU824205.1, read on the forward strand.
AAACAGGAGCCTCGGTAAGAATGAAAGAAATGAAAAACAAACTATTTTCGCATTTATAGACGAATGACACGTTTAACTGTTGTTCACAGGAAAAAATGGAATTCCGTAATAGGACTCGAGATCCATGCCCAGATAAATTCGAGCTCGAAACTATTTTCCGGAGCTAGCACGAATTTCTCTGCGCCTGTGAACTCGTGTGTGTCGCTTTTCGACTGTGCGACGCCAGGAACGCTGCCGGTAACGAATACACGACACTCGGCAATACTGTCGTTTTGCTACATTCGCGTAACGTTTTGTCTGTAGGTCTTGAACAGGCGATGTGTCGAGGCTGGAGTGCTCACGGCCCTGGCGCTCGATTGTCGGCTGAACCGTGTATCTCTGTTCGATAGAAAACATTATTTCTACGCCGATTTGCCCGTGAGTAATCGTGAGAAACGGTCGAGACTCGAAGAGTCGATTGAGCGCTAACGATTTCGTTCGTCAGGCAGGCTATCAGATTACCCAGCAGCGGCAACCGCTCGCCGTCGACGGTCGCGTAACGTTCAACGTCTTCACACCGGGAATTCACAAGCAACCGTATGTCAAATCGTCCAGGATAAAGCAGATTCAGTTGGAGCAGGACAGTGGCAGAAGCTTGCACGATCATGCGATTGGAAAGTACGTGCCAGCCTACTTAATGGACATTGTAAAAAAAATCGTATGACATTTAATTTACTGGTACACTGTGAAACAAAATTTGTTTGTAAATTAATGAACGATATTGGAAGCTTTTTTGCGTAAACTGTTTCTGAAATTGCAAAGACATGTGTGTTGCAAGTTAGAGTAACACTTTTATTTTTAATTACACTTCTTGTAAATTTCTGGCAAAAGTTTTGTAATTTTTATATCTGGTATTTTTATTTTAGAAAAAAGTACATAATCGTTAATTAATGTAAGGAAATCTCAAGTTTCAGTACATTAAATGTACAGTTTATTTTTACGGTGTACTGACAGTTTTTATGCATAAACTGGTATATTAAATATCATGTATAATTGTGATGAAAAATTAATGTACAGTAAATTACAAACTGTAGAAATACTTTCCTTTAATTTCACTGTGAAAGTATATTATTTTTTCATCACGAGTGTACACACAAATTTTTTTTACCAATGTATTCATTTTATTGAAATATTTTAATTTTACAAAACTAGTATTCTTAAATTGCAGAAGTTTGGTCGATCTGAATCGAGCCGGTGTGCCGCTGATGGAGCTCGTGTTCGAGCCGGATCTCGCCGACGGCGAAGAGGCGGCCGCGTTGGTCAAGGAGCTCGCGATAATTTTGCAAAGGCTCGATACCTGTTCGTGCAAGATGGAGGGTAAGCTCGTTCGGTCGAGGACGATTGTTTCGTTGCGTTTTGGAGCACGGTCACATAAGGGTTCGTCGAATTTGCAGAGGGCGCCCTCAGGATCGACGCAAACATCTCGGTGAACCGGCCGGGCGAATCTCTCGGTGTGAGGACGGAAGTTAAGAACATCGGTAGTGTCCGTGGCGTCGCGGCTGCCGTGAAGTACGAAATCGAGAGACAAATAGAGACGATCGAGGGCGGCGGTTCTATCGTCAACGAGACTCTTTCCTGGGACTCGGGAAGTCGGAGGACCGTCTCGATGAGAGACAAGGAAGACAAGCAGGACTATCGCTTCATGCCGGAGCCGAATTTGCCACCTCTGCATCTCTTTACGAGCAACGACCAGGAGAATTCCGATGATCTGGTGAACGTGGAGTCTCTGAGGTCGTCGTTACCCGAGCTACCCGAAGAAACGCGCGTAAAACTACGCGATAACTTCGGACTCGCGACTCAAGCAATAATCACCATAGTTGTGAGTTCTGCTCGGCGTGGAGTCGAAAATACCGTCGCGACGATAATGTGCTCTAGGGCATTAAACTGGGTACTAAACTTTTTTAGAACGAGGATGTCTTGCTGCGATTATTTAACGACGTCATGAGAGAGAATCCGAAGCGAAAGGGTATGCTCGTTGCCAATATTCTCATTATGGAACTGATGACACTCGTCAACAGTGACGAAATACAATTGGAGCATTGGTAAGTTGAGATCAGAGCTTCGCAAAGTACCAAACAATCCTTCAAGTACTTTTTCCAATTACTTTTCGTAATTAGGTTCGTGGCGTTAAGCGTTATCTCGGCTTTAAAAAAAAATATGCAAGGTAATGTGCACGCGGCTTCCTCATTTATTATAATTTCGCGCATAGCTTTCTCTATGAGAAACTTCGTTGATTGATTTTGACTTTCTCATAGAGGAAGCTATGCGCAATATAGTCGTAAATGAGAAGGCCATGTGCAAATTACTTTGCACCGTTTTTCGTAACATTAAAAAATGGTTACATTTCATAACATTTGAATGTTCAAAATTTACCGCGAAATTTATGGTAAACAATCGCTAACTGCAATCTTTGTTATTCGTCGTTTTGGGGCTTCTTTAAGCTTTTTTCAGTTTTTTCATTTTAAAAATCTATAAAAAGATGTCACAAAATTTCATACAAAAAAATGAAAAAGGGGAACTTTCTCGTTTTTTAATGGCATTTTTTGAAATACATTTAAAAAATTCTCTTTAAACGTATTCTTATTGCTACTCATCGAGTGTACGTAAAGCGAGCGTGCACTCAAAAAGTACTTGCGCTCGGTACTTGAAATAATAAAGTACTTGAAGTATTAAAAAGTCCATGTGTACGTCAAGTACGTACTTGAAGTACCAAACAAGTACCCGGAATTTAAAGCACTGCCCAGCTCTGATTAAGATTAACATTGTGAGAGATACGAGGTCGTGAAATCGAATAATTTTCAGTGTAATAACGGCGAGACACATTGGCGATTTGGTGGATCTATTGGAGTCGAAAACGATAAATCTCACAATAGCTAAAAAGGTCCTCGCACAGTTGTTAACACATCCCGAGCAAACACCCACGGAGGTGAGAAAACAAATAAAAATACGATCTGGTATTCTGTCGTACACACTAACAATTGTGATTTATCGTGTTTAGATCGTCGAGAAGAGAAATTGGGCGCTGATAAACGACGAGTCGCAGCTGACGGAGTTGTGCCAAGCAGTTATCGAACGAAATGAGAAAGCGGTGAAACAGTACAAAGCCGGAAAGACGAAAGTCATCAAGGCCCTGTTGGGAGAGGTAGCGAAGAGTACGGATCAACGCGCCAACATGGCCAAAGTTGCTGATATAATGGCCAGGTTGTTGAAATAGAACCGCAAAAGGAAACTGCCGAGAACATTGTCAACTTATAAGTTTTTTTTTCATTATATATTTAAATAATGTCAAAGTTAAAAACATCAGAAATATAAAACACATTTCCAAGTTCTGAGTTCGCATCGTTGGTTTTGTGTTTGTTTCAATATGATTATAGTCACAAAGTACAAAATCAAGTAGGAAATAAATAATTGTGGTACAATGAAATTCGGAGACTAGAGTTTTTTTTTCAGTCCCCGCCGGCGTAACGATTATTGATCTTATTCGCGATATAGTTTCCGTGTGACGACGATGTGTCTCTTACCGTCGTAAACTCGATCGGTGAATTGTGGGCGAAGTAAGAAGTTGGCGTCGTCGAAAAACGACACCGTCGTACACGATTATTAGTCCGATTGGCACTAGCGATCTCCTATCTCGTACGCGGTAGTGACAAGAGTTAGGCAATTTGGCGAGAGGCACCCGCTCATTAACGGATGCCAATCTTTATCAAATCGGTTGTGAATTTCTAACAATACATATTCGACAATTAAGCACGGTGATACACAGTTTCGATACATCTTGCTAACAACTCTCCTCCCGAACTAGAGTTTGCACGAGAGTAACTTTAAAATAAATACGTTAACGCTGATATTACAATACTACATAAAATCAATCACGCTACCTTCTACCACAACGTGTATTTTCCCACGTGTCTCTCTCTCTCCCTCGCTCTGATGCAGCCTATCTACAAATTTTTCGTCGCCGTTCGTTCAACTACCCGGCTCCGGTTACGCGCATTATCTCCGCTCGCGATCTTAACGCTAAAATGTTAATATCCTTGTAAATAAATTACGTGGCCTATTTGTTTTCTTTTTTTCTTTTGATAAAGATCGACCTGCGTGACACATTAATCGTCGATAAATTCTCATAACAGCTGTACAGTAACGGATATCGTATATGCGCCGAAAGTTTCACTTGAACACTTCGATAACTATATAATACAATAAGCACATGGATATCACTATTTATACAATATAATGGAAGTCCCTAACAGCTAATCGGTTATTTCTAAATCGTGTTATTTTTCTGTAAATTCGTTATGAAACAACTATGCCGACTTCATTCTTTTTGTTTGTTTGTTTTTTGTTTTTTTTTTGTTTTGTTTTTTACAAAAGTTTACAACGTCACTAGATACTCGTTAATCTGTATACTTCGTCAATTATGCGCCGCAAAATCACTCTCGCTCGCGGCAACGAATGAATTACGTTTTACATCTAACATCGATGGACAGTCCAGAATTATTGTACTTTCGTGGATCTCTTTTATCATTCTTTACATTAGAGCCATAACTCGACGAGGTACACAGCGAACGGACAGTGAAGAAACAAAAAAATTTTAATTCAGTAAAAAATCTTTCAAAAAATCGTCATTTGCAATGTTCGGCTCCGAAGCGATATAGATTCTGCGCAAGTGGGACGCGCCCAGAAAAAAATGCATATTGTCTCGTGTATATAATTTTTTTTTCGTTTCTTTGCATGCTGAGCCTTGGATTATGGCATTGATGATGATGAGTTTACGAATTGCAGTCTTCTCGCAAAGGCCACTTGAGCAACGGAGATATTAACGCTCTTCTAGCGAAAAATCTCGAGTTGCTCGAATTTTTATTTTATCGTTTTTAATCGTTAAATATAGTATATATTGTTAAAAATGTACATTATATATTTTTCCAGCTTATACTCAATTCTCTAACTATAAATGTCTTATAAAAGATCACAATATGTCAGACGCCAATATTACGTAGCAACGACGTACCTTTAGAAATGTGATATAATGGTAATATGAATTATTTATTCGCACGATTAAAACGCATTGTCGCGCAGCGCTTACGACAGAGTGAGAAGCCTTGCCGATTTTGCGAGAGTGCAAAAAAAAAGAAAAGATGAAACGATATCTACATAATTACAATCGAGTCTTATCAAATTGTTAACGTCCGTTCTATATCGTTCGTATTTTTTTTTTTGTGACAATCGCGAAAGATGCGAAGCTTCAGACTCTACGAATTGTTCTCTCTATAAAATATCTAAGTTTCGGTGAAGCATTTGATCAGACTTTGAAATATTGACCTCCTACGAAGTGCCGAAGAATGCACGAATCTCTCCGATCGAGATGAGTGACCGAAATACTAGGCCCTTTTTGAAGTTAAGTAATCGCGATATTAAAAAAAAGAGTAAAACAAAAAACAAAGCGTCATCTATCATTCGCATTTGGCACAGCCACAAGAGTAACTGAATCCGTAGCAATAAATTAAATAACTAACACAAAGATCAATCCATCTGTAATATAGAAATATGGTCAACATAGTAATGATAATGGTTTACAGTTAAAATAATTCACAATATTGTAATAATACAACGTAGAGAAAACAGTAAATGTAAACTCGCTGGTTTCGTTCGTTTCGGAGTTATTTGGAGAGCTTGCTAATAACTCTTATCAAGGCGCCGTTCTCGTCCTTTAGCCTCTGATTTTCGCACTTCAATTGTTCCATGACCTAGAAGAGAGAAGCATATTTTTTTTCTAGGATCTATCGCGAGGCATTAGACCGTTGGCTATATTCGGTTACGTCGTAACGAGGTAGTACTAATGACGAGATAATTAAATGCTTCGGTATTCATGGACAAGTGATAAAAAAAAGTTTAGGCGAGGGGGACATCAAGAGATGTGAGTGATTAAGGTAGTACTTGCGGACAGTCCGACCTCAGGTAAGTTCTCAGAGAATTGAGAGAGAATTGCGAACACTTCTCAATGGAATGAAAATCGGAAAAAATCAAGGGTATGGAAGGGACTGAAAAGATTGATTTAGCACAATAATACCTCCAATGTGTTATTAACAAATTAATTTAAAAAAGTGCTCAACGAAACACCCGGCAAACTAACTTTTTTTTGTTATGTAAACGATTTGATAATTTTTTCTGAATACATATGAATTTTTTCAGAATTTTGTGTAGTTTTTGAAAAATGCGTTTTTTATTAATTAAGAAACGAATTTTTCAAAAATGAAACAAAATTCTGAAAAAACTCATACGTAGCCAGAAAAATTTACAAATACAGTACACGACCGCGTTTCTCCGTTCCTCGAGAGCCAATCCAATTAGGCACGACCGCGTATTTCCGATACCCCACTACCTGCCCAAGTACCTGCCCACCGTCCCTTTCCATACGCAAAAATTGTCGGAATTACAGCAGCGACGATTTCATTCGCAGGTAGCAAAAGGGAAGGAGTCGTTCGTTTCCCCACCAAGCAGGTAACGGACCTTGAGAAGGGGCCGAATTGGACTTACGCGGTCGTCATTTTCGGAAATACGCGGTCGTTCGGAATTATGCGGTTGGGAGAAACGCGGTCGTGTACTGTAGTTTACGTAAAAAAAAGTTAGGTCGCCGGGTATTTTGTTGAGTAATTTTTTTTCATTCATTTGTTAATTACATTTTGGAATTATTATTATGTAAAATCAATCTTTTCAGCACCTTCCATATGCTTGATTTTTTTCAGCTTTTTATGCCATCGCGGAGTGTTCGCAATTCTCTCTAAACTTACATGGGGTAGGACTGTCCGCAAGTACTTCCTTAATAATTATACATTCTCACGCCTCATTGCTTACAGAAACATCGGGTTTTATGTTGACGAGGAAACTGACTCTGGGTCAATCGTTCGGTAAAAAATACACACGCATACAAGAGCCTCGCCTAAGTGGAAATGCCATGCCCAAGAAGAAGTTTGTGAAGATTAAGCGGCACACACATGCGATATGACAGAGCTGTAATAATAAAAAAAAATGTGAGAGTCTTATTAATAACTGTTAAAGTTGGCTAGTGAGAAAAATTAGTAACTCCGCAATTTGTTTTTCACTCAAAACAGGGATCTATTGTATTCAGGCGCTAAATCCAGAGGGACCAAAGGAAAAACCGTAGCAAAAAAAGAAAAAAAATGTATAGAGTATTCTTCGTATGTTCGACAGTTCGGTGAAGGAGTGAGAGATAACATGCTGTCGAAATGTACGACGGAGCGTCTTTGGCAACGCATCAAAATCAAGGTAATCGATTCACATGCTGCTACGCAAGGCGCTCGAGGGTTCTTTTTTTTCAGTTGAGCGATGTCGATAATCAACCGTGGTTCCAGTTTGCCAACGGTATGTATTACATACACATATATATCTAACACGAAGATCAACTGGCTTTAACGTATCGCGTGTTTTTTGCTTTTTTTCTAATTTTAGAAGCTTCAAAATATCGTCTTGACGAGGCGAGCGTATAAAGTAAGAAAAAGAAGAGAAAAAAAGGTAAGTCGAATCTCAACGATCTGCGGAGTTTAGTTCGCGTGACAAAAAAAAAGTAAGTGTAGCGTAAATATCGTTTTATAGTTTTTTTAATACGGCAATTCGGAAAGTTAAAAAATTAAAAGAAACAAATAATTTGTCATTGATGAATTGATTAATGTTTTATGTATCGTAAAAATGTATATTTGTTAAACGCAGATGCTGTCATTATATCCTTTACCTATTTAGTAGTATTGGTGAGTTTGGATACGACGCGGGTAAGTGCCCGATTTTCAGCTTTCAATCGCTCATTTTCGGCTTTGAGCTTTTGCAATTGCTGTAAACAGTGAAACGGTTAGCCCATAACCCTCTCACCTTCCATCGAAAGTCCCCCCAAAAAAAAAAAAATGGTAAACGAAAAAAAACCCAAAACCATGAATAAACAGAAAAAGATACAGACGGACAAAGAGACAGAGTGAGAGTAAAACGATACGTTCTACTGTGCTGCGCCAATATAAATGTTGTACCGGGATAATAATAGGATGTCCGTGGTAAAATGTGTAACGAAATAATTATATACAAAATTGTAAAGATACACGGAGAAATGTTCGATAACAACAGTAGAGGCAGCAAAAAAAGAAGAAGTGGTGAATGAAAAAGAATAAAAAATAAACAAAAAGCAATGCGTCGAAGCCCGGCCCCGTTCGGTAGAAACGATCGACGATAAAAAAAATAAATAAAAAAAAAACTAGCACCGTTCCTGCACTCAATTGCAACAGTCAAAACATAATTCCAAAAAACTTGAGCGTGCAACCTAACTAATAACATGGACGATAGATAGAATTTCAAAAAATTTACTGAGCGACATGGACGATCGCTATCTGCCGTTTCGCATAATTACGCATAACGTCAATAGCGCAGAGCTAGACACAAGCTCTCGGAGTAGCATCGAGGTCCGATTCGTGGCGATTGAAGGAGAGCTTATTACGATTTGTGCACAATTTGTTTTTTTAAAATATAATTCGACCGTGTGAGAGGATCGAGAACAGACGAAAGAACCTACCACCACGCAGATTTGCATTCCCTCTTCACTCATAGTGCAAAGAAAAGAAAGAAAAAAACAATTAATGCAATACGGAAGTGGGAAGGGAATCGGTTACCTTGAGTTCCTCCTCCATCTCGGAGAGCTTCCGCTCCATGGCCCTCCTCTCCCGTTTCTCCGCTTCGGACAGGGACGATTTGTTCTGCGCCACCTGGGCCTTGTCCAGCAGGCTGCGAGCCTCCTTGAGTTGTTCGTCTGACCGGCGAAGCTTGTCCTTGAGTCTCTCGTTCTCGGCTTGCGACTCTTCCCACAGTTTCTTGTAGTCGAGTTCTCCGTTCTCCGAGGTTACCGACTTGGTCCTTGAGGGTGCTGCCGGTGCCTCCGACGACACGGAGGTCACGGAACCAAGTCTGCTCGACCGTCCCGACCTTTCGTTACCGCTCTGGCGTTGCGAAACAGAAAATAAAAATTATCAGATTAGGGACAGAGCTCTGACATTTGGATAACAGTTTATTGTATATCAGAGCTGGGCAGTATTTGGAGTACCGGGTACTTGTTTGGTACGTCAAGTACGTACTTGCAGTACTAAAGTACCTTTTAGTACTTCGAGTACCAAGAACAAGTATTTTTTGAGTACACACTCGCATCACGCATACTCGATGAGTAGCATGACACAGTAATTCTATTAATGTTTAATGTATCTGTCGAAACTTTTTAATAAGTTTAATTTTAAAGAGAATTTATTTAGAAAAAATTATTATTTTCAAAGCAAGCCATTAAAAAATTTCATTAAAAAAAACGTGAAGGTACTTTTTCGTTTTTTTTATTAAATTTTTTATGACAATATTTCATGAATTTCTTTTTGTGTAAAAAAAGTGAAGAATACATTAAAAATACCCTTACAACGACGAATGACGAAAATTTCACTTAGGCATTTTTTACAATTAAGAAGCCATGTGCAAATTACTTTGAACCTTTTTTAAAGCCTAGATAAGGCTTAACGCTAGGAACCTTATTGCGAAAAGTACTTGGAAAAAGTACTCGAGAAATACTTCAAGTACAAAAAAGTTCTTCATATTTCAAGTACCAAAAGTACTTGACACTCTAAGTACAGAGAGTAGTTGATGCTTAAAGAACAAAAAGTACTTGATACTTCAAGTATTTGCGATACTTTGTACTTGAAATATTTTTTAGTACTCTGCCCAGCTCTGTTGTGTATTTCACAGTCGAGATATTCGCAATCGATCTCTTACAATGTATCCCTCAGAGCCCGCTAAGCTCTGGAGACTAGTGCTCCTAGATCCGAAAGTTGGGGACGGTTTCGTCTTCGTTCTGTTGAAGCTGTCGGTTCTCTGGGCGAGTAGCCGATTATTTCCGTTATAACTATTGGCACTGTGATTGTGATAATTGTAACTGGTGGACGGCGCAACGAGGTTGAGGGAGCTGACGGACGAGTGTGCCGCCGGTAACGTGAGACCACCGTAACCGGAAGTCGTTCCACCGTACGTCGTGTAAGGATTCTGATAGTTCAAGTTGTTGACCGAATTCGAGTAAGAGTTTTTCAGGAACGATCCCGCGCTCTTGTTCGATTTGTTGAGTATCGATGGCGAGTAAGTCGAATTCGTGGGGCTCATACCGAGGAGGCTGGAATAACTGCTCTGATTGGCACTGAACAGTCCCGCGATACTTCTCGGCCGATTGCCGAATATCGAACTGCCGTTCGCCGAGGCTTGGGCCCTAAGACCCGCGGCCGTCGTCGGCTTCGCCTGAGTTCTCTTTCTGTACGACGACATGGCCTTTCGCCGAGGAAAGAAAAAATCGATCGAATCAAATCGATATTCGAGCTTCGACACAGTAATCCGTTTCACTGACGAGATTTCAGGTGGTCGCTGAATCTTTCAGCATCCCGCCTCCGTCGTTCTCCGATTCACTGCCAGTATTGGCCCATAACTACCGTCACTCCTGGATCGGATCGAACGAATATTAATTGTTGCACGGGTGACGAATCGGAGAGGGGCCACCGATCCACGGATCGAGCGTCGTCTTGATCCACTGACAGCAAGTGTTTGACTGACGGAGAGAAAACCGCCTAGGAAAACTACACAGTCATCAGCCAGTTCACCCTGTCTGTATCGCCGTGGATGGTGTCTATTAATAGATCTCGCACGCGGGACCCCAAACCGACGATTCTCCCGAGTCGTGGGCTTCGACGGTGCACGCATCTCCTCGATGACTTCGAAGTTCCTGGCTTACGTCGGACAGAGGCTTTTAACTAATCAACTACAAAATCTCTCGGGCAAGCCATCGATCGAAATAGCAGCGACGAGGTCGATTTACACTGACAATTCTATAGTCAAAATTAAGGATTGATTTATAATATGGCTGAGTGCTTTTACGATTCGGTTACCGGTGGGGCGCAGTTGCACACATTTTTTAAACCGCGATCGGGCAAAGTGCGCTCCGTTCGTTCTGTTATACCTTTTTTTGTAATTAATCAACGCTGTAAAAAAAATTCGTATGAAATTTAATGTACTAGAGTGGAAGTTTTTATGGAAAAACTGGTATATCAAATTTCATGCAAAACTGTGATGAAAAAATTAATGTTCGGTATGTTAAAAACATTGGAAATACTTTATTTTTAATAATTTACTTTAATTTCATGGCATAAGTATATTAATTTTTCATCACAATAATTCATCACTTTCATTCTGGTACATTAAATTTACAATTATTTTTACAGTGAACTACAAAATCACACGAGCAAGCCATCGATCGTAATAGCAGTGGCGAGGCTGATTTACACTGACAATTCCGTAGTCAAAATTAAAAATTGATTTATAAAATCGCCGAGTACTTCATGATTCAAATACCGGTATGGCGCTGTTGCCCAAAATGTTTATCGCGCGATCGGGCAAAGTCAGCTCCGTTCTTTCTGTTACACCGAATTGTTATAACTAATCAATTACAATTGCAAAATCTCGCGAGCAAGTCATCGATCGAAATGGTAGCGACGAAGCCGATTTACAAAGTCGCCGAGTGCTTCATGATTCAGTTACCAGTGTGGCGCAGTTCCCCAAAATGTTTATCCAGCGATCGGGCAAAGTCCGCTCCGTTCTTTCTGTTATACTGCGAGAGAAGATATTAAACGCCCGATTTCTGCGTTATTCATTCGAACCGGTCCCCGCTGATCTCCGGATTAGTTTAGTCGCCGGATAATAAAGCAAGGGCTGCGCCGCTCTCGTACCCGTGGCAAATGTCAAACGATCGCGGCCCTGCAAATGTCGACCTATTATTTATAGATCCACAAACCCGGGGTACGCGTTCATGAACCCTTTTCTTTTTGCCTCGTTTTGGTCTCCGGCCCCTCGTGGACCTTTTTCATTCCTGTCCGTCGGGCCAGACGTAACGCAGTATTCGCGATCCAGTCCGCTCCCTGCGCACAATTACTTGGCAATGCGCTGCTCTAGATTTTTAAGATCGTCGCCAGGGCTATTTAATCCGAGACGGCGTAGGTCGTTATTTTGTTTCGATCAAAATCGCAGAGGGTCATTGTTCTCGATAAAATTCTTCGGGTTCATAATTCGTGAGGGCAGCGCGTCTGCAGGCCTCAATTATATTTAAAACATTGAGCGGGCGAGCGGTCTTTAAATATCAAAACTAGTAGGGAGCACCTAAGTATAGACTATTAATGTATACAACGGAGAGACACGCGAGGTGGAAGCCGCGGCGATCGTTTTCCAGTCGGGCTCGGCCGAAAACCCGACGACGCAAGAAATTGCTCTGCGGAAAATTGTTGACTCCCGCCGAGCCGTTTTCGAAGAACAATATGGATTCGACGTTGCAAACCGGGTTTCTCCGCGCATATTTTCGGAGGAGACGGGAGACTCTTCCGAACGCGCAGATTGCGGACTATTTTTGTCCGGGGTATGCAAGAATAGAGGTTAATCTTCGACCAAAGCTGTCCCAGAAATAACGCCCGACCGCCGGTAAGGTGTAAAATAGATTAAATGTTATGCAGTGATTATCGTTGGTTGTTATACGGGCCGGTGCCGTGCGGGAGACTCCGAGTCTGCCAATACCCGCCGGCTCGGCCCGAGTCGAAGTATTATACTTGGCAATATATCGAAGAGTTATTAGGGGCGGTGACACCGCCGTGCGCGCCGTTACCGAACGTAAAATTCACGCAGTTTTTTTTTTAGGAGGTGACTTCTCACGTGAAACGCAGCGTTTTTCCTCTCGAAAATAACTCGTGCGCGTGCAACAAGCCAGCGAGAGCAGCGACGGCTGCCGGGCCACCTTGGCCTCGTTCGCAAAACGCTAAATAAGCATTCTCTCTCGGTGTGTCGAATGAAATAGTGTAAAACGCACCTCGCTGTGATTGACCTTAGTTTCGTCGCAATCACCGCCAGCCGAGACGTCCTGCTTGTCCGGATCGATTTCCTGTATAAAAAAATATATAATTCTTCGATCAGAGTCAGGTTGGATAATGTTGCATCGAATGAAACAATACAAATATTAATTATTATAATGATTATAATAAAAATATAAATTATATCGAAAAATGTATTCGGTATCCGCGATATTCTACTGGCTCGCGTGAAATGGAACGCCCAGCTATTATTAATAGATATTGACGCGAACGTCGTGCAAAATAGTGATTTGTACCACCTACGCGAAAGCCTTTGTGACTCGGACACGCTTCGAAAACATATTGGCCCGTATAAATAAGACGGTTGGGTCAGTGACGAAGATTCTGAGAAGTTTCTTGCCACGATGACAAAAAAAGTTCGACAGAAGCCAGAGATATTCGTGCCAGAATACGGATATACTTACATCCATATCGACGTGAACGACTCCGGTAGATCTTCTTTTGGGTCGTCGCCTCCTTTGTATAACAGCTTGAGTGGCCTGTGCATTTCTACTGTCGTTCTCCTTGTCTTGTTCTGCAACCATTTAATTTTTTTATTAATTCATCATTAATAATAAATTTCGTAAATACGTTTTATCACATTCGGTACAAAAATGATTGAAAAAGTTTTTCTGAAGTCGTATGATTGCAGCACTCAGCTTCGGCTCGTGCTGCAAACTCACACTCGTCAGAAAAAGTTTTTTCGCACTCGTATCGAAATATACTAATTTATAAATTTTACGCTTTGAATTTATTATTTCAAAGCGAGTACGAAGAAACAATTAAAATAAAAATGCGTAAATTTGTTTCGGCGAGTAACGATGAGGGGACGTACCTTTATCCTCTGGTGGTTTCAAAGGCCGTCTGAGAGGTAAAGTCACCGTCGTATCGGCAGTACTTGCCGCGATAGTGTCCACTGGAGCTGAACTCGGCCGAGGTATGCCTGTCCCACCGGACGGTCGCCTGATGTACGCGGTGGTCGTGTCAGACGATCTGTTATTGGCATCCTCCAGCTGGAACTGATCGATGGGAATTTAGTATCAAATGTCTTTACCGCCACTCCAGAATTAGTATATTATGTTACAAGGGAGGAAAGTGCTCGATTTTCACTGAGTGTGAAGTTTGGTGCTCGAGCGAAGCGAGAGGTGACAAAACTCGCACGAGGTGAAAATCCGCTCGATCCCGTGTAGCATACGATACTTGTTTTCCAACTTTGTTGAAATAACTATATTTCTTGCGTCGCAAAATTGTCATACACGACAATGACTAGTATACAGCCCCGGGATTACTAGAGCTTCCAAGAGGGAGTAATAAGCCCTATTATTCCCTAGGGAGTCATGAAACGGTACTGCATAAGCGCACAGGTTAATAATGATCATTGATCAATAATGGACGATTTTCCGGTCGTGTTGCGCGCAAGGAATGTGGTTATTTTAGCGAAGACGGGAAAAGACAATATTTTCTCTCTGTGATCGGTGCAAAGTAACGAAAATCTACTGACGATGCATACATAATTTAATAGTATACAACTGTAGTCGTGTACAATGGATGGTAAGAGAAAAAAAAACAATCGACAAACGGCGATGGTCGTGCAGATAGGAAATAACGTCACAATCGATTTTTCGTAATAATGTACAACAGACGAATAGTTATCGTTTAGCACCGTCGAAGCATGCGTACCGTAACGTGATATATAAACATAACGTAAATAAAGTAAATCCCTTTACTGTCGATGATGCCTTCTCGAGAATCAATAAACAAATTTTAAATTGTGAAATTATCATGGAATACATTGTAAAGATAATCCATGGCGGCTACACGTGCATCGATAGCAATGTTTTATCTTAACGTACCTGTGCGTTTATACACCAGCTTTCCCTTTTATTCAAGATTTACGTGTACGATTTATCTACATTGTCGTACGACTAAAATATATAATACAACACCACAGAAGCAAAGACAACATATGCTAATTACTAATTACACTCGTCTACGAACTAAAATCATGCACAAACTTCACCATACCGACGATTACAAACTACGCGGTGACGAAGTATATACAACGTACGTACAGCGTGTAGACGACAATACTGTTTTTTTTTCGTGGTAGTAATCAAATTCCCTCGCCGAGGTAATCGACAAGAAACGTTAACGATTCTCGGGAATTACCGTCCGTTCGTCTACTCGCTGTACCAGCCAATTAAATCCATTACCCACGTGCACCAATTATCGTTCGGACGATTCCTAATTCTGTTTACTTCAAGTTGAGATGAGCCACAGACCTTGCTTCCGTTATCTACCCTGAGCCGCCAAGAGGGCCGTCTTTCAGGCAAGTTAGTTTCCTCGGGGGGTTTGTTTGCTGTCACGGTTGTAGGGGTAGCTGTTGTTATCGTA
The DNA here is from genome assembly GCA_917499995.1 of Ichneumon xanthorius. NCBI lineage: Eukaryota > Metazoa > Arthropoda > Insecta > Hymenoptera > Ichneumonidae > Ichneumon > Ichneumon xanthorius. Next base: position 3,615,238 of record OU824205.1, read on the forward strand.
GCTGTGATCGAGGCTGTTTGGCCGAGAGAAGCTGCGGGCTGGGTTGTTAGGAAAAAATAAATAAATAAATAAATAAAGTTAAAATGAGTTTGTCGCATTTTAATTCCAGTTCGACCGTTCCGAGAGTGGATTGCACAACGTCGCCGACATTTCGAAGTCTGCGCGAAAGATTTTTTTAACATCTACGTTTCGTCGTGCGACCGTATGAAAACCACTGTCGCAGCGCGAACCGGGACTGACATGTTAATCGGGAATGTATATGGGGCATTTCACGTCAAGTGGAACGGCCCAAAACCCTGACCTTCTTAGGTCAAGCTGGAAGTTTGCGATGTCGTAGTATTATATTGTGCGAGTACCCGCAGTTTTTTTTCAGATTTTTGTCGACTCCCGAGTTCAAGTTAGCAGATAGGGGTGTTAATATTACAAATTATTGTATCTCTGAAACTTTTGGTCGTAAAAAAAACGTCGTCTACAAAGAAGATGCTTTTTTTGATTAACTATCTTCGTAAATTTTATCAACATATTCCAAGTACGCGCAACTTAAAAAAAAATATATTTTTTAAATAAATTTTTCAGCCTCTATGATTGCATGGGTTAAAAATGTTGTATAACATATTCAATATGATATATGTATATATCCTGTAACAAAATGGCTGGGCGCCTGTGGAAATAAAACGCAAACCCAACCCATTCTGAAATTTACACATGTTGTTTCACACTAATAAAAAAATGCTGTGAAACTTTTGGCAAAATACAAAGTCATACTTGCTGAAACATTTTGAAACAAGATTTTTTAAAAAAGTTTCTCTTACTTTACAGATTTTGAAAAAAATTACCAAGATAGTTTCTCAAAAATAGCATCTTCTTTCTTCTTCTTTGTAGATGAAGTTTTGGTACGATCAAAAGTATCAGAGTTATAATAATTCTAACGATTAACACACCTATCAGCTAACTTGAAAAGAACAGCCTATACAAATGTGAGAAAAAGAATTCAGATACTCACGCTATATAACACTACATCACGAACTTAATCTAAGAGGGTCAGGATATTGAGCCGTTCGACTTGACGTGGAATGCCCCCTATCAAAGCGGAGCTGTGATTCGTCACGACGGTTAAATGTCACGTAAACACCCTTCAACCAATAACTTCAATCTCTATTCAGCGACAAACGAGCATGTATACGTATACCCTTTCATGGGAATTGCCAAATTCGTAACGACCGATCTATCGCTACTCCTCACGTTACGTCGGTAATCAACAAAACTATAACATGGACGAACACAAAACCCAATAAACCATTGTCTCTAGTATTACCAGGATATTTATACTGGATCCTTGAGTGAGTTGAATAAAAAATAATAAAAAAAATCTTAATTTCTCTATGTATTTGTTGAACTTTATAGAAACTTTGTTTTGTACATATCGTATCGTAGAGCAACTTACCATTAAACAAAACAAAAAAGAAAACACCCTAACGATCGAAACGATAGTGAACAGTGTTCGGCCATGCGGAATCGTCGAATCGCTGACGTGGTAAATGTGCTTCGGCATTCACCTACGTACGATAAAAATGTTTTCTTTTTTTACAAAAACAAAAAATAGTATCACATCAGCCTCAGCGCCAGAGATCGCTTTTTTCAGTGACTCGCAAACATGACGTGAGGGATAGCGAGAGCGACGATTATTCCGACGAATATGTTTAATCTAAAACCTGAATTAGTATCTCTCGACGAAAGCTCCGTCGGGCCGTCTACCTTTCGGCGGCGATCGGTAGAGGATTCGGCGACGCTCGTTCCATTCGCTGTGCGCGGCACCGAATGAGCAAAATTGTAAACAGATTCGAGCTGAACGAGCGCCTCTGCGTTCCTGGGACCGTTGCGTTTTGAGCGCGAAATGTCGATACTCTCGTCGCGATCCATTTGTAACGCATTCGCATCGGTTTGTTGGCCGATCGAGCTGCAGTTACTCTTCGATCGTTCGGACGCAGTGTCACGAATGTCGCGCTCGAGCTTGATTTTTTTTTTGCAATGCCCCGAGTGTAGACACACGAGGCTCGTGGGCTTGTGCAAATGGGATTCTACCTGTGTGTTGGTGGTAGTCGTAGTCGGCGCAGTGGCGGTCGTCGAAGGCGGGTCGCTATTCTGTTGCTGTTTCTTCTTGACGAGCTGCTCAGCGCTCTTGATCTCGTCCAGCGTGACGCCCTGAGTGGAGCGTCGAGTTTCTCTGACCCTCTTGGCGTGGGCTTTCCTCTGGGTTTCGCTCTCCTCGTCTCTCACCGGTGGAACAAACGATCTGCGCATATTTGAATAATCGTTTAAATATCTTACTCGAAGGGTGGCGTTTCTCGTTAGTACAACGGATTCAAGCTCCACTCGAGTAAAAAAAAAGTAAAACAAAGCCAAATATCGTAAGCTTCAAGTAAACGGATGTTAAGCACATGACTCAAACACAGTGTCTCTTGTGCGCACAATCTTAAGAAATGAAAAAAAAAGATAGTCGAAAAGTAAAAAATGCCCCGATGTCGAGCCTGCCGGCTCGCTACTGCAATACTGTGTCTTTCGTCAGAGCTGGCAAGCCGAGAGCTAAAAAGAGATCATACGAAAAGACGAGTAATAAATAAATAATCAGTGGTAGATTTTCGCCCGTCTGTGCAATTGCCGACTCTGTTGCCTCGTGCCAGTGAGCGTGGACACGTGTTCTGTCCTGATCCTGCACAAAATAATACAAAATAATATAAAAGCTCCTCGTCCTCGGCGGGTGCGACGGGGCTTCTCGCGACGCTGTGAATAACTTTCTGCGGAATCTGCCGAGCTACTTGAATGAGTGAATAAGAAGAAAGAAATAAAAAAAGATGACACGAAAAAGCAAACGATTCCATGCTGTGTTGATGCCAACGGAAAGAACGATAATGAATATGCGTTTATTGTCACGCGGAAAACACGCGTCACGAGGGGTTTTCACGCCTTGCGAAAAATTGTCCTCCTAGCTGAGCGATACGTGGTTTACGCACTTGAAGAAATTCTTGAAGATATTTCCTGGACTGAGCTTGCTCCCGCCGGGCGTCGTCGGGGTCGCGGTACTCGGTGTTGAATTGTTCGTTGGCGTAACGATCGCCGACGTTACCTCCACCGGCTGAGCGCTGCCCATTGATACACGAAACGTTTACACATCGAACATTCATTCTCTAGCGAGCGTATATGCCTAGACTCTCGATAATCTATCTCACGATAAACGTGACTCGATTTAATGACGATTGTTCTTTTTCTTTTTTTTTCAATCACGTACCTGCGAATTTGATTCGCGGGCACGGGACTCGTGGTGGTGGTCGTCGTCGTGGCAGTGGACGTCGTCGTTGTGGCCGTTGGCAGTGAAGCCGACAGCTTGTTCGACGGCGAAGTCGGTGATGTTGGATTGCTTCCCTGCGGTACTCTCGTGAGTTCGAGATTCAATTTCACCTCCTTCCTCCTGTGGCCACAAGAAATTTATCGTTAGAAAACTGTCGTGGAGCGATTGTAAACGCAAGTAATTTTATTCAGCCGAGAGACACAAGCTGATGTCTTGAAGCGAGGAACTTTTTTTTACATTTTTAATTATACTATCTATGTTACGGGATAATATTTCACTCGAAGAAAATTGCTTTACTATGTAGAGATATAAACAACGTAAAAAAACAAAAAAAAATGTAACCATGCGTGTATACCTGTGAGTTTCGCGTAAGGACGCTGAACGAGTAGTCGTAGCGTTGGTGTGAGTGGGAGTAGCTGGGTGGCAGCGATGGAGTGTAGGGCAGGAGGATGCCTTGATTCGAGCTCGCAATGCCAGGTACTGCTCATAGAACCTGCGCAACATGCATCATGCCATGCACACAGCTACAATCTAATTCTTTTCTCTCTTTCGTCTATTCTTAATGGCACTTTTGGGGACGGCAGAGACATTGAATCGCAGACCGATTCGATCTCCCTGCTGATTGATTTAATTGCCAATTGGCAGACTATGTATCTCATAGTTTAGTAGTTCATTGCGGCTATTACACCCTGAGAAGAGAATGCTCGAAGCAAGCCATGATATACCGGGGAGAGATAAATTCTTGATACAAGTGTAAAATGCTTGAATAAGGAATGAATAATCACTCTGAAGATAACTGCACGAGAGTACGCATATAGCACAAAATATTTTGAAATTATTTTGGAGATATTTTCAATCTTTCAAATCTTACGATATATTTCTAAAATATATGAAAATCGTATATTGAAATATTCTATAAAAATATTCCAACGTCTGAAATGTCTCCGAAACAAAGTGATACAACATTTTTAAATATTTTTTGTTTCAAAATATTTCATGTTTCACCGAAATATTTCTACGAATGTTTAGTGTTTATGCGGGTGCGTATATGCAATTTTGATTGGTGATACAACCTTTCACATTTCGGTGAAATTTTTTAAAAATATTTCAATGTAAGATTTATGAGCGGACAAAAAAAATATTTTCAACATGTTTTAACAACGTTTCACAAGTATTTTTTAAAAATGGAAAATATTTTTAATATGTCAAATAGTATTGAAACCTTTAAAAAAATGTTTCGTGCTGTGAGTAAATTTCATCAAGTTATAATGACTGTGTTTTGCATCGCGCAAAGTTTGATTGTGCATTAACAGAGACACGCCGGAAATGAAATTCAATATCATGCAGATATCCTCGGGGTCATAATAAATATATCTCTCCCCCGGAATATTCTAATTGCTTCGAGCATTTTCTTGCTTGGGCGTGGAGAAAAAAAAAACTATGCGGAGGTGATTTGGAATAGCTTGTGTGTTACGTACGAAATATAAATAAAAAATTAAGCCACAAAAAAACTGTAAACGACAATGATATTACGTTATGTACGTATGGGTTAACGAACTCGACCTGTGCACACTTACTTTTCGTCCGTCTCGAAGCTGTGAGTTCTTCTGAGCACTACTTCCGGCTCGACGTTCACCTTGTTCGGTATCACCGGTGATTTTACCGTTGCTTTCTCCATGTCCTCTATTCCTGTGAATAATAATCATTGGCTAAGCAAATACGGTTTCATTCACGGGGTAAAAAAAAATCACTGACAGTATCAGCGCAATTCGCATGATTAGCAATTTTGTTTTCTTTTTTTAGTTTTATGTAGTTGACACAAGCTCGGTCTTACCGGGGGTGACTGAATTTGCTGCGTCCGGATCTTGAATCCTGCTCCGGAAGGAGCCCGAGCGCCGCCAGGACGGAATCGTTCCTTCCTCGGTGTTCTCGGCCTGTTGTTGTTGTTGTTGTTGTTTCGGCGGCAATATCGGAGCCTGATTAGGAACTTTGTTCGTCTCGATGGGAGAAACCGGACCGTGAGACACCGTCTCGTCCCTGTTCGCTCTATTTTTCTTCTCTGCAGAAAGAAAATAAAATTCTCAGGTTCTCCTCCGAGTAACGACCGTGCGGATTCGACGAATAAACGCGAAACACGGGGTGTTTCGGGGTAGCACATGGTGGGTAAACAGACAGAAACATCCGTGGGGGAAACTCACCGTCGTCCGTTAGACAAACGGATTGATTCGACTGATGGGAACGATTGGAACGCTCGGAGCAAGAGGAGTCCCGCGAGTCTGAGCTAATCTCAGAATCACCTTCTTCCTCGCTCGCTTCGGTATCTGTATCACCTCCACCCTCTATCCACGCAGCATGCGCACGAAAAACGCGAATTATGCTGACGATGCATAGCACAATGTTATACTAGTTATATGTAAACCGGAAGGGCTACTTTTCCGCATACGCATACAAAGCTATCTTTAATATTATTATTATTATTATTATTTATGAGAGGACTAATCGACTTTTTATTCTCTCATCTATCAGAATACTTTACAATCTATATTACTCTATATATATATAAAACGAGCAAAAGAGCGAAAAAAATCGAAACTTACCCACGTCACTGTTCGTTCCGGTACTGGAGTCATCCTTGTCCGATTGAATCTCCAATTCGACTTTCTTCACCTTGTTCGGAGTTTCTTCCTCGAACGCTTCGTCTCCCTCCTGGCTGACAATGGCATTGTCGTTATTTGTCGACACACTGTGAAAATAAAAGAAATCGAGGATACAGTTCGTCGCCATCGAAGCGTGGCGGTATTTTTTTTTTCCTTCTGAAATCGAGAAACACGCACCGTTTCTTTGGTACCGTCGGCTGTTTTTTGTTGATTATCTGAGGATGATCCTTCAGCATGACCTGTTGCTTCTTCTTGAGTTCCTCGAGGGACTTGAGAATATCCGTGTCAGCAACGTCGAACGCCGTTTGGCCCTGCGGACGGACGAATGTCGAGTCAGTACGATTTCCTGATTTAAAAAACCCCTTCTTTGCCGCCAATTTTTCGATACTCACGGCAAAATTTTTCATGTCCATGTCGCAATAGTTATCGGCGAGGAGCTTGCAAGCCTCGAGTTGGCCCCAGTGCGCAGCCCCGTGGAGAGGCGTCCAGCCGTCGTAATCCTGGACGTTGACATCGCACCGTGCCTGCAGTAAGATGCTGGAAAGTGATGGCAAAAGTTGAAATTTTGCCTAGACCACAAACTGAAACCTTCAAACAGAACTATATCTAAGTATCTTCTTGCGAACCTCGTTCAGATTGTATTTCGATAATAACGACCGACGATAATCCAAACGGCAGGTACGAATCGCCCTGCCCCGAGAAGAAATAATTAATAATAGATATTAAATAATAAAAAAAAAATAAACAACATGATTCCGATTCGATCCGCAAAAAGCACCTAGTTACAGCCTCAATCGGTTAGAAGGATAATAGTGATTACGTGCTGATATTGTTTACTTCATAACTTTGATGTAACCCTTTGCGGCGGCAACGTGAAGCGCCGTCGCGCCGGAACGTGGATGGATCGCGTCTTTTCCCGGTGCTCCCGATCTCCAGGATCTCGCGTCGTTCAGCATCGATCTCTCCTCCTCGCTTCTAGCTTGGTCGCAGTCGATACCTGACGATCAATTGCGATAGATCGAACGTGAGTCTTCACCCAGGGTCATGGTATTTGTAAAACGATCGAGAAACTAAGTTACCCGCTTTGTTGATGTGTTGCTGCAGCATGTCCTCCATCTCGTCACTCTCGGCGATGTCGAGAGCCAGTTCGCCGTCGTTGTTCACCGCTGCGAGATTACATCCTTGCTCTATCAAGTATCTGAAATTGAGAGGAGAGTTATCTAACTGTCCAACTTGTTTACCTCGACTTTATTATTTCAGCGAAATATTTAATTTTCGTATTGATCGTTGATGACACTAACTTCGCGATGGATATGAAACCACAGGAAGCGGTCGCGTGCAGCGGTGTCCAGCCTTCGTTGTCACCTCGGTTTATATCGGCGCCTTGCTCCACGAGAAATTCCACCATGTCCAGATCGTCGTCTATGCATGCCTGTGTGAAGCAAACAAAAAAGGAAATTCGTCAATGACTCCGTATCGTAAGCTCGTCGAAAAAATGCCTCGTCACCGAGCCTGGCAACTTCTTTCATTTTCCCTCTCCCCGTCCAGCTTAGAGACGTCAATGAATCATCGTCATCATCATTATTTATCCGACGAGCAGCGAGGAAGCATTCAACCCAGAATTATCTGTTACCTCATTCGCGAGGTTCCTCGGTCACGCCGCTCGGCTGACTTCAGCCAAAAAAATAAACCATCTGTTACAACACCAACGAAGGAGGATGGACACACATATAACCCGGAGCCTGTGACTTCTATAATCTATAAATAGTACACCGATGTCTACCGATGGTACCTATGCTGCGTATACATGTATATGCCTCCGTATGTATATTTTCTCACAAATCAAAGATTGTAATAATAAGTTTTTCCCCATATTATGAAACTAGTATCCATTGATTAGCTCGTTAAGTGTGAAAACTTGTGAATATTCCATTGTGGGTTCTCCGTCTCTGCGGAAGCTGCAGGATGCGAGGCTCAACATTCCCTGACGTACTCTGAGTCTTATCCTGATTCTAGTTGATTCTGGCGATAGGCCTGGTGTCTCAGGTATATTTTCTCACAAATCAAAGATTGTAACAATAAGTTTTCCCTAATATTATGAAAGAAGTTTCTATCGGTTGGCTCCGTAACTACGAAAACTTTTAAATATTCCATTATGGATTCTCCTTCTGTCTGCGGAAGCTGCAGGATGCGAGGCATGACATTTACAGACGTACCCCGGGTCTTATCCTGATTCTAGTCTAATTTGGCAATAGGCCTGGTATCGTCGCTCCAATTTTTGCTGCTGTTGAGAGACGCCTCAGTGTCAAATTTGGAATAGCGTAGACGAGATCGACGTTGATTTTAAAAAATTTCCTTGGTCAAATAATGGACAAGCTCGTTGAAAGAGGACTCAAAGCAGTTGCCAATTGGCACGGGAGCAACTTCGACTTTTGCACTCCGAATGAAGACAGCTCGACTCGACCAATGTTAACAGCCTGCGATGAATGCGGAATGAAAAATTAAAGACCTCGTATGAAGTTCGTGGATGGAGTCAATTCATTGAATTCTGGTGTACGAGCTTATGTAATAACTCGTGCATGGAGAGTCGCTCAAAAAACAAGGTGTAAAAATAAAAGCGTGAAAAGAATCTCTATTTACGTCCCAGGGTAAATTTCTCAGCAAGAAGCTGCGGAGTTAGTGATAAAAGATGAGCGAGAGAAAGCGTAAAGTGGAAAGTCTCGAGATAAACTTATTTTCTGTAAATAATAATAATAATAATAAACGGTAGTTTGAAAAGTTAATCGCAGACATGTCCGTTGGCCATGTAAACAATAGTAAACACAAGGAGCGACTGTCCCTGGGAAGGATTGGCAGAAGAGAGGATGCGTTTGTTCTCAGCATGGAGAGCCATAAATTCATGTTGATTATTCGATTCATTGAATTCTGGCGTACAAGCTTATGTAATAATTCTTGGATGCAGCGTTCCTAAAAAACAAAACAAGGTGCTTCTGTAAAACAAGCACAGGTCTGATGGAGCGAATCACTATTTACCTCTGAAGGTGAATACCTCTCTACGTTGAGCTGCGGAATTAGCGATAAACGTTCAGAGAAAAACCATGGTGAAAAGAGAGTCTTGAGTTAAACAGTACTTTGATAAGTTAATTGGAGACATGTCTGGCAGTCATGTAAACAATAGTAAGCACGGAAAGGAACTTTCCCTAGGAACCATTGGTACTTTCTTGGCACTGAGCGTTCAATCCCATCGAGCCATGTCGATTTTTATTCATTGAATTCTGGTTGGACGAGCTTATGTAATAAGTCTTGGATGCAGGAACCCTCGAAAAACAAGGTGCTTCCGTAAGACGAGCCCAGATCTGATGGCTCGAATCTCTATTTACGTCCCAAGATAGTAAATCTCTCGGCGACAAGCTGCGAAAGTAGCGATAAAAGATTAGAGAAATAGCGCTGAAAGGAGAGTCTCGAGAATAAACGCTAGTTTGAGATGTTAATCACAGACATGTCCAGCAGCCATGTAAACAACGGTAAAGCACGGCGAGCGACTGTCGGTACGTTCCTGGCACAGATAGCCGTGTCGATTGTTAGATTCAGCGAATCCTGGTGTATGAGCTTATGTAATAACTCTTGGATGGAGGGTCCCTCGACAACCAAGGTTCTTCGACAAGACGAGCCCAGTTCTGTTGGGGCGAATCTCTATTTACGTCCCAAGGTAGTAAATCCGTCAGCGAGAAGCTGCGAAAATTAGCGATAAAAGATTAGAGAAATAGCGCTGAAGAGATCGTCCCGAAACAAACGCTAGTTTTCGAAGTTAATCGCGGACATGTCCATCGGCCATGTAAACAATAGTAAAGCACGGGGAGCAACCGTGCCTGGGGAGGATGGGCGGGGGAGGGGATCGGCAGATTCTCGGAACGGCGAGCGCCGTCAATCCGGCCGAGCCGCGTCGATCGCTCAGCGAGATGCATCTCGTACATAGAAGCGGCCCGACGGTGTCAGAAAGCGATCTGACGAATATCCGGCGTATCGGTGCCGAAATTAGACAGCTGGAGGGACAAGCGGCCATCTTGGATGGCGAACGTTACGACAATCTCCGGGGCGGCTAAGAAGAAGAGGAGGAAGAAGAGGGAAGAAGAGAAGAGGAGCGAGAAAAACGGGTAGATCGAGGACGCGAAGAGATGCGACGACGAAGAGAGTTCGGTCCCTCCGGTGGTTGAACGTCCCGCGACACTCACGGCCGAGAAACTTCCCGAAACATCCCCTTGACCGTCGTCGACCGACTCACCTGATGAAGAGCCGTCAGACCGTCGACGTTCCCGGTGTTGATGTCCGCCCCTTTCTGGAGCAGGCGAACGACCTCCTCCTTGTCGCCAGCGGCGCACGCCGCGAGGAACACGCAGTCGGCCGAGAACTTGATCTTACGTGCCATTTGCCGGGGCTGGGCCGGCTCCCTGTTAGTCTCTGACTGCTCCCAACGTTTGAGCTGTTCGGCCCTCTTGAAGAGGGCCGAGCTCGAGCGAGTCTCGAGAGACATTGTTGTCACGGCTCAGATCGTAACCACTTTCGTCCGCGGACGATACGTCGCTCGTATATTTATCACACTATATTTACTAGCGATGTAACGGGCGGTCGTAGCGAAGAAAAAAAAAAGAAAAAAAAAAATAATAATCACAAAAATCCACGAGTATTAATCCGTGGTGTGATCCAGGGGAGATGTCGAAGATTTTGATGTATCGAAGAGATGGAGGAGGAGAACACACAGGCCGCACGAAACTGTAGCCCTCCCTCCTCGCCGATCAGCGTTTCGCCTTCCGCCAACTCCACTCGGCGCACACGTAACCACCCTGGGCTCCGGCGCCTCTGCCCTCCTCGTGTGGAGTCGCGCGTATATACGTTGGTCACTTCCAATTTGCAGCGAGCCACCGTTAATTATCGCCCCCGTAACGCGGCGACCGAGAAAACGCCACACGACGAATTGTGTCGGAGCCGAGGGGCGACGACTGACTACAAACTCCGCCGCACTCTCTCGAACGTACGGACCTCTATCCAACGTTTATCCTCCGTGCTGACCCCATATACGCGACATCGATATCGACCGATATCTCTCCTATACACAACCCGCGAATCAGGCTCCTCTTCCCCACCGAACCCGCGTACGACTCGAACGTTTTTTTTCTTTCTTTCTTTTTTTTTTTTCTTCTCTTCTCCTCGCGAAATTCGCTGGAGGGAGCGGTCTCTCGCCTTCGCTAGATCGGATTTATACGACGGCTAGATTCGCGTGCTCTTGGCTATTCTTGGCCGACCCGTACCCCGAACTCTCCGAACGCGAGCTACGGCGAGTGTTTCTCACTCGCTCCGTCTGACTTCTGTCTGCATGTGTCTCCTTCCCTCTTTCCTCGCCTCTGGCGACTCTTCATTATTTTCTCGCTTGCACTCGCGTATTTGCTCCGTGTGTAAACCGACTAGGCTCGATCGCGTCTCCCCTGGGCTCTCCGGGGAGAAAGAAACTAGACACGATTCACGTCGCCGATGCGAACGCAGCCCTTGGCCGCTCTGTGTTCACACGACGTCGTCGTCGTCGTCGTCGTCGTTGAGTGTCGGACCTGAGCATTATTGACGTTGACGTTTTGTCTCATAACCGTGCAATTATGAGCGAGATTTTGGATCTCCAGAGTATCGAGAATGATGGTAACAACTTTCGATTTCCATCGAATACGTCGAGAAATAAAATTATTTAGAAAATAAAATTTTCAACGATTTTTGTCGACAGACTTGTTGAAACAATTTCTGGATGGAGAAACTAAGCAGTCGGAAATCACTCAGCTTCTGTCCGTCGCCCAGCAACTCAACAAGCTGGGACAGGGTAAGAACGTCCCACGATTGCTTCGTCAATAATCCGTACGCGAATTATACGGAAAATCATACGGGCCTCGATAATAATGTTGAAGGATTGGACTTTGGAGACTCTCTGGGAGAGTTTAAGAGGGCGACAAGTCAAAGAGTGCTAGATTTTACCATTAATAGCGCACTGCCACTTTGATTCATGTAATATTCTATACGTACCATGCAGGGCACAAACAACACCAAAAAGTTACTTATTGTTACTGTTAATTTTATTGATGGAGTAACTCCTTTACACAGAAATCAAAATTATTTAACCAAAAACATGAGGCATATAAAATTTGAATATACATAATACATAATACAGACAAAACATTTTTTTTAAAAAAACAATATCAAATATATATACAAAAATAGAAAAAAAAGAAAAACCGACTGACCCGATGGACCAAATCAACTTGCTAGTCTACTACGTTGATTATAGTAGGCTAAATTGATCTAGTAGGCTATTCTTCACTATTTCTACTTGTATTTTACGACAACTCCATTTGCCTGCATTTTAAACACCTCGAATGATACCCCAGTCAAATTTAATATGTCATACTGATTTCTGAGCCTAGCACATCATAAGATCATTGAGTTGTTGGCTAAGTTTGTTTTATTCTGACTTTCATGAAACAGCCAAGACATAGTTGACCGTACATTCTGTCTAAGAACTCTAAGGGCAATGAGGTTCAAGAGCACAGATGATTTTATAATGCCGTTTAATACCTTATTTATTTATTTACTATTATTGACAAACGGGCAATGCCCTTTAACACATACAAACAGTCATTAGAATATAATGCAACATATAATATAAATACATATTAAAATTAAGACAACGCCATAAAAATTGTTTGATTGGGAAAATATATAGATATCTCATAAAGAAAACATACATCTCCGACGATCTCACTGAAGTTAAGTTGCTATTTTGAAAATGCCGGAGTAGTTATGATTATCGACCAACAACATTAATTAATGCTCAATCCTCAATTATACTTTACACATTATATTATGTTAAATCATAAAAGCTATGTTATACTTCTTTGTGAAAGGGCTTTCTCTCTTTGATAAATAAAAATAAAAAAATGAAAGTAAATAAAATTCAATTTTATTTTTCAGCCCTGGCAGTACTGGACGCCGAATTGAACAAGCAGGTTCTCAATAATCACGAAGATCTACTCTCACAAGTAACATGGGTCGAGAAGATCGAAGGTGTCCTTGCCGTGATGAGAGCGCACGTTCAGGTAAGCGGTCTTTCGTTGTTACGTCGGCCATTATTGCTCGATCGATAACGGACGAAATTTTTTTATGTTACCGACAGAGTTTGCTGTCCGCCGTGGAGCGTCTGAGAGCAAAAATAGTGGAGCCGTTCAACAGGATAGAGACGCAGACCACGGTCCTGGCCAGACTCCACGAGACGTCGGACCTCCTGCGGCGAGTCGCCAGAGTCCAACACCTGTTGCATTCGCAGCGTCTGCACTCGCAGATCGGCAACTCCACGCAGAGTTCGGATATCATAAAAGCGGCCAAGAGCCTGCACGAACTAGGTAATTTCGGGACGGTGCCTCTGGAGCTGATTACGGTGATAAGCTTATTACACAGGGTGTTTCCAAACAGAGCAGCTCATGTCGGACACGGATTTGAGTGGTTTGGACGTAGTCGCGGACGATCAGCAGGCCGTTAAAACTCACAGGATAAATGTACAGAGAATAGCCAATCACACGCTTAACAGGGGACTGGAAGCCACCGATAGGACGCAAGTAAATATTGCCGAATTTTCCTTTATTGCCGATTTTCCGATCGACAAATTAAAGTACAGTAGAGCCTCGATTATCCGAACCCGTTGGGACCGGATCTAGTTCGGATAATGAAAACGCTATTCTTTTAACAGCATTATAACATATATAAGACATGTATAAATGAAAATAACAGTGTATATTAAACTTCAAAACATATTTTTTTTACACATTTCCAACATCCGCAGTCTTATTTTAAGCGTTCTGTGAAATAAAGTCATCCGTCTTTAATTGCCGAACGGTAGCTACGCGCTTTTGGGTAGCGCAATTTTGAATCTGCTGTAGTGTGCAGTGTGAATGTATAATTCATTCACTGAATTATACATTCACACTAACGTTCGGATAAACGGAATAATAGTTCGCATTATTAGGGGTTTGGATAAACGGAATCATGGTTCGGATTATTGGGCGTTTGGATAAACGGAATCATGGTTCGGATGATTGAGTTTGGCATAATCGTGGTTCTACTGTACGATACATTAATTTTCCGATTAGGTGAGCACAGCGGTCCAGGTGTACGAAAATCTAGGAATGCTCGTGAAGGCCATAGAAACAACGGAGTCCGGGGCTCTCGCGGAAATCGAGAAAGTGGCGAAGGATGCTCTGGACGTGTCGCTGCCTACGAGTCAGGACCTTGCGAAACGGGCTGGACCCGGGCGAGCGGCGATACCGTCGCCCGGATCTTCAGGCAACGTCAGGAGTCGCCTCTGGGAAAATCTCGATCGGCTCTTCCAAGACACGGTCTACACGCAATGCATGCAGATCGAGCTATTGGAGAGAATCCTTCTGGAGCATCATACGAAAGGTTTCGAGACTCTGTCGGAAAATTTTTGGGATAAGGTCACGACGTTGCTCTCGAGGGTCTTGCTGGAACGTGCTCAAGGTACGTGCCAAGGGACCTTTCGTATTCCGTGTACAGATGGGCTCCGATTTTGTGAACGGTCATTTTTTTTGTCTACTGTCACGTGAACCTCAATTTACCGGTCTGGACATGACTGCACTGTGGCAACAGCAACATTAACACAAAAAACCGCCAAAGTCCTAACTTAAGAATTAAGAAAGTACCAAACTCGTCAATCAAAAAAAAATTAATGTTGTATTCATTTCAATATAATATTGCGACAACAATGAATTAATTGATAAAAAGAATGAATAAATATGAATGATTAGGAAATCAACGTGGGAACTAAATTCCTTTGAAATTAACCGAGACTGCAAAAAAGCTTACCAAATTTGTGACCAACAAAAAATGACCCTCAAATCACTGATACACTGAGATCGGGCGGGTATTCAAATTTTCTTACACCGCTAATTTCTCACAGGATCGTCGTTCGTGAAGCAAGCTCTCGAGGGTGAGTATCCGAAGTTTCTGCGGGTGTTCCTGGACCTGAGGAAGCGCCTCAAGGAAAGACCGGAAGCTATTGGGACGTACACAGTGGGGTGAGTGATCTCTTGCAAATACCAAAGAAATGCAAAGCTGAGGTATCGCGATCGGGCGTGAATAAACGGGATCTTCACGTTTCAGCCGTAATATACTGCAACCTTTCGAGAACGCTTATCTGTCGCGTTCGGTCTCCCGGTTGTTGGACCCGGTCCATACGATGTTTTCGGGAGACGCGGCCCCTGGCCAGGACGACATCGACAGTTTGATCCGAACGGTGACTAGGTGAGTAAATTGTTTTCGATAAAGTTGCGTCTCGACAAATCAACGGTAGCGAGAATATTGTTTCAGTGAGCTAAGTGTGTCCCTCGTTGACGAGGGTCTCTCAACGGTGGTCGCCCGGAACGTGGGCAAAGCCATACGGCTCTTCTGCCTCAAGTGCGAGCAAGGTTTGGTCACCGGCGGTGAGGCGAGCCAGGTGATAGACTCTCCAACGCCTGGCCAGCAGTCGAACGTCGCCCTGGCGAATCTTTTGCACTACCTCTCCAGTCAAACTAGCCGGGTCGTGGCGAATCTCGCCGGAAGCTTACCGTCCGAGGGAGCTTCCGTTATCGCCGCCGCACTCGATGGAACGGACGCGTTGACAAAAAATATTCTTGCGCCGCTTCTATCGTCGATCAGCGACGCCATCGAGAGTATTATTCTGACGATGCACGACGATCCGGAGTTCAGGGAGTAAGTCACTTGCCAGATTTTCACCGTAACAATTACGAGGTATCGTTCGCCAGAACCCTAATCGGGTCTTTTATTTTTCAGCCCCACGAGTCCGCTAGGTCGCGAAGTCGGATGTTCGCTCTACATGCGAGAATTGCAAGGCTTCATAGTGCGATCGGTCAGCACGTTCCTCGCGCCTTACAAGAATCAAGCGGTAGTTGCCGAATGGTGAGAACACGGGATAATACTTACCTCCTCCACACGATTGATCTATCGTTCCAGAAGCGTCAATTAAGGAGGAAGGAGTCTCGTTACCTTCCCAGCCAAAAGTGGGATTCAGAGAGTATTTCGAATATTTCCTAGTAAGACAAAAATCTGAAAAGAATCAACCATTCGGAAGGTGCTAAGAACATTGATTTTACATGTTAATTATTCTAAAAAGTTATTAACCATCCATTGAAAAAAAAGTGTTCTACAAAAAAGCCGACGACTAAAATTTTTTTGCCAAAATTGATTCGACAATCCATCCGAATACATATGAATTTTTTCCGATTTTTTTCTAATTGCCGATTTTTTTTCGAAAAATAGAAAAAACCGGAAAAAAATTCATATGTATTCGGATAAATTGACGAATCAATTTTGGCAAACAAAAGTGGTTGCCGGTTTTTTTGTTGAATCATTTTTTTAGCAATTATTCGAACTACTCTCTGAATTCCACTTTTGGCAGGGAATGTAACGAGGCTTCCTTCTTAAGAGCATGTGAAATACCACGGTCGGTAATAAAAACTGTAATGAACTTTTTCACGGACGATAATGTCCAAGGTGAAAAGAAAAATATCATCAAAGACCGATTGCATGTCAGCTTTTGAAATGATGCATTAAATATTGCGATTACCGTTTCAGCTGCAAGACCGTAGCCTCCAGGTGCATCGAACTTTTTGTTCGCCACGCCTGCCTCATTCGACCGCTCACGGATTACGGAAGGGCGAAACTCATCGCTGATTTCGCGCAAATGGAAGTGGCTGTGACGCCTCTGTGTCGAGGAGGCCAGTTGGGATTCCTCGAGCAGCAGCAGTACAGAACTCTGAGAGCCCTGAAAGTTCTGTTGCCTCTCAGTCCCGAGGCGATGGTCGAGAAAGTATTGGAAGTCGAGGGCGAAGGAGCCGTGCCGGCTTCTCTCGTTCTGTTGCATCTGTTTTCCGGTGCTCCGCCTGAACTCCAATCACCGCATCAGGTAAGACTAATGACAAAAACAAAAAAGCGAGATACGTAAGCAGATTTGTTTTATTGTGATTCGGACGGTTTCAGAGCGCCGGCTGGTCCATCAGTAGATTGTCCCAGTGGATGGACACTCACACGAGCGAGAGGGAGAGACTGGCTCTGAGCAGCGGACCTCTTCAACGTTATCAATCGACAATAAGGCAACGGAACCTTCCCAGCTTTCATCATCTCTTCCCGCTCATGACTAAGCTTACGAGCATCGGTGAACGTACGAATTAACGAGATAACGCGACAAATCAGCCTTGTATCATAATATATTCCAAATGCATATTATCGTAGCTTATCAATAGTTCGTATCGACCGAACATCTTATAGTCCAGACACCGAGTTACACTGGCAAATGGAGAAACAAAAAGAATCTTGTCTTATCACAATTCAGAAGTAAAAAGAAAATGGAACAAAAAATACAATGAGTCTCCGCGTAGGCTCCAAGGTTCAATTGTTCCACAGCCTTTGTACGTACGAAGTTTTTGATAAATACATTCCGGTCATCAGCATGACGCTCACTATAATCATTCAGTTGTGCTTTTTATCTTTGGCACCGATGTGCGGGCGCGTATACCGTACCGCGATTCCGCCTTTTAATTGCTCTGAGCAATGGACCTCCCCAACGTTATCAACCGACGATAAGGCAACGGAAACTTCGCAGCTTTCATCACCTCTTTCCGCTCATGACGAAGCTTGCTTGCATTGGCGACCGTACGAATTAACGTAATAACGCGATAAATCAGCATTGTATCATAATATATTCTAAATGTATATTATTGTAGCTTATCAATACTTCGTGTCGATCGAATATCTTATCGTCCAGACACCGATACACTGGCACATCGAGAAACAAAAAAAAATCTTGTTTTATCACAATTCAAAAGGAAACGAAAATGTTAAAAAAAATAAAATTGGAATCAAATGAGTCTCCGCGTAGACCCTGAGGCTCAATTGTTCCACAGCCTTTGTACGTACGAAGTTTTTGATAAATACATTCCGGTCATCAGCATGACGCTCAGTATAATCGTCCAGTTGTGCTTCTTCTCATCGGGACCGATGTGCGCGGCAGGTACCATACCACGATTTTCCCTTTCGACTTTTTTCGCCAGGTTCATAACAAGGCGAAGATCTTTCTTCAGAAGCATCAGCGTCTGTTCGGTTTTCTTCAGCTCTTCGCTGTACTCGGCTTTCTGAACGTCGGACAGTGATGGGCCCTTCTCGTTCGATTTTCGGAGCCCGTTCTTGATGAATTCGAAACTCGAGCTGATAACACCGACTTGTCTGGCCGCATTGCCCAGCAATGCTACACCATCGTATAGTCTAGAACGCAAAAAAAAAAAAACAAATTTCGTCAACGCCGTTCGTAAACTCGACCGTAAAAAAAAAGTCTCACGTACGTGTAAGGCAGATATTTTTTGATAGAACCGACGCTCCGTATGCTCCAAGCTTTCGTGTGAAATTTGTGTAAATTCTCCATGAATTGTTTCCTATGCATGGCAATGTCGATTCCCAATTTTACGAGATCCTCATCGGTTAACTTGAGGAACGTGTTCAGTTCCATTCCCTTGAAGAGGGGTTTGTAGCTCTCGAGACCCATTCCGTAAAGCATTTCGGCGACGTCGTTGTTCAACAGTTCGGTTCTGTCGCCGCAAAGTGCCGGAAACAAATCGGTCCAGACATCCCTTCTCGTCGTCTCGCAGATATCTTCGATGTCGCAGTTTTCCTCAAAGTCCAGCAGAGCGATGATCTTATCTAAGCCTTTGGTATTCGCGATGTCTCTCGCGGTCATGTCATTCTGATCTCGTACGGCGCGGGACGCGTTGTTCTTCAGGAGAACCTTGACCGTGTCGGGCTTGTTCGCTATTGTCGCGTTATGGAGAGCCTGAAAACGATGCGATTAGCATTTAATTCCATCGTCCCACGAATCAATGCCGAACATTATTTTACTTCACATGGTGCGAAGATTGCAGTTTTACGCACGTTTTATTAGTTTTACGTTCGTGAAATCCCCATTTTCACACCTGGTGAAGTAAAATTTGGTACGATACTCTTGCGTAAAACTTTTCCTTAACTTGTGTGACTACAACACTCGCCTTTGGCTCGTGCAAACTCACACTCGTCAGAAAACGTTTTATCGCACTAGGATTGTAAATTACTATTATACCGTTCTTCCATCGCTGTCCGTGGAATCGATGTCTTTCACGTGTTTCAGCAACTCCGCGACCACCACCGCCTCTCGAGACTTGCAGGCAAACATGACAGGAGTTTTCCTATAAAAAAAATCGGAGCGCTCAGCACATTCCCCTGAAAATGAACGGACCAACGACGAAAAAGATCTCTCTACATTGTTTTGTTGCGGGCATTGGGATTCGCCTTTGCCTCAATGAGTATCTGGATGCAACGCAAACACTGCTCGTTGCTGCCCTTGATGCAATCGCACACAGCCATCAGGGGAGTGTATCCATCTAGCGGTACAAAAGTATGTATCAATCTCAGAGCAGGGTAAAGCACCAAAAAATGCCTCAAGTACAAAGTACAAAGTATCCCAAATACTTGAAGTATCAAATACTTCTTGTACTTGAAGTATTTCTCAACTACTTTTCGCAATTACGTTCGTAGCGTCAAGTGTTATCTGCACTTTAAAAAAAAGGTGCAAAGTAATAAAGAGGAAGCACGTGACTTCCTCATTGTAAAAAATCGCTAACAGAAGTTTCGAAATTCATCCTTTCGAGACTATTTTCGAAGTATTAATCACTTCTTTAAAAAAAAAAAAAAAATCCATTAAAAAATTTCATACTAATTTTCATTAAAAAAAAACGAAAAGCGTCCCTTCTTTTTTTTTTAAATAAATGCCCGTTAAAATTATACTTATTGAAAAGCTTAGAAAGTTAATTATATATTAATAGAAATAGGATGTCATGCTACTCTTTAAGCCTATCCATAATGCAAGCGTGTACTCATAAAGTACTTGTACTTGGTACTTAGCTTCAAGTATGTACTTGAAGTACCAAACAAGTACTTGGCACTTTAAGTACTGTCAAGCTCCGATCAATCTCAATAATGACAAATGTTTATTCAGCGTTCCAGTTTTACCCTTATTTTTGTTTGGTTTAGCCCCACGCTTGATCAGGTATTCAACAACTTCCGGAAGCATAGCAGATGCCCCATACAGCAACAGAGTCCAGCCGGTGTAGAGATAGTCGTTGACATTGTGCCCAGCTGCAAATTATTGCAACAAATTTCATTAGTTACAGCACCATGTACACACTACAAAAAGTTTGCACTTTTACAACAACTGTCCACAAAAGACCATAATTTTTTATTTGTTAATGCTTAGATTACACTATCAAACTCTAATTTCGCAAACAAAAGTACAAAGTGAAAGTGTTAATGACACAGGAAATAAAAGGACCGGCTTGTATGTTCAAACTTGAACAAACGAGAGTTGTAATTTATTTGACAAAATTAACAAAATTATTTTTATGAAACTTTTTATTCCGATTTTACGAAACTTCGTATTCCGATTTCAGGAAATTATTTTTTACTCGTGAATGAGAAATGACTCTTTACCGTTCAAATACTCGTCGATGACAGTCAAATTGCCGGTCATACAGGCGCTCAGAGCTCTGAACTGCAACTCCTGTTCCTCGTGACGGATCGTGGTTTCCTGAGAAGGGACGGTCTTGGGGGCGACGGGACTGCCGTTTCCATTTTGCGTCGACCATTTGTTGCTCGATCGCTTGTTCGGCTGCGATAATTTTACATCGAGGGAAATGATTAGTTTTGCGTTGCGATAAGGAGAGGTTATGTGTATGGTTCTTTTTACTTTCTCGTTGACAAAATAGGCGTCGTCCTCGCTGTCGGATTCATCGGACATTCCAGCCGGTCTGCAGGCCATGATTAGCGAGTTCTCTTTTTTTTGTTATCGTCTTTATCGTTCAGTTATTCGTACATTAAATGCGTATCGCGAAGAATGCTTGATTTGTTTACACCGGCTTTCTTGTTGTGATTCCCGGCTCTCAATGAGTCCCGCCGGTCAAGTCAATTGACAGACGATTGACAGTTTCGCTGTGTTCCTTAACTCATCCGTTTCTGTCGCTGGCCACATTCCAGATGAATTTTCAAATACATTGGAGACGTATCGCCCACGCTCTTTTACCTCTTTTCCTATCTTCCGTAAGAGGAAGTAAAACAGCTTCGTGCGAGAGAGATAGTTGCAATTTTCAAATTGACTTTATTCAATGATGCTAATTTTTTTGAGAAAAAAATGGATTCGGTCCGGATGCAAAATTACCGTGCCCATACGGTTCGTATTTGTTTTTGCCTCAAAAAAATGAGCACGCTTGAGAAAAGTTCATTCCAGTTTTCATTACCGACCGTGATATTTCACTTCCCCTTAAGATGATGTGAAATATCGCCGCCGGTAACAAAACTGTACTGCATGCCGTTTTTAGACCGCAGCCCTCCGAGGAAAAAGAAAATTGTCTTTCCCTAGGGAATCGACAGACGCAGGGAAAGACAATTTTCGTTTTCCTCGGCGGTCTGCGACCTCAAACCGCATGCAGTTTTTGTTACCAACCGGGCGCGGGGCAGGTGGGCGGGGGGTTATACCACATCACCTTAAGGTGAAGTGAAATACGTTCATTGTTGGTCTTTCTCGCTCCACTGCTACGACGAATGCCTCTGTCTCTATCACACTTCTGGCTCCGTCACGTAACTTTCACTTCACCTTAAGACCATATGAAACACCTCCTTTCCCGCCCATCCCGGGCTCAGTCGGTATACAAATATGTAATTAACTTTTCTCATGGATTCTCACATATACGGTCAAAAGAAAAATCTCATCGGAAACTCATATGGGCCTAGATCCCCGTCACATCTTTTGCTAATAATACGATAAAGTTACGTTGACGGTAACCTTACGGCAACGCAAATGTCAATCCGATGTCAATGACAGACTAAAGAAAATACATTTTGCTCGCTTGCGCTTCATAAGCAACTCCGAAATGTATTTTCTTTAATAAAGAAGAGAAGAAAAAATAAATAAAATAAGATAAAATAAAATAAAATTAAATTAAAAAAATAAAATAATGTTCTAATTACAATTACAGTGATTTAATCATCGTCATCGCTTACAATAGTAATGGTTGAGCTGAATGAATTATGAAAAAGAGCTTCGTCGAAATCACTTCCCTCAATGACTTTGAATATTCTAGCTTCTTTTTCAAGCGCGGTTCGGTGAGCGTCCGGTGTACCTACCGATATTCCACTCGCGGCATGTGGACTAGTGATTTTCGTTTCTGTCGCATTAACAGAGATTAACCGAGTTGACCGTTTATAATGTTCTATCGAAGAGCTCCTCTGTACAGCGGAATACGAGAGATTGCCAGGGCTTTTGGCCGGACTATGTTCATTCGTGACTCTCGATTGTACGGAACACAACGGATATTCTGACGTATCCAGTCGCGATTTTTTAATGATTTCTCGAATCGGTGAGATCGGCGTCGTAGATACTCTCTTGGACAGTTGTCTCTCCTCAATAATCTCGTCCTTAGGCTCCCATCCTTCCTCTTGTGATTCCTTATTCTGGCTCAAAATAATCGCTTTACCAACAATGCTTGGTATATTTAATTCGTTGACGAGCTTAACGATATTGTGAACAGTGAACTTGTCGTTTTCCAGAAGTCTATTCAATTGAGCAACACAATCGTAGCTCATTTTCTTAAAAGAATCAATTTGTGGCCCATTAGCTGCGGGATTAACAGTTGTAGCAATTTCGGCTTTAGCGAGTTTTTGAGACATCAAAACGATGTTTTCCGGCAAGCGGGTTGATCGGGCGAGTGCAATTCCGTAGTTCCAAACATGGGATATTCCCGGCTTCAGTTTGTGAGTGTAGATTAATCTCGAGTTGTTGCTGAGAGCATCGATAACTTCCGTTTCGAAATAATGATTCGTTACGTTGTTATATAGTTCGGAGAGTCTCAGCAGGTAAAGAAAGTGAGTGGCGTTGAAGATAAATGCATCAGACGTACTAAGCAGCTTCTCGCAGATGGCCCAAGCGATCGACGCACCTTCCTCGACTGCGGTGCTACGACAAAGTTCATCGAGGATTACCAGAGATGTAGGTGTGATCGATTGCAAAATGTACTGTGCCTCTCTCACTTCGAGGACGAATGTTGAAGAATTGCATTCGGTATCCTCGGGACAACAAATCCTGCAAAATATACGATCGGTGATGCGTATCTCAGCCTCTGTTGCTGGAACGTGACAACCGATCTGTCCCATTATTTGTAACAGCACGATCTGCTTCAAGTACACTGATTTTCCGCTCATATTCGGGCCAGTTATCGTATGAAAGTTGTAAGAGCTGGAAGCCATGATGTCGTTGGGTACAGGACGATCGGTGCACCAAATGTCCATCACCGGATGTCTCGAGTTTCTCAGCTCGAGTCGCTTGCCCAATATTGGGGCAACGTAATTTGGTATTGTGCTCACTTGTGCCAATGACAAGATAAGATCAAGCTCGGCGACGTCGTCGTTCAACTTCAAGAGACATCCAACATACTCTCTGATAACGGTCAATGTATCATTCAACAGTACATTGCTCATTATGTGCAACTCTTCATTGGCGTCCATACACTGTTGACTCAGGACTGCGAGATATTCGGTTGTCATTAATATTCTGCCTTTCTGCTTGTGGACTTCGATAAATTCCACGGGTAAATCATCGATCTCGAATGATCGACGTCGGGGCGCTTCCATCTCGATGTGGTATCCTAGTGTCGCATTGCAGTTGAGCGACAGTGGTAGTTTATGTTCCTCCTTCAATTTGTCGACCAAAGTCTGCATGTGGTCGATTAATTCGCAGTAGACCTGTCGGGCGATATCTAGCATATCGTTGATACCGGCACGTATGGCGAAACAGCGTTCCATATTTGCAGGTGTGAATCCCAATACCGATCTGGCATCCGTGTGTACGACGCTCAGGATTTTTGCCTTGATCAGCTGGTACCGTGGATCTTTGAGATTCTGGACAACAAGTTCACATAAAATTTTACACATAAATCTTATTGCAGACGCGAGAGCACTTACGATATGGAATTACCTCGTGAACTTTTTTAAAGAAAGCGGCCTGACCAGTTGTCATAATAGATTGAAACTCTGGCACTGTGTCGATGATATTTTTCAAAAGGAGTATGTAATTGAGATTCTTCTCAGCAGCTTGGACATTGTCGTCTTGGGAAGTCAGGATCGCGATGCTCAATAATCGGCCAGCTCCAAACAGTCGTTTTATCACTGGCTAAAAAACGAAGAATATTTGTTATAATAGGGTGATAATTAATGGAATGATCATAAATAATGTAGACGGAATTGTAAACCTGGATGATAGAATGCAACGATCGGTTCGCCACCAACTCGGCGACGCACGCCTGTCGATTTTTTATCAGATCCAAATTGCACGGAGGCTGAAGTATCGAAGCCCGAAGCAATCTTCGGCCCATCGGCGTCGAACATCTGTCCAGAGAACCGAGGAGGCTCCATTTTCCGTTACCAGCTTGTATAGTGACAAGTTCCAAGCTTCGTGCACTCTCGATATCTGAATCATCAAACGACACATTATTTTAAATAATAGCTAAAAATTTGCATCATAACATTTGTGCGTGCTGACCTATCATAGCGGCATTTTGAGACCCTTGAAATTCGATTATCATAGACTTTGGAGCGTATATGATATGCTGGATGTATTCAACGTATTTGAGAAGTGCCGCTGCAGCAGCCAGTGCGTAATATCTAATGAATAAAGAACTGTGTCAAGAATGAAACGGAAAAAATGTAATGTTTATAACGTAATGTGACGTAATATAAAACATTGTACTCTTACTTTTGTTTCACTAAGAGTTCGACAGTCGCAAATTCCTCGGCACAGTGTGTCTTTATTCTGTCCATCCCAGCGCTATCGTGAAAGTGCATTCGGGCGATGCCAGTTATGTTTATTCCCTCGAATTTATTTTTAATTTCACGATAAAGTCCATTTGGATAAATGCTCCGTTCACACATGGTATCTGGCATTATTATCTTTAACATAGAGAAGAATTCAATTAATATTAATTATTGTCAAAATCTCGTATTCAACGAGATCGCAAAGCTATGGCTCGGCGATGTCGTTGGACCCGCTGTTTTTATTTTACCTCGATCGGGTGTAGCGCGTTGATTTTCGATAAAGTATTTGCGTATGCGTGGGAATCGCTGATCTGGCAGAGTATCATATAAGGATAGTTAACGTCTATTGCCGCCATGCCCACTTCCCCTCTGGCATCTCCGCGGCCAGAAGTGATTGCTATTAACGTTCAAATTACAAGATTGTTCCAATTACAATTGCAGTTAAGACTGTACTACATTAATCATAATGCTTTTCAACTTACCGAGAATAATGCATTGATTGGCGCCACCCAAGTTTGATCGGGCGGATGATTGAGCGCTTGATCTAAATGTTAAAATCGCCAATTACATAGAGACCCGCTTGTATTATTCGTCAGGTATAATAAAAATTGACTCCTTACACATTGCCTGGACGGAATCGTGCGCTGTTTAAAACAGTGGATGCACGTTGACCTCTTCGAGAATTGCCCGGTGTTCTGCCCGGGCTGGATGTTGAAAGACCCAGATTTACGATGGGTCGTCGACCGATTCTGAAATCTTTAATAATAATGTTGATATAGGTTTTTTTTTTTTTTTTCAAGAAATCGCGTCGTGTTTCATTCTTGCCGTTTCATTCTTTCGAAAGACTCACCATACTTGGGTATAACGTTGACTGCTCGATTACTCGTTCCAAATCCTACAGATCGACCCCTTCCTCTCCCGCGTCCGCGGCCTCTCGTAGGTGCCAACGCATTTTCTATACGAACAACGTTCATTTTTTGTTGTGTTTATCTGCTAGTAATAAAGAAACAATACTCGCAATCACTTTCTGTTCATTGTAGTGAAGCGAGTAATGAACAGGAGTGCCGGAACGGCACTCCGGTAGGAAACGGGGGAGGGGGGAGATCGTTGAGTTACGGAAAGATGGAAGTTCATCTATTCCTCATATAATCAACTCATAGATATTCGTCAACTTCTCATAATTGTAATATTTATTAACATATCCAATATTGCCGACCATCATTACACAATTTCTTAATAACAGGCTCAAGCTGCAATGAATAAATAATACGATCACAATTCTATTACAATTAGAAATAAATAGTCTATTACCGTTCTTCAACCGGTTTCCGATCGGCTGTGTGCCGGTACGACGCCAGATTAACGTGATTGGCAACGGCTCATTCACAAAAAGGAATACATGTGGAGAAACTCGTATTTACAATTATCACCACGAAGGGTATTTCATCGCCGTCTTTCTTATCTTTAATTTCGTCACACGACGTAGCTAATTTGGCGAGACGAAGGAGATATATATATATATATATATATGTATGTATTCTTTTTTCTATTAACGATGCATACAAACTCGCGAGTGTACTCTGCGCTGCGGCGATAGAGCAGCGAAATATTTATTCTTCGATTTGGCGTTTCTTCGTTATTACAACGTGAGTGCGCATGCGCACAGTCGCTTTTTGGTACGCATTCGTATCAAAAAGGACTGTGCGCATGCGCACTCACGTTGTAATAACGAAAAAACGCCAAATCGAAAGCACCTTAGGTCTTAATTAAGGAACAAAGGAAAGTGAGTAAAACGTCTGTGACGTTTTAAATGTATTTGATATGGAACTTGGACAAGCGGCATAAATCGAAAAAAAAAGGAGGAAGAAGAAGAAATGTATTTCAAATTCATCTCGAATGTAGCCAGAGACAGAAACGGATGAATTAAGGAACACGCTGTGTATTTCTATAGATTGTATTTCTATAGACTTGACCGAGTGCGGTCTCGAGCGTCGTATATGTTCCGATGTTTGACAATGATGCTTGCAAAAGCCTCTTTATCGTTCCCTTTATGTGCATTAAATTAGTTGGCTTTTTATTAATAACATTAGCGTTTTAGTGTCGATGCATCGTTGCGCGCGTGTCCCGAAGGCCGCGTTGACAGATACATATTACAAGGTAGTTGACAGTTCTTCATCGAAATAATCTCGCCAATAATCGTAACAATGACCCGCTAGTTGCCAATAGAAAAATTTATAATTTCCGCATCGTTTTGTGAATGCCCAAGAACGCCGCTCATCCGCGATAACGTAAACAACTTTTTCAACCTTCAACCTCAAAGAAAGTATCTCAAGGTCAGCTGAATACAAAGCTGCATTGTTTTCAACCTCGCGCACCAAAGTTTTCGTCGTATTTTATGCAACGATTTTGTGTAATACGCAAGATTTTTTTTACAGATGGTAAAACCGCTCCTCGTAGCGTTCGATTTCGACCATACCGTCGTGGAGGAGAACACCGACATTGTCGTTCGACAATTGTTGAAGGATAAGAAGGCCCTAGCAGAGATCAAGGGAATGTACACCGCCAATGGTTGGACCTTGTACATGGAAAAGATATTTGAATTCCTGCATGGCAATGCTGTAACCTCGGTGGAAATCGAAGCGGCGATCGGAACCATTCCAGCAGTTAACGCGCTACCGTCTCTGTTGGAACGGTTGCATTCCAGCAATGCTGAGATTATAATAATAAGCGACTCGAATTCTCTATTCATTAATCACTGGCTGAAGGAGAACAAGCTGGATCACACGGTGAAGAAGGTTTTCACCAATCCAGCCTGGTTCGAGGAGAGCGGATTGCTGAAGATAGAGATGTACCATCTGCAGGACTGGTGCAAGCTGAGCTCGAGGAATCTCTGCAAGGGTCACATTCTCGAGAGTCACGTCGAGAAGAGATCGAAGGAGGGTGTGACCTTCGAGAGGATCGCGTACGTCGGCGACGGAACGAACGATCTGTGTCCGGTTCTTCGGTTGTCGGCGAGAGATTTGGCCTTTCCGAGAGTTCACTATCCGTTGATGAAGCTCCTGAGCAAGCCAGACGCCGACGCGGAACGAACGCCGAAAGCCGAGATCGTACCGTGGACCGACGGAACGGAATTATGGCGGGAGCTCAGTAAGCGAATTCCCGAGTTGGACAAAAGCAATCCCAAGCCATTCTCTCCGGTATTCGTTTGAACATCCTTCCTAAAATAACGCGTCTTCCACGAAGCGTTAACAAATTGTAAACATTCACTCGACCCGCTAGCGTCGTCTTTGCGGCAGTTTTTATTTTTTCGTTCGAGACTCTGTTTTCGTGTTGTAAAAATATATTGTACTGGCATCCTCAAGCCTCTCGGTCCAGGACCATCACTTCGAGGCCTTTCCCATAAACGCATACGAGCGTTTCTTCTTTTCTGCAAAGAGAAAATATATATATATAATAATAATCGTGTTTCGTCGATAATGCCCCTGGCGAAAGTTTTTCTATAACTTACTACGCCAAAACTACGTTATATCTACAACTTTTTACGTCGTAGTTGTCGGAAAAAGTATGCCAAAGCTACAACACCGCAGTTACAACTATGTATGAGAAAGTGCGAGAATTGGAACATGTTTGTAGATAGAGTTATACAGTATTGTAATAAGTTCTAGTTTAACAGCAACCTGCTAAACGCAGATTTTTGTAGTTATTTCTATGAAAAGTTACAAAAAAAAATATGATATCACTTTTTCGTTTTCCATTCATGTCCGAATTGTGCCGTAGAAAGTAGTAATTTGTCATACATTCTTATGAAAAACTACAACTTATTTTAATGAAAAACTACAACTTATTTTAATGAAAAACTACAACTTATTTTAATGAAAAACTACAACTTATTTTAATGAAAAACTACAACTTATTTTAATGAAAAACTACAACTTATTTTCATGAAAAACTGCAACTATATCCAGTTGAAGATAGTCGTAACTTGTTGTAGGAATTTGAATACATTTTCTACGATAAAGTCCAGCGTCTTACAAAATGATTGAGTTGTAGATCTTGGATACTTTATTGTAGAAAGACATAACGTATTGTTGAAATGGCAGTTTCTTGCAGTTTTTTTCACCAGGGGCCGATTGTGCGGTCGATCTCGAACACGAGCGAAAACTCACCGTCTCACGGAAGGACAGAGCGTTACCCCTTGTACGTCAGGTACGAAAGTCATCGAGTCGTCTATCCGTGCAACCGACAAGACTCCGTCGCCGTACGAGTACGAATAGACGATCACTCGTTGGTCTATTCCTGTGCTGAGCATGCGATCGTCCCCTATGAATTTTGCACCTGCAACTCGGACCGATTAGTACCGTCGTGGCGTTTTCTAGAAATTCAATCCGCCTATTACGCACCTGTAATTTGTGCGGAATGAATGGACGAGGAATTCCACTTGGCCAGCTCGTCGATCCTCGGTCCGTCTTCGGTCAGCGAGATCTCCAACGCAACGAGACTGACCAAATTGTCATCGCCCCCGGTCAACAGAAGATACCTCGAATCGTCCAGCTCTCGAAAGTCAAAGCTGTTTATGCCGGACTGATGTATCCTTATTCTTTTAAACGGCAGCCCGACCGCGCCGTTCTTCGTTTCGACATCGTCGCGGGCGATCTCAACGAGGTCCTCGACGCTTTTACTCATTCGCCAAAAGCTAACGATCCCATCCGTCGTCATCGTCAGCAATATCGTTTCGTCTTCTTTCACGAACGAGTACACTTTCAGAGTGCAGCGGTTGCAGTGATTCACGTCGCTGCTCAGATGCAACCTGTTCGAGGATGCATCGTAGAGAAGAACCCTCAGAAATCCGTCTGAGCAGGCTACGAAGAGAACGACGAATCTTGGATCGCGGTGATACAGTCGAGCGCTTATGTCCATGAATCGCGTTTCAGGGTCCACGAGGAAAACCGCTTCACCATTTTTTTTACGATCCTTATCCATTCCACGAAGCATGTATGACAACAATTCTATGCACGTTACGCTCGAGCTCGTCAATATTGTCTCGTCGAGTTTAACGCAAAGCTCCCAGACTTTCAACTGAGCCCTTCCGCCTCCGGAAAATACGAGATTCTTCGTGCGTAGCTTGGAGTTTTCCAAGTTCAGTACGGCTAACGTTTTCACGCTGGATATATGGCCGTCGTACGTGTCCAATGTCTCCAGCCGATATCTCTCGATTTGCGACTTCGTATCGACGATCCAGCTCACACGGAGTGTGCTGTCTTCACCCGCGGATACGAGGATATTGTGACCGGTGGACGCTAAAACCGGGCGAACACAGTATACCTGTTTCGTGTGAAAACCACTTCGAACGGCGATGTTCGTATTGCGGATCGAGCTACGCAGTTCGTAAACTCGCTTATCCCGTATGTACGCAAAACCTATCGTTCCGTTCGCAATTCTGCAATCCCAAGATCTGTGCCCACCACCGCACACGAATCTTTTGACGAGACGGTTGAGACTCACGCTGTATATCATGAATTCGACCTGCAAAAATATGTAGCGATGTAAATTCGTCGGTCAATGATTCGTCCATGCTAGCGGATAGATCGGTCGACTCAAATACCTCTTTGAAGCCCATAACGTAGAGATCGGAGTCAACTTTTTCGACCCTGCAAACCCAGTCCATCGGCATTTTTTTAAAATGCAGAGCCCGCAAAGACTTTCCCCTTTCGTTGTTCCGAGACTCGTAATATCTTACAGTGCCGTCGCGTCCGGTGCTCAGAATTTTTCCACCGGCGACAGCGAACGATTGCACACCGAGCCTACCGTGTATCTTCGAAAATATCTGTGCGTGCGCTGTAAAAAAAAAAAATCGTATGAAATTTAATGTACTTTTATGCATACATTGGTATGTTAAATTTCATGTATAATTGTGATCAAAAATAAATGTACCGTACATTAAAACTTTAGAAATACTTTGTTTCTATTAATGAATTTTTATTTTACTACAAAAGTGTTTTAAATCATTTACCATAATTTCACTGGTAAAGTATATTAATTTTTCATCACGATTGTACATTAAATTTAATATACCAGTTTTGGCATAAAAAATTCCAGTGCAGTACATTAAATAAAAAAATGTTTAACAGTGTCTCCTATACCTTGTCCGCCATCGTTCAAATTAAACACATAAACACTGCCGGCTCGATCGCCGCATATCAGTAAATCTTCGTGAACGATTGCCGCGGTCGTCCAGCGTTCTCGACTAGAGGGCAGAACAAATTCGGCTCCAGGAGTATCCCGGGCCTCGGCGAATATGTCCACCAGTTTCAAGAGTCCTCGATCCCCGCAAACCAGAATCCTTTCGTCGCTCAGCCAATGCAATGAGAAGATCTTCGATTCCATCATTTTTCTCTCAAGGCTCCTTTGTAGCTTCCATGTCGTTCCATCGTGAAACTCTGTAATAAAAAGTTTGTAAAATTAAAATTCATTTTTTCACTTTAAAAAAAAATCCTTGTTAACAATGAAAATCTCGAAAAATATCGAAGGGGATTGCTGTCGTTTTATGCTTGCTGAGATTGGCTGCCACACGAGTCTGAAGCTGATGTTCTTCGATGCGTCACTGTGATCGTATAATAATTGCGCTTCTTAACAGTTAATCAATTTAAAAAATATCTGTCGTTATTTATCCGTAAAAAATCCACGTTAACAATGAAAATTCCCGTTTTTTCCTGTTAAGAAAAAATTCATTTTAACAATGAAAATCTCGAAAAATATCAAAGGGTATTATCGTCGTTTTATTCGTGCAGCGGTTGGCTATCGCACGAGTGTGGAGCTGATGCTCTTCGACACGTCACTTTGGTCGTATAATAATTTCGCTTCTTAACAGTTAATCAACTCCATTTAAAAAATATATATTGGTCGTTTTTTTAAAATAAATAAAAATATACGGAAACCGTCCGTATTCGCATTTCGTTTTATACAAACGAATGAATTGGACTTCGCATACATTGAATAAAGTTTCGTTCGCGATTTCAACGTTACTAACGCTTTTTGATAAGTTAAACTTTTCTTTATTTTTTGCGTACAAAATTTAATTTTAAAAAACGGGGCGTTTTTTATTTCCTTTAAATCAATGTTTGTACTTTTTTCTAAGCTTAAAAACATGCAAATGCACACGAAGCGCGTTTGTGAGCTGGTGCTGTAAAATTTCGATAGTCGTCGGGCTCTATGTACCTGTCGATACCTTTGTATAATTCCACGTAGCCGTCCTTCGACGCGAGTCCTATGATCTTCCGGTCCTGAGAAATTTGCATGACACAATAACTCGAGTATCTCGGCAAGCTCAACGAGGCTCGAGACGTTTTACTGGCTGGATCGTGGATTCCCAGCTCTCCCTCGTCCATGAATACACCGATGTTTCCGCTGTCCATGTAGCAAACGTGCTTTGGAATTCTCTTCTCCTCGTTCGCCAGAATGGACTCGACCTCGAGCGAATCCGTGGACTCGAACGGCCATACGTTTACCGCACCGTCAGCTCCGCCTGTGAATATCTTTTTGCTGTAATCGGAAACATCGATGCTCCATATTTCAGCGCCGCGATGACCCTCCACTTTGTTCAGAAGCCGACCGTCCACCGTCCACATGCACATCAGAGAATCCTCTCCTATACTGAAAACTCTGTTGTCTCTTATAACGGATCTCCATACCCTCGCCGTGTGTCCGTACATCGTCGTCATCAGATCAATCTCGACATCCTCCCAGTCGACCTCGTCCGACTCTCTCTCGAGTTTGTTCGACACCCTCCATAATCTGATCGTTCTGTCGTCGGAGGTGGAACTTATGATGCGGAGAATAGAATCGTAAACGACGCAAAATATTACTCCCTGAAATCAATGAAAAGGTCGTCAGATGAAAGAAATAAATCGGGATGAAAGCGAATGGCATGGAACAGTAACGTTGCTCCAATTAATTTATTAACAGCCGTTACTATTTGCTAATAGTTGTTTTCCTAGCGAGGCAATAAAAACAAATTGTATTATATAATATTGTGGAAATTTAATCTTTAATATTTATGGAATTTTGATCGTTAATATTTATAGCATTTTGATCTTCAATATTTATAGAACTTCAATTTTACATTAGGTATTTTTATTGTTGGAACAATGCTGCTTAATGCCATGCCACAAAACCGATGCACAAGTTCCTAACTCACATTGTGACCCTTCAGGCGATGAAGTACCGCTACGTCGTCTGACGAAGCGTGATCATCCTCTACTCGCCATATCAATATTTCCTGGAATACCGTACCACTGAAAACTATAGTCTCGCCATTGTCTTTAGCTAACAAGGATCCTCCATATCTACAAGTCTTATAAGGATAATATTTTGCAGATTTTAAACATTGATTCAGACAAATTTGCACTAAACGAGCCTATCACTCATTCAACACCTCGCTGAAAGCTTCCTCCACATACAAGTGAAAATGTTCCAGCGTAAATCATATCTTGGTCATACGGAGCCGTTTAATATTTCAATCAGAGCGTTTAAAACCCCTATGCATGATGTTTTCTTTAGTAA
This sequence comes from Ichneumon xanthorius, assembly GCA_917499995.1. Taxonomy (NCBI): domain Eukaryota; kingdom Metazoa; phylum Arthropoda; class Insecta; order Hymenoptera; family Ichneumonidae; genus Ichneumon; species Ichneumon xanthorius. Next base: position 3,648,787 of record OU824205.1, read on the forward strand.
TGAGTCATGTACCCGAGTATCATCAACTATTATTGTACAAATTGTTATTCTTTGAGATCTATATTTTATTCTATGACGTGTATATGTTGATGTAAAAGAGACTAGCCTGGTTAAGCAAATGAATAATAAATAAATAAATAAATAAATAAATAAATAAATAAATGAATAAGTAAAGGATACAGAATGCATTTTTCCTTGCACTGCACGGTATGTGCCAGCCTTGTCGCTGTGTCATAGAAACACAAGTTATTGTGTGCCAACAGTATGCGTAATCGAGCATCAGCTGCATCCTGTGGTTGCTCGATTGCAATTATCCAGTCAGCGAATAAATGGATGGGAGAATACAAGTTGAGCCTAGAAAAAAAAATAACATGAATAGCAGCAGTGCGAGAACTTATCCTTTGCTACAAGTCATTTCCCAGATGGAATTATTGAAGGAATAAATCAGGATCTCTTATTTACTTAATATTTTTTATTATACTAATATTAAACTTGTATGTCAAATGTCACAAGGGGCTAGTTATTAGATAAATATTAAATAAATAAATAAGTAAATCAATTGAAAATTAAAAACATTTTTAAATAATATAAATCTTGGGTGGGTGTAAATGTAACTTAAAATTTGGTCGCGGTATTAATTTCTTACTTCACCCTGTCGTCCGTAACGTCCAGCTCGCAGACGCTCAAGCTTTTTGCTCCATAAACGAATAGTTTATTCGCGGGTCCTTCGACGATGCCGTGAATGTTGTGGTGCGTCGTTACGTCCAGCTTCGCCACCAACTCCCTCGTTGCGATGTCGAAGACATGAAGACAGTTTCCGACTCCTTAAAACAACGATCACAAATACGTTCCAATATTAATACGTATAGATTCCGCGTATATTCAAGATAAAAGCTGTACCTATGCAAATATGCTCCTTAATGCAGCGTACAGCGAGAACATCGCTGCATATCGAGGCGGACAACATTTCCACGGGAACATTAAAAACGAAACAACAGAACAACGAGACGCGCAACAACAAACACGTGGCCCCATCGGCGGAGCACGGTAAGGTTGGGTAATCTAATCAGCTGTCCGATTTGACGCAGCGGTGCGGGACTCCGGTTCGAACCGCGCAAGGATTAAGAGCTAAGCCGCTTCTCTCTGAGAGTCGCCTGCTAGTCGGCGATACTACTTCCCTGTGTTATCTTTCTTGAGCGTTATCCTCGAATTGCAGTCTGATTTTATTTTTCTTTGGCCGTTATAAATTCAGTGTTCTTCTGTATTCTGCATTCTAATTCATCCATTGGATCAAGAAATTCCGGGATCGATCATCAACTCTCTGACACAGAACGTGGCTCGTCGTCGAGAAGGAAGTTTCTCTATTTCGACGGGACTTCTATTCGACTTTCCTTATTGTTACCAAGGATCAAGAGCTTCTTGGAGCAGTCGGAGTTTTTGTTGGCTGATTGGGACTGGGCGTAATTAAGGAAGGTCGGCTTTTTGTAATTTTGAATTTCATTTCTATAATCTTTCTTTTTGTTTTTCTCTTTCTCTTTTTTCTTTTTTTTTCTCTTTTTAATTATTAATCGTTATATATTCATGAGTTTATTAGTCATTGAGATTCTTTGAGTTACGTCAAGTACTTCTTTTCGTTTTTGTTTTAGTTTTATTCATCTCATTAGGTTTAAGATCTCATATAATTTACATTTCACGTTAGAAGTAGTATTATGGAGTGTGACGATAATCCGTTGTTGTCGGGCACGACTCAGATCGGTCGTTCGAAAAAAAAAAGAAACGCGTTGACATAGGGCCTTATCTTAACGATAACATCAACAAACTTGACTCGTCCGTGGCAAACTCGACGGAATACGACGCTGAAACTGTCCGCGAAATTATTGTTGGATCTCAACCAGATACGAGTAAAATTTCGAACAAAAGACAAAGACCAGGAGACGGATCGGCAAATGCTGCCGCGTCTTTTGAACCGGGCTCCCTAATCGTAGAGGACGGAGGATTGTCCGAAAGCTCTTGGATTACTCCCCTGAAAAAACTTAGAAAAGGAAAGGGAGACCCTCCCGAAGAGTTTAATAAGTACAACCCCGAAAGCTTGGCGCCATTCTCGGTTTTGATAACGCAGATTGACATCACGGAGGGGGGTATTGGAGAGCTTCACCCGATGATCATAGGGAAAAAAGTTAGAGAGTTTTTCCATGTTATTGAGGAAATCCGCAGGAAGGGTCGTAATTTGGTAGAAATTATTTTTGACTCGGCTATTGCTGCGAATGACTTTATTCGGAGACAAGGATCCATGTTACCCGTCTCTTGGCGGGCGTACATTCCGGACTCGAGAATTACTAAGATTGGGGTTGTTAAAGACGTTGAGCCCTCTCTTTCGGAGGAGGATATTCGAGGGGGAATCGAATGGAGTAGCGAACCATGCATCATCACTAAGATCGAACGTATTATGAGGAGGGCACAGACCAACAATGGGCCAGGTGATTTAATCCCGACGAACTCGGTGAAGTTTTGGTTTGAGAGTAGAGAGATTCCTGAATACATGTTTATTCTCAAAACAAGGGTGAAAGTTTTTGTATTTGAACCGAGAATCATTCGATGTTTGAAATGCCAACGATTCGGTCATCAGGCAAAAAATTGTAGAGGTGTCCAACGTTGTTCCCGTTGCGGTGGCAGACATGCAGTTGAAAACTGCCAAAGCTCGAACCCTGTTTGTGCAAATTGCAACGGCCCTCACGGGGCTAATGATCTTTCCTGTGAAGTTTTTGTCAAACAAAAGATTACTAGCAAAGTTATGGCGCATCTAAATGTAGACAGACCAGCCGCTTTGAAGATCATACTAGATAATAAACTAGATAACTTCCACAGAGTAGAGACATGGATTAAGGATAAGAAGGCGATGCCTCATCAGGATCTTCAATTTCTGGGTCGTGCCTCGGACTCAATAGACAGATGCCTGTCCTCTAGCGAACGCTCCTTGGCATGGGATAATGCCTTCCCGAAACTTCCAACTCCTCCCTCGCGGGATACCCTTCCGGAGGTAGAGCTTATTAAACCTATTAAAAACATCTCCTATGGGAAAAAAGATATCTCAAGGCAAAAGTCGACCTTGGAGGTCGTCGCTAGCGCGCAATTTAAGAGTAGCTCCCCGGGAACTTCGTGCGCTATGGATGTCGGGGTAGCCCCGTCAAAGGCGGTATCTTTATCTCGCGATTTTGTTGTTGCTAGTCCGTTGTCGGTTCCCTATGATAAAAAAGATATTTCAAGGCAAAAGTCGCCCCTGAAGGTCGACTCAAGCGCGCAATCTAAAAGTAGTTCCTCGGGAATTTCGTGCGGTGTGGATTTTGGGGCTGCCCCTCCAATGGCTATGGTGGTGTCTAGTGGTTCTCCTTACGCTCGTCCGTTGCCGTTTTCAAGCGGCAAGTTAACTCCTCAGGTCGAGTCTCAAGCAGTCAACGCTCGGTTAAACAAAGTAGCTGCTCTTCCCTCGGCGGGAAAGTATAAAATCCCTTTTAGAAGATCGTTTTCGTCCGAAGATCTGGAGAATATTTCTCCTGCTTTCCCGTCGCAGGAGGTGGGCAATCGTCCTCCTCGACTCTCTGAGTCCTCCACAGAAAGCCTTTAGTCGTTTCCCCCGTGGGAAAATCTATTCTGTAGTTTAAAAATAAACATATTAATATCAAAATAAATAAATAAAAATTAGATTTTTATTTTTGATAAAAAAGTTTTAATAAGCAGTTAGGGAGTAGTTGGGGGATAGGAGGGGGAGGGAATTCCTGGATTTTGGAGTTGAGTATTGTGCGAGAGTCTTCGCTTTTTCCTCCTGTGCGGTCTTGGCTCTGGGTCCTTGTTCCCTTCGGCCTTCGTTATATTTATATATTAGATATCTGTTCTTGCTTCTGTTATTTTTTCTATTTTGACTTGTGGGACTTATTTATCCTTATTTTACGCGATATATATGGCTGTCAGCGCGTTACGCATAATTCAATGGAATTGTAGGGGTATAACGGGCAAATCTCATGAGTTACCTTTACTGACGGAAAACAATGATATTTTGCTACTTTCTGAAACATGGCTCCAAAGGAGTAAGAACATGAGTATCCACGGATTTGAAGTTGTAAGACGGGACAGATTGTCAGAGAATAGAGGGGGGGGGGGGGGTGTGGCTATAGCGCTCCGAAAAAATATTCCTTACAGGGTGATTTCGTTTAACAGTACCAGTTGGAATGCTAAAGAAATTGAAGCAGTTGGGATTGAAATTTTTCTTAATGGGAACAAAAATATTTTCCTTATTAGTGTATACAGGGCTCCTAATATTTCCACGAAGTGCAGCTCGTGGAATTCGTTTTTTAATCATCTTCTAGTTATCTCAAAAAACCATCATTTAATCATTGGCGGTAACTTAAATGCACAGTCTCCTTCATGGGGTAGTCGTTTATTTAACGCGTCAGGCAGATCTTTATCTCGTGTTCTAAATAATTTTAACCTTGTTACGCTTAATGATGGCTCAAAAACATATTTTTCCCATGACGCGAATTCAAACGTTCTTGATCTTACGTTTGCTAGCCCTAGCATTGCTTCTGTGTGCCGTTGGGAAGTTCTAGATGAACTCTTGGGGAGTGATCACTTCCTCATCAGTCTATACATTGGTAATGTTGCTTTTGTAAGCTCAAGTATAAGACCTTCTTTAAAATTGAGCAAGGTTAACTGGGATAATTTTAAATCCTCTTTGAACAGTTCTCTCCCTTGTGGGGAGATTAATATTCTTAATGCTCCTGAGAAGTTTGAGTGCATCTTTAATAATATCCAAGATTCTATTCTTAACTCGGGAGGTTTTGTTGCTTCTAAAACGGTATACAGCTCGGAGAAAAAAAGAATTCCTAAAAGTTGGTGGAATGATAATTGCTCCGTAGCTGCGGAAAAAAGGAGGCTAGCTTTCAAAAAGTATCAAGGATCAAAGGATATTTCTGATTTTGATGCTTGGAGAGAAGAGGATATTAGTGCGAAGGAGATATTTAAATATGAAAAAGCGGAGTCGTTTAGGAAATTTGCAAGCTCAATTAATCCGGATATGCCGGTTAAAAAGGTTTGGGAGAACGTTAGAAAATTCAGTGGTTCTCCTCGGTCCGGGGTTTCTGGTCTCTCTGTGGATAGGGAAATAGAACTTAATGCTGCTATAGAAAAAATTGCTCCTCCTATTCCTCTGAATCACTCTGTTCCGTTTGTCCCCCAGAGAGGGGACGTTAACTTTGTCCGTAGGATTTGGGTTCCGTGTTCTCTCCGAGAGCTGCAGTGTATAGTTAACGATCTTAAACCCGTCTCGGCTGCTGGTCGGGATCTCATTAACAACTTCATCATTAAGAACCTTCCAAAAAATGTCCTGTTGTCCTTGGTCAAATTATTTAATAATTTTATGTTTTCCGGTAATATACCTGATGCTTGGAAAAATTACGAAGTCTGTTTGATTCCGAAATCATCAAAGGGTTTTAGACCTATTTCTCTGGCATCATGTTTTCTTAAAGTTTTTGAACGATTAATCAAGCATAGACTTGAATTCTTTTTGGAAACTGAATTGACGGTGATCCCATACTCTCAGTACGGCTTTAGAAAGGCTCGGTCTTGTTTGGACAATATTGCGATTTTTACTTCTGATATTTACAACTCATTTTCGAAAAAGGAGTATGTCGCAGCTCTTTTCTTAGACTTGGAGGGGGCATATGATAATGTAGTCCCCCAACTACTAATTAACAATCTTTCTGAACTACGTCTCCCTAGTTTCGTGATTAAACTTATATCCAATTTAATTTGTAAAAGGAATGCGAATTTTTACCACAACGGTGTCTTTATTACAAACCGTGACCTTCACAAGGGCTTACCTCAGGGGTGTGTACTAAGTCCCTGCTTGTTTAACGTGTACGTTAGGAAGGTGAATGAACATATAGGCAGGCATTGTTACTCATTGCAGTACGCGGATGACATTGTTTTGTATTCCAGAGACGAGGATCTTGATTCATGCATTCGAAAATTGGAACGTGGCATCAAATCCTTATCTCTGTGGCTTAGTAGTATAGGGCTTAACTTATCTACTTCCAAAACAAAGTTTATGGTGTTTACTAGAAGGAAATCCACGCCTGATAACCTGTCAATTAAGGTCAGAGATACCAGAATACCGAGATCTCACGTGGTGACATTTTTAGGGGTCCAGCTGGACTCTAAATTAAATTGGAAAGCTTTTGTAGAGGAGACGAAGAAAAAGGTAGTTCAAAGTATGAATGTTCTAAAGGTCCTGGCTCATAAGTCTTGGGGTTCTCATCCGTCTACTATGTTACTCGTTTATCGTGGTTTGATTCGTGCTAGGATTGAATGGGCGTATTTCTGCTCGCATTCGGCATCCCGTTTAAATATTGTTAAATTAGACAAAGCTCAATTTGCGGCTCTTAGGTTAATTTTAGGATGCTTCCAGTCAACCCCAACTAATATTTTACTTGACTTGGCAAACGAACCTTCGACAGAATTTCGCGCGAAGTTACTCACGACAAGGTACCTCTGTAGAGTCTATTCTATGATAAAACACCCGTTGATCCCGAAACTAAAATTCTTATCCCGTAGATTTGAAAATCATAGTAGTACTCCTAGATATTGCTGGTCTTTTCTCCTCAATGTTTGGAAAGACATCGGTCACAACGTTGTCGCTGCTCACAGATCCGATATTTTGCCTTGTTTCGAAATTTCTTTAATCCCTCAGCTCTCGGAAATTACTCCGGTCGTTGATATTGGCTTAGTTATTAATAACGGTAATCGTGATAAAGCTTGTGATATTTTCTACTCGGAGTTAAGAAAGAGATGGCCAGGTTGGTTATATACTTTCACTGATGGCTCGAAACGTGAGGGAAAGCCCTTTGTGGGTTGTGCTTTCCTTATTCCTGAACTCAAACTTTCGTCATCTTTTAAGATTGAATCCATCGCTAATATTTTTGAGGCAGAGGCCCTCGCGATTTTAGAACTCCTTAGATTCATTAAATATAAAACGCAAAGAAACATTGTCATATGTTCGGACTCGTTGAGTGTTTTAAAGGCGCTTCAATATGTAGGGATTAGTGCTAAAACTCATCCATTCATTTTAGAAATCAAGTCCCTTGTATATAGGATTACTACTTCTAGTAGGCGCATCTCTTTTGTTTGGTCCCCTTCTCACTGCGGTATTTCTGGCAACGAACAGGTGGACAAACTTGCGGTCGTAGGATGCTTGTCGGGAAAGCTTGTTAAATTCGAGGCGCTTCATAGATCTATTGCTTCGAGGTCAATAGAGGTTTTTAGAAGGGCTGAGGAATCGAGGATGCAAGAATCGTTTAAAGTAAAGGGCATATTGTATGGATCTTATATTGATCCTAATAAAAGGAAGAAATCTTCATGGTTCACTAGTGGGGTCTACTCTAGGGAATTAATTACGGTCATTAATCGATTGAGATCTGGGCATATTGGAACGAATGAACACCTGTATAGAGTAGGGTTGGTCGACTTCCCCTCTTGCATATGCGGTGCAGAAACGCAATCTTTGTTCCACCTTGTATCCGAGTGCCATGAAACGAGGGAAGCCTTCAATACTCTCTGTAAAAAATTAGAAGCAAAAAACCAAGGTCCTCCATTTGACCTTCGGGTTCTCTCTTTTTCCAATTCTCCAGTGGATTTAAACTCCGTTTTCTAATTCACGAAGGACATTGGTCACGTATGTTCGTTGACATATTAGTATTGGCTTTATCCGTCTCCTGTTCTTAGTTAGGTATACGTTATTTAGTTGTATAGGTGTCAATAACTTTTCTAAAGTAATCTCCTAACAATATTCTTAACTCTTCTTATTTTTTCTTCATACTTAACGTAACTCCAGGAATCTCGTAGGTGTTTTGATGATTTCTATTTTGCCGACCTTCATAAGTGCTCACCAGAGTTCGCCACTCTGAAAAAACAGTCGATATCGTCTGCCCTTCACGAATGATGAAACAACTGTTTCGGCCTGCCACGGGAAGCATCCCGCCTCCCTAGAATCAGAAGAGGCGCTCACCACACCGAGGTTTCGCGTCTCCATAGTATCTTTGGCCGGTACGGTTTCCCTGTGGCCAGAGTGGATCGCCCCTAGTGTGGTGCTACGGGTCCACTCAAATAGCAAAAAGAAGAAGAAGAAGACGCAGCGGTGCGTTCTGCGAAATTCATTCCTTGGATAACCCTGACAAATTTTTTTTTACATAACGTTTTTTTTTTTAATCTTTCCTAATCCTGTGTTAACAACTTAATCAAGGGAATTCGCGCCATGTGGGTGTTCGGTTACGGTTCGCTGATATGGAAAGTGGACTTTCCTTACGAGAAAAAGCTCGTCGGCCATATAAAGGGTTACGTTAGGCGATTTTATCAGAAGAGTACCGATCACAGAGGAACGCCGAGCAAGGTGTGTAACCCCGGCGGAGGTTCTCCGATCTCCTCCGCTGACGTTTAATGACGATTCCGTTTGTTCACGATTGTTTCTGTTGATTGAAAATGCGTTTCAGCCGGGACGCGTCGTTACTCTGCTCGAAACCAGAAATCCGGCGGATCAAGTGTGGGGTGTCGCATACAAAATAGCGCCCAAATACATTGACAATGTAGTTAATCATTTGGACTTCAGGGAAAAGGGCGGTTACACGAGAATGACCGTTCTCTTTTTTCCGTGCAACACACGCGGCCTGGAAGCGGATTCGGCGGAAGAACTCATCACCGGTGACAGAAATTTGAAAATAAATTCTGGAGTCGCTCGGCCTACGTCCCAGGAGATGGCCTTTCTTCTGACCTTCTACATAGGCAACAAGGACAACCCCAATTACGCTGGAAACGAGAGTATTGACACCATAGCTAAGCACATTATAGAGGCTCAAGGTCTGAGCGGACTCAATACCGAGTATCTCTACAAATTGGCTGCAGCCATGAGGGCCGTCGCTCCGGGAATAAACGATGAACATTTGTTCAGCCTGGAGGAGGCCACGAGAAGATTGGAGCTTGAGAGGAATAACGAAGCATCGTCGATGGACGAAGAACGGATGTGATATCTAGTGATTGTTTAAACTAAGTTTAACTTTCTTTGGCCGGCTTCCCGTTGCCGAAAGCGGAGAGACATTAATCAAACTTGCGAGGCAAAGGATTGTGAAATAAGTATTATACTAGGTACGAATTATGGAGATTCGAGTACGATGTAGTTAGGTCCTCTGTGGGTTGATGGAAATAAATTTTCCACTGCGGAAGGTCTGTACGCGGAGGTAAACAAATTGGCATGTGAGGATGGATAAATATCCGGTTATTTGACTGGTAACTTACCGGTGTGCGTAACATGTGTATGTTTTTTTAAATTACTTTGTGAATTGGAGCTCTATAAAGTTAGCCATACAACTTTAATTTAAAAATTTGCAATTAATACCATTCGATTGGTGGTTGTTTGGTGGTGATTGGTAGCCTAATTAAAAAGTTTGGTGATCAATCGCTTAATTACAATAAATAAAAAAAGAAATGAGGCCCAAAGTTAGCCATAATTAATTTTTTTTCTTAAAGTTACTTCAAATAGGGCTCAATCGATGCGGAATCGTTTGGTGGTCAAGAATAATATAATTAAAACGTTTGGTGGTCACTCGTTTGGCTTAAAAATGTAAAAAACTAAGTGCGCCTTAGGGTGGACCTTCGTCAGTGCGTAGTATCATCGGGCCGAGATCTACTCTGAACTGGTGGAAAAATTCTGGTAGACTCAAAATTAACTTATGGGATTGGCTGTTGACCAGAAAGTTTCGAATTAACTAGAATTTTGCCACAAGTTCAGACTCGTTTCAGTCCTTTCTAAGTTCCGGTGGAAACTCAGTAATAGAGGTCTCTAGAACCGAGGTTCCACCAATCAACGGAAGGTGTGTAAAAACGGTTTATAGAGAAACGGTGGACTGGTTGGTGGAACTATCCAACTGGTACGAATCCAGTGACAGCAGCACCGTCCGGTCGTTGCCTTCCCCCACGCCCACCGCCGCTGCACGAACGCGGAGATGCTGCCGTGCAGCGGCGGCTCACCAAACCCCAACGAATTCAAAGTTTCAACGGACAGATTTTTATTTGTACGCAAAGTAGAGCCACGAGCCGTTGAGACAGCGAGGTTTCGGAGTAGTCTTTTGTGCATTATGCATTGTCTTTCATTAACAAAAAACAAAAAATACTCGTTGGATATCGCGGTTTACAACTGTTTCCATGATGAACGAGACGCGCCTCAAGAAGGATAAAAATTAACACATTCAAGTATTCGTACGAGTAAGGTGAGAAAGAGAGTCCGTCGCAGGCGTTTGGCTTCTGCGCGAGACCCGCGTCCCTACCAAACAAACGTCATTTCCCACCCGAAACTTCGACATCGAACTTGTATTATCGCTGTCCCGGCAATTATTCGCACACTAGTCGTGTTGGTCGTATTAAAAACTTCAATTTTACATAAACAGGCCGACTAACAATGCAGAAAGAACGGGTAAATCTGCGACTGTCGTGGAAGCCACATCCTGCAAGGAGGTTGTCGTCCGGGAGAGGCTCACATTCGACAGAGTCTTCGGACCCGAATCTAAACAGGTACTGTTATAATCTCGGAAACTCCATGTCCCTTCATGAAGACAAAAAATAATGCTTGGTTTGTTTGTACCCCATTTTTGTAGGTTGATGTGTATAATGCAGTGGTCAGTCCTCTCCTGGACGAAGTTCTCGCTGGATACAATTGTACCGTGTTTGCTTACGGTCAAACAGGCACAGGAAAGACTTTCATGATGGAAGGCGCGGGAAACGATCCTTCGCTCCATTGGCGGAGCATAAGCCCTGCTATTTTTTTTATTTTTCCTATAAATCACATACTTTATCTCTTCTTGTGTTGTCCTCGTCGTCTGTGTCGGTCCCGAGGGAATTATGCAATTCCGAATAATTTTTCTTCTTGGCTCCCGACAATCTTGGGCTTCTTCTGAGGTTGCCGTTATTGGGTGATATTGAAACGATTCTGTTTCGGAGGACTCGTATATTCGAGTCTTCTTCGAGTTTGTTTCTCGGTCGCCTCGAGGATCTCCGATAGTTTTTCAACAACGTTTTGGACGGTGTCGGTTCCGTGAGGACGACATTCGCGAAAGGACTTCAGGACAGCGTTAACACAATAAAAGCTGATTTCGCAACGGACATGGAAAAGGTACAAAACAATTATTCAATAATTGTCTATGAAAAATCCTTTATTGTTTACCATTGACAGGCACTGATTATAGATACCGGCAATTAAGGTTTCCGTAAGTTTACCATAAATACGTCACTTCCGGCTTGAAAATCTAATTTTTCGAACCAGAACCAAACACATGGACAGTTTTTTAAAATATGTAATAAATTTAATCGATAACCGATTGTAAAATTATCTGTTACAGAACTGGACAATAGCTCACGAATCTATCGAAAAAAGCAAAGTTCTGGTGAACGAATTCCAGACAGGTATAATCGAGAATTGCGAATCGTTGAATGCGTACAAAAATCTTATTCAACGCAACGCCGAGAGCATGCAGGAGAGAACAGACACGGACCGGGCTTCGGTCATACTTTCTGCCGACGTAAGTTTATGAACGGTTAAAGAAAAAAAACAATGGTATTATTTGTTTTTACGGTGCAGCGACACATTTTGAATCGTTATTACATTGCAGAGGCTTCGAAAAATCGTTTCGGACGCAAGTGTAAATCACGTGGAGATCGTTGAGCAGCAGCGGCACAAAGTCGCGGACGGTCTCACCGAGATCGGTCGCAAATTTGAGAATCAAGCGGTCGAATCTACCGAATGGAATAACAGAATAACAGCTCAATTACGAACGACTCAGCATCAAGTGAACAAATTCCTTGTGGAAGATATCCGGCGGGACGTGCCAACGGGAATGACTCGCGCTAAGCGGGAGTTCCAGTATCCTCGAAAATTGGTAACTACGTCGCCACACGAGAGAATAATCAAGAGGTTTCGACAGACGAGAAAGGAGTCAGAAGGTTCCGAAGACGAGGTTGGCACACGAATAATTAACAAGAAATAATGTCCGATTTTTTTTTTACCACATTTCTTATGAACCTGTAAAATCGTTTGCAGCAAGATTTGAGGCTGGTAAGCATGGGTACACCAAAGAAACGGCAATCGGGAAGTCCCAAATGCCGAGAAAATGTGCATGATAATGCTCGTAAGATGAAGATCGCACAGGACGCTGGGCTCGACGGTGATGTAATCGCTAGTCCAGGATTCGTCGAAGAGGCACCATCGACGAGCAGAATGAGTGAGACTTATTCCGAACCATCAGGAATTCCGAATGTCGTCCTCACGGAACCGACACCGTGCAAAACGTCGTTGAAAAACTATCGGAAATCCTCGAGGCGTGCGAGTAACAAACTCGAAGAAGACTCGAATATACGAGTCCTCCGAAAGAGAATCGTTTCAATATCACCCAATAACGGCAACCTCAGAAGAAGCCCAAGATTGTCGGGAGCCAAGAAGAAAAATTATTCGGAATTGCATAATTCCCTCGGGACCGACAGAGACGACGAGGACAACACATAGAGGCGGAGATCAACGAGGAAAAGCGTTCGATCGTGATTTCAATCGTGAGTATTAACATTTTATTTCTTTGTACAGTTCGTTTATGCTTGATACGTATTTCTATGTATTATTACAATTTTATAATAATGTTCCAATACTATGTTTTATTATTTTACAGCTGATGATTGTACGGCTTGTGGAGATGTACCGAAGCCAGCACAACAGATGACACCTCACGCACGAAGAAGTAGAAGAGTTAGTCTCCTGGGCGACCAGCCATCTCAGCCCGTCGAACCCGTCCTCCGTTGATCGGAGGAGATCTAATAAGACTGTTTCAGATCATCACGATCCAAAGATCATCACGCAAATAAATAAATATATATCCAATTTTTTGCACGAACGGAGGTGTTGTCTATGTAAACGTGAAGATTTTTTATAAATTTGACTTTTTTTATATTAAAATTTTTTTATCCTATATTCACTACGAATAACACTATGAAGACTGTATATAAAATATAAAAATAGTGAATTACCAATTGAAACGAAAGTTATTGTATTTAGTCCATATTCTGACAGAACCACAATCGTACGCTGTTATCCCGACACCTTTCCTCGTCTTCGCAGAACCTGGGCTCGTCGCCAATATCGGTAAACTCTTGTGCATATTTACGCCATTTATGCAATCATCGGATAACCGAATTCTCGAGACCGGGCTGATATCTTCTTCCTCCTATGCAGCTTCCGGTGGTCTCCATACGTTGACGGAGCCATCCGTTCCTCCTGTAATTAATGATAGAATACAAAATTATATCTTCACGTATTCCTGTAGGTTGGATATGTGATGGTGAATATATCACCTGACACAATTTCTCTGGCGTCGTTCGAGAGCGCAAATTGAATTCGTTGATTGGTATTCGCTCGATGATTCTGCAGCACTACTTCAAGCATCTAATGCTTCGCGAAACTGACAAACTTAATGATCTTTGCGCTAAGTGGAATATTTTGAGAACCGATCCAACTATGAGTGAGGATGCCGCGTCCCAAATCGTTGTGGCGATAGGACAAACGCGGCTTCTCATACGTAAGAAATTCGAGAGATTTCGAAGCCTCATACACGACTGTGAGACTGGCAAGGGTCAAATGCTCGTTAGATGCAAAAATCTCGGAGGTTTCTGGGACTTGATAGACAGAGAAATAAACGACTGCGATGCGCGATTTTTATAACTCGAGTTTCTCGAAGCAAACGATTGGATAGAGGAAGAAGCTGTTGTAACGAAAACAACGAAGAAAAAGCAGGACAAACGCGGAATACAGTACGACTCCGGGATTTCTAAGATCCCAGCACAAGAAATCGTTGCTACGACGAACGGCAGTGTACAATTTCGTTCCGCATGGACTGAACTCCACTTATGTGACTCCGCTATCGGTTTTCAGAGAACACAGAGGACCATCCTTCCACAGACCTGTTTATGTGCAAGGGAATCATTAAAAAACCAATGCTGTTTCATTCATATAACTAAGGAATTATGCGCAGACTCTTACCAACGCATTTGGAGTAAGTCCCGAACGCAATTAATCCCGGGACGATCGGATGCGTATACAAGAAACCAGGCCATTAAGGAGGTTGGAGCGAGTGGTGTTCATTTCGCCTAAATTCGAGAAATTCGGGCAAGAATTGCAAACACTTCCCGATGTTATAAAAATCTGAAAAAAATTCATACTTATTATAGGCATTGAAAAGACTAATTTTACATAATAATAATTTCAAAATGTTATTAACAAATTGTTGAAAAAAAAATTGTTCATCAAAATATGTGGTAAGTCAACTTTTTTTTTTTATGAAAATGATTCGTTCACTTTTCGGAATGCGTATGAATTTTTTCAGATTTTTATCTTTATTTTGACTTTTACACATTTTTCCATGTAAAAAACAAGAAAAATCAAAATAAAGATAAAAATCTGAAAAAATTCATACGTATTCCGAAAAATGAACTAATCATTTTTATAAAAAAAAAAAGTTGAGTTACCACATATTTTGATGAACAATTTTTTTTTCAACAATTTGTTAATAACATTTTGTTATTATTATTATGCAAAATGAATGTTTTCAGTGCCTATAATAAGTATGAATTTTTTCAGATTTTTATAACATTGGGAAGTGTTTGCAATTCTTGCCCGAATTTCTCGAATTTAGGCAAAATGCACACCACTCGCTCCAACCTCCTTAACGTTCGGAAAGTCCGTTTTGAAGGATATCGTATCTTTCTGACGACCGGGACGCTCGGTATCAAACGATGTCAGTGCTCCCTTGAAACCGCACCATACCTCCCGACCGTCGTCGATATATTGGACACCGATCGCGGCTTTAACCTCGTCGACCCGGGTTAACAAATGGAGAGTGCATGGTAGAGAATAAAATTTCTTTTAGAATAAAATTCATGTCTCAAAATTCATGTTTAGAATAAAATTCATGTCTCAAAAATGAAATTTACATAAATGCATGTTAGACACACGCGCATGCGTAAATTGTCCCGCGACGAATCAACCCATCGATCGATATCGAGCAGGCTGTGGATCTCGACCGGAGAGATCCTCAGCGGTGCGTGAGAGAGATCAGTGTCCGATAACCGAGCGATCGAGCGATAACATACGCACAAGGACGAGTGGGCGCGATACGAACGTAACGTAACGGGAACACCGAGCGCGAACGACGACGGGCGAGAGTGCGAGCGAACGATTGATCGAGAGAACGAGTGAGCGAAGTGTAACGTGTAGGTGCGAACGGCTAGAGAGAGCCTTAAATATAAATTTCAGTAATTATCGTTAAACCGTGTGGTTACCGGTCCGCCGGCTTTATTTCGCCCTATTCCCTTCCCGACTTCGCGAGCTCGTCCGACCGTAAGGGCGCTAAACCGCGCCCTTAACAGATCAGAAGTGGGATTTCTATCCGTGACGAGCCCTAAAAACGTGAAAACGGTCGTGAAAAAGTTCAAAAGTGAGTTCGCGAAAATCGAGGGACGCTAATGAGCCAAGATGGCGGCGTAACGCGCTGAAGAAGGCGTGAGAACCACGAATGGCGAGACCTCAACGCGAGTGCGCGGGGGTGCCGACGACGCGTCGACAGAACGGACCAGAAAGAAAATATATATATATAGAAAGAGGAGGACAAACGGACAGACTTTTTTTTCCTTTTCTCTTCCGACCTGCATACGAGAGTCGAGGGTCGCGAGTTTAGTGCAAAAAAAGAAATGACTCAAAGACGGAACGCCGACGCCGAAGCGTTCGAACGTTTCATGGCGCGCGCGCGCGAGGCGGACTCCGATCTCAGCGACAACGATCGCGAGTTCGATCCGAGCGGCGAGCTCGCGGCTGCGAACTACGCGAGCGACTTCGCGCAGGATGTCGCACGCCGTTCGCGCGGTGGTCATCGGGGACGACAGAGTCTTGGAGCCGTGCCGAAGAATCCAACGCGAGCCTCCACACCCGCCCCGTGGGAGTTTCCGAAAAATCGGAGCAGCAACGGACGACACACGGAAATCCCGCACGCACAGGGCGCGCGCGCACGGTTACCGACACAGCGACCGACATTACCAACGCCGCTCCAACCCGCAGCACCCCTTGCTCCGAACGCGAACGCGTTCAACGCCCCTCCACCGAACCTCCCGATCGCACCGCCGAATCGTCGAGAGGGAGAGAGAGAGCGGGAACCGGCGCGCGCTGATCCCGCCGACGCCGAGGCTGCCCGACCACCCCCACCGTATCAAGCCGTCGCTCCTGTCGGGCGCGACGATATTCTCCAAGCGCTACTCGAAGATAACCGACGTCGGGACGCAACAATGCAAGCGTTGATCACCCGCCTGGTCGAGCAGGGCGACGGAGAGAGACAGAATCGCAACAACAATGCTCCAATAAATTACAGCATTCTTCCAGATCTCTCGCATACGATCGGACAATTCGACGGCGAGGCAGGAGCTCGTGCTGCTCGCGACTGGATCGAAGGGATCGAGAGCACGGCTAACTTACATCGATGGCCGGACAACTTTGCCCTGGAGACAGCACGGACGCATCTACAGGCAGGAGCCCGCGACTGGTACTACTGTAACCGACGGGATATTCCGGATTGGGCCACGTTCCGCGAGGCGTTCTTCAACACGTTCGTCACCCCGGAAAGTTTCACAGCCAAGTGGAATCGGATGGTTAACCGAACGCAAGGTAAGCAGGAGAGCGTAACCGCCTACTTCCATGCGAAGACTCGGCTCTGCCGTGCGGTCCACCTCGACTTCCAGGATCAGAAGGAGCAAATTCTCGTTGGCCTCTGGTCAAGAGAATTGTGCAATATGATGGCAACTCGGGAACAGCAAGACACATACGAACTTCTCCGGGACATCCAACAATTCGAGCGTCTCGAATCCCAACGGACCATGCGGATACGCGGGTCTCGCACAACGACCGAGGGAAACCGCCCGCCGGCGACGACGTCGACGACTTCCACGACTTCCACGACGGCGACGCCGCTTCCCACCGCACCATCCCGTCCAGGCAACCCGACTACGCACTACTCCAGCCCCACGAACGATCCACGGCCACCACTAACCAATGAGTTGGGTGAACGTAAGTGCTATAATTGCAATCTCTTCGGACACATTTCACGAGACTGCCCTCAACCCAAGCGCGAGCTTCTCTGCCGCAAATGCGGCCGAACCGGACACACGCAGAGACATTGCACGGCGACTGGAGCGACAGCACCCGCTCCTCCAACAGCGGCCACCGGTACGAATCCGACGACACCCGGCGTGAACCTCGTTGCGAGCGAAAATGTGTACACCGCCACCACGTACATTAAGGAGCTGGAAGTGAACGGCCACGCAATGAATGGGTTTATCGACACGGGCAGCTCAGACTGCACCATTAAGGCGTCCCGTGTGCTGCAATTTAACTTAGCCTTCGTCAACCGACCGGAAATGCTTCACTGCTTTGGACCGGAACAGAACCAGGTTTTATCGCCAGGCATTGTACGAGCTGCGATCACGATCGACGGTGTCACCGTGCAACAAATCGCCCTTCGTGTGGTACCCGACGACTGCCAATCCCATGACACTTTGATCGGGCGGACCTTCATCGACGCTCCGGGGGTCGCTCACACCAAAAAGAACAACGAGCTGCGATTTTACGAGGAGCCGGAACTCCCCACTTCCGCGATTTCGCGACCGAGAATCGCCCAGGACGTGGAGATACCACCGCGGACGATCCAATTCGTACAGGTACGCGCGGGATCGCAAGAATTTCATCTACCGATGCTCAACAACGGATCTACGACCAAGAAGCTCGACGGCGCGACGAAGATCCAGAAGTGTGCCCTCGGCGAAACGCCCGTTTTCGAACGGCATGTGCCGCGCGCGCCGATTGTACGGGAAGATCTTGACGTCGGGCAGAACGTCGAGGAAAGTGAGGTGAAAGACTTATTAGAAACTTTAAACGAATTTCGCGACACGGTCGCGATGGACATTTCGGAGTTAGGCCGAACCGACACAACGGAGATGCAGATCTCAGAAATCCCCGGGAGTAAGCCAGTACAGTGCAAACCGTATCGCGCTAGCCACAAAGAGCGCGACGAGATGCGTGAAATCGTGCGAGGTATGAAAGAAACCGGGATTTGCAGCGAGACTAATTCCGCGTACGCGAGCCCGGCATTTATTGTGCGCAAAAAAGACGGATCCCCACGACTCGTTATCGACTATCGGCGCCTGAACGCGCAGACCGAGAGGATCCACTTTCCGTTACCGGACTTAGACGCTCACCTCGAGCAGATCGGACAATTCGGGCTTTTTATTACGCTCGACCTCATGCAGGGTTATCTGCAAATACCCCTGGCCGAAAACGCGCGCGAAAAGACCGCATTTATCACCCCGGATGAAACCGGGCAGTTCAATACCGCCATGTTCGGCCTGATGAACGCGCCGTTTTATTTTATGAAAGCAATGCACCGCGCGCTCGAGCCCTTACACGATCAAGTGGTACTCTACTTTCTTGACGACGTGCTAATCCCCGGCAACTCGTGGTCGGAGTTAAAAGAAAAATTACGCGAAACATTAAAAGCTCTCCGACGCTCGGGTTTTACGCTGAATCTCCGGAAATGCCAATTTTTGAAACCTGTCGTATCGTATCTCGGCTTTGAGATATCCGGGAACGCGATCAAACCCGGTGCACAAAAATTACGAGCAATAAAAGAGTTTGCGCCACCGCGAAACGCGCACGAGATCCGACGATTTCTCGGCTTGACCGGATTTTTCCGCCGATTTGTCCCGAAATACGCGGAGCGCGCCGACCCGCTATGCCGACTGCTTCGCAAAGAAATTCCGTTTAAATGGGACGAAGCGACAGCGCGATCGTTTAATGACCTTCGCGACGCTCTTACCTGTCAACCCGTCCTTAAACCGTTCAACCCGCTACATCCGACCGAACTGCATACCGATGCCAGCGCCATCGGGTTAGGCGCGATGCTGTTACAACAAACCGACGACAAGAAATGGAGCCTCGTCTACGCGATCAGCCGACGTACTAATCAGGGAGAAGCGAACTACCATTCATCCAAGCTCGAGCTCATCGCGATAATATGGGCCGTAAATCGTCTGCGCGCGCTCTTGATTAACATTAAGTTCACGATCGTGAGCGATTGTCAGGCTCTAATGTACCTCAATACGAGCCGAACCAAACACCCGCAAATCGCACGTTGGGCCGTACAGCTCAGTGAATTCGACGCCGAAATCCGTCACCGCGCGGGGACTGATATGTCTCACGTAGACGCCCTGAGCCGCGCTCCGACCGACCCGATTAACGCGATAACCGTCGCGAACGAAAACTCTAAAGTACCCGAACCGATGAGTCGCGAGAACCCGGACGAAAAACAAACAGGAGAGAGAGTGAGACAGGCCGAGACGAAGCAAGTGTATACGGTAATCCGCGAACAGACCGAAATAGCGATGTTTCAAGCGAGTGACGAGTCGATCAAGCGAAAATGCGCGATATTACGCGCGAAACCCGCGACGCGAACACCCCAGGAGCGAAGCGAAATTCGCGAATTCGAGTTAATCGAAGGAATTCTGTACAAGGTCGATGACGGAAAACGCTTGTACGTCGTCCCGCACGCGTTACGTAAAAGCCTGGTCATTCGGTTTCACGACATGAGAAGCCACCCGGGGGTGGAACGAACGCTCAACCAAATGAGACAGAATTATCATTTTCCCAATATGAGGCGATACGTCAAGCAACACATACGTGCGTGCATCCAGTGCGTTATGACTAAAAGCAAACCGGGACGACAAAAAGGGGAATTACACCCCATCCCACCGGGCGCTCGAC
This sequence comes from Ichneumon xanthorius, assembly GCA_917499995.1. Classification (NCBI taxonomy): domain Eukaryota; kingdom Metazoa; phylum Arthropoda; class Insecta; order Hymenoptera; family Ichneumonidae; genus Ichneumon; species Ichneumon xanthorius. Next base: position 3,668,717 of record OU824205.1, read on the forward strand.
CTTTCGCGACAATCCACGTGGATCACTCAGGCCCGTACGTCACGAGCGGTAGACAGAAACGTCACGTGTTCGCAATAATCGATAACTTAACACGATTCGTGATACTTCATGCAACCCGCGACACAAAGGCAACGGGAGTCGTCCGTGCACTGGAGGAGTTCGTGTTACAGTACGGCGCACCCGTCCGAATCATCAGCGATCGAGGAACGTGTTTTACGAGCAGCAAGTTCGATGAATTTTGCAAAACACACGGGATTCATCATGTCTTAACGTCGCCACGACACCCGCAAGCGAACGGCATGATCGAGCGCGTCAACGCAACGCTACTCCCGGCGATAATCGCGAGCCTGAAGCAAGAGGACGGCCGCGATTGGGACCTCCACCTGCGGAGCGTACAACGAGATCTCAACGCATGCTACAACCAGACGACTGGCAAAAGTCCCTTCGAATTGTTATACGGGTATACGCCGAGGTTTAACGAGGGCACGTTACGCCAGCTGACCGACGAAAGCGAAAAACGGTACCAAGAACCCTCACTGCTACAAGACGAGGCCCGCGAACGAATTGTTGTGCAACAACGAGCTTACAAGGCACGCTACGACGCGAAACGAGACGTACACACGAAATTTCGAATCGGAGACATCGTGTATATGTCAACACAAACGACAGCAACGGGCGAGAGCACCAAGTTTCAACCCAAACATCGAGGGCCGTTAGTGATAACGCAGACACTTCCGAGTGATACGTACCGGGTGGCGCAGCTACGCGAGAACACGCCGGGACGACGCTACGCTTCGACGGCGCACGCTAGCCAATTGAAAGTGTGGAGACCAAACGACCCTGAGGAAGAAGAAAACGAACAAGATTCGAGCGACACCGAGAGCGACGAGAAGAAGATACAGGACGCGATCAACGAAAGCAACGATAACGGCAACGAAGAGCCCGAAAAACTACCCGAAGAAGCGAGCACGAGTGCGAAGAATACGCGACCGCGAAGATCGCGACGCCCGCCGGAATTCTACGGAATATAAAAAAAAAAAAAATAATGCAAAGAAAAAGTGCAGTGTGTGTGAGCGAAGAAGCAAAAAAAAAAAAAAAAAGAAAGCGAAAACGCGCGGAAATTTTTTTTTTGTTTTTGTGTGTGATTTCCCTGTTGTTTAATATTTTTGTTCGTCGACATTGAAAAGCGAAACATTGTGCGACGCGTTGTTTACTCTGCGATTTCTGTTCGCCCAAAAAAAAAAAAAAAAAAAAAAGGGGACAAACAAAATTTGTCAATTGTCGTTAAATCAGAATTTGTCAATTATTGTTAAAAGTATGAATCGGTATGGATGCCTGCAAAAATAAAAAGAATGAAGCGATGCGAACGTGTCTCGAGGCCGAGACACTGTAAGGATGGCCGAGTGTTAGACACACGCGCATGCGTAAATTGTCCCGCGACGAATCAACCCATCGATCGATATCGAGCAGGCTGTGGATCTCGACCGGAGAGATCCTCAGCGGTGCGTGAGAGAGATCAGTGTCCGATAACCGAGCGATCGAGCGATAACATACGCACAAGGACGAGTGGGCGCGATACGAACGTAACGTAACGGGAACACCGAGCGCGAACGACGACGGGCGAGAGTGCGAGCGAACGATTGATCGAGAGAACGAGTGAGCGAAGTGTAACGTGTAGGTGCGAACGGCTAGAGAGAGCCTTAAATATAAATTTCAGTAATTATCGTTAAACCGTGTGGTTACCGGTCCGCCGGCTTTATTTCGCCCTATTCCCTTCCCGACTTCGCGAGCTCGTCCGACCGTAAGGGCGCTAAACCGCGCCCTTAACATGCAGTATATTAACTGATTGTAGGGACGATATGTGGCTCTCAACTCTTCTGTGAAAGCATCCCAAAGATGAAGAGGACTTTCTCTACTGGTACTCAGAAAGCAGCAAGTAGCCGGATCCCAAGAATTCATCAACGGATACCAGCAACTGTCGTACACCAAGCCCGCTCTTATTGAGAATGCGGCTTTGAAACTCGACAGCGGCAGTTCGAAGGGAACTTTGCCTGAATAGAGTTCTCATGGAAGCTCATAAATTCGTATTCTGAAATCTTCTGCCGGGATAACAGCGTACGATTGTGGTTCTGTCAGAATATGGACTAAATACAATAACTTTCGTTTCAATTGGTAATTCACTATTTTTATATTTTATATACAGTCTTCATAATGTTATTCGTAGTGAATATAGGATAAAAAAATTTTTATATAAAAAAAAGAAGTCAAATTTATAAAAATCTTCACGTTTACATAGACAACACCTCCGTTCGTGCAAAAAATTGGATATATATTTATTTATTTGCGTGATGATCTTTGGATCGTGATGATCTGAAACAGTCTTACTAGATCTCCTCCGATCAACGGAGGACGGGTTCGACGGGCTGAGATGGCTGGTCGCTCAGGAGACTAACTCTTCTACTTCTTCGTGCGTGAGGTGTCATCTGTTGTACTGGCTTCGGTACCTCTCCACAAGTCGTACAATCATCAGCTGTAAAATAATAAAACATAGTATTGGAACATTATTGTAAAATTGTAATAATACATAGAAATACGTATCAAGCATAAACGAACTGTACAAAGAAATAAAATGTTAATACTCACGATTGAATTCACGATCGAACGCTTTTCCTCGTTGATCTCCGCCTCTTTGTGTTGTCCTCATTGTCTTTGTCGGTCCCGAGGACATTATCAACGATCGTTGCAGCGGAACCCGAACCAACAACAATTCCTAATTTCGTCATCACGGAACCGACATAAGCAATTCCGAAGCGGTTTCCTTCTCGGCTCCCGACAATCTTCTTCTTCTGCGATTAGCTTTATTTGGTGTTATAACAACTAGCCTATTTCTTAGGACTAGGATATTAATAGGCTCGTCCCCTTTATCTACATGTACTTCGTCGAGTATGTTACTGGCACGCCTCGAGGATCTCCGATCGTCTTTCAACGGCGTTTTTTTCGGTGTTGGTTTACGCGGTGTCGGTTCCGTGATGACGAAATTAGGAATTGTTGTTGGTTCGGGTTCCGCTGCAACGATCGTTGCCGATTCGGCAGTACGTGTATCCTCGATTTCGTCGAGCGACTCATCATCGAAGCCGAGACGTTTTTCAGCTAGTCGCGCAGTGATGTTCGTCATAGGATCGAAATTACTCTCCGAATCGGGTGTCTTCCGCGGAGTCTTCGGCGTTGAAGTTCGTCGCCTCCGATCCGGTTCTTTGAGAGTCTCACTCATTCTGCTCGTCGATGGTGCCTCTTCGTCGAATCCTGGACTAGCGATACGACTACGGAATACGTGTAAGGTGTAATACCTTCGTTCGGTTCGACCTTCTGCGAATGCAAAAAAGTTCGATTATGTTACACAGAGAAAAGCATTTCTATCCTCTATTGTCTTATGACGCTCACGATTTGGTAGCGGAATATTTGAAATATTGGGCAGAGACGCAAGATGGAGGAGCGTCATCCCACGCTGTGGGAATATGTACCTTCGGCATCTCGAGTAACATCTCGATGTCGTGCAAAATTTTGTGCACGGTTGTCGCGTCTGCGTTCTTCTTGTCGCCCTGCACGCAGCATCCGACTGATTGATATTTTCGTGTGAAACTTCACTAGAGTTGAAGTTCCAGGCGAATCTTCTCGAGCTCTCCGAGCACAAAGTACCCTGCAACAGTCCGTCTGTGTACGTGTTAACAAACTCCACAAGCGAGTCACGGCACAGCACTCGCCTCATAACGTACTGACTTTTGCTGCAATCTTAATTTTTTTTTTGTTATTGCATTAAAATTACCTTTGCAGTCAGCAACGCTTCGTCGTCGTCATACGTTGAGTCTCCAGTGTCTATTGCCGTTGCCGCAAAATTGCTGTGTCTCTTGATCGTCGGAGACGGCGGTGAGTTTGAAAACATCGGATCCCTTGCATATTTCTTGGACACTGTTCTCGTTGATGTCGCAAACGGCGCTCTCCGCGTCCGCGACGGAGCCGATGAAACCCTGGTGCAACAACTGTCGTTTATTAACTGCTGAACGGACAGGCTCACCGCCGGCACGACCGACTGCTCTGCTCTGCTCTCATTAAGAATCATATTTTCATACTGAAATATAAAAATGAAATTTATCTTACCAAATAAAAATTGTAATTCCCGAGAAAAATGGTTCCAAAGTATTTTGAGGTTATGTTGGTCTTTAGGCTCACCTTAATAAGCCGGAACGCGATTGAGCCATTGAGCTATCTTGCCGTTTTCGTAGGCTGAACCGTTAGGCTCCTCCAAAGATCGGAAACTGTAGGAATTCATTGAGATACCGCTACCCAGCCCTCCGAGGATGCTCGTTGTCACCTCAACGCCTCGACCGACGCACTTGGATGGACTAACATGACACCTATGACGCAGGGGGCGCAGGGTCTGCATAGTCACTAACGTACCGCGCACTAATGAACCCCCGCTTCAGGGCCCATTTCGTTTTTTTTATTTTCTAGCGAAACGAAGGACCACCAAACGTTTTAATTATGATATTCGTGACCACCAAACGATTACGCATCGATTAAGCCCTAATTGAGTCGATTTAAAAAAAAAAAAAAATGTTTGGCCAACTTTGGGCCTCATTTCTTTTTTTAATTATTGTAATTAAACGATTGACCACCAGACGTTCTAATTAGACTACCAATCACCACCAAACGACCACCAAACGCATGGTATAAGTTAAAATTTAAAAAGTTAAAGTTGCATGACTAACTTGATACAGCTCACCAAACGTTCTAATTAGACTACCAATCACCACCAAACGACCACCAAACGAATGGTATAAGTTAAAATTAAAAAAGTTAAAGTTGCATGGCTAACTTTATACAGCTGACTGAAACGAGTCTGAACTAGTGGCAAAATTCTAGGTAATTTCTCTAGAAACTAGAAACTTTCTCCCCAACAGCCAATCATATAAGTGAGTTTTGAGTCTACTAGAATTTTTCCACTAGTTCAGAGTAAATCTCGGCCCGATCTCACTCACGGTGGAAACTCGGTATATAAACGCAACGAATGTGACGAGCGCCTCATGGCGCGATAATTTAAATACGACCTCTATCATTTTAATGCGCTCATTCTTAGATATAGGCATATTTATTCTCTGCATGGTAGCGTAACTGTACATTTTTTAAATATATCGCGACGTTCTTCGGGAGTCACTCGGAAAATCTCGCAGGGTTCACTTCGCTTGCTAAGAGTTTGTACAGAGTTAACAAATTGTTGTAGTTGCGATACTATGTCGTAAAATAATACAAGTTGTATTAAACTATATTTTAATTGGTTATTTTATGAATTGATAGTCGTGATATTCTGTTTTATTCATTCGACGGATAAATAATTAAACTGCTACGTTTCAAATCGTAATAACCGTGCCTTTATTAATTCAACACATGTTTAAACCTTTAATAAATCTCCGCGTTAAGAGTCGGATTTTAATTCGTTAGTCAGCAACCAATGAGAATTCACAGTTCGGAATATATAAAAGTTACGAGCCATCCAACGGAATCGGCCCGTAACCCAATTTTGGTTACAGCGCCATCTACAATATAAGATATTGATATAGATGGCGCTTCCGCAGCCTAGTAACTTTTGGCGGTATTAGCTTTCGCTCTGAGGGAGCTTGACGTAAACAAACAAACTGTACCCGTCCTTTGACCTTTCGACGTTAACTTTGACTCGTTTTTCTTCGGTACCTAACGCACGACAAACTGCTTCTAGAAAATCTCCGATGAGAAAAACGTAAAGGAATTTATCCGTTTCGCCGAGAGATGAACCGCTTGGAATCAACGAATTTTTATTATTCTCGTCCAATTGATTCGACATAAAAAAATGTTGTAAAGGTAAGATTCATAAAAAAAAAAAGATTTCAAATTGTAAAACAAAAAAACTTCAATTGTTTCATAGACTATACACATTGTTGCGATCGGAGCGATCGAAAGGGAATGGCAAGGCGAAAGAATCGCAGAAGAAACCAACAAAATTCCGTTACAATTTTTCAGCACCCCTGCATGGACGAGGTTGCTCCGATCTCAAAAAATACAGACGAGGACACGCAAGAAATAGTTGATCCTTCGGCAATGAACAGTTCGCAGTGCGAAGAGACGCCTACTCCGTGTACGCTTTCGGAGCAAAGCGGAATTATGGATCCGTCTCATTCCCATCATCGTTCCCCCGAGTCGGTCCTCTTTGAGTCTCAGCCCGGCGAGATCATGTGCTGCGAGGAGCTCAGCCCGAAAATAGTTCCGAGACTTACAAAGATACGACTCAATCTGGACATCCCCGAAAACGACTCCGCTTCCGACGAGCAAGACTCGGACAAGACGAATTCCCTGACCGAGAAAACCAGTCTGGAATACGAGCGTCCGGAGAACGAAGAGTTGGACAAGGGTCGCGATGATCATGCGTTGGAGAAGACAATTTCCATTGACAAAGCATTTCCTGCGAATTCTGAGATTATTGATATATCGAGGATGAGACGAATGCCCGAGGATAACGCGTCTCATTGCGCTTTTACAAAATCCGATGTAATTTTACCATTGAACAATCTCACAGGCTCGTACGCCAGAGGCATCGAGTTGCCGGAAGTCTTCGCCTGTTCGACGGGTCTGGAGGCGACTTCTTCAATGATGTTATCGAAGAATCGGGCATCGCGAAACTTTGACGAGCCCAAAGCGTGCAATTACTTTGACGTTCCGCTGTCGGCCGAACCTGAAGAGCGAGCGCAGGCTCGCGGAAACGACAAGCCCGGAAATGGATTGGACAGCGAACTTCCGTGGATCAGCGAGGTTCACTGGTACACGCAAACGGGCAGAGAGATATTTCCTAACGATCAGCAATTGGAGCTGCTGAAGGTCAACGGCGCTCCCGAGACCAGAAAATCGAGGAAACAGAGGACGTGCGAGAAGTCTCGTAACGTCGGGGAGAATGACGCCAACGAGTATTTCAGGACGAGGACCGGATCGCCACCGGCCAAAAGATGCCGAACGACCCTGAGATTCGACGACATCGAACAGACGAATTTGATGTTTCCGCCGGTCGAGGTGCACAAGCCTCCCCGCACTGCGACCAAGGTGCAAGTCGACGAACCGTCCGAGGAGAATGTCAAGATCAATTGGGACACCGCCTTGCAGTCTCCGGTCTCCGTTGAGCTACCCATTGTCTCGGACTCCGACTTTAAAACCACGGTAGTCAGTATTCATCGTAATAAATTCAAATATTTTACTCTCAACTCAATATTTGGTACGGAAACTCGCGCCAGAAATAAAATACACATTTTTTGTAAAACTCAAAAAAAATGCAAAATCTCATCAAATTTAAACGGTTTGATCGATCCTCGCCAAATTAAATTGAGATCATTGGTCGATAATAGTCCCTTTGTGTGCAACTTTTTAGCGACGATAGCTCAAAAAATGTACAGCCTTTAAAAAGTCGTTAAAAGCTTTTTATAAGCATAAAAAGCGCAGACGTTTTTTTTAGCAAAGTTCAAGGTAGCGTAAAATTCTTATGATTGAAAGCATTTTGCTAATAATTGAACCAAACATTGAGGATTGATCCTACCTATTCTACCTAGAAATTGCAGCTCGATAGCTCAAGGCGTTTTCAAGTTATAAGAATTTTAATTTTTCGGGTCTGAGACCCACACGCATCCAGACACTTTTCTAAATATGATTTTCCGATGTTTCGGAACATTCTGAACACGTTTTCATAAAAATCTCGATTTATTTTTTTTCATGAAAACAAATTACTTCATCTATGAGGAGGCAACATTAACGAAACATTGCCGATAATCCGTGTCTTTATCGATTACATTTCAACTTTCAGACCGAATCTCACGTAACTATACATCCGAACTCCACGACCGAAACCGGAGCGTGCTCGGGATCAAGAAAGTCTCTGATGTCGCGAGTCCGAGAGATCAAGATGCCGACGACGAGGACCGCGGCTTTTTGCGAGTGGCTCGCCAAGAGGATAATATTCTTCATCAAGAGGGTACAATTCTTAATCGAGGATATAATTTTCCCAATTTATCTCTCGAGAACCGTTGATCAACGCGAGCATTTTTACAGGGGTACAGGACAAGCTGTCGGAGCTTTATGGCCGCTGTCGCGTTGTCCCGACGATCACCGCTCCTCACAGAGGAAGAGTTGACGCAGGTCATATCGCTGATACGTTGCGAGAACGAGAGAATGTTGTCGGTACTAACGGAAAAAGTAACTTGTCTGTCCAACGAACTTGCGCAGGTAGTCGATACGAGAATGCTCGAAATATTTAACCCTTCACGTACGGGAACATCGCGCCAAACGTGACTACGTAGGCCGGTCCTGAGATCTGAATATAAATTTCGAATAACAATACAGAACCCGTTTATCCGAGGTAATGTGGAAAGATCGTACGTCCGATAAGTGAAATCTCGGATAACACGAATAACACAACTATTCCACGCGCGGGCATTGCTGCTTGATTCGTTTCATCCGAGTTTCCGTATTGTCCGAGCCTATACCTCGGTTAAGATGATGTGAAATACCGACTCCAGTAAAGAAAGTGTACTGAATGCTGCTTTGAGACCGCATTCCGTCGAGGAAAAAGTAAATTGTCTTTCCCTGGGGAATCGGTAGAGGCAGGGAAAGACAATTTGCTTTTTCCTCGGCGTTTTGCCGTCTCAAAACGACATTCATTGCAGTTTTTGTTACGCCTGGGTACAGGGCAGGTGGCCGGAGAGTTATACCACATCACCTTAACGCGGAGGACTCTGATGAGTTGGGAGCCTCGGATGACGCGGGGCTCGGTTCACCAAAGGTCGGATGAGCGAGGTTCTACTATATAGTGTGGCACACTATATATTGACGATAAAAGTATTATTTTACACAATTATGATATGATGAACATTACTCTTCGAAGAGTACCTTTCCGAATTCGATGCCGTCAATATTTTTTTGTAAGTTTTTATGTAAGTCCTCGTTGAGCGAGGATCCCGTACGTGAAGAGTTAACGCGTGTTTTTTCGGCGTCCCGCAAATAACCGTTGAAATTACTTTTGTGAATCGAAGGTACGCGTGAATAGCGAAACGACTCTGAATACTCTTACGAGTGAAATGAGCGTGATGAGAGAAATCAATAGCAAATTGGCGGACAACAACGACCTATTGGCGAAGGAATTGAACTCTCTCAGGGGTGTGCTCGAGAAATCGCAATCAATGCCGATCACCAAATCCGTACCGATGTTCGCGCCGCCTCCTCCACCTCCTCCACCTCCGCCGCCGCCGCCACCACCGCCTCCTGCTCCGTCGCGGCCGATTACACCGACGACGCCGAACAACAGCAGAGGCAGAAACATCAGAACCCCGACGAGAAAATGCTCGACACCGTTGCTCGGCGGTAGGCCGGCCATCACCGTCGACGATCTTCTCAAAGTCACGCTCAAGAAGGCACCGCAGAATAACAAGGTGGATATCACTATTTTTATGACCCCGATGATATCTGCACGAGATTACATTTCGTCAAGGTATAACGGCTGGGTTTTGCATCGCACAAACTTCGCACGAGAAAGTTCACTCATTGGAGAATAAAATTCGATCGTAGAATAAAATTCTACGAATTAAATTCACTCGCGGAATAAAATTCTACGAATTAAATTCACTCGCGGAATAAAATTCTACGAATTAAATTCACTCGCGGAATAAAATTCTACGAATTAAATTCACTCGCGGAATAAAATTCTACGAATTAAATTCACTCGCGGAATAAAATTCTACGAATTAAATTCACTCGCGGAATAAAATTCTACGAATTAAATTCACTCGCGGAATAAAATTCTACGAATTAAATTCACTCGCGGAATAAAATTCTACGAATAAACTTCACTCGTAAAAGGAAATTCTGTGAGTGAACAATATTTTTTCTTCCTAAAGCCGCGCATTGATAGAGACAAAAGATGAAATTTGCCAAAGATGAAATTTGATGTCGTGCAGTTATCTTCAGGATCATATTTTTATGAGTCTGAACATATGTGCACCAGACTAAATGTCCATCAAGTTACAACGTCTGTGTTTTGCATTGTTCAAACTTATAAAATTCTACGAGCGAACAAATTTTTTCTTCCCAAAGCCGTGCATTGACGAAGACTTTCCAAGGATAAAATTTGATGTTGAGCAGATATCTTCAGGCTCATTTACTTGTACCTACGTTTTAAAATTCGATTTCACCCATCCGACTAGTTTACATCGCTCGATTCTTCTCGGCTTAAATAAATACGAGAAAAAAAGAGAGTTAAATCGGTTTATATATGTTTATATATTTTTCAGGAGAACAGAAGGAACACGGTACCGGGTCCTCGCGGTCCAGTCGTCTCTCTGGACATGTTGCGTAGCGTTAAATTGAAATCAGCTAGGCGCCGATCCAGCGATTATAACGTAAGATCGCCACGACGCGCGCATTCGCTAAAAATTCGGCCTGCGCCGAGTCTCAGTCTTTCTCCGATTATGGCAGGAGCCGACAGTCCTCTCGGGAGAATACTGAGGCAGGTCGACGGTTATCCGAGACGGGGATCGAAGAGGGCACTCTCGAGTCCGACGCACAGCGAGAACGATTTGACGAGGGAGAGTCCGAGAAAATTTGACGCGACCAGGCACAGCAAGTCACACTCCGTCATCGCGTGATCCTGGCTCGTTGCGATATGCCGAGAAAGAATTTAATGGCTGAAACGATCGAACATTCGTTGCTTATAGTAACTCGTGACGGAACAAGACTGATCTTATAATTTTTTTTTACCCAACTGCCAGTACACATGTGTTCGAGACGTCTTCACAACAGGACATGATTTTGTTTACAAAATGCCTGAGAAACATATATTTTGTGATAAGAAAAAAATATGCGCACAGCATTCGACGAAAAAAAAAGATTAAATAACTACGCCATTGATGACTACGAGACACAGGTTTGTCTTTCAAAAGTCTCGCAAAAGAATAGAGACGAAGAGAGAAACTCCGGCAATAATTGTATATTGATACGAATTAATTTATTTTTTTAATAATATCTACAATGGTTTCGCGAGCCACCGATATAAGAAATGTATTGCTATGTTTATTCAGGACTATACGACAGGACGTGAATTATTTATAAAATGCCTGAGAAATGTATATTTTGTGATAATAAAAAAAAAAAAACAAACAAACAAAAAACGAATCGACGATACACACGACAATCGATGTTACAGAGTTTTAATCAGTTTATTTCTTTGAGTTTTCACGTTTTGTAACTTTTACAGAAAAAAGTTGGATTTTTCTTGGTGGAATCGTTATTTTTTTTTCTTCTTTTTTCCATCTCTTTTCACTTTAAAATTCTAATACAAAGCGAACGTGAGATTCGATCGAAATTAGCTAGTTGTTTTGAAATTTAATGGTTTAACATGTGTTTTTGAATTGGTAACACATACGGGCGCTTCTCTTCGAGTAACTTTTTTTCTTTTCTTTTGTTTTTCCGTTCTTTATTCGTTCTTCCGCGTTCAGCTTATGGCGACGGAGCTCGCGTTCGATCGACACAAATCAAAATTTCATCCGGAAAATTCGGTTCTCCTGCAAGGGATTTTTCATAATTTTACAATTGTTAATGTTCGACGTTCTTCTCATCCGTCTTCCGTTGTTTTTTTTCGCTTTCTTCCTCTCTATTGCAAAAGTTAAACCTTAATTATTTCTTCTTTTTTTTTCTCTCGCTCGACTCCTTACATTATTAATATTACCTCGTACTTCTTACTTACGGTATTATCAATATTACTTTAATGTTATTCTTTGTAATATATTTATAACATAATTATCAATATTACTGATATAATACTTAAATGCAGGGGCACGTCGTACACCGCTATACTGCTCTCGTCGATAAGTATTTATTTTCATTTTCTTTCATTGTTAATTTTTTTTTTTCGACGCATCTCTTACAATCGATCTTCAACCGCATGCCACCGTTTAGTAATTCTCAATTTGCGCGTAACGATTTTTTTTATTCTTCTTGCCGGTTAAATTCGATACTTAAAGGATATGCTGCCGTGGATCGAGGGTTACCAATTGCCTTACTCTACTCTTGTATCTTCGTGGCTTCTTCGTGTTACAAATTCTCGTTGGCGGCTTTACGGGCACAGCCGTAAGTACTTGCTAATGAAAACAGCTCGAGAGAACGAATCTGTTTTTTTTCCTTTCCTTCTCGAAACACAAAGTGCAACACTTCGAGTGCGTGAAACTGATCGATGAGAAAAAAACACAAATTCACGCCTCGTCGAAGTCCAGACGAAAAATTCTTTTGTTTCTATCAGCTTCGCGAACTTAGCCCATCGAGGCGTAACAAGCGTCGAGCCCTATATGGAGATCGGTACGGATATGAGAGGAAGAGAGAGAGAGAAAGAGAGAGCGAGTGAAATAGAAAAAAAATCGATAAATAGAAATAGAATGAGAGTTAAAAAAAACCAGGGTACAGAGAGCCATTTATTCTGTCATTTTTCTCCATACCACAGCTACCGGATACAGTTCACATAAGTGGACATATGCAAACGTACATTCACAATTACAAGCTACCTAGCGCGCTAGGTGTTTTATATTTCATTATCATTTTTTTTTTTCATTGTCCGCTTTTGCTTTGTTATTAATATGGTATGAATGCAGAGGCGCGCTAAACTGGCTTCTCTTCGGAGATGAGCAAAACGTTTCGCACGTTCGTGTTTTGTATCATTTTTAATTCGATTTCATATTTCTTCCGGACTTCGGTGACAATCCGTCCGTTCGTGTTGAAGCGCTCGTCGAAAATAATAAAACAAGACCAGACGGCGTACGCTTCGTTTCAATTGTTAGTTATCTGCTTTTTTTCCTTCATTATTTGCACGTAATTTGTTGCTTCCATAATTACTCGAGTTACACAATCGATGAGAAATCGTGGATGTTTTTTTTTTACTTCGTTCTTTTCTTTTTATTCCTTGCACGCACTGCCTAAGTTGCTCGAAGATCAACTACGTGATATAAATTAAATACCCACCCCTCTCGTTTCGGGCAGACGCTGTGTTTTTTTTTTTATTTTATGTTTTTATTTATTTTTTTCAACCGTACGGAGAGATTGCCCCGTAGCAAGCTCTATCTTTGATTACAGGTGCTAAGCTAACGAATATCGACGAGATTGTTATTTATAGCAATGGGTTCGAGATCCTTACACGCTACTTTCGTTCTCTTTTCTCTTTCGGTTATGTTTTTACGTGTGTTTTTGTTTTCTTACTTGCTTCTTTTTTTGTGTTTTTTATTTACTTTTTTCATTAAATTATTTACTTCTTTTATTTTGTGCCTGTCGCCAAATCGATGCGGGACGATAGCGTTCCGCGATGTCCGAACTTAATATTCAATATCTCTTTCTCTCACTCACTCTCACTCTCCCTCTCTCTCTCTCTCTCTCTCTCTCTCTCTCTCTCTCTCTCTCTCTCTCTCTCTCTCTCTCTCTCTCTATTCGCGAACGGGAATATACATTTATCAGAGGCTCGCAATTTCGCAACGAATGGAACGGGAGTTAGCATCGGTAGTCGAGGTGGTCTAAAATTTGACGATAAATAAAAATGCCAGCGTTTCAACGACTTCTCGAGAGATCCTTGTCGACGCGCGTATTTTTCTTCGCTCGTCATTACTCGCCGAAATTAATTGTCGCAGCCTCGATAATAAGCTCGAATTATCGAATGATGTCTGAACGATTACGAAAGGAAAAGCTCGTGATTATCAAGAGAGGCAAAAAGCGAAAAAGATCGACAAAGTGACAAGGGGGATATATATATATATATACACATATATATAGATATATATAGATATATATAGATATATATATAATCATCACGCGGGGCGTTCGCTATCGTCCGCCGGGTACAGGACGATTCAAATATTCTCGGCAATTATGAAGTGAGAGTTCGCGTGGGTTTTTCGCGTCGCGAATGCGGGAACTCGGGTCATTCGGGAATTTCAATTATAGAGAATAAACGCGATGCAAAAGGCAATCGTGTACGAGTTGTTTATTTTTTCTATAGATTTGCATGATTCTTCGATTGTATTCAGTTACTTTTATTTTTTCATTGTCCTCTTTCGTTTTCATCGCCTCATTGTCATTGCTTAAGAAAAAAAAAAGGAAAGAAAATTCATCACGGTTCATGCTAAATTTTTGAATCGCGAGCTCGCTCAATACTGCGCTCGGTGCGTGATTCCTTTTGCCGTTTTTAAGCTCTCTGCGTGCACGGTTAACTTGACGTGGTATTTTAGTGATTTTTCGATCGAGTTTTTTTTTTATCATTAAACTTTTTTTTTATTTCAATTTGTTGTTTGTTTGCTGGAGGCAATCATACATGCGTATTTCGGGTCACGCAATCGCCTAAAGATTCCCCTTCCCACTTCGTCTCTCCGTCGCCGCTCGACCCCATTCCCGCCCATCCTCTTCTCATATCCCACCCCGACCTCCCACCTGCTAAATCGTTTTTTCTTTTTTGTTTTGTTTTGTTTTTTTTTTTGCTTAAAAGTTATTAAGAGTTTGTTTGTTGTTGTTTTTCTTGTGTCTCATTTGTATGCGCAAATAACACTCACTGCAACTAGAGTTACGATACATCCTGATCTTCCACATCCTGCGTCTGCTCCTTCTGTTCACCTTCACCTGCGACATCGACGAGGGAAAGAAAAACAAAAGTTTGATTAGCGGAAATGCTGCATTTTTTTTTCTGCGTTATAATAATCGGCGGAACTCCCGTACCGTTGGTCACTAGTGCGAAGGAACGGAGGGACAAGGGAGCGAGGGTTGGGCGTCGGCAGATATCGGCACAGGATTGGAGACTTGCAAGACTTGATTATCGGTTTCGGTTTCTGGAGGACAGTTTCAGGAATGCGGATAGCAAGTAAATTTTATCGTGGCGAAGGCGGATGTACCAGTATTCGACTCCAATGAAAATATTATATCAGCTGGATTTTTTTAACCATAAAATAAAACCGTGGAATTCGTATTTGCAAACTACTACATGAAAACCGACAATATTTTACAACATTATTTATGACCCGCACGATATCTGCATGACATCAAATTCCATCTTTGGCGCGTCTGTGTCAAGGCACTGCTTTGGAAAGAAAAAAAATGTTCACTCGTAGAATTTTATTTTCCAAGTGAACTGCTCCGAGCGACGTTTGTGCGATGAACACAGCAGTTATAACTTGTTGAAAGTTAGTCTCGTGCAGACATCTTCAGGGGCATAAAAATATGATCCTGAAAATATCTCTGCATGACATCAAATTTCATCTTTGGCGAGTCTCCCGTCAATGCGCTGCTTTGGGGAGAAAAAAAAAGTTCACTCGTAGAATTTTATTCTCCAAGTGAACTTTCCCGAGCGAAGTTTGTGCGATGAAAAACACAGCTGTTATAACTTGTTGAAAGTTAGTCTCGTGCAGATATCTTCAGGGGCATAAAAATATGATCCTGAAAATATCTGCATGACATCAAATTTCATCTTTGGCGAGTCTGTGTCGACGCAAGCCTTTCGGACGAAAAAAAAATCTTTCGCTCGTAGAATTGTATTCTCCAAGTGAACTTCCCCGATCGAGGTTTGAGCCATGAAAAACACACCCGCTATTACATCATTAAATTTTAGTCTTGTGCAGATATCTTCAGGGTGATCATTATTTTATGTTTGACTCAGTTCGTAGTGTCGATTACTGGGACATCGATTTATAAAAAAAATGAAAACTGTTTGCAAGTGGTTTATGTACCATCGCCCTGCATGTCCGAGGTCCATAAGGTGAGGTTGTCCCTGAGGAGTTGCATTATGAGCGTGGAATCTTTGTAGCTCTCCTCGGATAGGGTATCGAGTTCGGCGATCGCATCGTCAAAGGCTGCTTTCGCTAGGCGACATGCCCTGTCGGGACTGTTCAAGATCTCGTAGTAGAACACAGAGAAGTTGAGGGCTAATCCTAGACGAATTGGGTGGGTCGGCGGGAGCTCCGTCATCGCGATGTCGCTCGCCTCTTTGTACGCTATAAGCGACTTCTCGGCCGCCTCCTTCCTGTCCGTGCCGGTCGCGAACTCCGCCAAGTAACGGTGGTAATCGCCCTTCCTGTGATCATTCAATCAAAATATTGCCGATTAGAATAGACGATTCAGTACCACTGTTGAGCTTTGCGGAACCGATAATTCGATCAATAAAATCGAATTCATATAGCATTAAAAAAAAAAAGTATATCCTCACAATTTATTGCATATATTGCAATGCAAAGTCGACTGCTTACATTCTGTTGAAAAATTGATTGCATACATTACATTGATTGTTTTTCTTGTTCGTCGATTATATTCCATAAACAACATGAACTCGTTTTTCAGCATTTGTTTTTTCATCGGAGATAAAAAAATTAAGACTTACATTTTGTCATAAACGATTTTGCAAAATCGATTGCATACATTACATTGAAAATTTGTATTGTTTGTTATTCAAATATTCCATAAATAATACCAACTTTTTTTTAATGCGCCGGAGATGAAAAAAATACTTACATTTTGTAATAGAAGATTTTGCGAAGTTGATCGCGTACATTGTATTGCAAAATTCATTGCGTACATTACATTGAATTTTTTTTTGTTTTTTCATTATTTCATAAACAATATGAACTCATTTCTCGGCAGATGTTAAGAAAAAAAAAGACTTACATTTTGTAATAGAAGACTTTGGACTCTCCGGTGGAGGCATAGGGGATCAGGTGTTTGTCCAGTACACCGAGAATGTCTGCGCATATGTCCCTGAGTTCTTTTTCCACCTGAGACCTGTACTGACGGATCATCTCCAGCTTGTCCTCGGCGCCCTTGTTCTCCTCCTTCTGTTCGATGCTGGAGATTATTCTCCAGGAAGCCCTTCTTGCTCCGATGACATTCTTGTATGCCACGGACAGCAAGTTCCTCTCCTCGACTGTAAGCTCAATGCCCAGCGAGGCTACCTTCTTCATCGCTTCGACCATCTCTGAAAAAAAAAAAAAACCCAATTCTTTTATTTCAACAATTCACGTCAGCTCGAATGAAGTACCAAATCGCCTTGGACATGATTTCCTCCTACACCGGGCTCTCTCCAAAATTTATCTTTGTTCACCCCGATGTTATCTCTCCGCTGTAATTAGCCCAAAAAATTTAGAGACCGCCATAAACGCGTTCGAAACTCGAGCCTCAAATTCGTGCATTAAATTGCCCTGAATATCGAAATAAAATATGTGCGCGTCACAGGCGCTTCTGTGACGTGAATTTTATTACTTTGACGACGGTATTTATAATAGCAAGAAAAAAAAAAAAAAAAAAAAAAAAAAAAAAAAAAAAAAAAATTGAAAAAAAGACGAAACATTTTTCTTCAATTTAATTTTTTTTACTAATTAATATTAATATCTAATTGGTATAAAGAGTCGTTAATGTGTCCATAGTTTCGGTCCTACGAGCAATAAAATTTATGTAATGAGGCTGTGAATTAGTATGAAGGCGGTATAGGGTCCGTGGTATACAGAAACAGAGGATGGCGGGTACAGATCAATACTTTCCTTCAGCTATGACCTCCCTTCTCTCACCCCCTTACCGAGCGCACCCTCCGTCGGCTGATTCTCTCTCGCTCTCGCGAACCCTCAAATTTAACCCCCACCCCGTCCGCCCCTCTACTCTTCTCACGCCTATTCCCAACGAGATCGTATACGAATATATATTTCGCCGTTTCGCCGCCTCGTGCATTAACAGAGGCCTCTATTCGGCTTTTCTTTTTATTTTATTTTTTTTTACCTCCGATTGTTCCACAAACTCGCTCGTGTAACACGAACGATAATGAATGAAAAAAAAAACTTTCTTCTACATTTATTCCCCGCACGAAGGTTCGCTTACCGTTCGGTCTACGTTGAAACGAGAATAATTTTTTCCGCAAATTAATTACTATGGTAATGCGAGACTCTCGTGCCGGCCACGAATGTCCAATTTTTTTATCTTCGTCTTTTCGCCCTGCCCAACAAAACATATTATCATCGCCCTAAAATTTTCATTCTATTGAGCTGGAAGGTGAAGAGAGAAAAAAAAATTCCGCTGGAGAGTCGACGCCGAGCGTACCGAAAAGCCCGTAGCGCAACGATTTCGTGTGTGACGCACGCAGTGAAATCGTGATATACCGCAACGTTGAAGAAACTCTCCTATCAGCCCCGATCAAATTCGATTGAGGCAGGCTAAAATTTCCGGCAATAAATATAACAAAGCATGGCGCGAACGTTGTTGTACGCGGAGGATCGCTTTTTCGTCTCGATCAATAATGTCCGGGGAGGGGGGAGGGCTGGACGGGGGGGGGGGGGGACTCTCGTCGTTGCTCCTACAGTAACGCCTACGGTGACCGCCGGCATGAACAATTACGCCGAAAAATGTCTCAACAAAAATAACGCCCTGCATTCCCCCTCATCTAAACACCGAAAAAAAATAAGACCTCATGCTATGTAAAAACATATTTTTTTTTATTTAAGTTTCACATTGCATTCGTAAGGTTTCCCGGATTTCCAGGGCAGAGCATCGAATATCGAGGTCCGATTTTTTTATTCCCCACAGACGAATTCCCGTGTCTCCCAAGGCCGAGGAGGTGAGCACGTTACTACGTACGTAGTAAGAGCTATGCCGATGGAGTGTGGGTGTCGTGGTCCTCTCTCTCTCTCTCTCTCACCGTCTCGCTCTCTCTCCGTATGCGTCACCGAGCAAAGGAACGAGACTCTCTCGCGGAGCGGGTTATCTATGAAGCCCAAGCACGCCTAGCAACGTTCCCGTTCAGAGACAGCGGAGAAGTTCCTAAGAGCCCGAAGAGAGGCCACGAGAACCTTCCACGCGCGGTTTCCTCGACGTGCAAATATAATCCTAAAAGGCGAGCCGTGTGACGGGGCGAGAAGGTTTGGTAACGGAGAGACGGTTGGGACGCCGGACGAGGCAGAGAGAGAGAGAGAGAGAGAGAGACGGAGGAGGGGGGAGGGGGAGAGCTAAAAGAAATCACGAGACAACGACGACGAGGAGAAAGAACACGGGCATGCACGAAGAATCTCGAGGATAAGAAGGAACCGGCTTCCGTGTCCGCTGCCGACTTTTCATCAGTCACTTTTGACGTTTCTCCCATAGTATCTCATTGACAGATCCCGGTCTTGGCGTGTCCCCCCTCGATAGAGTTAATCAACGTCGGATATATGCACGATGTATATGTATATCGGAAATCGAGAAGTAATTTTTTTTTTCTTAATCACGGTAGAATTGAATTTCATAGGTAACGATTGGTAAGGTACGTTCGTTTCCGTGGGCAGGCCCCGTTCCGTGGCCCCTCGCGCGACACATCGCTCGCGATTACCCCGCGAACCCGCCGGACGGATTTCATGGATTTCAGGGAGCGTACACCGGAGGTATTTCCAGGAAGAGAAATATGTGCTCACCGTCGTAGCGTTCCGCCTGCTCGGCCAGCTTCGCCTTGTAGACATTGTCCTCCCGTTCCGACATCCTCGATGCAAGCGGATTAACACGGGCAGACGCTTCGGTTCGAATCGAGGCGAGAGACGCACCAGGGTTACGTGTGACTTGACGGGTTTAACGGACGGGCTTCTCTCTCGTACGGCCGCTCGCGAGCTCACTGACCAAGATGGCGGCGCCCGCCAACAATCGAAAGCAGTTCCCGGTGCGGCGCAGAATCCACCGACAGAAGTCTCTCCGCTCGTCCAGCGAGTGTATTACTGCGCGTGACGTCACACGGACCAACCGCTCTACGGGGTTACACTGGAAAATGGATCGTGAACGGTCGAGCGATTTTTTTTTTTTTTTTTTTTCAACGATTGCTCTCCTTTTTTTGTTTGCTCGTCGTTTGAAATATTTTTCGCCTTTTACGCTTCGGGAATCGTATTTCCGATCGATCGTTCGACGTATCGACGGGTACGCGGGATAATAATTTATTGCGACGAAACTCCGCGACACACGAGACACGCAGGTTACTTTAGCGTCGATTAGTATTCGGTAGGGAATGCCTGGAGAAGACTGACGCCGGTAGGAACGACCGACGGGGCTCTGGACTAAAGTTGCGTAGATCGAAGGCGTTCGTCGGCCAATAGAAAGTCCTGCGAAACGTTGATTCGCTACGGACACGAGGAGGAACCCCATCGCTAGGTGGCTTTACATGCGGGAATTTCGATTATTTTTTTTTCATCGGATTCGACGTTACGTCGGGGTTTTAGACGTTGGGACGAATTAAGAGGGATCATTGGATGTTTTTCATTGATATACTTTATTCCGTTCAAACTAATTTACAGTTAAATTTCGTATAGACCGAATTCTTTCGTTACCGATCGTCGAAAAATCTTGGGTTCTACCTGTGACTGCGATAGCGTGGGCTCTCACGATCGCGAGTCAAATCGTCGGTTTTTTAATTTTTGTTTTCGTATGTTAGCCAGAGATTCGTTCAGATATTATTAAAGATAAACAATTCTTTCAGAAATCCTTGCCGTATGTGATATCCCTTTGAGTATAGCTATATTTGTAAAGAATGATTTAATGTAAAAAATCGCGAAATATCGTTGTCCGCTAATCGTTATAATAAAAAAAAAATTAAATACGAACATTTACTATAATTTCACTCTTTCACCAGCGATACGAAGCACGGTGGCAAAATGTTTATTAGCACTCGTTCAAATTGTCGGGCATCCGGATAACGTAAAAGCTGACACCCTGAACCTGTCGGACGTCTGTAGTAAAACGGGAAAATCGTAGGCACTTACGAGAACGATTATTTACCGATGTGTCGAACCAAATAATTTCTACAAAATATCGACGTTACATATATATCATTTAATCATGTGAACAGATAAGACACCCCTTCCGGTATCCTTGAAACCGACATTTTTCTTCGTACTCCAAAAATGTAGATACTTTGTAAAAAAAAAAGAAGAATCATTATATAATTGAATAAACAAAAAGAAACACCGATTTCAAAGTAGCGAGAGGTGTGCCGAAGTCTGAATCGTTATCATTCGTTCACTCACTTTCTCACCACTATACTTAATGTTTTCAGTGCGAGACGATCGTCGAATCGTAAAACTAATTCTCGACTACAAGCGCTGAATCAATCGCTCAAACACGCAAATTATTCGTGTTTACATTTTTTTCAGTATATAGTATATTTTTTTATTTCCATTCTTTTTTTTCGTAATAATCAATTTGTATTTATAGTGTTTACAAGTAATATATCATCTTCCTTGGTTATTATCGACTATTAAAATTATAGTACAGCCTGGGACTTAACGTACTTATCATTGCAAATATTGGCTAGCTAAACGACTGTTTCGGACGACGTTAATCAGGCAAATGTGTCCCTTTATTTGGGGGATGCGAAAACGAAGGAATGGTTCTTGTTTCGTTTATCCAACGGACTTGGACGCGTCGAGCGAAACAGTGTGCGTGGCCGTGAGTAATGAAAGGGGGGATATACAATAGGTTTCTTCTAAAGTCATTAATCGTTATATACATACGTCGATATATCAATCACGGTATATCGCGCGTATATAGGTAGAAATATCAACGAGCAAAAATTGCAGGCGGAAAAGGAGAAAAAAAAAAGTTTCTTAGTAAATATTGTGTACAAAGCTTGTAAGCCTCCGGTAAATTGATATTTTGGAAGCTCATACGCCGTTTTTTTAGTTTACATTGGTTAGTTTTACTTATCTTCTCCCTTCTTTCGCGCGAAACCATTCACGGCGGGGGTCAGAGCTCCCATCAATCTTTCTTTCTCTATTCCTGTACAATCTTGTCGGTAGTTCGGGGAGAAAAAAAAAAAAAAAAAAAAACTGGAAGTGATATTCTCAAAGCAATTGCTAAATGACGTTTTGTATATATATTTTCTTTTTTCTTTTCTTTTCTGTTTTTTTTCTTTTTTTGTTTTTACAAAAATCATACGAGTCATATTAGACACTACTCATCTACGTTGGGGACGTATTGAATTAAATTTACACGACAGGCCGAAAAGGTATCGCGGACGAACTGCCGACTTTCGTCCGTACTATTGGAAATGTCGTAGTCGTATTTCCCTAAGAACAAAAAAAACTCATCCTCGGGACACGCTAAAGAGATTCGGAGTTCCGTCGTTACCCTGACCCTCCCTCTCCGTCGTATCTCAGACCGAACTTCGTACAACGCCACGTCGACGCGGGCCAGCGAAGTTTCTTTTTCCCCTCATCGAACTTTCACCGCGGAGGGTTTTTCGCCACGTGCGACTGACTAAAATATATTCGGACACTGCGACCAGTCGCCTTTGCTCTTGCAGTCCCAGTATTTGCCGTTGTACATGTGACACAGGCTGTCTGTGTGAGGATCCTGTTGCTTCGTGAACCACAATGGTTCGTAGGCCTCGTAAGGTAATCCTGAAATCAGCAGCGACAACAATAAATTAATCACCTATGACTTCGGCAGTGGCATCGAATAAATCACATCGGACAAAGTCGATACCTTGTAAGACTTTACGCTTTGATTTTTTGGGTAAAATGTATTTTCCTTCATTCGGTGAGAAAATTGCAGTTTTACGCATGCTTTGCGTAAAACTTTAATTTTCACACCTTGCAAAGTAAAACTTTGTACGATACTCGTGCGAAAAACGTTATCCTAAAGCGTGTCATTGCAGTAGTCGCCTTCGGCTCCTGCGACAAACTGACATTCGTCAGAAAAAGTTTTATCGCACTAGTATCGTAAATTACTATTTCCTAACGCGTGCACGTAAAAGCCCGCTTCCCGTTCCTGTGAACTGAGCATAAAAAAGCACTTCTTCTCATCGCATGAAAGAAAATTTTTTTCTCGCACTAGTGGGAGAACGTGCCCTTTCGCGCACACTTCTCAAACACGAAAAGTGTGATTTTCGCGAATTTAGTGGAAAAAGTTATGTCGATGGCATGGACGTAGAAAGGGACATCCTGACTCGCACTGCCCTTCGACTCGTGTGTCATTTTCCCACTCGTCAAAAGCGTCCTTGCCATGCAAATAATTATTACAAGTATCATAAGAAATGTACCTGTCGGTACATTATTTCTTGAGTGCACATATTTTTCAATTATATCTCGAAAAAAAGATTATTGTTGCGATATCCACGGAGCGCGCGCTAAATTGCATGACTCATGTTGCAATTATCATCTCCATCGTTTTACTATGGAAGTTAAAAAGCCTGGCCTCTGAGAAACCGATTGCATGTCACGGGTGAAGGATATGCAGACGACATGCGTAATGCACAGATAAAACAAGATATTGTAACTTGTAATATTAGATTGCACTTTGTGAGACATTAATGATTAGGTCACCTTGCTCCGCTGCTTTTTCCGCTTCGCTCTCGCGTGCTCGTCTAACAGCCCGCTGTTTTTCCTCTAGTCGGAGCTTTTCGGCGTTGGCCTCGTCCCAAAGCCCGTTCTCCATCAATCTCTGATCGGGCCTGAGACGCGAATCGGTTGGCGCGACACCTTCCTCGGGCTCGTTCAATTGGCATGCCAATTCCGTAAACGAATAATACTTTTCGCAATCGTCACTGTTATTATAGAGACAAAATTCAATTACTGTAAAATAACGTCGTACAATCGTTTCGTCTAACAATTCCCTGAATCCCCCTGTATATGTATTGTTTATTTACTTACGGAGGCATACGACGTTTCCATGCGAGTGTATAAGGTCCCGTTTTGTAAACAGGATTGTCCGGACTGCCGGACGTACTTATTACCGGAGCGATCTCGATCTTCGTGTCCCAGGTACCCTGCACTACCCATTTGACCTCCTTGCTCGCATTCATTACGACCCCCTTAACTTTGCGCTGACTGTCCCTCGAGAAGTACGAGTACGGTATGTACTTTAGGTGACATTTAATACCCTCCTTGTGATTTATTATGTCCATGTCGCCGCTCTGATCCACCCATAATTTTCCTACGATTATGTTGTGCACCGTAGTCGTTACTTTGCGCCACGTGTAGTGATTGTTAGTGCTGTTGAACTCCAGATGCGCCGTACCCAACGGTATCACCTGTAGTGGCATTCGGCAGACATATTACATCGATGCAATGAAAAATCACAAGTTTCGTATATGAATCAGCGGTGGGAAAAGTACCAAAAAAATACTTCACGTACAATGAGCAAAGTATCATAAGTACTTAAAGTACCAATGCTTCTCATCGAATAAAGTATCATGCTTCTCATCGAATAAAGTATCATGCTTCTCATCGAATAAAGTATCATGCTTCTCATCGAGTAACAGTAATGTGAGCGTGTACTCAACAAGTACTTGTACTTGGTACTTGAAATCCGTCAAATTACTTGAAATACGTCAAATTACTTGAAATACGTCAAATTACTTGAAATACGTCAAATTACTTGAAATACGTCAAATTACTTGAAGTACGTCACAGTCCTTGAAGTACGTCACAGTCCTTGAAGTACGTCACAGTCCTTGAAGTACGTCACAGTCCTTGAAGTACGTCATAGTCCTTGAAGTACGTCACAGTCCTTGAAGTACGTCACAGTCCTTGAAGTACGTTAAAGTACTTAAGGTACGTTAAAGTACTTAAGGTACGTTAAAGTACTTGAAGTACGTTAAAGTACTTGAAGTACGTCAAAGTTCTTGAAGTACGTCAAAGTTCTTGAAGTACGTCAAATTTCTTGAAGTACGTCAAAGTACTTTGATATACTTCAAGTACTGTGACGTACTTCAACTACTGCCCAGCTCTGATATGAACGCTATCATTTCCGCAGGAGGGTTGCAAGGCGCGACCTGCTCTTCAGGGACCCCAAGGAATTTTTACCTGCAAATATTTTCCGCGAAATTTGGAAGCCATCGTGAACTCCTGCCAGCATCGCCATTTCCTTCCTTCGCAGAACTGTGCGAACATCGGTGGATGATGGGACACTTGTTCCGAGACCGCGCGCCATCCGAGATCGTCGGTTCTGTCGCACTCGTAAGTCTCGCCGAGCAGGGGATTGAAGGGTTTGCCGGTTCTCGAAGCGGTCGTTGAGTAACTCGAGACGGTGAATGCCGCAACGTAGGCCATTTGTTCGTGACTATCCGTGCACTCTGCTGCCCTGTTTATAAAAAAATACAAAAATATTTAAAAAATAGAAAAATCGATAAGAAAAATTGTTATCGATTACTCTATTTGTACCCTTACCTGTCGAGTATCTCAGCGTACTCGTAATCCTCTGTGAGACGCTGGAGCATACTGAGGGGCTCGGAGAAGTTCACCGGCATCGGAATCTTGGATAGTTCTTTGCCTATACAGTTCTTCATGATGCTCCAGAGATTTAGCGGATAGTTAGGCTTCTCGGGCACTCGCGTCCTGCGATTCCGCTTCGAGACCGTCGTCACCCCGGAGCTACCTCCTCCATTGTTCGATTGCCAGGCCGTCTGTGAAACAAACAGCTTCCAAAGTTGAGTCATCGTGGCTTGCTCGTTTTATCACCGAGAGATATAATGAATTATTCGTTGCTCAACGCTTGTGCACACTCTTGAGCTCAGGCGGGAAACGATTTTTTATTTAATACTTGGGGGCAAGCAGGGCCCTGTGCCCATATGAATTTCACAGGCTGAACGCCCCCTTGCATGCATGTTTTTCCGATTTAAAAAGCAAAAAAAAAAGAAACATTTGATAACACTTTCTTAAAGGCAATGCCATAACAAGCCGTCAATCTAGTTATTTTGCGAAAATTTGCCAAATATTAATTACTGAGTTGGCGTTTTGATAGATACACTTTTCTACTTTTGAACATAATCTGAAGCAGTCATATAACGTTTCAAGCAACTCAAATATAAATTGAGATGATGGGCTAACATTTTTTTCGAAAGTCAATCTGATACATTCAGTTATTTTGCGAAAATTAGTCAAATATTCGTTAATGAGTCGGTGTTTTTAATAGGTAAATTGTACTACATTTGAAGATAATCCAAACCAGTCATATAATATTTGAAATAGCTCAAATATAAATTAGCATGATGGGCTGAAATTAGTCGAAAGTCTGAGCACTATCTTTCGACGTGTCTATTAGCGGGTCAGGTAGCCAAACTAGCAGAGGCAAAGTAGATTTAAAATGATGGGATAAAATTCGTTCGAAAGTCAGTCTGCCGTCAATCTTTTGCCAGCTATTTCGTGAAAATTGACCAAGTATTCGTTACTAAGTCGGCATTTTTTGTCGATACACTTTTCTACATTTGAACATAATCCAACCAGTCACATAACATTTGAAACACAGTAGAACTTCGGTTAACCGAATCTCGATCATCCGAACCCACAATTATCCGAACAATGACTCTGTTTATACAAACGCTCGGTTACCTTCTCGGTTAGCGCGAAAGATTGTTCATTGTTACTCGCCGTGCATGTTCCGCGCCCGTGTTCTACCGTGTTGAAGCGCAGTTTTATTTTTTCACCGTCAATCCGCTCGCACAATGGCTTTCCCGAGCAGTTTCCCGCGCATCAGAGCTTATTTTTAATACCAAATCGTTTGAATTGACTTAAATACGTACTTCATCCTGAAACGGCTTCAAGATTTCGCAGCTCAAAAGCGCGTGGCTAGCGTTCGGTAATTAAAAGAATGGATGACTTTATTTCACAGAAACCTTGAAATAAGACTTCGATGTTGGAATATTGTTAAAAAAAATGCATTGAAGTGTAATGTATAGGGTAGACTGTCCAGTGAATGGATAGTTAAACAGACGGAAAAGCCAGTGATTAGACTTTTTTATGCACGTGCTGTTGTGGAAAGTGTCCATTCACTGGTCCTGTCCATTCATTGGCTTGTTTACCCTACTGTTATTTCATTTATATATGTGTTATTTATGTACACTGCCCATCATTGAAGCCTCGTTTTCCTGGATATCTTGCTCGATGTTTGAATGGAATCGAAGACATCAAGCAAGCTATCCGGCAAGACATCCGTCTTGCTTGATATCTTCAATCCTGTTAAGACATCGAGTAACATAGAAAACCGAGAAAAACCAGGCATCAACGACCGGAAGTGCGCGTGTTAGAATACCGTAAAAAAAAATGGTGTTTCAATGATCCAAATTTTTGATTATCCAAACTACCCTCGGTCCTGCCTGGTTCAGATAATCGAGGTTCTTCTGCAGCTCAAATGTAAATAAATATGATGGGCTAAACTTTGTTGCAAAATCTGAGCAGTATCTTGCAAGGTACCTAAGTCAGATAGCGAAAGCAGCAGAGGCAATCTAGGGCAGTCTCGGTTGCCTGTGTACATCATTCTTGCAACGAATAAATTCTGCAAACTATATAGTTCACAGTAAATGAACTTCATTCCAAATGAGCTTCATAAAAACTGAAATCCTAAATTAATTTGCAGGATTATCGAATGGCACGTAAAAAAAACCCATAGATTATCAGCACGCTTACATTGTCCAGTTCGGTGTTGGAAGCGCTTTTCGCCGGTCGCGACACAGCGGTAGAGTCGGTCACGATGAGGTAAGAGTCGGCTCTGGACGAATCGTTTCCTGACATAGGTGCGGGATCTCCCTCAGAGCTCGAGCCATCGTCGCTCCCCTGCGAGTCGTTTCTGCTTCTCTCGCGCGATATGGAATTACCCGTCGCGCCGCTCGGTATGCTCAGAGTAAATGTATCCGACTCCTGTGCGTCGTAGAACTCCACACCATCCTCCTCGTCCTCCGAGGGCGAGGTTGTAGTCGCTACGTCTGTGTGCACAAAAAAAATTAACAATGACCTAAGATTTCCAAGCAGATAAAAAGTTTTTTTTTTCTAATTAATTAAAATGTGAAAAATTTCATGGAAATTCTATCGAAGAATTTTGCTACTCATCCCGAGATTTTTATGGTGCAGCGAGATGATATTTGTGCACGAAGATTCATTAACCTGTTCGAGTGTTTTACGGTCCGGAGATTCCGTTCCACCGCGCTTGACGACTGCACAGTAATTTCGTCGAAGCCTTATCGTCGGCTTATCTCTCACCGAACCGCGCTCGATTCAAATTATGCACAGATAATTTACTGAATCACATTCGTGAACTCCGTAACCTTCCAGAATTGGTAGAAAAAAGAAAAAAGGAGGAAAAAAAAAAAAAAAGAATTGCACGAGCACGAGATTGGCAAGGCCATCCGCGTCAGTGTCACTCGCAAAGTGCCAAACTCGGTCTCACGCGAGAAATCCTGTTGCAAGCACGCGCGCACACACGCACTCAGTCCGTGACTGAGTAATTTATAAATATCGGTGTTTTACCACACACCAGATTGAATATTCGATGTATCGAATGAGACTTCTTGCAACTGAGCGGGAAATGGGGCTGCAGCGCCATCTGGCGGCGGTTCGCGAAAGCCGCCCAGAGATGGCGGGAAAGTGCAGTTCTTTTGAATTTCTTTTTCAAGATCGTGGTTTCAGTTATGTCCATGGAGGGTGCTGAACCGTCGAATGACCTTGGACGACTAGGAATATGACCTACGATACTTATCTTTTCCAGCTATTTTCTCGTAGAAAAGGTCTCCATGCGCCGATCGTGTTGTTGCGTTTTTACCGATAACACACTGATAAAAATTAATAATAAAAAGTGATATTACGAGAAGGTCTGTGCCCTCCTGTTGGTGTGGCCGACGGCAGGGCATGCTGCGCGGCTTCCTCGAGGTGAGAGTGTTGCCGAGCCAGTTGCTCGACCATCTTCTCTATCCGAACTTTCTGATCTCTTTCGTGTTGCAGCATCTTCTTCCACTTAGGCTCCTGCTGTTGGGCCAGTTGGAGATAGTCGGAGCTGGTCTGCGAAAAACACAAAAATTCTTCCGACATCAGACCACGAATTTGGAGAACGTTCGCTACATAACAGAGCTGGACAAAGTACCAGAAAATTAAGTATTTACTGAAACTTTCACTTGAAGTATCGAGTACTTTTTGTACTTTAACCATTCCTCAAGTACTTTTCGCTATTTCGGTTATTAGGTCCGTAGCGTTATCTAGGCTTAAAAAAAATATGCAAAATAATTTGCAGGCTTCCTTATTTATTACAATTTTCCGCGTAGCTTTCTGTAACAGAAACTTTATTCATTGATTGTGGCTTCCTGACAGAGAAAGCCATGGGCAAAATTGAAATAAATGCGGAAGTCATGTGCAAACGAGTGCATCTTTTTTCGTAACATTAAAAAAATGTTTATATTGCATACAATTTAAACAGTCGAAATTTTCAGCAAAATTTCTTGTAAAAAATCGTTAACTGAAATTTACGTAAATCGTCGTTTCGACGGTATTTTTAGTCTATTCTTCACTATTTTTTAAAGATGTATTAAAAAAGAAAAGGGAGGAACCCTCTGCTG
The DNA here is from genome assembly GCA_917499995.1 of Ichneumon xanthorius. Classification (NCBI taxonomy): domain Eukaryota; kingdom Metazoa; phylum Arthropoda; class Insecta; order Hymenoptera; family Ichneumonidae; genus Ichneumon; species Ichneumon xanthorius. The sequence continues at coordinate 3,698,103 of OU824205.1, forward strand.
TTTTTTTTTTAATAGAATTTCTTTAAAATAAATTATCGGCAAGAATATACTTATTGAAAAGTTTAGGCAGATAATGAAATATTACTAGAAACAGGATGTCATGCTATTCATCGAGTATTGGCAATGCGAGCGTGTACTCAAAAAGTACTTGTACTTGGTACTTGTGATCATTAAAAAAAGGACTTCAAGTACTAAAAAGTGCTTGAAGAACCAAACCCGATACTTGAAATACAGCCCAGCTCTTCTATATAAACAACTATACATCCGGTACGGATTTGAGGCTGGCCGGCTGTAGACTCGGCACCCTTGAAAACGATTCGTTACAGCTTTCAATACCGACCGCGGTATTCCACTTCGCTTCAATCCGTCTCGCACCGGTACGGCCTCGGCGTTGACTCGAAAGTTCGTTGACCCGTGAAATTGCTTTCTCGGAACTTACATTGATCATCGCGTTGGCAGCGATCCGAAAGGCGATGGCGCGCTCGTGAACGGTTTTGATCTTGGCAGAAAATTCCGGACACGGTGCCTCGAGCGACTCGAGGTCCATTAGCGCGCGCTGAAGACTCGTCCCTTTTCTCGATATCAGTTCGCTACAAGTCTGCAGATCCTCCAAGCGCCCGGTCAAATCCTTGATTATCGAGGCCTGTTCTCCCTTCTGATTCTCGTTGTCTTGATACTCCTCCTCCTCTTCTTCTGAAATTCATTCAAATGTACCATATAGTAAATTCCGCTTCGACGATAAATTTCAAAAGAGCGATTTTGAAAAGAGCTTTCGGTTTAATTGCAAATTGGAAAAATTCCGGATCGACGGTGCGACGAACCTGATTCCATCGCTTGAATGGCCTTTGCCTTTGCCAATTCCAAGGCCGTGACCCACTGCTGGCGCTCCACCTCGGTCGCAGCTTTTATGTGGAAGGTCTGGGTGCCGCCGTTGCTCACGACGAACGTACAAGCGTCGACCGTGTGGATTAAGGCCCCATGCAGCGATATTGTTCCTCGGCAAGTGTGTGCCATTTCGGCTGGATTTCTAAACAAAGTACGTGAACACACGAGTTTCTCTATGCTACTCGCCTAGGTAGCGACGGGGATCGGAGAGACCGACGGTCACGGTAAAATATAGGATTAATTTTATAGTTTCTCTATACAGTTATTTTTAGAGATAAATAATTCAATTTTTATTTTGGAGTATTTGAAACACTGTATTTTTCCGTGACTATGAGAAATTCGCGTTTTTGGAGCACAGGGAGTGGATAGTGTTATGAAAGGGGTATTCGTAGGTGAACCCAGTACCAATGCTCGAAGCTTCTGATCTAAACTTTCTCGCCCTCTCTCGCTCACTTTCAGCCTCAAGCCTTCGAAAAAAAAAAAAATTATAACGATCGAATAAGTACGCTCCTTTTACGGATACGACTTAACGAAAAGAAACGAAACAGTGCACAATCGTCACATGCATCATCGAGGGACGATACATTTATTTCACCGGCGTTGTCTTTCCAATTAATGATAATTCGGCGATGCAGACTAGTCGAATCAACAATTAAAATTGGGAGTTTTCATTTGTTTCTACAAGTTTCTAAGGGTCAGTGGACCATAGTACGTTCAGATTAGTACTCGAGGAATCGATTTTACACCACATTAATGATGCATCACACGTACATTACCGACCAAAAGTTTAATTCGATACAAATTTCAGTACTTCGTGATATGCCAAAAACCTGAAAAAAATCAGCTGTATCAATTATGTCAAGACCTTTGATTTTGCATAATAATTATATCCAAAAGTTATTAACGAATTATTTCTAAAAATGAATTTTTCAAGAATAAATCAGAAAACCTTTTATTTTGTGATTCGAAATGAATTCCTTGATTTTTTAGAATGTGAATGTGAAAAATCGATGTAGAGGTAAGATTTTTGGACATGTTTCCGTATCTCGATTCCACAGGACACAAAAAGTTTCGTGGCGATTGCACCGACAGTTCTGTAGTTATGGCGTTAAAAACATGTTGAAACTGAACATTAAAAAATGTAAGAAAATTATGAAAAAATTCATGTGGCTTCTAGAAAATCAATGAATTCATTCGAAAATAGAAAAAGAAAGGTCCACTGATTATTTGCAGAATTATTTTTTATTAGCAATTTGTTAATAACTTTTTGACATTCTTATTATGCAAAATTACTGTTTTTGGCAACCTTTTAATACAGTTGATTTTTTCAGATTTTTATACCATTAGCAAGTGTTCCAATTCTCACTGAATCTCACTTTGGCTGGGAATGTACGTGTGATGCATCCTTACGAATCACCTCTCAAGTGACCACCCAAGTACATTTTACAAAATATTTAAAAAATGAAAACAGGTGGTCAACTGATTATTGGCACCCCAATTTATGATTGGTCAATTTATTATTGGATTGATATATCTTTCAACGTCCTTTGTCCAGTAGAAACTTGTAAAACGAATTGTTCCAATTTGATTTGTTGATTTGAGTCTGCACAGCTCGATCCTCCTTTAGTGGCATCTTCTCGTGAAAGGAGCTATTCGGCAATCCGTGAAATTCCGAAATCCGTGCAATTCAATTCCCCTAATTGCCCCTGTCCGTGAGGTCTCGATGGAGCTCCTTAATCCAGAAACCTCACGGGAAAACCTTTTGTCGATAAAACGAAGTATCAGAAAAAAATTCCACGAAGTGCCCAGATGACTTTTCTGATGACTAGTCACTATTTACAAATCAGACGAGGAGTTCCTGGGCGTTGCGTCCCTGCGGTAAGATACAATTAAATGTGCGCAATTAAAAGAAAAAAATTGAATCAACTGCAGTAATGACATCGAACGAGACGTGTGGTGTTGGAACGGGAGACGGAAAAAAAGAAGAAAAAAAAAACGATGAACGGAAACCAGAGACCGGCAAAGAACCAGCTCTCTCGAGCTCAACAGTTGGAAATAACTCGAGGCACTATTCAATCGACATATAGTTTTGTGCTCAATATATACGCGCATACCGTTATGCAACATCGTGACTCTAATAAATAAATTTAAAAAAACCTCGGCATGTTCCTTATATATGACGAGAACAGCAATAATCGCCGGGAAAAATAGAGAATTTCGTCTTCGATGAAAAAGTCTTCAATTCTTCTTTTTTTTTGAATTAATAATTGTTTTTATTGCATGCGCTATAATGATGAAGTTTGTTATGAATTTACGAAGAATTTATGCGTAAAAAATAAAAAAAAAAAAAAAAACAACAACGTCGAACATTGAGTGGAACGAAACGAAAGTGAAACGTAATTGGGAGAGGGCTAACAGATCGTGTGATGCAACATTGTGGTGCGAAATGAAAAAACACCCCGACGAAATGTCCATCCCGCGTGACATGTTGCGACTCAGTACGTGAAGGAGGGATTTCGGCGGTCGGCTTTCGAGTCTTTTTTTCTCATCTCGGATAATTTTTTTTTTCACTGATTTTTTTTTTTTTTTTTTTTTTACTTACTCGGAGGCTCTGCCAGCCCTCCGCTTGCGTCGCGTCGATATCTTTGGCCCCCCTGTCGGTTCAGCCCTAAACAGTCCACAAAACAAATAGGCCCGAGTTCACTTTGTGCACATTGTTCCAAAAAAGGTGTTGTATTTTTTTTTGTTTTTGTTTTATTAAAGTTTCGTATCGATCGAAGCTTGATCTAGATTGGATCTGGAATCGTGGCCTTGGATTTTGAAGGGGGAAACATTTTTCTTTTTTTAACTTTCATATATGAAGTTGCATCAAAGTTAATCGAATTTTTGCCAAACCAGGAGGACGTTAACATTAACGACGTACAAGACAAGCGTGCGAATGAAGATTCAATCTGGCAAGCAGAGAGAGACACGTACACACTGTAAAACAAAAATTGTAAATTTAACGCACCGGACTGAAACTTTCTATGCAGAAACTCGTACATTAAATTTAATGGACAGTTGTGATGAAAAATTAATGGACTTTTACAGTGAAATTAAAGTAAATTATTTAGAAAGTTTTTAATATACTGTACATTAATTTTTCATCATAATTGTACATGAAATTTAAGATACCAATTTGTGCATCAAAAAACTTTCGTTACCGGTACACAAAATTTTGTACCAATTTTTTATACTGCACTGTAAAAAAAAATGTAAATCTAATACACCGGACTGGAAGTTTTTGTGCAAATACTGGTATATTAAATTTAATCTACAATAGTGTTGAAAAATGAATATACCATTTCATTGAGATTAAAGCAAATTATTAAAAGTGAAATATTTCCAATGTTTTTTATATTTTGAGCATTAAACTTATCATCACAATTGTACATGAAATTTTATATACCAATATGTGCATTAAAAAACTTGCACTAGGGTACATTAAACTTGGTACCAATTGTTTTTACACTGCACGAAACACATTGACATTCTGGCCCGCTGCCACTTTTTCTCTCCCTCGCCTCTGCGACCTTGAACAAACATTGATCCACATAATCCCAGAAACATCTGAAATCTTACCAATACATAACGAATGCATCACAACCGGCGATCTCAAGCGCGCGGAACCAAACGGGATTAGCAATGAAACTATTCTAAAAATAAACGCTGATACCTGACGATCGGTGCGAATGTACCGGCGTGCCAATGTATTTGCAAGGCCGGGATGAACAGAGGTAATAACAAGACGGTGCTAACTGGTCGTCGCGCCGCAAACTGTATACGGACTACGATTAATTATTTGCGCAGCAGCTTGAGTGCAATCGATTTACAAATTGTCAAGTGCGAGAGGCGAATACGAGCTAATCTCGTAAATAATGTACAGTAAAAAATCACACATGTTCCACGGTGCAAGGACATTGTTGGAGCACCAGCTGGAGGAAAGGAAAGGAGAACTGCGCAAGGTAACGCATTCAATCTTTGGTCTACGAACGGAAACAAAGCTTCGGTGAGGGACGAACACTAAGCGGCGATCGACGATGGACAAACTTCTCTACCCAAAATAGTCAAGGTGATTGTGAAAAAACAGTTCGCAGATTGTGAAACAAATAAATAAATAAAATGTACGCAATAAAACACAGATACAGCACGTTAATTTTTTTTACCCCCAAAGTCCTTTACGACTACGAACATTTATTGGGTGTCGAGGAATGAAAAAATTAGAAAAATCGCCTGCTGAGCGGAGGATTTCCGTAGCGGAAAATTTGATCGCTACAGCGCGTTTTAAATCTCCTTGCCGATGTACTGTCGGTGGAAACGCGTCTGACGTGACCGGACAAGGGAGAATATAATTAAAAAAAAAAAAATCAAATGTACATATCTATATATAAAAATAAATAAAGGTTTGTAAGAAGAAAAAAAGGTGTGTTTGATCCGGTGGCTTGTAGCGGGCTGTGCGGGAGTGTATCGCGGTGTCAAGTCCCTAAACGATCGTGTCGAGGATGCCCGACAGCTGACGGGATGTTTCCTTTTTTTTTTCTTCCCCCCCAAGTTTGGATAAAAAAGTCCGAATAAATATACCTGTAGTATGACAGGAGGCCATTTGACAGGACGAACCATCTTCGTTGGTAACCTTTGAGATAGTTTGTCCACTTGAAGAGCCAACCCTTCATGTCCTGGGTGCCGTGTTGCGGCTTCGTGTCACTCATTATCCTACTTCCAACTTCGTTACAACCCGAGGATCTTCTCTCCTTCGCCCGAGAGAACACCCTGCTTTTTCGCCTCGCGCACCTCTTTCTCCCACGTTATTAAGTGGGTACCGAATAAAAAAAAAATTCACGATCCACGTACACATCAAATGGCTCGTCGTCGTCGTCGTCGTCCGTGGCTCGTTCGCAACGAGCGGCGCGACACTGTTTCCCCACTCGCCTCATGCTTCGTAAAAATTTGCAGCCAATCGGGAGTCTCGGATTCGTGACGTCGAGATTTACGAAAGAGCCGATAAGCCGACACGGGAAAACAGCCTGCGCAGAAGGCCCGCGCGCACTCCGCCAGTTTCAACCGTCGCCGACTGTCGTCGAGACGTAGCCGACGCGCTTTAGCTTGGCGGTTGTTCCGAAAGAAATTAATTCATTCTCTTCAACAGGTATCACTTGTGTAATATCGGTTTTCTTCTGTACGCTTCGACGGTTCTCGTTGGTGAGCGATGAGCGAGGACGAGAAGAGTCCCGAAGAGCCCATGGAGTCCGACGAGGTCGAGGAACCAAATGTCGACGACGAGCGAGCTAAGAATGACACCGAGGAAAAGGACCGAAAGGACTCTCGCATAACAAAGAGACAGGATCTCACTGCGTATTTCGAGAAGAGTGATCACAGCCGCAACAAAATTCACTGTACAGAGGTTTGAGATGTTTTTTTTATTCATCTGTTATCGATATTTTGTTTATAGAAAGAATTTTGATGATCCGCGTCGACGGTAAGAATCTATGCGATCGTTGATTTAGCTCTAACCTTTCGTTTACGTGAGACTTTTTGGCGGGAGCGAAATTCCCTTGTGTTTTTTCGACGATGCGACGGCTAGGATGTTTGTAACGAATTTGTTTTTTGTGCTGTCAAACACATGGTACTTTAAGGATATCCTTATCAAAAGTCGTTTCTGTTCGATATTGATCAAACTTATACGGTCTACAGAAAAAAACACGCTTTATTTGTTGAGATTTTTTGAGATTTTTCAACCATCTAGTTTTTTTTCAACGTGATTTCAAAGTTACGCACTTTAACATGGGAAGGATCGGATCTAACCTCAAAAACGATATAATGTGCCGCTTTTCGGCGAGAATTTATGTTCAATTGAAATAAGAAACTAACTAACCGAAGAGCAAACTTTACTATGGATTGGGTCCAAAGTTGAAGAAGATTTGCCATCTCCTTTTCAACTGGCGTTAAAAAAACAAAGCGTCCATCTCTTTCTAACAAACTTGCTTTGTATCACCTTCTCTCTCGCACAGTGACCACCACTTTCTGGTGAGGATATCTTAAGGAGAGACTTTTGGTTGAGTAAGGATATCTTAAGGGGAGACTTAAGGGGAGTCAGAGCAAACATTTTTGACAAGATGGAGCAAAATGAAACAACATAAATTTGCTGCAAAATTGTTAGACAGCGATGCCTCATTCTACGAACTTTAATGTATAAGTTTTGCCAAGTGCGAGAGCAAAAACTTCTGTTTTGAAATACTCCATGGATAAAAATAAATAAAATGTAATCTGCTGAAAATTGTTAGATACAGATGCCTCGCTCTTCCATCTTTAATTCAGTGACTTTTGTTGAGTGTGAGAACAAAAATTTGTGTTCCATCTTTCGGTTGAAAACTCTCGATGGATTGAAAAGGAAAAAAGGAAGCTGCTGCAAAATTGTTGGACACAGATGCCAAGCTCTTTCAATTGTAATTACATGATTACCGTCAAGTACAAGAGCAAAAATGTTTGTTCCATTTTTCGTTTTAGAAGACTCGATGTATAAAGAGGCAAAAAATTTAATCTACTGTAAAATTTTTAGAGACGTATGCTTCGTTCTTTAAACTTTAATTATATGAAAAATTCTTTGAGAAAAATGAGTCTTACACTAATATTTAAAGGTTATAACCTCCCTTCAGGAGGGGGAAGGTTGAAAATCAATAAAAAAAAAAAGAAAGCATTGTATTTTTTTTATCAGTAAATAAAAGATGGTGAAAAAAATTCCATGCCATTGACTGTTGGTAACAGTGTCGAAAATGTTTTAAAAAAATCTCTGCATCCAATTACAAAAAATTATGAAAGGAGATGTATTTTTGAAAAATAAAAAAATCAACAACAAAAATTGAAATACATGGAACTCCTTTTACGATTCGTTGTATGCGAAACTGGGAATTTTTTTGCACAATCGGGACACTCCAGCAATCAAAAGTATGGTGTTTTTTATACAATTTTTTTTTACTGATAAAAAAGGTAAGTATAGTTTTTGGTCCGACTACAGATCTTCTAAAAAAAAAAACATTTCGTGATATTCAGTTGAAAGTTTACAGATGGGCAAGACTTGGTCCTTCATCAGATCAGGAAGCCGTATGCGTGCGATTAAATTCTCTGCCGTCAATAATGAGTCTCGGTACTTTAGTAACCCTGCCTTTAATATAGTACCGAAACCTCTAAATTACCTCTAAATTTTTGTTGGTCCAGGTACCCAAGATATGTCGGGACGAGCCGTGCCAATTGGGAGTCGACGAGGCTGGACGGGGTCCCGTGCTGGGTCCGATGGTCTACGGGATCGCCTACGCGCCCCTGTCCAAGAAGCAGTCGCTGGTTGACATCGGCTGCGCCGACTCGAAGACCCTGACGGAGGATCAGAGGGACGGGATATTCGACAAAATTTGCGATAAACACGATGAGATGGGCTGGGCGGTCGAGGCGATATCGCCGAACGTGATCGCTAACAGCATGTACAGACGTAGCAAGGAGTCGTTGAACGAGGTGTCGATGAACTCGGCGATCGGTCTGATAAAGCTCGCGCTAGAAGCGGGTGTCCGCGTTACCGAGATTTACGTCGACACGGTCGGCAAGCCGGAGAAGTATCAGGCAAAATTGAAAGCAATATTTCCGGAAATCGAGAAGATCGTTGTCGCGAAAAAGGCCGACTCGACTTATCCGATCGTGAGCGCCGCGAGTATATGCGCCAAGGTATCGAGGGATCACGCACTTCGAGCCTGGCAATTTCGCGAGGGTGACGTTAACGGCGAATACGGCAGCGGTTATCCCAACGACCCGGTCACGAAGAAATGGCTCACGGAAAATGTCGATCAGGTATTCGGGTTTCCCCAGATCGTGAGATTCAGCTGGTCCACCGCCGAGAAGATTCTCGAATCTAAGGCTCTCGGCGTCGAGTGGGAGGACATCGAGGACGCCGATGCACCGATCGAACCGAAGATATCGAAGTTTTTCACCCGCACGCCGCCGGGCTCGAATAAATCTAATCGACAAAAACATTCCTTCTTCGCCGAACGTTTTATCACCAATACCACTGAATTGTGATGATTTTCTCTTTAATCCAGGAATATCCATTGTTTCTTGTACAGTATTTTAAATATAATATTTCGTTTTTTAGTTCCATTCTTTTTTTTTCCTCAAGTTTCGACATAACATTCTTTATTACTATTATTCGTAATTAATCAAAAAAAAAAATTGTTTTTTTTTTATCATTTCAGTTTTTATGTACATATTTACAAAGTTTCTTACACTCAATAAAACGGCTTACGCACAGTCGTGCTTTTTTTCACGTACTTCTGCGTGCCTTTATAACACACTCCGCTACGTAATTCCGTTCAATTAACAATTAGGAATGTTTTCACTAGCGTCGAATGTAACGCTAGAGACTGGATCGTTACTTTTATAGATATCGTCTATGTTCCACGCATAAGTTTTTTTTGTCTTTTCCTTTTTTTTCCAAAATTCTTTTCGCTCTCGGTATACAGAATATAACTAATAATTATAGCTTTAATACGAGTAGTATAGCGTACGAGTAATTATCATTATCGACTAGACCAATAAAAGCTAAGATCTTTGAAACGGGTTAATAGAGGGATGCGTCTCGAGGGCGAAACTCGTCGTGAATTCTCTCACACACTTGATCCAAATGTTTTCACAATAGTAAATACTACACATAATTCAGATCGTGCCGACACACGATTTTCATTTTTTTTTCTCGTGACTAGCGATCGAAACTTTGAGGTCTCGATCGTTACGTTAGAATATCATCGTTACAGTTTATTTGGATATTTCAATATATCGATAGGGCGTGTACGCATTTTTTTCTTGTTTTTTTTTTTTAGTATTCTCTCAGTACATACGATACGCTAAGTGCGATTATAAAAAATAGAAACAACGATAATTTATAGAAGATATACGTATATAGCGAAGTTATTCGACTCGACGATCTTCCCTTGAATAATAATCTTTATTTCGTAATCATCTTCCAGTGGCGACGACTAGCGAGTGGAATACCTCTTCTACCGCAGAGTCAATAATCCTGTGATAACCAGCAATAGGACGCAACCCGTGGCTCTTCGACTCGATCCCGCTGCAACGAAATTACACGTAAGTCATCCCATCCTTTCCTATGGTTCGCTTATTATTCGATTTTGTGGACAGCCACGAATATAAGGCTGTTTCGCTCCGTTTAGGTGAATCCGACATTTTTTTATCTAAATGTAAATTCTGAACTTTTCATACCATTTTAAGCTCTCTGACATTGAGATCGAAAAAAATTACTATTGATATTGTCATTTATGTATAACTTAATTAAAAGATGTAGATTACATTCGATCTATATATTGGAACGATTATAGGGCGCATTGTTTAATGCAGATCTACTCGACTATGCGTTCTTTTATTTATGACTGTCCACTGTTATTGGTTTTTTTTTAAATTGCCAACGATGTGTTCGATTCTTTCGGCGAGACACATTTCGCCCGTTTTGATAATAAAAGAACGCTCATTAGATCAGATTTGTGTCAAAACTGAACCCTGAACTGAGAGCAGACTAGAATATATGAACGCTCATGTCAGCTGCGCATACATGTGAATACCAGAGATGGGTAAGGTTGAAAAAATGCTTCAAGTACGAAGTATCACAAGTACTTTTTGTACTTGGAGTATTTCTGAAGTACTTTTTGTACCTGAAGCATTTCTCAAGTACTTTTAGCAATTAGGTTCGTAACGTTAAGCGTTATCTTGGCTTTAAAAAAAAGTACAAAGTAATTGTCACATGGCTTCCTCATTTATTACAATTTTGCGCATAGTTTTCTCTGTGAGAAACTTCGTTGATCGATTTTGGCTTCCTCGCGGAGGAAGCTGTGCGAGAAATTGTAGTCAATGAGGAAGCCATGTGCAAAACACTCTGCACCTTTTTTCGTAACATTAAAAAATGTTCACATTTCATAAAATTTGAACGGTCAAAACTTATGGCAAAATTTATTGTAAAACATCGCTTACTGACATTTTTGTAATTCGTCATGCTGAGACTATTTTTTTAAAGCTATAAACTGATATAAACAGAATGTCATACAACTCAGCGCGTATCCGTAATGTAAGGGTATTCCCCAAAAGTACTTATACTTGATACTTGAAATTGGAAAAAGTACTATAAGTACTAAAAAGTACTTGTATATTTGAAGTACCAAACAAGTACCCGGTACTTCAAGTACTGCCCAGCTCTGGTGGATACATCTCAAAAATTTCTGGACTTAGCCGACCATGTTATGAAGTTTGAGTTTTTTTTTCATTGAAAAATGTGAATTAACAACGGACTCATTAATAATTAACAACTGACATCGTATCGCAAAGTCGGTTCGTTTGATTGAGTTGAAATTTGGACAGATCCTTCATTATAGCATTTTCTACCTAATGACCGGATGATTAACAAAACCTTTCATTTATTTCTTAATAACAAACGATTAAGGTCTTTGTCATTAAGAGATAAGTGAACATTTTTTTTTAATCATCCGGTCATTAAATATAAAATGTTATAATCAAGGATCTCAAACACCTTGTACTATCTGTGTGTAAAAACCCGACTGTGTCTTTCCAATACCCGCGTTGAAAAAAAAGTTGAAAATCGAACGTACCGATTATCGATTGACGAGATGACTAGAGTCGGACTTTCAAAGAGATCAAACTTTTCACAGTTCGTACTTGATATAAATAGTTGCGATCATAATTAATAATATCCGCTCCAAAATAAAATATGCGTGTTCTTGATTTCAGTCTGTCGTAACAATATATACATAATGGATGCAGGCAAAAAAATGGCCACTTTGTTGGAATTACAAGGACGACGATTAGGGGGTGAATTTACCTAGAATGTGTTCGGCGTGCGTGTGACCTTGAGCCCTGGTCTCTCTGCTCTCCATGACAGGTGCCTTGTAAGGTCTCTCACCCTCTATGCTGAGCTCATTCGTCTTCCAATAAACGGTCGCTATCGTGGCCAAGCACTTAATCTTCATGTCGCCCCGCTTGAAGTGTTTGCGCTGCAAACGAAATTCCAGTCCGAGAACAGCGGTCTCGAGACCCTCGCGATCGACATCTACGATGTGAGGTCCTCTGAGTGACTGGGCGTCGACCTGTGCCAAATATATCGATAAAGGGATCATTTATACTACTCGACGATTTTATCTCGAGAGGCTCGAACGCCAGTCTGATGAGGGCGAGGTCCCGACTACGTTATTCTTACGGAGAACCTCTCCAGCTCTATATTTACACGAGCGAGCAAACATATCGTGGGCTTTATCGCGCGGAAAAAAGCAAGGCTCTCGACACTGAGACCGAATGCGAGATCGAGGAAGAATTATCGTCGAAGCGGATTGGGAAAAAATTAATGAAACTGTAATCAGTTTAAGGAAGCAACTGCGTGGCACGCTAAGTCAGATGAGCGCAACATTTTTACAATTGTTTATCCAAGATTGTATGCATTTATCGACAACCACACCCAGAAAAAAATTTATTTGACGGCTTCAGTTTATTAAGATTAAGTAAAATATTTATTTGTTTTAAATAAATATGTATTTAAATTAAGTAAGTAGTTACATAAATGAAATAAATATTTATTTAAATCAAATACATATTTTACTTAATCTTTATAAATGGTGGCCGTCAAATAAATTTTGTTTCTGGGTGCAAGGAGAATGTGTATTATTGCATGTATCGATAAGAGAAATATTAACCCTACAACTCATGACTTAATTTTTTTACCTTCAAACACATGACTGGGGTCCGAATGCACCCCACGCTTCTCTTGATTATAAAACCGGTCCTGTGATGAACAGACTTTCTAATGCATGGTTTCCTTCGATTTTCTTAAGGAAGAGAATGTTGTACGAGAAATCTGATTTTAATTACATTTAGTTCATGAAAATCCAGTCGAAGACTGAAAACCGGAAACAAATCAGCAAAAAGCTCATTTTTTCGCGTTCGCGTGGGGTGCGTTTGGACCCCAGTCATGAGTTGTAGGGTTAATCAAGATAGGCTTGTAAGAATAATTGGTAAATGCAAATTTCCATGACAGTACATTTTTTGTTGTTCTTTTCAAACTAAAATTCGTCTTTTCTAACCGACTTTAATATCCGACGGCTCATTTCATTTTTTAAACTGCGCTTTAAGGATTCAGCAAGTACATTTTTGGTAGGCATATTGACAAATAGGAACCATTGTTTGACCGGTGCATTTGAAATTGCTGCTATTTCTAAACGGCCAAACCTATAGAAAACAATGTACTTGGTGAATACGTAGAGCAGCGTTTGAGGAACAAAATGGGTCGTAGAACAATAAAATTTATTAAAAGACAAGAATTCTTCTTTGAACAAACTCAATGAGAATTTGCATTTATCGATTTATGCATTTGCAAAAACATCGTTATCAATAGTTTCATTGCTTGACAAATCGACCTCCGATACTGTTAATAAATGCACAACATTTTAGAGAAACAATTGCGAAAATGTAGCATGTTGAGGTTCCGCCCAGGAACCTTCAACGCGCCGGCCTCCGTTTACGAACGAGCTGAGCTACTTCGCTGGCCTTGACATTTTCTTCTTTAAATTTTTTATTGTTCACGTCTACGGGATGTAAATGTAGACTTCAGGGAAATATATTTAACAGCAAAAAAGCGTAGCTTCTTTTTTTAGTTTCATTAAGATTTAGAGAAGAGCGGGGCAAAATGGGGCAATGGGGCAAAACAGGGCAGTTGGGCAAAACTAAATTATCCAATCATTTTTGGATCGGACAAGGTGGCAAAACGGGGCAGAAAAGTCTGATGTATCGATGGGGCGAATTCGGGCATCTCAAAATTATTGGAAAATGACGTTTTGCCCCATGCCTCGTTTTGCCCCGCTGCCCCATTTTGCCCCGCTTTACCCTATAGGTTTGCAGCCCGGGGCTAGCCGGAACACGGAGCGTGTCGGAACCACAGCAGTGAAGAAACGGCGGCTTGTACTATAGGGTCTGACTGTGTCAAGTCAGACCCTATAGTACAGTCTAATGCGTTGGAATGGCACACCCGCCTCGTCGACCTCCGATTTATTTGCGCATTAAAAAGCAAGGCTCTAGAAACAGGGTAGCGCGAGATCGTGGAAGAATTATCCTCGAAGCGAATTGGGGAGAAATTAATTAAACGACAATCAGATTAAATTCATGGGCTCTCCGTTTATGAACCGACTGAGCGTCGCTGCTGGCTTTGATATTTTTTTTTTACATTTTTTTTACATCTACGGTATATAAAATATAGACTTTAAGGAAATATATTTAACAGCAAAAAATAAAAGTCTTTTTTAAGTTTCGTTAAGATATATACGTATGTAATGATGTATGTGTTTGTTTCGGCAAAGATAACGATCAGACCGGTGGTCAATAAAACTCCTGTTTATACGTTTCGAGCCTGGTTCTGGGTCCTCTTCAGAATTTTTGGATATCTACCATCGAATCGTGTAAACAATCAATGCTATCGACAGACAGCGAGTGTGCAGTTATCTTTTGCTCGAGATAACGCGACCAATATTATTATTATTATTATTATTATTTCAATTTATAGAGAGTAAGTTTATAACTTATAATATCTGCATGTAGTGTATAAATTTGCACTATATTTTCACGTGAACACGTGTGCATCTAGCATGTTCTTGAACCTATTTATGTTGTTTATGTTGTTTAGAGATTTTTTTATAATAAATATAAATATTTCTGTTGTTGTAAACTACGTAGGTAAACCGGAGCGTGTCGGAACCACCGCAGTAAATAAACGGAGGTCTGAACTCTAGGGTCTGACTTACCACAGTATCCGGTCTAATGCCTTGGAATGGCACACCCGCCTCCCCAACCGCCGATTTATTCGCGCATGAAAAGCAAGGCTTTCGAAGCAGGGTGGCGCGAGATCGAGGAAGAATTATCGTCGAAGTGATTTGGGGAGAAATTAATTGAACGATAATCAGTTTGCACTCACCGGCTCGCCGTTTATGAACCAGCTGAGCATCGCCGCTGGCTTTGATCTGACGGAAGTACAATTGAACCTTACGACGTCGGAGACCTGATAGCGCGGTCGTCCTGCTCGTCCTGTGATAACCGGGCCGGCTTCCGGGAGAGCTGCCGATGAAAGAAAAATCGATTATTCAACGCTATCGAAGGCTTGCGCGAATTTGCCATTGAGCCCGTCGAGGCCTCACCTATCACCAGCATATCCGAATGATCGGATACCGTCTGGAAGGACGGTGCCTCAGCGGAGACCTCGCATCTGTAACGCCCGGAGCTCATGAGATTCACCGAATTAAGAACCACCGATCTCTCGGTTGAATTATGAATCTGAAAGCGAGAAAACCGACGGATCATTATTTTTATTCGTTTCATTGCACCGTTCGAATTCAATGCGGTGGGCACGAGTATATTCTTAGAAACGTCCCGCGCACTCGAGGACCCTGTCGATTTTACATTTCGCTCGAGTGCTCGTTAAAGAGGGCCGAAGATTCACGACACTGATAAATCAGTCGTTTAAAATTCCCGAAGAAAAAAACAAAAAATGCTCACAGCCTCTTGGAATTGATAAGGTGGTCCTAATGACGTGAAATTATTCATTCTTAAGAAGGTCAGCTTGGATCACTTAGGTTATTGATAAATCTTCTTTTTTATTATGTTTATCGGAATTTGTGAATCAATTTTTTTAAGCGAGTCGGGATAAATTAGGCAACGCGATTGACTCTGTTCATTAAAAATTTGGATTTTATCTGTTTCGAAGGTGAAATGTGCATGATGGGAAACTTTATCGAGATCTGAAGCGCCCTAAGATCATAGAAAAACTCGTCGTCGACTCCCTTTAAGGTAGACCTTGCGAATGGTGTTCACTTCGCATAAGTTTCAGAGAAATGAGACGGAATCGCAAACACTTCTGGATAGTATAAAAATCTGAAAAAAATCAAGCATATTAAAGGTGCTGAAAAGATTAATTGTGCGTAATAATAATTTCAAAATGTTATTAACAAATTGATGAAAAATGAAATTGGTCAACAGATCTCCCGGAAATCTAACTTTATTTCAAATGAAAATGATTCGTTCATTTTTCTGAATACGTATGAATTTTTTCAGATTTTTTAATTCGCTTTGAATTTAGTGTTTTTCTACACATTTTTCCCATATAAAAAAAAGAATCAAAGTGAATTAAAAAAATTCATACATATTCAGAAAAGTAAACGAATCATTTTCATAAAAAAAAAGTTAAGTTTCCGGGAGATTTGTTGAACAATTTGATTTTTCATCCATTTGTCAATAACATTTTGGAATCATTATTATGCACAATGAATGTTCTCAGCACCTTTAATATGCTTAATTTTTTCAGATTTTTATACCATCAAGAAGTATTTGCAATTCCCTCTCATTTCTCTGAAACCTATGCGAAGTGAACACTATTCGCATGGACTACTTTAAGGCGCCGTGATGGCCCTTTCGCCTCTTCCGACCAACCCAAGCTCGGTCGGTATTAAAAACTGTACTTTTTTTCTCACTGGTGCTAACAATTCTCGGTTGAACCAACATTTTTACATGAAGCGTATATCAATTCAGGATCATGTAAGATTTTAGACGCAAACGTAAATGGTCAGCAACTTTTAAAAAAAGTAAAATTACCATTTCTCTTACCGACGATGGTATTTCTCATTCTCTTAAAGTGGATAAAGCAAGTAGCGATCGGACTTACGTCAACGGTGACTCCGGGAAGAGGGAAAACCAACACAGGAGGCATGTCCTTCGGTACATAGCGATAAAACTCATTCCCGTCTTTGTACCACTTGACAGAGTAGAGTGTCTCGCTGTCTAGGTTGAAACTGCACTCGAGCCTTACCATCTGGCCCCGCACCACGTGCTGCGGTATAAGCAGCTCCATCATTCTGAGGGCATCGATTCCTGGAAGGGAATCAGAATAAACCACTTTATCATGACAGAAAACTATACGGATCATGTTATATATATATATATATATATATATATATATATAAAAGGAAGAGTGTTCGTCCACCTGGCATAAGCAAGACATGGACCGGTAGCATTTCGGTATTATACATATTTAAACCTTATCCGACGTCCGGAAGATTAGATATGTGCTAAATAGAGACATACCGATATAGAGAGTTATATAGAGAATATGGGGCATGGCCCGAAGCGTAATACGAAAAGAAAATTATATATAAAATTTATATCTTGTACATCTGCTATATTTATAAAGGAAAGAGTATTCATTCGCATGGCACATAGCAAGACAAATACAGGTCGGGTGACAGCATAATTTGTTTACGTAATTAACAATAAATAACAGTAATTAAAGTCAATTATCACAGTATAAATGTATTATAACTAATATATATTTAAGTTTATCTTAAAGGGAATAGAAAATAAGAAGAAAAAGAAAAATATAAAAAACTAACAGATAATGACTAAAAGATTACGGTTTGCTACAATCTCCTTTCGACGTAGCTCGGATGTTCTTGAATTTATGATTGCTCTTCATACTTAAATGTCATTTATCGTGCTCGATTCTGGAAGACGCTCAGAATAATATAAATTTAAACATTATCCAACGTCCGGACTATTAGATTAGCACTAATAGAGACATACGGATATGGAACATTATATACGGATATACAGAATAAAGGGAATTGCCCGGAGGATAAAATACGAAAATGGAATGGCCCGATTGATACGAAGGGTAATACTATGTATATAAAATATAAAAGGAAGAGTGTTCGTCCATCTGACATATAGCTTGACATACACCGACAGCGTTACAGCATAACATGTTGTTACATTCAGGTGGAATAAACAACGCGCGTATTTGGTTTTGGGGCGGATATTATCAAGGACATTCGTAGCTAAATATCTCGAACAGTAACTGTCACACGTCTGTACTCTCAGAAAGTCCGATCAAGACTATTGTCATCTGGTCAATCGATAATCTGTCCGTTTGTCCTTTGTCATACCGAGCTATTCAGGTCATTCATGTAATATCGTGTGTCTCGGTCCATCCTCATCTCTATATTCGTAGCAATATGTTTAAACCTTGTCCAATGTCAAGACGATTATATGCATACTAAATAGACACATACCGACATAGAGAATGATACAGATAGATGGATAGATAGATAGATAGATAGATGGATAGATAGATGGATAGATAGATAGATAGATGAGTTTATTGTGTCCTGGGATAAATCCCCTAAGGTCGAAGCATAGCAGATTGGCGGTTACATAAAGTAAAGCGAAGTGAGTACAGAAAGCATAGGATAGAATAGAACATAATAGTTTACAGTTTAATTAGATATACATATAAGAGTTGTAATAATAACAATAAAGCAGAAAGAAAAGAAAAGTACTGAAAGATTGAGAACTCTTAACAATTAATTAAAGTAGGGATTAATTAATACAGTGACATAGGGAATACCGTGAACGGCCCGAAGTGAAATACCAAAAAAAACGTCCTTCCTTTCGATCAATCCTCGTTAGTCAGTAAATACAAACTCTTTGACGAGCTTTCACACGATAATTGGAGATACATAATAATAACGATGTTGGAAGAGACCCAGACTCGTTTCCGATCAGTATAGCCCGCTATACGTGCCAATTATAAAAAAAAGCCGCCCCTAATTAGTGGTCCGAGTCGTCGACGTCTCGAATTTCACGAGCATTCGGGTCTCGGTCACGCGATTCGCTTCTGTGATCGCCCGCTCACCCGACACGACGAATTTTAATTCGTTCCGGTTTGCCTATCGCCACCGGTTCACCACCGCCGCCAGCTCAACACCATCATGCTCGGTACCTATTCCCCCCTCTCGAGTCAACGTTCTGGTACTTCCCCCTCACTTTCGTTTTTTTTTTCAATGAGTCACACGAAGCCCGTAAAAAAACTATATCATGAGCAATCTATGAGCAACCAAACCCTCTCCCGACCCCGTGAGCAGAAACTGCAGTTTTGCATATCTTTCACTCTTGGCCATAATTTTTTTTTATAAACCACCCCTCGCGTCGACCTTATCGTCATCGTCCTCTCGCTGCAACCGGCATCGTGCAACCCTGCTCGATACTGGGACCTAACTTATGCGATACGATTACGATCCCACTGTAATTGGCCAGTTCTAAAGTTCGCAGGGACCGAAAAAGCGTGCAAAAATTCCTTCGGTTTTTGTTGTTTTCAAATAAAATTACAAAGGGTGCGATTTTTGGGCGCACGCACTCATAGTGATAAAACATTGAGATAGCGTTTTCCCGAGCTTTCGTCTATATGGGATCCGTTTAAGATTGTGTAGTTAGATAAATAGAAATACATACGTTTTACACGGACATAGTCCCCTAAAAGCGTTTAGAGAATATGCAGTGATATATAGTTAGCAGCAACTTACAACAAGTTATTATAATGTTCATAAAAGTGTAAGAGTATTGTGCTGGAAGTACGTGGAAGTGAGTGCTGTCGGATTTGCCTACTGATTTGGCTTCGTTATTGCGTTGATATGCTCGGATGCAGTAACTCTTCCATGGTGGCCGCGGTCAAAGAAAACTGAGAAAACCGGGAAAAGTGAGGGAATTTCAAAGTTGGTCAGCGAAAAAGTAAACTGTCATCGAACCTTCTATAAATAAATTAAAAGTACATAAAAGGATGCTGTGAAAAAAAATTGGGAAGATACAAAAAAAGAACAGAATTAGATCTTACTGCAATAATTAGGCATTTTGATTTGCATCATTAAAAAAAAAAATAGAAGTCGTTAGAAGTTTGGTCAGGGAACATTTTTAATTGGTCAGTGAACAGTTAGGGAAAAGTCAGGGAATTTTTTTCCAGGGAGAAAACCGCCATTCTGTCTTAGTGCAAAGTTTTTTTGAAATCTGCCAACGTAGGTGATCTCTTGACACCGTCCGGCAAACGATTGCAAATAAAAAATAAATTGTAAATTTAATGGGCTGGAACTTGAAATTTGCTAACGTTACTCACATGAATTAAACATTAATGTACTTTGCTTGTAAAATAAAAATACAAGATATTAAAATTACAAAACTTTTGCTTGAAATTTACAAAAATGTTAATGAAAAATACAAATTTCACTGTAAAATTGCAACGCATATGGGTTTGAAATTTCAGAAACGGTTTACGTAAAAATGCTTCCAATACTGTTCATTAATTTTCAAACAAAATGTTTTTACAGTGTAGTTGAAGTAGATGTTTGTGCGACAGACCAGGATACGATACGTATCGGTATTCGTTGAGGCTTCACGTCGATTATAGCGATCATAGAGTGTCAATGTAATGCGTTGGTAGAATTGGATTCCAACAAAGCCGATGATGTGAGAGCAATTTTTAGCATTTTTTTTACGTTGCCCGTATATAAAATATAGACTTCGGGGAAATGTATTTAACGGCAAAAATGCAAAGTTTCTTTTTTAATTTCACTAAGGCTTCCGGGGAAGTAGACCGGGGCTGGCCAAAACACGGAGCATGCCGGAACCACCGCAGTAAATAACCGGAGGTCTGCACTCTAGGGCCTGACTTACCACAGTATTCAGTCTAATGCCTTGGAATGGCGTACCCGCCCCGGCAACCGACGCCTATTTACTACATGCCTGACAAAAAAAAGTTTCGTACATTTAACGACCATTTCTCCTCCACAATAGTCCACCATATTTTTCTCGTCAATTTGATCATTTTTTTACCTACAAATATGTCCCGTAAAAAAAATTATGACAACTAATAATCACAAAATTAACAAAATTAAAAAACATGCCGCATGCCTGACACAAAAAAGTTTCGAACATTTAACTAAATGTTCGAAACTTTTTTGTCAGGCATGCGGCATTTTTTTAATTTTGTTAATTTTATTATTAAAATGCATAAAATGATTTAAATGATCAAATTGAGGAGAAACATATTGTGGAGGATTCCGGAGTAGAGATAATTATCTCTCCTCCGGAAACCTCCACAATATTTTTCTCCTCAATGCTACAATTTTTGTACCTAAAAACATGTCTCGTAAAAAAAATTGATGAAACTAATAATCATAAAATTAACAAAATAAAAAAAACATGCCGCATCCCTGACACAAAAAAGTTTCGCACATTTAACAGCTATTCTCTCCTCCGCAAACCTCCACAATATTTTTCTCCTCAATTCTACATTTTTTTTACCTCATAACATGTCTCGTAAAAAAAAATTGACAATAAACAATGATAAAATTATCAAAATAAAAACAAATGTTTGTCGAACCTACGAGCCTTTTTCACTGTGTTTACATTACCCTACTCGCTTACACGCCGCAAACCGGCCAGAAGCGAGATCGTCGTGGGGTCAATCTACTTGATTACTAATGAAGTAGATTGGCCTTAATTCGAGCCGCTGCAAATTTTCAATCTCACGTGTAATTCTAACGAGACGAGAAATCCAGGCACGGATTTCACGACCGGCACGTATGCGTTCGCCACGATTTCGTTTGCATGCTGCGCGAACGTGTTGCACGAGATATCCCCGCAGACTTCGCTCCGGTTGTTCCCGGCGCACGTGAAAGTTGTCTGATCAAACCGGGTCCTATCTACTGGCCCGCTTGTCGCTTCATTGTCGCTGAACAATAGTCGCGGCACAATAGTAACGCCGGTTGTGCGGCGACGATTTTCTTTTTTTTTTTTACAGTTCGCAAAGTACAGACGCCTCACGATGTGGGTTAAAAAGGGGGTGGCCGATGACGAGGCCTAAGAAAAGAGTGTATCTGAGTGAAACAGGCACATTGAGAGGCGGGGCGGGTGCAGATGGGAAGCCGATGGCTCGAAGAACACGGAAGCAAGAGTTGATGATAGTTATATACGAAAGTGCCGGCGCTCGCTCTAATTAGTGTAGCCGCATGCATACAAACAGAGCGCTTACGTTTGACTTGGAATTTCGTCGGCGCACACGCGATATATGCCAGCGTGCGGCGTCCTGCGTGTAGCTTCGCAGGGCGATTGAGGGCGGCCCGAGGGGTTGAAGTACAAGTACACAGTGTACCGAGTAAGATGTACGACATATACATATACATATACATATACATATACATTAGGGTGTTTCACAAAAAGGACATTTTTTTAATTATTTTGCTCCCACTTTTTTAAAGTCTAGATTTCGATCTCAAATTGAACCTCGCGAAAGGTGGTCTCTAGCAAAAAATTCTAAGAGGTGCCGCATTCGACGTTTGTACCCAAAAATGCGGCACCTTTTAAACTTAATTGTCAACGACCGCCTTTCGCGAAATGTTTTTTTAGATCGAAATATATAATTCTACGGGGTGGGAGATTAACTTTTTGTAATTTTTTGTAGTGAACCCAAAATACATATTTTTAATAATTTTTTTATTTGTAGTCTTTTGTGTTTAATACAAAAAATGGCAAAACGTTAAGCTCCCACCCTATAGAACTATATATATTAATTGATAAAAAAATCCAGCGAAAGACGGTCGCTGACAATTAAGTTTGAGAGGTGCCGCATTTTTTGGGTTAACCGTCGAATGCGGCACCTCTTAGGATTTTTTGCTTGGTACCGCCTTTTGTGAGGTTCAATTTGAGATCGAAATCTGTACTTTAAACAGGTGGGAGAAAAATTTAAAAAACAATGCCTTTTTTTGAAACACCCTAATATACATATACATATACATATACATATACATATACATATACATATACATATACATATACATATACATATACATATACATATACATATACATATACATATACATATACATATACATATACATATACATATACATATACATATACATATACATATACATATACATATACATATACATATACATATACATATACATATACATATACATATACATATACATATACATATACATATATGTATTGCGGGTTGTATCTGTACATATGTACAGATATATTTGATACGGGTTGCCGAGTACGTTATAGGGTAGTACAATGTAGGGTGGTGTAGTACGAAAGACGCGCGGTTACTCGCAGTGTGTACCTCACGTACGTCCTTCTTGGGCGCGAGCCGGCTCTTATTCATCGGTACTCGTGAGAGCTAGTACGGGGAGGGAAGGGAGCCAACGAAGTCTCAACCCCGTACGTTCACAAGCCACCGACTGAGCAAGCTCTTTCACTGACTCACAGGGAACAATCCGAAAGCAGTGCACACTCTCGTTCTCCACCGGCGAAGACCCCCGCGGTGTTCAATATGCATGAGTTATCATTCATAAGGCTCGGTGGCATGAATCATATCCCGTGAAGTGGCGCTGTATCTTGTAAAAGGCGTACGTATATCTGCCCGATGTATCCGCGCTTTATTTATCTTCACCCTCGACTTTCTTTCTTCCTTCCTGTTCTGTCTTTTACTCCACTGAGCATAGTGGCGTTTTTCCGAGCTTGTAATTGTGTGTTGTCTCGAATAGCTCAACCGAACGGTGTTAGGGCAATAGCGGGTAATATGGTCTACCTTGATTAGCGCGTGAGTCAATGATTTATGGATCGGACCATATTCACCACTTTTCTCCGATAGAAGAGTCTCTGCGTATGTGTATCTGGACGATGTATCCGCGCTTTATTTATCTTCACTGCCAACTTTATTCCTTCCTGTTTTGTCTTTTATTCCACTGTGCATAATGATTTCATTTTCTTCGGTAATTGTATATTGTCTCGAATGGCTGCACCGAACGGTGTGAGGGCAATAGCGGGTAATATGGTCTACCTTGATTAGCGCGTGAGTCAATGATTTATGGATCGAACCATATTCACCACTTTTCTCCGATAGAAGAGTGTCTGCGTATGTGTATCTGGACGATGTATCCGCGCTTTATTTATCTTCACTGCCAACTTTATTCCTTCCTGTTTTGTCTTTTATTCCACTGTGCATAAGGATTTCATTTTTTCCGCGGTTGTAATTGTATATTGTCTCGAATGGCTGCACCCAACGGTGTTAGGGCAACGGCGGGTAATATGGTCCACTTCGATTAGCGCGTAAGTCAATGATTTGTGGATCGGACTATATTGACCACTTTCACACTGTAGATTTACCCTACGTACCTATATGTGGATGATATATCGGCGCTATATTTATCTTGACCCTTAACTTCCTTTCATCCTTCCTGTTCTGTCTTTTATTCCACTGTGCATAATGGATTAATTTTTTTTCCGCGGTTGTAATTGTATATTGTCTCGAATCGCTGAACCGAACGATATTATGGCAATAGCGGGTAATATGGTCCACCTCGATAAGCGCGTAAGTCAATGATTTGTGGATCGGACCATATTCACAACATTTACCCTATAGATAGGTCCCTACCAAGGTAATTTATACTGAACAATTAATCAGTTGGGAGAAACAATAATCGGCTGGGACAATAAATTTTCGAAAGAAGAAACAAAATGGGTCGCACCGACTAGTGATAAAATACATATTGTGTCTTATTTTGTATCCATTAAAAACCCGTTAAATTTCATACGGCATTAAATACTAACCAGTGGAGTACATACATATTTTATTATCGAGAGACGAGGTAACGCTTCGCCGCGAAGCACTTAAAAAATATATTTTTAAGCGAGACACCACCAAGTATATGGGGCATTCCCTACCATTTCGACCTGAGTCTAATCCTTTACATCTTGGATGGGGCCTGCGATTTTTGGTATGATTAATCTAACTCTTAAAAATTGCTTATAATTATTTATAATTAAAACAACGAACTTATTGATCGTCGCAATTTAAAAATCTGAAAAAATTCTGAAATATCTTGTCTCATGTGTACAAATTTTTAAGATTTGAGTCGGAGTGGGCCGCCGTCATTATCTATTTTTTTCTAACGTTTTTCGAAAAAAACATAAAAAAAAAAATAATAAATAATCCGTCGCTTATGGATTATCGCCTGACCATTTTCACACGCAACACAGCATTTCCGGACATTTTTTCAAATTTTTTTCCAATCATTTAAATTTTTTGTAAGCAAAAAGAAAGAAAAACTGAAATGAACAGCCTTAAATGCTGATCAGCAGAGTACACAAGTATTTCGTTATCAGCAATATCCAATGCTTTTCCAGTCGATACAGCGTTCACCCACGTTACCAAGAAAAAAAAAGAAAAAAAAAAAAAAAACACATTGACCATGCATCACCCGGCATTACCCTATATTCCCCAACGTTATATCTGTATACACGATTAACTAGATCACGTACAGCTTCAAGTATCGCTATTTTCCTCTCGGTCTCGCTTCACTCGACACGCTCTTAAATCGTGCAATTATGCTCTCGTCTCCTCGGCTCTCTTATTTTTTTCCTCTTTTCTTTATTCTCTCCTTTCACCGCGCGCCGTTTCTAGAACGGCGAGGACAGCGTTGCCCATACGGGTATCACTGTACGATAGAAAACCCGTGCCGAGAGCTCGTCGCCCGGGTTCTTTAGACCAGCTCACTGGCGTCGTCGTCTCACAGACCCACAGAGCCGCCTCCTGCCGGTCCGCAAGCTTGCAATTTTCTCAATTAAGAGTCCCTCCCCCCCCCTCCGCCCCCCCGTCTTGTATCACTCTATTTCATTCCGCAGTTGTCTGAGCTGTGTCCCGTTTCCCCGGGTACGACAATGCACCGCGTTTACAGTTACCCCAGTAACTCGCGTCCCCTTTGTGAGTGTGGTTTCTTCCTTTCGCCTCTTTTTTCAGCGATCCTCTCTTCAATCCGTAACCGTAGACGCGGGACAGACAGATGCGAGGAGACACGACGAGTCCGCCAGACCGTCGGGACATGCAATTAGATTTTTGTCGAAGTCCCACAGAGAACACAGACGGACGGCGTTGATGGCGGATCATCCTCGCCATCGGTTCGCCCCCTCAGTGGTCACCGGTTCGGGGTTGCCGGGGGCGGGAGGGGGGGCCGGACGGGGCGACACGGTGAGGTCAGGTGTCGCGCAGCCGTTCGTCGGAGCCAAGTTAGTTTAATTTCTCTTCATCTCGCCCTCCCACGAGCCTCGTCATTCGTCCGGCGTGGATCGCGGTGTTGCCTTACGGGGAAACTCAACACCCGACGAAGCTGATACTGTGCGCGGAGAGCGACGGACGGACGGCCAGCCGGACAAA
The DNA here is from genome assembly GCA_917499995.1 of Ichneumon xanthorius. Lineage (NCBI taxonomy): Eukaryota > Metazoa > Arthropoda > Insecta > Hymenoptera > Ichneumonidae > Ichneumon > Ichneumon xanthorius. The sequence continues at coordinate 3,724,168 of OU824205.1, forward strand.
CGCGGCGCTCGCGCGCGCACACAGGTGGATAACGCGAATGGAATGTGAGAGGAGATGAAAACGAGACGAGTCAAGAGCCGGCCGAGCCAGGTGTACAGGGAAGCCGGCAATCTGCCAGCTAGTGCGACTCCTCTTCTCAGTACGTATTCGTGTGTCTCGTTGCGGGAGCCTCGAACGCCAGAATGGCGTCGGGCGGAAAGGGGGGCGGAAGGGGGGAACCAGTTGGACCTCGTACAGTAGCTGATGAAAACGTGTGTAGTACACGGGTGTACTGTATAGAAAGACACACTCGGCGCACGGGCGAACCTCTCGACCTCTCGGCGCTCACTCGTCAAGCTTCATCCGCACCTCTGACCACCCTCGTGACTGATGCGCCCTCGGGCTGACGCGAGGGTGGCTCGACTTGCGTTTGGCTCGAGTGCGTGCGAGCTGAGGGCAAACGGTGTCGTGTTGCTCCGCTCGCTGTTCGCGGATTCATCGGGCATATATCTTGGGGTCCCGTTTGGTCGGCGCTCGTACACACCGCCCCGTAGGATAATACCCGTCCGAGCGGACATCGAGACGGGGCTCAGTGTGCCCGGTGACGATTCCTCGACGCCGGAGCTCTCCATTCCGAAGCGAATTAAAATTGCCTTTTTTTCCTTCTTTTTTGACTACTCGTTGAGGATGAGTTGAATGGATCGGATTAAGGTCTTTATCACAGGGGATTGCAATAAGAACGATGCCATTTTTTTTTACATTTAATATAGAAGCGCTAAGGCGAGAACACAAAAGAACTGGCCGTTGCATGGGAAAAAGTATGATTGGATTAGCCCGGGTTCGGATGCGTTAGAACGTGGTATTTGGTTGATGCAACTTAATAATTCATTTGTAGGCATATACGAAGCGTTGACGAAACAGGTATTTCTGAAAATATCTTTTTTATGATGATAAGGCTGGCTAAGAGAGCTTTCACCAAAAACCCATGGAAGCACACCCTGTGCAATAGAGTGGTGGACGCGTGGAACGCGTTACCGGTAGATGGAATCGAAGCGGAGTCAACGAACGTATTTAAAAATAAAATTGATTTATATATTTTTACGTGAATAGCATTATATAGAAGAATTAAAAAGTGTACATTTATTTTCTGCAAATAATAATAATAATAATAATAATAATAATAATAATAATAATAATAATAATAATAATAATAATAATAATAATAATAATAATAATAATAATAATAATAATAATAATAATAATAATAATAATAATAATAATAACAACAACAACAATAATAACAATAATAATAATAATAATCTCACATGTGCCGTCGAACTGTCGATCAGTGAGTTTAAAGCAGTCGTGGGGTGACGAATTCTTGGGTTTTAATGACTTTTATTCCTGAATAATCTAACTACTAAAGACGATAATCGGTGCGTTGGTTAAGAATGATTCAATGAAATGATGAAATATATTTTATCTAGTTTTATATTAAGATGTGATCTGGTGATATTATTCTAATTGCTAGAGACACTTCCACTATTTACTGATTTATTTTTTATTTTTGTATGTAAGTAGAAGGATTTATCCCGTAAACTAAATAAATAAATAAATAAACAAATAAATAATCAACTTCAAATAAACCAAGGACAGTCGTCCCAAAGTCGACTTTTCTTACGGTCGAACAAATCCGTACTCAGGATTTCCGCTCCAGCACAGTGAAACTAAGGAACGAACGTTGAGACGAGGGATGCTTAAGATAAAAGTGCCAGTGGCCGGACACGTAAGGGAGCAGTTCCAGTCCCCGAACATGCATGAAAAATCGTATTCCCGTGTCTCTTGCACGCATGCTTTGTACAGCCACTGGGACGTTTACCTTACTATGCCTGGTGACGATTCCTCCCCGCGGTTCTCTCTGTGCCGTCGCAAATTGAAATTGTGTTTTTTTTACAATTCTTCTTTGACTCCTCGTTGAGGAAGAATCGGATGAGTCGGGGATTGGATTAAGCTCTCCCTCTCATAGAGGATTGCAATAAGAACAATAAAAGATTTTTGTGTTAATTTATTTGTCTTTCCACACCGAAAAAAAGGTTTAGTAAAATACCTTTAGTAAAATAAATATTTGATCGATTGAAAAAATATTTAGTTGATTGAACGAATATTTAGTTGCTTCAACAAATAGTTACTTGGATTTAACAAGCGTTTTGTTCAATCGACAAAATATTTCTTTCGCCACCCGCAACCGCAGCTTAGTTTGATATTTCCAAACCTTTTTTCGGTGCATTTACCATAGGCGCGCTAAGGCGAGAACACAAACGGCTGTAGCAGGGAAAACACACCTGGCTGTAGCAGGGAAAAAACATTCCGAACCCGTTTTCATTAAAATCTCGAAAAAATTTTGTTTCGCCATAACAAAGCTTCCTCTATGAGGAAGCAAAATTATGATTGGATTGCGACACGCAATTAACCCACGTTCGGGCGGAGGCGTTCGAACGCGGTATTTGGTTGATATGACTTGGTCACTTTGTATGCACATATGCTGCGTTGATGAAACAACTAGGGTAAAAGTGGGGAATATGGCCCGGTCCATATATGATTGATTCACGTGTTAATCGAGGTGGGCCATATTCACCACTTTTACCCTATTTAAAAAAAAATCATTTCTACAATAATCTCACTTGTGTCCTCTAGAAAATCAACCGTCGGCGAAAGTCGTCCCAAAGTCGACTTTCCACCTGGGATACCAAATCCATACTTAGCGTTTCCGCTGCGGTGCAACGGCGTTGATGAAACAACTAGGGTAAAAGTGGGGAATATGGCCCGGTCCATATATCATTGATTTACGTGTTAATCGAGGTGGGCCGTATTCACCACTTTTGCCCCATTAAAAAAAAAACAAATCATTTCTACAATAATCTCACTTGTGTCCTCTAAAAATCCACCGGCGTCGAAAGTCGTCCCAAAGTCGACTTTCCACCTGGTATACCAAATCCGTACTCAGCGTTTCCGCTGCGGCGCAGCGGAAACCAACGAGCACACCCACAGCTTGCGACACGCAATTTTCCAACATTGTGAAATAATCGAGGGACCTCCGCCGTGTGAATATGTATGTGTGCCGCATGATTGGATACGGAGCTCCCCGGGGCAAGCCCGGGTACGCTCCCCGGCGACGCCTAAACGCCATCAACCCCAACGTGCCGTTCTAATGATGAGATTCTCCCCTTCACCCCCCGCCCCCCCGCGTGCTTCGGGACAGTACACCCGGTTTGCTGTGAGCTACATACAGCCAGTATGGTTATCCGCTTATTTCGGTGCGTCTGGCACTGCCGCTGCTGGTCGTACCGGGCGAGACGCTAAATCGAGAAGGGTTGCAAAACCTCCCACGAGCCCGAGATTATCGAGATACGGTGTTTGTCCTCGCTGCCAACGCCGGTTTTCCTTATGCTGCTGGCACGATCGAGCAGCCCCGAGCTATCGTGGCGATACGAGGGTTGTTGCCATCGGTACAGTCTCCGATAGGCGAGAGCGGGGCAAAATGGCACAGCGGGGCAAAACGGGATTATGAGACAAAACGCAATTTTCCAATCACTTTTGGATGATGGCAATGGTCGTCCGTGGGGCAAAACGGGCTTCATAATCCGGATGGATCGTTGGGACAAAATGGGGCATTTAAAAATCATTGGAAAATTGAGCCCTCTTGGGCTGAAGGACCAATTGGCCTGTTGGCCTATTGGCAATAGAAATAGCATTATGAAGTGTAAATAATCGTCAAAATGTACCAGCATCCATACCGTGTAATATATTGTCAATAAATACATTTACTACTACTACTGAACTGAGCCCTCACTGTCCCGTTTTGCTCCACTGTTCCATTTTGCCCCGCTCTCCCCTACCGCCACAATCCCGTCCGTCCCTCTGGCTGCGATGCCACGAAAGATACAATGCAAACTATATACGCGATATACGAAAGTCACTCGAGGTTTCCCGTGGTTTCCGAAGTGGATCTTCGGGTCGGATTTTATAGATCGCTGATGGGATAGACATCGATGTAGTTCTCACTAATTAATCGCTTTTGAGAATATTCGCCCGTAATTACCACCGCGCGGCGTCTCAATGGGACCTCGGGGGGTGTTCGAGACTTTAAGCTGGGGCTCCGCGGGCGAAGTTTCGCACGGTTTAGTGGGCGATTGGAAATTAATCGTTTCAGTGATAAGACGTTATGCAAACAATTATTCTTCCGTTGATCAAGATTCTTTTTGCGTGTTGACACTGAAAGTGGAGAGTTGTTTATGAAGTCTTTCGCGTTGAGCTGAAAAACTGTAATGGAGCTTTTTCGGGGGCGCCGACTACAACCGGCCAAAAAGAAATTCGCGTGGGACATGGAATTGTAATGCGCATCGTGTATGAATTTGCTTCTGGTCGGGCGTCGTCGGCACCCTTGAAAAAAGTTCATTACAGTTTTTGTTGCCGACCGAGCGCGGGACGCGATGACGGGAGCAGCTTTCACTTTGCCTTAACAGATTGTCGCTCGTACTCTCGTCATGGTCGAGCCGAGGGAATATAATACACAAAAAAAATTACAGAATATTTTGGTGAGCGAGTTTCGTGTAGTTTTTTCAAAAATTAACATTTATTCGGCCGAGAGATTTTATTTAAAATTCTCGTTTATTCGTGAAACGGAGTAAAATATTTCGACGTTCTAATAGATTCAAATTAAATTTTTAAAAACACCGGGTCGCATTGCTCGAAGCTGTCATTTGAAATATGCCGTTTGTCATATCAATAGTTTCAAAATATTTGTCATCTGTATTGATCGTTTCAAAATATTTGTCATCTGTATCAATTGTTTCAAAATATTTGTCATCTGTATCAATCGTTTAAAAATATTTGTCATCTGTATCAATAGTTTCAAAATATTTTTCTTCTGTATCGATCGTTTCAAAATATTTGTCATCTGCATCGATCGTTTAAAAATATTTGTCATCTGTATCAATCGTTTCAAAATATTTGTCATCTGTATCAATAGTTTCAAAATATTTGTCATCTGTATCGATCGTTTCAAAATATTTGTCATCTGTATCAATCGTTTCAAAATCTTTGTAATCTGTATCAATCGTTTCAAAATGTTTGTCATCTGTAACAATATTTTCTTGCTTCCGAATCCATATTCGAGGCCTGTATCGAAGTGCTCATAAATTTTTCCGCCCATTCCGCCGATTTCTACAGCACTCTAACTGGCATAACCAGGTAGGACGTAAATAAAAATAGAATTTTAGGTAGTTCATGGTGATGTATGGCTTGCGGCCTGATATGGCAAATCGTTATATCTTTGTACAGGGTGAGCCGATAGTCCAGCCGTTTCCAAGGGTTTAAGTTTATGAACCCCATAGTGACAGTCCAAAAGGTCCATTTTTATGCCAAACGGCATCTTGTCGAGGTATTTGTCCATAGCACTTGGAATATCCTGGTAATATGGCCGAAACGTTTTTTAGGAGCAGGCACTATGGAAAACATTTAACGGTGAAAATTATTTATCTCCTCTATACACGATAGGAGAGATATGAAAGAATGTCACTTTTTTTACAATCACCGGGTCGTGAACGGATGAATTTATTACCATTGGTCATATCACCCATGTACGCTCTCGCCGAAAGAGCGTTTCATGTGTATTCCGTACACCCAGAAAAATAATTTATTTGATGACCACTGTTTGTTTGGTTTAAATAAATATTTATTTCATTTAAGTAACTATTTAAGTAACTTAATTAAAATAAATATTTATTAAAATCAAATAAATATTTTACTAAAACTAAATAAAATTTTTCGGGGTGTAACGTCGAGGATTAAAAGAAAATCCTCTGTAAGCATCTCATCGTCATTCCATTCTTTTAATAAAAATAAAGTTGGAATGGAATTGCGATTGTATTAAAAATGTTAATAAGCGCGAATAGCGTCGAGGGGTCAAAAGGGTCAAGTACAGACTCGCGGAAAAGTGGACGACGATTTTCTCGTCCGCTCGTCAGTCACAAGAGCCCCCTGAGAGATCGTTTTAATCCGCCCCGGAATAGAAAGCGAAGCGATAAATCCACAGGTTCTATTCGTATAGTATATATCAAAAGGGGAGTAAGGGAATGTATAGAGATGGGGAGAGGACGTTCATAGTCGTTACTCTCCTCGCTATCTCCCGCAACGTTGAGGGGTTGGTACTAATAACGTCCTTCCAGGAAGACTTCGGTGCTCTATTTTTTTTTCTCTTCCTTCCTTCCTCGCTTCCTTGCCGTCATGCTCGTTTCATTCCTCTATCTACATCGAAACTCCTGAAGTATTTTAAAGAAGCGACGGACAGACGGACATAGGGACAGGAATATAGGGACATAGAGACATAGGGACATACACTCAGAAAATTAATCTATTTGACGGGCTCCCCGTAATAAATATTTATTTGATTTAAATAATTATTTACTTAATTAATTCAAATAAATATTTACTTAATTAATTCAAATAAATATTTGCTTAAATCAAATTAATATTTATTAGCAGGTGGCCGTCAAATAATTTTTTTTCTGTGTGTAGGGACGTAGGGACATAGGGGCAAAGGGGCATAGGTGCATAGGGGCATAGGGGCATAGGGGCATAGGGGCATAGGGGCATAGGGGCATAGGGACATTGGGACATTGGGACATAGGGGTATAGGGACATAGAAGCATATGGACATAGAGGCATAGGGACATAGAGGCATAGGGACATAGAGGCATAGGGGCATATGGGCATAGGGGCATAGGGGCATAGGGACATTGGGACATAGGGGTATAGGGACATAGAAGCATATGGACATAGAGGCATGGGGACATAGAGGCATGGGGACATAGAGGCATGGGGACATAGAGGCATGGGGACATAGAGGCATGGGGACATAGAGGCATGGGGACATAGAGGCATGGGGACATAGAGGCATAGGGACATAGAGGCATAGGGACATAGAGGCATAGGGACATAGAGGCATAGGGACATAGAGGCATAGGGACATAGAGGCATAGGGACATAGAGGCATAGGGACATAGAGGCATAGGGACATAGAGGCATAGGGACATAGAGGCATAGGGACATAGAGGCATAGGGACATGAGGCTGAAGCTGGCGGCCGAGTTAGCGGCCAGCGTACGCGCACCGCTAGCGGGCCCCCGCGCGCGCGGCACTCTAATAGTTGATAAAAAAATTCGTTTCTCATGAAACCCTTTGTCATAAAATTCTGAAAAAAATTACACATCTTATTTAAGATGTTTACTAGACAATAAGACAAGGCGGACCCTTTGGCTATGTTTTAAGGGGTCCGTAGGTATAAATAATTATAGAGACAACCTACTAGCGGTAGCAATCCGAGAAAATTCCGAAATAATTCATAGATACTCCTTAAGGTATGTACTATGTATTACCGAAGAGTTTTCTCGGGAGCAGATCCATTAAGGGCATTTTTAAGGGGTCTATAGTCTCCAAACGTGATTGGTCGCTCTCATAAGTGCGCAGGCTGACCGGTAGCAATCCGAGAAAATTCCGAAATAATTCATAGATACTCCTTAAGGTATGTACTATGTATTACCGAAGAGTTTTCTCGGGAGCAGACCCTTTAAATGCTTTTTTAAGGGGGCTAAAGTCTCCAAATGAGGGCGGTCGCTCTTATAGAGACGGCCGCCGGCGGTAGCAATCCGAGAAAATTCCGAAATAATTCATAGATACTCCTTAAGGTATGTACTATGTATTACCGAAGAGTTTTCTCGGGAGCAGACCCTTTAAATGCTTTTTTAAGGGGTCTAAAGTCTCCAAATGACGGCAGTCGCTCTCATAGAGACGGCCGCTGGCGGTAGCAATCCGAGAAAATTCCGAAATAATTCATAGATACTCCTTAAGGTATGTACTATGTACTACCGAAGAGTTTTCTCGGGAGCAGATCCATTAAGGGCATTTTTAAGGGGTCTGTAGTCTCCAAACGTGATTGGTCGCTCTCATAAGTGCGCAGGCTGACCGGTAGCAATCCGAGAAAATTCCGAAATAATTCATAGATACTCCTTAAGGTATGTACTATGTATTACCGAAGAGGTTTCTCGGGAGCAGACCCTTTAAATGCTTTTTTAAGGGGGCTAAAGTCTCCAAATGAGGGCGGTCGCTCCCATAGAGACGGCCGCTGGCGGTAGCAATCCGTAAAAAATCCGAAATAATTCATACACACTATTTAAGGTATGCACTATGTATTACCGAAGAGTTTTTTTGGGAGCAGACCCTTTAAGGGCATTTTTAAGGGGTCTAAAGTCTCCAAACGAGTTCGGTCGGTCCCATAGAGCCGGGCGCTGGCGGTAGCAATCCGCGAAAAATCCGAAATAATTCGTACATACTATTTAAGGTATGTACTACGTATTACCGAAGAGTTTTCTCGGGAGCAGACCCTTTAAATGCTTTTTTAAGGGGTCTAAAGTCTCCAAACGAGGGCGGTCGCTCCCATAGAGACGGCCGCTGGCGGTAGCAATCCGAGAAAAATCCGAAATAATTTATACACACTATTTAAGGTATGCACTATACATTACCAAATAGTTTTTTTGGGAGCAGACCCTTTAAGGGCATTTTTAAGGGGCCTAAAGTCTCCAAACGAGTTCGGTCGCTGTCACAGATGCGTAGGGTGATCGGTAGCAATCCGAGAAAAATCCGAAATAATTCATACATACTATTTAAGGTATGCACTATGTATTACCGAAGAGTTTTCTCGGGAGCAGACCTTTTAAATGCTTTTTTAAGGGGTCTAAAGTCTCCAAACGAGGTCGGCCGCTCCCATAGAGACGGCCGCTGGCGGTAGCAATCCGAGAAAAATCCGAAATAATTCATACATACTACTTAAGGTATGTACTATGTATTATCGAAGAGTTTTTTTGGGAGCAGACCCTTTAAGGTCATTTTTAAGGGGCCTAAAATCGAACCGAACTTGTTTGGACGTTTTAGACGCCTTAAGAATGCCCTTAAAGGGTCTGCTCCCGAGAAAACTCTTCGGTAATACATAGTGCATACCTTAAATAGTATGTATGAATTATTTCGGATTTTTCGCGGTTTGCTACCGCCAGCGCCCGGCTGTATGGGACCGACCGAACTCGTTTGGAGACTTTAGGCCCCTTAAAAATGCCCTTAAAGGGTTTGCTTCCAAAAAAACTCTTTGGTAATGTATAGTGCATACCTTAAATAGTGTGTATGAATTATTTTGGATTTTTTACGGATTGCTACCGCCAGCGACCGTCTCTATAGGAGCAACCGACCTCGTTTGGAGGGTTTGGACCCCTTAAAAATACCCTTAAAGGGTCTGCTCCCGAGAAAACTCTTCGGTAATACATAGTGCATACCTTAAATAGTGTGTATGAATTATTTCGGATTTTTTACGGATTGCTACCGCCAGCGACCGTCTCTATAGGAGCAACCGACCTCGTTTGGAGGGTTTGGACCCCTTAAAAATACCCTTAAAGGGTCTGCTCCCGAGAAAACTCTTCGGTAATACATAGTGCACACCTTAAATAGTATGTATGAATTATTTCGGATTTTTCGCGGATTGCTACCGCCAGCGCCCGGCTGTATGGGACCGACGGAACTCGTTTGGAGACTTTAGACCCCTTAAAAATGCCCTTAAAGGGTCTGCTCCCAAAAAAACTCTTCGGTAATACATAGTGCATACCTTAAATAGTATGTACGAATTATTTCGGATTTTTCGCGGATTGCTACCGCCAGCGCCCGGCTCTATGGGACCGACCGAACGCGTTTGGAGACTTTAGACCCCTTAAAAATGCCCTTAAAAGGTCTGCTCCCAAAAAAACTCTTCGGTAATACATAGTGCATACCTTAAATAGTGTGTATGAATTATTTGGGATTTTTTACGGATTGCTACCGCCAGCGACCGTCTCTATAGGAGCAACCGACCTCGTTTGGAGGGTTTGGACCCCTTAAAAATACCCTTAAAGGGTCTGCTCCCGAGAAAACTCTTCGGTAATACATAGTACATACCTTAAGGAGTATCTGTGAATTATTTCGGAATTTTCTCGGATTGCTACCGCCGGCGGCCGTCTCTATGAGAGCGACCGCCCTCATTTGGAGACTTTAGACCCCTTAAAAAAGCATTTAAATGGTCTGCTCCCGAGAAAACTCTTCGGTAATACATAGTGCACACCTTAAATAGTATGTATGAATTAATTCGGATTTTTCGCGGTTTGCTACCGCCAGCGCCCGGCTGTATGGGACCGACCGAACTCGTTTGGAGACTTTAGACCCCTTAAAAATGCCCTTAAAGGGTCTGCTCCCAAAAAAACTCTTCGGTAATACATAGTGCATACCTTAAATAGTATGTACGAATTATTTCGGATTTTTCGCGGATTGCTACCGCCAGCGCCCGGCTCTATGGGACCGACCGAACGCGTTTGGAGACTTTAGACCCCTTAAAAATGCCCTTAAAAGGTCTGCTCCCAAAAAAACTCTTCGGTAATACATAGTGCATACCTTAAATAGTGTGTATGAATTATTTGGGATTTTTTACGGATTGCTACCGCCAGCGATCGTCTCTATAGGAGCAACCGACCTCGTTTGGAGGGTTTGGACCCCTTAAAAATACCCTTAAAGGGTCTGCTCCCGAGAAAACTCTTCGGTAATACATAGTACATACCTTAAGGAGTATCTGTGAATTATTTCGGAATTTTCTCGGATTGCTACCGCCGGCGGCCGTCTCTACGAGAGCGACCGCCCTCATTTGGAGACTTTAGACCCCTTAAAAAAGCATTTAAAGGGTCTGCTCCCGAGAAAACTCTTCGGTAATACATAGCGCACACCTTAAATAGTATGTATGAATTATTTCGGATTTTTCGCGGTTTGCTACCGCCAGCGCCCGGCTGTATGGGACCGACCGAACTCGTTTGGAGACTTTGGACCCCTTAAAAATGCCCTTAAAGGGTCTGCTCCCAAAAAAACTCTTCGGTAATACATAGTGCATACCTTAAATAGTATGTACGAATTATTTCGGATTTTTCGCGGATTGCTACCGCCAGCGCCCGGCTCTATGGGACCGACCGAACGCGTTTGGAGACTTTAGACCCCTTAAAAATGCCCTTAAAGGGTCTGCTCCCAAAAAAACTCTTCGGTAATACATAGTGCATACCTTAAATAGTGTGTATGAATTATTTGGGATTTTTTACGGATTGCTACCGCCAGCGACCGTCTCTATAGGAGCAACCGATCTCGTTTGGAGGGTTTGGACCCCTTAAAAATACCCTTAAAGGGTCTGCTCCCGAGAAAACTCTTCGGTAATACATAGTACATACCTTAAGGAGTATCTGTGAATTATTTCGGAATTTTCTCGGATTGCTACCGCCGGCGGCCGTCTCTACGAGAGCGACCGCCCTCATTTGGAGACTTTAGACCCCTTAAAAAAGCATTTAAAGGGTCTGCTCCCGAGAAAACTCTTCGGTAATACATAGCGCACACCTTAAATAGTATGTATGAATTATTTCGGATTTTTCGCGGTTTGCTACCGCCAGCGCCCGGCTGTATGGGACCGACCGAACTCGTTTGGAGACTTTGGACCCCTTAAAAATGCCCTTAAAGGGTCTGCTCCCAAAAAAACTCTTCGGTAATACATAGTGCATACCTTAAATAGTATGTACGAATTATTTCGGATTTTTCGCGGATTGCTACCGCCAGCGCCCGGCTCTATGGGACCGACCGAACGCGTTTGGAGACTTTAGACCCCTTAAAAATGCCCTTAAAGGGTCTGCTCCCAAAAAAACTCTTCGGTAATACATAGTGCATACCTTAAATAGTGTGTATGAATTATTTGGGATTTTTTACGGATTGCTACCGCCAGCGACCGTCTCTATAGGAGCAACCGATCTCGTTTGGAGGGTTTGGACCCCTTAAAAATACCCTTAAAGGGTCTGCTCCCGAGAAAACTCTTCGGTAATACATAGTACATACCTTAAGGAGTATCTGTGAATTATTTCGGAATTTTCTCGGATTGCTACCGCCGGCGGCCGTCTCTATGAGAGCGACCGCCCTCATTTGGAGACTTTAGACCCCTTAAAAAAGCATTTAAATGGTCTGCTCCCGAGAAAACTCTTCGGTAATACATAGTACATACCTTAAGGAGTATCTATGAATTATTTCGAAATTTTCTCGGATTGCTACCGCCAGCGCCCGTCTCTATGAGAGCGACCGAACTCGTTTGGAGACTTTAGAACCCTGAAAAATGCCCTTAAAGGGTCTGCTCCCAAAAAAACTCTTCGGTAATACATAGTGCATACCTTAAATAGTATGTACGAATTATTTCGGATTTTTCGCGGATTGCTACCGCCAGCGCCCGGCTCTATGGGACCGACCGAACTCGTTTGGAGACTTTAGACCCCTTAAAAATGCCCTTAAAGGGTCTGCTCCCAAAAAAACTCTTCGGTAATACATAGTGCATACCTTAAATAGTGTGTATGAATTATTTCGGATTTTTTACGGATTGCTACCGCCAGCGGCCGTCTCTATGGGAGCGACCGCCCTCATTTGGAGACTTTAGCCCCCTTAAAAAAGCATTTAAAGGGTCTGCTCCCGAGAAAACTCTTCGGTAATATATAGTACATACCTTAAGGAGTGTCTATGAATTATTTCGGAATTTTCTCGGATTGCTACCGGTCAGCCTGCGCACTTATGAGAGCGACCAAGCACGTTTGGAGACTATAGACCCCTTAAAAATGCCCTTAAAGGGTCTGCTCCCGAGAAAACTCTTCGGTAATACATAGTACATACCTTAAGGAGTATCTATGAATTATTTCGGAATTTTCTCGGATTGCTACCGCTAGTAGGTTGTCTCTATAATTATTTATACCTACGGACCCCTTAAAACATAGCCAAAGGGTCCGCCTTGTCTTATTGTCTAGTAAACATCTTAAATAAGATGTGTAATTTTTTTCAGGATTTTATGACAAAGGGTTTCATGAGAAACGAATTTTTTTATCAACTATTAGAGTGCCGCGCGCGCGGGGGCCCGCTAGCGGTGCGCGTACGCTGGCCGCTAACTCGGCCGCCAGCTTCAGCCTCATCATAGGGACATAGAGGCATAGGGACATAGAGGCATAGGGACATAGAGGCATAGGGACATAGAGGCATAAGGACATAGAGGCATAGGGACAGATGGACAGATGGAAAGAAGGATCGCCGTCGCATGCGCTTCTGATCCCCGCTAAGAATACTGGGTGGTCTGTCCCGCGGTTCTCGACAGCAACTACAGAACGGATGGTGAAGTGTGTCACACACGGTTTTCGCGAGTGGGGCGTCGGCGGGGGAGTTCACAGACGAGATACTCGAGCGGAGACAAATTCGTTCGCCGCCGCGACAACCGTACTTTCGGGCGAGGAACGCGGCGGGGACGGATAGACGGAAGTTGCGCTATCAACGGGAGAATGAGCTAGGCGTGGCTGGGGATAGTAATGCAGCGACAGGAACCCCAGAAGCGTGTGTGCAGAAACGGCGAATGGAACGGTGCAGAAACTCGCGGCGAAATTCGTCTCCGCTCGTTGACAGAGCGACAGACGAAGCGGGGTCCGCCCGGCGTAACTTCATTTGCGAAACGACAAAGGCGCCATCCCCCCTCCCCCCTCCCCCCCTTCCTCCTCTTCACAATTCCCTTATCTCTCATTCGTTAGTTCTCATTTATTCGTTCATGCATTCGAATTGTTTGCCGAATCTCGCGAGCCAGCTCTCGTATCGCCGCTGTTTACCTCGTAGTTTTATCTGCAGAGACACGAGCGAACGCTTCCGAGCAAACACCTTTGACTGCGACTCGTTCCGGACGCGTCATAAGGCAGTGTCCGCGAGGCGTCGAGGCTACGAAACGCTCGAGCGGCAATTGTAATTTAAAGTTTTGACGGAAAGTGGAGCGAAGCATCGCTTGTTTACCGTGGACATCGAGAATCGCTGGACGGCCGAAGCGGCGAACACGGCGAACGATTTTCGCGTTCGCTTCCGACCATCGGCTCCGCGCGCACCGCTCTCAGACGGAACGGAAGCGGTCTGGCGTGCGCGGCGCGCGGGGCTTCCTCTGCGCGTTTAATTATCGCACCGGAGAGCCGACGGTGCGACGGACGGCGAGGGAGCGAGAGAGCTCGGGGTGAATAATAGAGATGTAACGTCACCGCGCCCGGGGAGACTCGTCGGTTCGGGGCCACAAAGAGCGGATAGAAACGGAAGGACAACGGCATAATACGGAATAGATCGAGGGAGAACCGCGACGCGCGGAGACGAGGGAATGCCGGGGAGGAAAAAAGAATAAAATCCGGAAATTCGCTCGTACGTTTGCCAGTCAGGCGCGTCGATCTCTAACTGTTACGGGAAAAAAAAAATAAGCATCGTCAGTGACACTGCCGAACTGTAGTGCACACACGCGAGTCTCGTCGTGCCTCGGAGAGTCACACGTAATTCTTTGCCCGCATACCGTGCACCGTACGCTCTACACGCCCCGGTGAATACACAGAAACCCATTGACAAGCGGGCGCAAAATGCGAGGAACCATCAACGAGGCTGTGAAACAACCGGATACGAGGCATCCGCAAAAATTTATCGGCCATCCCGATCGTAGAATGCTAGAGTTCACGCACGTTACTGCGAAACGCTCATCGGGCACGATCTCGTTTTTTTTCTTTTTTTTTTTTTTTCTTTTTTTTATGACCTCCAACGTATTATGTTTCGTTTTGCCGTGCGCGGAGGGAGCGCGGGCTATTACTGGACGGGCTCATTTTCGAAGAATCGAGGAGTTACGTTGATACGAGTCTTGATTTATCTCTGTTGCGTACCTCGGAACGAAACGATTTAGTGCAATTTCGGTCTTATGGCGCTCTGGGAAAGTTTTTGAGGCGATGGTGAACGTACGCGATCGGTAACGAAAACTGTAATCCATCATTTTCAAGGGCCGTTCAACGTTCTGGGTTGAACGCAAAATATGAGAATATTCAGATGAATCTCGTTTTCCTCGGAATATTATAGGAGACTGAAAATAAATGGTTTACAGTTTTCGTTACCGGCCGGACTTGGTTTAAAAAAAACGGAGAGTTATATCAATACGGGTCGTGATTTATCCTGTTGCGTACCTCGGAACGAAACGATTTAGTGCAATTTCGGTTTTATGGCGCCCTGGGAAAGTTTTTGAGGCGATGGTGAACGTACTCGGTCGGTAACGAAAACTGTAATCCATCATTTTCAAGGGTCGTTCAACGTTCCGGGTTAAACGCGAATTATGAGAATATTCAGAGGAATCTCGTTTTCCTCGGAATATTATAGGACACTGGAAATAAATGGATTACAGTTTTCGTTACCGGCCGGACTTGGTTTAAAAAAAACGGAGAGTTATATCGATACGGGTCGTGATTTATCCTGCTGCGTACCTCGGAACGAAACGATTTAGTGCAATTTCGGTTTTATGGCGCCCTGGGAAAGTTTTTGAGGCGATGGTGAAACGAACTCGCTCGGTAACGAAAACTGTAATCCATCATTTTCAAGGGTCGTTTAATGTTTTGTGTTGAACGCAGATTATGAGAATATTCAGATGAATCTCGTTTGCCTCGGAATATTATAGGAGACTGGAAATAAATGGATTACAGTTTTCGTTACCGGCCGGACTAGGTTTAAAAAAAACGGAGAGTTATATCGATACGGGTCTTGATTTATCCTGTTGCGTACCTCGGAACGAAACGATTTAGTGCAATTTCGGTTTTATGGCGCCCTGGGAAAGTTTTTGAGGCGATGGTGAACGTACTCGGTCGGTAACGAAAACTGTAATCCATCATTTTCAAGGGTCGTTTAATGTTTTGGGCTAAACGCAAATTATCATATTATTCATCTAACAGTTCAGCCGCTGATGATTACTCAGGTTTTCCTCGGGAAATTGTAGGACTCTTGAAATAACCATTTATTTCAAGAGTCCTACAATTTTACAGTTTTACAATTACAATTACAGTTTTTGTTACCGGCCGGGCTTATTTTTAAAAAATCTGCGAGTTATGTCGATACGGGTCTTGATTTATCCTGTTGCGTACGTCGGAACGAAACGATTTAGTCCAATTTCATTTTTATAGCTGCTCTGGCGATAGAGAACGTACTCGGTCGGTAATGGAAACTGTAATCCACAAAAAAAATGTAATCCACGATTTTCAAGGGTCGCCTCAACGTTTTGGGGTGAACGCAAATTATCAAAATATTCATCTAACAGTTCAGCTGACGATGATAATCTGGTTCGGCTCGAAAAATGGCAGCACTCATGAAATAAATGGATTACAGTTTTCGTTACCGACCGAATAAAAAATGGCGCACTTCCCCAGGCAATGTTTTTCTTAGTTCGGTACCTCGCGTGAATTTTTTCTCGAGTACCGGAAATCATCAAATCAGTCTCGAGAAATGACGAAACAGCGCGAAACCTACAAAAACTCAAACGACAAGAAAAGAGTGCATTAATCTTCAGGCCTGCGTCTCATTCCACAAGACGATTTCGAGTCTCTCCGCGATCCCACTCCGATTTCCTTGGTGAATTGCAAAATTTGTTATCAATACCAAGAATCCTCCGCTCTTTTATTTATCCTCCGTACCAACGCACCGTCGCACGTTTTTCAGTTTCCTCGCCGTAACGTTCCCGTTCCGAAAACCGCGAATCTTCACAACCGTGCGAGGGTCGCCGCGGTGCGACGCGAGTGTAAGAAAAAGAGCGCGAGAGTGGCGATATTTATCAGCCGGTACTGAAAAGACACGTACGCACACTCGTGAGCCACCCTTAAATCACGCTGACATCGGCTCTCGACTTCTTTTTTTTTTCTCTTTTATTTTTTCTTTCTCTCCTCCCACTCTCCGTCTTCTTGTGTCTTGCACGGCGCAGCGCTCAGTAGTACCTTGGTAGCGCGGATCGAGAGGCTCCGTCGTCTCAACGCGTTTCGAAGCTTTAGAAAAATCCCCCTTGGCTCTTTGCTGATCTCTCTGTCTCGCCCCGCCCTCCTTCCTGCTCGGTCTCATTTTCGTTCGCGCTTCCTCCGTCTCTCCGTCTCCCGTGGGTCGTCGAGAATTGCGTCACGATCTCAACCCCTCGTACGACGAACGGCCCCCGAAATGCCACCCTCGACCTTTCGCGTATATCACGCGTATCGATACATAATATTCACGGGTCGAATTTATCACGGATCCCCGTAATAAATATTTATTTGATTAAAATAACTATTTACTTAATTTAAATAAATATTTATTTGATTAAAATAACTATTTACTTAATTTAAATAAATATTTATTTGATTAAGATAACTATTTACTTAATTTAAATAAATATTTATTTAAATCAAATCAATATTTATTTGCAGGTGGCCTTCAAATAATCTTTTTTCTGTGTATAGGGACATAGGGACATAGGGACATAGGGACATAGGGACATAGGGACATAGGGACATAGGGACATAGGGACATAGGGACATAGGGACATAGGGACATAGGGACATAGGGACATAGGGACATAGGGACATAGGGACATAGGGACATAGGGACATCGGGACATAGGGACATAGGGACATAGGGACATAGGGACATAGGGACATAGGGACATAGGGACATAGGGACATAGGGACACAGGGACATAGGGACACAGGGACACAGGGACACAGGGACACAGGGACACAGGGACACAGGGACATAGGGACATAGGGACATAGGGACATAGGGACATATGGACATAGGGACAGAGAGATAGAGGGACAGAGGGACAGAGGGACAGATGGACAGAGGGACTCCCATATGTCGTCGAGAATTGCGTCACGATCTCAACCCCTCGTACGACGAACGGCCCCCGAAATGCCACCCTCGACCTTTCGCGTATATCACGCGTATCGATACATAATATTCACGGGTCGAATTTATCACGGATCCCCACCACGACGCGTAAAACGCTCGTATAATTTTTCGATAAATTCCCCTCGAAGGCAATAATCGAAATAATAAGATAAACGGAAGCCCGAGGGTTCCATGTAAATTGCACCGGGAGTCACGAAGTAACTCGTCGTAAAGCGGAAGTTGCGAACTTCATTTTCCGTGACGAAGTAACTCGTACAGCGGAAGTTACGAATTTCATTCTCCGTAACGACGTTACTTTACATCCCTCCGGGCTATTTTTGTTCGCGAATATAATATTTTCTTGTTAATTCTCTCCGGGACACAAAATTCAACCGACCTGTTTTCTCACACACTACAATAGGTGCCAACGTTTCTTGTCCCCAAACGTCCACAATTATTTTCACGTTCATTTTACAAACACATTTTATGTAAAATTAAAAACAAAATAATTGTGGACAAAAAAGGTTTGTCAAATGTACACATTTTTTTTACTGTGCACCGAGGTACCTTCGGAATCGATACCAAAAAATAAAAAAAAGAGAAAGAAGCGTCCCAATTCAGTCGACAGCTGTCTTTTCATTACAGTGTTTCGTATTCGTCGCCAGTGTTAAAATAACATGTAATAATAAAAAATAACCGGGCGACAGGAAACGGTGAAAATCGAAAGGGTTGTTGACTTCCAAGAAGCGGAAATTAGTAGTTTCGTCTGGCACAGACGGATCGAGGTATATATTTGTGCAGGTTTGGTATCTGTGTATTCTTCAACGTCCTCTCGGTAATTCGATGCTTTCGAGCAAAGTGGTTAAAGCGTAACGTCCCTGTGTATACATACATATACATATATACATATATATATATAGAATACATATACATATATACATATATACATATATATATATGTAGAATACATATATATATATGTAGAATACATATATATATATATATATATAGAAGGGTCGTGCTTCTACAGTATATTTAGTTGGTTGGGAAAGGCTTCGAGAGTGAGAAGAGAGGCGCGTCTCGAGAGCCCCCGAGGAACATCGATCCTCGGTGCCAGCAGGTTCCACCAAAGCGGCAGAAGCAGCAGCACCTCTCGCAGCGTCGACAAATATTTTCCCGGCGCGGCTGGAACGCACACCGCTTTAGTTATACAGCCCTATGCTATCTCGCGGAAGGTACACCTCTCAGGGCGCAATGCACTTTCGGTCGCACGCCAAGTGGAACCCCTCGTCGAACCGGAAGTTTGTATCTAACTGGACGATAAGTTCGCCTCTCCGCTTGCTCGAATAACACGCGTTACGGTTCGTTTACTTATCGTCTACGATTCTGGCTAATACGCCGCCGCAACTGGAAGCCCTTGCTGGTTTTTCTGTGCTACAACGCTCCGAGTTAGAAATTAACTGCAGTCGTTGCAGAATATCGTTCAATTTCCCGGGACCAATTTATGATTTGATGTTTCCGGTCCGTTAATTAGTTCCGGTCAGTATTTCGTCGCCGATCGAACACTGTTTGGTAAGACGATGATAATTAATTTGATGTTGTTGTAATTGGTATTCGATTACGTGACTGTTGCGGATAATTTGGACGAAGATAGTTTAAATGGGCTCTTTTTTTATGTTACTATTTTTAGGTAGTTATGTTACGCTGTAAAAAAAATTGTTTGGAAATTAATGAACGATGTTGCAAACTTTTTTTTACATTAACTGGTTCTGAAATTTCAAACTCATTTGCGTTGCAATTTTACAGTAAAATCTTTATTTTTAATTAGCATTTTTGGGAAACTCAGGTCAAAGATTTGTAATTTTGATATCTGGTATTTTTATTTTACCAAAAAGTACGTTGATGTTCAGTTAATGTAGGTAATATAAGGACATTTCAAGTTCCAGTACATTAATTTTACAATTTATGAGGAAATTTATAATTTACGATGAAAGAAAATTAGCCGACTTGTTATCCGAAATATATTCGTGGGTATTTCGATTTTGCTTCGGAAACTTGAAAAACGAATTTTGGCATGGCATGCGTTGATTCGCCGAGACTCCGTCGCTCGATTAAATTTAACCACATTCCGTAGTTATTTTTGCTTCGGACGCAATTTAAGACAATGCTCATCGAGTCAAGATGGATATTTCTGTAGGGACGCTGAAATTCACAATTCGTTGGATCCAACACCGTTAGTCCGAATGTATATTTCAAGGAGGGAAGATAGGGGTTAATTGGAACACTCGAATTTTTAACATCGCAGCTTCGGCAAATTTAGCTCTCTACCACTCACAAGTCTACCAGAAAACATCTCTCCCCAAACATCTCTACCAAAAAACATCTCTACCACATTACAACTCTACTAAAATCTCTAACACTGAAGAAAAAAACTCTCCGGGAATTGCAATAAAACTCTCCCGGAATTTTATTTCAATTCCGGGAGAGTTTTATTTTTATTCGGGGAGAGTTTTATTTTAATTCGGGGAGAGTTTTATTTTAATTCGGGGAGAGTTTTATTTTTATTCCGGTAGACTTTTATTTTAATTCCGGGAGAGATTTATTTCAATTCGGGGAGAGTTTTTTTCTTCAGTGGTAGATATTTTGGTAGAGTTCTAATATGGTAGACGTGTTTTCTGGTAGACTTGTTATGTGGTAGAGTTGTTAGAGCTATATCATTTGGTAGAGATGTTTTCTGGTAGAGTTGTAATATAGTAGAGTTGTGAGTGGTGGAGATGTAAATGTGCCGCAGCTTCCCGACGGCCTACGGAATTTTCCCGAAGATATTCGGGTTTTTTTAGAGGCAAATAGACACTATCTCTTGATGTGGGTCTAAGGGAATGTGTATTTGTCGCAAAATAAAAAAATAAACTTCAAAACATAAATAAAAAGAAAAAGAAAGAAAGATTAACGCTTTGTAAGGCATTGTAAACAAGACTTTATGACTTTATAAAAAAACTTGACAGAAATGCCCCTTTACCTTCGAGGGCTTTGACTCATGTATAAACTCTACCTTGAACAGCTCACATTGTCCCCGGGGAGTAAAAAAAAAGTCGAATGCACTGCATTGTAAAACGGATCTCACTCGGAAACATCAGACGATTTGCAATTAATCCTGTGTCAGGCCCTTTCCGATAAAGGAATCGCATTCTAAGCTCCTTCTCTATATTGAATAAATTTCGTTTATTACTACCTACTACTAATATTAAAACATAAAATGAAAAAAAGAAACAAAGATTAACGCTCTGCCGGGTCAAGCGTTTTTAAAATCTCGTTGTCAACGAGATTTTATGAGATAAAAAACTTGTAAAAAATGTCCCTTTATTTTCGACGGCTTTGACTTATATATAAACTCTACCTCGAACAACTCGCATCGTCCGCGGCGAGTAAAAAAAAGTCGAATGCACTGCATTGCAAAGTAAAACGGATATCACTCGGAAACATCAGACGATTCGCAACTAACGCTATGTCAGGCCCTTTCCGATAAAGGCATCGTATTCCAAGCTCCTTCTCTATAATAAATAAATTTCTTTTATTACTAGGGGAGGACGAGTCAAAATGGCGCAGCGGGGCAGAACGGGACAGTGAGGGCAAAACTCAATTTTCCAATAATTTTTGGATGACTCCATTTTGTCTCAAAGATACATCCGGATTTTCAAACCAGTTCTGCTCCACGTACCACCATCGCCACCATCCAAAAGTTATTGGAAAATTGCGTTTCGTCTCATTATCCCGTTTTGCCCCGTAGTGCAATTTTTCCCCGCTCGACCCTACTACTAAAAGAAGTAAGTATTAAAACAAAAAATGAAAAAAAAATAAAGAAAGATTAACGCTCTGCCGGGTAAAGTGTTTTTAAAATCTCGTTTTCAACGAGATTTTGTGACGATAAAAAACTTGTAAAAAATGTCCCTTTACTTTCGACGGCTTTGACTCATATATAGATTCTCCCTTGAACAACTCACATTGCCCGCGGGGAGTAAAAAAGGTCGAATGCACTGCATTGCAAAGTGAAACGGATATCACTCGGAAACATCAGACGATTTGCAATTAACGCTGTGTCAGGCCCTTTCCTATAAAGGGATCGCATTCTAAGCTGCTTCTCTATAATGAATAAATTTCTTTTATTACTAGTACTACGACAAGAAGTAAATATTGAAACATAAAATGAAAAAAAAGAAACAAATCTCGTCGTCAACGAGTACTACGAAGTACTAAATATTAGTTGTAAAATACTACGAAAAGAAGTAAATATTAAAACATAAAATGAAAAAAAAGAAACAAAGATTAACGCTCTGCCGTGTCAAGAGTTTTTAAAATCTCGTTGTCAACGAGATTTTATGACTATACAAAACTTGTAAAAAATGTCCCTTTACCTTCGACGGCTTTGACTCATATATAGACTCTCCCTTACACAACTCACATTGCCCGCGGGGAGTAAAAAAGGTCGAACGCACTGCATTGCAAAGTAAAACGAATATCACTCGGAAACAGCAGACGATTTGCAATTAATCCTGTGTCAGGCCCTTTCCGATAAAGGGATCGCATTCTAAGCACCTTCTCTATAATGAATAAATTTCTTTTATTACTAGTACTACGAAAAGAAGTAAATATTAAAACATAAAATGAAAAAAAAAGAAACAAAGATTAACGCTCTGCCGGGTCAAGAGTTTTTAAAATCTCGTTTTCAACGAGATTTTATGACGATAAAAAACTTGTAAAAAATGTCCCTTTATCTTCGACGGCTTTGACTCATATATAGACTCTACCTTGAACAACTCACATTGCCCGCGGGGAGTAAAAAAAAGTAGAATGAACTGCATTGCAAAGTAAAACGGATATCACTCGGAAACATCAGACGATTTGCAATTAACGGTGTGTCAGGCCCTTTCCGATAAAGGGATCGCATTCCAAGCCCCTTCCCTTCGTGCATTGCGGTGAATCATCGAGTGCGGCGAGCGACGTCCAACACCGAGACTTTGCCTTATCCGCAGTGGTCGTTCTGATTCATGAAATCGATTACACGCGAATAGAAGAGAAGCGTGTTTCTGTACTGCGTATAACCGAGAGACTTTGACGGAAAGCGACGACGCGTAGACACAACTGGGGCTCTGCGGGATAATTGCGGAAGTAATTTGTGTCCGGCCCTCCCACAGCGACAGAGGAGCAGACTCGATGATGCTGCGAGTGCGAGCGACGTGCGAGTTGTATTGACAGCCGCTGCGGGGGTGAGTGACGAAACGTTCGTTCGGTTGCCGATCCTGGCGCAGCTGAGTACAAAAATGATAGCCCGTCGGCGAGTGTACCGTACACAATTCAATATTATATTTCATTTTTATAATATTCGGGAGTTTTTTTTCGTCCCAATTTCGTCGGTAACTGATTCGATGTTATATTTCATTTTATAATATTTACGGGTTTTTTTCGTCCCAATTTCGGCGGTAAGTGATTCGATGTTATATTTCGATTCACAATATTTACGATATTTATTTTGAAAATATAATACGCACACTGGTCCGTATTTCGGCGGTAATTGAGCCGGTATTATATTTTATTTTTATAATATTTACGATATTTGTTTTCACAACTTGATATGCTCGCTTGTCGTCGTTTGATCGGATAACTTATTCAGTATTGTATTTCACTTCGTAATATTTGCCGGATTTATTAAAAAAATTTAATACGCACGCTGGTCGTCATTCTGTCGGTAACTGATCCAGTATTATATTTTATTTTTATAATATTTACGAGATTTATTTTCACAACTTGATATGCTCGCTTGTCGTCGTTTGATCGGGTAACTTATTCAGTATTGTATTTCATTTCGTAATATTTACCGGATTTATTTTAACAATTTAATACGCACGCTGGTCGTCATTCTGTCGGTAACTGAACCAGTATTATATTTTATTTTTATAATATTTACGAGATTTATTTTCACAACTTGATATGCTCGCTTGTCGTCGTTTGATCGGGTAACTTATTCAGTATTCTATTTCATTTTGTAATATTTAGCATATTTATTTAAAAAATTGAATACGCACGATGGTCGGAATTTCCTCGGTCTCACCCAGTACTATATTTTATTTTTATCACATTTACAATATTTACTTCACAACTCGATATGCTCGCTCGTCGTCATTTGATCGGGTAACATATTCAGTATTCTATTTCATTTTGTAATATTTAGCATATTTGTTTAAAAAATTGAATACGCACGCTGGTCGTCTCTTCATTGGAAACCTGTTCGGTATTGTATTTGATTTTGTAATATTTACGATATTTCTTTTTTCAATTTTCGTAACACAGTCTAGCATACACCTTAACGATAATTGCGATTATCGCGTTTAATATCGTTTTTATTCTGCGATTAGAATATATATATTTTATATTTAAATGCAAATTCGTAGATTTCGTCGAACAGTTTAATATCGAGTATTAAGGTATGCATGGACCGTAGGATTGAATCGCGTATTCAATACCCGAGGCTGCTGTATCTCCCTTGTCGAGTCAAACCCCCCCCGCCCGGAGCTGAGCTATCCGAGGGTTGACTTTAGCTTATTCCTTCATTTTTTTTACACCATCGTTTTTTTATATAGGGGAGAGCGGGGCAAAATGGCACAGCGGGGCAAAACGGTATAACGAGAAAAAACGCAATTTTCCAATAACTTTTGGATGGTGGCAAAACTGGCTTCAAAATCCGGATGCATCGTTGGGTCAAAATGGAGCATCCAACAATTATTGGAAAATTGAGTTTCGCCCTCACTGTCCGTTTTGCCCCACTGTCCCATTTTGCCCCGCTCTCCCCCACATGATTCTCATAGCCGAGCTTTCCCTTGTTTAACGCAAATGTGCCAAAAGATCGATGGGCTACCGATTTATAAGAGAAGACCCTCGGGTCGGAAAAATTTGGCCGGATCTATAGAAAGTAGGGAGGTGGGACAATAAGGAGGATGGTTCGGTAGTTTCTCTTGAGGCTCGAGGATCTCCCGGAGGCTTTGGAGTCGGGCGAATGCTGCTGTGTTGCCCACGTAGCACATTGTCTCAAATTTATCTTGGCGAAAAAATTTCTATGGTAAAACAGAGGGGGGAATGGGGGGGGGGAGGGGGGTTGAGCAGGATCGCGACGCTCGATTTCTCAACTCCCTCGACGGAGAGAGCGGAGAGGAATTCGTGGCAGGGTGGGTTACAAGGACGGGGCCGGAACGCGGCGGCGTTTTACGGCGGAGGCTGGAGAGGATCCGGAAGGGTTCCGGAGGTTTGAATTTTCCCCGTCAGTCGTAACTCGCGTCCTCCCCACAGTGCTCACCGCCAGCCCTTTAAACATAAATCGATTCGGCGATGCTTGCGCGAGTCCGCGAGAGGCTAAAAAGCCGCCACGGAATAACGGAAATTGGGAACTATGCGAGAACCCTACAGTCTGCAATTTTTTTTTGCCCTCTCAGTGTCTCGCAGAAAAATCGAAAATTTTGTAGAGAAGAACGAACAAGCGTTTGGTTAAAAAAAAAATCAAAAAAGAAATAGTTTCAAAAATATACAGGAGTGCGGAGAGTTTTGCCTTTCAGAGGAAACAATTCTGAGCAAGAATTTTCTTTTGTCTTTGGGAACAAAAGTTCCTTGGTTATTGCCGACATGCAATTCCTTTCAGGAAGTACCAAGCCCGCGATGTTCGCGGTCCTTAAGTCTACTTACAGCACTTTTTACGCCAGTTTTGACGTTATAAATAATGGTTTTTTTTTTGTTTGTTTCTGTTAGCTTTTCTCCGTGCCGGGGTTCCATCGGGGGATTCTTCCTAGAAGCTGAATAAACATACATAAATAAATAAACACCGCTTCAACTCCCCTGCACATCCAAAGCCGGATTTTACTCAACACGGAAAAATCCACAATAGCCAAGGATAAAATCATTCTCGCCTGTTAGCCAGCTGCGGGGGACTTTTCTCGTGGGTCTTGCGAGCGAGGCTTTTCCCTTTTCACCCTCGTCTCTCGTCTCCTCGGCGAGCACACAAATCGGAGGCGACACGCGAAACTGTTCGCGCCCGAGGTACGAGAGTGAGATTTTCATCGTTTCACGCGAAATAACGCTCGTGTGAAACTTCTATACCCCGTGGCGATACCGGATGATGTGACCATGTTTTTTTCTCTCTAAGCTGAAACGGAAGGGTAGAGCCTTAAAAAGATTTATCGAAAATTGCTCGTGCGTTTACTCCATAAACATTAATGGTTTATTTCACGCAGAACATCCCACCGGGTCGATGCTCGAATTAGTTGACACGAAATGCAATTTTGTCATTCACCTATTCGTCGTATGTGCCATAAATTATTAACTAGTTGCAGAACATTTTATCCTGTAAAACGCCTGAATTTGCAAATCGATGTCCCAAAGTTCAAACCCGTTCGAGATTGTTCGTTGAAACTTCACTTCGGAACGGAGATATTAAGGGCATCATTTTAAGACGTTAGTTCCAACTTACTATCGCTCTCAGAATCGAACTTAAGATGGAAGTTTGGCCCGAACTTCACTGGGTGTTTAAGGGCATACGCCACAGTAAAATTTCGAAAAAATTTAAAAAATACAAAAATTTCTAATACTCGTTTATAGTGTCAAGAATATTCGGTTAAATTTTTATGTCGAAATTCAACGAATTACGAAAGTTAGAGACCGATGTGTGGAAAGTGGCGGAGTGCTCGAGCAGCGGCCCGGCCGAACTTTGAACGCGTTTTTCTTGAAACGTGATTTTCAAAATCGGTGACCCTGATATCTCAAAACGGATTCATGGATTTTTATGAAAATTTTTCCCGATCTACTTCTACCGATTCTTTAGTCCTTGACGGTTTCATATTTAATATTTTTGTTATGATTCGAAGTGTAAAAAAAATGCGTAAAAATTGATTTTCCAATGGCCGCCATTTTGCCATTTTTTTTATTTTGTCTTTCCCCTCGTCAAGGACCGCATTGTATATCATTTGTTAAGAAACAATTTAAAAAATTTGTTTCACATAAAATGACGTGTCGAAATCAGGGCCACCGCAAACAAACTTTCGAAACAAAAATTTTACGCCAACTGATAAAAAACATAAATAATAACAATAAAATTAAATGAAAAAAATCTTAAAGGTTCGTTAATATATCCTCCTTCCACCCTAAAAAATCAAATCGATAAAGCATATATTTACAAAAAAAAAAAAACACGAAATATGCATAAGCATATTTTTATTTATTTATTTACTGTGGCGTATGCCCTTAAGATCGAACCTCTGTTCGAACTTGATCTCGTGCTTAACTTTGATCTTAGAACTTCGAAGATCAATTAAGTCCGAACTTCGAACTTCGACGTAAGTTCGAACTAAAGTCTGAACTGAAATTTGATTGTAATTCGAGTTCAATTTTAAGTTGGAGCTTTTAAGATCGAAATTTAACGCTTTTTTGGCATAGAATCTATACCTGGATCCCAAATGCGGTTAACCTTGATGACACAATATTGTCAGAGAAGAATTTCTTGAATCCATTACTATAAAATTCTTACTGGAGAGCGATTATTCTCCAGCCAGTGGCTGACAAGATCAATGATCGTAAAGATGGGTAGAAAACGATACGCGGAGGCCGATAAGAAGATTCTTTTATATTTTCTTACCGCTTCATATTAGTTTGAACTTAAGATCGATCTTAAGTTCGAACTTACGATCGAATTGGAGTGCAGACTTAAGTTTAAACTTAATCAAACTTAAACACGAAATTAAGTTCAAACTGAGGTTCCACCTGACGTTCGAACTTAAGACAGATCTTAAGCACGCAAGGAAGGTCAGGCACAACTTCGATCTTAAGGTCAAACTAAAGTCTTAAAATTCGACCCTAATATTTACTCTTTGGCGGTCAGCGATTCGCCTAATCCCCCTTGCCCTTCTGCATGCGCGTGCGCCCCCCCCGTCCCTTCCGCTTCTGCCGTTTCTCGAGGCGATGAATGACCTACGACGACGAGGGTGCCGATTGGCGTGCGGCATTGCCGTACCTGCGGTAATATGAAAAGTTCGTGAGTGCGTGATCGGAAAGGAAAAAAGAAAGTCAGCGGGGCGTCGTCACGCCCGACGAAACGAAGGGCGAACGAAGGGAAACCGTTCATGGACGGCGAAGGAAGGGCTTCGCTCACGATGACTATCGACGCTTCCCGCTGATGGCCCTCGTTAAAAGCCCTGTCGAAAAAGAAAAGTGGGTGCGTGAATGGAAAAAGAAACGTTTGTCAATTAATTAAAGCAGTGTCGAGAAAGGTCGTTTTCATCGCTTCGTTGATAACGGATCCGAAGGCCTAAGGTGGTTGACGAGAATATAAGAAAACGAAAATGTATGGACGAAAAACGCAGGTTCCTTACCGTGTGCCAATGTAACGGTACCAAAGCTCGGACATCGTATTTTATTTTTGTTATCACGAACCAGTCGAATTTGCATAACGGAGCTCTCGAATTCTACTCATGCCATCGCTTCTTGCTTTTTTTTCTTTTCATCTCCATGGTTGCAGTTATTAGTTTACAGTTTTAGTTTTGTTAGATTATTTTGTTAACTCCCGACCGCCCGCTAGGGCAAAAAGACGGGAGTGATGCGTTTCACGGCGATCACGCGTTTTCTTGGTATCCAGTGTTCTCCGAATCGACAGAAAATCTCTTGACGAAATTTGGCAAGCAGTTTCTTTAAATCGTGGCCAGTGTCTTTTTTCAGGTTTTCTTATGATGCGACGCGATTTCACAGAGGTACTTCGTTCATGCGCGGTACTCTTAAGGAATTTAGATCTCAGAGCCGGAAATAAACACATCTGTCTATTTATCTATCTTTATGTCCAAAAAATTGTAACTTTTGGTTTCCGAATGCAAGGACCAAGCCGAAAAACAGCATTCGAGAAGTACACCTGGTCTCCCAGCCTCGTGTCCCCTTTCTTACCCCTAGCAATTGTAAGCTTGGTCATTTCAAGGACTGATCAATGTGTTTTGAGAACTAGAAGTCAAGAGCTTGACATCATTTTTGGTCGTTAACAAAAAGTCTGCTCTTGACCGACTGACAACTGCTTTGAACCTTTATAAGTCACACCTCTATCCCGTCTCTTATGCGCTATCGTAGCAACGCGTGGTCCCCACTCCCCGTCAGTTAGTCCCGTTTCCGTACGGTTTCGGGCGGTGTGGCTTACAAAGGGTTAATCCGATTGTCTTGACCATTCGAGCACTATATTTTTATTATAACGAGCACAAGTATTTTACAAGTTTGGTACTTTTACCTCAAATACCTCAAGAATGTTCGAATGCAAAGAAAAGTCATCGACAGAAGGAAAAATCCCTCGTTTTGGATACCCGGAATAAGCGGAAGGGTCAAAGGCTCAGATCAACGAAGGTACACGAGGAAGGATAGAGCCGGAGTCGAGTTTACTGACGAAACACAAAAGCGGGGATTTGTGAATGGAGAAGTTTGGCCCAAGGATGGGGCTGAATAAGCCCGTGTACTTGACTGCTTCGTGGCTTACGACGGAAAGGGCGGAGGGAGGGGGGTTTTAGTGGGGGGAGAGAAACGGGGGGATAAAGAGCATGGCAGAGCAAGAGTGGATGAGGGTGCAACAGAGACCGGGAAGGATTGGCCGGACCTCGGTACGAAACTGGCGGTACTCGAGAGGAAAGCTTTTGGGAAGGGCGAAGAAAAGGGAAGGGTCTGGGGGCGTAAATAGGAAGAGAGGTTGCGGAGAAGCGTCGCGATGCCTCCGGGCAGACCAGCTTTTCCGGAGCAGACGACTGGCCTCCTATGTACCTTTTCTCGAGGCTCTTGCTTTCCTATTCTCCTTTACCCGTCTCGTTTACTCAATAAACACGGAAGCCTTGCGTGTATCTATGTATTCGTAAACGATGAGAAATGAATCGTAGGGCTCGCGTGACCGCCGTACACGCCGGGTGACTCAGTATCGTGATGCACTTTTCGATGTCCGAGTGCACCGTATGCGAGGCACACCGGTAGTTTCGTTTCTGCTGTGGCGTAACTGGGGTAAACGTGGCCAATGTGACTCAACCGGGTAAAACGGAGTGATCCGTGCTGAGACACGTATCTACTCTTTAAAATCTTAAAAATAGCTATTCTTAGTCATTCTTGTAACGGCACTGAGAAAAAGCGTGTATGTAGTGATTTATTGGTACGTTAGGACCAAGGGTCCTCTAGGCACATACACTGAGAAATTAAGCCAAAATAACAATCATAGCATAAATACAAAGATTATAAAGCATAAATACAAAAAGAAAATACATAGAATATGAAGAATATAAAATATATAAAAAATAGAGAAACCGAGAACTATAAAAAATAGAGAAAAAGAGAACTATAACAAAAAGAAAATAACAAAAAAAATAGCAAAAATAATAACCATGATAGCCAGCGATACCCGAACTGACATTAACAAAAACACATTAAAGGACAGTATGACATTAAACGATAGTATTTTCTACTATATCAATAGTTCCCAGGGGGAACGTCTATATAAATAGTTTTTGATAGTATATATTCAATGGGTTACATTATAATTATTGTTCCAACCATGATTTTTTGTCACTGTCGTAACTATAAAATGTAGACGTTCCCCCTGGGAACTATTTTTTATGGTATAAAATCAGTATTGTTACTTTTACTATGTTATTTTTTCTCAGTGGGCGAGGGAAAGTAAAGGATCCCAACATCCCATCGGATCGATGCCCGAATTAATTGTCACGGAATGTAAATTTGTCATTGACCTCATCGTCATATGTGCCAAAAATTATTAACTAGTTGCAGAACATTTTATCAGGCAAAACGCCTGTATTTGCAAATCGATGTCCCAATTTTTAAACCCGTTTGAGATTGTTCATTGAAACTTCACTATGCACTTTGTAAAAAATTAAGGGCAGTATTTTAAGACGTTAGTTTGAACTTAAGATCGAACCTCAGTTCGAACTTAATCTCGTGCTTAAGTTTGATCTTAGAACTTCGAAGATCAATTAAGTCTGAACTTCGAACTTCGAAGTTCGACCCGAGTGCACCGTGTGCGAGACACACCGGTAGTTTTGTTTCTGCTGTCGTGTAACTGGGGTAAACGTGGCCAATGTGACTCGACGGGGTAAAACGGAGTGATCCGTGCTGAGACACGTATCTAGTCTTTAATATCTGAAAATTGCTATTTTTAGTCATTCTTGTAACGGCGAGGGAAGAGTAAGGAATCTTTTCACATTCGGGCCACTCGTTTAAGTTTTCAGGCTTACCTTGTTACGGTTTACCTCGTTAACTGTGAAAGGTGTCGGGATTATTCAGAAAAATGCGACAGGACGAAAAGTCGTTCTCCAAACAGTATGGAATTATTAAAGAACTTATGATTTCAATGATATTTTCGATTTTCCTTAAGGCACTATACGGATTTGCTCCAAAAAACAAGCCGATTTTCAACATTTTTTATTTTAACGCGGGTATTAGAAGGACAAAGTCGGGTTTTTACACAGAGTTAGTAGAAGGTGTTATAAAGTTTGAGTTATTTTTTTTTTTTTAAAGTATCAATTAACAACGAACTTATTAACAATTAACAATTAACAACTGACATCGTATCTCAAAATCTATTCGTCCGTTTGATTTTTAATTTGGACAGACTCTTAATTACAACTTTTCTATCTAATAACTGGATGATTAAAAATAATGTTCATTAATTGGTTAATAACAAAGGATTAAGGTCTGTCATTAACAAATTAATGAATTTTCTTAATCATCCGGTCATTAGGTAGAAAACGTTATATTCAAGGATCTGTCAAAATTTCAACTCAATCGGATAAATAAATTTTGAGCTACGATGTCAATTGTTAATTGTTAATAAGTCCGTTGTCAATTAATATTTTTCGGTAAACAATTTTTTTGAAAATCGTCCTATTTCCCTGAAATAATTAAGTTTCCTTTCCCTGAAATAATTGAAAAATATATTGCGAATCAATACAGCGATAAAAAAAAAATGCAAACAGAGGAGGCAACTGAGTCATTTTGTCAAAATTTAATTGAAACTTCATTTCGATAATGAAACACTGTGGCGCGTTTCGTTCGTGTCAAGTTACGTCGTACGAGTTGACGCGCGAATGTGCAGCGCCGCGGAATTCCCGAAATTGTAGGCCGACCGGAGCTCGTTTCGCCTGCCAGCTCGAAATTCGTCAAATTTCCGACCCACACGAACCACGCTCGCTGCGCGCCTGAAATTTTCACTGTTTATCCACGCGGCGCGTTCACCCTCGCGCATATATTTTTTTTTTCTTTCCGCTTCCTTACGCACACGCGCGGGCATACGCGCCTCTCACTTTGTTTTATCAGAGCGTCATGCGAAGCGGTTGCACCGCGTGTGTGCGTACCAGAAGCCCCCGCGTGCCAGATGGTTCTCGTCACGAGAGAGCGCGGAGCGCGAGGGTAAATCGCGCCGGCACGGCGAGTAAGCGAGACACAACGAGAGGGATGGACACGGGACAGCGACGCGTGCCGGCTGCTCGCTCATCGTTTTATCGCTTAATAGTCGTTAATTGAAAACGAGTCAATTTACGAGTAAAAGATAAGCCACCCAAGACTTTCGTGGCCGGGAGCAAAGTATTTTTTTTTTTTTATCTGCACTCGAGTTTCGGCTGAACTGACGATAGCCCGAAGCCTCCGGAGCTTAGGCCCGCATAGTTTATTACGAATTTCTCGAAATAGAAAAGCAGCAGAAAAAATAAAATAAAAAAATAAAAAAAATAATAACGAAAGAAGTCGTCCAATTACTTCGTTCTCGAAACGTCAAGGGTCTCCTCGTCGAGGGCACATTTTCGAATGAAACACGCTGCGTACGGCGTACCCATGTCGGCATCACGAATGTATAAAGCGTACAGCGTGTCGTACACTATACCGTGCCCTGAATAAGACAGTCCGCTGTATCCGCCAGTGAATAAATGACTGCTGAAAAAAACCCCGTGGAATATGATTTTTTTTTCTTTATAACATTTTTTTGTATTCCATTTTTTTTTTTTTCATACTTTTGTTTCATTACCCACAGTAGGCACTGGAGCTCGGGCGTGTTTCAGAGGGCCCGGCCGACCCGCGGGCTCCGAGGCGAGCTTGGGTTAATAGCGCATACATATATTATGGCCGGATTACTTTATTTCCTTCGTTAAATATTTGAACCGCGGCGGGAGAGCTCGGGAGGAAACTCTCGAGAGCGCGAGGCCGAGAGACAGGGCACGGCCGGGTGAGGATAGATATTACATGATATCCACGTGTGAGGGTACGCAATACCAACACACGTGGCGTTTATTATTGCACGTAAATTCGCGCTATGGTTTATCCTATGTACCTTTATATTAGCAAAGTGTACATGGTATGCGATACAGTAACCCCCCCGGTATGTCCGTGTGTGTGTGTGTATCGCTGTCTGTTATCCCTCGCTCTGCCAGAGGGCTGCTCGCAGAATTTTTCTCTCCGCGTATTATAACGGCGTAATACGCGGAAGTACTCTTTTACGTGCGGAACGAGTACCCTCGGGATAGAGAGCGGAAACTACTGTGCAGCACACACGAATTCCCTGGACCATACCGTGTTGCTCGCGTGTATATATATACACACACACACACATATATATATATATATATATATATATATATATATATATATATATATATATGTTATATGTTATATATGTGTTATATGTTATATATATATATATATAAAAGTCTCACCGGAGTTCACATACGTATCGCCACGGACACGACTACGACGACGGCGTCGACGAAGAGTTCCATGCGCCCCCGGAGGATGGTTTTATTTTTTCACTACGACACGTTATAGCCCAGAGCAGCTTTATCAGAGACGGCAGGATACCGGGGAGCGGCGCTATAGGCTGCGGCATAGAAAGAGGGAACCGGAAATAGGGGAGGAAAATAGGAGAGGAACACCAGCAGCGGCGTCGGGGCGCTGAGGGAAAAGTTCCCGACGCTACTCGTCGTGTCGCGCCATACGCGTGACCCACATTTCTCATTGCTGAATTCGAAAGAGGGTTTATCTTGCAGCGGAGATACTCGAGCTGTGCTGCGATACCCCGGCGAGGATTAGATCCATTACCCTTGTTCTTTAGTAATTAGTTGTACACCGCTGTTCATGAGTGCTTGGTTTTTCTGATTTTTTAAATCTAAGTGGATATCTTGCTCTGTGTCTTGACGGGGTCGAACATACCGAGCAAGACATTCAGCACGACATCCGGCAGGATATCCGGCAAGATATCCGGTAGGATATCCGGCAAGATATCCGGCAGGATATCCGGCAAGATATCCAACAAGACGCAAGGAAATCCAGGCATTTATGAACAGCAGTGTACGACGGTGGTGTCCGCAGCATAGTGGGACAATCCGTACGGCATTCAACCTCAGCTCTTTCGGAATGTCCCACTGCACCCGGAAAAATAATTTATTTGACGGGGGAAACGCAAATAAATATTTACTTGGTTTAAATGGATATTTATCTGATTTAAATAGATATTTGTTTGGATTAAATACATATTTGTTTGGTTTAAATACATATTTGTTTGGTTTAAATACATATTTGTTTGGTTTAAATAAATATTTGTTTAGTTTAAATAGATATTTGTTTGGTTTAAATAGATGTTTATTTGGTTTAAATAAATATTTATTTGTGGGGCGCTCGTCAAACAAATAATTTGGTTAGATGTGTGCGCTGAGACAGTCTGGCTGGTGCAGTTGCAGGGAAACTGCGTCCGATGGGGTAGAAGAGTGGGCATGCTGCCTGGAGAATTTTACGAGTATTTTTAAGAAACAATTGCAGAAACTCGTGCAATAGATGCCGAAATTTGTGGAAGATTGTCAAACAACCCTCTACCTGGCCTGGCCAGTAGTGCAGTTAGAGGGACACCCCGCTACTGCGCCCGCTGAGGGAGGAGAGTGGGAATGCTGCGTGGAGAATTTTACGTTTTTTTTAACGAGAATTTTCAAAAAAACAATTGCAGAAATTCATGCAACAGATACCGAAATTTGTGGAGGGTTGTATCGGGGAACGGTAGTTTCGACGGTTCTCTCGAGCTCCTTGGTACCACCGGGCTTCCGACTGCGCGTGTGGACGTTGAATGGAATGATAAGCATGTCCTCAAAGCAGATTGCCGGTATCCGGTGTCCGACCTCTTTTCCATCACGACTTTTGACTTTCGGAGTACCTCGAGCGAACCCAAACGTCGTTCGTGGAGTGTAGATCGACGAAATTCCCGTTCTCACAAACCAGACCGGTAAATCATGAGAAAATTACGGGCTCTCAAACGACCAAACGTCCCCGACCTACCTCACCGATGTGTCGCCCCTTAAAGTTGATTGCATCGTAGCCTCTCTTAAATTTTTTATTGTTGCTTCCTCGCGGAGGAAGCTTTGTTTTTAAATTAACTTTTTGAAATTAGGGTACCACAAACCAGAGATTTCCGATCTTCATCGGTTCACCGATGATAGATCGCGATACAGGGTAAAATCGATGAACGTGTTCTGATCCATGCGTCATTGGGGCTGGGCTATATTCGCCACTTTTACGGATGAAGATAGGCATTTGTAATTACAAGTGGCATTTCATACGTTTAATCAACGAGTGGTATCGGCCCGGGGATAATCGACAGTGTCCAGTGGCTCGCCATTCGAACGTGGCACGTTTTGCTATATGGCATTCGGCGAAATGACACAAGCGTGCTGACGTATTAGAATCCATGGTGTAAGGCTGTTAAAGTACATGTGTACCTAACGTGTCTTTGCTCTTTCCACGCATGGAAATTAGTGTACCATAAACCGGAGATTACTGATCGTCATCGGTTCACCGACGTTAGGTTTCGATACGTTATAGAATCGA
Source organism: Ichneumon xanthorius (assembly GCA_917499995.1). Lineage (NCBI taxonomy): Eukaryota > Metazoa > Arthropoda > Insecta > Hymenoptera > Ichneumonidae > Ichneumon > Ichneumon xanthorius. The sequence goes on from OU824205.1 coordinate 3,759,909, forward strand.
TGAACATAGACTGGTCTGAACGTCATTGGGACTGCGCTATATTCGCCACTTTTACGGATCAAGATAAGCATTTGTAATTACAAGTCGCATTTAATACGTTTAGTCAACGAGTGGTATAGGTCCGGGGATGATCGACAGTGGACAGCGGCTCGCCATTCGAACATGGCACGACTCACTATCTGACACTAGGCGAAACGGCACAATTCATGGTGTATGGTTGCTATAGTACATGTGTACCCGATGTATATTTGCTCTTTCCACACTTTGAAATTAGGGTACCATAAACCGGGGATTACCGATCTTCATCGATTCTCTGATGATAGGTCTCGACACAGGGTAGAATCGATGAACATGATTTGGTCCATGCTCATGTTCCACGTGCTAATTGGTGCTGGGCCACATTCGCCACTTTTATCCGGATGACGATTGGTATTTAATATGTTCAATCGAAGAGTGGTATTGGCCCGGATATTGTCAGTGGCCAATGGCTCGCCATTCGAACTGAGCGAAATGACATAAGCGTGTACACCTATCAGAATCCCTGGTGTATGGTTGTTATATTAGGTACACATGTACCTATGTGTACCTAACGCGTACCGACGCTACACCATGTGTACCTAACGCGTCTTTGCTCTTTCCACTCTTGGAAATTGCGGTACCATAAACCGGAGATTACCGATCTTCATCGATTCATTGATGATTGATCTCGACAAAGGGTACATCGATGAACATGACCTGGTCCATACGTCATTGATCCACGTGCTAGTCGTTGCTGGGCCACATTCGTCACTGTTACCCGGATGACGACTGGTATTTAATATGTTCAATCGAAGAGTGGTATTGGCCCGCATATCGTCAGTGGCCAGTAGCTCGCCATTCAAACGTGGCGCGGCGCGCGATCCGCCACCAAGCGAAACGACACAATCGCGCACACCTATTAGAATCCATGGTGTACGGTTCCTATATTAGGTACACATGTACCTATGTGTACCTAACGCCTACCTACGCTACACCACGGGTTCCTAACACGTCTTTGCTCTTTCCACTCTTGGAATTTAGGGTACCATGAACCGGAGATTAACCGATCTTCATCGATTCTCTGATGATAGGTCTCGACGCAGGGTAGAATCGATGAATATGAGCTGGTCCATACGTCGTTGATCCGCGTGCTAATCGGTGCTGGGCCACATTCGCCACTTTTACCTGGATGACGATTGGTATTTAATATGTTCAATCGAAGAGTGGTATTGGCCCGGGTATCATCAGTGGCGCGGCGCGCGATCCGCCACTAAGCGAAACGACACAATCGTGCATACGTATTAGAATCCATGGTGTACGGTTCCTATATTAGGTACACATGTACCTATGTGGCTCTTTGCTCTTTCCACTCATTGAAATTAGGGTACCATAAACCTGAGATTACCGCTCTTCATCGTTTCACCGATGACAGGTCTCGATATAGGGGTGAATCGATGAGCATGGCCTGGTTCATATGTCATTGGGACTGGGCTATATTCACCACTTTTACAGATGAAGGTAGGTATTTGCAATGTGGGATTTAATACGTTTAATCGACGAGTGGCATCGGGCCGGAGATGATCGACAATGACCAGTCGCTCGCCGGTCGAACGTGACACGGGTCACTATCTGGCACTAGGCGAAATGACACAAGCGGCCACACGTATTAGAATCCATGGTGTACCGTTGCTATAGTACATGTATACCTAACGTGTGTTTGCTCTTTCGACTCGTTGGTTTACGACGTTTGCCCGTTCCGTTTACGCTTACCGCGAGGCAACCCGCGCTCTCGCCGGGGCTACGTGACCGCATGACGTCCCGGGTAAATTTGTAGGGGCGCTTACCCCGAGCTATATGGCAAACCCACTGTCGGGCACGGTTTAGCTAAGGGCATGTGCATAGCCGTCGCGTATATACTTACCGCAATTTCGACAATCTCTCGGTCTCCATCCTCTCACCCGTTCAACATCGCGCTTCCGCATTGTGCATCAACGTCGAATCATCCATCGCCTCTCGCTCTCGTGCCTCTTGGGCCGGACGGATTAGTATAACAATGTACAAACCCGACGAGTCGACCCTTATTCTTGTTCCCCGCTCCGGGCTTTTATTTTCTTATCTCTGTTTCCTCGCTCAGGTACACCTGGCTGATAAAGTAAGGTAGAGCGGGGCAAAACGGGGCAACGGGGCAAAACGGGGTTTTTGGGCAAAACGTCATTTTCCAATAATTTTTGGATGCCCGAATTCGCCCAATCGGATACATCAGGCTCTTCTGCCCAGTTTTGCCACCTTGTCCGATCCAAAAATGATTGGAAAATTTAGTTTTGCCCAAAAACCCCGTTTTGCCCCGTTGCCCCATTTTGCCCCGCTCTCCCCTATACACCCAGAAAAATAATTTGTTTGACGGCCACAGTTTGATTGGTTTGAGTAAAATATTTATTTGATTTAAATAAATATTTGTTTCATTTAAGGAGGGGAGGGCGGGGCAAAATTGCACAGCCGGGAAAAAGGGACAGTGAGGGCAAAACTCAATTGTCCTCCCATTTTATCCCAACGATAAATCCCGATTTTCGAACCCGTCTTGCGTTTCGAAAATTGCGTTTTGTCTCATTTATACCCTTTTGCCCCGCTGTGCCATTTTGCCCCGCTCTCCCCTGACTATTTACTTAGTTTAAATAAATATTTATTTAAATCAAAAGATATTTTACTTAAAACCAAATAAACGGTGGCCGTCGAATAAATGTTTTTTCTGGGTGTAAATACGGGATAAAATGGGAGAAAAAAATCCACCCCAGCGCGAACACGGAGGCATGAAGAAGATCTATTCGGTAGCGCACTGCAGCGTTCGCAGAGTAAATCGCGCGGCTTTGGTTCGTCGGACTGATACTTAGAGCGCGATCATAAATTTCCGGAAGGTTATGCAAATACACACCGGGTGCGGCGCGAGTGGATCGCGATATTCGATACTGCTTCACGATTTTTCCGCCAAATCGCACACAGAAATGTTACTTCATTCATTTCACCCAACGATAAGATCGACGTTAAATTCAACGCTCATTTTTATTCCTCGTTCTGTGCTTTTTTTAAAATCCCTGCTTCCTCGCTCTGGTGTATGTGTCGGATAAATTACAAAGAAAGGATAAAAAGAGATGAAAAAAAACACTAGAACAACACCAGGGCGCGAAGGAGATGAGCTGTTCGGTAGCGCACTGCAGCGTTCGCAGAGTAAATCGCGCGGCTTTGGTTCGTCGAACTGATGCTTAGAGCGCGATCATAAATTTCTGTAAGGGTATTCAAATACACGCCGGATGCGGCGCGATTGGACTACGATATCCGATGCTGCTTCGCGACTTTTATGCAAAACCGTATACAGAAATGTTACTCTTGTCATTTAATTAAAAAAAAAAAAAAATTTCGAACAAAAAGATCGATGACAAATTCCACCTAAAAAAAAAATACGGTTTGGAAATTTGTCGCATATCGCACGTTCACTCGAATATGAAAACTCGAGAATCGCTTTTTATCTGAAAAAAGGTCGTTGATTTTTTTTACACATTTTTATTTTTCCAACCTCATCCGATGTATTTTCCCTCGTACCCCATACAAATCTGATAATTCCGCATGATCGATAGTAATAACTCGAACGCTTTATTTGCCGCTCTTCATTCCTCTCGTTTATTTTTTTGTGTGTGTATGGGAATCTCTCTTTTTTTTCATTTTTGCCGAGCTGTGCGCTCGACTCCTCCATCCACCGTTATCTGCCAGTTAATTTTTCACTCGACGATCCTCCTCCCCGTTCCCACTCGTTCGTTCGCTCTCCGCTAATTTTTCACTCGAGTACTCGCGCGTGTGAGCAATCTCGCTCATCGCTCGTGTTCGGAGGCACGCGCTCTTCGCTCTCTGAACTCCCGTTCTCTCTCTTCCCTCTCTTCCTTCGTCCCACTGTCTCTTTTCAGCACGCACCACTCACGCACGTTTTTAAAACGCTTTACCTTGATGATGTCGCAGCTTTGCAAAAAAAAAAAAAAAAAAAAAAACGGGGCGCGCTCAGCTCGTCATTTTCGCCACTCAATTTTACACCCGGTTTCGTGCCAGAGGATTTTTCTTCAAAAGCTCGAAGAGCCCACGACGACCGAGTTCAACGACGAGTACTCAGTTTTAATTCTCTCGGTACTCGTCGATGCAAGCGGCTAATTATGCAAATTGTTTTTTGAGTGGCTCAGCGACGAAAGATACGCTGCTATGTCGATGGCCTAGTGGATATTTATTTTTATGATGTTTTTAGGATTGTTTATATAAATAAACAGAGCGAATGACGATCATGAAAGCCTATTTTTTTTTCTTGGTTTACTTCCAGAAATTGTATTCAACTGTTGTATATTTTTATGATTGTTTATATAAAATAAACAAATTGAATGACAATCGTGAGGGCCAATTTCTTTTTCTTGGTTCACTGCCAGAAATTGGTCCAAGTATTGTATATTTTTATGATTGTTTATATAAAATAAACAAATCGAATGACGATCGTGAAAGTCAAGTTCTTTTTCTTGGTTCACTGCCAGAAACTGGACCAACTATTGTATATTTTTATGATTGTTTATATAAAATAAACAAATCGAATGACGATCGTGAAAGCCAATTTTTCTACTCGGTTCACCACCAGAAACTGGACCCAACTATTATATATTTTTATCATCGTTTATATAAACAAACAAATCGAATGACAATCGCGAGGGTCAATTTCTTTTTCTTGTTTCACTGCCAGAAACTGGACCAACTATTGTATATTTTTATGATTGTTTATATAAAATAAACAAATCGAATGACGATTGTGAAAGCCAATTTTTTTCTTGGCTCACTACCAGAAACTGAACCCACCTATTGTATATTTTTATGATTGTTTATAGAAATAAAGAAATCGAGTGATGGTCGCGAAAGCCAATTTTTTTTTCACCCCTAGAAAATGGAATCTACGAATAAGATTATAATTATAGTATATCGTTCATTCCTACTGGTCGGATTACAATGATGCGTTGCTCACTCCGATCACGTAGAGGTACACCCGTCGGAGCAGCACACTCCTTTTTAGAGTGCCGTTAGGACAGCCTCCCGCCGATCAATTTCGTTGTGTCAGTCGATTTAATCGGCTGGCAACGAGCTAATTTGTCGGCCCCCAACATTACTTCGTTTGACCGAGCGACTAATTGTTTCGAGCTCGCTTAACCATGCATTCTGCGTTCCGCTAACTAAACGCTTTTTTCCGTCTCCTATCGCGCTGTAGAGTAAGTAAGGCTGATAAGACCACGCGAGTGATATGGCCAGCCGTAATATCCTTTAACGCAACAAACAAATGGCGCTGCCGTTTGCACAGTTTTTAGTATATGTAGATCCAATATGATTGCACCGAAAATTATAACATTGTATGCGCACACTGAAAAAAAAAATATCATTGACTCAAGTAAAATTTGATTGCGGGCTGCCAAAGAAAAAAATTATTATTTTAATTCTAATAATTCCATACGGGATTGAAACGATAACACGTTACCTTGACAATCTTGCCGTCGTTGTTTCAATATCATATGGAATTGTAAGAATTGAAAGTAGAATCGGATTAACAATTTTTTTCTTTGACAGTCCGCAAGCAAATTTTTTTTTCAGTGCTAGGGTCAGTATGATATGCCACGTGGGCATAACCCCGAAATTTTCGGGCGACACACCCAGTAAAACAGTTTTCTTCTTAGTTTGGCAAACTTTAGTAATTAGTTTACCTAGATTAGTAATTATTTAGTAATTATTGAGTTTCTATAGTTCATGTACACAACATAAACTATACTAAGACACGTTTTGTGCGAGCCCTGCTTTTCTAGACCTAATCGCCTACCATTATTACTATGGCCATATCACCCATAGTGTCCGGGTGATATGGCCGATAGCAAATATTTATTTACTGAATTGCAATAAAATCATGCATCGAAAATATCGAAAGTTCCGAGTGAATTACTTCAGTCCGATGTTTCTAGAGTATGTTAAAGGTTTTTAAAAAGTTAAACCTCCAATTCTCAGTGTTTAAAAAAACCATAACCATATCACCCCGACTTCCTCTAAGGTATTTATAATACGAAGTTGTGCGTTCTTATTTACATACATACAGCAGTCGTCCGCGATACCGCAATCCGACTCTCAATCACCGCTCGTGCAGACCTGATTAATTCCCACAGTCACTCTTTCACCCACCGAGTCTGTAGGTGCAAAGCAGAGAAAAAAAAAAAAAATATATCCGTCGCCCTCAGCCGACCGTTATCGGATCTTCCCATTCAACGTTTATGACGAAATCCCGGCTCTCCGAAACTATGATACGGCTGTTACGCGGCCTAGAGCCGCTGTGTGTGTGCGCCTGCAACGCGAATCGATAAAGCGATTTTTTTTTTCACCCCACACGAACACACACACTCGCACGCCATGTCGTAAAGTTTCATCGTTTTCTTTTTTTTTATCTTCTTTTTTCCCTCCATCGTCCATGGCTCATCGGCCTGGCGTGGTTATAACTCCCGGCGCTGCAACGGGTCCCGCTGTCCCGCGTACGTGATATCACGATCCGTCCTCGTACAACAATATGTCGTAAGGAACGCCGCTCGCCCGAGAGCGCAGCCACAGCCGCGCTTCCCACACGGAGCGGCACGAATAAACCCCCGCTCCTTCCCTCGACAAACTTAATACCGAAACTCCCTATGGATTTATAAGCTCGTATTTCCCTTCTTTACGAGACTCTAATACCGTGAGATATATCTTATACGGTGCGACGTTACATCGCGGGATGCTGGATACACTGCGGACCGCCGCGCGGGGTGCGCTCTTATGACTATATGTGCGGACGAAACGCAAGAGCTATAAGTCGTAACTTCCTTGGGGCACGAGTATTAGAAACGGCGAATCGGTGTTACGTGTCAGGGAATCATAAAAATTTATAAGAAGATTCGTGTAATGAAAATCTTGATAAGTGGACGATAGTAGGGGGGTAATTTCGGACGCCCTTGATTCGAACGTCGTTCAAGTGGCATGAAACTTCTCCTATTCTCGCCGAGTTCGAAAGGGGGCAATTCGGCGCTATCTCATTACGGTAGCCTGATGTTTAGTCGGTTCGAGGGGAATCATTGTTTTATAGTGTATTTCGTGCGAGAGACGTTAATGCTGCGGCGAGCCATCGCTATGGTATTTTAACGCTACTGTGCACCCAGAAAAAAAATTTATTTGACGGCAACCGTTTTTTTTTTCATTTCAGTAACATATTTATACGATTTAAATAAATATTTATTTCAATTAAGCAAATATTTTCTTAAATGAAATAATTATTTATTGAAATCAAATAATTATTTATTTAAATCAAATAATTATTTATTTAAATCAAATAATTATTTATTTAAATCAAATAATTATTTATTTAAATCAAATAATTATTTATTTAAATCAAATAAATATTTTACTCAAACCATATAAACGGTAGCGGTCAAATAAATTATTTTTCTGGGTGTGAGTACAAATAGCGCTAAATACCGCGAATTTTTTTGGTCGAATCAGAGGACATTTTTCGGAGAATTTTCGTAACGACATTGTTTTATTGGAAAATTTGTTTTCGAAAATCGGTTAGGGTTAAACGTGGTGAATATGGCTCACTCTGACCAGAATGTAAATCTATGAAGTATGACCGGCTCTGTGTCATCTCAGTTTGTTGATATTTACTTGTTTCGAGAGGAAAAATTGTTTTGTACTGTATTTCATCTGAGAAACGTTAACTCTTCAAGTACCGGGGACCTTTTGCTGACCGCAAACGACCATGCCTTCTTTTAAGCACAGAAACGATACGAATGTCCGTAATAAATTTTCCTCTGGGTTATAAAAAAAAACAAAACTTGCAGGTACGTCTGTGAATTTTTACAGATTTTTTTAGCACATTAACTTGTTATTCGAGTCATTCGAAGGTCTTGGCAAATTCTAGGTCCTTGTTGAATGACAATCCGGTATGTGAAAGCTTAATGTTGCGTTGAGTAATCGCTACGATGTTTTAACGTTACTCTGAGTACAGAAAGCGCGAAATAGCGTAGATTTTTTAGCTCGAATTAGTGGACAATTTTGAGAGAATTTTGGTAACGAAGTTACCAAAGTATTCGGCCTTGAACGTTGGGTCGACTTTTAGTCCCCGAATTGCAAAACTGAAGAACTCCTCTTTCCTTGTTCTCTCTCGTCATATGTGTAAGAGCGGACTGATAACGTACTGAGTGCGTTATCGAAGGAGCCAGCAATCCAGCAACCCAAAGTGTTCGGTTTGTTTTATCGGAAAATTTGTTTTCGAAAAACGGTTGAGGTTGAATGTGGTGATTATAGCTCACTCCGATCAGAACGTAAATCTATGATTTATGGACCGGCTCTGTCTCATCTCGGTATGTTGATATCTATTCGTTGCGTGGGCAAAAATTGTTTTATACTGTATTTCATCCGAAAAACCTTAATGTTGTCTCGAATAATCGTTACGGTATTGTAACGTTACTCTGAGTACAAACAGCGTGAATTTTTTCGGTCAAATCAGTGGATATTTTTCGGAGAATTTTGGTAACGAAATTGTCGTCGGATAAGCGTTGGGTTACATTGGAAAACATTGGAAAAATTACTTTTTCGAAAAACTATTAGCGCTGAATGCGGTGAGTATCGTCCACTCCGATCAGGACATAAATCTATCATGTATGAACAATATTCGTAAATTTTTCAAATTAATGAATTCATGAATTTATCAAACCCACGGGGCATATTCATCAATTTTACTCTAATGAACGGTATAACTTATTTGGCCAATATTTTCGGGATATATTCCCAATACAACGCGAACATGCCGCGATACATGCATATAATAGATAAGCGGCGAAAATTTCCACATCCCGTATAGACCGTGTGAAGGTACTTTTTTTTATCCTGCCTGTATACGGTGCTTGTGTATGGAACCAATGGATTCCCGAATACGTTACTTTGTGCTCAGCGAATTCGTTAATCCTTTAGGAAATCAGTTACTGTGAAATTTAAAACCTGTTTGACAATTCATTCGGTTGGTATAATCGAGTGAAACCCTCACCTCCGCATTGTCGCCTTTTGACAATTTCCCACTGACGTAATGTATTGATTATACGTCATGCATAGCTATGTCGCGATAGCGGGATTTCTCCCGGCATCGCCGAAATGGCGAAACATCAAATGACTCTACAAAACCACCGACGTCAATTCACGAAACTCTTATTATTTAAAATTTGACCTCGCTTTGCTATGTAAAATCGCTCGTGCGGCACTAAGTAATTTAAATGCTAACTCGAAAGTCAATATTCACGGTCTTTTAATGAACCCCGCAGACAGAGCGCCGGTGTGCGCGAAAAAAAAAATGTTTAATTATAGGGGAGAGCGGGGCAAAGTGGGGCAACGGGGCAAAACGGGGTTTTTGGGCAAAGCTAAATTTTCCAATCATTTTTGGATCGGACAAGGTGGCAAAACTGGGCAGAAAAGCCTGATGTATCCGATAGGGCGAATTCGGGCATCCAAAAATTATTGGAAAATGACGCTTTGCCCAAAAACCCCGTTTTGCCCCGTTGCCCCATTTTGCCCCGCTCTACCCTACTCATCGCAGCGTTCATTTAATCTTCGCCTCGGGAGAAGGAAAAATTGGTTATTATTGTAATTAATTGATTTAAGCGATATACCGCGGTGGATCCAACCTTCCATTATGTACATTTAATTACTTATCAAAAGTCAACTATATAGGTAAATATAAGAATTCCTCCAAATCTCATCGTCTCCCCCCTCTCTCAACCCTGCAAACTCCCATTATAATTCTTGACTCTCAAATCCGCTAATCAAACCGAGCCGCGCCGGGTGGATTTATGCCGCCGATAAATTAATGTCTGACCCAACGCGGCCCTTACTACTCGACCCGATCTATCTTACCGGCTATAGCGACTGCGATGATAAGGCCTAAACGGCTCGTCCTCAGCGTCCAATCCATGTTGATATTTACGTTGAAACACCGACGACGATCCACGTGACTCCCCGTTGACGATTCCCCTCGAAATAATTCGCCGCGATTTAACGCTCGCGAAAATTGGCTGATGGACCTTCGGAGCCCCCGTAATACACACGGCACTCCAAAAGTTGTAACTGCACACCTTCTCCCCCTCCACCCCTCTATCTCTCTTCTCCCGAGGATAGCCGAGAGCGCGCAATTTCACCGAAAGTTCGTCGATAGTTCCGCAGTCCCACCTTTCCACTTCCTGCCTTCCACACCCCTGGTGCACACGGTGCACTGTGAATGCACTGCTGCACCCGCCGCTTGGCCAACGCTCTGTGCGTCTCTCTCTACCGCACACCCACTCTATCCTCACTCTTCTCGATCTCTTTCACTCTCCCGCTCGCCCGCGGCATTAACTGCCGGGATTCGCCTCCCTCGACGCGTTGACTTCGTTTTACGCCGAATTAACCGAGCAGGTAGTCACCGGCATTAATTCTCTATCGGAAGGACATCAATGGACCGTTCGGCCTCTGCCTCGTCGATCAAACACCCTTCTCTCGCACCCGCGTACCCACGGCGACCCGCGGCGCTTATCAACCCGCTAATTGAAGATCTCTCACCAAACGCGCACCCCTCCCCTCCCTAACTCGCTATCTCTTCCCTCCCTTTTTTTTACCTCCCTTATCAGTACCATTCAAACTCTATCTCTTTGTCCGCGAAAAAGTCTCCACTTTTTAAACTTTTTTTCTTTAATTCGGGCGATGCCCAAAGTTCGCGCGATAACAGTGTTGCGGTTTTAAGTGTCGCCTTTCTTCGTTTTTTTAACCCTTCCGGGAGTTTTCAAACAGAAACACCTTTTATTTTATATATTTTTTTTTTATTATTATTACGATGTTCAGTTTTTTTTTATTCAGTTAATGCCCAAAGTTCGCGCGATAACAGTGTTGCGGTTTTAAGTGTCGCCTTTCTTCTTTTTTTAACCCTTCCGGGGGTCATCAAACAGAAACACCTTTTATTTTATTATTTTATTTTATTATTATTTTATTATTATTTTATTATTATTTTATTATTATTTTATTATTATTTTATTATTATTTTATTATTATTTTATTTTTTTATTTGTTATTATTTTTATTATTATTACGATGTTCGGTTTTTTAAAAATTCAGTTAATGTCCAAACTTCACGCGATAACAGTTTTGCGGTTTTAAGTTTCGCTCTTTCTTCCTTTCGTTAAACCCTTCAGGGGTTTTTCAAATAGAAACACCTCTTATTTTATTTAAAATTTTTTTATTGTTATTATGATGTTCGGTTTTTTTTTAAATTCAGTCAATGCCCAAAGTTCGCGCGATAACAGTTTTGCGGTTTTAGGTTTCGCTCTTTCTTCCTTTCGTTAAACCCTTCCGTGGGCTTTCAAACGAAAACACTTTTTATTTATTTATTAAAAAAATGTTTTTAATACGATCTTCGTTGAGCACGATCACTACGCGCGAAGGGACGATGGGAAAGCGGTCGAGCTTTCGGGAACTCTGAACGGCGATGACCGCTCCTGACAACGAATAACTGCGAGCAGAGATACGATTTGAGACATTTGAAGGAGGAAGCGTGGCTCGTGTGCGGAGGAGCGCGCACTGGCGCTGGTCGACAACTGGCTCGGCTCGCTCGGCTCGACGCTGCTTCTGCCGCTGCCCGCTGCTGCCCCGATCGGGCCGGAGAGCCAGCAAATGGCGCCACTCCTTCCGCGCTATCGCCACACACGAAAGATACGGGGGGGCAGAGCGTGAGCTTCGAACGAACTCTACGTGTGCGGCCGGGGTTGCACGGGGTGCTGGCGAGAGCGGCGTAGCCGTGCAGCGAACGGGCCAGGAGCAGCCCTACGTACGGGGTTCGACTGATGGGGAAACCCAGACGCGCAGGGCGCCTGCGCCACGGCAACAAGACCGCCACTGTACGACACAATCCCGGACCCGCTCCGCCACTATACGGAATTGGTGGTTCGAGGGCTGCCGTGAGGGAGCGAAACTGGAAGATTAAGTCCTCCGCAAATTTGACGCAAATATCTATTCGACGCCACTCTTGCGGGTCTCGATGTGTGAGCAATAGAACGGTGGGTTTTTGCGAGGCGGGAACAAATATGGAATGGAGTTTTTTTTTTTTTACGCCGTTCGTAGCTTTCGGTAAAAATTACATTACTCGCTGGCGTCCCATTTGGAGGGGTGACAAACGGTTACATAGGTGCGATGTTCCGGAGTTCGCGAAGGAATCCCCCGTAGAAAAAAGTAGTATGGGAAGGTGCATTAAATTGAGTATGGGTGGAATATGGGAAATAGTACGGGAAAGAATATGGGGAGTATAATCTGAATATGGGTTTGTTCAGTTCCCATATTTATCCCATACACTTTTTTAGACTCTTTACCAGTCATCGCGTACGACCTCGAACATTTTCGTGGAATTAACCCATACTCTTTTCCAGACTCTGTCCCAGCCATGGTGTACGACCTTGAAAAATGTCCTATTAACGCGATTGGTGGGAAAGAGTCTGGGACAGAGTATGGGATAGATGGACCGAAAATTTTCGAGGCTGTACGCGATGACTGGGAAAGAGTGTGGAAAAGTGTACGGGATGAATCTGGGAACTGAACAAAACCCATATTCAGATTAGGGGAGACCGGGGACAAAAGTAACAAAAATCCTTTTTAATTTTTTTACCAACAAACGCGAGAGTCTAATGCTTCGGCATCCAATGGTGTACCATTAACCTAGTCTTAGGTATATAGTTTAAAAATTTCAAGCAGAAGTATGCACAGAATTGCGAACATCGCGCCTTTAAACACAGACGAAATTGGGTAAGAATTTGGGCCGTGGTGGGGTCAATTGTAACACCCTCCTGCATCAACGAAATCCTTCGCCAACCGCTATTAAGAAATAGAACGGGGGGCATTAGCACAGAAAAACTTAAATTTAAATTTTAAATTTTTTAAAAATTATTTGCCGGTTAAGCCGTTTTAGCCGGCTAAGCCATTTTAGCCGGCCTAACTATACAGCCCTACTATAAATGTCATATTCTATAATTGGTTGGTTATAAATTATAAGTGTATAAATTATCGCTGATTGCTTAGAATGTAAGAATTAAATAAATAAAATATACTGGTATTGGTATTGGTATTGGAAGAAATTAATTATTGCTGGTACAATTGACCCGGATCGACTGTTACAATCAACTCCACACATAATTATTAGCAAAGTTACTGTGGCATCGGTTAATAACAATCTGAAACTAATCGTCTCAGCGATCAAAATGTTCCGCAAAAATGTACATTTCAACTCCTTGTGCTTGTTTGCACTAATATTTTGTATTGTGTTGCCTAGCTGACGCGATTCGCACAGCCGAAAAATCACTTCTGCACTCGTGAATCACGTTTGGTTTCGGCGAATTGGTATTTTTGAAAACTCAGCTATGATGTGATTGTATGGTCATAAGGTGATGTCTATAATGTTACTCACTTCATATCCGATGCGTCCGATCATGCGCAGCGTTGCGCGGCCCCTTGTTACAATTGACCCGTGTTACTTTTGTCCCCGGTCTCCCCTATACTCCATCCGATACTCTTTCCCGTACTATTCTCCATATTCCACCCATATTCAATTTAGTACACTTTCCCATACGACTTTTTTCTACGTTTTCTACGAATTTTACTAATCCGTAACAATACGTATTGTTACGGATTAGTAAAATTAACTGCGAATTTGCGTGAAAGTCTCATCTTTTTTTTCCGCAAATTCGATAGATAGATAGAGAATTTATTGATACGGGGATAAATACTCCAAGTACCATAGCGTTACATCGGTTGCGACAAGTTATAGATTTTTCTTTATTCTAATTATAGAGTACAGAGAATTCGAAGCAACGTTCTATTGGATGTCAATCATACCGTTCTCAATATGGGAACAACAAAACGGCAGGTTTTATCGAGGCGTGACAAAAATACAGAATGGAGGTTTTCTTTTATTTTTTTTTGGGCCGTTGTATCTTCCGGTAAAAATGACATTAATCGCTGGCATCTCATTTAGAGGCTTGACAAAGGGTTACATAGGTGCGATGCTCCGGCGTTGGCAAAGAAAAATTGTTACGGATTAATCAAATTAACTGCGAATTTGCGTGAAGGTCTCATCTTTTTTTTCCTTCAAATTTGACACAAATTTCTATTCGAAGTTAATCTTGCCGCTCTCAATATGGGAACAATAAACAGGCAGGTTTTTGCGAAGCGGGAAAAAATATAGAATGGAGGTTTTCTTTTCTTTTATTTTTTATTTTTTGGGCCGTTGTAACTTCCGGTAAAAATGACATTAATCGCTGGCATTCCATTCGAAGGCCTGACAAACAGTTACATCTGTGCGATGTTCCGTAGTTGGCAAAGAAAAATTGTTACGGATTAGTAAAATTAACTGCGAATTTGCGTGACGGTCTCTGCTTTTTTTTTATATATTCAGTAAGGCAGGAAGCACGGATGCGGCGGGACTGCCCGTATTTTCCTCACGCTAATACGAGGCAAATCCGCCTTCGGTCTAGTTACCAAGTTGTCTCCCGTCTCTCTCCCTCGCGACCCTTTTTCTTTTTCACTGCGCCTCCGCACCTCTGAACTCCGCTCCGAATTTGTTTGCCCCTCCGACGAGAAGCAAACGAGAATGTATGAGCGAACCTCCGACGAAATAACTTTTTTTTTTTTAATGCACGTAATTCCGGAGCCTCTGCTCTGAAATTATCCTATATCCTTGCAAATATATATTTTTTACGGTGCTATGGTATTTTTATCAACAATTTTTAAATACATTTTTAAAATTTTTTATTGGCGCACCTTTTTTTTTTCGTTTTTCACCGATGGTTAATATTTGCTCGATCCACCGGAGAGATCTCTTTCGTTCGCAGAAGGTCGATAAAATTCACCGGGCGGGGGCGACCTCGGCACGTCTGCTGGTCCCCCAAAAGTGCGATGACGTCGTCCCTGACCCCCGTACTGACCGTACTGGCCCGACGACGACGCAGTTGTCCGACCAACAGAATAGCGCGGCAGCTGCCTAATTTCTATACTGCTGGCTGGACGGAACTAAATAAGCACGATTCGTTTACCGGGAAACAAGTCGTTCGGGCGACTCGTTCCCGAGGCGCCATACGGTCACGGAGGCGCTTCAATTAACACCGTAAAATGGCTTCTGTACTCGTATGAATTTCTTTTTTCGAGTATCCTGAGCGCTGCCTCGAAAGGAGTTAAAGTTATCGCTTACGATTTTCTCCCCTCCGAGACGTTTGTCAAGCGTCCAAATTGTATGCCGGCGGTTAATGTCATTTTTACCGGAAGTTATATATTCGTAAAAAGAAAATAATAGTAATCATGAAATAATAAAAAGCTCCATTCCATGTTTTCTTCACACTCCGCTAAAATCTAACGTTTTTTTGTCCCATGTTGAGAATAGCAAGATTTTGAATAGAAATCTTGGATAGACATTTTTTTTTTGTGTCCGGGATGTTTGTCAAGCCTCTTAATGGGATACCAGCGATTAATGTCATTTGTACTGGAAGTTACATCTCCGCAAAAAAAAAATATATAAAAAAATATAAAGCTCGATTCTATATTTTTTTGCCCCCTCGCAAAAACCTCCCTTTTTTGTCCCATATAGAGAATAGCAAGATTGACGTTGAATAGAAATTTCAACGTTGTTTCATCGCGCTCTACATTTCTCGTTAAATTATTCAACATTCCGTCCTTTTTATCTTGAAATTGTTGGATAATTCGAGCGTCCGCCGGATGAAGGGAATTAATTTCTTATACGTAGCCCATAATAAATGCGGGAGATTATCCGAAGGCATTAAAATTTATACGGTGGGTAATTCGGTAACGTGCCTTTACTCCTCTAGTACATCGGTATTAAAAGGATCAACGACCATCCCCCGGAGTCCTCCTACATTGTGCCTCTATTTTTACTTTTCTTTTTCGACTCGGTTTCCGACGAATTTGCATGTTCATCAATTTTTGCTGTAGCTTCAACGAAGGACAATTCGGAGCGAACTTCCTACCGAAGAAATTACTACCCACTCTATTTTCATTGCGTTGAATGTAAATCGACCACGTACGAGGTTCCGGATGTATTTTTGTTTTATCATGGAAGGAAGCATTGTTTTCGTGGAAAATAAAATGTTTCCCGAGATTTTCCATGCAAGCATTCAGGATGCTCCGAAACGTCAAAAAATAACATTCCAATGATAATTTGTGTGTGTACTTTCGGAATTGAATTTCGTAACAGTCGGTCCGAGGCTGGTGGATTCCGGGACAAATGGAATTTTGCAAAAATAGTACATTACGATACTAGTGCGAAAAACCTTTTTCTGACGAGCTTCAGTTCGAAGCGCAAACCGAAGGCGAGTGTGTGTACTTTCGGAATTGAATTTCGTAACAGTCAGTCCGAGGTTGGTCGATTCCGGGACAAATGGTATTTTTGAAAAATAGTACATTACGATACTAGTGCGAAATAGTACATTACTCCACGCGGGCGAAAAACGTTCTTCTAACGAGTGTGAGTTTGCAGCACGAGCCGAAGGCGAGTGCTGTAATCACACGAGGTAGAGAAAGTCTTTCACGAGGGATGTACGTAACTTTTCATCACAAGGTGCGAAAATGGCGGTTTTACGCACGCGAAGCGGGTGGAAAAGGGGCCATTTCCGCAACGAGTGATGAAAAACCTTTTTCTGACTAGTCTCGGTTTGAAGCGCAAGCCGAAAGCGAGTGTTGCAATCACACGAGTTAAGAAAACGTTTTTCGCACGAGTATAGCACAAAATATTATTTCATTAGGTGTGAAAATTGAGGTTTTACGCACGCGAGGCGTGCCCGAAACCGCAATTTTCGCGCCTCGTCATATTCGCACCTCACAAAAGGGCCTTTTTTTGTGCGGTGCCGCGAACGGATTTGCGTTACAAACGTTCCCCGCGAATGCACCGACATGAAGCAATATTCGGTGCAGAATTCTGTGTAAATCGATGAAAGGCCCTCCATTCTAGTGTTGAATTGATCAATTTTATTTTACAAACACGCCCGGTTTCCACGCGATTTTTTTTTTTTGAATAACGAGAAAGCAATATGCAAATTCATTCGCAGCACCAGTTTTTTTTTTTTTTTTATCGCAGCCGAACAACCATCGCGATGTCGGTGCAGATATGTCAAAGGGATGTATCCGTGCACGTGCAACACCGTCACGAGTCGCCGTTGAGCTTTTATCATTTTTTAAAATTATTTTTATTTATTTTTCCTCGCCCCGTGTTGGAACTCCGTCGACACGCGGAGGAAGAAAAACCTAGCGACATGACGGAAGTAAGAATCCTTTGTGCACCGTCGTATACACAGAGCGCTCGTGCTTGCTCCTGGTATTACGCGATGTAGCGATAGTAGATGTACAAGTATAGGTATAGATACCGCGAAGTGGTGTAGCGGAAGCGACAGTCGCAATAACAGCACATACTGATTGTAAAAAAGCGCGCGAGAGATACAGCGAGGTGGAGCGAGAGGAAGAGGGGGGTGGGGGGAGGCGAGGAAGAGGCCGAGGAGAGAGAGAGACGGAGGTGTCGGTAAGGAAGGGACCGACCGAGAGGGGATGATTCGTCGCCAAGCTGCTTGTTCTTCCTTTCCTCCGCCGTTTCTTATTGGTGCATCTTTACCGGGGAAACGCATCTTGTTCCACCCACACGCAAGCCCCGTACTCTCCGGTCGACGCTTCTGTCGGTGTAAAACCAGCGGAGCATGCTGCATAATCATCCCTGCCGAGAAGCAACATCGAGAAAAAAAAAATTATTTTACGGCCACCGTTTGTTTGGTTTAAGTAAGACATTAATTTGGTTTAAATAAATATTTATTTGGTTTAAATAAATATTCATTTGATTTAAATAAATATTAATTTGATTAAAATAAATATTAATTTGATTAAAATAAATATTAATTTAAATCAATATTTTACTTAAGCCAAATAAACGGTGGCCGTCAAATAATTTTTTTTTTTCTGGTTGTTGCTTCTCGTCAGGGATGATACACCGTGCTCCGCTGATTTTACACCGACAGAAGCGTCGACCGGAGAGTACGGGGCTTGCATCGAACCTCAGTTCAAACTTGATGTCGTGCTTGAGTTTGATCTTAGAACATCGAAGATCAATTAAGTCCGAACTTCGAACTTCGACGTAAGTTCGAAGTTAAGCCCGAACTGAAACTTGATTGTAATTCGAGTTTGATTTTAAGTTGGACCTCACACCCAGAAACAAAAAATTATTCGACGGTCACCGTTTATTCGGTTTAAGTAAAATATTTAATTGATTTAAATAAATATTTATTTTAATTAAGTAAATAGTTACTTAAATGAAATAAATATAACACTATAATCGACTATATTGTTATCCACGAACCAGAAGTTAATTTATATATATATATATATATATACATGAGGCACTCCATCAAGGAATACAAATATACGGTCTGAAGGACCTCGGTCAATGGCCCATTAGCCTGAGGGGAAAAAATAGAAATAAAAAAAATCACATATGTATACACGCAATACCACCGAACCATGTATTACTGAGGCTAATAAAGCGCATTTACTACTACTACTACTACTACTACTACTGAAACAAATATTTATTTAAGTAAAATAAATATTTTACTCAAACCAAACAAATGGTGGTCGTCAAATAAATGTTTTTTTCTGGGTGAATCTTCCGACGCCCCAATTCGTTGCATCCCCACCAAGAAAAAAATTTATTTGACGGCCACCGTTTATTAAGATTGAGTAAAATATTTATTTGATTTAAATAAATATTTATTTAAATTAAGTAAGTACTTACTTAAATGAAATAAATACTTATTTAAATCAAATAAATATTTTACTTAATCTTAATAAACGGTGGGCGTCGAATAAATTTTTTTTCTGGGTGCACGCAGCGTTTTCCACCCAGGCTTCGTAGGGGTTGTCTTCTTACGTGCTTCGCCTCGGCTTCGGCAATTAGTCAACACGCTTCGATGTGCCTCCGCTATCGTCCGCGCTCTATTCGCCTCATTTCATCGTTCGCGACTAGCGTACGAAAACCAAATGAAATTCGCGAAGACCGTCGACTCCCGAGCGCCGAGGGCACTCCAATCACGGGATACCGGATGTATTTTTCGCGAGAAGAAAAGCGACCCAAGGAGAGAAATTTCGATCAACGGAGGGGCGAACCTCGCCGCTCCCAGGAGAGCAGATTGCCGAGGGGTTTTTTTTTACCCCATTCGTTCGGTCCGTTCGAACAGAGCTTCGAACCGACCGTCCGCTCGGCTAGGCTCCGCTGGCACTCGACCTCAAAAAACGAGCACCCAGTTTCTACGTCCTCCCGTTTTTTTTTCTTCTTATTCCTTCTCTTCTCTCCTTTCCCTCACTGTTCCACCATCTCCTCCTCGGTCGGCTGCGTTAGGACGTAAGGACTTTGCTCTTTCTCTTCCTCCTACTCTATTTCACTCGCTAGCCTCGCCTAACTCCACCTGGAAAATTAGACTCCGAGGACTCTCGAGACTGCATACTTTCCTGCCTCCCCTTCCCCTCTCTTCCTCCCTCCGACCCGTTCTTCTTCTCGCTCGGATTATTTTTTTTTTTTTTCAACTTCTCATTCGTTCCACTTTCTAATGGAGTTGAAGTCCGCGGAGTTGCTCCCTACCCGGTCCGGCCCGCGTTTTCCTCGAACTCGACGAGTGGCGAACGAACAAAATTTTCGAGCAACCCTTTCGGTGCCCTCGGCCGAACTTCGCCCGGCTCGCAGCGGGTACACGCGTACCGTTCGATGCTCAATAATTCACCATTGTACTTTCGGTTACTTCACTGATATTTTCCGCTGCGGATAATTGGCGACGGGAAATCGATAGTCGATATTTAAAGAGCCCCGAACGCATCGAACTCGATTAAATTTTCGTTCAATTAGTCCTCGAATTATTAATAATCAGTGCACATTGAAGATACCGGCTTGACAATCCATTTACCATTCACCATTTTCGATACACACACACACACACCCCGACACTCTGTATATTATAATATATCTCTCTATAATATAAAAAGATTTCGCCGCCGTGTCAAGAATCGAGGAGGGGTAAAGACTTAGAATAATAAGGGCTTAAGTCCATACTTAAAAGGCCTTGGAATAATAAGAGCTTTGGAAAGGGATTTGGAATAATGAGGGGGGGGGGGGGGGGGGGTAAAAGAATTAGAATAATAAGGGCGTAAGTCTTTTTTTAAACATATGTCTATATCTATAATATAAAAATATTTCGCCGCTGTCGTCGTCGCCGCCGTGTCAAGAATAGAGGGGGAGGGGGCAGTACTTGGATGGGTGACCGCGGTCACCCAGCCAAGTATTGAACCCGTCTTTTGAAGTATTTAGAATAATAAGGGTTTACGTCCAGAAATGGGTGCGAACGCGTGAAGCGCGCGAGCCACAATAACCCGCCAGTATTATAATATTTCGTTATTATAATGTACACTCTCGCGCCAACGTTTCCTGGGAATACGCGATCGTTCAATATTTGATCGGGACGTTTCGTACGGTATTATGCATTTGTGATGATACGATTTGTAGATCGCGCTTGCATACAATTTGCTCCGTAAGCGCGATGCGGGAGGGGATCGCGCTGTGCACACTTTCGGACTCTCGTTAGGACTCGAAACTAGACGTTCCGAAGCTCGCGGGACGAAAAGAAACGAGTGCAAACGAGACTCGCGCTACGGGTACCGAGTGCACACTCGAGCGGAGTCGCAAACTTCTTTAACGACGCGAATGCCTTTCTGAGAAGCTTTTATATTTTCCAAAGTGCATCGAACTCCCGGATCGTACCGCCGCTATGCACACGGCGGAGTTCAATTCCGCGAGTAACGTGACGAACTTATAATGCGATTTTCATTTATTAATATTCCGCGGAAAAGATTGATGTGCCGAGCTTTTGACTCGCGCTATAAGTTTTTAACGTCAGTTCGACTCGGCGAAGTTCAAACGACTTTGAAAAATAAGAAATAAAAGGTATTTTATCGTGACCGAGTTGTCCGGTTTAATTTCGGCGAAAGGTCATTCGCCTATTTGCACAAACGTTAATTATAATTGCGGTTCGTAATTATTATCACGGTTTTGATATCGATTCGGGGAATAACGCTGTAGGTACGGACTGCCCCCAGGCAACTTTCGCCGCAGGTCTGCTGGTGTTTGTCAAACCGATTCGACAATAATTTAACTATAAATTACTGCGAAATTAATATCATCGACGAGTTTCCGACTCGTTTCGGTGGGTCTGTGGGAGAATTCTTTGGCATTATAAAACAAAAATTCCACAGATGGTGCTTAAGGACATGTGAAACGACGCAGTCGCACCCAGAAAAAAAATTTGTTGGACGGCTATCGTTTATTTGGTTTCAGTAAAATATTTATTTGTTTTAAGTAAAATGTTTATTTGATTTAAATAAATATTTATTTAAATTACGTAAATAGTTTCTTAAATTAAATAAATATTTATGTAAATCAAATAAATATTTTACTTAAACCAAATAAATGGTGGCCGTCAGATAAATTATATTTCTGGGTGCGGCAACCAAAATCTGTAACGAATGCGATTGAGAGACCGTAGACTTTTCCGGAAAAAGCAAAGCATTAGCGGATATACAAGTTAATACCGCGCCCGATGATGCTTCCCTTTTATCCGAAACGTTAACTAGTTTTCAATGGCATTGATTCGAAAAATGCATCTATCTATCTCTCGCCTATATGTCACATAATACATCTTTCGCATGGTCTTAAGGTAGTCCTTCCGAATATTATTCACTTCGCATAAGTTTTAGAGAAATGAGAGGGAATTGCAAACACTTCTCGATTGTATACAAACCTGAAAAAATTAAGCATATTAAATGTGCGGAAAAGATTAATTCGCACCCTCAGAACAACCGTGTAACATCTTATATGGTAATCCCATAAGAGATGTTACACTGTTGTTCTAGGGGTGCGAATTGTGCTTAATAATAATTCCAAAATTTTATTAACAAATTGATGAAAAATAAAGTTGTTCAACAAATCTCCCGGAAAACAAATTTTTTTTTAATCAAAAATGATTCGTTCATTTTTCTGAATTCGTATGAATTTTGTCAGATTTTTAAAATCACTTTCATTTTTGTGACTTTCTACACGTTTCCCCATATAAAAAAAAAATCAAAGTGAATTAAAAAATCTGAAGAAATTCATACGTATTTAGAAAAATGAACGAATCATTTTCATTTTAAAAAATGAGTTTCCGGGAAATTTGTTAACCAATTTTATTTTTTTCATCCATTTGTTAATAACATTTTGGAATTATTATTATGCAAAATTAATTTTTTTAAACACCTTTAATATACTTGATTTTTTCAGACTTTTATACCATGCAGAAATCTTTGCATTTCTCTCTAAGTTTTCTGAAACTTTTGCGAAGTAAACACTATTCGCAAGGACTACCTTATGGTTCGATACCTACGTTGTTTAATACTATTCAGGTTGAATATGTCATATTCTATAAATGCTTGCATGCATTTATCGATGTTTTCCTTCGAACCGCTCACAAAATTTGCGAGCATTCGGATGATTTTCAGCTCCCCAACTCTATAAAATCCCCACATTTTTGTAATATGCAACATCCATGGGAATGCAATATAACTGAAAGCCTTTTTTGTTTTATTTAATTTAAATATTTACATGAACACGAGATTTGCTTTTAACGCACGTCACTACACCTGTTGATCCCGATTGTTCGCAATGCCTCTCAGCGCCCGATTCACTATTGATTATGATTCGCTGCGTTCGGGTATTGGGATCTGTTTGTACGGTGATTTTCAGTTTTCTCGACAAACGAAATGGTTTTTACAGGTGAGTGCAAAAAACGGGTGGAAGCTGCGAGGAGTATTCTATATATGCGGGTGGAAGTCGAGAAAAACGAGGATGAAATATGAAACAAAAAACTCTCCAACCTGCGAACTGCGAAAGTGAAATAGAACGGTACAACAATCTGTGCCAAAAGAGACTCCAAAAATAATGGAATCTTTACATTTGTATTGTAAAAATTAATATTATCAGATTGTCATCGTAAAGATTCGTTCAACATTTTCAGTACCATCGGAAGACGTCAACCCCCTTTAGTTTTTGTTTTTTTTGCACATTTTTGAAGATTCGCTTGGAACGTACGAAACGTAAGAAATATCTACGGTGATACTGGAAAGATCGAGATTTTAGTAACCACGCAGGCTGCCGAGCCGTTAAAATAATCCAGGGCTTCTGCGCAACATTCAAAGAAGTTTTCCGACTTCTACGGATATACTAAGAAGGTCGAGGCTTTATTCGCCGCGACTAGTGCGCAACACTCAAAGGAGTTTCCTCACTTCTACGGAGATGCCAGAATGCTGGAGACATTATTTACAGCATCTACGGAGGCTGCGAAGGCTTTTAAAAAAAGTTAGCTTAAGTCCGTAAAAAAGAATGTTTAATTAAAAAATATGTTCGTTGATTATTGCACCAAATTAAAATATATGTATAGCACCAAATATAAGTTTCGGACAGAAATTTCAATAGTTATTCGTATGGCAAGGGCATGGAAACGGAATTCTTGATGAGTGTGAAAGTGCCGCACGAACCGAAGCCGAGGTCGGCATTGACGCGAGTCAGGACTCTCTACATTCATGCCATTCACATAATTGTTCCCAAAAAATTCACGAAAATCACGCTTTTCGTTTTTGGGAAGTGTGTGCAGAAAGTCACATTCTCGCACGAGTGTGGAAAAAATACCATATTGCATTTGTACGCATGCGCAGTATTTTTCTCGCACGCTATATGCCAAATTTAAGATTCGAACAGAAATTTAAAAAAATATTAATCGAGTTAACCGCGAGTATCCTCGCGGTTAACACCGGGCCCTCTAATATTAATAATTCTACAGTTGCATGACCCGGTGAGACCGCTTCGAAATGTACGGAACTTTGTAATCCTACAAGTGAGGTTAGCATTTCATGAAAGGTTAATCATCCGCAGACTTACAGGCCTTGCAAACGGCACCGGAGGTCTGGACTTTGGAAGCTGTCTGGGAGAATTTAAAAGGACGGCAAGCAGGCTGGTGCTGAACTATCAATAGAGACGCGTCATGTGAGGCGTTGAATGATGTGATATTGCCATAGGTGTGATATTGTTCTATTGTACCGTGCCGGGCACGGGCAACACCAAACATGTTAATTCTATAAAATACTTATTGCTTAATTAAACCTGTAAATCTTTATCTTTTGTAAAAGGGTTGATTCCAATAAATAAATAAATAAATAAATAAATAAATAAATAAATAAATAAATAAATAAATAAATAAATAAATAAATAAACAAATAAATAAATAAATAAAAAGTTAATTGATAACAATAGATACGTGCGTACTGGTGATCAAAGATCCAGTGGACCTACGCACGTGGACTGCCGGCAATAGACCCGATCGATCGAGCCTGCGCCATGTTCGTTCGTCGATGGCTCTGTCTCTTCGTCCCTCTTTTTATCCCCCGTTCGCGTACCGGGCTTTCGCGGAGTACCATGCGGATCGATTTTTATTGCCGACCCCGGTGCGGACCGCGTGTATGTGCCGGAGAGCAAAAATTTAACAGTGCACACGATGGGAATACGGTGTGTCGATACCGAATTGTGGGAACGAGCGGGTAAAGGCGTGCAAGCGACAGCCCCCAGGGAACCGAAGAGTTTTCTATACGCCAGTTGAAAATGGATATGTAATATATCTATATATCTACAGTATGAACCGTCTATTTTAACTTCATATAACCCAACCGCTCGCTTTACTTAATTCGTAAACATGGTGACCACTTCGCTTTTATTAATTTCAACCTCTGCCCGAGTTGAAATTTTCGCGCGTTAGATCGGGCCCTGATAAGGTTCTGATGAGGCCTTATCAGGACCTGATGAAACGATCGAAAATTTCTACTCGAGTGGCGGGTGGCATAGTATTGTGTACATATACAGAAAATGATTGTACCAGCAGACTAGAATCGAAGTATTCTAACGGAACCGATGTGACCGTCGGCAGACTTGAAATAGACTAATGCACGATGTGCAAAATGTGCAAAGTGCCGACTTGCTCTAGAATCGCTAATAACCTTTATTTTAACGTCGTCTTTCTGGCAACCCTTGCAACCGTCGTTGTATATTCTTATTTCTTTCACACGTACACAGTAAAAAATAATTTCGTAAAATCGGAATGCGAAATTTCGTAAAAATAATTTTGTTAAATAAGTGACAAACGAGTTTGTCACTTATTTGAATATAACAAACTGTCCTTTTATTTACCGTTTGATTGACAATTTTAGTTTGCACTTTTGTTTGTAAAAATATGAAATTGACAAATAAAAAATTGTGGACGTTTGTGGACAATAAGTTGTAAAAAGTACAAACTTTTTTTACTGTGTAGAGCTATCGCTTAATAATAGCATTCGAATTACTTGCGAAACTACTGGAAGATAGTCGCCTTCGAACCACTTGTGAAACTACTGCTTGATCGTCATTCTTGTGCAACTCGCGCAACCATCGCCTGATAGTTACCCCCGCTCAACTCGAACAATCGCTTATGACCATGATTGTCAATGTGCAGCTAATAAAATTGTCACTCGATCGTTGCATTTATGCAACTCGCGCAATATACGCTCGATGGCTTGATGGTTCAAAAAAATTGTATATTATGTCTTGTGTGGTAATGATTTTCAGTAACCCTTCTTAATCCCAGAGATGAAAAATAAGTCTCACTTTAACTGTACTGTCGGTAAAAAAAAAAAAAAAAAAACATTTATTGGAATCGTACACTGACAAAAAAAAAATTGTTTAGATTAACCAAAAGTCGCGGTGACATACGTTCAAAGTTGTTATTTGTTTGGTACAAATAAAGCATTGTTTTGTTAACGATTATTTGCTTTAATCAATTCAAAATTTGTCGATTGAAACATACATATTTGTTGGACCAACAAAATACACTTTTGAACGTATGTCACCGCGCATTTGCTTAATCCAACCATTTGTTTTTCGCAGTGTAGAATCTCCAATCGAGGCTCTCAAAGTATCGCGGTTGTCGTCCAAGTTTTGCAGGCGATCTCTGTGCAACTGCGACTACGACGTAATTTCTCAACGCCTTCGATTGCACAAACATCGTTCACTTCACTCGGTGCGAAAATGGCAGATTTACGCACGCGTTGCGTGCGTAAAACCCGCAATTTCACACCTCGTGGAGTAAAATTTGATACGACACTCGTGCGAAAAACTTTTTGTTAACTGGTGTAATTGCAACACATTTGTCAGAAACTCGGCACAAACTCACATTCGTTAGAAAAAGTTTTATCGCATTAGTATTGTAAATTACTATTATGATACCATCGAAAAAAATTCTTATAACAGTCAAAGCTTAGGACACATGGCTTGGTTGCATTACCGTTTCTCTTGCGGCTCGCGTTGGTCGGACGCGCGATCTCTGTGCAACCCTTCTGTGACTATGATTAATGATTGTCGTTTCAAGGTCTTTTTGTAGTTGCATGCGGGTCGCTTGAGTCCATCGAATCAGAATTGCATAAAAGTTAAAAGTTTTCACAAAGCGATCGGTCTCATTCTAGCATACCCGGAGTCTCGTCATAGTCGCACACCTTGCAGATGTATGTGTATGGGGCATTCCATACCGATTCGACCTACGCCGGACCCTCGACCTCTTCAATTCGGTTGGTAATTTTTTATAATATTGTTCTAACTCTAAAAATCACTCCAAATTTTTTTTTTTTAATTTGCATTAATTACAATTTTTCAAAGTGAACATATTTTTAGCCGTAATTAACATTTTTGAAAAAATGCAGAAAAATCCTGTATTAGATATGAACATTTTTAACCCTAAACCCGGAATGGTAAAACGTTGGCTTCTAGATGTTTTTTGAGCTTTGCTTTCTTTGTTTAAGTGAACATGATTTTTAGAGTTAGAGAACTATATTATAAAAAATTACCAACCGAATTGAAGAGGTCGAGGGTCCGACCTATTTCGAATCGGTACGGAATGCCCCGTATACAACCCTAATGCGACTGCGTCATGATGCAACTCCAAATCTGTGATTGCACCAGTTACGCTAGGGTAAGTAAGGCCCAAATTCTTAATTGCGACTTAAGTATTGCTTACGATTAAGGCACTTTCTGCGCAGTGGTGTAAGCCAAACCAAGTGGCTTAATAATTATGAGCAGAGCTGGGCAGTATCTGAAGCACCGGTTACATGTTTGGTACTTCTGAAAAATAGATTACAAATAGCCTCAAAACGACGTATTTCGAAAATTTCGTTTAGTAATTTTTCACAATGAGAAAGCCAAGTGCAAATTGCTTTGCACCTTTTTTTAAGGCCCAGATAACGTTTAACCCTTTATAAGTCACACCGCCCGCAAACGCACCGAAACGAGACTAACGGACTTGGGAAAGACTTCAAATATGAAAAGTACTTGATATGCTTCAAGTACGAAAAGTACTTGGAACTTCAAGTACGAAAAGTACTTGATATGCTTCAAGTACGAAAAGTACTTGATATGCGTCAAGTACGAAAAGTACTTGGAACTTCAAGTACAAGTACTTGAAACTTCAAGTACAAGTACTTGAAACTTCGAGTACAAGTACTTGACACTTGAAGTGCAAACAGTACATGGGACTTCAAGTACAAACAGTACATGGGACTTCAAGTAAAAATAGTACTTGGGACTTCAAGTACAAACAGTACTTGGGACTTCAAGTACAAACAGTACTAGGGACTTCAAGTACAAACAGTAGTTGGGACTTCAAGTACAAACAGTACTTGGGACTTCAAGTACAAACAGTACTTGGGACTTCAAGTACAAACAGTACTTGGGACTTCAAGTACAAACAGTACTTGGGACTTCAAGTACAAACAGTACTTGGGACTTCAAGTACAAAAAGTAATTTGTACTTTGTACTTGAAGTATTTTTTTATCACTTTGCCCAACTCCGATTATTAGTTTTTATTTAGAGAATGTTGGGGAAATTAATAATTGCCAAGGTGCCCAATCCCGTCGAGTTAAGAAAAGAGGGTCCCGACTGTATACACAAACAACAGCAAAGGCAACAGCAACGCGACCCAACTACCCTCGGCTACACGGGATTTTGCAAAAGGTGAGCGATGGCGTAGATGCAACCACGCTCAACGAGAACCGACGACGACGACGCCGTACTCTTCCGAAACTCAATTTTCCAATGGACTCGAGGGTAGTCGGCGTAAATCGATTGGGACGTGATCGAAAGTACGATGACGGATAATCAGTTCGTCACGGGAAAGGCGGGAGAGAAACTTTTTCCTTTTTTTAACCTGTCTTATCCATTATTGTCGAAGTACGCGAGGAGCGAGGGGGCGGGGACATTAAGCAAGTGGAAATGTGGATGTTGATTTACAGGAATAATTTATAAGAGCATACACGGTCCGTTCCACAGTACTTTTTTTTTAATATCGGGAAAAGTTGTGAAACCGCATATTTTTTTATTATCACGCACGGCAATCTACTTAATACGCCAAGCAAAGTCGTAATGGGTTTCCGAGTCCCCTGTATGTTTTCACAAGCTCCGGCTCTCAATGCATTTTCTAAGCCAAGAAATTTTAATCAATTTGATGAGTACACGGGACCGTTGTCAGCACTCCACAATTTAATTCCGCTCTGTGCAACCGGGAAGACTGACGGGAGATGGTACGATCTAGATTCTTGAAATTTTCATTCGTTTTCAATATTCATCAAGTAATCCCATACTCTTTTACGAAGATGATTAAAGAAAAATGTTGATTTATATTTCAATTACAGGTGAAAATATATTGCAGAACTTGTAGAAAATAATTTACAGAAATTGTAGAAATTGTCGACTTAACAATAAGGTCGTCCAAAGATGGACAAAATTATTTTTCTTGACCGTGCATTATTTGGTCCGAAGGGCCTCTTGATCCACATTGGAAAGTTATTATATTTTCAAAGGGGCCGACTACAGACAGAAATGGGAAAATGCTTTCGTCGGAACTCGGTCTTCACAGACATTAGGCCAGTCTACCGACCTAAGGACAGTCTTAATTGACCTAACGTAAATGATGAAGCGTGACCGTTGGGTTCCTCGGTCTTTTTTTGTATCTTGTTCCAATATCATAATTAATTACTCGACGACTCGATGAAGGTTTCTCCGCGAAATTTCTTCAACGCTTCATTGTCAGAATGCAAGAACATTATATATATTGTAACGAGCACACAGATGAGGATTGACCGAGACACACGATATTATATGCATGACCGGAATAGCTTGGCATGACAAATGACAAACGGACAGATTATCGATTGACTGGATTACCGGAGTCTCATCGGACATTCGGAGAGACGTTTGATGGTTCGTGCTCGAGATATTTAGCTGCGATTGTACTATTAAGCGAATAAATAACGAAAGTATTTGGTATTAGGGCCGATATTATTAAATATCGGCTGCAATACCGAATACTTTCGTTATTTATTCGCTCGGTCGTAACAATATATATAGGGTAGAGTGGGGCAAAATGGGACAGTGGGGCAAAACGGGACGGTGAGGAAAACGCAAGTTTCCAATCATTTTTGGATGCCCCATTTTGCACTGTTGATACATCCGGATAGTCTGTCCAGTTTTGCCCCATTGTCCCATCCAAAAACATACTTTCCTCTATGAGGAAGCAAAATTATTGGAATATGGCGTTTTGCCCCACTGCCCCATTTTGCACCGTCCCATTTTGCCCCGCTCTTCCTTACTATTGCTTCTGGTGGATCGCGCGCTCCGTACGTTCGTACGAATTGTCTCCAAAAGACTTAAAGTAATCAAAACCTGGGCAGGAGCCCAAGGGGACTTGGAATAAACAGAATCTGGGCAGGAGCCCGAGAGGACTTGGGATAATCAGGATTTGGCCAGGAGCCCAAGAGAACTTAAAATAATCAGCCCCTTCCTCGGCCTACGGTCCCATAAAGGGAACTTAGAATATTTCGGGTTGAGGGGAATTTAGAATATTTCAGCCGGTGGGGGGGGGGGGGGGGGGGGGGGGGTCAGCCTCACCAAACGGGGAGAAGCTCCGTGTATAATGAATCTGATATTTTTTCCTTACGATAAGGGGGAAAAGGGTCGCCTTCACAAAAACGAACCTGCCTCTCCGTATGGTGAAGCTGTTACCCGCCCTCAATTTTTGGCATGGCGGCGAGACTTTTAAATATTAAATGTTAAATAATTCGAAAATAGACATATATCGGATCTGGCTAAGAGCCCAAGAGGACGTGGAATATCCGACCTTAATCATAAAGGTATGATATTCCTGCAATTCAATATTTAGAAGGGCACAAGTAGCAAACTGACAATTCCAAACTCGAAGTCAAACGCGCGACATTATTTATTGACAGTCGTAGACTAAAGAAAAAAAAGTATGATCGCTGGCACTCCAAAAGTGGTTTAATATTTACGGATATTCCTCTTATCAGTTTGAAGCCGTGATTAATGTATATATAGTGAGACAGTTGAAATCAGTGTGGTAGCTCACGGCTTCATCGTCATCGTTCAACTATGGGATACGAGGGAGCAGATCAGCCTTGGTGGATCGATTACACGTGACCTGGATCCCTCATCTCTCTGCCTCACTCTCAGTGGTAATATAGCGTCTCTGGTGCACCGGTTAATACACGTATTTACTCCCGGGAGAAATCCTCCTCTCTGGATCGAAGGAAACCCTTCGGCGCACCAAGCGATGGTACACAATCGTGCGATAGAGAAACCCGTGGAAACCGCGATTCGTTTAATCGACTGTACGTGCCGAAAAACAGAGATAGTCGAGGCCGGAGAGTAATAAAAAAAAGAGAAAAAAATAAACGAAAGATTGCCAGTGGAGAGAGTGGAAGGAGTTGCACTTCGATCTGCGTGCAGCTTTTGCGCTTACTTTGTCCGAATGCATTTCGGATATTACAAATCTACCTCAGCTATCGTGCCGGTAGTGATCTATATGTTGGCTGTTAGTAATATTACATGGTATTCCGGGATCTCGAGCGAGAAACAAATTGAATTTAAATGAAAAATGCCTGGCTCCGGGAATGTGTGCTCATCGACTATTGCAATTCAAAATAATTCTCGATGAGGTTCTCCTATAAATTTTATTTCGTAATTTTACGTATTTTGTAATTATCGTGCGCTTGGCCTCCTGCTGCAATTTATTGTACGAACTTAACCATGCCACTTCGTTTAACAAAAATAACTAACGCAATTGATATTAAAACAAGTGCATTGAGAGGTTGAATTCGCAGTCATTTCACTCTTATTTCTAAGAAACATGAAATCGTTTTCGCATAATTATAAATTACTTGGTTCATAAAGCTCACAAAAAAAAGAAAGAAAAATAACAGACGATTGGGAGATAGGAGCGTATTGGGTGATAAGTTTCTTGGTTCATAAAGCTCCCAAAAAAAGAAAGAAAAATAACAGACGATTGAGAGATAGGAGCGTATTGAGAGATAAGTTTCTCGATTTATAAAGCTCACAAAAAAAGAAAGAAAAATAACAGACGATCGGGAGATAGGAGCATATTGGGAGATAAGTTTCTTGGTTCATAAAGCTCACAAAAAAAGCTCGAAAAATAACAGACGATCGGGAGATAAGAGCAGAACTATTTTGCGAAACCAATGCGATAGCGCAATATCGTACTGGTGTCTCATGCTGGAGAGTCTGGTTACTGATAGGCAGTCAGTTTCGTTATTCCTTGATTTATTAAGCTCGTGGCCGTTTCCGCTGGTGCGATAGCGGCAGGAATCGGGGAAATTTAATTGTTCGGGATCTCCGGGGTTATTGGTCGCACAATACCTATCCACTGGAAGATCCAGTACGTTACGTCGGGCTAATACCAGCACCACCTGGAATATTCCCTTTCCGGTTGAACGTCCCTCCCGGGACTCAACGCGATCTCAGCAACAAGGTAATTGGTCACCGGACTTAATGCTAACGCTCGATAGTCCGTTGCGCGAGTTCGTCGCGTTTGTAATAGGAATCGAGTACACAGTTCTGCCGGGGGTGTCGGGCAAACGTGTTGTATATTACGCGGGTATACTTTCGATCGAGAGAAACAGAGTTAAACTCGATTAGCTGAGAGGTAAATTATCGTGGCCGCGGGATACCGCCCCGCATGACAGAAAAATCGATTCGCCAACTTATAATTACGTCAATGTGCCGGAGGGATTTTTCCAAGGTAATTCCGGGTGATATGGCCTGCCGAGGGATATGGCCACTCGTTTTATAGCGCTTAAATTCTAACGAATGGCTCTGGCACTCGCAGGGATTTTTATTTACCCCCTTGTAATTCACAGTTCTATGCTCACGCTTAGGGACTTCATAGGGTAAATGGCACTTCCGGTTTAGAAACCCCACATTTTTCATTGGAAATTACGTCCTGGGGAAAAAACTTCACTTCCTGTTTGAACAATAAAAATGTTCAACCGGAAGTGACGTTGCACGGAAAACGTCACTTCCGGTTTGAACAGTTTACATTTTTTACCGGAAGAGACCTTACTGGAAAAGCGCCACCTCCGGTTTGAACATTTGTAATTTTCCACCGGAAGTGACGCTGCACGGAAAACGTCACTTCCGGTTTGATAATTTTCAATTTTCTACCGGAAGAGACCTTACAGAAAAAGTGCCGCTCCCGGCTTGAACATTTGTATTTTTCTACCGGAAGTGACGTTGCACGGAAAACGTTACTTTCGGTTTGAACATTTGTAATTTTCCACCGGAAGTGACGCTGCACGGAAAACGTCACTTCCGGTTTGAACATTTTCAATTTTCCACCGGAAGAGACTTTGCAAGGAAAACGTCACTTCCGGTTTGAACATTTTCAATTTTTTACCGGAAGAGGCCTTACAGCAAAAGCGCCACTTCCGGTTTGACAATTTTCAATTTTTCACCGGAAGCGACCTTACAGGAAAAGCGCCACTTCCGGTTTGAACATTTGTAATTTTCCATCGTAAGTGACGCTACACGGAAAACGTCACTTCTGGTTTGACCATTTTCAATTTTTAACCGGAAGCGACCTGACAGGAAAAGCGCCACTTCCGGTTCGAACATTTGTAATTTTCCACCGGAATTGGCGTTACAGGGAAATCGTCACATTCGGTCCAAACATATTTAGAGTTCTCCACCGAAACTGACGTTATACGCAAAACTTCACTTTCCCAGTTTCGCCAGTTTTTGTTTTCATAAAAATGTCCGAAAGAAATACAGTCATATGAACTGGGATTCATCTACTTTCAATATTCGTCTCGTGACGTTGAGGTATAAAATATTGGCTGAAGAAGGACCTTTCAGTTATGTCGTAATTCTCGTAGTCTCGAATCGCCCACTCTCGTGTAGACACACAGGACCTTTGCTGTGCTGGCTAATATCTTCCTTGAGTGCCTTCGACCGCCCAACGGGCCGAAGGCACGCGCGGCGAGGGAAACACAAACATAGATCCCGTCGTGAAAAGGGATTGCACACCGCAGACTCTCTCTCAGCAGTATTCTCGTCCTCCCACGACAGCAGCGCTTCTCCTTTCCGATAACCGTCGCTGCTCTCCGATCCTCCCCCGTTTCTCAAAGAAGCTCGACGTCTTCGCGCCCACGAGTCCGCTCTCGGACGCTATTCATTCGCTCGTCTAGCAACTTTTTCTCCCGACGTTTTATACACTTTTCTTTACTTATCTTTCTGCTACGCGGTGAAAAAAGAAAAGAACAAAAAAATAAGTAAAGGAGATTACGTGGTTGCGCGTATCCTTTTTTTAAAATTTTTTTTACCACACTTTATCATTCAACAAAAGAGGTTGAAAGACGGGTGGAAAAGACAGAGGCGAAATATAATCCTCCCAAGATTCCGAAACCCTTCCCCACGTGGATACGGCGAGTGTACAGCGTAACATCTAGAAATTCGGATAAAGAACGAGGGGGTCTCATCGTTCGCCTCGGCCGTAACCCGCACCGCGGGGACTAAAAGAATGAGCTTTATAAAGAGCAAAAAAAAGGAGAACAAAAAACCACCCGCGGTGGACGTCGCGTGGCAACGGGAGGAATAAAAAACGGGGATCGAGGAAAGCTTCGAACGGTTCGAGCGTACCCCGTTGGAAGCTTACCGAGCGAATGTTTGAGACCAAAAGATGCGGATCGACGATGGTATGGGATAGAGTGAAAGCAAAACGAACAAAAAATTATTTTAGTTTTTTTTTTTTTAAGTAACGCAAAGCTAGAAGGAAATCGGTCGGAGACTTTAAACTCCAATGGCAGTTGGAGACTGCCGAGAGAAAAAGATGAATATAGATATACATGTATATGTGTGTGTGTGTGTGTGTGTGTGAAAAGACTAAGAAGTCGCGAACTGAAGGGCGACGTCGCGGCTCTCGCAGACCGGGACTTTCCGCGATGTGCGAAATAGTTGGGGTTTGGAAAAGGATTCGCGAGGATGGCCGAGGGTGAGAATAAGAGAGACGGGAAGGGTGAAAGGGATAGCGGGACGTGGAACGAGCGAGGAAGAGAACAAAGAGCGAGATCTGGAGCAGGCAGGCGTCCATTCTCACCACGGGCGAGGTACAACGTCCCTCTACTGTCTCAGTAGTTTCATTCCCTCTCTATCTCCCTCTCGGCTCGGCGCGTTCTCGTGCAAACGGCACGGGATTGCCAAGGGAATCCGGAACTTTTCGTGCAAGGCGGTCCAGTTTATTAGAGCGTCTATAACTGTAGGTATCGCCGCGGATACGGGAATATAAGTGTGCACAATTAAGTATACGTATTGGTTGCTTGCAGACGCCGAGGCGGATGAGCAGAAATTACAGATATTTTCCCAACATCGGCGGCGACGACTGGTCAACGCACTCGGGGGATGACTCTTTTTTCTTTTCGATAACATCGGATTGGTGTTTTATTTATTTATTTATTTATTTATTTATTTATTTATTTATTTATTTATTTATTTATTTATTTATTTATTTATTTATTTATTTATTTATTTATTTATTTAGGATTATCATGTTTCAAAAATCGGGATACAAAAATTTATGAAAGATACTCGAAAACATGATCTTTGAAATGCGTAAAGATTTATCATAAAAAGTTCGCAGATTTCAAAACGAAAATTCCCCCACACCGATAAAAACGTTTGATAATATCAACTAACCTGCGGTTGCGGATGGCTAAGGAAATATTTGGATCGATTGAAAGAAATGTTTTGTTGATTGAACGAATATTTAGTCGTGTGACCGAATATTTAGTTGAATTGACTGTTATTGTTGTCTGTTATTGATTGCAAAAACCATTTTGTTCAATCGACCAAACATTTCCTTCGCCACCCGCAACCACAGCTTAGTTGATATTACCAAACCTTTTTATCGGTGCACCATACTATTTTTTTTTTAATTTGATAACATCAAATTCGTGTTTTAGGCTTATCGTATTTAACATTTTTTAAATATAAAAATCTATGAAATATTCTCGAAAACATGATCGTTGAAATTAGTAAAGATTTATTATAAAACGTTCGCAGATCTCAACACAAAATTGCTCCACGATACTATTTTTTGTGTGTTCAAAAAATTCGATAACATCGGATTAGTGTTTTAGGATTATCGTCTTTAACATTTTTTACCGGCAAAAATCTATGAAAGATACTTGAAAATATGATCTTTGAAAAACGTTAAGATTTATTATAGAAAGTTCGCAATAACACAAAAAATCCCCAACAATTAGGATTTTTTTTCGTCGTCAACTAGGCGACCCTTCAACGCTTCTGCCGACGGTTCCGAGGCACCTATGAAATTTATTTTCGTCGCATTAGTCATACATTTACTTTTCACTTTTTATTTTCGATTATTACCGGAATCCTTGGTTTTCGGGTTACCTTCGACCTCCGTCTCTTTTCCCAAGTTGCTTGGTATTTATTCACGCTAACAGTCCCGCAGGACGAGACCTGTGGTTTTGTCCTTTGGAATTGGCCACGCGGGACATTTAACCGTGAATAATGCTGCACAATTTGCGGAAAGAGACGCAGGCCGCCGTAACCCTCCGAAAACGGGTCTTTCTCTGAGACAACGTATGCAAACATTGAATATAAAAAGTAAAACATTTATTATTAAATCAACAAAACCGGATTTTTACTCCCGACTGCTCGCTAGGGCAAAAAGACGAGAGTTATCCTAGTACGCCATGACCGTTGGCCAAACCGTCAAATTCATGAACCTTCTCGCATGTATACTCGAAGACACGGTCCCTCGGCGGAGTCGATCGGTCGTCGCTATCGATGCACCCAGAAAAATAATTTATTTAATTTATTTATTTGGTTTAAATAAATATTTATGGCTGAAGGACTTCGGTCGATGGCCAATTGGCAGCATATATGTAATATGTAATCACCAAAATGTACCAGCATCCATACCGTGTAATTATTGTCAATAAATACATTTACTACTACTAAATATTTATTTGGTTTAAATAAATATTTCTTGCCGTCAAATATTAGTAATTTACGATACTAGTGCGATAAAACTTTTTCTGGCGAGTGACTGCAACACGAGCCGAAGGCGAGTGCTGCAATCAGACGAGTTCAGAAAAAGTTTTTCGCACGAGTATCGTACGAAACTTTACTTCACGAGGTGTGAAAATTGAGGTTTTGTGCACGCGAAGCGTACGGAAAACTGACATTTTCGCACCGAGTGTAATAAAGTACATTTCGATACGAGCGAGAAAAAACTTTTTCTGACGAGTGTGAGTTTGCAGCACGAGCCGAAGCCGAGTATTCCAATCACACGAGTTCAGAAAACGTTTTTCTCGCGAGTAGCGAACAAAATTCTATTTCACAAGGTGTGAAAATGGAGGTTCTCACACGTGTGCGCAAAAACCGCAATTTTCCCACCGCGTGAAATAAAATTATTTTTTCTTTACTCATGCATGCAAAATCCTCGTTTGCGCACCATTCACAGGCATGCAAAATGGCTGATTCCCGCACGATACGCAAATGCGATGCGCAAAATACTTTCACCGATGCGCAAAATGCCTTCATCGGTGCGCAAAATGCCTTCACCAGTGCGCAAAATACTTTGCTCGTTTCTCCTCTAGTATCGAAATATACTATTTCTGGGTGTGCTAAAGGATTCTGTGTGTCCGTAACAGACATTGAGCTACACTAAAATAAACAAAATAAGCAGATTCTTGGATCAGCGGGGAAAAGGTACACCAAGTATAGCCCTAAAACGAAAAATAAAAAAAAAGAAAGCATTATTTATTATAGCCTATTTTTTTATAGGCAAATTCACGAAAAGTTGCGACGTTCGGTATTTTCAAACAGCCATATTTTTGCTTCACGATGGGATCCCGGGGGGGACCCCAGGTGTCCACCGTTGTTCTGCCGGGGAAAAAAAGATTTCCAACCCCCGATGTCCCTCCCTTCTTTTTTGCTGATGTTTCATTTTTTTACCCTCTGCAATTTTTTTTTATTCAATAAAAAGTGTGATCCCTGCGATCGTGCTTCAATCAGCCGTTCCGATAATATATTGCAGATTGGAGCTTCAGCTTCAATTCCACCGGTACGGTTGACCATTCCCTTCCTATTTGTTTATGCAACGGCTCATCGAAGCACAAACCAGTGGATGGTAATTGCATCAATCCGTAGGGTAGACGTAACGAATATGGCACGGTCCATGCATGATTGATTTACGTATTAATCTGGGTGGTTCATATTCACCACTTTTATTCTACAGAAAACAAAAAACAAAAATTTGCACATGCACTGAGAAAAACTTACATAGTAAATAGTTCCCAGAGGGGACGTCTACATTTTACAGTTACGACAATGACCAAAAATTATAGTTGTAACTATAATTATAGTTTAATCAATTGAGTATATACTATCACAAACTATCTATATAGATGTCCCTCCCCCCCTGGGAACTATTCGTTATAGTAGGAAATACCATCCTTTTTTTCTCAGTGTGGCTTTCTCATTTATAACAATTTTGCGCATAGCTTTCTCTATGAGACGGTTCGTTCATCGAGTTTTGGCTTCATCGTGGAAGAAGCTATGCTCAAAATTGTAGTAAATGTAGAAGCCATGTACTAATTACTTTGCACCATTTTTTTCCCCATCGATCATCAATCTGCCACTTATTTTGCTTCTATCTCAATATATGAAACGGAAATGTACGTCTTTTGTGAGGTACGATTTTTTTTTTAAT
Source organism: Ichneumon xanthorius (assembly GCA_917499995.1). Classification (NCBI taxonomy): domain Eukaryota; kingdom Metazoa; phylum Arthropoda; class Insecta; order Hymenoptera; family Ichneumonidae; genus Ichneumon; species Ichneumon xanthorius. Next base: position 3,798,300 of record OU824205.1, read on the forward strand.
CAAAATTTTATACAATTTCAACGGGTGGATCGATTTTTACCAAATTCAATACAGAATATGGGTCCATAATAATTGATTTATGTCCAATTTATAAGCAAATATTTCAAAAATTATAAGAGCTGGAGTGCATATGACATTTTTCGAAAAATTGAAAATATCACAAAACCGTGATCCCTCGACAGATTCTTACCAAATTCAGTGATGAAAATTGTTTGATAGTCTACTTCTGTAGAAAGTTTCTGCCCAATAAATCCGAATTTGCGAAAGCTAGAGCGCGAAAATGAAAAATCTGATAAAAGGTGAACGAATGTTAAAATTATTACGTAAATCGTAACAGAAAAGCGACCTAATTGCTGTACATGCGTACCGAATTTCAATCCGATTGATAAAGCCGTTCTTGAATGGGTTGAATTTTACAGACACATACACATTCATCCACATTTATCCACATATTTTTTATTTTTAAATGTGATTTTTCGACGTTTTGGAATATTCTGAACACATCTACATGAAAATCTCAACAAAAAAAAATGTCACCAAAACAAACCTTCCTCCATGAGGAAGCAAAAATCATTAAACAATGCCGGATTTCTTCCTGTATATTTACTAACACTTGCACATCATTCGGTACTTTGTTCCTTCGTGATATCGTGTTACGTTTCCTCTCGAGCGAACCCGTCAAAATGATGATATAACTTCCATCATCCAATTTCGTTAATGACGCCCGTCAGCATCGTCCTCCGATATTAGTACACTAAATCGAAGCAATTTCGCGTGTTCAAATAGTGGGGGGGGGGGGGGGGGGTGGTTTGTCTATCACAATACGGGTATGATATCGACTAAGGGGCAAAAGTTTCCTCGTTCCCTTTTCCTTCCCCGCGAGCCCCCGAAACCGGCATGTTATTTTTTGTTTTTTTTTTTCCATCAAACATTCACGAAGCCCCGAAGAATAATTCATATATATACCGCTATATAAATTCGAACTTTCGTCGGAGAGTTTCTCGGAGTTCTCGACGGTCTTTTTTCTTTCCTCTCTTGACCTTCCGTCTTCATCCATCTTTTTTCTCCTGTCATCGAGACCCGTCGTACAAAATTACTTTTCTCCCTTAATTCCGTCCAGCCCATTAGCTTTATCGAACGGGGACAAATTAATTCGTCGGACAGTGCGTAAACGGCTCCGGTACGGAACAAAACGGGGAATATCGATACGCAGCGAGGTCGTTCTGTCGAATTACACAGTCGCCCGGTTATGACCGGGGAGGCGAGAATTTTGCCCGGAAAGGGCGCGAAGCCATCGACTCTTCAACCCCGAAGAAAAAGCTTCCACGTCCGAGAACAAATGCGCAAAATGCTTCGACGCTGCGAATGGTGTTTTCCCTTTAATCTTCCGTCCATTCTCCCTCGCCGTCTCTCCGCACTCGGATTGTTAGAACAATATAATGTATCAACAGAAGTATTACAACAGCCAGTGCGGCTATAACGATATTCCCGAGGCAAGTGTGCACGGTTGTGAAAAGCGAACGAAGCGGGACCCGGAACGATGGAAACAGAGAATACCCATATAACTTTATGACGGATGGGCTTCCGACTCTCGCCGACGCCGAGTTGTATCATTAGCCCTCTGTCTCTCACCCTCTCCGTTTCATGGTTTGACTCGTTCCGTGTGTCTCGTTCCTGCTCGTTCTCTATATCGCTGCCGCGAAACGTACCGTTCAATAATTAGTGCGATATTTGCGGAAGTATTTAATATGGGGGGGGGGGGGGGGGTGGCGCTCGTCGAATCAGACCGTTTGCTGCTGGTGCTTCCGCTAGCCGTTCGATAGCTCGCTGGCGCGCATTCTAACTACCCCCTTACACAACCACCCCGAGTACCAAGAGTACTGTACGGTAACAGTCCTGGATATTCCGACTTAGGAATGGAATTAATCGGGGGATTATTCGCGGATCTTCCGCTCAACTCACTCGCTCGTTTGCCTCCTCGTCCCGACAACGAACGGATATCAGACCGAATCGTCGCGTCGATACGGTTCGCGTTAAAGCTGGCGTGAAACGATTCTCGGGATAGACGGAATCGTGATGTAGCTGTTGAAGGCCCGTTCCCGCCCAAGCCTACGCGAAACCGATACCAATCGGTGGGACGTTTCATCGAATATATTTTCCATTAGCTTCCGGTAGTTGATTATTAATTTTGACGAAATATTAACCGAAGGATATCACGGAACCAATACCGATCGGTAGGAAATGTCATCGAATATCTTTTCTATTAGATTCCGTACGGCAATCGTTGATTATTAATTTTGACGAAATATTAACCGAAGCATATCACTGAACCAATACCGATTGGTAGGAAATGTTATTAAATATCTTTTCTATTAGCTTCCGTACGGCAATCGTCGAGTATTAATTTTGAAATATTAACTGAGCGATATCAAGAAACTAGTACCGATCGGTGGGATATTTCATCGAATATCTTTTCCATTAGCTTCCGCACCGCCGGTAGTTGATTATTAATTTTGACGAAATATTAACCGAAGGATATTACGGAACCAATACCGATCGGTAGGAAATGGTATTGAATATCTTTTCCATTAGCTTCTGTACGCCGATCGATGATTATTAATTTTGACTACATATTAACTGAACGATGTCAAGAAACCAATACCGATCGGTGGGACGTTTCATCGAATATCTTTTCCATTAGCTTCCGTACCGCCAATAGTTGATTATTAATTTTGACGAAATATTAACCGAAGGATATCACGGAACCAATGCCGATCGGTAGGAAATGTCATCGAATATATTTTCCATTAGCTTCCGTACGGCAATCGTCGATTATTAATTTTAAAATATTAACTGAGCGATACACTGAGAAAAAAAATTGGTTGGATTAACCAAAAGTCGCGGTGACATACGTTCAAAGCTGTTATTTGTTTGATACAAATAAAGCATTGTTTTGTTAAACGATTATTTGCTTCAATTTATTTAAAATTTGTCAATTGAAACAAACATATTTGTTGTACCAACAAAATACACCTTTGAACGTATATCAACGCGCATTTGCTTAATCCAACAATTTCTTTTTCTCAGCGTATCAAGAAACCAGAACCGGTCGTTGGGACGTTTCATCGAATATCTTTTCCATTAGCTTCCGAACCGCCGATAGTTGATTATTAATTTTGACGAAATATTAACCGAAGGATATCAAGAAACCAATACCGATCGGTAGGACATTTCATCGAATATCTTTTCCATTAGCTTCCGTACCGCCGATAGTTGATTATTCATTTTGACGAAATATTAACCGAAGGATATCACGGAACCAATACCGGTCGGTAGAAAAAGTCATTAAATATCTTTTCTATTAGCTTCTGTACGCCGATAGTTGATTATTAATTTTGACGAAATATTAACCGAAGGATATCACGGAACCAATACTGGTCAGTAGGAAATTTCATCGAATATCTTTTCTATTAGCTTCCGTACGGCAATCGTCGATTATTAATTGTGAAATAGTAACCGAGCGATATCAAGAAACCAGTATCGATCGGTGGAACGTTTCATCGAATATCTTTTTCATTAGCTTCCGCAAGCCAATGGTCGATCATTAATTTTAACGAAATGTTAACTGAGCGACATCACGATTCGTCAATTACGGTGCATCGATTTCCGATCGAGTATTTGGAATCTTTCAAACGGTCTTTGATTTGGTCGCGCGGGGTTTTGTTCTTTGGCATCCGGTAATTGATACGTCGATAATTAAAACGACACCTTTAATATGCAACTGTACATTGAATACTCGTTCGGCACATTGAATTCACAAAACTTTATATCGACTATTGCGCACAGATCCATTGGTAATGGAATCGATACTCACTTATGATAATTTTTAATCTCGGTTTCGTAAAGGTTATTTATAGTTTTGATTTTGATTGTTTTATCAGATTACGTGGATCCCCGTAGCCAGTAAGTGGACTAAGTAATGCGGCTAATTCTGTTCTGACGTGCAAAGTCGCTTCGACACCTTCCCAAGTAGAAATTTTCGAGCGTTACCTCGGGCCCTGATAGGGTCCTGTTAAGCCTTATCAAGCCCTTGTTAGGCCTCCTCAGGACCCTATCAGGGCCCGATGTACCGCTCGAAAATTTCTACTCGGGTTCGAGCGCCTACCGCCCATGTGCGAATATCTGTACGGTGCCGGAGTTATAAAAACGGCCCAAAACTGGGATACATCGATAAAAAAGTTTGGTAATATCAACTAAGCTGTGGTTGTGGGTGGCGAAGGTAAATATTTGGTCGATTGAACAAAATGTTTTTCACAATCAACAACAGAACAGTCAATTCAACTAAATATTCGTTCAATCAACTAAATATTCGTTCAATCAACTAAATATTCATTCAATCAACTAAATATTCATTCAATCAACTAAATATTCATTCAATCAACTAAATATTCATTCAATCAACTAAATATTCATTCAATCAACTAAATATTCATTCAATCAACTAAATATTCATTCAATCAACTAAATATTCATTCAATCAACTAAATATTCATTCAATCAACTAAATATTCATTCAATCAACTAAATATTCATTCAATCAACTAAATATTCATTCAATCAACTAAATATTCATTCAATCAACTAAATATTCATTCAATCAACTAAATATTCATTCAATCAACTAAATATTCATTCAATCAACTAAATATTCATTCAATCAACTAAATATTCATTCAATCAACTAAATATTCATTCAATCAACTAAATATTCATTCAATCAACTAAATATTCATTCAATCAACTAAATATTCATTCAATCAACTAAATATTCATTCAATCAACTAAATATTCATTCAATCAACTAAATATTCATTCAATCAACTAAATATTCATTCAATCAACTAAATATTCATTCAATCAACTAAATATTCATTCAATCAACTAAATATTCATTCAATCAACTAAATATTCATTCAATCAACTAAATATTCATTCAATCAACTAAATATTCATTCAATCAACTAAATATTCATTCAATCAACTAAATATTCATTCAATCAACTAAATATTCATTCAATCAACTAAATATTCATTCAATCAACTAAATATTCATTCAATCAACTAAATATTCATTCAATCAACTAAATATTCATTCAATCGATCCAAATATTTCTTTCAATCGATCCAAATATTTCTTTCAATCGATCCAAATATTTCTTTCAATCGATCCAAATATTTCTTTCAATCGATCCAAATATTTCTTTCAATCGATCCAAATATTTCTTTCAATCGATCCAAATATTTCTTTCAATCGATCCAAATATTTCTTTCAATCGATCCAAATATTTCTTTCAATCGATCCAAATATTTCTTTCAATCGATCCAAATATTTCTTTCAATCGATCCAAATATTTCTTTCAATCGATCCAAATATTTCCTTCGCCACCCGCAACCACAGCTTACCAATTACAGTTGAGATTACCAAACCTTTTTATCGGTGTAGGCCAAGTCTCGTTTGCCAATTCTCGGACAGTATTGGCAAACAACATTATCAGTAATGGGCCTACGCAGCTTGAACGTATGGCGCCAAGTCCAGAGGTGCTAATATGGCCCAGAACTGGGACAGTTACAGTTGCTGAGTGTTAATTGCCGGTTCTGTTCCCGTACAGATGAGAAACTTCACCAAGAATGGGCCAACCTTGATTGCCAGTACTGGACAAAGTCGCGAGCAGGCAATACGGCCCAATACTAGAACAGCCCTTGTTGCCAAGTCTTGTACAACGACCAGGGCCTAGTTCCGATGAACAACTTCACCAAGAGTTGGCCATCGCTAATAGACCGTATTACATAAAATCCTTTTTTAGATTAAATTTGATATCCGTCGTAGTACTGGGCATGTATTGGTTGCCAGAGTTCAACCAACGCTTTCTCAATAATATCAAAGTATGAAAAAGATAAATTACAAATAAATTTTATATAGAACTCAGTGACTGAAGAATAAATATTAATGTATTTTATACCTTTTCGATCGTATGAAGTTAGTGTGACAATATATATGCAAGCGTTTGCTCAACTGATGTACAAGTTTCGAAACGTTGTTCTTCAACATTAGCATAGCCAAGTAGGTGAAAGATCTAGGACTAGTAATCGTAGGGTCGCCGGTTCGAATCCCATCACCGGTCGAAAAATGTATTCCGAGATTTCCAGCGTATAAGCGTAAAATAACAACAATACAGTAAAACACGATCAGAGAAATGCATTAAACAAACAGGCAGACGATAAAAATATTCATTTGTACTGTTTATTATTATCGTTTTTGAACAGTGGCTGAACATTGGCATACGGTACTGGCTTGACGCCGACAGCCAGCACTGGGCAGGCGTGATCATTTCAATATCGGCCCAGTACTGATTCTGCATCGGATTTGTGCTGGGCCTTGATTGTTTGCCAGTACTGGTAGCTCCGGCACCAGTATTAGGCCAGAACTGTGCCAATCTGATATTCGTACATGGGCGAACGATGATACGTTCTTTTAAACGTTTCTTTTAAAAAAATTATCGAGATACGATTTCTCGAATGTGAATCCCGTTACTCCGCGCGGACTTGCAGATTTTAATCTTAATCCGGTGTGAAAACCGGACATACCAACATAATTGGGCACTTTGCATGCTATTAATGATACTTTCCTTATCGGGGCAGATTTATTACATCCCCTGTTTGTGCGTTATTACCTCGATCCCAAATTTTCTGAGTTTAGTCGCCGATTCAGAGTTCCCAGTCCGTTCGATGTTAAACCGGAGCTATTAATTTATCCATCGGTTTCAACCCGTTACCAATTCTTCGGCGCCGGAAGTCTCAGCCCCGGACCACGAAACGAAACATCCCTGCCTATATCTCCCCACCTTTTGCTTCCTCATGGAGGAAGCTTTGTCTCATAAATCTTTTTAAATTTTCTTTACGCCTTATTGTTATTCCTATTATTCTAATATGTGCACCTAATTAAATTGTAAACTATTCTGTTCTATTCTATGCTATGCTTTCTGTACTCTCATCGCTCAACTTTATGTACTGCATATTTGTAATGCTTAGTCCTTAGGGGATTTATCCCAGGACACAATAAACTTATCTATCTATCTATCCAAATCATCATCTCGACCGTGCTCTGCATAAAGTAGCCTTCCATCGATAATTTCCGCAACAAGATCACAGCAGCAAACTCCAGTTGACAAATGAAAATTTCCTTTGGCATTAAGGTTCATCACGAAAACCCAATATGGGTCAGAAATTTAGGAATTGACCATTGGACTGGCGGCGTTGTCCTCGTGTTCACCGCACGGTATGCGCCTATCAACCGTGCGTTCGCCATCGAGTTCCAGTGGTCCGTCCAACTGTCGTTGCGAAAATTCCGCACAGGACGGAGAGTTCGACAGGGATCTAAGTTGATCCTCGACTAATAGGAAATCACTCGAATTAGCTCTTCCCCGAGAGAGAGAGAGAGTCCACCGCGAAGTTGGAATATATTCCGTGGCCGACATCCTGCGAAAATGCGAGGTCGGCTGAGCAGGGAGGGAGGATGGTATGGTTGGGCATGGTTGGGCTGTGCAAGTGAGTGCAGCAAGTGCGAGGATGCACCGAACGAGCTCCAAATAGCTGCTAGGTCAGTCGCGGAGAAGCGCAGTAGTAGCATCGCATAGGATACGGACCAAGTGGAATAGCGAGCAGAAATGCTGGGATTTGCGCGCTCCCCCTCCCTCCCCCTGTACGTGGAAATTACACGGGTCGGCAAATGCGTCGAAAGACGGGCATACACATATGTGTACATAGATGCGCACACGTACGGCAGATATGCGAGAGAGTGGTAGGTGCACGGGAACTCAGGATTTCTCTTGCGAGAGCTCGAAAGCTCTCTCCGGTTTTCCCAGTGATGCAACCTCGCTGCTGCTGGGCTGCTCATGACGAGGAAAGAAATATGAAATGAGAGTAGACGAGCGACGGACTATGTATGGCGGAGGGTACAGCAGAGGCGAGAAGGAGGAAAACGACGAAACGTCCGACGACGACGACGACGACGATGTGAAGAAGAGGTGGAAGAGGACGATGAAGAGAAGAGAAGAGCACGGAGGCGGTTTCGCGGAGAGAGGGAGAGGGCGAGAAGAGGGGGGTGGGGAGAGGGGCGCTCTTTCGCGCGCTCCCCTCGCGGCGGATATCGATTTTCGTTCGCGCTAATAAATAGGAGCATGCGCTTGCGCTTCGCGCTCGACTTCGTTCCTCTCACCCTACCCAACCACCCTCGCCGTCTAACTGTATAGTTATATATATATATTTATATATGTGTGTGTATATATAAATATGTATATATATGTATGTGAACGCTTATGTATGTAGGCAGATGGTGCGAGTACATCACCTGCTCATATATGATTTACCCGTTTGCTTCGTAAGAATTTACACATTCCTCTATATGGATGGTTATATAGGTGATACGTATTTATGTCCTATACGTACATACGTGCCACTGCCGGTGACGTATGTCCGTGCGTAAGTACTCGTTACTCTTCGACTGCACACAACCGAAGTCTAAGGTGTTACGGAGTATCATGTGCGAGTATGGCAATTCAGTACATCATACTGTAGCAACCTATGGAACCGAGATTGAGAGTTATCGCACTGTTGGGACACGTATTAGATGCAGAGGCGTGCGTACCGAATAATACACTATACTTCCAGCATACAGTACGGATATCACAACCGTCCCGGCCAAACGTACTTATTATTATTATTATTATTATTATTATTATTATTATTATTATTATTATTATTATTATTATTATTATTATTATTATTAAAAAACATGCTACAACAAATTATATATACGTTAACAAATTAGCATAAACGCAGCGTGCCGCATATTTGAAATTTTCCTCACCCATCGTTACGAAGACACTCCGGTATCCAAACTATTGTGCCAAACTCTGTCGCGACGCATTAAGCCGTTCCGACAAGCACTGGAGACAACGAAAACAGCAAAATCAGAGGATCTCAGTGAAACGCATAACTCCGGTCTTTCTGGCACTTGGCCTCCGTCCTAAAGTCATACAAAAAAAAAAATAAGAACTCCCGTCTTTTTGCCCTAGCGGGCAGTCGGGAGTTAATTAAGAGTAATCCGTAAGAATAAATTAAATTCAATGTAAATTGTTATAATTATTATTTAAGTGCGGAACGATACGGACTGTTCTGGGATAAGTTACAGGCAGAACATAAAACCAAAATTAAAACTTATAGAATAAAACACTATACTTTCAGCATATATACTGTAACGGAACGCTCTAAGCCCGGGTAGAATCCATCCGCTTGACCGCGAGATGGCGAGTCGACGGAGCGCTTCGCGCTTCCAAAATGGGCCGCTAAATAGGCCCTGCCAATCGTATGCTCAACGTCGTCTCCATTCCCACAAGAATTGACCACGCCTCAACGAGGCCACACTGAAAAAAAAATTCGCTTGCGGGCTGCCGAAGAAAAAAATGTTTGTTTCAATTCTACTTTCAATCCTTACAATTCCATATGATATTGAAACAACAACAGCAAGACCGTCAAGGAGACATGTTATCGTTTCAATCCGGTATGAAATTGTACGAAGTCAGAGTAGAATTGAAGCAACGTTTTTACTTCTTTGGCAGCCCGCAAGCGAATTTTACTTGATTCAATGATTTTTTTTTCTGTGCACCCCAGAAGAGGGCCTCGTTGTTTTATTATCTCCTAGATTGCGTAAGCACGTAAGCCGAGGCATACGTGCCGACAGTATTTGGCCGGGAACGTCGGGTCGACCTTTCGGTCCCCGAATTGCAAGACCGAAGAACTCCTTTGACTTTCGTAGTTTTCGTCCGTTATATACGTCACGTCGCGTTATATGCGCGAGTGTCTGACTAACGCACAAGTGCGTTGTAGAGGGGTTAGCAATCCAGCTGCCTCCTTGAATCGAGCCCATGTGACGTGAAATCCCTTCTCCACACCTTCTCTAGCCGGTCCAGCACCGAACTCTGTACCTTCCACTTGGACTAATACGTTCTAAAAAATCGTGAGTTTGATATTTCGGTGGCTCAAAATATCGAAACGTTTTAATACAGGCATCAGAAACGACCCAACCAAACGTGCTTTTTATTATTATTATTATTATTATTATTATTATTATTATTATTATTATTATTATTATTTAAGTGTGAAATGATACGGTCTGTTTTGGGAGAAGTACAGACAGAGTACAAAAGAAATCATAAAACGTAATTTGGTGCAACCTGAAAATTATCGGTTTGACGTTACAAGAGAGATCTCTGCATAATATGCTTTTCGAGATTTTATGGAATCATTACGTAGCGCTGTGGAGTTAATAAATTGGGATGGAAGGATATCAGAACGATATCCGAACGACCTGTTGTCGCGGAAAAAGCTCGATTGTATCGATCATGCTATTCTTGAGTCCGTGTTTCGAGAGCGTGAAGGAGTAAATGGAGTTAACTCCGTACAGGAGAAATACGTTCGCTGTGCTGTATCGACGAAATATAAATTACGCACTGATAACGCACGTTTCCGTACCGCTGCCTCCAGGATCCATCGAAGTGCGCTCAATTGGCATAATGGGGAGAGTATTGCTTCGGATATACCTAATAAGATAGCGTATCAGTGTACGGCATATACGCATATGTATTGCCCACCGATATACACAATGCGAGATATATAATATATATATATATAATGTACATGTGGGATTATGAGCGCCGTAAGCACCTGCAGCAGTCAACCTCGCACAAAGAGCTGATTCGAAGCTGTCCCGTGTACGTGCATTTATGTACTGGGATCTTGGATCTCCCGCACGTTCGTTACCCTATATCACGATGACGCAATGCGAGGTGCCAAGGTATACGTCTGTCTCTCTCCTCTTAGAGTAACATGAGGTACAAGCGTTTGCCAGCATCAGCATCGGGTCCTCCGAGATTGGTGTATTACCCCAATGGATTTCCCTCCGGTTCGCCTAGGAACTGCTAGCCCGCTCACTACAGATCACTGGGCAATGGGCTCACTCGGCATATACTGCGTTCCACAGTAATCCATCTCTCTGCACCGCGTTCGTATGGAGTGTAAACAGGTTCTGCTACTGACTCTCCGTCTCCCACTGGCGTTCTATCTCGTACCGTTTCTATAATTATGTGTATAGTTTGAGAGAAGTGTGTGCGAACCGCTGCGTGTGTGGAGAAAGGCGGACGAGCCGACGATGGACGGGGTGGCGAGGGGTTGTATGGAAACCGGCTATGCCTTCAGGGGATGAAATTCATCCTGACACGTGCAACTGGTATCCCAATTACTTCTCGAGAGCCATTAGTCGAACTGCACGGACTTCCCTTACGATTTCTACTCCTCCCACACGATCTTTCAACCCCTCTTCTCACCACTTTTCACTGTCTCCTTCCCTCTCTGTCGCGATGACTCCGTGCTGCGCTACTGATGTCTCTTCTCTCTTTTTTTTTTTTTTTTTTTTTTATATTGGTGTACTCTCGTTTCGACGGATGTAAATCAGCGAGTCGGTGGACCGGCTCGTACGGACTCCTCGAACTGATTTATTCGGTGTAATAGTTTAACGCTCGGGGGGGTTGCTCGTACGCCCTTTTGTGTCTGGCGTGGGTATCGGGCGACTCGGCAGAAAAGTCTATCCGCCGGGAAGATTACAGAGGGGTCCTCCGAGGGCACCGGCAAGGGGGAAAATGGAAATTCGAATGTTTCTCAATTGGCAAGAGTTAGCTTTTGGATACTTGTTTTTAAGTGTTTAAAGTGATAATGGCGTCATTCATGTCGGTTCGTTAAAGTTTTGCATATTACACTGAAAAAAAATATATCAATGACTCAAAGTAAAGTAAAATTCGGTTGCGGGCTGACAACGAAAAAAAAAAGTTATTTCAATTCCACTTTCAATTCCAACTATTCCATACGGGATTGAAACGATAACATGTCACATTGACAGTTTTGCCGTCGTTGTTTCAATATCGTATGGAATTGTAAGAATTGAAAGTAGAATTGCACTTTTTTTTCTTTGGCACCCCGCAAGCCATTTTTTTCAGGTGTCCGTATAATTGGTCGGAAATGTAGAGCGTTTTTCCTGCTATCAGATTTTTTAACGAAGAGCTCATTTTGCGAGTTAAAAAATGACGGCCGCGCATTCTCGTTCACAAAAGGTTGGTGGGTCACGATTATATCTCGATTCTCGATATGGATCGAGAAATTGGATATTTCTATAGTTGCTCTTTCATTGCCCTTTTATTCGTGCCGCAATTGGTCAGGGTGCATGAGCGAGCTCGCACCAGGTAATGTGAGCTGAAGACGTATCGTGTGTTCCTTAAGGAGGGAGTCTCGCTGCGCGCCGACTTCGCATAAGTTCGACAACAATAAGAGAAAATTGCAAGTACTGCTTGATGGTGTAAAAATCTGAAAAAAATCATGTATACTAAAGGTACTGAGAAGATTAATTTTGCATAATAATAATTGCAAAATGTTATTAACAAATTCATCAAAAAATTAATTGGTTCATTTTTATTGGTTTATTTTTTTTATAGAACAAAAATCAACGATTGCTTAAAAATCTGAAAAAATTCATACGTATTCAGAAAAATAAACGAATCATTTTCATAACAAAAAAATGTTTTGTTGCCGGGTAATTTGTTAACCAATTAATTTTTTGATGAATTTGTTAATAACATTTTGCAATTATTATTATGCAAAATTAATCTTCTCAGTACCTTTAGTATACATGATTTTTTTCAGATTTTTATACCATCAAGAAGTACTTGCAATTTTCTCTTATTGTTGTCGAACTTATGCGAAGTCAGCGCGCAGCGAGACTCCCTCCTTAAGGCGAGGCTAAACCCGTGCGGCGAACGCCCGAATGCAAGAGAGACAGCGCCATCGGGTTCCTGTGAGAGCAAGCGACAGGGGGTTTAGACTCTCCTTAAGGCGAGGGTAAACACGTGCGGCGAGCGGCCGAGTGCGAGAGAGACAGCGCCGTAGGGTTCGTGTGAGAGCAAGCGAAAGGAGGTTTATCCTCTTCTTAAGGGAAGGCTAAATTCGCATGAGTGCGAGAGGAACAGAGCTAAAATTTTGAGTCAATTTTTCTCCGAAATGATTCCATATAGTGAAAAATTATTTGCGGGGCGCACTGCGGTAATCAAATACGTAGTGCGCCCTGCAATTTATTTCTTATTTTATTAAACCATTTTCGAGAAAAATGGTTTCAAAATATTTTGAGGTTATGTTGATATTTAGCCCCACCTTAAGGGAAGGCTAAACCCGCATGAGTGCGAGAGGGACAGAGCTAAAATTTTGAGTCAATTTTTCTCCGAAATGATTCTATGTAGTGAAAAACTATTTGCGGGGCGCACTGCGTTAATCAAATACATAGTGCGTCCTGCAATTTATTTCTTATTGTATAAAACCATTTCGGAGAAAAATGGTTTCAAAATATTTTGAGGTTATGTTGATATTTAGCCCCACCTTAAGGGGAGGCTAAACCCCCTCTCGCTCGCTCTCACACGAACCCTATGGCGCTGTCTCTCTCGCACTCGGTCGCTCGCCGCACATGTTTAGCCTCGCCTTAAGGAGGAAACATCGTTGGACAGGGAGGGAATAGGGCAGCGTGTGGGACAGGCGCGACTTTGCGGAGGAAGGGCTGACGCAACTCGACATCCCACCTCAGATAATCTAAGAATTCTCTTAGAAATACTCGGCGATGATACTTTTTTATGATACGTGCAGCATCGTTAAGGTCCAGGCGAAATGTTGGTGTATCGTTTTATGTATCTAATCGACAAAGTCAATCAATTTGTAATGAAGCAGTCTACGCTCCGTACGACGGAACTCCATCGTAGAATCGCGCGCGAGTTCATCGATTTTTACGAATTATTATTTCATCGGAAAATGTCCGGTAACTGGCCGTCAACTTTTATAGATATTGCGGCATGTGCTATAACTGTGGCATGTTAAAAATTCAGACGGTAATCTACGTGCGATGACATCGATAACCCTCCTTAATTCATCGGTTTCTGTCGACAGGTACATTCGTGGTGAATTCCAAACACATTTGAGATGTGTTACATCCGCTCTTTTAATCACTTTCCTCTGTTCATTAATTCAGATTTTTCTGTCACCGTCTGAATTCAAGATACTTTCCAGGGAATTTTCTTTTTTATTCTCTGTAACGTCACTTCCGGTTTTGAAGAGCTCAATCTTGAAGCTCTGCGCCCAGAAAAAAAATTTATTTTATTTCACTCGGTGCGTAAAATGCGGTTTTACGCACGCTTCGCGTGCGTACAACCTCATTTTCACACCTTGTGAAATAAAATTTCGTACGATACTCGTGCATAAAACGTTTTCTGAACTCGTGTGATTGCAACACTCGCCTTCGGCTCGTGCTGCAAACTCACGCTCGTCAGAAAAAGTTTTATCGCACTAGTATCGTAATGTACTATTACGGCCACCGTTTATTAAGATTAAGTACAATATTTATTTCATTTAAATAAACATTTATTTAAATTAAGTAAATAGTTACGTAAATGAAATAAATATTTATTTTAATCAAATAAATATTTGACTTAATCTTAATAAACGGTGTCCGTCATATAAATTTTTTTCTGGGTGTGTCCGCACACAAAACTACGCACGGAACACAGACAGGCCGTGCCGTATCCACACACAGCCGTGATTGGCCGATGCTCGCGTATTGGTGTCCGATCTGATCCGATCGACTCGTCTGTGTGACGGAAAACGGCAAACGTCGTTTTATGTGCGAGCACTTTCAACCGGAAGTGACGTTACAGAGAATATTTTCAACTTTTCTCTGTAATGTGTCGCAAATTCAATCAGTGACAGAAACACTGTCAGTGGAAGTACAGAAGTAAGGAACACTGGAAAGTGGATTAAATACACGTGTGACACGTCTTAAATGTAATTTGGCATTCGTTGCGAATGTAGCGAGCGACAGAAGCGGATGAATTAAAGAACGCCTGTCATCTCATCCGCGTCGACCGATAATAGTACATTACGAT
Organism: Ichneumon xanthorius; assembly: GCA_917499995.1. Taxonomy (NCBI): domain Eukaryota; kingdom Metazoa; phylum Arthropoda; class Insecta; order Hymenoptera; family Ichneumonidae; genus Ichneumon; species Ichneumon xanthorius. The sequence continues at coordinate 3,813,383 of OU824205.1, forward strand.
ACTAGTGCGATAAAACTTTTTCTGACGAGTGTGAGTTTGCAGCACGAGCCGAAGGCGAGTGTTGCAATCACACGAGTTCAGAAAACGTTTGATGCACGAGTATCGTACGAAATTTTATTTCACAAGGTGTGAAAATGAGGTTGTACGCACGCGAAGCGTGCGTAAAACCGCATTTTACGCACCGAGTGAAATAAAGTACGTTCCGAATCTCGTACAGACATCTCTATCCAAAAATCGGACAAAACGACCATGGGCCAATGCTGGATCTCCCGTCTCGGTACTAATTTCTTTAATTCCATTTTTCTCTCACGGAACAGCGAATCGCGTGAAAATTTATCTTACACGTCTAATCGCCTCACGGCATTGACTTCTTACAGGCCGAACGATTTTCGCACGGTGTCTCTGTGCGGAAAGTGCACGTACGTTGAAAGCTCGTAAGCATTACGTTATAGTGTGTGCGCGCGCCCAAAGTGGCCAATCACGATTTCACCGAGAATAGAACTGCCTGTAATGCCACCGGCGCTACGGTGCAATGGCACTTACAGTCCGGAGAACAATTCGTACACTTCCTCGCATGGGATTCGAAACTGGTTTCGTCGAGCTCTAATGCCGGTCGATGCGCTCGCAGGTCCGAGACGCCCTCGAAGTAGCTGTTAGACGTATAGCCACCTTAAATTCGCGTATACGTCCTCCATACCCAACGGAAGGAGATATATAGAGGCGCGCGGTTTATATAGGTATACATGTTTGATGGAGATTGTGCTATACACACAGCGTTCTCCGGGCGCGGAAGACCTTACGCGCCCGCGCGCGAGGAACTTTGCCGAGGGAAACACTTTGCCGGTACAGAACCGATGTTGCATCTCGTACTGCCGGCTGAAGCAAAGCCACCAGGACCACCGACCGCGCCACAGCGGAGTTTCCAAACTTACCTCGACTCTAGTCGACCACTTAACTAACGTCTCGAGAAGATTTTTGAGGATTCGCGGGAGAAACGCCGAGAGATACATGGCTATACCCGGGAGTAACATATACACGACTGGGGGGCGGGGGGGGGGGGGGGTGAAGAGCCGGGGCCGGTAGATTCACCGCGGCAACGTGAGATAACTTCGTTTCATTGCTGTTATACAATTTTCAACACGAAACGAAGTCGAACGGGAGTTCGGAGAGGTCAAGAAAGTGTTACGAGGGAGATTGGAATGGAACGGGGAAGTTATCTTATCGCGCTTCTTTGCAAACAGCGTTCTCGTTCTTTTTTTTTTCATTGTTTTTTGCGCAAGGTGCAATTCCTTTTGCACTTGCCGCAGAAGCGTCCGACTAGGATGCGATCCCTTAACTCGTTTCCTGTACATCGGATTGGAATCTCTGAATGGAAGAGCCCTGGTTGGAGGGCACTTGCATGGGCACAACTTACGTTAGAGTGCAACGTTGAAACGTTGAATGGGGTGAGTTTCGAGGATGCATTTCGGAGATGGCACAAGTGACCCATCTATGTCGGCTTATGATGGAAGTGGGAGATCAACGGTCGGGTGGGGTGCGTGATGAACCTACTGCTCGTAGTTCGAACTAGCTCAAACCCGCAGACGCGTATGCATCATCGTCGGTACTCCATTCCATTTCGGTTCCGTCTTCGTCCGCTGTGTACTTGCATGGCACATAGTTGTCAGCATCGACGACCGACAGATGCGGAAGTATGAGGAAGCGTGGGCGTATGCCGGCCATCTGAGGGAAGCCCGTAATATGTCGGTTCACAAGTGAAGTTTCGATCAGATCACGGGTGGCCACAAAATTTGCTGCATCGACTGACAAGCAATAGCTATTCGTACTGCAAAATGATCAGTAATCAGGTAGGGTATGCGTGAGTAATATGGACCGGTCCATATAGTATCAGTGATTCGCGTCCTAATCAAGTGAGGCCATATTACTGCGGAACTGAACTACGTTTCTGGTCATAATCCTTTTACGATAAACAGCCCGAACATGTAAATCGCCCACGGAGAAAATATTGTATCGGCATAACCAATTACTGCTCGATACATAGATTCACCGTCCTAATCAAGTGGGGCCATATTACTGCGGAAACGGCCTACGTTACCGACCATAATCCTTATACGATAAACAGACCAAACCTGCAAATCGCTCACTGAAATAAAAAAATGTGCACATGGCTCATCATTTCTTACAATTTTGCACTTTCTTTATGAGAAAGTTCGTTGATCGACTTTAGCTCCCTCATAGAGGAAGGTATACGCAAAATTGTAATAGATGAGGAAGCCATATGCAAATTACTTTGCATTTTTTTTCGTAACTTAAAAAATGTCTACATCTCATAAAACTGAAAGACAACATTTTTTGTAGAAAATTGCTAATTCGTCGTTTTGAGACTGTTTTATGTATTTTTTCCCACTGATGACGAACCTCCAAATGATTTCACTCCTGGTGAAATAAATCCTCGTAGTTTTTTGTCCGAAACGGGTCGACCGAAAATACAAATTTTCCGAAAATTTTAAATATTCCAAAATCTCATAAAATTTAATCGATTAAATCAATTTCAGCCAAATGTAATACCAAACATTGTTTCGTGTTAGTCCAATCTCATGTCAAATTTAAACTCGATACCTCCATGTTTATTCGAATTATACCTTTATAGTAATTACTCAAAAAACTTAAAATCCCATAAAATCTGATCGCATGGATAGATTTCGGCCAAATTCAATACCAAAGATCTTTGATTGCAGTATTATACTTGTATGCAGTTTTAGGACAATAGCTCAAAATTTACGCAAGTTAGAGCTACGACAAACTTTTTTCAAACATTTCAGAGTCGCGGACAGGCTCGAAACGAGCCGCAATCTTCACTAAAATTACACTGAACGAAGAGACGTATTATTCACTCTACTAGTTCACACAATTTATACCCACTATCTCAAACCATTTCCGACCTATAACCATTTTAACCAATGCAAGTCTGTCACATACCCAAATGCATATATAAACACACACATAAATACATCCGGATGCCAGCTAAAATTCGCATTTCTCGACGTTTTAGACCATTTTAAGTACTCTGACATTATAATCTAAATTTTTTTTACGAAAACGGCTTCCTCCACGAGGCAGCAATACGATTGGATTAACCTATCACCCCTCGATTCATTGATTCACACCCTAATCAAGTGAGGAATTACTGCGGAACTGCACAACATTACCCGTCGTAATCCTTGCTCGATAAACAGACTAAACATGTAAATCGCTTAATGTGAAAAAAATTCGATTGGATTAACCAATCACTGCTCCATATGGTGATTCACGCCCTAATCAAGTGAGGCGATATTATTGCGGAACTGGCCTACATCACCATAATCCTTATACGATAAACAGATCAAACCTGCAAATCGCCTGAGAACAAAAATACGATTGGATTAACCAATCACAGCTCGATCGGTAATTCATTGATTCCCGTCCTAATCGAGCGGGGCCATATTTCTACGGAACTGGACTGCATTGCGGGCCATAATCCTTATACGGCAGACCAAATCTGTAAATCGCTCACTGAGAAAAAAGAATAGGATTGGATTAATCAATCACTGTTCGATTCTTTAAAACCAACTCGGTCGGAATTAGCCTGTTCTACCCGCGGTACCAGAGCCCGGATTAATATTGGATAAGGAGAGGGAAGGAGAATGGAGAGAGAGAGAGAAGAGAGAGAGAGAGAGAGAGAGAGAGAGAGAGAGAGAGAGAGAGAGAGAGAGAGAGAGAGAGAGAGAGAGAGAGAGAGAGAGAGAGAGAGAGAGAGAGAGAGAGAGAGAGAACGACAATGCTCTCGAGTTCTGAGCTATTCAGCTATTATTGATATTCCACACCGGGTGCTGGGTCATTCACTTATATTCCGTAGCAGAAGCGAAGAGCAATGGTGAAGAGGGCCAGTGGAGTATAGAAACGTCTCGGTAGCACGAGGACGAAGCGGTCGTGGAGGACGACGTGGACGACGACAAACGTGGTGACCTCGACCCGCACCCATAAATCACTGGGGCTCGCTCTCGCGTTCCCGCCGCACCTACGGAACCCTTGAAAGAAGAAGGGAAATCCATCGACATAATTTTTTTTTCCCTCTCATCTATATTTCTATCGCTGGATATTTTTAGCCGGATTGAAGGAGCAATGAAAGACCGGTCGGAACACACAATTACTTATTATTACTTATATCGATATTTAAAAAAATATTTATGTTCTATTACCTGAGACGTTCACGGAAACAACTTGCTTTTAGAATCAAAAGAAAAAATCTAAAAACCTAAGGAGACTCTTTATCCAATTACTGAAATTTCACGCACAGCAGTAATTACCTATATGCGCTCATTCTACTCGATCTGTATATCAGCTTTTGTTTAACATACGTATGTATATTGACGAGGGATGTTTATTAATGAGGATCCAGATATATAAACTCATCAATATGCATACGTTATATGTGTGCATTCGTATTGACAAATTACCATGCAAATAGACCGGGCGTTCGGATACTTGGCTAATAACTTTGGCGTAAGTCAATATCGGCATAAAAATTAAAAGTGTCTTGAAGAAAAAAAAAAAGAAAAAAGAACTCTCGGTGTTGAGCAAAGCCGGTTTCCCTGTAGCGAAATAAACGACAGTATAACTATTGTGCCGACGATATGACCGGGGGAAAAGTTTGCGAATTAATATTGCTGATTATAATCCCCGACCCCCCCGGAGGAAGAAGGATTGTTTTGCTACTCTCGGCTCTCTTATTTTCCACGCCGGGCTTTCGCGAGACGAGTGAATACCGAGAAAGGGAGAAAGTTGAGAAAGCTCGCGGCTAGAAATCCAGTGTGCGCTTTTCCATTGTGCATCCTCTCATACTTTCCTCCCATATAAATTCACCCACGGCGAGGGAGCGAGGAGGGTGGCAAACTATGATTCCCCGTTCAACAATGAGCGGAGCGGAAAAGATAGAAAAAAAAAAGAAATAATAAAAAATGTGGTAGAGTGGAGAACGAGAGACATCAGGAGCACGTCGCGACTCCGCCAGCTAGGATCACTAGCTGATATAGGCCTTGGCGCGAGTGGCCTTCCGCGTTTCTTGGATTCTTAGAGTGGCGGAAGAGGGAACACAGGGGGTGGAGGGGGGGGGGGGGGAAGGGGATGGTCGTGATAAAGAGGGCACGAGCGAGGAAGATAAGAAGGAAATAAAGGAACGAAAGTGGGAATGTATATACGTATATAGGGTCGCGAGAGCGATGGAGAAAAATAAAACTGTTCGAGCAGCGCGCGCTCCCAGCCTCCCGCACGTTCAAGACTTTCCCAGTGCTCGCAAAGCCCATTGTTTTAAGCGAGCCCTTTGAACCCGGCCACCCCCCCGAGCTCTCTCGCGGATCCTTCTTTCTCCCTCCCTTGTCGCCCTCTCTCGCAACCATCGTTTATTAACGTTCTTTAATCAGAGTGTCTTCTCGAGTGCTTCATAAAGATTCCGTTGCAGCCCCCGAGTTCGCCCCCGGCGTTGCACCCACCGGTACGTACCGTGTTATACGCGCGTTTGCGAATTAAGAGGAAGCTTCCCGGCTCACTTCTGCTGTAGTTAACGGGTCTGCGGAATGTTTTCCATTCCGCATCCATTGGAGCTTCAGGAAGTTTACGTCCCCACGCAATTTCTCACCTAAAGTGGCAATACCGGGGTCGTTACAACCACGGGTATGACAACGATGAAATACTCTTAAGTTTAGGTGTAATTATAAGGTATTGAATCAAATAAAGGGAGTGTGCGACATTCGGGGAAAACAGGGTGGTCCGCTATACGTAACGCAACATGGACCATTAAGATTAAAATTACTCGGTGGTTTTTTTTTTTTTTTTTTAGAAATTAGTAAAATTTCGTTTCTCACTTTAAAGTGGCAATACCGGGGTCGTTACAATCACGGGTATGACAACGATGAAATACTCTTAAGTTTAGGTGTAGTTATAAGATATTGAATCAAATAAAGGGAGTATGCGACATTCGGGGAAAACATCGTGGTCCGCTATAAGTAACGCAACATGGACCATTAAGATTAAAATTGCTCGGTGGTTTTTTTTTTCTTTTTTTAGAAATTAGTAAAATTTCGTTTCTCACTTTAAAGTGGCAATACCGGGGTCGTTACAATCACGGGTATGACAACGATGAAATACTCTTTAGTTTAGGTGTAATTATAAGGTATTGAATCAAATAAAGGGAGTATGCGACATTCGGGGAAAACAGGGTGGTCCGCTATAAGTAACGCAACATGGACCATTAAGATTAAAATTGCTCGGCGGTTTTCTTTTTTGTTATGGAAATTAGCAAAAGTTCGTTTCTCACCCTAAAGTGGCAATGCCGGAGTCGCTACAACCGCGGAGATGACAGCGATGAAACACTCTTAAATTTAGGTGTAGTAATAATAAGATATTGAATCAAATAAAGGGAGTATGCGACATTCGGGAAAACAGGGTGGTCCGGTATAAGTATCGCAGCATGGACCATTAAGACTAAAATTACTCAGTGGTTTTTTTTTTAATTTAGCAAAAGTTCGTTTCTCACCGTAAAGTGGCAATACCGGAGTCGCTACAACCGCGGGTATAACAACGATGGAATACTCTTAAATTTAGGTGTAGTAATAATAAGATATTGAATCAAATAAAGGGAGTATGCGACATTCGGGAAAACAGGGTGGTCCGGACTAGTATCGCAGCATGGACCATTAAGACTATAATTACTTGGTGATTTTTTTTAGAAAATTCGCAAAAGTTCGTTAACGACGTATACTTAAAGTCAAGTAACGAATGACTAACGAGGCGCGCAGGAGATTCCCGCTGCGGATGTCGGTGAAAGAGGGATCGGGAGCCAGACATCGTCTGCACTAATGCCGGATAGGATAGCAATCCGGTCATTTCGCAGTGCTATCTTAGTGGATTCTCGTCGCTCGTTTTTTTTTTTTTTTTTTTTTCAGTTCAACTTGTCTGTCCGTCTGTCTGCGAGCCTGCGAGCCTGCGATTCTGTGAGTCTGTAAATGTACGAAACTTTTTTACCGTGTAGATTTTGGAGGAATAAGTGGAGCAGTTGGCTCGTACTTCAGCGGAAGGGTGGATGCTATTCGAGTAGTTTCTTTTTCCGGCGTGGAAGGAATTTTCAATCGGCGGGCAAACTTTCTCGGTACCGCTGGAGGTCTGTGTCGAGATAGTAATGCATCGGAGGGGCATGATTTTACCGACCTGTTTAAAGTGGCATATTCCCTCCGACGGGAAACTACCTTTAGGAGGAGAAGAAAAAGACTGACTGCCACAGTGCCGGGGCTTCGCCGACCGCTCTAAGAGTCGTCCGGATTTGCATTATTTTCTGATTCGCGTAGTTCCCGGAATAAATATGAAATCGTGGAAAGTGTGAATTCAAAATATAGTATATTTTCAATAATAGATGTCGAAACTGAGGTCGAAAATGAATGAAAAGTTTAGATAAAGATGTTGAACTGTCGATCGCGCAAGCGCCGATGCTCATTGATGGACCCCTTGAACAGATTTATTCGGTGTAATAGTTTAACGCTCGGGGGGATTGTACACCCTTTTGTGTCTAGAGTAGGTACTGGGCGACTTGGCAGAGACATCTATCCGCCGGGAAGATAACAGAGGTAAGAGATGCACTGTTCACAAAAATTCTAAATTTAATGCACCGGACAGAAAGTTTTTATGCAAAAACTGATATATTAAATTTAATGTACGAATAAAAGAAATTGATAACAAAGGAATTGCGCTGATAAATTAAACAGCGTCCGACACAAGAAAACGCAACAAATTAATATAATGTTATCGGCCAGAACATTTGTTACAGAAATTAATTATCACTCTTCTTGCTGCACATGATTTTTTGGACGCGAATTAGCCGATAAAAACAATAACAGAATATGCGAGCGAACCTTGCTAAAGAAATTCAATAGATAAAAAATTTCATAAACTTAAAATCACAAAAAAAAATTTCACTCACGAAATCTAATAATAATAATAATAATAATAATAATAATAATAATAATAATAATAATAATAATAATAATAATAATAATAATAATAATAATAATAATAATAATAATAATAATAATAATAATAATAATAATAATAATAATAATAATAATAATAATAATAATAATAATAATAATAATAATAATAATATTTCGTTTAACATTCTTCAATAAACCGGTATAAAGTCAGAGACGACCCATCCTCCGTTCGTTGCTTAGACTCTCGCGTACAATCGACATTTTTTGTTCGCTTTCCACAGTTATACAATAGCACACAGACTAAGACAGATTTTACTGAACGTTACTCAACTTGCATTGGCAGGTGCAGATTCGACGTTGGCTCTTTTTGCATTCCCTGGGGCTCGCAGACTGCACAGTAGATGATAATCTCCCGATACAAAGAAGAATTGGCGAACCAAGTACAATTCGAAGCGTCCTAAATGATCTCTTTTCGCTAGGCTCCGTTGGAATATTCTCACGTCAGTCAGTTTTTGAAACGCCATACTTTGCACTCGACATCCCCACATAGTAAAAACAAATGTGTATATTTAACAAACTTTTTTTGCCCACAAATGTCTACAATTATTTTCTTGTTGATTTTACAAGAATTATTTGTAAGATTGACAGACATTTTTGTAAAATGGCCAACATTTTTTAAATAAAATTAACAAGAAAATATTGCAGACGTTCGTGGACAAGAAACGTTGGGCCCAATTTTGCAGTGCAGGAAGAACGAGGCCGAGGTAACGCGATTAAGCTGCTCGTATCCGATTTCTCCCCTCTCGCCATTACTCCAATTTCGAGTTTCGCGATGTTTCGGCTCTCTCATCGCCAGATATGAGGGCGCGGTATTTTAAAATAGTTTCTTCGCTCACAGTATTTAGAAAGTTATTAGTATACCGTATGTTAATTGTTCATCGCAATTGTACATGAAATTTAATATACCGGTTTATGCATAAAAACTTTCGGTACCAGCGCATTAAATTTCATAGGAATTTTTTTAACAGTGTAGTTCATCCGAGAAGGATGAAAATGGAAATTCGCACAGTTCTCAATGGGCAAGTGCAATAAGCTTTTCAGGACTTATTTTTAAGCTTTGAAAGTGAGACGCGATGCACGTTGGTTCTTTACAATATTGCATAATATTAAAATGCTTTCGGAGAACATTTATAATCTTTTTTTTGTCTTCAGTTATTACTAATGCCTCCAAAGAGTAGACGTCAAATGCAGCGATGAAAAGCGCAAGGGTAACAAAGCAGAGCTTCCTTTGAGCGCATTTCTCCTACCATCGGATTCTTGAACCAATGCTAAATAGTTTCTCGCCGAAAATTTCGTGTCAGAATCAGACGCACGACACCTCTATTCAGTCGGGTCTTTATAAGCCGAGCTTCCAAAAAAAAAAAAAAAAAAAATGTCTATACAAGTGGCGTTTGTTATTGGGTCGACTCAAAGCGATGGTACTGGAGAGGGAGAAACTGGAAATTCGGGTGTTTCTCAATGGACAAAAACCTAGCTTTTCAATATTCATTTTTTAAGCTTTAAAAGTGAGGATTGGGCGATACATATTGGTTCTTTAAAATGTTCCATATAATCGAAACAGTTTCGGAGAGCACTTTTAATTTCTTTTTTCTTCAGATACCCGTAAAATCCATCCGAAGACTAACATCGAATGGGGCGATGCAAAGCGCAAGGGTAACAAAGCAGAGCTTCCTTTGAGCGCATTTCTCCTATTATCGGATTCTTGAACCAAGCTCTCATTAGTGAAAAAGCCGATGCTAAATAGTGTCTCACCAAAAACTTCGTGTCAGAATCAAACGCACGACACCTCTATTTAGTCGGGTCTTTATAATCCGAGCTTCCCAAAAAAATGTCTATACAAGTGGCGTTTGTTATTGTGTCGATTCAAAGGGATGGCACTGGGAAGTCGGAAAGTGGAAATTCGGATGTACCTCAATGGGAAAAAGCCTAGCTTTTCGATATTCGTTTTTTAAGCTTTAAAAGTGAGGATTGGGCGGTACATTTTGGCTCTTTAAAATGTACCATATTATCGCAACAGTTAATTTCTTTTTTCTTCGGATACCCGTACGATTCATCCGAAGGGTAGACATCGAATGGGGCGATGCAAAGCGCAAGGGTAACAAAGCAGAGCTCCCTTTGAGCGCATTTCTCCTACCGTTGGATTCTTGAACCAAGCTCTCATTAGTGAAAGCCGATGCTAAATAGTGTCTCACCGATAACTTCATGTCAGAATCAAACGCACGACACTTCTATTCAGTCGGGGAGTTAAAAGCTGAAATCCTAAAAAAAAAAAATGTCTACACGAGTCGCGTTTGTTATTTCGGCGTTTCCTCTTTCCACTTGCACCCTTCAAACATACACCCGTGATAGCGGTGTACAGAGTCGCAGGACACGAAGAAAAAGAAAATGAAAGAGTACAAGGAAGGGGCGTCGCGACAGTTGCTGGTCTGAAAACAAGTGGTACCTACGCCGGTTGTGGCAAAAGGCATTGGGTACCGCATACATGCATTCCCTGTCTGTCTACAGGCTTTGCCTCTCACGTCGAGCGTCAATTGAAGCCGATATCCAATGGGGCGATGCAAAGCGCAAGGGTAACAAAGCAGAGTTTCCTTTGACCGCACGACGAGAGAGGTTTGATACTGTCAAAAGCCCTCGAGAACAGAGACGGTCTTTCGCCCGTAGATAAGATTCGGTCGATTCAAATAAATTTGGTGCGCGCCGGCTTGCCCCACGGCGTACCCGATGGTCCAGTAGACCTGTGATAAAAAATTGTCTCGTTCAACTTTCATATCGAATCAACGAAAATTACGATATCCTAAGAAACCTACCCATAAAAAAAGAAACAATATTTGTTATTACAAGACAATATTTCAAAACCTTCAAGTACAAACCCTTAAAGACGATCGGTTACAAGACAATCGGTCACAAGACAATCGGTTACAAGACAATCGGTTACAAGACAATCGGTTACAAGACAATCGGTTACAAGACAATCGGTTACAAGACAATCGGTTACAAGACAATCGGTTACAAGACAATCGGTTACAAGACAATCGGTTACAAGACAATCGGTTACAAGACAATCAATTACAAGACAATCAATTACAAGACAATCAATTACAAGACAATCAATTACAAGACAATCAATTACAAGACAATCAATTACAAGACAATCAATTACAAGACAATCAATTACAAGACAATCAATTACAAGACAATCAATTACAAGACAATCAATTACAAGACAATCAATTACAAGACAATCAATTACAAGACAATCAATTACAAGACAATCAATTACAAGACAATCAATTACAAGACAATCGGTTACAAGACAATCGGTTACAAGACAATCGTTGGATTAACTAAGGCACGGTGATTTGCGTTTGAAGGTGTTACTTTGATTAGTACAACAAAAATGTTTGTTTGATTCGACGAGTTTTGAATCGTTTGAAGCACCGAGCTTTCACAGTATGTCACTAACTATCTGTTAGTGACATATCTAACTATCTGTTTTCTTAATGTGGTAGAGTTTTTAGAGCGTTACACCAGACCCTGATAAGGCCCTAACAAGTTCTCTTCAGGACCTTATCAGGCGCCGATTTAACGCTATAATAGTACTTTGCGATACAACTGCGGTAAAGCGAACTTTATACGCACGCTGTGAGGTGCGACTTACTTCACAGTGCGCGTATGGTGTTCGCTACATCGCACTTATATCGCATAATATTTTCTGTAACGAATGCAGGAGGATTGCTACACGGTGCCTGCTGATCGTAGCGTGCAATAAATTCCAGAAATCGCACGCAAGGGACCCGATCTGCGCATGCGCCGGGAATTTACAAAACTCATGGCGCAAAACGCCACTCACGCGACTCTCGGCAGGCAGGGAAAGTAGCGCTTTTCATGCATGAGTTACATAAAATGTTTACTAGGCTAGCCAGTGTCTCCTTGCTATGTTCATTCCAGTACGTTCAAAAGGATTTATATATGAGGCATTCCTTATTATTTCGACCTGTGTCTAACTCTTCACGTCTTGGATCGAGCCCGCGATTTTTGATATGACTGAATCAACTCTCAAAAGCATTTAGATTGTTTAAAAATGTTTATAATCATTTATGAATAAAAAAATTTACTTATTGATCGACAAAATTGAAAAATCTGATAAATCGTGTGCCATACATAAAAAATTGTAAGATTTGAACCGTAATAGGCCGGTATCAGAGTCTACGTTTTTCTAATTTTTTTTTTCTCGAAAAAACCGGTGAAAACGATCATAAGAAATAATCTGTCGATTATGCTTCATCGCTTGACCATTCGTATACGCAACACTGCATTATTGGGCATTTTTTCAGAATCTTCCGAAGAATTTTTTATATTTACCTTAAAAAAATTGAAATATAAAGATTAAAATTTTCTTAAATTACAAATTAAAAAAAAAGTGTGCTTTTTGTTAGTTCGGTAATTGCAAAAATGTGAAGTGACCGCACCAGGTCGAAATGGTATGGAATGCTTCACATATAATTACGCAAAAAAAATAAATCTGTAACGTTTCATGCAGTCACCAAGTCGCGAGACCCCCGGGACGTCAGGGTCGGGCGACATTTTCAAAATTAGCGCTGCGCTGTCCGGTTGCATCGCCGGTCGCGCGATTTCCCCGATTCTCTTTATCGTGTGGAACAATTTTTTTTCTCGAAAAAACCAGTGAAAACAATCATAAGAAATAATCTGTCGATTATGCTTCTTCGCTTGACCATTCGTATACGTAACACTGCATTATTGGGCATTTTTTCAGAATCTTCCGAAGAATTTTTGATTTTTAACTTAAAAAAATTGAAATATAAAGATTAAAATTTTCTTAAATTACATATAAAAATAAAAAAGGTGTGCTTTTTGTTAGTTCAGTAATTAAAAAAATGTGAAGTGACCGTACCAGGTCGAAATGGTATGGAATGCCTCACATATAATTACATACAAAAAAAAAAAAACTATAACGTTTCATGCAGTCACCAGGTCGCGAGACCCCCGGGACGTCAGGATCGGGCGACATTTTCAAAATTTGCGCTGCGCCGTCCGTTTGCATCCCCGGTCGCGCGATTTCCCCGATTCTCTTTATCGTGCGAAACAATTTTTTATCTCGAAAAAACCAGTGAAAACGATCATAAGAAATAATCTGTCGATTATGCTTCATCGCTTGACCATTCGTATACGCAACACTGCATCATTGGGCATTTTTTCAGAATCTTCCGAAGAATTTCTGATTTTTAACTTAAAAAAATTGAAATATAAAGATTAAAATTTTCTTAAATTACATATAAAAATAAAAAAAGGTGTGCTTTTTGTTAGTTCAGTAATTAAAAAAATGTGAAGTGACCTCACCAGGTCGAAATGGTATGGAATGCCTCACATATAATTACATGAAAAAAAAAAAAAAACAAAAAAAAAAAAACAAACAAAAACTATAACGTTTCATGCAGTCACCAGGTCGCGAGACTCCCGGGACGTCATTGTCGGTCGACATTTTCAAAATTAGCGCTGCGCAGTCCGTTTGCATCGCCGGTCGCGCGATTTCCCCGATTCTCTTTATCGTGCTTCCGCAACGAGGATTCCCTTCGAAGAGCGCATCGCGCCGCGCGTTCTCCACCAGGCATTCCTCGTTATCCCGGTCCCCGTTGTGTGCCCGCGCTCCGAGCGTGTTCGTCCGCGACGCGAACGGCAATTACGACGTCGGCGCAGTTGGCAAAGGAGCGAGGAATTTTGCGAACGCTGGTTGCCGGCGATCATCGACTCGGCCAGAGGCGCAGACGCCCCCGGAGTAAGCTCGGCGTGCTCGCGCGGGCGCCAACCCCCGACAGCCACTGGCGAACCCTTCCACCTCCACGAGTTCCCCTCTCGCGCCACTTCTTTGTTCCGGGGACGAAGGGGACGTTTCTCTCACTCGCGCCCTCCTCGGGCCCCGTCGATGTCGCCTCGTCCCTCGCACCGCTATCTCGCACAGAAGCGAACACCCCCGCTCGGAAGACCAGGGCGCAGCTTCGCTCGTTCGTCCTCCCCCCTCCTTTCTCTCTCCGTCCCGTCCTCGCGACCTCACCTCCACCACCTCCAGCGACACCACCGCCGCCGCTGCTGCCTCCGTTATCGCGCGGGGGTGGGACAATCGTGCCGCAGTACCAACGGGTTTCCGTGAAGGGTAGAAACCCCCGTGTTTGACGCGGGCACGATATACGTTATAATATAGATTTTTAATTAGCAAAGGGAACGAGGAGACACCGCCAGTTTGCGGTGGTGTGCGTGACGAGGACGGCGTCGGTGCGTCCCGGAATTCTTGGATAAAATAACAAAAGTCGAACGGGGGCGAAGGGAGGATAGGAAGGAAGGAAGGAAGAGCTCGGGAATATTTCGGCGAGAGCGGAACCGCGCGCGACGTCGAGGGCGGACGGGGGTTGAAGTGGAAAAAGTAACAAAGTATCAAAAATAAAAAGAACCGAGGAGAAGCTCGCTATGACTCGCGATCCGGAAACGGAAGCGAGTGCTTTTGTGCTTGTGTACTGAGAAGCATCTTTTTTTCGCCGATCGTCGAAGTCCGTCGTGTTGCGGTTGTGCTGTGCGAAGGATACGTAGATTTTTTTTTTTGTCGCGCTCCGGTTCTGAGAATCGGTCGTTGAAAACTCGCGAGTACCGGATGTGAGTGGGTGGCGATTTTTTTTTTTTTTTTCTGGGTCCGTTCCCGAGTCTCACTGGGAAGCATCTCTTCGTTTCGCTGTTAAACTCGGTGCGGTGAAATCGTGCTCGAGTGTCGAGGGACCCGACGAATTATGGATTCGCCGTGAAAGCCCAGCTCTAGCCGGCTCGGCTAGCTCAACCGGGGTCAACCCAGCAGGACCGGAGGAGCACCCGGAACAGCGGCGCGAGGCTTGTGCACTTCGGAAGAAGAGAAGCGGAACGAGTGCGGGACTCGGGAGCCGTGAATGAGTGATTATTCGGCTCTGAGCCCCGTTATTCCCGGCGCCTACGCTCGAGGAACCTCGAGGGGTGTCTCGAGATACTACCCGCTCGGAGACGAGGCCGTTTCCAACGGTGCGAAGATGCGACTCGGTCTATTCAACGGGGATGCTCTCCTTGGAGCCCTCCTCCCTCCCGCCGCTATTCTTCCTATCGCACTATCGCTACAGCTACTGTCTTTTCCAGGTTCGTGTACGCGCGATTAATTCATCCCGACGCCCCCGCCGCCCCCTCCCCCTCCCCCCCGGCCCCTCTCCCACCCCAGGCAAGCGATAGTTTTTTATGGTCGGGAATGGGTGAAAGTGGGGAATATGGTCCATGCGTCATTGATCTGATCATAGTGGGCCATATTCACACCACTTTGCCACACTTGCAATGCTCCGGTGTATACCTTGTACAGTACAGTGTAGATGGTAATCGGGGAAAATTTTGTGGGGATTTTCGGGAAGATTTACGATGCTTTGATGACTGGCGTGAAAAGGAAAATATTAAATTCTCTGCACTGTTAATTTAGATCGATCGATCGTCACGGTATTTACAGGAGGGATTTGCATGGAGATGCTCTCCTTGAAGCCCCCCCTGCCTTCCGCCGCTATTCTTCCTATCGCAATCTCGCTACAGCTACTGGCTTTTTCAGGCTCTGGTACGCGCGATAAATTCACCCCTCCCCCCCTCTTCCGCCTCGGGCTGCGCGACGAGTGTTTTTATCGGCGGGATGGGGTAAGAGTGGGGAATATGGTCCGGTCCATTTGTCACTGATCTACCAATCGGAGTGGGCCATATTCACCACACTTACCTTATTTGCAATGTTTCGGTGAATATTGTATATCACTATGGTATATAGTAAATCCAGTGAATATAGTATACATTGTAGGGGAGAGCGGAGCAAAATGGGACAGTGGGGCAAAACGGGACAGTGGGGGTAAAACTCAATTTTCCAATTTAAAATAATTTTTGGATGTCCCATTTTGTCCCAACGATACATCCGGATTTTCAACACCGTTTTGCCCCACTCACATTACCGCAATCACCCAAAGGTTATTGGAAAATTGCGTTTTGCCTCATTATCCCGTTTTGCCCCACTATGCCATTTTGCCCCGCTCTCCCCTAATCATGTAGTATTATGGGGACTGTCGAGAAGATTTACGAGGCCTCGATGACTAGCACGTCAAAAATAAATCTCTAGACTGTTCATTTGGATCAATCGATCGCTACGGTACACAGTGAAAAAATGTGTACATTCAACAAACTTTTTTTTTCCACAAACGTGTATAATTCTTTTCTTGTTAATTTTACAAAAAATATTTGTACAATTAACAGACATTTTTGTGAAATAGACATTTTTTTTTGGTAAAAATACCAAAAGAAGAATTGTGGACGTTTGTGGACAAGAAACGTTGATACCTATTTTACAGTGTATTTACATACAGGATTTACACGGGGATGCTCTCCTTCAAGCCCACCTCCCTCCCGCCGCCATTCTTCCTGTCGTACTTTCGCTACAGCTACTGTCTTTTTCAGGCTCGTGTACGCGCGATAAATTCACCCCACCCCTCTCTCCCACCCCAGCTACGCAGCGCTAGTTTTTTCTCGTCGGGATAGGGTGAAAGTGGGGAATATGGCCCGGTCCATGTGTCATTGATCTAATAGTCGGAGTGGACCATATTCACCACCCTATTTGCAATGTTCCACCGAATACAGTAATAGTCGGATTAGGCCATATTCACGACTCTTACACTATTTGCAATACTCGAGTGAATAGGGGAGAGCGGGGCAAAATGGCACAGCGGGGCAAAACGGGACAGTGAGGGCAAAACTCAGTTTTACAATAATTTTTGGATGCCCCATTTTGTCCAAACGATACACTGTCAAAAAAATAGTTTGAAAATTAATGAACATGATTGGAAGCTTTTTTACATAAAGCGTTTCTGAAATTTTGAACACATGTGCGTTGCACTTATACAGTAAAATTTGTATTTTTCATGAACATTTTTGTAAATTTCAAGCAAAAAATTTGTAACTTTAATATCTGGTATTTTTATTTTACAAGCAAAGTACATTAATGTTTAATTAATATGATTAATGTTAGCAAATTTCAAGTTCCAGTACATTAAATTTACAATTTATTTTTACAGTGTACATCCGGATTTTCAAACCCGTTTTGGCCCACGTGTCACCATCGCCACCATCCGAAAGTTATTGGAAAATTGGGTTTTGTCACATTGTCCCGTTTTACCCCGCTGTGCCATTTTGCTCCGCTTTCCCCTACAGCAACATGGTAATCATGTAAAATATTATGGGGATTGTCAAGAAGACGTACTCGGCCTCGATGACTGGCGCGTAAAAAAAAATTAAATTCTCCGGACTATTAATTTAGACCAATCGTTCGCCACGGTATTTACGGACAATGGAATGAACATGTTTGGATGTCTGGCAACCGCGTTAGCGAACGTTCGAACGAACCTTTAGACGGCACAACTTGAAAATGAGTTCATTCGATGGTCGCTTCGGTGGACCAAAGTATATTTGAATGCACCCAAACTGTAGTAGTCGGTCGTGGGGGGGAAAAAAAATAATTCGGACCGTAAAGTTTAGCCGAGGCACAATTTTCAATATATTCAATAAATGTCCCGGTATCGTAGAAATTAAAGATTCTTTTTTCAGCGTCCTCGAAACACCCCAATTTTTACTTTACGCTCACAAAATATATTCACTCGATTCGTAGAGGCGGAAAAAAAATTAGAAGAAAAATTGTCACCGAGAAATGTATCGTACACTCGATCCAGAATGCCTTTTACGGAGGCGCTTGCTCGAATCGGACCAAAGTACATTTGAGTGAACCCAAACTGTAGTACTCGGTCATGACAAAAAAAGAAAAAATAATTCGGACCATAAAGTTTAGTCGAGCCACAATTTTCAATATATTCAATAAAAAATAAAATAAAATGTCCCGGTATCGTAGAAATTATAGATTCTTTTTCCACCGTTCTCGGAACCCCCGATTTTTACCTTACGCTCACAAAATATATTCCCTCGATCCGTACAGGTAGAAAAAAAAAATTAGAAGAAAAATTGTCACCGAGAAATTTATCGCACACTCGATCCAGAATGCCTTTTACGGAGGCGTTCGAATCGTACCTGCATTTACCGGGGGTCGGAGGGATTTCCGATTAAAGGGCTTGCATTGTTACGTCCTCCTCTTTGTCATGCGTAATGATGATAATTGATTATCGTCGAGTCGATTGTTGCGGCTGTCTGGGGTTTCATGATCGGTATCTATCGGCATTGCCCTGTATAAACGCATCAGCCGCTATTGGCGAGCAGTTAACGGATAATTTAATTGTATGGTGTACAGTGTGCAAATACATGTATATACATATATGTATATAATGTATACGTGTTTAGGAGGCACGCGAGCACTGCGTATGACCGCGCTGCAGATACCACAGCACGTTGTCCTTAACCAAACGGTGAAGATGGAGTGCAATTTCAATCTTGATCGAGAATTACTTTACTCGGTAAAATGGTACAAGGATGGTCACGAGTTCTATCGCTTCGTACCGAAGGACTCGCCGGCGGTGCAAGTTTTTCCGGTGCCAGGTGTATCGGTCGACGTGAGTCTTTATCCCGTGGCCTTATTAATTAATTATTAAACTTATTATTCAGAAGCGAGGATGATCAATATTAAAAGCTGTCCGCCTCGGCGTTCCTTGTGCAGATACATCATTCCACCGAGAGATCGATCGCTCTGAATTCAGTGGAGCTCACGAGCACCGGCAGATACAGATGCGAGGTTTCCGCGGAGGCGCCCGCTTTCCAGACAGTATCGGATCACGCCGACATGAGCGTAGTTGGCAAGTATTTGCGGAACCAAAGTTGCACGTAAGCCAGTCAAAGGACTTTGAACAAAATCGCGGTAATATAAACGAGTACAAATTTTGTGCGTACGGTCGAATGGAAATTCTCACTGAGAGCGGACACACTGAGAAAAAGGACACTGTTAAACAAGTTTGTTTGAAAATTAATGAACAGTACGGGAAGCTTTTTTACCTAAACTATTTCTGAAATTTCAAACACATGTGCGTTGCAATTTTACAGTAAAATTAGTATTTTTCATAAAAATATTTGTAAATTTCAAGCAAAAGATTTGTAATTTTAATATCTGGTACTTTTATTTTACAAGCAAAGTACATTAAGGTTTAATTAATGTAAGTAATGTTAGTAAATTTCAAGTTCCAGTACATTAAATTTACAATTTATTTTTACAGTGGATGGTATTTCCTACTACAGTAGGATCGCGCTTATCCGACCTTCGATTATCCGAGCCTCCGCGTTATCCGACGCACCCAACTAATTCGAGCCTTCCGCGTTAACCGACGTGTAGGCTTGGATAATACGGAACACTCGGATAAAACGGATAAAGTTGCATACCCGCGCGCAGAATAGTCTGTAACTGCTACATTGTTGCATACGCACTTACACTTGTACATTTTTGCAGCGTCTTTATATTGCGAGCAGTAAATACATCGGTTCCGATTTTAGAGTCAATGGTAGAACATCGTGATGTTTCAAAAAAGGAAAAAAGTCATAAATTACCTAATAAAGTTAATGTTTATATGAAGTGGTGTGTTATTTTTTAAATATCACTGAGAAAAAAAAATTGGTTGGATCAACCAAAAGTCGCGGTGACATACGTTCAAAGTTGTTATTCGTTTGGTACAAATAAAGCATTGTTTTCTTAAACGATTATTTGCTTCAATTTATTCAAAATTTGTCGATCGAAATAAAAAATGTTGTTACACCAACCGAATACACCTTTGAACGTATGTCACCGCGCATTTGCTTAATGCAACAATTTCTTTTCCTCAATGATATAATAGTAGTACAAGTTTGAATTGAGTTTATGTTACCCGTGTTATCCGAGTTTTCGCTTATCCGATCTACGCTCTCCCCACATTACCTCGGATAAAAGGGGTTCTACTGTATAACGAATAGTTCCCAGGGGGGACGGTTATATAGATAGTTTGTGATAGTACATACACTGAGAAAAAGGAATGGGTGGATTAAGCACATGGGCGGTGACATACGTTCAAATGTGTACTTGGTTGGTACAACAAAAATGGTCGATTCAATTGAAAAAATTTGAATATATTGAAGCATATAATCGTTTAACAAAAAAAATGCTATTTTTGTACCAGACAAATGAGAGCTTTGAACGTATGTCACCGCGAATTTTGGTTAATCCAACCAATATTTGTTCTCAGTGTACTCAATTGATTAACCTATAATTATAGTTCCAACTATAATTTTTGGTCATTGTCGTTAACTGTAAAATGTAGACGTCCCCCCTGGGAACTATTTGCTATGTAATTTTTTCTCAGTGAGACGACACTTCCGGTTTTTCACCAATGTAGAAGATCTCCGAAGCCCGGAAGTGTCGCGCATGTTTTCGCACCCCTCTCATTGTCGAGACATCGCCGCGCTGGAAATCAATATTTTTTGGCTTGTTCGTAGTGAAATTGATACGCCTGGATGTAAGCGACATGTCACATAAGTCGCCATGCTGATGCCGTAACGAGTGTTGCCTCCAAAATCCAAAATCTTTCATCAGGCACATTTATATCTCTACCACTCACAACTCTACCAGAAAACATCTCTCCCCAAACATCTCTATCTTATTACAACTCTACCGTATTAGAACTCTACCACTAAAGATAAAAACTCTCCCAAAATGTATATAAAACTCTACCGGAATAAAAATAAAACTCTCCCGGAATTCAAATAAGAATTAGTCGAGAGTTTTATTTAAATTCCGAGAGAGTTTTTTTTCTTTAGTGGTAAAGATTTTGGTAGAGTTCTAATACGGTAGAGATGTTTTCTGGTAGAGTTGTTATGTGGTAGAGTTGTTAGAACTATCTTTTTTGGTAGAGATGTTTGGGGAGAGATGTTTTCTGGTAGAGTTGTGAGTGGTAGAGATATAAATGTGCCTTTCGTCACACCCATTCTATCGTTAAGGTGATGTGGTATAATCCCCCGCTCACCTACCCCGCACCCAGTTGGTAACGAAAATTGTCTTTCCCTGCGTCTGTCGATTCACTAGGGAAAGACAATTTCGTGACGGGGTCATGAGTGTGAGAGAGATAGTTGCAATTTTCAAATTAACTTTATTCAATGGTGCTAATTTTTTCGAGAAAAATATGAATTCGAGCCCGACGCGAAATTATCATGTGCATCCGGCTCGAATTTGGGTTTTCCTCAAAAAAATTAGCACCCTTGAGAAAAGTTCATTACAGTTTCCATTACCGACCGCGATATTTCACTTCCCCTTAAGGGGAGGCTAAACACGCATGAGTGCGAGAGAGACGGAGCTAAAATTTTGAAACCATTTTTCTCCGAAACGCTTTTATAAAAAATAAGAAAATTGCGGGGCGCACCACGTGTTCGATTAACGCAGTGCGCCCCGCAATTTTCTTTTTCTTTTATAAAAGTGTTTCGAAGAAAAATGGTTTCAAAATATTATCAGGTTATGTTGATCTTCAGCCTCACCTTAATACTGCGTCCGGTGATACTTCGCTTTCAACCCAAATGTCAAGCATTTTTGCATGGCATTGATTAGAAAAATGCAAGAACCACTCTCGCACTCGTATGTCACGTGGTACATATTGCAATTCACCTCAAGAGCATGTGAAGTCCTGTCGAGTGCGAGAGCGACGTACCAGGAGGGGTAGGGGAGGGGGGGGGGGGAATTCACATTCTCTCGAGGAAATCGAGGACGAGGAAACCCGATCGTTATAAATTTCCCTTCCACACGTCCCTCCGCAAGTACTCATTAAATATTGGCATCGCTTCTGCGACGACATAGGCCGTACGAACGGCCTCGAAAGATAAACGAAGTTAAAATCATCACTCCCACACTAACCGAGCGGGTGCTTGAACATTGTCTCGCTTGTGTGTGAATACAGTTCTTCCGGAAAAGGGTCCTCGCATAACGGGTGGAAGAGCCAAGTACCAAGAGGGTGAACTGGTGCGGATGAACTGCACGTCTGCACCCTCCAAGCCGGCAGCTCTGTTAACGTGGTTTATTAATGGTGAACCAGTAAGTGCGCTTTGACATTTAATAACCAACGTTCACCAGCCACTCTTCAGCCCTCTCGACCTTTATATTACCGCGTGTATGCCCGAGACATTGGGCCTCCGGTCGTTTTTAAGTTTTCCTCTCGTTGCACATCCCCCCCCCCCTAATCCCCCCTCCCTCCACTCGCTGAATGTTCAATTACCCGATCGATTGTTCCATCGTCACAGGCAGACGGCCAACATCTTCGGGGTCCTCACATAACCGCGATAGACCCGAGGGGTCTCGAGACTGCCGTTCTCGGTTTGGAGTTTAATATTTAACATTGAATAAAAATATTTAACATTGAATATAAATATTTAACATTAAATTTAAATATTTAACATTAAATTTAAATATTTAACATTGAATTTAAATATTTAACATTGAATTTAAATATTTAACATTGAATTTAAATATTTAACATTGAATTTAAATATTTAACATTAAATTTAAATATTTAACATTGAATTTAAATATTTAACATTAAATTTAAATATTTAACATTTAATCCAAATATTTAACATTTAAGGTAGCTATGTCGGTACGCCGGAGTCATAAACATCAGCGTCTATATGACATAAAAAAAATTAATTATATGTGGTACTTTGTCTGCATCAATAACCTTACAAATAATAATAGAGTATCTATGAAGATTTTCGCAATTATATTGAACCGATTGTTTGTATGCAGATTATTTGTTTAGTGCAGATTTGACTTCATTTTTACGACAATTACGTTAGAAAACGTCATTTGGCCCGAAACCGTGCACTTTGATCGCAGTTCTATCGAACATTAGTTCGGTTACTTCACTTTTTTTGTTGCATCAATTCCCGATTGATTCGTGAGTCCGCACTACTTTAAACTTTTCCTCTATCTTTGATCTAAGTATAATTCTCGATTTAACGATCAATTCCCCAGCTCTCCCGTAAGCCCCATGTAAAAAGACCGATTTTTCAAGATCTAATTATTCATTCCAATTGCCGGTAAAAGCCTTCGAGATTGTGTACAAATAAAATTTGATAGTTAAATTACATGTCCAAAGTTTATGCGCATGACTTTGGATTGCCTTCGCGACATAACTACCTTAATAACCGACATTCACCTACTCTTCGACCCTCTCGACCTTTACATTACCACGTCTACGCCCGAGAGATATTGGGCTCCGGTCGCTTTCAACTCTTGTTCTCTTTGCACATCAGCCCTTCCCCCCCCCCCCCCCCCCTTGGCCGCTAAATTTTTTATTACTCGATCGATTGTTCCATCGTCACAGGCAGACAGCCAATATCTTCGGGGTCCTCACATAACCGCGGTCGACGCGAGGGGCCTGGAGACCGCCGTTCTCGGTCTGGAGTTCCGCGTCAGCGGCAAGCACTTCAAGAGCGGCGACATGAAGCTCAAGTGTCTCGCGACAATAGCGACGATGTATCTTCAGGGTAAGGAGGAGAGCGTCGAGGGTGACGACAGAGTGGTCAAGGCACCGGTCATGGAGAGCCGGGAAACGAGGGCCCAGAGTCACACTCGGAACGACCTGACTAACGGTAATTGAAGGGCACCGAGCCGACCGGCCTCGACTCCCATTAAACTCCCTCAATTAATTAATCCCCGCATATGTGTGTGTGAAATTAACTCCGCAACTAAGAATTGCAAACCCTCAGACTCACATACACGAATAAGCAAGAGAAAGAAAAAAAGTTGATAATAATTTGTCACTTTTTGTCTAAGCATGAGGATAGCGAGCGGTTACTTTTTTAGAGGCATAGTTTAATCGTCGGTTGCACTGTGTGTTTTTTGTCGTCCAGATTCCCAGAGGCGTTTCATCGCCTGGACGGCCCTCGTCGTGTCCGTCGTCGCCACTCTGATACAGCGATAATGCCGGAGAACCGAGGATTTTTCACGTTTGCTTCCTAATGCGAGAGTATATATATATATGTGTATATATATATATACATATATATGAGTTAAATGTCAGAGTGTATGAGTCTACGAGTGAGATATAAAAGAGCGAGAGAAGATAAGTCGTAAAAGCGATATTAAATATGGACGCAAATATGACGATGTACCAATTCGTTGAGTGGGCGGAGAATCGTGTCTGTCTGTTTGTCCGAAAACCGAATATGTCCTAAGCCATATATTAGATTAAGGGTAGAGAAGATATTTGTATACCGTCGTAACGTACAACGAAAGTGGAACATTCGTGCGTGCTGTGTTAAAAAAAAAGAAAAAACGAAATCGCGAGAAAAACAGTAAGAGGAAAATTAACTTGCAATGAAAAGTTTACTTTATTTATAGTATGGAAAGAAAAAGACGTAACGAATTTTTTTCGTGGCAATGACGTGAGTCGTTACATTTTTTATTGTTGGCTCAAAAATTCGCGGAATACATTCCGGATGCGTTGAACGTTATTATTAAAGTAGCGAGGGGAGATCTACTTTTTTTTCTAAATTATACGACATATCATCGGTAAATTGGGTTAGTCTTTCGAGGTATTGTTGGATTACTCATAGTTCTTCCAAGAAACGAGATCCGCGAAAATGTCATTTTTCCACGTACTTCGTCGTGGGGATTTTTTTTTTATTGTGTAATGAAATTTCTCTCGTACGTCGGTCAGATTTTTTCAATTTGAATATATCATACGTCTATGTATTGTGGATCTCGAAAAACAGAAGCAAAACAAAGTTGTTTGCCGATACGTTAAGACGACCTCCTTAATTTCATCAGGTGCTCATCGATGCCGTCGTTAGATACTATAGATCCTGTACCTGTACTATCATTATTTATTTCTTAAGTATTAAATATTTAATTGTTAAAATAATAATCGATATCGCGCGGTGCAAAGAAAATTTTCAATTATACTCATCATGAGATGCGATGTAAATTATTGAGTTATATACGTATCGCAAACTTATTGTCGTATGTGTACGTTAAATGTGCCTGTAAATATGTAAATAATTTTCATCGTTATTAAAATAATTTATCATTAAACCCTTTACAAGTCACGATACTCCAGAATAGTGGATGGAAGATGGATTTTCGTCTATAAGTCCATTTAAAACAATATGAAGTTCCGTCCCACTTCACTTTTATTAATTCGTCATATATTTTTTTTAATCGTAAAAAAACTACATTCTGTCTTTTAAATTTAATAGTTGTTATAGATATTTTATAGGAATTTCTATTTAATCGCAAGGTTTTACATGAAGTAAATGAATATATATATATCATTATTTGGTTAAAAACCGACGTGTACAGCTGTCGGAGGATAATTTTTACCTGACGCGAACCCTTTAAGGTGATGGGGTACAATCCACTGCCCGCCTGTCCGACCCTTAATTGGTAACAAAAATTGAGCTGAATCCCGTTTCGCGACCGCAGAACGCCGAGGAAAAAAATTGTCTTTCCGCAGGGAAAGGCAATTTTTTTTTCCTCGGCGGAGTGCGGTCTCAAAACGGCGTTCAGTACCGATATTGTTAACTGCGACTATATTTTCCATCACCTTAAGGTTTCATTATCCAATATTCATCAAAGCCCTTTCCAAATAAATCTTTGGTCTCCCTGCTATATCGGCGTGAATTTGTAGATGGTTTTCCCCCGTCGATCTACAGATCCCTGCTTTCTATCAGGCGACCATTTTCAATCTTACTTACCACCCGTTGGTAAATCGTCCAAAACGGCCTTTTCAATATTTGAAATTTCAACAGCTCAACGCACACCGATCAGCTGAGACAATCACGAAGTGCCAGAGCGTGTCAACTAATTTTTAATAGCATATACGAAATACGATCTACCAATCGAGAATGTGAGTACAAAAAATTCATACTCGAAGTTTCGATTTATCGATCCCCGGTAGCGAGCTTGCCAGGTTAGATTATAGAAGGTTTGGGTAGCGTAACAAATCCATAAACTCAAATTTGTTAGTAAATCCCTTTCGTACTCGGAATTCCAGGCAACAATAGCAAATCTGTTGTTATTAATTACTCAATTGGTTTTTACCCTGTCGATCTATAGATTCCTTATAGGAGAAGGTGACCATTTCTCGATATTCCTTAACACCCGTCGGTAAATTGTGTACTCGAATGATATTTGTCGAGGGATGCCGCAACATGTCAGCGTCGCTTCGACAGAGTCGTATCAACTTGTACGGACGCACAAAAAAATGAGATGCAAAACGCAAAGTTGAGCGTCGGTAGGGGCTATGATTCCTTTCGATGGCTCGTCAAGCAATTAAGTATTAATGATTACATTATGTATTAATTTTATATTATTATATAAAATTTTATATTACATATAACATTTTATATTATATATAACATTTTATTATGTGATTATGTGCCCCGTAGATCTACAGATCCCTTCTAGAAGGAGGCGTCCATTTTCGATCTTCCTTACCCTCCGCCGGTAAATTGTCCGAAACGACTTTTTCAATATTTGAAATTTCAAGAGCTCAACGTATGCCGATCAGCCGAAACTGTCACGAAGAGCCAGAGCGTGTCAACAAATTTTTAATAGCTTATACGAAGTACGATCATCCAATACAGAACGTGAGTACAAAAACTTCATAGTCGAAGCTTCGATTTATGGATTCCCGATAGTGAGCTCGCCAGGTTGGAGCACATAAGGGTTTGGGCATCGTAAGGAATCCATAACCTCAAATTTCTTAGTAAATCACTTTCTTTCTCCGAATTTCAAGCGAAAATAACAAACCTGTCAGTTATAATTATGCAAACAATTTTTTTGCATGGCACTGTTACAGATGGAACCCATGACCCTGGGATCCCCCGTGGGCAGCCCGGTACAGACTCCGGGCACACCAGGAACCAGCTCTGCGTACCTTCCAAGCTTTCTTCTTGGAGAATCCAACACGGTAATCCTTTTGCTTCTTAAGTTATCTTATAATTTAATTTTATATAAACACATGTCTTTACAGTTTTTCTGTCACCTTTGTACAATGTTGCAGATTTTTCAGATTTATAGTACGCTAAATCTATCAAAAGACACATTGAGTTTTAACGCCAAGTACTTAAAACAAAGATTTTTAAGCAATTCTATTTACATATAATTATTTTTCGATTTTTGTTTCTATAAATGAGAACTTTGTTGTTGTAATCATGCATATGAGCGAGTGCAGCAAAGTTAACTCCGCTAATAAGTTATTGTAAACAGAGTTTCATTCTTCTCGCATTTACTTTTTTAAACATTTTCTCATGCAATTCGTTTTGAACAGAATTTTTTCATGTTATATTTATTAAAAGGTTAATCCACGTTGTACCACACGATATACATTTTTTGGACGAAGTAATGAGTGCTAATCAAACACAAATTATTACACAATTCGAAAATAATTATTTCAAAGTAATTCAAGACTAAACCTGTTAATAAATTATTGTAGAATTCTCACCGACGTAATCAGCGTTTAGTCGTTGATAAAATTATTGTCACAAGATTAATAACCAAAAATGTACTTATTTTTTTTTTATTTCGTAATTAACTTAAGCTTTTCCATTACAGTCGTCAGCGAGAATGGGAATGCTCAACCTTCCAGATTCGCCGAGATACATAAATCCCGGAAGTGGCAGCCTTCCATCGCCGATCTCGAGTTACGGGACTCCGGATTATCGTCACAACCGTCAGAAGCCGATGTTCGGAAATCCGACGAGTCCGAGCGGAAGTCAGATAGGTTCGGAGGGACACACGGGAGGTCCGCCGACACGCGGTCTCTTCGACGCCCTGGAGATCACCCAGAGTCCGGGAAATTACGGTACGCCGAACAATCGCAGTATAGCAGCACACAATCAGTCGCAGTCGCGTCTATTGACGAACAACGCCAACAACTCGATATTTCTCGACAATACCGCAAATTTCGCACCGAACGAAACGTCCCAGGGACTTCTTCAGTGGGTCACGGTATTCGGCTTTCCGCCGAACGCGATAAACACCGTTCTCTCCCACATATCGAATAGAGTGCGTATCGTCGACAAGCATCCGCCGCCTCATCCGCAGAGCAATTGGATTCATCTTAAATGCGCGACGGAGCAGGAAGCCCAAAGAGCGTTGGCCTGCAACGGCAATGTCGTCTCTGGCGCCATCATGATCGGCGTCACACCGTGCATGGACGAGGGTGTTATACTCAGTCCCGACAAGGAGAATCAATCGAAATTCAACGGAAGCATGAGAATATTCACGTCGCCGGGAAAATCGAGCCAGGGAACGCCTGGCGAGGCGGGCTCGTTGCGATCGCCGATTAAGATTCAAAACGCTCGACCTCTAGCTTCCGGTTACAATCAGCATCTCAGCCCTCAAGCGGTACGAGCGGCCGAGAACGTTCCTCAGAGATCCACGGGTCTCGTCTCCAAAGCGATGGAATACGTATTCGGATGGTAATATTATCGATCGATGGCGCGAGGGTCTTTCGCGAACAAGAACAGTGTAAGATTTTTGTAAAGAATTTCTATTTTCCCAAGCAGGTATCAATCTTATTCAAGTTTTTAAAAAGACGCGTTGGAGTATTTTTTTTAACTGATAGTGTTGTGTCACACGAGCGCGGAGCGGGAACGCGCGTTCTCGATGAAAATTCCACATTTAAAACCTTCGAATGACGAGATTCACACTCGTACGAGTTTTCTTGTTGTCTTATTTTTTTTATTACTTCGTACGAGTTTCTTAGTATCTTATGTTTTTTTTTACTACTTGCAGAGAGTTTCATTGATTTTTGCGTGAAGGACGCGTTACGAACTATTGTATTGTACCCAAATAATTCTGTTTCGTTCTCACTGTACAAGATTGCTTCGGTCTATGTGCTTCGGCGATCATTTTTTGTAAATAACATGAGTCCTTGTGAAACTTTGAAATAACGATGAAGTACATTTTTTTGAAACGGAGTGACTCTAGTTATTATTGTCCTCTCTAGGGAATTATAGTTGATTTAATGAAAATTACTATTATTATATTCCAACATGATTACTTTACATTACGCTAAATATTATTTATACATATTCTCGAGAGTAGGGTAGAAAAAAACGAATATTCGTTAGAACTGAGAAGACGTTAGATGTAGCTGTCGGCTGTTCGCAGCTACAGTCGTCGATATACATGTGTCGCGTGACTCGAACAGGAAAGACGTTTTTTGTACGCTTGCACACAAAAAAAACGTCCTTTCGATTTTCGTCACGCGACATGTATATCGATCGTACGCGCATTCCTCGCGAGACCATTAAATAAATAAAATAACGTCATTCTCTCTGTGATCAAACGTATCGACTAAGTGTATTCACTTGGGACTCTCGATCGTGGCGTTTCCAAGATCGGTCATTTTCGGATATTTTACTTTCTTCTTGTCGAGCTCATCTTGGGCCCAGAGTATCATTTTCAGAAGATTGTTCAGTCTCGGACTCGTGGATTCTCGATGCTCCATTTTCAATATTGCCGCGTTCAACTCGCTGGCTATCTGCGAAAATGCGTTAAAATAGATCGTTATTATAACCAGCAGACTGCTGTAACTGAGTCTGATACATATGATTTAATTTTTTTTCTTTTTAACATCCGCAGTTTCGTCTGCATCAGAGCTGGGCAAAGTACCAAAAAAAATACTTCAAGTACAAAGTACAAAGTATCACAAATACTTGAAGTATTAAAGTCAAGTACTTTTCGCAATTAGGTTCGTAACGTTAATCGTTATCTAGGCTTTAAAAAAAAGGTGCAAAGTAATTTGCACATGGCTTTCTCGTTTGATATAATTCTGGGCATAATTTTCTCTTTGAGAAACTTCGTTGGTCGATTTTGACTTCCTCATAGAGAAAGCTAATGCGCAAAATTGTAGTAAATGCGGAAGCCATATGCAAATTACTTTGCACTTTTTTTCGTATCATTAAAAAGTGCTTACACTTCATAAAATTTGAACGATCAAAATTGACCACGAAATTTATAGTAAAATCGATAAATGACATTTTTTATTCATCTTTTTGAGGCTATTTTTAATCTATTCTTCACTCTATTTTCATTTTTTTTACATCCATAAAATCCATAAAAAACGAAAAAGGGCACCCCTTCCGTTTTTATGGAATAAAAAAAATGCTTGTTAAAATTATACTTATTGAAAAGTTTAGACAGATAATCATATATTAATAGAAACAGAATTTCATGCTGCTCATCAAGTATCCGCAATTCGAGCATGTTTTAAAAAAGTACTTGTACCTGGTACTCAAAGTTGGAAAAAAAGTACCAAAACTTGAAGTACCAAACAACTATTTCAAGTACCCAGTACTTCAAATACTGCCCAGTTCTCATCTGCATTCACAACTCCCATCAATATTTTTGTTGGCAAAACTGTGAAGTTTGCTGAATGACTGGCAAGGAACATTTCGCACCTTCAAGTGTGCCACAGTATTTATTTAAAGTTATGGTCGCAGCAAAACATCCAACGAATGAAGTTTTTTCTTCACCCATCAATTACCTTTTGTCTGTGAGTAGGATGCAAGAGATCGCTGAAGGGACTTTTGTGTGGCTCCTCAAAGGCCAGAAGAGCGAGCGTTCGTTCCAATTCGCTGAGAATATTGTCGTCGGATTCGCCAGCCTCGCTGAGCTGGTCCTGAGCGAATTGCAGGGCCTCCTCGATCCTGCCGGTGCGAATGAGCTCTATGAGATGCAACTGCTGCAGATGAAAGTACAGGTATCTGTCGTTGTCCAGCAACTCGGGATGCAACTGGTTAACCAGATCGGTGGCTTCCTGAATTCGACCGTTCTGTATGGCGTCGCGAATGCGAATTCTGTCGTCCAGCGAATTTAGCTCTACCGTCGGGCCGACTCCGGACTCTTGCTGAAACTTCTCCGCTGCCTCTTTGAAACCCTCTGCAAGCAAATTTCAGGGTTACCAACATTTTTGTGTAAAAAAAAATTTCGTTTTTTTTTTTTTTTAAATCATCTGCACTGACCTGTTACCAAGTAATTCATTATTAAATTGTTCATCGAGACCCGCTGAATGTGCGATCCTTCCTCCAGCTTGGCGACCCACTCGTCCTTCGAAACGCTGTCCGGTTTTTCCGCGAAGCTCATATTCCTTGGTGCAATATGCTTGTTTATAATTTTCTTTGTTTTTTTTTTCGCTTTCGCATAACGACTAAATGTTTCGTCGATCAGTTCGATTTTTCGATCCGGACGAAATCGGTATTAAGTCAAACTTACGAGTCCGCGTCTGCCGGGTCGAGATCCGAGAATCGCGCTGAGGAATCCGTGATTCAACGAAATCTGAGTGCTCTCCAGAGATCATACGACGATACGTGAAACCGTAGATTTTCACGTACCTTACTAGGAAAACAAAAAAAATGATCGAGCGTGCACCTCCTTCGCCCGTCGGTCGTCGAGTCTTGTTCGCGATTGCGAGACGACGAAAGGCGGAAAGTTGTTATCGCACAGCTGATTAATTGTAAACTCTGAGCATTTGGTGCTTCGCAGTGTAATACGCAAATGTCATAAACAACGTCGTCGAAATGTCGTCTGCCCGTGTTTTTGACTGACCACTCGTGTATCCTGTGAGTCACTGCGACGTGTGCGAGAGTTTCTCGATTACTGATAGCAATGGGAAGAAGCTGCGCTCTGTTGGTATTACAGGATAGGCTATTATTTACGCCGAATTAATTTAAGAGCGTGTGCAACACCGCGGTCGGTAATAAAAACTGTAATCAACTTTTCTCATGGATTCTGGCATATACGGTCAAAAGAAAAGTTTCATCGGAAGCGGATATCATTTCGGCTTCCCATGAGACTTTTCGTTTGACCGTATATGCGAGATGCAGTGAGAAAAGTTGATTACAGTTTTTGATACCGGCTGAGCCCGGGATGGACGGGGAGGGGGGTGTTTCATATGGTCTTAAGAGCATGTGCAATACCGCGGTCGGTAATAAAAACTGTAATCAACTTTTCTCATGGATTCTGGCATATACGGTCAAAAGAAAAGTCTCATCGGAAGCGGATATCATTTCGGCTTCCCATGAGACTTTTCTTTTGACCGTATATGCGAGATCCAGTGAGAAAAGTTGATTACAGTTTTTTATACCGACTGAGCCCGGGATGGACGGGGAGGGGGGTGTTTCATATGGTCTTAAGCCAAAACTGATTGCCGCAAAAAAGTAACAAGGTTGGAGGAAACACCAATTATCCGAATCATCGTATGTAGTATGTAGATGGTGACGTCATACCGGAAATATCTCACGTCCGGTTTGAAAATCTCATTTTTCGATCGTAAGTAACGTCATACTGGAAATCCGTAAATTTCAGATTTAGGATTTTGTTTTTCGACCGGAAGTGACGTCATACCGGAAAATACGTGACTTTCGGCTTGGAAACCTCGTTTTTCGACCGAAAATGACGTCATACGTGACTTCCGTTTTGGAAACCTTGTTTTTCGACCGGAAGTGACGTCATACCAGAAATACGTCAATTCCAGTTTGTAAATCTCGTTTTTCGACCGGAAGTAACGTCATATCGAAAATACGTCACTTCCTGTTTGAAAATCTCGTTTTTCAACAGGAAGAAACGTCCTACAGCAAATACGTCACTTCCGGGTTGGGAATATCGTTTTTCGACCGAAAATACGTCACTTTCGGTTTGTAAATCTCGTTTTTCGAGCGGGAGTGACGTCATACCGGAAATACGTCACTGCCGGTTTGAAAAATCTCGTTGTTCGACCGGAAATGATGTCATCTGGGGAAGACGTCACTTCCGGTTTGAAAATCTCGTTGGTCTACCGGAAATCATGTCATCCAACGAAGGCGTCACTTCCGGTTTGAAAATTAAATTTCCGGGCCGGAAGTGACGAGCTTTTCTGCACACAACGAGGAGGCACAGCAGTATTGCGCACCGCATTTTATTTAAGGACCTATATTATAATTGTGTTTGCGTGAAGAAATTTCACCTCGGCGAAGTACTTCAACTCTGACGACGGGCTTCGATGAAACATACATTCAGAACTTCCGCCCTAATTGGGACATTTATTTAAGTAAATCGCGTTTACTTTGATTGAAATATTACACGAAAGGTTGGAGCATCGTCCGTAGGGTAAAGCGAAATATCGGCGAAGCGGCCGTATGTATCGACTGGATCTGTATTTACTTGCGAAACTTATTCTCTCTCGTTTAAGATTGATGTTCAGGTCGAATGGAAATTGGCACAACCTTCCATATTGATAAGGGGCGAGCGGGGCAAGATGGGTCATCTTCTGGACCAAAACGGGCCAGAAAATCGGGACGTATCGATGGGACAAAATAGGGCATCCCTAAATTATTAGAAAACTGCGTTTTTGCGAGTTCCATGACTGTCTGTAATCTGTAATCGACAGAGATAATCGACTGGCAACTGTAAAAAGAAGTTTGTTACGTCGGCCACGATGATCGAATTAACGCCCATGCGCTCAATTATGGTGAGATACATTGATGATCCGTATCCCGCGTGAGCGCTCGATATAAATAAACCAAGCCAATATTTCGGAGAAATTGGAAACTGCCCCACTTTGCCCCCGGCGATATTTATTCCGTAACGTAATAATTCGCCGTACAGTTTCGATTGTTCAGTGAAACACAGGAATACAATGTCATGGGTCATAGTTGCAATGCCGTTTTTCGCTTAGCTGCCCCGTTTTGCCCCACTCACCCCTACATCAAAATCGAGATCGAAAAATCGAAAGTGACGTTTTCCTGCGTGACATCATTTCCGGTGTAAAACTGAAATTTTCAGACCGCAAGTGACGGTTTCTCCCGTGACGTCGCAACTCAATTCCAGTGGAAATATGAGATTTTTAGACCGAAAGTGACGTCCCGCATGACGTCACTTCCTGTCAAAAACTGATATTTTCCAACCGGAAGTGACACATTCCAATATGACGTCATTTCCGGTCAAAGACTGAAATTTCCAAACCGAAAGTGACCTTTTCCTGTGTATAACAGTCAAATCCGTGTAAACGTTCGCACCGGCTCACTTTCTATTTTTTCAGTGACAACAAGTGCTAAATTGATATAAATAAGTACTAAATTGATTACCAACGCCAGAGATTCAATTTACCGAAAATAGTATCCAAATAATCGCATAATTTCCCTTACTCGGTCGACACTGATAAATATCCTCGCGATTCGAAGAAACGTCGTTAAATTTATCATTCATCAGACTACAAGGAAAATGCTTGTCCGCTTGAAATTACGTTAAGCAATTTCTCGTTAACCGATATTAGGTCAACGGTGATAGAAGGCCTGGTCGACGAATCGCTGATTCTCGTCCTAATCGCGGTGGGCCATATTCGCAACATTTTTTACCCCCACTTCGTAGCGAATTTAGTCGCGGCTGCGGAGCGGAGCTTGATAACCGAAAGCACGCACGAAGATACAATAATTGACTACTATAAAATGCAATTGCGTTAATTATGACGAGATGAAAACCCTCACGGGTGCTGACGGACGCTCGGCAGATGTAAGACCGATTGCGTCATCGCGATCGCCCGACCCCCTTCCCCGACATGCTTTATTTTTCCCATTCTCATTGCCTATCTCCGCTCTCTCCAGTTTACACGAATGCGCGTTGCGTGCGTGTGTGCGCGCAAGCACTTCGATCCTGTAGCGCAATCAAGGATGAATGGACGCTTGTGGACGCGGCCAACCAACGAGAATCGTCTCAATCGTGGCGAACCCAGACCGTGACTCATACGGGGCCTGACACTATTTCTTTCGATTTATACCAATCTGCATAGGTTCAAGGGGTCAGCCGAGGTAAAACGGTCGCCAGATGACGCCGAAGAGGAGGCCGTTCGCCCGCGGATTTTTATTCTCTTTTTATTACACTCGACGAAATTGTTCTCGTTCAGTAAATACTTTCTCGCGTCTCGCCCGGCGCCGAATAGACAAATGAACTCTCCCGCAGACCCTGAACCGCTTCGTTATCACCGAGCCACTGTGTGCTTTATTAACAATCTCACTACCCCTCGCCGGACGTACGATGATGCATCGCGGTTTTCGGAATTCTCGACTCGCTCGCAGCTCAATGTAAAGGCTATTTATGAATTCACGCATCGTTAGAAAGATGTGTTTTTTTCTTTTTTTTTTATACACAATCTTTTTTATTGCCGTGCGTTCTCCAAACGTTTGGTCGTTTGCTGGGCTATACGCGTTTCATGAGCCATCAAGCGAGTGGATAGTTTACGCCGAGCTTCGCCAGTGGGTCGTCGAAAACTTTTTGTATTTTTCTGCCGGTTGGACACGCGCTATACCGAGAATGACCGACTTAAGGGAAACCCCAGTTTTCATGTACTGCTGTAGTTGTAATCACAAAAAAGGTGGAAAAACTCCGCGGGCAACGAAGGGGTGTAAACTTCGTCCTCGAACATTGTCAAACCTAAGTACGGGTTACAGTGGATACGTGTGTCGTGTACCTGAGTGTACCGTCTATACATGTCTATTTGTGCAGCACTAGAGGCTGAAGAATCTTTCCGAGGCCGTTCAGATTGGGACATCGATCGAGCCCCAAAGCTCGAGGAATCTTCCTTCGTCGGACCGACCGGAAAACCATATCTTTGTTTTCACGCGAGCAGGCTTTTTCTGTATCGCACAATTGAGAAAAAAAATGCACATTTTGTGTATCGCACGATTGAGAAAAAACGAAAAGTCGCGGCATACGTTCAAAGTTATTGTTTTTTGGTACAAATAAATAATAAATAAAGTTGGTAAAAAATTGTTTTGTTCAATAATTATTTCAAGCGATTGACAATTTGTCGATTTAAACAAACATTTCTGTTGTACCAATCAAATAACACCTTCGGACGTATGGCTCCGCGCTTTGGTTAAAGAGGTTGGCGCGCTTCACAATAATCAAATGAGTATTATATTTTTATAGTCGTTTATAGAAACCTTTACTTCAGTCGGAGCGAAAATTGCAGTTTTACGTGTAAACCATAATTTTCACACCGTGAAGAAAAATTTGGTACGATACTCGTGCGATAATAATACATTTTGATACGAGTGCGAAAAACTTTTTCATCACTCGGTGCAGAAATGGCCACTTTTCCGCCCGCTTCGCGTGCGTAAAACCGCCATTTTCGCACCTTGTGATGAAAAATTTTGTACATCCCTCGTGCGAAAAACGTTTTTCGCCCTCGTGGAGTAATGTACTATTTCTGACGAGTCTGAGTTTGCAGTACGAGCCGAAGGCGAGCGTTGCAATCACACGAGTTCAGAAAACGTTTTTCGCACGAGTATCGTATAAAGTTTTATTTCACAAGGTGTGAAAATTGGGGTTTTCGCACTCGAAGCGTGCGCAAAATCGCCATTTTCGCACGGATGAATATAAAACTTTTTTTAACTCATGTGATTTGCAACACTCGTCAGAATAATACTTTGCAATACTTGTGCGAAATAGCGGTCTTTCGAAGGCGGTTGTCAAGTTGGCCACACGAGCACGGAAGTCAGTACCACAAGAGCACGACCCGAAGGCGAGTCCTGTCTGTGGTACGAATTGAAGGCGGGTGTTGCTTACTTCCCAACCGCCGTCGGGAGACCGCTTTTTTATGCAAGTATCGCATACTACGTCTTGTAACAAGTGTACAAAAACTCCCACATTGTATGCCTATAGCGAGGCGAAAGCGTGCGAAAAAATAACGATACTGTTTAAAAAATGTGCAAAAAAGTAGCTACACTGCGAAAAAATAACGACACTGTTTAAAAAATGTGCAAAAAAGTAGCTAAAGTGTAAAAAAAACGTGTAAAAAAGTAACTAGTGTGATCTGCGCATGCACGGTATTCTTCTCGCACGCCTTACTCAAAAGCGCCCCTTTCGCCACGCGCTGCAGGCACGAAAAGTGGGACTTTTTGTACACGCTACAAAACAAGTTTTATCGCACTAGTATCGCAAATTACTATTACTCATCGATTGATTATAGTCGATGGTTATTTGTATTACAGCAGTTGTCCTTAACGTAGAAAAATATTAATTGCAATGGATTTACAAAAATATTAACTGGTTTGTCCTAATTTTCGAAAATGTGCTTGTTCGTTCAGTTCTGTCAAAGAATAATCCATCATTTATGCTCGATTTTGATCGCGGTTCATTCCCTAAAAGGTTGATGAAGGAATTTCGTCGATGGATAAACAAAATGCTGTAATTTTGAAACGGAAAATACTATCGAATACCTCGACGGTCGTAGAGAACCATTCCAGGAAGCGAATGAACCGTGATACATAAAAATCGAGCAAATATTATGGATTTTATTTGGAAAAAAACTGAACGACTGTGTAACTTCTCGAAAATTAGCACAAACCAGTTTTTGCAAATCCATTGATTGCAATTGATTTACAAAAACATAAACTGGTTTGCTTAATTAATGCTTTTCTAGGTTGCGGACATCTAGAGTGGGCTGTAGTCAGATCTAGAGCATCCGCTGTAGTACAAACAATCATCCACTATAATAATGAATAGACGCGTAAAAGTTTGTACGAACGACTTTAAATATGTACCACTTATTTGACCATTGTGAAGCGGTCCAACCTTCATCTACCCATTTCTTTTTCTCAGTATTGGATCGCCTGTTTTGGTCGACTTCGGTCCAAGTTTGACGGCATTGCTGGACATCGGAAACTAACTTCTCAAAAGTTAGCACAAACCAGTTTTTGAAAATCCATTGATTGCAATGTATTTGCAAAAACATAAACTGGTTTGCTTAATTAATGCTTTTCTGGGTTGCGGACATCTAGAGTGGGCTGTAGTCAGATCTAGAGCATCCGCTGTAGTACAAACAACCAT
This sequence comes from Ichneumon xanthorius, assembly GCA_917499995.1. NCBI lineage: Eukaryota > Metazoa > Arthropoda > Insecta > Hymenoptera > Ichneumonidae > Ichneumon > Ichneumon xanthorius. The sequence goes on from OU824205.1 coordinate 3,851,321, forward strand.
CCACTATAATGAATAGACGCGTAAAAGTTTGTACGAACGACTTTAAATATGTAGCACTTATTTGACCATTGTCAAGCGGTCCAACCTTCATCCAACCATTTCTTTTTCTCAGTATAAGGTCGCCTGTTTTGGTCGACTTCGGTCCAAGTTTGAGCGCATTGCTGGGCATCGGAATCCAACTTCTCGAAAGTTAGCACAAACAGTTTTTGCTTAATTAATGCTCTTCTAGGTTGCGGACATCTAGAGTGGGCTGTAGTCAGATCTAGAGCATCCGCTGTAGTACAAATAATCATCCACTATAATTATGAATAGACGCGTAAAAGTTTGTACGAAAGACTTTAAATATGAAGTACTTATGTGACCATTGTGAAGCGGTCCAACCTTCATCCAACCATTTATTTTTCTCAGTATAGGATCGCCTGTTTTTGTCGACTTCGGTCCAAGTTTGAGTGGCTTGCTGGGCGATTGGAAACTTTAATAGAATTACTTTTTCGGAGTAAAACAAAAAAAAGGGACATGTAAGTATCGAAGCGTTAAAGGCAGCGCCACGTGCCAGCGGCTCAAAAAATATTGAAACACATGTTGTAGTACCGTTCACCGGAGAGCAGCGAGGCCGACTATTCTGGTGAATATCCAGAATTCACACTCTCGAGTTTACCCTATCCTGTCAAAAAAATGTTTTGAGTTAGCGGCACGCTTTATCGTCTCGGTTCAAACACACTTTCAACGCCGTCGTGTATACATTTTTACACATTGAACCGGGCCTTCCTCTCGGGCTCGCCCGCGGGAGACGGGGCGTTCGCCACACGATCTCAACTCTTTTTCTCGCTGCCGCGCGCTACCGGCACCGACCTTGAGCGTTTTTGGTCCCCGCTAGTGGTTCGCACTGCGTGAATATAAATTTGGCGATAAGGTAAGCAAATTTGTTAAAAACTCTCTGTCGTCGCGGCCGCTATCCGCGCGAGAGATTAGATTGGTGCACGGTGATCCGGGTCACCCGGCGAGACTTGCGAAACTGCGATAACGCGTAGCACAGCGTTCCGCAATGATAGTCGTGAAATTTTACAATTTTTTTATTTTTTTTTTAATCCACTGCTTCATCCACGGAACTTTTTCGAAATATTTTGTCTTCATCTCATCATCGAGAATTGCGCGTATGTAGCATATTTGTATATTTTATATATATATATATCGTGTACACGAGACGTTAGTCACCCTCGCAGCTGTAACGTATATAGTAATCGGAATCTATTTGTGGAATTCACGCATCGCGGCGAGCGATGCTTGTTTCCGCCTAGATCACACGCGCACACCCATTATCCGGTTTCCGTGTGTTACTCTTGCAATAAGTCGGAGCTCGCAGTGCAGCGACATTGATAAGAGTACAGCGCACTGCGGTATTGCAACGACGGATCTCTCTCTTCCTCTTCGTACGCTCTCTGGCGCGATAATTTATCGCTCTTCGGGCCCCCGTTGGTCGGCGGACACTTGTCCGCTATCGCAGGAAACAATTCTTTGTTATGTTTACAATCATCAATCGACGATCAAAGGGGACCAATTTCTAACGTGTTACGTGATCCGCTTAGCGAGAAGGCCAGTGGATCGAATTCTCGCGTGAGAGTTTATTCTCGCCTCGATGATGGCATCGACGCTATACTCTTCCACGTAGTAACGCACTGCGTGTCCGCCTCGTCGTTTCTTAAACTCGTCGAAATTTGTTTTGCCGAATGAGTCGGTGGGTCTCTTTTGCATACAAAAACACTTTGTCGAAAAGTATTTTCGATAATCCAATTGTGTTTATCGTCAGAGAATTATTACTACTACTACTACTACTACTACTACTACTACTACTACTACTACTATTATTATTATTATTATTATTATTATTATTATTATTATTATTATTATTATTATTATTATTATTATTATTATTATTATTATTATTTTTTTAACATGGAAAGTATATTAACTTAGCGACACTTACTCTCGATAACGAGATCATTAATATATTAATGACGATGTCCTTATTATATACATATTAATTAATAATATACTCTTCCACTTAGTAACGCACTGCGTGCCATCTCGTCGTTTCTTAGACTCGTCGAACTTTGTTATGCCGAATGAGTCGGTGGGTCTTTTTGCATTAAAAAAAACAGTTTGTCTAAAAGTATTTTCGCTAATCCCGTCGTGTTTATCGTCAGAAAATGTATATTATTATTATTATTATTATTATTATTATTATTATTATTTTAACACGTATTCTCGGTAACGATACGAAATCATGAATCACAATGTTTCACGTGTTATTGCCCCCACGCGATTCGTACGTCTTTATTGCCTATTATTTCAATCGAGACTGTTACTTTCTATTACCGGTTGTCCACCACGATCGGTGTCAAGTGAACAGTTTCTTTGTTCATACTGTCAATACCCCCGCCCTTTCCCAATCATTGTTTTCACAATTGCTTCGCTATCTATGTGTCTCGTGAGCAGAATTCATCAATAAGCATATGTGATAAACAGCCAATTTTCACGGTGCGTATCTCGTTGCAGAAGTGCCGATCTGGAGCAGAGTAGCCCGATTGTGTGTCAATGAAGCCTTAATAAAGAGGTCAAAGTTCTGAGGAACGTATAAATGAGGACTTCTCGAAAGCGTTGGCATAATGACTGTCAAACTTGTTTTTGCATTAGTGGTGAATCGATGAAATTTTGACAACTAAAATTGTTTTGCTGAAAGAAACGTTTCTTATCTCCCTTTGGCTGATATGGCCGACAATCCCTTCTCGGCATCGCTATTCATTCGAATTTATCCCTACTTGTTATGTAAGAGTTTGGACTTCCTCATTCGGATCCAATGGCCCGAAATAACCCCACATAGCTTGCGTTTTCTTGGCAGGTTACCCTGATCGTGTCTCAATGAAGCCTTAAAGAGGTCAAATCCTGAAGATCAACGTAAACAAAAATTGAGATTTAATGTACGATTGTGATGAGAAATTAATATACTTTTTCATTGAAATTGAAGGAAATTAGTAAAATTAAAATAAATGAGTAAACTTAAAGTAAATTAGTAAACTTAAAGTAAATTAGTAAAATTAAAGTAAATTAGCAAAATTAAATAAAGTCAATTATAAAAATTATAGTATTTCCAATGTTTTCAATACACCCAACATTAATTTTTCATCACAATTGTACATGAAATTGAATATACCAGTTTTTGCATAAAAACTTCCAACCCGTTACATTAAATTTCACGCGAATTTTTTTTACCGTCATCGTATAAATGAGGATGTAGAACTTCTCGAAGCCGTTGCCAGAATGACTGTCAAATAGACATCAGCATTAGTGGTGAATCGACGAAATTTTCATAATTACGTTTTTTTGGCTAAATGAAACATTTGTTATCTCCCTATCGTTGATATTGCCGAGAATCCCCCGCCGAACATCCCTATTCATCCCCATTTGTTGCCTAAGAGTTTGGGCTTCCTGATTCGAATCCAATGGCCCGAAATCACCCCGAATAGCTTTCGTTTTCTCGGACCTATGTAGTCGAGGATCGTGAAAGCGGAGTAGAACGGAGTACAATATAGTCGAACTACCGTATACCAGCTTCTTCGGAGTTTCGCTTCTCGGAGAATCAGAGCGCTCCGACGAGAGATTCTATATTTAAAATATATGTATCCGCGAAATCAACGTTACCCGATCCACGAGGCTTCGCCGGTTACAGAGAGGCAGTTGGGCCTGAACGGGTGAATTGAATTTCTTCGAAGGCCTTGGCAGGATCGACCGACTCGGCGACTTTAATTGCCGAGGATAAGACGGAAAAGTGGCGTCAACGGGACGAGATAACAGGCCACGCTCGTCGATGACCAATGACCATTTCCACGGAAATACTCGATCTTGTGCAAACCAAAGATTTTGCGCGAATTCGCGTGTCTCGCAACTTCACGATATGACGTTCTATTTGCGCCTCCTCGGTCATTCCTGTGATCGGGTTATCGGAGAATTAGTTGACTAAAACTAAAATTACGAATTTATCTCGTCGGGGAGCCGAAGCGCCACTCTAGAGCGCGAACCGATTCCCGGTAACCGGGCGAGAAGTCAACCGGCTTATCCGCGCGCGAACATGTGTATCTCGTTTGTTTCGAGTGAGAGTCTCGCAGTGCGTTACAGGGACGTCGCGCTGGTAAAAGTGAGAAAAAGATAAAGAAAAGAGCGTCCCCGAGGGGGATCAACGAGAGAAAAAAAGGGCTCGCTAACGGTCCCGAATAAACGAATCCCCAAGAGATGATGCATTCGGCCCGACAAAAAAAGAATTTATGTTACAGATGTATATGTATATACACACGTATACATACATATATAGTATCACGTTGCAGTCGCATCTGGTTTTTGTCGGGTGAAGCGCGTGATGCGTTCAGTGCGCAACGGGATTAAGGGGAGTTTTGTAATTCCCGAACAGTTCGTTGCAATTCGGGCGCGCATTCGTCGCAGCATTTCTTTTTTTTTTTTTAATCCTTCGGAAAATCATCAATCGACGAATAAATGCGATTAAATAATTACGACGAAACTCATCGAAATTGAGCTGCAATTACAGTAAAAAAATTAAGCTACTAATGCAAACGTAACTGAAATGAAGAGGAAACAAGCATTTTTTTTCTCCTCTCACTATCATCATCATTATCAGCGATATAATTTTCAATTAGGTGTCTCGTGAAGATGTTTTCACATTGAAAAAAAAGCAATTTTCCGCTCGTCCTCGGCCTTATCCCCACATGGCGCTCGGCGAAGAGTTCAGCAGCCTGAAAATAAAAAATAAAAAAAATGAATGAAAAGAAAGTCATCATAATTGCCGGTGACCGGTCTCAATTAACAAATTATTAACCCCGCACCCGTTCCATTAATCAGAGCTATCGATCGATCAATCAAAGATCTATCTCCGCGATCCATCGACCCCAGCGCGGCATCCTCGGGCTGTTTGCTCTCACGAACGCGCGGCAAAACAAGCCCCGCTCTAGGAGACAGCGGGGCAAAATGGCACAGCGGGGCAAAACGGCACAGCGGGGCAAAACGGGCTTAAGATACAAAAATCAATTTTCCAATAACTTTCGGACGGTTGCGACGGTGATGAATGGTGCAAAACGAGTTTGAAAATCCGTATGTACCATTGGTACAAAAACCAGGCCTCCAAAAATATTAGAAAAATTGAGTTTCGCCCCCACTGTCCCGTTTTACCCCGTTTTACCCCGCTGTGCCATTTCGCCCCGTTCTCCACTATCCACTCCTCTCTTTTTCGTTTCTCACGACGGGCGTTCGATCGCGCCAACTTGATGACGGCTCGCGAGTCGAGCGGCTCCTGATCCGCGCGCGACGTCGGAGGCCGCGAGTATCCGCGGATGCTGCGCCCCCCCCCCCCCCCCCCGCAGGCGCGCGGCATAGGTATCGTGGTTGCGCGCGGAGTGCCGCGGCGTCGAAGACACCGCGGCCGAGGCGTCGGAGGGATGGAAGCGGCGCCGGGAGGGAACGACGGCGAGAGAAAGACGGAAGGTAGGTCGAGGGTCGAGGCGCGAGATGAACGGAGAGCGGAGATCGCGGCCAGCCGGATTCGCGCTCCAGTGGGGGGGAAAACGAGCCGCGTTGCCCGGCTTCGCGGACTTCCCGGCTAAGTCTCAGGAACGACGCAGAGCATGCGAGAGAAAGACCACCCTCCTGCCCCCTCACCCCCCAGCCCCCCCCCCCCTGACGCCCGTTGCCAGGGACGCGACGGAGAAAGAGCCGGCGAAATGCCGGAGACCGAAGAGCGACGGAGACGCAGCGACGAGAAAGACGGACTGCACCGGGGATAACGCACGGACGGAGCCGCGCACTCCCGGAGGAGACCGCCGAGTCGGGAGCGAGAGCGGGACGACGATAGCGCGACCGCCCGCGCTCCGAGCCGGGGAACCTCCGAGAGAGACGGCGAATGCGCGCACGATCGCCGGGGTGGGGGAAACCACCGGGGCTTTTGAAAAAGTTTTATCTTGCCGGCGCGAACCGCCTCGCAGACGCTACCGAACGCCGGTACGGTGTGTACACGGTGTCACCGGACTTACTTCTCGCGAGACGATCGTCGATCTTGAATCTCCCGTGAAGATCGCGACTCTAGATCCGAACGCGCCGCACGAGAGAGAGCTCGTCGCCTCAGAGAACCGTGCGATCGTCGATCGGTTTTGTTCTGTCTTCTTGGTTTTTTTTTTTTTTTCTTTTTTTTTCTATTGATTATAGTTTTTGCGATAGTGTATCGCTTCGGGGATCGTTGCGATCGTCGGGGATTGGACGTGGAGCGGGATTTTTGCGGTTTTTTTGTTTGGATTTGGTTCGCGAGGCGAGTCGCGGGATCGAAATAAATCGGTAGGTTTGGAACTGGCGCCGCGTCGCCCTCACCGCGCGATGGTCCGTCGCACCGCGCGCTGCTGAGCGGGCCCGAGACGGGAAAAGGTTCGAAGATCCTTCGGCAAAAGAATCTCTCGGCGATCGATCGCGCGATCGCGGGGATCGCGTTGAATCTCGGGGCTGCACTGTCGTGTCAGGGTATTGAGTGCACGGAAAGAGTTCGGGGAGAAGAATGATGGGAGGCGGCGGAAATGTGTTTGTTAAGAGTGCGACGATCCTGATCGTCCTGGGCATCCTCGCTGTCAACGGATACGAGGTGAGTAACCAACCCTCACCGGTTGGGCCACGGCGAGGAGGCGCGACATCGTGGCGATCGGGTTTTAGACATTCTTTGGGCTGAAGAAATAATTTTTTTTTCGGCGGAAATTTTTTTGAACTATAAAACAATTTTTATTTTTGGACGGAAAGTCGATATTTAAATAATGAGATTAAATTTAATGAAAAGTATGATGGAGGATTTCAGCGATGGATCGTTGTCACTGAAACCCCTTTCAACTCTGTCCCTCTAAACGGAGTCTTACTTGTAGGAAATAAAATTTTTGAAAATAAAAGAATAATTCGCATGTCAAAAATGTCGGCAGGAGATTCTCAATTTTACATAATTTTTTTTTTATTAAAATACAATCGTAAATTTTGCGCAATTAAGGAATGTTATTTAATTGTTCGTCTTATAACATCGTGCAAATGTTACCCGTCAGGAAGCAATTTTTTGTGAAGTATAAAGTAATATATAAAGTATAAAGTATAGGGTAATAAATTTCATAACTAGTGGATTAAACTGAGCGAAAAGAAAATAAGAAGTTCATAAAAAAGCATTGCCTTGAGAATTGGGCCGTGAAACGCGTGCGATACCGATTTCGTCTCGTCGACACGAGGCATCGGTTGCCGAGCAACTTATCACCGACGAGATGTCGAATAAGCGACTTATTCTCGCCCCGTCATATCGCGACAGAAAATTATATGTGTAGTCCGGAGAGTCGATTGATTTTTTTTTTTCTTTGCCGCAGGAACGACGTTTTTATCGACAAAAATTGTCTGCTCTTTCCTGTTCTCCTAATTCTCGTGACCTTTCGCCAGTGGCCGTTCCCTTGCCGAGACGCCGATTCCAGTGGCTGTGCGGACCGTTGCGTGGCTTATTACGACAGGTTCTCTCGAATTTACATAAAGAAGATTCTCGTCGGATCGTCGAGGCTCTTGTTGTTGCCCTCTCGCCTCTGTATCTCGCTTGCTCTCTGCCCTCGGGCAATTTCGTGCTCGGACCGCTCGATCGAGATTCGCCCGAAACTCTCGAATTCACACTGCGAGATGACGGACCGGCGGTCAATTTTTTTTACGGGTCTTTAAACACTTCTGGCCCCAAACCCGAGCCCGAAACAAGTTCTGGGCAATCTCAAACGAGAGTCGATGACTCGACTCCACTCGAGAGAGCATAAAGTTAGAGGAAACGGAATGAGAGAACAGATGCTGGAATCGGCTCGACAATGCGGAAGTTAATTATAGGCTACGCATGCTTTTGTACACATGTGAAGCGATAGATTAGATATACACAATTAATTTAATTGAGGGTAATGTCACTGGAAAGTGGATGAGTTACTACGATGATGAACTAATCTTACTGGAATTATTATTATGCCTACGAAAAATAAATAATTGTATATAATCATATACCATTCTTATATGTATAATATAATATAAATATATCTCATTTCATACGCAACTTATAATTATATGTAACTAAGTGGCGCTGATTTATCAATAGAGTTGGTAATAAAATGAATGTAGAAAACAATTCCATTAACTTATATACCCATTAGTTTGTCACCGCGAAACTATTCGGTTTAATTTAAATATACACAGAAATTACATCCAATATCGCGACAGTCGTACCGATCACCCAGAATCCGCGGTAACAGTTACTTGACTTTCACCATCGCTTAACGATCGACTATTTCATCAAAGCACATTCTTTATATTAGAGCCATAAATCAACGATGTATAAATCGGTTTACGTAATATATCAACACGTGATGTGGAACAACATTGAATTGGTCAATTTTTTAGATCATTTTTATTTTTTGTAATTTTTTAGTATTTTACCGAGAGCGCTCACTTTAACTATGTAGGAACGTCTAAAAATATGTCTTGACCCTTTCAGTCACGCGATATGTGACTGTACCCAAACATTTTTATTTCCGGGCGTAACTTAAATTTTTATGAATAACGAATCGTACTTTCAACCAAGCATATTTTTATATTGGAGCCATAAATCAACTACGTATAAATCGGCTTACGTAATGTTCAACAACATTGAATTGGGCGGTTTCTTAGATCATTTTTATATCTTGCAAATTTTTCGGATTTTAGCGAGATCGCTCACTTTAATTATGTACGAACGTCTAAAAATATGCCTTGACCGTTTTAAAACATTTTTATTCCCGGGCGTAACTTAAATTTTCATGAATAATTAATCGTAGTTTCAGTCAAGCACATTCTTATATTGTAGCTATAAATCAACGATGTATAAATCGCTTTACGTAATATATCAAGACATAAGATTCAAACATGTTCAACAACATTGAATTGGCCGGTTTCTTAGATCATTTTTATTTTCTGCAAATGTTTCGTATGTTTAACTTTAACGGTCAAGTCATATTTTTAGACGTTTCTACGTATAGAAACGTCTAAGAATATACCCTGACCGTTTTAGTCACGCGATATAAGATTGTACCCAAATATTTTTATTTCCGGGCGCAAGTTTAATTTTGATGAATAACGCATCGTAGTTTACCGCAGCTTGCGTATAGTACTGTACAGCCGATAGCCAATGTAGATCATCGCGATATCGATTTATCTTTCACACCAACTCGATGGCCCACTTCCACTGCCACAGCCGGGTGATGGATCGCATTTTCTCATCGAGAGACTACACTTTACTACTTCGTACTGTGACATATTATTATTTTTTTAACTTCAATTTAGTACGAAATTAAACGGTTTTCTCGATATCAGTAATTTACTGTTTCGTCAATATTGAAGTTCCGTTTATATGTAACCAGGGAACCTCCGATTACATTTGCATTGGCGCTTATTGATTATTTGTATATTAATTTATATAATGGAGAGACGCGGTAGCGTCTCGAGGCCCAATTCTCGAAAATAATAATTTTAGTGATTTACAGAATTTCTTTTAAAAACGGAAATCGCTGACAGCTCAATAATTTTCTCATGAGTTCGATATAAAAATATTTTTTTCAATTTATCTAATAAAGAGAGATCAACGACCGAGAAATGCCGCGTACAAAATAACGTCACGCGAACGTCTCTGGATATATCATACTATCGTCGATAATTAATTTTGCAATTCTCGACTTTTTAAACGTTGCACACGATAAAAATAAATCCATACTTTGTCCGAATAGCTTCATCATTTTTTACTTCTTCGTATGGAAAGTTTTTTCGTATGAAAACTAAATGTCGACATTTTAAATGTCGAAGTGACAAAAAAATATTTTTAACAGTTGAAAAATCACTTTTAGAAATATCTTCTGATGGATGTGTGTGGATCCATGAGTGTTAGACTCGTAAATTTAAAACTTCTGTATCCGCAGAAAAACTTGAGCTATCCGAGCTGAATGTCAAGGATACATAACCAGCCGACAGTTGGATTCGGTCGGAGTTTCAGTAATTTCTGAAACGACAAAAACCCGAATAAAATCAGCCACAGTAAAGGTGTTACGGGCCTTTATTTTGTAACATTTCTACACAGATGGTCTTACGTTTATCAATGTTTAATATTGAATTTGGTCGATATCTGTCGAAGGAATTTCACTTTATGAGTACATATCTTTTAAACAACTTTACGTAATATTTAATTTGTTTTTTTTTTAATTTAATTTTAATATATAAAATTGAATATTTAATTTCAAAACTCTGTGTCGTGTTTGATTTTTAGAATAAAAATCATTGAAGCATCGCAGAGTCTTTGGAGATATAAACGTAATCGACGTACCGGTGTGGCCAGACGAACGGCAACAAGCGTTCCCTCGTCGAGATACATAATATACCGCTGTGTAACCTACTACCTAATTGTGTTCGAGCCTGCAATCCTCGGTCTCACAGTTGCAGGGTTAATGGCTGTATTTGCAGCCAGACTCTTCCACCGCTCATGCGTTCTGTAGTTTACCGAATGTATCCCCTTACATGAATACAGCGCTACAGAAATGGCTATGTATTACGTACAAAATGTGTAATTCTCGGTTCGAAAAGTTGATGGATTTCTCGACGAATTTTCACCATTTTCCGCTTAATACGCTCCGTTGCAACATGATCTTTTCATGGAGGATTTGTGCGAATCTACCGAATTTGTGTGAATCTACCGAATTTGTGTGAATCTACCGAATTTGTGTGAATCTACCGAATTTGTGTGAATCTACCGAATTTGTGTGAATCTACCGAATTTGTGTGAATCTACCGAATTTGTGTGAATCTACCGAATTTGTGTGAATCTACCGAATTTGTGTGAATCTACCGAATTAGCGATTACGCACTGATAAAAAAAAATACGGTTGAATCAACTAAGATTCGGGCAGGGACGTTCGACTAAATATTTTGTTGGTACACTGCTGTTCATGAATGCCTGGTTTTTCTGATTTTTTATCTTCCTGGATATCTTGCTCTATGTCTTCATGGGGTCGAAGATACCAAGGAAGATATCCAGGAAGACCTCCCGGAAGCCATCCGGGAAGACATCCGGGAAGACATCTGGGAAGACATCCGGGAAGACATCCAGGAAGACGCAAGGAAATCCAGGCATTCATGAACAGCAGTGTACAGCTAAAAAAATTGGTTAATTCAACAATTTGTTGGGTGATTTTACCAAAATATTTTTGAGTCATTAAAATATTTTGTTCGACCAACTCAATATTTATTTGAACGTCCCTGCCTGAATCTTAGTTGATTCAACTGTACTTTTGTATCGGTGCGGGTGGCATCTTTAGTTGATCGAACGAGATGATTCCCGTAGTCTATAAAGGACTCAATTAAACGAATTGTTCGTTTGATCGATGGAGTGATCCTTTAAATCAACCAAATGTACCTACTCTTCGCCGCTACCTATTATCATTATGAAGTAAGTTTCAAGTGCTTTTTTTCTATCAGTGCTAAGCTCGGAAACTATAAATGGCGAACGCATTAATTATCCTCGTTAATTACAGACAGTTCCAGATTCGATGGTAAAAATCCATTTGCTATTCCCCTAATCGGTCTGCTCTTCTGTAAAATTGTACGGTACTTTCGATCTTTTTTTACCCTGCAATTCATTGATTATAACTGCCAGCCAGACGGTTCCACTGCTCATGCATTTTGTAGTTTGCCGAATATATCCCCTTATATGAGTGCAGCAATACAGGGATGGCTATGAATTACGTACAAAATGTGCAATTATCGGTACGAAGTTTGTGGATTTCACGACGAATTTTCACCGTTTTCCGATTAATATACTACTTTGCAACTGTGATCTTTTCGTGAAAGATTTGTATACATACTAGTCAAAAAAATCGTCTGAATCTACCGAAATAGCGTTGCAAAGTGATCTTTTGGCTGTGAATTTATACACTGGGAAAAAAATCTGAATCTACCGAATTAGCGATTACGGGTAGCGAAGAGCATCTTTGGTTGATCGAACGGGATGATTGTCGTTATCAATAAAGGAACACTCAATTGAACCAATTGTTCGATCGTTCTATCAATGGAACGATCCTTGAAATCAACCAAATGTGCTCTTCGCCACCCATTATCGTTATTCAGTAGATTCAAGCGACGATTTTTTGACAGTGCCAAGCTCGGAACTGGATTGTTCCAGACTACATGGAGAAAAATAGTTCTGTTTCTCTAACAAAATGTAGATCGTTAACAATTTATTGTTGTGGCAGCAAAAATATTTGGCTGCTACAGCAAAATATTTGTTGCTGCAGCAAAATATTTGTTGCCGCAGCAAAATATTTGTTGCCGCAGCAAAATATTTGTTGCCACAGCAAAATATTTGTTGCCGCAGCAAAATATTTGTTGCCACAGCAAAATATTTGTTGCCGCAGCAAAATATTTTGTTGTCTCTATGTTAACCAGGTAAATGAGTTGTGGTAACAAAATTCTTGTTGTCCCAACAAATTTTTTTTCTCCGTGTAGATCGTAAATTCCATTTGCTGTTCCTCTAATCGTATCTACTCTTTTTCTAAAATTCTGCCGTTATTTCTGTCGGTTTTTACCCTCCGATTAAATTGATTATTTGCTCTTCCAAGATACCGGGCGTCATAGGGATGATGGGAAAAGGTACGGGGCTTCAATTCTTGCTTACTAATTTCACACTCGCCGCTACCGCGTGACTGAGAAGCGAATTCGTCGCTATGTTCACTGCCTTATGCGGGTTAAGTTTTGCCGTGAAATCCGTTTGCAGGAATATGATCGAATTAGCACGAACAGCACGCCGAGAAGTGTGGGGAATTCTGGCAACGAAGAGCCAAATTTAGTATCCTTCGGTCTGGCTGAGATGGGTTTAGATTCTTCGTTCGATCGATCGTTCCCAAAAGGTTAATGCCAATTTGTCCGACGCCGAGGAGAAAGATGCAATATTAACAATAGATACCGGCTTAGTGAGGAGGAATGCTGAATTATGCACTTCGTTGGTGAAAACTAGCGATAGCGGAATCCAAACTGAATGGCCTTCGGCCTGGCTGAAATCTGTATAGATGTTTCGATCGATCGATCGCCAATTCGTCCGAGGCCGAGGAGAAAGATGCGATATTAATAATTGACACTGGCTTGTACTGTTGGTGACGGGGACTGCTCAATTATGCACTTCGTTGGTGAAAACGCAGCGATACCGGATAATCTAATCGACTATCGTATAAATGGTATTGAATCGCACTTAGATGTCCACTTTTGGCATCGATACTGTAATCTAATATTATAATCAGTTTAGGCACATTACGCATCGTGGTTTCGTGATACTATAATACTATAATTTCGTTTTAGAAGTAGGCTTCTTGAAATCTTTCCCCCTCGTTAGTTTTCTTGCTAATCTTCGCTATTGCATTTTTTGTGATAATCTCTCCTAGAGTTAGGATTTCTCTGTTAATTGCAGATTTTTTTTCTGTTCCTCATTTTTTTATGTACGACTTTTCCACTGTACAACCTTGTTGATGGGTCCTCACCTCGTCTTGTAATTAGGAATAGCCCATTTTTTTATATATAAATAAATAAGTAAATCATTCTTGAGACTTATTTATTATTATTATTGTTATCAGTTTAGGCACCTTACGCATCGTGGTTTCGTGACACTATAATACTATAATTTCGTTTTAGAAGTAGGCTTCTTGAAATCTTTCCCCCTCGTTAGTTTTCTTGCTAATCTTCGCTATTGCATTTTTTTGTGATAATCTCTCCTAGATTTAGGATTTCTCTGTTAATTTCAGTTTTTTTTTCTGTTCCTCATTTTCTTATGTACGACTTTTCCACTGTACAACCTTGTTGATGGGTCCTCACCTCGTCTTGTAATTAGGAATAGCCCATTTTTTTATATATAAATAAATAAGTAAACCATTCTTGAGACTTATTTATTATTATTATTGTTATCAGTTTAGGCACCTTACGCATCGTGGTTTCGTGATACTGTAATACTATAATTTCGTTTTACAAGTAGGCTTCTTGAAATCTTTCGGCCTCGTTAGTTTTCTTGCTAATCTTCGCTATTGCATTTTTTTGTGATAATCTCTCCTAGATTTAGGATTTCTCTGTTAATTTCAGTTTTTTTTTCTGTTCCTCATTTTCTTATGTACGACTTTTCCACTGTAGAACCTTGTTGATGGGTCCTCACCTCGTCTTGTAATTAGGAATAGCCCATTTTTCTATATATAAATAAATAAGTACACCATTCTTGAGACTTATTTATTATTATTATTGTTATCAGTTTAGGCACCTTACGCATCGTGGTTTCGTGATACTGTAATACTATGATTTCGTTTTAGAAGTAGGCTTCTTGAAATCTTGCGGCCTCGTTAGTTTTCTTGCTAATCTTCGCTATTGCATTTTTTTTGTGATAATCTCTCCTAGATTTAGGATTTCTCTGTTAATTTCAGTTTTTTTTTCTGTTCCTCATTTTCTTATGTACGACTTTTCCGTTGCACAACCTTGTTGATGGGTCTTCGCGCTCGTCTTGTAATTAGGAATAGCCCGTTTTTTTATATATAAATAAATAAGTAAATCATTCGTGAGACTGTTTTATTACTATTATTGTTATCAGTTTAGGCACCTTACGCATCGTGTTTTCGAAGATGCGGGATCAACGAAATTGCCGATTACGATTTGTCTTGTTTTTTTTGTTTGTTTTTTTTTTCTAAGAATATAAAATATTTATCTCCGGTGATATTTATTTTCCCAATCGGTGCGCCGTGTGGAGAGATCGAAGAGTACGAAACATTAATTCTGTCTCTCGTCAACAGCGATTCGAGACCGCGAGAAAGACGTAGCAACACGAGAAGCCTAGCCGGATATTGAATCAACTAACGCTCGCGTTTTATTCTTAGAATCGAGCAATTCGTTACGGCTTGCTAACTTCGTCTCTCACTCTCACGTCTCGTTTCACTCTTTCGTTCTCGGAGCATTCGCTCCCGTCTTTGTCTCGCAACTTTATTTATTCAATTCCCGACCGAATACGGCGTCTGCTACTCGGAGCGCTGAATTATCATTGTAGCCATTAGCATAAGTCGATTGCATTATTTGTGTGGCGTGTGCTCGCAGTAGATCGCGCACTTTTCTTAAGAAGCCTCGACGTCCAGAGTACCGATGTTTAACGCCATTCTATTCGTCGTTACTTCGTTACTTTGTCAGGTTGCAAATATCGAAAATTACACCCAGAAAAAAAGTTTATTCCAATCAAAGAAAATTTATTAGGGACGAAGAAAAATGTTTATTTGGTTCATAACCGAATAGAGCATTGATTAAATTCTAATATATTTATTTGTTTGATAGTATTATTCTTTTTAATGACGTGTTCACGACTCTATAATGCGCGTTGCTGGATAATAGACGGGTTTTGTCTTGGTGCCAAATATGTAATTTCTTTGGCGCGAATAAATATCTATTCATAATCGTATTTCCAATGATTCGATTTTTCTGTGTCGAATAAACATTTATTTTAAAGTACAAATCAATAAATAGTCACTCCGAATAATTTTTTTTTACTGAAAGTAAAGAAAAGCCGTTATTTGAATCTAATAAAGATTTTGTTAAGGCAACGAAACATTTCTTTTATCTTAATAAACGTCATGTGAAGATCGAAATTTATTTGATCTGAATAAATCTTTTTTCTGGGTGTACCGCGGTTGTACGATGTTGGCCGGTGAGGCGAAAGAAATAAGAATTACTCGGCGTTATTTATTTCATAGAGAAACACGGTCATTTGTTTAGTGGAAACCTCCTCATCGGAGGTAAAACTGTTAAAGGTAAAACTTTACCTGAAAGGTACATGACCCAGCTTCCCGTTAAACGATCAACGGCGTTGTCGTAAAGTTGAAAGAATCATAAGCGTTCCTCGTCGAAGAGGATATTTTTACATCGGCGTTCTTTCGTCGGTTTGCCGGATTGTAGGACGGGTTGAAAATAGGTTTCCGGCACGGTTCCTGAATTCCGGAGGGTTGATACGTCTCGCATTTCAGACACAATGTGGAATTCGCCGGATACTGCCATTCCTTAATGCGCTCTTAATTATTGACCTGCGACGCGACACTTGCTACTCGCTTCGATCGAATCGACAAGACTTTATTGACGCAGTCTCTTGGCACGGGAAACGAGAATCGACAGTCCATTGACATGTCCTGTACCCGACGTGTTTCTTCGTCTCCGCGCCTGATATCGTCAAGCCGACGGTGATTAAATAATTTCGTAAAGATTAAAAATTAGTCACGCGCCGGATCTCGCCCGGCCCCTCATTTTCGGATTCTCTTTTTCACCGTCGCGCGAACCCCGAGATAACGATTATCGCGTCAACCGTTCAAGCCGACCGTTAAAATTTCAATCAGTTAAGTGAACAAGCTTCTCGAAAATTCGGAGACGTCCCACTTCGATCATTCGCAAGAGCGTTTTGAGGAACGAATGAATAAGGTCGTCGCGTGTTCCCATCCGAAATTTCGACGTACGTGTCGGTGGTCGAAAGTCAAAGGGACGCAATTGGCTTTAACAGAAAGTAGGGGAGAGCGGGGCAAAATGGGGACAGTGAGGCAAAACGGGACAGTGAAGGCAAAACTCAATTTTCCAATAACTTTTGGATGCCCCATTTTGTCCCAAAGATACGCCCGGATTTTCAAGCCCGTTTTGCCCCACGGACCATCATCGACAGCATCCAAACGTTATTGGAAAAGTGCGTATTGTCTCATTATCCCGGTTTTCCCCACTGTGCCATTTTGCCCCACTCTCCCCCTACGCTTCCCTCTAACGTTGGACTATCGATATTTGGTAGTCTTCCCAGCAATCGACACTTTGAGGGAAGAATTAATTTCAAAACTGTTGTGTAAAACGGTTTCGTCTGCGATATCAAATTTTTTATACCCATTTTCGAAATTCGAAACTTCTTCCACTATAAACATCCTTGTGGTGTTATTAATACCTTGTTCTCGAATAAGCTTATAGGCTAATCAAAATTAGTGGAAAAAATGCACATTTGGACCTTGGTTTTATTTTAGTACCATCTTTTTTTATAAACGTTCATACGCAAGACCGCTTTGAGGAACGAGTGAATCGATACTTTCAGGGAAGCATTAATATGAAAACGGTGTGTAAAAGGTTCTCGGGTGCGATATCAAATTTTTTACAGCCCTTTCTTTATTGCGAAACTCCACCTGCTGAGAAAACTTTGTCGTGTTATTAATAGCTTGTTCTCGAATAAGCTTGCAACAAAATAAGAAGCAATGAAAAACAAGATGTACATTTGGATTTTGCTTTCGTTTTAATATCTTATTTTTTTTTTTTTTATAAATGATGGTTCGTTTTTGCCTCTTTTGCGTGACTCAGGTCTGACTGATGCAAAATCCAAACGTTTTTTTTTTGTTTGATCAATTTTCGTATGTCCAACGACTTTCACACATTAGGTCGAGTGCGAGGCTTTTAAAATTTTACCAATCATTACACATGGAAATTCTCGAATCTAAGCGTGAGTGAACTTTGGTCCCAAACACCTAAATAATTACGAGAGCACACGTGAGTCTCCATCTTTACGGTCTTTTTTATTACACTCGCGAATCATTGGATTTACGTTCGCTCGCTATATACACATTGGGAATGTGAGAAAGCAAGGGACCTGAAATATTTGTATCTTATGAAAAATATGGTAATGCCTGTCGAGCTGTTGCTGTCTAGCTTGGGGTTGTCCCTCATCTTCCCTTTCCTTGGTCCAGCTGCGCCTTCGACACACTTTGTGAATATACTGTGCACCCTTCATGGGAACACAATACAGTAATACAGGTATATCCCTCGCGTATGAATCTATAAAATGTTATTACGGATACACCCAAGAAAATTTATTCAAACTTCAACTTCACGTCGCGGCTTTTCAGGGCTTTTTTCGGGGGCTTCACTTTATTTTCCGTAAATTTTTTATTTATTTTTTTTCGATCTCTCTCCAATTTATAAAGTTTCTGCGTATCGCACTTCGCAGTTCCCTCAATATCTCGTGCACTCTGGAATTCGATAGTTAAACTTTTGCCGCATTGTATGCGCTTCAAACCCGCCCGGTCTGCAAGATTTTTTTCGAACGAATTGCACCTTCCACGGCAAATCATTCCTCGGTTGGCTTCCCTGTTGTCGGATACACAGCGCTGAACTCGCTGAAAATAAATTACGACGAGTTGCAGTCCGCCTTTTATGGTTTCCCACACGGCCAGTTTTGTTCTCGTGAATTTTTCTATTAGGAGCGATGAAATATGCAGGGAATATCGCAACCGTGGAACGAGAGTGTGACAACTCGCACGGCGATCCCGTAAGACGCATTCCACGCTGTTGATCCGAAAATACGATATATAGATTTTAGGAGCTAGGAAGGAGAAGAATAAAAGCCCCGTAGTATATTCTGGTATACAGGTGTGTAGTTTCTCATTTTGTATGGGGGAGATTTTACCCTACTTTGGAGAAAGGGATTAGGAGGTCGGTTAGAAAAAAGTGGATGACGAAGAGTCGAGAGTCTGCCCTTCCGGCGAGGCATTTCACAGCAAAGGTGTCGCGTTACCGCACACGCATCTTACTCGGACCGGAAACGGTCGATCAAAATGGGACGAGGAGGGTCCGGTAACGCAGCATCGGGGATCGGACGTGAGCTATAGAGCTGTGGCACCCACGCTCACTAAAGTATAACCCCACGTCTTATGTACATTATTGTATCAAGGAGAGACACGTTCTCGCCTTCCCCCGCGGGGCGAAAGATCGTCGACAAAAAGTATACGCTGAGCCCTTTCCCGCGGATCCCTCTTACATACCGTCCGAAGGAAAATATTATCCTCGTCCCCATCGTTTCTCAATGAATCCCCATGTATAAATCTGAGAAAGAAAAATATATAACGCATCGTTCCTGGGTATGATATTAATGAAAATAAACAAAAACGTAGATCATTATGCAGAGAATCGATACGCCAAATTTGGTTATAGTAATTTAAGATACAAGTGCGGTAAAGCGAACTTTACCGCACTACTATTGTAGCATAATATTATGTGTAACGAATGTAGGAGAAGTGCTACTCCGTGCCTGCTCATTGTGGCGCTGTAGAGCAAGGCCTACTGCGCATGGGCTGTACTTTACGCACGCCGAAGCGTGCGTAAAGTAAGATCTAAAGTATTTATGGTCCACTGGACTGTAAAGCGCCACTTTCGGCACTCCCGGCAGGCACGAAAAGTAACACTTTTCATGCATGAGTCACATGCATAAGTTTTGTCGTTTCGACAAACACTGACGCGTTTGAAAAGACGCCAAAGTCGGTCACCGCAGTGAAATGCATAACTCCTGTATTTTGCCCGAAACCCTTCAATTGAACCAAAAAAAATGTTATATAAAAAATGCACACAGTCGGGAGTTAAAAAAGAAAAAAGACGAACATTTTTTTTAGCACACCATTGGGTGTATAAAATCGGAAGAACTTTTATCTTATAGTTACTAAAGCTATTTTCGATCGTTTTACCAGAATCGTGGTATTAAATAAAATTGCTCGATTACTGCAAACTGCAATAACAAGGTTGCTATATATAACATCAGAAATTTGTATGTAATATTTTGTCGCTTCGACAAACACTGGCGCCTTCGGAAAGACGCCAAAGTCGGTCATCGCAGTGAAACGCATAACTCCCGTCTTTTGCCCGGAGGGCAGACGGGAGTAAAAAAAATGTGATGAATACCGTCTTGTCGACAGCAAGACGGCTAAATTGTAGATCTCCATCGAATACGATCTCTCTGCAAATTTCCAAGTTTCATTTTTAACTACTATTTTCTGCACCGTTGTGTGATTGACTCGTATCGGGAAACTTGATCGTTTAATTTTGTAAAGTTCATAGCTTGTTAACTGACGCTCTCTCGTCTCGTTACTCGTCTCGCCGCAAGCAGTATCGGACGCATCGCATCAATAGTCGTGATCCGTTCATCAGAAGCAAGACGAACACGTGAGGCTTATCAGCCTGAGACTCACAATTACTTGCGAATACCGTACGGCAATCGGTATTCATGCGACGCCTCGTGAGCACTGGTTTTTTTTCTTGTTTGTTCCGCATTTGCTTTTTAATTTTTTTTTATTCTTCTGCTATAATGAACCGTTCGTTACACAATGAGCAATGTGCAGGGTTCGAGCATAATTCTCACTGCCGCGCGGATAAGCTCTTATCTATTATTAACAGTGATTCACTGAACGATCGGAATGGATTATCTGCTCAGATTACACATTATGCTGGATTAGTCAATTACTTGGTATGTGCGAACGTGGAAATTGCGATTGTGGGCAATGGTGCTTGCCCACAGAACTATCAATTTGTTTTGCACAGCTATAGTGTCTCATCGAAATTATGAAATGAAAAAACAATATCTGTTCGGCAATCGGTAAATATCACGAAAATTCCGTGATTTTTTAATATTCAATATTTCGAAATGCAACACATTTGTCTTTGTATTTTGACGTGACAATTTTATTCCGTCCTCTTTCAATCCTGACCCACGAGAATTACGATTTTTAGTTAAATAAAATATTTACACTGAAGAAAGGAACTACCTACTCATGTGGTAAATTTCGACAAGGCTACATGGTACACCAGTGTCACTAGCGATATTTGAAATTTTTACAGAAGCCACAGCAATTTTTACCCGACCCATATCGTTATTTTTTTCAGAAGGCGGGTTAGTATTTGAATTCGGATACTAAGAATTTCGTCGATGAACACGGACAATTTCGGTGATGAAATTTTTTTACGTATGTTATAAAACCTACAAGCCAAAAACAAACAGTTCGCGAACGCGAACGCGACGCCACCGATTACTATATTTTCTGGTAGGAAGAACTTACATTCTAGCAAAAATTATGGGATATTCGTGTAATATCTGCGGTAGCGAAAATTACCATATTATATAAACTTAATACGAATATTTCCCAAGATGTGATTGTGGTTCTCATATACCTGAAAGATCTGTCGGTTTTTACCAGATTTATGGTAATTTCGATCTGATCCTTCTCTCAGTGTAGAAATACATTATGTCTGATTTTGTAAAAATGTCTTCCGTCACCCTTTACATAATCAGAAAACACATTTGAACGACTCAACGTGTCAGTGTCAAATCTGAGAGGTGCAAAAAGTTTGAAATTTCATTTTTTCACTTGGATGTTGCGTTATTTGGAAGACTTGGATGTTGCGTTATTTGTCAGATTTGAATGTTGCGTTACTTGGAAGGCTTGAATGTCGCGTTATTTGGAAGACTTGGATGTTGCGTTATTTGTCAGATTTGGATGTTGCGTTACTTGGAAGGCTTGAATGTCGCGTTATTCGGAAGACTTGAATGTCGCGTTATTTGGAACACTTGGATGTTCCGTTATTTGGAAAAAAAGATCGGCAGCCTTCCGGCTCCGATATGTCGACTCGGCCTTCGAGCCCTTTTTCGTGACTCCGCGTCTATGTCATCCGGGATCTATCGCTTCTTTCACATGGTTCTCCCCTTCGCTCGTTCTCGGTCCAAAGGAAACCGCCAACCGAGCGAGACCGGTCTCACATACGGACCTCACGAGATACTCGACTCGACGACGAGCGCGATATTTTTTTTTCTCTCTATACTGACGCAATATCGTGCGGATGCGAGAGACAGAAAGACCTCGAGGAAATAGAGACCGAGCTTATGACGAAGAAAGAAGTTTCAAAAGAAGCGCGTCGAGTCGAGCGACCGTCAGCCTTCTCCGGCTGATCTCTTTCGCAGATTCGGGGCCTCGATTCTGACGCATCCTTACCGTGCACAGTGCAGCATGCGTGAAATGCAAACACGATTTCATTCCTCGGCCCCCCCGCGGCCCGATAGCCCGTCGAGCCGGGTCGATAAAAATTAATTAATCTCATCGAGATAATGAAATTTCGCCGAGAGATTTTACAAGAGCAGGCGTCTCGCTACACTCATGCGAAATTAAAGAGCCCGCGGAGGCTCGTAAATGCTCCGCTGGGCACGAGTATTAATCGATTTTTTTCCCTAATCCTCGTCGGAGTATTATAAAATCGATAGAACGTATAAACGTTCGTTCATCGCCGAATAAAATCGGGGTAACCTTGGCTCAATCTATGTATCGACACGAGAAGAGGAAAAATATTCTATCGAACGAGATTCTCACAAACCATAGGTGAAAAAAGTAGATTCGTCGTCGTCGCAAGCGGAGACACTATTTTTCGTTCGCGAGCGAAGATTTCAATTATTCTATCCACAGGAACCTCGACGCGTGGGCAGGTAGAGTCCTTTCGACGTTCGGGGGCTCCGTGTGCTCCGCACTCCTGTGTGTCGAGATTCCAACTGCTCGGTGCGACTCCGCAATCTATTATCGTATCTTATCTCTTCTTCCGATGTCATTCAATCGTTGCAACAAAGAAAGAAAGAAAAAAAAAGGAAAACAGGTCGTACATAAGACCGATATAGTATATTTCGATACTAGAGGCCAAAACGAGCAGTGCGCAAGAAGCGAGATGGCCTCGTGTATCGAACCATATTTTTCTTTACGAAGGCAATGCAAAATCCAAGTTGTGCACCATTCACAGGCATGCCCAATGGCGCATGCCTGTGGCGCCTCGGTCGCCTCGATGTTACCATAGCAACCGCTTGGTAACAGTGCGCGAAGTACTTTGCGCACTGGTGAAGGCATTTTGCGCACCGGTGAAAGTATTTTGCGCATCGCATTTGCGTATCGTGCGGGAATCAGCCATTTTGCATGCCTGTGAATGGTGCGCAAACGAGGATTTTGCATGCATGAGTAAAGAAAAAATTATAAGGTGTTCATGCATGCAAAAATCCTCGTTAAAATTATTGCTAGGAGTCCTCCGGCGAAGGTGCTGGAGTTATTAATAATATAATTAATAACTCCAGCACCTTCGCCGGAGGATTCCTAGCAATAATTTTAACGCGTCTCGATTTCTTTCGGATATAAACCTAAATAAAAATAATTCCTGTAAAAAATTCTGTTGATCTAAAAAAAAAATGTATTCCAGTAAAAAATTTCTTGGCGTTCCCGCGATTCCCCGTAGACTAACAAAGCGACGAAGCTGACTGTTCGGAGTAGGGTCGGAGCAGGGCTCGAACAAGGCGAGCCCGAGAGGAGTCTCGTTCGCGGAGACGCCCTCAGGAACGACTCTGTCTCGCTGGAGCGCGTGGGCGACGAGTCAAACCAGTTTGAGGATCTCGCTCGTGCGTGTGTCCACCGGGCTCGGTTAAAAGTTACCAATGAAATAAGCGACGAGGCTGTCGGGGGAGCGAGATGGCACGCTGGGACGGCCCGGGTAACGAGTAAAGGTGGCTGAAACCGTGCACGTGTGCCCGCAGCTTTAGTGGAGTATGTGCGTGACTACAAAGCCTCCGAAGATCTTAACACTCGCGTATGACCGTCGCCTCCGACTCTCGCTCGTTCGGGGCGATCTCTATTCGAGAAACCATAAGAGAGCTTAGCTCGGGAGCGCCGCGGGAAGAAGTAATCAGGATCGAGAGACTCTGTAACGCTGCTTACTAATTGTACGACGCTACTTTCGCGAGCAGCCTTCCCACTCGTCCAAGCTTTATTGCCAAGGCGATCGCGTAGGCGCGTACCGGTCTCTCGAGGAAAAATCGTAATACCTTGGGTTCGATAAAAGAGGAGTATCGATTTTTGTTTACATCACTGATTTTGGGTAAATTGGGGTAAAAGGACCGGTGAATTCACAGTTACCAGCGGAGCTTGGTGAAGTACCAAGAAATTCTTGAAGTACGAAGTACAAAGTATCACAAGTACTTGAGGTATCAAGTAGTCTTTGCACTTGAGGTATCAAGTAGTCTTTGCACTTGAGGTATCAAGTACTCCTTGTACTTGAGGTATCAAGTACTCCTTGCACTTGAGGTGTCAAGTACTCTCTGTACTTGAGGTATCAAGTACTCTCTGTACTTGAGGTATCAAGTACTCTCTGTACTTGAGGTATCAAGTACTCCTTGTACTTGAGGTATCAAGTACTCCTTGCACTTGAGGTATCAAGTACTCCTTGCACTTGAGGTATCAAGTACTCTTTGCACTTGAGGTATCAAGTACTCTTTGCACTTGAGGTATCAAGTACTCTTTGCACTTGAGGTATCAAGTACTCTTTGCGCTTAAGGTATCAAGTACTCTTTGCACTTAAGGTATCAAGTACTCTTTGCATTCGAGGTATCAAGTACTCTTTGCACTTGAGATACCAAGTACTCTTTGCACTTGAGATATCAAGTACTCTTTGTACTTGAGGTATCAAGTACTTTTTGTATTTGAAGTATTTCTCAAGTACTTTCCCCAGGTTCTTTTCGCAATTAGGTTCGTAGCATTAAGCGTCATCTGTGCTTAAAAAAAAATTGCGTGACAATTTGCGCCGGGCTTCCTAATTGTAAAAAAATCACTCACTGAAATGTTCGTAATTCGTTGTTTTGAGGCTATTTTAATCCATTCTTCACTTATTTTTTCACTTGAAATTTAAAAAATGCACACAAAATTTCATTAAAAAAAAGTTATATTAATAATCCGTAAAATTATACTTATTGAAAAGTTGGGACAGATAATTATAGATTAATAGAAACAGGATGTCATGCTACTCATCGAGTATCCGTAATGCGAGCGTGTACTCAAAAAGTAATTGTACTTGGTACTTGAAATTGTAAAAAAAAGAACTGAAAGTACTAACACGTGTTTGTGCCCTTCAAGTACGTGATTGAAGTACTAAAAAGTATTTATGTACTTTCAGTGCGTACTTGAAGTACCAAACCAGTACCCGTTACTTCAAGTACTGCCCACCTCTGGTTACCTTACTGTTCACAGTTACCAGTCAGTTAAAAGTTACCAGTAATTTCACAGTTACCAGTAATTTCACAGTTACCAGTAATTTCACAGTTACCAGTAATTTCACAGTTACCAGTAATTTCACAGTTACCAGTAATTTCACAGTTACCAGTAATTTCACAGTTACCAGTAATTTCAGTTACCAGTAATTTCACAGTTACCAGTAATTTCACAGTTACCAGTAATTTCACAGTTACCAGTAAGTTCACAGTTACCAGTAAGTTCACAGTTACCAGTAAGTTCACAGTTACCAGTAAGTTCACAGTTACCAGTAAGATAAACGTTACCAGTAAGATAAACGTTACCAGTAAGTTCACAGTTACCAGCATGAAGCCACTTTGCGTTAAAACACGCGCATAGAAAGGAAGCTCGATCACTCGCTTTTCCCGTCCGCTTAACTGTCCATGCATTGGTGACATCATCCTACAAACGATATCGTCCGGCAAACGATTCTTTTAAATTCATTAGAGTCAACTCGGATGGCAGTCAGATTGGTCGGTTTGTCCTCTACTGCCCTGCATGCGTTTATCGCAAGACCATAAAGCGACCATAAGGTGTTATATCGGCGAACACTTAACCTGCATACAGTGTAGCGAGACAGTCTGCAGGAGGCAACTCGCGAGCTCGCGGCCTCGGTTCAATCAGTCGCGATTAGAAATTACGACTCGATGCTGAGTGCCGGTGCTATAACCGTCGGGAGTCCAGCGACGAGAAGCGAACCTACATCGACTCGTTCTCCGTCAACGCGAAACCGGCGTTTAAGATAAACTGTGCAGTCAGCACTCTTCGATTGCCTCTTTCTCTTTCGTCTCTCCTCCGACTCGATAGCGGTCTAAAGATTACATTACGAACGGGATATGCATTATCGGCCAGTAACCATATTCTCGAGGCTCGCCAGAACGCTCTCTCGTTCAGATTTAATCCCAATCATTGATCAGTTGAGTTCGACGACAAGGCCTGTCGGAAAATCGAAAGGCTGATTTTAAAAAAAACCCTTCAACGATGTTTTTTTTATGTTTCCTCGTCACCGCACCCAGAAAAATAATTTATTTGATTGCCATCGTTTAATTGGTTTAAGTAAAATATTTATTTCATTTAAATGAATATTTATTTCATTTAAGTTACGATTCACTTAATTTAAATAAATATTTATTTAAATCAAATAAATATTTTACTTAAACCAAATAAACGGTGGCCGTCAAATAATTTTTTTTCTGGTTGCGAAACAATCAAATTTATCGATCACGATCGTGGTGGAAATCGCCGAAGTATCAAGAGTAACGAACGATCAATCGAGCATTCGGTATTGGTTTCGAAATTCGAAGGCGAAAAGGCGAGAATGCTTTTTCAGCCTATTCTCGGTATACGGTGAAAAAAATCCCGGACCAAAACGTTTGAGGGTCGAGAGCCGGGATTCAACATCTTGACTTTTGATCGTTTGGTTATATCCTCGTGGCTATATGGTAACCGCGGCCAAAGTATAGGATTCACGAGGGAAGAGTTACGATCTTACCGAAAGACGGATGCCGAACGGTGAAACTTTAAGGACGTGCCTGCGAGCTGGCGGACGAGAAGGGTTTTCTAAAGTGCGCCAATCAAAAATCGTATCGGTTCTTCGGCGCACAAGCGAGCGGGTCATCTCTATGCCGAATCCTACGTACGCCACTAGAGCCTGGTTATAGTGAGGTATTCGGGCCGAGAAAAACCGGCGAAACACTGGACGAATCACGGATTCATGAGCAGTGAATAATGCACGACGAGAGCCTGACGTAAAATTTGGCTCCGACGCTATGGAACTCCCGATACGAGAACGCCCGAACCGTGACGCGCCTCCCTTCTCTATGCTCTCGTATTATAACGCGAAAGTCACATACAGACCGCAGTCTGTGCGGGAATACGTGTGTAGACTGGCGAGAGACCCGATGCTGAGAGTGGGATTTGCGAAGAATCGCCCTAGACAGCCTTTCGGATGCCCCGAAAGTATCTTCGACCTTTGCTCGCTAAGATTTTACTTCAACCTTCGCTCGGCTTCGCTATCTATCGATACACGGTTATCGGATATTGTGAAGGTTCATCCCGATTCATTGAACCCGAAGGCTGAAGTGCCGTCGCGCAGACATGTTTGTAAAATTTCGTTGTGCCGTCACTTCCGGTTTGAAAATCTCAGTTTTCCACCGGAAGTGACGTCACAGAAACGTCACTTCAGGTTCGAAAATCTCAGTTTTCCACCCGAAGTGACGTCATGCAGGAAAATGTCACTTCCAGTTTGAAAATCTCAGTTTTTCACCAGACGTGACGTCACAGAGAAAAAAATTTCATTAGCGGTTTGAAAATCTCAGTTTTTAACCGGAAGTTACGTCACAGAGGAAAATGTCACTTCACGTTTAAAAATCTGAGTATTCCACCGGAAGTGACGTCACAGAGAAAAATGTCACTTGCGGTTTGAAAATTTCAGGTTTAAACCTGAAGTAACGTCACAGAGATAAATGCCACTTCCGGTTTGAAAATCTCAGTTTTTAACCTGAAGTGACGTCATCTAGGGGAAACGTCACGTTCGGTTTGAAAAACTCAGTTTCCTATGTGCATTGCAACAGATACCTAGTCACCGCGAGGCTGTGTGTAACGTACACAGCGAATGCTCGATCGTTTCAAAGTCGAGGACACGGCTACTTCAAAGACACTGGTGGGACGCTACCTACCATGGCAATCCACCTAACCGGCGAGCGGACAAGATAGCGTTCGCTGGAGGCGTATCCACTAGCGGGTACTTCAGACGCGTCGCCGTCGTCGCCAGCACTCAGATCCTAATCACGCGCCATTCACACATCCCCGCTGGGCGAGGAGTCATGTCGTGTTCGGTCTTCCAACTGCGTTTTGATGCTCAATCTTCGTCAATACAAATAATCAATCGGAGGAAAGTTTCGATGACCCTTTTCCGCGGCACGGCCAAGCACTCGAGAGTACTTGTGCTTAACGATCTCGCCGTGTAGAACCACTATGCCATTCACACATCCCCGCTGGGCGAGGAGTCATTTCGTGATCGGTCTTCCAAGTGCGTTTTGATGCTCAATCTTCGTCAATACAAATAATCAATCGGAGGAAAGTTTCGATGACACTTTTCCGCGGCACGGCCAAGCACTCGAGAGTGCTTGCGCTTAACGATCTCGCCGTGTAGAACCACTACGCCATTCACACATCCCCGCTGGGCGAGGAGTCATTTCGTGATCGATCTTCCAAGTGCGTTTTGATGCTCAAACTTCGTCAATACAAATAATCAATCGGAGGAAAGTTTCGATGACACTTTTCCGCGGCACGGCCAAGCACTCGAGAGTGCTTGCGCTTAATGACCTCGCCGTGAAGAACCACTATGCCATTCGCACATCCCCGCTGGGCGAGGAGTCATTTCGTGATCAGTCTTCCAAGTGCGTTTTGATGCCCAAACTTCGTCAATACAAATAATCAATCGGAAGAAAGTTTCGAT
Organism: Ichneumon xanthorius; assembly: GCA_917499995.1. Classification (NCBI taxonomy): domain Eukaryota; kingdom Metazoa; phylum Arthropoda; class Insecta; order Hymenoptera; family Ichneumonidae; genus Ichneumon; species Ichneumon xanthorius. Next base: position 3,879,818 of record OU824205.1, read on the forward strand.
GACACTTTTCCGCGGCACGGCCAAGCACTCGAGAGTGCTTGCGCTTAAATGTCTTGCGCTATAGAACCACTACGGGAAGTTGAAGAGATTAATATTTAAAGTTGGATCGTCAACCGGATGTGCCGATCGAACGTTTACGATGAATCCGTTGCGCTGGCCGGTTGCAGCAGCCCGCGTGTCACGGCGAAATCGAGTTGAACAAAAGTATAAGCTGCGGCATGTCAATAAATTTCCGTCTTATCTTCGACCATAAATCCGTGCGTTTGGGCACATCGGGGTGGGAGACCTTTGGGATCCGCTCGAGCATGCAAACCTTCGTCGCCTTTCGTCCCGTTCGCCAGAAAAGTCTGGCCGGAGTCGGCGTTTAGAAATTCTCCCGTACACATCATCGTACCACTTGCATTCCGTTCGTCTCGCTTTCCGTTCCGCCGATTCGTTGCGTCTCTCGCCGGACTCGATACCCCAGTCGATCGGAACTGTAATCGAAAATAATTGAGTCAGCGTTAAGAGGCGTGGCTGGCCTCGTTTAATGATCGCGACCCTCATTTTCAACGGCAAAACGGGAAGCCAGGAAGAAATTACAAGTGGCTTGACGAGGTCATGGCCGGCAGAAAAACGGCGAGAGCTTCCTGAAAGTCACACTGAGAAAAAATTACATGGTAAAAGCAACAATACTGATTTTTACCATAAAAAATAGTTCCCAATGGGAACGTCTACATTTTATAGTTACGACAATGATATAAAATCATGGTTGCAACCGCAATTATGGTTTAACCAATTGAATGTATGCTATCAGAAACTATCTACATAGACGTCCCACCTGGGAATTATTCGATGTAGTAGAAAATACTGTACTTTTTTCTCAGTGCACCGACGGTCTTGTTAAATGCGGTCTTCTAAAAGTGAGGACGGGTCTTCCAATCGGCGAGCTTTCGGTGCCTCGGCGCGAGTCTCGCGGACCGAGCCAATAATAAAAGTAGAAACGGAAGATACCGGGCAGACACGCGCTCCCTCGTATAATCGACGGTGTCTCACAAGAAACATATTACATCAGCAGCGTAAACTTTTTTTACGCTGCTTTTTCCTCGGCCTTATGAAAATAATAAATATACACGCTCGATCAGTTATACGTAATCGCCGTTGCTCAGTTTATGTAAGAGTTTTTTTTCTTTTTTAAGGTGAAGACTTTTTCAGAAACCCTTTTGCAACATTCATTCTATTTATGCTTTTCTAATTTAATAATTTCTGGCCGGTCTTGACGTGCTCGAGGACAGTGAACTTTGATAAATTGAAGAAAAAATGTCAATGCCTCAAGTAAAAGTCGCTTGCGGACCGCCAAAGAAAAAAGTTGTTGTTTCAATACTACTTTCAATTCTTGCATTCCATACAGGATTGAAACGATAATGTGTCACCTCGATAGTCTTGCCGTCGTTGTTTCAGTGTCATATTGAAATGTAAGAATTAAAAGTAGAATTGATATAAAAATGTTTTCTTCGGCAGCCCGCAAGCGATTTTTTTTGGGTACGTTGTCGTCGTTGTTTCAGTATCATATTGAATTGTAAGAATTAAAAGTAGAATTGATATAAAAATGTTTTCTTCGGCAGCCCGCAAGCGATTTTTTTGGGTACGTTGCCGTCGTTGTTTCAGTATCATATTGAATTGTAAGAATTAAAAGTAGAATTGATATAAAAATGTTTTCTTCGGCAGCCCGCAAAGCGATTTTTTTTGCGTACGTTGCCGCCGCTGTTTCAGTATCATATTGAATTGTAAGAATTGAAAGTAGAATTGAAATAAAAATGTTTTGTTCAGCAGCCCGCAAGCGATTTCTTTTGGGTACGTAGCCGTCGTTATTTCAGTATCATATTGAATTATAAGAATTGAAAGTAGAATTGAAATAAAAATGTTTTCTTCGGCAGCCCGCAAGCGATTTTTTTTTGGGTACGTTGCCGTCGTTGTTTCGGTATTATGATATTGAATTGTAAGAATTGAAAGTAGAATTGAAATAAAAATGTTTTCTTCGACAGCCCACAAGCGATTTTTTTTGGGTACGTTGCCGTCGTTATTTCAGTATCATATTGAATTGTAAGAATTGAAATAAAAATGTTTTCTTCGGCAGCCCGCAAGCGATTATTTTTTTTGGGTACGTTGCCATCGTTGTTTCAGTATCATATTGAATTATAAGAATTGAAAGTAAAATTGAAAATAAATTGTTTTCTTCGGCAGCCCGCAAGCGATTTTTTTTGGTACCATCGGCGCCGCAGATACGGGAGTTTCGCAAATAGTCCGTGACATCATTGTCCGCTCGTATAGCATAAACAGACCGCTGGACACTATCCGGGAGTCACGGGATGACGGAATCCCCTAAAAACAATCGTGCGGTGCCTAAGAATACGAGGTCTTAGATTGAATACGATCTTAAAAAAAAGGAATGGAAAATCGAGGCGCTCGACCTTCATTTACCGCAGATTTTGAGCGGCCGAGTCGAAAATTCCTGCACGAACGGTGAGCGCACACTATGGCGTTTCGCGGTTTGGTCGCAATCAGACACAAGCTTCAAAAGTTAAGGATATTAAAATTATGTTTGCATCTTCGAAGATCATTGCTCGCCCTTTCGGGCTATCGGACTGAAACTTTGTGCGCAAGTGCAATGCGCTATGGCGATACATAGAATTTTAATCACTTGCGTCTGCAGAGAAGAATCTCGCGACAATCGTCGACTGAAAGGTTGACCTCTCGTCGCCGACGACGAGGCTACGTTCGGCGCCTCCGGCACATTACTGCGAGCACTTGCACCGAGCGATGGTCGAGCTGAGTAATTCAATGGGTTTTTTTTTTTTTTTTAAGTAGAGTCTCATTGAAGCGCAAGTCACGGTCCATCATTCCTCGCAAGTGCATCGGGTCCAATCGCAAACGTTGATAGAGTAGCAACTCTATCAACGCGAATCCTCGTGGCAACGAGGACTCGCGTACGGTAATCTCTCGAACTATCGCGATTCATTCTGCATCGATGCAATCTCATTATATAAGTTCTGATTTTATGGGATCGGTACATACAATCTGATTATACAAGATCCAATCGATTCCGTATCCGTCGTATGCGTTCTCTGGGAGCTACGATTAGTGAAATTAAAAAAGAATTACGTCCTGTCGGTTAAATTTGGACGGCGAGATTACTAAATAACAAATTCGTTATGATTCATCCGGAATCCGCTCGCTGGTTATCCTAACGATAGATTCGATCTTCCATCCTCATTCGAAAATAGATCTGCGATATTCAACGGCCGGCAAGTTTATATTTAGACGTATAAACTAGGATCTCGAAACGTTTACATTATGCAATAGAAAAATTAATACAAAATTGCAGCTGGTATTCGATACCTATCGACGAGTCATTAATTGATCATCAGGATGATAGACTTTCTTGGACTAGGTATACCGTACTATGCAATCCGCCAAGCCCGATGATGGTAATAGTGAGGAAGACTTCTAGTACGACTACTGCTACGGAACTTCCTGTATCGGTGCCGTTGTAATTTTTATAAACACTATAATGAACGTCCCGGAGGTTTACTATACACCGGCAAAAAAGTATAATAGATATTATACAATATAATAGATAAAATATATTATACAATATAATAGATAAAATATATTATACAATATAATAGATAATAGATATTATACAATATAATAGATAAAATATATTATACAATATAATAGATAATATATATTATACAATATAATAGATAATATATATTATACAATATAATAGATAATAGATATTATATTTTGACAAATAGTAGTGAACTTCCCTGACTGGCGCTTGTCTCCCTATCGTCTCGATCTTTTAGGAATCGAGATTTTAATCTCGCGCAAAGAATTCCAAATATTTTACGGTTATCCGTACGCCTGTTATCTTCGCGGTCAGGTCAACCGCGTTCATATTTCCCCGTACGTGAACTTATTCATTCAAAACAAACTGATTACTTAAAACCAATTATCAATTTTAATTCAGTTGTTAATTAATTCCTATTAATATTCGCCATAGTTTTCTATGCATTTGTCAATTGGTGTGGCCGTCGTTTCCGGTTTATGCGGTTCTTTTGCATGCACTCTCTTAGCAATCTTCGCGCGCCTCGCGAATCGTCTCGCACTACGGTGTTTGTATTCGTCATTGGCGATGCGAGTTGCGTACAAATTTTTTTTTCCTCATTCAGATTTCAGACAGGGGTGTAACCGAAGAATTAGGAATGTGCTGGCGCGTTTCTGCCAGCTCTCCGTGGCGACGACGATAAGTTATCTTGGCTCGAGAATCAGTGGATCTCAACCCTACTTAATTTCAACGAGACGATTAGTAATCTCGCCGATTCACTCTCAGCGCCGATTCATACAATGCTCGTTCGAGATGTCGTTGTGTCTGTACGTCGGTGATAATTGCAATAATTTTTGCGCATCACCCGCCGGTTTTGATACACGAGTCGAATGACAAACGTCATATGGTATTATCGCCTATTTCGTATTATACTAGCGAAAATACGAGGCGGAAACACGCAGAAACACCATGGGAAATTTCCTAACTGAGAACCTTCTCAATTAGAAAATTTCCCTTGGTTCCGGGCGTTATTTGTTATTTCGCGGAAATGATGGAAAGCAGCGCTATTCGCAGCTCAATTACGAGACGAGAATACAATCTAAATTCAAGAATATAATCAAAAATAAAAATAATGTCGATGGTATTTCAACTCTAGTTCTAAATCTTACAATTCCATATAGAATTGAAGGAAATAACATATAATCTTGAACTTCTCGCTGTTATCGTTTCAATCCAATGTGGAAATTGTACATATTTAAAGCAAACTTGAAATATAAATATGTATGTATTTTTTGGTAGACAGCAAGCAATTTTTGTTCGCTATAACGGATAGGTTTCGGATAGGCTATAATATTGGTTAGCGTTGATTTAGATCGTGCTATTACTTAATGGCAAGAACTGCAATAAAAGAACTGCTATTACTTAATAGCAAGAAGTAAATCACTGGTAGCCAATGTTATGGCCTATACGAAAGCTATCCATTACACTGAAATAAAAAAAGCTTCTCTATGAGGAAGCAAACATTGTTGACAGTCTAACAAAAAGCGTTTTAACTTTTGGGGCGCATATCATTAAGTACAATTGCACCTAAATATCTCGAGTCCGAACTGGCAAGCGACTGTTCTCTCTCAAAGTCCGATAAAAATGGGTGTCATCCGGTCAATTGATAATCTGTCCGTTTGTCATGTGTTATACCGAGCTATTCTGTTCATCTATGTAATATCGTGTGTCTCGGTCTATCCTTATCGCGATATTTGTTACAATATTATTAGTAGTAGTAGTAAGTGTCTTTATTGACAATATATACGATACATTAACGACCGTTACAGTTTTTAAACATTAATACAATTACACATTTACATTTATATTGTCAACGGGCTATCGACCGGAGTCCTTCCGCCCCTGGCTATCTTTTATTTGGGGTGTGATTGCAATTCAATATTATTATTTTAAGTCAATTTTTAATTTATACGATACCCACATTGGATTAAAACGATAACAGCGAGAAGTTCAAGATTATATGTTATTGCCTTCAATCCAATGCGGAAATGTAAGAAATAAAACTCGAGTTGAAATAACATTGCCATTATTGTTATTTTTACTTTTGACTACATTTTTATTTACATTGTATTCTCGTTTCGTCTTTGAGCAAAAAGTTTCATTTTACCATAAATTCAGCAAAAGCGCAAATGACGGAAATATAGTCCAAGGGTAGGTAAATGTTCTGTTCTTCTTAGACGATTCTCGCAGCACCCGCGAGACTGGCAAAGTGACGGGTCAATGTGACCGATGACAATTTCATAAAAAATTGAAACGCGAAATTTATTCGTGAACCGTTGGATATTTCCACGGCGTTCGCAGACGTCCCGCTTGATGACCCGCGTTAGACTCGGTCGGTGTGTCACATGCTTCTAAATGCGTCAGGCCGCATAAGGCCTTACAACCTACCCAATAAATGTCATTCCGAGGTTGATGGACAGCTCGAAAAAGCCCAAAGTGTCGCCGGATGCGGAATGGATAGACGCTTTGCACTAAATTCTTAATGCCTATTGATTTGTGTTATTAAAAGGAAAGCTTTAACCCTTTCTTGCTATTGTAATGTTCGATTAAAAAACCATAACCATTAAAAAAACCAATATCCGCCTGACTTAGTGAGGCTTCATTTATATTTCAATGTAACAACCGATTATAGAATCGAAATTAGACATGTATTATCAGTTTCGACCGTAGCTATCGGACGGCCATATCCGGCCAAGGCCGACCTGCATTTCAGTTGCATTGCAGTCGCATTGCAGTTGCATTGCAGTTGCATTGCAGTTGCATTGCAGTCGCATTACAGTCGCATTGCAGTCGCATTGCAGTCGCATTACAGTCGCATTACAGTCGCATTACAGTCGCATTACAGTCGCATTACAGTCGCATTACAGTCGCATTACAGTCGCATTACAGTCGCATTACAGTCGCATTACAGTCGCATTACAGTCGCATTACAGTCGCATTACAGTCGCATTACAGTCGCATTACAGTCGCATTGCAGTCGCATTACAGTCGCATTACAGTCGCATTACAGTCGCATTACAGTCGCATTACAGTCGCATTACAGTCGCATTACAGTCGCATTACAGTCGCATTACAGTCGCATTACAGTCGCATTACAGTCGCATTACAGTCGCATTACAGTCGCATTACAGTCGCATTACAGTCGCATTACAGTCGCATTACAGTCGCATTACAGTCGCATTACAGTCGCATTACAGTCGCATTACAGTCGCATTACAGTCGCATTACAGTCGCATTACAGTCGCATTACAGTCGCATTACAGTCGCATTACAGTCGCATTACAGTCGCATTACAGTCGCATTACAGTCGCATTACAGTCGCATTACAGTCGCATTACAGTCGCATTACAGTCGCATTACAGTCGCATTACAGTCGCATTACAGTCGCATTACAGTCGCATTACAGTCGCATTACAGTCGCATTACAGTCGCATTACAGTCGCATTACAGTCGCATTACAGTCGCATTACAGTCGCATTACAGTCGCATTACAGTCGCATTACAGTCGCATTACAGTCGCATTACAGTCGCATTACAGTCGCATTACAGTCGCATTACAGTCGCATTACAGTCGCATTACAGTCGCATTACAGTCGCATTACAGTCGCATTACAGTTTTGCGAAGCATCAATTTCCGACAACGTCGAAATTGTTACTGAAGCTTAAACGAGGCAATTAAACCAAATAGTAAAAAAAAATTCGAGTATCTGGTTGGCCTTTTATTGTATCCAAGTGTGAAAGAAAAAAAATGGGCCGAGTGGTGGGCGCGGAATAAAAAAAAAAGTGGAGTGGAGGGAAAACGGTCTGCAACCCTGTGAGTTTCCCGGGTAACTTTTCGTTCGCGTCGTTTTTGTCCGACACGAGCGAGTCGGAGTGAGAGAAAAACATCGAGGTAGGTAAAAGTTATTCGGGTCGCGTCACACATACCATCGCCGAAGGAGTCATTCGTGGGAGTCAAATTTAATTGCTCCGGTGTTAGACCTTTCGGTTCGCCGGCGTGAAACAGGCGTGCGGTGGGAGGAATCAGCGTGTCAACGATGTTGAATGAATTCAGATAATCTCTATACCGATCCGGTATCTCAACGATGTCGCGGATGCCCGGGATATCCCATTAAATCCGACGCATCTGTCTCGAAACCCTCGAAATTTCAATGGCGAGGTAGCGACGAGAGCGCACACCTCGACCTGGAATTTCGCGAATGTTGGCAGCCGCTTTTCCGTTCCGCCCGGAACCGAGATATTGCATGCAATTTATAATGCTTCTATCCGCGTACGTATGATAACTATACGTATGTAATTTACGTATGAAAGTGGAAGTGTGAAAGTAGAACCGATGGTGCGAACGGTTGAAAAGAAAAAAAAATTAAGATAAAAAAATTAGTTGTTTCACACGCGAGGCAGAAATACAGGAACGCATAGGCACCGACCGAGAAGGGTCTTCCGAGTCTATTTTTGAAAGCTCGAAGGCGCGAGAGCTCTCGCTGATTGGGTGACTCAGTTTCGCGGTGCCGGCGTAGTGAGTTAATAATAATACATGGGATTATCGGTCAAAAATCTTGGGCGAAATGGATTTGGCGGCGGCGGTGAAAATAAATCAATTGTTATTCAGTGAGTGTTTATATTTAAACTCGTAAAGAATAAAGCGTTACCCAGAGGGACACGCAACGCGCTAAAGACCGATGGCGCAAAAAGGAGAAGACTGCGGAGACGGGTATAAAATATAAATTTACAATTTATTTGTAAATTTGTAAATTTGCCATCAACAAAAGCCCACAATTTATTATTGTGATAATTTTTTTTTTATCTTATTTGTCGACGAACCGGAATTTTGACTTAAAAAAGAATTGAAAAATGAACGAGAAAAAACATTGTCGATGTTCGTGTATAATTAATATTTGTTAAATATGCACAACCCTTTCTTTACCTTATTTATTTATTTATTTACATTATTACGGGACGAATCCCCCTTACAGAGCTAACGGAACTAGTGCGGAATTGCTTGGCGCTGAGACATAGAAACACTCGCATCCGCTGAGTGCGAATTACCTTACCTTAGCGATTACCTTATGGTAATAAGATCTTTTTTAAATGTTCGCGCAGACGTGAGAAGTATATCCTTCAAATCATATGATTAAATAAAAATATATAACTGTACCATACTCAATACACAGAACAATATGCAATTTGTTAAATTTACTGTTATACTAAAATGTTTTACTGAAATATTTCATGGTATACGCGGGGGCCAAAGTTGACTAGTTAATTACAAAAGGCGTTATTTCCTTGGAGGTTAAAATACCACAAGTAGAGAGTCGGAGCGTGAGTTCTTTCCTGGCGGTACAGACGTTGAGCCGTGGGATATTATAAAGTCCGCATGTTGTAGGACAGTTGCATAGCCGTAGATTATTTCCTGGGCTACAATGTGTTATGCACCCCGTCCGGCCGGTATGCCCCGTGGCAAATGCAAAGCATGCGAGCAGGGACTCAGTTGCAAACGTGGCTCGGTTTTATCAGTGTGTGTGCATTCTGGCATGCTGCGAGACGAGTTGCAACGTCAGCTTCGCGGTCCCGGATAGGGAAGGCACATTTCGCATGGCGTCGCGCGTGTTTCATGTCTGGAAGAATCCAAGCTTAGCTGGGCCGTATCAGAAGATAGGAGAGTCACGATAGTCGAAGCTCGAAAAGTCGGGCCTTGCAGAACATAATTCCCGGTCATTGTATCAAGCTGCACGAGCCATGCGATACAAAGTGAAGATCTTTTTCGGTAAGGGTTCCTCACAAGGAATTCAAGAGAACCTTCCTCACAATGGAATTCAAGGGAACCTTCCTTACAATAGAATTCAAGGGAATCTTCCTCACAATGGAATTCAAGGGAACCTTCCACACAATGGAATTCAAGGGAACCTTCCTCACAATGGAATTCAAGGGAACCTTCCTCATGATGTAATTCAAGAGAACCTTCCTCATAATCGAATTCAAGGGAACCTTCCACACAATGAAATTCAAGGAAAGCTTCCTCATAATGGAATTCAAGGGAAGCTTCCCCAGAACCGGATTCAAGGGAAGCTTCCTCAGAATCGGATTTAAGGGAACGTTCCTGACAATAGAATTGAAAAAAATCTTCCTCACGATGAGATTCAAGGGTATCTTCCTCACAATGGGATTCAAGGGAATCTTCCTCACAATGGGATTCAAGGGAATCTTCCTCACAATGGGATTTAAGGGAACGTTCCTGACAATAGAATTCAAGGGAACCTTCCTCAGAATCGGATTCAAGGGAACGTTCCCGACAATAGCATTAAAGGGAATCTTCCTCACAATGGGATTCAAGGGAACTTTCCTGACAATTGAATTCAAGGGAATCTTCCTCATAATGGAATTCAAGGGAACGTTCCTGACAATGGAATTCAAGAGAACCTTCCTCAAAATGTGTAATGATTTTACTCTATATTACAGAGACAAAATATTTGTATTTGAAAAACGTTTGTTGCGATAATCAATGAGATAACTTAAAAGCACAACGAATTTCAAAAACTAGGGACTTTCGAAAATGGCAATACACATAAAAATTACCACAACGGTTTCAGGAATATTAATATAGATGAAATGGGGAATTTTATTAAATGAATGAACAAAATAAATATGTACGGCCGTCTATAATTGTTTTTTAATTGCTCAAGAGATAAAACCACGAGAAAAATGTAAGAGAAATATATATATTAATATTATTATGTTCTCATGGAATAAAGATCGCGCGTATTTGGTTTCGGGACGGATATTATTAGTACAATCGCAGTTAAATATCTCGAGCGCGAACTGTCAAACGTCTGTTCTCTCTGAAAGTCGGATCAAGACTGTTGTCATCTGATAAATCGATAATTTGTCCGTTTGTCATTTGTCATACCGAGCTAGTCCAGTCATCTATGTAATATCGTGGGTCTCGGTCCATCTTCATCTCTATATTCGTTACAATATATATAAGAAAAAACCGGGTGTATATGGCCACAAAAAAATCGGGTATTAGTAATAAAAGTAGCATTATATTAACATTCACACACTCATACTTTACCAATAAATTAACATAAAAACAAAGTGAAAATATTAAATGAGCTTCTCGATAAATGTGAGACAGACCTGCCGTTTTTAATAGTAATTGTATATCAATATCACGTTGAAAAATGTATACATAAATTAACACCCGTTTATTGACGGAGTCAATCGATTTCGTCGTTGAAAATTAATCGTCGATGAACCTGTCGAAATTTTACGGACGAAGCTCCATGAGGTATGACAATTTTGACAACTTGTGCAATATTATTGAATATAAGAAACATTTAAAAGATCTCGTCTCTACGGCAGCCGTACGAGAAGTGAGTCACCGGGTAGTCAAATTATTTCAGATATTTGATATGTCTCGTTTACACAATTATCGATATATTTCTGCGCCTCTCCGCAATAATGAGATTAGCGTCGCGGTATCTTTTCAAATTCGCTACAAATGGAATTTAAGGGAAGCTTGCTCGTAATGGAATTCAAAGGAACATTCCCCACAGTGGAATTCAAAGGAATCTTCCTCACAATGGAATTCGAAGGAACCTTGACGATACCACGGATGGATTCCTTGCGGATGTCGACCAACCGATAATCATTTTTAATATCGCGATTGACGTTTATGATGTAATATTTTAGTTGGTCACTGCCAATTTCAATGAATTGTTTTATATCGAATTGAACAGATGTGGCCATATCACCGCTAGGTGAAATTTTGGAGCGTTACATCGAGATCTGATAAGATCCCGAACTGGCCTTGACGGGCCTTGCGAAGGTTTCAAGTAACACTCTAAAATGTCTATCAATGTCGGAGTTACCCTGTCTATTTGCCTGACCAGTTGGTCGTCTCAATTATCTTCAAGGTCAGCACGATTTATACTAGCGGTAGTGATTAATCGATAAGGACTTATCGCTGCGACGATGTGCTATTCGCGATATGAATGCTGTGTCAATGATTAATCTAAACAAAAAAAAAAAGTACATCGGTCAACAACTTTTGTCATCAGATTGCAATGTGGAAGAGTCTCTTCTTCCACGTTGCAAGAAGAGATTCTTCGATTTCAAAGTGTCTTCTTATCGCGCCAATTAAAAAAGTTTGAGGGATTTCAAAGAATCATTGAAAATCTATATTGAGATATTTTGTCAAGAGAGGGGGCGGAGAGGTAGAACAGAAATAGATGTGGAACCACGGAAAATACATTCGGCAACGTGCGATAAATTTTCAATGTAGGCAAAACTTTATCGTTGAACTGTTACACGACGAGTGAACTTAACTGGCTAAAGTGGTGTCAGAAATGTCACCTATTTCCTGAAAATGATACTTTCGAAAATTGGTCCACAGCATACGAATTTTTAATGCCCAAACCGATGGGTTGACATTTCATAATCCAATTTCAGTTAAAATTAACGCTCGACATATTGAATCAAGTCTTTTCAGACATGTTAAATAAATCGAATAATTTTACCTCCGTTTCGTACATTAAATTTAATCGGTTTATGCAGAAAATTTTCTTTATTTGAAATATAAAAAAAAAAAAATTGAACCGTCGAGGACTTTATTGTACTCGATTAATCGTATTATGTCTGAGAAACGAAACCCATCGATTGGTTCAACTGGTTCGCTCGAGCTCCCCGCTAATCGTAAAAAACGAGGCACCGCTCCAGTTACGACGTAATCTGCAATCAGTTGTACGCTCCCGCCATCCTCCTCGATCCCTTCTTATCGCGCGAATTAAAATATAGTAGTACGTTATGATTCATTTATGTCGTCCTCGAAGCCGTCATCTCTTATCAATGTGATATACGGAGGAAAGAGGCCGATGCCGGTGACCTAGCGAATTCACTTCGGGCTTTACGCAACGAGGGACAGCATTCGATGATTCTCTCATGTTGCTCCCGTTACGATAGCCCAGCGCCGAATTAATGAGGTCACCATCGAATACGAAGCAGGGGACATCGCGATTAAAAAAAATAAAAAAATCCCCTGTAAATAAATTTGCATATGGCTTTCTGTACCTTTCTCACAGAGAAAGTTTCATAAGCTTTAAACGTAAGACGTGCAGCGTACAATTATTTTTTCGGTCGTTCGAATTAAAAAAAAAAAAAAATGGGCAGATTAGGTCCAGACCCATCACTCTCGTGTCGTTCGGGTGCTGCAAGTTCTCCAAGTTTTACAATTCTTCGACGAGGACCTGCCGGAGTGTAGACGAGTCCTTGCCCCAACAGCAGCGGTGAGTTTGTGTTTGCCGTAGAGAAAGTGACGAGGGAAAGAGAGAGCAAGATTTACGTGTATATTTAACGAGTCGCTGGCTTGCATTGAGAGCCGACGCAAAATCATTCGACCATTTATGGTAAAGAAGGCGGGTGTTGCTCGATGCGGTTGCATACGACCCGAACGTGCCGTCGCTAAGAGGACCGGACTTCTTCGAGGTCAAACCCGTCATCTTATTAATTAAATGTAATAAATTTCTGTTGACCAATTTCTTCAGCGAAGTAACAAAGAAAGTTTTTATGAAACTGCTTTATCCACTGAGGAATCGACGTCTCCTTTAGTCTCAGGCTCACCCTCCCGAGCAGTGATTATTCCAAGTCCTCCCAGCCAAAGTGTTTGGCTGGGAGAACTTAGAATGACGGGGAGTCATTCTACTTCCCAGGAGTGCTCCCAGACACGGACTATTCCAATTCCTCCCAACTAGACTTTGGTTGGGAGAACTTAGATTGACTGAGGAGTCATTTTGCTTCCCAGGAGTCATCCCAGGCATTGATCCCTCCCAGCCAAAGTCCGAAGTCCTCCCAGCCAAAGACTGGTTGGGTGAAAGAACTTAGATATGACTGAGGAGTCATCCTACTTCCCAGGAGTGTTCGCAGTCACTGATTATTCCAAGTCTTCCCAGCCAAACACTTTGGTTTGGAAAACTTGTAATGACTGCGAAGTCATTCTACTTCCCGGCAGTGCTCCCAGGCACTGATTATTCCAAGTCCTCCCAGTCAAAGACGTTGGCTGAGACAACTTAGAATGACTGAAGAGTCTTTCCCCAGAATCCGACCCAGGCTGATTATTCCGTCCAGGTTCATAATCTGATGGAACGACTACACAGGACCTATATTGGCACAGTGTCATGCCAGCACGGGTCCTGTGTATCGCTCTCACTAGGCCATTCTACCCAAGAGTCTCCGAAAGTCCCCAATGACTCAGAACAATCAATGCCTGAGGCAGCGAATGGCAGGAGAGGAGCTTTGATCAACGGAACTTTGATCGTAATCTTTCCTGAGGACAGCTTTCACATAGAACTTCCACTAAAGACGTGTCCGGATAAAAAAAACACCAAAGCTACCATCCGAGCTACCATTTGGTTCCAATATATGTACTAACTAACAGTGAAGTGTCCTCCGAGAAGCGCGCGGAGTCAACGTCGGATACCATTCACAGCTGCGAGTACATGATTTAAGAAGTCGAGCTCGAGAGGAGGAAGCCGGCGACGAGAGTGCATCTCTGTTGATCTGACATCTGTCGAAACGGATGAGCCCGAACAGCTCGACGAAGCTCGTCGTATAAGACACTTCTTGGCGACGAGCGGTTCTTGCTTATATTACGCGACGGGGAATGCGCGCTTCGGCTTGGGATCTAGTCGAGATCAAACGTAACGCACTTACGTTGCAATACTCGCACGCACGAGAGGCTCCGTCGACTCCCGGCGCTGCGCTGCACGCTGGACGTGGGAGTTCCGACGATATGCAGCGCGAGACCCCGGGAGTGACGCCCATGAAGCAAAAGGAAGAAAGAGGAAGAGCGAACTGCTTGTATGTAGCGCATTGGCATAACTGCGTTCCCGTACTCTGCCAGAAAAAAAAATCTTGCAGTCGTCGGCCCTTTGGTACACGTTTTCGCACCGGTTATTGGCACAGTCAGGGTAGACCGGGGCAAAATCGGGAACGCTGTACATTGCAGACACGGGGCAAAATGGGTACAAATAATTTTCAGAACAAATATTTCGGAAAAATTCAATTACCGAAAATAACGGACGAGGTGCAGTGAAGCGAATTGCAAAAAATGTTCGGATAAAATATTTCCGAAAAATTTAATTAACGGGAATAATGCACGAGGCACGGTGAAGCGAATTGACAAAATGAAAGTTCTCGTGGTGACGGCGAGGTTGACAGTCCCGACCCGCAACTTTTGTCGGATGCTCGGAGTAATTGCTACGACCGCGGCAAAATCGAGAATTGCAGGCAGAGGGCCAAATGGGCTAGAAAAAAATTGTGAGATCAAATATTTCCGAAAAATTCAATTACCGGGCGTAATACACAAAGTACAGTGGGGTGAATTAAGAAACTGACGGTTCTCGTGGTGACGCTGAGTTTGATAGTCGCGACCAGCGCTTCACCCAGAAAAAATATTTATTTGACGGCGATCGTTTATTTGGTTTAAATAAAATATTTATTAGACGGCGACCGTTTATTTGGCTTAACTAAAATATTTATTTGACGGCGATCGTTTATTTGGTCTAAATACAATATTTATTTGACGGCGACCGTTTATTTGGTTTAAGTAAAATATTTATTTGATTTAAATAAATATTTATTTAAATCAAATAAATATTTTACTTAAACGAAATAAACGGTGGCCGTCAAATAAATTATTTTCTGGGTGTTTTTATCGGATGCTCGAAATGATGATCATTACTAATTTAAATTTTCGTTGGTAAATCAGTCGATGCAAAGCTCCGAACTCAACCGAACGGCCTTTGCTTCTGCGTGTTCCCATTTTTGCCCCGTTCTCTCCGGCACGTCTTTCCGCCCGATGCCTCGAGCGTGCCAATAACTGGTTGGCCGCCAACAGCTGTGACTCCCGGAGTCACAGCTGAGTTTGTTATATGAATGGCTAATTCGGGAACCGGCTCGGCCGGTGGACTCCGTTTCCGAGCTCGGTAGAGGCGAAGACAGAGGAGACACGCGAGTTTCTCGTTCGCAGTCAGCATCCATTTACGAAGCCTGAGCGGATGCACGCGACAATGATTTTGTCGCGGACCCACGCATGACCTATCCGAGTTACGCCGAATTAATGCGAATGGCAAATTCATCAGGCCACTTTGAGTCCACCGCGTTTACGGCCTCCTCCTTAATGCGCCGACACGTGCGCAAATCGGGACCTCTCGCTATTCTCATTATCGACGGTGACGATTGCGACGACGTGCGGAACGATCTTACTCGAAGAATCCACCGCTTGTCCGTCCTCGTTTCTGTGAATTACAAAGACCGGCGCAGATGCGTCGAGCTTCTGCACAGCGTCTTTAACGGTGTCGCGTTTGTCGAACGATTAGGAGTCCGGTGTTGCGATTCGAAGGATCACCGAAGGATGGTCGCGAACGTATTAGCACGGACTTGTCATTCGCGGTTCGCATTTGCATTCGCAAAACATAAAGATTTTACGATCTCTGAATTAATGAGTCGCGAGAGGCGGAGGGAGTCGCAACCCTCGATCGTTCTATTCCCATCGATGAACCGCGTCGTTCGATACGATTTTTTTTTTGCCGTCCGCCGATTCCCCGCTGTCATTCATACGATAACGAACATGCATCATTCGCACGGCCTTTCGCATCGGCTACACTGAGAAACATAAATTGATTGGATTAACCAAAAGTCGCGTTGACGTACGTTCAAAGATGCACTGAGAAAAAGAATGGTATTTCCTACTATAACGAATAGTTCCCAGGGGGGACGTCTATATAGATCATGATAGTATATACTCAATTGACTAAACTGTAATTATAGTTGTAACTATAATTTTTGGTCATTGTCGTAACTGTAAAATGTAGACGTCCCCCCTGG
Source organism: Ichneumon xanthorius (assembly GCA_917499995.1). Classification (NCBI taxonomy): domain Eukaryota; kingdom Metazoa; phylum Arthropoda; class Insecta; order Hymenoptera; family Ichneumonidae; genus Ichneumon; species Ichneumon xanthorius. The sequence continues at coordinate 3,896,349 of OU824205.1, forward strand.
GAACTATTTAGGGGTTTTTGGGCAAAACTAAATTTTCCAATCATTTTTGGATCGGACAATTTGGCAAAACTGGACAGAAAAGCCTGATGTATCCGATAGGGCAAATTCGGGCATCCAAAAATGATTGGAAAATTTAGTTTTGCCCAAAACCCCGTTTTGCCCCGTTGCCCCATTTTGCTCCGCTCTACCCTACTACACTGAGAAAAAAAATTGTTGGATTAACCAAAAGTCGCGCTGTTATTTGTTTGGTACAAATAGGGTGAAAGTGGTGAATATGGCCCACCTCGATTAACACGTAAATCAATGATATATGGACCGGTCCATATTCCCCACTTTTACCCTAAAGCATTGTTTTGTTAAACGATTATTTGCTGCAATTTATGCAAAATGTGTCGATCGGAACAAACATTTTTGTTGTACCGACAAAATACACCTTTGAACGTACGTCAGCGCGCATTTGCTTAATCCAACAATTTCTTTTTCTCAGTGTAATATTCCAGGAGACGGAATAAGCTTCGAAAGTCGGAGGTGCGCATGCGCGCCGAGCCTTTTCCTTGGGTTTCGGGGCGGGGGGGGGGGGATTGGTACGGTAAGTCGTTAGAATATATTCTATTGTCGTCGGGACGATGACATGTTACAGCTCTTGAGTGTGCGCTCGTGTGTGTGTGTTCGCCGGATTATGATGTCACTCGGTCTCGATGACGCAATAGGCGAGACGAATGTTACCCGCTCTCCGGCTCGGTCTTCGATACGACGATTGACCGCGGTGGCGGTGCTAATCGTGGAAAGACGGCAAAGACCCGTCGATCGACAGAGTGTGCGAACGGTGACGGGACGGACGGCAAGAACAATTAAGTTGTTTAGTCGGGCCAAACGACCAGACGAATGACCTTTCGATTTTATTCGCGGAGAGACAATTCAATTTTCATTTCGCACGTATGCATCGTGGTCTAAGATTGAGTCGGGCGATTTACGGATGTGCGGGAGTCGTTATCGGGCTACTCGGTTCTTGCTCGGTCCGTCCGCGCCCCCGCGTAGCTCTGCATTTTATATTGCACGTCGCATTTTCGACGAAATATCCCGTTCGCAGAATTTCTTTTTGATGCAACATACTGGTGTTCGGTAGTTAAATTCGTAATGAATTTTCGGCTCGGCGTGCATCCAGCGCGGACGAGATTTTATTCCTCTGTGTAGGGAGAGCGCCCATATGTTAATCCCTTCCCTGGCTCGCAAGGCTCTCACCGTCGTTATAACATTTCGGAACATGGCGAGTGGGATAATGATTATCGACGAAGGGTACCCCTCTACTATTTCTACTCGTCGTTCACATTTGCCCCTAATATTTTGGGCATAATTGTGCCTTAATTGGAAATCTGAGAGCTCTCGCTCTCCGAATCCGTACATCCCTTCGTGTAACTCTATCCTTAACGTAAACGCTCCTGTTCGCCCCTCTTGAATCGAGATTGCTTGGTTGCTACTTCCCAGGATTCAGGATCATGTAGATGGGCCGGAATATCTTGGAATGCATTACGCCAATTATCTGTCAGGAAAACGTACGGAACTCGTATTAAAAAATTTGCAGAATTTACACGTCCGTCCAAGCATATGTGGGGGCAAATATTTGCACCTCGAGATAAGAAATACAAAAGATATAAAAATAAAATATCTATATTGAAATATAATTAAAATATTATAATAATGATTATAATAATAATAATATATGGGCTGAAAGACTCAGGTCGATGGCCCTTTGCCAAAGTGTATAATAAACATACACACAATACAAAAATTCGCTTGCGGGCTGCCAAAGGAAAAAATGGTTGTTTCAATTCTATTTTCAATTCTTACAATTCTATACGATATTGAAACAGTGACGGCAAAACTGGCAAGGTGATATGTTATCGTTTTAATCCGGTATAAAATTAATTGAATTGAAAGTAGAATTGAAACAACATTTTTTGTTCATTGGCAGCCCGCAAGCAAATTTTACTTGAATCAATGATATTTTTTTTTCTGTGTAGGAATAAAACTAATATAAGGAGACACTTGTATAAAAATGCTAAGCATTGGCAATAAATCTCTTTTACTACTACTAATGATATATATATTTTGCATGTACAGATATACATATACAAAAAAATAATTAATGTGCACCCGGTATCCAACTTATTTGAGGCGAAAGAGCTGGCATGACGATGTATTTCTTAACGACGATAAAAATTGAATCAGGTTTCGGAAGTGCGAGTGGTTTCGCCTCCGCCTCAGGTTCTCATGCCAGACGGATATGCAACAGGGTAAGATGCACCGCGGCGCGTCTGACTGCTCCAGGCGAGCACTACTCTGTTTTCCTTGCATTGAGACCTCGCGGCCCTTGGCTCCGGGTATCTATGTGCGCGGGCTTGCCGCACAATTAACGTCAATTGTCGGATGCCGCGGAAGCGTTGAAACGCGAGAACAACCGGGGCTCGAGCGCGCACGATCATTAACACACGCGCGCGTGGTCATGAACTCTGAGCGGAGTTCATGAATAGCCGGACACATTCTGTGGAGACATTTTCCAAGGGAAGGGGTACAACTGTAAGGATGCATCGTTCTGTCGGGATGCATCCGACCAACCCACATGGAAGAAAGTATGTGCTGCATATATCGACAAATATATTTGTGGCTTGTGGATATTATTTTCACCGAAAAATTGTATTCAAAAAATTATTTTCCTTCCTTGTAAAGAAACTTGTTAGTTTTTATGAATCAGTCGAAAAAGGTTAGAATGGACGAAATATCTGGATGGACGAAATATCTGGATGGACGAAATATCTGGATGGACGAAATATTTGGATGGACGAAATATCTGGATGGACGAAATATCTGGATGGACGAAATATCTGGATGGACGAAATATCTGGATGGACGAAATATCTGGATGGACGAAATATCTGGATGGACGACATATCTGGATGGACGAAATGTCTGGATGGACGAAATATCTGGATGGATGAAATTTCCGAATGGATGAAATTTCCGGATGCATGAAATGTCTGGATGGATGAAACGTCTGGATGAATTAAACATTTGGATGGATGAAACGTCTGGATGGACGAAATATCTGGGTGGATGAAATTTCTGGATGGACGAAATATCTGGTTGGATGACATTTCTGGATGGATGCAATTTCCGGATGGATGAAATTTCCGGGTGGATGAAATGTCTGGATGGATGAAACGTCTGGATGGAGGAAACGTTCGGATGGATGAAACCTCTGGATGGATGAAACGTCTGAATGGATGAAATATCTGGATGGATGAAACGTCTGGATGGATGAATAGTCTGGATGGATGAAAACGTCCGGATGAATGAAAATGTCCTGAAGGATGAAAATGTCCGGATGGATGAAACGTCCGGATGGATGGTGGTAAAGTCGTGGAGTTTAAAAGTCCGAGCTATCGAATTGAAAGTTGACCGGCGAGTCCCCAATATCTATGTACTGCATCGACCGCCCTCAATTACAAATCCACAATTCCAAAAAAATGTACTTAACCACCGACCAGTCTGAAGTGTCAACTACAAACTCAGCGATAGCTGGACAGCGTTAAAAAGAAACGTGTTAGAAAGAGGTTATCGAGCAGTAATCCTCGTTCTCCCCTGAGACCGCGAAAACGTGGCTGTAAACACTAGGGGTTTGTTTCGCCTCGGTACGTTTTAGAGGCATGCAAGAGGTGTCGAGTGCCCGAGATTGAGCAACGTGTAGAAGTCGCGAGAGCGAAGGAATTACCGATGGGAGTGTGGAGAATGGAAAAAAATAGTCTTCGACGAGCGGGGGAGGCTGCACGAGCGGCAAAGAATCTCCAGGAGCGCGGCGGCGTCTCGGGAATGCGACGAGGGCGAGGGGGCTGCGAGGGGTGGCATCGCGAGGGGTTCGCCGGTGGTTTCCCGAAGTGAGCGCGAGGCGAGAGAGAAAGTGAGGAGAGAAGAATATAAAAGGGAGACGGAGGAGCGCAAGCGGGATGAGGATTTGTCGCTTGGATCTTAGACAATAGACTATTAGGGCAGTTCCGCGGTAAGCCGCTCTGCCATTCTCGCGATGTCTCACTCTCCGGCTGTCCTGCTCGTCCGTCGTTCTTTCTCTTTCGTTCGCGCCTTGCGTACATCACACTCACTCGGGGCCCGCTCAGCCGCGAACCATAGCCGGCACAGCCAGAGGGAGGATTGAGAGGGTGCCGCACGCCGAGCCGGCTCGAGGGTCCTCATCCTCTCGTGCAACCCTCTCGCGTGTAGGGGAGAGCGGGGCAAAATGGGACAGTGGGGGCAAAACGGGACATTGAGGGCGAAACTAAATTTCCCAATAATTTTTCGATGCTCCATTTTGTCCCAACGATGCATCGGGATTTTCAAGCCCGTTTTGCCCCACGAAACACAGTCAAAAAAAGTTTGTACTTTTTACAACAACTTACTGTCCACATATGTCCACAATTTTTTTTATTTGTTAATTTTCTAGTTTTACAAACAAAAGTATTATCTAAAATTGTTAATTGCACGGGAAATAAAACAGGTTTGTAATATTCAAACATTAACAAACGTGTTTGTCACTTATTTAACAAAATTATTTTTACGAAACTTCGTATTCCGATTTTACAAAATTATTTTTTACTGTGCACGATCGCGATCATCCAAAGATCGCGAAAACCTATTGGAAAATCGCGTTTCCTCTCATTATCCCGTTTTGCCCCGCCGTGTCATTTTGCCCCGCTCCCCCTATGCGCCACGTCCGTAGCCGCTTCTGCTCCTTTTGCCGACTCGCCTATTTACCCCGTTGCTCAGACCTCGAGTCTTTCTGTACGTGTCTTCTCTTCCTCCCCGCGCGCTCGCCGCTTCCGCGCGCTCTTCTCCCCTTCCGATTTCTCGTATTACCGATCTTTCACCCGCGGCACATCGTCACTCTCGTCCCCGATCATCAGTCATCGCATCATCGATCCTTTGCGCTTCCCGCTAGGCGGGTTTGAATCATCCTCGCGGAGGAAAGGGAGCGAATTGTTTCGTACGGGATAAAATTAACGAGGCGCAAGTTTTGAAAAGAAGCTTAGATCTTTGACGCGCTTCCGAGCGAATGTACTCCGCCGCAGAGAGATCCGTCGCAACCACTGTTGCACTTCGATGTTCGTGCAGCCTGATGAAAGGACGGAAGCGTTCCGGCTCACAGTTGCAGCGGTATAATATTTTATTTTTTTTTTGGAATGCGCCACGAATATCGTTGTGCCGAAGGGGGAAGCGCGGCTAGGGGTAAACGCCTGGCGGAAAGGATTTAAAGCATCGAAATCGAGGCCTTCCCTCGTACTCGCACTCTTGTTTTCCGATTCCGCAATGAATCCGGGCGCCTCCCGCCGGCGGGTGAGTGCAGGGTGCGAAATAAATGTTAAATCCGGGACGCGAAGAAAAGACGTCTAGTCATGGTGAACCGCGGTCGACGCTTCGCGCCGCTTGGATCGGCGGAAGGGAAAGTCGAGGACCCTTTTATTTCGAATCCTCTTCTTTCGTTGTATCTTCCGTTGCGCATTTCCGTTCTCGTTCGACCCTCTCGTCCCTGCAGTGCTGAAGGAATATACGAGAGTCGATAACCCTGGTGGAAATTTTACAGCGTTACATCGGGGTCTCCTCGGGTCCTGCTCGAGAGCCGATGTAATGCAGAACAAATTCTCTTCGTTTTGTTTCGGCTTCGGAACGGTCTATTGTTACTCCTCTCCTTCAGGGTGTCAATGAAGAGGCTTTGTATTACGTTTCGACCCTGTCACCGTCAGAACGATGTTGCTATCAACAACGAAGAGCAACAAAATAACACCATGGGAGTACACAAACTTTCAACATCAAAATTATATCGATAATCCGACACAACGATACATCTAAGTAGGAATAAAGATTAAGTTGGCGTAAGATAAGATTATGATTATACAGTATACGACCGCGTTTCTCCCAACCGCATAATTCCGAACGACCGCGTATTTCCGAAAATGACGACCGCGTAAGTCCAATTCGGCCCCCTCTCAAGGTCCATCACCTGCTTGGTGAGGAAACAAACGACTCCTTCCCTTTTGCTACCTGCGAATGAAATCGTCGCTGCTGTAATTCCGACAATTTTTGCGTATGGAAAGGGACGGTGGGCAGGTACTCGGGCCGGTAGTGGGGTATCGGAAATACGCGGTCGTGCCTAATTGGATTGGCTCCCGAGGAACGGAGAAACCCGGTTGTGTACTGTACTGTTAACCCAAAATTATAGGAAAGAATAAATCATTTCTGAAGAGGACCCCGACCAGGGTCGAAACGTAATACAAAGCCGCTTCATTAACACCCTGAAGGAGAGGAGTAACAATAGACCGTTCCGAAGCCGAAACAAAACGAAGATAACTGTTTAATATCGGTCACAGCCCTCAACGAAGAAAGAATGCAGAACAAAGTCTACCGTGCTGAAAACGAGGTAGGACCGGGCGGACGAGGCGTTCGGCTGGTGCGGCGCGTTCGCTGTCGGAGGCCGATCTCGACTAGTCAATATGCGAGCCGAAGAGACGATGACGAGGAATGGGTGATTGGTATTCGAGGATGCATGGCCACGCACGGGAAACGATTTCCAGTTACGAAGGAGCACCTTGCCGGACACCGGCGACATATGCAACGGCTATAAAGTGCGGGTGATCCGGCGCGAGAAATTACACAACCTCGTCGCTCGGTTGGAATTCATTTTCGACTCTTTGTCATTGTCGTCTTGGGAGGTGACGTCATTTTTCTTCGGAGAAAACGGAGCGCGCGAGGCGAATTGCGGCTTCGGTTGGATACGGTTTCGTTAATGATATTGTCGTACCCTCGTCGTATATATGGGCTGATCAAGGAAATTTTTAACACTTGTTTCCGGGAATTGTTATTCAGTTGCGAGCACTGCGAATTTTGATAAATGGATCAACCGGAAGTGACTATCTTACCGCAGTGGGAGACTGGTGATCGCTATACGGAAACCATGTATGGGCAAGAGTAAAGTTACATGCGGGTAAAACAAGTGCGAGGGGAAAAAGAAACCTTTTCGACTCAATGCTGCTATAGAAATTAGAGTAATATTCTTTGTAGGGGAATGTGTGTTAAATTGAGTATGGGTGGAATATGCGGAATAAGTACGGGAAAGAATATTGGGTGGAGTAAAATCTGAATGTGGGTTTTGCTCAGTTCCTAGATTCATTCCATACACTTTTCCAGACTCTTCGACAGCCACCGCGTACGACTTCGAAAATGTTCGTGTAATCTGTCGCATTCTCTTTTTCAGACTCTTCCTCCTAAACCGCGTATAATAGCACATTTTTCAAGGTTCTACGCGATGCTGAGAAAGAGTCTGGAAAAGAGTATGGGATTGATTACACACAAATTTTCGAGGCTGTACGCGATGACTGGTAGAGAGTCTGGGAAACTGTGTGGGATTGATCGCACGAAAATGTTCGAGTCTGGAAAAGTTTATGAGATGAATCTGGAAAAGTGTGTGGGGTTGATCGCACGAAAGTGTTCGAGTCTGGAAAAGTGTATGAGATGAATCTGGGGACTGAACAAAACTCATATTCAAATTATACTCCATCGAATATTCTTTCCCGTACTATTCCCTATATTTGAACCATCCTCAATTTAATACACGTTTTCATACGACTTTTTTCTACGCGGGTATGTCGAACTATGTGTTTTCATGAAATAAAAGTGGGCTGACGAAGTCGGTAGACGATTGGAACGAGGCAGTGCTCCATAAATCGCTAAGGATGTCTATAGAAGCTACAACGTTGCATTTTAATATCTGATAGGGTGGACCAGAATGCTTAAGAATTAAAATCATGCAATTTTCACGGAAAGCCATTAACGTTGGTGTGGGGAAGGAGTTAATATGCTCGTACCTCCTGAGATTGAATATACCAATAATAGTGATTATAGTATTAATATTTATACAATTTGATGCAGTTCTCACAAAATGTCTATTGACGTTGATGTGTTTAACCCCTCCGCTGTTCTGCCTTCCCGAAACCATTAGCGCACAAGCAGTCACAAAATCACCTTAAATCTACACGAAAAATTAACATTCAAAATATGAAAATGAACTGACCGATGTTGATAACGACGATCAGTTTGCATCTCCAATTTCGAACGGTTTAAAATGACCAACTTAACGGCAGGAGACACGAACAAAGGCGAGTGACGGAAGGTAGGGTAGGCTGAAAGGGTAAAAATTACTGTGCAGCAATTGAATGGATTTATTTTTGGACGGATGCAAAACGAGTTTTATTAAGATCATCAATTAGTGTAGACATTCTGCAACACTGGTTTGATTATATCGTACCGATGAAAAATTCTATTGTTAGTTATCGATCATGAACGGCAAACGAGGGCGCGGATCTATTTTTATCCGTGCGGATGGAGTACCCCGAAACGGCAATCTGATACCAAACTTCGACTGTTCTAATTTTCTCACTGCCAATTCATTCCGTGAAATTGTTTGGCTTTGCACGAGTAAGCAAGCCCGTTGCGTTCCTTTGCCAGCGGTTTATAGGCTTTACCACGATCAGATGAAGACGCGGACGTGCTGCACGCGGCCTAATCGTACGTCTCGGGGAACAGAGAGTATTTTGTGTTGACGCTTTCGGTTTCCATGTTTCGCGGTTTAGTGGGCGTACGTTTGTTCGCTGAACTCGCCTGGACCTTTATAACTATGCACAGCGCATACCTATTTCGGAGAACAAACACCATTGGCACACTTCAGGCGTTCCAGCATAACTTTAGCTGTTAATGGCCAAAAACAATGTTTTTTTTATTTATTTTTTACTTCTGACTCCAGTTTCCGTTCCAAACATTGAGCTGGAGGTAAAATAAGTTGCTGATTTCTTAGCAGCGGGTATAAATACATCAGGCATAGCTTCGAGACGATGAAAGACGAAAATTTGCTGTTCGTAGCCCACCGCGCAACAAATGTATTGATTAAACATTTTTTGTTTTACAAATTTCAATCCTTCAATCCTAAATACTTTCTATCCTAAATACTTTCGATCCTAAATACTTTCTATCCTAAATACTTTCGATCCTAAATACTTTCTATCCTAAATACTTTCTATCCTAAATACTTTCTATCCTAAATACTTTCTATCCTAAATACTTTCTATCCTAAATACTTTCTATCCTAAATACTTTCTATCCTAAATACTTTCGATCCTAAATTCTTTCTATCCTAAATACTTTCTATCCTAAATACTTTCTATCCTAAATACTTTCTATCCTAAATACTTTCTATCCTAAATACTTTCTATCCTAAATACTTTCTATCCTAAATACTTTCTATCCTAAATACTTTCTATCCTAAATACTTTCTATCCTAAATACTTTCTATCCTAAATACTTTCTATCCTAAATACTTTCTATCCTAAATACTTTCTATCCTAAATACTTTCTATCTTAAATACTGTTTCGTTCTCGTGGAATAAATAACCCGCGTATTTCGGTTTGGGGCGGACATTATTAAGTACAATCGCAGCTAAAAATTTCTCGAGCACGAACTGTCAATCGTCTGCTCTCTCTGAAAGTCCGATCAAGACTGTAGTCATCTGGTTAATCGATAATCGATCCACTCGTCATTTGTCATATTCCGGTCATCCGAGCTATTCCGGTAATCTATGTAACATCGTGTGTCTCGTGTGTCTCAGTCGATCCTCATCTCTCCATTCCTTACAATACTTTCAATCCTGCATACTTTCCATCCATATTTTTCTATGAAATGACAGGAAGGATACAGCATAAGTAAAGTCACGTGACGATCCTGCCGATGCAAAATCGACTTATCGCATCCCCGAGATTGCGAGGAGTCCAAGTAGCAGATCGGCTCTATCGGCGATGCCAAAGGCCCGAGGCTGAATTGTTGTTGAGGTAGTGTGTCGAAGAAGATCGGAGTATGGCGTGAGAAGAATGTATGGACGACCAGGGAGAAATGAGTGTGAGAGCGGTCGCGGGGCGCGCAGTGTTATGAGAGCGACGTGTTACAGGAGAACGCTCTATAACGCCTTCCTTCAACCGCGATAGCCGCTCACTCGCTTCGGGTCTCGAAATCCACTTTCGAGCGTGTTTGGAGAGGGTCGGTGAGCCAAAAATACGCAGTGGCAGTATTCGATCGCGGTTGAGCCGGAATGTAATCGCTTCCGAATTTTTGTTACTTCAAACTCGACCGCTCCTTCAATTCTCCGACGGCTCTTAGTTCATTCGCGACTTGACAGGACCCAGATAGCCAACCGTAGCACAGGCAAAGAAGGGCAATTGCGTGCCATCGAGCTTTGCTCTTTGCTTGTCAGCAATATTGCAACAATAGTTTCTAGCACGAGATTGCAGCATATTGGTAGCAAAAATCCGGCAACGGTTGCTGAACGCTCATTTGTTATTCTTAGCAGCCGTGAAAGAGATCGAAATTCCTCCTCATCGGAAGCCAACTTCTGATCGCACAATTCCGCAATCCGTGTTATTGCTAACGCTAATGAAAGCTTTTTTTTCATGCGATCTATGAGTTCGATAATGGGTTGGTAATGAATAACGTTACATGATAATGAGTTATTTAAGAGTTTGTTTGTCTAAGATTTTCTAAGATTTCACGCAAGATAACCGTGACTCAAGCAAATTAATGTTTGCAGTGAGTCGCGAAGCATCAGCAAGCCTTGCTGACAACTTGCTGACAATATGCTCCTAAGAATTTTCGGCATTGAATGCTGCCAAAAAAATGGGCAAATGCACCCAGAAAAAAAATTTATTTGACAGCCACTGTTTATTAAGATTAAGTAAAATATTTATTTGATTTAAATAAATATTTATTTCATTTAAATAAATATTTACTTATGGGCTGAAGGACTCAGGTCGATGGCCCATTGGCAGTTTTATTAAAAGCGACGTATCAATAAATAGAGAGATGTATCGGAGACTGTAATGATCAACTGCTACTGTCAATAAATACCTTTTTACTACTACTATTTACTTAATTTAAATAAATATTGATTTAAATTAAATAAATATTTTACTTAATCTTAATAAACGGTGGTCGTCAAATAAATTATTTTTTCTGGGTGTGCGGGCGCACATGCCGCAATTTTTGCCGCCATCACGTGCGGACATATCCTGCCCATTTGCTGGCGGGTTGTTGGCAAAATCCTATCTGGGGAGTTGCTAACTCATCGGGTCTAGAAAGTCCATTCCTATATTCCAGAAGACCCGAACCGAATTCGCGACCACGATCGGAGATCATCCGATCGTGATCGCGATCCGACGGACAAACCGAATAAGTCCTCCCGATGATTGTCAGTCTTTTTCATCGTAAAGCCTATCCCAGCCCATAAAAGTTTCTGCGATATGTACAACCGCCGCTTCAGCGTGTGTTAACACGTACACTGGTACATCGTTCATTTTCCCCGGCCTAACGCAATGAGGAGCCGACTGATGGCTCGGCCGGCCTTTGCGGCTACTTCGGAATAGAAAGAAAAAAAAAAAAAAAAAAAAACCACACGTGCGACGCTCCTCACGCTCGTTACGCAACAACGCAATATCACAAGAACAACAGAGATAATGCGCGTAAAAGAATCTCGCATACCATTTAGCATGTTTGCGTCACGCAGCGCCGCCGACACGTTTTATGTATCGGGAATCACAATTTACCGCTATACAGGGTACGATCGATCATCCCGCGGCAACGGTGATTGTCTACAGATTTAATGAACGCTAACAGCGAATGCATCGACGATTGTGTCATCAAACTCGTTGCCGTGCCTCGGAGGGTCGAGAATCCGCGACGATATTAATCACACGCGCTCGGATTGCACTTTAATGTCAAGCGGAATTTCTCGGGGCAGAAAATCCCACGCAACCGTCCGGAGTCCCCGGTAGCGGAGCGATCGGCGATCTTTTGCGGGATCGGCGCCTCCCGGGGTGGTAACTGGTCCCGCGGGAATTCGCCAGGAATTCCGGGAAACCGCGACGATCCTCCGCGAGGCGTTAAGACGGCGGTCGCGGAGTTCGGGGTGACTCGCGTAAGCGGCTCGAGGGAGCGGGAGTTTCGTAATTTGTCGGAACGCGGCACTCATCTTGGCTGGGTCGGATTTCACCCGGAGGACACGTACCGTCCAGCGCGGAGCGTCGAGCAGGAGGGAGGCGAAGGAAAACGATGGAGCGGGCACGAGGAACGAGGTGGTGAAAAGTGGAGAGAGAGCAAAGAGGATTGGGAAAAACTGGGAAGAGCCCGTACGTGAGTCGGGTGAGAGATAGACGTACCACCCCCCCCCCCCCCCCCCGCCGTATAGCAAGGGGCGCTCGTTGTGTCCGACGGTTCACGCCAGAAATGGACAGCGATGGGTGAACGAGGTACGGGTTCCGGTTTGATGTACGAGCCGTGATTCACAGCGCGATATCGCAACATATCTCCCTCACCCGATCGACCGTTATGTCGTTCGTATGACGACCTGACGGGCATCTTGACGGAGACGCTCTGCCGTTTCCTCGGATATTTTTTTTTACTTTTTTTTTTTCTGAACTCGCAGCATTATTTACGTCAAACCGCAATGAATTAGGTCGATTGACGGATAAATCCAATAATTATTTGTCACGCGTTCCACCGGTGCTACTGCTCGCCGTTTTGGCACACGTCGAAAAACGAAATCACGGAAGACAAGCCGATTTAATTTTCTTCCATTTCACCGACTCGGCGCGGCGCCCGAGCGGAAGCCGGGAGACCGTTGTCGCTTCCGCAATTTGGCGAGTGTGGACGAAAAGCGCATTATTTGACCGACGACCGACACACCCGCCGCTTCTCCCGCTCCCCCCCCCCCCCCCCCCCCACGCCCCCGGGATATGAGTCCTCATATGAGATTATCCCTGCGCCCAACGAATCTCGACGAAAGCCACTTCCGGCCTGCGGTGCTCCTTCACTTCGCAGATTTTTTCTTATCTTTCTTTTTTCGTACTATGGGAAAAGACCATGCGTCATATTCCAAGGCATCCATCGCACGAATGTATGTAAGATAAAACGCGCGGGGGGGGGGGGGGGGGGGGATGTGTAGGAGCTAATTTTAAAAAATCCTGATGGGCGTAAATTTCCTTCGTCAACGCCTCGGAAGAGTGTATTTTTGGGGTGAAGAATTTTTGCATGTTTGTCAAGGGTCTTAATGGTGATGGTAAATTTGGAGAAGCAGGTATGACAGAGAATCTCCTGTCTCGCACCAGACAAGAGTTCTGTTCATGCCCTTCTTCTTTCCCCCTTGTAGCACAAATTCCTCTTCATCGTCGCGCACCCAGAAAAATAATTTATTTGACGGCCTCCGTTTATTTGGTTTAAATAAAATATTTATTTGATTTAAGTAAAATATTTATTTGATTTAAGTAAAATATTTATTTGATTTAAGTACAATATTTATTTGATTTAAGTACAATATTTATTTGATTTAAGTACAATATTTATTTGATTTAAGTACAATATTTATTTGATTTAAGTAACTATTTACTTAATTGAAATAAATATTTATTTAAATCAAATAAATTTTTTTCCTGGGTGCGGTCTCTCATGCCCACGTTATCTGCATAGAGCGCTCTCGCGCGCGCACACACATAAGCTCGCAGGCACTTAGTGTACTCCATCTTTCTTTCTTCGGCCTGCCGGTGGTCCTGCTTCGTCGCGTTTCTAAAAGTTGCTCCTCACTCCTGTGAGAGGCTGTTAAAATGCAAAGGCGCGGTTAAACGAGGTCTTCTTCGTAAGATTTGGCGTGGACTGGTTAGTATTCCGGGTCGGTGCCGCGAGAGCCTTCTCGCACTTCCTCACCCCCGCTCGCCGAACGGCTCAGGCTCCTTGTAACATGTTCTTCGCATTAATATAGCACGGCTTAAGACAAAGGACGATCGCCGGTCGGCTTCTCTCCTTTCCACCCGCCGAACCGTTCGCCTCTCCTCTTCTCGCGTTCACGTCCTCGGCCCTCGGACTTGCCTCTCTTCCTTCGGGAAAGCCCGCACGTCCGACGGGACAGCGTATATTTTCGTTAAGTTGACGCCCTCGAGAAGTCCCTTAAATTGGGGATTTCTCGTTTGCCATTCTTCCGACCACCTACCGCCTCCTGCCGTCCACCTATCTCAGTCGCACGTTCTCCAGTTTCCGGAGCTCCTGTCTTCCTCTTTTTTCATCTTCTTCTTACGATGCTGGCCGGCAGGTGAGGGCAACGAGGCTTTGGCATATGGAGCGGAGGAGCAAGACTTGTATTCGAAACTCATTGTCGTTTATTATACTCGAATATTTTTGATAAAAATGTTTTTGAATATATATACATATTTATTTATTTATTTATTTATTTATTTATTTATTTATTTATTTATTTATTTATTTATTTATTTATTTATTTATTTATGTATTTATTTATTTATTTATTTATTTATTTATTTAATAACGGACTGGGCCCAATTAGTAGAACGATAGAAAACGCATCGCCCAATGAACAATGTGAGAAAAATCGGTCGCTTATAAAATGCACAAATTTATTGCTGGTACATAAGATGTATGATGTAAAAAGTAATTTTAACGGCGCCTCACAATTTTAAACAACAATTTTAAGTGCACTTAAATATTATATTTTTATAGATAGATATATGAAAAAATATATATATTTTTAGATAAACAGACAGTTTATTGTGTCCTTAGATAAATTCCCTAAGGACCAAGCGATACAGATAAGCGAGGCATATAGCGAAGCGAAGAAAAGTTTGTGTACAAAATAGTGCACCGTTTACGAAATGCATTGAAGCTTATAATAAAGGTAACATGAGGTAATAATAAAGGTAATTAGTGCATAAAGAGCAACAAACGAAAAAAAAATTAAACTTAAAAGTAGTGATGACGAATTGAAATGGAGTCGTGCTCTGTTGCCTCGCACATCAACATCATCCTGCTGAAGAGAAGGTTTTTTTTTACATAGATAGATGGATTATTGTGTCCCGGGATGAATCCCCAAAAAACCAAGCGATACATGTACCGAAACAAAGAAAAGTTTGAGCAGGGAATAGTGCACAATTTACGACATGCAGTAAAGAGTATAATAAAGGTATCCATTAGAGCATAAAGAGCAACAAAGGAAGAAAAAGGAAACTTAAAAGTAGTGATGAGGTATTGATTGAGGTACTGACAAGATGTTGCAGGAGACGTATCTTAAAGGACTCTATCGAGGAGGCTCGAGTGACAGTTAAGGCAGCTATGTCGCTTCACTTTCATTTCGCATAAGCTCAAGAAAAATAAGAGAAAATTGAAAGTCCTTCTCGATGGTAGAAAAATCTGAAAAAATGCATGCATATTAAGGGTACTGAAAATATTAATTTTGCATAATAAGAATTCCAAAATGCTATTAACAAATTAATGGGAAAATTAATTGTTTAACAAATTACCCGACAAGCAAACTTTTTTTTATGAAAATGATTCGTTCATTTTTCTGAATACGTATGAATTTTTTCAGATTTTTCAATTAGTTTTGATTTTTGTGTTTTTTCACACATTTTTTCCATATAAAAAAAAATCAAAGCAAATTTAAAAATCTGAAAAAAATCATACGTATTCAGAAAAATGAACGAATCATTTTCATAAAAAAAAAGTTTCGTTGCCGTATAATTTGTTAAACAATTAATTTTTTTATTAATGTGTTAATAACATTTTGGAATTATTATTATGCAAAATTAATCTTTTCAGTACCTTTACTATGCATGCATTTTTTCAGATTTGTGTACCATCGAAAAATATTTGCAATTTTCTATTATTTTTCTCGAACTTATGCGAAATGAGCCCGAAGCGACATATCTACCTTAATGGTAGTTGTAACCTAAGAAGTTAACGAATAACCTAAGGGTTCATTTTTTTAAAAAAGGGAATCTGAACTGGACCGGGAATCTCGGTCATGCCGGAGGAATCCGACGGTCCACGAGGTGCTGCGATCGTCATTATTCGCGGGGATTTAGTATACGGTGCAGTAGTAGCGGGCATTAAGGGGCAGCCGGTTGTAGCGAGCCGTACCGTCGAAACGGGAACCAGTCGCAAGACGAGATCGCATGCACGCAGCCCACTGTACTCGAGCTCGGTGTTCGTCGCCGGAATCACCGAGGAGTTTTTTCGGGACCGGCTCTCTACTCGCGAGCGATGAGTCATCTCGCCCGGTGTAACGACCTCCATTCGCCCGGATCCTCCCGGTCACGAGCGACAATCCTTTCTTCCTCTTCATTTTTTTTTCTGCTCTTGCTGATAAGTCAGAGACGAACAAAGCGTATCTGCCGCTCTTGCGATCCCGCTTGCGACTGCATCGTCGATAGGCGGCGTTTGTCGCTAATAATAAAATGCCCCAACGCACGATGGAGATCGCTCGACAAGTAGGGAAGAGCGGGGCAAAATGGAACAGTGGGGCAAAACGGGACAGCGGGGGAAAACTCAATTTTCCAATAATTTTTGGCTGTCTCATTTTGTCCTAACGATACATCCGGATTTTCAACACCGTTTTGCCCCATTCACCATCACCGCCACCATCCAAAAGTTATTGGAAAGTTACGTTTTGCCTCATTATCCCATTTTGCCCCGCGATGCCATTTTGCCCCGCTCTCAACCGCAACCCCTCGATTCGCTTGACTCAAGTAAGAGAGTGAAAATTTTGAGTCGACACTTTCTCGCTCCGGTGTCCGAGAGATGAGAGGTGGAGGACGGGGGGGGGGGAGGGGGCGTAGTAATCGAGTATCGAATTCCCATCGTTACAGGCTCGACCGCCCTCGTCGCTCACCTAGCCATCGGCGAGTTCGTTCCGGGTTTCGTGCCATTAGAATTTCAAAACTGTCGTTAGTACCGGTTCGTAGCGAAGCAGACAGGATGACGATGGGGAGCCGTCACGATATTAACCAGCCACTTAACCACGCGTATCGACATTCGTGCGCGGCTTTATTTCATTCATTTTGCCCCCCCCCCCCCCCGCCCCTTGCCTCCCTCGACGATCCGTCTGCCTGTCAACGACGCTGGAAGTCACGGTCGGAATTCGTCTATGAATCGAAACGAAATTTCCTCCGCCGTCACTTGGGGGCGGGGAGCGTTCGTTGTGACAGTCGCTAATGCGGCGCTGATAGCCGGAGCGCAGACCTCGCGAGACGACGATGGGGTGGGGGCCGAACTAGCGAGAAGGAATTTTCTTATCTCACGTGCGCAAGGCGCACCGTACAAACATCGTTGGCCTATATTCTTGTGTACAGTTTCGAATTACGGCGCTAGTCTCTTGCGTCTCTTAACTGCCGAGAACTGTGCATTTCTACTGTATCACGAAGAGAGACACATTGCGTGGCCGGTGCACGGTGGGACGAATAATAATTTTCACGTATTTGTCAATTCTTTTGATCGAAAGATTTTATAAACTTCGAATCACAGAATCTGTAGAGATTTTTACAAGATCTGGGCAAATACTTCAAGTATTTGAAGTACGTATTGAAGTACCGGGTACTTGAAGTGCAAAGCCTTGGATTGTACCCGGAATAGAATCTGTATTCGTAATATTTCGTACTGGGTTGGATTCAAGTACTTAAGTACTGGGTATTTGGTATTTCGAGTACTGAAGTACTGGGAAGTTGGTGCTTTGAGTACGGAAGCACCGGGTATTAAGTACTCCAAGTACTGAAACACTGCAGATTAAGTACTTCAAGTTCCATAAACACTGCAGATTAAGTACTTCAAGTACTGAAGCACTGGGTAGTGGGACTTGAAATACTGAAGGGCTAGATGGTTGGTAGGGGAGAGCGGGGCGAAATGGGACAGTGGGGGCAAAACTCAATGTTTCAATAATTTATGGATGCTCCATTTTGTCCCAACGATACATTTGGATTTTCAAACCCGTTTTGTCCCACGGACCACCATCGCCACCATCCAAAAGTTATTGGAGAATTGTGTTTTGTCTCATTATCGCGTTTTGCCCCGCTGTGCCATTTTGCCCCGCTCTCCCCTAGTTACTTGAAATACTGAAGGGTTATGTGGTTCGTACTTCAAATACTGAAGGGTTATGTGGTTCGTACTTCAAATACTGAAGGGTTAGGTGGTTCGTACTTCAACTACTGAAGAACTTGGTATTTGGTACTTCAAGGACTTCAAGTATTGAAGAACTTGGTATTTGGTACTTCGGGTACTTCAATACTTTATTGCGCGCTTCAAGTACTTGAAGTATTTCCCGGTCGGAATTTGTTGGATATAAAAATGAATTACCCCGTCTTCCATAAACATCTGTGGATTGCAATTTAGTGAGAAGATATCTTTCTATCGTCTTTGGAAGGGTTAACCATAATGGCTGATCTATTACCGATTTTTCATCTGATGCCGAATAGCCGTTGCTGTCGCGAGACTCGCGTTACCGCGACGCGCTTAGCCATCGCGGGCACGTATTTCCCATGCATCTCAAGGATTTCGGAGTGTTCGAGAGGAGAGAAAGAGATAAAAGACAGCGGGGCGGAGGGAGGGGGGGTTGGTCTGTTTTGTCGAAGTATGAGCACGTAGTTGCCGCGGAAGGATCATGGAGTGGACTTAACGTCGAAATCCCGCGTACAACTTGTTCGGAATAACAAAGTTTCCGGTACAGAATGCCGGTAGCATCTTACTCTCCTCCTTGTTCGCCGTCGTTGGCGAGCGCCGTCCGGTGACTTTGGGGTCGCTCTATCGTCGTCCCGTTCGTCTCGCTCCGTTTTCGCCCATCACCCCCTCCCCCCTCCCCCTCCCCCGCATCGCTGTCGCCATAAAAATCGACGCGAGATTAGCGAAGAAAAGCGCGCGACAGCTCGGTAAACGAGACTTTAAAAATAAGAAGAATACTCCAGCAAGTCGTCGACCCGTTTCATCTTATCCATCCTCGGTATCTTCTTTCGGCTCACAGAATCGTTGACAAACTTTTCTAGGATTCTCGTGAACGGATTAGAAGATCCAGTTATTCTCCGATTTATCGTTAACTACCTGACTACTAAACCTTTAGAGACGAATTTTTTATTTCGACATTATAAATGACACTCGCAGAGAATGTCATAAGTTCCATTCCATGGGTTACATTTGTCAAGAATTGATTTTTAGTGCAGGGAATGAAATTTATTCCTTTACATGGGCTAAATTTTCCGATGGTTGAATTTTTGCTCATGGAATGAAATTTGGTCTATTCGATGAGCAAAATTTTCCAATGGTTGAATTTTAGATCATGCAATAGAATTTGGTCCATTCGATGAGCCAAATTTTCCAAAGGTTGATTTTTTGCTCATGGAATGCAATTTATTCCATTCTATGGGCTAAATTTTCTAACAATTGAATTTTAGCTTATGGAATGAAACTCGTTCCGTTCCACGAGCAAAATTTTTCAATGGTTGAAGTGTAGATCATGGAATAGAATTAGGTCCATTCAATGAGCAACATTTTCCAATGGTTGAATTTTAGATCATGAAATGGAATTAATTTCATTACACGGGCAAAATTTTAGCTCATGGAATGGAAATCTGTCGAGAACCCTCACAGTGATTATCTTTTAGCAGCCAAAAATTCTATCGAGTGCTGCACTAGAATGGAAGAAAGGGATTGAGTCGGAAGTGGCCGTACGGCCGATGGCCCAAATATTTGGTTTGGCAAACGGCACGGAGCCAAGATTAATAAACGTTAACCGTTTATGCCCTCCGAGTCTATGCCCTCGTCAAAGTCCCGTGCGATAGGGTTCAGAGTTACATAAGATAAACATTAGCGCCGGCTGCGCGCGACGTGGAATTAATGACACACGCCTATACCGGACGATATGGTACATCCCGTTTGTGCGAGACACACTCCGTGCGGGTCCGGTTGTTCGCCTGCGCCGATTCGAGTATCCCTCGAAGTCTCAGTCCATCGAGTTCTTCGATTTTAACTCGACTCTCTCCCGAAGGTCCTTGACGGACTTTCGGTGAAAGAGATTGACGCACACTGGTGTGCATTATCGGGCGGACCGCACGTATCGAAGGAACCTTGACACGTGAGTCGCGATACAGCTGCTCTTACAAAAGAGATATTCATACAGGCATATGAGAGACGTACCTTTTCCAATGCAACGGGCCTTTTGCTGATTCCCGAAGTGCTACCAAGGACTCCTCTGCCGGGTGTCGGCTGCCAGCTTCAATAGGATACAAAGAGGGACAATATGGATTTAAAAAAAAATCGATATCGCGAAGTCATTTCGTTTAACTTGGCAGTGAAGAAACCGTAGACCGGGGAGAGTTGCTTCATGTCCTGTACCGGAAATCCGTGCGATTCCGTTACAGTTGGCTTTTTTCTGGGGAGCAGCACCTACTTGCGTAAGTTACTGATCTAGGAGTGAAAATAACAAGCGGTGCCCACATCGTCGCGGCGCGTGAGTTGACAATCTCACGAGTTAAATTCGCTACCGAGATCACTGCTCTTTCCCTGATAAGCAAAGCGAACTCGTAACAACCTATCGTCTCGTCTCTATCAACGAAAGTCCTCAAATTTCAGTGACGCTGGCAGCTTCCTTGCCTACAGTCGCATGGGCCTGTTTCTCTCAGATGAATATTTATTTAATTTGTATAAATGTTTATTTCATTTATATAAACAGTAGTAGTGGTAAAGGTGTATTTGTTGACAATAACAGCTGGTCCATATTCCGATACATCTGCATTACCTATGGGCCATCGGCCGGAGTCCTTCAGCCCTTATATAAATACTTATTTCATTTATACAAACATTTACCTCATTTATATGAATATTTATTTGTCAAGCAAGATTCCGAAAAAGCCGTGGTCCTGCACCTTACTTACGGCACGGATTACCTTAAGGGGATTGGAGCGCTTCACAGTAGATAAATGAGTGCTACATTTTTAAAGTCGTTTATACAAACTTTTACGCATCTATCGATTATAGTGGATGATTATTTGTATTACAGCAGATTTCCTCTACTTACGTTGCACGTGACTTAAAAATTGAATGTAATGCGAAGTACGCCCTGGAGCTATCCATCATGCCTTATTTGCATCCGGTGTAAGTGTAGCTATTGACAATAGCAGTTGGTCCAAACAATCTTCGGCACATCTGCATTGCCTATGGGCCATCGACCGGAGTCCTTCAGCCCTTATATAAGTATTTATTTCATTTATATAAATATTTATTTCATTTATATAAATATTTATTTCATTTATATAAATATTTATTTCATTTATATAAATATTTATTTCATTTATATAAATATTTATTTCATTTATATAAATATTTATTTATCGCGTAAGATTCCGAAAAAGCCGTGGCTTTGCACTGAGACCTTAAAGATTGAATGTAATGCGAGCAACGCCCTGGAACTATCCGGCATGCCTTATTTGCATCCGGTGTAAGACGGGGACTTTTCAAGAGATCGCTTGAAAGTGCCCATTAAACACTCTACCCAAAACCATGAATATCTTTACCCTCCCGAAATGCCCAATTTCATCCAAACCAAATTTGACTTTTCCATATCCTTTTTTGTTCTCGATCGGATACCGAAATCCCCGGTCACTTCCGGTCACGCGTAACTATCGCTACACCGTCGGTTCTGCTCCACGACGCGGTAGACCTTCACCCACGAATATGTACGCCCGATGGTATATAATACGCAACGCGATATAGCTCAGGGTTGCCACATCGGCGAAATTTGAGACTATCGCGAGGTGCTGATAAACTAGCTGACACCGATCTGACGTAGAATACGCTCCGCTTCTTTCCCAGCCCGACATTTTGCGAAGCAATTTATTTTTTATCGTTTGGCACAAAGTCGCAGAAAAAAAAAATAACCTGTGCATCTTCATTTTATTCTTCTCGCGGTAATGTTTCGTGCACTTACCGCGACGAGGTGAAAGAAGAAGAAAAAAACATTTTTTTGTTCTTCATTCCTTCTCGCTATCGCACGTTTCCCATCGCAGGCCGGAGGGGCGGGGGTTGGTTTCGGGCATTGCCGTTGAACCACGCGGTTTCCTTTTGACCGAGGTAACGTCGGGAGAGGCAGTTTGCAGACCCGTCCAGGCGCTTTCCGAATCACAACACTCGAGCTCGTAGAATGGCTCTCTGATCCTGAATTTATATCGTGTGTTTAGATGGGAATTGGTTCTTTATGAGTGGCACGTGAGAATACTTTCCACGACAGCCGCGCAGCACAACACTGAGCTGTACCGCGGGTGTCCATGCTCCTTCGGAAAAATACACGAGAATCGGTACTCTTCGGTTTTCCTTTTTCTTCGTTAAACGTTTACCGTTGCGAAGAGGGGTATGGAATCACGCGTTTTAACCTCAAACCTCGAACGAATAATGATTATTATTATTTTTGACACTTTTTCGACTGTTTTGGGGGAAAATAAACTTTTTTTCCCGATTTCGCAAAAATAACCGCATTCCTTGCGTGCAACAAGGACGAAAAAATCGCCCATTGTTGGCCAATGATCATTATTAACCTGTGCGCATGCGCCGAACTGTTCCGATACTCCTTAGGGAGTAATAGGGCTCATTACATGCTCATTACGCCCCATTACTTCCGGAAGAGGACTGGTCATTGGCGAATATGAGGATCTTGCGAGATTTCGCAAGAAATGTGGCTATTTTAACGAAGACGAAAACGTATCGTATGCTACTCGGAAGGAAGTGGATGTTCACCTCGTGTGACTTCAGCCCTCAATTCGCGCGAATATGAGGATTTTGCGAGATTTTGCAAGAAATGTGGCTATTTTAACGAAGACGAAAACGTATCGTATGCTACACGGAAGGAAGTGGATGTTCACCTCGTGTGACTTCAGCCCTCAATTCGCGCGGGCAGCAAACTTCACGCAGTTGAAGTAATATTTGCGACATGCGCTGCACATGTCGCAAATATTGCTCCAACTGCGTCCGTTTCGTGACGCGTGGCTATTAGGGATATACTATTTTTTCCCAGTTCGCCAAAATAACCACATTCCTTGAGTGCAACACGGACGGAAAATCGCCTATCATCGCACCCAGAAAAATAATTTATTTGACGGCCACCGTTTATTTGGTTTAAGTAAAATATTTATTTGATCTAAATAAATATTTATTTAAAGCAAATCAATATTAATTATATTTTACTTAAATCAAATAAACGGTGGCCGTCAAATAAATGATTTTTGTGGGTGCGACCAATGATAGGCAATGAACGGTTTCATTAATCTCAAGGGAGTAGGGCTTAGGGAGTAATAGATTTTGCGCACGGCAGGTTCCGTCGAATAGCAAACTTCACAGTCGGGAAAAATCAGGCACTTCCCTGCCTTATAGTATAATACTATTTAAAGATTTATTTTCTTTTCGAAAGCTGCGCCCCCCCCCCCAGCCCGGGTTTTGTTATCGGTCCCACCAGGAGTCCCGCTCCTGGACTCCTTCTTGGTCGGGTGAGCTTAGTTGTTGTTGTTACTTTGGACCCGACGGAATTTTCCTGTATCCGCTGGGAAAATTTGCAATACTCGTGCAGGAAAGCGGACAGTCGACCCAGTGTAAAAGCCCGTCGCACAAACTTCCTCTATAGACCGCTTTCCGCACTTGTATTATAAACAATAAAATACCGCTTAAACGACGGATCGGAACGTCGATGTGTCGATTCTTTTAACAAGTTTTTAATAATTTCTTTACACCGGAAGCACCGCCTCTCGATCGAAATATAAAAATCCTTCGTCGATCAGCCCTTTATTCGAAATTTTTTAATAATTTTTTTTCGCTTTTTTGCAGAACGACGACTTAGTTTTCGACCAGGATGGGCGAAATTCGGCGATCGAAGTGCCGCTGATCGAGAAACAAGTGGAACCGTCCGTCTTTCAGAGGGTGAAACGAGCGGTATGGGATTGGTTCTTACCGATCAAACCTGCAACTACCACTACCGAGCCGCGTGAAGGTGCGAATATTCAGCATTTTTTTTTCTTCGCTATTACATATGTCAACGTCGATCCCCGAATGTAAATGGAACATTTCGTTGTCCGATAGCTGGTAATGTCACGACTGACTCATGGATCGACAACATGCAAGAGTCATCTACGGCGCTCCCCGTTGCATCTACGAAGCAGTCGAAGAACAGAAAAGTTCGTGAGAGCGGCGAAGAGAACACCGTGGACCATGGCAGCATTTCGCCAAAACACGCGGCAAAGGTTCGATCCGTAGATCCAGAGCATGCGATTTACTTTGAGGGGAGGGGGGCATTAAATGTTCACTTGCGCTCATAAATGCACGAAAAAATTGTAGTATGACGTAATCTAGTGATCAGTGGCCACACCCAGAAAAAAAAATTATTTGACGGCCATCGTTTATTTGATTCAAGTAAAATATTTATGTTATTTAAATAAATCTTTATATTAATCACATAAATATTTTACTTGAACCAAATAAACGGTGGCCGTCAAATAAATATGTATTTAAATTAAGTAAATAATTACTTAAATGAAATAAATATTTATTTAAATCAAATAAATATTTTAGTTAAACCAAATAAACGGTGGCCGTCAGATACATTTTTTTTCTGGGTGCAGTTTTGGCTTGCCGAGCGGTGATTTTTTATTTTTCATTCCGTGTTTCAAATTCACATTCTCTCCTCGTTACAATACGTCTGGCATACCATTTTTGTGTCCAATTAAATAAAACCGCACATTTCGCGAGCGGAAAATCAATGTTCAGCTTCTGTAATTAAAACCCGCAATCCGAAAGAGGCGAGCAATATTTCTACTGTATCGAAGCGAGTTTCAAATATAAATATTGAAGCGTCAAAAACAAATTACATGGCATTAAATATATCATGGCGTCTCGTGCGGGTTTGTTATATATGCCAGACGAGTGCACAAAAAAAGTCCAGCGGGGCAGAAAAAAATATCTTATACATATATACGAATTTCACGGATCGATTGGTGGTTTCATGATGCACCGATATAATTTCCAGCACGACAACGACATCGGTGATTTCGCCGCGGGTCGTTACCCCCTGCCCGATTATCGTCAAACGGACGACGAGGATCTCGCCGGATCCGGTGACGTTGAGGGAAGCGCGACCGACGAACCGGTCACCGAGACTCCGAGACACAGCGGATCGGCACGTGAGTAGCGACGAGTTAATTTTATCCATAAACATTATTTTACTCCGATCGAACGTTCGTTTTATGTCGCAAATAATTATCGATCTTCTCCGCACCGTTTTCAGGCTTTTACCGAGTAACGCTCACCGCTCTCGAGCCCTACAGAGAAGAGTACGCCGACAGAACCAGTCCGGAGTACATAGAACTCAGCAGAAGCTTGTCAAAGGGAATCGAAGAGTTGTATCGACGACACATGTCAGATTACGAACATTTTGCCAATGTCGTCAAAATCTCGTGAGTAGACAATTATTATTTTTTTATTTTTTTTTATTATTTCCCTGCCTTGGTTCGATCATTTTTTATTCAACAAACGCATTTCATGAAAAACCTTTCGGAAATTTTAGGCCGCTCGATTCCGACCGCTTCACCTCCCAAGTAACCCTGGACCTGGGCTCCACGTTCGGGGACGAGCTCGAAGTACGAAACACCCTCGAGCAGCAACTGCAATATCACTCTTTGGGTGGCATTCAAGTCAGCCCGGACGGCTTCACCTTCCGCAATTTCCAAGGTAATCGAGTAGTTCTGCATCTCGCCGGACGAGACGATCGCCCGCCGAGCCGAAACGATCGTCTCGGTAAATTGCTTGACGGTGCTCAAAGCTCATGACACACATACGTTAAAGTACCCGGTTTTTTTTTTTTTAGAAGAGACACAAAACAAAGAGACTTAAGCTGCATGTATCGGCACTCGATGCGAAACGACATGTTGATTAACTCTTCGTTTTACTTGTCTCGCGAAAATTTCATTTGCAGTCTTTATTACTTTTTATATTGTAGTCTCGTTGACGATGAACATCGATTCATAGTCATTGATATTTCTTGAAATATATCGGTAGTTCAGTGCCTGTTTTAGTATTAAAAATTTGAGCCGTCACGTCACCAAATTAGAATGATAGTCTTTAATAGTAATAGTAGTGGGTCAACGTAGGGATTGGGCACGATGTATATAATTGCTGTATATAATTACTGTATATAATTGCTGTATATAATTGCTGTATTACCGAATTCATTTTTGTTACGTTTCTTTTATTTATTTTCATATTTTTAATGCACCTTTTCGTTGGAATGACCGATTAATTGTGGCAACTGTAAGCTTCGGGAAAGCCAGAATGCGACGAGCACACAGAGATGAGATGTCGGGACGGTGCTTGCATACCATTGAGCTTCCGATGTGACAATACCTCGCAATGCGCCGATTTTTCGGACGAAATAGGCTGTCCTCAATACGATCCGCCCGAAGATCCCGGTAAGTGTATATTAAATCGCGAGAGCTGTGGGAACACGTGATTGTTATGTTGTTTTATTATCCCGTTGGGTGCCTCCTTCCAACTTAGTACACTCACACGTAGTTGGGTATCACCACCTCGTTTATCAGTCGAACTCTCGCAGTTTTCTACGTTTATTTTATAACTAGCGGTTATGTTGGCTCTCTGTGAGTGCCTGTGAATATCTGTGAGTATCTGTGAGTATGCGTGAGTATCCATGAGTATCCGTGAGTAGCCGTGAGTATCCGCGAGTATCCGCGAGTATCCGGGATTATCCGCGAATATCCGGGATTATCCGCGAGTATCCGCGAGTATCCGCGAGTTCCGCGGGTATCCGCGAGTATCCGTGAGTATCCGTGAGTATCCGTGAGTATCCGTGAGTATCCGTGAGTATCCGTGAGTATCCGTGAGTATCTGTGAGTATCCGTGAGTATCTGTGAATGTTTGTGTGAATATATGTGAGTACCTGTGAGTATTTGTGAGTATCTGTAAGTATTTGTGAGTATCTGTAAGTATTTGTGAGTATCTGTAAGTATTTGTGAGTATCTGTAAGTATTTGTGAGTATCTGTAAGTATTTGTGAGTAGCTGTGAATACTTGTGAGTAGCTGTGAGTATTTGTGAGTATCTGTAAGTATCTGTGAGTATCTGTAAGTATCTGCGAGTATCTCGTGAGTATTTGTGAGTAGCTGTGAATACTTGTGAGTAGCTGTGAATACTTGTGAGTAGCTGTGAGTATTTGTGAGTAGCTGTGAGTATTTGTGAGTAGCTGTGAGTGTTTGTGATTAGCTGTGAGTGTTTGTGAGTATCTGTAAGTATCTGTGAGTAACTGTGAGTATTTGTGAGTATCTGTAAGTATCTATGAGTATCTCGTGAGTATTTGTGAGCATCGGTGTGAATGTCCAATCGACATGAACTTTATTATTATGTAGACATTTCCTTTTTAATTTCATATTCGTCTTGTCACAAAATTTGTTTATTTCTTATTTTTTCTTCGGGTCACCCTTGTCCGCCTACTATCCTATCGACGAATCCCTGGGCCGAACGAACGAACGAAATAAAGAATCGGGCACCATACTCGAAGACGAAGACGAAGATTACTATGGATACACCTTCCCTCCATTGGATTCCGACGAATCAAAAGTCGACGAACCTAATCACAGAAGACTTCACCCTTCGTCTGGGAATGATCCGACGACGGTCGAGACTCAGCGTCCTAAATGCAGAGGCGATGACCACCCCGTGCGCTGCAAAGACGGAAGTCGTTACATTTGTTCGGCCCAAAATTGCGACGGTGTTCTGGACTGTCGAGACGGAGCTGACGAGGAAGGATGTTCTTCGTCAGGTAGGAATCATCGGCCAGTGGGAAGATTGACGGTTTTGAAGGCATCGTCGCCAGAGCGAAAACAAGCTACGGGAAATCCCGATGGGCAAACTTAATAATAGTTTTCCGGTCATTCTTCATTCTCGCATGTTTCGGCATTACTCACACATTTATTCTTGTTTCTAAGCATGCTATCGGTAGAATAATTTGTGGCGTACACGTGCACGTTGCTTCGATCTTATGACCCTTTTGGGTCGTTCTTTTTTTACTTCTTGTATTTTCCAGATAAGTGCGCAATTTTTAGTTTAAACACATTCGTGCGTATTTTGCAAGACTGTTAATGAGATATTGATTCGATCGACCTGGACACAAGAATGCTTCAGCTGTGGTTGCAATTCAATTGATCGTAGTATTTTCATTCGATTAAGTAATGAGAAAATTGCTGAAATTTTAAACTTCCGGTTTACCAGAGAACGCTCTCGGGTAAATGACAAAGTGAACGAAAAGCTGATTTTTAAATTGACTTCTCACGAGAAAGATGAAACCGATGGGGCAGATGGTTGTTTCCCTCTGATGAAACTTTTGTAATTCCCAAGATGCATTATCTTCCGAGCTTAATTACGTAAGCTGGGAAGGAAAAAGACTTTCGTGCTTGAAACAAATACATCACATTGTTTGACTTATCGATTTACAAGTCCCGAATTTTTCACAGGTTGTGCGGAAGGCGAATTCGCCTGCGACGTCTCCCGCTGCATCTTGGACTCCCAACGCTGCGACTTTCACGAGGACTGCGACGACGGAAGCGACGAGGCTACCTGCGTCTACCCGAGTAAGTAATTGCATTCCACTTGCCTTAATATAAAAAACTAAATCGCTGTATGGAACTCGGAATGGAATCATCGAATTTTCCGTTTACGCGGAAAATTGTCATGACTCGTCGAAGTGAAGTTCGCGATACTCCGTCGATAAGGTAAGGCAGCTAGTTACCGACCGTCGATAATGCAGGACTCTTATCCATGGCGAAGGTTCTCGAGATAATTTTCGCCATCAGTAAGACCGAACTCTCTCGCGACTCGCAGCTCGGATCAGCATGTGGTCGGTCAGATCCCATACAGTAAACTGCCTTACCGACTGCTGCAGAAATCCTTTTCCCCCAGTCGATAACGAAGATTACCCAGCAAAAATTCTGCCCCATCGTTCGTCGTTCTTAGTCCACGAAATTCCCAACGCTCGTTCCCACGTACCAACAACCTGTTTCCCATTTTTCTTTAAATTTTAACACGCTCTTCCAACAACGCAGTTAGAGATCCGAGTGGTTCGCACGGAGGTGGAAGCTTCCTTTACAATTCTAAATTTTGTTCCTCAAAAGTTTCGCCTCGGAACTTTTTCAGCCAACTTTTTTTGCTTTCGAGCGACCTTTCGGAAAATCCATTCAGTCGCCGGCCCAGGGTACCAGCCCGTTGTCTCTGTCGCAAATTCACCCTAAGAATTCTCATTCCTCGGAGGGAAAAATAGGGTCAGCGTAGCGACGGAAGAAGAGCAGAAGCAGCGGCGGCGTCACCGACGGAGGAATGCAAGCGAGACGAAGCGATGAATATTCATCGTTCGAGAGCTTTTTCTCCTCGTTCCCGGCGGTGTCGTCGCTGCCGGGCACTTTCCCGTTGTTTCCCTCTGACCGTGCACCGGCTCGTCACGAGCCCGAAGTTTGAGGATCATCGTAGTCAACAACGCGGAAGCCACGGAAGTCGGCCAATGCGTCGCTTCCTCCGCGTCCTCCTCGTCGTTCTCGTCGTCCGGCGTCAGCCCCGATCGCTCGGGGCTCTCCGTGTCGCCCAATTTTTTTTTTTTTTATTTCCCCCCAGTTCCATTATCGCATTCACAATATTCGACCACTCAGATCATGCAACCCGAAACTTGCGCCGCGAGACTGGCAGCGATGTTTTCGTAAATAGATTCACGCGACACGGATTCTTTCGAGAACTTCGCCCGCTCGACCGGCAATGTTTGCGGACGAACCTTTGACAAATACCATTCTCGGTAGGACACTAATTACCGACTAATAAGAAGTTTGTCCTTATCTCGTGACCCGGTAAAAGCAGCGAGTTGGAATGCCTAATCGATACTCGAGTATTCGCTCGAAGGGCCAACAAGTTCTCCACCGGTTACCGCAGAAAACCGGCCCTTGCGGGCCCTTCGACCACTTTGACATAGTTTGGTAAGCGATCGTCGGTTTCATGAACGGCCGATAAATGTTTGTTAAGAACACGTCCATATCCATCCGTTTAATGTGCATCGTACGCAATTTACGATCCTGTGCCAGTCACATTAAAGTTAACCGTACAACGGGGTTCCTCTCTTTGCCGAATTCCCTGCGGCTGTGCTCCTTCCTCGTTATACCTGGTATTTCTGGTAATGCCTTGGACGAGGACAATTATGAGTCGGGGGGGTTGGAGAGCAAGAGCGACGGCGAGTAAGAACAGAGGATCGAGGAGGAGTCGGGGCATGGAGGGTACCGAAGAAGCCGAGGAAACCCGCACGCTAGGCACCGCCACGACAAACGTCAACTGCTCTGTCTTCGAACATTATTCAGTTACAACGCGGAGGCTATACGTGCCGTATTAAGTGTAAAGCCGCTGAAAACTATACGGGAGCTGTAACGTGGTTGCGATACGTCAGGACTTATGGACTTGATGAGATTGATATCGCAACGATCGAGCAAAGTAACAACGCGTATATTTTGGGTCGGATG
Source organism: Ichneumon xanthorius (assembly GCA_917499995.1). NCBI lineage: Eukaryota > Metazoa > Arthropoda > Insecta > Hymenoptera > Ichneumonidae > Ichneumon > Ichneumon xanthorius. The sequence continues at coordinate 3,926,842 of OU824205.1, forward strand.
GCAGATGTTATTAATCGTAATGAGACTGAGATGGGGGAACGTGGGTATAGGATGACTTCGGGGGTCGCGGTAATTTTGTTGGTTCAAGCGGAAAACGGGAGAAAAAAACATGACTGAAGATTGGTAGAAAGCGACTCTATAAACATCAATATTGATGTACTTCAAATTCATGAGATTGACATCGCAACGATCCAGCAAAGTAGCAACGCATATATTTTGGGTCGGATGGCAGATGTTATTAATTGCAATGAGGCTGACATGGGGGAATGTGGACGGAGGATGATTTCGGGAGTCGCGTTTTCCGCTTGAACCAAAGAAATTACCGAATTTCTCTGGTTCAAGGGGAAATCGGATGAATCGGATGCTTCCGGGGTCGCGGTAATTTCTTTGGTTCAAGCAGAAAACCAAAGGAAAAAAAATTACTGACGATTGGTAGGAAACAACTCTATAAACATCAATATTGATGTACTTCACCCAGAAGATTCGACGAATTGATGAGATTGACATCGCAACGAATGAGCAAAGTAACAACGCGTATATTTTGGGTCGGATGGCAGATGTTATTAATCGTAATGAGATTGAGATGAATGAATGAATGAATCAATTTATTGTACGATAGGACCAGGGGTCCTCTAGGCACATACATGCAGCATACGGTTGCCGAACATAATAAACAATAAAGTAAACATAAAGACATAATGAACAATAAAATGACCATAACAGCCGTAAATCATAATAAATTCAATAAATCAAATAAACTTAACAAACCTAAATTAACCCAAATACGTAAATAAACCTAATAAACATAAATCAACCGATGGGGGAACGTGGACGTAGGATGATTTCGGGAGATCCGCTCATTATACATAAACATCAATATTGACGTACTTCGCCCATGAGATTCGACGAATTGATGATTCCTCAATAAAAGACGGATGGAATCTCTACATCGTGCGATTTTTCTAGGCCTCCTTGAACTATGAGATTGGACTCAAAATCCTTTTACTCTGACGGCCGCGACAAGATAAGTCAAGACTCATATTGACTTCTCTACTCGATTTAATAAAAATCAGCTAGGCGTTATTCGTTCACACTATTCTATGGGATAAAATCTGGAAGAGTCACGCTAGAATCAGTGTCCATATTCACCACTTACTCTATATTCAATACTTATCCGAAGATCGAACAAAGGAACATCCTTAAAAAAAAAAACGTGTAAAACAGTTCTGACCAACCCTTCCCTTCGCGAGGTCTCCCGGTGAGAAAGGGAGTTCACCAGGTACATAAGAAAGTCGATACGAGCCGAGGAAACGCACGTAATAGTCGTCTTCCTCCGAGTCGGTCTGGGTTCACTTGTCGGACAGAGAGGAACTCGGAGAGTCGATGCTAATAGTCTGTAATGGTAGACTACCGTACCAAAGGACCCTACCAACGATGATGCAATTTGCCAGGAACGGCAGTATGCACTGGCGGTACGCTTAAAAGTCAATGGAACTTTTCACGACCATCGAGTTGTTGCTTGCCATCCAGTGCGTCGTACGTTCCGTTGTGTATAGAGAATGGTAGATGTGGAGTCGCCGGCTTTTACACAGGACATCTTGCCATTGTTCCCCGAGTCTCGACCGAGCGACCAATATTTCGTGTGGTTTGAGACTTGGACGTCGCGACGTCGTCAAACGGCGCGATTCAGCCAGTCGTTCAACACCCATTATTTCTTCTTGGATTCCTCAGGTGCTTTATGCCTTTTGCTTCTCATCGCCCGTTCCGCGAACGTACCCGAAGCACATTGGTTTATCGCTGTTGCGGCAATGAGACATTGTCATTGTCTCTTGTACCGAATGATCCGAGGAGTTTGATTGTCGGATCTATGAGCTAGGATAAGTCACCCGCAATATGTTTTAACGTAACAACCGAATAGCCCTGCCGTTTGCACAGTTTTTAGTATGTGTGGATACAATACAGTAGAACCCCGTTTATACGAGGTAATGTGGGGAGAGCGTAGGTTGGATAAGCGAAAACTCGGATAACACGGATAACATACTCAATGCAAACTTGTACTACTATTATATGTTTAAAAAATAACACACCACTTACAATTTACGATTTTTTTTCCTTTTTTGAGACATCGCGATGTTCTACCATTGACTCTAGAATCGGAACCGATGTATTTACAGCTCGCAATATAAAGACGCAGCAAACTTGTACAAGTGTAAGCCGGTATGCAACAATGTAGCAGTTACTACTCCGCGCGCGGAAAGACTGCTTTATCCGTTTTATCCGAGTTTTCCATATTATCCGAGCTTACACCTTGGTTAACGCGGAGGACTCGGATGAGTTGGGTGTCTCGGATAACGCGAAGGCTCGGATAATCGAAGGTCGGATAAGCGGGCTCCTACTTATGATTGCACCGAAAATTATAAGATTACCCTAACGGAACTGAGGTGACCATCGGCAGACTTCAATAGACTAATGCGCAATGTTCAAAATTGTAACTTGCTATAGACTCGTAGATAACCTTTATTTTGGCGTCGTTTTTCTGTAACCCTTGCAACCATCGTTGTATAGTCTATTTATTTGATTTTTAGTTGCATGGGGATTACTCGAGTCCATCAAAACAGAGTTGCTTGAAGGTTAAAAGTTTGAACAAAGCGATCAGTCTCATTTCAGTATACCCGGAGTCTCGTCATAGTCATTGCAACTCGTGGATGCATGTCTAGTCAACCCTAGTGCGACTGCGACTACGATGCAACCCCGAATCCGTGGTTGCACCAGTTCCACTAGGGTATACGTGAAAGGGTCAGTACGTTATGCCACGTGGCCATATCCACCGCAATTTCCGGGTGATATGGCTGGTAAAACCGTTTTCCTTGTAGTTTGGCATCTGAAACATTTGTCGGAGGTAATTATTGTCTTTCTGTAGTTCATGTTGAGAACATCAAATACACTAAGACAAGTTTTGTGCAATACTTGTATGCTTCTCTAGGCCTAATATCGACAACCATTATTAGTATGGCACATCACCCGCGGTGATATGGCCGCCGATCGCGAATATTTGTTTATAGACCTGCAATTAAATCGCGCATCGAAGATATCGAAAGTTTTGAGTTAATTACGTCAGATCGATGTTTCTAGAGTTAGCTACGACCTAAATGTTAAGGCTTCATTAACGTTAAAACTCGAATTTACTTTTTTTTTTTAGATCATGGCCATATCGCGCTGGCTTACCCTATACATTTTTCTATTCATAGCGATGCCTATTCGCATTCCGATTGGCACGAATCGCTTATTTCGTCTCTGAAACATTCGGGGCAATCGAAAATCCGGATTGAGGACCAATGATTTCCGGCCTTTCTGTTCTCCACCGTTCCAATGAAGACTGTAATACGTTAACGTACGGCCGACAAGGCAATGGGGATTGTCCAAAATGTTTGTATTTTGCTTCTTCATAGAGAAAGCTTTGTTTACGCAAAAAAAAAAAAAAATCGAGATTTTAATGTCAGAGTACTTAAAATAGTCTAAAACGTCGCGAAATATGATTTTTAGCTGGCGTCCGGATGTATGTGTGTATGTGTGTATATATGTGACAGATTTGCGTCGTTGAAAACGGCTATAACACGGAAACGGCCGAAGCGGTCACGTCTCTTCGGTCGGTGCTATTTTTGTGAAGATTGAGGCCCAATTGGAGATTTTACGCGATATGACTTTCTTATAAAAGTTGCAAATTTAAATTTAAGCTTCCTCTACGAGGAAGTCAACAATACAGAAAATGCTTTCTCATACAGGAAGCTTCGCGAATAAAGCAACATTATGAGAAAGCCGTATGAAATAAAAAATTTGCAACTTTTTAAAATCTCTTCCCTCATCCAACGAGATTCGAATAGCTCTGCGCAAGCCCCCCGTCGAACAAGCGGATATAGAATCGATTGAATTGGGGAAGTTCAAATTTAATATTCGTGATTTTTCTATAAAATCGTAGAAACGTCAATTATATAGTTAATTTGACGGCGAATAATAATTCATCGACAGCGATATTTCTTCGATATAGCAAGATCATACGAAGATCATATCAATGATATGTGAGTTCCCGGAGTAGCATAATTCCAATATCCGTCGATGTGGCCACTTCAACCTCTGGACTTGTGTTATGAATGAGTATCGATCGGATCTTATTTATACCAAAGTGACTTTGGGCGGATGTCTCTGCGTCAAAGGTACTCGTTGCACTCCTCTTCTCATCCTCCTCCTCCGATTGTCGATTGACTTTGACAAATTTAGTTTTGCTCGAAATCCACACCGAATCTTCTCCGTATTCCACGATATTCGTCATCGCAACTAATAGAGGGTATAACGAGGCGGTCACAGAGCGAATTAACCAATAATCCATTCCCGGTGATCGTAACGGAAATTCCACTCACTACTCGTCATCGCCTTTCCCCGCGAAGTAGTGATGAGATCTCGGAGGAATTTGATTGTTAATCACAGTTGTCGCGTCGAAGCGTCGAGTTCTCCAGATGACGATAATTAGCTTTCCAGGATGCTTTTTTAGAGAATTCATTTTCGGTCCCTCTGCGGCCCCGCGCAGGTTCTTTTCCCTTGGTCCGTTTCCTTTTGCAGTCCCCATCCCGGTTTCGTCCACCGCGAACGGGAATTAAACGTATCGCGCGAGCCCGGTCGCGATAAGCGAGCATGGTTGTAACAACCAGCGGGTGGGCGTCCTGGTGGTCCAGATTGGTAGGCGTAACCCACCCGACGCGTTTGCTGCTAGGAACCCGCGACACCGGCAGCAATTCACCCTATTCTCTCGCGCGGAGGTGCGTTACACGAGATTTCGCAGAGAACTGCAACGGCGCCGTGGCTCGACTGGTTCAGACGGCACAGTCATTGGCACCCTACGGCGACCGGTACATTAACGACGCGGCACGGAAAAGGACCGAGGCACGACGAGAGTTGGGATTTCGAAGCTTCCTTGAATTGCCAATGGCTGCGCCTCGGTCGCCACGGTATAATACGAAGCTCTTTTCCCGCCTCCACCAACCTGGCCGGTTATTATATACGAACGTGAAATACATACAAGCTGAAGCTGAACCGCAACGCTCGACAGTCGTACTTCCCCATCGGCGAAGCAATCCTGCTGGTCCACCCCTAGTTCTTTTTTTTCTCTCCGTGATTTATGACGAGCGCCACACCACCTCGTCCTTCTACCGGGGACATCCGGATGAGCGAAAAGTGTGAACGGCGGAGAGGAGGAGGGAGTCCTCCGGCAGCTGATGAGAGATACGCGATATTGTACTTGCAATTGGAACCGGATCAAATTTTGACGATGCACTAAAAACTGTGGTGGAATTGGAAAAATAATTTTGCAATTTTCGTAGACGCAATTTTCAGTCGCTAAATTTTCTGGGCTTTGTAATTAGCGATACTTTCGGATCTCGTCGTCGAGATACGGGGACTTCTGGAGGTCTTCGTTAAATTAGAGGGAATCGGGATTAAAGCTGTCGACGGAACGCGGAAAGACGTTTTCCGATTATAGTGCGCGTGGCCTGCTATAATTACAGAGACGTCGCGAATGTCCCGAAATTTCGATCGCCGCGCAGTCTCTTCTCGATCGGATAGACACTCGCTCGTGATGCTGCTAAAATTATTTAATTCCACAGTGAACCCTGTGTGTTAATATCCGGGTTTTTCGGCTCAATCCAATGTCCGTCAATCCATGAATTCGTAATTTAGCTGGAGAAACGATAAAAATTTTACTGATCTATCACGAACAACTGTAGGACTCTGTTTTATTGTCATACAACACCTCAGGCAGAAGATCCAATAATAGCTATCTGAGAATGCAGTGAACAAAAAATAAATAAACAAAAGTGCACCGACAGCGGTGGATGCGCGGTTGGCGCACGGCTCTGGTGGTCCCCCAAGTCAAGCTGATTCGTTCGCGGTCAGTACTTGGATGGGTGACCGCTTAGCCGTGCGCTAGCTGGCGCATCGACCGTTGAGCGGAAGGCGATTTCTTCTGAGACTTTGGTGTTTCTGCACTTTACTCAAGTGCAAAAATACCGGTGGATCAGTAGAATATGACCGTCTGTACCGGCATGGGTTTTCCGTAGTTTCCCCGTGTCCCTGGCAAATGCGGTACAGTGTAGCTAAGTCGGCTACGGACGCAATGGAAGTTAGGTAGCTTAGCTGAGTGCGGGTAGGGAGTGCTAGGGGGGAATCGGGATGGGGTTCCGTAAAAACCCGACAGGGTATACGGTGGAATTGGAAAAAAAAAAAAAAAAAAAGTGACAAACTTTGTTTATAAAGTAACGATAGAGAACCCCAGATAATCAGGGTTTTACTGGACCTCTCGGTGGACCTTGAATCCAATCAAACTTGAAGCTTACACTGTAAAAAAAATTCGTATGAAATTTAATGTACCCGTACTGGAAGTTTTTATGCATAAACTGGTATGGTAAATTTAATGTAAGATTGTAATGAAAATTAACGTACAGCATATTAAAAACTTTACAAACACTTTACTTTTAATAATTTATATTTAGTAGTAGTAAATGCGCTTTATTAGGCTCAGTAAAACATGGTTCGGTGGTATTGCGTGTATACATGTGTGTTATTTTTGTTTTTTCCCCCTCAGGCTAATGGGCCATTGACCGAGGTCCTTTCGCCCATTTATGTTTATTTTACTATAAAAATACTTTAAATCCAATAATTCACTTTCATTTCACGGTAAAAGTCCATACATCTTTCTTCACAACTATACATTAAATTTAATGTACCAGTTTTTGCATCAAACTTTCGGACCGGTACATTACATTTACATTTTTTTTAAACAATAACAATATAATATAATAATACAATATTTTTGGTATCGAGTATCTTAAATTCGAGTTCCGGTACGAGCTTTGAATGATTAGAGTGATGTCGAATCAAATCCAGATCCGCGGACAAGCTTATTTAAGTCTCCGTTCGTTTTTATCGATGCCACGAAATTATACGAGTAATAATTTCGGCACCTAAAGCATTAGGCGAATTGGTCCCGATAATCGAATTGGCTTTGCCTGAATGGCAATAAAAATTACGTCAGCTTGAGATAGAAACACTTCTTGAAGATGACTAAAAAATAAAAAATACACCTTGCGCATTAAATATAGACTGATATAAATGTGGGTAGAGCGATATCTCGTTTTGCCCCAAACCGCATTTCATTTTGGATGCTCTAAACTAATATTACGAATTTAATTGTTGTTGTGTAAACGGACAATTCGTGACTCTGGACTCATCCGAGCAGTCTTAATCTCTCAATTTCGCCCTTTCGCTCCGCCCTAACCACCCCCTCTAAAAATATCGAATTGCTGTGTAGTTCATTTAGCCCTGTCGGGCACCGAAAATCTATGTCGTCCGACCAACCTAGCGGGATTATCACTGACCCACGGCCCAGTAGCAGGTCGGGGATCGGTGCATGGCGAGCGCGATAGACGACGGCGGAATGGACGAGTTGAAAAAGTCCATTAGTATGAAAATGCGACACACAAGATGCTTTTGAATAAACATCCTCGTTTCTCTCCTCTTCGGAAACTACGAGAATCTCGCGAACGAGGCATATACATATATATATATACATATACATATACATATACATATATACATACATATATATATCAGACATCTTCCGCCGCGGTTGCTTCACGCGGTTCGTCCGGTGTTGTGATCACGTCGCGCATTACTTCTTGCCTACCGCAGAAGACCGTCCGACCGGAGGTTGAACCGGAGCAAGAGTCTGCCACGGAATTCCCTCAGTCGAGAAAATCCAACGAGCCACGGTTACGTTTTCGCTAACGGAAAACTTATTTTATTTAAACTTTTATAATCTTCTCGACGGTCCGAGCGATGTGGCACTTCGCGTACTTTTTGCCCCACCGTGCACTTGATACGGACAAGTAAATTTCGTTGGAATTAAAATGGCGAAAGGGGTCTTGAACTTCGATACAGTTGCCCGGTCATGCATTTATACGCACGGACGACCCGCGATTTCTTCGCTTTTCGGGTCGGAGCGAATGTGGTCAATATGGCCCGTATCACGTAAGCGCCAGTTTGCGTCGCCGCGCAAGTCAACGATACATATGTGGACCGAGTCATATCGGACCATTTTGCCCCATCCAGCCGTCCGATGCAGGCAAAATCTGTTCAACTCATTCTATGTCGCGCGATCCTCTTTCCCCGGAGCGTTCTCGTTCAGTCGACGCGTTCCTCGACTCGCTCGTTGACTCATTAATCAGCCTCTCATCTCGCCTCACCGGCATTAATTCGTTACTTGTACTTCCGGCCCGGCGCGAAGCTTCGCATTAAGTAGCTATTGAAAACTAGCGTAACCACCGTGATTACACGTGTCTCCGAAATGTGGAACGGTTTTGAATTAAGGTAGTTCTGTCGCTTGGTATTCATTTCGTATAAGTTCTAGAGAAATAAGAGAAAATTGCAAATACTTCTCGATGGTTTAAAAATCTGAAAAAATGCATGCATACTAAAGGTACTTAAAAGATTGATTTCGCATAATAATAAGTCCAAAATGTTATTAACAAAATAAACAAAAAATTTATTGTTTAAGAAATTACACTGTAAACTATTTTTTTTTATTACGAAAATGATTCGTTCATTTTTCTGAACACGTATGAATTTTTTCAGATTTTTAAATCTGCTTGAATTTAGTTTTTTCCATATAAAACAAAATTCAAAGCAAATAACCAATTTTTTTTCATATATTTGTTAATAACATCTTAGAATTATTATTATGCAAAATTAATCTTTTCAGTACCTTTACTATGCATGAATTTTTTCAGATTTTTATACCATCGAGAAGTATTTGCAATTTTATCTAATTTTTCTCGAACTTATGCGAAATGAATACCAAGCGACAGAACTACCTTAAGAATCAAGGGGAAAGGTGTTTCCGCTGGTTCCAAGACGATTGCAGAAAGCATGATTTTCGAATAAAATCTGACTAGGTTTTTTTTTTCGTCAAGTGCCGGAATAAAGCGTGCGCGCGCGTTTGACATGTCGAGAGGGTAGTTTCCCGTGGAGTTTCGCGCGCAGGCGCTGGTTCGCCAACCGCGACGAGGAGAGAAGCGTCGAAGCGCGCCAAACTCGGCTCGCACTAGCTGCTCACGTTGGTGGCGAAGGTGGAGAAGTGGCGGGAGCCAACACTGCGTACGAGGTGCAGAGCAGGAGCAGCCGTCAGCCGTCTAATGGCCATTACGCCACGGAACCGCGGTACCTGCAAGACCTCCCACGCTTGACCACCCCGGCAGTCAACGGCTCGAGAGTACGCGGATAGGTCGTAAACTCCTGCCACTTCGTTCTATCTTCCGCTAAAAAAAAAAGATATCGCGATTTTGTACCATACGCGCGATCTCGCTGATTGTACGTCGGACGGCGACGAGCAACCTCTCGTTATCCGGAAATTCGGCACTTCCGGTCGACTCGTCGAGTAATTTGTTCGATGTTGACTATCCCTCGAAAAAGTGACCTACAGTGTCTGCAACCAACCGTGTCGACTCTCAATTAAATAATAGTAACGAACATTTTTTTCATTTTATTTCGCGAAAAGAAATTCCTTTAAACATTTTTACATTCACTCGAATGGTGACAGGAAAAGTAACGATCGTTTGTTTCTCGTCACAGTTTTTTTTTTTTTTTTAATTTAAGGTAGTCGCTCACTTTCGTACGAGTAACAGATATTGAAGAAATTACGAGAGAAATATAAGCGATAAATCCCGACGACCGAGGAACGAGAGTTTTTAATATAAGAATTTTAAATATAAGAATTACAGAATGTAAATCGTTCTTCTTAAAATTATCACTCAGAGTAAAAAATAGATACATCAATTTTCGTGCTCCAAATATTTTTGTACCCGCTATTCTTATTTAGATTAAATGAAATACGTGTCGTAAATTGAAACATACGATACGCATTGCAAATTGTGCTATCCAAACAGTACTAGCAGATCCAAATACAATAATATTTAGGATATAGATTGCCGAGACCTTAATATCAATTTTTCTCATCGGAAAAATATCGGACGTTCATATTTAATTCGGAATTTATTTATTTTCTCACAATTGTCGAGTGAATCTTTGTTTTTCTATTTGGAATGTTAGTTTATCTGGAGCTCGGTGACGAAGCGGAATGTCAAATTCCGGCGACGCGTAATTTTTTGTCGACGATTATACAGCAGTCGCGGGACCATAATACCGCTGTTATATATAGGTATACGGAAAGCTGCGGTAAACGTCGGTGATGCTCGTCCCAAGAGCACCGACGGATCGGTCACACTATTTTTACGATGCACCACGAGCGGGCTGTGTGACGCAGCATAGTCAGGGTGCCGCGGGCGAACGCGGGAGAGTACGAACCTTTCGACACCACGGAGCGACGACGCATGGTCGCGCTTCCGCGTCGACGACAAATCACCGCTTCGCCCGACGATTTGTACTTTCTTTTTTTTTCCACCAAACGAAAACAAATCCGTTCGAGCTTTCTTTTCCTCGCATCCCCCGTCTGGCTTATCTGCGTGCGTTATATTTAAAAACCCCTATGAAAATCATCGGAAACTCGAGATCGGCCGAGCAGATGGAGTCGTTTTCGTTACGACGTGAAAATGAACTTCGGGCACTAACGTAGCCCCCTCGTTTTCGGTACAGAAGCACTATGCGATTTAATGGTCTCGATGCGGTCGTGGAGTAATTAATTGTCAAGCTAAAGTTTCGTATTCGGCATTCCAGTTTCACCATTTTTTTCCATCCCGAGACTCCCTTTGTACATCGAAGCAGTAGAGGATACGAAATATACGGCGGAACGATATATCTTTATTTTGGCCGAAATACGTCGATAGAGACTCCCGAGCGTTTTAGAAGAATTACCATTGATAAATGCATCCCGTAGAGAATGCAAGGACGAAATATGAACGGATACGCTTACCGTATCCTTTTTTTTACGATCGATGGTTTTCGCATGAAAAACAGTGAGAAGGTAGTTTTGTTTTTAGATTTATATTATTTGTATTAAAATTTATATGTAAAAAAACAAAGTTCTTTAGATTGTAGGTCACGGTGCATCGACTCTCTACGTCCTTTGCAATAACGAGCCTCGGTCAGTTTATGCAAAACGAAAATACTCTAATGGATTTCCGTAAAAAAATAGAGTTTCACTGGTTAACGATTTATATTATTTATATTAACACTTAAATATAGTTCTATATTTAAAGAACTAAGGAGTTTGGATTGTCGGTCACGGTGCATCGATACTCCGCGTCCATTGCAATAACGAGACTCGGTCCGTTTGTTCGAAACGAAAATACTCCAATACATTTCCGACAAAAAATAAAGCCTCGCTGGTTAACGATAGAAAAAAACGGTCTACGAGAGAGAAAGAGCTGGGAGATCCGAAGTAACTTTGTGCCTCCCATCGGACGCCTTTTTTTAAAATAATGTTCATTTAAAAATTTATATGAACGAAAAGAAAGTATTTTAGATTGTCGGTCACTGTGCATCGCCTCTCTACGTCCACTGCAATAACGAGCCCCGGTCAGTTTATTCAAAACGAAAATACTCTAATACATTTCCGACGAAAAGTAAAGTTTCGCTGGTTAACTATAGAAAAAGGGCTTGCGAAAGCAAAAGAGCTGGAACATCCGAAGTAGCTTAGTGGCGCTCAAAGGAATTTTTTTACATTTAAATCATTTGCATTAACATTTATATTTATAAAAAACAAAGTAGTTTGGATTGTCGGTCACGGGCCTCAGTCAGTTTGTCCAAAACGAAAACACTCCAATACATTTTCCAACAAAAAATTAAGTTTTGCTCGTTAACGATAGGAAAAAAATCAAAACATTTTGCAAGAGGGATAGAGCTGGGAGATCCGAAGTAGCTTAGTTCCTCCCAAAGGACGTCGCTTTTTATTTGTATTATTTATATTAAAATTTACATAAAAAAGGTAGTTTAGATTGTCGGTCACGGTGCATCGCCTCTCTACGTCCACTGCAATAACGAGCGCCGGTCTGTTCATCCAAAACGAAAATACTCTAATACATTTCCGACAAAAAGTAAAGTTTCGCTGGTTAACGACAGAAAAAAAGGGCCTGCGAGAGCGAAAGCGCTGCGAGATCCGAAGTAGCTTAGTGGCGCCCAAAGGAAGTTTTTTATATTTATATTATTTACATTGACATTTATATTAATAAAAACCGTGCAAAGTGATTTGCACAATTACTTCCTCACGGTTTTACGGTTTTGCACGTAACTTCCTCTATGATAAATTCCGTTGTGCCATTTTGGCTTTCTCATAGAGGAAGCTATCATTAAAATACAATTTTTAATCAAAATAAAAAAATAATTATTATAGAACATTATGAAAAAGCGATATTATAATTTGACTTTTCAACTCTTTTTTAATTGTATTTTTGAGTTAAGTATAGAAAAATCCTGTGCAAGTTACTTTGCATCTTTTTCGTAACATAAAAAAATGTCTACATCTCATAAAATTAAAATCGTCAAAATTTACACTAGAATTTATTATACGAAATCGCAAACCGAAATTTGCGAATTGCGTCGTTTTAAGGCAATTTTTAATCTATTCTTCAGCACTGATTACGAAACTATAACTCATTTTACTCTTCGCGTGATGTATGATTCAGAAACTCGTGTAAAAAAAATCAAAATTTTCAAAAAAAAGTAGTTTAGATTGTCGGTCACGGTGCATCGCCTCTGTACGTCCACTGCAATAACGAGCCCCGGTCAGTTTATCCAAAACGAAAATACTCTAATACATTCCCGACAAAAAGTAAAGTTTCGCTGGTTAACGACAGAAAAAAAGGGCCTGCGAGACCGAAAGAGCTGGGAGATCCCAAGTAGCTTAGTGCCTCCCACGCTTCCACTTTGGCAGCGGAGGTGGGGCTCTGTGCTTGCTGGTTGCTCGTTGCTGCTGCTGCTAGTAAGCACAGCTAGGCATCGTGGTGTTCGCTCTTCGTTCACGTTGTTCGTTCGCCACGCGACCGCTGCCGGTTTGCCAGTCCGCCAAGTTCGGCCGCGGCGATAACTCCTGACTCGCGGGTACCTCAACACCGATCTATCGGTACGTTCCGTCGAGTCGAGTCGGTTTTCATCCGTCGACGAAGTACGTTTCATTTCGTTTATTCTTCGCGGTCGAAGCTACGCCTCATTATTTTCCACCACCGTATTTCACCGAGCAAGAATTGTCTATAGAAACGCTTGTAACGAACGAAAAAAAATTCTATACTTTCAATATCGAGTCAGCAAAACTGCATTAAAAAAGATACGATTCAAGTAAAAACATAATAATTTGTCGGTCTGGGTGTTCGAATTTGCGACGGATTACGCAAGCAGAAAAAAAAATTATTTGACGACCACCGTTTATTTGGTTTAAGTAAAATATTTATTTGTTTTAAATAAATATTTATTTCATTTAAGTAACTCTTTATTTAATTTAAATAAATACTTATTTACATCGAATAAATATTTTACTTAAACCAAATAAACGATGGCCGTCAAATAAATGATTTTTCTGGGTGCTAAACCCGCGAAATCGCGCGTCACCCTCGACCCGCGTCTGACCATAACGGGTCCGAACTACTGCGCGATTTATTTTAATTTTTCTTCGCGACGCCTTCCGTTTAATTGATTGTCGCCCGCTACAAACCGCCGGGAACAATAAACGAAAAATTAATAGAGACGAAAAGAAAAATAGTGAAAATACTAGACGAAGAGAAGTCGCCGAGTTCGCCGTCGACGCGTCTCGCGTCGGATCGGATAAAAGATTTTTTTATTGTTCCCGTAATTGAAGAAAGGGGTTGTTTTGCGCCGCTGACGACGGGTTCGCGCATCGAACCCGCGAGATTTCTCGGGATTTCGAGATGGTCGTTGATATTCGCAGAAATGAATAATTTAAAGAAATAATAGGTTTAAAAAACGTAGTGCCCAGGGTGACGCGCTGTCGAGGGTTGTTCAGGGTGCGGAAGGAGAAACGCGCTAACCGGAGAAGCAGCACCGCCGAGCCCGAGCTCCATTGTCCGGTCGACGAGTAATTTTCTCCGTACCCCGTTTCTCCGGCGTATCAACGTGCACCGGCAGTCAGGGTAAAACGCGTTCACCGATAGAGGAGTTGAACGCACTCACACCTGCGCGAAGGGTTTTCACCGGTTTCGCAAAACCCCCCCACGTCGTTTCTTTCGTTTATTCTTTTCGCGGCAGCAATTCTCTTAATCCCGGAGGGTGCTCACTTTAAACAAAACCGAATCGTCGACCAGCAAAAGTAGTATGTACGCGGTCGGCAAGGGGAGGGGTGCGGGGGCAGCGTTGGACGGCCCGCAAGGGATGGAGAACGAGTTTGAGGGTGAGAGAAACGAGAGTTGCGCGCGTTGGTCGCGATGTTACGTCGAGCGAAAAACTAACGAGAGTCTTTCGAGCGCGCAAACGCTCGCTCGACGGTCCCCGCGTGCTTGTCTGTTCCACTCGTTTCTTTTTTACCACTGTTATCGTCCGTCGCGGAAAATTCGCGGAAGGGAGAATCCACGTGAATTACGAGTTCGTATTGTATAAAAATGTTTACATTTTTATTTTTAATGTGTATATAAAGTTTTTTTTTTTATACGATGTATTGGGTTCCATGCCGATAATCGACTTTCTTGCTCGGCGCTGTAGGGTGGGCGGACGTAATTTAAACTGTCATGGGTTAAAAAAAGAATGCTGTGTGTTTATTAGAATTTTTTATTAACCATGGAAAATCACACATGTCTATATTATGAAAATATATAATCGCGCCCTTGTTTTTGTCGTTTTGCTACTCGCAAGTAGAATTAAAATTAAACGCTCCAAACATTAAACTCTTTAAGGGTAAAATATATCGGAGTAGCGATACGGCGAACAACTTATGGGGAATTGAAACTTCGAGACGGAATGTTAGCTGTTTTCTTGGTTCGGAATTAAAAATAACATGCCGTATAGAAAAATCTCGTAAAATAACGAAGGAGCGTGTAATTTTTATTTTTTTCACTTTACGTCCCCGTTACGTCCTTTTTTTTACGAAACAATATTTGTATTGATTCTAAAGATAGAAGCCCAGAGCGATATCTTCGTGTTCTCTCGGATAGTTTCGAGATATATCTGAAGAAATTTCGCCGGCCCGGAGCACTCGCGCCGATTTTAAGGAAGAACAGGGAAAAGTAATTGACCCGTTGCGATATTTGTGATCAGAAAAAAAGGCAAAAAAAAATTAAATAGTGCATTGTACCGGCCGATTGGCAAAAGGGTAAAATCGAATCACTGGATGTTCGTGCGCGAGGCGTTGAATCGTCTCCCTCGTGGGCCAGCGGCGAAGTGAGAGAGCCCGCGCGTGGCAAAGAGAGATTCTCGAAGCAACTGGTGGCCATCGTCAGACTCGACAAATGAAAGGTCCGTGAAAGCATCGTCTTGCTGGACATCGACCAAGGGTAGCCGAGGGGGTGAAAAAAAAAGTTCGAGCGTTCGTGTCCGAGACGAGCTCTCGGACATTCTGCAACAGATTGATATGGGAATCACGACAATGCGCTCACGCACCGTTGTCGTCGCGATACTTCTGCTGGTCCTCGCGGATCCCGCCCTATCGCAGAGACAGCGACGTCCGCAGAGAGTACGAACCCGAGGTAAATCTCAATATTTATCGCAAATTTATTTTCATATACGTATATCGGCGCATAACTATAGAAATAAGTTGATACGTCAATTTTCTATTTCGTAACAGAATTTCCAATGATAACCCTGATGAGTGTCCAATGTGCACCTTTCGAGAAGTTTTGCAAGAATATAACAATCGACCGAGAACCTTCTTCGGCTAACCCTTTAACCGTTGGATCGATGAAACGGCGGCGAACTGCTTAGGCAGTCCTTGCGAATAGTGTTCACTTCGCATAAGTTTCAGAGAAATGAGAGGGAATTGCAAATACTTCTCAATGGTGTCAAAATCTGAAAAAATCGAGCGTGTTGAAGGTGCTGAAAAGATTAATTTTGCATAATAATAAATTCAAAATGTTATCAACAAATTGATGATCAATAAAATTGTTCAACAAATCTTACGGAAACCTTACTTTTTTAATGGAAATGATTCTTTCATTTTTCTGAATATGTATGCATTTTTTTAGATTTTTAAATTTACTTTGAATTTTGTGAGTTTCTACACTTTTTCCCATATAAAAAAAATCAAAGCGAATTAAAAAATCTGCGAAAATTCATACGTATTCAGAAAAGTGAACGAATCATTTGCATTTTAAAAAAGTTAGGTTTCCGGGGGATTTGTCGAACAATTTTATTTTTCATGAGTGTGTTAATAACATTTTAGAATTATTTGTATGCAAAATTAATCTTTTCAGCACCTTTAATATGCTTGATTTTTTCAGATTTTTAGACCATTCAGAAGTGATTACAATTTCCTCTCATTGCTCTGAAGCTTATGCGAAGTGAACACCATTCGCAAGGACTACCTTATGTGGGGTCTTTGCGTCCCCAACCGCAATTTCGAGTGAAAGAAGGAATAAAAAAAAAATTAAATTCTTTTATGTTAGAGGATAAAAAAATTATATTTATGACTGTTCAAATTTTTACGGCCACTAAAGCGCCCCCTGAACTTGTCTGTAACATTGTATTCTGTGTCAGGCAACCAAGTCTTTCCTACTTGGCGAAAACGATTGCCTGTACTCCGAAAAATGTGCACCTTTGGGGACGTTTCACAATAATATGACAATCGGCCACGAACCTTGTTTGGCTTACCTTCCAACCGTTGGATCGACTTATCGGCCGCGAACCGTTAAGTGGGGTCTTCACGACCCCAACCGCAATTTCGAGTGAAAGAAGGAATTTAAAAGAAAAACATGGCATTAATTTATATCAGCGAATAAAAAATTATATTTATTACAACCTATTGAAATTTTTACGGCCGCCAGAGCGACCACAAACTTGACGGCAACATTGTATCCTGCATCGGGTAACCTAGTCTTCCCTATTCGCCGAAAACGGCTTGTACTCCGAAAATATTACGACCGACGAGGCATTCATGGTTCGCATTCTGTCACTGGATTTAAGAAATCTTAGCGCCGAGTTCCAGATATCCCGAATTTATCGTTGACATCGAATTTACCTTGTAATAAATTTTATCCGGGTATCTTCAAAGTAACTCATGCAAACTCCGAGATCGGTGGAGACAGCGCGATTTATTCCCATTCGTTTTGTTCGCTTTTGTTGATGCGCATATCTATATAAATATATTCTTGACAGAGAGTAATCGCTGGACTCTGTAATTACATTATCAGTATAACAGCAATGTACACATACATTCTTCCACACCGTATTAGGTCTCTAATAATTTTAGTCTCGCCGCTGCCGAGATCTGCGAGGCAAAGTAAAAAAAAATTGCCCTTCGAGATATGATCCATTATATCCGTCACGACGCGATCCTATTCATAATTAGTTCGTAGAGCGTATAACAAAATTATTTCCCGTTTTTATATCAATCAATTAGCGAGGCATTAATATTCATATTAGTACGCATCGAGGACCTATCCTCTATAAATTTCTCTTTCGTGATTTTCAACGCGAACCCGCGCGCGTAATGAAATATTATCAATTATACACGAAGAGAAAAAAGAAAATACGCAATCATATTAAATCCGAATATTACGAGAGCTCGTAGGCCAGGGCGAAAATCGGACTTATCTTTTAGATTCAGAGATTAGGCCGTCAATTTTCTTCCTCGTGTGAGCGCACCGTGGCGTCAGCACGGCTTTTCGTGCTGTTCCGAAACGGCGCGTCCTCGTCGGTGTATCGACGACGATGCACCAACCGCTCCTTCTCGGGGATCGAACAATACTGACTTTTTACCATAAAAAATAATTCCGAAGGGGAACGTCTACATTTTATAGTTGCGATAATAACAAACAATCATAGTTGCAACCACAATTATAGTTTAACCAATTGGATATTTTTTTTACTATCAGAAACTATCTATATAGACGGACCCACTAGGAACTATTCGTTATAATAGGTAATACCATATTTTTTCTCAGTGCGTTGATTATTGAAAAAACCCAGAAAAAAATTTATTTGACGGGCATCGTTTATTTGGTTTATACCTATAATCTAATTATACGGGCATCATTTATTTGATTTACATAAATATTTATTTAAATTAATTAAATAGTTACTTAAACGAAATAAGAATTTATTTAAATCAAATAAATATTTTACTTAAACCAAATAAACGGTGGCCGTCAAATAAATTATTTTTCTGGGTGTTGTACTCCTCCTTTCATGTCTTCTTGACTCTCGCACATGCTTCTGCGACTTGGCACCTTTCTCAGGATTACCGCTTGCTCAGGGTGTCTTTGGTGAGCCCCTTGTTCTCCAGCATCCTTACCTGCAGCCATACTAGGGATCGTAGTCAGCCTCCTCAGAGCCCGATTTAAGGAGGAAAGGCTAAATATTCTAGGATGTCGCCTGGTTTCCTAGAATTTCCACACGTTTTCCACACGTTACGACACACCATATCCCATTGCCACACTGTAAAAAAAAATTGTAAATTTAATATACTGGAACTTAAAATTGGCTTACATTACTTTCATTAATTGAACATTATTGAACTTTCTTGGAAAATTATAATACCAGGTATTAAAATTATAAATCTTTTGCCCGAAATTGACAAACATTTTAATGAAAAATAACAATTTTACTGTAAGATTGCAACGCACATGTGTACGAAGTTTCAGACACTGTTTATGTTAAAAAGGTTCCAATTCCGTTAATTAATTCTCCAAATTTTTTTTTTACACTGCATGTAGCCCTTAACGGTAGCTTAAACTCTGGCTAGAGATAACTATTGTGGAGCGTCAAGACTGGTACACAGGTTCGGTGCACCGGGCGACGTGTACGCTACGTCCCCTACGCCAGACGTTACCGGCTTTAAGTAATGTTAGCCCTAAGTTCGAGACACTTCCGGATTTATCGTTGACGTTGAATTTACCTGCGATTTTGTCACGGTACCGAACTATCACGGCAAAACGACTATTAGACGTGCCCTGTTTTTTTCACCAAGTACACACACTCTACGCGTGTGTTGCGAACAGAGAAGAAATAAGGAATTTGAGAGAAACAAAAATTACATCAATTTATCTCAGCCTATTAAAAATTATATTTATTACTATACATTTTAAATTATATTTATTACTATACATTTTAAATGATATTTATTACTATACATTTTAAATTATATTTATTACTATACATTTTAAATGATATTTATTACTATACATTTTAAATTATATTTATTACTATACATTTTAAATGATATTTATTACTATACATTTTAAATGATATTTATTACTATACATTCAAATTTTTACGTTTACCAAAGTTCCCATAAACTTGACGGCAACATTGTATCCTGTGTAACCGAGTCTTTCCTACTCGTCGGAAACGGATTGCCTGTACTCCGAAAATATTACGATCGACGAGGCATTCAAGCTTCGCATTCCGTTACCGGGTTTAAGTAATGTTAGCGCCGAGTTCGAGATACTTCCGGATTTATCGTCGACGTCGGATTTACCCGTGATTTTGTTGCGGCAGCGGAGTATCGTTCCACCCTGGCAACACGACTATTAGACATGCCCCGATCTTTCACCAAGTTACGTCGTGTGTTACACACAGTCTGCGCGTGTATTGGGAACGGAGAAGAGTTCGTGTCTGGGTTTGTCGTCTGCGCGACGAGCCAGGGTGGATCGGTGCTCTCTCGTGCACAGTGCACTTACTATATCATAAATGTAGAGGCAGTACGGTACAAAATGACTTGTTTTTTTTATTCTATTTAACTTCGTAATGCACCACGATACCGTCGCATAATTATGGATCGAAAGGATGCCTCGGCACGCCATCGTCAGTCCGCTCGTCTGTCTGTCCGTCCGTTCGTTCGCTTCTTCCTTCGTTCGGCCAATACCGGCCTATCTACTTGTGACATGCATCACCGTCGTGTTCGTGCGTTCCTTCTCTACTTTATTTCCAGTTTTTGCCTCGCCTAGCCGAGGAAACTTTGTACCATTGGAAAACAAACAAACAAACAAAAAAATAAAAGTACGAAAATCCTGCTTCGAGTTTTCAGCGCTGAAAGTGTTCGAAATAGTCGGAAAATAACATTTCGACGGAAAATTTCTCAATATCCGTGCGCGCCTGTTGAACTTGTAAAATTGCGAGTTTCGTAGTTGAAGAACTCCTCGCGGTGTCCAAGTAAAATTCAACACCCGAGTACACGCGAACGAACTACCAACACCATACTTTATCCCGATGAAACTTCGCGGTCGAGTGAAAAAAAAAAATCTAGGACCAACGATCAGAGAATTTTTTTCTTTTCTTGCACCTCTCTTTAGGTGTGACCTTCTGTTTGGCACGAATTCCTGCGCCGCCCTCATAATTCTCGTATTCCATAATAAAGACGGGTTTCGCGAGCGTTGCGTGAGCTTTCGCGAGTTCCTTTAATAACCGCGGACAGGAAGAAAATATGGGCGCCGCATTTTCGAGTGTCGGTGTTTCTTGGGCGCGGAACGGAGTTCTTTCTTTTTCTTCCTTTGCCCCCCTTTCTCTTACCTCTGCATCTTCTTCCGAAGTGCTCTGCGCTCAGAGCCCGTCATTTTCGAAATGAAACAATTGCCTTACCCCGTACTGGAGAGCAAACACCATAAACGTGTCGTATATTATGTCCCAGGCGTGTGCTGTGCTGCTTTCTGTGCTGTTGCTCCTCTCGCTGGACGACCTACGTTGCGGCTACTATAAAATGCATGCAATAAAGGCACCGCCACTCGCGAGCCTCCACCTTTTTTCCCCACTCGTACGCGTACGTGAGACTTTCTCGCGTACGAAACCTTCCAAGAATTAAAGCGTAACTTTTCAACTAGTGCGCATGCAGGCTGCAGTGCGTCGAAAAATAGAAGACGGCGGACAGGCAATTTTTTTTTTTTTGTTCGTTCGGTAGACTCGTCATATCACATTTTCTCGCGTAGCTTTCATTCGCTAAATCATTCGACAAAACTTTCTCGCCTTTTGGCTATTGTTTTTATTTTTTTTATTTTACGATTCGGCTGTAAAAGGACGAAATTCATGCACTCGATTCTTTAATATCGGGTAAAAGTGGTGAACATGGACCAGTCCAATTTTTTGGGTTTGTTCAATAGACTCGCCGTATCACTTTTATTCGCATAGTCTTCCTTCGCTAAATAATTCAGTAAAATTCTCTCGCTTTTCGACAATTTTTTTTTTTTATTAATTAACTTATTATTCGGCTGTAAAAGAACGAAATTCATGCATTTGATTTTTTAATCTGGGGTAAACGTGGTGAACTGGACCAGCCCAATTTATTGTATTTGTTCATTAGACTCGACATATCCCATTCATTAGCGCAGTTTTCCTTCGCTAAATAATACGGTTAAATTTTTTCTATGTTCGATAATTTTTTTATTTTTTTTTTATTAAGAAATGATTCGGTTCTGAAAGCACGAAATTCATGCATTCGATTTTTTAACATGGGATAAAGGTGCTGAATATGGACCAGCCCAATTAGCACGCAACTCTATGTGGTGAATATGGACCGGGCTGTAATCACCGCTTTTACCCTATTAACGGCGGGACGAGGAGCCTAATGGACCGGAACGTCGAAAGTTGCGTATAAACGGAAGCAACAGCAGCTCTCCCTTGTCCCGGTCTTCCGGCCGTTTAACGATGCGTTGGAAGTAATAATAAGATTAAGAAAAAAAAAAATCTGCTTCAAAGTCGACGCGTTTTTCTAATCTCGTTCTCTGTCACTTGTTCCTTATAGAGGAAACTGGGGCCAAACGGGGAAATGGGGCAAAATGGGGTACCCAAAATTATCGACTAAATCGATTCATGATGGCCAAAAAACGACGAAAACCGCGGCAAAATGGGGACATGAAATGTCATTTCGGCGTGGGGCAAAATAGGGTAATAATGAAGGTGACAAAATTTGCCGCAAGTCAAATCGAAGGGTACCCCGTTTTGCCCCAGATGGTTTTTTTAAAATATCTTTTCAAAACCGGTGCCAATACAATTTTGATGTGGAAAACAATGGATCCATGCTTTCGGTATCATTGTAGCAGGTTTTATTTCTTAGCGACCCCGTTTTGCCCCTACAAGTCTACCCTACAAGTCTGACCTCTCGAGCTTTACCCTAAAAAAAGAAAGACAAATTACACGCGCAACCCCGAACAACCCAGCTTTTACGATTTAGTTTCTTTGAAACTTCGGTCATTCTACTGCACTGTTCTTTTCGGTATAATATTTTTTTCTTCACGCGTCCTTCCAGCGCTAGCTTGATACGCTCGAGCTTTAGAAAACCCAAGACGCGAGAAACACGTGAAAAAGATCAAGGCGTTTCTGTGACGTTAAGATTCTTTGAATTTACGCGTGTTTATAATAGAAAACTTTAAGACGACTTTTTTTTTTACAAAAATTTTAATTGCACGATCGAGTGAGCGACAAATTTCAGCCCGCTGAATCGCTCCGATACCGTGAAAAAGTTGTGAACGAAATTTTGTCCAATTATTGAATTTCTTTGCTACCGTAAACGATTTTCCGATTTTATATGTGTGCGTGCCCGTCGTATCGAATATTAAAAATTGAAGGCTACCTCGAGCTCCTCTCAAAGGGTTCTTTGACTTTGCTCCCGAGATAAGTGAGTATTTGGAGTACCGAGCAAAACTGGAGCGTCGCAACGTCTACGGTCACTTTAAATAATTGCCCTCTCTTTTACCAGCAGGTATATTTATACACACACACTGCTGTGCCCAGGTTATTGAACGTTTATAAAGGAACTGCTTTATACACCAAAGAGACGTTTCAATTTCCACGGCTGATCACGATTTTTTTTTCTCGGTGAACGAGAGAAGTCGTATTAACTGTTCGGCGTAGCGGACTCAGGAAAATTTACTTTCCATGACTATAAATGATATATCGAGATTAACAGTGCATCGCGCAAGCGCACAATTCAACAATGAGCCATTACGATAAAACCAGAACGAGCTTGACAAAGCGTCGGCCCAGTTTGAGCGTAATTGTTGCAGCTGCGGTAAGACTATACAATTGTGTTTTTTTTTTTTTGCGATTGATCACACGTGCTCCTATGTCAGCCCCAATAGAAACGATGTCAGTGGCCCGGGTCTTCCGGGACATTATCGCGGACACGTGCGATAAGGGCAATGACGATGAATTCGAACTCGGTATGCTCGATACAGATACAGATGCACGGATCATCGATGGGTCGATGTAGGTCTGACCAAGTCAATAAAGATCCACGCAGCGCATCGATACCGTCAAGAAATTTATAGATCGTTTGTACAGTGTTCCCGGTTTTAGAAAAAAAAGGAAAAAAAACACGTTCGTCCATGTGTTTTCATTAAGGTAGTCCGAGCGGTACATCTCGCCACACGTGAGTTTCAGACAAAATTTCGAACACTTCTCAATGGGATAAAAATCTGAAAATATCAGGTATATGGGAGGTGCTGCAAGGATTGTTTTTGTGAAATTATAATTACAATTTGTTATCAACAAATTAAAGATAAATACGTATGAATTTTTTGTAATCTTTGAAAATCGCATTTTTCTATGTTCAGGCTGTGAAAGAACGCAATTTTCAAACAATACAAAAAACGCTGAAAAAATTCATACGTATTCAGAAAAATAAACGAATTATTTTTATGAAGGAAAATAGCTAAGATGCCGGGTAATTTGTTGAATAATGATTTTTATCTTTCATTTGTTAATAACAAATTGGAATTATAATTTCACAAAAACAGTCTTTGCACCACCTTCCATATACATGATTTTTTCGGATTTTTATTCCATCGAGAAGTGTTCGAAATTTTCTCTGAAACTCACGTGTGGCGAGATGTACCGCTCAGACTACCTTAATCGAAAGACGTGGCAGTGCAAAGCGTGAAATCGGGCGCCAAGAGCAGCATTAGAATTGTGGGAGAAGCGTTATGACCAACCAATCGTGGAGCATTTTTTATACGATTTTTATTTTATTTTATTTTTTCACCAAATAATAAAAATGGAACGCACACTTCGTCTGCAATCGTTGGAAACACACTGTTAAAAAAAGCAAAATTGGTTTCGCATGGTCCGAGTTGCGTACGGGAGACCGGGGTAAAATGGCACAGAGGGGCAAAAGGGGACAGTGAGGGCAAAATTCAATTTTCCAATAATTTTTGGATGCCCCATTTTGTCCCAACAACACAAACCCGTTTTGCCCCACGTACCATCATCGCCACCATTCCAAAGTTATTGGAGACTTGCGTTTTGTCTCATTATCCCGTTTTGCCCCGATGTGCCATTTTGCCCCGCTCTCCCCTAGTGTTGGGTCAGGTCTGAAGCATGGGCGCCGGCATGTTCATAACTGTGCGCGTGAATTCACTAATGCAATCTTCGCAACTCGATACCCCTTCGGAATAGTTTTGTTTCTCTTTCGCTTTCGTCGACGATAAAGCAATCGGGAGCAGGCGAGTGAATGAATCGTGAATGAGATATGAAGTGAAACCTTTCGACAACTCCCCGTTGCTGAGATCCGATCTCAACGTGTATATACGTCGGATCGGTGATTACAACTCGGTGCTCCCATTTTAATCTACCGTGCAAGTGCTCCAGCAGAAATTTGGAGCTCTCGCTCGGATCCCTGCACTGAATTGTGCCGAGCTATTAGCTGGCTTGTCTAAAAATAATTTTTAATTAAAAAATTTGATTATTTGTTATTATTTAACGTCGCATCAATTGTTATGGTCATTAGCGGCGGGAACAATTTTTTTCCTTTAGTGGAAACCGTCCAACTTTGGGGGTCCCTGCCCTGAATTGTGCCGAGCTATTAGCTGGATTGTCTAAAAATCATTTTTAATAAAAAAAATTGAATTATTTGTTATTATTTAACGTCGCATCAATTGCTATGGTCATTAGCGGCGGGAACAATTTTTTTCCTTTAGTGGAAACCGTACAACTTTGGGGGTCCCTGCCCTGAATTGTGCCGAGCTATTAGCTGGATTGTTTAAAAATCATTTTTAATAAAAAAAATTGGATTATTTGTTATTATTTAATGTCGCATCAATTGCTATGGTCATTAGCGGCGGGAACAATTTTTTTCCTTTAGCGGAAACCGTACAACTTTGGGGGTTGCTCAATATGAGTCAACGTTAACTCTACTTTTTGGATGTCGGTAACAGTCGGTCTTCTGGGTTATCTTCACGGAGCCGAAGCTACGTCACGTCGATTGCTGGCTGCAAACATTGGACGCCTACTGACGCGTATCGGCTATCGCACGACAGATGCCAAGAACTTCGTCGCGTCACAATATTCTTCTGCCAACCAGAGTCATAAGGGAAACTTGAGGAAGATTTAAAAAAAATAAAAAATTCTGCCAGCAAGACGGCACCGGGATTCGAACCCGAGACCTCCCCATAGTTAGTTTTCGAGACTAGTACTCTAATCACGAGACCAAAGTGACCAGTTGAAAATAATTTTCATCCCCCTGATTCGATAGCCTCAAGAACTTGGCAAAATTACATCGTGATAGAGTTCTATTTTTTGTTAGGACATTTTGTATAGATAGATAAGTGTATTGTGTCCTGGGATAAATCCCCTGAGGACCAAGCATTACAGATAGGCGGTATAAAGTACAGCGAAATGACAACAGAAAGCATAGGACAAAATAGAACAGGATAGTTTACAATGTAGGGAAATGGGGCAACGGGGCAAAACGGGGTTTTTGGGGAAAACTAAATTTTCCAATAATTTTTGGATCGGACAAGGTGGCAAAACGGGGCAGAAAAGCCTGATGCATCGATGGGGCGAATTCGGGCATCCAAACATTATTGGAAAATGACGTTTTGCCCAAAACCTCCGTTTTGCCCCGTTGCCCCATTTTGCCCCGCTCTACCCTAATTAGATGCACATAGAAGGGTACTAATAATAACAACAAAGCAGAAAGAAAATAAAGAGCACTGAAAGATTACAAACGCTTAATAATTAGTAAAGTATAGTGTAAAGTATGGTCGCTACCTCACTCCTTCACTACATCCTGCTCAAGGGATACCAGATTTTGTTGGAGACGCGCCTTCTTCTTGTTCTTCTCAATTTAGCAGCATCCACAAACGAGGAGACGCGCCTTAAGAGCATGTGAAACGCTATCGAGTGCGAGAGAGATAGCATCAGTCGCTCTCTCGGCGGAGCGAGAGAGACACGCTGAGAACGTGTTTCACATGCTCCAAAGGACTCGGACGAGAAGCGTCAGTGACGGATAGGGGTACTCGATTTCAGAGATATATGCGCGTGACATGGAATGATTTTCGGTATTTTGATGTTCGTACAACCGGCATTCGAAGCGAGTCAGTACGGTATTTTTTCAACATTTTTTATCGAGGGTACACGGAGAAAGAAAATTCATTGGATTAACCAAAAGTCGCAGTTCAAAGCTGTTATTTATTTGTTACAAATAAAGCATTGTTTTGTCGAACGATTATTTGCTTCAATTCATTCAAAACATTTCGATTGAAACAAACATTTTTGTTGTATCAACCAAATACAACTTTGATCGTATGTCACCGCGCATTAGCTTAATCCAACCATTTCTTTTTCTCAGTATAGATGTGGGGAAGATGGCCCGGCGCATACATCATTGACTGCTAATCTGGGTGGGCCATATTCGCCACTTTTTGCTAGTGAAACGGTTATGTTGGCTCGCACGCTTGCAATATCTGTGTGATTATTTGTGAGTTCTGTGAGTATCGCTATGTGTGTGCAATCGACATGAAGTTTAATATCATGTACATGATGTGGGTAAAAGTGGATCAAAGTGTTTAGCAATGAAACTATTTTTAAATGTAAAAAAAAATAGCAGCTGTTGAATGGGTATTGTAAAAATCGAAATGTTTTACTGATTCATTGTACTTTTGCCCCTTTGCGAATGGAATTCCAGTTTGTCGGCAATTTGTAAATGGTGGAACAGGGGGAATCGATGAATGATAAAATCGGTTAAGTCCCTCTTCACTCCGGAAGTCGCTTAGATTTCCGACTGTTCCGTCTCTTGTATTAAAGATTATTCAGGAGCAATAGCGGGACGAAAGAATTAATGTGCCGGGTCTCGCCTCCTTCACTTTCTCCACCTCCTCGTTCCCACTGTAGTACGTAGGTACACGCAGTACCTACTGTTAAGGCCGCAGCCTCATGCATATTGCAGCGGACAGCCCTACGGGTTTTGGCATAATCGATTTTATCCTCCAGTCTCGGCGAGTACGTGCGAGAAAGTAGAAAAAAAAGAATTAACGAAAAAAGATAACCACAGCGTCCGGCCCCTCTATCAACAGCGTCGAAATCCGTCATATTTTACCAAGCTGGTGGAGAGTCGTGAATATTATTTTTTATTCGAGGGATTTATTTCTCGAGCCTAATTTTTTTTTGGATGTGACAAGACCTTCTATACACATTGAAATTTAATGAACAGTATTGGAAGCTTTTTTACATGAACTGAAATTTCAAACACATGTGCGTTGCAATTTTACAGTAAAATTAGTATTTTTCATAACATTTTTTGTAAATTTCAAGCAAAAGATTTGTAATTTTTATATCTGGTACTTTTGTTTTACAAGCAGAGTACATTAATGTTCAATTAATGTAAGTAATGTTAGTAAATCTCAAGTTCCAGTACATTAAATTTACAATTTATTTTTACAGTGTAATTAAATACTTATCATGGATTATTTAAAGATCGAAACGAGGGAGAATGTTCTTACATACCGGACATCTAAAAAATAAAATTTACTATCTTAGTTATGAACCAAAGTTTCAATGACAAAATCTTGACATTTTTTAAATCTATTAACAGTCACGTGCTGATGGTTTTTTTACGACCGATATTGGACCTATTGCCAAAACCGTCGCCATGACGAGAGCTTTTGCTCCACGCTGATAAAAAAAGCGATTGTAACCAATCAAAGATTCGCGCAGGGACGTTTCAAGTAAATATTCAGTTGTTCGAACAAAATATTTTAATACATCAAAAAATGTTGGTAAAATCATTTAAAAAAAAAGTTGAACCAATCAAACTTTCAGCTTTACGAACAAAATATTAATTTGAACGTTCCTGCCTGAATCTGTACTTCACTCAACCGTGTTTTATTTTACCAGCGCATGATATAAATTTCAGATTTCGTTCGGTGAACGAGCGAAATACGAACGGGGATTGGCGTAGTAATTTCAATATTGAGTGCAGAAAGGTTGACACGTAGCGCTGTTGCGTCAGTGACAACAAAAAAATTGTATCCTCCGAATGGAGTGGATCGATTCGGTCCTCGCGCTTTTGCGATCCGTCGCTATTTCGATACCACTCAATATCGCGAGTCGCTCCCGAAGGCTTGAACTCCCGCGCGCAGCCGTCTCGGGGCGACTGTTTGCAAGAAACTCGAGTACAACAGTTACAGAGCCAATAATAACGAGAAAACCGAGAACCGTGCTCCATAGAAATTCAAAACAATTTTCCTCTTATCGCACGGGCTCGGTTGGCGGGCCGCTTTTGCCGGCGTTCAACGCGCCGTACGGCCTCCAGACTCGAGACGGTGCCAGGAACTTGTACATAGGCTCGGTGCGGCGAGATGGCGAGAGAGTTGTACATGCATTGCCGCTATAATAGGTAATAGGTACCCGCGCCTCCGTTCTCCGAGAAGCGGAGAGACCGTTCTCGGCTATTCTCGACTGTACTGTTATGCCCCACGGTCTCGCTCCCTCAATCCCAATTGTCCGCTGTCTACGAACGTGTGCCTCCATTCGCGGACGAACTTAGATGATTTTCTGACTCTCGTTAACGCCCGCGCTCAGATATCGGGATCGGGGGAGCTTCGTCTTCTTGTTCTATCCTCCTCCTCCTCCAGGTATCTTCCTCCGGTCGTCTCGCGTGGGATTCACTTACTGAAACTTTCTTCGACGGGGGCTTTGTGCCCCTTCTGTATATCGAATTGCATTACGCGGGGTGACGAACTAACTTGGATATCTCAACACTGTACACCTGTCGAAGGGATTGATGAAAATTATTTAAATTACTTTTAAAGTCATTGCGATTTTGATCGAGCTGTTCGATCGAGAATCTTAGGAGCATATGGGCGAGGGCGAGGGAGGGTGAATCGGGTCACGCTGTTGAGTGGACGTTGCCATTATTTTTCATCTAACAAAAAAATGGTCTCAGTAGAGGCATTTTTTTTTTTTTTTTGTCGCGCACATATATTGTAATAGTGGTATTGTAATAATGGGCATTTGCAAAGGATTTTTTTTTCTAAATGGCAATGCTTCGTAGGGAAAAGTGCATTTAACCCGATTCATTCAGCCCGAAATTCAATCATAACGCGTACAGAATTGGTTTATATAATCATCGTTGTTTCGATATGTACTGCGATGAACAGTCTAAGTCTGCCGTTGCTCTGCTCTTTCACCGATTGTGCACTGAGAAAAAATTACATATCAAAGCAACAATACTGACTTTTTACTATGACAATTTTTGATGGTAAAAAATGTTTACCATGAAAAAATGTTTACCATCTACATTTTATGGTTATGACAAAGACAAAAAATAGAGGTTGCAATCATAATAATAGTTTAACCCATTGAATATATAGCATCAGAAACTGTCTATATAGACGTTCCCGCTGGATACTGTTCGTTATAGTAAGAAATACTATCCTTTTTCTCTGCGTACCCTCACTGGTGCAGACCACGGCCGATCTCGCTGGGCGATCCGGGCCGGCAGCAGGGCTGGACTATAACGGTAAATCGAAACAACCCTACCTGGATACAGTTACATGTTGACCTATTTTCTTGACCTCTCATTACCCCGTAACAAAGCTACAAACTTGGTCCAGACTACGCAGCAAACGATGCTCATAGTCTCGAGATATTTAACCGAACCTATACTTTATTTTTAAAGACCCGTTGCACCAATTTATCTTAGCGAGCATGGAGGCCAGGGTGAATAAACGTTACCATTATTTTTTATCAAAAAAAAACTGGTCTCAGTACAGTGCATTTTTTTTACCGGGTACACATTACATTTTGGCAATGAGCATTTACAAAGGATGTATTAATTTTTTTTTTTTTTTTTTTGCAAGTGGCAATGCTTGATACTGAAAAGTGGATGTCGCCCGATTCATAAATTGAATTATAACGTGTACAGAAATTGGTTTATAATCGTCGTTGAGGGACATTGGAACTGCAAAGAACTATCTGAGTCTGCCATTGTCGCGCTTATCATATTCTTCGTTATATTTTCTATTTTATTACCTATTATTCTCTGATTATGCTACTGTTGCCATGAATGTTATGGTCCATGATATTTTCGATGCACGGTGTTTTTAGGGGGCTCAGGCCTCAGAATACGAAATAAACGAACGAATCTATATATCTACACAGTAAAAAATATTTGTAAATTTAACAAACCTTTTTTGCCCACAAACGCTCACAAATATATTGTTGTTAATTTCACAAAAAAATATCCGTAAAATTGACAGACATTTTTGTAAAATCGACAAGATTTTTTTGTAAAATGAACACGAAAGGAATTGTGGATGTTTGTGAACAAGAAACATTGGTACCTATTTTTACTGTGTATCTCCCGTATTATATCCGCATCGTCGCAGACCTCGGCTGATCCGGGCCTGCGTCGGGCCTTGTAATGGTAAATCGAAACAACTCTACCTGGCTACCGTTACATGTTGACATATTTTCCTGACCTCTCATTTTCCCGCATCAAAACTATAAACCAATGTTCCATACTGCGCAGAAAGCGATGCTTATGGTCTCGAGATGTTTGACATAACCCATAGTGTATTTTTAAAGACCCGTTGCAACAATTTTTCTTCCAACGAGAGCAGATTCGCCCTCGGGATGAATCCCACCTACGCCCCGAGGCGCGTAGACCGATGACTTTTTTCCGACCCCTTTAAGACGAATAAAGAAGAAACCCCTTACCCAAGGGTAAAAAAATTACAGCTCCGGTACGAGTGTGTTATTGATACATCAGCTTGTATCGATAAGGTATAAAACCGGGGCTGCGGATCCCGAGGGATAAATAAAGTCTCGGAGGTCGATTAAACGGCGGAGGGAGGAGGAAATATGGGAGGGAGGACGTGGCGGTCCAACCCCGCCGCGCCATATCCGCGGGCTTCAACGGAAGCGGTACGTCATACCCGACCGGCACTTCCCTTCGGAAAAGTCGAAGGGTTCCTCGTCGCCCCGACGACGATGCACTCGCTGCGATGCTCGATTTTCCCGGTCGTCGCAAATCGCGGAAAGCCGGCGAGCGCACAAAACCGACCCCCCCCCCCCCCCTCCTGCCGCGTCCCAACCAGCCCGCCAAACGCGAGCAAAGCAGCAACAGAAGTTAAAGCCTCGACACACGGAATCGATAAATCGAAGTCTCGCCACCGACGAATCGGGCTGAACTTGAATTTATGGCATTAATTATCGGACGCTCGGCCGCACTTTCGATCACCGCGCTTTCACGAGCGGTGCGAGGGTTGCGATACCGATCGCGATTCCTGCGCGATTCCCGTCGGAAGATGTGTACAACTCCTTTTTTTTCACCCCTCCGTTCCAGCTGCCTCGCATCGATTTTTATTTATTTTTCCTCGAACAATGCTGTCTCCGTCAATTCGCTTTCACTCCGCTATTATTTACCGATGTTTTATTTCTTTCTTTTTTTTTTCTTCTTTTTATCGCTGCCTCTCCGAGTCCTCGGATTCTACTCCATCCGCAGGCCCGAAAGTCACTTCCGTTCTGCCGCTATTCCCTGTCAATGTGGTGGAAAAAAAAAATTTGATAGAATCGTCGCAGACGATGTGTCCCGCCTCGCGACGCTTCGGATATTCACCCTGCAGCTACACGCAACCCTCCTGAGGGAGTTTTATTAGATTTGCGGCTACCGCGAAGAACGTACGTCCCTCGAACCATCCTTTATTCCTTACTTCCTCGAGTAAACATACTTTCCGTCGAACATACACGTGTTAGGTGTCGTATGTATATATATATATATATATATATATATATATATATATATATATGTCTCCATCCCAGTCTGCCCCTACAGTCGATTTCGCCGTCTACTTCGTCCGCTGAGCCCTTTCCGTGTTTTTTTCTCCACGAAGAAAAAAACCAAAAAAAATCGTGTATCTAAAAATCTGCTGACTGTGTCGCTCTTAGTCTTCGCGGTGCTCGGAGCGCCGCGAGAAGAATCTCGGGATCTTTTTTCCCCGGCGAGGAATTCGGCCGGTGAGGAAAGCAGATAAAAAGATTTTCCACGGTATCCGCGCGGTTGACTCTGCGAGCCGTGATTGACGCTCCGATATCGATGCGATGGACGATAAATCGGTCGCGAACGAGCCCGGCACGGTTAGCGGCCGGTCCGGAATGAGCGGAGCGCGAGAAACGCGCGTAACAGTTGCGGCTCGGATTATTTAATTCGGCCGAAGAATGTCGACGGAACTCCGAATGACGATGTCCTGCCGTTGCGCTCCGCGCTCTGGAAGCAGCGACGGAGAGGGCAGGAGTGAGCACAGGGCGGTGCTCGATAAGTGATTTTAAATTGGCAAGAAGCGGCGAGTGGAGTGCCGTTAACACGGGCCACCCCTCCTCCAAAGCTTTCTTAGTTTTTTTTTTTTTTTTTTACTTTTTTTTATATTCCTCGACTACCTCTTCTTCTTCGCTGGCGAACGCTACCCCTCCTTCCCTTTGTCGATCGCACAGTGCGCGCACCCGCGCGGTTTTATAGCCGCGGAACGCGGGCATAAAGCCGATGCCGTACAATCATTTAAATTGCGTTATTTACGAGCAATGCCACGCGAGGAGCGCCGGGGCCGGCGACCCGACGAGCGAAGAAATTCTCGTTCGCCTATAATGCATCCTTAGCTAGCCTCTCCCTCCGACTATTTATTAATCGCTCTGCGGCGTGTGTATTCAGGACACGCGGGACTCATTACACCCGGTGACGCGATTGCGCGCGGGCGAAACTCGGACGGAGGCTCGGATCTTCATCTTGAGTAATTTTCTTTTCATTTTTTTCTTTGCATCTACGACAAAGTACCCTGTCGCAGCTAGGAATTCCAGGGACACTGTAATGTGTACATAATTTATGCACGACCTCGAACGAGCTCGTCGATAAATCTGCCAGTGCCATTGATCCGAATCGGACAATAATCCCCGGTGGAATTCTTGAGCAATTCTATAAACGTTCACCCGCAACTGGTACTTTCAGGACCTCATTATCCTCTGGAGCGTCCAGTGGGCGAATAAGTTCTGCCGGCGTTGCAACTAATTTTTTGAGACTGGCGGTAATCGCGACATTTTACCGTACTCGAGGATACGAGTTTAATTCCGGCGAAAATTTGGCATCGGTTGCGCGACAATTTTAATAGTGCCTGCCGCATCGATCCTATGACTGGTCGTGCGGACTTTGCGGAGTGTTTAGGACCTGATTGATCTTCCGTCCAGCGCTCAAAAAATGTCTACCACAGTCGCAACAAAAATTTTCGAAAACGTGCTATACGCACAATTTTACTGTAATCAATGAGACAAATTTAATTCCGGCGAAAATTTGTCATCGGATGCGTGGCAATTTTAATAAGGCCTACCGCATCGATTGTACGACTGGTCGTGCGGACTTTGCGGAGTGTTCAGGACCTGATTATTCGGCGACGCGTCCAGCGCTCAAAAAAAAAATTTCTACCGCAGTCATGACAATTTTTTTTCGAAAACGCGGTATACGCACAATTTTACTGTAATCAACGATACCAATTTAATTCCGGCGCAAATTCGCCATCGGATGCGTGACAATTTTAATAAGGCCTGCCGCATCGATCCTACGACTGGTCGTGCGGACCTTGCGGAGTGTTCAGGACCTGATTGTCCTTCGGAGCGTCCAGCGCTCAAAAAATGTCTACTGCAGTCGCAACAAAATTCTTCGAAAACGTGGTATACGCATCATTTTACTCTATTCGACGATACGAGTTTAATTCCGGCGAAAATTCGCCATCGGATCCAAGACAATTTTAATAATGCCGTCCGCATCGATCCTACGACTGGTCGTGCGGACTTTGCGGAGTGTTCAGGACCTGATTGTCCTTCGGAGCATCCAGCGCTCAAAAAATGTCTACCGCAGTGGCAACAAAATTCTTCCAAAACGTGGTATACGCATCATTTTACTCTATTCGACGATACGAGTTTAATTCCGGCGAAAATTCGCCACCGGATCCAAGACAATTTTAACAATGCCGGCCGCATCGATCCTACGACTGGTCGTGCGGACTTTGCGGAGTGTTCAGAACACGATTATTCTGCGGAGCGTCCAGCGCTCAAAAAATGTCTACCACCGACGCAACAATTTTTTTCGAATACGTGGTATACGCACAATTTTACTGTAATCAACGATACCAATCTAATTCCGGCGAAAATTCGTCATCGAATGCGTGTCAATTTTAATAAGGCCTGCCGCATCGATCCTACGATTGGTCGTGCGGATTTTGCGGAGTGTTCAGAACACGATTATTCTGCGGAGCGTCCAGCGCTCAAAAAATGTCTACCGCACTCACAACAAATTTTTTCGAATACGCGATATACGCACAATTTTACTGTAATCAACGATACAAATTTAATTCCGGCGAATATTCGTCATTGGATGCGTGACAATTCTAATAAGGCCTGCCGCATCGATCCTACGATTGGTCGTGCGGACTTTGCGGAGTGTTCAAGACCTGATTATTCTGCGGAGCGTCCAGCGCTCAAAAAGTGTCAACAACAAATTTTTTTCGAAAACGCGATATACGCACAATTTTACTGTAACCAGTGACACAAATTTAATTCCGGCGAAGATTCGTCATCGGATGCGCGACAATTGTTACAAGTTCCGCCGCATCGATCCTGCGACTGGTCGTGCGGACTTTGCGGAGAGTTCGATGACTCGTTCCCTAGGAGTCTCTCGATTCACGTGCATCATCGGCCGCGCGGGCTCGAGACGCAAGCGTCCCCGCGACAGAATTCCCCGGGCGTATTTCCAAGTCTTTGAGGACACTCGTTATTGACCTGGCGGAATAATCCAGGAGCTATCGCGTTGCTCGGCGTGTATACCTGCGGCTCCGTTTCCACATACCTGAATGAACATGCCTGGAAATCCCTACGGTTATGCATTAGATGTGTATCTGACAAAAAATCTGCATTGATTCGCTAACGAGGTATCGACACGCGACAAACGCGAGTTCCGATCTGCGCTCACACACACGCACGCCCGGCAAAGATACAATCGACTGCATCCATTCTCTTCTCGTTTAGCGACTCTGATATTTCTTTCTTCTGCATTTGTCACCGTTGCCAGCTGCCGGCCCGAAGCATAGCGATAAATTATTCAGCTCTTTTCCCCCGTTCTAACCTTGGCAATTCTCGACCGGGAATATGACGCGTTCACGCAACTACGCGCACACCTCGTTACCGGTGTATTTTATGTTTCGCTGGGCGATAGGTGAGCCTACGTGGGTGTGAACGCGCTCGCGATACAGTTGAGATGTTTCTTCGATGATGCAAGCCCTCGGTAACGACGCGTACATCGGTGCCTCGAGTGCGACGCTATTCAACAGCGAGAGTGTCGAGCGGAATGCGATCGACAGGATGCCATCGATCACCGGCGAGCACGTGCCCCCTAGATCCGTTATTTTCTTCGCACCGGTTACGCGAACGACGCACTGAGAAAAAGCATAGTATTTTCGACTATATCGAATAATTCCCAGGGGGGACGTCTATATAGATAGTTTCTGATAGCATATATTCAATTGGTTAAACACGGATAAAAAAAGTTCTGTTTCTCTAACAGAATGTAGATCGTTAATAATTTATTGTTGTGGCAGCAAAAGTATTTGGCTGCTGCAGCAAAATATTTTTCTTTACTCATGCATGCAAAATCCTTGTTTGCGTACCATTCACAGGCATGCAAAATGGCTGATTCCCGCACGATACGCAAATGCGATGCGCAAAATACTTTCACCGGTGCGCAAAATGCCTTCACCAGTGCGCAAAGTATTTTGCGCACTGTTACCAAGCGGTTGCTATGGTAACATCGAGGCGACCGAGGCGCCACAGGCATGCGCCATTGGGCATGCCTGTCAATGGTGCACAACTTGGATTTTGCATTGCCTTCGTAAAGAAAAATATGGTTCGATACATGAGGCCATCTCGCTTCTTGCGCACTGCTCGTGTGAAGCAGCACTTCGCCTCGGCTTCGTGCTGCTTCACACTCGCAGTGCGCAAATCGCTCGTTTTGGCCTCTAGTATCGAAATATACTATTCTAACGCATGCCCGTGAAGTCCCGCTTGGTGTCCCTGTGAAGCAAAATACTACGCAAGCGTACGGATGCAATATTGTATTTTTTACCGCACTAGTGCGAGAAAGTTCTGCGCACACTTCCCAGAAACGAAAACCATGATTTATCGTCAATTTGTTGGGAAAAATTGTGTGAATGGCAGAGGCCTAGAAAGGGGAGTCTTGACTCATGTGAATGCCGCATTCAAGAACTCCCTTTCTCCGCCCTTGTCATACAAATAACCATTCTCAGATTTCACGACGCTATTTGTGTTTATTTCACTCGCTAGAAAAATTGCGTCTTTATTTTATTTCACAGGGTGTCAAATAAATTTTTATACGATACGCGTGCGAAAAACATTTTCTTATCACGTGTGATTCTTAAAAAAAAAAAACCATTTTCCTATTTTATTTTTTCCATCCCCCGTCACTCCCTACATTTCCCTCCAGAGACTTGTAGGTGCGCGATTCCTTCGAACCGTGTTACGAGGACGCGCGGATATCGTCGCGATTACATTGCCGGCGAGAAATACAATCGCAGTATAGTCACGCTGAGACTCTGATTCAGCGAGATCGCCGGCAGAATAATCACGGTAGCATCGGAGCGACGAGGAGTCACTCGCATGAAACTGGGAAGTCGTGGGCGACCTTGCGTCCTTGGATCTAAACTTGTGAATGATCGTGCTCGCTCACATCCGATCCCGATAGTCATCGTTGCGCCGTGACAGTTGTTAACGATGCAGGCGAGTCAATTTTCCAAGCATGTTGCAACACTTCCCGTCATCACTGTTGTTGATGCTTGAGCACCTTGAGCAGAACTTTTCATCGAAGGGTGTCCGCAAAAGGCGTGACTGTCAGAATCTCCCCGGCGGAGACTCTGATCCGGGAGGGACTTCGAACGATCAGAAGCTGAAAGTCGTTCGCTGGGAAGACTTTGACTTACTCTGTAAAAAAATTTGGTTTGAAAATTAATTGTTTTGGAAGCTTTTTTACATAAACTGTTTCTGAAATTTCAAACACATGTGTGTTGCAATTCCAAGGTAAAATTTGTATTTTTAGTGCAAATCGTTGTAAATTTCAGGCAAAAGGTTTGTAATTTTAATATCTCGTACTATAATTTTACAATAAAAGTACATTAATGTTCGATTAATGTAAGTGATGTAAGCAAATTTCAATTTCCAGTACATTCAATTTACAATTTATTTTTACAGTGTAGGGTTACTTAGGCCAATCAGGCTGAGAGGGAAGGTCTCTTATAAGAGCAGGATAATTAGGATCAGGGAGTAGATCCTTGGCGGTCGGTAATAAAAAACCGCAACTAACTTTTTGTCCTAGGTCCTGGACTGCGCAGAAATTTCATTACAGTTTTTGACACCGCCGCGAGCTGCGACGGGCGCGGATTAAGGTTAACTTAGTCTATTAGGGTCAACATTTAAGACGTTAGTTTCAACTTAAGATCGCTCTTGAGATCAAACTGGATTTCATGCTTAAGTTGGTTTTTTAGGTCCGATATTATAACCTAATATCGGACTCGAGCAACACTCGAATTTGAGTTCAGACATGAGTTCGTACTTAAGATCAAACTTAAGCAGAAAATCGAGTTCGAGCTTAAGATCAAACTTAAGCAGGAAATCAAGTTCGAAATTAAGATCAAACTTAAACAGGAAATCAGGTTCGAACTTATGATAGATCTTGAGCGCGGGATGAAGTTCAGGCCGAACTTCGATCTCAAGAGTGACTTTAAGTTCACACTAACGTCTTAAAGTTTGACCCTTAGTCACTCAGACTCAAAAGACTTTTTCGCTTGTAATTTTAGCGGGTGCACGCGGCTCTACTCCCTACTTTATCGTGTTCAAATGCTCTAGAAAGTACATCAGAAATATGGAATAACATGTCGGAGCTTTTGACAACTACACGGGAATGAAATTCAGATAGGACAGACGAACCTACCGAGCGATTAGCACACAATGTCGATCCTGCAAAGTTATGAACTATTGCCTATCAGAACGACGAAACAGCGAGCGGTGGTATCAAACTAAGGGCTTCATTGTCGAGGCCCGTAGGGCCGGAGAACAATGCCGAAGTTTCCCGGTCGACATACCTCTCCCTGACAATGCTTCTGCAGACGTAATAACCACGCGTTTTACCTCATCCGATCTTCGAATAGAACATTTCTGCATTCCTACATATCGTCGATCCACCACCGAAAGGACTTATCGTCCATCTTCGTAAGCGTAAGTCCTACGCCCTTGTGGCTCCGAGCCGCTCGACATAATGCAAATTACGAGTGTGCACATAACGCGGCTCGTGCACAATACGCACACGCCTGGCTCTTCCCGTTCATCGCGGGGTTGCGCAATAATAATACATAACCGGCGATACCCGCGGTGCTTGTGTGCGCGGAAGCCAGCTTTGGCGGGGCTCCGATTGAATCGAGCGGCTTCTTCGCGGAGCGGCTGTGGGCTCTTCCACACTGCTATCGACTTTTCTCATCCATATTTAATATTATTATAAAATCGCGTATCTCGCGATCGCGAGGATGGTCCGGGGATAACTGAGCGCAGCCCGAGCCTGCGCCGTTCTTTCGGCCCTTTTTCTGCCGTTCCTCCGGCGGAGCCCCGGAGGTCCGCGGAAGCATGTGCGCTCTTCAGAAGCTGTTTTGCCGCCGGACAACTGGGAATAGCCGATACAGTCGTCGACCCTCGTCCAGTCATTGGCCGAGGTAAGGCACACGAACGAGACAAGGGACCGCCAATGACCAGAGATCGGCAGAGTCGCTAGTGACCGATCACTGGACCGCTTCGCCCGTCCATCCGTCTCGTTCTGCCAGGCGGAGATCCTACGCTGCAGATATCACTTCTCTGCATGCGGAGAGTAACGAACTCCGGCGCTACTGTGTTACCACACTCGGCGGACTCGATCCAATAACGACCTACTCGTTTGATACAACGCCACCGTATGTAATGTGTCTCTGTGAACTCGAGAGATTCCATTTCCAGCGAAGCTGCGGGGGCGATCCTCGACTTTTGGTACAGTCGTTAAGTACCTTTTTTTTTGTCCGCGTCAAATTTTAAAGCTTCGAATCTTTTTTTTTGTCTCCAACAACGCGTTTCTGATGCGATTGCCATTCGACGCGCGACGCGCTATCAATTTTCGCCAATTTCCGTGCCGGTTTATTCGTTCGTGTCGGTTTCTTTAGACGATCTTGCGGAAAGATCATTATCGCTGACGCCGCGCGAGCGGCTTTCGACGTGGTCGTTGGGTTTTTCGAGCTGAGAATGAAATTATTAACGTCGACTGAAAATTCTGTGGTATGTCGTCGTTCTCCTCTCTCCCTCTGCACTGAGAAAAAGCATAGTATTTTCTACTATATCGAATAATTTCCAGGGGGAACGTCTATATAGATAGTTTCTGATAGCATATATTCAATTGGTTAAATCATGATTGCGGTTGCAACCATGATTTTTTATCATTGTCGTAACTATAAAATGTAGGATAAAAGTGGGGAATATGGCCCGGTCCATATATCATTGATTTACGTGTTAATCGAGGTGAGCCATATTCACCACTTTTACCCAAGACGTCCCCTTTGGGAACTATTTTTTATGGTAAAAAGTCAGTATTGTTGCTTTTACTATGTAATTGTTTCTCCGTGTGCTCGGGTGTGTCGAAGTGACGACCAAGCGACGGAAGTGCGCGAAGATTCAACACTCTCGACCCCACCGACTGACTGACAGAAAATTGTGGTATTCCGATTAGGGTCGCTGGAATTATGAATTCTCTAAAAATATGAGTTCTCTTCACGCTTTATTACGAGCCAGGATGCTAACTTGCCGCAAACTTGTGGCTGGATGCAAAAAGTCGTCGACGTCCTTCGCGGTATTCGCGCAGATGGCGATGACGCTCAGTCGATGCACGACCTCGTAATCTCTGCGGTTTGGAGTGGAACGATTATTCGAGGCGCCTTCAATCGTGCACCGTTCAATCGGATGCTCATTCGTTATGACAGAAATAAATCGTAAACCGCACAAAATTAACGAGCGTTCGCAACTACGTTCAGGTCCACGCCGCAAATATGTAACATCAACAGATCAAAAACTATACAACCCGTTTCACTGCACCACAAAAAGTTTACGTATTCGCATGTGAGGCATTTGGATGTTGACAGCATTTTGTCGTAACACTCGCCAAACTCCAGGATTATTAGCCAGGTTGCTAACTTCCCGCAGACCCGTGGCTGGAGGCAAAAAGTCGTCGAGGTCGTCGTGGTATTCACGCAGATGGCGATGAAGCTTAATCGTTGCACTCGTAATCTCTGCGGTTACGAGCGGAACGATTATTCGAGGCGCCTTCAATCGTACACTTGTTCGTTATTTATAACAGAAATAAATCGTAAGCCACAAGAAAATTAACAAACGGTCGCAACTTCGTTCATGTCTGCAACGCAATTATGTAACAAATATGTATGTGGCGGTTTATTAATAGATCAAAAACTGTACACTGCATTGAGATAAGGATCTAGTAGATATGACTACATCGCATGAGCAATATTACTATAGCACATAGTAGTAGGGAACTAGGGCGCCACCTTATGGTAGGAAGTATCCGGTTTATAAGAATTTTTCGTAGATATTATGGTAAAAATTCTTGGAAAATTTGAGACTTTCCGCCTTAGGTGGCGTCCTAGTACCCTGATACTCTGTACTATGGTAAGTTTTCGTAGATGATCGGTAGTTTTTACTAGATCCTTCTTTAAGTGTGCTATTTTACCACACTACAAAAAGTCAAGGTATTCACATATGATGCATGTGGAAATTAACAACATTCGTTGTAACACTTGTCAAAAGTAACAACTTTTAAAATGGGACAGTGAGGCAAAACGGGACAGTGAGGGCAAAACTCAATTTTCCAATAATTTTTGAACACCCCATTTTGTCTCAACGATACATCTGGATTTTCAACCCCGTTTTGCCCCACGGACGACCATTGCCACCATCCAAAAGTTATTATAAAATTGCGTTTAGTCTCGTAATACCGCTTTGCCCCGCTGTGCCATTTTGCCCCGCTCTCCCCTATACTCCAGATTTTTAAATCTATAACGAGAGCAACCTAATACTCGCAGGGAGCTAAGACGGGATTCGAGAGGGGGGTTTAATGAGCGCCACTGTTATTTTGCAGGAAAGATGAACCACATGGCGAGTTACGATGCGATTAACAGTCAAGTGTCGTTACGGGCATCTTCGCGCGAAAATGAATACCAAAATATTCTTTTTCGTGATACAATGTCGAAAAATATGCGAAGAACGATGAGACGCTCCTGTTTTGCGAGAGAAAGCTGACCAATCACGGCCGAAGAATTATTTTGGCGTGACGGACGGTTCATTCGAAGCCTTTTGCTCCAAACACATGCGCGTAACAGTTTCCAGATGACGAAACGCATGCTGGATTTATACACGGCTTGGCTGTAACTTCGACTGTTATTTCATACCGGTATTATTAATCTCTTCAAGCAACAAATATTCTTGGCGCCTCCGACTCTCCCAAATCCCTTGCAGGGAGTTACCATAGGAGCAGGGGATCTTGAATCTGTCTTAATCCCATCTTAATCGTACTTCTCCGGTGGAATATGCTATCTTATTCAACAGCCGAAGATGTACTGCGCCGGTACGAAATAATCGTACCATTCTGTTACCTAAAAATCGGTTAGTTCAATGATTTCGTGCATTAATCCTTAAATCTTTAGCACCATGGGAAAAATAATACACAACCCAATATTTACAAAAGAAAAAGAATAATATTTCCTACTATAAGAAATAGTTCCCCGGGGAACGTCTATAGAGATAGTGTCTGATCGTATATATTCAATTGGTTAAACTATAATTATAGTTGCAACCATGATTGTTTGTCATTGCGGTAAATATAAAATGCAGACGTTCCCCTTGGGAACTATTTTTTATAGTAAAAAGATCAGTTTTATTGCTTTTACTATGTAATTTTTTCTCACTGCACGGAGTACCGTATAGTAAGATGTACTGCGCCGGTACGAAATAATCGTACCATTCGGTTACCTAAAAGTCCGTTAGTTCAATGATTTCGTGCATTAATCCTTAAATC
Organism: Ichneumon xanthorius; assembly: GCA_917499995.1. Taxonomy (NCBI): domain Eukaryota; kingdom Metazoa; phylum Arthropoda; class Insecta; order Hymenoptera; family Ichneumonidae; genus Ichneumon; species Ichneumon xanthorius. The sequence goes on from OU824205.1 coordinate 3,969,410, forward strand.
TTTACGACCATGGGAAAAATAATACGGTGCCCAATATTTAAAAAAGAAAAAGAATAGTATTTCTTACTATAACAAATAGTTCCCCGGGGGAACGTCTATATAGATAGTATTAGATCGCATATATTCAATTGGTTAAACTATAATTATTGTTGTAACCATGATTGTTTGTCATTGCAGTAACTATAAAATGTAGACATTCCCTTTAGGAACTGTTTTTTACGACAAAAAGTCAAAATTGTTGCGTTTACCGTGTAATTTTTTCTCACTGCACCCAGAAAAAAATTTATTTGACAGCCACCGTGTATTTAGTTTAAATAAAATATTTATTTGGTTTAAATAAATATTTATTGTAATTAAGTAAATAGTTACTTAAAAAGAAAAATTATTTAAATCAAATAAATATTTTTCTTAAACCAAATAAACGGTGGCTGTCAAATAATTTATTTTCTGGGGGTGCACGGAGTAGGTACCGTATAGTAAGGCCCTAGTCTCTACGACGCACAGGATCTTGCCCAAGAGTTTCCGTTGATATTTTATGCTCGGTTTTCGTTAGTTTACGTAAAAATTCAGTAGCCGGTATTAACCGATTTCGGAGTTCAACACCGCGTTTGGTTTGCTAGTTCAAGGCGCGCAAAGATCCAGCGGGATGATCGATTCTTCAGATTCGACCCGGGACTTCCGAGTGCCGTGAAACGCGCCGCTCCCAACCCGGCGCGATGATTGTGACGTTGTTATTAGTCATCGTCCATCGAGCCTTTCTTTACTCATCCCGCCCGGTCGCTTATCTGTAACCTATTGGCGATGAGTTCGTATCGACGGATCGTTCATTATGCCAGCCAAGACTGGAACTGGTCATTGGTTATGCGCGGATGCGCCTCTTGCAACAAAAAAAAAAGCTGCAAGTGGAAGCATCACTTAGTGCCGTAAGCTGCAGCAACAGGCAAGACAAGCTGGCGTCACCCAGCGTGCCGACACCGGACGGTGATGCATGAGCTCGATTCGAGCGACGGGAGAGTGATTCGCAATAGCCGGCCCGATGAACTCATCAACGCTCTCTGTACTCCCGTGACATAATTCGCGACACATGTGAGCTTCTGGAGGCTGAGAGGATCGGAGACCCCACGCATCAGAGCGCATTGACAATTAAAAAGTCAACGGGAGCGCGAGCGCGATCGTTCATCCTCTCCTCCTCTCCTTGCATCGCCCCACTTGCAACGAACTTTTATCAAACTGTTGGAAAAGTTCTTCGTGACCATACCAATCGTAACTTGAATTAGACGAAGGTCAATTCGACGCGTCTCCGCTAATTTGAATAGAATTTAGGTTTCTCGGAATCGCCGAAGCAACGAGTCTAGATTGAAAGACAAAACGCTAGCCTCGTTTTTATTGTCCATTGCGTTGTTGCGACACATATACATGGCGATAGGGTAAAGGGGGCAGTTTGGAACGGAATTAGGAACATTGATGACGCCAGCTCAATTTCACGTATCGCACAGCTGTCCATCGGATGGGACCTTACACCATCGTATTGCGGAAATAATAAATAGTTGAGGGAAGCATTTTTTTCAATGTTTATCATTAATCAATGTTTTCAATGTTTATACAAAAATATGGTGAATGGCTCTCCCTGGCAATTTAATATCGGTTCCTGTATTGCGCATCCGCATGGACATGTAGGGCTTATTTTTCGATGTCCATCGGATCGAACTTTACACCATCGTATTGCGGAAAAAATTTATAGTTCAGGGAAGCATTTTTTTCCATGTTTATACATAAATAAGACCATGACCACTTTGAATGGGTCTCCCTGGCAATTTAATATCGGGTCCCGTATTGCGCAGCCGCATGTAGGGCTTATTTTTAAGATAGGACCTTACACCATCATATAGCGGAAAAAATACATAGTTGAGGGAACCATTCTTTTCAATGGTTTGACATAAATGAGGCCATGACGACATTGAATGGCCTTCTCTGGTATTTTAATATCGGTTCCCATATTGCGCAGCCGTATGGATATGGAGGACTCATTTATCAATGTCCATCGGATCGGAGCTTACACCACCATATAGCGGAAACAATTAATACTTGAGGAAACTATTGTTTCAATGGTTTGGCATAAATAAGGCCATGGCCACTTTGAATGGCTCCCTGTGGCGATTTAGCATCGGTTCTCACAACACGTCGATGTTAGCTGTACCGACAGCTTAAACGGAGCGCGAAACTAATCGATTAGCTCGAGCAACTTAACCGGTTCAGCCGACGAACCGGTAAGTTGAAGCCGTCGTTTGACAGCCACGAGAAAATAGCTGTTTGGTTCATACAAGTTAGATTGTACCAGAGGGATTTAATTACATGGTACACAATCATTAACACTTTTATCCTGCACACCTCAGCGTCCTGATTGCCACCTTTTACCCCAATCCTTAGGGGACACATCCAGAGGAATCGGATTTTATCATACGGCATGTTACATTATCGCGCAGTTTCGCAATTTATTTATTTTTACTATCGCTCCTATTTATTTTTTTTAGATGCCATTTTTTTTTAACAAATGTTTCGAGCGCCAAACGATAAACCGTTTGGCTTGAGTTCCCCGGTGTACCGTAAATAATACACCATTCGAAACGCCGGCTCGATAAATAAGCCCGCTCGTTCGTTCGTTCGTTGACTTTTCGGGCTTCCACGTATCCGTATCTACTACGCAACCTCTCCCTCCCGCTCTTTCCATCGTCCGGAATGAGTTACCGTCGCGTACACGCACGAGTGGAATCTCGTCGCGCCTACAATATATATCGATACGTAACCATACGCGCGATATGCAAGTCTCCGCGCGAATACAAGTTCGACGGTCGTTGTCTCGTGAGGAAACTCGAGGAGTATCAGGTCTTCGAGCTCGTCCGAAGCGTCTCGAGACTCGGACACTCGATATACCCGGAGTACTGTTTTGTCTCCGACCGGTATCTCCAATCAGACTTTGCGTCCGATGCACTGTATCTGATAACACCATGGAGCACCATAAACGAATATGTACACCGGCATTTCCGGTTGCATTGTCAATTTGTTTTTTTACAACTGCGTTTCGGACGGGTTCCACCCGGGAATTCCGATCAGAATTCAATTTGGGACCGTTACTTTCCGACTGTGAAACGTCACAAGATATCCGACTAGATTCCGAGTCAAATATTTCGGCGCGACCAGATGCTGAGAAATTTAGTTAATTCAATACTAAATCGTTGGCATTGACCTGACACGTCGTCTTGCGATAACAATCTTTGTGGGCAGAATCACAAATAAAATGTTTTAAAAAGTGTTTTTATTTTTAATTTTTCATTGAGAACCGATCAATCGAATTTTAGCGACGTTAATGTAGAATATATCGAAAATTCCACTTCCGGCACATCGGACTATACTAGTTGGTGGCGTCTTGTAAATTTTTTTTAAGTACTTTAAGAGGCTACCGCGTCTCTTGATACTGAATTGATTTTTGTAACATTGACGTTTGACGCGTCGCCGCAATTTCGGACATATTAAGTTTTGAGGTCAGTGAACCTTAAACATCGGTAAGAGTCACTTTACCGAAGTGTCATAAAAAAATTGGAGAATGTTTCGGCCCAGAATCTTGACTATCCCAAGGCTTCCGTACTCGATGGAAGCATGTACATTGACGATTTTAATGTTGACGTTTTTAATCCGACTCTCGACCCGTCAATTAGCCGGCAGTATTTTTCGTTCAAAGAGGACGCCTCCAATGATAGCACTTTACATCTCATCAGCGAATACATGAGTAGCAGACGGACGAGCGTCATGGAAACGAGCTCCAAGCTTCGACACGATAAAAAGCTATTCCCTGTTTAATATTTAAATCAAATGCTACATCCCTCAAACCCCGCCATAGTTTTTTTTTTGGATTCTCCTTTTTTTTCTTTTAAATATATCTTTGAACTTTTTCTCTATCAAACTGTCGACGTAGCAGGTCGGCGAGCTCGCGAGCTCTCGCGATTCCCGGTACTTGCAAATTTTATGAGAGCTTCTTCGATAAGTGGTAAAATACTGTTTCGCCCGGGAGGACGCTGAGGGTACGTGTGGTGCAGGGAGCTCCGGGTAATGCGTCACCGTCTGTGGCGGCCGGAGGATAACCGCGTGCTGGAAGGACATTTTTTTCGCTGTTACCACATCCCTCCCCACGCCACGAGACTGTTCGTATATTTTTTAACCGAATATCATCATCCTCCTCCTCCTCTCCGTCCCGGAACTTTTTGCCTAACAACCCCTTTTTAATATTTATCTCTCTCGATGTCCCTGCCGTTGTCGATCGCGCCTTCTGACAATGGACCGGGAGTTGAAATAAATTATTTTCCCGACTTCGCTAAAATAACGTCATTCCTTGCGTGCAACACTGGCGGAAAATAGCCTATTATTGAGCGATGATCATAATTGACATGTGCGCATGCGTGGTACAATTTCATTACTCCCGAGGGAGTAATAGGGCTCATTATTCCCGCAGGAAGCTCTATTACGCCCGGGGGAGTAATGGTCATTGGCGAATATGACGATTTTGCGACGCAAGAAATATGGTTATTTTAATGAAATCGGAAGAAAAAAAAATCGTATGCCACAAGGGAGGAAGTGCATTGTCACCTCGTGTGAATTTCTGACCTCGCCTCATTCGGGCGTCAAACTTCACACGCGGTGAAAACACGCACTTTCCTCCCTGGTGGCATAATATACTACTTTTCCCGACTTCGCTAAAATAAGGTCAGTCCTTGCGTGCAACACGGACGCAAGATTGCCTATTATTGACCGATGATCATTGATAATCCGGGCGCATGCGCAGTACTGTTTCATTACTCTCTAGGAAGTAATTGGGCTCATTATTATATTACTTCCTGTGGAAGCCCTATTACTCTCGGGGTAGTAATTTTCATTGGGAAGTATGGCGATTTTGCAACGCAAGAAATGTGGTTATCTTAACGAAGTCGGAAAAAAGTATCGTACGCTACACCGGAGGGAGCGAATTTTCACCTCGTGTGATTTCTATCCTCGCTCAGCTCGGGCAGCAGACGTCACACCTAGCGCTAATCGCGCACCTCCCTCCCTTGTAGCATAATGTACTAATTTTTCGCGACTTCGCTAAAACAAGCACATTCCTTGCGTACAACACGGGCGCAAATCGCCGATTATTGATCGATGATCGTTATTAGCCTGTGCGCATGCGCAGTACCGTTTCGTTACTCGCTAAGGAGTAACAGGGCTCACTACTCCCTCCAAAGGCGTATTACTCCCGGGGGAGTAATTGTCATTGTCGAATATAACGATGTTGTGATGCAAGAAATGTGGTTATTTTAACGAAGTCGGAAAAAAGTATTCTACGCTACACCGAAGGACGTGTATTTTCACCTCGTGTGATTTCCATCCTCGCTTCACTCGGGCAGCAAACTTTGCACTTGGCGAAAATCCTGTATTTCCCTCTGACGTAGCATAATATATTAATCCTATCCGCGTAGCTGAACAGCGACCGATAGAACGAACCGGTGCAGGAGTGAAGGACGATCGCGCAATCGTCCGGCTGATCTTAAATGGTTAAGTAGTTTAAATGGTTAAGTAGTTACTTCGAGACAGACACGCGGAGTCGACCGAATAGTTTTTTTTTCTTTTTTTTTTTTGATCCATGCAAATTACCGGGAAGACGTTGACAATGCTGGAATAAGAGAAGGGTAAAATAAAAATCGTATGGAAGAGGTCGAGCGGGTTACTTTCTACTTGCCTTATAAGATATATCGTCGGGCTCGTCTACCGTAGTCCGCCGAGGCACCTATAGGACGTCTCTTGTATCGTCGATGGACCAACTCCATCCACCGTCCGCCCCATGTATCACGATAGCCGTGTCTGTAACTCTTGACCGGGGGCGCTCTCCGGTCGTACAGCAACAACATACAAACCGCTTTAGCTTAACGACGATAAATATATTTTCCGTTCATGCGAATCATTGCTCCGGCGACTCGAAAGGATAAATCTCTTTCTGCGCCCGGAGAATCGTACGCGACTTTGTGGAAGCTGCGCGCAAATCGATGCCTGCAGTCTGGATACTGTAAAGGTTTTTTTTATCTTTTTTTTTGCCATTGCGTTACAGACCGATAACACCGCTCGAACGATTATAAAGTTTCACTTGCAAATGGGGAAATTAAAAGAACGTGTCCGCTCCATTGACGAGGCTCTCGTTGTATGGCCATTTGAACGGGCGGCGTGGAACAGTGTGTATGGGTGTGTTTATGCGGCGCCGGGCTGTATGGAATCGCGGAAAATGGGACGATTCTCTTTGCGAGACGTGTTGCGGCGAGGTACGTACGTGTCATCCGCACAGCTTCCCACGCCGGGCGTGGAATTTTTTTTTTTCATGCAAATTGCTCTTATAAAATCGATGTAAATTTTTTTTTTTGTTATAAAACGATTACCGCCAAGTTTCTTGCATGTGACAACAATGTTAACTAAACTCGGCTGTGCCTTTTTCGGTTGCCCTCTTTGTCGCGGTCACGTGCCCGCGATGCTATTGTCCATTTCGCTCTACAGGCTCTTGGGAAAACTATAGGGTAATATCTACGAATATTAAATATATAAAATATCTCCGTATTGCCTGAAGTATTCAGGTGATATGGCCGAGTAGTAAATATTGCGACTCATAGAGTAAGCTTTGTTTTGGTGAAATGAATAAAAATTTCGAAATTTTAATGAAAACGTGTCCTGAATGTTCCAATACATCGAAAAATCACATTTAGAAAAAATTTCCGAATGTTTGTGTGTGTGTGTGTGCTTCCTCATAAAAGTTGAAAATTGGAATTTTTATGTCGCTTCCTCATAAAAGTTGAAAATTTAAATTCTCGTAATGTTCCTTTATTCGCGAAGCTTTCTCTATGAGGAAGCCAAAAATATAGAAGATCCTTTCTTATAGAAAAAGCTTCGCGAATAAAGGAACATTATGAGAAAGCAATTTGAACATTTCAATTTTAAACATTTATGAGGATCCTATATGAAAATTTCAATTTAAAACTTTTATGAGAAACCGATATGAAAATTTCAATTTTCGACTTTTATGAGGAACTGACATGAAAATTTCAATTTTCAACTTTTATGAGGAACCGATATGACCTTTCCCCTTTCAACTTTTATAAGGAACCGATATGACCTTTCACCTTTTTTTTCTTCATATCACCGTAACTAAGTCATGCTTCACGAATTTGTCGGATCTTCTCCGTCAAATAGTAACGAATAATATAGCAATCATTTGTCATCGCCGATATTCAGTATTTTTCTAATGAACTCCTTTCTCTCGGTCGTTAAAAAAAGAAAAAAAAAGAAAGAAACCACCCTATCACCGTAGCCATATCACCCGGCATTACCCTATATCAGGGCGAAGCTGTTCACAGTTTTACGATCGCACCGAAGCATCTGTGGAAGCACCGGTTACCCTCCTTTTTTTTCTTCTTCTCTTTCCTCCCTCCAGTGGAGAGGGAAGAGGGTAAAAAGTTTTTCTCGCGATAGAGAGAAGCGGAAGATGGGAATAACCGGAGCGCGGAAAGAAGAGGATGCTGGATGCGCGCTGGAACGTTGCAGCGGTATCGGTAAGTCGGCGAGAGTACATCTCGGTGCTCTAAAGAGTCTACTGCGGGGTGTACAATACTTTTCCCGGTTGGCTGCTCGTCCATTAGAAGCGCACGGACGATTTAGCAGCAGAACCAGGAGCCCCGACGTCCTCACGTCGGATGGTTCTCCTCTTTCCCTCGCCCTCCCCCGCTCGGATCTTCTCCACTGGGCGGCGTGCCGCCCGGCTTTTAGGACCGCAGAAATTTGATGCTCGTTGCTTGTCATGCTAATATATACAGGTTTATAACGCTTTCTCGAGAAGGGTGGCGGGCGGACTGAAACTTCCGTTATCCTTTTGATATATTCGCCGGAACTCTCTTGGAACGATTTCCGTAATCTGAAGTCACCGAGAGTTGAGTATGTTTCATGTCGAGGGGTTCATGGGCTACAAGACGACACCCCCCCCCCCGAACCCCCGGACTCCTCCTCTCATCATAGAAATTCAAGGCATTTTTGCCACTTTAAAAATAATTTAAACAAAAAATATAAAAATAATGTTCATTATAAATTTATTAAACAAATTAATAATGATATAATGATATTGATATAATGATATTGATATAATGATATTGATATAATGATATTGATATAATGATATTGATATAATGATATTGATATAATGATATTGATATAATGATATTGATATAATGATATTGATATAATGATATTGATATAATGATATTGATATAATGATATTGATATAAGGATATTGATATAAGGATATTGATATAATGATATTGATATAATGATATTGATATCATGATATTGATATCATGATATTGATATCATGATATTGATATTATGATAATGCTCGTGGTCGAGGAAGTACAATTTAAATATAGGTTTATAAAGCTTTCTCAAGAAGGGTGGTGGGCGGACTGAAACTTGCGTTATCCTTTTGATATATTCGCCGGAGTTCTATTGAGAGGATTTTAGTAAACTGAAGTCACCGACAGTTGAGTACGTTTCATGTCGAGGGGTTCATGGGCTGCAAGACGATCACCCCCCCCCCCCCCCCCCAACCCCTTGCCTGTCCCTCTCTTCCTAGAAATTGAAGGCATTTTTTTACCGTAAATAAATTAATATTTATATAACGATATTAATACTCACGCTCAAGGTAGTACAAAAATATACAAAGTTTGCGTGTGTAAAAAAAAGGGAATGGAAATAAAAACGTTGGTTCTCGCTTTCTGTTTCTTTCACAGAGGTAATAAGCATAATGGTATATAATGAAAGGAAAAGAGGAAGGGGGGCTTTTGAGTGAGAAAGAAGTCGTGGCGGGCCAGCGGGAGCAAGTTTAACGCCTCGTTCGTGGACTCTCGGTAATCCCCCGGCCATTAACGCCCGGACTAATTTAATAAAGGAGGGGCGGAGGGGGGCCAGGAGGGGGGGGGGGGGCACGGACCGCACAGTGCATGCGGCCTACTTTGCACCGAGTTTTAATTCTTTTCTCATTCGCCATTAAAGATATACCGCTGCTATGCTACCCGGTTTTCATACTACCACTGTGCAGTACAATAATACTTCTGAACGCTGTGCCATGGGCGGGAGCGATATGGAAGTCCGGGTTATATACGCGGCTGCGAAAGTTGCCCACCCTGCGGCCCGCGACCCCTTGTCGATCATCCGCGGCGGGAACCTTCGGTGTTTTCTGATTATTTCATCGTCCCGCTCGCCTCCGAGAAAGTTCGATTATTTCCGCGGTATTAAAATTTTCCACTCTCGAAAGAATCTGCGAATTTTACGGGCTTATCCATAAAAGAGTTTTTCGCAGGAGGCAAATATATTCTGCATTATTCAAATAGACTGTTGGATTTATTCGCTGCTTACGAAGGGGACATTTTCCCCTTCGAGACTTTGGGCATTATTTATTTAAACACGCTTTTACGAGACACACCGCGGTCGCTGTTTTATTCATCATTAGCGAAGAGAAAATATGTTGTTGCCGAACAACTGGTAGTGGTCGTAGGTATCTTCGTATTTTCTTAACGACCTGATAAGTTGCGGAAAATTAGGGAAAATCGGAAACAGCGACCGACAGTCGCCGGGAGTTCTCAAGAATTTTATGGCGAAATGGTTAAATGTATGTATGTGTATCAGTAAGGCGAGCGAGTTTACCACCGGTTAACCGGTTAATTATTTGTTCCACATTGGCGACATTCTTGCTGAGAAATAAATCACGCTGATCAAAATCGCTCGTTCCATTTTCCCTCTCCGGTTTTGTTTTGTTTTCACTCCTTCTTGCCAATCGGAATATGAACGATTCGAAGGAACCTCGGAGAATCCACCGATACCGCAAAATTACAATAGAGTAGCCGACCGCTAAGGATTTGATAGGCGGGTAAAAAAAAATGAAAGGGATATTTCTCCCTTCGGACTGCCAGAAAAGGCCGATCCAACTTACGCGGCCGTGCTTTGTCCAAATTATCCGGTCGGCTAAACTTACCTCGATGGAACTTACGCGCTTGTCTACTGTACCGTAAAATAACGTAAAATCCGAAACATCGACAAATAGTCGAGAGTTCTCGATAATTTTAAGGCGAAATGGTAAAACCGTATGAGCGAACTACACTGATAAAAAAGTACAGTTGAATCAACTAAGATTGGTTCGTCAACTAGTTGGACAAACAAAATATTTTAATAACTCAAAAATATTTTTGTGAGATCACCTAACAAATTGTGGAACTAACCAATTTTTTAGCTGTACCAACAAAATATTTAGTTGAACGCCCCTGCCAGAATCTTAGTTCAGTCACGCTTTTTTTTATCAGTGTATGCGTATGTGTACCAGAATTACGAGTGGGTTTATTACCGGCCTGTAATTATTTAATCGAGCTTGGAAACATTTTTTCTGGAAAATAGATCAAGCTCATCAAAATCGCTCGTTCCATTTTTCCGCTACGGTTATTTTTTTTTTTCACACGCCCCCTGCTTGTTTCCGAGTAACGGCGGTGTCGATAAACGGAACATGAACGATTGAAAAGAATCTTGGAGAACCCCTCGATCCCGGAAGAGAGCCGCCCCGCTATTGCTCGCTCATTGCATTGTTAGTCCACGTCGAATCACGAGAACGTGTACTGCACGGTACTCAGCGGCGATTTGCTTGGATCGCATGGCTTGTGGCGGTACCGAGAGAGAATACGCATATGCAGCTGCGCCAACTTATACATCGGTGATGCATGCGGTTAGACTCTTCGATGTTGGTGAAGTAAAAGCCCAAGCTGCCATCCCGCGAAGCTTTGCCTCGAGCGCGAGAGGGATGCACCTCACCGCAGAAACTCCAGTTTCACCTGCTTACACAGCGCGACCATGTGCACTGCCGCGATAGTAACTGAATTATGGAATCGATGTACTCGAATCGCTTCTATTATTGAGGCTTCATGTCCGAACGGTTGTACATGCCCGTTGCACAGGCAAAGAGAATCAAGCCCGTCGCACAGGCAAAGATCCTTCGTGTAGACCAAAAATCATGAATATGGCCCGGTACATCTGACTTTTATTGTCACTTTCAGCCCAAATCAAGAAATTTTAAATAAATGTTCGATTTTTTTTCTTCAATTTTGTCGATTTCTTATATAAATAATTAATGGCAATCGTCGATTCTTGTTGGATTTTTTTGAGGTTGTTAATGCACGGAACACTAATCGAACGAACGCTAAATTTTCACAATTGTTTATGCAAAATGTTGTAATATTAACAGTAACGGAAGTCGATTTGTATTCCTGCATGAGTTTTCAATTAAGGAAATGATTGATAACGATGTTTTTGCGAATATATGAGCTGATAAAAGCAAATTTCCACGATACATTTTCGTTGAGTTTTTTCAAAGAATCCTTATTTTTAAACCGATTTTAATATACCGCGGCTTGTTGTGTTACTCAAACGTTTCTCTACAAATTCACCGAGCAGATTTGTAAAAACAGGTTTGGCTGTTTACAAATGACAGCAGTTTGGTTGTGGGGAAAAACCCGCTGGTTAAGAAACGGACTGTATTTGTCAAATGGTCAAATCCACTAAAAAAATTACTCGGTGAATTCGTAGAGCAAAATTTAAGAAACACAATGAGCCGATGTACATTAAAATCGGTTAAAAAATACGAATTTCACTTTGAAAAAACCGAACATAAGCGTATCTACTATGATGGAAATTTGCATTTACGAGTTGTTCTTGCAACACCATTGTGATTAACATTTCTCTCGGTTGAGGACACCCGCAACAATACGAAAAACGTCCTTTACCGTCAACTGATACCTACAATTGTGAACAAACAATTGTAAAAATTTAGCATTCATTTGACAACCGTACCGCAGAATAACAATTTTAGGTATGCATTCGCCGATATTCGCACTGAATTATCTCGCTTTTACTTCTCGGGCGGATAAAGGATGAATTTCGATGAACATTACTGTTTGTCCGAACAAAACGATACCCAAGGCCACTCGCACACTGAAGCACTTTTGATGACACCGGCTGATTGTATGACGGCGCTTTCAGCCTGCTGACTCTGTGGTAACGCGAGACGCCCGATCTCGGGTTTACCGGAGGTTAAGGGGCATCTCGACGAGCCATGAACGATGGGTTTCCTGCTGTGCACTATATGTGCTTCTCGCCCAGGCTTGTATATACGAGCTCGTTTCACAGGCAAATAACATACCGGTGTCAAGTAGTGTCATTGAATATGAGTTTCTCGTGTCAAAGCATAACGCCTCCGGCACAAAACCAGCCCCTCGGGCCGGCGCAGTATTGGCCTGGCCGTACCAGAACGAGGATTCGATTGGCCGTAGCAGCCCCGAGGCGACCGGCGTTCGATGGTGCAACGATTCTTTCCCCAGACAAAACCCCTACGACAAAACTGATTTAATTACCCGCAATCGCTTCCATCACCCAATTCGTATCATATTTCTAAAAACCCGACAGGTTATCTGCCAGTGCATATCTTCGTATTACCGTTGAAAATTATAGTGTTTCGTAAACCAACGTGTCGGAACAAATCATAGTTAACACTGTACGGTCAAATCAACGGAACTGCGATATCCTATGATTACTATTTTTTTCTTCCCATCGAATAATCCCTATAAAAAACTCCCGACTGCGAAAAAATTACTGAATTATAAAAAAAAAGAATAAACTACTTAACAAAAAAATCTTACAAAAAGATTGAAATAATTAACGATAAAATATTTATTTTCACAGAAGCTCCATTCATTTTTTCCGCTGTTATAATAATCATAGTGATAATAAAATAATAACAGCTTTCATTTATAACTTATATGAGTTGAGAATTGATCATTATATTTGATAATTCATATATTTCATTCATAATTTATGTGAATGAGAATGATTAGTTATTGCACTTGAAAAGCGTTTGCGGCACGGTCAGAAACGTCTTCCGACTGTAGTGAGTTAATTAATAACAATTATAAATCGTATAAATTATATACATAACTCCCGTCTTTTCCCCTTCGGGCAGTCGGGAGTTAAAAAAGCAGTGGCATAACAAATTTTCTACAAAAATGCTTCATCTGGGAAAATCAGTCTTGCCGTAGTTACAGAGAAAACTTTTCGGTATAGAAGTAAATTCTTACGAGGCCAATAATTTTTATTACTGATTCGCTATACTTGCAAAAGGCAACTGATAGAGGGCTAAAATGAACCAGCAAAATGCATGCGTTTCAATTGAACTTCGCAATGGTTAAAAAAAATTGCAACAGGGTGAGAGGAAAAGAGTTTTTTTTTTTAAGAAGCTCGTTAAAGAAGGCAACTGGCATTTTTCGGTCGAGTAAGTAGAATCTCATTGGTAGTGGTCGCCAGCCCTCATCGTGGATTCTCGGAGCCACCATTAATTATAAAAGTTCCCGTTCGCGAGCGCATTGAAATATGCATGATAGGGAGTTTGAAAAACTTCCTCCGTCCCTGCGCTGCGAAAACTCGAACGCTCGAACATTATAAACCTGCGGTACGTGGAGTATAAATAATGTGCAGGTAGGAGGCTGTACCTATTCTCGATAAGCTTCGAAGAAGATCGAAGGGTCGACATGCGTAGAGAGCAGCGTATACGTTCAAAGTCTCGCGATGATAATAACACGCGCTGAAGATTACTCATACATTTCACTCAATGGAATCCATGGATGACCGAGATAGCGAGATGAAAGAATGGGCGAATTACGATCTGAGAAAAGCAATATAATACAGTCAATTTATTACAGTCAATTTATTAGTACAAATTTATAACAGTCAATTTATTATTACAAATTTATAACAGTCAATTTATTATTACAAATTTATAACAGTCAATGTATTATTACAAATTTATAACAGTCAATGTATTATAACAAATTTATCACAGTCAATTTATAGTAAAGTTATTAGTAGTGTGTTACAGTTTTTTTTATTCGTCGAAAAGGTTGTGTGAAAAGAATCTCCATTATTTTTTGCTATCCTCCATTCGTCTTACATGTTCGCTTAGATCGTGAAAAAGTTTCGGATTTCCAATGTAAATCTACCCTAAAACACACGACGCTGAGATGACCATAGAAGTTCCATGGTCGGGTCTCGTTTGCCTCAGATATCGGTTGAAAGGGACGAGCGCGAGAAGCGAGATCCTCGCGGAATCGAGATCGCGAAAACTCGTGAACCCATGATCAGGATGACTTGGGTTCACGAGCTCAGAATGGCTCGGTGGTGTGCAGCGTCTCAAGTCTCGAGAGTGCCCTCGAACGAGACCGCAGCCGGAGGTCTTTGCCGCCTTTGAAATACAATAATCTTCACGGCGCCTGTAGACGAACCCGGTATTTATATTGAAATACCGAGTGCGCGTGGCAGAGGCGTATAATAAAATTAGGTGTACAATGTATGCCGAGTCTCTCGAGCAAATCCAGAACGCATCCCGGAGCCCATGACCCTCTTCTTCCTCGCTTCGTCTCCTTCTTCGAGATTATCCCGGCGCAGCCACTCGTCGTGGCCTTCGCACGAATTCCGAGTTCCATCACGCGCAACACTAAAAACTAGGCCAACGGCGCTACGAGAGCTTCCATGGTTTAATCAAGTAGTTCCTTTTTCATTGTTTAATTTTTGTTTAATTTTTGTTTAATTTTTGTTTAATTTTTGTTTCATTTTTGTTTCATTTTTGTTTAATTTTTGTTTAATTTTTGCTTAATTTTTGTTTAATTTTTGTTTAATTTTTGTTTAATTTTTGTTTAATTTTTGTTTAATTTTTGTTTAATTTTTGTTTAATTTTTGTTTAATTTTTGTTTAATTTTTGTTTAATTTTTGTTTAATTTTTGTTTAATTTTTGTTTAATTTTTGTTTATATAAATTATTGCTTCTGTTGCAGCTTGCGTCCAGAGCGAGTTCAAATGCAGAAACGGCCAGTGCGTGGACAGCAGCCTGCGCTGCAACGGAATCAACGAGTGTCGCGACGGTTCCGACGAATCGAATTGTCGTAAGTACAAACTCTGATACGACCGATGGTCAACAGTGATCGTCGGAGCTTTCTTTCATTTTATTTTCCAAATCTTTCAAACCCAATTCGGCAAATTTTTTGTTTGTCTAATTTGTTGTCAGCTTTAAAGTGTTACCGTGTCTATTATGGGTACCTGTTTATAATATTACATGTCTATGTTTATCACGTCAATCACTATTGTGCGTCAGGTGTGCGTACGCCCTCCGTCTTTTTATACTGTACTGTTCAATATAGACGCGAGGTTAAGAGTAGGCGGTTGCTTTAAGGCGGTGGATCAATGTTCAGCATCTCTATTGCAAAAAGCTTCATATCCCGTTTAGCCGTGTTCAATGTATTACCGTTGCTATTCGACGGGCGTAACCACGTTTAAGCGCCGCGGTTTATCATTCACCTATTGGGAGTGCATAACTCTCGTGTGTCCGTCCGTCACATCGATCAACTTGCGGTGCACGTTTAATTACGTGTTTCTATTTTTTTCATTCTTTTTTTTCACAATGCCTCCCTACGTAGCGTGTAAACGGGAAATTAGCATAGAACGATCGTTAGCCAAGTTACACGGGGGACACTGGGCGACGTACTTCGCGATTATCTTTGACGCCTCGATAATTAAAAGATTCTTTAATTATAACGTGGAGAGGCCGAATCGTTAATCGATCGGAGAGTTTAAATCCCGTCAATTAAAAAATAGACACAACCGCCGATAAAATCGACTATCCGTCATACACTTACAGACGATTTTCGTATTGAGATTACGATTATCCAGACCGTTTTTTCCGGCTCAAAGATTGCCGGATTGGATAATATTCATTTAAAAAAATGAATGATAATAACCATTTGCGAGGTGCCTCTGTAGATGGAAACACTGAAGATGTACTAAACTGCTATTTATGACTCATAATATCAAGCAATCCCGAGGAATTATAACGTGGAGGTCGGGCGGGGGTTGCATAATTGGATTATCTTTCGAATTTGCATGTCCGAGCAATATACCTCTATTTACACCGTATTACATCTCACAGCATAACGACGTGACGATTATTCGTCCTATGCATATATATATGTATATACGGAACTTTCTTCGCCGATTAATAATCGCCGCGATGAATTTAATGCATCGCGAGTTAAATCGTTCTCACCCACATCTTTACAATTCACACTTACCTTAAATGGACTTCAGTATTTTTTTCTTATTTTTTTAATCAATCGTCCAAACGGTCCCGTTCATTATAACCTATAAATATTTTATTTTTGAATTGAAAATGAAATTGATTTAATTTTGATATTTTCGCAAGCGTCCGTCTAGACGACCGAGAATATGTTAATCGAAGTAATCGATATCGCAGTCGGAATATGGTCCGGAATTAATTAAAAATCAGACAGGCATTCTCTTCGACATCGATCGAAATACACACGCGAATCGTACACGTAGATATAGTCTCGCGGATAGTTTGTGACTACGTCATGGATAATTCTCGGGCATTATTTACGTGAGCGCTCGGACAGCTAGGCGAGAGGATCGCGAGCAGGAACATATCGGCAGCACAGCACGATCGGGGGTAGCGAAGGCTGCGATTGTTATGTTATGCAAAAATAAAATGTTATGCCACGAACTAATGTTATCGCTTTATTTATATATTTTTTTATACATTTTTTCTAAAGACAATATCTGCACCGTTTGGTCAATAATGTGCGCACTACCCCAAAGAAAAACCCATTGTGAGGCCAGCGTTATCGTGATCGCCGAAGCGGTTAACCACTCACGTGCCTATAGCTATGTGCAACATAGACTGATATATAACTAACGTTTCCACTTTACACATATGTATGTTTATTTTTATATTTTTTTAAATGAACAATAAGTGCACCGTTTGGCCGATAATGTGCACAATAACCCAAAGAAATACCGATCGTGTGTCTAGCGTTCTCGCGATCGTGGAAGCGGTTAAGCACGCACGCGCCTATAGCTATATGCAACATAGACTGATATATAACTAATGTTTCCACTTTACACATATATATGTTTATTTTTATATTTTTTTAATGACACAATAAGTGCACCGTTTGGCTGATAATGTGCACAATAACCCACATAAATACCGATCGTGTGTCTAGCGTTCTCGCGCTCGTGGAAGTCGTTAAGCACGTACGCGCCTATAGCTATATACAACATACACTGATATCTAACTAATGTTTCCACTTTATACATATATTCTTATTAAAAAAATTTAATGACACAATAAGTGCACCGTTTGGCTGACGATGGGCACAATACCCCAAAGAAATACCGATTGTGTGTCTAGCGTTCTCGCGATCGTGGAAGCTATAGTTATATATGTTATATATGTTTTCACTTTATATATATATATTTTCTAATTTTTTTTTTAAAAGGCACATTAAATGCACCGTTTGGCCGATAATGTGCACAATAACCCAAAGAAATACCGATCGTGTGACAAACCGGATAGGTTATAGATTGACCAGATGACGAGAGTCTTGATCAGACTTTCTAAGAGAACAGACGTTTGACAGTTCTCTTAGAAAGTTTCAGTTTGAGACAATTAGCTGCAATTGTACTTAATAATATCCGCTCCAAAACCAAATACTCGCGTTATTCATTCGCTCGGTCGTTACAATATATACATACCATTTTTTTAAGACACAGTAAATGCACCGTTTTGCCTATAATGTGCATACTACCCCAAAGAAATACCGATCGTGTGTCTACTGTTCTCGCGATCGTGGAAGCGGTTAAGCACGCATGCAACTATAGCTATATATACCATGCACTGATATGTGTGTGTGTGTGTAAGGGACGGTACGAGCGTGCGGTTCACCCGCACACGAGGATAACATTCGTGGTTTTCTCCACTAAGGTTCACCCTTTACCCAGCTATTATTTATTACGCTCGGGGCGCATTGCGCACGTCACCGACGTTCTACCACGACTATTATACTCGTTGGCATGCGAATACACTCGCTCCGGAACTAATCGCGAACGGGCCTTAACGTATTACGATGAGACTCAATAATTATAATAGCTGTGACAATAATAATAGCGTGTACAGGATCGGGGACGAAGCTCATAACCGTCAAGATAAATGTGTGTTACACAGAGAGAGAGCCTCGCCTGTCACGGCGACGGAAGGCCATTGCACTCTGCGCTCCCCCGTAGCGATTTCAAACGTGAATGGGAATTTAAGGATGCATCACACGTACGTTATGAACCAA
The DNA here is from genome assembly GCA_917499995.1 of Ichneumon xanthorius. Taxonomy (NCBI): domain Eukaryota; kingdom Metazoa; phylum Arthropoda; class Insecta; order Hymenoptera; family Ichneumonidae; genus Ichneumon; species Ichneumon xanthorius. The sequence continues at coordinate 3,987,738 of OU824205.1, forward strand.
AAGTTTGAATCGATCAAAATTTCAGTACTTCGCGACATGCCAAAAATGTGAAAAAAATCGGCCGCATTAATTTTGTCAATACCTTTGATTTTGCATAATAATAATGCCAAAAAGTTATTAACAAATGATTAGAAAAATTAATTGTTAAAAAAAAAATCGGACAACTCTTTATTTTCTCGTTTTAAATGAATTCCTTGATTTTTGAGAATTCATTCATATGAATTCCTTTACATCGATTTTTCAAATTTTCGAAAGAAAAAAAAAATTAAAAATCGATGTAGAGGCTCCAATTTCGCATATGTATCAGTATCACGATTCCACAGTACAGACGAAAAGTTTCATGGCGATTGCGCCAACCGTAACGTAGTTGTGGCCTTAGAATAATTTTAAAAACGGAAAATTCAAAAATTATAGAACATTTTGAAAAAATGCATGTGACTTCTAGATAATCAATGAATTCATTTGAAAAGAGGAAAAAAGGTTTGCTGATTATTTGTTGAGCAATTTTTTTAGCAATTTGTTAATAACTTCTTAACATTATTATTATACAAAATTAATGTTGTTGACATTTTTAATACAATTGATTTTTTTCAGATTTTTCTACCTTTAGGAACTGTTCAAATTCTCACCGAATCTCACGTTTGGCTGGGAATGTACATGTGAATTATCCTTAAAAAAATGTTTTCTTCCTTTTTTTCTTTCAATTTTTTACGAGGCAGACGGTGGGTTGGCAGAAAATTGGGCTACCTAGTTTATTAACGATCCGATCTCGCGTCTCCATTCAAACATTGCGTTACGCGGCGGACAAATGACCATTCGGATCGATGGATAATAAAAAAAAAAATGGGTTTTCATTAACGGAGTCGAGGCAGATAGAAATCATGAATTTTCAATCTTGCATTCACCGAGTCTCTCTAAAAAAATTGTGGGCCGCTGGTTGAAAAATTATTGCAGCCTCATCTCAAGTACCATCCGAAATACATATTTGGATTTTCCACTGTAGAATGATAGTGATATAAAAGGATTGCACTCTGTTCTCCCGTAGCAATTTCAGATGTGAAGGCGAATTAAAATTTTTTTATTTATTTTCTCCTTTAATTTTTTTATCTAAGGCAGACGGGATGTTTTGTGAAAATACAAGAATGAGACGTCGGGCTGGCATAAAATTGGGTTATTTGGTTTATTGACGCTTCGAATCTCGCATCTTTATTCTAACATTACGTTAACGTCGCGGGCAAATTGTCACCCGTTGCGACGGATAACTTTTTTAAATAAAACATGTGAATTTCATTAACGGAGTCGAGGCAGGTCGAAATCATGAAATATCAATCTTTCATGCTTCGTCTCTATAAAAAATGTATTGGGCCCCCGGTTGAAAAATCCTCGCCTCAACCGATTCGTCCCAAATACAAATTTACATTTTTCATTACAGATGTTATTAGCGATATAAAAATGCGCGCTCTGCTCCTCCCTGGCGAATTACAGACGTAAACGGGAAATTTCAATTTTTCCATTTTTATTCTTTCAATTTTTTACGAGACAGACGGAATGTTTCGCCAAAGTACAAGAGGCAGATATTGAAATTTTTCATTGTAGAATGTTAGTGGTATAAAAAATCTGCGACGACTTGGACCCCGTCTCACGACGTGTTAAAGGCGCGTCCAAAAAGTTCTGCCGGAGCATGCCGTACCCAGCCGCAAAACCGGACAACTAATGAAGAATATGGTCCAATTAAATTCGCGCCGACGTCGTTTTCTTCGTTCCTTTTTTATTTCGAAAATTCGTTCGACTTCACCGGTTCTCGGTCCTCAGTCGGGATATTTCGTGAAAATACAAGCGGCAGATATTTCGAATTTCCATTGTAGACTCTTACTGTTATAAAAAATCAGTGGCGACTTAGACACCATCTCTCGACGAGTGAAAAGCGCGTCCAAAAAGTTCTCATGGGACTTGCCGTGACTAGCCGCGAAACCGGACAACTAATGAAGAATATGGTCCAATTAAATTCGCGCCGACGTCGTTTTCTTCGTTCCTTTTTTATTTCGAAAATTCGTTCGACTTCATCGGTTCAATCCTCGGTCGGGATGTTTCGTGAAAATACAAGAGGCAAATATTTAGATTTTTCATTACAGACTATTAGTGTTATAAAAAAATCAGCGGCGACTTGGACGCCGTCTCTCGACGGGTGAAAGGCGCGTCCAAAAAGTTCTGATGGGACCTGCCATAACTAGCCGCGAAACCGGAGAACTAATGAAGAATGTGGTCCAATTAAATTTGCGCGAACGTCGTTTTCTTCGTTCCTTTTTTATTTCGAAAATTCGTTGGACTTCATCGGTTCTCGGTCAGCGGTCGGGAAGCAAAAGCCCGTGGTCGCTTTTTCGACGATCCCTGCGGCTCATCCGCGGATCTAAATGGGCGATGGGGAGGGGGGGGGGGGGGTGGATGGGGTGGGCGGTAAAAATAAAAGTGTATAAATTTTTGTCGTTACGTCAGCGAGCGAACACGGCCGTGCGCTGGCCGCTACCTTCGAATGGAATTAACTCGCGTTTATTAGTCGCCCTAATAACCGGTCTGCATTTTAATCCGACGTTAATCTCCCGGGGTGCGACGCCCGGTGACTGGGCGAGTCTCCACTGTTCGCGAACGGTGACGCGAAATTTCGCATTTTCACGGCTGGCGATATAATCCAATTCCGTCGTGGCTCGTTCGACGCCCACACGTCGTTCATTCGCGCGAAATAATTTGAGGAAGGGTAAATTTTCCTTCGGCAAGGTAAAAAAAAGCAAAGAAAAAATCTGTATGTAAGTAAGATTTGCAGGATCATTGAATTAAAATGGCCATCGAAGACACTCGGCGAGAGCAATTAAAAATTAATCGTCGAGGCAAACTAAATACGTTCTATTCGGCAATTCGAAACTTCGATGACTCTCCGCAACTCGTTTAAGCCACGACGGTCATTCCGGCTGCAGCGACCAATTCGAAATCCTGTCGCAATCGTTTTCGAGATAATTGCTGGGTAAAGAGGGCTCGAAGAGTACTGCTGAAATCTTAATTCGATCAAAGACTCGCGTGTACCGTAATAAAAACTAACGGTCTGGTAGTCAATTAAAGTTTCTTAACAGCATGTTGTCGCTCTTGGGGAATGTCGACAGTACTCTCGTGAGCTAACCAATTCATCGAGCACAATGACATTTGCGCCTCGTTCGTTGTCACGAAATAACAAAAAAAGAAGTTACTACCACTGGAAATACTCCGACTAACACAGTCGACTGGCGAATGACGCTTTTTACGCAAAAAGCTCGCATCAACGAACGCTTGTCACTCGTGAAGAAATTTTTGTTTTCTCGATATAGGGTGATTTTGGGTGATATTGCTACTTTTTTTATGAACGGAAAGGAAGGGATGCAGTCTCGAAAAAAAATATGGATTGGAAATTGTTCGTAAGCGGCTCTGTGAACATAAATATTGAGCATTTGGAGCAGAAAATTCGACAAACATGATTCAATTTAGTGGCGGTGATATAAAAATGAAAACTTGTCATTTGGTCACGTCACCCTGTGTAATGGCCATGCCACAGTGCCCGCACTGTGTGTAATATGACCAACATTGTAGTGAACTTATCCGTCAAGGCCTTGGTTGTTGCAAGAACAATTAACCCATTTTTATCGACAGTAGTCCTCCCGTTTTTGTTCCAATCCACGTGCGTAGCACACTGAAAAAAAGGTTTGGTAATATCAAACTAAGCTGCGGGTGGCGAAAGAAATATTTGGTCGATTGAAAGAAATATTTTGTTGATGGAACGAATATTTAGTTTTTTGACCAAATATTTCGTTGATTGAATAGTTGATTGAATAGTTACTTGGATTTAACAAACATTTTATTCAATCGACCAAATATTTTTTTCGCCACCAGCAACTGCAGCTTCGTTTGATATTACCAAACCTTTTTTTCGGTGCACACAGCTAAAATAATGAGTTGGAAAAACTAACGATCGATTGGAAGAACTAGTTCGTTAGTTGGTACAATATATTTTTATTTATTTTTCCATTGTCCGAACTGACTATTTATTTATTTATTTATTGGTATATTCACGGGCGGGCCCAATTATAAGCGCGATGCGTAAAAGTATCCGCAGACAGACAATAGCATATGGAGAGAGCACGTCACAGAAATATGTAAATACTATAACAAAGTGAGGCACATTTACATCTCTACCACTCACAACTCTACCAGATAACAACTTTAGCAGAAAACGGTTGAGTTTTATTTCCATTCCGATAGAGTTTTATTTTGATTCTGGTAGCGTTTTTTGCTTTCCGGTACAGATTTTGGTAGAGTTGTGAGTGGTAGAGTTGTAAATGTGCCCAAAGTGAAGGAAGAAAAAAAAAGTCTCAAAAAATGCAAAAATAACAAAAATAAATCTCGTTATGTTAAGAACTAACTCGACGAAAATAAACGTTTATAACTAATTTACTCTTACTACAGTAATTACTAATAAAACGCGACTATTAGTTCTCCCAGCTCATCGTCTTTCTCAGCGTATCGTTTCTCACTGTGGCCTTTCATCCGTTGAAAATCCCGTACTTTTCTTTTCGAGGGCTGTCTATCTTTGTTCTTGTAATTCCGAAAACTTTGCGCCTCGTATAAACGTGCCGTCTGCGAGGCAAATGCGATTTACACCTGTTGCTCTCCGACGACACCGCCAGTTCCCGAAGCCCCGAACGGGGTGAAGCGAGCCAGGGTGGTGAGTTTCGCAGAGCTTCGCTGTCTCCAAATCCCCTTGTGTGTTGTGTCATTCGTAGATTCCCGGACTGTCGTCGGCACGTAGTCGAGGGTGTAGCAAACTTTTTTGCTACCCCGTACTATAACTCTCCCCGTGTGCGTTTCCGTTCACCAACGTCGCTCTGCACTTTCCGAACTGTATTGTCCTCCGTCCTAGCAAACCCCGAGCTGAAAAATGCTCCAGTCTCGACTCGGTCTTCTCCCGAAAAAAAAAAAAAAAAAAAACACAATTCTTCACCTTCATCCTCGTTGTTTCTATCGCTCCATCTACTTATCGTTCTGTACATCATTCTCGCACGTAACTTTCTCGTTAGAGAGGTCCCGCCTCCGAGTATCCACTCTACACGAATACCTCGATGAACTGTCCTTTTAAATGTGGCTTGCGTGCTTTGATGTGCCTCGATGCTTGGTTGCAAAGACCTCGCCTTACTCTCGTTCGTGTATTCATCTCGGGTCCATGCAGGACTCCCGTTTGTCTTGTCTCATCTTTCGTTTGCCGACATCTTTCGATGAAGCAAAAATTATTTTAAAAAAAATGTACGATAGAGTCAAATGATGAATTCTTACAGCGTGCAAAGCCAGCGAATTCGAATGCACACCGTTGTATTGCATCTCATCGGATCTGATATGCGACGGAGTCCGCCACTGCTCAAATGGTCGTGACGAACAGGATTGCACGAGTAATCGTACGAAACAATCAACATTTAACAATCTACACTATACTTCTACTCTTACCACTAGCTTAATATTCGTTATATATATATATGTATGTACTCTGACACAATCGCACTTGAGAATTACTACCGGACACAAAGTACTCCAGCGAAATAACTGTGACGACGACGACGACGTCGACAACGACGATCACGTCGACGCCAGCGAGTATATTGGTCGGATTTAGTATGATTAGAACGCGTTTGAGTTTGCGACGCCTGCCGAGACGCCGTGTCGGGTCCCGATCTCGTCGTAACGGAAGTCTTCTCGTTTGCTAAACGATTCTGCACCGACCACACGACGAGGAGCCTCTGCAACCGACGGTTTAAGCGGTTCGCATCGCATGATTGTGACAGAATGAGGTGAAGAGTCATCGGGCTTTATTAACGACGCACGCACTCACTTGGGTTCATGGAGTTCATGGGTTTGGAATTTGAGAACTTACATCTTTGATATTTCGCGACCTATTTTTGTTTTTTTTTTTTTTTTGCTGCCTGTGAGAGGATTTTAATGCCATAATAGTTGGAGGACGACCGACGAATATGGAGGAGAAAGAGATTTTTGTCTTTTAGATTTGTGGAGAATTAATGCACGGAGGCCTATTTTAATCGGAGCAAAATAACAAATGCAAAACGGGTCGATTAAAGTCAATTCATTCGAAGGACGTTTGTATTTACACGTTCACACTGTTAAAAAAAATCGTAAATTTGATGCACCGGACTGGTAGTTTTTATGCGAAAACTGGTACATTAAATCGAATGTGCAATAATAACGATGGAAAATTAATGGACTTTTACGGTGAAACTAAAGTAAATGATAAAAATAAAGTGTTTTTTAAGCTTTTACTACACTGCACCTTCAATTTCCGCCACAATTGTAGATGACATTTAATGTACCTGTTTATGCATAACAACTTCCGTTACCAATACATTAAATTTCATGCGATTTTTTTTTACAGTGTTTTTTACTTCACTGCAGTAATTAAGTATTTAAATTTGTCCATATTTGTCCGTCCTATACAAACGAAAAAATAAAAAATATTGAAGTCAATAAATAACATCGCGAATGCTGCCGGAATATCGTTGCGCATAGGTATAGTTACGGATTATTGATTGGGAAAATCAAAACCATCGGTTTCAACTCCGTCAGAATGTCTCGAGTAGGAGATGGAAAAAAATAGGAAAAACATTCTCCGTCGAAATTACACCGGTAACATTTTCGTCGCGAACTCGTTGACTCTCGCGACTGGTTTATAATCCGCGCATACGATAGGCGTAATAACCGGACAAGCTCGGAGAGTTGCGCGCCCTCGGGAAAATCGTGATCGACGCGTAGATCCTCGATCGCGAGTGCCGCGGATCGTCGACGCCCCTTTGAATATCGAAGCCCCTCGCGTTTTCATTTCGACTTTCGCGGAACGGCATTTTTTTTACCGTTGCTGTTCTTCGAAATCTCGATTGCAAACGTGTATTTATTTACAATCTTTAGACCTTATTTTACCGCACTGATTTTGTTCGTTACTTATTTGATTCTCTTTTCTCGACGGTATGCACAGCACAATGTAGGGAGAACGAATTCGAATGCAATGACGGCACCTGCGTCAGTCAACGGTCCAGATGCGACGGCCGCAGCGACTGTCCCGATCGTTCGGACGAACGCAATTGCACTGGTATTTAATTTTTATTATCATTTTATTTACATTATCATTTTATCCTTAATCGTCACTTCATTTTTATTTTTTCACCTAAATAAAAATATTTCGTGTTGGAAAAAAATATGCCAACGCCAACGACCGTAACGCGATTTGGACTCGTGCGAGAAATAAAAAAAAGTCTCTGTTATCGAAATCGTAGCGAATAAACTGATGACGGCTCGATGATTTATTTTCAGTCACCACCTGCAGTCGCGACCAATTTCGCTGCCAGGATGGCACGTGTCTGGCGATCGACAAGCGTTGCGACGGTAATCAGGATTGCCGAAACGGCGAGGACGAAATTCAATGCGGTAAGTACGAAGTTATTTTTTGTTCGCCTTTTTTAACACTTTTATATTCCATCGTCGACCCAATTCTGTCCTCGAAATCCTCTGATATACATTGAAGTTATGATAAGCTGCGCAGAGAACGAGTTGGAGGAAAAAAAAGAACGTGCTGGTTTCAGAACAATTTTTCGAGGCTCTCAAAGTTACGACGAAGTATCGCGCTTTGGTTATTATTATTATTATTATTTTTCGTTACGATCTCGTGAGTCGAGATCATATTGACCATGTACACGTGTACATGTGCGGTGAAAAGCGAATCTCGCTTCGTCGTGTTGGCACGCTCGACGAAATTCGTCGACAAGCCCAATTTCCCACGCTGACCCCGAGCTTTAACAGCCGGTGCGGAGTCTCGTGGATACAAAAAATTGGGGCCACGTGCGCCATAGTTTATACACATATAGCGAGTTAACAGGTAATAATTAACGAACGCGACAGCTGATTCATCATAACTCGCTGGACCTCTAATACCCACATAAAAAATAATAATAACTATAATAAAAATCATCAAAGCACAACTAATTGTCATGTGTCAGTAAATAATGTTAAAATTAATGAGCGATCGCTAATTTGGACAGTTCAGAGCGCTAAGCAGCTGCATTGCGGTAGAATTACAAATAATCTTTATTAAAAAAATTTACAAAAAAGAAAACACAATCTTTTTGGTTTTAACGATTTTTTTAGTTTTGGTGGACGGTACTTGCGATACGTAAAATAAAAAAAAATAGTCATTGGTGGTTGGTGTAAATTATTGTTATTATTGTTATTCATAATTATTACGACTGAAAGTAAAAACGCATGAGTGGTGGTATGTGGAGCAGGTTGCGGGCCCTCCGAGTTTATCTGCAACGACGGGCAGTGCATCGCATACAAAATGCAGTGCAATGGCGTAAATGACTGCAGGGATGGCTCTGACGAACGCGACTGCGGTAACTATGACAACAAAAATCTATCTGTCCTCGTCACATTTTCGACCACTTAATTTTTATTATACTATCACAAAAAAAAAAACTTGCCACTGTATCTCACTCACGATCACTATTTCCGATCCTCCCTCACCCGATTCTTCGTCATATGCAATACACCGCGAGCATATTAATTGTCAACTCACGATAAATCAAATTAATCGCGGACGACACGCCTTCGTTTGCCATCGAAAACACACGCTGACACTTGCAAAAAAAAAATATCAGCATCTTTTTAATTTTGTTCATTTTATTTTTTATTTTTATTCATTAGTTTATTAGTATTCATAGAAATGAAATTTGTATGAGAAGAACACGTTGACACTAGAACAGCGTGCGGGTTTCCGGTTGAATTTTTTCCCTGTATTTTCCATTGCGCACACTAAACAAAGAATCCATTCGACGCAAGTGGATCATTTTGCTGCAAGTGGCCTGTCATTTGCGGCAAATTTAATTCTCATGCATGAAATAGAATTCTCGCGAACCAAATGGATTTTATTTGGCGTGTATGCGATGGAATAATTTTGGAAATTTGTTGCGTCTAAATTAACGGGCGGCACCTATTACCCGCTCTTTCGGTCATTAGTTTCCAACCTCTATGGAAGTAGAAGAGAATTGGAAGCACGAAGTTTTTTTTATCACCTAGGAATTTCTAGATACAAAATATCTTCAAAATAAGAGGCAGGATGTTAGCAACGTTACTCCAATGAAATTGTTGGCAGCTGTCATGTTCGTAATCTGCTGCTTGCCTATCAATATAATATAATATAATATAATATAATATCGTTTTGCCAGGAAAGCAACTGTTTTCGAAAAGTTACAGCTGTCAATAATTCCATTGGTTGCAAACTTCCATGTCATAAAAAAGGCTTCACTTCCTATTTGCAAAAAAAATGCTGGGCTCGGGGCGCTGAAAGCTCAGTTTAAATTCTGCGCTTCGGCAAGGCTATAAAAAACTTTTTCACTTCCGTTCCTTTTCCTCACTTTTTATAGACGGAAACAAAGTGCCGTAAGAGTGGATATGACGAGCCTCCTTAAATCGCGAAATTCCTCGATGCGATGTGCGATCCAGCATCAAAATAAAAAACAAAAAAAATTGGAAACCATACTCTAAATTTAAAGCTACACTGTCAACCCAACGAATGTTAAACCTACTCGGTTCTAGTGTTAAGGACAGGCACGTAAAGATTTGCGAGCTTAGCTAACCACAGGGCTGCGAACACCGGTTCGCGAAAGGAGGAGGAAAAGAATGAGGGATCCAGCGTAGAATCAGAATGAAGAGTGAGAGACGAGAAGATAGAGCGAGAGAAATTTGCAGCTCTGAAGAAGCTCATTTACTTCGCGAGAAAGTGCTTCTCAACTGGAGGGCGCTTCTTCTTCCTGGTTTTGAGGTTTTGTCTCGCGATCATTCAGACTTGAAGGCAAACTTGCCGGTGCAGATTCTCTTGCCGGGCGCCGAGGGGGAGACCGACATAGACCCTGCATACCCTCAAGTCCGGTCGTCTTGATCACTGCCCTTTCTTTTCGTCTCTTCGTCTCTCGCTCGATTAACTTCCTTCTTTTCTCGCTCTTCCCATTCTAATTTCTCATTCTATTCGCTCCCGTTCTCGTTTTTCCACGAGGAGCGTTTGTTGCGCTGAGTGGGTTAGTACACTGAAAAAAAAATTTGCTTGCGGGCTGCCAATGAAAAAAATTGTTATTCCGATTCTACTTTCACACCCAGAAAAATAACTTATTTGACGGCCACCGTTTATTTTACTTAAACCAAATAAACGGTGGCCGTCAAATAATTTTTTTTCTGGGTGCAATTCTTACAATTCCATATGATATTGAAACAACGACGGCAAGATTGTCAAGGTGACGTGTTATCGTTTCAATCCCGTATGGAATTATTAGAATTAAAAGTAGAATTGAAATAATAATTTTTTTCTTTGGCAGCCCGCAATCAAATTTTACCCGAGTCAATTATATTTTTTTCTCAGTGTAAGCAAAGGCAAATGACAATGATACGTGCTCGTCCGTGTGTTCCATCGTCGAATTCCCTCCCATTATCTCCACACGAACAACCTCCAATTTGTCTCCGCCGTCCACAATTTCATCGTCATAACTGTCGTTAATCATTGTCATCTATTCACGTTAATGGTCAATAGTGAATGCCGCGTGGCGAAATTTTCATAACGCCGAGAAGTTTGATCGCCGAGTTGGAAAAGTGACGGCGGAACGATCGGGAAAGCAGAAGGTGCATCGTAAACCCGGAGCCCGTGGACGACCCGGACGAATCGGCGGCGGAAGGAATGGGAAAAAGGAAGATGAGAGCCGAACCCGCCAGAACGTTGGGTCAACGAGATTCGATATTCCCTCGGCCGGAAATATCGGAGATCCGATAATCGCGGCGTATCCTGAATTCGCGTCGCTCGTCTCGAAAATTGAGGATGCGAAGAGCGCCGAAGACTCGCCGAACGAGGACTGGGAGGTGTACGACGGCAAAACTGGCAATCGTGAAAAGATCGGCAAGATTAAAAAGAATCCGAGAAACATTCAGGAAGAACTCGATCGGGTTTTCGCTGAAAGCAATAAAATTGACAATCCCATTCTCGAGGCTTTTCCGGAGTGGACTTACACATACAACAGTGAGGACGAAGACACATACGATGTGTACGATGAAGATTTCGAAGACAAGTCGGGAGAAGTCGAAGGCGAGTCGGAGGAAGTCGAAGGCGAGTCGGAGGAAGAGGATGAATATGACGATTCTTATGACGAGGAGACTACAACAGCCAGGATTGCTGAATCCACGGGAAGAAAGCACAGTAACAAAACGCGCAATGACCCTCCTGCCCGAAGACCTGCGAATCACCAGCGTCAACCCGAAAACCGACCAGAGACAACGGACCGTCGATCGACCAGAATTCCCGAGTCCAGTGTCACGGACAAAGCTAAAACTTCACAAGAACTGAGCGGTCCGCGTGAAGACCGGCGAAAACATTGGACGAGACCATCGGTTGCGACTTCGGAAAAATCAACGGAAGAGCAAAGTTCGACGAAACCGACGGTACTTAAGAATCACGTTCATTCCGTTCAGACTGCGACAGTGACGTCGTCTGTCAAGACCGAAGAGACTTCTGCTGCACCTGCGATCAAATCCAGCTTGTGGGAGTTTTATTATAAGAAGCACAAACCTGGCAAAACGACGCCCGAGATCGACACGTCGGCTGACGATACAACGGATGTCCCACGAAAAGTGACAAATTTGGAAAACTACGTTGGATCATCATTGAACTTGACGAACATTGGCAAAGGATCGAAGGTTGATGAAAAATCATATCGCTACAGCAAGGATTCGCAGGAATCAAACGATTCTGATATCGTGAATGTTATTCTGAAATCGATTCCGACCTCGACGGTGAATAGATCGATCGATTCAACCACACCTGCCACGCCGAGTAAATTCGAGAAGACCAAGTATTATCTTGAAAAGCATCACCCTACGAAAGCGTCGATACCGGACACGACCGATCCTAGAAAACACGTCGAAGTATCGTCGAACACGACGATCGGCAATGCATCGAAGACCGATGAAAAATTGTACCGCTATGGCAAAGATCTGCGAGGATCGGATGATGGTGACGCGGTCAATAAAACACTTAAATCCGAGAAGTCGTCGACGGAAAATAACACAACGATTCACGAGACAACGACGATCGACGATGTAACGACGAAATTGCGGAAATTAAGTTTTCATCTAGATGAATACAACGTAACGAAAATGACAACGGTGGACACGAGTACGCGAGCTAGCCATGCGGCCGACACTGCGATACCGCCGGAAGTGAGTGACCCCAATAAGGAGGTTGAAATATTAAAGAATTCGACGACATTTGGCAATGGATCGAAGAGTGACAAAAAACCATACAGATACAGCAAAAATTCGCAACCGCATCCAGACGACGTTGTCAATAAGATACTGCAATCTATTCGATCTTCCACAGTTGATCGATCAACAATTCCGGAATCTACGACGATGGTTGCGGTACCAAAAACTGACAAAAAGAAATCTGACAAGAAGAATCCCTCAAGCGACAAGAAGGGAGGTGTTGGCAAAAATCGACAACGAAATAATGGAAAAGGTAGAGGGCGGAAGCATAAGAAGGATCCCAAACCACCGAAAAAAATTGATCCTTACGCCGACATCAAAGTTGAAAGCGGCTTGTTTGAGTCCAATAACAATGAAGTGAATCTACCGAAACATTCGCAATTTGATTTTCTCACACAGAATACCGCGATAAAACCGTCACATGGCGACGGTGATGAGGAGAAGTGCAATATCGTCTGCGAGAAGTGCTGGAAGAAGAAACAAGTGGAATTGATCAACGTCACTGTTTCGACGTCCATCGAAACGAATTCATTTAAAAATAAGTCAAACCCGCGCATTGACTCGGGTATCATCGAATCACAGGAAGATGTAACGAGAGCGTCTTGGGAATCGAGAGAAGACATTTTTGCAACAAACAAATCTCACGGAAGAAAAAAGAATAAAACGAAGATAATGGAATCAACGACTCAGAGAATGAAGTCGGAAAAGGGCAGACCGACCAACGATGATCGCAAAAAGGGAAAGGGAAATGGCAAAGGGAAAAAAGGGAAGAAACCGAGGAACAAAGAGGACACGAATAGAAAGAACGGAAATGGCAAGAAGGGGAAAAAAACAACGAATGTCATGAGCACAACCACTGAAATACCGAATGGAATGACAACATCTGTTCAGAAGAACAAGAACAACGAACGATTGGAACCAACAACGGAAGTTCTGCCAGAATCGTCTGAAAGTACGGTAGAATCATCGCCTGTTGGTTCGTCGTGGGCGACCGACGTGAGTTTCACCGAAAGTGCAACTATGAAGGATTCGAAGTCGTCGAAATCAGAGCCAATCGCGACAGACGCAGACGCTACCGAATCTTCGGGAACCAGTTTCGGCGTTGAAACCGGACGTTTCAGCCAGGAACCAGGTTCGACGGTGAAACCGGGAGGAGCAATCAAAGAAACGACCATTACGACAAGCGTCATAGAGCCAAAAAAACCTGTCGCAACTGCGTCAACTGCAATCACGTATTGTGATTGGCTTATCTGTTGGGATGTCGAATCTTCCGAAAGTAAGGAAACGGGCACGAACAATACGAAAGACGACTCCAAAGATGTCACCACTGCGTCAACGGAACGAAAGAGAATCACGGTTTCATCTGCCGTAACGATTGACGACGAACGGGAGTCGACGGAGTTCCCAAGATCGGACGAGACGAAGACTGAAATTGAAGAAGATTCCGGATCGTCGGACAGAGTCAATAAGATTAATATGGCGACGGCCGTTTCGGAAGAAGTCATGCCCACAAACGAGAATGTGGCGACTCCCGAAGTTATCACGCAAACCTTAACCACTGCCAGCAGTTGGTTCAACTGGAACTGGCCGAGTGATTCGAAAGAGGCTGAAAGTTCCGACGTCATTGTCAAAGAATCCACGACGGAGCGCTACGATTCGGTGAGCATGACGACTTCGAGGTTCGAGCTTGCAACAAACAAATGGCTCTGGGCTGGTTGTCGGCCGGGTCAACATCTGTGCGATCGTATCAGGTGCATAGATCACGCGAATGTCTGCGATCGAATATCCGACTGTCACGACGGGAGCGACGAACGATATTGCCTGTGGCGAGACGAAAAATATTACGAGTTGGACCGTTGCAGGGACGATCAGCACGCCTGCGACAGAACGGTGTGTCTGGAAATAGAAAATGTCTGCGACGGTATTGCTCACTGTCGCGACGGATCTGACGAAACTAATTGCCATGATTACATGAAGTGGAAGCAAGAAGTTATCGATAAGTACCGGGGGAGATTCAGGGCGAAACCGTCAACAACAACCAGACCATATCCGCTCACGAGATTCCCAGGACCAGTGCGACCTCGTCGATGCCATCCGGAGCTCGAATTCTCGTGCTACGACGGAAGCTGCATCGACATTAATCAAGAATGCGACGGTATCCGCGACTGCTTCGACGGCGACGACGAGGATCGCCGTTCTTGCCGAGGTAGAAAGACCCGGCATGGAAATGAAAAGAAACTTCACGATGGGGATACGATGATAGTCCTGTGTCGTCCCGCGGGAAGAATGCTCGAAGCTGTACAAAATAAGTGGGCTTCTTTTTCGGGCTCGCAAGAGATAATTACGAAGCTTCAACTGTTGTAATGAAAATATTTTCTGGGATATTCGTGAAAACCTTCCTCTCGGTCGGATCGTCATTTCTTCTTTAGGTTCTTCATTCTTCATCATTGTTTCCGATACGATACTGAACTCTCGTGACAAAACGCACACAAACACACGAACTTTATACACAATCATACACTCTGTAAATAATTCCCCAACGAACCGCCTCGTAACGGCTTATACAAGCTTTACGTGTTAGATCGCTTTTGAAGTAAAAAAAGGAAAAACCTTTTAAATAAGTGTCATTAACGGGGTTTAAGGCGCTTTTTATGTGAATATAATTCCTGTGTGTCCCAAGAACCCCCCTCATCAATCCTCCCGCTTTAAATGTATAATCTGTGTTCATAGCTTGTACAGAATGTTGTTCCGGCATCTCGAACAGGACAGTCGTCGAAAAAGAACTTCATTGATCGATTTAAGTAAATCCTTATTGGATTTAAGTAATTCTTATTGGGCCTTCGGTAAAATTGTCCTATTCGCATGTTGTCACGATGTTTCGACGATTGTCCGAGTACCGCGATGTCGAGTTCTCGTACCGGAGAGTCTATTTTACCAGTGGGCCACCGCAGGTTACGCACCGTGCCCTTCAATGGACTTCACCTGCGAGGATGGTTCTTGCATACCGAAGAGCTCGGTCTGCGACGGAATCGACAACTGCCCGGGGGCAGGGGACGAGCTGCATTGCGGTACAAAGAAATCCTTTCCTTTCACCGAGAATCTCGAATACGACTGAGGCGCCTGGTTCGCTGAGAGCTCTTCGCAATCTGGGCGTTCTGTCTTTTCAGCAACAACGATGGAACTCAATCGAGTTCCGTCGTCGAGTTCCTGAAGGTTGCCGAGAGCTTTCGCGCGACCACTTCGACAGTTTCGAATTTCTTGGGTCCTTGCTTTCTGCTTACGATTACAAAGTAATTTAGATTATCGGTGTGCCTGCAATTGGATCCATCGGTCATAGTTTGTACGAGGATACGAGGTGACATTATTGACGTGTCAAATTTATTCTGCTGCTCATGAAATCGCAGCTCTTTAAAAATACCCCATTTCGAAATCTACATAATAATAAAGATCATTTCGATTGGACTGATACTCATACAGATACTCACAGACACTCGCGCAGATTCTCACAGACACTTGCGCATACACTCACAGGTACTTATAGATACTCACAGATACCCACAGATACCCACAGATACGCACAGATCCTCACAGACACTCACAGATACTCACAGATACTCACAGATACTCACAGATACTCACAGATACTCACAGATACTCACAGATACTCACAGATACTCACAGATACTCACAGATACTCATAGATACTCACAGAAACTCACAAATGCTCACACGGATATTTACAGTTACTCACACGGATCGTCACAGATACTCATAGCGACTCGCAGTTACTCAGATGTATAGTCACAGTTACTCACACGGATAGTCACAGATACTTATAGATACTCATAGATACTCGAAGTTACTCACAGCTACTCACAGACGCTCCCAGGTATTCACAGATGCTCACACAGATACTGTGAATGCGCCAAGCGTGGGAGCAACATAAACGCTAGTAGGATTTAAAAATCGATATCACTTCGATAAAAAAACAACAAAAAAATGCCGCGATGCAATCATACAGTTCCGTGGACGCTGGATCCAATGAGCGCACGTAGCTACCTACCGAAAGTTTAACCCGACCCGTAATAGTTCATAATTGCCCTCCAAAAATACTTGTGCACCAGTACACTACGTGGCCAAAACTTTTCGCTCCCCGTAACCCTCCCCACAATTCCGCAAGTTGTAAATAAAATCGTAATCGCTGTAGCTCAAACGTAGATTCTAATTTTCGAATAGTTATTTGTGTCGACGAGTAACGTGTATGAAAAGTCGTAAATCCATCCTCCGCAAGTTACCGTAACAGTGTGGCAACTATTGTCGTGCTGGTTATGACAAACGCACGATTACGTCGTCGTTCGGTCGCGACGGAAGCTGTTCCAACCATAAACCGAGCCGCCGCCGAGTATCGCATTATTCTCTCTGGCGTTGCGCTGAATCCTATGCAAACGAAGAAGCGCCCGCAATTAGACGTGAGTTCATCCGCGCGTTCAGCTCGGTCGGCATGTTTCTCGAGGAGCTCCCACGTGTTGAAAGAGTCTTCGTCGTTCCTGTACCTTGTTGGGCACGACACGTTTAGTTTGTCGATTATCCTAACTCGCGCTCGCTGATCAGCCAATCGTCGCGACATACTCGGGATATTCAAATTTTTCCGTCATTTAGAAAAAAAAGTCTCATTGCAATAGCTGACAGGAAAATTATTAACGCTACCATATCGGATAGATTGTGCGCAAAAAAACATCTTGGATTCTCGTCTCCGACTAGCCGTCCATGATCCCCTTCCAGCATCTTCCCAATTATCGACGTTTTATACGAATACATAAAATCGTGATGACCCTGAAGATATCTGCATGAGAGTAAATTTCAGCAAATTCTAACGGATGTGCTTTACATAGCACACCCATAAAAATAATTTATTTTACGCGCGCCCCACAAATAAAAATTTATTTCGATTAAATAAATATTTATTTCGTTTAAATAAATATTTATTTCGTTTAAATAAATATTTATTTCGTTTAAATAAATATTTATTTCGTTTAAATAAATATTTATTTCGTTTAAATAAATATTTATTTCGTTTAAATAAATATTTATTTCGTTTAAATAAATATTTATTTCGTTTAAATAAACATTTATTTAAATCAAATGAATATTTATTGTAACGATCACGTCTGTTCGGTCCGACGTGTCAGTCCAGACTGTCTAACATGACGATCGATCTCATATCGATCGTCCGTTCGTTCGTCTAATGTCAAACCTAACTAATACCGTGTGTCTTAACGAATAGTCAGCTACGATATTCGTTACATTATTTAAACCGTATAAATATTTATTTGCGGAGAGCTTGTCACAAAAATTATTTCTCTGGGTGTACAAACTTCATTCGGGGAAGTTCGCTTGGAAAATAAAGTTCTACAATTGAATCATTTTTTTTTTTTGCGTTGACAGGGACATCTTCAGGGTCACAAATCGAGAGCCTTATACATAATTTTTTTCCACAATTGCGGGTCTCCGATACGCTTGAGCTTCACCAGTGTTTGTTCATATTTGTTTTCGTCCGCCATACTATATATACATGTGTCGTCGGCTTTGACAGACCGGCAATGCACACCGACCCAGTTCAAATGCGTTTCGACCGGAAAGTGCATCGAAGGCCTCTACAGGTGCGACGGTCATCCTGATTGTCCGGACCGGAGCGACGAGGACTGCGAAGGTTCCTCCAACGAAAACGTTACACACACCGTCACTCATACCAGTACGCTATCATTCATTGTAACATAATCTTGCTTACATGACGATATTTTTACCTCTCACAACTCGAACCAATGATCATCCAATCGGCAACGACCTACGAAAAAAAAAATCCTGAACTGAGAACGATTAAATTTTTCCGAATTTTTCGGAAAATTTTCGACAATCTTTTAATATCAAAGGGGCAGCTTGATATTTACCGATCAAGGAATCAGGTCGCTTAAGATCGACCCTTAATTCGGCGTCGATTGCGATCCGGATCGTCATTGGAAATTAATACTTTCCATACAACCAATGATCATCCAATCGGCAACGACCTACGAAAAAAAAATCTTGAACGGAGAACGATTATATATGTTCCAAATTTTTCGGAATTTTTTTGACAATCTTTTAATATCAAAGGGGCAGCTTGATGTTGACCGATCAAGGAATAAGGTCGCTTAAGAACGACCCTTAATTTGGCGTCGATTGCGATCTGGATCGTCATTGGGAATTAATACTTTCCATCTAGCTCCGACTATCTCGTTTTCCCGATCATTCTGAGCCTGTCTCTTTCCGCCTTCCTATCGATGCTTGGTGTGCTTTTATTATCGGACCAATGTAGCCAATACGTGCGTATGTGCGAGTAGACACACCACCCCCGGGCCACTGGATCACCGAGAAACCTGGCAGCGGAAGGGGATGCGATCCCCGCACGGAGATGCGCTGCGATGATGGACAGTGCATACAGCTCCGTCGAAAATGCGACAATGTCTTCGACTGTTTCGATAACAGTGACGAACGGGGTTGCGGTAAGAGCTTATTACGAACCTCCCCCGCCTTGTCGACCCCCCCCCCCGTGTCCCGTTGGATCTCGATTTACACGCTCGTTGAAAAGTACTGCAACATATGCGCTATCGAAATTCACAATTTTTCGTATACATTCGACGGATGTTCCAATGTCTTGTCATAATTTTTTTCGTTCAAGTACCCGCCCCGCCCGCCCTCCCGAAACGCCCGCTAAATTAATACGCCATGCCATATCGGTGCTTCCTGTGAGCTTTACTCGTATCTGTGTCGCGAAGGGGTCTGCACTATCGACGAGTGGAAATGCGCCAGCGGGGAATGCGTGACCGAGAACGCGAGATGCGACGGGGAGTTCCATTGCCCCGATGGATCGGACGAGATCGGATGCGGTAACTAAAAACACATTAAAAAGCAAAAAAAAAAAAAAATAAGATAAAAAAAATCGATGCGTTGTGTTATGTCTGTGGCTTGCCTCGCCCTGCCTGCTCGACCACGCTGTCACAAAAAAATAATAAACACCTTTTTCACCACTTTTATCACATAAAATAGGAAAATCACTGGTTTTTTTTTTTTTTTTAACAAAATCACAGTCACTTTTACGGAAGGTACGATCGATCATCCGTTCCACATTGAGTACTGTGTCATGTTCACACGATACCTGCAACTTCACGAAATCAGCATCACGATTAGAAACTCAAATAATTTAGGTCATGACGTTTGCGAGGGAATGCCTTTTTTCAGGATAATCAATATTCATATACCATTATTATTGATATGACAATGTATTACAGTAGGACACGAAACATGCATAATGGATTTATGTTTCTAGTGACTAGTGATATCGAACGAATGATGAATTTAATATTCAATTTTTTTTTTTTTTTCTATCTGTACGCATGTGTCTACGCATCGCAAGCATATATTTATAATATACAAATTATACTATTTCTGATTGTCGCGATCTGCTCAAGACTCTTTTTCGATGGAGACATAAAACGATAAAAAAAAAAAACGTGAACAGTTGAAAAGCAAGTTTCAGGGAAATGATTAAGAGGTAGCGTGACCGATGCACGTGAATCGTGTCGATGTCAAGAGTATCCTATAAATAGATAAATAGATCACCTCTCGTCTCTTACCTCGTAGATCGCATGCGATTATATTTCCGTCTCAATTTCTTCCCTTTGTTCATTTTTAAAGTAGAAAAATAAAAAAAATTCATCCCTCGGTCTCTCGACCGGTTCGACCGAATTAGGTATTTTGTGGAAGAAGCGGGTGCGCGGTGTGGCGTAGCAAGCAGGATACCTTCGTATCGTTTGTCATTTATTTTTTAATACAGCATATATTCTATATATATTTTTTAAAAGTAATTTAGATTTTGAAAAGCATAATGTGCGTTTGTAGTAACGGAATGTCCATCTGGAAGTTTTCGATGCGGCGACGGATTGTGCCTCGACTCGAAGCGACGTTGCGACGGGCGTCCAAATTGTCGTGACGGATCCGACGAAATTAATTGCCGTACGGAAAAAAAAGATAATTTAGTTTTTTTTTTGTTCTCCTTTTACATTTGAGTGATGGAGATTGATTATGTATTTCCCTCTCATTTCGAGCATGACCAATTGTCATTATCAGTACCGACATTAACACGGATCAATCACTAATTGAGCATTAATATTCGTATTTGTATAACATCGGCTTTTACTAATCACAGTAATCACTCGTGCGAGCGCGAACGAGCGAGCGAAAAAGACGCACACCCATAAAATCGCACACATCGCCGAGTCGGTCTCGACGAAATTGGGGACGTACGTTTAAAACGATAATTTTCCGTGTCGGGTGTACAGGGTGTGTAGGTGGCGCGAATATGGAAATTCATTATTAGCCCCGTCGGTGGCACCGCACGTGCAAACTTGGCTATCACGTTCGCATGCGTTAAACCAGCCGTCCGGCTGGCCCCATGCGGACCATTACTACTAGAGACATCGACAATTATAAATGTGCCACGAGGGTGGCACATCAAAGACGCTACACCCGAGACGCTCCTTTACTAATTGATCGTCCCATCGCTCTGCTGGGTCTCTCGTTGATCGTTCTCCACCTTCCTGACGATCGTTACTGTGTAAAGGCTCCTCGAATGAGGGACCCCAGAGACTAGTTATCGACGCTTATCTGATCGACAAATTTATTTTTTCATTTCATTCCCGACACGAAAAAAGAAAAATTCATTACGCGGTGATCGCAAATTAATTTGGAAGGTTGCGGAACAATTTTGTGCCGCGTGAATTTAGCGGGTGCTTTTTTTCTGGGGCTCGATAGCGATCGGAAATAAAACGCACCTCCGAAACTCATTCGATACAAAATTATTCTGGATAAAATATTATTTATATTGATAATACAGATAAAATATGTGTTACTTGTTTTTCCTCACAATTTTTTATTTTTCGTGAAGAGCTGCTCTTGCTAAAAAGGAAGGTTAAGGGACGACTCGACGAAAATACTGTTAAACCTCGTTAGTGTGAACCAGAAGTGATATAGAGATTAAAAAATATTTTTGTCGATCATTTATTTTTATTTTTAGTGATTTTTTTTTATTATTATTTTCGACTGATCGACATCTCATCTTGGAGACCTTTCTCTCTCTCCGTATTTCTCACTCTCATGCACATGTGTGGTTTTGATATTCTTCTGCATTTTGAGCTGTTATGAAATCTCTACTATACATGTACATATATACTACTATTGCTCTTATTACCGTTTGTCTGTCACTTTCAGCACAGGTTTGCCTGACTGTAAATATATATATATATATACTATATGACTACTGTGAATATTACATGAATATATGTTTATGTACATAGGTACGATATTGTGCATATAAATAATGCTGCAAAAGTTATATAATACTAGTTACCGTATGTCTGACCACATACGTACATATACTACTATTCTTTAATGTGTTTACTATTCCATACTTTACGAGAGGGATGCGTGTAAGCTCGTCTACCATAAAACGTTTGTTTGATCGTATTCCACTATCTGTATATTTCTCTGTTTATCTATCTCTCTGTCTCTCTCTCTTCGCTCTCTGTACTAAAAATTTTCTCTTGACGTTTCACGAAGCTCACGTTTCCAACAACGTGGAGAGAGAGGATTGCATGACGGACGGCAATGTGCACGCAATTTATTTACGAAACTCGACTCCACTAAATTTTGTCGCCGAACGGCACAGGTCGACGGGTTATTCGACCCGATAGGCGAACCTTCGCCCTCGAACATCAATCGCTTGTTAAATCGCCTCTTCATCGCGTTCGCCCTTTATTGCCTCGTTTCGCCCCGTCTATTTCGCATACCCACTCGACACGACACGGGAATAAATTAAGACGGCGAATTAAAGAAGAACGATCGATCCCTCGATTATCAACTCGCGGTCGCGTTCTCATTTTTTTTCTCGTCGCTTTATTTTTTTCAGTTTTTTTTTTACAATCTACGGCGTACTGTACGGCTGGACGCTAATGAATTGAGGTAAACGTCACAATGACCGGGCACGGCCCGGTGGCCGAATTAAGCGTGCGTGCAAGAGAGACGGAAATACAATTTTTCATGCACTGATAAAAAAGTACAGTTGAAGCAACTAAGATTCGGGCAGGGACGTTCAATAAAAATTTAGTTTGTCGAACAAAATATTTTAATTACTCGAAAATATTTTGGTGAAATCACCCAACAAATTGTTGAACCAACTAATTTTTTAACTGTACCTACAAAATATTTTGTTGAACGTCTCTGCCCGAATCTTAGTTGATTCAACCGTATTTTTTTATCAGTGTGCATTTCCGGGGACTGCGAATTTGGGGCTTTTGCCTTAAACGCGACCGGGAAAGATAAATATGCGCGTCCTCGGTCGGTAACGGGACTTAAGAATATAACGTGCACATAGCTGTCTCGTGTGTATATTTTTATCAGTGATACTATGTACTTGCGCATAGGTGCTATCAAATTTTTTCGTGTACATAAAACGGTGTGTGCGACAAGTTATACTTGAAAAATATTTTTCGTCGATCTTGCTTGCTTTTCGTTTCGGTGAATTTGTTTTTGTTTTTATTTTTAATCGTCAAATTCCGACTTCCAGAGACACCCTACTGTCCGGACGGCCAAGCGCCCTGTTCCAACGGAGCGTGCATCCGGGAGGATTTCTTCTGCGACAAAAACATCGACTGTCATGACGGGAGCGACGAGAAATATTGCCGTGAGAATGAAAAAATAGAAAATTAATTTAAACAAAGTTCGATTTATAATATCCATTCGTCATCTGGTTAACTGGCACGTTTGTGGAAAATGGAGAATTCGGGGGTGAAGCACTCCGGTCGATGGCCCTTTGGCAATGGCCATTTATGGCCACTGTAAAAAAAAATTCGTATGAAATTTAATGTACCGGACTGGCAGTTTTTATTTTAAAAAACTGGTGTATTGAATTTCATGTACAATTGGGATGAAAAATGAATGTTGAATATATTTAAAATACTGGGAATATTTTATTTTTAATAATTTACTTTAATTTCAGTGAAAAAGTATATTAATTTTTCATTATAATTGCATATTAAATTTAATGCACCATTTTTTACCTAAAAACTTCTACACCAGTTTTCAATTTATTTTTACGGTATAGATTAGTGTATATAGTTGTTATAAAAATCAATGCGGTATTGCCAATAAATACTCGCATAGTACTATTGCCAGTACTAAGGAATTCGCTAAAGATGATCGACTGGTTTTTATTTCAGCCGATACTGAACCAGGACCTTTCCCAACCGGATGTGGAAGGCAGTTTACGTGTCGCGACGGAAGCTGCGTTCCGCAGGACGCGCATTGTGACGGTCGTGCCGATTGTCCAGACAACTCGGACGAAGACAACTGCCGAGTCGGTGAGTTCAACCGACCGGACTTTCCCGGATAACTATGCCGATAACGTAGATCACGTTTTATCGGGCGATATTTCTAACATGCATAACATTACGTTGAAAAGATAAATTACGTAGAGGCCTAGCGGTCTGAAGAGCCCGAAATACTGCGAGAACCAGCTGACCATTTGTGTCAATCCTTTTCCCAGTAACGAACAACAATTACGCTGAACGTTAATTCATTCGGCACTTTGTGATCTATGGATCCTCGAGTTAATTGTTTTGCCTACTTGCCAGAGATCTATCGAATGGAGTATGAAAAACGCTTCGCACCACCCCGAGAGCCCAAATAATAAGTCAGTACGCGAGCATTTTTTTTTTTGTTACTGCCGACCTGTTATTTATTTTTTATTGTCGTTTTACGCAGTACGAAAAAATTGTATGTTATGTTACAAGGGAAGGAAGGGTGCGATTGTCGCGTGGGTGTAAAGGTTGCTTCCCGAGCGAAGCGAGTGCGGAAATTACACGTGGTGAAAATTCGCTCCCTCCCGTGTAGCATACGATACATTTTTTTCCGACTTCGTTAAAACAACCACTATCAGTAATCAGCTATTTTCTGCCCGTATTGGACGCAAGGAATGTCGTTATTTTAGCGAAGTCAAGAAAAAATGATTAGTTACTTAGTCGAAATCCCAGTTAATCCGAACTAGGCAACGAAAGTATATAAGTCAATAATGACTAATGATTCAACTTTATTTTGACTACTTACAATGACATTTGATACAACTTGCACTTAATTGTTAAATAGTGTGAACTAGAATGTAAAGCTTTGGATTTTTTTTCATTAATAGAACGTAAGCTAGTCTTTTTTTTAAGTACTCAATGACTTCGGTTTGCTCCGCGCATAAAAAAGCCTCGGAAGACGCACGGTTAATCGGGGTTATACTGTATAGACACAGATCTCGAATTGCGCTTAAAATCTTATTAAAGTATTTGGGTTATCAGGAAATAATTTTTTTTTAATTCGATTTATTAAAAAAAAAAAAAAATGAGGGTGGTGCGACTCAATGGCTCACTTCGGCTTTCGATCTATTTCGCTCGATAGACCTATCGTAGACCAAAATATCCTTACACGAGGGTCTCTTTGGACAATCCTTTTACCTCCGTTTCCGACCTTTCACGTAGGTAAAAAAAAAAATTTCTCCCGTGACACACCGTGGCTCAGATTGGGTTACTTCTAGGTATAGACGCTTCGGATAAAACCTCTTCAGGGAGGCATCCGGAGAGCGTGCAGGTGTTCACCGATAGCGATGGTGCCCTAGGTGGCCCGTATGGGATAACCGGTACCGAGACCGGTCCCTGGTCGAATCAGACCACAACGAGGAGTTGTACAACGACCGATTTTGTTTGTGCCGACGGCACTTGCATCCCCGCGGCTCATCGATGCGACAATTACTACGATTGCCGTGACTTTACAGACGAGCAGTACTGCTTCGGTTAGATCATTTTAAGACCCTCGACAATCTGGCGGTCCTCATTCCGTTGAATCCTTATCGTTTCATGCACTTTTATACTGTTTTCTCTATGGCATTTAAATCGCATTTATTGGTTCGATTTTTCTATATCTTAGTTTCGTTTAACAGCACGACAATTATAATTAGCAATTGGTATGATTTTATTTATTTATTTATTACAACGAATTATCTAATAGTTAAATATGTTTGAACGAAACCCCAGATTGTCCTGGCGCTACAACGTTTACTGTCATTCAGTGTTAGCGGCCGAATAGACATTTGTGTAGGTTGTTGCTGGCGTTCAAGTAGATAATATAAAAACAAAACAAAAAAAAACATTTTTAAAAAAGCAGATGACACTTAGTTCCAAGTCGTCAGATATTATACATATTTATAGCTATATATAAATACATCGTATGCTGTGGTATACGAATTTACGATACATCAGAGGCATCCTTGTATCGATAGTGCATCTTATTGCCTGGTATTATTGAAATTTAGACGATTTATCCGTGTCGTAGGTAGAGACCCTTAGAGTTGATCGTTCGCTGCACGCGTGAGACGGGAACGACATTTTTAAAAATTCATCATCGAGGATTTGTCAAAACGTTGATTTGGGTGCGAAAAAAAATTCAACGTTCAATAAATATTTCCGGCTCGTCCACGAATGCATCGAACGGAACGTAGATTATTTTCATTCGATCAGAATCTTGCATAATTTTTTTTTACATATGAAACATTAGAATTACTCATCTCATTAGTCTGCGTCGCTCAATTTTCCTAAAATATGTGATAGAAAAATATTGAATTTGTCATTTCCAAAACGAAAATACTTCCGAAATTATTCAGCGACACTTCAATAAATTTCTATCTAATATTTTTAACAGGATGACGCATTCAACAAAAAAAAAAAACAAAACAAAAAACAGTCCTTATTTGACATAGAATTTGAAGCTCATAGATGACAGATGTTCGTTGTTTTTTTCTTCTTCGATAAAATTTTGATCAATCATAAAACCTGAGTGTATTAGATTAAACGTTATTAGCGTGTAAACGGATAGTGTTTTATCTCGTAATTATGTATATATGTGGAGTTTCCACGTTCTATCTATCTATCGTTATTGATCATTGTCCATGTTTTTTTACAATTTATTCGTTCGTCCCTCGTTTTTTCGGACATTAATCGCCGCCATCGCGTGTTTACTCGAGGAGCCGCATCTCTCCGAATTTCTCAGCGCTAAATCTCGATTTTTATTGTAGAATGTTCGAGGGATCAATTCCAGTGTAGAAACGGTGACTGCATAAGCGATACACATCAATGCGACAGAGTCATAAACTGCGATGATGGATCCGACGAGGAAGGCTGTGGTCAGTACAATAAAAAAGGAAAATCGTTTTTTTATTTAAAAGAATAAAACGAATTTAATCACTAAATTATTGAATTATTAAATTATTTTATTTAATTTAATCTTTTTAATCAAATTTTTTTCGAAATGGAAATTAGTAAACATTTTTCCGAACCGTCAATGGAGTACAATTAAATTTTTATAATTTTTATAACTTAATTTATGTTCAGAAACCGAAACAACGCCGGCAAACCGATACTGCACATCCGAACAATTCACCTGCATCTCTGATCGTACATGCGTCCATTACTCATCTCGCTGCAACGGTATTCCGGATTGCAGAGACAGATCGGACGAGGAAGGCTGCGGTAAGTGGCTCGTTATTAGTCACTCCGTTCGCTTCCACGGAATCAGGAAACGCGCTATAAATAAGCGAAACGACAATAGAAATCAGAATTTCATAAGCGAACGCTGTGAGTAAAAAAAATCCGAGCTATTTTTCATCCCACAATCATCGATTGCAGATACTAGCGGTAACAGAGAAGGACTCAACCTCAAGACCTATCCGAGTGAACAAATCATCAAAGAAAGTAAGTATTGGACGGAGAGTCTTGGATTATTAATTTTTATGTATACATATAAAAATTATACATACATTAATATTTTTACGTGGCCTGAGAGAGTTGAAATTCCTAGCTGTTTAAAAACTCTTTTGGTACCTTTTTATTGCAAAATCAGCATAGTACCATATTAATTCGCTGGATTATATTGACTACTTTTATTCACCTCGTCTCTCTTTTTTGCTCGTATTAATTAAAACCCGTGAAAATGATGATAAATAGACAGATGGCAAATTTTTATTGGGCACTTGATAAATCCCCCAAGTGTCTTGCAATACAAAAAGCACCAAGATAAGAGACCACAAAGGAAGTAGCATGAGAGAGTAGGAAAAAATTGAATTATCGGTGAAGAAATCGAATGACCACGAAATCAAACGATTTTATTAATGTGAATGTTTGTTGTTTCTTTTTTCTTTCTTGCCTTGGCCAGACCCGGCGAAGCAAGGTAAGCCTTCCTCTGGGCAGGAAGTATTAGTCTGAAAAAAGTAAATCATGCGCAACCGCGTGCTCGCGCGGTCTTCTTCATGAATTCATGAGATCGATGACTATTAATAAAAAAATAAATAAAAATAAATAAAAACATGTGCCATACATCACTATCGCAACACTGTATATTGTGTATAATGCATAATAGATAATTCGATTCGGGAAGCACGACGCTTCTCCTCGGATGGCTTGCGAATCGACGAGGGGAACGTGTAAATATTTTCAGGGACGAAATGAACATAATAGGAAAAAAAGAAAAGATATACTAAACGGACCGCTGTATAACAATGTTCTCATTTCAGCTGAAACTTCATAAAAATAAATAATTAAATTCGCCTACATACGCAAAGTATCGAATAATCTCAATAATATTGAGCATGAATCTCTAAAATTTATTTACCTTGCATGACTGGACGTAAGATCGAACGCAAAGTCCGACGGATGCGCGAT
Organism: Ichneumon xanthorius; assembly: GCA_917499995.1. NCBI lineage: Eukaryota > Metazoa > Arthropoda > Insecta > Hymenoptera > Ichneumonidae > Ichneumon > Ichneumon xanthorius. The sequence continues at coordinate 4,015,949 of OU824205.1, forward strand.
CGGTCGATCGAATCGTTCGCGTTCGCTTACCGGATGACTGATTAATTCGACAGGCCGCGAGGTTGTCTTCCAATGCCGCGACGAGGGACAAGAACGCGCGAAGGTTCGTTGGCTGCGCGGCAATGGACTTCCTCTGCCACCGGGCTCTCGCGACATCAACGGACGTCTCGAGATTCCCAATATTCAACTGGAACACGCCGGAACTTACATATGCGAGGCCGTCGGCTATCCTTCCTCGACGCCCGGTCATCAATTGAGCGTCCATCTCGAGGTCGAGAAATGTAAGCTCCATCTCACTTCTTGCCTGATAGCCAACCGTAGAGGAAAGAAGGGCAATTTCTTGCCATCAAGCTCTGCAGTTTACTTGCCAGCAATATTGCAACAACAGTTTCTAGCGCGACATGGCAGCATATTGGTAGCAAAAATCCAGCAACGGTTGCCGAACGTTCATTTATCATTCTTAGAAGCCGTGAAAGAGATCAAAATTCCTTCTCATCGGAAGCCAACTTCTGATTACGCATTTCCTCAATCCGTGTTATTGCTGACGCTGATGAAAGCTTATTTTTTCATGCAGTGAATGAGTTCCGTAATGGGTTGGTAATCAATAACGTTACATGATAATGCACTGTGAAAAACGATGGTATTTCCTACTATCTCGAATAGTTTCCAGGGAGAACGTCTATACAGATACTTGCTGATAGTATATATTTAATTGATTAAACTATAATTGTGGTTGCAATCATGATGTTTTGTCATTGTTGTAACTATAAAATGTAAACGTTCCGCCTGGGAACTATTTTTGTGGTAAAAAATCAGTCTTGTTGCTATGTAATTACTATGTAATATTTTCTCAGTGTGAGTTATTTCAGAGTTTCTTTGTCTAACAGTTTGTAAGAATTCACGCAAAATAACCGTGACTCGAGCAAATTAATGTTCGTAGTGAGTCGCAAAGCACCAGCAAGCCTTGCTGCCAACTTGCTGACAATATGCTCCTAAGAATTTTCGGCACTAAATGCTGGCAAAAACATAGGCAAATGCAGACGCACATGCCGCAATTTTGCTGCCATCACGTGCGGACATATGCTGCCCATTTGCTGGCGGGTAGTTGGCAAAATGCTATCTGGATTTCTTCCATAGGCAACGGCATTTCTTTCTGAATTTTTTGGTTTCTTCTGCAATAAACAAATTTTTTGCAGTCGAACTTCCGGCGACGCGGCCACCGCAGGTCTGCAAGTACGACGAAGCGACCTGCAGCAACGGCGACTGCATACCCAAATCTTACGTCTGCGACGGTAAATTCGACTGTACCGATGGCTCTGACGAGATGCGATGCAGTGAGTACTCGAGTTGCGGCTGTCGTTATTGCGTAATTTATATTTTTTTTCACCCGATGAAAATTTGCATTATCTCCAGGTCCTCACGGATGCGAGCCGAATCAATACCGCTGTGCGAATAAGCAGTGCGTCAGCAAAGTCTGGCGCTGCGACGGTGACAAGGATTGCGTCGACGGAAGTGACGAGGAGAATTGCGCGACTATGCCACCGGGATCTCCCTGCCGATACGACGAGTACAAGTGTGCCAATGTCGACCAGTGCATCCCCAAGAGCTACCAATGCGACATGGACCGCGATTGTCAAGACGGCAGCGACGAGTTTGGATGCTGTAAGTCTTATCTTCATCCGTAAAAAACAGTTTATTTATTTATTTATTTAAATGAAAACGTTGGGCCCGATTACAAGTTGATAGGAAACCCGGCACATTTACATCTCTACCACTCACAACTCTACCGTATTAGAAGTCAATCAGATCTCTACTAGAAAGTAAAAAAAAACTCTACCAGAATAAAAATAAAACGACCGGACTCTAAATAAAACTCTACCGGAATACGAGAATAAACGGTAGCCTTATATTCCGATAGAGTTTTATTTCAAGTCCGGTAGTTTTATTTTGATTCTGGTAGAGTTTTTTTAACTTTCTGGTAGATATTTTTGTAGAGTTCTAATACGGTAGAGTTGTAATATGGTAGAGTTGTGAGTGATAGAGATTTAAATGATAGAGATGTCCGGAAACACCATCAAGCGATTTGAAAAAGTGAGATTGACCACACGCCAAAAATACATAAAATAATCAGCGAATAGCAGAGAAAGCATAAAAGATAGATCAAAAATAATTCAGAGACTCATTGTCTGCCTTCGAGTAGTCGTATAAGTCTACAAGGACGCAAAAATCCCCTCTATTTACAGAAAAGTTTAACCAAATAACCGAGAGAGGAGAATGATAATTATCGATGGACAATAACTCTTCTGACGCTCGCCAAATTTAACAGTGCATGTTAGAAAAGAATGATCATAGTATATTGCGCTACAAAGGAGGAACGTGCGCGATTTTCGCCGAGCGTGAAGTTTGCTGCCTGAGCGAAGCGAAGGCAGAAATGACACAAGGTGAAAACTCGCTCCCTCCCGAATAGCATAAAAATTTTTCCCATCTCCACTGACAACACTCTAAGAAATTGTAAACTTACTGCACCGGATTAAAAGCTTATATGAAAAAACTGGTATATTAAATTTAATGTACAATTGTGGTAAAACATTAATTGTTCACTCTATTAAAAACATTAAAAATACTTTATTATTAAAATTTACCTTAATTTCAATGCAATAAATTTTTCATCACAATGGTACATTAAATTCAATGTATCAGTATTTCATAAAAATGTCCACTCCGGTACAGTAAATTTACAATTTTTTTCTGTTGTAACGAAATCGGCAAAAAAAATGTTGAGCTAAATTAATATTATTCGCGTATTTTGAAATATGTTTCATTCCAATGATTTCCACCAGCTCCCGTATACATAACGAAGCCACCGCCAGCGATGATGACTCTGCATCCGGGCGAATCCATGATCCTGACGTGCACAGCCATAGGTGTTCCGATACCGGAGATCAATTGGCGTTTGAACTGGGGTCACGTACCCTCCAAGTGTTACTCGACTTCCGTTGACGGTCACGGAACACTGACCTGTCCGGACATTCAGATATCCGACCAGGGTGCCTATTCGTGCGAGGCTCTCAACGTCGCTGGTTTCGTGTTCGCCGTGCCTGACACGATTCTCGTGGTCAACCAGACCGACGACGTCTGTCCCGCCGGCAAGTTTAACTCGGACGCTCGCACACCGGACGAGTGCATACCCTGCTTCTGCTTCGGCGTGACGGACAAGTGTAGGAGCGCGAATCTCTTCACTTATCAGCTTCGTCCGCCCTTCGATCGTCACCGAGTCGTCACCGTCAGTACATTGCCGACGGTGAGGATTCAGGGAGAATTGAACAGTCTGATCGCCGAGGTCAGACCTCGCGGATCGGACGGTGTCGAACTTTCGGCGCCCCACAATAATGAATTCGCAACGTCGTACAACGTTCCGTACTTCGAGCTACCGAACACTTACTACGGAAAGAGCCAGCTCAGGTCCTATGGTGGCTACCTCAGGTATTCGGTATCCTACAGCGGCGACGGTTCACCGAATAACGCACCGGACGTTATCCTGATCGGTAACAACTATCTGCTGACCCACCGTGGCGAGCACGTTCAACCGGACTACAAGACCGAACGATCGGTCAGATTCTTCGAAGGCGAGTGGCTGAAGAACGACACTGGTGCGGAGATACCGGCCACCAGAGAGGAAATCATGATGGCACTCGCTAAGGTCGATAATATTCTCATAAGGTGAGCTAAATCACAGCTTGTACTACTGGGGGATCATTTTTCTCTAGTCGACTATAATCTACTACAGTCTTGAGACTAGAGTTGCCTTTTCTTCGGGCATTTGCAGGTGTACTATCAGGAATTTTTAAAAATAATTTTGTTTGTTTACTGCAATGAAACGGAGTGAATATTTTTATTTATATTATTACATAATGCAGGAATTTTTTCTCACACGATATTGAATTCTTAAGGTGGTGGAAGATGTTTTGCCATCATTGCGACTGTTCTGATGATGTGAAAAAGAAAATCCAGGCACATTTGTAATCAGAAGACCAGTCTCTATGGTCTGAACGGCGATCTTTTTTTTTTATTTTACAAAATGCTGGCACAATTTCAAAAACTTTCAATTGTTTTTCTGTTGTAAAACTTATTATTTCCCTACAAATCGTAACTTTCAAATTCAGAAGTTGTTCGTAGTCGGGACGATAGCGAGATGTGCTCTTAACAGGCCCTCCAAATTTGAAGTCGATCTGTTGATTGGTTGCTGAGATATTACAGTCCTAAGTTGTAAAAATGCAATCGTACATCGCAGCTTGCATCGCCTGAAGAATTCAATATTGTATGACTTAAAAATGCCCGTATTATGGAATAATATCAATAACCATATTCAATTAGTTTCATTGCAATAAACACAAAAATGTTGTCTTTAATAAAAATCCCGATATTACACCTTTCAATACCAGAAAAAGGCGATTCGAACTGTAAAGGATAATTAATTGTATAATGAATTTTTTTTTGTCGAACTCTTCAGGGCCAAATACGAAAACTCACCCCAACTTCAAGTTTCCATCACCAACATTGTAATGGACACAGCCGATGCAACGAACACCGGTCTTGGTGCCGCATCGTTCGTCGAAGAGTGTAGCTGTCCGACTGGTACGGAAATTTTTTATTTTTTATTTTTTTTTACATATTCTTCATTGATTCTTCGTACGACTTATAATTTAATTTTTAATAATTGCATCGTACAGGATACAGTGGTGAATCGTGCGAAAATTGCGCGCCCGGTTTTCTCAGACGAGAGAGGACTGGTCCCTGGCTCGGCGAGTGTTACAGCGACGAGCCTGTCAAGTGTCATCCGGGATACTACGGAGATCCGACGAGAAATATTCCCTGCAAACCGTGTCCTTGTCCTCTGACAAACCCGTCCAATCAGTAAGATTTATATTAATTTATTCCAATAGTGTGGAGAAGACGATGAAAAAACTCGTTGTTTTTTTATGCGAAAACATCTTTAATGGGAGTTCTTTTTGAAAAGGGTGGTTTACATTAATCAGTGCCTGGGAGACGCACATACATTTATTCAATCCTCTACCGATCTCAAAACTTCTGAAAAGGTTTTCACATGCAATTTTTAGTTCAGCTCACGAATTTGTTTGCAGCTTGTTTTGCAAGCCCCTCCAATCAGTAAGATTTATATTAATTTATTTCAATGGTGTGCAAGACGATAAAAAATTGGTTGCTTTAATTCGAAAACATCTTTAACGGGAGTTCTATGTGAAATGGAGTATTTAGATTACATAAATTCACATACATTTATTAAATCCCCCATCGATCCCAAAACTTTTGAAGATGTTTTCACATACAATTTTTAGTGAGTGCAACTCACAATTTTTTTCGAGTTTATGACTATATATCTATTGTTCTTGATTCGCAGATTCGGACGAACTTGCAACCTCGGGTCGGATCTCAATCCGATCTGCCACTGTCCCCCGGGCTACGTCGGTTTGAGGTGCGAGAAGTGCGCTATCGGTTATCATGGAAATCCTCTTATTCCCGGCGACATGTGCGTTCGCGACGAGCCGTGCGATCCCCGTGGAAGCATCACGCCGAATCCCGACTTCGACGGAAAATGTCGGTGCAAGGTATTATACAGTCATTTAATAATCGATCGAGCGTACATGGCTGTTCAGAAATGGATTTCATATACCGTAACACTATATAATATCCCACTGTTAATGCTCACCCTCTATCACGGATCAAATTTTTCTGTATTGTCTCCAAAACGTAAGTATAACGATGAAATTTATTTGTCTGCGGCGTAGTCGATTCCGTATTAAATTACATCGTACCAGAAAGCAAATTGTATATTATGCTACACGGAGGGGACGTGCGCGATTTTCGTTGGGTGCGAAGTTTGCTTGAAATCACACGAGATGAAAATCCGCTCCCTCCCACGTACCATACGATACTTTTTTTTTCCGACTTCGTTAAAACAACCGCATTTCTTGCGTCGCAACGTCATATTCGCCAACGACTATTACTCCATAGGGAATAATGAAACAGTACTGCGCATGCGCACAGGTTAATAATGATCATTGATCAACAATAGGCGATTTTCCGCCCGTGTTGCTCGCAAAGAATGTCGGTATTTTAACAAAGTTAGGGAAAATTTAGTACATTACGATACAAGGGAGGGAAGTGCGCAATTTTCGCCAATTGTGAACTTTGCTGCCCAATCGAAGTGAGGACAGAAATCGCAGGAGGTGACAATCCGCGCCCTCCCGTGTAGCATACGATACTTTTTTCCGACTTCGTTAAATTAGCCACATTTCTTGCGTTTAAAAATCGTCACATTAACCAATGTCCAATATACACCCGGGAGTAATTGAACTTCCAGAGTGATTGATGAGCTCTATTACTCACTGAGGAGTAGTAAAACAGTACTGCGCAAGCGCACAGGTTAATAATGATCATCGATCAATAATAGGCGATTTTCCAGCCGTGTTTCATGCAAGAATAGTATATTATGCCACAAGGGAGGAAAGTGCGTTTTTTCACCGAGTGTGAAGTTTGATGCCCGAGCGAAGCGAGGGCAGAAATTCACACGAGGTGAAAATGCACTTCCTCCCTTGTCGCATACGATATTTTTTTTCCGATTTCGTTAAAATAACCACATTTCTTGCGTCGCAAAATCGTCATCTTCGCCAATGACCGTTACTCCCCCGGGAGTAATAGAGCGTCCAGCGGGAGTGATGAGCCCTATTACTCCCTAGGCAGTAATGAAATTGTACCGTGCATGCGCACATGTTAATAATGATCATCGGTCAATAATAGCTTATTTTCCACCCGTATTGCACGCAAGGAATGTGGTTATTTTAGCGTAGTCGGGAAAAAATATTATTATTTTATCGAAGTCCGCAAAATAATATTATTGTGCCTGATATTCCGAACACTCGAACGAATATTAATATTTCAGCAATACGCGACTGGCCTTAAATGCGACAAATGCAAGGCGAACACATTCAATCTCGCGACGAAAAATCAATTTGGATGCATCAGTTGTTTCTGCATGGGGATTACGGACACGTGTATCTCGTCGAACTGGTTCAGAAACGAGGTAGGACACAATTGACACAATTGACACTGTTTTATCATAAGTATCGTCCGATCGACGCGGATCGTTCAATTGATTTTTCGCACTCGCAGATTCGAGTCTCTTTCACCAACTCCATCCGGAACTTCACTCTCGTCGATTCGAACATTCCGAATGCCCAACCGATCGCCGAAGGAATACGTCTGGACACCATCAGTCGTGAGATCGTTTACAGCGCCTTCCCCAATCGCGGGAACACCGATGTTTATTACTGGCAATTGCCGAATATCTTCCGCGGCAATCAGATCGCTTCTTACGGTGGCAATCTTCGTTACACTGTGAGATACGTGCCATCGCCCGGTGGGCAGAGCTCGAGAAACAACGCGGCCGACGTGGAACTGATAAGCGTGAGTCAATCGCGAGGAATAAATCGAAACCTGCAAATCGATTGTCGATTTCTAAATTTCCGCTTCTTTCAGGCAAACGACATAAACTTGCTCTACTACTCGAGAGAAACACCCGAATCGAACTCACCCCAATCGTTCACCGTACCGCTGCTCGAACAATACTGGCAACGAAACGACGGCACTAAGGCGGACAGGGAACACCTGTTGATGGCTCTGGCCGATGTCAAAGAGATCAGGATCAAGGCTACCTACACTACGCACACGAACGAAGCTGCGTGAGTACTTTTATCACTTCTTTGCTAAGGTAAACGGCCTAGTTTGTGATACTTTTGGAGCAGCGGCGATCCCGCGAATTTAATGAAAATACTAAATAAAAGTAGGCTTTTTTACTTCTCGTCGATAAAGTCGTTCGTCCTGAATATTGTTACGGCCGAGCGAATAAATGTAACACCAATAATTATAAAAGAAACAAGGGCGATATTTAATGACCAATAATAAGTTCTCGTGGTACGTCCGTTCGGTTCGAGGTCTAAGTCAAGACTGTTAATCAAAATACGATCGTTGCGAAATTTCGTATCATACGATCAATTGTCAGATCGGTGCGAGCGGATCCATTTCCAATCCCTTGCGCTCGCATCGATCGATAAATGAGTCATTAAAAGTACTGATTCCGTTATAATATATACACTGTAAACATAAATTGTAAATTTAATGTACTGAAACTTGAAATTTGCTAACATTACTCACATTAATTAAACATTAATGTACTTTGCTTGTAATATAAAAATATCGGATATTAAAATTACAAATCTTTTGTTTGAAATTTCAAAAACGGTTTATGTAAAAAAGCTTCCAATACTGTTCATTAATTTTCAAACAAAATTTTTATACAGTGTAAGTTTGATGTGGTTTAATACTTATTTGAGAATGAAAACTTACTATTGTACATCCGCTGAAGGTAGCGGGCTGCGTTCAGCAATGCTCTTTCGAGCCCACTGATATACAAGTTTAATTACAAATCATTTCATTTAAAAAGTGTACGTGTCGTCAAAATAAATTACAATTTTTCCCGACTACACTAAAGAGGCCCAATTTCATGCCTGAATTGGGGGTGGAAAGTAGCCGATACGTGACGAGTGGGAGGAAAAATGATTTAGGAGGTTTAAAAGTGAGACTTTACTTCCCGCTAAATCACCGAAAATCACGCACTTTCTACCCTGGTGGCATGATGTACTATTAACGCTCTTCAATTTGCCAGTAATCTGCTTGATATTTGATGAAAACTGAATCCATAGCAGTCAAAAATGTGCCACCGGGGTCACAAACTGGGCCCTTTACCTCAATGCACTCAAGTTGCGGTGGAATACCGCGCTCGGTAACGGAAACTGTAATCCATTATTCTCAAGGCTGTCGAAGATTTTTTGAATTAAAATTATTGTCAGCCTCTTCGTCGGTCGGTCGGCGCGGAAGCTAAGAGATTGCGTTATTCAGAAGAGTTTGAGACCCTTGAAAAAAATCGTTTACAGTTTTCATTGCCGATAGAGTAGGCTGGAGGGAAGAAAAATTAATTCGATCGATTACAATTTCTTCAGGCTGTCGCTCGTGTCGCTCGACACATCGGAGAAGTACAACACCGGAAAGGAACGCGCAGTGGAGGTCGAAGAGTGTTCCTGTCCGGCCGGCTATCGCGGTCTTTCCTGCGAGGATTGCGCCGTCGGTTACACGAGAGCGATTGAGGGTCTGTATCTGGGAATCTGCGAGCCCTGCAACTGCAATGGACACTCGTCCCAGTGCGATCCTGAGACCGGAGTTTGCGAGGTCAGTTTTCCTTCCGATCTGTAAAATCTGATGTAAAATTCCAACCGATCTCGATCCTTCCGTTACTCTATCTCGTATTTTCCCACCGGCAGAACTGCTCCAACCACACCACCGGAGAAAATTGCGATGTCTGCGAGCCGGGCTACGAGGGAGACGCGACCCGAGGAGGCTGCACGAGACAAAACGACGTGCCCAGACCGTGTCACTGCGATCCTGCGGGATCGGAGAGCGATCGATGCGTCGGAGACCGATGCGTCTGCAAAGCCAACGTCGAGGGTCCCGAGTGCAACAGATGTCGTCCATCCACCTTCGGCCTCTCCGCCGACAACATCAACGGATGCAACGAGTGTTATTGCAGCGGCGTCACCAAACAGTGCCACGAAAGTTCGCTGTACATCCAACAGATACCCATATGGGTTTACGACTCTCGTCACGGATTCACACTCACCGATGCGTAAGTTCCAATCGATCGAGCAAAAAATTTTTTTTATCCCGACTGGTACTACCATGATAATCTACACTGGAATCCGGGAAAAGATATCACGAGCGAACCATAGTGCATATAGCACGAAATATTTTGAAATTTTTTTGGAAATATGTTGAATCTTTAAAATCTTAGGAAATATTTCTGAAATGCATGGAAATCATATTTGCAAATATATGTATTAAGATATTCCGACAAAACATTTATAAAAAATATTTGGACATATTTTTTATTTTTCGGTGCACTGTAATATTTCTAGGAATGCTTCCGTGTTTATGAGGGTGTGTATACGCATATTGAATCGGTGATGGAATTTTTCACTTGGCACAAAGTATTTTTTTATTTATTTTTTCATTTGTCTAATCTGTGATAATAGTACGAGAAATTATTTAATTGGTAGATCATGCTATTGTAGTTCTCGAGTAGATTCATTGATTCTTATATTCAATTATGATACGTATATATTATAAAAGTATATTTATTCGTATCTTTTCATACAATACAATACGCAAATATTACTAATAATAATTATTATTTGACAATTATTTAAAAATATTTCTGATTGTGTTTTTTAAAAAATTCTGAAACAATTCCATGTAAGATTTATGAGCGAACAAAAAATCTTTTTAAAACGATTCAGGAATATTTTTTAATATTAATGAAATATTTTTAATATTTCACAAAAAAAATCTTTTGGACATCTTTCAAAAATATTTTCATATTATGTCGGAGCAATTTGACTAGTAACATCAATAACTTGTACAGATCAAGACTCGATGTTATCGACGACGGATTCGACCTCAATGTGGCACTGAACGAGATTGGTTACCGGTACTCCAACAACCGCAATCGCAGACTCTTCTGGTCCCTTCCGGCAACATTCACCGGTAACAAGGTCAAGAGTTACGGTGGAAAACTCACGTTAACTCAACACATCACCGCGTACCCGAACTCTCAGACGCTCAAGGATCAGGATGTTCTGCTCGTCGGCAACGGTATCAGGCTCTTCTGGACGAATCCTCAAGAGATCCTCCCCGGAATTCCTCTAGTAAGCTTTTAATGACGCTCGACGAAACTTTTGCGACAAGCGACACTCGACAAGAATATTCGAATCTTTGGCCAACTTTTACTGGATCGGCTTTTTATTGATCATCAATTGATTGGGTGCGTCCTTGGATGCAGATCTGCTCAATTACGCGTTCTTTTATTTGTGACTGTTCACTGCTATTTGTTTTTTAAAATTGCGAACGATACATCCGATTCTTTCCGCGAGATACACTTCGTCCGTTTTGATACGAAAGGAATGCTTGTCAGAGCAGAATCCTGTCAAAACTAAACCCTGATCTGAGAGCAGACTGCAAAATAAGAACGCCCATTTCAGCTGTGTATGATTCCCTATAATTTCGACCTGGGTCTGTCCCTTCATATCTTCGATTGGGCTTGTTATTTTGTATGCAACTGAACTAACTCTCAAAAGCACTCAGATTTTTTTTATTCGTTTTTTTTTTCAAATTGATTATAATTATTTACGTTTAAAAAAGTTCACTTATTGATCGCCACAATTAAAAAATCTAAAAACTCTTGTATTATATATTTAAAAATGTAAGATTTGTGCTGGAGTACGCCGGAATTACCTCCTATTTTTTTCTAATTCTTTCCGAAAAGTTCAGGGAAAAAAATTAGAAGAAAAAATCAGTCGATTATGGTTTATTGCTTGACCATTTTTTGGGAATATTTGCAGATTTGTTTTCTGTGTTCATAACTTTGGAAACATCTGCAAAAAATTCCCAAAAGTGCAGTATTGCACATAAAAATGGTCAAACGATAACTCATAATCGACCCATAAGCCGAAATCTTAAAATATTTTATATATAACACAAGATTTTACAGAATTTTTTTATATTTTTAAGTTGTGGCTATCAATAAGTTCACTTTTTAATCATAAATAATTACAAACAATTTTTAAAAAATGTAATAAAAAATATGAGTACTTTTGAGAGTTAGTTCAGTCATATAAAAAATTATGGGCCTATTCCAAGAAGCGAAAGGTCTCATGTGCGGATACATGCAAAGTATTTCTGGATTTAGCCGAACACAGCAGAACTGAACTCAAGAACGCACTCGACGTGTGTTGCAGCATTTATTTCGCTTATTCATTTGATGCATCGAATTCATTTTTTTCCCCCAGACATATGCGGTGCCGTTGCGGGAATCGGAATGGCGCAGGCTTTCGACTGCGGGTCCGCGTCGCGCATCTCGCACCGATCTGATGACGGTTCTATCGAATCTCGAGGCTATCCTCGTTCGAGCATCGTACAGCGAGGGAATGACGGCGACATACATAAGCGACATAAGTCTCGACACCGCGGTGGAGAACAGCGGTGGAAGTCGACGAGCCACGCAAATCGAAGCTTGCCGATGTCCGCAAGGATACAGCGGTACATCCTGCGAAACTTGCGCTCGCGGTTACTATAGAGACATCACCGACAGATCGGTGAGCATCCTCGGATCTTGCAACGTTTGTCCCTGCAACGAGCATGAGGAGAGCTGCGAGATCACTAGATCGGGACAGGCCAAGTGTCACTGTCTCGACGGTTATACCGGACAATACTGCCAGGATGTCGGTGAGTTAGAATATCGGTAGTTACTCAATCGGGTTTTTGTTCAATGCCGTTGCATGCCCTATAATGTGAAAAAGCAATATTAATCGATTATGTAACTCTAATCTCACGAGTACAGGATAATTATTTTTACACAGTTTCAATTTAACCCTTCGAACACGGAGTCCCCGTCAGACTTCGATTTCACACCTTCGTGATGAATCTTAAGGGTAGAGTCGCCTTTTTTTGCGCATTTTTAGGTCAGGCATTTTTTTAAACAAAATTTTGTGTTTTGGGTTTACTGCAATGAAACTGAATGAATATTTTTTATGATATTATTACACAGTGCAGGATTTTTTTGAATCACTATATTGAATCCTTAAGCTGCGTCGGGGCCTGAACCTGAACCATGATTGTGACTGTTCTAAATATCTGAAAAAGAAAGACCAGACATATTTGTAATTAGAAGGCTATTCTCTATCATCTGAACTACGATCGCTTTATTGTAATGGACAAAATGGTTGCACAATTTCGAAAATTTTCACATTTTTAATTTTTTTGCAAAAATTATTCCAAAAGCTTATTATTATTATTATTTCCCAACAAATCGTAATTTTCAAATTTGAACGTTATCCGTAGTCCGGCCGATAGCGAGATATGCCCTTAGCAGGCCCTGCAAGTTAAAGTCAATCTGTTCATTCGTTGCTGAGATATTACAGTCCTAAGTTGCAAAAAGCCAATTTCGAGAAAAACGCATTTAAAGTTTTTCGTGCAGTCTCGATAGGGATAAGAATGTATTTATGCATCTTACACTTAATCAGCAGTTCGATATTCACTCAGTTTCATTGCATTAAACACAAACATGTTCTTTAAAAAAATTCCTGATAATACACCTCAAAATGCTCGAAAAAGGCGACCCTACCCTTGAAGTGCGCATGGGCTCCGATTGATACCACGCTATATTCGATGCACTTTTTTTTACTAACAAAAAAAAAATTAAGACCATATGGTTACAGTGAAATTAAAGCTTTGCACTATGTTACTTGTTGATTTCGGAGTCACAGTGACACCGTGTGCACTCGAAGGGTTAATTGTACGCAAAGGATAATCCGAACGATTGAAGAGCACTAGTTAAACGATATGTTGCATGAACCAGTCGAACTACGGGTAGGTCTAATGCCGATGAGAGCCCAGGCACCGAGATACAGCAATGTGAAATTCACGTGCTCCTACGAGCACAAAGACGCGCTGTACATATTTTTTAAAATGACCCAATATAACGGCTTGCCGTTGACCGCGCGGGCAATGACACCTGGTCCACTCGTCGCCACCCATAACGGAGCACAACGGGTCTGGAGCATTCGCGTTGGGGAAAATACCTGCAACGTCGAATGCTTCATTAACGATCGACATGGAAAAGAACTCGCCAAGATCACTGCGACGATATCACCAGGTTCGGGCATCACGTGAAAACGGCTGCTACGTCCGTGTTCGTCCGTCCCTGGGTTATCGGTTGTTCATTATAATTTTTGGACACTAGACACTTCTATTAGTACACCACTTATCGCCGTGTCGCCTCACATATTTTTATTCCCTCGGACTATTCCGAAATGTCTTTGCTTTGGTAGATCGGGCGATTTACTAAATTTTATTGCTGCTATTGGAATAGTGCTTTTATGTATGTGATCCGGAGATCGGTAAATTGTAATATTATAATTACATCTAAAAAAAAATATCTGTATCGTAACTATGAAATCTTTCTATCGGAAAATGACAGAGCAAGTGTATCGGTTGTGGCCAACATTTAGCTTTGCTAACCACCAAAGGTTTCCTGTTACGAAATCAGGATACAAATGTGCACTGTGATGACTCATCAGTTTTGGGGCTGGATGGATACAGAAAGTTCTAAAACAAATTATCAATTACACAGACACACTGTAAAAAAAATGCATGTACAATTGTGATGAAAAATTAATGTTCAGTGTATTAAAAGCATTGGAAAAACTTAATTTTAATAGTTAACTTTAATTTTAATAATTTACTTTAATTTCATTGAAAAAGTATATTAATTTTTCATGACAATTGTACATAAAATTTAGTGTACCAGTTTTTGCATAAATACTTTCACTCCGGTACATTGAATTTACAATTTTCTTTACTGTATATATCACAATTTTTAAGACCGTGATCATTCGATTTTACCGATCTCTTCTGCGATGTAATAGAATTTATCGATGCTGTTGTGAGGGCGGTTGTTGGATTCCTCGGTGACGTGGTCCTAGTTCATCAAGTGTTTCATCAGCAACGGAGTCGTTGAAAATTTGCTATAATTACATTATGATTTCGGCAGTGGATTACCCTCCCGTGCCTCCACCGCCGCCTTCGACGAATCTGCCACCTCCGAGAATCATCGTTTCCATTCGGGAGAACAAGTTCCAGATAGTGCATACCGGAAGTACCGTCAAATATCACTGCAGCGGAAGATCCGTGGACGACGTAAGCAATCGCGCGAACCACAGCCTCGAAGAATCACCCAGAACTTGTGACGTATACACAACATGTATGATTTTTTTAGACCCCGCTGCGAATCCGATGGGAAAAGGAAGGCAGCCCCATGCCAGAGAAGAGCTTGGACGACACCCGAGGTCTCCTCGTTTTGCGGGACGTCAGAGTCTCGGACAGCGGTATCTACGTCTGCCATGTCAGCGATGGTTACAACGTTGTTCTCGAAAAGGTTACCCTCACCGTTGGAGGTATGTAAAACAGCACCCATTTTTATCTATCGTTGATACAAAAAAATTAATGCGTTACATTTGTATTTTTTAAAAATAATGGACGCAGCGTTTCCGCAAAGTCTTCTAGATATACCAGGTATCTCTATATGTAACTTTTCGCGCTGGGAGAGCATACAATAGGATCAGATCAAAGACGCGTCGAAGCTTCCTCCGTGCGAAAGCAATCTGTAAAGTTGTGGCAACGATAAGAAAACGACGATAGAGCGGGAAAAATTTTAGCGCAGTAGAACTGAGTTTAGAGTTCATTGTGACTCAAATTTAAAACCAACACTAATGAGCGAACGTGTGTAACAGGATCGATTCCAGTAGAGCCCAATCAAAGGGCCCAATCCGGAAAGCCTCAACCAAGGTTGAGGCTTTCCAGTTGACAATGGTAAAGACGCGTCGAAGCTTCCTCCGTGCGGAAGCAATCTGTAAAGTCCTGGCAACGATAAGAAAACGACGATAGAGCGGGAAAAATTTTAGCGCAGTAGAACTGAGTTTAGAGTTCATTGTGACTCAAATTTAAAACCAACACTAATGAGCGAACGTGTGTAACAGGATCGATTCCAGTTGAGCCCAATCAAAGAGCCCAATCCGGAAAGCCTCAACCAAGGTTGAGGCTTTCCCGTTGACAATGGTAAAGACGCGTCGAAGCTTCCTTCGTGCGGAAGCAATCTGTAAAGTCCTGGCAACGATAAGAAAACGACGATAGAGCGGGAAAAATTTTAGCGCAGTAGAACTGAGTTTAGAGTTCATTGTGACTCAAATTTAAAGCCAACAGTAATGAGCGAACTTGTGTAACAGGATCGATTCCGGTTGAGCCCAAGGCCCAAATCCACCCGCTCTCGCAGCGAGTGATGGAAGGCGAACCGGTGCAATTCCGTTGCGAGGGGTCGGGCAATCCTCAGCCGGACGTCGATTGGGTTCGAGTCAACGGACCGATGAATCCCGAAGCCACTTTCAGGAACGGAGTATGGAGAATAGGAGCCGTAACGAAGAACGACGCCGCCGAGTACAAGTGCATAGCGAGGAACGAGCTAGGAGTTCATGAGCAGACAACGATACTTTATGTCTTGGGTGGGTAAACATTAGTCAGGTGCAGATTATTTCAGACTCGTGGTAGTGCAAATTAAAAACAAAAATGGTCCATTTTGCAGACAATCCCAACCGCCCGGGCCCCGACTACAGACCGGATGGGCCTGGACCCACCGTGACGCCACCCCTCTGGGTCGGAAGTTCCGGCGACACCGTACGCTTGATCTGCGCTCGGTCTGATTACGACGCGAGCGTGTTCTGGGTGCGTTCGGGAGCTCTGCCCTTGCCGCAATCGGGATCTCAGCGAAACGGGGTTCTGACGATCGGCAATCCCATACCGAGCGACTCGGGCATCTACATATGTACGGCTACAAGTCACGAAGGATCGGAGACAAGCACGTTCGCCAATGTGACGATCTATCCCAAGAGGACTCAACCTACCGTGAGGGTCGAGCCCGAGAGACAAACCGTGTCCCAAGGCACCGCGGCTGAGGTCAAGTGCATCGGCGATCGTGATTCAGGTCTTCAAATCAAGTGGATCAAGTACGGCGAACCGTCGATCGGACCGAACGCGCGTCAAGTCGGTGACGTCTTGAAAATCGTCAATCCTCAGGTCTCCGACAGGGGAGTGTACATCTGTCGGGCCAGCAATGCTGCTGGCAGCTACGAGGCCAGTGCCATCATCGAAGTTGAGCGTGAGTTCATTATCCTTACTGGCTGGTTGTTGATGCGAAAGCTAGACTTCTGGCTGAAGACTGACATAAAAAAGCGTTACGCTTAAAAGCGACATGGTAGGGAAGAGCGAGGCAAAATAGGACAGTGGGACGAAACGCAATTCTCCAATAATTTTTGGATAGGACTGTTACGTCCAGCCCAATTCGGGAGAGTGTGTGGGAGAGCGCAACACGATTAGTTTCTCTTTTTGAGTCAAGGTAGGGTAGCCCTTCATACCTGGGACGGCAACCTTGCCTGTTTACACTGTAGTTTTAGAGGTTTACAACGCGGTTAAATGTTTATTTATTGCAGAATAAAATGACTTGAAATAAAGCCGCAGTCTTTACTGACGAGCCATTCGAGCTATCAACTCCGACTTTCAATAAAACTGACTTTGACAAAGTCACAAGCGCGTAACCTGACGACATCCGTACAATGGTTCGATGTTAACTGAACTGAATTGACTAGATTCGCTCGTTATCATATACTCAATCCTCACCCAATGGTATAAGGGGTTGTTACTCCACAAAATGTGAATCTTGTGGAAAACGCTCTCATTTTTCTCATCGTGATATTTCACCCGTTTTACATTGAACGTAGATTCCAGCGGTTGACGGGGGTTGACTCATACCAACAATCGATTTGTAATATTCGTATACAAATCTCGGATTGGCAATTATACCAGAATAATTATGTTTAAAATATGGGGCAAAATGGAGCATCCAAAAATGACTGGAAAAGAGAGTTTTGGCCCACAAAAGAAAACGGGACAGTGGGGCAAAACTCGATTCTCCAATAATTTTGGGATGTCCCATTTTGTCCCAACGATACATTCGGACGTTCGACCCGATTTTGCTCCACTTACGACCACCGCCACCAGGCAAAAATTATTGGAAAATCGCCTTTTGCTCCATTATCCCGTTTTGTCCCACTGTCCCATTTTGCCCCGCTCTCCCTTATGCAAATTTGCTTTTGAAAAGAGGCACAAAATAGTACGTCCGTTATTATATCTATTAACAATGTGAACATTTTTCAGCTCGAGAGACACCCGTATTGGAGCTTCATCCGAAAACCTCGCAGGTTGTGACACTTGGTGGCTCAACGGATATCCAGTGTCGTGTTCTAGCCGGATTCCCGGTGCCGGACGTATATTGGAAGCGGGAGGACGGTCGCGCGTTCGCGCCGAACGTTCAACAACTGGCCGGCGGTCTTTTGAGGCTGACGAATGTCACGGTCGACGACGGAGGAGCTTACAGATGTCTGGCATCCAACGCCGTTGGCTCGACGAGTGCCATCGCCCGCATCGAGGTTCAGTCACTTCCGGTAATCACCGTAGCACCGACTGGCGGTCTCATCTATGTGAAACAGGGCGCGAGGGTGCGACTGACGTGCAGCGCTCAGGGTCTGCCTCAGCCGACCGTCGCGTGGATGAAGTCCCAGCCTGGATTATCGATATAGTAAGTGCTTCTGTAGATGCCGCTATTTTTTTTTGCCCTTTCTCGACACAAGAATATTCACTTGAGGGGATCGCATAAGGTCACGCGAGATTCTCTTTCTATTGTCGTAATAGTATTTTTGTCAACCGATGCGTTGATCTAGTGGTTAGCGTGCTCGCCTCTAAACTAGAGCATAACTTGAAAAAAAAATACTCTCGTTTCAGCTGTTGAAGGGAATTAGGTGAATAACATTTTTCGTTCGTTCGTCGATAGAGATGTTTTATACCATTTGCCCATTGCGGGAATTTGTCGACTCCCTTTACCAGAAACGACAAACGTTTGGTTTTCTTTATTTAACTTTTGTTGCACCAAACATCTTTTTAAATAAAATATTCGGTTGTTTTTCTGCGGCGAATTTTCACCTACAACATTTTGTAGGTGTAACTATTAGCTATAATTGTCGAAAACTCTGTTTTTTTAACCCTCGATAGCGAACTCTAAAAATTCTTCGGTTTCGTAGAGATTTAGCAGTTTTTTATTATACGTTATATTTTGAAAGTGCGGGGTGGCTCCAAGGAGATATAGAGTTTTTCATTTTTATTTTTAATTTAGATGTCGCGAAGTTTGTATTTTTTTTTAAATAGCCGGTAGCAACCTCTAAAACGCGTTCATTTCGGAGACTCTTCGCACATCGCATTTTTATTTTGTATCAATCATAACCGAGCCGACCTGCTATAAGGCGGTAGCTTTGAAATGCGGGAGACAATACACATAAATAAAATAATGATTTTGTCGTTTTCATTGACCACGTTTTTTCATCGTTCGATTCGTTCCTATAATCTTGCAGCAGTTTCTCGAGAACACCGGACGCGTCCCGCCTGACGGCGGTCCACGAGATTATGTCCATGTCCCTTGACGACGAGGGTTCGTACACTTGCCAGGCAATCAATGCGGCGGGCATCACCGAGGAGCGTGTACAGATTCGCATCGAAGAAGACAACAGTGTCGGTTATCCTGAACCGTGTCGCGGTGACGGTCCCTGCGATGGCGATAACAGACCACACCCGGACGACGATCGTCCGGTAAGTAATTCCTAGGATGGATCGTTTGCTTTCTAGCCGATACTGATTTCTTTTTTTTTTTGCTCAATCACCTCAGGGACACGCCGGCGAAACCGCGGGAGGCAGAGTTCCCGCTGACGACATGAGGATCACACCCGGAGGCAGAGCCGAAATACGCTGCAGAATACTGGGACCCCTAGACTCGCAGATCTACGTGGACTGGAAGAGAGCCGATCGGCAACCGCTTCCCGAAGGAAGCGTTGTTCACGGTCATACTCTCACGATAAACGGAGTCACCAAGGAAGCTGCTGGCGAATATGTCTGCATCGGCTTGGACCCAGCCGGTGTCGAGATCTTCCGAGCTAAGCACAACTTGCAAGTTGTATGTGAGTATCGAAAGCGAAACTGCCAAAAACCATTAAACCGCAGAGCTACGCGAGGCACCAACAATACTTCAAGTACAGAGAACCAAGTATCGCGAGTACTTGAAGTACCGAGTGCTTTTTGTACTTGAAGTGTCGAGTACTTTTTGTACTTGAATTATTTCTCAAGTACTTTTTACCAAGTACTTTTCGCAATTAGGCTTGTAGCATTAAGATCCTGTTAAACTTTTTTTCATTAAAAAAAAAACATAAATGTTTCATAAAATATTCAAAATTGAAAAGTTTAGACAGATAATCATATATTAGGGGAAAAGTGGTGAATATGGCCCACCTCGATTAACACGTAAATCAATGATATATGGACCGGGCCATATTCCCCACTTTTACCCTAATAGAAACAGGATATCATGCTACTCATCAAATATCCGTTATGCGAGCGTGTACTCAAAACGTACTTGTACGTGTACTTGTATTTGAAACTTGAAATCGTAAAAAAAGTACTCGAAGTACAAAAAACTACCTTGGTACTTTAAGTACTGCCCAGCTCTGTAAATAAAATAGCTTCTTCGGGAGAAAATGTTCAATGAATGTTTGCACCTATTTATCGCTGATCGCAAAATGTCTTTCTCCACAGCTCCCCCGAGGATCGAACTGAATCCGAATCGTCAGACCGTCGGACCCGGTGAGAATCCGGCGATTGTTTGCACAGCTACTGGTGACCAACCTCTGAGGATCGAGTGGGAAGCCATCGGTCGTCCCTTGCCCTACTCGGTTTCCAATAATCGCGGTGTTCTCCAGTTCCACGGTATCACTTCCGAGGACGCTGGAAAATATGTTTGCAAAGCTACGAACGACGCTGGCACAGCCGAAGCCGTTGCCGAGGTCCTGGTCAGCGGTAAGCGCTTCGCAATGGTGTCCTTTTTTTAAAATAATTTCCAAAACGTCAAGACACTGTAGATCATCATTTTATATTTTACAGAAAATCCCTACGATGACACGGAAATTCATGCACCCGAACGTGACGTGACAGCATTCGCCGGAAATTCCGTGAGGCTGACGTGCAACTCACGTCAACGCTCCACTACGATCCACTGGAGCAAGGAGGGCCGAGCTCTACCGAGGAATGTTATCGTCGGCGACGATTACATAGAAATTACGCGCGTTCGACCAGAGGACAGTGGCAAATACATATGCCAGACTCGCAGCAATCACAGAGTATCGAGCGATTACGTTAATCTACGAGTCGAAGGTGAGTCCTCGACGGTTTGCTTTTTGCACATAGTTAATATTCATCATCGACGCGATTCTCCGTTCAGGGATGAGTTTCCAGCAACGCAGTTTCAAACCGATACACTCGGACGAGTCTTTTAACTTATGACCCTGAAGATATCAGCATGACATCACATTTCATCTTTGGCAACTCAACGCACTGCTTTGGGACGAAAAAAAAATGTTTCACTTGTAGAATTTTATTTTCTAAATGAATAAGTGAACTTTTTCGGCCGAAGTTTGTGTGATGCAAAACACAGTCGTCATAATTATAACTTGATGAAATTTGCTCTCATACAGATATCTTCAGGCTTATTGTAACCCTTCACGTATGGGGTCCTCGCCGAGCGAGGACCTCGATTCGGCCGGAATCCTCGCTCAGCGAGCACTCACATTGCGCGGTATAAAAATCGCCAAATCTCAAAAAGTATTGATCATATCGAAATTCAGAAAAAAATATTCTTTGAAGAGTAATATTAGATGAGTGTTCACGATATTATATTCGTGTAAGATAATATTTTTATCGTCAATATATATTGTATATTATTGCTATTCGAAATTTCGATTTTGAATAGAGAAGACTGACAAGGTTGCGGAGCTCCGAGCCTGCGTAGTTACGCTCGGCGCCAGGCTCCCGCGTACATGAAGGGTTATCTTCCACAAAAAAATTAACGTTTTCATTAACGTCCAAACGAGAAAAAAAAAATCGAACGGCAATAGTACTTTGCAATACTAGTGCGAAAAAGCGGTCTTTCGACGACGGTTGTAAAGTTGGCCGCACGAGCTGAAGACGCGGGTTGCCTACTTCCCAATAGCCCGGGGGAGACCGTTTTTGTGGTACAAGTATCGCATACTACTTTTTCGCCAACTTTTTATGCCTGTAGCGTGACGAAGGCGTGCGAAAAAACAACTAGAGTGTTGAAAAAGTGTCCGCAAAAGTAACTAATGTGATCTGCGCATGCGCAGCTTTTTTCTCGCACACCTCACTAAAAAGCGCTACTTTCGCCACGCATTACAGGCACGAAAAGTGGGACTTTTTGAGCACGTGTTACAAAAAGGAACATTCGGTTTGAGTTTGCACTGCTGAGCTTCCCTTGAATTGAGACCTTTTAAGAATTTTCAAAATTCCAGAGCCGCCGAGGCTCTAGCACACACCCTGCCCGTCGTCTTCACTATTCTGACTCTCGTTTTCCACCACCACACGAGTCAGAAAATCCATACAAATCCCTGAACTATTCTCTCTTTTTTTCATTTTTTTTTCTCCACCACTGAAGCTGCAACTCGCGTATCGAATGAAACTATTGGCTGTTAGCTTGATCGTGGTGTACCTATCAATAACTGTCTGGTTTCAACCGCTTTCTAAATTTAAAGATTGGATGCGTTGGTTTTTAACGTTTTTTTTATGTTTTTTTTTTCTTAAGTTTAGCGCGACCGAGCGGCGAAGCGAATCTGCCTCCTACCACTAATTAAGCACACTGAAATAAAAAATCCTTTGCGCGCACAGTATATATATCATCATATACACAAAACGTCGTTCGAATGCCATCCACTCGCAGCCGTCGAAGCTGGGTTTGATTGTTAAGACTTCGCGTTATTATTTAGTAGTTAATACGCTTGCGGATTGCATGCCAGTGTACCAAACGGTGCAATGTGGATACGGGAGGTACCTGTGCAGAAGCCGAGAATGCATTTCGTTGGATAACATTTGCGACGGCTATGTACACTGCCACGACGCAACCGACGAACGCTTCTGTCGGATCCCGCGATATCGGCAATATCTCCAGCGACGACGCGGTTTGTTTTGAGATATGTGTGTGTCTCTCTCTGTGTTTATCGTTCGTCTCGTGTGTCGTCCCGTCTCTTTACGTAGTCTACCTAAACGTAGATTTTTTTGTTTGTTAATGATTATATATATTTTTTTTTACTACGAAACTATTCAACTGTCTCTCACGCTTCTATATCTTTCTCTCTAGGCTCTCTCACACTGCACATCGTAGATTTTCAATCGTATCGATTAATTATTATTTTTAAAAATTTTATTTACAACATATCTAATATGCCCATAAGTCGTGCTCTGTTCGATCGGAAAGCGAGTCGTCCTTTCGATTTCTTGACTTCCTACTTGTCGTGATCGTTCGCCTCGATCGCACAGAGCTCATCATTCATAATGATGTCCAATGGGACAAGAATCGTCATTTATGATGTATCTTCAAGATCGAACGGTTTTTGTAATAACAACAAATTATTATCTCTAGAAGCGGTAAGTTCCGCTGTGATGATTGAACCGTCTCAGGACGTCGTTAACATCGGCGACATGATCGACCTCCGCTGTACATACACCGGCACCCAGAGCCCCCGCTATCGATGGACCAGACCGAACCACTCCTCGCTGCCCGCCAACGCTCTCGAGCATGGAAACACACTTAGAATCTCGAACATCGAGCTGAGCGAGAGCGGCGTTTATCGATGTCACGCCGATACCCCGGAGGGTTCCTACGACGAGGACTATAATCTCATTGTTCAAGGTAATCGACAAAAATCTGGCTAATTAAACACCGTGTCGTCGAAGGCTGATGCCGTTTGAGTATTGAGCCACCGATGAGCGAGAATTTATCGGTACACAATTGTAACTAGGTAATTACTATTCGCAATGGTAATGACTATACACAATAGTAATTTCTATCCACAATAGTAATTAGTAGCACGGGCTCGATCGTTTAAAAAGTGGGCCAAACCAATATCGCGAAGCTCTCATCAATTTTCATAAATTTTTCTTAGTCCTTGCGCTGCAGTCAAGTCAATCGAGTAATAGGATTAAAAAAATTGTTTGCACACTTTTAGAGGAGATATTTTTGAGAACTTAAGTGGATCTAGATTAAAGAGTTTCTACTTTGTGTAAAAAATAAAACACCTTAAATAGTTACGAAAAGTAGAAAAGTATCTATTTTACATCCCGCTAAATCTTACCGGAAACTTACTGCAGCAAATGAAGTTTATGACTAATTGACTTGTTCCCTTTTTTTGCGCACATGATTCTCTGATCTGTGAGTATGATGGCTGCGAAGAGGCTGAAGTGGTTCTTCATGTTTTAAACATATTTAGGAATTTTTAATTTAACACAATTTTTCCTCATAGGCGGAACGAACGATGCACCAGCAATCGAGACGAAGTACGTGCCGTACGGTTCGAGTTTGGAAATGGGTTGCCGCATGGATCTGGAGCCGCCCATCAAATTTCACTGGAGCAAACTCGGAGGTCTACTGCCCCGTGACACGCAAACATTCGACGTATGTGTTCATTCGCTTCTCCAAACTCCATTCGGTCGTTGACCCTAAAATCGTTGCTTCCGGTATTGCAGAACAAGTTAAAGCTCATCAAGGTGAAGGCCGACGACGCCGGCACTTACATCTGCACAGCGACGAACGGAATTGAGAGTTCCGAGGTGCCGACGGTTCTCGTGGTAACCGGAGTTGTGCCGTACTTCAACCAGGCACCCCAGAGTTGGATATCGCTGCCACCTCTCTCCGAAGCTTATCTCAAATTCAACATCGAGGTGTCGTTCAAGCCGGAAATCTACGACGGACTGATTTTGTACAACGACGACAAGACCGACAAGGACTTCATAGCGTTGTCGCTCGTCGGTGGATATCCTGAATTCAAGTGAGAAACACCGAGGACGATATATTTAAGCTGACCCCTGTCGGGACGAGCGACTGCAATTTTGTGGTATTGGACCGATAAAAAAAACGGGACGAAAACGACAAAAAAAATAACTGCTAAAAACCGTAAATCGACCGAACGTAGCGCTGCGAAGCGGCGCCACATGCGTTATTTTCACGACGTCTCTGAGGGGTTGTGGGCGTTTCACCCATTGCGACCGCAAAACTACCGCTATTATAAGCATTCGAAAAACGTTCCAGAGTGGGTGTTTTTATTACTATGACTGTAAGCTCACAGTTGATAAACCAGTATAAGGAGAGTTCTGGTACTAGCGTTTTCTTTGTTATAACCGTAAAAGTGTCGACAACAGAAACGTTCTGATAGTTGTTTTACATATTACAACCGCAAAACAATCGGTCATTAAACCGCTCGAGGAGCGTTCCGGTTGTTGTACTCATGATGTTGCGATTATAATAAATGCAACAACCGGAAAGCTTCTCGAACAGTTGTATTATCGATTATTTTGCGGTTGTAATAAGTACTACAACCACACCAGGACGCTCCGCGAATGGATTCAGATACAGTATATTTCTCGATAACCGTTTGACCGTATTCATAAAAAAAAAGATAACAGTTCAGCGGCAAACCTACACCAAATGTGGTAAATTAGCGGTTAATAGCGGTTATTTTTTCGCCGATCTCAACCGGTTGTTTTTGTGGTCAATTCACAGTCGCCTGTCCCGACAGGGACGTGTAACGAAGACTGTAACACTTTTTTTACGGATGCTGACAATTTCCAGTTGACAGCAAATTTTTACATGAAGCTAATGTCGATACAGTTCAACCTGAGAATTTGATTTTGAACGTTAATGGAAAGATTCTTTAAAAAAATTATAGTTTTCATTACTGTCCGGGGTATTTTAATATCGTTTTGCCAGCAAAAGCGAATTTTTCAATTTTTTTAATGCCGATCAGAACGGTCGCTGTCAATCGATAGTCCTCGAACGATCCTAACTCTAGAAATAATGGAATAAAAAAAAATAAAAATGTAATTGTTTCGATAGATTCGACCTCGGTTCCGGAGATGCTGTGATAAGAGCCGACAAGCCTGTGTCACTCGGCGAATGGCACACGATAAAATTACAGCGCAATCGTAAAGAGGGAACGATGCTCGTGGACGGCGAGGGTCCCTACAAGGCGGTGAATCCTGGCAGGAAACAAGGGCTCGACCTCCGGGAGCCGCTCTACATCGGTGGAGTTTCAGACTTCAACGCGATAAACCCGCAGGCCAATGTTAACACTGGTTTCGTCGGCTGCATAAGCAGACTCGTGCTGGGCGAGAAAATCATCGATCTTATCGGCGACCAGACGGACAGCGTTGGCGTCACGACTTGCGAGACTTGCGCCGAAAACCCGTGCAACAACGCCGGTGTGTGCCAAGAGGCATCGACGAAGAGCGGATACAAGTGTCTCTGCCGGGCTGGTTACAGCGGCAGACACTGCGACTCCACCGGACAAGCGTGTTATCCAGGTTAATATAATTATTTTTTGTTGCTTCTTCTCATTTAACAACCAGCATGCTGTCACTTCTGAACCGGAAGTCCCATTTTTCGACCGGAAATGACGTCGTAACGGAAATGCGGCATATCCGGTTTGAAAATCTCATTTTTCGACCGGTCGTGACGTCAGACCCGAAATACGCCATTTCCGGTTTGAAAATCTCATTTTTTGACCGAAAGTGACGTCATACCAGAAATACGTTAGTTCCGGTTTTAAAGTCTCATTTTTCGACCCCCAATGACGTCATCTAGGGAAAACGTCATTTCCGGTTTGAAAATCACATTTTTCGACCAGAAATGATGTCATTTGGGACAAACGTCACTTTCAATTTGGAACTCTCACTTTCAACCGGAAGTGACGACACCGGAAATTCGTCTCTTCCGATTTGAAAATCTCATTTTTCGACCGGAAGTGAAGTCATCTGGGGTTAATGTCACTTAATTCTTAATTATAATCGACTCCCTTGTTGAACGATGTGCCATTATTATTATTCATTCATAGCTTGGTACAGTAAGTCAGTTGCTCCAGAATTGGAGAATTTTTTATTTATTTATTTTTTAATCGATTGGCTCTCCGTGCTTTGCTTATTTTTTCAGATGCCTGCGGCGATGGAAAGTGCATTGATAACGAGACCGGTTTCGAATGTTACTGTCCCAGCGGAAGGTCCGGACCACGATGCGAATTTTGGACGGCCAATATAACCGAGCCGGCATTCCGTGACGATCGGGCTTTCCTCGCTTATCCAACGCCCACGGCGGTCCGGCGGTGAGTCCAATTCTCCCCTTTATCGGGCATGTCGCATGTTACCTCCGATCGTTCGAATTCATTTACTATTTACGTACCGATTTTACCGAGCCGCACACACTACCAATGTTTTTCGCCCTGGCGATTATTTTGCCATTTGATTTTCTTTTCGACTGCTCCTTTTTTTTGTCTTTTTTTCTTACTATCAATTGATTTGAATTTTCTAATATTCTTTTCTTCGCTGACGCAAATTTATCGCTACGAGTACAGGCGAATGACAATTTGGGGGAACCATTCACGTCAGCGTGAAACAAATGTAAAACAATAATTATACAACGATAGTGATTATCGAGCAGCAGTCACTGTCGAGAGGATACGATTCGAAACAGAAAAGAGCCACCGTGATCGACAATATAAAAAAAAGTAAAACGACAGCGATTCCTAATCGTTTGAAATTCTATATTTCAGGACGGATAAGAGAAACTCAATTAAAGCGAAACGATCGCACGCGCGATCGTCGCACGTGGCTCACCTTAGAACAGGCAGACCGAGAAATGCATACCCGAAACGACGCAACGTGCACAACACTAAACACTAGACCATAAAAAAACAACCACCGCCACCGTCATCAAATCACGATGCACGCGATAGTAGTCCGGCAAACGACTAATCACTATTATTAATAATCATAATAAAACGATAAACCCGACCGCGACAATTGACGAGAGATTACGAGAACGTATAGCTCGAAGCTGGGAGCGAGCCGCAGGATCGACAAAAAAACAAAAACAACAAAAATCGACTTAACGACGGTCGAAAGATGCTGCGACTGCTTCGTGCAACCATAACTATTTCTTTCTTGTTTGTTTAATTTACGAACTATTATTTTCTTTTTGTAAAGTTAGTTCTCATCCCCGGACTCTCTGTACATCGAACCTGCATAGCGAGTAGTTCATTGTGGTCCGAGTCGCCGTAGTTGTTACACATTAAAATTAGTACCCCAGTCAACATAACTAATTAATTATTAGAGTTTTTGTACAGCTTTTTAATTAATACTTTTAACGCATTGCCTATAAGATCATATTAATTGTTTTGAAAAAAAGGAACAAACAAAAAAAACTGTAGTTCAAGCGAAGATACGTCGTGACACACTGCCAGAAGAACCCTTTGCATTTAACCATCGTAATGTAGTTCTCGACACAAAAATAAATGCTTACTAAAACGAAACCCTACTATATGAATAATAAAAATGAAATTAAAAAGAAGAAAAAAGATCATAAATAAATGCTCCCGAGTATATATCACCGCGTCACAGCGCAACCTCTTGTAAGTGTATGACAAATACGTGTTCAATGCCTAAACGTACCGACATAATATACTGTTTGTACTTATGTAATAAGAATCGAGCGATATGAAACAAAATACTGCATATATATACATCTATATATCTATATGTTTTGCTACGAGATATGAAAATTAAAAGAAGAAAATATATATATTTTGCGAGCAAATAAAAATTGACGTGCCCGTTTGTATGGCTTGAAATATTTTTTTGGTTTTATTTTACATTTTTTTATTTTTATTTTAATCCATTACCTTTTTCACTGATCTCACCCCCTGTATTTGATTTATTCGTGTGCAATGACGCGCGTGTTGATTTTACTTTTTGCGTCTGATATTTTTTTTTTGGTTTATTTGCTGTTTTGTAAATAATTGATATCGTAGATATTAATTTCGTAGACGTATGTATAATATTTTTAACGAACCCTTTCGCTCTCAGCGGGACATTCACATTTCAGATTTCCACCGAAGACGATACAGAAGTCGCAGGCTTTGATAAAAAATTTTAAAAAATCGAAATATGGACATCCGGAACGTTTCATTTTTTTTAAAATGGCATCTTCGTATAGCGATGACGCATGACTCGTAGATCGTCTAACTTCAATTAAATCGATTGATAAAATCAGAGTTGGAGCAACGTACTGACAATTATTCGAATAATTGACGATTAATTTTAGTTTCTTTGAATAATTCTCCGACTCTGAGTAGAATGGCTGAGTACTATCTAGATGGATTAACACTGTTTCACAGATCGTTTCGCTTACGAGTATTTACAAAATCTCAAATACAATTGATGTTGCATCAAAGTAATTTTTTTTGTTTGTTTTGTTTAATCGATGTAATAATCGTTGTTCGTGTCCCTGAAACTATAGGCTTAAGCTATCGATGAAATTTAAACCTTCGGACAACGGGGACGGAATCCTGATGTATTGTTCGCAAAGTGACGAAGGACTCGGAGACTTCGCCGCTCTGGTTATAAAGGACAGATTCGTCGAGTTCCGATACGACCTTGGCTCGGGAATGGCTGTGGCACGATCGAATTACGTTATCCAACCGGGTCTGTGGACTGACGTTTCACTGAGCCGAGAATTCAAGGAAGGAAGAATCTCGATCAACGGGGAACCAATAGTCGAGGCTAGATCCCCCGGAGTCGCTCGAACTTTGACCCTGAATACACCCTTGTACATCGGTGGAATCGACAGAAGAAAAATCACGGTCAACAGGAACGTCGGGGTCGATCGAAACTTCCACGGATGCATAAACGAAGTGAGTCATCGTCCCGGAACGCTTTTCGGTTCATTTCACTTTTGCAGTTGGGAGAGTTTTTGTAACCTTTTATAATACATCGACATAATAATAAAGTTCGTATCTATTGGACACACACACATACCTACGGATACTCACAGATACTCACAGATACTCACAGATTCTCACAGATTCTCACAGATTCTAACAGATTCTCCCAGATTCTCCCAGATTCTCCCAGATTCTCACAGATTCTCACAGATTCTCACAGATTCTCACAGATTCTCACAGATTCTCACAGATTCTCACAGATTCTCACAGATTCTCACAGATTCTCACAGATTCTCACAGATTCTCACAGATTCTCACAGATTCTCACAGATTCTCACAGATTCTCACAGATTCTCACAGATTCTCACAGATTCTCACAGATTCTCACAGATTCTCACAGATTCTCACAGATTCTCACAGATTCTCACAGATTCTCACAGATTCTTACAGATTCTCACAGATTCTCACAGATTCTCACAGATTCTCACAGATTCTCACAGATTCTCACAGATTCTCACAGATTCTCACAGATTCTCACAGATTCTCACAGATTCTCACAGATTCTCACAGATACTCATACTCACAAATACTTACACAGTATTTTTGTAACATTTTATAATACATCGACATAATAATAAAGTTCATATCGATTGGACACTCACACAGATTCTCACAGATACTCATAGATTCTCACAGATACTCATAGATTCTCACAGATACTCATAGATTCTCACAGATACTCATAGATTCTCACAGATACTCACAGATTCTTACAGATACTTACAGATACTTACACAGTACTCACAGATTCTCACAGATACTCCCAGATACTCGGAGTGCGCGAGCTAACATAACCGCTAGTACAGGATAGTAATCCGACCATGCATTTTAATTGATCATTAACATTGATTCAATTATCCACAAAAAGGTTGAAATATCGTCGATGAATTTGGATATACTAAAATCAACGATCGACTCGGCGAACGTCGAGGACTGCTCGAAATTTCCAAAGCGGCATCTCGCATCAGGAGGAGTTCCGGATACAACTCAGCAGCCTACCAGACCACCGACTACTTATTACGATCCCTGCGAGGCGAAGCCTTGCATCAACGGTATCTGCCAGAGTTCGAGTGCCTTCGATTACTCGTGCACCTGCGAATACGGCTACGTGGGAATAAATTGTGAGAAGGTACTGAAGCAGTGCGAACTCTTGAGCCCCTGTCAGAACGGTGGGACGTGCACGGATCTTCACGGATCATACAAATGCGACTGTCGACTGGGTCTAAGCGGAAAGGATTGCGAGAAGAGTGAGTATCTACATGTGTTGCCAATATTGAATTTCATTGTCATTGGTCCTTTCATCTTCTCATTTTTCAAATTAAATCGAAGGAGTGGAAATAACCAACGACGTGGCATTCCGGGGCGATGGCTGGCTGGAACTGGAAAGATCCGTCATGACACACGAGGAGGAGAATGAACTACTGGGCTTTGAAATATCAACGAACAAGAGCAACGGTTTGATAATGTGGCACGGACAGACACCGAACGATCTCACTGCCGACGATTACATCGCTCTGGCCGTCGTCGACGGGTAAATATCAGTTATGGAAACGTGTCGCTGGAGGAAGAAAACTGAATTACTGAAAACTACTGAAAAATATTACTGGATGTACCTAGTAATTAACTACTAATAAAGTACTGAACTACTTTACAGTAATAAAGTACTGAACTACTTTACAGTAATAAAGTACTGAACTACTTTACAGTAATAAAGTACTGAACTACTTTACAGTAATAAAGTACTGAACTACTGCCCAGTGCTACATTGGCGGACTACTGAAAACTACTGGAAATCTGGAGTAGTTAATTACTGATCATTACTGGGTATTTTGAGTGGTTAACAACCGGAAATTACTATAAATCTCCAGAATTTAAATACTCGAAATTACTACGAATGTCCACTAGTTAACTACGCGAAACTACTACGAATGTCCAGTAGTCAACTGCACGAAACTACTATGAGTAGTTAACTACTGGAAATTCCGGGAGTTTTCGGTAGTTCACTACTGCGTATTGCTGACAGTTTTCAGTAGTGCTACTTACCCTGATAAACGAGCGCCACGCAAAGTAGCAGTTGGCAACTTTGTGACATGTGCCGCACATGTCGCAAATACCGCGCCAATATTGTTACTTTTCTGGGTATAAGTAGTAATTACTGATGCAGGAACCACAGTAATAACTAATGACTGTTAAGGAGTAACTACTAAGAAGTAGTAACTTCATGTGCAGTAACTACTCCAATGCCAGTAGTAACTGCTCAACCTCCGGTAGTCATTACTGGACTTCAAGTAATTATTTTCAGTGAGGAATTGTAGACTCGCGGATGTTGAAGATGCATTTTAATTCCTCAGGTACGCCGAGTTCCAGTACAATTTGGGCTCCGGACCGGCGGTAATGCGTGTCACCGCCCAGAGGGTGGACGACGGTGGACGGCACACGATTATTCTTAAGCGACACCGTAGCGAGGGTAACATCGAACTGAACGGCGAACATATCGAGAGCGGTATGAGCGAGGGTCTTCAGCAGATACTGAACGTACGCGGAAGCGTCTACCTGGGAGGAGTTCCCGATTGGCACATGACGTACGGAAGATACCGGGAGGGTTTCTCTGGATGTATCTACGCCATGGAAGTACAGGACTCCGGAGGCATCGACATAGGCGCTAAAGCTATAAGGGGCAAAAATGTTGCACCTTGTACACGGTAAGAACAACGAATTTCTTTAACTCTTCATTCCGTGGGATGTCCCAAAAAACGGGCAGAAAATCGCATCGTACGATTGATCCCGACTAAGGGAACGAATAAAATTAGTATATTATGCTACAACGGATAGGAGTGTGTGATTATTTCTGAGTGTGAAGTTTGCTGTCCGAGCGAAGCAAGGGCAAAAAATACACGAGACGAAAAACCGCTCACTCCCGTGTATCATCGTTAAAATAACCATATTTCTTGCGTCGCGAAATCGTCATATTCACCAATGACCATTACTCGTCCGGCGATAATAGTGCTTGCAGAGCGAGTAATGAAACATTACTGTGCACATGGTAATAATGGTCGTTGGTCAACAATAGGCGATTCGCGCCCGTGTTGCACGCAAGAAATGTGTTATTTTAACGACGTCGGGGAAAAATAGTATATTATGCCACAAGGGAGGAAAGTGTGTTTTTTCACCGATTGTGAAGTTTGATTATATAGAAATTCACACGAGGTGAAAATGCACTTCCTCCCTTCTCGCATACGATATTTTTTTCCCGACTTCGTTAAAATAACCACATTTTTTGCGGCGCAAAATCGTGATATTCGCCAATGACTATTACTCCCACGGGAGTAATAGAGCTGCCAGAGAAAGTAATGAGCCCCATTACTCCCTAGGGAGTAATTAAATTCTACTGCGCATGCGCATAAGTTAATAATGATGATCGGTCAATTATAGGCTATTTGCCGCCCGTATTGCACGCAAAGAATGTAGTTATTTTAGCGAAGTCGGGAAAAAAATACTTTTTAACCTGTTACATTTAATTAATGAAAAAAAATCGAATTTGCAAACATTTTTCACGCTGCTCAGAGCGAGATGGATTCCATCCTCGTTGGTATTCACGGACGCCGACGCGGACGGTTTCGATGACTTTGTTCCGCCACCACCGGTGAACATAATTCATCCGAAACCCACTGTCAATCTAGCCACTGCTAATATCAAAAGTATTTATCTGCTGGTCGCGGTCCAGAACACGATAGGTTTCTTCACTGACGTCAGACCGCAAAGCCTCGTTCGAACGGTGCCGTGCATCGCTTTCGTCAGTCTCGCGAAGATTTACTTCGATTGATTGAATTATAGAATAATTTAAAAAATGATAGACGAAATTATTAGGATACGCCGGATCTATGGGACGCTCGATTTATTTTTGAAACTACTAGTTATCGTAGATGCGATGTTTTTTTTTTAGATAAACGCGGTAGATAGAATTGTTTTAACGAATTTTTCCAAGGTGCTAACGCAACGAGCCTCCCGCAGATTTGCGATTATTGTACGATGATGAATTGAGCGGTTTTGTAAATTATTCAATGCTTACGATTAACCGTCGGAAACCGCAATATTTCGGTGAGGTGTGTATCGAAGTTTAATCATTTGAAAAAAAAAAAAATGAATTTGTTTTTAATTACTCTTTTATGTGTTTCTTATTTTTAGTATTCACGGAGATGAAGAACACGATCTATCGGATCCGATACATGGTCCAACGCGGGGCGATATGGGAAGACGGAGTTAAGTGACGCTTGTGCCTGAGTCCCCTGAGAATTCGATTATCTTCGAGTTCGCGCTAACGATATTTTCCCAATATATATTATTAGAAAGTATATGAGAGGTCCATTAACGTCAACCGAACGATACGGGGAATATCGAAGATTTATAAATGAAATAAGGACACGAAAAAAATAAGAATAGAACTATCGATGTTTCAGAATGTGCCATTCGTAAATATCGTTTGATCGTTCGACGATCGAGCCAAGCAGTCAATCAAATTACACGAAAGTTTAAAAAAATAAAATAAAAACAAGAAAAAAAACATTAATAAAAATACAAAAAGGCTAACATTTCGCATGCAATTATATGAATATATATTTCGTCTCATTGAGATTAAACAGCAACTGCGATGTGTAAACAGTTTTGTATAACGTAGAAAAGCCGCATAGATATCCAGTAAAACGAAACGGAACGAAAAGAAATATATTGTACTCCCACTATGATAATACTAATAACGTAATTTTGTAACGTTTAAAAATTGATATAATCATTTTCTACCGCTTCATTTAAGATATACAGTGCTATCTCCGGCTGTTGCGAATATTTCGCATCCAATAGCAAAGACATATTCAGGAAGTACAGAGGCCCGTTAAACCAACTATTATACATTTTCGTTACGATATTTCGTACGCATATTGTTGACTACGCATTTGCCCGATTTCTCTCGTCGGATGTCGAGACGAGAGTAAACTACCCACGAATATAATAGGATATAATTTAACACTGCCACAGCTTGATTATTGTTTTTAGTATTCGTCGACGATTTACCCGCAAAGCGAACGAATAATGAAACGAATTCGAAGCCCAGATTCTGTTTGGTGGATGTTTCAACATTTTTTTCGTTGAAAGGAACGCATATCGATACACATAAGAATATTGGATGAGACGCCGATGGTTTTTTTAGGAATGTACGTTGAGCGAATTGACGAGAAAAAAAAGAAAAGCAGGAAAAATCTTTGCCGTCGGAAGGAACGAACGCTTCTGGATGTTGGTGCAGGCGCAGTATAAAATGAATAACGTAGTTATACCTATATTATATACACGATATAATCATAAAATTGTGAAAGTATATGTAAAAACATGAAAGTGTAGTCGATACTGTTACATATAAATTCTTTAAAAAGAAATGAGACAATAAATATAATTTTGATAAAAAAATATATATATACTCGACTCGTTTTGCTTTCTTCGTTTTTATTATAAAATATTTAATTTGCATTCAGGCTTGTACAACACTCAATGTACAACACTTTTTCAACATTAATAAATTAATTGAGAAAATCACTTGAAAATAATTATTGAGGGGAAGGCAATTGAATTATTGCAGTCGTTATTTAATTGATATAGTAGGGAACGTAGCATTTGTAAACCAATGTACATTTATTCGTCGAAACGAGATCGGCCAGAAGCGTAAACAGGGCGGGTGGCAAGAGTGAATGAACATTTTAGTCAATATAGCAGAAAATTCCTGGTTACTAATTTACTTAACTGCGCCAACCTTAAATAAATATGTCAGTTTTCAATTAAAAAAATATAAATTAAAAAATGGATCTCAAAGCGTTCATCAACCGAATGTAAGTAAACTGCTTAGTTTAATTGTTCATTCATCGATGCCTTTACCCCATTTTCGTATTTCTCATAATTATCACATGTTAACGTAATAAGCGTTATGATAATTGGTAACGGTAGAGCCAAGTCCACAAATATTATTTACATTAAATTAAACCGTCGTAGGCTGCTATAAATTTATTCTGTAGCCATGTATAAATGGTAGTCCGGTGCCGACTTTCTTCTGATATTCGACGTACGCAGGACCGAAGAAATTCAATAGCGTTATCTCCTCGAGGAGCACTCGATCGTGGAAGAATCTCCAAGACGCCAGTGCGTAAGCGACCGCGCAGAACGGATTTTGAAGGATCAACTGTAACAAATAATCGTCGCTATATTGTTTGCTCTGTAAATATTCAATTGAAATCTTCATGGCAGTAATGCACAAAAAAAGGTTTCCATCATTAAATTTTATCGATGCGAAACTTTCCCTCTGCTTACCCTGTCGAATTTTTGTTTACGTCGAACTACCGAGATGCATGAATATTCATTGCACGAAAGATCTTGCAGGGGTTTCAAATAGTGAAAAACGGCACAGATCCGACTAAATATTTTGATTCGGTAAACGATCACTATCGCCCAAAATCCACCCGCCTTTTCGAATATTCGAAAACTCACGAGAACTCAAATATCATATTATCTTAGCTTTTGTTATTGTTTACATCGAACTACCGAGATGCACGAACGTTCATTGGGTAAAAGATCATGCAGGGGTTTCAAATGCTAGGGTGAAAAACAGCCCAGACCCGACGAAATATTTTGTTTTGGCAAAGCTTTGCTATCGTCTGAAATGCACTCTCCTTTCGAAAAATCAAGAACTTTCTGGAGAACCTAAACATCATATTATCTTATGTTTTTTGTTTCGTTTCTGTAAATAGTAAAGAGGCTCGCTATCGCGATTTGGGATTATTTTCTTTGGTCTCTTTCCCGTCTCTGATTGATCTCTAGCTCCAGTTTCTTCTGTGGCATTTGGCTTTTTTCACGATTATGCCCGTTTTCTTTATAATATTCAAACGAGCTTATCGGTTCATTCATAGAGGAAGCTTTGTAAAACTTTTTTTTGTTTTTTTTGTAAAACTTTTTTTTGTTGAGATTTTCATAAACACGTGTTTAAAATGTTTAAAAACATTTTTAAAAAATTATATTTAAATCAAACTCCCTACCTGTGTACCAATGGACCAATAAAACCATCCGACGTAACTGGGATGCCTACAGAGTCCGTAGACGCCGTGCGTGACCAATTCGTGATCGTCTGACTTTTCTGTTTGAACCAGATGGTTGAAATTGCGCTTCGCTGTAAATATAGCTGTTTTCCTCAGAGCCTCGCCGCCGATGCACATGGCCAAACCGGCGAACGAAATAGGAGTGAAGTACTTCAGCCATGGAAAAAAGTGATGCTCTACGAGAAACTCGAACCAGCTAGAGCAGGCGGCTACGCTGTACGCCAAGCTGTGCTGTAGTACGAAAGTGTCTATCGTCGCCGCAGAAGGATTCGTCCAGGCGATGACCAGGAACTCGGAGTAGTGGAACGTCGCGAGGACGGCGAGGTACATTCCAAAAATAGTCCATGACGGTTGTCCTCTGATGGCCGTGTGCAGGCCAAATCCAAAGACATATCCGAGAAAAGTTGAACGAACTGCGACCTAAAAAAAAGGAATAAAAAAACGATAAAAATGTAATAAAAATTCAGAAGTTAAGATATTAGAAAAAAATGTAAAGTTGTTTACAAAAAAAAAAAATTAACGATTCTCACCTGATAGGTGAATCCACGAAAGGCCAGAATAACGAAAAAATTAAGCGCGAGGAATTGCAATGCGTGAACTACGTAAAATCGCGTGATATTGACGATACCGATAAAATCAAAGAAAACTTCGGAACTACCCCGTGGATATGTGTTGAGTTGTAAATAGTACAATATATCAGGAAGACCGACGGCGATTGCGGCGAAGGCGTAGCACACTAAGCTTATTTTACCGTCTCTGCAAAGGGTCATCGTTATATTTTTCTCTCATAAATCTCACGGATAAACAAAATACCTTGGAGGTTATGCCCTGCGATTGATCGCAACACAGTGTAAGTACCGATACGACGTAACACACAGACACACGGCGAATGCCGACTGTGCGAATTATCGAGGGTTAATTAATTTAAGTTTCTCATCAGTGCGACGAGGCTTGTCGGCTAAACGGTATCGTCCCCGTAAATTAACTTAATGAATTATTGCCGTGAACGAGGAATCCTGTGGTTTCAAGCATTTTTGTCGTTCGCGAGAGTCGCGAGATCTGGCGGGAAACGTTGGAACAGATTGGAACTTGAAACCCTGTTGAGATTGACCTGGTTAATCGTCGATACAGGAGGGATTAAACTATCCGAGAAAATGTGCCAGGAGTGGCGTCATCTAAGTGAAACAGCACTTCTGGTTTGAAAATCTTTTTTTCGCCCGGAAGTGACGTCATTCCGGAAATACGTCACTTCCTGTTTCAAAATCTCATTTTTCGGCGGAAGTAACGTTATAGTTGAAGTACGTAATTTCTGGGTTGAAAATCTCATGTTTCGATCGGAAGTGACGTCGTACCAGCTATACGTCACTTCAGGTTTTCAAATCTCATTTTTTTTACCGGAAATAACGTCATACTGGAAATACGTCACTTCCGGTCGAAAAATTAGATTTAAAAATAGGAAGCAACGTCATACTGGAAAAATACGTCACTTCCGGTCGAAAAATTAGATTTAAAAATAGGAAGTACCGTCATACTGGAAATACGTGACATTCGGTTTGAAAATCGCATTTTTCAACCGGAAGTGACGTTATACGCGAAATACGTGACTCGGTTTAAAAATCTCATATTTCGACCGGAAGTGACGTCACTTCTGGTCGAAAAATTAGATTTTCAAACCAGAACGTATTTCCACTATGATGTCTCTTTCGGTCGGAAGATGGAATTTTAAAACCGGAAGTGACATATTTGCGGTACGACGTTCCTTCCGGTCGAAAAATGAGCATTTCAAATAAGAAGTGATGACATATTACAGGTAAATTTCAGGAAATGTAAATATCCATTTTCAAAATTTCATAGTCCATAGCGAGGGCGCGTAGCCACAATAAGTTTTATAATGTAGAATAATTGTGGCTTACACAGTCGAAATCAGAGGCCGAGTGCCAGCTAGTCAAAGCCAACTCCCCTCGCTCTCTGGCCGCAGGTCAAAGGTCGAGGCCAATTATGAGTTTCGAAGTAGCATAAGGGCCTTATTGTATAAACGGCTGGGTACGACTCGCTCGACTTTGTGGACCAACGGTTAACATCGCTGCTCGGTCGTCCCGCCGTACTCGCTTTATACTACTAGTTTTGAATAGGGAACGCGCGCCAAGTGGCTGTTACGTGCCGAAGCGAAGGCAGCGTATGTCTTTCTGCTTAGTTTATGGCCATTAATTCAGCCAAATAAACGGAGAGAACTTTGAATCTATATTCGTACACCATCTGTGACATCTGCAGTTGGTTTGCTATGCACAC
The DNA here is from genome assembly GCA_917499995.1 of Ichneumon xanthorius. NCBI lineage: Eukaryota > Metazoa > Arthropoda > Insecta > Hymenoptera > Ichneumonidae > Ichneumon > Ichneumon xanthorius. The sequence goes on from OU824205.1 coordinate 4,055,088, forward strand.
TTAAGATATCCGTCGCGAAACGTTCTCTTTGGACTCAGCCGCTTGAATTTTGTGTCTGGGTTGTTTCCAGGTCAAATCGACGGTTTGTGACCCTCGTATTTTTTCATATTTCCGCCATTGAGTATGATAGAATACGGTATAATAAAACACTCGACATCGATTTTCAGACTTCTTTGACATTTGGTTTCGCAACTACTACCAATAATGCGAATATTATATTTTATATGCGATTGTTGAAGCATTCGAACGCTATCCAGAGGAATCTCTGCAAAAGGTTCTCTTTGGCCCCAGCTGCTTGAATTTTGAGTGTCGGCTGTTCCAGGTCAAGTCGACGGTTTGTGACCCTCGTATTTTTTCTTGACATTTTTCTCCATTTAGTATGTTGGAGTACGGTATAATAAAACACTCTACACCGATTTTCAGACTTCTTTGAAATTTGTTTTCGCTAGTACTACGAATAATGTGAATATCATATTTTATTTCACTCGGTGGGAAAATGGCGGTTTTTTCGCACGCTTCGCGTGCGAAAACCCCCATATTCACACCTTGTGAAATAAAATTTTGTTCGATACTCGTGCAAAAAACGTTTTCTGAACTCGTGTGATTCTGAACTCACAGAAAACGTCGGAAAACGTTTTTTCGCACTTGTATCGAAATGTACTATTATATCCGACCGTTGGAGCATTCGAACGCTATCCAGAGGAATCTGTTATAGATCCCTCATAAACCCATCGCGTTCGTCGGTGTTTCCGCGACGAGCTTACAGCCAACATTCGAGAGGAATTTCAATTAGCCGAACTCAGCCCGCTCACAGTTTATTGAAAGATGCTTCTAATTTCATTATTAATCGTGATCATCCGCCAAGCCGCTGCAGTTTTCCATTTGCTAGAAGACTACGAGTTTCGCCGCGACGTTTAGGAGATCGAGTCACCTTCCGTACCGAAAATTAAAATGTATGTCTTACTATAGGGGAGAGCGGGGCTAAATGAGACAGTGGGGCAAAACGGGACAGTGACGGCAAAACTCCATTTCCCAATAATTTTTGGATGCCCCATTTTGTCCCAATCATACATCCGAATTTTCAACCGCGTTTTGCCCTACGGACCACCATCGCCACTATCCAAAAGTGACTGGAAAATTGCGTTTTGTCTCATTATCCCGTTTTGCCCCGCTGTGCCATTTTGCCCCGCTCTCCCCTATACGCAGCTTCGAGAGCTGAGTGCATGAAGTGGTAACAAAATACCTTTTTACCTCGTCATAATCGCAGCACCTTTCGATTATGTACCCTACGTAAAAAATTAATTCGTCTGATGCTGGAGGGTTGAAAGGTCGGCACTTCCCTTTTCGCTTGCATATGCAATGAATTCAATTATTCACCGGATACGGCTTGAGACTCACGGCCATTTGCCTACTGTTTACGTTATTTCCAAGTCCGGTGACTACGGTAAATCTCTCTTTACCCGGATCTCCCTGTGTTCGGGCTCCTCATAGCGTGTTTGACTTGACCTCTGTTCCGGGAAACTTTGTGTCCGTTCGAGTTTCTTTGTAGATCGCGGGAGAAGGGACGGCGGCCGGCAACTCTTGTTTGCTTCAATGGGAGCGACAAAGCTGCCGTTTCCCCGCAAAATGCTCTGCGGGTTTATCGATATATTGAAAGCACGCGTAAGACTGTTTTCCCGGAACAGGTATGAGATATAGATATATGACACGGGAGGAACTCTTTGTCAGCAGGAAATTGGGAACGTGGTCTGTACGTGCGGTTTCGTATTTCGAGACTTTCAACTTCGGCCGGTCGTGGGTTCTGGGCGGAAGATCTATGACCGCACCAGGCCTTTATTGCCGAAGTTTACCGATACTTGGTCGCTGCTCCAGCACGAGCAAACATTTCTCTTCCTCCGGCTCGAAAGTCTTCTGCGTCCTTGGATGGGCAATGGTTGTGATTAGCCGTTGCCTGTACCGCAGCTGGATTAAATACGTGAAAGATGATTACTGCTTAATGAGCCGCCGAAATAGCACAGCAGCGGACACAGCATTTTTTTAAATATTAAAACCAGATAAATTTGTTTGGAACAAATAAAATTACTTATTTGAATAGGGGCTTAATAGAGTTTTATGGAGATCTAATTCATTAATTTATCTACAATGTTAAAATAAATTGTCAATTTAATGTACTGGAACTTGAAATTTGCTAACATTATTCATATCAATTAAACAGTAATGTATTTTGTTTGTAACATAAATATACCAGATATTAAAATTACAAATATTTTGCTTGAAATTTACAAAAAATTTCATGAAAAATAGAAATTTTACTGTAAAATTGCAACGCAACGTTTGAAATCACAGAAACGGTTTATGTAAAAAAGCTTCCAATACTGTTCCTTAATTTTCAAACTAATTTTTTTTACAGTGTAATCTTACATTCAGTTTTATGAAATTTTATTTCATTGTATTGAATGAATAAATCATTCAAGTTGAGTACCGACAGCGGTGGATGCGCGGTTGCCGCACGGCTCCGGTGGTCTCCCAAGTCCAGCAAGATCGTTCGCGGTCAGTGCTTGGATGGGTGACCGCTTAGCCGTGCGCTAGCTGGCGCATCAACCGTTCAGCGGGAGGCGCTTTCTTCTGAAACTTTGGTGTTTCTGCACTTTACTTAAAGTGCAAAATTACCGGAAGATCAGTAAAATATGGCCGTCTGTACCAGCACGGGTTTTCCGTACTTTCCCCGTGTCTCCAGCAAATGCGGTACAGTGTAGCGAAGTCGGCTACGGACGCACTGGAAGTTAGGTGCTTAGCTGAGTGCGGGTAGGGAGTGCTAGGGGAGAATCGGGATGGGGTTCCGTAAAAACCCAGCAGGGTATGCGGTGGAAAAATGGAACAAATATAAAAAAAAAATTTCAAGTTGAGTTATATTTTTCTTTATTGAACATTATGTGATTATGATTTCTTTTTATTCATCATTTAGGTATTCGACCGATACCACATTCTGCTAAAAATATCTCAATTTTGCGTGAACACATTTTTCTTCTCACTCACAACAGTTCCGAGGACGGAACTCGAAGTCGCCTGACCGCCGGGCAATGCGATGCAATGTGGCAAGCGTTCCTTTGAAACAAATAAATGATTTATTCAACGGCAATAAATACAAATTCAACGTCGGAAATATCCGGTTCATTTGAGGGAAATAAATAACTATTGAATGTGCTGTTTTCGCCGAGCGATTGCTCATCGTTCAATAAAATATTTTGTTACCCAGTAAAAATTAGCACCGCTATAGCTTTAAATATATATATTGTTTTATTAAAGATGAATACCACATATTACTCACATCAAGTAAAAATATCCTTGAGTCAAATAAAATTATAATAAATTCAAATAAAAACTGTGCTGATATCCGATTTTATTGATAGTTAATAAATTTATTTTCTTGGTGCGATGTCTGGCAACTTTTTGACTTTTACTGATCTTAAAATTTGTGTCGAAAGATCGACAACTTTTGGCGTCGAATCATTGCGTGTTTCCGGTTGAATCCATCAGGCCTTCGTCCATTTGCTGTTTATTGGCGATGGCACTTTAGCCTCTACAAACAGAAGACCAAGGGTTGGGCTCAATTAGAACAAAGCGTGTTGGTATTACTTCGGGCCTTTTCGTAATAAATCCGTCGGCTATTGCACACTGACCGTTAATGGCCTTTTCTCCCCGATGAAACGACCCGTTTCTCCATTGGCCGAATGTAATCCAATTCGCGTGGAACATTAAATCGTTCGCAGCTGAGCTTCGCTCGGGAGCTCAGCCGGAAAAAGGTCTGTCTCGTCCCTTTGGCGTTCCACGTCCGACCACTAATTCATAAAAATGGTCGACCTCCGAGCAAAAGATTCTTGTTTATGCTGAAACTAATGGTTTTTGTGGTTTGGCGGCTTCGCGCCCACGCGTACGGTATTTTTACACTAAAGCTATCATTTGGGCGTCGACGTACTATTCGGAATTTAAATCGTGGTTCGGTTTTACGATCTCTTTTTTATTTTCGCATATTTATCTTTTATTTCGACGTATTTTATATCGCGTTTTAAAACCGGAAGGATGAGTCTTATATGCTTACACAGAGAGGGCACTTCCCTCTGATTTTAATCCCGTGATCATCACAATTATCATTGTTTTACTATCGAAGGAATAATTAAACACTGTAAAAAAAAAAAAAAAAAAATCGTATGAAATTTCATCTATTTGTACTGGAAGTTTTTATGCATATATTGATATGTTAAATTTAACGTAGAATAGTGATGAAAAATGAATTTTTAGTATATTAAAGACATTTGGAATACTTTATTATTATAATAGTTTAATTTTATTATGAGAGTACTTTAATTTTTGAAATTGACTTTAATTTTAATGGAATAGTACATTTCGATATGAGTGCGAAAAAACTTTTTCTGACGTGTGTGAGTGTGCAGCACGAGCCGAAGGCAAGTGTTGCAATCACACGAGTTCAGAAAACATTTTTCGCACGAATATCGAACAAAATTTTTTGTAACACGTGCACGAAAAGTCCCGCTTTTCGTGCCTGTAAAGTGTGGCGAAAGTGGCGTTTTCTAGCAGAGGATGCGCGAAAAATGCGTAAATTTCCAATTTTTATATAACAGTAAATGATAGAAGTGTCTGAGTGTCAGCGTTATGGCCCTCTGACTGTCTGTCGTCATCTCTGTCTGGACACGCGAGTATCCGTGCATGATGATGTAGATGTGCATCCCCCATGTTGATTGGCGATCGGTCGTATTCAGGATGAGGACGAACACAAACGACGGGGCTCGTATAAATCAGGAAGTAGATAGCGTTTGCCAACCCAGCTGGGCTCTGACCCACCGCACCTGAGCAATTAACCTCGGTCATTCTCTCTCACCAGTGGACTTCATTTGCCGCTGGTCAACTTAAATTATCTCTGCTCTGTGTATTTAAGCGTTGATTAATGCTAATGCATACACAGCGGCGAGCGGGGCAAAATGAACCTGCGGCCTCTATCCGACATAAAAAATAGTTGATTCTGCATCGTTCTTTCCCACAAACAGAAAAAAATGTATTAAAATAAAATGAATTTCGATCTTCAAATGACCTAAACATTTCTCTGATCTCAATAATAAGATCAAAGAAATGTTTACTTGCTTTAACAACATTTTTATTAGATTCAAATAACGGCTATTCTTTAGTGTAAGGAAAAAATTGTATTCAAAGACTTGTACGTTAAAATAAATTTTTATTCGTGCCAAAGAAATCATATATATTTGACGTCAAGACAAACGCGGCTATTATCCGGTGGCGCCCATTACAGAGTCGTCAACGCGTCAGTCGTCTGACAACATCTCTCGCTGATAGTACAAGAGTATACTTATTCCTTACGGGCAAACGCTACACTGTAATAGAGAGGTGACTCATCGGTTTGTTTTTATGAAACTTTGTTTAGTTCAAGCTGTATACGTTGATCGAATTATGGTTCTGGAATGAGTTCTCGAAGGACCAAGTTTGAGATTGGTTATGTTATGAGTATAACTAATGCCCAAGAAACTTCAGTAACCGTTGTTTTAAAAGAAAAATCACCGTAAAAATAACCGAAAAAACAACCGTTATTTCAGGTCACTTTTTACACCGTTAAAATAACCGCAAAAATAACCGCAATAGTAACCGCAAATAAGCTTGCAGAACGGTTATTATCAACGACGAGTAACCGTAAAAATAACTTTCAAAATAACCCCAGGAAAGAGGTCCGGTAGTTATTTTCAGCTAAAATAACCGCATCCGTAACCGCAAATGAGTCGGCAGAGCGGTTATTCACGACAGGTAACCATAAAAATAACTTTCAAAACAACCGCAGGAAAGTCACTCAAATTTATTTTTACGGTGTTTAGTACATACTCAAAAAAAGTTCGGTTATATTGGAAAAAAATCAGTTCGTATTGTCATCGTGAATTATATAAATTTAGGATACGATACTACTATATTGCGCATTTCGGAGAAAGAAATATACCTAACGACCTAAAGTTGGGCTCGAACCCGGGACCTTTCGCATGCTAACCTAGAACCTTAACGCTACGCTACACCCTATCATTTGACTTTTTCTCATTCCTAGCAAGATTTGAACTAAGCAAAAGTTTTTCTTATCTGAAGTCAATAGACAATGAATATTTTATTATTTATTTATTTGTTTGTTTACTGAAATTATTACTGAAAAGAAAAGGTATTATATGAGTCCTATGTAAAGTTTATTTTTATTAGCATTTATTTTTACATGTAATTTATATAAATAAATGCTAAGAAAAAGAAACTGTACATAGGATTTATATAAATTACCTTTTCTTTTCAGTAATACTTTTAGTAAATAAAGAAATAAAGTATCATTGTCCATTCACTTCAGATAAGAAAACTTTTATTACCTTGGAATCTTGCTAGGAATGAGAACAATTTAAGTGATAGGCTGTAGCGTAGCGTTAAGGTTCCAGGTTAGCATGCGAAAGGTCCCGGGTTCGAGCCCAACTTTAGGTCGTTAGGTTTATTTCTTTCTCCAAAATGCGTAATATAGTATTGTTTCCTAAATCAATATAATTCACGATGTCAATACGAACCAATATTACCAAATCTTTTTTGGTTACGTACTAACCATCGTAAATAGAAATTTGAGTGACTTTCCTGCGGTTATTTTTATGGTTACCTGTCGTGAACAATAACCGCTCCTCAGACTCATTTGTGGTTATTGATGCGGTTATTTTTTCGGTTATTTTAGCGGAAAATAACTGTCGGACCTCTTTCCTGCGGTTATTTTGAAAGTTATTTTTACGGTTACTTGTCGTCGATAATAACCGCTCTGCAAGCTTATTTGCGGTTACTTCTGCGGTTATTTTTGAGGTTATTTAAAGAAAAAAATAACCGTTCGCAAGCACAGACAGTGTGAGCTCCCTCAACTATGGTTATTTTTGCGGTTATTTTAACGGTGTAAAAAGTGACGGGAAATAACGGTTGTTTTTTCGGTTATTTTTACGGTTGCCGAAGCTGCTAGGGTGTGCGACGTTATTAGTGAAATTTTACGTCGATAACGGATCTGTATGCTTACTTAATAATAAAAAATTGCTTGTTGATGCTTCGTTGACCGTGAAAATAGCTTATTGAACAAAAAACTTGTTTCTGCATCATTCATATATCACATTATTCCCATAAGATCAAAAGTAGCAGGTCTGTCAAAAAATAAACAATTAAAATTATTTAACCTAAATATCTGTTTATTAAATCCAAATAAACAATATTGAATAATAAGAATAATACCATCAAACAAATAAATATATTAGAAGTTAATAAACGCTTTATTAGGTTATGAAGCAAATAAACATTTTTCTTCGTCCTTAATAAATTTTCTTTCATGGGAATAAACATTTTTCTGGGTGAATATACTATAAACACTATGTGCCATTTGCTGCTGGCGTACAAACAATACGAATTGAAATTTGTCATTTTCTCGGCGATGGAAAAATCAATGTGGAGTCGCCTCACCGTGTGATGGAGCAAAAAAAAAAAAAATGAATGTCACATCGGTTCGCTAGCCGGACAAGCAAAACCACACCAGGAATGGCAGACCAGAAAGTGCTTCGTCATGCTGCAAAGAAACGAGAACGAAGCAGCGGAGGGTACTCACTCGGAGATCTTCGGTCCACCGCCTCACGATCCACCCTTAAACCACCTGTTATTATTTGCCAAGAAAATAGCTTCGTAAATTTCCGAAACGTTTCACTCCCGTCGAGAAACTCACATTGACCTATCCGGTTCTCCCTCCCAGTTCCCATTTTCGCTGGCTTTTCACTTCTTCCCCCCCCCCCTCTCTCACGAGGACGTGACTGGTCCCTGATCGTGCTAAACAGTGTTCGTATCCGTCCGCGCGGGAAATAATTGCAATGGGTCAGCAATATTTTCCCTGTGGTGCGAATTCACGAGACCGATAATGATGAAAATGAAAAATAGGAAATGCAAAAAGGAAAAAAATATAGTTGTTGAAGCTGTGACCGATGAGAAAAAACTTTTCTTCGACACGCGGTGGGTGGAAAGGGTCTAATTTGTGCGTACTCTTCTTTCGGTTTTTATCGAAGAGACTCCATTTTTAACGTTTCGAGCCTGGTCGGCGCCATCTTAAGAAGCTTGTTTATTGTATCTGTGAGTACATTATTAATTGATATATATCCATGTGTTTCTACACCGTAAACAAATTTCGTTTGAAAAATAATGAACGGTATTCGAAGCTTTTTAATATAAACTGTTTTTGAAATTTCAAACACATGTGCGATGCAATTTTACATTAAAATGTTGATTTTTAATAAAATTTTTTGTAAATTTTAGTAATGTAAATAAATTTCAAGTTTCAGTACCTATAGTATTAGTAACCTATAGTACTTAAATTACACCTTATGGTTCATCCATTATCTTTTTTCTCATTGCGTTATATTCATCATGAAAGTCTTTTTTATTGATTAGACATGCCTATTTTCCTAGTGATTCTTGCGTGCTCGTGTTGCTTGCATTAAACGGCTATTATTTGTGTCATCGCTTGTGATGTGTACTGTTATGATCGATCTCGGTTATGTATGTCAACTGTGTCGGAAATTAACATTATTGTCGAGAGTACGTTCGAATGCGTTGAAACGGTGTTCAATCATAAAGAACCCACCTATCTACGTGGGCGTTATGCGTTGCGTAGCTTGAACGAGTGGCCGAGTTGTCTTGTACAGTCTGCTAAATCAGCATCAATGTTGGTCTTTTTTATTTTGTCAAACGACTGTAAACGGACGAACAACCAGTAAATAGACGCGGATATTCGTGACGTCATATTTTATCCAAAGTTGGTATCGATCTCGTGAGGCCAGCGAGTTATCTTCTCGCTGTATCTAGTGTGTATTATAAAATACCGGTCATTCATTAAATCTGGCAAATAAGACCGTTCCACGGCCGCAGCGTATCGATGTAAAGAAAAAAAATTTAATTGAAATGATGGTATCCGCATTGAAAGCGAGGCAAATAGTTTCATTGGTGAGAAGCTCGAGGTTCTCGGCTCGACGAGTATATTCGAACTATAGTGTCATCGTCTAGGATATGTACTGTTTGGGAAATTACCATTACTGTGGAGAGTTCGTCAGAATGCGTGGAAATGGTGTTCAATCCATGGTGTGAGAACACTGAGAGAATGATCTAAGACAAACTACCGATTATCTAAGAAATATTATCATAGTACATAGTAATAGGCCGCCACCTATGGCAGAAGGTCTCAGATTATCCAAGAATTTTTTCCATAATATCTAAGAAAAATTCTTAAAAATCCGGTACTTCGTATCATAGGTGGCGCCATAGCGCCCTACTACTATGTGCTATGGTAATATCTCTCAACCGAGAAAGTCATTTTTACTAGATCGTTCTGTCAGTGTAGGCAGGATCTTAAACCTACCTATCCACGTGGATGTTAAGTGTTGGGAAGTTTAGACGAGTCTCCAAGTTGTCATTTACAGCTTGAGAAATCGGTATCAATATTGGTATTTCTTATTTTGTCTTTTGTCGTTTGATTGTAAACGAACGCACTACCAGCAAACAGACGTGGATATTCGTGACGCAATATTTGATCCAAAGTCAGTATCGATCTCATAAGGCTATCGAGTCTTTATGTTCTCGTTGTATCTAGTGTGTATAATAAAATACCGATCATTCATTAAATCTGGCAAATTAGACCGTTCCAGAGCCACAGCGTATTGACAAAGAAAAAAAAAAAGTTTAATCAACATTATGGTATCCACATTGAACGAGACGCAAACAGTTTCATTGGGGAGAAGGTTGAGGTTCTCGGCTCAACGAGTGACGTCTATACGAACTATAGTGTCATCGTCTAGGATGTGTACTGTTATGATCGATCTCGGTTGTACGTGTCAACTGTGTGGGAAATTACCATTACTGTGGAGACATCGTTAGAATGCGTTGAAATGGTGTTCAATCCATGGTCTAGATAGCTAGGTTCAATTAAACCTACCTATCTGTGTGGATGTTATGTACTGTGGAGCTTAGACAAGTCTCCAAGTTGTCATTTACAGCTTGAGAAATCGGTATCATCATCGGTATTTTCTATTTTGACTTTTATCGTTTGACTGTAAACGAACGCACTACAAGCAAACAGACGCGGACATTCGTGACGCGTCCAATATTTGATCCAAAGTCAGTATCGATCTCGTGAGGCTATCGAGTCTTCGTGTCCTCGTTCTATCTAGTGTGCATAATAAAATACCGGCCATTCATTAAATCTGGCAAATTGGACCGTTCCAGAGCCACAGCGTGTTGGCGAAAAGAAAAAAAAAAGTATAATCAAAATTGTGGTATCCGCATCGAACGAGCGGCAAACAGTTTCATTGGGGAGAAACTCGATGTTCTCGGCTCAACGAGTAACGTCTGTACGAACTAGTGGTAAACTTAATTTTCCGGGTTATATGCCGGGAAGGACGCAGTTACCCGCGTTTATTACTCTCACGCTCACTCGCTCCCGACCCACCCTCCCGATCGTACACACAATCCCCGGTGTACGTTTTGGGACGTAAACGCGTAGATGTGTACTATCCACAGCTGTAGATAGCACCCACGCGTGCATACCTCTTCACGTATTCAGCTGGTGTTGAACGGTCGATCGATCGACCCTCTTGTCCACACCAATTACCGCTAATTCACGTCCGACACTTGAATTTCGCGAGGACCGCAAATTCGGGGCCATGGAAGAGCGTCGATTTCTCCGGCAGGGGCCGAGGCATCAACATTCTCGGCAATCTCCACCCGACCCAGACTAGCGCGTTCATCGATCAGTCGCGGGACGCAACTGAAAGAATAGCGAGAACTCGCGCATGCAAATTCGTGCGTAAATCAGCGAGGAGCTTTAGCCGGGAACGCGAGCGAGGAAACAACGATGAGGGAGGCTGGTTAAAAAAATAAATAGAACAAAAGAGAGCTACCGTACAATATTAATGGTGGGGTGGAAGGTGGATGATAAAACTTCGTCTCGTCACTTTTACAGCGTTTCCCGGAATGGAAGTCGTAAAAATGTTTATTTAGTCGAGGGGGACTTGCCCGGAGCGCGAAAAGACACAGGGAAGCTGGAGCGCAAATATTGCCGAGAGGCCGACGAGCCTTTTTTACATCGGGAGCGAAATAACCGAGAAAGGAAAAAATACGCGCGAATGCTGACGAGGAGAACCGAGAGAAACAAAATTGAGCCGGTATGAAGCTGGAACTAAAGTTTTACGGTGGGCCGAGGCTGCAGTCGTCCATCTCGGTTCCCGTCGCAACCCTCGCTCCGTCCCGGCGATTAAAGTTGGAGCACTGAATTTCAAAGCTTCAACCGACACTGCGAGAGTCGTACGGCAGAGCTGCTCCTCGCACTCACCGCGCTCCCGCGGTGACGGGAGCTCTTCGGCGTGCGAGAAGCAGCCAACATCAACCGGCGGCTCGAGATTAAAGTTCAACGAGTCTCGTTGCCAGACGATTCCCTTGTGATTTCGCCCGAGGTGGAGTAACGCACGCCGTCACGAGCAACGCGGCAAAGGGAGAGAGATCCGGGCGACGAAAGCTTCGGGAGTTCGCCCCCTCCTCATTTGTGCGAACTTCCAGCGATTCAATTATTTATGAGTTTGCTGATTCAATTATTTCGCCGAGAGCTCTAATTACACGGAGATTACTGAAGCCTGGGTGTGGAAGTGACGGCTTGACAATTTAACTCTTTCGCGGTATCGACAGGCGGCTCGGAAATTTTTTAATATGGCCGGGGCCGATGCCACGTCAACATCGGTGTCAAAAACTTATGGTCATAAAAATAAGGTCATCAAGTTTCGTGCGTTAATAACGTACAGTAGACGACCGCTACTTATTGCATGCTTATTGCATGCTGGGGAAACGAGTCAATTAGACTACTGTAAACAAACTTTGTTTGAGCATTAATGAACGGGATAAGAAACTTTTTTTTTTACATAAACTGTTTCTGAAATTTCAAACACATTCGCGTTGCTGTTTTACAGTAAAATTTTCATTTTTGCTGAAAATTTTTCTAGATTTCATGCTGAAAATGAAATTCATGCTATTTTTATAAAAAAGTCAATGAATGTTCAATTAATGTAAGTAACGTAAGCAAATTTCAAGTCCCCGTACATTCAAATTACAAATTACTTTTACAGTGCGGGTAAGTTGGATTTTGTACTACCAGCTTTTGTAGTACCTGCCCACCCTCCCTTCCCACTCAAAAACTTGGAGCAGGAACGATTTGACAGGTAGGTAACAAAATGGAACGGGTATTTCGTCTCCCCACCATGCAAGTAGACGGACTTCGAGAAAAGGTCGATCCAACTTTTCCGGTCGGTAAAACTTATCTTGATGCAACTTACGCGGTTGTCTACTGTATATAATATTCCTGTAGCTGGATATTTGAGACCCATCTCCTTTTTTGGCCATGGGGTAATTGGGGGGTGTATGGGGGTGGATGAGACTGGAGAGAAGATCGGATCGCGACGTCTCTTTTGAAATTATCAATGAAAAGCATTGCCGCTGAGATGTTATCCCTTGATTATGTTACACTAAGGTGGTAGAATTTCCCTTGATGGGAGCAAAAGTTATCGTCGCAGATCTGTTTGAATTCCAGACAATTTTTTTTTCCTTTCTTTAGACCTGTTTCAAATCCGGGTGTTTATTTGTCGGACGCCGGTCAGCCTGCAGGACCTTGCCACAGCTGTCACATCTAAAACCCTAGAAATTGGTATTCCACAACAATAGTCGTGTCAGCCTCTGGGGTCGTCCAGTCAGAGTTATCTCGCACTCAGTAATCACGACGACACGTGTATTCGGAAAGGCGCAGAGACTTGGATAGACCCGAAACGGGATCCCAAAGCGGGTCGCAGATCGAGCAGGGCGGTCGGAACTTTTCAATTGACCGGGTCAGCCTGAATCGGCGCGACCTTGACTCGGTTCGGAATCTTGCTTCGGCAACGTCGTCTCATCCTTCTCCGGCCACGGTTCCGTGTACGAACGAGACTCGGTCGACTTCATGGACTCGGTTCCGGGTCGATGTCTGTGGCTCCAGACACCCTGGCGTCGGTCTACGTCCCGGCGACCACCGTCGCATTATTGGAGAACCCAGACTCCGACACTCTCTCAAGGATAGATTCGGTCACGATTATAATCGTCCCTAGGCATGCCGATCAATCCCAATTTTCCACGATCCTTGTCGCGATCCCGGAACTTTGCTGGTAGAAACTTTAGAGCATCGCAGCAGGCCCTGATGAGGTTCTACCTAAAAAGGCCTTTTCGGAACCTTATCAGGGCCCGCTTCAACGCTAACTGGATTTCTACCAGAGGTTTTTTGCATTATCATTTACCCAAGTATTCCTAGTTTCTCACGATGAACGACATAGACTATTAACGCCATGCTAGAGACTCCATCCTTCATAATTATCTCCATGGATAGTTTCGGTCGCGATTACAATTCCAGTTGTCCCTGCGCATACCGAACAATCCCACTTTTCCACGATCCTTGTTGCGATCCCGCAACTTCCATGGTAGAAACTTTGGAGCGTTACCCCTGGCCCTGATGGCGCTCTACCTAAAAAGGCCTTTTCGGGACCCCATCAGGGCCCGGTCGAAATGGAAAGCCCTGGTAGAAATGCTGTTAGCGTCAACGCTAACAGAATTTCTACCGGGACTTTGCATTATCATTTACCAAAGTATTCCTAGTTTCTCACGATGAAGCACATGGACTATTAACGCCATGCTATCCTTCATAATTATCTCTACGGATAGTTTCCAAAGTTAGGGATGATTACTCACCTCGGCGTGTCAGTGCTTGATGATGGCCCCAGGTGGGAATGTCTTCGCACGCCCGCAAACTCCCCCGAAGTCTTCCAAGGAGCGCTAAATTCCGAGTTCAATCCTAACAGTATAATGAGTTACAGCAGTAAGCTTGTAACAAGTTATCGTGCCAATGAATACTCCCGAGACCCCGAACGATGGAACGCACGCTTTGTGGCAAAACTTCGAAACCGTTCTCACACAGAATCACAATTTGGTAACTGTGAGCCAGTGATAAAGACTTCATAGGCGTCTCTTTCTATCTTCACCGTTCTCACTTTCCACCCTACCCGATTGACTCTATCGCGTCCCGTTCCTCATCCTGTTATGTATTTTCCTTTCGCTATCGAGCTTATCCCACGACTGAAGCATCCACCCTTTGTAGAACCCCGGCACGTACACTCTCGTTTTCGCATTGGCAAAGTTTTCCGGGTTGCTCCAAGTTCGGTATCAGAGCCTTGCCGAGCCTCTGATCGACTTCACCCAATCGCCACCCCGTTGTCGTGCTTCCCCATTTGATCTCGGTCTCCTCGTTCCGTCATCCACACACGCACACACACACCCAAGTATACAGACATAGGAGTAAAATCCACAGACCCGCCAGATAAAGAGGTCATGAATCCCAAAGACTGACGGTTGTCTATTTTTTCTGCGGCCCGTTCGCCTCGCTCCTCCGTCACGGTTATTTTTCTTTCGCAGCGCCAACGCAATCGCTCAACGCATCGCATCCGGCAAGATCGTTAGCGACGTGAGTTTCACGGGAGCAGGTCGCGTGAGAACTGGAGGGTGAACTCAACCGGTAGGGTTGGGGGAACTCGAAAGGGATGCCGGGAGCGGGAGAATGAGTGGGGAACGATAGAAAAGACGAGGATGTGAAGCACGGGCCTCTCACTCTTATCATTTTTTTTTCTCCCAACCCTTATGTCCGTCCAGCTCTCTCGCTCGCGGTGCTTTCCGTTAATGAAACGCCAGCGGCGATATAAATTGGACGTGAGAAGGAGGAAGTATAGGGGTCGGTGGAGCAGTGGTTGACGAGAACATCGCACGAACCGCTGATTCCGTGAGTAGTAAAGGGGGCGGTTTTCAAGCCGGCTCTCGAGGGCCACGAGAGATGTGAAAAGGATCGGACGACGCTACTTCATGATATTGATGACGCTTACACGCGTCCATGGACTGTCCACCATCGACGCAGGGGAGGGTCGGATGGACGATGAAGGAGTTGACAAGGCGATCAGGTAATGCAAAAGCTTCGCACACAGTGTTATGGTTTCGTTTCAAAATATTTATACGTCAATGGATATACATGTAGATACAATGTAGCATATATATATATATGTTTATCTATATATATATATATATATATGTATGCGGGATCGGCAAACTAATTGCCAGCCTCTAATGCAATCGGGTCGTTATCGGGCGTTAATCGCATGCGTCGAATGTGTGTGCGAATTTAATTTTGTGTATGCATGTGTGTTTGTGGGTGGGGACTAGGGTAATTCTGCTGATGTGGGTTGGCCATCGCTGGATATGCAAATCGCTGCGTGGTTCATTACGCGCTCTCAATACAGAATCGCTCACCGACCGTTTCGATCGATAAGGCCGAACTAGTGATCGAACTACGGATGTGCGACAATTCTCCTGATTTTCTCGATTCGCGAAGAGGTTTAAGCACGTCGTTGCCCGATTTACGTCATTCCACACTGATATGTTAATAATCTAGATCTCGTCTCGTATTTACATTAATTTGGTATCAGCCCCGGGCGCGCCCCGCTCGCCGAGCGGTAAAATCGCCCGGTTCACCCTCCAATCACAATATAATTTTTTCGTTTGTTTTTCTTTCCCACGGAGAATTTCGAATGATATAATTTTATCGAACGTGATAAATAAATTGCATTTGAACGAGATATGAGATATTTGAAATTGACTGTAAACGATACGGTTGATTCGTAGGTCAAGTAACTATAACGTTATGTCTACACGCGGCGTAAAAATATTAAAAACAATACCGAGGAGTAATCATCGAGGGAGGGTTTTTTTGTGTGCTTTTTTTTCGCGCGATGTTGATGTCACTTTGGAAATTGCCCATTCGATTGCTGAGATTAGACCGGATCCGGTGCTGGAGCGAGAAGTTGCATGCTCGATGATTTGGCGATCTGGAAATGTGGAAAAGAAGAAACGCGGGCATTGTAAGTCTCTTTCATATCAATCTTCCAAACCCATTATTCCTTGATTGAATATGTTGGGTCCGTTTTATCGGTCAATATTCTGGATTATATTCGTACCTGTTGTTTCGGCTGTCTGTGAGATTTCCTTGCGTAAACCTTCAACACTCGGCAATTACAGGCAACCGAGAGTGCCACCGCCAGACCCTGCGCATTCAGACAATATTCCATTATAAGAATTGTCAACCCCCGTGCGAACAAATAGCGGGGCTTTGGCATCCTCATGGAACAATGCCAGTTACCGAGTATGCCTATTACAATAGTGAGTATATACACCCAGAAAAATAATTTATTTGACGGCCATGGTTTATTTGGTTTAAGTAAAATATTTATTTGATTAAAATAAACATTTATTTAAATTAAGTAAATAGTTACTTAAATGAAATAAATATTTATTTAAAACAAATAAATATTTTGCTTAAACCAAATAAACAGTGGCCGTCAAATTAATTATTTTTCTGGGTGTATATAGAATAAAACGGGCGATTTTTTTTGTTAAGCAGGAAACGGAAGATTACGCCATACAAAAAAAGATTGATAATTTGTAGTAAGCAACTGTACACAAATGTATGTTGAGTGCACTGCGAACAATAAATGGATAAATTTTAATCAAGGCGCAGTGACATACGTTTGAAGATGTTATGTGGTTGGTTGAAAAAAAATTCTCGATTGCATCGACAAATTGTGAATCGATTGAAGCTAATAATTGTTTAAGAAAACAATGCTTTATTTCTACAGAGTAAAAAAAATTATTTGACAATTAATGAACGGTACTGAAAGCTTTTTTACATCTACTGTTTCTGACATTTCAAACACGTGCATTGCAATTGTACAGTAAATTTTATTTATTTTTTTATGAAAATTTTCATAAATTCCGGACAAAAGATTTGCAATTTTAATATCGGGTATTTCAATTTTACAACAAAAAAACGTACATTAATGTTCAATTAATGTAAGTAATGTAAGCAAATTTCAAGTTCCAGTACATTAATTTACAATTTATTTCTACAGTGTACCGAACGAATAACAGCTTTGCGCGTATGTCACCGCGAATTTTGGTCGAGCCAACAATTTTTTCCCCAATATGTATATATCACCTCAAAATGTCCCACGCATATTATTACCTGCAACGAATGAGCGGTGCAAAAAATAGCCCACAGAATCGGTATTTTCCATACTCGAGAAGCGACCCCGCAGCCGGCGACGAGACCCACGATGAGTGAGACCTTGAGGAAGAGCATCAGCTGCAGGGCTCGTCTTCTCTTCATCTTCTCGCGCTGTTTGATTTCCAGCTGCATGCTGCAGGTGTATCTCGCGACTATCGCCGCCTTTATCAGATAGTATCCCGAGGTGAGGAGAAGCAGAACGATGGGCAGGCCGTACGTGTACAGTGTCGCTTTTGTGCCTAGAAACCTTAATGAAAAATATTGGTTTTTTTAGGGACACATTTATCGTTTTTGGTGCGAAGATATACGGTGAAAAAAAATGGATAAATGTCTGGTGTACATCGGTTGGGATTGTAAAGCGCCATACGCAGCAGCAAAAGCACAAGCTACAAGTACTCGGAGCGTTCGTAAAGCGGAGCGTATAACTCAGAGGACCTTTTGTGCCACCTCCATTGTCCCGAAATAGCTGAATCTCAATGGACCGGTGATTCATGACCGATTCCTCGAGCTCTCTCGACTGTTCCACCTATTCTACTACGCTGTGCATTCTGTCGCGCGATTTTCACACTATTCAGTTAATTTCTTGGCACACTTTTGTAAACGCATTCTCGTCTAATCGGCGAGAAAAAAAATAGTACGAGATTTTTTAGGAATATTGCAGACAGACTGAGGTTTGAGAGAGAGGGAAGGCTCCGTCGGAAGGATCCGTATCTGAGTAACGTGGCGCGTTGTACAAGCACGCGGGGATCAAGTGAGAAAAGTGGCTTTTTGATCCTTAACTTCCGTCTCTCGATCTGTAGCTTTCCTTCTCTTCTCACCAAAGTTTCAGGCCGCGGAGGAGTCGGCAGATTCTCCGACCCTCGAGGCTACTCGTACTCCCTGCACCGGAAGTGCACTTTATCGGCTTTGCTTGTTTTCTTCTTTAAGGGAAAAGCGGAAGAGACTCCAAAGCCTCGAGAGAAAAGGTGGGAGATACAAAAAAAGTCTGCCCTTTCTCTCAGTCACTTTGCCCAGTTTATCCTGGTTGGCGGAGTCGTTGTCAACCGTCTATATATAAAAAAAAAAAAAAAAAAACACTTGCGCAAGTTCCTGGAGTTAGTTTACGGAGAAGGAAAAAATTGATCGTCAAAAGAGACGGAAAAGGTATTTAAAAAAGGTGCAAATGATGTAGCCATTTGCATATGTCTTCCTCGTTGACTACAATTTTGCGCATAGGTTTCCGCATCGAGGAAACTATGCGCAAAATTGTAATAAATTTGCCATGTGCAAATTGCTTTGCACTTTATTTCGAAACATAAAAAAATGTTTACATCTGATAAAATTGAAACGGTTAAAAGTTATCGCAACACTTTGGCAGAAAATCGATAACTGAAATTTGTATAATTCGTCGTTTTAGGACCATGTCTTTTTGTATTTTTCCCCTTAATTTTTCCCCACCGATGACAAAGCTCCAAATTATTTTACTCCTAGAGCGACATTTGCTGATATAAAAAATAAGTTTTCCAAAAAATTCAAAAATGTCAAAATGTCGTCAAACTTTTATGTTTAGATACACATTTAATACAAATTTTTGGCACATTTAATACAAAACATTGAACAGTATTAGTCCATTCTCGTGTCCAATTTCAGCTCAATACTTTCATGTTTACGCGAATTAGACCGATTTAGTAATTTTTCAAGAAAATCAAAAGTTTGTAAAATCTGATCGCTTGGATAGATTTCGGCCAAATTCAATACCGAAGGTTTTTGATCATAGTATTATATTTGTATGCAGTTTTAGGACGATTGTTCAAAATTTACGCTAGTTAGAGCTAATACGACCTTTTTCTCAAGTCACAAGTTCCTCAAACTTCATGATAATTGTACCGAAGAAAGAGACGTGACCACTCTATTGGGGCAACAAATTTCGACTGGCTATCGCAAGTTATTTCCGAGTTTTTAACGAGTTAATTGTAGTTTTAAACGATGCAAGCTGTTGCATACACACACACACACATACAACCGGACGCCAGCAAAAAATCACATTTACCCATTTTTTGGACGATTTGAAGTACTCTGATATAAAAATCTCGATTCTTTTTTTTCTGTACAGAAGTATAACTTCCTCTATGAGGAAACAAAAAAAAAAAAACAGCGTCAAAATTAACATTTTCTCATCGCTCCCGTGTGTTATTTACTTTTATATTTTCAAAGCTTTCAAGAGAAAGCATTTACCACGATTATTTTCTGTGTGTCCGATTTATTGTGTTGACTCGAGTGAAACAAACTTACCAGCAATTAAAAGGCGTGAGATCGTCGACGTTCCAGATGCTGTAGGATTCTCTAACCTGTAGGAATGCGGCGGCTCCGAGAGTGACCAGAGGTGCTCCCCAGGCGAAGACGCTGTACTTCAGATAGGTTGGCGGGTCATCCCGACAGGGTATCGACGCGACAGTCGCGTAGAGGTGATGACACATAGCTGCGAGCCAACAGACCACCGATACCCTGAGATATTGAAGGCTCAGGCCGAGCGAGATACATAACTCGGAATCCTGAAACATAAAAAAACATCCTGTTTTTTAAACCCCCGCGTAGAAATTCGATCAGGTATGCCCTACAACAGATCAGGTCATGATGAGGAAACGGCAAGGCTTCCCGTTTTATGGAAAACTTTATCTGAGCCGAGTCTGGCATACACACGGTCTGCATGAACAGCTAGCCTACGGCTAGTAATATCAGGTCCAGATCAGGCATTGATCGGGCAGTTCTTGTCAATCGATACCCGAGTAGACATTTTCAAGCTTTATATCGAGCCCTGATAGGGTCCTGATAATTCCTGACAAGGGCCTAATAAGGCCTTATCAGGACCCTATCAGGGCCCGATGTAACGCTCGAAAATTTCTACTCGGGTAGTAAATGCCCTCGTAAAAATTTGATCAGGTATGCCCTACAACAGATCAGGTCATGATGAGGAAACGGTACGGCTTGCCGTTTTATGGAAAGCCTTATCTGGGTCGGGTCTGGCATACACACGGTTCTTATGAACAAGCTAGCCTACGGCTAGTAAGATCAGGTCCAGATCAGGTATCGATTGGGCAGTCCTTATCAATCGATAGTAATGGAATCGAGTGGATATTCAGCCCCGGTCACAGTAGAGGCGTTATAAGATCTGCCATACTGCTTCATAATAATTTTGTTAACTCAAAATATCTCTGCAGTATTCTGAATATCTTGTTACTTCATTGTAGTAGAATATTAATCCATACCTAAGTATCAGCTAAGGATTGATAACCCATTTTAAGAACCGGTTGACGAAGTAAACATCACAATGTACAACATTAAAATCTTTGAATATTTCAAATTTCATGGGCGTATTTATATGAAAAGTATACGTTTACCTTTAAATTGTGTTTACATCACAGTTGAAGAATGCTTTGTAGATACATCCTCAAGCGAAAGGTGAATTTGACACAAATTTCAATACTTCATAATACGCGAAAAATAAACAGTATTAAAGGTGCCAAGAATGTTGATATTGAATCATGAAAATTCCAAAATATTATTACGAAGAATACTTAAAAAATACATTTGTAGAAAAAAACCATCGAACCTTTTTTTTGTAATTTCAAATAAACTCGTACATTGTTTAAAGTAAATGTGCATTTTTTATGGAATTTTCTTATGTTGGAAAAAAATATTTACGAAATCTTGCAACGAATTTAGGATGTTTTAGTAATTTAATAAATATAAATAAATAATTAAAATAATTCAAACGATTTAATTAATATATACATATTAAACGATATAATTAATTATTATATTTAGTTCAGGGGACAATCAGTCACCTTGATTAGGTCGTGATCAGGAGCCTGTTCACAGTTTTTTCAACCACTGCGTAAAATTTCATGTAAGCCCACAGCCCCCAGGCTGCAGTACAACGGCCTGATAAGGCACTAACGGCAAGCCTGATAATGCCCATATTGGGGCCATGTCTGAATTTCTACCCGGGCTCTAGCCTGGAAAAAGTGACGCGTATGGAAACAGCGTACAAGAACCCGAGCAGAAATTACCGTCGGGCTGATGTCAGGTCCCTATCAGGCACGGTCTGACTCCTCATCAGGTCCTGATAAGGCACCTTTATCAGGCTCTGATCAGATATGTAACGCCATGGCCCTATAAGGTCCTGATCAGGCTGCCTGATCACGGCCTAATCAAGGTGCCTGATTGCCGCCTGAGAAAAATATAATAAATATTTTTTATTTATTAGCGTTATTTTATCGGACTTGTGAACCTTTTATATTTGTTCTTCGGATTAAATTAACTAATTACTACAATCTAAACCGCGGAAATTTTTTTTTTTTATTTAACTCATCGTCGGACTTGAACCAGCGACCTTGCCAATGGGGACTACTTTGGCGGCGCCTTAACCAACTCGGCTATCCTCAACTTGAGAAACATAATGTCAAATTTGCTTTTAAGCTCCGGTAGAAGGATATACACGACTAAATCTACTTGTACAAAGTGCCTCACACTTGCATAGCTGGCGAAAAATAAAATTCAGTGAGAATTTTGAACACTTTATGTGAAGTGAGGATTATTTAGTTAGGCTGCACGACCTGCACCTTATCGGGCCCTGATCAGGCTGGCACCAGGCTCGCCTCATCTGAAGTGAGGATTATTTAGTCAGGCTTCACGACCTGCACCTTATCGGGCCCTGATCAGGCTGGCACCAGGCTCGCCTCATCTAAAGTGAGGATTATTTAGTCAGACTTCACGACCTGCACCTTATCGGGCCCTGATCAGGCTGGCACCAGGCTCGCCTCATCTAAAGTGAGCATTATTTAGTCTGGCTTCACGACCTGCACCTTATCGGGCCCTGATCAGGCTGGCACCAGGCTCGCCTCATCTAAAGTGAGCATTATTTAGTCTGGCTTCACGACCTGCACCTTATCAGCCCTCACAAGGCCTACAACAGGCTCACCTGATCAGGCACGCCCTGCCCATACCTTAACAGGGCCTGATCAGGTATCAGGCAGCCTGATCCCAATTTCTGCTCGGGAAACGAGATAACCGTAGGTCCGGTTTTTCTTTTAATTTTCTTTCAGAATTCAAAGGTATAATCCTGAAAGGATTTCTCTTCCGTGTAGCAAGCAGGCACGTGACTGCCAAACAATTGATTTATACCACTCCATAAATTCGTCAGGGGATTCGGACCGAAGTACGATAGCGCTCTTATGCTGCGTCCCTCGAGTCCGGCACCCTCGCTCTCAAGACGCGCTCCTACTCCATCGTCGTGAGAGATTCGCCTCGGATTCGCGAAGGGACTGCGTGTGGCGCCGGAGCGAGAGGTAGACGGTTAGAAAGGGAAAAAGAGAGAGGGATGAGAGTGAAAAGGGGCACTTGAGGCACTAGCTACCGAGTTATATGCCGGCAGTCGAGAAGAGAAATGTGCGACCTTTTGTCGCTCCTCTGAGAGAACCCATGAGAAAAGTAGCGTACGCGTCGATTCAGGGTGGTTTCGCCGCTGATATAATCTTCCGGCATCTCCGACCTGGAGCCCCTGAAAGTTCGGGAATTTATTTCAACTGGTTTTCCCCGAGTGGTGGGCGGCAGTCTAGGGAGGTCACCTGATCGGGGGGTTCACTCTCTTACAGGGTTATATACTAACTCGGCGAAGGCGATATTAAATAATATAAGACCTTTCAGCAGGGCGGAAACGTCAGGCATTATGAATTTATCGGGTCGAGGGCAGGCAAGAGGGAAGTAAATGAAAAGGTACGCAGGGGTAAAAGTGGTGGAAATGGGCGACCCCGATCAGCGATGAGTCAATGATGCATGGATCGTACCATATTCGTCTCTTTCACCCTGAACCACTTTTTTCGCACACCGAAGAGTGGATAACGATGCTCTGCGGTTACAGGCGCACACATTTTTTCGTTCCGCGTTGATAACGTTAATGAGAAAATTGCGGACAAGGTCCGAAAGTAACGAGCTGTACTAATGACCGGACGATGCGAGTGTGCGCGACTCGTCCCTTCCGGTCGTTAGTATAGCCGGTGAAGCAATCCCTCGCTCGTAATAACAAAAAAATGTCACCCTTTCCGCATCATCGCTGGAACTAGGGCGTTGAAATACCGAAACCCGTGAGGAATTTTTGTTGACACTGAGCGATCGCCGCGAGTTCTTCGAGAGCGCGACGGTTCGAAGTGTATCAAAGCTGAGAAGCGATGAGACATTTTGCCGGCATCTCGTTTGCACGACCTCGGAAATGTCTTGAAGTTGGAAAAAAAAAATAAAATTATATGTATATATCTGCAGCCGCCGAGACGCAGATACTCCCAGTAGCGGTTCTCCATTTCCTTCTCTGACGCTCGTTCTCTATTTTTCTACTGGAACGGAAGAGCCGCGGAAGCGTTGCTGACGTAATCCGACAGTAATAATCCCGTGGCGAAGGCAGTCGAGGGATATATCCTCTCTCTTCGCCTCGCGGCTCCGGTCGGCTCGTGCTCTTGCTCGACGAGAGGATCCTAAATCCTCGGCGGAGAGTACGTCCTATTTCTGCGAGGGACGTACAAGTGAGTGAGCTGTACATCGAGGACCTGGCCCAACGGCGCCGGCGGTTTTCTTTCTTCAAGGATACGGGCTTTATCTACATGTCTTACACACCTTGTCTCCGCGGAGAATCATATCCGGCCATTATTCGCACATTCTCCCATACTGCGGTTGATGTATGTGTGGGGTGTAAATGTGGGTGGGGCAGACATGATCGTTCCGAGAGAAAAACTTCTAGAAAAACGCAAATCTCTTTTTTTAGAAAGTGAGTTGGCAGGCAGACTCACTGGCACATCCCAGCCATTGGAGATGCGGACTTACGACTATTTAAAGGCAACTTAAAAAGTCCATGGGCAATTTTTCTCTTATAGCGTTGTCATGATCGTTCCGAGAGAAAAACTTCTAGAAAAACGCAAATCTCTGTTTTTAGAAAGTGAGTTGGCAGGCAGAGGCACTGGCACATCCCAGCCATTGGAGATGCGGACTTACGACTATTTAAAGACAACTTAAGAACGTCCATGGGCAGTTTTTCTCTTATAGAATTGTCATGATCGTTCCGAGAGAAAAACTTCTAGAAAAACGCAAATCTCTTTTTTTAGAAAGTGAGTTGGCAGGCAGACTCACTGGCACATCCCAGCCATTGGAGATGCGGACTTACGACTATTTAAAGGCAACTTAAAAAGTCCATGGGCAGTTTTTCTCTTATAGCGTTGTCATGATCGTTCCGAGAGAAAAACTTCTAGAAAAACGCAAATCTCTGTTTTTAGAAAGTGAGTTGGCAGGCAGAGGCACTGGCACATCCCAGCCATTGGAGATGCGGACTTACGACTATTTAAAGACAACTTAAGAACGTCCATGGGCAGTTTTTCTCTTATAGAATTGTCATGATCGTTCCGAGAGAAAAACTTCTAGAAAAACGCAAATCTCTTTTTTTAGAAAGTTAGTTGGCAGGCAGAGGCACTGGCACATCCCAGCCATTGGAGATGTGGACTTACGACTATTTAAAGACAACTTAAGAACGTCCGTGGGCAGTTTTTCTCTTATAGCGTTGTCGTTCCATTTATTATCGGATAATCGCGTAAATAATTCCAAGGCTCTGCTGAGAAGACACGCTCCCACTTCCCGATAATTAAATAAAGAGCAAAGAAAAAGAAATATAAAATAAAGAAAAACGTAATGGAACGAGACGGCAATCTCCATTAGAACGAAGTATAAGCGAGTGAGCTGTAGATCGAAGATCTGGCCCGGCGGCGCCAGCGGTTTTCTTTCTGGAAAGATACGGGCTTTATCTACGTGGCTTACACACCTTGTCTCCGTGGAGAACCATATCTGGCCATTATTGTTCACAGCCATACACAGTAAAAAAAAGTTTGTACTTTTTACAACAACTTATTGTCCACAAACGACCACCATTTTTTATTTGTTAATTTTCTAGTTTTACAAACAAAAGTACACACTAAAATTGTCAATGACACGGGAAATAAAAGGACAGGTTCGTATGTTCAAATAAGTGACAAACGAGTTTGTCACTCGTTTGTCGAAATTTTGTAAAATTATTTTTACGAAATTTCGCATTCCGATTTTACAAAATAATTTTTTACTGTGTGTTGCAGTGGATGGATGTGGGGTGGAATGAGAGAAGGATCTGATAGAAATTACCATAAATCTGGTAAAAACCGACAGAACTTTCGGGTATGTGAGAACTGTAGGGACATTCTGGCTAACATTCGTATAAAACTCAACACATTCTGCTGGAAAATATTGTCATTTTCGCTGTCACAGATGTTACCCGAACAACCCGTAATATTTGCTAGAATATAAGTTCTTCTTAATAGAAAATATAGTGCTCGGTGGCGTCGCAATCGCGGACCATTTGTTTTAGGTTTGTAGGCTATACCGGCATGTTCTTTTGATTACATTTTTTGTATGCGTATATACATTACAAAATTTCATCGATTTTAATCCACGAAATTCTTAGTTTTGTTCACGACATTTTGCCATCCCGACTTGCGGAAAAAATTACCAGGGTTGGGTAAAAATTGCTATGTCCCCTGTGAAAAATTCACATATCACCAGTGGTGGCGCTGGTGTACCATGTTGTCTGGTCGACATTTACCATATGACTTGGTAGTTTCCGATACTTGGCCCACGGCATAAATCCGGACTAAAAAAGGTAGAAGAAGTCTTGGTAGTTTTTCCGAGATCCTTCTCTCAGTGTGTAAATGTAGGTGGGGTAGACATCGTCCCGAGAGAAAAACGTCTATAAAAACGCAAATCTGTTTCTTCAGAAACTAGGTTGGCAGGCAGTGGCACTAGCACATCTCACACAGTAAGAAATAATTTTGCAAAATCGGAGTGCGAAATGTCGTTAAAATAATTTTGTCAAATAAGTACGAGTTAAATAATATACGAACCTGTTCTTTTATTTCCCGTGTCATTGACAATTTTAGTTTGCACTTTTATTCGTAAAACTATGAAATTAACAAATAAAAAATTGTGGACGTTCGTGGACAATAAGTTGTTGCAAAAAGTACAAACTTTTTTTTACTGTGCATACATTGGAGATGTAGACCTACGACTATTTAAAGACAAAAACGTATATGGGCAGCTTCCCTCTTATAGTGCCGTTGTTCCATTTATTATCGGATGATCGTATAAATAGTGATACGGCTCAATGAAGTCGCGCTCCCAATTCCAAATAACGAAACAAAGATGAAAGAAGAACAATCATAAAATAAAAAAATAAAAGTCATTGAACGAGACGGCAATCTCCATTACAGAGGGTCTACTCGTTTCAGATTGAGGACAGAGACACGGACATGCTATATACACGAATACAGACAGAAACACGGAAGCAAGCTTCAATCGTTAGAGAATTCTCGATTTGGATCGATGCCAGCACCTGCTCGAAGGATCGCGAGTACTACTCAGCGTTCTGGATATACGTCCGGTATATACCAAGTAGGCTACGCCGCTATTGGACAGACAGGATGGAACGGTCAAAAGTTCCTGTGCGCTCCTCGATACTCGTGGAAGAACGAGTGGGCACTTGCGAGCTACCCTGGCCCTCGTACTCCCAAGTGGCGCACTGTTTACGAAAGCAAGATTTCTATTTGTTCAGTCAAGAGGCTTTAGAGGAAATAGATTTTGACCATGTCAACCTACCCCCATTTCATTTGGGATATCCTTATTGTCAAACAAGTAGAATTATTACGATGAATATTTTAACTGTATATCGTGTGGCGCAGGCTCCGTTTAATAAAAATTATATTAAGAATTTTAAAAATGTGATTTTTCGCTGTTTGAGAACATTCTGAACACGTTTTCATTAAAAACTCGATGTTTTTTTCACCAAAACAAAGCTTCCTCTATGAGAAAGCAAAAATTAAAAGCTAGTCTAGTGGTTCTCTACACTGAGAGACGGATCTAGTAAAAATGACTATATCGCTTGACAGATATTACCATAGCACATAGTAGTAGGGAGCTGGGGCGCCAAGTATGGTAGGAAGTACCGGATTTATAAGCATTTTTTTTAGATATTATAGTAAAAATTCTTGGATAATCTGGGACTTTTTGCCGTAGGTGGCGCCCTACTACTATGTGCTATGGTAATTTTTCTTATATGATCGGTAATTTTTAATAGGTCCTTCTCTCAGTGTAGTGGTTAGAGGCGAGCAAGTCTGATGCTCGCCTCTAAACCAGAGCACTGAGAGGTCGAGGGTTCGATTCCCGGTGCCGTCGTTTAATCGAGAAATAAAAATATAGGCGGCACATAGCTTCAGACATATACTTGATGCACATGTGTACTTGTACGTGTGTGCCGGAAGTATGTAGCTGTTGTCTATGTTTACTTTTTCGGCGAAATTTGACGTAGCTCTGGTGCCGTAAAGCGAATCTGAGACGGACTTGTATGGTCATAAGTTTTCTGTAGTTTGCCTATTCCGTTAGTTGTAAGACTAAGGCGAATGCGATATAGGGGGGAAGTCTGCAGCAGCCGCAAAAATGGGGCGACTGGCTCGGTGCGTAAGACGAATAACAAAAACGGACAAAAAAATAAGTGATGCGTAGTAATTACGCATCAACCGAGCCGACCCGCTCGGCAGTACAGTGTAAAAATAAATTGTAAATTTAATGTATTGGAACCTGAAATTTCCTTACATTACTTACATTAATTGAATATTAATCTACTTTTATTTTGGAAAATTATACTACCAGATATTAAAATTACAAATATTTGCCCAAAATTGACAACAATTTTTATTAAAAATAAGACTTTTACTGTAAGATTGCAACGCACATGTGTTTGAAGTTTCAGAAACAGTTTATGTACAAAACCTTCCAATACCGTTCATTAATTTTCAAACAAATTTTTTTACAGTGTAGCTTTGAGAAACGAGGGACAATACAGATAAAAAAAATTAAAAGACGAATTTTTTCGCCATACAAAAAAAATTGTCAAGTAGCAATGTAAAAATTAAATTTTTAAAGGTTTCCAATAAGTCTTTAAAATTTCCGTAAATTTCCAGTAAAACGGGGGCATGACGTGTGTTTATCTATAAACATATCAATGGGCACGGAACATAAACTGCGCCGAGCAGGCCGAGAGTCCGTACGTTGGACCAGTTTCCACAAACGGACTTCCCGTAGCTCTTTAGCGAGCTTCCTCGCTTGTCCTCGCGAACAGTATGATAAACGTGGGTAAGATCGGACGATACGGCGGTGCATGCAACGCGAATGCGGTAAATTGAATCGGTTACAGAGGAAATCGACAGAGTCCTGTACCTTGTGCGCAGCGGAGTACATCTAACAGAAGGTACGCGATGTAAACCCTGTGACATGCACTCGGATCAATAGAAAAAGAAATATACAGAGGCAATATATTAAATTAACAAATATTGAGGCAGCCGGCATAGAAAATGATTTGATTTTCTTGTACCTTGAGTTCATCGTATACCTTAATAAAATTCTCGCGAAAAGGGAAAACTATTTCAGTTCAATGGAAGAGAAAAAGGAAATCCTCACACAGGAAAGATTTTTATGGAATTCGTCAAAATTTGTCGGAAAAATTCATAGCACTGGATTCCTTATTCGGGCACATAGCTCATACGCGATTTATAGTCTGTGACATACATTCGGATCAATAGAAAAATTAATATATAGAAGATCCAATTAAATTAACAAATATTAAGGCAGCCTACACAGGAAATGATTGGATTTTCTTATATCTTGAATTCATCTTATAGCGTGGTAAAATTGTCGTGAAATGGAAAACTGTTTCAGTTCAAAGGAGAAGAAAGAGGAAATCCTTACACAGGAAAGATTTGTATGGAATTCTTCAGAACTTTTGTAAAAATGCATGGCACTGGGTCCCTTATTCGGCCACATGCATCATACGCGATTTACACCCTTCGACACACGCTCGAATCAATAGGAAGAGGAATATGTAGGCTCGAAATTAAATTAACAAATATTGGGGCAGCCTACACGGGAAATGATTTGATTTTGTTATATCTTGAATTCATCTTATAGCGTGGTAAAATTGTCACGAAATGGAAAACTGTTTCAGTTCAAAAGAGGAGAAAGAGGAAATCCTTACACAGGAAAGATTTGTATGGAATTCTTCAGAACTTTCGTAAAAATGCATGGCACTGAGTTCCTTATTCGGCCACGTATCCTTGCCGGGTCCTTTGTAAAATTTACGGGCGGAATCACCTCGCGTAATTCCTTTTTCTATTTGCTATTCCGGAAGTGCCTCAACTACTACCTCGTTTCGTAAAAACTTTTTGTACGCCTCCCGAGGGATGTCCCTGCCCAACGGCTCCGAGTTGTTTCTAGGAAAATCTTCCTGTCTCAACCCTCTCGCGTTCCATCTTCTTTTTTTTCATACAGTTTCGCATCCCAGCCTTCCGCATTCCGCTTTGTTCATTCTTTTCCGTGTTCATTTTTCTTTCCTTGTTCATTTTTTCCTTGTTCATTTTTTACCTGTTCATTTTTTTCCTTGTTCATTTTTTTCCTTGTTTATTTTGTTCCTTGTTCATCTTTTTTCCTTGTCCATTTTTTTTTTGTTCCCTCACTGCCTTTCCTCACTCCTGTTACATCCTGGAAATCATACGAAACAAGGACGGTCGGGCGGAAAAGCCGATTACCGTTTTACTGCTATATCCGATTAGCTCTACTCCCCAATCGCTCATTGTTTCTACTTTTTATGTCTTCGTATCTCATACGAACGAATATAATAATTCAACGAGTAATATAAGCAATTCCATATTTTCTACACAATCGCAGTGGCCGTGTGTGTATTTCAGTGTGTATGCAAATAGCGAAGAGTTCTGTTCGGTTCTTTGGACGGCATTGCGCGAATGTGCCTCTACAAAAAAAAAAAAAAAAAAACACTCCGTTCTTCATCATCGTATGGTTTGCGCGCTGTCACGTCGCACACTTCCAGCGAGTTTCTTATGCGAACGGTAATAATGACTTTTCAAAGATTCCAAGAGCGTAAAAGATCCAGCACAAGAACCGATCGTTCATCGCGGCTCACGGTGGAAAATTAAAAAGTCGAACGTACCAGAGCGGCGAGAGCTTGTGCCGCAGGTGTACAGTTATAGTGAGCTAGTGCTGGAAAGATTAATGGGAAATGCAAAAATGATGTAGGTATACGAGCGTGCTGGTTTTCCCCGCGGATTTCCCCACCCCAGTGCACTTGACCCAGCTTGAAGGGTGATCTTTCATATTTTTTTTCCACGGACGCCCGACGCTTTTTAAAAAATTAATCTCTTATTAATTTCGTTCGTTATAATTCCACGGAATATCTGGATGGCTGTTGAATTAGTAAATGTATGAAAATTTCGCGCGAAAGTCGAGAGTATCGCTCCGATGGAATAAAGGGAGTGGATAACAGGTAAATGGTAATACGGCGCTGAAATTTCCGCGTGGATAAAGGTAAATTGGCGTGGCTTGTCCTCCCTCGTTCTCGTTTCGGCTGACCAACCCTGCGAATTCCTGAGCATCGTTCGTGTGCGCCAACACGTGAGGGCATGAAAACGATCCTTTTGCATAATGCAATTTCACGAACCACGTACACAGGTATCGCTCGGACTCTCTTTCCATGTAGCTCATGTTCTCTCCGCTGCCGCCTCTCTATATTCATCTCTCATTTCCGGTTACCAGAGAGACCGTGTGTGAGCGTTGCGACGGGTCACCGAAACGAAAAAAAATGTCTGGTTTCCATGTCATCCGACGAAGGGGATTACATTATTTGCATAAACCGATGGACACCAATGGGCCAGTCTCATCCCTGCCCCGGATATCAATAATATATTAACATTTCATATTACCGAGCGATACGCACATCACTGTTGTGGAATATTAATTTATGTTTTAATAACCGTTCAATAATAATACTGTCAACGACATGTACCACAGTAATATTGTAAATGTCGTACCGTACAACTTTGAGCCAATACCAGTCTCATGCATACCCCGGATATCAATAATAAATTAACATTTCATATTACCGAACAATAAGCATATCACTGTTATGCAATATTAATTTACGTTTTAATAACAGACAAATAATAATTACACTGTAAAAATTAATTGTAAATTTAATGTACTGAAATTTGAAATTTGCTTTTATTACTTACATTAATTCACCGACAGCGGTGGATGCACGGTTGGCGCACGGCTCCGGTGGTCTCCCAAGTCAAGCACAATCGTTCGCGGTCAGTGCTTGGATGGGTGACCGCTTAGCCGTGCGCTAGCTGGCGCATCGACCGGTGAGCGGGAGGAGCTTTCTTCTGAAACTTAGGTGTTTCTGTACTTTACTCAAGTGCAGAAATACCGGAGAATCAGTAGAATATCGCCAGCTGTACCCTGTGTTTCCCTGTGTCCTCGGCGAATGCGGTACAGTTAGGGGGAAATAAGTCGGCTGCGGACGCACGGAATTAGAGTAGTTAGCGAAGTGCGGGTAGGAAAGTGTTACAATAGGTACACGGTTAGGCTAGGGGGGAGCTAAGGTAAAAACCCCTAAGGGGTATACCTGGAACGGAACATCAATAAAAAAATTAAAAAAAATACTTACATTAATTCAATATTAATATACGTTTTTTGTAAAGTTATAATACCAGATATTAAAATTACAAGTATGTTGTTATAAATTTTTTAAAATTTGCATTAAAAATAAAAATTTTACTGTAAATTGCAACGCACATGTGTATGAAATTTGAGAAACAGTTTATGTAAAAGAGCTTCCAATACCGTTCATTAATTTTCAAACAACATTTTTTTACAGTGTGGTGATAACGATATATACCACAATAAAATTGTTAACGTCAAATCGCAAAACTTTCAGCCAACACTCTGGGAATGATCGATTTCGGAAAGTTAGGAAAAGTTAGGTTACGTTGGAACATTTTCCCATGAGGCTAGATTTCGTTCATCGATCAACTATAGCCGGATGATCTGTAGCACTGGTTGTTGCGTTGTACTTGTAAATTTTCCGATAGTCCAATCATGTGGTGAGAGACAGAGCGTTTTGGACAGTCTCCCTTCGCTTAGGAAGGGAGCCTTTCTGGGGTTCGTCCGGGATTTGCTCCTTAAGGGGGAACTATGATTTGGAGTTCGTTTTTATTTTAATTTTTTTTTCTTTTATTTGTAGTCCTGCTTCTTCGCTATGTTTTCGGTTTATTTCCGATTTATTCTTAGTTATTTGCAGCATTGTATTTATTCGATTTATTTGCGGTTTATTTTGAGTTATCAGTTGCGTTTGTATATATTTGTTGTATTTTGCTTTGACTACGTTCATTTTGCGTTCATTATTTTTAACATGTGCTTACTGTTGTTGTTGGTTGGGGATCTGCCCGGAGAAAAATTGTTTAGCTGCACTAACAAAATGAGTGTTGCTGACAATGACCTCATGCCCGCAGCAAAACGATTAGTAAAAGCAGCAAAAAAAAATTACTACGTAGAAGCAATTGGTTTTGCTATCATGACAAAACTTTCTTGTTACTGCGACGATTTAGTTTGCTATGCGAACAAACGACTCCTGCTGTAATTTAACGGCTGAGTAATAACTGATAATAGGATAGTTATAGATGCGTTCATACATTTATTTGAAGATGAACTCACTGCGTTTGTATTTTATCATTTTATTATATTGAAAATAATGTCTGTATGTGCAATTGCGAATCCTCTAAATTTGCTGTATAAGGATGTATTAAGCTCTGAAAGGTATTAACTTTCGCAGTTGTTGGCACATATACGCGCCCCACTCAATCATATAATAAATTTGTTTGTTACAGCAACAAAGTCTGTTTTGTTGCGGGAACGAAAATCTTGTACCAACAAATTATTTTCTCCGCGCGCCTAGAGCACCTCTGGTCCTACTTTACAATAAATATCCATTTATCTATCCCTTAAGTATAACTATATCGACTTCAGTACTTTCCGCGCAGGCAAACTTATGCACAAAATCTGGGCGGAGAGATTCTACGACTTCCCGAGTGAAACGTGCCACGAATTACGGATACGATCTTTATCGTATTACATGGCCAAATTAGTGTCTTCACGCTCTGAAAGCGACTGGCGAGTTTGAGAGATAGCTGAAAAGTTGCGGAGAAACTTGAATTGCTGGTCGACCTATTTCTCCCATCAGTACCGACACCGGAAGTGGCTCAACGGAACCCGAGGGGTTCTTCCCTCTTGACGCAATAAGTTGATTAAACGTAAAAGTTCCGCCAACCCCTTAATAAACCAGCCGATCCGAAAGACTCCTTCGAGTTTCGTTAATTCCACAGTGATCTCTCACGATATCAAATATACATTCAAATTCGATGGCCTGCATTTTTTGTATGGGAAGTAAATGAAATACGGTCATCAACGCTCGGTTCGTAGCGTCTGCAAAAAGCGAAATATCTCGTTCGGTTTTTTAATAATTTCATATCCTTTCCGTGGATGCGAACGTGCCGTATTAAAGTCATTAAAATCAATTCAGCGAAGCGTATTCCAACTATATTCGAATGCTGGATTGAAAAACTCAAACAAGCGCGGTCATAGGAGTCCATGTGAGGTTTTTTGTGCGAAACGCATGGTCGTCAGGTTGGTTCGGTGTCCAGTTATTTTATTCCGAATTGCGGAATTGTCTCGTAAAGAGGAACGAGAGGTTTCTGGTTGGGGCTCTTTGTAATCCCGCCACCTGCGTATCCATTACGTACAGCCCACGTGTACGTGGTACCGGAAATACGAGGTAGCTAGCGAATGACCATTGCGCAGTTACACAGTTGTGAAGTTACACAGGTCGATCCACTTCGGGTCATCTCTTCCTCTGCCTCTTTCTCTCTCCGGACCTCTCGTCCGGTTATGCTGAGTACATGCTCTCGCACCACAGGCAATGCGGTTGAATCGAAAGGAAAACAGAACTGGATAATGATAAAAAAATAAAGATGGAACAGGTTCAAATGGAAGCGTCGCCATTTCAACTTTCTGCGCACATGCAAGCATGCACGTACGTCGTGCTTCAGGTTGACGAGTCTGCGAGCAGGCCAACGAGCACTTCTGCACACACGTGGAGCTTGTACTTCATGCCCGGACAGCTTGCGCGTGACGATAGCCTTGTTATCTCTAAATATTCCCGGCTCGCCGTTCGTCATCGCGATCGATTCTTTCGATGATAAAGTTATGGCAGTGCCTAACACGTATCACTATGGTTACAGTGGTCGAGCGGGTCTTGACGCAAACCGTATGTCGCTTAAATCATCCACTTCTGTCGTTGGCTACAGATTTTTTACCCGGAAGTGAGGTTTTTTTAACTCCCGCCTGCCCTCTGGGCAAAACGGGAATTATGCGTTTCACTGCGATGACCCACTTTAGCGTCTTTTCGAAGGCGCCAGTGTTTGTCGAAACGACAAAATATTACTTAACGAAATTTGGCATATTGATTCTTTGCATAATGATCTATATTTGTGACCAAAAAAATGTAAGCTAAGGTGTAAACGTACGTAAATAAACCATATTCCGATAAACAAATTAATAGTTCGCGGTGTCATATCGATTAGCTAATGAGAAAGAAGAATTCTTATTTTTTCATTGACTGTTGTTCCAGATAGAAAAACGAGCCGTGAAACCGTTTCATTGCCATGCCGTTATTTTTTTTCTATCTGGATGTATTTTTGTCAATACAGGAATAAAAAAAATATTTATATACGTGGTGTTATTGTTAGTTATATGATACTTAGTCCGTTCGTCATTATTATTTTTGTTGATCCAAGTTGTTCATGCAGTAGCGTAAAATTGATGGTGTGCTAACACTGTGTTCGAAGACAGGTTATCCTCTTATTGTGCTCGTTGTTGTCAGGAAGATTTTTTCTTTTTTTTGATAGCGTTTTTTTTTCATTATAGCGTCACCGGTCAAAAAATCATATTTTGCAACCGGAAATGACGTTTTCTCTTATGACGTCACTTCCGCTTGAAAGCTAATATTGTGTTTGTATTTTTGTCTGTAATTTATCTCGAATGTAGCCGGCGACAGGAAAGTGTGAATTACGTAGCACAGAAAAGTGAGTAAACGAACATGTCTGATACGTCTAAAATGTATGTAAGAATTCATCTCGAATGTGACCAACGGCAGAAAAGTACTATCTATTGAAAAATCAATTTGTGTCGAAACAAACACCCTTCCTTTTTCGCGGGCGCCCAAGAGACCCCACTCTTCCAATTCGTGCAAACATTGCGTTTTTAGAAAAATCCAATAGCCTTTGAGAGGAAACATCGAGGGCACAGCGAAACCAATCCCGCGCGAAAGTCATGGTGTGGTGAACTATGGCTGAGTAGTACACGAAACGAGCGACAAAGGTCGCACACGGGCAAACAGCGCACAGTTTTCAGTAACGAAAAAAAGATGGAAAGTTCGATATAACAGATAGAAAAAAAGGCATTCGCGTCGCGTATGGTCGCCTCTGGGGCTTTGAGAATCGAGGCTGCGAAAGTTTTGCTATGAATTTCAATACCGCAGCTTTTTGCGCGTCACCGCATAGGATCGTCATCTGGCGATGCACCAGTTTTGATATTCCGTTGGTGTAACGCCGCATGGTGCGCAATGAGAAAATTCGGTACGAAACGTTACGGGGCAAGAATAACGAGAGAGCTCTCCTTGACTCCTTGATATCTTGTTTGTCATCGATCGATAATTGGATCGTCGACAATGACGATATCCAATTGTAGATGTAAAAAAGAATTATCTTAGAACACACAAACATTCATACGGCAAACACGTACACATTCAAAACACACAAATTCAAAAGATTAGGGTAAAAGTCGGGAATATGGTCCATATATCATTGATTTACGTGTTAATCGAGGTGGGCCATATTCACCACTTTTACCCTATAATGATCTAGGGTTAGTCGGGGCCATAGTTTTTTAAACAATGAAAATTGAAAACTTTTACGTTTTTGATGTAACCAACTCTGGAAATATCGAACTAAAGTAATTAACTCAAAACTTCCAATATCTTCGATGCGTGATTTAATTGCAGCTCTATAAGTAAATATTTGCGATCGGCCGTCTCGCCCGGACACTACGGGTGACATGGCCACAGTAATAATGGTAGTGAATTAGGCCTAGAGAAGCATCGGAATCGCACAAAACATGTTTTACTATAGTTTCTGTTGTCTACATAACCTACAGAAAGGCAATAAAATACCTCTGTCAAATATTTCAGATGCTAAACTAAAAAGAAAACAGTTTTACTGGCCATATCACCCGGATATTGCGGGCGAGATGGCCACGTGGCCCACCACCATTGACGTGGCCATCTCACCTGCAATATCCGGGTGATATGGCCAGTAAAACTGTTTTCTTTTGTTTAGCATCGATGCGCGATCACGCATCGAAAATATCGAAAGTTCTCAGTGAATTACTTTAGTTTGAAGTTTCTAGAGTTGGTTACAATAAAAAAATGTTAAACCTCAAGTTTTCGTTGTTTAATAAACAATGACCATATCACCCCGACTTACCCTAATTCGATTGGATCGAGTTATGACTTCCGGGGCCCCATGTCATACGTTAATTTTATGTCATACCCCGAAGGTAATTCCATCCAGCTTTGTTTTTACGTTCCATCGCTTACTCGCGCCACTGGTTTTACTTCCGGTGGCCTGTCGATCATTCTGTCGACTGCCTGTCTAATTGCATGCGATATTCACCCGGTCCGCTCGCTCCTGCGGAGTCGCTAATGAGATTGTTCATCCGGGCTTCGCCCGCAGAGGACTCGGTCTAGCGGATATTTTTTTAAAAGCCGCCGTAATTGCTGCAGTAGTTGTTGTCGGGATTACGAAGGGACGACAGATTGTCATCTCCTTCGTTCCGCAAAAACTCGTCGCAACTTCCTTTCCACGTCCTCGCCCTTTCGTTCTACCCCTGCACAATCGATGGACTTACATTAGCCGTAATAACTCGCATCGCAACATTTTTCCTCGATTCGATGAAAGAGAGGGAAAAGAATCTCGATACAAAAAAATAACACAGGAAGTGAGTGGTGAGCCCCCTGAGGTTCCGTCCCCTTCGCCCGGGTCCACAATGGAGGCTCGACGACTCTCGAGAAAAAGAATAGAGACAGTGATGAATCGCGACGAGGGGCTGCTTGTGTCGACAACGTCAATGTCCTCGATACTCGATACACCCGATATTCCTCTCTTCCTTTCGATCCGATCTTCTGAAGGCCTACACGAAGCCTCACAACGTACGGCTATCCGACGAGAAAGCTTTCTTCGAGAGCCGCAATCACTTCAGAATCGATACTTGAACTATCGACACCTTGGGATTCTCGTTGGAACATTTACTTCGCTACAAACGTGACTACGCACATCTATACATCAACTCCGGGAAATTTAATGAAAAAATTCGAGATTCCATTCGCACGATATTTTAAAAAATGTTGTGCACCAAAAACCATAGGTCAAGTACGATGTTCTCATTCTACAGGTGCTATTTTTATTCGAAAAGATTCGAATAAAAAGATACACCGTTTTTAGGCACGACCGAGCGTAAGCGAAAAGAAGTGCCTTATACATTCGTCATCGCAAAATCTGTTACTGTCTGAAAACTAAATGATATCAGTATAACTTTGCCTTTTGACCATTTTATAAGTGATTTCAATAGATTTTAGCGGTGTGTGTATGTGTGTGTGTGTGTGTGTGTGTGTGTGTGTGTGTGTGTGTGTGTGTGTGTGTGTGTGTGTGTGTGTGTGTGTGTGTGTGTGTGTGTATGTGTGTGTGTGTGTATGTGTTTATCCACTGTAACAAATGAACGGCTGAACCGATTTGGCTCCGATTCCGTGTAGTCATCATACATTAGTCACAGATGGTCCACTAAGATTTGCAGATTAATCGCTTCAGCCGTTCCCAAACGGTAGGGACAAGAATGCTGAAGAATTTTTTTTTTTTTTTTGCTTATCTTTATCCATTTTATCAACCAAACGACTTAAACAAAGGTTTTTAAATTTTACATACACACCATATACAATTCTTAAACAGCATATAAAGTACCGCGATCGGTAAAACCCGAAATTCATTTTTTTTTAAAATGATTATTATTTTTTTATGACGCTGACCCTGGACGATCAAACAAAAATTCTTACATGAAACAAAATATCCACTTTATACCGTAAAGCGGATATTATAACATTTTCCTTTATACAGTCGAAGATAAATAACAATTTTTTTTTAAATTTATTATTCTGATTAGAAACCGAATTCATAGAATTGATTTGTAAATCACACTCGTGGAGGTCAGTACAAACATTAGAATAGATGTCATAAATTATAACCGAGCGCAAAGCTTAACTTGTATCGTGCGTCTTTTTATCCCCCAATTAACATCAAAAAGCCGTATCGTGCGTACGTTGTATACAGACAACACGCCTTTCTAATGTTGGTCACAATATAGAAACGAAGCGCATAGCGCAACGGGCAATTATTACAATGGAGCGCGATAACAGATGGTCGTGCCTATTGCGAAAAAGCGAAGCTTTTTTGCCATTTTCTTTAGTTTCCAAGATTGTGCATCGGACATCCGTATCAAACTTTAAA
Source organism: Ichneumon xanthorius (assembly GCA_917499995.1). Classification (NCBI taxonomy): domain Eukaryota; kingdom Metazoa; phylum Arthropoda; class Insecta; order Hymenoptera; family Ichneumonidae; genus Ichneumon; species Ichneumon xanthorius. The sequence continues at coordinate 4,093,974 of OU824205.1, forward strand.
ACTTGCCGATGAATCAAAATATCCTTCGCCGTCTTAATTCATTATATAGTTAACATATAGCTCAACAAATTTAAAATTATTTAGACATCTGTAAATAAGTTTTGCCAATAAAATCTTTTAAACTTTTATCTGCTTTTTCGCGAAAATGATTACACGAAATTTGTGAATAAGAATTCAGAGCGGAAACGCGAGGTGTGCATAAAATTTCGTAGTGCGTAGCGCAACGTATGAATACCATTTCAGAGCACGTAATACGATGTGTCAATAATTTTACGAAAAGTACAGTACGATGTGTACACGCTGCGAGTGCCTTCAAAAATGTCACTGCGGGATATCTTCACGAAGTATGAGCGACAAAACTTCAAAACGAAGTTTGAGAAACAAAACCTCAAAACGAAGTTTAAGCAAGAAAACCTCAAAACGCCGTTTGAACCACAAAACCTCAAAAGACGAGCACCGAAGGGGCTCCAAGCCCCGCAGGGCCTTGTTTTTTATGATTTCCTGAGTCGCAAGGTACGGATATCCAATGAGTAAGCTTTCTTAGCGAGCTACAATCACTTCAAAATCGATACTTGAACTATCGACACCTTTGGTTTTTCGTCGCAACGTTCACTTCGCTGCAAACGGGACTATGCATATAATTTTTAAATTCGAAATTCCATTCGCACGATATTTTTTTTTACTTTATCCACCAAAAACCACATATCAAGTACGACTTTTTTAGTTTGCAGGTGCTATTTTTATTCGAAAAAATTCGAAGGTTTATTGGGATTCTCAACAAAATGTGCCACACCGTTTTTCATGATTTCCATAGTCACAACGTACGGCCGTCCAATGAGCAAGCTTTCTTCATGAGCGACAATCACTTCAGAATCGATACTTGAACTATCGACACCGTTTGATTTTCGTCGCAACATTCACTTCGCTGAAAACGTGACTACACATATATATACATGAACTCCGGAAATTTAATTAAAAAATTCGAAATTCCGTTCACACGATATTTAAAAAAAATTTGTCCACCAAAAACCACAGATGAAGTACGACGTTCTCATTCTACAGGTGCTATTTTTATTCGAAAAAAAATGCGAACTTTCATTTGGATTCTCAACAAGGTTTGTCACACCGGTTTTTATGATTTCCACAGTCGACCTTTGCCATTCCCGTTGGTGGTTATAGCCATATACACGCGCGTCGGTTTGCACTTGAATGGTGGGTAATGCAGGGGCCAATATATCGCATTCCACGACGACCTGGAACGCGCTCCAGTATGTTACGGTCTGTATGCAGAGTCCGGGATAGCTAGTACGGGATTTTCCTCTCGCCGCCCCTCGTCTCTGCGATTCGCTACTCCTCGATTCTGAATTTTCATCGCCGATTTTCTCGGACGATAAAAAGCGCCAGTAGCTTGGGGAATAACGGTGAAAAATAACAAAATAATGAAAAAGGTGAAAGCGATAGCGGAGAATTATACTTTTTTACGAAGAAAGACGTCGGATCTCCGGAGAGCGGTAGTTCTTCTGTCCTGTATTATAATTCATTGCATTCTTCCTCTTCCCTTCCCTCCCGCTCGGAACTTCAATTCGTAATTTCGTTCGCTGGAAACTGCAAAGTACTTCTGTAGATAGTACAGCTGTACTGCACTGCACACAGAGTACGGAGGCAGTCGATTTAAACCTTGACCGGAATGCCAGAAGGAAGAAAAAAATACATAACTCGTCGAGCTGGAGCTTCTTACGATAAAAATGCCATTGTTTATGTGTAGTCGCAAACCAGTTGTAGTGGCTTAAGTTTTTTTTTTGTTATATCTCATTCAATAATACTATTGGTATTTTCGTTTTTCGTCATTTTTTCCTTCCTCATAAAAAAAGTGCTGCGATGGGAATTTTTTCTTTAATAAACAAGTCGCGATGTCAATGATAATTAACATATTCTGGAAAGGAATTTGAACGTTGATTGTTAATTATTTTTTGTTCATTACAAAGCGTTCTCCATGCGCAAGGCAAGAAACTTTCTCGTATAGCAGGTTTTTCGAATTATGAAAAATAATGAGGAAGAAATATGCAAATTTTGTTCGCAACCTGTCCCTCGGACTCATTAAGTTTTTCCTCCATGTTCATCATTTCGCTGCCGAGCTGGAATCTGTGCACGGATTCCTGAGCCCGGATATCAGTCCGGAATATTGGAAAGAAAAAAAATACACAACTCGTCGACCTGGAGCTTCTTACGATAAAAAGGCGAGAGGGGGAGTCCATTGTTCACTTGCAGTCGCAAAGTAGTCGGAGCGTCGTGAGTTGTTTGGGTATTTTTCATTCAATCTTATTCCTATTCTCGCTTTTCATAATTTTTTTCTTCCTTATAGAGAAAGTGCTGCGATGGGAATTTGTCTTCAATAAACAAGTCGCGATGTCAATGATAATTAACATATTCTGGAAAGGAATTTGAACGTTGATCATTAATTATTTTTTGTTCATTACAAAGCGTTCTCCATGCGCAAGGTGAGAAACTTTTTCGTATAGCAGGCTTTCCGAATTATGAAAAATAATGAGGAAGAGATGTGCAAATTTTGTTCGCAATCTGTCCCTCGGACTCATTAAGTTTTTCCTCCATGTTCATCATTTCGCTGCCGAGCTGGAATCTGTGCACGGATTCCTGAGCCCGGATATCAGTCCGGAATATTGGAAAGAAAAAAAATACACAACTCGTCGACCTGGAGCTTCTTACGATAAAAAGGCGAGAGGGGGAGTCCATTGTTCACTTGCAGTCGCAAAGTAGTCGGAGCGTCGTGAGTTGTTTGGGTATTTTTCATTCAATCTTATTCCTATTCTCGCTTTTCATAATTTTTTTCTTCCTTATAGAGAAAGTGCTGCGATGGGAGTTTTTCTTCAATAAACAAGTCGCGATGTCAATGATAATTAACATATTCTGGAAAGGAATTTGAACGTTGATTATTAATTATTTTTTGTTCATTACCAAGCGTTCTCCATGCGCAAGGTGAGAAACTTTTTCGTATAGCAGGCTTTCCGAATTATGAAAAATAATGAGGAAGAGATGTGCAAATTTTGTTCGCAATCTGTCCCTCGGACTCATTAAGTTTTTCCTTCATGTTCATCATTTCGCTGCCGAGCTGGAATCTCTGCACGGATTCCGAGGTCCGGATATCATATGGTCGTACGAAGTGCTGCTCTATCTCTAATTAGACAACCCGGACAATTTCGTCACTCGCATTGCCCTCTTTCCATTTTCATTTGCATGATCCTGCACTGCCCGAATGAAAGAGTGCTTCGCTCCAGCGCAGTCTAGCAGTCCCTGCGACTGCGGGCTTCACAGGCTGGTAACGCTGGAAATAATTAGAAAAGCAGCGACATTTGTCGACAGATATTCTGAATGGATTTTGGTCTCAACCGCTAAGCGCGCTGCCACGGAACTGAGCGTGAAGTGTTACAAATGCGGGCGAAACGAAGAAGTACGGCTTAATGATTCACCAAGAGTATTCAGTACAGCTGCACGGTGCTGCACAATTTTTTTTACCACCGGTACACAGTGTTTTTTAAAATCCATCCATGGATGAAGGGAATACGTCACACAACGACTTTTCTACTTTTGGAACTAAAAATCACAAGTGTTATAAAGCAAGGAATAAGGTTTTTGTAAATAATATCTAATATTTTTTTCCCCACATGAATTCCGAAATACTCGAGCTTAAAATGGTGTCGATTAGCGTGAGCTGCACATGGTGCCGCATGGAAAGCTACATTCTTTTTAAAAAAATATATATTTCCAGACTACTGTATTAGGTTTTTTTTTTCTAAAATAACATTACAACTTTATTAGGGAGGCATCAAAAAAATAAAATCGAGCTGTGCCCATAGATTTTCGAAGATATTACAAAAAAAAGTTGAAGGAGCTTCGAACCTGTATATGAACAGATACCTAGGCCTGAACCATTGCTATCAAACATGCCCCCACCACCCCCCACCATTAAGAAACGGCGATCTGTGACGTATTCCTTTAAGGTCAACTCATCTTTCCGTCTGAAAAATTGAACGGTGCGTCCGAATACGTGAAACGGTGTGGTACCGAAAAAATGGTAGATCATCGTGGTTCACAGTTACGAAGTTTCAATACCAAATCGTGACCGTCGATAATCGAGTTAGTTTGCCGTTGGGACAGTTACGGCCGAAGCTATCGGTGCTTAACGATAGTTTGGAATATGCTTCGCGTATAGGTCGATGTATGAGAGCTTTGATTAAAGTTGTGCTACGTAGCTTCCGTGTGACGATATAGCGGGTTCTGCACCAGGCCGGGTGGCGCTCTTTGACGTCGTCGTTTTCTCGTCCCCGTCGTTCGTCAACTTCCGATTAAATTACGAACGGTAATTATCGTTCAATCTATGCGCTGACTTCAGTATACTTTTTGTCTTCTTTCGGGTGCCACCCCCGCGATATAATCAACTGTGCTCGTGACTCGAACGTCTCTGCGCACACTTCGACCCTTATAATTAGCCACCTTCGAACGGTACACGAGTAGAATATTCTTTTTGTTTTCTTTTTTTACGATTTAAGATAAGATAATAAAAAGTTGGCCAGCAGGATTTTTATATTTCCAAGTAGAAGTACGGGTGATATGGCCATGATTTTTTAAACATTCAAAATTTGAGGGTTACCGTAAAAAAAAACCTTTAAATTTGGGTCGTAGCCAAGTATAGAAACATCGAACTGAAGTAATTCACTCAGGTCTTTCGATATTTTCGATGCGTGATTTAATTGCAGCTCTATAAATAAATATTTGCGAGTGATGATATCACCCGGTTACTATGGGTGATATGGCCATAGTAATCATGGGAATCGATTAGGCCTAGAGAAGCATAGAGGAATCGCCCAAAATATTTCTTGGTATAATGTATGTTGTCTACATGAACTACAGAAAGACAATAATTACCTCCGTTAAATGTTTCAGATGCCAAACTAAAAAGAAAACGGTTTTACTGGCCATATCACCCGGAAATTGCGGGGCAAATGGCCACGTGGCATATCGTACTGACCCTTGCACATATAATCTTATAATTCTCGGTGCCATTATATTTTATCCACATACACTAAAAAGTGTGCAAACGGCAGCGCCATTCGTTTGTTACGTTAACGTGGTCCTTGCAAATAGTGTTCACTTTGCATAAGTTTCAGAGAAATGAGAGGGAATTGCAAACACTTCTGGATGGTATAAAAATCTGAAAAAAATCAAGCATATTAAAGGTGCTGAAACGTTTAATTTGGTATAATAATAATTCCAAAGTATTATTAACAAGATGATGAAAAACAAATTTTCAACAAATCTCCCGGAAACCTGACTTTTTTTTATAAAAATGATTCGATCACTTTTCTGAATACGTATGAATTTTTTCAGATTTTTAAATTGACTGCATTTTTTTATATGGGAAAAAGATGTAGAAAGTCGCAAAATTCAAAGTGAACTTAAAAATCTGAAAAAACTCATACGTTTTCAGAAAAATGAACGAATCATTTTCATTAAAAAAGTTAGGTTTCCGGGGGATTGGTTGAACTATTTTATTTTCCATCAATTTGTTAACGATATTTTGGAGATATTATTATTGATCTTTTCAGCAGTTGTTGCATTACCCTCTCATTTCACTGAAACTTATGCGAAGTGAACACTATTCGCAAGGACTTACCTTAAAGGATATTACGGGTGGCTATACCACCCGCGTAGAAATATCACCTTGCCTTACACTATGGAAAGCCATGTCTAGAAAAGTTAAATTGTCATGCCAGAGAAGTGAACTTTTGAAATCATTTCACGTCCTCCGATATTAATATTTCAATGATTTATTTCTTTACCATGATAAAGCTTCCTCTGTCAGATAGACGAATGGGTTCTAATATTTTTATTTCATCCAGCTGTTCTTATCGGAATCGTCAGTATGTCGATGTATGAGAGCTCTGATTAAAGTTATACTACGTAGCTTCCGTGTCACAGCATAGCCGTTTCTCCGCCAGGCCGGATGACACTCTTTGATGTCGTCGTTTTCTCGTCCTCGTCGTTCATCAACTCCCGATTAAATTATGAACGGTAATTATCGTTCATCTACGGGCTGACTCGAATATACTTTAGGTCTTCTTTCGAGTGCTTCCCCGGTGATATAATCAACTGTACTCGCGACTCAAACGTCTTCGCATACACTCGATCCGTATAATTAGCCCCCGTTAAACAGTATAAGGGTAAAACATTTTTTTTCGAAAAAAATTCGGGAAACAAGATTTTAATATTTCCAAGTAGAAACCTGTATACAAAGCCATGTCTAGAAAAGTTAAATTTTCATGCCGGTGAACAGAACTTTTTAAATCATTTTAAGCTCTCCGGATATTAATATCGTTATGATTTATTTCTGTATCATTCTGATAAAACTTCCGTTTCTGTATATCTGTTATTTTGATAAAACTTCCGTTAAAGAACGATGATGAATATTTTACGATCGTTTTTTTGAAGGTTGTTTATCCGTTAGTTTGTATCGATTCGTTAGTTGTTTCGTTAGAACTTTTTAACTGATCTTCGGATCATGACGTCTGTAAAACTTTCCGCTGTATTTCATTAATAAAGTATTTATTTCTTCGATCGGAACTCAGAAATCTCAACATTTTCCTCTGTCAGATAGGCGAATCGGTTCTAATATTTTTATTTCTTCCAACAGCTCTTATCGTACTCGGTATCGTCAGAAAGTTTGTCAATTTCTCGGTCATTTCGTGAAGTAAGTTCGGCCAACTCACCTGAACGCCGCCAACGCCGACGATGAAGAGGAGCTGTACCATGAAGAGGGCGGCCAAGAGATTCATGAGAGTCGTTCCGGCCAGGCTCCTCAGGTCCGAGAAGAGACTGTAACGAGAAAAAAAGAAGAGTACGTCGAGGTACGAGAGCGAGAAACCAGTACTCGAGTCTCGAGTTATTCCTGTGCATGCACGTGGGTGCTCGTGATTATCGTCGAGTTCCTCATTATTATGATACGGAACAGTTCACGCGAATAAACATAAATAAATTCGTAAAAAATAAATAAAAAAATAGAGGCATGTAGGGATGATAAAATTAGTATATTATGCTACAAGGGAGGAAAGTGGGTCTTTTCACCGAGTGTGAAGTTTGATGCCCAAGTGAAGCGAGCGCAGAAATTCACACGAGGTGAAAAGGCACTTCCTCCCGAGGGGCATACGCTATTTTTTTCCTGAATGTGTTAAAAAGTAGCCATATTTCTATGACTGGAACGGGGATGGATATTGGCCGAGTCTTGACGAGCGGGAGAAAAAGTGATTTATCAGGAGAAAAAGCGATTTAGCGGGAGGAAAAGTGATTTAGCGGGGGGGGGGGGGGGGGGGAATGCTTTAGCGGGAGGAAAAGTTCATTTTTCCTCCCGCTAAATCACTTTCTCTCCCGCTAAATCACTTTTCCTCCCGCTGGTCAAGAATCGGCCACTTTCCACCCCCGTTGCAGGCATGAATAGGGCCTTTTTAGTGTAGTCGGGAAAAATAGTACATTACTCCACGAGGGCGAAAAACGTTTTTCTAACGAGTGTGAGTTTGCAGCACGAGCCGAAGGCGAGTGCTGCACGCCTTACGTGCAGCACTCGCCTGAAGACGAGTTAGAAACGAGTTAGAAAAAGTGTTTCGCATGAGGGATGTACGAAATTTTTCATCACAAGGTGCGAAAATGGCGGTTTTACGCACGCGAAACGGGCGAAAAAGTGGCCATTTCCGCACCGTGTGATGAAAAATATTTCATGAAAAAATGCCGTCGAGGTGTTGAAGTAAAATTCCACCGGTAAAACACGGATCGAATGGAAACCTAGTGACAGATGCGCACTATACCTGCAATACTTCCATAGTACAGCCCGTAAGTTTTACGATTTACAGTCCACCGTGTCCAGCGTGATGAAAAATTCTTTCGCAATGCGAAATATCGGAAGCGTGGGATCTCCGATGCCAATGGAATTTCAATTGCTCCGTCGGAATCGATAGGTCAGGTATTATAGAAATACATGGATATATCCACTGCACAGTAGACGAGATTTCCCATCGTTACCTTCGATAAGCTAATTACATTTCTTTACGTTGCACGGGGATTTTTTTTTTTTTTTAATTAAAAAATAAAAGGAAGTATCTGGCCTCGGGCTAATTTTCCGAGGTCAAGTCGAAGAAAGATGCGGAATAGTAAAGAATGAACCAGCGTCGCTCAATTTTCGGATCACCGCACATTCTCTGGTTTCTCCCGTTTCAGCTCAACCATTCCCGGAGAGCACGGAGAATACGCGAATCAAGAGTTAAGCTTCCGGTGCGCGATAAGCTCGCGGCCAGAAATGAACCGATTTATCAACCCGGTGGTGGAGAGTCTATAGACGGAAGCGGAAGTAAAAGACAGCGAGTTTTTGGTCTTCGCTGAATTGCCGGAGCACACGGAAAAAACTTCCAATAATTCAAGTAAGATTTGCTTGCGGGGTCCAAAGAAAAAAATTGTTCTTTACATACTTTGAATTCCATACGGGATTGAAACTATAACACGTCATCTTGCCAGTCTTGCCGCCCTTGTTGTAATATCATATGGAATAGTAAGAATTTTAATAATATTTTTTTTTTATTGACAACTTGCACGTGAATTGTTTTTCCAGTGCCAGAATCTCTTTCTTCCTTTTCTTCAACGAATCAAGAGCCCTTAATGATTAGGCCAAAGCGAACGACATATTTTGCGCTCGTCTCGAAGAAGAGTAGGGGAGACCGGAGCAAAATGGCACAGCGGGGCAAAACGGGACAGTGAGGGCAAAACTCAATTTTCCTTTTTGGGTGTCCCATTTTGTCCCAGCGAAACATCCGCTGATTCAAACCCGTTTTGCCCCACGTACCACCATCGCCACCATCCAAAAGTTATTGGAAAATTCTGTTTTGTCTCATTGTCCCGTTTTGCCCCGCTGTGCCATTTTGCTCCGCTCTCCCTTACCGTCAAATCCGCAGCAAACTCAACAGGAACAATGTCGCTCTTGCACGCACGATCTTAATAACTTACGTTCCTCATTTCCGATTACGAGAACGCGGTCGAAGATTCGAGTCACGTGGCGTCTGTATTATACCGGCGAACGAATCGAGTCATTTGCGAAACAAATCGACTTTGTACGCTCTCGGAATAAGACAGCTTGAACGGATGGATGATGCACTCTTTTAGGAAAGAGGATCGTTCCGCGTGAAAACGATCTCTCATAAAACCGCTTCGCGGAATTATTTATTGAAGATCCCGAGTTCACCATCACATGTAGCCATGAGAGGTCCGAGCAGCTGCTAAGGTAACAGTCCAGTGGCCGTACACTTAAGGATGCATCACACGTGCATTGCCAGCCAAAAGTGAGATTCAGTGAGAATTTGAACACTTCCTAATGGTATAAAAATATGATAAAAATCAACTGTATTGAAGGTGCCAAGAACATTAATTAGCGATAATAATAATGGCACAAAGTTATTAACTAATTGCTAAAAAAAAATGGTTGAACAAATAATCAGGAAACAATTTTTTTCTTTTCAAATTAATTCATTGATTCTATAGAAGTTACATGCATTTTTTCAGAATTTTCTTACTTTAAAACATTTTTTTGCCATAACTATGGAACTGTTGGCGCAATCGCCTCGAAACTTTTTGTATGTGCTGTGGAATCGTGATACGGAAACATATCCAATATTCGTGCCTCTACATCGATTTTTCAAATTTAAATTGCAGAAGAAATAAATTTTTAAATGTACGAACATTTTGAAAAAATTCATATCAATTCCAAAAAATCAAGGAATTCATTTAAAACGAAAAAATAAAATGTTTTCTGATGTTTTTAATAATTAATTTTTTGCATTATTATTATACAAAATCAAAGGTCTTGACTGAGGTCATTAATCGGGTGATCCTTTTTTAATTTTTGGCATATCGTGGAGTACTGACATTTTTATGGAATTCAATGTTTGTATGATAATGTTTGTGTGAAGCATCTTTGAGGGAGAAGTCCCAGTCCCCGGACATGTATAGAAAATCGTATTTCCGTCTCTCTTGCACGCACGCTTTGTTCGGCCACTGGGACGTTTACCTTACCGCTGCAGTGCGCTTCGTCGGTGTCTCTCGAATTTATTTATGCGCTTTTTTGTCTTTTTTTTACTATCCTCTTTAAGAAAATGAGATAGGAATAGAGCTCTTGTTACGCTCGCTGGGCGACAACTTTCGGAATACGGAGAGCAGCCCGAGGTAGGTAGGAATGGGAACAGGAAAGTGACCGCGGAAGTTCGATAATAGGGAAAAGTAGATTTTCCGGATCCTCGTGGCCGTAGGGAATTTCGCGAAAAGACCTGAACACCGAGGAAAGTAGGGTCGGTGAGGTACATAGCAGCCGTTAGGTGCTACGCTCTAATAGCAACCCTGCTCTTGGGTATACCTTCTCCATCCCGGTATCGTTTACTCAGTGCTGTGGAGAACCCACCGGTCGGTGTTCCGACTCTTGCTACAAGCCGCTGCGTTCAACGACGCACCGCCGGTGGTTAACCGAATTTAACCCCTTCGACGGAGCATTTATATTCCGAGCGTCGCACACAACTTTCTTCCGTACCGAAAACTTTTGTAGAAAAAGCTGGAACGATAAATACCATAAAAGTATTCAAAGTATCATTTTTTTCAGCGAGTTTAGAAATGTTCCCACAACAAACGATAAACATTTATTATTTATCATTATTCATTATTTATTATTATTCATTATTTGTTATTATTCGTTATTTATTATTATTCATTATTTGTTATTATTCATTATTTATTATTATTCATTATTTATTATTATTCATTATTTATTATTATTCATTATTTATTATTATTCATTATTTATTATTATTCATTACTAGTACAATAATTTTATTGGTCAGAATGTTTACATGCGTAAACGGGTGTTTACAATTTTTCGTTTGTACTTTCCTTTGCCCACTGGACGATCGACCGGAGTCCTTCAGCCCGAATAGCTCCTATAGGAGCTAAACGCAGACGATCAGACAAATATATTTCGCTGCTTGTCTGCCTTTATTTGCGAGGAAGAGCGTGAGTGCGATGGTGTTGTACATGACTTATATCAGAGCGTTTAAGTGCGACTATGTGCTGCGGAGTATGTTCAGAATTTCTATTATTGCGCGCTTCGGAAATTTGTGTCTGGTTCTTACACTTGGAGACCAACTGTTGCATAAGCTTGTAATAGTTTCTAGGTTATTATTGATTATTATTGATCATTATGTATTGACCGAACAACGTCGGATAAATATAGACAATAACGGCTCGAGACTCGAATTCTGGGGTACATCGGCGCGTGCAGCCCTCCACGTGGTACAATTTTCATCGCAATCATACATCGGATCATCGGAGAGGGAGAGAGAGCGGGAAAGTGATCGTACTTCGAATATCGATGGTGATCTGAACAGGCAGGCTATCCCGGTCCGGTGGATACGCGGGTAGTGTTTTGAAGGTAGATATCCCGTCGACGGACGAGGGTGAGGATATTACCTACGGTGCATCGAGATACCGCGCGTTACGGATACTGGGGAGAGAATAGAGCGGGAGGATGAGAGAATTCGACAATGAAACTGTGATACAATGGGCATTAATTATCGACGTTGATGCGATCTAGTGCCGCGCGGTATAGATAGGAGATTCGAGGCAGGGAAAGGAGGTACGGCTAAATTACATTAGCAATCGCCGCTTCTCTTTGCCTGGTCCACAATCCCATACCTATCGGGTTATCTTATGCTCGCATTATCATCATTGAATCACCGTCAGCTTACCGAATGTCAACCTGTCAACGATGCGCGAGATCGTATCATGATGCGAAATTGAAATACAGCCCCGTCATAAAGATAGGCGCACAGGCGTTAGAGCCAGAAATCCACTGATTGCACGCACCATAGGCGACACGCCGAGATCACCAATCCTGTTGAAATCGCCGGACGTATAATTTGTCAATGTTTGCGATAAATTCTAGCGATACGTATCAAGATTGACGGAGAGCTATTGATACCAATTACGCTTGCATAGGAGTGTATATTTGATTTTGTGCTAGTTCGTAATTGTAGTTTCGGTAATGATAGTGAATTTCTGCCCCCCCCCCCCCACCCCTGTACGCTGCCATTATAGGCATTTGTTTTAATTTCTGTAAAATAGCTGTTTTAGTAAGTATCTTTAGGAAGTTTTAAAGTATCAAAACTTCGTAAATATAAACGTAAACAGTAGAGCATCAAGGGATCATCTATTTTTATTTTCTATTGCTCCAGTGATTTCGATTGGTTTTCTAAACCTTTGACGAAGGGAAGATCGAATCCGCTTACAGGAAATCCTCGGACGTATAATTTGATAATGTTTCTAGTGATATGTATCAAGATTGATGGAGAACGAGAGATGCCAATTACGCTTGCACAGGAGTGTAAGCGTAACTAGCACAAAATCAATAGTTGATTTTGTGCCAGTTCGTAATTATAGTTTCGGTAATGATAGTGAATTTCTGCTATCTGACGCAACCAAATCCAAGCGCCCCGCTTCCCTGCTCACCGCCATTATAGGCATTTGTTTTAATTTCTGTAGTAATTTGTTTTAATTTCTGTTATAATTTGTTTTAATTTCTGTAATCATTTGTTTTAATTTCTGTAATAATTCGTTTTAATTTCTGTAATACAGCTGTTTTCGTAAGTATCTTTAGGAAGTTTAAAAGTATCAAAACTTCGTAAATATGAACAGAAACGGTGGAGCATCAAGGGCTCGTCTATTTTGATTTTCTATCGCTACAGTGATTTGTATCGGCTTTCTGAACCTTCGACGAAGGGACGATCGAATCGGCTTACAGGGCTCACGGTTTGTATTATTCACACTAGCACTGCATTGGATATGGTACAAATAGGTTGGTCTATTCAAATCAGCAGGCACATTGACAGAGTCGGATATCGAAACGAGTGTGTGACGCGCGAGGCCGATAGATGAAACGAGAAGCACACTGAGCCTTTTCATTCTCTTTATCCTTTTCCATCTCGCCGTAGGTTGCGCGGACTTTGTTCTGCGTCATTCGGAAATCGATTACCACGAGTCTGCCGGGAACCAGTGGGTTATTCTCGTTCAGTCACTCGCGATATAGTATGCCTAAAAACACCTGACGTACGTTGATTTCCGAGTGACAACGAGGCGTTGAGTCACCGAAAATGGTTTCGATTTCGGTAATATGGCGATATAACTATGCAAGCGTCTCTTCCGAATTCATCAGAACACAACCTTCCGTAAGCTAACCCCGTGTCAGAGTCACCAGCTAGAGACGTTGGGCGCGAATCCGTCTCTGATCAGTGTGTGCCTGTGCAAGGTAACAAGATGGGGGGGGGGGGTATAATGGAACCCCGGGGCAAAACGGACCGGTTTTCTCAATTCGGAATTAATTGTTTTTTACGTCCGGCGAAAAATGCAAAAAATGGTCCTTTTTGCCCCAGAATACCGTTGCACTCCGCCCTCTACTGTACATATTTTTTTCAATGTCAAAGGGCGGAGCGGGTGAGCTAGATTGCCAGTGCATGTTCTAAGAGGTGTCCTCATGCGGCAGCGACCTCTCCACCAAATCAATGTTTATAAAAATTATTATTATCAAAACAATTTGCAATTGAAATCTAGCGAGGCGGCGGAACCGCACGAATCTGTGTTGGCGAAGTTTGTGAGACTGGCGGGTTGGGCAAGAAGCGCGGAAAAGCGATCAATCCCAGGTTTGATATACTCCCAGCCCAGGTACGCAGCTGCCGGGAGATGAGTGAGATAGGATAGAAAGCAACGAGGTAAGTGAAGGGCCGATATAGCTCAATTTCAAACTTGCTGCCGAGGTTTCGATGACGATCTCCCCAGATATAGAGGAAAGTTCTTCGTCTTCACCTCCCCGTCAACCCGCGTTTCAAGGTGCTCCCGTTTCGTCTGGCTTCCGTGTGCGCTTCCATCAGCCATACCCCTTTGTTAACCGGCACCTTGACACTCCTACATTTTAACTTAATTGGCGCAACCCATCTGGAGGCCTTCGATAGTTTCTGTTGAGGTTTACCTCAAAACTGGCAACCGCACCGCCGGTACCGCCGGGTGGTTTCTTCGGGCTAGCCTGCGGGCTTGGTTCGATGACACTTCCTTCGAGTCTTTGGAAATTATCTATGTACATATTAACCCTTTATAATTCATACCTCTATTCCCACTCTTAGGAGCTACCGTAGCAACGCGTGAACCCGGACTAATGAACTCCGCGTTCATTAGTCCGATAGTGTTACTTATAAAGGGTTAATTTGTGTACGGATGGGTTAATAATACATATATTAATGTTTGTACGGATAATGGGTGGCCATATCACCCATTTTTCAGGAAAAATATCCACTGCTTAAATTTAGGGAAGGAATAAAAAAAAATAGGTTTACTAAGCCCCAATCTTTTCTTAAAACATCCAACTGTAGTGTGCAATGTTGATTTACCAATAAAGCTATGATTTAGTATGTCGCCAGAGCGCTACAAATATATCTTGAGAAATTTCTGTCTACCTCGAAATAGGGATTCACCGCTCGTGCTGATCCTTGCACTTACAATCTTATAATTTTCGGTGTAATCACATTGTATCTACACATACTAAAAACTGTGCAAATGGCAGTGCCATTCTTCTGTTACGTTAAAAGATATTGCGGGTGGCCATCTCACCCTGATTTACCCTAGGTTACGTTCAAGATTTGATTTTTCTTAATATTGAACAGTTCCCAAGAATGCTATCAGGAAGTGTCATACACATGCAAAATAATACTTCATCATATTATTATTTTTTCAAAACTTAAATAGTGATACTTAAAAACTTTTGTAGGTCATACAACTCTCATTTGACTAGCAGTTGCGTAAGTACTACTTTAAGTAGGCGCAAAGCTAGCGCAATGCGCGTAGGATCGAGGCGATTTTCCAGCCTCGACGATGTGTGATGAGAGCGATTGATAAAGCAAAACAATGTGAGAAAGTGTAGAGCAAATCGCAAAGCAGGTACTTGGAAATTCGTTACAAGATCCGCCTATATGAAGAAATTCCGAGATCTCCAAGTGAATTTAATAAATCGCGACAAGCCCACGAAGTCGTTATCATGAGATAGGGCATCATTTTTGCTCGCTCTCGTACGTTTCGGGCAAAGCCGAGACCGGGCTTTGCGGGTCCCGTCCATTGGCAGTGAAAACCCGGAAAACCCGTCAGGAATTCGACATTGTAAGCTCGCCAAATCGAGATTCAACTGCGTTATTCCCACGATCGCGAATCTTTCGTTTCGATTTGTTGGCAGATCGTGTTTACTCGTGGTGAGATAGTTTACAACGCCACAACGCTCGTGGAAACCGCAATACATTGCCGGAGTTGAAGCTAGATTAATTCGAAATATGAAATTAATGTACGGGCGTTTTGTTCTTGCAAAACGGGGCAAAAAACGTCCGAAACAAAATAAAAATAGATAAATATCTTAATATTTTCGGACCCCAAACCCGAAGCTTAGCGGATCGTTCGAAAGAGTCTTCTCGTGAGTTCACGCGGTCGCTCCCAGAGAAAACCTATAAAAACCGTCACAAAATCAACACAGTAAGTTCACCAAATCGCGATTTCAACTGCGGTATTCCTACGATCGCGAATCTTTCGTTTCGATTTGTTGGCAGATCGTGTTTACTCGTGGTGAGATAGTTTACAACGCTACAACGCTCGTGGAAACCGCAATACATTGCCGGAGTTGAAGCCAGATTAATTCGAAATATGAAATTAATGTACGGGCGTTTCGTTCTTGCAAAACGGGACAAAAAACGTCCGAAACAAAATAAAAATTAGATAAATATCTTAACATTTTCGGACCCCAAACCCGAAGCTTAGCGGATCGTTCGAAAGAGTCTTCTCGTGAGTTCACGCGGCCGCTCTCAGAGAAAACCTAGAAAACCCGTCACAAAATCAACACAGTAAGATCACCAAATCGCGATCTCAACTGCGGTATTCCCGCGATCGTGTTTGCTCGCAGTGAGATAGTTTACAACACCGCAACGCTCGTGGCAAACGCGGCACATTGGCGGTGTCGATCTGTCAGCGAGGAACGGGTGTCGGTTTGCCTGGGGAGAATGAAGAAACGATCAAATTCGCAGCGGGAGTTTCCGCATGTACGTGGGGCATGTGCCGCACTCTACGTACAATCAGCTCGTCGACTGGCTGCTCATGCTCGGATCCCTTATCGGGGGTAGTAAGTTACATCTGGCCGACGCCATCCCCACCGTTCCCTTACCATTTGCATTTGGATACACGCCAGTCGCTTGTTTGCACATGCATTATCGACTCTGTTCAACCTCGTCCTCTAACTGGCGCACCTTCGCAAACCCTCGTGAGCCGGAGCCATCGGAGCCACACTCGAGGAATCGTCCCTCTCGCCAGAATCCATGCGACGTACCACGAGGAGGCGACAAATTGCTTCGAAATATTTGGTAACTACTTCCCTCGTGCATCCAAAGAGTCGTCGGCAGGATGTAAAAGTAAATCGACGAATCAATGAATCCTCGATGAGACTTAGGGTAAAAGTGGTGAATATGGCCCACCTCGATTAACACGTAAATCAATGATATATGGACCGGGCCATATTCCCCACTTTTACCCTAGATAAATAAATCACCGACACGAGCGCCGCGCATTGCCTCAACATTTTTATCGCGTCTCTCGGCAAACATGTTCGTCGCCGTGAATCGGTGTTCTTCTTCTCCGATCTCTCCTCGGGCCGCGGCTCGTCTCTGTATAAATACACCGGGAAAACCTTTCGTCCTCTCGATATGCGGGAAATAAGTTTCGGAATCGTGCAAACGTTACCCGCGACAGGCAGAACCGAAGATAAAGAGACGAGCGGAGTCTTCGATGGAAACCTTATACGCGAATACTCGAGTGTCGACCGGGAATCGGAATTGAGGTCTGGAACGATAATGTGCCGTATCTTGATTTCCAGCGTTTACAGAAGGAGACCACGATCGGGTAAAACAGACAACATATCCATGTGTGCGCGCGTGTGTGTTTGCGGTGAGACTGCCTGGTCAAGGTGACATAGCTCCGATAGTGGAATCGCGTCTCGTTTCGGTATTCCGGAGTTCTCGTACGGATATAGAGAGGGAAAAGAGAGTGATAAGGATAAGAAAGCGAGAAAGGGTAAAAGAGGGATTGCCAAGGACGCGGGCGGTCGAAGTGGAACGTGTGCTGGCCTGGTTGGAATTTCAAAAGCTTCCCACCCTTCTATCCCACGAGCTATGCGTGCTACCATGTTTTATGGAGCGGAAAACGCCGGTACCTGTATCCGCAGTGCAACTACGAGCCCGTGTAACTTATGCCGTAAACGCGAATAAAGCGAGTGGGAAAAAAATTAAATAATACATAATAATATATGAAACATAATACCGACAGCGGTGGATGCGCGGTTGGCGCACGGCTTCGGTGGGCTCCCAAGTCAAGCAGATTCGTTCGCGGTCGGTACTTGGATGGGTGACCGCTTAGCCGTGCGTTAGCTGGCGCATCGACCGTTGAGCCGGAGGCGCTTTCTTCTAAAACTTTGGTGTTTCTGCACTTTACCCGTGTACAAAAATACCGGAGGATCAGTAGAATATAGCCGTCTGTACCAGCACGGGTTTTCCGTAGTTTCCCCGTGTCCCCGGCAAATGCGGTACAGCCTAGCTAAGTCGGCTGCGGACGCACTGGAAGTATAGGTAGCTTAGCTGAGTGCGGATATCACCCAGAAAACGGATTTATTCAAATCAAATAAATTTCGATCTTCAAATGACGTTTATTAAGATAAAAGAAATGTTTCGTTGCCTTAACAAAATCTTTATTAGATTCAGATAACGACTTTTCTTTACTTTCAGTAAAGGAATTTATTCGAAGTGACTATTTTTTGATTTGTACTTTAAAATAAATGTTTATTCGACACAAAGAAATCGAATCATTGAAAATACGTATTTTGAATAGATATTTATTCGTGCCAAAGAAATTATATGTTTGGCACCAAGACAAAACACGGCTATTATTCGGCAACGCGCATTATAGAGTCGTGAACACGTCAATAAAAAGAATAATACTATCAAACAAATAAATATATTAGAATTTAATAAATGCTCTAATTAGGTTATGAACCAAATAAACATTTTTCTTCGTCCCTAATAAATTTTCTTTGATTGGAATAAACTTTCTTCTGGGTGTAGGGAGTGCTGGGGGGGAGGGGGGAATTGGGATGGGGTTCCGTAAAAACCGAGAAGGGTGTAAGAAAATGATGTAAATTAAAATCTCGAGTATCGAGATTGTAGGAAGAACACACAAATCGACCGATTGACATCTGCGCATGTCCAAAATAACGTCGGAGACTAATATACGCGAGTGAGTCCCGGACTCGACCTCTTTCTCTTCGGGGACGTCGAGCGGTACGCCGTGTGTCAATTGTAACATGTGAAGACGGGACGGAATAGCGAGATATCCTCGTGTCGGACGCCGTGATTGTGCTTGGCCAGCCAATCCATATTGGAAATTATTGAGTCTTCTACGGATAATCTGCGAGCCCCGGAGATCAAGAAAGAGCCACCGAGGAAGCCTTGCTCGACATTAAGTTCCTATCCACCTTTCACTCCTATTATTTGGGTTTTTATTTGACAAATTATTATTGCGAATTATTCAGCGACGATGGGTCGATTGTGTGCGTGTGTGTGAGTGTACGAGATGAGAACGAACTTTGACTTGGGACGAATATTTTTAGGTGCAATGTATTTATTATGTAAGATTGATTACGTGGATATAATGCACACATTGAACGTGTGCATTATATTTGTGTGTTTTTGGACTTGATGGCTAATTCTCAAGCTTGATGAAAATGTTCAGCAAGACGATCGGAAAGAAATTTAATAAATATATGTAATAGCCATTATCTGAATTTGAAGTTAATTGTGTGGAATCGTTTATTTATGTTTAATTTAATAAGTTAATTTGATTTTAATGCGTTCAGGTCTCATGAGCCATTTTCATCAGCCAGTGAGAGAAGAATAGTATTAAATATACGTGCTATTTTACAAGGGTATACGGTGGGAAATGCATTGGCGGAGTTTTCTAGATTATGCGAACAGGAAATTCGCGTGAAAGGTATCTCCGAAAGCCCTGAAAAATAAAATTTTGTGAAGTAGGAAGTAGGGAAAACGAAATATGAAATAAGTTGTTGTCGTGGGCAGGCGCGCAAAAACTTCTCGTCCCACGCTAATAATATTATATTAGAAGTTCCGAAAGACAAAAGTCCCGTGGGTGTCGGCCTTGGATCCGCGCTCATTGCGCCTATGTATTATACTGGACGACATATTGAAAAAAAGATAGAAAAAGAAACGACCGGGCATGAAACTCGAGGTGAATTCTGACGCTGTGAAAGCTCATAAAGCAAAGCGAGTGAGCGAGGTTTGCGAGAGATAACGGAGAGAGACGGTGCGGCGAATGGATATTTTATTCGAAATGCGGGAATGTAATCGACGGAACCTTGGCGAATACCTTGGTCGGTACTCGTATTCGGCCGATGTGAAAATGGAAAAGATTGTAGGCCGCCGTTATGGGAAGGAGCGAGGGAAAAAAAAAATCAGAATCCACCAGGATCGTAACGTTGGGAAAGGGCGCGATGGTTATGAGAGCCTATTCGATAAAACGTTTCGGCGCATGGAGCGCACATACAGCGACGAAAAAAAAAAAAAAAAATAGCGCGCGATGCAGATTTTCGGGTTTCTCTCTGCTGATGCTGGTAAGAGTAGCGATGCACGTGGCTGAGCGGCAGCTTTTGCTTCCGTATGGTAGACGGATGTCGGAAGCCATATAACCGCAGCTCCTCGCGCGTCCGCAGAGCTTCCGTTTAATAGCTCGGGTAATAAAGAGCTCCGCGAGCTTTCACGCCAAAAGCTATCTCTCTCTCGCTCTCTCCCTCTCCGTCTCTGTGCTCTCATCGACGCTCGGAGTTATCGACTTTGGCCAAGCCTCTTCCCTTTTCGACCCTCCTTGCCGTCCGCTCCACCAAGCTTTTCCCGATGCTGGAGTTCTATGTCGGATCGTCACGTATCTAATATGACCGAGCTTGGAAAGTGGCAAAATAGACTCCTTTCTAGTTAGAGGCTATCCTCTCGGCGGATAGTGTTTGTGAACTTGCGAGGATTAAAAAAAAATCCAATGCAACGAGCTTTACACCCTTCCTCCGCAACTTCGTCCGGGTGAATATGGCTAAGCGCGAAAGGACCGCGACGAGACCCGGGCACTTCTTCCAAGCTCACGTTTATTCGGGAAATACCACGGGCTTTGAATAATTCAAGAGGCAGACGGGAATAGGACTGCGGATGTTGCTGTTCTCAACGGGAATTTATTCGCTTAATCGGCTTTGAGGGTCCCGATTCCGTCACTGATATGATCGGTAGATCGCGGAATTAAGTTTTCCGCAACGAAATTCGCATAGTGTCGGAATTACAATCTGGCATCTGAATTTTGAAGAATCATTCACGATCCAGATGATCATTCAAATGCTATACAAGAGTAATGGCGTTATAAATCGGACCGCCATATGCACAAATTTTACTCTATATCCAGGTCTGAAATGGAATAATTTTGAGCCACTTCGACGTTCTTAACAATTTGATCGTTCAGGCAAAATGTATACCGATAAAAAAAGACGGTTGAATCAACTAAGATTCGGACAGGGACGTTCAACTAAATATTTTGTTGGTACAGCAAAAAAATTAGTGGGTTCAACAATTTGTTGGGTGATTTCACAAAAATATTTTTGAGTAATTAAAATATTTTTTTCGACCAACTAAATTTTTATTTAAACGTCCCTGCACGAATCTTAGTTGATTTAACTGTACTTTTTTATCAGTGTACTTTTCACGATATACTATCTCTAGTGAGAATGCCACTCGGGACCGGAATTCCGACCGGCATGGGCCAATGCCGGCTGACGTCTGTGCCAGTACACGTCCCGGTTGACATTCCCACTAGCGATATCGTATGTGGTCCAGGGGTGTTATGGTGGTCATCTATCGGTGGTCGATCGGCTTTGAGCAAATTTTGAGCCACTTTGATGTTCTCAATAATTTAATCCTTCAGGCAAAATATACTTTTTGCGATATACTATCATTAGTGGGAATGCAACAAGAGACCGGAATTCCGACCAACATTGGGCCAATGCTGGCTGACGCTGTGCCAGTACTCGTCCTAGTTTATATTCTTTCTAGGGATATCGTATGTGGTCCAGCGGTGTTATGGTGGTCATCTATCCGATGCTGATCGGATCGGAGCCAATTTTGAGCCACTTCGACGTTCTCAATAATTTAATCGTTCCGGCAAAATATACTTTTCACGATATACTATCTCTAGTGAGAATGCCACTCGGGACCGGAATTCCGACTGACATTGAGCCAATACTGGCTGACGCTGTGTCAGCACTCGACCCGGTTGACGTTCCCATTAGTGATGGCGTATGAGCCGCTCGGAGCATCACTGATCCTCTATCGCCAAAATTCTACAAATTTCCTTACAATAGGCGAACCACAATAAATGGCCGAGTAAGACTTTTCTATGCCCGCACCGGCTTCGGTACTCGTGGCTTACTCTCGTTCTCCCTCGGTCTTTCGAACCGGGGAAGCGAGCGGTGATAAGAGCCATAGGCTGTAAGTACCGAGCTGGCGAATAGGTGAACGACATACGAGTGGACTTGTCGTCGTCTCGTCGTGGCTGTATAGTCCCCGTCGGGGCTTGCAAGCAGCAACAAAGCGTCGGGTCCCGAGCATTGTCGTGCCGATGCTTTGTTCGGAGACGAAGTCATCGTGTCCAGAACGCGAGAGTCTGTATTGTTGCGGACGGTCTCCACCGACCGACAATAGGCTACACCCAGCCACCGATGACACTCATCTGGTGCACGTACCCGTTCAAAAGGTTCGCCGGTGCGCGAAAGAGAAAACGGAAGGAGATGGAGAATAGGATTAAAAGTAACTTTGTAATAGGAAGAAAGAAAATTACAAAATTAGAAAAGCTCAAATTCAAGCGATCGGTAAACGAAAACAGATACTGTGGATACCAAAAATAAATAGGGGACACCGGGGCAAGATGGGCCCCCTAAACAAATAACGCGGCTACAACGCTGCCGAAAGTATAATCTACTATTTGTCACCCAACAATGATATTTTCATAGGTTTTATAACCCGTCCCAAATGAAAATTTTCTGGGGCGAAACGGGCTACCCGTAAATTTTCCAATTTTTTTTTGTTTTTGTTCCCCTTTTTGCCCCGCTTCCCTATTTTGCGTTTTCTCTGCTTCTGTCATTGGCCACGAAAGGTTTTTATTTTTCCCTTCCAGGTTTTCATATGTTTTTAAATCATTTTGGGGTGGCCCATTACGCCCCGGGTCGGCCCGATTTTTCACTAGCCCATCTCGCCCCAGGGGCCCATCTTGCCCCGGTTTCCCCTATATATATATATATCTGTGGCGTCACTTCCGGTTTAAAAATCTCATATTTCGACCGGAAGTGACACCATCCCCGATATTTGTTTCTATCTATATGAAAATCTCATTTTCCGGCCGGAAATACGTAACTTCCGGTTTAAAAATCTCACTTTCTGACCGGAAATACGTCGCTTCCGTTTTGATAATCTCGTTTTCTGGCTAGAAGTGACGTCTGATGGAAATACATAACGTCCGGTTTAAAAGTGAGATTTTCAAACCGGCAGTGACGTTACAGAGAACGTTTGTTATTTTTCTCTGAAATGTATCTCGAATATAGTCAGTGACAAAAATGTGTGAATTACGGAATACAGGAAAGTGGGTAAACACATGCGTGAAACATGCTCCAAATATATCTCAAATGTATTTGGAGTGAATCCGGAGTGCGCTGGAGTTCACAGCAGGCAGACTCATGGTTGTCGAATTGGCCGACCATGAATCTGCGGAATAGAGCACAGGCTCGAATACTGCGTCCGGTATAGGCGCAGCAACAACATTCTTCGTCGAGCCGATATGTTGGGTTCGACTCAATACAGGGGGTTGGGCGGATACCGGCTCGAGCATCGGGCGAGTACAAGTCCCTCGGCAACTGGTGCAGTCCCGTTGCCGTGCTGGTGGTTAAATCTCTCCTGGGTTCTCTCGCTCCGAAAATATCAAACTTTTACCTTAACGTTAATTTCATTATTTGTCACTTTATTTATCCTGCTTGCACTACCGAAAATAACAGTTACCACGAATTCCCTTGCGTCCGCGATAAAATCGTCGCAATATTCCGGTTCGTACACCTGAAAGCTTTTCCACCTAAATACGAGTTGCATTCGTGTTTTTCCGTCACTCACGCGTGTTAGAGAACCAACAGCAATGCTCACAATATCTTCACTGTGAATGACAGAATTTTTGTTATTTTGTTTTTACACTATATTGAAATCGCGATATCGCCAATAATCGTCAAGGGTATGATAAATATCGTCGATTTGATTAAAACAATATTCCATCCGATGCTCTCGTCGCAGATGACCCGTCAGAGTAGGTGTTATTCGCAATGCTATATTCACAGTTATAACCATTATGCACGTTGAGAAGAATTTTCCGAATGTCGAGCTATTCCGAATGAGTACCAATACTCGGTTCGTTGGCTGTCTCTTTATGCCCCAAACACTCCAGGCAACCAGACAAAATGAACGAACGCGATGGTCGAATGAGTTTGCAAAAAAAAAAAAAAAAAAAAAAAACCGTAAAATACTGTAGAAGTATAGCGGCATCGCCACCGTTGATCGACGATATCGAATTGAATCCCACGAACGAGCCGAACGCCCCCTCCATCTCGTCGGAGGCAGCGTTCACGCCTCCATTGAGTCGAATTGTCGCCACTGCCGGTACCCAGAGTAGATAGGCCCAAATCACACACTGCGGCGACGAAGCTGCCCACACCTAACTCGATAATCTCCCAGACCTTTTTTCCCCCGCCCCCACCCCCCATCCTCGGCACCTACGCTTCGACCGCAAACAACTTTTCCCTTAGCACCGACAGCGGACGTGATGGAGGCAACCCGCGCGAGAATTTCACAGTCTACCTACGCCAGCAGCACGCGCGGTCTGCCGTTGCACTCGATAATCAAATACATTGTTTCTGTACCGCGTTACTCGCCCGCCAAGTTTCCGGTCTTTCACTCCCGCCGAGCTAAGTGAATTCCGCCCGTTGGACCTGCCGGAAAACTTTGGAGGCGAACTGACAACGATGGGAATGGAAAGTGGGAAAATCTACTCCGTAACGCTTCGGGTTCGAGGAGCCAAGATTTTTCAGAATCCATTTTGCACCCAAGTTCACTCGTCCCTCACTTTTCGTTTCTCGAATCTTCGTGTTTCCACTGCATTAGCTTAGAGCAGTCAGGCTTGGTCGCGATTTAATGCAGAAATTCTTGGGAGATGTTCGCAGTTTGGGGTAGCTCGGCGGGTTCAACGCGGTCTGGGTAGTGATCCCCCTTTTGCCAGTCGGCAACCGGATGAAACTTTCACCACCCAAAGAAAGCAGTGACGAGTGTGTGCGCGCATACTTTGGAGTCTGGCGCACACGAGACAACTTTTTGATTAGATGCCGTCACGGCGACGAGACGGTGAGGGAGATTTCCCCAAGCCTGCTGAACTCCCCAGACGTTCTGGTCTCGGTCACCAAGCGTCGGGCGTACAGTCGCATAGTTAACGAACGAGGGAACGGGAGAAATTGCGATAGGCTAAGCGCTAGCCTGGTGCTGGCGCTGGTGAGAAAGTAAAGCTGGTGAAAATGCAAGTCACGCCGAGAGGGCTCGAGGTTTTCGATGCCATCCTGTTGGAACTTTCGCTTCTACAACGCTGCTGGCGATGAATCAGTGGTGGGTGGAATTATCTTGATTCGAGCAGATGGTTATTTTTACTATTATAGCGTTTATGGTTGATCCCGGGATTTCGTCCTATATGAACAAGTTTCATAAGTTACTGTACAGGCAGATTTATATGAGCTACATGTGACGTCTTATGGAAATACGTCACTTCCGGTTTAAAAGTGAGATTTTCAAACCGGCAGAGAACGTTTGTTATTTTTCTCTGGAATGTATCTCGAATACAGTCGGTGACAAAAACGTGTGAATTAAGGAACACAGGAAAGTGGGTAAACACATGCGTGAAACATGCTCCAAATACATGTCAAATGTATTTGGAGTGGATCCGGAGTGCGCTGGAGTTCACACCAGGCAGACTCATGGTTGTCGAATTGGCCGACCATGAATCTAGCGACCATGAGCGGAATAGAGCACAGGCTCGAATACTGCGCCCGGTATAGGCGCCGCAACAACAATCTTCGTCGAGCCGATGTGTTGGGTTCGTCGATAATTAATCGAATTCAGAATATCCAGGCAGAGTGGAAGATTTTTTAATATTGAGTTTTCCTTTTTTCTTTTACGCACTATAACGGCAGTCTTGTGCTTGCAGCGTCATCATCCATACAGTGTTGAAACCCCACCTCCCGGAACGTAATGTTAGATTGCGCGCGTCTTATCGCGAGTAGAAGGGAGTTATACGGTAACGCGCCAGCCACTGTGAACGAACGCTGATATATGTTGGTTCTCGCAGACGGGACATGCAAAGGATCGTTCCGACGCCCTGTTGCTAGGACCGAAAAACTTCCGCTTTTAGAACATATTATGTATCTGCACGGCTCCCTTTATCATTTCTCCTTACATCCTTTGCCAAGTTTTTTATTTCCATCTTCGGATGCTAAAGACAAATTCATACGATTTTATAAAACTTACGGAATTCACGGTGAGGAGATAGCGGATATCGTAACATACGGTTGTAATCATTGACTATAAATGAGCGTTCAAGTTCATATGTCGGGGAGAACGGGACAAAATGGGACAGCAAAACTCAATTTTCCAATAATTTTTGGATGTCCCATTTTGTCTCAACGACACATCCGGATTTTTAACCCCTTTTTGCCCCACGGACGACCATTGCGACGATCCAAAAGTTATTAAAAAACTGCGATTTGTCTCATCATCCTGTTTTGCCCCGCTGTGTCATTTTGCCCCGCTCTCCCCTATGTAAGTGCCCACCCGTACTGATCTACCATTATTTTTTTTATCCGAATCGATGTTATGTCTGTCCTTCACTACGATTTTTTTTCCTTGTCTAAATAAAACGTTTCCTTATTTGTTCCCACGCTTTCTTCAAATATCAAGAGAGGATATATGCGGAGAGAAGATATTGAGGTGCTAGGGGCAGATGATACGTAAAGATTGGTGACCTTAATTTCTCGGATGGAGAGGTCAAGGCATCGCGTAGGATATCCCCGGAATGCTCAGTCTGCTCAGCCGTTTCTTCTTAATTCATGAAAGGTCACTCACTGATTGATCTTATTTTTTGCAGTTTAATTAGGGCATCGTAACAATAGGTACGCTAATGAGTATGGAATAGTTAATAGACGCGTCAGCAAAGTGATGGTATGACGGAGAGAATCACTTTGGTTTCCGCTACTCCTGCCCTCAGAATGTTTCTGGGTCGCAGGTTGGAGCGGATGTTAGTGACACAGATTTAACTATATTCCAGATGCAGGTACATCCACTAGTGGTGAGTAAAGGGTGTTTCAAAATTACGGAAGTGTTCGCATGCCAGTTTGGGGGCTTGTGAGTCGGATACCGCAAGTAGTTGTCTAATTCAATCTAGCCTCGCTTTGATGCCTTCCCTCCTCAGGCGATAATTATGGCATCGCCAACCCTCTAATTGTCTGTCTGCAAGATCCGGCACGGCACTTCCTTCCGACGGGAGTTATCGCTGGTGAGCAACCAATCAACATCGTGATTTCCATCTACAGGAAGACCCGGCAATGCGTCACGTTCGTAATCAAAATTTCCTTTCGAACGGATTGATTTTGTGTATTATTGTAATTTTGTGAAGTTCCTTCACCTTTGCATTCGCCATTACGTTACTTGGCTTCGAACAAATATGTTAAACATTAATTATAGTGGAATCGACGTGGCATGTAAACTGACAATTGGTTTAGGAACTGAACATTTTCAACTATTGTCATTGGCTTTCGAGCGAATCGATACCCGAATGGGTAGCCGGTTCGATAAGCCGATTCTCGAATACGTTTTTTGTGCATAAAAACCATGGAGGGTCAATGGTGATACTTATGGGGTGCCTTCTGCTACGACGACGCCGTTGCTCGTGCATATCGTGTAAATTAAACTGAGAAATTCAATTTTCATCTGAGTCTGTGCACTTAATCCAGGAACAGCAGACAGTAATTAACAATAGTAATTGATAATTACCACTAATTTTTATTAATTGATATTATTTATAGTGGCATCGACGTGGCAGGTGTTTAGAAATTGGCAATTTTTTGCTATTTTCATTGGCTTTCGCGTAAATTAAATTGAGAAATTCAATTTCCGTCTGAGTCTGTGCACTGAATCCAGGAACAGCAGACAGTAATTAACATTAATTAATAATTATCACTAACTTTTATTAATTGATATCATTTATAGTGGCATCGACGTGGCAGACGTTTAGAAATTGGCCATTTTTGCTATTTTCATTGGCTTTCGCGTAAATTAAACTGCGAAATTCAATTTCCGTCTGAGTCGGTGCACTTAATCCAGGAACAGCAGAAAATAATTAACTTTAATTAATAATTACCATTAATGTTAATTAATTGATATTATTTATAGTAGCATCGTCGTGGCAGGTGTTTAGGAATTGGCAATTTTAGCTATTTTCATTGGCTTTCGCGTAAATTAAACTGAGAAATTCAATTTCCGTCTGAGTCTGTGCACTTAATCCAGGAACAGCAGACCATAATTAACATTAATTAATAATTACCATTAATGTCAATTAATTGATATTATTTATAGTGGCATCGACGTGGCAGGTGTTTCGGGATTAGCCATGTTTTGCTATTTTCATTAGCTTTCGAACCAATCGATAGCCGAATCGGTAACCGGTCCCATACGCCTATTCTCGAAGTCCTGTCGGAGAAACGGACGTCATCCTGCAAGTGGGTCAACGAATGATTTATGACTTTGGAAACTTAAGAAAATGCACCCGACGTTTTTCGCGAACAAAAACCGCGGAGGGTCGACGTTGATACTCATGGCGTGCCTTCTGCTACGACGACGCCGTTGCTCGTGCATATCGCGTAAATTAAACTGAGAAATTCAATTTCCGTCTAAGTCTGTGCACTTAATCCAGGAACAGCAGACAATAATTAACGCCGTGGGTAGCTTGCAGAGTCGACAACTTTCTCGTCCGCCCGTTGGAAAATCCGTTTTCTCATGTTACATCGCATGCACTTCGTTTGAGGCTTTCGAGGCCCTCGGCGCCGAAAACCCGAATGTATCAAATTTGTTTTCATTGCCCGAGATGAAGGGTCGAAAGCCGATCGAATACGAAGTCTCGAGGCAGCGCCGATGGATAAATCCTCCCGTACGGTTTACGTGTGCAAGCAATGGTAAAAGCAACAGCGAGTGTATTGCTCTAATATAAAAGCGAAAAAAGCCACGGTATCGGAGATTCATCAATCATTGGCTCACTTTCGCAATTTCTGTGTGCAGAGCTTTTTATTTCCAAACGGAAGAGTCTCGAATATAAATGACGACGAGGTCCCCGCGGACACGAGCGCCGCGAGTCTCGAAGATGTCGAATCCGATATGCCCAGGCGGAGCCAGAAAGGCGAAAAAAAAGAAAACCATTAAAATTTTCATCGAAACGACGACAGAGTTATATTCTCACTCGGCGATAAATCCTCGGAGAAAGAAAAATGCTTTCGTGGAATAACGGTAATGAAATTGGACGAGGACCGAGTTTAATTGACATTTCCGCGATGGAATCCTTCCGCGGAAAAAGTCAGGACAGGCGAGCAAACGGAGATAAAAATAAGTATTTAAATAATTTTGTTTTTCACCCGTCCGCAGGAAAAGCATTCGTGAGAAAGTTCCGTGAATGCCCGGTCGAATGTTAATTGCGGAACCGCTGCCTCAGTTAATAGCCGAATGTTCAAAGTCGACCTACGGTTGCTGCTGTTGCCGCAGTTGCAGTACCGAAGCATTATGCAGATTAGACGCAGTGCAGGTCGAAGCACTTCTGATACTGCAGACGTTGGTACTGTACCACCCGTGTAAGCGAACCCCGTACACGCCAGACGTTCATGCTGCGCCGAGAGTAAAGCGACGTCTACTCCCGCTTCCTCAGTTTCCCCATCGTCCCTCTCATTCCGTCACACTTTGTGCTGTCTCGGCGCTATATTGCTGTTCCCGCTACACTTAACTAACAGCTTGCACATTCACCAAATTGGATCTGCCTACATTCACACCGAGCTCCGTGTACATACGCCTTGTGCACTGTTGCATAATAAGATCTTATCATGCAATCTCGCTGAACGAGGATTCGCCGTTCGGAGGAAAAAATTGAACTACGAGGAAAAATTCCGGCAACAATGATACTAACAGCGTTGGGTTGTGATCGGCATTTTTTCGATCCATCTGGGTCAATGAGATTTTTCACTCCCTCCGACGCGTTTTTCGCACGTCACGCTTTATCAACAGAATCCCATGTCGTTTATCAAACCTTTCCGGAAATTCATTCCGGTATTGGACCGCGAGTGCGGGCATCAAATTTACGCCCTGTTCGATACTTCGTACTGGTATGACACTCGGGATATCTCCTACATGAGGTGAACTACCCGGGTGGTGACAGTGGCCTATACCGTCACTAAATGGCCCATTTGGAAGGGAATAGGGTAATAGCGGTCACCAAGGGATGTTCGTTTCTTGCTTCCGGAAACGAATCATCTTTCGAATAAAAACTAGATCGTGGATTGGTTTAACAAACGAAGTTTCTCTAAGTTTTGCAGAATGACTCGTTAATCAATCCTTTCGGAAATGTATTCCGGGATTAGGTCGCGAGAGTGCGCACGAAATGTATGGCCTGTTTGTCACTTCGTACTGTTATGACACTCAGGATATCCTTCACATGAGGTAAACTACCCGATTGCTGACAGAGGCTTATACCGTTACTAAATGCATCAATTAGGAGATACTAAATGGGTCATTTAGGAGGGAATACTATAACGTCACTAAATGGCCCATTTTGGGAGAGAATAGGATAATACTTGTCTCGAGACGCTGCCGCGTCTCTTAATAAATGTCACCAAGGGATGTTAGTTTCTGGCTTCCGAAAACGAATCATGTTTCGAATAGAAACTATATCGTGGATGTCTAGCAAACGAAGTTTCTCTAAGTTTTGCGAAATGACTCGTTAATTAAACCTTTCGGAAATGTTTTCTGGGATTAGGTCGTGAGTGTGCGCACGAAGCGTATGCCCTGTTCGTTACTTCGTTCTGGTATGACACTCAGGATATTCCTCACATGAGGTGAACTACCCGATTACTGACAGTGGCCTATACTGTTACTAAATGCAGCATTTAGGAGATACTAAATGGGTCATTTAGGAGGGAATACTATATACCGTCACTACACCGAGAAAAAAAATTTATTTGACGGCCACCGTTTATTTGGTTTAAGTAAAATATTTATTTGATTTAAATAAACATTCATTTCATTTAAGTAACTATTGACATAATTTAAATAAATATTTATTTAAATCAAATAAATGTTTTACTTGAAACAAATAAACGATGGCCGTCAAATAAATTTTTTTCTGGGTGTAAATGTTCTATTTTGGTAGAGAATAGGATAATACTTGTCTCGAGACGCTGCCGCGTCTCTTAATAACGGTCACCAATAAGGGATGTTCGTTTCTTCCTTCCGGCAACGAATCATGTTTCGAATAGAAACTAGATCGTGGGTTGGTCTAACAAACGATCTCTAAGTTTCGCAGAATGACTCGTTAATTAAACCTTTCGGAAATGTATTCTGGGATTAGGTCGCGAGTGTGCGCACGAAACGTATGCCCTGTTCGTCACTTCGTACTGATATGACACTCAGGATATCCCTCACATGAGGTGAACTACCCGATTACTGACAGCCTATACTGTTACTAAATGCAGCATTTAGGAGATACTAAATGGGCCATTTAGGAGAGAATAGGATAATAATGGTTACCAAGGGATGAACGTTTCTTCTTTATGGAAACGAATCATACTTCAAATAAAACTAGACCGTGGATTGATCTAACAAATTAAGTTTCTCTAAGTTTTGCAGTGTGACTGTGACGCTTTAATCAAACTTTTCGGAAAGTTATTCCGACATCGGGCCGCGAGTGTGTGCATGAAATTTACGCCCTGGTCGCCATACTTCGTACAGATATGACATTCGGGATGTCCCCTAAATGGGGTGAACTGCCAGGTTACTGACAGTGGACGTAATAATATACCGTAACTAAATGGCCAATTTGGGAAAGAATAGGGTAATAACGGTCACCCAGGGATGTTCGTTTCTCCCTTCTGGAAACGAATCATATTTCGAATAAACACTGGATCGTGTATTGGTCTAACAAATGAAGTTTCTCTAAGTTTTGCATAGCGACTCGTTAATCAAACTTTCGTAAAGTTATTCCGGAATTGGGCCGCGAATGGGCGCATGAAACTTGCGCCCTGTTCGTTACTTTGTACTCGAATGACACTCGGGATGTCCCCGACATAAGATTAACTGCCAGGTTACTGACAGTGGCTTATACAGTTACTAAATGGGCCATTTAAAAGAGCCTCGGGTAATAACGGTCACGAAGAGATGTAGTTTTCTTTCTACGGGAAACGAATGATACTCCGAATAAAAACTGGATCGTGAATTAATCTGACAAATTAAATATCTCTAAGACTTCACAGAGCCACTAGATTTACAGATTTTACAATAATTGACCGACACTACCACCTCGGGACTGCGGTCTCCTCTTTTCCAACTCTTTTTCCAGTCATTGGGAGAAGAAACGCTCGAGGTTACGGGTAAGCGTGCAACTCGACGAAACTCTGATTTACGATTGCCTGACCTGAAATTCTCCAAGAGAGGGATCTACGACCCACAGTCACGCGATTAATCGCGAAGTGGAGCGAGTACGATCGATCGCGGTGCGATAACGTACTCCAGTTTTCCGAGAGTGCAGGATTACCGTTGTCTATGTCGATGATTTTAATTAATAGAACCCCAGTAGGTTTCTATCAAAGAATAATCAATTCGCATATCCACCGTCGTCAATCGGAATACTCTACAGCCCGTTTCATGTCACGCGCTCGGGAAGCTTGTGTTTTTAATGGCCGGAATAAGTATTCGCAACGCGCAAACCATCGTGCGATCGGGTTGCCCCGTTATTTTCAATAATTTGGTGACTGACGTCGAGTGGCATCGTACAAATTAAATCGCCCCGTTTCTGGATCGTCGGGGCTGGGGTCGAAACCATCCAGCGTACGGTCATCGGTCCAAAATTGAAAACCATTCATCAACGTATGCGAGCCGCCAACCCGATACGTATCACTCTGCGTATGGATGCCTCTATCGCATACGTGCGTTCGACAGCTTCCATGACCCGTCAGCGACAAACAACTGTTTTTTTTCCACACTTTTTTTTCCTCGATAATTTACGGCTTGTATCACATACAAGCATGTTCATGAAATTTCGTTGAAGCGATCGATGTTAGTCACGGAGAAGTGTAGGCAACGGAGACCGAAACGGCTCTTCCGTGATCCTGATTGAACGTTCCGCTGAGTTTGGGCCGTGGAGTAAAATAACCGTACACCATGATTGAATTTCGCTGGCGAGCAATTTCTCGGGATAAAATCAAACGGGTCCACCTGTCTGTTTCTCGTTAACGGCGGTCCGCGGAATTCGTGCGGGTCCGATGAGCCAAGCCCGGACAAGCACTGGTCGGCGTTTGGCCAGTACTGGCGATACGTTTCCATGAGGGGAGCCAAGGCTTCGAACGCCCCATCGCATGGCGCACAGTTTATCCTCAAAGGATCAATTTCATTCGTTAGCGACGAAGGTAGCAGCAATACATTACAAACTTTCACCGAAAAACGAGCCGGTTTTTCACAAATATAGTAGGAAATATTGGGAAAGCGAGCGAAGGGACCGGACGATGGGGGTGTTGGTATCATCCCGGGTATGAGCTCACCGGCGAGGTCCGACGGGCTATCAATATTTTATATCCCAATCTCGCACTCCGGATAGTAGATACGAGTCGTGCATCGCAGATCGGGCATTCGTTTGTAAGACATTCGCACGCTAAAAACTGTTTTATCCTATACAGATATTGCATTCGTAACGACAACCAAGGAAAAAAACATTGAGGAATTTCTTTAATACGATAGAAATATGAGTTCAATACAAAATAAAAATTGAAGTCGTTTTTTTGCTCTTTATCCCCTGCTCTACAAAAATGTTATGCAAGTCATTTTGTTGGTTCATCTTGTGATCAATATATGGTTTTGCTCGTATGATAGATAGATTTCTGAATACGTTTAAAAAAATATTTTAACCGTAAATATCTTGCTCTCGGGGGGGGGGGGGGGGGGAGGTTAGCTTCGCCATAGGGAGAGGGAGATCTCTTATTTTTTTCTCTTTATCCTAAAGGAAAAAGGTCAACTTCATGGAGAGCCTCTCCCCGTTCGGTAAAGCTGACGGGGGGTCAAGGTTGAAATATTCTAAGTCCTCTTGGAGAGGGTGGGGTGTCGATCGAGGGAGATTGATTATTCTAAGACCCCTCGAGATACCGCCCAGGCTTTGATTATTCTAAGTCTTTTGGAGACAGTCATCGGGAGCGCGCGATCCACCAGAAGCACTAGTAGGGGAAACAGGGCAAAACGCGGACATGGGGCAAAATGGGGACGTCAAATGTCATATCGACGTGGGGCAAAATGGGTACCCAAAATTATCGAATAAATCGATTCATGATAGCCAACAAACGACGGAAACCGCGGCAAAATGGGGACATGAAATGTCATATCGACGTGGGGAAAAATAGGGTAATAATGAAATCGAAGGGTACCCCGTTTTGCCCCAGATGGTTTTTTTTTAAATATCCTTTCAAAACCGGTGCAAATACAATTTTGGTGTGAAAAACAGTGGATGTATGCTTTCGGTATCGTTGTAGCAGTTTTTATTGCTTAGCGTCCCCGTTTTGTCCCGGTCTACTCTATATATATTTCTATTTTTTGTTTTTTTTTTTTTTTTGTGAAAAATCTCGATGTTACTAGCGGAGTTAGCGTTCCAAGGGCGTACTCGTCGCGTACTGTTTATACTGCGAAATCGTATCAAGGGCGGTTCCTGGGGAATCGGTGTAGATAGAGCGATGGTGCGACCGAGAAATCCATTTCGCACAAAGCCGTCGAAGCCGATTATAATTACGTCGTCGTAGATATTCCGGTTGGGTCGGGGGAGATTCGATCCTGAGGTCGCCTATATGCACCCTCCTGCCGTTACCTCTGTGTCCCTTTCCCCGTCTGCATGCCTCCATGGTCGGTTGTTGCCACACAAGCTTCCGGATTACACGATATTTGCAAACCACGACGCGATCCGATGAGGTTATAGGAATATCGATCTATCGATATTGCCGACGCACTGACCACGGATATTGACCTTAAGTACGACCGTTCCGCTATTTCGGTTACATCATCAATTTCATCAATCTGGAATTCATTATCCAAATAAAGTTACCAATGTTGCGAGTTCAATCGGACTTAGCATCGCATCGATCCGGGTATCCCAGGCTTAGGTTAATGGCCGCCTTACGCCATAACGCCGTATCGGTCCTTCTCCGACCAGCGTTGGTAGCTAAAGCGAAGCCTACGGTAGTCCGAGCACTAATTGGCACATTGGTCAATGCTACTAGACCACAGCTTCGCAGAGAACATTTAAAAATTCTCTGTGACAGCCATTTTCTGATTGAAAATCTCACTTTAAAACCGGAAGTGAGGAACGCAGAACATTTTTTGAAATGTCGTTATGACTCCACTTCCGCCTAAAAGCGCCCTTTGTGAAGTAAAGGTAATAATCAATGTTGCGTGTTCAATTGTATTTAGCATCGATCGGGGCATCCTGGGCTTACGTTACTGGCTGCCTTACGCCAAAACACCGTATCGGTCCTTCTCCGACCAGCATTGGTAGCGAGAGCGAAGCCGATGGTAGTCCGACCACTAATTGGCACATTGGGCAATGCTACTAGACCACAGCTTCACAGAGAACATTTAAAAAATTCTCCAAGCCGGCCATTTCCGGATTGAAAATCTCACTTTAAAACCGGAAGTGAGGAACGCAGAATTTTTTTTTAAATGTCGTTGTGACTCCACCTCCGCCTAAAAGCGCCCTTTGTGAAGT
The DNA here is from genome assembly GCA_917499995.1 of Ichneumon xanthorius. Taxonomy (NCBI): domain Eukaryota; kingdom Metazoa; phylum Arthropoda; class Insecta; order Hymenoptera; family Ichneumonidae; genus Ichneumon; species Ichneumon xanthorius. The sequence continues at coordinate 4,129,356 of OU824205.1, forward strand.
AAACCTAATAATCAATGTTGCGTGTTCAATTGTATTTAGCATCGATGGGGCATCCTGGGCTTACGTTACTGGCTGCCTTACGCCAAAACGCCGTATCGGTCCTTCTCCGACCAGCAATGGTAGCTAGAGCGAAGCCTACGGTAGTCCGACCACTAATTGGCACATTGGGCAATGCTACTACACAACAGCTTCACAGAGAACATTTAAAAAATTCTCCAAGACGGCCATTTCCGGATTGAAAATTTCACTTTAAACCGGAAGTGAGGCGCGCAGAACATTTTTTGAAATGTCGTTGTGACTCCACTTCCGCCTAAAAGCGCCTTTTGTGAAGTAAAGGTAATGATCAATGTTGCGAGTTCAATCCTACTTAGCATCGCGTCGATCCGGGCATCCTGGGCTTCCGTTATTGGCTGCCGTATGACAAATCCATAAAACCATTAAAAAACCCATATCGGTCGCTTTGACGCCTTCTCCGACAGGCGTAGGTAGTTACAGCGAACCGAGGGTGTTCCGAGCACTAAAGCACTGAACAATGCAACTCCGCCACTGCATGGCAGATAATTTTTTAAAATTCTCTGTGACGTCCACTTCCGGTTTGAAAGTCTCACTTTAAGTCCGGAAGTGTCGCACGCAGAAACATTCGCAATAATTTCGTTGCGACGCCACTGCCGGTTTAAAATATGAGTTTTCAACCGGAAGTGACGGAGATACGGGAAAAGTCACATCCGATCTAAGTGGATTTTCGGCAGATGATCTTTGAATAACATTCGCAGTCGATAAATTTTATTTTACAGCCAGAACACAGGGTTTGTTTCTCAGGTGACAGATTTCCCGTTCCCCAGTGCATTGGATATATTTGGAAAAGCTCTTACCCTTTGTATCGCCATTTCGCGCCAGGGGCGTTCGTTGAATGGCTGTGATGGATCGTGAATAAATCATTTTCCTCTCGGCTGGTCGCTCGCGGTGCTGGTGCAGTGTGCAATAGGTGCGATATGCGTCAGCCCCTCCCGGACCGTTTCTCGAGCGATTTTATCACTGCAGCCATAGTGTTGAGGGAGTGGCGTCGAAGTAGAGAATAGGTGGGTTGGAAGGGAAGGGGGTGGATTGTGCAGCTTCTATTACCGTTCCTTGCTCGGGTCGCCTCATTCGGATACGGGTTAAGTGGACGAACGCGAACGAACACCATGGAAGCGAGGGGAAAAGGAGGAACAACAAAACGAAGAGCGAAATATATGTGCATGTATAACGACGCGGTATAGAAAGAAATAGGTAGAGCAAGCTCGCGAAATCGTCGCTTCTCTCTTGTCTTTCATATTCCCGCCACGCCATTTAACACCCCCCCTCGCCCCCCACCCACGTCGTTTATTAATTAGCGCATCTGCCCCTCGGGCGCAGCTCACGCAATATATTTCAGCTTTAAAGCTGGGGATCAATCGTTAATTGCGGAACATGTCTCCCTCTCTCTTGCACTCTATGCCTCGTTCTTTGTCATCAGTGCTTTTCCATGTGACCCCGTTCGTCGCAGACTACGGAACGCCCCAGTCTCTGTGGTTTTTTTGATTCTTTTTTTTTATGAATTATTCCCGTAAAAGTTTGTCATTTGTATTTTGCTCGGAACTCTCGTTGATTTACTTGCTATGACGAAGTTGGGAGTAAGTTAGTTACTTATAACTATAATCGTACTCTTTTTTTTTACCCGCTCCGTCCCCCTCCAAGAAGTTGTTGCGATTAATCTGACAACTTCAGTACTATCAACCTCTTTTTTTTTACTCCCGACGTTGCGTTTCACGCCCGCTCGGCGACTTTTCGCAAGCGCCGATAAACGTTGGAACGGCAAAAAATGACTTAATAGATTTTGGAATACTATAATAGTATATTGCGATACCAGTATATAGTAATAATAGTATAATATACGATAATAGTATATATAATAGTATAATATACGATAATAGTATATATAATAGTATAATATACGATAATAGTATATATAATAGTATAATATACGATAATAGTATATATAATAGTATAATATACGATAATAGTATATATAATAGTATAATATACGATAATAGTATATAATAGTATATTGCGATACTAGTTCGTAAAAGCGGATTTTCGGTGAAGCTTGGGAAGTGGCTGCACGAGCCGGATCGAGCGCTACAACGGCACGAGGCGAAGCTGAGTGGCTGTTGTAGCGCGAGAGATGGCGAGTGCAGCCACTTCACAATCGCCTTCGGTAGTCCGCTTTTACGTACAAGTATCGCATACTATTTTATGTAACGAATGCAGGAAATGCACTACTCCGTGCCTGCTGATTGTGGCTCTGCGAGCAGCGTGCAATAATTTCCAGAAATCGCACGCAAAAAGAAATCGCACGTGAAAAGAAATCACACGTAAAAAGAAATCGCACGTAAAAAGAAATCGCACGTAAAAAGAAATCGCACGCAAAAATAAATCACACGCAAAAAGAAATCGCACGCAAAAAGAAATCGCACGCAAAAAGAAATCACACGCAAAAAGAAATCGCACGCAAAAAGAAATCGCACGCAAAAAGAAATCGCACGCAAAAAGAAATCGCACGCAAAAAGAAATCGCACGCAAAAAGAAATCGCACGCAAAAAGAAATCGCACGCAAAAAGAAATCGCACGCAAAAAGAAATCGCACGCAAAAAGAAATCGCACGCAAAAAGAAATCGCACGCAAAAAGAAATCGCACGCAAAAAGAAATCGCACGCAAAAAGAAATCGCACGCAAAAAGAAATCGCACGCAAAAAGAAATCGCACGCAAAAAGAAATCGCACGCAAAAAGAAATCGCACGCAAAAAGAAATCGCACGCAAAAAGAAATCGCACGCAAAAAGAAATCGCACGCAAAAAGAAATCGCACGCAAAAAGAAATCGCACGCAAAAAGAAATCGCACGCAAAAAGAAATCGCACGCAAAAAGAAATCGCACGCAAAAAGAAATCGCACGCAAAGCGAGAAGCCCGGAATTGTTATTTATTTATAATTGGAGCGTTTTTTATTCGCGTTTTTTTACGTTATCAGTATTGAGTATATCAGTGATCGGTGTGTGAACAAATTATGCGATGCCGTGTCTATATTAATACTTGGTGCAATAATCACCGAACACATTCATAAAAAAAATTATCATAAATTACTCACTTAACCCAGCTTATTATTTTTTTTATTCTTATCGAAATTAATAATATAGTTCTCGATCGCTGTAGTGTAACGTCATATTCGCAGAGTGATATATGCCAGCAATATAATTTTATAAATGTTGTTTTTCTCTGATAAGATTGTGTATGGGATCTTTTTACAACAACGGAGACACCCCGACCGCCTTTTCGCAAAATTTTTAAGCGGATCCGGAGGTGAGTCTACCTTGTTGCACGTCTCGAAAGGATCGCTGGGTGAGTGCTTCGTAGTCCCCAATCATGAATCTTGCCCTACATCGTGGCATGAAACAAGGCTAACGAGGACAACGCCAGCCTAACGTAGATGGTCTCGCTGATCGAAAGTTGAAGTGATTTTAATGATGTTACGTGTAACGGGAAAACGAAGTTAAACGATCCATTCCGCCCCGCTGTGCCACACTGTGCTAGTGCCATTATTATTTTTCATCTTATAATAACATTAATAATAATAACAATGATAATTAGTATTATTATTATAAATATTAATGATGGTTAATATAATAATACCATTATTACTATTATTATTATTATTATTATTATTCAGGATCCCTTGGTGTGCCTCTATCGCTTTTATTTCACCCCGACAACGAGACCTTTGATTCGATTACGTGCCACTCAGCCACTGGGCTTGTTACGATCTAGCGAAGCTCTGTTCTCCATCGTTCGAGTTTTACGCAGAGCGACAAAGATAGCGTGGGTATACTTTTTTTAATGCTAATGCATTTATAGTTGCACGATTGAATTTCCACCTCTTCTGTATCGCTTCTCTCGATAGTATTCCTTGCTTTGCTGCATGATTCGCGAGTGCCAGGCGATGCACCTACTAGTTAAATGCTGACATTATTTTATACTAGTTGGGAGGTCGTTCAATCTCAGGTACGCCATGATCACACTGAGAGAAGGAAGTAGAAAAAACTATCAAGTCCATGGTAAATTTCAACTAGCGATATATGAAATTTTCACAGGGGCCATAGCAATTTTTACCCAATCCATATGGGCAATTTTTCCAGACGGCGGGTTGGCAACATTTTGCGTATTTAGGAATTTGGTGGATAATACTAAGAATATCGTGGATTAAAATATAATTGCGTGGATAAAAACTGAGAGTTTCGTCGACAATATTTTTTTAATTAAATTTAATTAATTCAATTAAAAAATTGATCAAGATGACATGCTGGTATAATCTACAATTCCTATATTTTCTAGTAAGAAGTACTTATGTTCTGGCAAAAATTACAGGATATTCGGGTAATATTTGCGACAGCGAAAATTACCATATTTTTTAATAGAATGTGTTCGGTTTAATACGAACCTTTCCGAGGATATCGCTGGAATTCCCATATACCCGAAAGTTCTGTCGGTTTTTACCAGATTTATGTTCATTTCTATTAGATCCTTCTCTGAGTGCACACTTTAAACGAGAGCAGACGTAACAGGTGTAACAGTCAGTAGATGAGATAATCTAGTAACAAATATCATTGGCGTCATTTCGCTCGATCCTTACAATGTGTGTATCGTTTCTATGGGACAACTTTTATCGAACTTGATGTCATTGATTTAATTCAATTTAATAAAAAATTTTATTGACTGAGTAACTTCATTACACAGAACTCAAGTTATGAGCCGAAAGCACGAGGCATAGAAAATTTGAATATACAATACTACATAATACATAATACCGACTAATATTTTTTCGATACAAAATAGCATCTGCCCTGAAAAAAAATTGCGACCTCCATAACAAATTCTTTTTACAGAATCGAAATAAGCATCTTTTTCATTGGCACCCCACAAGCTGATTTTTCTTGGGTCATTGATATTTTTTTTCAGTGTGATACATACAAATATAAATAACAGAGAAGAAGAACTCTTAATTACAAAAGGATAGATTGATTTTAATTCTTTTAATTTTACACCCTCCCGATGCTCCCCTCCCCGCAACTGATCCGCTATTTTATCGTTCCGTTTTTCGGCCCTCCATACATTTCGTCGATGACGAAGCACGAGACCGCACACTGCGTATGCCGAGCGATGCTGTTCGACCTTTGGCGTACAGCTTTAGCCTTTTCAATTCCTCGAGCGGGAGTCTGCTCCGGATCACCACCATCGGCTCATTGAATGGGACATTTTTCAATCGATCGGTAAAGGGTCTTTCATTTCGCGAGAGTGCTGCTTCCAAGCTGCTCGTGTCGTTTCCAGCACCGAGCAAGCTTCACAGACGTTCTATGCCACCAGTGCGCTTCGCACATAACACGCCATCTCGATGAAAGCTCTTCCCCCTATATGCTACATAGCTTCCGGTCTCACCGATCAAGCCGGTTATAGCCATCGCATGATCCAGGCGACACTTTACCTGTGAACACTGGATTTACAGTTTGATCCACGAGAAGAAAAAACTCCGCCAATGTCTCCGCCTCGTGATCTTTTCTCCGTCTTGCTGGGCTTGGAAAAGTTCTCACTCACAGTATGGCAAGGGAAAAGTAAATCCAAGAGCCGCAGAAAAAGAATCATCGATTCATCGGAGCCACATTATTTTGCCGAAACTTCAATCGATCGAATCGTTACATGGGCGAAAATCATATGGATCCGAACGTAGTCCTTCCGCATCGCGAAACTTTCGAAACTTTTCAAACTTACTTTTTCCGAATCGTTAAATTTCCAAAACTTTAATATTCCGAATCTTCATTTTACCGAACGTTAGTCTTTGGAAATAGTAATCGGCCGAACGTTATTCCTCCGAAACGTCATTTAACCGAACGTCATTTTTTTTCTAATAATGTTTTCACCGGACTTCGTTTTCCCGAATCATTAAACCTCCAAACGTCAAGTCGCCGAATTATCATTCTTTTAAATAGTATTTGTTGAACAAGTAATTTGTCCGAATCGATTCGTACTGAGCGTAAGATTTTTTTCGAATTGATATAATAGCAGATCGTCAGATTATTCGCGCATATTAATTAGTTTCGTCGTTCGGTTGATCGGCGATTCGGAACAATGACAATTCGGTGACTCGATGTCGGTGGTTTAACAATTCGGAGAAATGATATTCAGTGAAATTATTACACCCAGAAGAATAATTTATTTGACGGCCATCGTTTATTTGGTTTAAGTAAAATATTTATTTGATTTATATAAATACTTATTGAAATTAAGTAAATAATTACTTAAATGAAATAAATATTTATTTGATTTAAATCAATATTTATTTAAATTAAGTAAATAATTACTCAAATGAAATAAATATTTCGAATTCGTCATTTTGACGATTCGAAAAAATTAAGTTTCATAAGTTTTACGATTCGAAAGAAGTGCGCTTGGACGCATGATTTTCGGCCACACGTCGATTCGGCCGATTGAAGTTTCGGCAAAATAATATGGCTCCGATTTATCTCTAGAATCATCGTGTGAAACGTGAACCAAATGATTAATTAATTTACGGAGAGAATTTTGCACGGTTTCTCTGAATTATCGAACTCGCACGTCTGACATCGTACCATCTGTGGTATTGAGGCGAACGAGGGTGCTGGCGCAGGCGATGGACGCAAGCGGAGCTACCGGTGAATAACGGGAGATGCAGAGAAGACCAATAGCGAATCAAATAAATGTTTGCTTCGTGTAGCGTTGCTAACAGAAATCAGATCACGTATCTCCCTACCTCGACCTTCATCCCTCTGTCGCAGTAAATGGTACCATCAATAACGAGTGCTCTGCTGCATCGCTGTTATACATTCGAGGTTGACACGTACGCATAGTACTGGCGTAAGCGTGGTGAATATGAACCATCGCTTTTCCATGGATTTTACATGTTAAATCGAACCCGCATATTTACAACTTTTACCCTGCGTACGAAATCTTTTTTTTTTGTTTTACAGTAAACTAGCAGTTATGTTGGTTGACTCGCGCACTCGCATGGATCGCATGAGCATGTGGAAATCCAATCCATATGGAATGAAATTTCGGAATCTCCAAATCCATTCCATATGCTACGAAAACCGAATTTTCGAAAATATACCATTTGGGATGGATATCCGGATCGGATCGGATCAGATTTCCGATTCAATATGCTAAAAACTGAAATTTCGAAATTATAGCAAATAGAATGGAATTTCAGAATTTCGAAATCCATTTTATATGTTATAAAAACCACAAATCCGAAATTATGGAAGGACTCAGCTCGGGGGGGGGGGGAGGGGGGGGGGTGCGGGAGCAAACATCCAAACCATCAAACAAATCCAGTTTTCCAAAATATATATCAGATTTGCCTAATGGACTTAGGTCAATGGCCCATGGGCAATATGTATATGTATATATATATGCTCACGTCAATCTACGTTATATCACGCAATGTTCAAAAAATTATACCATCTGGCATACTGTCAATAAATCAACTATTACTACTACTACTATATAAGATACTTTTGTGTTGCTGATGAGTTCGCAATTAATGGATTAGCTGCAAACAAATGCCTCTCCAAACATCCTCCCTCTTGTGTATCGCAGGCTTATGCTCGATCGTCTAGTGACCGAACAATCTGTTATCCCCTTTAGGTCGCCCGTTTCGTGTACGAATGTTCAGGGCAACAACCTTAAACAACTTTTTCACGAAATTCGATTTGCCGTATACTCGGTGAAAAATAAATAAAAAATGTCTCGTTCAGAATAACACTGTTGAACGTGCCGTGATTTGTCTCTAAGGTCGAACCTCTTTCTGCACTAGATTATTACATCAGTATACGCAAATGAGAAAGCCTTCTGACAGAGAGTGATAGTAATTCGCTCGATCTCCTCGTATAGCCCTACATCTATAATACATCCCGTTCCATAGCCGGTGCCGTGAAACACAGAGAGCCTGTCGAGAATGAACGGAAACGAGGGCGAGTCGGCGATACCGAGGGTTCCGTAAGATAGGCGAAGAAAAGTGGCGACGGCATGAGAAGTGTATCATAGGAAGGAACAAAAAAAAAAAAACAAATTGAATACAAGCGGCAACGAATGGAAGAGAGAGGAAGCTATACATTGTACACCATGTTTTCCGGTCACGTGCTAAGTCTCCGTTTCCGTAAAATCGTTTCTCGTGCGCGACCGGCAGCGGAAGCTTCCCGCTTCGTCCGCAAGCTCCGGTACGTTCTTCGACCCGCATAGCTCGTGCTTATAACGGGGCACACTCGCGAGGTCGAGCTTGGCTTTCGTGGCATACTACTTTGGCCTATTTCTCGCGTATGAGAGTCATCCGGCAGGTAAGGCTACGTCGTAGCCCGGAGCCTCACTTGGCTCGACGCCGCTCGTCGTAAACCCTGCCCCGTCATCCGTCCCGCACGCTGATGCCGCAGGCTCGTTGTTATATGGACATGAGTGTGTCCGCGATTCGACAAACGCAAATGCCTGTGCGGCCAGAGAAGTCGCAGAGAAGGTTCAATCCGTTTTCTCGGCTTACTTCGAGGTACAATGCCGTACATAAGTCAGTTGTAGCCTGTTGTGGACCTTCGACGATCGATTGCACGATACAGGCAACATAAAACAGGATTGCCAATCCTGTTGCCTCGAGCATTTTCAAATATAGAACAGTCATGTTGTTAGAATCTAATGGATAATTTTGTGAAATTTGTGGGAATATTTGTACAGATCATTTATACATATGAAGATTTAGGCCAGATAGATTTTAAAAATGATATTAAAACTAAATTGAATTGTTCCTTGTAAGACATAATTTACACACGCACAGAACAAAACGAGAATAAATAACAAAAATACCATGGACAGCGGATCGATCATTTTATTTAATGTTTTAGAAAAAAAAATATAGAATAACTTCCCTTGATTAAATATTGGTTTGCAGAACAAAATACAGATAAAAATTTAATTTTAATCAATAAATAAATGCGGTTTGGCTTTGTAAAATCGGTCGTCTTGATAAATTCACATTACCCTTTATAATTTTCGCTTCACTTATAATATCTTATAGCTCACTTCAGCCGTGAATAAATTAGAGTATATATGTCGGTTTATAAAAAGAAACTTATCTGAATGTCTCTCGTGTATGGAAAATTCTCTCCATCTGTCCACTGGATTGGACTCGTCTTCTCAGACTCCAAAGAAGGCACCGTGAGGCACGATGACGGATATAAACGGTGTCTCTATCAGCTAGACGCTGACCCACACCACCCAGCAGATATTAGACGACGAGAAAACCGACTACTCTTGTCGAACGTTTAGATAGAAGTGCGTGAGGTGGGAGGTTGCGTATTACCGGACGACCGATCGCACAAATACCAACACGCGAAATATTCACTGATAAGCCCTGACTCTCTACATATGAATTCGTGGTTAGACCGCGTAATTTTAAATTGATCTCGCTACATATTTTCGAAGCATCTTCGAATTTTCTGGGAATATTTTCGAAGAATGGGTATAGGGTAAAAGTGGGGAATGTGGCCCGGTCCATATATCATTGATTTACGTGTTAATTGAGGTGGGCCATATTCACCACTTTTACCCTACGGCAGCACTGAGAAGAAATTACATAGTAAAAACAACAATACTGCCTGTTTACCGTAAACAATAGTTACCAAAGGGAACGTCTTTATTTTATAGTTACGACAATGACAAAAGATTATAGTTGCAACCATAAGTATAGTTTAACCAATAGAATATAGTCTATCAGAAACTATCTATATAGACGTTTCCGCTGTGAACCATTCGTTATAGTAGAAAATACTATCCTTTTTCTCAGTGCGAACAAGTAAACCCTGGCTGATGCCGCAGGCCGGTTGTTATATGGACATGAGTGTGTCCGCGATTCGGAAAACGAAAATGCCTGTGCGGCCAGAGAAATTACAAGGAAGGTTCAGTTCGTTTTCTCGGCTTACTTCAAGGTACAATACCGTACATAAGTCAGTTGAAGCCTGTTGAGGACTTCCAACGATCGATTGCACATAAAACAGGATTTCCAATCCTGTTGACTCGAGCATTTTCGAATTGAGAACAATCATGTTGTTATGTAAAATCTAGTGGATAATTCCGTGAAATTTGTGAGAATATTTTCGAGGCATCTTCACGGATATCCGGGCGAGCAAGTACTTGAAATGAATAATGGTGAAAATGGCCACAGCTGGTACACTGGCCGGAAGCCGTCCTAATACAACCCACCCTATGATACTATGTTTTTGTTGCGATTATAGTGCTGCAGTAATAAATTTTCCACACTTTTGTAAGAAAATTCCCGGCCTCAAATTTCGCTCCCCCGTTTCTCCGGCCGCTCTTGCGCTCAGTTTTATATTTTAGTTATACGCGAATCTACATACCAGATACATCCGGTACCATATTTATAAGCGTCCCCGCGGGCGGCCGTCTATTTGCTCGCTCATTCAATTTTCTTTAAAAACGAGGGAAGACTCTTTCGCCTGACTTGTCTCTTGTTTAAATTTTTGTTCCCTATTGTTGATTCAGCGCCGAGTGAAAAAGTGGCGAAAGCTACGGAGGTACAATTTATTTCTGGCAACCATCCGAATTTCGCTTCGTTAGAATTTTTTCCCAGCAGGAAGTTAACTGTCCGCTTATAAATGAATGAATGTAAAAAAATTCAACGGGTTCACAATAGCGATTAAAATGCTGCGGAAAGGATTAAAATCTTCAATGGAGCTCGGAACTATGGATGGAGTTGAGCGCTCACTTCCTACCTTGCCCGGGGCTATTTGGTTTGGAATTATTATTTGCCGCGTTGAAGCTTTAGATTTTGAGAGTGGAATTCTCCGGGTTCCGGAATCAGAGCAACTGTGCATTGTGATTATGCGCATCCCGGATTCATGCTGACCTTATCTCCCAGATAGCGTTTTGTCGACAACCCGCCAGCAAGTAGGTAGCACTTGAACGCACGGGATTGTGGCAAAATTGAGAAAAGTGCGTCTGCATTTGCATATGTTTTTGCAGCATTCAATGCTGAAAATTCTTAGGAGCATTTTGTCGGCAAATTGTCAACAAGGCTTGTTGGTGCTTTGCGTCTCACTACAAACAACGACTTAAGTGTACGCAGGTGTATGTTATAATAAGTTATAATAAATTGCTTTCTGAATCTTTTCCATGACTACCCAGAAATCTCGAATTACTTACATCATCTCGAAATTAAGCGCGAATATTGGCAAGTCAATTGGAGGCATTAAAAAAATCCATAATCTGGTTCCATTAGGTGTCCCTAAATGGACGTTAATAAAATCTAATAAGATAAAGGTTAAGATGAAAAAATCAACGTGTAGGTATTCCCTAGATAGCATTTTGCCGACAACCCACCAGCAAATAATCAGTATATGGCGCACGGGATTGTAGCAAAATTGTGTACGGTTCGTCCGCATTTGGCTATGTTTTTGCCAGTATTGAATGCCGAAAATTCTTAGGAGCCTATTGCCAGCAAGTTGTCAAGACGGCTTGCTGGTGCTTTGCGTCTCACTACACCCGATGATATAAGTGTGTACAGGTGAATGTCTTCGTAAATTGCGTCCTGAATCTTTTCCATGACTACCTAGGAATCTCGAATTACTTACATCATCTCGGAATAAAGCGCGAATATTGGAAAGCTAATTGGGGCCACTAAAAAAAATTCATAATCTGGTTCAATTAAGGGTCCGTACATGAACATTAATAAAATCCAATAAGGTAAAGGTTAAAATAAGAAAATCAGCTTATAGCTATATAAGCTGATAGCTGATATATATAAATATAGCGACAGTAGTTCGATTTTTGCCACCAACATGCTGGAATCTCGTGCTAGCAACTATCATTGCGATATTGTCGTCGATATTTTGTGCAATTTCTTGACAAGTTGCCAACACCGTAGATTTTATGCGATGCAGGCGTTTATGACAAGAAAACAGCAGAGCTTGGCGGTAAGCAATTACACTTGCTTGCCCGCGCTACCGTTGACTATCTGAATCTGGTCGTCCACAGTACATTTCACCTATATATGAACGACATGTCCGCAATACTATTTTTGTATCGATCACGGTACCTCTCGGGATGTCTCCGGTAGGTATCGCGGCGTGAAAGCGAGCGCGGAAAAGTACATTTTGAAAGCGGCACACATTCAGCGTCGGCGTCGTTGAGTCGAATGGAGCACGAGGGAGCTGGATTGAATTTTGAGAGTACGTGGAAGCGATATATATGACTCTGTATCCGAATATATTTGCTACCCCAACTTCCACGGACAGCTGACAGACTTTAGACTGATTCGATTTATTCCGCGCAACCCCGAGACGGAGTATATAACGCCTTCGATGAATCTCGTATGGAACGCCACTTCTTTTGGTCACATGTAATTTATTTACGTTCGCCATGTCACGATGATCGGTAGAGCGAATTTATCGAACGCTCTCTCAGCCGACAATTTCAAAGGACCCCTTTATTTTCTATTTTATCGGATGTACTCCTGCCGTCCGCATATGTTATCGCTCACACGCAAGTACGAATGTTACGCTTAAAAAAAATAAACTCATGGACGCAGAGAGACTGGGACGTTGCGACGCGACCCAGTTAACTATTACGTCACCGGACCCTTGGCGATCGCTCGCGTCCAGGATTTCAGTGACCGCACGTGTCGGGAAATTCCCTCCGGATAGTCGCACGCAGTCAACCAAGCTGCAACATCCAACAGTTGCATCCCCACGCATGTAACAACCTGAATACGCTAATTCGCCCCAGCCCTCCACATACTCGGTACTACATCACTAATACTCCAGTAACGTAAGCCTTAGGGCATTGTAAGCACACTGGCCCTTTTCGGCTCGGTGACTGTGACTGTGTATGTCACTGATGCTGCAAAAGGAGACGTCCTCCGACTGTACAGAAATAACTAACGGATTGTTGTACTTGTTAATCAACTATATTAAGAATTACTGCACAAGGGATTATCTTATTCTTTCTAGAGTCGCGTTGTTCGTATTTCTTTTCACGAGTGGATTTAACCTTTGCATTTGAGACCTGTTTCTAAAATTTATTTTAATTAATTAACTTTATTCACACAGACTCGTTACTTATTCTTCCTCCAGGTCAACATTTTTTTTCCTCTTATCATAATCGCTATAGCTTTGAATACATTTATTCTTTTCGACGAGTGCGTCGTGCACGCGCACAACGAATACCAGTGCGTAGTTTTAACTTCGGTCCTTTACGAGGCACTTCGAGTGCGCCAAAGATCGTTTGGATTTTAACGACGCTGCGAGCTTGTGCGTGTGTGAGGCGATGTCAAACGCCAACCCTGGCTGTGCCCCGCTGGTAACGAAAACTTTAATGAACGCTCTTTCGCGACCGCACACAGCTGAGGAAGAACAAAATTGTCTTTCCCTGCTTCCGCTCATTTCCCGGGCAAAGACAATTTGCTTTTTCTTCGGCTGTTTGCGGTCTCGGAATGACATTCATTACGGGTTTTGTTACCGACGGCGGTATTTCACATGAACTTAAAAAAATTGCCGGGCGGTTTCATTTCTCGTCTCCACCCGCCGTACATCAGTGCACCATCAGCGTGCACCATCAGCGAGGTATCGTCCCTCCTCGCGTAATTCATGGGAGCGGCGGCATAGCAAACTCGGTCGCGGAGCGAGTACCGTAATGGTACGCGTATATGCTGCACCTCTGGAGGGTAAAAGCGGTGAATATGGCCCACCCCGATTGGCACGTAAATCAATGATATATGAAACCGTTCACATTCACCACTTTTACCCTATAGAATACCTACCCTCGTATCTCCGCCTGTAGAATTTTTTTTTTTTCTGTATAAAAATGGAATCACTCAGCGCGAACTGTTCAGGTATTTTAACGACGATAAGAAAGAACGCAGGGTAAGAGCGGCGTAGTTTTTGCATGGCCTTTTCATGATAAATCGATAGGCAATATTCGCCACGATGGAACTCCAATTTACTGGGTATCGTAGCAGTTGCGATATTACTCACGTAATCATTGTGAAATGTATGGTGAATCGAAAACCCTTCAAGTGCATAACCATCGTCTGGCATTGGAGGATCATGTTACCAACGATGCACGCAGCGGAATCGAAAAATTAAATAATAGATTTACATGAGCCATCCAATTATTTTGATTGCGCTTCCGGCTTTTCAGTGGGGAGTTTTGTATACTTCGATCCCTCGTAGAGAAAGCTTTGTTCTGGCAAAAAACAACGAAGCTTTGTTTTCCCTAAAAACAAGGAAGCTTTGTTTTCGTGAAAAATACGGACGCTTCGTATGAAGCTGATACGAATTTTTTTTTAATTAAAGAGCATTGGCTAGTATTGCACGGTTTGCTGCTAACCCTCTTCCCACTTCTCTTTCACATATTTATCCACGTTTATCCATATTTATCCATGTACTTCCATATACATCCGATATACGATCAATCGATGCTGACGTTGACAGCAACAAAGCCGGAAGCTCTGCGAAGGAGAAATGCGGACGTCTTCCATTTCCGAACAATTTCCGAAATATCAGCACACTCCTCGATCGTAAAACTTTAACCACTCGTCTGTTCGAGATTTCACGGGGTCGTGAAGATCTTGTTATTTTCAGTCATTATATCTCGATTTTTCATCATATCTCGATAATGAAATTATCGGGTTCATCACCGCCGACAGACATCCAGTTCGTCTGTTACCGATCCTTAATCCTATCGTATTTCCGCAAGAGTCCTCGTGGAAACGCCGACGGCACTGCCACCCCCTAATACTCTCAAACTACACTGTCTTTCCTCTTCACTTCCGAAAGTTTCCATCTCCCATCGAAAAAGTTTGGTTTTTTTTTTATCGAGCCGCAGAGGACCGCTCGAAATGGTAATTCCTTCGAGAGTATTTCACGAGCAATTCTATCCCTCGCTACTTCGCTCTTTCCTTCTCTATTTTTCTTCCGAGCTCTTTCGCGCGGTAACTCCCAAATGTTTCCAAGCGTTTTAGCCCAAGCGTAATTTATAGCACCCGGAAGAATTTTAATGACTATTTACGCTCGTAATCCCGAACGCTGTGCTTAAAGTCTCTCCCTGTTGCAATATTGTATCCATGAAAGCTGCCGTTGAAATTAATGTTACACCCTTTTAGTCATCACGCTCGACGAATGGACCAGGGAAATGCTCAGTGAAATGGTCGTGGTTTTTTAATTCGACAGTATTTAAAAGAAATATATGGAGTGTCTACACTGTAAAAAAAAAAAAAAAATCGTATGAAACTCAATGTACTGGCACTGAAAGTTTTTATGCATAAACTGGTATGTTGAAATTCATGTATCAACAACTTTGAAAGACTCTACTTTTAGGAAATTATAGGTAACAATAGGGTAAGTCGGGGTAAATGGACGTGATTTTTTAAACAATTGAAGTTGAAGATTCAACATTTAAAAAATCTTGAAATTTTGGTCCTCATCAACTCTAGAAACATCGAACTGAAGTAATTCACTCAGAACTGGCGAATATTTTCGATGCGTGCGTGATTTAATTGCAGCTTTAGAAATAAATATTTCGGCCATATCACCCGGACACTACGGGTGATATGGTTATAGTAATAATGGTAGTCAATTTGGCCTAGAAAAACAGAGGGATCGCACAAAACATGAATAAGTAGATTTCATATTGTCTACATGAACCATAAAAAGACAATAATTACCTCCGCCAAATGTTTCAGATGCCAAACTGAAAAGAACACGATTTTACTGACCATATCACCCGGACATTGCGGGCCCTGTTAAAAAGATTGTAAAATGAATGCACCGGATTGGAAGTTTTTTTATGCAAAAACTGGTACATTAAATTTAATCTTCAATTGTCATGCAAAATTAAGGAACTTTTACGGTGAAATATGAATATATAAATTACATTATTGAATTTAAAGTACCTTTATAGTAAAATTAATCTAAATCGTAAATAAATTGTAAATAAATTGTAAATAAATTGTAAATAAATTGTAAATAAATTGTAAATAAATTGTAAATAAATTGTAAATAATTTGTAAAGAAATTGTAAAGAAATTTACAATTTTTTTTGGACGGTGCGTATCACCCAAAACGACCTTATATAAGATTTTGATATACGATATAATTGACATGCGAAATGAAGTACGAAGATGAGTAAACGGATTAAAAAGCTAGTGGAGAAAAGCTCAATGAATCGGACCATGTCTCGGGAGGAAAGGTAGACGCGATTTTGGTTCCTCCGACCCACGGGCACGGAGCGGCTTCTTTGAAAATGTTCACTGCATCCTGCGCTATACATATACCGTGAATCGCTCGAAATAATTAGTGCGATTTAGCAAGCAAGAACCGTAGGGATAGCACAAGGCTGCTAGCAATGGGAATAATTATCTTCGGGCGTATGGCTCATCCACCCTCGATTACAATTTCGCTTCGTCGCAACTCCCCGCTGTCCCGCATGCGCTTGCGAGCAGGATTTACACGCAGAAATACTCCGGTATTTACTCGAGTGACGTTATTGAATTTCCTGCGCGATGTCACGTACACATTCCGTCCTCGTCCTACATATATTTATTTAAAATTCTCCCCGCCGTATTCGAGAACAATTATAACGTCGAATCGGAGTCAAGTGTCGACGCAACTAGGGTTTCATCGCTTTCCCATCGGTCCTCCGCAATTGTACCAAGCGTACCCGCAAACGGCACTGGAGATGTCATTGTTCGGAGATGCTTCGAGTGCTTACCTGTAAGTAATGAAGGCGAAAACAAGAGCGACGAGGGAGAGACTCCCGCCGAGAACGACAATGAGGCTGAGTACACCATCCTGATCCAGGTTAGCCGCGATACCCGTTGATATCCCGTTAGCGATACCGCCGTGCTGGGGAAACCCGTGAATGGCTCCGGTGTACAGGGTATCCATGACTTCGTCGTTCTCTCAGTTTCCTCCGGTCCTCTCCGTGCCTCGGTCCCCTCGGCCGCCTCTTGGTCCTTTCTTCGTTACCCCGTGAGCTTTGGACCCGAAGTCAGTGCGCCTGCTGCATCTGAAAGACAGCGTGAATTCCGTTTCAACAGAGGAAAGCTTAAGGATAGCTGCAACGGCAACGGGCGCAGCGTGAAAACGTCCTTTATCTACGGATACCAGTGCACCTCCGGGAACCCGACTCCTCGGCTTTCTTTTTAGCCACCTGGGACTGATTACACGGACAAGCTTCGCTCGATCCTCGACGAGCAATTGCTATGATTTAATTAACAAATTGATCCCGGTCGATAGAGGGAGCTTCATAAAGGATCGGGACGCCGTAATTCGTGTAGTCTCCTTGCGCTATTTCAATGGGAGAACTCGTGATTACACGGACAAGCTTCCCCAGATTCCGAAGGACAACTGCTATGATTTAATTACCAAATTGATCCCGGTCGATAGAGGGAGCTTTATAAAGGGTCGGGACTCCGTAATTCGTGTAGTCCCCTTTCGCCATTTCAATGGGAGACCTCGTGATTACACGGACAGGCTTCCCTAGATTCGGTAGGATAAGTGCTATGATTTAATTAACAAATTGATCTCGATCGATAGATAGAGATTCGTAAAGGAGCGGGAATCTGTAATTCGTGTAGTCTCTAATCTACGCTCCCGTACGCTCTTTGATGTTCCTTCTGTCTGACAAGGTTTGTTATCGCGCAATCTTTTCGGTGAATTTTCGTCTTTGGATTTTAGCTAGCTAAATGAGTTTCAGCGGAGAGTTTGAGCAATGATCGGCTGAGGAATCATTTCCCGAGCATCGATAATGGTGATTCTGTAGAATCGAGATCAAAGAGCGGAGCGTTCTTTTTAGCCATCTGGGAATTACTACACGGGCAAGCTTCACTTGATCTACAACGAGCAATTGCTACGATTTAATTAACAAATTGATCCCGGTCGATGGACGGAGCTTTATAACACCCAAAAAAAAAAAAAATATTTGACGGCCACCGTTTATTTGGTTTAAGTAAAATATTTATTTGATTTAAATAAATATCTATTTCATTTAAGTAAGTAATTGAATTAAGTTAATTTAAGTAAGTAATTTAAATTAAGTTAATTTAAGTAAGTAATTTAAATTAAGTAACTTTACTCAATTTAAATAAATATTTGTTTAAATCAAATAAATATTTTACTTAAACCAAATAAACGGTGATCGTCAAATAATTTTTTTTTCTGGGTGAAAGGATCGGAACGCCGTAATTCGTGTAGTCTCCTTGCGTTATTTCAATCAATGGGAGGACTCGTGATTACACGGACAAGCTTTCTTAGATTTTTAAGGACAACTGCTATGATTTAATTAACAAATTGATCTTGATCGATGGATAGAACTTCATAAAGGAGCGGGCTCTGTAATTCGTGTAGTTTCTAATCTACGCTCCCGTACGCTCTTTGATCTTCCTCCTGCCCAATCTTTTCGGTGAATTTTCGACATTAGATTTTACCTAGCGAAATGAGTTTCGGCGGAGAGTTTGAGTAATGATCTGCTGAAGAACCGTTTCGCGCGCATCGATAATGGTGGTTTTATAGAATCGAGATCAAAGAGCGGAGCCGTTCGCGCAATTCATGACCACAAGCTGCTCACCTCCTCGACTTTGCTTCCGCGAAGGTGTCTTCGAGACAAATGGGGTTATAAATTACAGCCCCTTCTCGTTTCTAACACGTTTTTCCCTTCGTTTCTAACCCATTTTTCCAGCCCATTCGTCTGGACGTTGGCTTTATAGAATCGAAATCGAAGAACGGTTTCCCCGTATCGATTGCAACAAGTCGCCTTCGAGATAAATCGTTCAAGCGCACAATTTAAGTACAAGATTACATTTGCCCGGAAATTATCGGCAGCGTTGAAAAAATTTCATTGGAACTCGTAATGCCGACTGCGTCACATCACCTTAACAGGAAATTTCCATCGCACGGACCACTCTATAGGGTAAAAGTGGTGAATATGGACCACCTTGATTAACACGTAAATCAATGATATATGGACCGGGCCATATTCCCCACTTTTACCCTAAAGACCAAAGCTGCTCCGATAGTTTCTGGATTAAAAAATTTATCGACAGCAGTTGCTCTATTAGTCCCTCTCAGTTATTCCGTCTTTGATTTTTTTATCACCATCATTATTCCTCGGTTTCTCTCGACCGCACCTCGAATGTTCAGTCGATCGACTCTGGGGAACTGTTCCTTCGGTCCTCCCTCGTAAATTCGCGGTAAAACGTAGATCACCGCTGAACTTTCCAATATGATACTCGGGCAGAATAGTAGCACGTAGTAGCCGGTTCTGCCCTCAGGAATCCAATAATCCTCGTGGGCAGCCACGCTCCTAAAGCGGTGATCGTAAGTCACGAATTGATAGAGGAGACTGCGACCAGGAGCGTCACGGTAGACGAGGAATATATTAAAATTTATAGCACGGAATATTTTACCAGGATGCCGGTAGAGAGAATCATGCTGCACGGATTATTCCCGAGCAGTCCGCGCAGACAGTTTCATTCGTTCGACAAAAAAAAAAAAATCCACCAATAATCCACCAAAGGATCTATTTAATCAACAAGGAAGATTGAACGGTCCTCTCGCTATTCACTCTAGGGATCGGATAATAGGTGACGATTACCCGATGATGAGATTTCGTCTTTGGGATGAATCTCCTGCACCGTCCGTTGCAAAGTAATTTGCGGCCTGGCGCGATTCGCGCCAACCTTCGCGAAAATAGTGCGATAGGGTCGTGTGCTTCTACTCTTTCCCTTCGCACAACCAAGCTAACTCGAGAACTCGCTACCAACTGGAGCTAATTGCTTTTACCACTAATCGAAATTTACGAGAGTCTACGTGGGTTTCGTGTTCTCCGTCCCTTTTCCTCCCATTCGGGCTTAGGTTTTCCGGCGAAGAAAACCAACCCTGGTCGTGTCCGGGGGAAGCCCTGCACGCGGAGGTTTCTTTGTAGCGCGAACTCCGAGAACATTGTGCAATAACTCGGTGACTTATAATTAAAAACAAACCGTGATTAAAGGGAGAAATGACAAACGAGACAGCTACGCTGGTTGGTTTTACAGTACGGAGACTGCAGTTATTATAATTTTAATCAATTCCCATAGAGTTGGGTTACACTATAAACAATATCCCAATTACTTCTTCGTTACTACACAGAGCTTCTGGCTGACCTAATAAAATGTCATCATACCGGGTTTCATTTTTGTTTTCTCATAAAGAAAGCTGTTTTCGTAAAAAAAAAAACAACAACACTTGAGAATTTACACACAGAAAAATAATTTATTTGACGGCCACCGTTTATTTGGTTTAAGTAAAATATTTATTTGATTTAAATAAATATTTATTTCATTTAAGTAACTATTTACTTAATTTAAATAAATATTTATATATATATATATATTTTTTTAAAAAATATTTGTTCAATTTTTCCACTGTATACCCTTCTGGGTTTTTACGGAAACCGCACTCAGCTAAGCTACCTAACTTCCAGTGCATCCGTAGCCGACTTAGCTACACTGTACCGCATTTGCCGGGGACACGGGGAAACTACGGAAAACCCGTGCCGGTACAGACGGCCATATTCTACTGATCCTCCGGTATTTTTACATTTTGAGTAAAGTGCAGAAACACCAAAGTTTCAGAAGAAAGCGCCAGCCGCTCAACGGTCGATTCGCCAGCTAGCACACGGAAAGCGGTCACCCATCCAAGTACTGACCGCGACCGATCTTCCTTGACTTGGGAGACCACCGGAGCCGTGCGCCAACCGCGCATCCACCGCTGTCGGTAAATATTTATATAATTATTTTTATTTAAATAAACAATTACATCTTCGTTACTGTATAGTAACGAAGAAGTAATTCCCAGCCAGAACGTCTGTATAGAGTTTTGGCTGATCTAATAGAATGCCATCATAGCTGGTTCCATTTTGCTTTCTCATAGAGAAAGTACTTTGCGCACTGGTGAAGGCATTTTGCGCACCGGTGAAAGTATTTTGCGCATCGCATTTGCGTATCGTGCAGGAATCAGCCATTTTGCATGCCTGTGAATGGTGCGCAAACGAGGATTTTGCATGCATGAGTAAAGAAAAGTTGTTTTCGTAATAAAACAAAATTTAAGATTTTCGCGCCCACGTACTTAAAATATTTTAAAGCGTCGAGAAATGCGATTTATAACTGGCGTCCGGATGTTTGTGTGTGTGTCTGCGTATGTGTGTTTGCAGGATTTGTATCGTTCCAAATGACTATATCTCGGGAACGGCTTGAGGAAGCCAGTTGAAATTTTGTACTCTGTGGGATGGTATGGGAATTTGGAAATGTTCATTTCTTTTTTTTAGAATTTTATTTCCTGCGTTTGACACGCGTTGTTGAATCGAATATCACGCCAAGAGTAAAACGAGTCATAGTTTCGTAATCAGCGGTGAAGAATAGATTAAAAATTGGCTCAATACGACGCAATCCACAAATTTCAATTTGCGATTTCCTACAAAAAATTTTTCGGTAAATTTTGACGGTTTCAATTTGATGAAATGTAGAAATGTTTTCATGATACGAAAAAAAGGTGCAAAGCAATTTGCACATCGCTTCCTCATTTATAACAATTCTGCGCGTAGCTTCCTCCACGAGGAAGCCAAAATCGATCAACGAACTTTCTCGTAGAGAAAGCTAAGCGCAAAATTGTGAATACGCAAAATGACGAATTGTGCATGCGCAAAATGAGGAAGCCATGTGCAAGGTACAGCACCTTTTTGCTCTATTCATCCGTACTCTGTGTAGAAATGCACCTTGCATTTTTACGCGACACCCAAAGTTTTCATTTTATAATCACAAACGGTGGCGGATGCGAGTATTTGGACATAGTGAAAAGGAACACAGAGGCGACAAGGCTGAAGCTGAACTGTGCGTTACGTGGCTCTTCGAGGTTGCAAAGCGAAACTGAGCAAATGATCGTACAGTTGGTGCACAGGGTACGCGGAGCAGGACGGTGCACTTTGCACCGTTTACCCTTTGAGGTAATGCAAGATAACAGGAGTAAATGCGAAGGTGGTACTGGCTCTGTTGCTGCCGGCGGTAGATTGCCGGCACCACACCCGCGTACTCCGCGCTACGTTGGACGAAACGAGGGTTACTTCGAGTAATAGCACGAGGCGTATCAACCCCGTTCCCCAGAAACGCCCGAGGGAAGACGTCGAGTCGTACAGAAAGAGATCTTCGAGATGAAAACTGGCCCGAGAACGGAACGCCGCGAATACCGGTGCGGAAATGAGACGGAGAAGAATTGAGAGCGTAGACATTGTAATAGCGCAAGGTTGAAGAGCGAGAAGACGAGGTTGCACAAATCGTAGAGGTAAAGGGGGAAAAAAATCAAGAAGAGTAATTTCGACGAAATTACTCGGAGTTTAAGCGGAGCGTGAGATTTGCATTTCATCTCCGTATCTCTTCTCTTCCGCCCAGAGGACTCGAGTCGGCGGGATTTATTCTTTCATGCCCAACAGGAAGAAAACGCGTGGCAGCGACACGAGGACCACCGTGAGGTTGGGCGTAAAGCGTGAAACCTCACGGTCCATATTGCACCTATTTTTGCACCGGAAATCTTATTACGTTGTAAATAAAACTGAAAGTCATTACTTTCTTGGAATATTCCGTCGTTCGGCGATGTAGAAAAATCCACAGTCGCCGAGCTGCGGGAATATTGCGACAGTGGTTTATGTTCGATAAGAAAAAATTCGTTGGGACAGCGCGAGGCGGAATACAATGCGGAATTAATTTTCTCGTGAACTAAGTAAATACTCGTCGGCTGGCTCATTAATGAAGAGAGACCGGAAACGCGTAAATATTTACCCGCGTTATATATGCGTAACGTATGTTCGGACTCGATCGATTTTTGCCACGATGTCTGGAGACGGAGCATTCTATTTCCCTGCTGATTGCGCTCTGTGCTCCATGTTTCTCGCTGGATCTACGATATTGTTTACCTGCACGCGATGACAGCCATTCGGGATCGATAGTACGTGCTGAAGTACTATTAGCACCGTACAGTACAGCGAAAACGTTCTAGCCGCTCAGTTTTTAGCTGATTTTTCACGCCCGGGACAGAATCAGAGGTTTGCAAAATTCGTGTTTCTCGCTGATCGATATAATGAAGTTTCGACGAAATTCGTCAATAACTTCTCTCTTCACGTACTTCGTGCGCGAAAGAAACGTCTGCAGGGTTGGCCAGGTGTATCGAAGTAATTGGACTCCAAAAATTCAAAGGGAAAAAAATATCCTTGCAAGAACTTTATCCGGATTGATTGATGGCGAAAATATTGAAGCCTATGTTCACGGAAGAGGGTGCCAGCGTTATATAGAATATAGAGGGAAAAAGTTTTTTTTTTTTGCTAATATAAAGCTCCGAGGACGCGCGGCCTCTCGGGGGTTTCGATCGAACAGTGATATGTATTTTCCTCGTTTGCCGTCTTCGCGTATTGAATGAGATATCGCTGGAAGATTTTAGGGTAGTAAAGGATGGGGGTGAAAGTCGGGGATAGGGGATCCGATATACGCGACGCTCGTCAGCATTTTTCTCGAACCATTATTCATGACTCTATCTAAAAAAAAAAAAAAAATTATAATAAAAAGCCAGTATTTTGAGAAACAAAAATAAACGAGTAAAAGACATAAGCTAAAATCTTCAGTGCATTGTTCAGTGTGTGTATTGTTTGCCGCGTTGAAATGAAGGCCTGTGGGCTTTGTGCAAGGCCGCAGAAAGAAAAAGAGGGACGTCGCGAAACTAACAGTGCAAACGTGCTTACCCTGTAATTACGAAACTATGATGTGCCCGTCCTCGCCATGCGCTGTCGAAACTCTCTTCCACATCCAGTATGAATTCTCAATTTTCTTTGTGCTTTGATGCCCTTTTCCCTCTCAGGAGTTCACGCGATATATCTGTGGAATTCGTCACCCTTGGGGTTGACCGGCCTCTTCAAACTGTAGTTTTCTCGCTCCCAATGGAAATTCTATCGGTACAGAAGTAGCTATCGAAAACTACCGGTAAACTTATCGTATGACTTTCCCGTTTGTCCCATTTTATTTGTCACTTGTATGATCTTTTTATGTTGAATTCTCTCAAATTATAAAAATGAATTTTTCTCTTTAATTAATTATAAAATTAATCTCGATAAATGTTCGGTGTCCTGTTCGGTTTCATTAGATTTGCACCATTGTCACGGATGTGCGAGAAAGAGATTCGACAGATAATATTGAATCCCCAACCCGAAAACGTAATCGACTTTTACGAAGTTTTCCCGGTCGTGCTTTCGATGAAAACGTGCTGCCGTGCTCTTCGGGTTGCGGAACGCGACTGAAGCCCGCGAGATTCCACGACGACTAGCGACCACGCTTTGCGAACACCGAGCCGCGCATGTTCGCCACGACAGGGAACGTGCACATTTCTTTTACTGCTAGATTCTTCTATGGCTATGTGTTAATGATTTTATTGTGTGGTTTTTTTCTCTGTGGAAAAGCATACATCAACAGATCGAAGATGTGACGGCGCCGAGTCGCGGATTGATCGGTGAATTGCGGATTGATCGGTGAATTGCGGATTGATCGGTGAATTGCGGATTGATCGGTGAATTGCGGATTGATCGGTGAATTGCGGATTGATCGGTGAATTGCGGATTGATCGGTGAATTGCGGATTGATCGGTGAATTGCGGATTGATCGGTGAATTGCGGATTGATCGGTGAATTGCGGATTGATCGGTGAATTGCGGATTGATCGGTGAATTGCGGATTGATCGGTGAATTGCGGATTGGTCGGTGAATTGCGGATTGATCGGTGAATTGCGGATAGATCGGTGAATTGCGGATTGATCGGTGAATCGGGGATTGATCGGTGAATTGCGGATTGATCTGTGGATCGCGGATTGATCTGTGGATCGCGGATTGATCTGTAAATCGAGGATTGATCTCCGGATCGCGGATTGATCTGTAAATCGAGGATTGATCTGTAAATCGAGGATTGATCTGTGAATCGCGAATTGATCTTTGAATCGTGGATTGATCTTTGAATCGTGGATTGATCTTTGAATCGTGGATTGATCTGTGAATCGCGGATTGATCTGTGAATCGCGGATTGATCTGTGAATCGCGGATTGATCTGTGAATCGCGGATTGATTTGTTAATCGAGGATTGATCGGTGAATTACGGATTGATCGGTGAATCGCGGTTTGATCGGTGAATCGCGGATTGATCTGTGAATCGCGGATGGATCTGTGAATCGCGGATTCCGAATGGCGAATATAACGAACTTTACACAGAATGCGGCTCAGACAGCCTGGGTCAACGGTGTACGTGCTCTATCGGAGTTCGTGGACGAGCATAATATGACATAGTTAACTCCGCCGCAGGCATGGAAGCTCCTTAATAATTATAGATTAAGTGGGTTGCTCTGATCGGATTTAAATCACAAGTTACCAATAAATATAGGGCAATTCGGGAGTAGATGGGTTATGGGGGTTGAGGTGACAGCTGCGCTTCTCTTAAACGAATCTGACCAGCATATTTTTTGCACTACAATTATGCATGCTATTTTATCGCAATTGCCTAAACAATCCGCAGATATGATCTGGCGCAAGAAGGAGAGGTAAATTTCAAATGAAATTGATTACAGCGTTGCGGTACTTAAAAAATCGGAAAAACTAGCATCACAATTAATGCAAATCAATTTTGATGCTAGTTTTTCCGATTACGATGCGATGCGAGCGATCGCATTATCCGACATTCCCCAGCAACTGATACTCACTGCTCCGAAATCTATTATCGACGATACAATCATGCGGTCTTCGCGAATTGCGGGTAAATACGAAACGAGAATTGTAGAGAGATCCAAACTCAGAGAGGCGAAATGGTAGGAGTGGTAATTAGTAATGCTCCATCACGGTTTCTAGGCCGACCGTACTGTAGCCGGTGAGCGCAATCCATGAGGGCACGTGCCTCGTTATAATCACTTGATTGACAGTCGATATTAAACTCGTACGTATTGTTTACTATTCATTGAACACTGAATATACTACAATGATCGCGATATTGTGCGTCCACACTCAAACTGACAACCTCGATGCATTATCTCCCATCGATAACGAATCCATTTTAATCATAAAAATATAATCGTTGTGTGTTAATGGAAATATTTAATTGAAACGAGCGAAGGGCTTTGCCACAAAATAAACATGCTCTTGTATCTGTAAATCAAAACGGATTCGATAATAAGATGTGACGCGGTTTTTTAGCGCGTGGCAGAAACGCGTCACCGTCTGTCACTTTCGTTCCCGGTGATTTCAATGTGTCGCATTAAGTTAGGCGGCATTTAATTATTAATCTCAGTATTTTATTTTGTTTTTTTTAAATTTTATTACACGGCCGGTACATAAAACTACGGAGTTAACTCAATAGGACCTGGAGGAATCGTCTACAAGAACCTGGTTACTGGCTACCCTAATAGGCAACCCTTTTAGCAACCGGGAATTTAGATTTCCAACGATTTACTGTCGATACGTCACTTCCGGTCGAAAAATAATTTTTTCATCACTCGGTGCGGAAATGGCCACTTTTCCGTCCGCTTCGCGTGCGTAAAACCGCCATTTGCGCACCTTGTAATGAAAAATATCGTACATCCCTCGTGCGAAACACTTTTTCTAACTCGTGTGATTACAGCACTCGCCTTCGGCTCGTGCTGCAAACTCACACTCGTTAGAAAAATGTTTTTCGCCCTCGTGGAGTAATGTACTATTTTTCCCGACTTCGCTAAAATAGCCACATTCCTTGCGTGCATTACGGGCGGAAAATAGCCTATTATTGACAAATGATCATTATTAACCTGTTCGCATGCGCAGCACAGTTTCATTACTGCCTAGGGAGTAATAGGGTTCATTACTCCCCCTGCAAGCTCTATTACTCCCGGGAAGTAATGGTAATTGGCGAATATCACGATTTTCCGACGCGAGAAATGTGGTTATTTTAACGAAGTCGGGAAAAAAATAACGGATGCCACAAGGGAGGAAGTGCATTTTCACCTCGTGTGAATTTCTGCCCGCGCTTCGCTCGGGCATCAAACTTCACGCTCGGTGAAAAGACACACTTCCCTCCCTTGCGGCATAATATACTATTTCAATCCGAAAGTAACTTATTTTTGGTATGACGTCACTTGCATTCGAAAAATGAGATTTTCCAACCAGAAACGAGGTATTTCCGATCGAAAAATGATTTTTTTTTTGCACACGACGACAGTGCATTGCGCTGTTATGCGCCGCCGCATTTTGCACAACACACATTAGGGAACTGATATAATAAGTATATCGGGAAATAGTTATCTCGGCCTGCGAGGCCTCTAGCATTTTTCAAAATGGAGACAACCAAACAAGCAACTTTTCAATATAAATATTACATTGGGTTTGTGTTTGCTCGATATTATCCGGCCTAGGGAAAAGCTTCACTGTAGTTACCATTTTTCTTGCACGAATAATTATTTTGTGGAGTTGTAGATTCGAAAAGTTTGTATATCTCTCGTATTTCACGAAAAACGTTCATCCTCACTGCCATCTTCGGGCCGAGTGAAATTCCGTGGACCTCGCTCCATCGGGATTTGCTACACCGGGATTTCTTGTACCTCAGTCTGACAGTCCGGAAAACTCTGCGGATGGTAAAGCAGGGCCCAAAGCTGAGGAACGCGTCGATAAATTATTACTTTAAGTTGCAAGCAGATTTTCAGACAATTCTGTTAACTTTCATTCTCTTTCGCACACGGTAAAACATTGTATGTAAAGGATTTAATAGCCGAAAAGAATTGCAGGCAGAAAATCGCTTAAATTTTCACCGTTTGAACCGCCAGCCCGTTGATATACGAGCGTGATTTATTGTGCCGAGGCAGGCACAGTATACCGTGAAAAATGTTTATCCAGGACTTCGCATGGTTCGGTCTGTTTCGCAATATTTCAAGAGGGTTTATGAAACCCCTGCTACTTGGCCTTCTCCAACCATCCGACCGACTGCATAGCGACATTTGTATTTGGCAAACTTTTCGAAGTACCTCAATTTCGTTCAATCGACATTCATATTGGGCTATTTTCGATGCGTACCTTGAACAGTTGGTAAAAACTTTTGAATATCGTGATTAAAGTGGGCAATTTATTTTAAAAAACCGTTTTCTCGAATAATCACTTTTATTTTGATCCTTATCGATATTAAATAACGTAATTACGGTAGGGTATATATATTACATGGAAAATTCTGATCTCACCCTCTCCGAACGCACATAGTCATACCAAAACTCTGATGAGGCCGACCGGGCGTCCTCGTCTTCGTCGTCAATTGTCGCAGCACGGTCTCTCACGCTATTTCTCAACATAATTAATACACAGCAATCGTCTAACGAACGGGGGACATACACGAGATAAGTTGTCCTCAATTACGAGAGAGGAAAATCGTGTGTTACATCGTGTTTGCCTGTGCACGTGTTTGTCGTCGGTAACGGTACGCTGTAAACAATTTTTGCATGAAAATTGATACACCTCTATAGACATCTCTTATGCATATGTGAATCTGAGACGAGGACTCCATGAGACCTAACGGTGGAGAGTAAAATGTAAACATAAATATATTTCGCACTGTTTTCTGACTCTCCGCCGCTGGTATGTTTCATTTTTGGTCGCACAGAGAGTAAACCCCCGGTCCGTCAGATTCCAATACGGTATATTAACTTTCATGCAAGTGTCACTTGAAATTCATCGTACCGGTGTACCAAAGGAAGGGCAGGGACCCCCGACATTAATGGTACTATATGGTATTTGAATTTTACAATATCCGTTTGGATTTTCGCGAATAACGTAGTTGAAAATTCATATACGCGTCATTAATTGCGGCAAAACAATGTGCATTGAGTTTCATACACTTAGGTCTCTAAAATTAAATTTTCGGCACACTAAAAGTATTGCAGGGATCTCCGAAATTAATGTTCGCTACTTGGATAGGCGCATCGAAAATCATTCAATTGCGAGTGTCGCGTTGATTGATTTTTGTATGGAAATTAATATACCGATGTCGGAAGCAATAATGCATAAGCTGTACGCTAATTATCAAACACATCTTCGGTCAAGATTCAGAGTTACGGAGTATAAAAAAATTACCTTGCAGTGGGTCCGTCGTCGTTCACCCACCACGAGGCGTATGGAAAGGAACCGATAGTCAACAGCGTTATAAAGTGTATGCAGACAACTTTTTTTGTAACGTTGGTTAACGCTTCCTAGTGCAAGCCTACGAGTCTTATACCATCTCAGGCAACGTTTCACGAGAAACGGTAACCCATTTGCCGTCAAGCGGGACCGCGCGAAATGCAACTCGACAAACATTATGTTGTAAATTCAGTGTCCACATTGGAATTTAAAATACATATTTATATTGAGGGCGGCGCTTCGGTGGAAATTCCAACGTCATTGAACTGCCACTTCGGATGCAAAGAGTTCGATTCAATTTCAATACGACCATCGACATTGCTCGATGCACTCGTCCGCCCAATTTTGTTTTCCAAGTCCATTAACTCAAGTGTACCAACGTTGGGTTACGTGTTTGATACGAAAGAAGAAAAAGTATATCAAATTCCAAATCGGGCATTAAATTTACCAAATTTTATATTGATTTTCACATACAGATCCATCCAAAGATCAAATTAATCGACAAGTATTGTAATTTTACAACGCAGTGCATATTAATATCCACCTCATGCATCTGATTTGTTAATTTCGTACACTTCTGTATAGTAAATTGGGTGATATTTTAAATCGTGTAGGCGAGATCGGGGCTGGTTGGAAAACGAGGAATGTCGGAACCACCGCGGTAAATCAATCGGCGGTCGGTGCAGTGAGTATGGCATTCTGAGACATTGCAGTTTATGTCATGGTAAATCAAGCCTCAGAGTTTCTCGATGCTCCAATCTCTGAATGAGTCACTGTGGTGGTCCGTCTTGCCCCGCTTTCCGACTAGCCCCATTCTTACCTATATATTCATCATTATCGTCATTAATCTTCATAATAGTAATATAATCGGTAAGTATTTATAGAGCTCTTATGCGAGCCATAGCAATTTGTAAACACGTTTGTTTGTTTTTCGTTTATGCAGGATGTTCCGATAGTTTTGCCAGGAGCTGTGAGAAATCTCTGTGTGTCCGATGCGTATCATGCACCAGCACTCGCTCCGTCACTCGTCGACGACACCCTGCATACTCAAGTAATATAATATACATACATAGGCCTTTTCCTCCTATCTAAGAATTCGAAAGTCTAACTAAAAAAGCAAAGGGTCGAAATGCGCCGCGTGGAAAATTATTTTTCTTTTACTTTTTTTCCTCTTGTATCAATGTGCCGCCTTAAAATTTTGTTTTTTTCATTAGACTAAAATTATTATTTCAACTTTTGTTTTCTATCAACCGTACTTCTCGTCGTCCTATCAATCCCTAACTTTGACTGTTCTATTGGCCGAGAAACGTCAGACGGCGGATTTTCTTGCTTTTTTCACTTTTATTCTTCCGCTCGCTCGGTCATTCGTATTATCTGATTTCAACTAATTGGTGCGGAATATTCCATGGACTACAGCAATGAGTTTACCGTTTCTCTGGTTTTTTTTTCTTATCTGTTCCTCTCACCGCAGCAACGCTGACAAGTACAGATATAGTCAAGTATAATAACTTTTTCAACCTTTTTATAGCATTACGGATATCCGCTACAAAAGTACATTCGTGCTTTGCTTCCTCTATTAATTTTAGTATTAACCGAATTTAATGTAATATTTATAAGTAATCTCGAAAGTATTTTATCAGTAAATAATTAATGGAACGGAAGAGACAGTCTGATGGAAGTCAGTTGAAAAACGGCATCAACCTGGAACTAGCATCGTAATCGATGAAAAACTCGACGAAAAGCGTCATTTCCGTCTCTATTTTGTGTCACCGCTAAGTATTAGATCATTTTTTTTACATTAATATACTTTTTGTTTTTTTTTTTCTTCTCACATCGGAGGACTCGGAATTCGAACGGAAGATTCTAAGACTCGTCTAGCGTCTGGGGTACAGGCACTGTTCTTTCACAGAGTAATAGTTTGTTTTGTTCTTTCGTCTTTCTTTTGCAATAAACGAATTGTCGAGAAATTTCTCGGCAATTGCGCAGAACGTAGATATGTGTAGATATATGTTCTCCCCCGTGACAATTCTGTTTCTTTTTATGTCATAATAGTTTGGTTTGCGTTTCTCATTCGTCGCGAAATCTTCGTTATCCTTAAATTCTGCTTTACCGACATCACATTTGTCTCTTTTTTTGCTCGCTTGTTTCACACAACAGATATAATTGACGATAAAATAAAATTACAATCGTGCTCATTTGCTCGAGAAACAAGAACGCGAAGGTGTACAATTTAATTGATCGATGCTTTTCGGTCGAGAGAGACGCAATCGATAGGCGACAAATCCGCACAGTCCAATCGAACGTAAAATATTTTTTCAGCTAAGCCTGCTTCGCCCGAAAAATCATCAAGGTAGGAAGAAAAAACAAAGGTTGGAATCGCCGTGCCGTCGTCCCTGCCGACGGTTTAACTCGCATTTTCGTTACCTCTCTGTGTCAGGGTTCGGTGACTCGGGGTCGCCCGAGTAAGCCTTAATTCAATTAATTATTAGTATTCGATACTGGAAGGTGCGCGATTATTCGGGGAGGCAGTATTACCACGTAGAGATATACTTAACGAGTATATAAGCACAGTGGAATCGTGATAACTACAAGAAGAAACGAGAGTCACACTTTTCCCTCGTGTAGTATATATCATATATCACCGATAACTTTTCGTAACACCGAATATACAAACGAAGGTTCTTATGTCGTCTTCTCGCTTCGCATATCTTTATCATTCTCTCGTGTCGCACCGTCGTGTAACATTGCACCGAGCGCGCGACGCTTAAATCTAGAGAATTTATATAAATTAAGTTTTACAAATGAATTTATTAATAAACCTTCGGATTTAGAGACGTAGGTGAACGTTATTAGATTGTATGCTTAAAATTTTATAGGGATTACAATTTATTATAATTGGGATTTTTCATTAGGAAATACTAGATTTAGGCAAGATTCATTTTTTCGTTCCGATTTTAACTCTCACTCTCTGTTTCTCTCGCGCTCTCACGTGCTAACATTCTGTTTTTTCTTTCATCGCTGTCTTTCGTCTTATTAGTTAAGCTCAATCATCCGCTCACAATCTTTCTCACCATATCGCTCATGGCAGACTGACTAGAGAATAAAACTTATACGAATACTACGTTCCAGAAATTTAAACACCGTGTGAAGTTTTAAACAAACAATGAAAGTAAATTTATCACCTTAAAATTATCAATGGTCGCGGTCAATCACGTTGATGTACAGTGTTTAATTTAGCGTTTGCCTGTCCGACCGGGAGTGGATTTGGGCTCGGGTGCTTCAACCATAAGTTACCTTCCACCAAGAGGCCACCCCCGTTTCAACCACCTTGCCCCGGCTCTCTCGTCTCATCAACAGTTGCATACAACTAGGATAATAATATTGCCGCAATGAATTGCTACGTTTGCCCCCCCCCCCCCCACCCACCCCCTCCAACGGTAGTCAACAAGTAGGCTCTTTACGATTTTTGCAGAAACTCGAGCTCTCAGCTAATTACTATAACCAGTCACTAGCATTTTGGTCACCTCGGCCTCTCAGCAGACCTTCCCATCTGTCCTCTGGAAGTTGTAAATTAATAGTGAAACGTTACGAGGAGCTTGTTCATGGTATACAAACAGAGTTCCAAATGGAAGCTCGCGAAAAGGAGTATATATTTGCTCGACGACGTACCACCACGCAATAAGTGAGCGATTTCAGCCCTGAAAGACATGTAGAGATCAAAGAGCTAATGGAGTTTCTCCTTTTTTTACATCCCAATGAAGAACTTGTATAAGAAAGAATCTCCTTTTTTAGCGTAACGGGACATCTAATGTACGAGTACGAACTTTCAATAACGTTAATCTAATCACATCAGGTGGTAAGTGATAACAATGCGAATACAAATGTCCCGGTGCCCATTATATTTCATGCCATTGAGTTCACACAACTTCCAGCTCGCTGCTCTCAAAAACCTTGTCAGAAAATTGTCCGAACCTATCCGGCTCTTACAAAGAATTTCTACTTCAAATATAAAAAACAACAGTAATTTTTGTACAAAGACCAATGAGCGGGTCAACAGTGAAGGAAAACTCATCGATTACCGACGAAGACACTGTGTGAAACACATATAAACTGCAGTAACAAATAATAAATATGACGAATACAGAGTATTTAATTGTGGGACGCGAAAAGGACTACTGAGACTGTCTCGCTTGCGTCGAGGATTTTGTTTTTCTTTAGCTATAAGTTTCTGCAATATTCGAAAGACTCTACCGGAGAATTTACAGTCGTGATTCTTGGGATTTGGATCCTTGCTTAATCATCCCATGTGGGAAAACTATCTTGGGCGACGAAAAGTGCTTTTGTTTTGCCCTGAGACTGCGTTGTATCGCTCGACACGTAACTAGGCGAGCCACCAAAATTCGTACTACCGAAGACCGGTTGGCCAAACGCATCCAATTGCTGACCCTCGTAGATGCTGTGATCCTGACCCGCGTATTCCTGCGGCTGAGACGACGTCGTATGCTCGGTAATCTTCAGCTCGATGTTGCCAGCGTTCTCGCCGATGTCCATGTTGTCCGGATTGTTTTCCTCGAGGCTGCTGTGCTTTATGCCGTAGTAGAAGTACATAACGAAACCTGGAAACAAGACGTTTTGTCACAAAAACTATAAAAAAAAAACAGAATCGATGAAATCCGAATCTCGAATCTTTTATTATTTTAAACACTAACCGAGAGTCATCCAAATGGTAAACCTGACGAGAGTGAGAATGCTCAGCTTGAAAATAAGATAGATATTGACAGTCACAGCTACTGCAGGAACGAACGGAAGTCCCGGTGTCATGAACATCAAAGTATTCCTGCAAAAACGATTGAAATCATTGAAAATCTGCATTAATATTCAGGAATTTTTTTCTGTTCACAGAAGACCAGGAAAAAATGAGGACGCTGCGTACTGAGGATTCGTGGGAAACTGGGGTAATAACAAAATGTTCGGAATGATTCCTTGGAACGTGGTCCATTTCGTAGCGACCTCATTTCGCTCCAGTCTTCGTCGAATGACGCTATTGGTTGTATTTACCTATTCTGTGGCTTTCTGCTAATGGCAAGAAGAACGCCTATAATCCCGAAGAGGCAGAGGAAGAGAAGTATCGTCAAAAATGTTCCCATATCACCTGAACAGAAACATGTTCACACCGTAAGCGTCAACACAAACTTTCTCTGTGCACAGATAAAAAAGTACGGTTGAATCAACTAAGATTCGGGCAGGGACGTTCAATTAAATATTTTGTTGGTCGAAGAAAATATTTTAATGACTCAAAAATATTTTGGAGAAATCATCCAACAAATTGTTGAACTAACAAATTGTTGAACTAAAGAATTTTTTAGCTGTACCAACAAAATATTTAGTTGAACGTCCCTGCCCGAATCTTAGTGGATTCAACCGTATTTTTTTATCAGTGTGACCCGGATTTCCGACGAGACGGACATTTTTCGGGAACCCAATTTGCTGACACACTCACCCATGCCGCAGACTATAATCAAGTCGAAGATGAGGATAAGGAGATACAAGATTCCGACCATCTTCATGACGTACTGTCCGGAAGCTTCGGTTGCGGGACCCCTGTCGACCCAGGGGAATATTGCGGGGCATAGATACTGTGCGGCCTGGAATATTCAATTCATTTCTGAACAACGGCAAGGTCGGAGTAAGTGTCGCTGGGGGAAATCCCGACGGTCGAAGCCGGGTCGACGGTCAGCATCGTTTTATATCGTTTGACGATCGGTAAATGGTTCTTTCTCACCTGGAGTCGTCTTTGAAGATAATTCAATGGTGGTCCTATGATCGGTGTTGCGCCCGGATATTGATGAGTGCTTCCGCAGCTGGATGCTGCAGCAGCGGCGTGTACGCTTCCGTAAAATTTGTTCTCCGTTCTGTCGCTCACGAGGTACTGGTCGTCCTTGCCTAAACCAACGTCGTCCTCTTCGCCGCCATAAGTGTCATCCGATTCAGGCGACGAGCTGTTTGCTCTTCTGACACGACGAACGGTGACCCTCTGGCCGTTGCTGCTCGTCGAGATCTCCGACTGCGCCGCCTGGACCGAGTTCAGTGCGGTCGTCAGCTGATCAGGTCTCAGCTCCTTGCCGTATGCCACCTGGCCGTTGATCTGAGTGTCTTTCGTTGGAGTTCTGCATGGCGTGCGCAGACTCTGAGGCAACAAATCGACCAGATTTGTCGAGTGAGGTTGGTATCGGAGGATCAGGACACACGTAGAGACTAAGGTGTAGGCTAACAGGGTACCTGAAATTATCAACACCAATTGATATTGAGAACCGTCGATCGCCAAAGATTGAGTGACGTGAGCAAAATTGCGATTGACTGACCTATAGACATCATTTCTACGAGAACCTCCAACTGAATGAGAAGCGCGGCGAACGCCGCTGCGAGACCGGAAGTCAAAGTCGCCAGTGCTGGAGTTCCCGTGGTGGGCCATATTTGGCTCAGAGTTCTGAAACGGACTTTGACAGTAAGGTCGGAGATTCGAGAAATGGCGATTCGTACGGGGATGCAGCGAGAATTCTCACCGGAATATGAGGCCGTCTTGAGCCATCGCGTACACTATTCTAGGCATGGGAAACATACTGCCGAACATAGATACCGTCAAGCCAGCGAGAGCACCAACCGCCACGATATATTTGCACTTGTAGGCTCCAACGTAATTGAACATCTCGACGAGGGCAGAGTCCTGATCTACATCTTCGTATGGAACTGCAATACGCAAAGGAAAATAATTGCGTTACCACATCGTCAGATTATTTGTACTATTCCAACATATTTTTTACTATTCATTGCAACTATTCAACTGACCGATTAACGTCAACATCATACTACTTGTGACATAGGCGATGAGGATGATGATCAATGATGAAACTATAGCTAAGGGGATGCTCCTCTTGGGATTCGTAGCCTCCTCGCCCGTCGTAGCTATTATATCGAATCCGATAAATGCGTAAAAACATGTTGCGGCGCCAGTAAAGACCTGGAATAATCAAAAAGTGGAACGTTAGAAAAGAGAAAAATCTCGACGATACAATTTTGACGATAGGACGCAAGAATATGATTGTCATATCGCTGTTAATTCATCCATTTCCGGTGCTGTCTACATTCGAACAGAATTCCAAATCACGCGCGTTCTATTAATCTGTTTCCTGCGTCCTTTATTTCACACAGTTCTGTCGCTGGCTGCATTCGAGATACATTCTAGAGAAAAATATAGAAATTGCTCTTTAACGTCACGTCCGGTTAAAAAATTTCACTTTTATATCGAAAATCATGTCACGCAGGGAAATTTAAAAAAATTCGTTGTAACGTCACTTCCGGTTTAAAAAAACTTGGTGTTTGACCGGAAGTGACGTCATACTGTAAAACGTCACTTTCGGTCTGAGAATCATGGCTTTTGACCCGAAGTGACGTCATCCGAAAAAACTGAGAATTTCAAACCGGAAGTGACGCCGCAACGGAATGATGCCATATTTTCGAAAAAATTAAATCTCCAAAAATTTGAACCCTCACACTGTTCTTCACCTAATTCAATTGCCTTAATCAGTGCACTCCGTGAAAATACAAAGGAGCGCAGTTGAGTAGCAAGAGCTGTCATTAAGATCGTTCCCTATCAGCATCTCGCGTGCCCTCCAATTATAAATTGAAAGGAAAGTCACGAGTGCTCTGACATTTTCTCGGCGAAGAAGGGATTACTGATTCGGCACGCCTGTGGAAATGATGATTGAGCTCGTTTGTATCCATAACCAGCCTCTCGCACACCCCAGGTACACTTGGAGACGTTCCGGTGACGCTTCGAGATTCGATGGTACAGGTATAGACGCTGCAAGATTGTAAGGTGCTCTCGACGTTTCCCCGCAACGGCTCTTCACGCCCCAATGGCGATGGATCTCACGAGTGAATTGACATATTAATCACCCGGGGCTATACACCAGGTGAAATACAGTGATCCGAGCGAGTGGGAGGTTTGAATATTCGATTGAGTTCAACCAAGAGGACTGCGCTCTGGTCTAGGTCTCGCGCGCCTTAGATTTTCTGGCTGCTCTGCCTGACAGATTCCAATTAATTATCCGAAGACCCGCTTTGACTCCGCTCTTTCCGCGTGGCTCGCAGGAGTCACGTAATTCTGTAAAGACCAGCTCTTCCGCTCCGAACGTTTTGCAATATTCGGACTCCCGACGGGGAGGCAAGCTACGTCACGCCATGCTCACCGCAGCTATGCATACAGTGCTACGATGTAGATTCCGAAAGTTCCAGTCATGCCTGGAAAGTTTGCCATGAGAGACAAGAGGAGGGACGCCAGAAGTGCGAAGAGAGAAAGACGAGAGAGGGCGAACGCGGAACGGGATGGAGGGGTAGAACATTCCAAAGGACTCGTTCGGAGTAGATAATCGATTTTAAGGATAGAAGAGATCGAATTACGGTCAGAAGGGAGGCTGGCAGTAGTCGAGCTTCTTCGAGGGGTCACGAAATAACATCGACCGGTTGGAAACCACCCTTAAAACTTTCCGCTGCATACGATAGTGTTGGGTAAACTGCAGCGTCTGGATAATAGCTCCGTCGATTAAACAGTATCGCCTGTTTCGGGATAATTCGTCTCAGGAGTTTACCTACTTCGATACTTTGAGGCAACGATGTTATCGTCGCACAGCTGGATGAAGTCCCACTGGTCTTCACTTCTGCGTAATTTCGCGCATCCGCAACTGCGTTGCGGCACGAGTAACGTGACACCTGTTTTCATAGTCACTTGCTCATTGTACTGATATGCTATATATCCACGTCCCAGAAACTGTACACTAAACACGCTCGCCTATGACAATTTCAGAGCTTTAAAAAAAAAAGAAAATGTTGTATTTCATTATTTAAAATGGATTCCTAATACAACGATAAAAATTGAATCATTGACATTTCTCCAGAAAATCTTGGATACACTGTACAAAAATTCGAATGGAATTTAATGTACCGAACTGGAAGTTTTTATGCAAAAACTGGTATATTACTGGTATATTACAAGTACAATCGTGATGAAAAATTAATGCTCTGTGTATTAAAAACATTGGAAATACTATATTTTAAATAATTTACTGTAATTTTACCATGAAAGTACTTCAAATTTTTATAATTTACTTCAACTTCAATGAAAAGGTATATTAATTTTTCACCGGTTCTGTAAATTTGATTTAATGTACCAATCTTTGCATAAAAGCTTCCAGTCCGGTACATCAAATTTACAATTTTTTTTACAGTGTACATGGTAAATTGAAAGGCCTCGTTTATTTCTTCACGATCGCTTTTACCATATCTTGTGCACATATTTTATGTGTTTCACACATGCCTGAAGAATACTGAAAACCATATCTCTGTGCTGCACGGCAGGGGCGCAACACGGCGAGAGTTCGCTGGCACAAATATGCCTCCGCGTCATGCTTCATATCGGCGTACTGCGTATTCGAATATGAACGAGAAGCAGTGTATATAACTGAGGCAACGACGCGTCAATAATAAATATGCATAGCTCTCATCTAGCCTCCAATACTCTGCGCGAATCGGGTAGCATGCCTATATTTTGATGCAAATAGAATTCTGTTTGAGCGTTAAACTAGCACGCTAGAAGCACGGTTGGTACGCTCGGGAAGAACTCTTCGCCAACGACGATTGTCGGCTCCGATATCGACAGCAATATCAACGGGAACAATTCTCTGTGTAGACGTTATTGAACATGAAAGTAGGTTCTTCACAGGCAACAGGGCCCTTTGCTGGACAACGACGCCGTCTTACTACATCAACCCTATATTCCGTTGATTTTCCGCCAGCGTCACACATTGAGGACTCATGAAAACTACGACCATTTCGTTGTGAATAGGACAGCAGATGGCTGGTATATTGCTAGCGAATGATATATTTGCATCTGGTATCTCGACGCTTTCATGGCTAAAAGAACTTCGATATAATGGTTTGATAAAAAGGTGCAAAGTAATTTGCACACTGAGAGGAGGGTCTGATAGAAATTACTATAAATTTGGTAAAAACCGACAGAAGTTTCCGGTACGTGGGGACAACCATGACGTCCTGGTAAATATTCGTATTAAACTTGACACCTTCTCTTAGAAAATATGGTAATTATCGGTGTCGTAGATATTACCCGAATATCCCGTAATATTTGCTAGAATATAAGTTCTTCTTACTAGAAAATATAGTAATCGGTCTTACACATTGGAGTTCGATATCTACATGTTTATTCGAATTGTACCGTTTTTAAATATCTGATCAAAATACTCTATATTCCTGCGTAGTTTTAGGACAAAGGCAAAACGGCTACAAATTTACACAGGTTAGAGCTTCCATAGAGAATTTTCAAATGGGGTCTCAATCTTTGTGAAAATTGCACTGAACGAAGCGACGTGATCACTCTACTAGCATACCAAATTCCAACGCTTCGTCTCAAGGCGTTTCCGAAGTATAGCCGTTTTAAATTAATACAAATCGGTCACACATACACACACATATGTACATCTAAACGCCATGCAAAAATCGAATTTTTCGACAATTTTGTCCATTTCTAGTACGCTAACACAAAAATCTTGAAAACAATTTTTTTAAATGCAATTATAGCTTCCTTATGAGGAAGCAAAATTGCATTTTACTAACACTTCTTGCCCATGGCAATAATCCAGATACGCGTAATAAATTTTTGTTCGTGCCATGAACGTACAAAACACTACATTACATTATACTACCATTTTTTTCAGAATTCTTAGCCCATGTGTCAGAGCCAAGCGGTTAGTTTGAAGATAGTGATCGGGGAAAAAATGCCCGAGGCGCTTACATAAGCGTGCTACACACACATATACGTCACCCCTACGTGAGGGGTGGATCTTCCTAAATTGTCCTCGGGCATTCTAGAAAATCCGCCGAACCGAGCAAAATAGGGGGAAAATTATTAAAAATGCCGAGACTTGTTCCGCGAATATTGTAACGACATCCTGTACTCACGGACTTTCACACGGAATTTTAATATCTTGGAAAATTTATTGGATCTCAGCCAGAAGCTCGTGAGTCGTGATATTATAAGATAACACGTAAACGGGTGTTTCTCATTCTGATCGGCTCGCCAAGAGGCAATAAGCTTAGATGAGGCCACCAGCGGCTCGTATGAGGCGCACACTGATACAGAAACGACACTTTGACCTGGATACCTCGTGTCGTCGTCCGAGTATACTTGTATGCCGCGCCTAATCTGTCAGCTTGACTTATACCACGATTCTTCCTCGACGTGATAGCTTCGAAGTTTTACCTCGCTGCGGGATAAACTTTCAGGTCGTAGCGCCAACGCGTGGTCAGATGCAGGGACGTTCATTTTCGGTGCGGCTTATGGAAACATTTATTTCGCAAAGAAGTAAGCTCTGCCCAGGGGTGAAGTCACCAATGAAAGGGCGGTCAAGTCGAAATTCTCACGGGGCTCTGGCGAGGGCCATATAGCAATTGAGTGATTCCAGCCACAAGGTGGAATTGAGTGATTCCAGCCACAAGAGCCTTAATCAGTATGGAAATTGCACGGGGGTTGCAAGATCAACATCATGCGCCGAGTACCTCCCTTTGCGGCCGGTTAACGATTTTTTGTTTCATTCCACGAATAATAGGGCAAATGTCACAGGACACTTATCCCGCTGACGTCAAGCTGCCTCGACCACGAATATGCGCCCACGTGAACACACACCAAACGTATTTGGTACGAGGCGGAGCTGCGGAAGAGAGAGAGAGGGGGAGCAGTCGTATGCAGGAGAGCTTAATTTATGACACGCGGAAGCGTCCTCCGTTTCTGCTTTCTATATTCCCCGTTTGTGTTCATTCATCCTGGTAGAACCGCTGCTCCCAGAGATTTATCAGCCGCCAGTCGCACAAAACCATTCCCTCTACGACCCTCCCCTGATATCGATCACTGGCCTCCGGCGTGCAGAGTGATTCAGAATCGGGCCTGTTTGTGACGACCTATAGATTCCGAGAAGGTGGCGATGGCTTCAGGGGCTCGTATGGTCGAGGATTTTCGAGAAATTTAAACCTAATTTTAGGCCAAGTTCGGGACTCGACGGAACTCGGGTGCCGTCAGTTTCCCAAGAGCCGATCACGACTAGAATCACAAGAATCCATTCAATCAAGGTGCCGTTTTAGGTTTGTGTGCATCAGAGTTGTCAAACAAGTCTCGGTAAGTGACACCAACCGCCCCCTATGCGGATTCCTCATAGTAGCGCTTATCATCCCTACACCCGGAAAAAAGTTTATTCCAATCAAAGAAAATGTATTAGGGACGAATAAAAATGTTTGTTTGGTTCATAACCTAATAGAGCATTTATTAAATTCGAATATATTTATTTGTTTGATAGTATTATTATTTTTATTGACGTGTTCACGACTCTATAATGCGCGTTGCCGGATAACAGCCGTGTTTTGTCTTGGTGCCAAATATATAATTTCTTTGGCGCGAATAAATATCTATTCAATATCCTATTTTCAATGATTCAATTTCTTAGTGTCGAATAAACATTTATTTTAAAGTACAAATCAATAGTCACTACGAATAAATTTTTTTACTGAACGTAAAGAAAAGCCGTTATTTGAATCTTATAAAGATTTTGTTAAGGCAACGAAACATTTCTTTTATCTTAATAAACGTCATTTGAAGGTCGAAATTTATTTGATTTGAATAAATCTTTTTTCTGGGTGTACTGGTGCGAACCATAAAAGAATGATGTGAAAGTAGTGATCCGACATCCCTCATTCTTTCTCCGGTTAGAGTAGCAACAGAACCAATTACAAGCGACTAGAATTACAATAATAATATTTTTGGGGTTGTGGTCACTACCCGTTCCACCGTCACGCAGGCCGTAGGCCCATTGTGTACCCCGCCTTAATTGTCCACGTTGTGTTCCTCAGACGCGGAACACAACCGACAGGCATTCCTCGTGTCTTCCCCTCTTTCGTCATTGACTTTTCGCACCTACTTCTGCGACTTGACACCTTTCTTTCCTAGGGATTACCGGTTGCTCAAGATATCTTTGCCTAGTCCCCCGTTCCCCCGCATCCCCCCTTTTTCTTGGGTTTTATTGGTTGTTTCGGGGTATCTTTTGGCTAGACCCTCGTGCCGTGGCATCCCTACTTGTAGTCATGCTGGGAATTATAGACGGCCTCCTCATAGCCCAGTTAAGGAGGTAAGGCTCAATATTCTAGGATGTCGCCCGGTGTCCTAGAAGCACCGTTACGACACACCATACCCCGGTGCTATGGAGCCCTCAGCACGGTAGCTTACACTCTGGCTAGGGATAGCTATTGCGAAGCGTCGAGTCTGATACACAGACTCGGCGTCCGGGCGATGGGTACGCTATGTTCCCTACGCCGATTCGGTCTCAGGTTCGATTCCCGACGTCGGACTTTCGTCGCGTCTCACCGAGAATGAAAACAATGGAGTACAGCTATATACATCCGACACTCACACTTGGAGTTGCCGTGTGCGAGTGACCGATGTATTGTAGCGAGAATTTTCATCTCTCCTACACTACGGCCCCAACTCTCCGAAAAATCCGCTCTCCCCGCTCGGTGCCGGGTCTCGGGGATCGAACCCACGACGAGATTACGCATTATCAAGGGACTGACCGGGCATAGCCCCTCCCGCAGGGCAGGGTGGAGACCACTTCTTTACGCGCGATTTGGGCGCCAGGTACCTAAATACCACCGCTCGAAGAACGGCATTTTTATTTTAATTCGCGGCAAATTACGGGAAGTACTAGGGGAAAACGGGGAAAAAGGTAAGGCCGGCGAGACTCCGGCTAGCTCCGCCCACCTGGGAGACATTGGTAGAGGGGGGTGGACGGGCGACTGACCAAAGGCAATATAATAATTGAATAATTTATTATTTGTTTGGCAATGTAATTTTTCGCAACCAGACTCGTAGGCAAAACGGTGACAAGTAGCAAACGCAGGCGGAGGAAATAAATTATTATCGGAAGTGGAATGTAGCCAGGGAAAATTAACTATTGACGAAAATGAATGTAGCCAGGGGAAAAATATACTATTGCCGAGATAAAATGTAGCCGAAAAGGTAAATTATTGCCAAAATTAAATGTAGTCGGAAAAGAGAAATTATTGCCAAAATTGAATGTAGCCGGAAAAGAGAAATTATTGCCAAAATTAAATGTAGCCGAAAAAGATAAACTATTGTCAAAATTGAATGTAGCCGAAAATTACATTGCCGAAATTACAGGTAACCGAGACCAAAAAAAAGGCGGCATTTACCACGACGAATAATAAACTCAAAAATAT
This sequence comes from Ichneumon xanthorius, assembly GCA_917499995.1. Lineage (NCBI taxonomy): Eukaryota > Metazoa > Arthropoda > Insecta > Hymenoptera > Ichneumonidae > Ichneumon > Ichneumon xanthorius. The sequence continues at coordinate 4,173,045 of OU824205.1, forward strand.
TCGAGAAAGATAAAGTCACGAAACAGTGTTGCGATTGCCAGTTAAATTCTATCCTGTATATTGCCGATTCACCGTTCCGCGGGACGCGAGAAAGAAATACAAAGACCGAACGCTAGCTATAGGACGCCAGATAGCCGAAGTAAACGAAAAGGTTCTCGGAACGGGCCGCCCGATGTAAACACGGCGCGCCCGACCTTTTACGCGCGATATAGCCAACATGCGGCCGAACGGCCTAACGAACGCTGGACGACGCGCTTGCCGTCCCTTTGTCTCGCAAGAGGTAATGCATCCACGATAACCGGCGAAATCGTCTGAGACTCGATATAATAAAATTCGCGGGATGTAGCCGATCGCAATAGGCGAGGGTGACGAAAGTCCCATCGCTGGTATTCGAAAGAACGTTCTCGAGATATAGCCGATATTCAAAACAAAGCTCGCAACATATAGCCGATGTTCGAAATAAAGATGCGAGAGATAGTCAGCTAATTACGAATTGCGATACGCGATATAGAACCCAGAATAGAATGTAGCCGAAAGATACGCGAAATTACGAAATAACAATTAGATAAACCCGAAAAGATAAAGAAATTATAACAGGGAGAAAAATAGCCGAGAGGAAACACAAGCGTATTGAATAAAACGAAGCAAAGAAAAGAAAAAGACCAGCGCGAAAGAATCTCGCCGGACACGCTTCGCCGGACCCAACACGTCGCCCGAGACGACAAACGCGAGAAATGTTTAAGAAACTACAGAGAAAGACAATAAAATTAATCCGAAAGTAAAGTAGTTGGGTCCTGGCTTAGCGCCTCCGGCGAGCACAGAGCACAGAGAGAGAGAGACGGAGGCTTACCGGCGTGTGTACAGCCCGGGAGGTTAATCCAAAAAGAATCGCCAAACTGCCACTTGTCACCGCACTCGATCACCGACTGAGGAATAAATTAACGGCTCTCCCGGGTCTGACCACGCTAGCGCTTCCCCCTCTCTCGCGACTCCCGCATCTAGCCTACGCTAAACGGCTAAGACGCCGGAAGAAACCGGTTTCTCCTCCGGCCGTGCCCCGCTACCCGCGAGAATCTTCCGCTCGCAGCGATGATTGTCGACGTCCACGGACTCCTTCCTTCCAGGATCCGGTGGGGCAAGATGAGCACGAGGGGAGGCCTCCCTCGCGAAGTTAAGGCGTCCCTCTTCCTCCGCGGTGGGCCCACACGATACGCCACATAACTGCACCTCATGCAAATCCTTTCCTCGTAATCCCACAAGTAGAGGCGCCGTGATGAGCGGTCCGCGGCGTCCGTGGATTCGACGGGACAGGAACGGCTCGAGGCCGTGTAGTCGGGAGGGACGGGAAAACACTGTATATCGGTCACGACCCCGCGTCCCTCCGGCCTCCTATTCCACGGAAGCGGATCTTCTGCTTCCGCCTGCTTGACGAGTGGAGATTCTCCGGCCCACTTAGGCCAATCTCCCCGATGGGCACGACCGAGGGCAACACCGCCCGACGGTCGGGTCGGAGAGTCGCAAGACTCCTTCGTGGCCTACAAAAAAAAACTTCCAAACGCCGCAACAACAAAAGAAACAGAGAAGGCGAAAGAAATTTAAAAAAAAAGTAAAATAAAAGACCATAAAGAAAATAAAAGGAAAAATCCCTTTCGGCGAGTCGACGATCTAGGCGGTTCGACGCGCGGCGTACTCAGGGCCGAAAATCCGGCCCACTGCCCGACCAAAACCGTGCGAAGTGACGGGACGCGAAATTTCATGTCACAGTATATATCTGGAGCTTCGTCTCGTCCATGTTTTTTTCCCTTTTCGTCGAAACATACAAAGCCGGGAATCGAACCGTCGACCTCCCGATGCTTAGGTCTTAGAGGCGAGCACGCTAACCACTAGACCACCGCACCGGTAGCGACTAGAATTAAAAGAATCGATTCAAGGAAGGTGCATTCAGAGGTACATGTGCATCACAGTTGTCAAACAAGCCTCAATAAGAGACACCAACCGCCCCCTTTGTGGATTCCTTGCAGTAGCCCACAAGGCCTACAGTCCACGTTTACACAAATCTCGGAAGGATTTTAATTCATGTGAACCGTAAAGGAATGGCTTGAACGTAGCGACCCAACATCCCTCATTCTTTCTCTCGCCGCAGTAGCGCCAAGCCCTTTGTCTTTCGGGCGGCCCTTTTCCGTACGGAACCCCAGATTTCTCGGCTTCTTATCGATCCCGGTCGACGGGGTGCACGGCTTTCAGTCCCATCTGGGTGCCCTGCATGAGCTTTAGGTGAGCGGGCACTGCCGCACAGCGTACCCTGTGCCCTCACTTTCTCTCCTCTCCCATCGCTCATCCCAAGTGATCTCCACTGTTTCATCCCTTCTCGCTTCTCCGTCTTTGGATCCCTCTCATTCCCGTTCTGCCAAGAGCCCAACGGCCACAATCTCGTCGAGCCTCGCGGCTACTATGCCACCGACGTCCAACGACGTGCAACAAGTTAGCCATTGTTTCGCGTTACAGGACGACCGACGGCAACGGAGCCCGCAGCCAGAACGACGTCGCGGAAATACTTTCGACCGCGCTACTTTCTCTCAGTCGCAGTTACTCCCTCTGTCCCCTTCGCACTAGTCGCTTAATACATATTCAGTGAGATCCGACGCCTGAGGCGTGGCGAGGCCCCTCCGTAAGCTCAAACTCCGAGTCCACGTCGCACACCGTTGAACTTCTATTGTCCACCTTGGATTCGTAATAAAGAAGCTTGAAAAAGGTGTACGGGGCTTTGTTGTGCGCCACTGTGTGCGCTGCCTCGCTGCTTTGGCTCGTTTGTTCCTCCACGTACACTCGTATCGGTTCCCACACTTGCATCGGTGCATGGCATTCTTAGGTCAGCCTCGTCATGTTTCCTGGGACGCGTCACGGCGCGCCCTCGAAAGACCAGATGGCCTTTCGTAAGAACTAGATTTGTTGTTTTCTAACGTTGGAGTTACGCTGACGCTTTTTCTTTTTTAGAGCTTTGTTCGTAAAGATGCCACAAGATGCAAGTGGAAAAGGTTTCACAGAAATCGGAATTTCCAGCCCTACGATCATTAATGTAATAGAAATTGGAGAAAAAGAGCAACTTGGTAGAAGCTCGTCATGTTTCCTGGGATGCATCACGGCACGCCCTCGACAGACCAGATGGCCTTTTGTAAGAATTAGATTTGTTGTTTTCTAACATTGGAGTTACGCCGACGCTTTTTCTTTTTTAGAGCTTTGTTCGTAAAGATGCCACAAGATGCAAGTGGAAAAGGTTTTACAGAAATCGGGATTTCCAGCCCGACGGTCATTAATGTAATAGAAATGGGAGAAAACGAGCAACTTCGTGGCTGGCAATCCTTAACGACCCAGACGCCGATACGTTCCCCGAGATAGCCACCCACGCGAGATGCTGCGAAGGTTGTTGCAATAAAACCATTCCTTTTTACGATCCAAGCATGGTAAATGGTTTCCGCCCACTCGTTGGTGATGTAACGGTTGGACACTCCCGAGGGATAAGGGACTAACGAAAAGGATAAAACAAACAAAAAGAAACAAAGTACGAGAAAGGAGAAACCCTCTCGGACCGGCTGCATCTCACGTTCGAAATCACCGTCAGCACGAAAAGGGTTGAAGTAAAAGAGTATTCTTCAATAAATATCAAATTCCGTCTCCCTCTTCGTACGAGCATTATAATGTCAGAGCGTTGGAATCGGAAACAGAGTAGCTTTCGACAAGCCAGCTTGTTCACTGCTTCCGAGAAGTAAGAATCGATGTTCACTGTCCCCAATCATTTAAAGACGTCGTCGCGAGAAGAAAATTCTATTCAAGCCGATTTTCCGTCAATCTTCACTCTAGTAGATCCACGAATGCATAAGTCGTCGGCGAACCCCTTAGCGACAGTTGGTACAACTAAGGTCGAGGTACTCCAGAAGACGGAATGTATATGCGAGCGTTTGACCGAAGAATCGATTTGTCCCCAACCACTGAAAGTCGTCGCGATGAGAAAATTCTATTCAAGACGATTTTACGTCAATCTATACTCTAGTGGATCGAAGACTGCATAAGTCGTAGGCGAACCCCTTGGCGACAATTGGTACAACTGACTATGGTCGAAGTATTCCAAAAGACGGGGCGTTTAACCGTGGGAAAAGCTGGCTGGATGAACGGCAAACAGTCTTGGTTTCTCACTCATTCGAGCGCTCGGCTCTTTCTCGAGGAGATCCTGAAGAATTCGTTAATCCGGGAGTAAAGACGAGACGTGACGTTGAAGCGAGCAGAGGGATGAGTGCGAGAATCGAAGGATTTGTTGATTAAAGGCTCACTCAAGTTTTCGCGTTCACGCTAGTAAGATAAACGATACGATCATCGGCGCCCAACAACATTTTCTTTGCTTTCTCGTAGAGGATTATTTATGAGATTGGCCAGAAAGATTTGGAAGTACGCCAATGACTAGACCTATACCGGTTAGTAGGAAACGGACGAGCACTGGTTATTGGCATGCGAAGGTTAATCATCCTCAACAAGGTGCAGAAGTTGCTTAATAACAACCCAGCCACGATTGTACCTTGTTGAGGCGAGTCCATTCACGTAAATTTCCCTTCTCTTCAACAAAGTATAACGAACTTGCTTAGCTGTCAGCAAGTAAATTCGGCACCTCCATTGTATCTAACAATGAATCCAACATCCATCGCACAGAGCGGTTGAGAGCTACACTGAATGTCTCTCAACCCTTCGAGTGCCTCGCAACGCAAGTTAATTCATGGGTCGGCACCAGTTTTCATTACCGACCGTGGTATTTCACGTGCCCTTAATGTTTGAACACTGTGGAGCTGAAGATTCGAATGATTATTATTCGAACGTTCTTACTTCCGATATTTTTTTAACACCCAGAAAAAATTTATTTGTCGGCCACCGTTTATTAAGATTAAGTAAAATATTTATTTGATTTAAATAAATATTTATTTCATTTAAGTAACTATTTACTTAATTAAAATAAATAATTATTTAAATCAAATAAATATTTTATTTAATCTTAATAAACGGTGGCCGTCCAATAATTTTTTTTTTTGGCTGATCATTATCAAAAATTTCCACAAATTTTAACTGTCAACATGTTTAAAACAGATAAGTTAATGTTCCAAAATGGTAACAAATGAAAGATTGAATGGCAGAATGTCAGAAACTACACTCGACAGATCAGAATTCATTAATTAAGTTCTTCAGAAAATTAAGGTGTCGTTCGCTTACGTCGTAACTAACATCATTTTACGCTTGTCTTTATTGCTTCCGTAGACCTTCGCTGAAATGACACATCGTAAAATATTTCGTATGAGATATTATAGTTAGGACTTTAGGACCTTCGAATAATGATCTTTCGAAACTTCCGTCCCGCCCCTAACATATCCAAAATTTGTCCCGCGATATTTTACTTGATTTAACAAAGAAGCTATCTTAAAATAAGGTTTATGGTGCGCTTTTACCGGACATCGGAGATGCTTGTAGCTGATAACTTACCCCGCTCCAGCCGTAAGGCAGGAAGCCCTTGTGCTCGTACCAATTGTTCGAGTCGACGTAAAACATTCCGGCAGCCATCACGAAGACCCATACCGCCAGATTCACGGCGTTCAACACGTTGTTGAATACCAGAGACTTCTTGACACCGGCGGCCATCAGTAGCATCATTAATATCGTGATTACGAAGGCGAGAAAATCGGGTGGCCGGCCTGTAATGATAAGAAAGCAAAAAAAAAAAAACATTAATGGTTAAAAACGTTCATACAAAATGCAACGAAAATTATGCAAGGTATAATTAGAAGCACGCTATAAAGTCCTCAATCACGAGGAGCCAGCAAGTAGCCGCGCGTCATACAGTCTTTTTTTCCTCCCAACACTTTTTTTCATTTAATGTCAAGATTAAGCGTTAAGGTCTCGTTGGGTGTGGAAGAATGCGCGGCTCAGTGCACGGTTAGTTAGCTATATCCGTAGAGTGCATTATAAGTGGTTTCGAGCAGATGCGAGCCGGCTTACTCACTCTTATTCGCTCCGTGCACGCGCCTAGCGGGGCTGAAAATCTGTTATTCAGATTCTCGGAGACTCGGGTGAAAAATATAATGAAGAAAATCTGGAGAAAGAAGTGAAGAATCTAGAGTAGAATGTTATTGAGCGAAGTGTGTTTTTTTACCCAATGGAAGACTTAAAAGTATAATGTGATTACTTGGGTCAATCGAGAAACGAGACGAAATTGGAAATTGGAGACCTCGAGGGGAAGATTAGGTATCCTATGGCTGCGATAATCGCCTGGCGAGGAGGGGGTAGAAATAATTAAACAGACGCATGTTATGCAGTTTTCGTACCTGAATACGAAAGTGTCATTTTTAGGAAAATTCAAAGCCATCGGTAATGGCCCGAAAAATGTCAATACATCATCAGAATTCAAACACTGAGCGAAGGATCTAGTGAATATGATTATACCTATCGCTTGAGAAATATTACAATAGCACATAGTAGTAGGGAACTGGTTTGAAGTTTGAAGTGAGGATTTGTACTTGTTTTTATTGTACAGGGTAAAAGTTGTACGGGAGCAAAAGTCTCAGGACATAAATGTGCCTGAAAGAGGATTTATATATTTTTTTTCCTGGAAATTATGCCATTAGGTTGAAAGTGGCGAACATGGCCCACCCCCATTAGCGCGTAGATCAATAATATATGGACCGAGCTGAATTCGTAATTTTCACCCTGTCCAATAAAAACAAATACAAATCGTCACTTCAAACTGTGAATACGCAGTACGCATTCACAGTTTGAAGTAACGATTTAAATTTGTTCGTTAGTTTGTTTTTTTGGGAAATTGACACGGAAATGAATCTCATTGCAAAATCGGCTACGATAAACTCTATAAATCGTCGGCTGGAATTGCGATCCGACCACGGCGCTTTGTCGCGTCAACCGACTTTAGATAGCCATCGACTAAGGCGCCACGTATGTCCGGAAGTACTGGGTTTATAAGAATTTTGCGTAAGGTAAAAGTACCAGTACCCGCACACCTAACTGCGAAGTCCCAGTTCCCGTACATGCATGAAAAATCGTATGTGCATCTCTCTTCCACGCATGCTCTGCGCGGCCACTGGGACGTGTTCGGTCACTGGGAAGTTCACCTTAGCTATTATCATAAAAAAAATCTCGGAAAATCTGGGAGTTTCTGGCGCAGGTAGCGCCCTAGTTCCCTACTATCATGTGCTCTGGTAATTTTTCATAGCGGATCGGTAGTTTTTACTAGATCCTTCTCTTAGTGTACCAGGGTCTATGATTAGAGAATCACTCACACTTTTCCCTAAATAATGATTTCCACAAATCGCGTTAAATGATTCGCGGCAATCGCTGTGTCTGACCGTGCAGAAATCGGAGCTTCAATCAAAACCGACTTAATTTTTGCGTCTGCGTCTTGCCTTATAGCGGATAAAAGTTCTCGGCTGCATCTCGCTAAACGGACGTGCCCGGAGACGCCGCCCCTTTCTCCTGATTAAGTATTTACATCGTGAATGAAACGTCCGAGAGCGTTCATTAAGGAATATAACACCTGCTCTCAGCATCAACTCCACCGTATCTGTGATTCAAATAAGCAATCCACGAGTTATAAATAACGCAAGGGCCACTTCAACGTGGCTGCTTTCGTCGGTCTGCACTGCCACTCCAGCTCAAAATTTATCTTCTTTTTTTTTACTATCCCTCAGGAGCTTTGGTACTCCAGCACTTTACCTCTCATTCGCAATTCCTCCCTCGCACTTTAATCCAGCCTTTCTCAACAGATTACATCTCCGGCTCTGTCTCTGTATCTCGTTGGGCTAATCGCTTAAAACAGGTCGAAAAAAAGGAAAACAAACGTAAAGAAGTGATGGTGGATAGAGCTCTGTTGGACTGTTTTTGATCCACTCGGAATGTCTCGTGTACGTGCTCTTGCGAAACCCTTGAGTCCTTGATCCGGCAATAGAAGCAGAATACTAGCAGCGAAGAGACGAAGCTCGCTTGCACGAGGTGCTTTCGACCGACCTCAATTTACTCGCGGCGTATTCACATTTCCTACGTGGAAATTACTATGCGTCACCACTAATGCTGAATTATATTTGTTACTTGAATTCCTGGGACGCTGCCTGAGCGTCGTATCTCAGGAAGATGAAAAGCTCAAGGGAGAATAAGAAGAAGCAGAAAGAAGAATGAACGAGGGCACGTCAGCGGTAGGGATAAAAAGGCGAGGGGCAGATGAATTTTGCAAAGCTTATTACATCGGGTAGTAACCCTTTGTAGGTCTGAGGGAATAGGGTTTCCCAACCTTTCCTACCAGGTTGGGCCAGGCTACGAATAATTCCTGAGTCGAGGGAGCAAAAGTCCCAGGACATAAATACTGTGCCTGAAAGAGGCCAACTCTTTACATTTTTTGCCTTGATATTATGATATAGGGTGCAAGTGGCGAACATGGCCCACCCCATTAGCGGGTAAATCAATTATACATGGACCGGGCTGTATTCACCATTTTTACCTTGTATAATAAAAACAAATACGAATCGTCACTTCAAACTGTGAATACGTACTACGTATTCATACTTTGAAGTGACGATTTGTACTTGTTTTTATTGTACAGGGTAAAAGTTGTACGGGAGCAAAAGTCTTAGGACATAAATATTGTGCCTGAAAGAGGCCAGCTCTTTATATTTTTTTCCCGCAAATTATGATATAGGGTGAAAGTGGCGAACATGGCCCACCCCATTAACGGGTAAATCAATTGTACATGGATCGGGCTGTATTCACCATTTTTACCTTGTATAATAAAAACAAATACGAATCGTCACTTCAAACTGTGAATACGTACTACGTATTCATACTTTGAAGTGACGATTTGTACTTGTTTTTATTGTACAGGGTAAACGTTGTACAGGGGCAAAAGTCTCATGACAGGAATATCGTGCCTGAACGAGACCAATGATCTATATTTTTTTGCCAGGTAATTGTGATATAGGGTGAAAGTGGCGAACGTGATCCACCCACCTTAGCGGGTAAATCAATTATACATGGACCGCGCTGTATTCGTCATTTTTACCCTGTACTATAAAAACAAATACAAATCGTCACTTCAAGCTGTGAATACGTAGTACGTATTTATAGGTTGAAGCGATGATCTAGATTTGTTCGTTAGTTTGTTTTGGAAAATGACACGGAAATGAATCTCATTGGAAAATCGGCTGCGACAAACTCGATAAATCGTCGGCTAGAATGGCGATCCGACCAAAGAGCTTTTTCGCGGCAACCGACTTTAGATGGCCATCGAATAGGAACGAGTCAGAAGAGAATGGAGGAACAGGCTTTGTGTCACGAAGACACACAACCCTATAGCGTCTAATCCCCGAGTTCATTCCGCTAAGCCAAACAAAGGCCTGTTTTTCCCTCGGGTCAGCCGAGTCGATGCTCCAATGAAACAAATAGAGCTAGCATAGACTTTGCGACGAGCTCGCGGGGAGTGCACTGCTACAGTAAATAATTTTCTGTCAGGTTTCGATTTTCAGGTAACTGTGGAAGTAAGATGGAGCATTAGAATGTCCCATAGGCATGTCGAGATCGACGTTTCGACGATTGCTCGAGACGATCGGAAATCTATACAAATAGATCGTGCTGTAGCGGCAGATCTCGGAGGACGTGCAGACATCGAAATTGATTTTCTCCTCTTGCTTCTTGCTTCGTGAACGACCTGGATGAGGAGAAAAGTCTCCTCAAGTTCCTTCGCGAATCAGGCAAAGGCTGAATGTTTACGATTGCTGTGGCAGCGGTACGGAAGTAGCAAGCTCGAAGGAACGACAAATAAGTCATTTCGGGAAGGAGAGTGAACTTAAAGGAAATTATGATCCCTTACCTAAAGTAACTACCGGATTCCCAATAGCCACTCATGGCAACACAATACTCACTGCTGAAAGCCCAGTACACTACTGTTCTTGGACATCAATATCGATGATATCGACATCGATGATATCGACATCGATGATATCGACATCGATGATATGAAGCAAGCCACCCAGTCTTGTTAGATGTCTTGCTGGATATCTTGCTTGATATTTTCGATCCCGTTAAGACATAGAGGAAGATATCCAGCAAGCTAAAAAAATCAGACAAACTAGGCATTTATGGACAGCAGTGTACCTCAATACTCAGTTGTAAACTGTAGGAATGTTGTCCGTGATGAAAGCCCGTTCAGCTCAAATGTTTTCGCACAGGCAGAGATTGAAGCTTTTGACAGAAAAAAAATTGGATACCAGAAACAATATTTGTTTAATCGGGACAATATGGACAAGAGTTGGGAACATTGGCCGGGGGTGTACGTGTAGTGTACTTTCGCTTTCTACAGTGGCACGAACATTGATTGACGTCGTTTGAGCTACGCGGTAGAGGAGTTTGTATAGAACGCACTCCTCTCTTGGAAATAGCGATTCTGTTGATGAACAGCGTACATGGAGTGGTTTGTTGGTTACGGGAGTCGGAATCGAACTCTCACTATACTATCCGCGGGAGCATTGACTAGTACGGCCTATGTGTGCGCAACGAATATAAATTCCCAACCGAGAAACAAAACCTTTCCTACAATATCGTACTCCAACGCGTCGTGGTGTACACGGCACACCGTGCAAGTGAATGAAGCCACAAATAAATCAGTGAGAGTAAAATCCTATAAAGTTTTTTTTTTGAAACACGAGTTAAAAACGACGTCGTTTAAAATTATTGTAATATGTACGAATATCGTGGTACAGTACACTGTAAACAAATCTTGTTTGAAAATTAATGAACGGTATTGGAAGCTTTTTTACATAAACTGTTTCTGAAATTTCACACACATGTGCGCTGCAATTTTACAGTAAACTTTGTATTTTTAATAGTAATAGTAATAATTAATTATAAATTCCAGGCAAAAGATTTGTAATTTTAATGTCTCGTATTTTTATTTTACAATAAATGTACATTAGTGTTCCATCAATGTAAGTAATGGAAGCGAATTTCAATTTCCAGTTCATTAAATTTACAATTTATTTTTACAGTGTAGAGCCTCTCTAGTGAAACCAAATCGACATTTAACACGCTAATGCATTCAACAAAATTATTAGACGGATCCGAGGCAGAAAGATTTACAGTTCCCATCAGCGAACACCAGGAGTGAGCTTCATGAAAATCAGAACATCGTTATAAATTATTGTAGTATATACGAATATCGCGGTACATGAGAATCTCTCGTAAGTGAATCTTCATTAACGATGAATAAGCCAATGGATTCAACAGAAGTATATGACGTATCCGGAGCAAAAGGGTTTATAGTTCCCATCGGCGAATACCAGGATCGACTTTGATGAACATCAGTACACCGTTTACAATCAAATTTATTGGAATGGAGTTAAAAATGCGAAAGCAATGTGCAAATGAATTTTTTTTTTCAACCAAATATAACTTTCTCTATGAGGAAGCTAAAAGAAGAAAACGGCACGACAAACTTGGTGGAGCCTGTGTAATAAAATAAGAAAGTAAGGTGCAGGTGGGCACTGGAGACTACGCTGCGACGCGCCGTTTCGCTCATAGTCGTCGTCCTCCGTCGCCGTCGTCACCACGGGGCCGAACACGGCGCTTTCTCGTTCGCTCGCATCCAGCGGATTGGATCGATGAGGTCCACAGGTGCCGGCAAAGAGACAGGGGTCGATCCGCGCAAGCGCTACTATCCCTATAGTGAATGTGTCCATGTATACGTGTGCATGGAATATCTGTTCACCGGCACCCTTATTTTCTCTCGCGCGACCTTCCTCTTCCTACCCACGCTATTTCATTCTATGTCGACGAAACAACACGATTCGCAGAGTTTCCTGAGTACACAGACGTATGTGGCGCGTTAGCGGTTGCCGAATTTATCGATTCTCCCAAGATGTACCCACAAGCAGACTGAATACGACAGTGGATCAGTTAGACTGCTAATTGAGAAAAGTATCGAGTAATATCGGATAAATCAGATAATAAATATTCTATATATATCACTCTACCAGCTGTCACGTCGCTTAATGTACATAGTTTTCAGACCTATTATTCATCTATCATAAGACTGATCATAAGATAAATTGAAAGTGTCACTGTTGCTATCCCAAGTACGGTTGTAGAGCCGGGCTGACGTTGGGCCAACTATGACCGACCAAGTTAGAAGGTCGATCCGTCTCTGGCCTCCGATGTCGGTCCGATGACCAGTTCACGTCGGGATGGTAACATCGGCCCAACGTTGTGAAATCACGTTGCCCCAATGTTCGATTGCCGATGCCCAGCCAACGTTGAATTAAAGATATTAATGAGCAATCAAAAAATATTTTTATCGATCTACGCGACTTGTGAATACTTTTTTACCATTCTACACTTGCTTTTTGGGGTTTTTTATCTTTACATATTGGAATCATCAGAATACATTTTTTTATCGATAATGGGGACCCCAAACCGTAAACGCGGGAATAGTCGACGCTCTTACGCACTCGATTGAGCTCAATTTGAAGATTTTTGTCGAATCTTATATATGAGCTGTACGTCTACTGCACGCCTATCTAATATTAACTTACCAATAGCTTTAAATTATCTAAGTTTTATTATTTAATTTTTTTTTTTTTAATTCACACTTTAATTAAGGGCTTAGGCCACAGTAAAATATTGATTTGTTTTGATAAATTTTCTAAAAGTTTATAGTGTCAAGAATATTCGGTTAAATTTTTATATCGAAATTCAAAGAATTACGAACGTTAGACTTTTGTGTGGAAAGTGGTCGAGGGCTCAAGCAGTTGTGCGGAGTGCTCGAGTAGAGGGGCGGCCGAACTTTGAACGCGTCTTTCTCAAAACGTGATTTTCAAAATCGGTGTCCCTAATATCTCAAAAACGGCTGGATGGATTTCTATGAAGATTTTTGCCGATATACTTCAACAGAGTCTTTAGTCCTCGAGGTTTTCATGTTTAAAAAAATAATAATAATAATAAATGATTCAAAGTGTAAAAAAATTGGTGAAAATCGATTTTTTTTTTTTTAATGGTCGCCATATCGGCAAACTTTTCTTCTTCTCGTCAAGGACTGCATTATATATCATTTGTTAAGAAACAATTAGAAATTTTTGTTTTAGCTAAAATAACAAGTCGAAAACACGGCCACCGCAAACGACCTTTCGAAAAAAATGGTTTACCCCGACAAATAAAAAACATACCTAATAACAATAAAACTGAGAGAAAAATTGCTGAACGTTCTTTAAATATACACTGCGGCAAAAAATCGATTGAGTCAACAAAATGAGCGCTTACGGGTGGCGAAACAAATTTTTGGTTGATCGAACGAAATAGTTGTACTAAGTAAGCAAACATTTGAATCGACGGCCTGTTAGTTCGATCAACGAGGTATTCTTTTCCGATGAACCAAGCATTTGTTTCGCCACCCGTAAACGCACATTTTGGTGAACCACTGATATTTTTTCTCTGTGTCCCCTCCTTCCGCCCTAAAAAATCAAATCAATATAGTGTATATTTACCGAAAAAAAATCGCGAAATATGCGTGCTTTTTTTTACCCATTTACTGTGGCGTAAGTCCTTAATAATGTTGATGAAACTTAGGCTGTCAGCACTACAGAGCTGTATATAAAAACTATAATAAAATAAAATAATAAAAAAGCATTCAGCAGTCGTGCAAATTGAAAAAAATATGCGTTGTTTACAAATATTTTGTATTGAACATTGGCTTAACATCGCTAGCGGGTAATGGGCGAAAGTCGTTCGAACTCATAAGCATCCACTCGATATCGCCGAGCACGCATCACTACGACGATCGCCGGCTCAACTCTGGTAAGCAGCGTCTTGCCAACTATCGAGCTCAACGTTGGAGTGGTTATCAATCATATCATATCGATGGTTATCAATCGACAAATGCCCAGCATTAGTCGAGATCCGATCATCGACTGCCAACCCGCTGACTAACAGCTAATTATCGGCCATACTCCGAGCATTGGCCAACCGCACATGGAATATTAGTAGATTATTCTATATTTATCCTCATATTTTTTAAACATTTTATTATCTTAATATTTGACTCCCTACGACAACCACATCTCATTGCATTGACGCTTATTGACCCATAGTTCAACTAGAGTATAATAAAATTACGAATACACTGAGAAAAAAAAATGGTTGGATTAACCAAAAGTTGCGGTGACATACGTTCAAAGCTGTTATTTGTAGGGTATAAATAAAGCATTGTTTTGTTGAACGATTATTTGCCTCAATTTATTCAAAATTTGTCGATTGAAATGGACATTTTTGTTATACCAACCGAATACACCTTTGAACGTATGTCACCGCGCATTTGCTCAATTCAACCATTTCTTTTCAGTGTACCAATACCATACACCGGTCGTATAACGCGGGAAAAATGTAAAGTTTCAGCCTCCAGTCCCAATGGGACGGCATAGTGATGAGTTTTGTTTGCTCCGCCTAGATAGTTTCAACTTCGCATGTGCGTATTTTGACTAGCTGACGTTCTGAAAACGTCGTCGTTATAATAGCCGTAGTCGTCGTCGTCGTCGGGAAAGTTCTACTGATTGTGCGGAGAACGGAGTGCAAAGCAACAGAGCGTGCGGTTTGCGGTGAGCCGCCCTAACTTGATGCCGACATAGCTTGCTCATTCTCGACACACTCCTCTGCCGCCTCGCCCCTGTCCCGTTATACCTCAGGATATCCTGAGGCTCCCAGGGTATCAGACACCCACTGAGATAGTTTGGTAAATTCAATTGCCGCATGGTCGCGTGGTACGGAGTAATTGAGAATGTCGTTGATGTTCCCTTTCCCGTTGTCTCCGTCGCTGCTGGGTGTCACTGAGCTCCGACGTGTATACGGTCACATGAAACCCTAGGTAACACTTATTCGCACTGTTAATAACATTACATGACTAACGACATCGTTAACTTCTATACCTATGTTTTACCATGACAATCGCATATTTGCATTTCTACCACTCACAACTCTATCAGAAAACAACTCTACCAAAAAACATCTCTACCCTATTAGAACTCTGCCAAAATCTCTACCAGAATGTAAAAAAAATCTACCGGACTTGAAATTACACTCTACCGGAATCACAATGAAACTCTACCGAAATACAAGGCTAGACCGGAATGCAATGTAGCCTTGTATTCCGGTCGAGTTTTATTTCAAGTCCGGTTGAGTTGGATTTTGATTGTAGTAGAGTTGTTATCCGGTAGAGTTGTTTTCTGATAGAGTTATTTGGGAAGAGATGTTTTCTAGTAGAGTTGTTATCTGGTACAGTTGTGAGTGGTAGAGATATAAATGTGCTTGACAATCGTACGTTTCGATATTGTGCGTAATGCACGGATCGGTAATGTGTACCCTACCCATTACCGACCCATGCATTATTATCCATTATAGGATCCAGACAGTTTGTGGCTCGGGCGCTTGGAGTCCCCATTATGGATTATGGAGTTTGGAAATCGGATATTTAGATTCCCGGAGAGAATCTAAATATCCGGTACTAGTTATGTCACTTCCGGTCGAAAAATGAAACTTTCAAATCGGAAGTGACGTATTTCCGGTATGACATCAGTCCCGGTCGAAAAATGATATTTTCAAATGGAATTTGATGTCTTTCTGGTATAACATCACTCCCGGTCGGAAAATGAGATTTTCAAACCCGAAGTGACGATTTCTGATAAATCTCCGGAATTCTACATTTTCGGTTCCTACATTCTATGGACAATAGTGAGGGCACGGAGCGTCCAAGCCACAACACCTGCTAGTACCTATGTACATCTATATAGGTGTAATAACACCGACTCATGTTCCATGTACCTTGTATCGTATTCACCCGCATAAACCCAGAGTTGCGACTATAAATAGAGTAATGTTTCGTAAATTGCAATAGGATTTTCTGGATGGCCAATCTCGAAATCGTAAAGTGTCGTGTAAATACGTGTACCCTCGTATACCGTAGTACAACAGCAGGCAATTCAGGAACGAACGATCGAACGGATGTCGCACAATCGTCCATTGTGTTGGCCACGATACGAGCAGTTGCCTCTGCCTCCCATGTATTCCTGCATCAATACAAGTTGCTGCCCTTCTTCCTCTTTCTGTTCGTATGTTTCCTCCGATAATCCCTATGTCCGAGAACGCATACCATTCCGAGGTTCTACGTACCGTGCCCCAATAACGAGGAAAATTCGACGAAAAGGAAAAGCTAGCGCAAACCCCCGAAAAATATCATACCGCAAACTCTCGAAAAATACCTTACCGCATACACTTGAAAAATATGATTATTTCATACCAGTATCGCGATATTATTGTAACCTCCAATTTATCGAGATTTGCATCGCAATTTAGATATAAAATACGAAATATGTAACACAATGCAATATCGTCGTAGTGCAGTTTTTTTGAGCATCAGTATTGCTGTTATTTCGATAAAAAATGCATAACCCACAAACCGAACGAACTCCGGCGCTTTGGATATTAATAACAATCAATATATTTTTTAATAATGTAATTCCGTTCGTCAGAGACGGGTTCGGTCATATTGAAGTTACTCTGGGACACAACAATGTAACAAATTTATCTGCTAGTGATTGTCTGATATTTCGCCGAATTTGCTAGTAATCGAATTATATGATGAAACTTATTTTTTTGGCCATTGGAGTGATATTAATCAAATTAAAGCATTTGGGTGTTGGATGCAGAGACTGTGCGAAACACGAGCTTAAATATTCCCGAGCCAGACTGGTTGTCCCTTGATTCTTGGAGTAAAAAAAATTCTTTGACGGTAAATTCTGCTTCAGGCACACAATAAGGAAAGTTAACCGGTTTAGTACAATATACATGGCATAAAGAACAGGACGGTGTGCCGGTTGTATGCGGTTTACTCGTTACTCTCTTCAGCTCCGTTAGTCCCAGTCTTCGAACTTTACCTCTCTGCATTTCTATTTCTCTCTAACGATGCGGCGAAGACCGTGGCTCGTGAAACGTGTCGGGTAAAATGCAAAACTCTCGGTCGCTCGCAGACACTCGTTGTCCTGTGATATTGAGGTTGGCATTAAGGTATAAAACATACTAAACTTATGTGTTATTGATTGTCTCGTATTTCACCGAATTTGCTAGTAGTCGAATTATTTGATGAATCTTATTTTCGGTAATTCGAGTGATATTAATCAAATTAAAGCCGTTCGGTTTTGGATACAGGAAATACAAAATACTCGGGCGCCCGCGGACACTCGTTGTTCTGTGACATTGACGTTGGCATTAAGGTATAAAATATACGAAACTTATGTGTTATTGATTGTCTCGTGGTTCACCGAATTTTCTAGAAATCGAATTATTTGATGAATCTTATTTTCGGTAATTCGAGTGATATTAATTAAATTAAAGCCGTTCGGTTTTTTATATAAAAAATACAAAACTCTCGGGCGCCCGCGGACACTCGTTGTCCTGTGACATGGAGGTTGGCATTAAGGTATAAAATTTACGAAACTTATGTGTTATTGATTGTTCAGTATTTCACCGAATTTGCTAGTAATCGAATTATTTGATGAATCTTATTATTTTCGGTCATTAAGTGATATTAATCAAATTAAAGCCGTCCGGTTTTGGATACACAGAGACTGTGCAAAACGCCAGCACAAATATCCCCGACGCGAGACTGGGTCGTCCCTTGATACTTCAAGAAAAAAATTACTTTGACGGTAAATTCAGCTCCGGACACACAACAACGAAAGTTAACCGATTCAGTCCAATATACATGGCATAAACAACAGGACGGTGTGCCGGTTGTACGCAGCTTACTCGTTACTCTCTTCAACTCCGTTAGTCCCAGTCCGCGAACTTTATCTCTCTGCAATTGGATCCCTCTCCAATGATGCGGTGAAGACCGTGGGTCGTGGAACGCGTCGGGGTAAATACAAAACTCTTGGTCGCGGGCGGACACTCGTTGTCCCGTGACATTAAGGCTGGCAGCAGGATCCGAGTAATTGCATCACAGAACGGCCAATTAAGGGGAATTAAGGATTCCGGATCAAAACAGGTTCACGTCTCTCACTGTTCTCTTTTCTTCCGTCTCTTTGTACGACGTAAACTACTCTCTACTCGAAACAAGCGCCGGAGACAGCAGCATAATTCAATTGCGACTTCGAACCCCGGTGGAGCACCGGAATCCGGGGACATTTATTGTCATAACAACGAAGTGCTCACCCCCCCCCCCCCACCCTCTCTCTCTCTCTCTCTCTCTCTCTTTGTCTCACTCTCACGTAGCTCGAACTGTATCAGATATAGGTGGTAGGCAGGTGGTGAATATCACCCGTTTCATGTATATAATTGATTTATGCGTTAATCGGGATGGTCCATATTCATCACCTACAGTGCCGAAGTGACTGAATGCTCAAGATTCGGAAAAAATAAATCCTATCAGATTGCCCATGCTTTCTGAGGAAATTCGACATTTATAGAAAGGCTGTACACCCAGAAAAAAATTTATTTGACGGCCACTGTTTATTTGGTTTAAGTAAAATATTTGTCATCACTCGGTGCGGAAATGGTCACTTTTCCGCCCGCTTCGCGTGCGTAAAACCGCCATTTTCGCACCTTGTCATGAAAAATTTCGTACATCCCTCGGGCAAAACACTTTTTCTAACTCGTGTGATTACAGCCCTCGCCTTCGGCTCGTGCTGCAAACTCACACTCGTTAGAAAAACGTTTCTCGCCCTCGTGGAGTAATGTACTATATTTTATTAAAATAAATATTTATTTTTCCCGTCTTCGCTAAAAAGACCCTATTTCATGCCTGCAACGGGGGTGGAAAGTGGCCGATTCTTGACCAGCGAGAGGAAATAGTATATTATGCCACAAGGGAGGAAAGTACGTTTTTTCACACGAGGTGAAAATGCACTTCCTCCTTTGTGGCATACGATATTTTTTCCGATTTCGTTAAAATAACCACATTTCTTGCGTCGCAAAATCGTCATCTTGGCCAATGACCATTACTCCCCGGGAGTTTAGAGCTTCCAGCGGCAGTAATGAGCCCTATTACTCCCTAGGGAGTAATGAAATTGTACAGCGTCTATTTTCCGTCCATATTGCACGCAAGGAATGTGGTTAGTTTAGCGCAGTCGGGAAAAAAGTGATTTAGCGGGAGGAAAAGTAAACTTTTCCTCCCGCTCGTCAAGACTCGGCCAATTTCCATCCCCGTTCCAGGCATAGAAATATGGCCATTTTTTAGCACCGTTGGGAAAAAAATAGCGTATGCCACTCGGGAGGCCTTTTCACCTCGTGTGACTTTCCGTCCTCGCTTCACTCGGGCATCAAACTTCAAACTCGGTGAAAAGACGCACTTTCCTCCCTTGTAGCATAATATACTAATTTAAATCAAATAAATATTTTACTTAAAACAAATAAACGGTGGCCGTCACATAAATTATTTTTCAACACTCGGTGCGGAAATGGCCACTTTTCCGCCCGCTTCGCGTGCGTAAAACCGCCATTTTCGCACCTTGTGATGAAAAATTTCGTACATCCCTCGTGCGAAACACTTTTTCTAACTCGTGGAGTAATGTACTAATTTCTGGGTGTATGGTTCCTTCTCCAGTAGTCGAATATTTATCGTGCGCTTTTCTGCTCTGACGTAATCCAATCTCATATCTTATTCTAACTGTGCATCACTTCCTCAGTCTCCTGGTAGCTGTATATCCTCACTTTCGTGGGCGTCCATTCCGAGCTGTGATAGCGTCAAGCCGCACCAGATCACGTCTGGTCGAATCAGACGTGGGGGATATCCTGCTCAAAGCCCGCCGGCGACTGCCTGGTATTACCATCGGATTGCTTGCTAGGGGATAGACGGCTCTTGGTCGGACGCGCATACAAAACTTATCTCGTGTGGAGTACAATCGGTGGGGACGGGAAGTATGGCCCTTGGAAGGCATGGCGCCGAATATTACAACAACTTCGACCATCCGATGATACGCCAGTGACCTAGTAAAAAAGAAAAAAAAATACAAGAAAAAATCTAGTCGGCGCCACATTCGCCACTTTTGCCTTAATCAAATTGAATAAATTTACATTTCATTCTGCGATTTCACGATATCTTTCTGAAAGTTAACCGTGAAATTGATCTTTCGAAAGGACCGTTGATTCCTGCATTTTCACGATTCAATATTATTTTTTGCAAGATCCTGTCTACTGATACTCCGAACCAATTCTTATAAATATTGTATACAAAGAGCATGAGCAACGTCGCCGTACAGATTTCATTTGTGTTCTCCTAGCCCTGGAAATTGCGACAACTTCGACCATCCGATGATCCGATACGATGAGTCTCCAGTGACTTAGTAAAAACAAAAATACAAGCAAAAATCCAACCGGCGCCACATTCGCCACTTTTACCTTAATCACATTGAATAAATGTATGTTTCATTCTAAAGTTGCATGATATCTTTCTGAAAATTAAATATTAACAATATTATTGTTTGCAAGATCCTCCTGCCTGCTGATAGGCACTCGACTTCAATTCTTATAAATATTATATACGAAGAACTCTGCACGAGCAGCGTCGCCGCACCGATTGCATTTCTTCTTCTTTTTCTTCCTTGTTTTTTGTTTTCATGCCGGGGGCCAAGTACCAAAGATTCCATATGTATGTTCCAAATCCCCATCGCAAGGGTCGATCCAATTTGACTTGCGTAGTATTTCTTCAAACCTTCATTGGTACATTGTTGTGCGCAAGAAGGAAGGACGGTTCACGGAGCGGTTGAAAAGGTATCGACGGTGAGGGATATGAAAAGGGCCACCTGAGAAAATAATGAAGTTGGAAAATTTGCGAAAACCCAGTTCCTCGACGATTTCCCGAGAAATACGCGGGAATATAAAACAAGGCCACAAAGTCAGAAGGTCGAGGGGAGAGGCGATACAAGCTTGGGGCGGAGATGCGCAGCCCGACCGGCGAGAACGAGAAGACGGTCGTAAATTTCCTCAGCATCCTGTCGCACCCTCCGTCGTCTCCCTTTTTTATGAGCTCGCTCAGAAGAAGGGTAGGCTTAAAGGGTAAACACGGTACGAGCCAAGCCCGGTGATTGGCAGGTTCTGTATTGAGTCGCACTGGACGGAGGGAGACAGGCGAATGCCAATCAACGAGTTCTTCCTCAGCTCATGGAGGACGATGACTGTGCCGTGGCTGATGATAAAGGGGTTAAACAGCGGAGGGTCGCGCGGAAGGATGTCAAGTATAAAGCGGGTCCCAAACAAGCTCCCGCCACCTTCCCCGTCGTTAAGTATACGGATAGGGTCTTTATGATCGAAAGTTCAAGGTTCTATGACGCCGTATAGTGTGACGCGCAATGCGACTCATTTGCGAAAGTATCCGGCATTCGCATTTACACGATTATTGTTCAGAGATCGTTAACGCAAAAGTATTCTTACAAAGCGCGATCTTTTCATTACTGTTGCTCTTGTCCTCGATCGGATTACAGCCGACTGTAATGTAGCAATCTTAACGGAATTATCCTTTAGCCCGGTAAGGTTGCACCTCGTAATATTCATGTTACACTGAGGGAAGAACCTAGTAAATATGACTATATCGCCTGGGAGATATTGCCATAGCACATTGTAGTAGGGAACTGGGGCGCCACCTATGTATTGAATTTATAGGAAGTATTGAATTTTGAAGTATTGAATTTATAAGAATCTTTCGCAGATATTATGGTAAAAATTCTTGGAAAATCGGAGACTTTCCGCCATAGGTGGCGCCCTAGTTCCCTACTACTGTGTGCTATGGTAATTTTTCTTAGATGATCGGTAGTTTTTACTAGATCGTTCTCTCTGTGTATTGAATAAATCATCGTTCATGGTGACTCACCAAAAATTGTGCCGTCGCGTAATGCGGCCCGTTTTGCAAAGTAACCGACATTTGCATTTATACGATTATTGTTCAGAGATCGTTAATGCAAAAGTATTCTTACAAAGTCCGATGTTTTCGTTACTGTCGCGTTACAGTCGACTGTAATGTAGCAGTCTTAACGGAATTACTCTTTAACCCGGTAACGTTGCACACTCATGACATTTATGTCATAGAATAAATCATCGTTCATTGTGACTCACAAAAAAAGGTGCAGACGCACAATACGGTTCGTTTGCGAAAGTAACCGACAGTTGCATTTATACGATTATTGTTCAGAGATCGTTAATGCGAAAGTATTCTTACAAAGCCCGATGTTTTCGTTACCGTCGCTCTTGTCCTCGATTAAATTACAGTCGACTGTACTATTGCGATTTTAACGGAATTATTCTTTAACCTGGTATAACGTTGCACACTCGTAAAATGTATGTCATAGAATAAATCCTCGTTCGTTGTGACTCACAAAAAAAGTACCGACGCATAATACGGTTCGTTTTTGAAAGTAACCGATATTTGCATTTATAGGATTATTGTTCAGAGATCGTTAATGCAAAAGTATTCTTACAAAGCACGATGTTTTCGTTACTGTCGCTCTTGTTCTCGATCGGATTACAGTCGACAGCAATATTGCGATTTTAACAGAATTATTTTTCAACCTCGTAACGTTGCACACTCGTAAAAATTATGTCATAGAATAAATCATCGTTCATTGTGACTCACCAAAAATGGTGCCGACGCTGTTGCCTATCGCTTCGGAAACCGCCCCGTTGGCGAGGGCATCGAGACAGGCGCTAAGGGCGCAGGCACACGCACTCGTACCTATAAGGTACTCCAGCACCATGTTCCATCCAATTATGAATGCTATTAATTCTCCTACTGTCACGTAACTGTACATGTAAGCGCTGCCGGACGTGTGAGGCACTCTGACGCCAAATTCGGCGTAGCACGCTCCTGAAACAAAATAATAATTCGATTGTAAACACACAACAACGTGATAAAACATGCGGGTTTCAAGCTGCAAGCTTGTTCGCAGTTTGCCCATTTCGAATATATGCCCCGTTGGTCGAGCAGCCTATCAACTCGCCGTCATCCCCGGTAGTGTCGGGTAATTAATTGCAGATCTATGTGGTACGATGCGGGTGGTAACTAATTAATTACGGATGACGGAGGGGAAGAGGGGGGGGGCATAGCAGCGACGAAGAGGGGTGCCTGCATCATCGGCGCTATAACGAATTTAGGAGGGCTAACGCGCCCGCCCAAATGGTATAGCATCTCCTTCGCCAGTCGATAAATGCCGTAAATATATGGCGACAACAACGAAATACCGATCGTGATGGTGATCCTATAGTTGCATATCACGGACGGTGATTGACAAATTTTTCATTCGGCGAATACTCATGGGACGCGATTATTCGCTGAATTCATCGTAACAGGATAAAATGTCAGCGCTAAATGAGCGTTATTGGATTCACGGCTTCCACTCCTGGAAATATATCACTGTCACTTGGCGTAAAAGCGCCGAATGTGGAGGTCCCGTTTAATGCGGAACGATCGTGGAAGAACGCTTTATTCACCGTTTTTACCCTATTTACATTTAATTTATATTTTTTCCTCGCAGTGCCAAATTCGGACAGTTAAATTTCAGCAATGAATTATTGAGACTCACATATCAAAAATTAATCGGATAATGTATAGTTTTTTCAATAAATTTCATGTCGATGGTAACGTATCGATTGTAAATTTAATGCAGCGTGCTGGAAATTTTTAGCCAGAAACTGATATATTAAACTTAACGTACAATTTAGATGAAAAATTAATGAAATTTTACAGTGAAATGAAAAAAATTATTGGATTTAAAGTACATATATAGTAAAATTAAATTAAATCATTAAAAAGTAATGTATGTCTAAAGCTTTCAATATACTGAAGTTAGTTTTTCATCATAATTGCACATGAAATTTAATGTATCAGTTCGCGTATAAAAACTTCCAGTATTTGGCCATACGATTTTTTTTTTTTTTTGCAGTGTACGAGGAGACTCAATGCCGTTTTTACTGCGGAAGGATAGTAAAGTTTATCACTGAAAGAAGGATAGCACATAGTAGTAGTAGGGTACTAGGGCACCACCTATGGTAGGAAGTACCGGATTTATAAGCATTTTTCTTGGATATTATGGTAAAAATTCTTGGAAAATCTGAGACTGTCCGCCATAGACGGCGCCCTGGTTCCCTACTACTATGTGCTATGGTAATTTTTTTTAGATGATCGGTCGTTTTTACCAGATCCTTCTCACAGAGGAAGGAATATGTCATATTGTCGCCGTTTCGTGATAGTGGGGGTGGTGGGGACATGTAACTAGCAGTGGTTGAGGCCTAGATATATATCCATATACAGATTCGAAGCTCCTTTAACTCGCAATGTCTTCAAAAATCTATGGGCACAGCTCGATTTTATTTTTTAACCTAATAATAATTTTTTAACCTATTTTCCTAATAATGTTGTAATGTTAATTTACAAAAAAAATTCGAATAAAGTAGTCTGGAAATAGGGTAAATCAGGGTGAGATGGCCACCCGTAATATATTTTAACGTAACAAATTAATGGCCCCGCCGCTTGCACAGTTTTTAATATATGTGGATACAATGCGATTACGCAACAGATTTTAAGATTGTATGTGCAAGGGTCAATCCGAGCGGTGAATCCCTATTTCGAAGAAGCCAGAAATTTCTCGATCAATATTTCTAGTGCTCCGAACACATACTAAATTATAATTTTGCATAAAAAAGAGATGCATAAAAAAATTATCAATATATGCGTCACTTTTATTCACCGTGTCCGTAAATGTAACTTCGAAAATCGGCAAAATTTCGTATATAAGGCCTTAAAAAACCATGGCCATATCACCCCGACTTAGCCTACCTACATTGTTTAAAAAGAATGTTGCATTTCACGCGGCACCATATGCAGCTCATGTTAATTGACCCAATTTTACGATCATGTATCTCGGAATCCAAGTGGTAAAAAAATTATTAAAAATTCTTTAAAAATAGCCTTATTCATTGCTTTATAACACTTCTGATTTTTAGTTCCAAAAGTATAAAAGTCGCTGTGTGACGTGTTCCCTCAAGCGAAGGTCTTCAAGTGAATCTGGATCGTCATTCGTTAACATCGGAGGAGTACCGTAGATGTTTGACATCTGCATGAGCAGTGTACGCATACGTAATACCAACCGGAGAAAATGGAAGCGATGGCTGCGATAATGAAGGAGACTACAACGCCCGGGCCAGCGACGCTCCGCGCCACCATGCCCGCAACCAGGTACATCCCCGTCCCTACGCAGGAGCCTACCCCGAGGGACGTCAGGTCCAGAGTCGTCAGGCACTTCTGCAAACAGAATGAAAAAAACATGTTTCACACATAGCCATGTCAGGCTCAGTTTCTTATCGTAAAGCGCTGACGGGACGAAAATTCCGTCGGCTGATCGGGGGAGTCGAGGGTACGGGCTGCCCGACGAGTGCATACACTTGGTCGCAGAAAAGGGGTCGGAGGGTACGGTCACACGCGATTCATTCATCGGTGGGTGATCGGCGAGCCGCCGCGAGCAAAAAAAGCTCGCTGAAGTTTCACTGGCATTTCGTCGGTGCACGCGGATTGTTATAATCAAACCGTCACGAAACTACGTCTGGCAGCCACCAATAGTTTTACTCGGGTCATGCCACACTGGCAAACTAAAAGTGGACGACCGTCGTACTTGCGGAAAGTGTTTGCCCGTCGTCGAATAGCCCGCGAGACATTGTATTTTTATTCCACGAGAACAGGAAACCTGGCAGTGACGGCCGACGCGATTGAATAGTACTTCGGAGAAACTTTTCTTCACTTCTTGCGACAAGTAAGTTCGCTCGAGGAAAAATGAGAAAGCGCAATGCGTGAGTATCTCGGTGCAAAAATAATGTGGGAGCTTAGAGACAAGAACGGTTCGTGTATTAGCAAAGTTTCGATCGTCAGCGACGTGTCGCCCAAGCTGCGAGCCAACCGGTGCTTCATCTACCTCCGCCGTTACCCACTGTGCGGTATGAGATCTCGGCCTCCGCGGACCAGTTTCGCAATTTACAAGAGCAACTTTTCCAAGAAACTTTTACCCGGAAAGAATAGAGCGGACCTTTTGTTCGCAATAAAGAAGGAAGCAGCAGTTCCAAGGGTGCTCTGTGGCTAATCATATTTGCAAACCATGAATCTATGAAGTCTGAGGCTCCACTAGTGTGCCCGGTACAGGCGCAGCGATAACATTTTACGTCGAGCCGATATGTCGGGTACGACTCAATACCGGGCTCGGATACTGACTTGAACTGTATAAAAAATTTGTACGAAATTTAATGTACTGCTAGTGGAAGTTTTTATTCATAAACCGGTCTATTAAATTTCGAGTACGATTGTGATGAAAAATTAATGTTCAGTATATTGAAAACATCTGTAATATTTTTATTTTACTACAAAAGTACTTTAAATCCAATAATTGACTTTAATTTCAAAGAAAAAGTATATTATTTTTTCATCACGAATGTACATTAAATTGAATGTGTCAGTTTTTGTATAAAAACTTCAAGGCCGTTACATTAATTGTACAATTTTTTTACATTGTGAGCGACGGGCGAGTACAAGACCATCAGCAACTGGTGCGGTGCTATAGCCCTGCCGATGGTTAAATCGCACCTGCACAGTAAAAAAAAGTTTCTACTTTTTACAACAACTATTGTCCACAAACGTCTGCAATTTTCCATTTGTAAATTTTTCGATCGCACCGTCCGGTCTTAGTTTTACAAACAAAAGTGCAAATTAAAATTGTTAATTACACGAGAAATAAAAGGGCAGGTTTCTAAAATTCAAACCTGAACAAACGAGTTTGTCACTTATTTTACACACCCAGAAAAATAATTTATTTGACGGCCACCGTTTATTTGGTTTAAGTAAAATATTTATTTGATTTAAATAAATATTTATTTCATTTAAGTAACTATTTACTTAATTTAAATAAATATTTATTTCATTTAAGTAACTATTTACTTAATTTAAATAAATATTTATTTCATTTAAGTAACTATTTACTTAATTTTAACAAATATTTATTTAAATCAAATAAATATTTTACTTAAACCAAATAAACTGTGGCCGTCAAATAAATTATTTTTCCGGGTGCAAGATTATTTTTACGACACTTCGTATACCGATTTGACGAAATAATTTTTTACTGTGAGGGTATGTGTTCCAATACCAGCCCCTCGCTAAACTCACGATCAATCGAATGGTATGCACAGTAGGACTCACCTGTAATTTCTGCTTTGATTCGGCTGGATGCACGGGCTCGGGGCCGGAACTCGGCTGTTCACCCTGCATATTCTCGATCTTCTTCGTTCGGATGAGCTTGCCGAACAACTCCAGCCCCTTCTCCCGGTCCATCATCTCGAGCTTCATTTTCAATACTGAAAAATAACAAAACGAGAAGAGCCATCAGTTATCGAAGGCATCAACGAAGTATAATGATTGTCTGTCCGCCGTGACATGGCACTTTCGGATCGTTAGAGCAAAAATTTTACTGCTTCGCCGGAGGGAAGAGATTCGAGCGTTAAAAGTCGGTGAGAAAAAAAAAAGTAGCGGAAGCGAAGTGGACGGCAAATGAGCGAACTTTCCTGTTTCAGGAGCTCCGGTTCGCTGCAATAAAGCCCCGGTCGGACGGCAGTTCCACGGGTTAATATGGGCGCAGGGGTTTGTAACGAGTCTCCGACGCAATGAATCTCCTCCGTTGCACACGCTACATGTCTGTGTAAATGTGTCTCTGTCGCTTCGAAGAGTACCTCGTAAGTCGAAAATACAGCGAGGCATTCTCGTACGGTGCAACAAAAGCTCGTATGCCACCGAGGTTTTGACGAGTGCGAGTACGATATCTCGACTGGCAGCCGAGAACTGGACTGCGAGCACTCGATGGAAACGAGCAAAGGAAAAAAAAGGCGACATCGTTGTCGGAAAATTGAGATGATAAAACAGAAATTATAACTTCAACCCGCGAAGTTCGTCCAACTCTCTTCATAACATCCTTCAAGTTCTCGTAATTAACGTGGCCGTACTGTAATAGCTGTACAGCCGTGTCGGCGATTGTGCATGTGTATATATACGGAGAGCAATTTTTTGCCCGAGAAAAGGAGTAATTGAAAAATATGCATTCCTCGCTCCATCGTCGCTCAACGCTATCAAACTGTGGCTCGAGTCAAAGGGAAGGGAGAAATGTGGAGAAAGGGAGAGAAATTAAAGTGGAACGGGATGCTCGGAGGTCTCGACAACAACAAACGCGGGGCTGTTCGTGGCAGCCCGGCTATGTCATCGAGCTCAAAAGCTCCGCGTATCTCGCCCGAGATGCTCGAGCCAGCCCGAAGGCAGAATCCCGCGAAATTACGCATCACTGAGGGGAACCCGTTCCCTTTGCAGGACTCTCCGCCGCATCCTCGTATGGATAAAGCTACACGCTCTTCAGGGTGCAAACTTGCCTCATTGAATTACAGCTGTGTACGAGTGAAGTTGGTAGTTACTGTAAGCTGCAATGGATTTTGCTATTACGCATGTATCGAGCAATGTTTTCGCTGTACGCTCGGTAGTGCTTAAAAATTACTGCAGTGAGTCTTTTTCCTAATTAAAAACAATACTCTCCCATGAGCGAATTACAAATTGGCTATGTCTTGACGCAACACTGTTACCAACAATGCCGGAACTGACGGTCAGTTCTGAGCAGGTACAGAAACGTCCCTTAAAGCTGGGCCGACTTTGGAATGATTATATTGATCCATAGTTCAATCGCCAGTATCGGCCCAACGTTATCAAACGACGTTGACCCAATGTTGGCTGCCGATGTCGCCAACGTTGTACAAACATGATTAATAATCAAACAAAAAATATATTGATGAATCTGCGTGACTCCTACATGCTTTTTTCCCGACTGCGCTAAAATGACTACGTTCCTTGCGTGCAATACGGGCGGAAAATAGCCTATTATTGACCGATGATCATTATTAACATGTGCGCATGCGCGGTACAATTTCATTACTGCCTAGCGCGTAATAGGGCTCATTACTCCCGCTGGAAGCTCTATTACTCCCGGGGAAGTAATGGTCATTGTCGAAGATGACGATTTTGCGACGCAAGAAATGTGGTTATTTTACCGAAATCGGAAAAAAATATCGTACACCACAAGGGAGGAAGTGCAGTTTCACTTCGTGTGAAATTCTGTCCTCGCTTCGCTCGGGCATCAAACTTCACACTCGGTGAAAAAACGGACATTTTGTCACACGTGCATAACCTCACTTTTCAGTATTCGTCTCGGGCGACTGCCATTCCAAGTGCCGCAGATTCATGCACTTGTAACAGAAAATATGATGTGTAACGAGGGTCGAATTGGCGATTGCGACTCGTGTGATTGCAGTCCTCGTTTCGCTCGGGCCGCAAACCTCACACTCGTCGCAATCGCCAACTTTCGATCCTTGTTGCACAATATACTATTCCTCCCTTGTGACATAATATACTATTGTCAATCTGCGTGCCTCCTAAATGTGCCTTTTTTATCATTCGACAATTGCTTTTTATCTTCACACAGTGGAAGCATTCGAATAAATTAGTACTGGACCGTATTGGTAACTCTGGCCCCGATGCGGACATGGGCTATAATGTTTTTATTTTGCCACTTCCGGAAAGACACACATTACCAGAGATACATCGCAGCAAAGAAGGCGCATTGTATTAAATTCGAAAAATAAAAATGATTCCTCCTGCACGGAAATAAAAGAATTTGTTGTATGATGAAACTTTTATCATGTCGCTATTATCATTGTGAGATAATACCGACTCTGTGAACGACCGACGCCAAGTTTCCATAGCCGGAAGAGCTCGCAAGCACAAAGGGAACCTTTACCCAGTCCACCGAGGCATTCTCGCATGTTTCACTCCGAATTAGTTACATTCATTCCATGGCCCGCAGAGAGAAATACAGAGGCGGAGGATAACCCAACAGTACTTTTGTCGAAGAAACTCAACGGCCAAACTCTCATCGCTACCGCGCAGTAGTAAAAGTTTTCTCGGCAACGCGATTGAGAGGCAGACTTATGGAAATTTTATTCCTCCACACTTTCTACTTTCCATTCTGGGGGCGGACAGTTTTTCAACGATCACTCGGGGACCCATTCTCGACATCGTGCAAGTTTTTCATTCGCAGAAATCGATTATTCTACATAAATCACATATTTTTATACCGCGCCTTGAAGCCTGGGGGTCTGATATGAACAGATTGCTAGCCATCAGTGTATGCCCCGTGTGCTTCGAGTGTTGAGCAAGGGACGGAGTACTTGGAGCGTTGAATTTTTTATTTTTTCCGATTTTCGGGAAACACTTCAAAAAAATACTCAGTGTCGATTTTTAAGTTTTAGTTTGAAATTAAAATCGCTCTTGAGATCGAACGTACGATGGAAGTTTGGCCCAAACTTCATTGCGTGCGGAAGATCTATCGCAATTTCGCGTTTAACATCGAACCTCAGTTCGAACTTTATTTCGTGCTTAAATTTGACCTCGAGTTCGAACTTAAGATCGAACTCGAACAATCGAATTTCAGTTGAAACTTAAGTTCGAACTTAAGATCAAAGTTAAGCACGAAATCAAGTTCGAACTTAAAGTGAATTTTAAGAACGCAATGAAGTTTGGGCCAAACGCGATCTTAAGTTCAAACTAACGTTTTAAAATTCGACCCTCATACTTTTACATTTTTATGTAACAGATATTAACGAATAAAATTAAGATATAATTACTTGAGGAGGTAGCGGCGAGGGTAGTAATTAACTTGGTTGTGCGTAATTGGATTCGCTCCGGAGCAAGGGAAGACGACCGCATCGTCCGCAATTGAGGTTCTTCCGCGCGGAGCCAGTACGCCAAGGGTTAAGGAGGTTGGAGAGCGTCACACTAGTCAAATGAGCGCCACATTTATAAAGGCGTTTACAGCAGAACCTCCCTTATCCGACGTTCGATCAACCGAGCTTCCGCGTTATCCGAGTTACCCAACTCATCCGAGCCCTCCGAGCCCTTCGCTATCCAAAATATGGGCTCGGATAATATGGAAAATTCGGATAAAACAGATAAAGCATTTACGTCCGCACGCGGAGTATGTATGTTATTCGTGTTATCCGTTACTTCACTTATCCGACGTACGCTCTCCCCACATTACCTCGGATAAGCGGGGTTCTACTGTACACAAAATTCTACGCATCCATTCATTACAGTCGATGGTTATTTGTATTGCAACACATGTCCTTAATCTAGTAAAACATTAATTGCAATGGATTTGCAAAAATATAAACTGGTTTGTGCTAATGTACAAAAATGTCGTTTAGTTTTTTAAAAGAATAATTCACCATTTTTGCCCGAACTTGATGTATTACGGCTCGTTCTCTTCCTTGAAAGATACTCTACAAATTCACCATCTAGATATTCGATAGTATTTTCCATATAAAAATGACAGCTGTTTGTTTATGAACAAATTTCTTATTTAGATAAACAACAGGCTGTAATTTTTAAACAGAAAATACTATCGAATATCTAGATAGTGAATTCGTAGAGCATCTTTTAATGAAGAGAATAGGCTGTAGTACCTCAAGATCGAGAAAAAATTGCGGATTATTCTTTGAAAAAACTGAGCTAATGTACGTTTTTGGAAATTAGCACAAACCAATTGATATTTTTGCAAATCCATTTTAATTAATGTTTTTATAGGTGAAGAATAATCATCCACTACAGTCAATAAATGCGTAAACATTTTTATAAGCGACTTTAAAAATATAGCACTTATTTGACTAGTGTGAAGCGTTTCAGCCTCCTTAAGTTCCCATATTTTAACTAGTTGCCATGGTTGCCGGCTCCCATTAATGTGACTTCCCCTATAAGATGCTTTTCCCTCAGTCTTTAGTCTGAGACAGGGCCTCAGTGGATACAATGGATCCACTGGATAAAGTGGAAAGAGGTGGACAGTAAACAGTTAACAGTGACACAGTGGAGAATGATGACTGGGGGCGAAAAGGAATTACAAGAAAGCCGGCGGACCTGATTATTTCCATTACGAGGGATTCGTCCGTACAGACACTGGGGTGGATGTAAGCCAGGCGACTGTATTTTATTTATCGTTCCCGTGACTTTCACCCCATCCGACTCAGCACGTGGTCCATATTATCTTCATAAACGCAAAAGTGTACCAGATTTTTTGTGCGTGCGCGACGTCAAAAATTGTTGATGGTACCAAGTCATTTGGCCGTAATTCTATACGGCCGTAGATTTTTGGGGATAAATCAACGAGGAACGAGGCACGAGGAGCGAACGGAGAAGGATGAAATTTTAACGACTGGCGAAACAGCCGGGTTAACTAGTTTTAGCAAGTTTAATGGAGGAAGGGTTGTGAACTCATTCGCTCTCGGCTCCACTCGCAGCATCAACAGCCTCGGATCTCTTCTGGTTTTCCGGTGGGCCCAGTGTGCGAGAACTGAAGGCAAAAGTGTACATGGTCCATCCAACTCGCCCAGGGCGCAGGCACCGTAGACTGTAGCTCTCGACTTTATGCAAATTCACTTCCGAGAACGTGGATCGTGCGAGACCCCGCGCACGTGCCATTTAGAGAACCGTTTTTTTCACGAACAAAGTTTAACAGCAATGCTCGCGCGATTCGTTATGGTATAATAACATATATGTATACATATATATGCGTACACTGCGGATTCATCACGCTAGGCTGTTATACGCCGAACCCACGCATTCGGCGAAGCGCATACGCACTCTCTTTCTCTTTCTCTCTCTCTCTCTCTCTCCATCAATAACCAACTCGAGAGGAAGAAGTGCGCTGCCGTGGGCACCCGACGATATCCTGCCAATTAGCCGACCAATCACGAGTCCGTTCGACAGCCGTTAATCACTGTTCATTTGATTCCCCTAATAAGCTGATCCCCGATCAGCGACGCATGATATGACACTGTTCTGTGCATCGGCGATATATCGAATGACAAAAGTGTCGCCGAAAAACCCAACCCTCACTTTGCGAGAATTGCCTATGGAAACTTTTTCACTTCCGGCCTGAGGGCGTGAGTTTGATGGTCTCTTTTAATTTTTGTTTTTTAATTAAAAGATTTTAAAAATCTCAAGTACCTGAGGTAGATACGCTACCACGTCCCTTGACACACGGCGACAGTCGTGAATTCATTAACTTGCTTGCCTGGTCGTCACGAGCCGGCGGTTTGCCAGGTGACCCACAAGGGCGGTTTCTACCCCGCAAGATTCTTCGTTCGTATTCGTCGGGTGTAATTCATTCACGAATGAATTACGGTCAAGTCGCCAGGTGAATCGTGCTCGCGCAATGAACGCGTAGTCAAACCGGCTGAGTGCGGTATGCAGCGCACGTACGAGTACATAAGAGTCAGCTCTGATGGTTAGTCATCTCTGCTGAGATGGGCGCAAGTCGATTGATCGTCGGTCGAAGTGGCGCCCAGGCCGAGCACCGGAGTATATATGTATGTAGGGAAGAGCGGGGCAAAATGGGGCAACGGGGCAAAACGGGGTTTTTGGGCAAAACTAAATTTTCCAATAATTTTTTTATCGGTCAAGGTGGCAAAACGGGGCAGAAAACTCTGATGCATCGATAGGACGAATTCGGGCATCCAAAAATTATTGGAAAATGACGTTTTGCCCCATGCCCCGTTTTGTCCTGCTGCCCCATTTTGCCCCGCTCTACCCTACATACATATATACATATCCCCAGAAGTCGTTGATGGGAGCCGTGAATGCCCGTAACGAGTCGTACCTATCTACTCCACACTCGAGCGAAGTGGATTTTCTTTTGCATTCCAGACGCGGCTGGCAAACGAGGATTCGAACTGAATTCCGACGAGGATTCGAACTGAATTCAGTTCGACGGTGTACAAGTGCAGCGTCATTGGAGAGGTCTGCCTGCGGAGGAGCCCGAGGACGAGGCGGCGATGGAACAGGACGAAGAGAAGTGGAAGGAAACGACAGTAGATTTATTCGTTAAAATCCGAAAATCTAAATCGCTCCAATTTGATTTCCATTCGAAGCCATGAAGCTAGCTCTGGCGAAGCCGTGTTCATGCAAATTAATTGTATTAGCAGCGCCGGAGCCTAATGAATCGAGTGCGAATAATTAAAGGTAAAGCCATGTGACTGGTGTGCTAATGACCGAGGTTCCAAAGCCCTTTCCACCTGGGCGGTTCTGTTTACCTTTATAATTGCTCTCCTCGGCTTCTTCACAAAGGCAACACTCTCGGCGGGCTCCGAGTCACGTCCAATCTTCCCGCTGAGATCCTAAAACCATTATTCTTCTGGGTGGGTAATTTCTTTACGCTCGATATAACGAGAGGAACTGCGAGAGGAAGGACGAAAAAAAAGAGGAAGTCGCGATTGCTTAGGAAGGAAAATCTCCTTTTCGTGTAAAAGGAATTTTTTTTTATCGGCACACTACGGAAGCTTAGTTGGCAAATTGGATCGATAATTTGATGACGAACAGCACGACCCCCTCAAGACCCGTCGAGCGGCTCGTTGAACTAAGAAAATTGTCGTCGTATAGTTAAGACGCTACGGGGTTCTTCGTTCTTCCGGGGAAATAAAGGTTTTCCTCGCTGCCGAAGCGCGGCTAGGCAGGTCACGCGAAACAAAAGGGGTGTACGACAGAGAATCATCCAGCTGTGCTTCTCCGGCTGTTCTACCCGCCGTTCTACCGATTGTCCGTTAATCTGCGAGGCAGGCCAGACAGGAATGGTTCGGGCGAGGCGCGCGGGTACACGCCGCAGTAGAAAAACTCGGCGCAGGTCAGCCCGGGGTTCCATCCATTATGAAGCGATCCATTACGGCGGCAATTAGCATGCTTTCGCAGATTGTTTGTAGATCATAATTCCCACGGACTCCCGAGCGTGCAGTACTGCTACGGGAAATATGTCACTTCCGGTTTGAAAAATTAATTTTTCAATCGGAAGTAAAGTATCCAAGGTATTACGCCATGTCCGGTCGTGAAATTATATTTTAAAACCAGAAGTGACGTATTTCCGGTATGACATCATTTCCGGTCGAAAAATGAGACAGGTAACGTTTCTTGTCCACAAACGTCCAAAATTGTTTGCGTGTTAATTTGTATAAAAAATGTTGTCCATTTTACAAAAATGCTTGTTAATTTTACGAGTATTTTTTGTCAAATTAAGAACAAAATAATAGCGGACGTTTGTGGACAAAAAAGTTTGTTAAATGTACACATTTTTATTACTATGGGAGGTGACGATTTTCGCTATGACGTCACTTCCGGTTGAAAACTATGATTTTTAAACCGGATATAACGTTTTCCCATATGACGTTACTTTTGGCTTAAAAGTGAGATTTTCGAAACGGACGTGACGTTACAGAGAATAATTTTATTTAAGAGAATATTGTTTTATTTTTCTCTGAAATGTATCTCGAATGCACGAGAATATAGGTGATGTAATTAAAATCATAAGCGTATACGAGAATTCATAAAACAAGCATATATTGTTCCCAGCGTGCATTCTATAGGCGCCATCTGTTTAAGGGCCGGGCGTCTGTATGGGACACTTATTGGTTGGCACATCTGCCACGGGTGATGCACAGTACCAATTATCCGAGCCATACAAATCCTTGAATACCACTGGATGCATTTCTATGCGACATACACATATTTTCTTGGAAGTAGGTCTCTTCTGAGTATTACTGTGCTAAAAGTGATAGCAAGTTATTCCTGTATAGAACCGCAAGCATGCGACAGTTGATCCGGACATATTGAGCGGGGAGATGTTGGGGAGGGTTCGAATGTGGCGAGGGCACTTTTTAGCGTGCGTAAAAACGGTTTTATCTCGGCCCCACCGCATGTACTCCAACGAAACCGTCTCCGGCATGCCTCAGAATTAAATGGGAATTAGCCAAAGAACATCCCTGAACTCCAAGGTCTCTCACTCGGATCTTTCCAGCCAATCGCCCAAGCCATCACTCGAATCGTTTCCAACATCGATAAATGGTCGGAGACCATTCCCTTTTCCCACCGCAGAGACGTCTCTCGCAACGACCTATGCAATATTTCCAATCGCCCTGGAACACATCGCCAGAGGCGTTCCACGAACGACAGATAGTGAGCATTGAGAGGAAACTGCAATAGGGACATACGGAGGCAAGGCACTTCGATAAAAGTAGTTGAACGCTGGCACAGAAGTTTCTCCATTTATATTGATTAAATTCTAAACTCAAACAATTCTACTTGTTTCACGACCATTTTACCGCTACCCGATCCGAATTACGATTATTCATTTATGATTATTGTACGCTTGGAAGAAGCAGATTAATAATAGTTTTTTAGGACGTGCCATCTTCGAAAGCCTTTATGAGTAATGGCTTTACATGTCTGATAACGGTTCGATCCGGGCCTGAGCAGGCTTTATTGATTGCTTGATGGGTGCACCAACCCGACCTGACCAATTGCCCTTCTCTGGCCAGTTTGCCCTCCAGTGTATATTTTACTACAGCAGCATAGAAATACAATTAATTTTGTTATGAATATACATCATTTGTGGCAAGGTGTTCGATAAAACTAGTTGAATGCTATTCAATGTACAGAGCATGCTATTCAAGGTACAGACATTTCTCCATTTATATTGATTAAAATGCACACAAACAATACTAGGGGAGAACGGGACAGTGAGGGTAAAACTCAATTTTCCAATAATTTTTGGATACCTCATTTTCAGCCCCGTTTTGCCCCACGGACCGCCATCGCCACCATCCAAAAGTTATTGGAAAATTGAGTTTTGTCTCATTAGGGGCAAACACATTTTGCCCCGCTCTCCCCTATACTCATTTCACGATAATTTTTCCGCAAGCTACCCAACCCGGTTTATGATTATTCATTTGTCATTGTTGCACATGAGAAGAAGTAGGTTAGCAATGGTTTTTTAGTTTGTGCCATCTTTCGAAACCTTTATAAAAAATTGCGTTACACGTCTGATAACGATTCAATCAGGGCCTGAGCAAGATTTATTGATTGCTTGATGGGTGCCCCAACCCAACCTGACCAATGTTTCCCTCCAGTGAATATTTTACTACAGCAGTATAAAAATATAATTAATTTTGTTATGAATATATATAATTTGTGGTAATGCAGTTCGATAAAGGTAGTTAAACACTGGTACAGAAATTTCTCCATTTATATTGATTAAAATTCGTGAAAATAATTCTACTTGTTTCACGAGCATTTTACCGCTGGCTACCCAAGCCGAATTACGATTATTCATTTATCATTGTTGCATGCTTGGAAGAAGCAGATTAATAATTTTTTTAGGACGTGCCATCTTAGGAAGGCTTTATGAGAAATGGCTTTACATGTCTGATAACGATTCGATCAGAGGCTGAGCAAGATTTATTGATTGCTTGATGGGTGCCCCAACCCAACCTGACCAATGTTTCCCTTCAGTGAATATTTTACTACAGAAGTATAAAAATATAATTAATTTTGTCATGAATATATATAATTTGTGGTAATGCAGTTCGATAAAGGTAGTTAAACGCTGGTACAGAAATTTCTCCATCTATATTGATCAAATGTTTGTCAAACAATGCTACTCATTTCACGATTATTTTTCCGCCAGCTACCCAAGCCGAATTATGATTATTAATTTATCATTGTTGCGTGTTTGGAAGAAGCAGATTAATAACGATTTTTCATTTCATGCCATCTTATAAAGCCTGTATGAAATATTGCGTAACACGTCTGATAACAATTCGATCAGAGCCTAAGCAGGGTTTATTGATTGCTCGGTAGGTACCCCAACCCGACCTGACCAATTGCCCTTCCCTGACCAGTTTTTCCTCCACTGTATATTTTACTACAACGGCATAAAAATATAATTAATTTTGTTATTGAATATATATAATTTGTGGTCGTGTATTTTGGGGGAGTTGGGAGTATCGCGTCTGGTTGTGCCATTGTATCGAGGAGTTGTCACAGCAGGAACAATGATAGCATTTGGTGAAATGTACGATAGATATATTAACAATCCCGCGCGGAACACCGGGGATGGCGGTTCGGCGGGGGAGAAATTCATTACGGAGCATAATAATAACGAACAATATTTCTGGACAGCCCCGCGGTAATGGTTGAACGGCTGGTAATCGAGGCACCGAAATATCGGGGATCACCGTTCGGTACAGGGTACAATGTACATCGTTGCACGTAGAAAGCATGTACTATGCACGCTGTGTACACCGAGCATGCGTTCTGCCGGCACAGCGGATGCAGATGCAAATTACTGTGTTAATTTCTCCAAGAGCCCGCGAGGTATACAGCCGACTGCGGGCGTTTTCCCGCACCGAAGAAATAGAGCCTGCTGGCCTCAAAAACCAATACACGACGTTACACGACAGTCGCCAAAGAATTAGTGTAACTCTTAGGTTTTGTGGCTTTTGTGACAGACGGTGAAAAAGAAGGAACATTTGCATCTCTACCACTCACAACTCTACCAGAAAATATCTCTACCATATAAGAACTCTGCCGGAATTACAATAAAACTTCAACCGGAATTACAATAAAACTTTAAACGGAATTACAATAAAACTTTAACCGGAATTACAATAAAACTTTAACCGGAATTACAATAAAACTTTAACCGGAATTACAATAAAACTTTAACCAGAATTACAATAAAACTTTAACCGGAATTACAATAAAACTTTAACCGGAATTACAATAAAACTTTAATCGGAATTACAATAAAACTCTACCGGAATACAAGGCTACCGTCTAGCCGTGTATCCCGTATGTGGTGGAGTTTTAGGGCTGCCTTTTTTGGTAGAGTTATTATCCGGTAGAGTTGTTTTCTGGTAGAGATGTAAATATGCCAAAAAGAACCAGTTGCCCCAAGCATCCGCGTGGTCAAATCCGCTCTAACTAATTAAAGATGCATCGCACATACATTTCCAACCAAAGTTGAATTCTATAAAAATTGCAGTACTATGCGATATGCCAAAAATCTGAAAACAGTCAACCGCATTAATGATGTCACGACCTTCGAATTTGTATAATAATAATAATACCAAAAAATCATTGACAAAGTATTTAAAAAATAATCGGTTGTAAAAAAACAGAAAAGGTTTTATTTTATCATTTGAAATGAATTCCTTGATTTTTTTACAATCCATATGAATTTTTTCAGAATTTTCTTATATTTCAACACTTTTTTTAATCGAAAATGTGGAACATCGATGTAGAGACACGAATTTCGGATATGTTTCCGTATCACGATTCCACAGTATACAAAAAAAGTTTCGAGGTGATTGCGCCAACAGTTCCGCAGTTATGGCGTTAAAATAAATATCGAAAACGGAAAATTGAAAATTACCCTGAAGATATCTGCATGACAGCAAATTTCATCTTTGGCAAGTCTTTATCAATGCACGGCCTTTATAGCTTGATGAAATTTTGCCACATGCAGATATCTTCAGGGTCATAATTGAAAAATGTATGAAAATTCTGAAAAAATTAATGTGACTTCTAGAAAATCAACGGCTTCATTTAAAAATACAAAAAAAGGTTTACTGACTATTTGTTGAACATTTTTTTTTAGCAATTTGTTAATAACTTTGTGACATTATTAGTATGAAAAATTAATGTTCCTGGCACTTTCAATACCATTGATTTTTACAGGTTTTTATGCTATTTGGAAGCGTTCAAATTCTCGCCGAATTTCACATTTGGTTGGGAATGTATGATGCATACTTAATTGGCCAGGCAAACAAATTAGCGTTCTCGAGCCTTGCACCAGGCCCTTGACGAGGTCTCTTCAGAGCCTGATCAGGCCCCGATTTAGAGTTCAAAAATGTATACCAGGAAGTAAGTGTATCACTTAATCACGATGTTATGAGTTGGGGAAACTTTTGACCCTCGTGATTGGAAGCCAGTACATTATAATTCACATCGGTGTTCGAACGAGAGCGTTAAGAGGATCATAGGATCGACGGATCATATCGAGTATAAGATTAATTTCATGACCCGCGGTCAAAATCTATAATCCGATCGTGTATTTGAGCTAAAGCGGCTTACATAATATTGTTGCTGCATTTCGTTAGCCTCCCATAACTTCCCACTTATAATTCCATGGAACTGCTCTTGCTCGTTCCTACCCAAGGGATCTCCTACCCCGCATTAAATCTGGATCAGTATTCCTTGTTGCGTTCGGACAAAATACAGTTTAAGCACTAAAGAGGCTCAATTGGTAGTGGAAGGAAGATCAGCGGGAAATTCATGACTGCGTGTCGTGCCACGGAGACACGATTCTGGGCAAGTAACGGCGATAACTTGGTGCTCTTCGTTTGCCAATAAATTTCATTTTATATTGAACGTGCAGAAAGGACCATTTTTACCGGCCACTGAATTCTGAGTGCACACCTTCGTCATAAAATTTTCGAGTCGAGCAGTCAAGCGAGAGATACAGAGCGACGGAGGCGCGAGCGACGAGAAATTTTCGAGAGGATGGTAGAGAGTGATGAATGTTACGGTCGATGGCAAATATAGGTACAGCACACTTTCGCGGAGCGGTGTGGCTTTCGGGGCGAGAATAAAACCTAGTGGCCCGTGGGCCATAATTTACTGCGGTCGGACACGAAATCGTTCCGTACTGTGTAGTGCGATTTGCGATAACGAGAGACAACTACGACCTATGTTCGGGAGCATAGATAAACGCGTTAGAGTGACTTCGATAGTTTTCTCACTACCACTTCCACGTTATCACACTGTACCTCATTTGGTTCAAGAAATATCCGATACGTTGAAGGTGCAGCGCGCGATGTTCGCCATCGGAATATTCGAGCCTCATATGTGATGGGAAGTTGGTAAGTTGAGAGAGGACAACATCGAAAACCACACTACCGTGCGGTATTCGGAAACCAATATTAGTTGTACACATTTCAAGTTACAAATTGGCGTTGGCCGTGCTTACGAGCGAAATGGCGAGATCCCCTAATTTTCCGATCCCTAAATAAAATGGTGCAAAGTAATTTGCACAGGGCTTCCTCATTTATTACAATTTTGCGCATTTCTCTATGAGAAAGTTCGTTGATCGATTTTGGTTTCCACATAGAAGAAGCTATGCGGAACATTGTAATATATGAGGAATCCATGTGCAAATTACTTCGCACTTTTTTTCGTAAAACACAAAAATGTCTACATCTCATAAAATAGTCAGAAAGACCGTTAACATTGGCCGTAAAATTTATTGTAGGTAATCGCAAACTGAAATTTGCGGATTTCATCGTTTGGAGGCTATTGTTTTCAATCTATTCTTCACCGCCGATTACAAAGCTATGACTCTTATAATTTACTCATTGCACGATATTTGATTCAGAAACTCGTGTCGGGCGTAAAAAACAAATTTTATAAATAACTCACAATTTTTATCATCCCATAAAATTTAAACGATTAGATTAATTTTCGCCAAATTTAATTCGAGACATTGTACAGTGTTAGTCTATTCCCGTGTCAAATTTCATCTCGATACCTCCACGTTTACTTGAATTATACTGTTTTTTGTAATTTTTCAAAAAAATCAACATTCCATAGAATTGGCCAGATTCATTACCAAAGGTTTTTGATCATAGTATTTGTATGCATATTTGTATGCAGTTTTAGGACGATAGGTAAAATTTTACACAAGTTGGAGCTACCAAGACCTTTTTTCAAAAAATTCAAAATCGTTTTAAATCTTGGCCTCAATCTTCATGAAATTTATTCCGAGGGAAGAGACGTGACCACCCTACTAGTGTACGAAACTTCAACTAGCAATCTCAAGCCGTGTCCGAGTTGCAGCCATTATAAACGATGGAAGTCTGTCACATACATGCACACATACACACATACATCCGGACGCCAGCTAAAAATCGCATTTCTCGACGTTTTGGACTAGCTCAAGTACTCTGACATAAGAATCTCGGGACTTTTTTTCTACGAAAATATAATTTCCTCTATGAGGAAGCAAAAAATGATACGTTCGGGGATAGTTCTGTAGTACACTAAGAAAATAAATGGTTGGATTAACCAAGGCACCGTGACATATATTCAAAGGTGCTATTTGGTTGACACAACAAAAATGTTAGTTTGGGTAGATACATTTTGAATCGCTTGAAGCAAATAATCGTTCTACAAGACAATGGTTTATTTGTGTCAAAATACAACAAAAATGTTTGTTTGAGTCGATAAATATTGAATTGCTTGAAGCAAATAATCGTTCAACAAAACAATGCCATATTTGTACAAAACAAACAACAGCTTTCACCGTATGTCACCGTGATCTTTGATTAATCCAACCATCGCTTTTTCTCAGTGTATAGACGACATTGCAGTCTGGACATTTTAATGCCTCGGGACAGCGATTACCAGCATAGAAGGTAGACAGAAAGGAGGAGTGGTCCCGCTCGCCGTTCACGTCTATCTTTGGTCTACGCCCGAGGCAACCGTATAATGCCGGTATAAAGCTGACGGCACAGGCCCGCAAGCGTGGCGGGCGGCCGGCCAGTAGTTCCAAACCGCCACGTCAGACGGAATATGCGAAGCAGCCCGTACAAGCCTAACCTTCCGGCGCCGACAATTATCGGTTCGTGCAGTCTGCACGCGTATCCTACGTGGCCACAGGTCATTAATGCTCTCAGGAAACTCTGACCACGCTAATTACAAAGCAAATTTAGATGAAAATTAATTAATATGCGTCAGCGAGCTGGTTCGCTCGAAATTCGAGTGCGAGCAAACAACGCAAAATTAGAAAAAATTATTTCCTTACGGAAAATTCCATGTAGGGGAGACCGGGGCGAGATGGGACCCTAAGCAAATAATGCAGCTACAACGCTGCCGAAAGCATAATTTATTGTTTGTCATCCATCAATTATATTTTCAAAGTTTTATGGCGCGTCCGAAAAAAAAATGGTCTGGGGCCCCTAACGGAACGCGGTGACAATCGGCAGACTTCAATAGACTAATGCACAATGTTCAAAATTGTAACTTGCTATATAAAATTGTAACTTGCTATATAAAATTGTAACTTGCTATAT
The DNA here is from genome assembly GCA_917499995.1 of Ichneumon xanthorius. NCBI lineage: Eukaryota > Metazoa > Arthropoda > Insecta > Hymenoptera > Ichneumonidae > Ichneumon > Ichneumon xanthorius. Next base: position 4,216,176 of record OU824205.1, read on the forward strand.
AAAATTGTAACTTGCTATATAAAATTGTAACTTGCTATATAAAATTGTAACTTGCTATATAAAATTGTAACTTGCTATATAAAATTGTAACTTGCTATATAAAATTGTAACTTGCTATATAAAATTGTAACTTGCCATAGTCTCGTAGATAACCTTTATTTTGGCGTCGTTTTTCTGTAACCCTTGCATCCATCGTTGTATACTCCATTTATTTGATTTTTAGTTGCATGGAGATTACTCGAGTCCATCAAAACAGAGTTGCTTAAAGGTTAAAAGTTTGAACAAAGCGATCAGTCTCATTTCAGTATACCCGGAGTCTCGTCATAGTCATTACAACTCGTGGATGCATGTTTAGTCAATCCTAGTGCGACTGCGACTACGATGCAACCCCGAATCCGTCGTTGCACCAGTTCCACTAGGGACGAGACGGGCTACCCTTAAATTGTCCACTTTTTTAAACCCCTGCCTGTACTATCCATACATCTTGAGTTTCCCTACTTCTACTTATCAGTAGTGCTCATGCGCCAATAATCCGCCATTGCAGTCTTCTAGTTGTCTTATTTAGGGTGGCCCATTACGCCCCGCGTCAGCCCGATTTTTCGCTAGCCCATCTTGCCCCGGTCCTCCCTATATCGCGTCATAGGTGATGCAGCCTTAGTTCGTCGTACTGTGAAATTAATCGTTACATTTTTGCAGATCTTGCTCTTTTGTCGATTTATTTATTTCTTATCGTGCGTAGAATCCAGCGATTGGGTTGTGCTTTGCAAACGATTTGAGCAGTGAATTTCGTTGGCCAACGTCCAAGTCGAGCACACTTCGCGCCAGTTTCAGTGCTGCATCAGAAGCAGCCGCTGCGACCCTCGTCGCAGTGAAGGGATTCGAAGGGACAACGGGGAAGTGGAAAGAACCTTCTGTAGCCGTACAACCAGCCTGCCTTTTGCACACAGCTGTACCAGCGGCAGGTGCAGCAGTCTGTCCCCAATTCCACATAGTTTCCGCTACAATTGCTGGCATTGCTGGTACTGGTAGCGAAATTACTACTACTGCCGCGCCTATACAACGGTGTGCCTTGGTTGTAGGGGTTGCCGGAGAGGTTCGTTGATAGTGTTAACGTGTAACTCAATGCAGCAATGTTTCGCCGTGGAACGGAGTAACTTAGTAACGCGAGCGTGCCGCACGTTCCGCCTGTACACCATTTCAGTCTCGCAAAAGCAAATCGTTGCACAAACGAAGGACACACTGGTTAATTTGATTGTGATGACAATCATTATTGTTACGCCTATTGTTGGTTGGTCGTTGCCGTTTACACCTGTTGTCGGTTGGTCGTTGCCGTTTTACGGCCGACCCTGTCACGGTCACGTGGACGAATCCACGTACCCACGTACACATATTTTGCAATCAAATTTATTTAATTTGCAATTAAAATTAATGATTTTAATTCGCAATAAATTTAATGATAACTCTTATATGTTCACCGAGGGATAATATTATTTTTGCTTCCTCATAGAGGAAGCTTTGTTTTCGTAAAAAAAATGAAAATGGAAATTTTAATGTCAGAATACTTAAAATAGTCTAAAACGTTGAGAAATATGATTTTTAGCTGGCGTCCGGATGTATGTGTGTGTGTATGTGTGTATGTGTGTGTGTATGTGACAGAGTTGCATCGTTAAAAATGACTACAACTCGGAAATGGCTTGAGACAGCGAGTTGAAATTTGGTACACTAGTAGAGCGATCACGTCGCTTCGTTCAGTGCTATTTTCGTGAACATTGAGGCCCAACTGTAGATTTTATGCGATTTTCAATTTTTAGATTCCCCTTTGTTGTATCCATCCACTATGCTCCGCTGTGCAGGTTTCCACAGCGGATAAAGAGTGGAGAGTTACGCGCGAATAGGACTTGATAATAAAGGCGTTCACACACATTTTTTAACACATGTTGCAATCAAATTTATTTAATGATTAATTCCTGATTTCCAATGACAACTGTCATATGTTCACCGAGGAATAATTTTATTTTTAACATCCCCTTTGTTCTATTCATCCCCTATGCTCGGCTGTGCAGGTTTTCACAACGGATAAAGAGTTGAGAGTTGCGCCCGAATAGGACTTGATAATAAAGACGTTCACACAAATTTTTTTACACATTTTGCAATCATATTTATTTAATGATTAATTCGTGATTTACGATGACAACTGTTATATGTTCACCAAGAGATAATTTTATTTTTAGCTTCCCCTTTGTTATATTCATCCACTATGCTCCGCTGTGCAGGTTTTCACAACGGATAAAGAGTTAAGAGTTGCGCCCGAATAGGACTTGATAATAAAGTCGTTCACACAAATTTTTTAACACATTTTGCAATCAAATTTATTTAATGATTAATTCGTGATTACCAATGACTACTGTTATGTGTTCACCAAGGGATAATTTTATTTTTAGCTTCCCCTTTGTTGTATCCATCCACTATACTCCGCTGTGCAGGTTTCCACAACGGATAAAGGGTGGGGAGTTACGCCCGAATAGGACTTAATAATAAAGGCGTTCACACGAATTTTCTCGACTAAACGAGCCTTACAAAAAAAAAGAAAAACTGAACTCGTGTAACTCCAGCACATGATCGATATTGCAGTTGACTACAAGAAAAAGCTGGCTGACCTTAACCGTACGATCTACTTGTGTCGGTCCCTCCCGCTGTAGAGCGGTCTGACCTTAACCGGTTATTTCTACTGGCTTTCTATACCGCTTCTTATCCCGCACCGAGTCTAACCCACACTGGATAATAATTACCCTATACATCTACATCCCAACCAGCAGCCATTATCAGGAATCATTTGCCATAATTTCCACTCCGACCTTCATTGAAAATGTCTACAAGCTTTCGGCAAATCTGATACTTCTCTCCTATATAATCTTCTCCGTGCATTACCGGGCTTCCAGGATAAGCAAGAGTCGTTAGAATGTGCGGCCTTTAAGGGGCCGCCCATTTGGGACAATGACAATTTGGATTCGAAGAGATGATTACGATAATTGCTCGAGGGTCGACCGCTCGCTCACTAGAAAGTTTATCAGGTCAATGAGTCATAATTTTTAATTATTAATAAAAAACTTTCTGGACGCCACATAATGGAGGAAATGCAGGATTTTGGATAGACTTCATAATTCGGATGACTCAATGGGTCATTGAACAATGAGTCACCAGTTTATTATTCATTAATAAAATTTCCTGGACTCTTACATGATCGAAGAAATGTAGGATTTCGGATAGACTCCTCATAATTCGGATGACTCAATGAGTGATTGAATAATGCGTCATCATTGTTATTTATTAATAAAACTTCAAAACCGACAGCGTTAGGTGCGCGGTCGGTGTGTGGCTTCGGCGGTCTCCCGAGTCAAGCAACTTTGCTTGCGTCCAGTAGATGGATGGGTGACCGCTTAGCCCCACACCGGCTTGCACATCGAATGTTGAGCGGCAGGCCAGTTTTTCTGAGTTCTTGATGTTAAAACGTCGAGGAATCAGAAAAATATAGGGCCGTCTGTACCGACACGGGTTTTCCGCAGTTTCCCCGTGTCCTCGGTAAATGCGGTACAGTGTAGCTAAGTCGGCTGCGGACGCACTGGAAGTTAGGTAGCTTAGTGAAGTGCGGGTAGGGAGTGATAGGGGGGAAAGGCACGGGTTACGTAAAAACCCGAGGAGGGTATACGATGGAACATACAAAAATAAAAAAAATATATATATATTAATAAAACTTCCTGTCGTAACTTCTTTGCGTCTTCCGGGAGGAGAAGTCTTCGTAGATGAAGAACATTTTTTTTTTATATGTGACTGATTTTTCTTTACCAATTTGTGTCCCCGTATATTCGTGAGACGATACTGCTGTCTCGACCGCGAAAGGAAAACCGACGTACACACATATATCGCGCGGTTGCCACCGCGCTTGATATATAGCGAGCGACAGCATAGAGAAGATAGTGGACACGACATAATCCGGGAGTGGTTGTCTATATCAGGAAGCATCCACGTCGAAGCTCTCCACCGGAGATAGAAATGATCGGTAGAGACGCGTACCGCCGTCGCGTTTCTGACTCGTTTACTCGTACTATCAAGATATCTCTTCTGGTTGACGAAACACCGGAAATTTGTTCGCGACAGTTGACAAATTTGTTGTATTACCTGTCGCGTTCCAGCAGTTCCACAAGCCCCGAGTTTCTGCCGCGAGGATAACGTCGTGTCGAGGCGCAGCTTGTTCTCGCGTGGGGTTAAGCGTCTTCCGGATCAGGCATTGTGCCTCCGTGACCGTACGAGCTTCTCGAAAGTGATTTTCAATATCTGATAAGCTTGCGAACGACACAACCACCGATCGACAATTCACGGTCGCGTATCCTTCCGGTCACCCTTTCACCTACCATTTCTAACCCCCATATCGTATGCAACATCTCAAGTAGGCTTACGATTTGTCGAAATGTATTTTCTTTCGACACTTTTATCTAAACCTTGGCTGTGCGTTTTTACAGCAGTTGCTTCACATTTACCTGCTACCGCCTTTTTACATAAGTAATAATTTTTTTTGCTTCCTCATAGAAGAAACTTTGCTATAATGAAAAAAAAATTTTGAAATTTTAATGAAAACGTGTTCAGAATATTCCAAAATATCGAAAAATCACATTTAGAAAAAATGTCCGGATGTATGTGTGGGTGTGTTTGTGTGAATCGGAAGCGAACATTTCAAACCACTATAACTCGAGAACGCCTCGACCGATCAAGCTGAAATTCCACAAACAGCATGTATTGTTAATAGTAAATGTTTCTGCAAAATTCCATCCAAAAATGTCGGTTTCTGAGGAAAAAAAATGTCGCAAAAAAGGCCATTTTTAATTTCCTCAAAAACGCGTTCACAGATGGAATATAATCACTCGATGATTCCATTGAAATTTCGAGAGAATCGATCGAACCGTTAAAATGTTATGTCATTTTGAATTTTTAGAATTTCTTCAAAAATTAGTACTGTACTTTAGACGCTATTTTTTATCGCAATAGGAATGTAGTCTTGACAACTGATTCGTAACGAAACGCAAAATACTCGGGAAATCGTGCATTGAGTCACTGTTAAATTAGCTGCGATAGACGATGGAAAGTCAAATGACACTGAAATTTCGATGTGGACAAACATGCTTTTTCCCAAAACGTCTTTATCTTTATGAATTTGCATCGAAACGTAAAAAAATCTGACAAAGACAGCGGTCATGATTCAAACAAACTAGTTGCCAAATTTTGTCAGGAGATTTTTGTCGACTCGGAGAACACCGGACACGTAGAAAACCCGCAAAGTGACGCGATCGCCGTGAAACGCAGAACCCCCTTCTTTCGCCATTTGGGCAGTCGAGAGTTAAAAATCATCGGTTCGTAAAGTAGAATGATGATTATCTTCGCGACTACACAGTAAAGAAAGTTTGTGCTTTTTACAACTTATTGTCCACAAACGTCCACAATTTTTTATTTGTTAATTTTCTAGTTTTACGAACAAACTAAAATACAAACAAAAGTACAAACTAAAATTGTCAATGATACGGGAAATAAAAGAACATATTCGTAATATTCAAATAAGTGACAAACGACTTATTTATTACTATTGTCACTTATTTAACAAAATTAAATTAATTAATTATTTTTACGAAATTTCGCATTCCGATTTTACGAAATTATTTTTTAGTGTGTAGGAATGAAGATCTGCAATCAACGAACGTTCGATCGCGACTCCATCGTCACGAATACATGCGCCGAGTGTCATTAACAACGATCATCCGTAAAATCATAAATACCATAGTGACGTAAGCGTGTAATGGGTCGCCCCACCTTGACCCGAAAAGTAGAACCGGCAGTGCGGCGCTTTCCATCAAACTCTAACGAGTTGGACTGGCCGTACCACAGCCGTACGTACTTGAAACAAAGTCACCACACAGCGAACTCTCCGCAAGCTCGACCGCTCTCACATTTCAACCAGTTGCCACGACAACGAGTCCCCCATAATTTAACTTCGATCGCAGCCCACGTGCAGATCGGGAGCGAAGGTTATAGTTGGACTCGTGATGGGCACCTTTTTCCCAACCCGGCGGTGTAAAAATAGGCAGAACGTCCAGTAAGCCAGCGTGCAATGGACGCGTCAATACCATTTATCCTCGCATACTCTACCTTAGCCGTTAATCCTATTTTTATACGGCTGTTTTATATCAGTAAAACTTTGGTCACGGAAGAACGATTTTTTTTTTTCGTGAGACGACGACACTCAATGTGCTTATCAACGAGGCTCGACGTCGAGGACAAAGTGAATGATCGGGGCAGGGAACTTAAGTGGATGAGAGATAAGTGGAGGGTTATAGACACCAACGTAGTCGGGTAGAATATGCAGAGCACACCGGAACCGATAATATCCAGACACCTCGAACATGTCGAGTAACGAGGAGGGTAGAAAATTGAATGAAGAAACTTACGATTGGAATTCGCTACGGCTTTCGCTCTCTCGCGGCTCGCTATCACTTCCGACATCCTGTGCGACATTATATCCCGGTGAAAAAAGCTATCTTTATTTAATAAAACTGGAGGAGGAGCTGTTACCGGCTGTATATTCTCTCGGAAGGTACCTTGGGGCACATGATGGAAGGACAAACATCTACCATCTCTCAGCAGTTTATTTTCTTTGGGCAAGTGTTGCTTGGTGATAAATGCATTTCAGGCGAGAGGGTGGGATAGTCTTTATAAGGAGCGATGGAAAATCTTATTGGAGAAAGACGGCGTTAGAAAAGTTTATCCGAGAGATGCAATATTTAGAAAATTATATCGCTGACATAGAGCAAGTCAGGCTGATATGGCCACGCGGATGATATGGCCAGTCGTAATATCTTTTAACGTAACGACTGGCGCTGGCGTTTGCACAGCATTTATAGTACATGTGGATAGGATATGATTGCACCGAAAATTATAAGATTGTATGTGCAAGGGTCAGTACGATATGCCATATGGCCATGTCCCCCGGAATTTCTTGGTGACATGGCCAGTAAAATCTTTTTTTTAGGTTGGTAACTGTAACATTTGACGAACATAATTATTGTCTTTCTCTAGTTTATGTAGACAACACAAAATCTACTAAGTCATGTTTTGGGCGTTCCCTCTATGCTTCTCTAGACCTAATCGACTACCGTTATTACTATGGCCATGTCACGCGTAGTGTCCGAGTGATGTGGCCGATCACAAAGATTTATTAGCTGCAAGATTTATAGAGCTGCAATTAAATCATCGAAAATCATCGCAATTAAATCGTCGAAAATATCGAAAATTATAAGTGAATTACTTCAGTTCAATGTTTCTATAGTTGGTTACGACCAAAATGTTAAGGTTTTTTGAACGTTAAACCTCTAATTTTAATTGTTTAAAAAATGTGGCCATATCAGCCAGACTTACTCTATTCCCTTTGCGAATATGGCTGCAACGATCGAGTTAGAACTGTAGAACGGTACAATTCAATTTGTTTATTAAACTCCATTCGCAGTCGGGAGTTTTTAAATTTTTGTCAAATAATTATTACTGTTTTCATCCTTCTGAAAATAAAATTCACGCCACGCGCCGGTAAATGAATGTACGGCGGTTACGTATTCGGTAATGGTGTGAAGTATCAGCTGCGATTTTCCCCAGGAGTGGGGATCGCCGATGTCATTTTATTCCATATGTCACCGTGAACTTTTAACCTTGCATTTCGGATTATGATTTATTTTCGTTACTTCGTATATTTGCTCACGAATGTATTGTCATAAACATCGATCAGGCTGAGAAGATTTAGTATACAAAAATTTGTTCAGTAATTCATTTTCCATTTCAACAAACACTGGCGCCCCGGAAAGTCGCCGGGCTTGGCCATCGCTGAAACGCATAGCACCCGAGTTTTTTGCTCTGGCAGGCAGTCGAGAGTAAAAAACATCGGAGCTCAACCAGGTGATTCAACGCATTTTTAAAAAATCTATACGACAGTGTCCTGGAGACCTCGTTGTGCAGTCGAGGGCGCTCAATATTGTCTTTATACCAGCGGCGGGTAAACTTTTCGAGTTCCCAATACAGTTGTGGGACCGCGATGCGGGCGATATCCGGATTGATTACCACAGACGATACCACAGCTACCATTCGGCTGTGTTACGATAGCCAAGTGTGTCGGCAGAACGCCAGAATTTCCCGCTTGAAAATCCCTCAACAGCAGTAAAGTGTGTCGAAAGTTCAAGCCAACAGCGACCACCACCAGACCGACGAGGGTGTAAAGCGTTTGCCCCGAGGATAAATGCTGCGCCCCAGGTTCGCGCATCAAACGATTATGCACACAGCATCGCCGCGTACGAAACGCTTCGGCGTGCCGTGCAAAAGTCCCGAAAAGCTCAGCCCCTTCGGTTAAGCAAATAATCCGACACCCGATGAACACACGAGACAGGCAAAAAAACGGGAAGCGAGGGAGATGAGCTAAACAGAACTTTCCAACGCTCGGTGGGAGAAACGCTTTGGGACGAGAGAGATTGGACTGTCGATTTTCAGCTCGACGCCCTGACTTTTCCCGTTCTATTTTTTTTTCTCTCTGACATTACTGAAAACTAATTTGATAAAATCACCAGAGAAACTCCATTATTTTCTATCGGGCTAATTGGATCTTCACGCCTCATTATCGTCGTGAAAAAAGCGAAGATCGAGGAAAGTAATTCATTATCGTTGGTCCACATATAGACTTTAATGTGCTAAGTAAGTCAATAAATATTTATCCGGTGATAGAAAATTAACCCCTCACCTGCCGGTGTCTCGCTCAGCGAGAACCTAGAATTTACCAAGACGCGACCTTCGATCGATTCGGGTAACAAGTTGACGTGCTAAAAAAAATCTGAAAAAATTCTCAGACGTACCTTAAAGTGTTGTTTTTTAGTAACTTAAAAGAAAATTTATTATGAACAATTGTATCGTTTTTGTGCTTAAAAGAAGACATGGTCGTTGCGATTGGCAAAAGTTCCCGATACCTGAAGGGTTAATATTAAAATTGCCTTCCCCCTTTTGCAAGATCGCTGCGGCGCTGCGGGTTTTCTGCATCGCCAATATTTCTCTGCTACGTTAGCTCGAATCACAACTGCGTTTATGTCAATGAATTTCGGCGAACTCCATGCTTCTACTTCATTCCTGGAAAGCTTCGAAACCCCAATTTGATAGAATTACCAGAAAAACTCCATTATTTTCTTTCGGGCTAATTGGATCTTCAAACATCATTATCGTCATCAAAATACCGAAGATCGAACGCAGTAATGTATTATCTCCGGTCCACATGTAAACTTCAATGTGATAGGTAAGCCAATGAATATTTACCCGATGGCAGAAAATTAATATTAAAATTTACCCTCTCGCTTTTCCAATATCGCTGCGGCGCTGCGAGTTTTCCACATCGCCAATATTTCTCTACCCCAGTTTGACTAATTGGATCTTCAAACATCATTATCGTCATCAAAATACCGAAGATCGAACGAAGTAATTCATTATCGTTGGTCCACATATAAAATTCAATGTGCTACGCTGAGAAAAAAAATCAATTGAGTCAACAAAATGAGCGCTTACGGGTGACGAAATAAATTTTTGGTTCATCGAACGAAATAATTGTCGTAGTAAGTAATGAAACATTTGATTCGATGGCCTGTTAGTTTGATCAGCAAGGCATTCCTTTCGATCAACCAAACATTTGTTTCGCCACCCGTAAACGCACATTTTGTTGACTCAATTGATTTTTTTTTCTCTGTGTGGGTACGTCAATAAATATTTACCCGATGGCAGAAAATTACTGTTAAAACTCCTTCTCGCTTTTGCAAGGTCGCTGCAGCGCTGCGAGTTTTCTGCATCGCCCGTATTTCTCTGCTACGTTAACTCGAATCACAACTGCGTTTATATCCACGAATTTTCAAGACCTCCGTGCCTCCATGGTTCTACCGCATTCCTCGAAAAGCCTTGAAAACCCAGTTTGATAGAGTTATCCATTATTTTCAGCCGGACTAATTGAATCACAGAAACTCCATTACTTTCAATTTGACTAATTTGTTGTTCAAAAATCATTATTGTCACCAAAATACCGAAGATCAAACGAATTAATTCATTATCGTTGTCCCACATATAAACTTCAATGTGCTAGATAAGTCAATAAATATTTACCCGATGGCAGAAAATTAATATTAAAACTTCCTCTCGCTTTTGCAAGATCGCTGCGACGCCGCGGGTTTTCTGCATCGCCAATATTTCTCTGCTACGTTTACTCGAATCACAACTGCGTTTATATCCACGAATTTTCGAGACCTCCGTGCCTCGAAAAGCCTTGAAAACCCAGTTTGATGGAATTATCCATTATTTTCTTCCGGACTAGGGTAAACCGGCCAATGAATGGACAGTTAAGCAGACGAAAAAGCCAATGTATGAACGTTTTTTATGCACGTGCTCTTACGGAAAGTGTCCATTCATTGGCCCTGTCCATTCATTGGCTGGTTTACCCGAATTGGTTGTTGAAAAATCATTATTGTCACCAAAATACCGAAGATCGAACGAATTAATTCATTATCGTTGGTCCACATGTAAATTTCAATGTGCTAGATAAGTCAATAAATAATTCCCCGATGGCAGAAAATTAATATTAAAACTTCCTCTCGCTTTTGCAAGATCGCTGCGGCGCCGCGGGTTTTCTGCATCGCCAATATTTCTCTGCCACGTTAATTCGAATCACAACTGCGTTTATATCCACGAATTTTCGAGACCTCCGTGCCTCCATGGTTCTACCGCATTCCTGGAAAGCCTCGAATGATTCCAGGCTTCGTGGTCGTGCCAGCGAAGCGAGGGTAAGCACAGGCTTTACCCCGAAGGCGAACGAATTACCAAACGTTGCGTTTGTGCACTCGTTCGTCCGTGGTTGCCGAGAATCGATAACCCGCCGGCTGAGAATTTGGACTGAAAAGGAACTACAGCCGCTACGCTCTGCTATGCTAGTCGTTGCGGTGGCAAAGGCACGAAAACCCGTGAACGGCTTACATACCGCGGGAATACCAAAATTTCTCGTTATTGGAAAACCATTTACCGTTCCGCGTTGATAATTCAGTCGCGCACGACGAGACGAACGAGGCCGCATCAGTGACAATGGAATCATAATAACGGCACGCGCTAAGACGCGATAAAGGCCGAGAGGGTAGAAACCCATGGAAACTCATGGACGCATGAGTGAGCTTTTTGCGAGTGGAAATGTCGAAGCACACACCGGTATGCGGAGCACCCATGGATCAATACAGTTTCCGGTCCGAGTTCCGCGGCTCTCTCTGTAGTTCTCGGTACCAAAGGCAGGATCAAGTTTGCCGAGGGAAATGGAGACTAACCAGACCGAATGAATGTTACGATCGTGCCAGTTGTACAATGAATACAATTAAAGTGTTACTAAATCAAAATTTATTTAAAAAAGTTGCCAGCCGTGCCAGTTGTGAATTAATATAATTAAATTGTTAATTTGAATAAAAATTTGTAACAAAAAATTAATCAAAAGCCGAAGTGCTCGAAGTTCTCTGAATACTGTGAATACCTGTATTCACCGGTTGTGCGTGGGATTTCGCACCGGGAAATGCGTTAACGTTCCTCGGTTTTTTTTACTATCGGGTGACTGTGCTTCCTCGTTTCGTAGAGCAGCAGGATCAAGTTGCCGAGGTAAATGGAGACAACCTGACCGACGGAATGTTACGATCGTGCCAGTTGTACAATGAGTACAATTAAAGTGTTACTAAATTAAAATTTCTTTACAAAAAAATTAAAAGTCGTAGTTCTCTAAATACACAGTGAGAAAGATTTGTACATTTAACAAAACTTTTTTGTCCACATAGGTTCACAATTATTTTGTTGTTAATTTTACAAAAAATATTCATAGAATTGACAGACATTTTTATAAAATGGACAAGATTTTTTTTGGTGTAATTAACAAAAAAATAATTGTGAAGGTTTGTGGACAAGAAACGTTGGTATCTATTTTGCTGTCTACCGCACAGTAAAAAAGTTTGTACTTTTTACAACAATTTATTGTCCACAATCGTCCACAATTTATTATTTGTTGATTTTCTAGTTTTACAAACAAAAGTAGAAACTAAAATTGTCAATGACACGGGAAATAAATGGACAGGTTCGTATATTCAAATAAGTGCCAAACGAGTCTGTCACTTATGCTTGTTGCCGAGGGAAATGGAGACAAGCAGACCAACCGAATGTTACGATCGCGGCAGTTATTCAATGGGTATAATTCAATTATTACTAAATTAATTATTTATAAAAAAAGGGCTGAGAAAATTTAGTATACAAAAATTTGTTAAGTCATTCATTTTCCATTTCAAGAAACACTGGCGCCCGGAAAGTCGCCGGGCTTGGCCATCGCAGTGAAACGCATAACACCCGAATTTTTTGCCCCGGCAGGTAGTCGGGAGTAAAAAACATCGGAGTTCAACCAGGTGGTTCAACGCATTTTTAAAAAATCTATACGAAAGTGTCCCCTATTTATAAAAAAAAAATACATTAAATATCGAAGGTGCACAAAGTTCTTTAAATACTGAAATACCTGCATTCCACGATAGTGGGATTTTGCGTCGGAGACTCGCGTTAACGTTTCTCGTTTTTTTTTGTTTACAATCGGGCGACAATGCTTCATCGTTTCGTCGAGTGGCAGGATCAAGTACCCGAGGGAAATGGAGACACTCAGACCAACCGAATGTTACGATCGCGCCAGTTATACAATGAATATATATATATATATATTTATATTTGTTGTTCCAATTCCACCGTATACCCTGTCGGGTTTTTTACGGAACCCCATCCCGATTCCCCCCTAGCACTCCCTACCCGCAGTCAGCTAAGCTACCTATCTTCCAGTGCGTCCGTAGCCAACTTAGCTACACTGACGGCCATATTCTACTGATCGACCGGTATTTTCACACTTGAGTAAAGTGCAGAAACACCAAAGTCTCAAAGAAAGTTCCTCCCGCTGAACGGTCAATGCGCCAGCTAGCGCACGGCTAAGCGGTCACCAATCCAAGTACTGACCGCGAACGAAGCAGCTTGACTTGGGGGACCAACAGAGCCGTGCGCCAACCGCGCATCCACCGCTGTCGGTATACAATGAATATAATTAAATTATGACTAAATCAATATTTATAAAAAAATACAGTCAATGTCGAAGTGCTCTACACTGAGAGAAGGATCTAGTAAAAATGACTATATCGCGTGAGAAATATTACTATAGCACGTAGTACATAGTAGGGCATTAGGACATAACCTGTAGTAGGAAATACCGGATTTATAAGAATTTTTCTTAGATATTATGGTAAAAATTATTGGAAAATCTGACTTTCTGCCATAGGTGTCGCCCTAGTTCCCTACTACTAAATGCTATAGTAACTTTTCTTAGATAATCGGTACTTTATCTAAATCCTTCTCTCAGTGTATATACTGGGAATACCTGTATTCCCCTGTTGTTCGCGGGATTTTGCGTCGGGGACTCGCGTTGACTTTCCTCGGTTTTTTCACAATCGTATAACAATGCTTCGTCGTGTCGCCGAGTAGCATAGCAAGTCAGCCAGCAAGCCAACCGACCATGGCTCTGCCGATAATAGATACGGTCTCTGCAGCATTGCCCGAGGCAAGAGCAGCGGAGGGAAGCGCGTCGGCGGATCTCGTGACCCGCCACTGTGACGACGACCTCTCTCCGGAATTACCCACGCACATGCGACTCTGTCCTCGCCAACTGAACAGTCTATTTCCTTTTTTTGTGATGCTCCACGACCCCCTGCGGGCGCACCGAACGTCCCAATACATGAAAACGCACCTACCATTCCGTCACTCGTATAGGATATTACACATACGTATGTTTGGTAAATTATTCGGTCTGTGTGGGGTTCGCAACGCATATAGAATTTTATAGGTATTTGCGACGAATAATATTGAGATGTTATGTATGATAAAAAAATACAATCAAGAACTATCGGTTCGACATTTTTATTCCCCAATTAAAATACCCAATCCATCAAAACGCCTCTACCACTCCGTCACTCGGATATAATATTACACATAGGTATGTTTGATAAATTATTCGGGCGGTATTGGATGCGCAACACATTTAGAATTTTATGAGTATGTGAGGCGAATAATATTGAGATGTTATGTATGATAAAAAAAATACGATGAAGAACCATTGGTCCGAAATTTTTATTCGACAATTAAAATACCTAATTCATGAAAACGCCTCTAATATTCCGTCCCTCGCATATAATATTATACATAGGTATTTTTGATAAATTATTCGGTCGGTATGAGGTGCGCAATGCATTTAGAATTTTATGCGTATGTGGGGCGAATAATATTCAGATGTTATGTATGATTAAAAAAATACAATGAAGAGCGGTTGGTTCGAAATTTTTATTCGCCAATTAAAATACCCAATCCATGAAAACGCCTCTACCATCCCGTCACTCGCATATAATATACATACCTCTGTTTCATAAATTATTCGGTCAATATTGGGTGCGTTATGCATTTGGAATTTTATGAATATGTGGTACGAATAATATTGAGATGTTATGCATGATAAAAAAAAACACGATAAAGAACTATCGGTTAGAAATTTTGATTCGCCAATTAAAACACCCAATTCACGAAAACGCCTCCACCATTCCTTCCCTCGCATACAATATCATACATAGGTATGTTCATAAATTATTCGGTCCGTATGGGGTGCGCAACGCATTCCGAATTTTATGCGTATGTGAGATGTTATGTATGATAAAAAAAATATACATTAAAAAACTATCGGTCCGAAATTTTTATTCTCCAATTAAAACTCGAATGGAAAAAAAAGAAAACGATCAATTTCATTTTCGTTGGCGAGATCAGCTACGTGCGGCAGACGAACAGCGACTCGCATTATCCACGTTACCTCGTTAGTCCTCTCCATGCATGCTCTGCACTCCGAACAGTTAACGCTCGCGCCTATCGTATAGGGATAATCACCGTTGAAGTTGCTCCGGGGTTGGCCAACCCTCGTTCGTTTGCTCGATCCCGCGCTTAACCACCGAACCCATTTGCCGGCCGACGTTTATTTCCAAGAATTGGACGATCGCGTCGAGGGCAGGGGTCGGAACCCCTGCAAAGTGGAAAGATCGACCTTTAGCTAGGGCCGCGCAACGTGAGCTGTATGGAAGCTCCGAAATGTCGAAGACGGAACGTGTGCAGGGTACACGCTTCGCCGTGCAACCATACAACGAATATGTATGGATTTACTAGGCGAGTGTGTAAATTCTCGTTGAAATTTATTCCAGTCACACCTTATGCTAAAAGCGGGGTCTTTACGTGTACAGAATATATGTTCTTTTTTTTTCTTTATTTATATTTTTTTCTTTTCGTGTGTTTTCCCAATAGCTCCCGAACTCGAGGATGCATGAACCGGGAGAACGGATGCGCGGAGAGGCAATAAGTATCGGTATCGTTTTCACGGGTTAGTGAATCCGAAAATGGAGCACAGGTGCTAGAAGCAAGTGTGTTCGATCAATCGTTTCCGTGCGATTCCCTTCGTCCCCCCATTTGGTTCTTCCTTCCTTTTCATTTCTCAGCCTCAGTGGGCTATCGGCTCCATTGTGTCTTCCCAGCGTGGCTCGGGTTCTCTCGCGACAAGCGCAATAAGTTACCGTCCGTATTGTACGGGCTCTCGATTCGCCGGGGAAAAATTGGACGGAGGTCGGAAGGCGAATCTTTTCCGAGTCCAGAGAATCGCTCGCCGGCTCGCTTGACCTCCTCTTATCGTTTTCGTTTGAATATGGAAAGACGAGAACGGTCGTCGGTATAATTTATTTGCGGCTGAGCGACGCGCAGGAAAAAAAAATTAATTTTATCTACAATGGATTTTAGATAAATTCCATATCGATGCAATGTTGAATCTAAAAATGGATTTTATATGAATTTTCTATATCGCAACCCCTCGGGGAAATCTCTGGCTGAAGTATCTCGTCTACTATCGATTTCGCGAGGACCAAAGTAACTCGCATCGAATTATTTAAGTGTGTACACTATAAAAAAAATTTGCTGTCAAAATTAATTAACGGTATTGGAAGCTTTTTTTACATACATTGTTTCTGAAATTTCGAACACTGTGTGTGGCTATTTTACGATAAAATTTTTATTTTTGATGACAATGCTGGTAAATTTCAGACAAAAGATTTGTAATTTCAATTTTACAAATAACGTACATTAATGTTCAATTCATGTAAGCAATTTAAGCAAATTTCAAGTTCCGGTCCATTGAATTTACAATTAATTTTTACAGCGTACAAAAGATTCTCCCCGGATTCGTTGACATCATTTTTTTTAACGGAACATTCGACGTTATTCGGATCCCTCTTGTCGAAATTGAAGCACCACAGCAGTGGAAGGCAATTATTTCGGGAATTATGTCTGGAAAAAATAATTCCTCCGAATTTTCTGCATTGCCAAGAAAATTCGGAGGTCGATTCGGGAATACTCTTAACGCAAAACGCCTGGTGGTTTACGAATCGCCCCTCATTACCTTACAGTGCAGCCAGGAACTGTCCTCGCGTATAGAGAGTGATCGATTTTATGCCAATCAATAACCGTTCACCCCGCTAGCCTCGTGAACAGACGAACGTGATAAATAAATTATTGTCGTTTTGCCGAGCATTCGACTTTTCTTTTTTCTTCATTGAAACTCATACCAAAGTTCGCCAACAAGGAAAGCCTTCACGTCTGTAAACTTCGTTGATTATACAGCGAGTACTCACCCACTCGATTATAGCAAAATACCAACAAAGAAAGCGTTCATAAACTTGGTAATGTCGATTGCATAACGAGTACTCACCCACTCGATTATAGTACAATATAATTCTCTCTTCCTCTTCCCTCCTTTCTATATCACTCTCCTATCGTTTCACTTTCACTATATTTACTAGCACGGTATGTATTCGAGTAATATTTTTGTGTAGCTCTCTTGCGTTTATCGTTTGTTGTTGTTTTTCCCTTTTTTTTTCTCTCTTATTTTCTCTTCGTATAATACACTGCGAATATGCTATATTCGTGTACGTCTCGCCAGCACGCTACACCTTTCTTTCACGGTTACACCTTTCTCTGCCCCTCGCTCTCCGCGCCTCTCAAATCAACACCTTCGTCCATCAACCGAGAGAGTGAGAGAGAGAGAGAGACCGATAATCACACACTTTACGTTGTGCCTGACGCCGAAGGGGTAAGAACTAGTCGCCGTCGGACTCGGTCATGGTTGCGGCGTCGGCGACGGCGCGACGTCGGTTTTTTTCCCCTGGCACGAAACCAGTAACGGCAGCGCGGCTCGCGGTTGTTCGAGCCGCACCGAAACCCGGTCGTGACGACGAAAAAATACGTGCGGTATCGCTCGGCCTCGGTCTGTGCAAAGACCCTGCCGGGCGAGATTCTCCCGTGAAAGGTTCTCGTGCGTGGCCCACACCGGAAGTTGCGATCCGATACACAAACTGTACAGCACTCCCTTCCGGGCTTTTTTTTTCTTTCTTTTCTTTCTTTTCTCTCGGTATTTCCTCCCTCAGCGGCGAGACTCTCCTATCGTCAGACAATTTCTCGCTCAGCACATCTACGCTACGGATTGATATGTAAGTTCAGGTAGACGCGGGATATAATGTTATCACATTTGTGTCACTCCCCTGTCGCGCTCGACAGCGTGGAGCGGTCGCGACGTTTGTTGCTCACGGTTACTCCGGTGTTTATGTCGCTGGCACTTTTCTTACCCCCTTCGCGTCAAGTTTCCTCAAACTGTTATACATTTTTTTTTGTGTTTTTTTTCTTCTTTTTTTATGTTTTTTTTTTTTCTTCTTTTTTATACCGAACCGTTCGATACGTATATCGGACCGATTTTATATTGATACTCGATATAGGTTTTATATTTATGTTCTTCGATTTATTATTATTATTATTATTTTTAGTTTTTTTTTTTTGTTTTTTTAGATGTTATTTATTTAAAGAGTTTTTCTAAACTAATGGAATTTCGTGCGGCGTACGGTGTTACGGGACTCCCGGTCTGCCTCGAGTCACATTTTAGTTGCGACACGGGTGGCGGTGCGCCGTCGGGCACCCTCGTACGTTCTTATCCGCGCTCGTACCACCCCTATCGCGGCGCCGCGCCACTCCGAGTCACCCTCTCTGTGTCCCTTGCCCTATCCGATTCCCCCACCGCCGAGCCGCTCCGCACGTCCACCCGCTCTCGAACGGTTTTCCACCCCTCGCCAGGCGACCCCACCACCGAGGGCGATTTTCACCCCTCAAGGTGTTTCCCCGCCGGCGTCACAGATGGAGTTGGCTTGTCGTTCCTCGGCGTCGAAAGCCAGTAATCTCCCGAGATTCCCGAGCGTCGACGAGTGGGAGAGAGAACTTTGCCGGAAGTTTATCTTGCGCTTTATCATTCTCTAAAAATTTCTTGGGCCCCCGCGACTATAAATTTCGTACGGAGTTCGGACTTGAAAAATCGTTGTCTGGAGCGACTTTCGCCGTGGTCCGTTACCGGAAGACGCAATTTTTCCCGTCATTTTCAATTTTTACTCTGCGCCAGGCTCGACAGCGAGTGTCTCGTAATTTGACGACAAAAAGAAAAACCTGACCGATCTGGCCGCAACGCGTAAATAATTGAGACGAATTACGATCGTTCTCAGCGAAACTGATTACTCAGGCGAGGCGCGCGAGCACTTGCGCGATTCCCAGCGCCTCCCGTTTGCTTTTCGAACTTCCCCTATTCCTCCTCGAAAATCGTCGTTCTCCCGAGGGAGAACCATGCTTCTGGCGAACCCCTGTACGGCTCGCGGTTCGCTAGAGCTCCCCGTTTACTCCCTCCTACGGCGTAGCGCCTCTTCGTCGAGCGAACCCCCGCCACCCCAGCGTCCCTTCTATTGACGTACCAAACCCCCCCCCCCCCCCCATTTTACCCCTCGCTATCTACCGAAACGCTCGTCATCCGACGCCCCCCCCCCCCTCCACCGCCTTTGCCGCCCTTCGATTCTTCCGCTCTGTCCCACCCAACCGTGTGTCTCTGTCCCCCTACGGAAATGTTTCGCAGAGCTAGATTCCTCGTATTCCGTAGTCACGGCTCTGACGTAACGCGTGGAGGGAGGAGCGTTACGTCATAAGAGCCTGGTACACCGACGCTGAAAAACGTAGACCATGTCCACAGACTGGTGTACACTGCAGTGGAATGGCGTGCTTTGACTCCGTAAGACGCTGATCAGCTCCGGTACGATTGCGCTGTGCGCTGCACGGTGCACTGTTATGTACTACACAACAGCGCTGTGTACGAGAGTCGCATGAAAAAAAAAATATATATATTGGACCAGAAACGATATCACTTTCGGTCCAGAAAAATTGTTTTTCGACACGAAGTGACGTCGTAGCGCAAATTCGTAACTTCCGGTCGGGACGTCTCATTTTTGGCCAGGAAATACGTCACTTCCGGTTTGAAAATCTAATTTTCTGACAGGAAGTGAAGTCATACTGTGAATACGTCACTTCCGGTTTGAAAATCTAATTCTCCAACCGGAAGTGACATCATACCGGAAATACGGCATTTACAGTTTGAAAATCTCGTTTTTCGATCGGAAATGACGTCATACCGAAAATATACTAATACCGGTTTGAAAATCTCATTTTTCTAACACGTGCACAAAAAGTCTCACTTTTCGTGCCTGTAACGCGTGGCGAAAGTGGCGCTTTGTAGTACAGTGTGCGAGAAAAATACTGCGCATGCGCACATCACACTAGTCACTTTTTACACACTTATTGACACTCTAGCTACTTTTTGGCACACTTTTATAACACTCTAGTTATTTTTTCGTACGCCTTAGCCACGCTACAGGCTTAGAAAGTGGGATTTTTTGTGCACTTGTTACAAAAAGTAGTATGCGATACTTTTACGAAAAAGCGGTCTCCCGACGGCTATTGTGAAGTAGGCAACACTCGCATTCAGCTCGTACCAGCACTCGCCATCGGCTCGTGCTGTTGTGGTACTTGCTTCCGGTTCGTGTGGCCAACTTCACAATCTTCGTGGTAAGACCCCTTTTTCGCACTAGTATCGCAAAGTACTATTTTCGACCAGATAGGGTAGAGCGGGGCAAAATGGGGCAACGGGGCAAAACGGGGTTTTTGGGCAAAACGTCATTTTCCAATAATATTTGGATGCCCGAATTCGCCCTATCGGATACATCAGGCTTTTCTGCCCAGTTTTGCCACCTTGTCCGATCCAAAAATGATTGGAAAATTTAGTTTTGCCCAAAAACCCCGTTTTGCCCCGCTCTCCCCTATACCTCACTTCCGATCGAAAATTGTGGTTTTCAAACCGGGAGTGGCGTATTTCCGGTAAATCTCCGGAAATCTAAAATTTCCATTTTTAAATTCCATTGTCCATAGCGAGATCACGAACATCCTGCTAGTATTCTATATTTAAAAAACTTGGAATTCATTTGTTGTACGAAATCAAAGACGAAATCTAGGATATCGCTGGAAGCGTTTAAGACGTAGGTGAATAGAGTGATCCTTAGATATGAGTAGAAATACGGAAGAATAGCATCTGCAAAGCTACTCTTCCTCAGGTCTTGCTTTTATATTTATATACATTTGATGTTGTTTTTTTAACATTGCTAGTCCGACTGATCTAGTATGCAGTATTGTGTATTTAAATTTTGTATTCCTCTATATTATTAAATATTTTCGATTCATAACTTTTCAGTTCTGTGTAAAGGAGTTATTCCGCCAATAAAATTAAATGAAAAACTTAAAGTATATAAAAGTTGTCCAATTACGTCGAAACTTGCTAGGCCTCATAGTGGCGACAAATCACACAAATGCTACGAAGGGGATGATGTTTGGTGTTTCTACGATGTGGTACAAATTTGATATTTTTCGCGGATGAATCGTCACAGAGCTCTCATTTGCTGATGCCGTTCAAGCCGACTTCCGAGTAGGTAGCGCTGTAGGTAGACGGGCAATTGCTCGCGGACGACCGTTCCCGCAGTCGGTGAGATGAGCGTGCTTACTTACCGATGGTCGTTTTTCCGATGTTTTAGCTTCTGTATCGACGCAAGACTACAGGGAATTCGATATTTTCGCCGGATGATGGCCACGGATCATCAAATGGTCGAATCGATTTCACAAAACGAATCCGTGACCTACATTGGAGATGAGAATTTTTTTGTGTCCCGTGGAAAATCGGAAAAGTTACTCCGTTTTTCAGACGGTTGACCTGTAGTATATAAAAAATGTTCTCAACTTTAGTCACCGATTTGACTCGGTACTCATCGTTCGCTTATCCTTAATTCGGATTCCTGACGGAGGCGCCGCGACTTATCCAATATTTAAAATTAAAGGGGTAAAAGGATTTCCTGAAATATTAAAGTTATCAATAAATGAATCGATTGATAATATATACCTCTTTATTTTTCAAGATACATGAGGTGGCACATGCTTATCATGGGTTGATCAATGAATTTAGCTAAATTCCGATACAGTGTTCAGGCACAAAGGAAACTGTGAGATTATGCTCTTGACAATAACAATAAATCGTTTTTCTACAAAACAGACACGTCTCCCGTCGACCGGGTGGCGCGTTCATCGTGTATTCCTCACCCACCGATATGAGGATCGGAGGGACAATGCTGATTATTAAAAAATAATAATAAAAAACGAGACAATAATTGACGTTAAATTGAATTATTGGCAGTTAATCGCACACACCCAAAACCACGGTGAGATCCTTGCAACAAAACAACTTCAAGTACACTGCCGTTGTTTGGGTTATTGTACACATGTCCCTGCACTCGTATGTATACATGCGTGTCAATATACACATCTTTATATATAATATTTCCGAATTAAAAAAATACGCTATTCTTATTTTCCATTCGCTGATTTAAAAAAATAATGTATCATTGTCAACGCGAAGTTTATTATGTCTCCTCTCGTGATACAATTTATAACGCATCGTCTATACAATTAATAACCGTCCACATTTACCGTATGTATTATGTACCCCGGGCCAGTTAAACAATTGATCGCATGCGACGCTTCGTGACGCACACTGTTGCAACACCCCGGCCAGCTCTTAACCAAAAGGACTATTTAAACACGTTATATATATGTACAAAAGCCGCGTCTACGAAAAAAAATACACACACCTATTGCTTACGTATCGCGCGTGCGCGCCTCCTTTTTTTTCGTCTACATAAATTAATGAAAATAATTGAATCGACGCTACCGTTTGCCGGCGGCGCTGTCCGTGCGGTGTGACGATCACGAAGATGGCTCTGCGATACCGACGGTCGGTTCGTTTTCAATCGGCGAAGCTTCTCGTAAGCACGTATGCACTGTATGGTGAATACATGCAAACTACGCGTTCTCTCTCTTCGGTTTTGTCTTACATTTCTTTCAACCGTTTGTATTTGTTTATTTTTTTTTTCATTCTTAAGATAGTAAAAAACTAATCTACCTATGTACAGGTTGTCCCGGGCGCGCATCCGCTGCGATTCATATACCAATTTTCAATCGTCGGTACAATGAAAATTCGAAGCTGCTTGCCGTACGTTCGGATCCTGGCTGGAAATCCTGAGCCAGTGAAACGATTCGCGAATCTTATTAACCTCGCGACGAACGATCATTACCGTATTTTCATGCTGAATAATACGTATGCAAGGGACATACGTTAGCGTCGTCAGACCTCGTATTGTTGTGTACAACGTGCGGCGAGCATTTTTTTAAATCTGTCTCAAAACCGTGAGAAAGTCAAATTGTTTTAAACTCATACATAGTCTCTGTCTCGTATTCTCGTGAGAGACTATGTATAGTTTATTGTTTCAAGTAAAGTCGTTCGAGAAATACGAGAATTAAGAGATTCTGGAAAGAGGGAAATTGAGAGAGCTGGAGAAAAGTCACCGTACGTTATTTCTCATTGAACGCCAGCTCGATGGCGACTCGCAAATCTACCGATTTCTCGATCGTAATTGCGACATTTTTTTTTGCTTCATCCACATCGATGCTTTTTATGTAGTTTTTTCAAGGTCCTTGGCCTGGAGCACTCCGAGTGTTTTGCGACTTCGAACTTATCCAGAATTATCGTCAATAATATTTTAATCTTGCGGTTAAATTTCAATGCCGATTGGCCATTCTCGATATTTTCACCGTCAAAGTTAAGTGAGTCAACGTCTACTTCGTGCAACACCAAAATTGCAAAAAAAAAATACAAATAAAAAAAAACAAACCACTTGCATCGAAGAGCCACGAAGAAACGTTTGCTCGAATTAGAAATCATTCGTCTGTGAGGTTTTTAAGATAACTCGTGCGAAAGCGGAACTGCCGGCGACTCACTCTCGTCGTTCGCGATGAGAAAAATAACGCGACAACTTATCTCGCGGCTATCCCCATCCGGCGTACGTTCTCGGGACTATCGTTCAACTCTCCGGAGTTTGTCGATCTTCGCGATTCCGATCATCGACGTCACTGGGTCGCGCTGTACGGCTTTCGGAGATTCAACTCGTTCGCCGCTAGGCTGTCACCCTTGACGTAGTAATCGGCCGCGTCTCTTCTTCTCGGGTGGACACCATCGCCGTTCGCGATCGTTCCGTTGGTAGATTTCGACGACGCGGCATCCGACGCGGCTTTCGTTCTCTGCTTGTTCAATTTTTGGGCGTAGCTCTGATTGTAGAATTCCCTGAAGAGGAAGAGGAAGAGACAGGCGTGGAGGCCGATCAACCAGACGAACATTTTCGGATAGTTGCACTCGATGAAGAGGAGCTGGAAGGCGTGGACCATTATCGCGATGAATTGGACCATCTGCAGGGCGGTGAGGTACTTCTTCCACCAGAGATACGGCTGGATCGCGGGACCGAGCGCCGAGAGCAAGTAGTACGAGTACATGATGATGTGGACGAAGGTGTTCAAGAGACCGAAGAAGGTCGAGTGACCGCCTGTTTGTGAAAAAAAAAGAAAAAAATTAATTCAATGATCTATAAGGCGTCTCGGAAATTCGGTGAGTTTTTCGCATACGACAGGGAAGAGCCGGGAAGAAAGTTACACGGGTCAATTGTAACAAACGGCCGCGCAAGGCTGCGCGTGATTGGTCGTGTCAGATATGAAGTGAGCAACATTGTCGAATCCGACTTATGGCCGTGCAATCGCCTCATAAGGTAAACGTACCAATGACCGGACACTTAAGGGAGCAGTCCCAGTCCCTGGACATGCATGAAAAATCGTATTTCCATCTCTCTTGCACTCATGTCTTGTCCGGCCACTGGGACGTGTCCAGTCATTGGTACGTTTACCTTAGTTGAGTTTTAAAAAAAACCAATTCACCGAAAACAAATGTGATTCGCGATGTGATTTTTCGGCTGTGCGGATCGCGTCAGCTTGGCAACGGGTGGAGACCAACTGCACACCTGCCAAGTCTACACGAAGACAGGTATACATAAAGAGTATGCACCAAACGACTGTACACGTAGGCAGTTGTACACGAAAAAAATCTGCACTGAAAACTGTACAAAAGTAGCACGAAATTAATTCTTCACTTAATAACCGTGCACTGACCAACTGCACTTTACATCGAGCAACTGTACACAAGGAAAAAAAATACGACACGACGAAAGTTCAACCTCAAAAACTCAACACGGCGACCGATCGACACCAAAAACTCGACACTACGAAAGGTCGACACCGAAAACTCGACACCGCACATTAGGCGAATGTACACAACTTCATATAAATAAGTATATATTGACTTTTTCACTTTTTACAGATAAAATATATGATTTTAGTATCAAATATTGTTCAAATCGTGTAGAGCAACTTAACAGATAAAATATAAGCTTTTGAACAATAATTGATACTACAATCTTATATTTTATCTGCAAAAAGTGAAAAATTCAATATATACTTGTTTATATGGAGTTGTGTACAATAGCCTGATGTACAGTGTCGAGTTTTTGGTGTGCAACTGCCTAGAGTCCTTTGGTGCATACTTTTTTGTAGACCTGTCTTCGTGTAGACTTGGCAGGTGTATAATTGGTCTCCACCCGTGCCGTTACAATCGACCCCACCGCGGTCTAAATGCTCACCCGATTTCGTCTGCGTTTAAAGGAGCGGAGTTCGAAATTCCGTGCTATTATCTGCTTGACACTTTTTAACTAGATACCTGAGAGTAGGTTAATGATACGCCATTGGATGCCCAAACGTTAGACTCTCGGGTTTGGCGGGAAAAAAATTAAAAATAATTTTTGTTATTTTGTCCCCGGTTTTTCCCTATCGTTCGTATGGTGCTGTTCATGAATGCTCGGACGATCTGAATAGGGCCGCTATAGGAAAACTGACCAGGCATTCATGAACAACAGTGTACCAACTGGAGAACATGATCTCGCGGTACAATCGCGATTATTGTAAGACAATAACAGAAAAATATACTTTTCTCATGTACAAAAAACAAGAGAGATACTAACCGGGCGTCAACTTGACTCCGAACCACACCGACATCGGCATGCATCCATGATGAATCACGTGGAGGGTCGAAACGTGATCGTTCTTCTTTCTCAGTACGAAGAAGATCTAAACATAAAAACAAATGTGCGTTAATAAAATCTTGGCGACCGCCAGTCACAGAGCCACCGGGGTCCGATGAACCTACCGTATCGAAGAACTCCGTGAATTTCGAGATATAGTACCACCAAGAGGCATGGGCCATCTGCGTGCGACGTAAAAAATTGTCAATTGATTAAGGCTTCATTTTTATTTCTTTAAGGTAAAAGTGACGAACATGGCCAATTCTGATCTTAATTCGTAATACCGAGCTTAATTCGTCGCTTTTACGCTAAACAGATTTTTTTTTAATAAAAATAAATTGTAGTGTTGCAGTTGGTGCCGTGAAGCTATAGTTTAGATTTTGTTCGTTTCTATGCGAGTCTGCGTACGTGTGACGGTGTCGTGATATCAGTGTATTTGTATCAGGGTCATAGGGATAAAATACCGTAAGACTTTGTAAGCGTTCATTCGAACTGAATACTGCAATGGATAGTAGGTGATGATCGCCGAGCGGAAGTATAAGTGGATGCTATTGGTGATGTTCGTTTTTCAGGCTTAGTGCTAATCGACGTGTCACGCGACTGTTGTTAATCACGGGAAGCAATTAATCTAACTACTTTTGTGTTAATGTTGTGACAGTTGTAAAGGTATCGACTGGTTTGTATGTACACTATTCGATATCGATGGCTTACTTTCAAAAGTGCATATCGACCGTGCATAAGCATAGACTATATGACCTGGTGTTAGGCCATCGATATACACTGTTGACTACGTGAACTGCGTGTTATTTGTTTGCAACGAGTATAAAAGCGTGTGAACATGTATCTGCCCGACGTATACAGCGCCAAAACGATTCCATTCTAATTTAGAACCAACGGTAACTACACCTGCATTATCACCCATAAGTTGCAGCTAACTACGCACGTAAGGGGTAAAAAGTGGTTTATATTGTCCGGCCCGATAATCGCGTTAATCCGCGATACACGGACCGGACAATATTTACCACTGTAAAAATATTATTCAATGGAATAAATTAATAATTCATAAATATCCGTCAAGCTATCCCAGTTACAAATTTGTCTTGGCTCATTGATTTTCGTCTAGCGAATGTCTAAGCACCAAAAAGCGCGAAAACATTAGCTGGAAGAAGTGGACAAGTCAATGCAAACTCATACCGAGGATATTAGAAATATCATATTCAAATCGTTTCGACGCGGTTCGAACAGAGCATTCTGATATTAACAATTTTGATTTTGATTTTTTCACCTTTGAGAACAGAATAAACAATTTTTTTATTTAAGAGACCATACATATGTCCCGTTTTCGTTCGGAGTATTTTTGTTTATCGTTTTGTTTTTGTTCGTTTTTTTTCTTGTCATTTTTACACCCACCCTCAAAGCCCGGGGGCTGATGCTTCGGTCTACCGGTTGACACTTTAGAGAATAGTCCCCCGTCAGCCATCCGCTCATCCCTATCTGTAACCACAACCGCCCAAGGGCCATACTACGATCAGACAAGGATTATTCACTGTCACCGTCTTGCACCCACGTTTTTTTCACTATCCCTCTGTCCCTCGTTTCTATTGTCTACCGATAGATTCAATATACAGATAGTAAAATAAGATCAGGCGGTAAAATAGGATGAAGCACTGATATATCCACCAGGCATTCTCGATCACCTCCGGGATACCTATATACAAAGACCTTTTGTTTTTATTAAACTCGTTTACTCCCTCGACCATGGGCTCAGTACAGATTGTTCCTGCACTGGCAGCACGACGTATTTTTCAACAAACGACATACAATTATGAGAGAAAGAGCTATGACATGGAGCTATGTAGCGAATAGAGGTAGAAAGAGTTGCAAAAAGCGATAAAGATTTCTACGCAATTCGACAATAATTTCCATCATCCACAATCCAAGCCTCGGGACATGACGATTCAGCGATCTCGTGCGATCTCGGGGATAATCTGTCGATGATCGTCTGGTGATGACGAAGCGTCCCGTCGGGCCGGGAACAAACAACGACGAACTTACCCTCAGCGCGGTCGGGTCGTTCGAATAATCCACCGGTTGACAACGGAAACTATAACGGTCCCACCAGCCGCCCATCAGGCACTGCATTTCCAAATAAAACATTTTATCCGACGTTTCGCTCAATGCCCGTTCGAATAATCAAACTCTTTCGCAACGCTCGACAGTGAAATTCGATAGTATATATTTTTTTAATTGCACGTGTGTTTAATTATTTGTCTGGGCATGGCACGTTCAGAATAATCTGTGAATCTTAATCAAACATGAACGTGCAGAAAAAGTTTGCGGCACGATATGGTCAACATCGTTCCCTCCTAACGTCACTTTATTATGACAAAACATACACTGTAAAATTTATTTATTTTTTTCAAAATTAATGAACAGTATTGGAAGCTGTTTTACATAAACTGTTTCTGAAATTTCGAACATATGTGGGTTGCGATTTTACAGTAAAGTTTGGATTTTTCTTGAAAATCTTTGTAAATTTCATGCAAAAATGTGTAATGTTTATATATGGTATTTTTATTTTACAAGCAAAGCGCATTAATTTTCAATTAACGTAAGTAATGTTAGCAAATTTCAAGGTCCAGCACATAAAATTTACAATTTATTTTTACAGTGTATAGTGCCGCAAATTTTTTATCCGTGTTTTAGAACAATTTGGTGACGAACCTGCCAACGGCGTAACCTGATAAAGTGACGAGCATTCTTCATATAATTTTTTTTTCCGCACAATATATGTGCGAATTGCATCGACGACGAAGTCTTACCTCGTAGAAGATCCACGTTGAGAATATGACTTGCAATAGATTATAGACTATCAGTACTTTCTTCAGATTGAAGGGTTTTCGGTTCTCCATTATCTTCGGCCCGATAACTTTGACGAGGTAAACGTAGCCCAGACACATGAAGAGCGTGGGAAACGGTGAGCTCATTAGGAACCAATTTGTAGTCCGCATATCTGAAACGTGAATGTGGAAAAACAAACTTGAACATTTTATTTCGCCGAACATTTCGGGGGCAGGGGTCAAAGGCAGAAATCTCTGACGGTGACGGCTCAGCGCTGCGACTCTAACGGGGTGGGGGATCGATTGACTGGCGATCGATTATTCTGGGTGGTCGTCGATTCCCATGGAATGGAATTCAAACAAGTTTGGATGAGCGAGCTCGGGCACGAGGCGTGGAATAATTTATTAAAAGTGCACACGTCTCGCTGTGAATACGAGAACCGAGCGCAATGCTCGCCCCACTCCGCTCGTCGCTATTTCTAGAAGTGATGGGAGCACATACTCTATACTAGAATTAATGTTAGCATACTCTTAACCGATCCTTATCGGCTTCACGACGGACTAAGAAATTTGTTTCCACGGAATAATTATCTTTCGACGAAGAATATTCTTACGTTCTTTCTAATTTTTTTTTTCCGTTAATTACCTCTCAGTATTACAATAATGACCGATGGACTTTGAGTCTTCAGACTCGAGGAATAATAGCTTTCGAGACCTGTTACATACTTTTCGTAAGTATCAAGAGGCAGGTAAAAAAACATTTACATGCCATCGCAGTCATCCTGGTTGACGTTATAGGATGTGTCGATATTTTATTGTTATTATTATCATTATGTTAGAAATATTCTTGCGGAATATATATTTGACGGAAATCTCAGTACGTGTGGTACAATATGTTTTATAATATTCGGTGTGTGGAGGTACGCCTGCACAAGTCGAGGTCTCGATCCAGAATGCTCATCGATCGCCCGATCGATGACTACGAAGCCCTCCGAGTCACATCAGCTCGCTTTTGTATAGATAAAGCTCCCTTGTCTCGATCAGGAATCTTCGCGAGCCTCTCGTGTGACTAACGCGGAGTTTGTATATTTGGTAGTTCCGAGATAGCGCCGAGAAGTCTCGGCGCTTGTTGCATCGCTTTCAATTAATAGAAAAATAAATAAATATCTTTATTTTTCTCGATGATAATTGAAAATAATTTGAGAAAAACAATGGTGAAGTAATGCCAATCATAAGCAAGAATGCGAGACGAAAACACAAAATCCGCACCTCTAGTATAAATCTTCTGTTGGCAATTTTTTTTTTTTTTTTTTTAGACGGGTGATAAGATTTTTGTTCCGACATATTTCAGTGTATTCCTTAACAGGAGCCAAACACTATCGGACAGATAGAGAAAAAACGCCGGCAGGAACTAATTGCATCGACCTCGAATGGCCTAGCTCGTTGTTGCATCGAGATTAAAATGATTAAAGCCGATTGCATGTCTCGGGGACCAACGTCCTCGAGTAGTCGCGGCGCCAGAATCTGCAACCTAGCGAGAGAGTAGCTCAATCGCAAACCGTATAGGTGGAGAACGGTCGGTTCTCTGTACGTTCGCGTTGCTCAAGGATGAACTGGTTACCACGACTGTACAACGCAAAGACCTTGCCGTGCGGAAACTCGGGCATCGAGATCTTCGGATATACATATACAATTTGGTACATAAACGCATCACTCTCACATCTACATCCAACTCGTGAGATCATCAAAATTCTCGAATTTTTTTTCATAATTATCTCCCAGAGCTTGTAGGTGGAGGCAATCGATCATTTTGGCGGAAACATCAACTTTAATGTCGGAGAGTCATTGAAGAAGATTGCGCACAATTCTGAATTATTTGCATGAGTATCAAACCGCAGGAATAACAGAATTGACCATGTACATTAATTATTGTCGATTGGTCAGAGTGCCGGTTATTAAAGTCGACATCTCGACGTCGATGGAACAATATTTTCCCGTAATTATGTTGATTCGGTGCGATCGTCGTAGCAACGGTTGCAAATTTTTTCCATCGGTTAACAACCGGTTTCCGATTTTTAGTCATCGTGAACAACGGTAAATATTTCCATTACAATAACCGGCTGTGATTCCGCACGAGTCTAGGATGATTATGTACAACGATTCATTCTATCTCGATGTTTGTAGACTGTGCCGTCTATTAATTTAAGTTGTAAACAAAACAAGTAAGTGGAAATATACGCGAAAAATGTGGAAAAAAATTGGAATTTTCCCAATTGGTGTGTCGATGCAGTTGGCTTCCGCGCTGATGTAGGTTGGGCAATTTTTTCGGGGGTTTAGTTCTTCTCTTTGGGGGCTCTCTGTTAAGGTTTAAGGCTGGCCTCTTCGCGTTTTTTTTCCTTATGGTTAGGGAGTCGATCTTATTCGATAGTTGTCGCCGGTTATTAATTGTTTAAGCTAAATATTAATTTAAGCTGATAATACTTGTTTTCACCCTCTTATGATTTATGATATATGCGTCTGGTCACGCGTTTCGTGTAAACTTTGGTCGATGAGGATTCCCATCGACTTGTAACTGGGCTCGTCCCGTTTTTATAATAATAAATTAATTAATAAATACATTTTCATATCGCTTTCTCATAATGCTCCTATATTCGCGAAGCTTCTTCTACGAAAAAGCATTTTCTATATATTTGGCGTTCTCATAGAGGCTTGCGAATAAAAGAACATTACGAAAAAACGGTATGAAAATTTGAATTTTCAACTTTTGTAAATTGTGGTTTTGGGTTAAGTATAGACAAAACATTTACTTTGCTTCTTTTTTCGTAACATAAAAAATTTCTACATCTCATGAAATTAAAACCGTCAAAATGTACACCAAAATTGATTGCAGGAAATCGCAAATTGAAATTTACGGACTTCGTCGTTTTGAGACTATTTTAAAATCTATTATTCACCACTGATTACGAAACTTTAACTCATTTTACCGCGTTACCGTGATATTTAATTCAGAAACTCGTGCCAAATGTAAAAAATGCATTTTACAAAAGAATCCAAATCTTCAAATTTTAACGATTGTATCAATTTTCGCCAAATTTACTACGAAACACCCCCGTATCAAATTTAAGCTCGATACCTCCAAGATTACTCGAATTAGACCGCTTTTCAGTGTTTTTTTTTAATTCAAAATCGCATAAAATCTGAGCGCTTGGATAGATTTCGACAAAATTCAATACCAAAAGTCGTCGATCAAAATATAATATTATATTCATCTGCAGTTTTAGAACGATAGCTCAGAATTTACGTATGATAGAAATACCAGACATTTTTTTAAATTGCAAATCGCGGCATTGCAACTGACATGAACATTGATATGGAATATGGAATACGGGTATGACCGTCGGAGTGCATGAACGGAAGGATGGTTAGAAAGTGTGATGCATTTTTATGTACTTTTTCTTAAATTCAAGACACGACATGACGAAGGCGATACGACGTTCCTATCTAATAGATATATCGTCACGTTTTTATTTTGACTCCAATCCCAGGTAGAAATTTTGGAGCATCAGGCCCTGAACAGACCCGGTAAAAGGTCATTATTGGGTCCTGACCAGACGCGTAAGATATAAAATGTTCACTAGCAAACTATCAGAGGGTCGACGAGTATCCTTGAGCGGCTCTTGTAAAATTCCCGACCAAATTAACTTTGTCTGCAACATAAAATTTTATACGCGTTACAAATGGCACCCCGCCTCTACTCCGTTCCAAGATGCGGATGCGAAACCCACGAGATCCTGTTTCGTTGATTGACGCGCATTCACGAAGTTTTCCGTCGCGACGAGGTTGCGCCGTCCGGTTACCTTCGAGAATTCCCCGAGAGAGCTCAGCGAGCGAGGTAGCGAAAGAACAAGTGGGATGGTCAAAATAAAATATCGTGCCGGTTACTCGTGTATCCGCGGGGGAAGACTGGAAATCGCTTCGTACATTCAGGGTCATGAATAAGGTATGCGGCGCATTCAGGGTCGTTTCATGGTTGCAACAAAACCGCAAGGCCTTGCCGACGTTTTTTTTTTGCTCTTACGTCTCGTCTCGTCGTTGCTTCCCTTCGCCAAGCAAATGCCCCGTCCAAGCTCAATGCTCGCTCTCGAATCGCTCGATCTGTATTCCACACGCGGATTTCCGTAGAATCTATGAAGCTGAGAAAAATCGTGGAAAAAAATTCTCGGCTGTTTCAACCCCCGGTCGCCGCTCCACGGGACTTCCCAATGCGGAAGATGCGATGCGGAGAGATCCCAGGTGAGTCACTGGAAAGACGACACGTCGCCGGCTCCACGCTAGTTGCCGTACTCCAAAATTCAATATCGTTCGTTCTGGCATGACATTACTACTGACCGAAGAATGAGATCTTCAAATCGAAAGGGACATATTTCCGGTATGACGTCACATCCGGTCGAAAAATGAGATTTTCAAACCAAAAGTGACATATTTCTGGCATGGTGTCACTTCCGGTCGAAAATTAATATTTCAAAACCGGATGCGTACGTTTACCCGTATGACGTCGTTTCTGGTATGAAACCGAGATATTGAAATCGTGAACCTAAAGTGACGTCACAACGAAATTTTTCAAATTTTTCTGCGCGACGTCGAATTTCAACTGGGACGACGAGTCTTGACTCTCTATCGCATGAAAATACGCAAATAATTTAATTCCGTCATAAATGCGTGGTTTTTCGGCAGTTTAGAAGGACATTTTTCAATAGTTCGGAACGAAATATTTAAGTAGATCGGTAGGAAATATTTAGGTAATTTGAACTCATGAAAAACCATTTCATTTTTGCAAGATTGAGGATTAGGATTGGGGAGATTGCGAATTGGAATTGGGAAGATCGGAAGATTGGGGATGCCAACTACTTACGCAGAAATAATGAATCCTATAATGACGAGCGAAAAGCGTCAAAAAAGTTTAAGCCACTTCGAATTGCAACTCGATGTAGCTATCACCTAACTCCCGAGGGGGCGCATGTTTAATTTGCGTTTGCGTAATGCGGGAGGGAGAGGTGAATTATTCAATAGTTCCCCGAGTCTCTCTGCGTCTATAACTCGGTAGCACTGGAAGATTGTTCTCTGTGGTCACCGCCATCAATTTGCGTCAATTTCAGTGCGCGGTCGGCGTAATTATTGAAACGTTAATTTACGATCCGCTGTCAGTAACGACCGCAGGGTCGTTAAGTGGACGAAAGACAAAAAAATGCATTAAAAAAATGAATTTGATGCCGGCGAGTCGTCATAAAAGGGAGAGTCGCTACGGCACGATACAGTAGTTAAGGTTCGGCCCGGTCAGACGACTTATGAATGTGACTTAAAAAAAAAAAATTCCGGAGAAAAAAAAAGTTTTGCAAAAAAAATGGGTCAGAGGGTTTGGCTGATTGAGGTACAGAACCGGGCATTCGATATTATTTATTCAGCACTCCGTTAATTAATCAGACTCACCTGCGTTCTTGTCCAGCAGCTCGTGAATCCGGTCCACAAATTGCATTATAATCGACATTTTGCTTTGTATAGGAGTTGAGCCCACGGCTGCTTACTTTAGTAGAATACGTATCACCAGTATGACTGTCCCAATTGGCGACTTGAGATTCTGCAATCATAAAAAAATAACGAAAAATAATGTTTATCCATTTTATCTATTGATTTTCCTTCCTGCTACTAATTATTAGTAGTATTAGGAAAAGAAAATTGATTACATTTAAAAAATAAGTATAGTGCTATAGCTTTTTTTATGCATCTAATGTCTTATGCTAAATTTTATACCTGAAGATACTTATGCACATTGACAAAGGGCCATCGACCTGAGTCCTTCAGCCTGAGATTCTCTTTGGTATTGGAAAGGTTTTTTTTCCGGTCCTTACTCGACTTTTAAATGGTATCTTTAATTCAGTGATTCTTTCGTGGTTGGCCATTAATTCTAATTTATTGATACATTATGTGTGTGTGTGTGGAAAATTTGTATTTGCACGTAATATGTTGTAGCGTCTGCCTGCGCAATGGCTTAATATTGTCAACTTAGTTTACAGCAAATTTTTTCTGAGAAACTTGGCTCTTTTAACTATTGGAGCGACTCCTGTTGTTTTGTACAGAAGCGTCTTGGCGGTGTGCTGAGAGTTATTCGAGTGGCGAATGCACGTCAGTCGTTTTAGTGCGCAGGTTTCGTATCTTTTTTAAATGTTCTCTTTACAGCTGAGAAAAACTGGATGGCTATATTCAATGATTGGTCTGGACATACTTTGATAAATGTTGGTTAACTGTTTAATGTGAAGTTTGCAATTCTTTAATGTGATACTTCTAAAGCGCGAGGTTCTTATTGACATTAATGTTTATCAATAAAATTCAATAAAATTCCTGGAACTCTCTTGAACGAGTGTTATTTTTGTAATGTTTTTGTTTGTTTTTCGATATTCGATTCGCCGCGCCTCGTCGTCGATCACGATCGCAACGACCAGCTGTCTCAGTGCTCGATCGGCTCGCACTGTCAGTGTATATATCGTATATATATATATCGTACGAATCGCGCAACAATTGCTCAGCGTCGTGCAGCGAACTACGCGCGACGAGAGTTTCAGGCGTTGTCGTCGTTGAGGCTCGCGGGATAGTCTTGCAACATACGTGATCGAGGGCGTATTACTTAACGCGTGTTGGCCCAGTCAGTGGCAGAGCCGGTACAAGTGTAGTGCAGCAGTGCCACTGGTATTGGCCTCACCGTGTGCCTTGCCTGGCGACCAGAAAATCAGCATCGGCGGCAGATCACCTGTGACCGAACTTGCCAGTGTTATTGCAGCTTGTACAAACTGTTTCTCAGGTACTAAGCTCCCAAGGATCTTCCTATCTGTACCGACGTGTGACCCGGCTCCTACGCCCTATCGTCCCTTCATGGCCGATCGCAGTGAAAATGAAAGTTCATTTATTTATTTATGAATAAAAACTAAGGTTTTTTACATTATTTTTTTTAAGCCGCGATTTTTTCACGGACTCCCAACGATCTTCCTATCAGCGCCGTTATGCGACCTGGCTTCTATGCCCTGACAAACCTTCATGACTGGATGCAGTGAAAATGAAAGGCCCTCGATTTTTATATGGATAAAAACTAAGGTTTTTTACATTTTTTTTTAAGCGGTGATTTTTTCACGGACTATCAAGGATCTCCCTATTTGTACCGTCATGCGACTCGGCTCCTACACCCTATCAGCCCTCCATGGCTGGCGGTAGTGAAAATAAAAGGTCCTCTATTTGTCTATGGATAAAAACGAAGGTTTTTTTACATTTTTTTTTTTAAACGGCGATTTTTTCACGAACTTCCAAGGATCTTCCTATCAGTACCGTCATGCGACCTGGCTTCTATGCCCTATCAGCCCTTCATGGCTGGACGCAGTGGAAATGAAAGGTCATTTATTTGTCTATGGATAAAAACTAAGGTTTTTTTACATTTTTTTAAGCAGCGATTTTTTCACGCATTCCCAAGGATCTCCCTATGAGTACCGTAATGCGACCCGACTGCTACGTCCTGTCGTCCCTTAATGGCTGGTCGCATCGAAAATGAAAGGTCTTCTATTTGTCCATCGATAAAAATGTGGTTTTGCATATTTTTTAAAGCCGCGATTGTTTCATGAACAGGTTACACGAACAGAACCTACAAATTATTTTATTCATTCGAAATTTCATGGATCGTATATTTAAAAAAAATTTGATTGTTTTTTGATGTTTCGCAGTGCTCCTAAAATCTACCCGAAGGACCCCTACAAACGAATTCTTCATCAAAGTTCATTTTGTTATTGTCTACTAATATTAATCCTTAATAATCACAATCGGTATAGCATCGATATCGTTTTTCGTCAAAGTTCTCCGCTCAGATACAAAACGGTAAAACAATAATAATAATAATACCAATAACACGAACGAATTAACGAGGTTTGGAAGTCACGGAGTGTAGGGTCGATTTGGCAACAGGTACATCGGATTTCGCTTTCGATGCACCTAACAGCGACACTTTCCCGTCAAGGCCAATCGAACGCGAGGCAAACGATGACGAGAAACAGCAGTGGATCGTTGACACGCGACGACCGCGACGGCCACACCGATTCAATACGTGTCATCATCGTGCGGCGTACACGCGCTCATTCGAGTCGTACATCGCGTGCAATCGTGTGTACGGGTATTAGTCGTTATGCCCGTACGCGACTGCGAGATGTGCCGCTGCCGCTCGACGTCCTATTGTATCAATCGCATGCGTTCTAGAACGGTAATTTCTCACTGAAATTAAGGAGAATCGACTGTTTCTTTGGAGTAAAAAATGTGATCGAAAAAAAAATGCATCAAAGTTGTCTCGAATCGCATGGAATATTATTAAAATTATGCATTCCATTCATACACTGATGAAAAATTACGGTTGAATCAACTAAGATTCGGGCAGGGACGTTGAACTAAATATTTTGTTGGCACAGCTAAAAAATTTGTTAGTTCAACAATTTGTCGGGTGATTTCACCAAAATATTGTTGAGTCACTAAAATATTTTGTTCGACCAGCGAAATATTTATTTGAACGTCCCTGCCCGAATCTTAGTTGAATCAGCTGTACTTTTTTATCAGTGCAGGGTATATTTTGCAAAAATGATCCGTTTATCGAAGATTAAGAAAAATATGCAGTCAAGTTTAGGAATCTCAACGATTTCGGAATCGTTATCACGTATACTACTGGCCAACAGTAGTATAATAACTATCGTTATTACAAAACGAAAAACGAAATCAGAAATCATTTCCCAAACCTTATGTGAACGATTTTTAAAGAATATTTGAGACATATAATTATTGATAGATTGATAATTTTATGTCGTGGATTCATTATGCGTGGTATTATGTGGTAAAATACTTAGAATCGGACGTGTATTGAAATTAACCTGAAGTGAAGTTATGGTTGATTCTCTGAACGCATCGCTTTTAACCGGAAATAGATGTGATGACATCCCGGATTATCCCGGAACCGACCGACTCCAATGTTAGAACATAGGATGATACGGTCAAAGTAGTCAACTTCTAAATTGTATTACAAATAAACTATACGGTCAAAATTGCTAAGACTTCGGGAATAAATGCGTAGAGTGTTCATGTAGAACATATTAAAAAATTGAGACCATAAGTTGCATTTCGTCCGATCGTCGATCCTCCTTAAGTGAAACACAAGCCCATCTGGTGGACACTTTTTGTCTCCTGAAGATAACAAAAATTATACTCTTCGTCCGAAT
Source organism: Ichneumon xanthorius (assembly GCA_917499995.1). Lineage (NCBI taxonomy): Eukaryota > Metazoa > Arthropoda > Insecta > Hymenoptera > Ichneumonidae > Ichneumon > Ichneumon xanthorius. Next base: position 4,253,943 of record OU824205.1, read on the forward strand.
ATTTGCCGAAAAAAGTGTACAGGATATTAAAAAAAAGATTAACTTAATTTTTTAAATGATAAAAATCATGGCGTAATGTTTCTGTCCGTACGGGGAAAGACGGGCTCGATACTCGTCAGCGGGGATTACCAGCCTGTGGGTAATAACCAACCAGGCCGATTTTAATCAATTCAGCAGTAATGTCAAGATGACTCTTGATTTATCTCATTACGCACTTTAGAATAAGCGTTCGAGCCTATTTTCATCTTATTCGCTAGCTGAGGAGAAGTTTTTATTTTTAACTTTTCTGTTTTTTTCCAATTAGCCATTAATAATCATTGACTTCCAGAGTCGTTATCAGATGAATTACTTGCGGTCATTTGATAGATGATTCGTGTATTGGATTTTCCAGGTCAACGTACACTAATAAAAAAATGCTGTTGAATCAATTAATGATTCGGGCAGGAACGTTCAAATAAATATTTAATTGGCCGACCAAAATATTTTAATGCCTCAACAATATTTTGGTGAAATCATCCCAAAAATTGTTCAACTAACCAATCTTTCAGCTGTGCCAACAAAATATTTATTTGAACGTCCCTGCCCGAATTTTTAGTTGATTTAACCGTATTCCTTTGTCAGTGTAGAGTGGTCGAACGGGTGGGGCTTGGTCCCGTCGATCATTGCGTTTGCGGACAAGCGCAATGTGTTGCATAGTCGATTATTACATCGCCACAAGGCGACCCAGTGACCCACTACATTCTACTGTTGCTCCTCCAACTGACTACAGTCATCGGCTTTGCATTGCACGCGATACAAATTATATCGCTGCACATAACGTGTCTCCTTTCGAACAGACCGTCAAACCCTGTTGAACTCAGCAGAGTTAGCGCTGAAAGGGGGAGCGAGTGTAATACTTTACTATCGTAAGGTTAAAGAATGATCTATTATTATATCGGTATTAATTTTTATATTTTTATATTTTTATATTTTTATATTTTTATATTTTTATATTTTTATATTTTTATATTTTTATATTTTTATATTTTTATATTTTTATATTTTTATATTTTTATATTTTTATATTTTTATATTTTTATATTTTTATATTTTTATATTTTTATATTTTTATATTTTTGTCACTCGAGATACTTATTGACAAGGACATCGTGCGCATTCCCGGCCGGTGTACGGAGAACATTTGCGCCGCTCTTTTTACGTCGCGTACAGAAGTTAATAACAGGTCAACGATCCTCTTCACCTTCGAGACGTCGAGCTGCATTTTTCGCCAAGTTCTCAATGATAATTGAAAGGGAGTCGTCCTCGAGCGGCTGCCGAGAGCTGTACCGGCAATATAACCACGAGTGTAATACACACGCGATGCGATATCGTCGAGCAATGCTCGAGAGCAATCTCATATTTTTTATCTGTATCACGAAACTCTGCCGGAAAAAAACTACGATGCAACGACTCTGCCTGGCACGAGTCATTGTGAAGATGCATGCGAAGATGCAATTTTCACATCGCAGAGGCGCTAACGATTACACTCTAATGAACCAGATAATACAGAAAAAAAAAGAAAATTTACCCAGATAATTATATTTCTCTGGGGAAAAATAAATTACAAACAGAATTACACCCGCGCGCACAGGTAATAATTATACTCTTCGCGCAATAAAAATGAGGGAAGCTTCGAGAATTCGCGGAGAATCACGAGTGAATATTCCGCCACTATTTTCGATTACGAACTCAACTCCAATAATCGTATCTTCCGAAGAAAAAATAGTGATTAGTTTCCATTGCGTACAGTCTCGACACTTTTCTGTACACCTGCAATCGAAAGTCACCGAGTTTTTTTTTCTTCGACTTATCGAGCCTTCTGCGGAGCTACGGGAAAGGAAAGAAATGAAAGGTGAGTGCACCAACGACTGGATACGAGACAGCGTCCCAAACGCTTGTGGCGCCTGAATGGCGGGTCTATCGAGGGAATTTCTGCCACTTTGTTGCTTAGAAACTTTATATCACTAACTTGATCCACGAGAAACCTAAAAAACCAAAGATTTGTAACAAAAAAAATACAAGGAAGTCATTTTGCAAATAGGATGTTTGAATACTTTTTAGACGAAACTTGCACCGCATCCTCGACAAATCATTTCGAGCAAATAAATGTATGCTTTAATTTACAAAAACAAAATCGAGCAGGCGTCAAAAACTTTTCTTCGAGGAAAGGCACTTAAAGTGAATTCGGCCGTCTTCTGTGCCGACGCTTTTGGCGCCTGAAGTGATTTTCTGCCAATTTGTTTCTTACATACTTTATATATCACTAACTTTCTCTACGCGAAACCTAAAAAACCGAAAATTTGTAACAAAAAAATACACGAAATCATGTTGCAAATAGGATATTTGAATACTTTTAGAGGAAATTTGCTCCGCATCCTCGACAAATCATTTGGGGCAAACGAATGTAATTTTTAATTTACCAAAAAAAAATTGAACTGGCGTGAAAAACATTTCTTCGAATCTGGGCTATGCGTAACGTTATTCAAATAGACGAAAGGCACTTAAAATTAATTCGGCAGTCTTTTGTGCCAACGCTTGTGGCGCCTGAATGGGGCGGGTCTATCGAGTGATTTTCTACCAATTTGGTTCTTAGAAACTTTATATCACTAACTTCCTCCACGAGAAACCTAAAAAATCGAGAATTTGCAATGAAAAAAAATTGCAAGGAAGACATTTTGCAAATAGGATGTTTGAATACTTTTAGAGGAAATTCACACCGCATCCTCGACAAATAATTTCGAGCAAACAAATGTCATTTTTTATTTACAAAAAAAAAATCGTCCTGGCGTGAAAAACATTTCTTCGACTCTTGGCTACGCGTTACGTTATTCGAATAGACTTTCGTCTAATTAATTCGATAGTCTTCGGCGCGGTTACATTCATCGATGGATTTCCTTCGCTCAAAAAGGAGGAATGACAGTGAGGAAAGACGGGTTTCGACTTTTGCTTCATGGCATGGCCATTCATACGTTTACCTTTACGCACCGAGGGTGTCCCGAGCGCGCTAACGCGCCACGAACAGCTCGATGATAGTTGCAAAATAGTTGGACGATCATCGACGAACCGTCGAAAACGCGCCAGGCAAGCGAAATACTCGTGAATTGCGAAAACCGTATAAATTATAGCGAAGCGAAGGAAAAAGGGGGCCACCGTTCGAACTCATGCCGCTCGGGCCAGAACACGCCGCCGGTGAGCTGGAGCGTGAGCTCGGCCGTTACGTAAGAGTCGCACTTCGCGTCCAAGAGCTCGCTTCATCGAGAATCCAGGCATTCGCTGCTACTAATGCAGCCGCCGTTGCCACTGCAACGTGACTAAGAAAAAAAAATCGACATCGAAGTAGAAGTCGTAAAACTTGAGATCGAGTCAAATGTAAGAAGGGATTGTGACGAAGGGCCAAAATTGACGGACAAGAAGGGGCTCGCGAGTGTTCGACAGGGCTGACAACATTTCGGAAATTTCCAACAGTCTAGAGCATGAAAAAAAAAAAAAAAAATCGACATCGAAGTAGAAGTCGTAAATCTTGAGATCGAGTCAAATGTAAGAAGAGATTGTGGCGAAGGGCTAAAATTGACGGAAAAGAAGGGGCTCGAGAGTGTTCGACAAGGCTGACAACGTTTCGGAAATTTCCAACAGTCTAGAGCATGAATAAAAAAAAAAAATCGACATCGAAGTAGAAGTCGTAAATCTTGAGATCGAGCCAAATGTAAGAAGAGATTGTGGCGAAGGGCTAAAATTGACGGAAAAGAAGGGGCTCGAGAGTGTTCGACAAGGCTGACAACGTTTCGGAAATTTCCAACAGTCTAGAGCATGAATAAAAAAAAATGACGTCGAAGTAGAAGTCGTAAATTTTGAGATCGAGTGAAATGTAAGTAGGGATTGTGGCGATGGGCTAAAATTGACGGACACGAAGGGGCTCGAGAGTGTTCGACAGGGCTGACAACGTTTCGAAAATTTCCAGCAGTCCAGAGCATGATCGCATATATAGGTAAATAAAAAAGGTGGTAAATCGGCGACACCGCCAGCGCGTCGATTGGTAGTCATGCAGGAAAAAAAAGCGCAGCATTGCCATTGTGAATATATTGCGCGAGCGGGAGAACGCCAAATTCTTATGCAAAGACCGAGCGACAATAAATCCTTTCGTCGAATCCCAATAAAGTTTGGCTGGGGACTTTGACTCTGAGTTTACGGAAGCATGACTATGTCGGATAGTCTGAATCGAATTAAAAAAAAAAAAAAAAAAAAAAAAAAAACAATGACTAGGCCAACGACCACAGCAACCGTCGTGAGTAAAACGGAATGCAGCAAACGAACCGAGCGTCCGTTCGCAGCTAATCGGTGGACTCATTTTTGCAGCTGCACGCCGAATAATACCAACTTTGGTGGCAACGATTGCGAGATTTATCTTTACCTTCTTCCGTCATTACGTTTGGCAATTTTTTTTTATCAACAATTCTTATGGCGAGGTTTTTATGTTTCATCAAACACTTTCCGTCGTATCGAGCCCGAGGACCGGAAGTATATTTTCGTATCGTCGCGGCCGCGGGCCCGTCCCGTAGTAATATCGCGATAATCTAATGACGTAAATATTTTTCAATCAAAAAAATTCTATTGCATTTATACTTGTCCGTGTCGAGTGACGAATGGCGGCGACTCGTCGAGTTCATGAAACTTGAAAGCAATGTAATTATCGTTATGATTTTTTTTTATTTTTCTTTATGTTCCAAGAATTTCTATTGAAAAACCAATTTAGTGGTCTTTCGCGTGGTCAAACAATGTCCGCTAGAAATTCCATTAAATTTTAACGCTCAGAAACCGATATACATGTATATATATACATAGATATTACATCAGCGCTATATCTGACCTTTTCTTAGGGGAAACAAAATTATGTTACATAAAATTCTAATGCGCAAGATATAAATATTTTGGTAATTGGTCGTGAGATTTCTTTGAAGTGAATAGCACAATTATTCGCCGTGTTTATCGGTATATGTAGGAAAAATCGCGGGTCCATATAGTACACAGTTTTGCTGTGCGGGTCACGCGGAAGTGTGTGAAGTTGATAATGCGCGGTCAGATCTGACGGCCCGAGCGAGCAAGTTGATTGTGAAAGTACCTTCAGCCCTGGATGTCGAGGAGGGAGACAGAAAGTGCTGGTTCGCGGCACGTACGAAGTCTGCCGAACGCGGTGCGAAAACCCCAACATTGCCTGCAGCACACGCGTTTCTCATTCCCTCGTTAGCCGATACAACTGTGACAGTGACTCCTCGCGTACGCAATACACCACGCGTGCATTCGAGAGGTGTATTGTGCGATAAATGTAACGACTAAAAGTAACGCCGCAAGGCCGAAGCCGCGTTAACAGACCAGCCAGTTCTAATACTGCTTCCAGTGCCGATCGAAAGTACGCCTATACTATACGCAAGTAATATTTACATGCCCGATTGGTAAGTGTACACGTAAACGGGCGCGTGTCGGCTCTACTGGACGGAGCAAGGCAGGAGCTCTGTTCGCATGCATTGCGATAAAGGCAGAAATTTTGAATTTAACAGAAATTTTTTATATTGTTCCGATCGAGAGAAATCATCAACACGCATACTTGGCGGATATTATTAATTAAAATTAAGGAGGCCGCCCTGCTTTACAAGGCCTAAAAAATGCGTTTTTCAGGATTTTTTTTTCGGAGGAAACAAAAATAAATGAGCACATTGAATTTAGAGGTATTTTTTTAATGTATATTTGAACTGTGCGAAAAAACTGGTTTCGATACAAAACAAAAAAGTACTGTATAATTATTGGCCCCATGCATAATGACCTGGTCATTATTTTTCTAAATTGGCGGGAGTGATAAGAAAAAACTAAACGACCTATCGACTCAATCCGAAGCTTATTTTTGTTCAGTACTAAATTCTCTTCTAGGTGAACCTAAAATATTGTTAAAAAAGTCTTTTTAGACCATTTTTATAGCACTATAAAATTGTTTTTCTTTCTCAAAAACACATTTTTTTCAAATCTGAATAAAATAATGATTTTTCAATTTTTGTTGCTTTTCCGAGGTTCACGTAGAAGAAAAATATGTAAAAATTGAAAATATATTTGATTTTTTTTTTGTTTCAGTCAAGAATTACGAGCTGCATCTTTACCGCCAATTGAAAACTACAGTACAGTAAATCGGCCAATAACTATGCAATAATTTTTTGTTTTACGTAAAAAAAATGTTCGTACAGTTCACATATACATTAAAAGATTCCTCTAAATTTACTGGAGTCACTTATTTTTTCCCTACTAAAAAAATCCTGAAAAAACGCTTTTTTTAGGTCTTGTACAGCAGGACCCCCCTTAATTATAAATGTATTTATTATTTTTTTTTGTTTCGTGTAATTACAATCACCCTATTTATATCAAGTACGAATTTTCAAACGTCCAGTGCCGATCGAAAATACGACTATATTATCCGCAGGTAATATTTACGTGCTCGATTATTAAGTGTACATGTACACGCGTGTATGAAAAAAGTGTTAGAAAAATTCGGCTGTTTTTTGGCACTTCGTTCGAATGTGCAAAAATCCCTATTTCAACCAGAATTAAAAACGTCAGTTTTTATCGCAAGCTTTGAAAAATGTGTTTACCAATGACGAATTCCCAACGGACCTAGTTTCAAACAACATTATGGTCACAATGATAAATATAATAAATATTCACAGTGCGCCTTCTATCAGTATGAATTATGATGTATAACAATGCACAACAATCTTCCTCGATGTTTTCGGTTTACTTGAGTATCCGTTTCCTCATCATTTACCTCTATTCGTGAAGCTTCTTCAATGGGCGATCGTCTATCGTTTTTTAAAAATCGTAATCTCATTCCGACAGATCAAAGTTTTCTGCAGGTGCATTTAACTGACCGGATGCTGAGGAACCAGAAAATATTCAGAAAATCCGAAAAACATCGGGAAAGATTGTTAGAACCCGAAAAAGGTACCCCCTGGAAAAAATACCCCCTCTGCACGCGGGGGGGAGGGGATTTTTTCCAGGGGGTATTTTTTTCCAGGGAGAATTTTTTTGCTTACCGAGGACACACACAGTAAAAAAAATAATTTCCTATAATCGGATTCCGAAGTTACGTAAAAATAATTTTGTTAAGAAGGTTCGAGGGCGAGGCTCGGAGGGGATAGGCTCGGTGGCGCGCAAGGTGCGGGGCAGTTCGTGTGTGAGTGAGTGGTCCGCCAAGCGGCCTCTCACTCGCACGTGCCAAGCGTGCCGAGATAAAGCTGTAAAATACCATGTAATTGCTTATTGTTAACTAACGGTGAAGAACAAGTGGCTGCATTTTTGTACAGAGCTTCCTGACAATATTGTTTACAGTTTTCAATAATATCTACTACCCTAGAAACATTAAAATTCATCGCTCACTTTCAATCTGCCATAAGAATCAATGTTAAATGGTGCAAATTAAAAAAAAATATATTTCTCGAAAACGGTGAAGACGAACGCATTCAAACTTTGCAGTTACACTTAGACCGTTCATATCAACGCGTAAAAAAAGTCAGCATATTTTTCTTCATGACTTTGTAACTCTCGACCCTCCCTAAACAGGTGACAATCTGGTTTGTTCAAGTTTGAATATACAAACCTCCCCTTTTATTGCCCGTGCCATTAACAATTTTAGTTTGTCCATTAGTGTGTAAAACTGGAGCATAACTCTGCGATCGAAAAATTGACGAACGATAAAAATTGTGGACGTTCGTGGACAATAAGTCGTAAAAGCTACAAACTTTTTTTACCCTGCACAGTGCAAATCTCTATTTTTGTTTATATCTTTATTTGTCTATTTCTCATTAGACGAGAGTATCGTGTAATAATACAGTGTGCCAGACGAGTGTGCATAGACTCTGGGTAGAGGAGAAGTTGAGAATGAGGGAAAGCGAGAGAGTGGATTGAGGCGAATTTAATGCCGTTCGCATGTAGCGCCGGGAGCCGTTGATGCTGATGACCAGCGTCGGAACGAGGTGACTGAACGCCTGTGGTTGCAAGACGGTACAGACGCGATGACGAGAGATGACGTCGACGACGGGGGACTATATTACTGTAATACAACAACTAATAAACGTACTCTACACAGGAGTCATTGCCGACGTGTGCGACTGTGCGACTGCTGGGACTGTGCGTCGAGCGGAGTTGTTCGGGCACACCGGTTTACCGAAGTACCTACTGGCACGCCGACTGCGAACTGCCGCTGCGAGTCTCGCATTGCGTAAGGAAAAGTCGAATGAAGTAACGAGACAATCGAACTTAGACGGATCGGCACGAAAGAATGACTCTTGTATTCGTGGGCGCGAGTGTTGCGTGTTAATCGAGAAGAGACACGTGACCTCGCAGGTTCTCACATACTCTTCTGCTCCTTCTTTTTTTTTCCTTTCGTGCACGATGTTACGATCGTTGTTCGTGTACTAACCTTGAGACCGCGATCGGGAGCGATCGCAGTCGGCAAGGTGCATGCTGTTGTTAGGAGAAGCCTATCGATCGTGATCGATCGATCAATTGCGGTTGTACCGAGTACAATAGGAGGGGTGGGGTATGATTTATTTCATCGACGATTTTGCGGTAGAATGAACATACCGGACGTCGAGGTGGAGCCATTCTGTATCCGCTATTAACGGTTAAAAAGTCAAATTTCCTCACCGAACGTTTTGCCGATCGAACGAAACGGACAACGACCGGCAATATTGATTAAGTAAAAAACAGACGGGTCATGTCGTTCGAAGTCTATTGAATCGGAACATTTTTACGAAGTATCGGGACAATTACGAATACAAAAATAACATCGTACGACCGAATACATTACAATATGAATTGGCACGCTATTGTGCTTTTTCCGAGGCCGCGATCCCTGAATATTTACATTCCGATATAAGTGCCGAGGCGTTATCTAGACCTGTCCACGGTACGGTCAGGAATCTTTCACTCCGTTCCTTTATAGTTTGGCGCGAAAGACACCGATCTTATTGCGACAAGGAATCGTTTTCGCGACTCGTGAAATTCGATATTACATCTTTAGTGATCATAGACTGAGAAAAAATACAGTTATTTCTACTATAAGAAGTTATTCCCTAAAGGAACGTCTATACATATAGTTCATGTCGAAAGACATTTAATTGGTAAAACTATAATTATATTTGCTATTATCATTCGTGGTTATTCTCCGAACTATAAAATATAGAGGTTCCCTTCGGGGATTATATTTTACGGTAGAAAGCGACTATGGTCACTCTATGTAATTTTTTTCTCGGTGTATGAACGAAAGAAAAGATCTTTAAATATTGGAAGTTGCCTGGGTAGAAATCTGGGGTTGCTGTAACGCTCTACGTTTCCGAACGTCTGTACTCGCCTGGCGCTCTGGCCGGTATCAGCCCGACCCTGGTATTGAGTCGGACGCAACATATCGGCTCGACGAAAAATGTTATCGCTGCGCTTCTACACAGTAAAAAAAAGTTTGTAATTTTTACAACAACTTATTGTCCACGAACGTCTACAAGTCATAATTTGTTAATTTTCCGATCGCACCATCTGGCTCTAGTTTTACAAATAAAAGTACAAACTAAAACTGTCAATAACTCAGGATCTCAAGGGACAGGTTTGTATATCCAAACCTGAGAAAACGAGTTTGTCACTTATTTAACAGAATTATTTTAGCGAATCTTCGTATTCCAATTTTACAGAATTATTTTATACTGTGGACCGGTCTGCGAATATTATTCGAAGACCATGAATCTGCCTCGCGTCGAATCCAAAGACATTTCCGATGTATCGGGCACGTTATTATTTTACCCACTTTTCTGTATTTCTTAATTCATGCGTTACAACTCAGAGAAAAATTACAAATTTTCTCTGCAACAGGTTTTCCGTTTTTAAAACCCAACTTTTAAACCGGAAATGACGTCACGCATTAAAATGTCGTTGTGACGTCCGGTTGAAAACTGAAATTTTATAATCGGAAGTGACGTTTCGATGTACGGCAGCCTGTGTGAAGCCAGCGATGTGCCGTTTTTCCAGTTACAGAAAAATCCCACCTGGATATCGTTATAGAATGTCCGGTGCAGCTCAACGGAGTCACGGACCTATGGCCTTTGCAGACTCGCGCTGCAAGCGCAGTCGGCGATGTTAGCAGTAGAATGCTCCGGAGGCCAGGGAAAGTGCATTTGTAAATGCAGTCTTTGCTGCAACGCATCGATGCAGCGCCAAGGCTCGCCGGTCGGTACCGGAGGTCGTTCCGAGACGCAACAGTCCGGCAAGTCAAAGATTCTCGATCAACTCGGGCGCTTGGTGAACCAAGCCGATCGCCGAGGTTCGGATTCGGTCGAGATTGCCTGCCAGGAACGAACGCAATCGTCTCTTGCACAAGCGCACGATATCGGGATCTTTTCCGATACTCCAGCGAGCAGCCGTGAAAACAAGGCAGATCGGAGATGCACAGATCGAACGCGAAAGGAGATGAAACGAAAGTGAAACGTGGGAAGGAAAGAGCACGAGCGAGGAAGAACGCTGGCCATTAGTATCGCTGAAGACCCAACGATACTAATAGCCAGCGTTCGTCCTACGCGTTACAAACGATTGCAAAAGACGTCTCGTCGGATCCAGCCCAGGGCCTTATGTCTATATCGTTTTATTATTTCGATTCCAAATAAATTCCAAAGTTCTAATTCACCGTATTGATTAACGATTTATCGTCTATTTTTAAATCGAATATATACACTGGGGGAAGGATCTGATAGAAATGACCATAAATCTGGTAAAAAACGACAACACTTTCAGATATTTGGGAACCAAAGCGACATCCTGGCAACACATTGGTATTAAACTTAACACATTCTACTATAAACTATGGTAATTTTCGCTATCGCAGATATTGCCCGAATATACCGTCATTTTTTGCTAGAATACAAGTTCTTCTTACTAGAAAAATACAGTCATCGCCATTAGTATCGGTCAGACTACAAACGATTGCAAAAGCTGTCTCGTAGAATCCAGCCCAAGGTCTTCAATGTTTTACTATTTCGACAAATAAATTTCAAAATTCGGTTTCACCGAATTGATGAGCGATTCGTTGTCTATTTTTAAATCGAATATAAACACTGAGAGAAGAATATGATAGAAATGACTATAAATCTGGTATAAATCGACAGAAGTTTCAAGTATATGGGAACTACAGTGACATTCTGCTAAAAAATATGCCCATTTTCAATGTCGCAGATATTACCCGAATATTCCATAATTTTTTATAGAATATAACTTCTTATTGGCAAATATAGTAATCGGTGGCGCTGCGATCGCGAACCGTTTGTCGGTTACATCGGCGTACTTCAATTTTTTATGTACACCCTCTTCGAAAAGAACTTCTGAAAAATATTACTGGGAGTATCCAGTAGTTAATTGCTAATAAACTACTGAACTACTGCCCAGTGGTAAATTGGCTGGCTACTGAAAAATACTGGAAATCTGGAATAGTTAACTACTGAACATCATTTTGGGGTATTTTCATTGGGTATTTTGAGTTAATAACTACCCGAAACTACTATAAATCTCCGGTAGTTGAATACTCGAAAATATTATGAGTGCCCAATAGTTAACTACGGGGAATTTCCACGGTTTTCAGGAGGATTGTTTGTAGTTTTCAGCAGTTCTACTTATAAGTAGTAACTACATGTGCAGTAACTACTGCAGTGCCCATAGTAACTACACCTTCAGTAGTCACTACTGCACTCCAAGTAGTTCTTTTCGGTGAGGGTCACATACATAAAAAAATTGATCGACGAAATTCTCAGTTTACATGCAAGGAATTATCAGTATATTAATAAAATTTGGTTTTATCCATGTTAAAATTGAATAGCTAAATTTTCCTAAGCCGCCAGGTACGCAAAACTTTGCCATCCCGCCTTCTGGAAAAAATTATAGTATCCGTCCGGTAAAAGTTACCACGGCCCCTGTGAAAATATCACATATCGCTAGTGGTGGCGCCCGGTCTACCATGTTGTCTGCTCGAAATATACCACAACGACTTGGTAGTTTTTCCGAGATCCTTCCATCAGTGTACATGCTTGTGTATCCCTCACACGGATCTCGTCGGGCGAATAAAAATTTATGTAACGCCGTCGTAGTTGGATTCCCCCGGTGACGCTCGACGCCGGAGGAAGATAAGTGTGGATAAGTGCAGGCGAAATAATCGGTACCTAAACGCAGTCGTGCCATTATCCGTGAGCTCAATCGCGCCGGTCGTTATTACAAAGCCGGACTATAATGCTGCCGCATGTCCGGATAATGCCATTAAGATTTCTGGCTATAATAAAAATCAAGAAGCGTCCGACGCGAATATCGAATCCAGGATTTCAATCGTGGGCCACAAAGTGTATTGCGCCCTCTTGAGTAATAAATTTTTCGTCCTGGGTAGTCGTAAAATGTTTTACGACTATTTTACCAGTGTGCTGTCTCCCGGGTATTACGGGTCCACTCAAAAAGATAAAAAAAAAAAGAAGAAGAAGAAGAAGTGTCGTCTCCCACGAGGCATGCGTGCGCGCGCGCCCGCTGGCTGCGCGTAAAATCGTAAATGTCCAGGGCTCAATGGACGCGTCACACCCATCGTCCCTGATCGGTCCAGACGAAGCCTCCGCGTGTTCGATACTCGACGAAGGTCGACAGCAGACGAATTCGCCGAAGAGCGACGACCTTGACGACCTCCAAATTACCCAAAATAAAAATGGTGAGTCAACGCAGTATCCACACGGATCCACGTCATAAGGACGATCGGCAGTCTTTATAGATCGGTACTATTGCGTAGTTCCGATATTAAAAAAAAATCGGAGGGTAAGATATCTCAGATATTTTGACAAATCCTTATTTATGTCGCTGACGCTGCCAAGCCCCATGCAGAAATGACGGTACCGATCGAATATCTGGGATTCAACACAATTTCCTCCGGTCGATACGTGTCCATCATTTCCCCCCTCTCGTCCCGAACATTTATGGAAGAGACCCCTCGATGAATACGAAACAACGTCTCACACATCGTGCCAGGCGGTCGGGCTCTCGGATAACTTGATGTCCTTCTCTCTCGCGATACCGCCCGTTAATTTGCGAAACGACTTCCGCCACATTCAAGGATAACACACGCGGAGTTCTCTATAAGACAACAGCATAAAGAGGAACGATGTAAATTCCGGATCTTCGTAATAAAAAGCCAAAATTTACGACGGATTTAACGAACCGGCGGGTCTCCGAAGGGTTCGGGTTGAGTTTGAGTTCGGGACCGAAAGGCTGTTTAATTATTTTCCGTCTTCGTATGACGACGATATAGAATCTGTAGTGGATTTTTTTTTTCTTTTCACTTCTGTGTCTCTTGTTCTCCTTTGCGGAACGAGTGAAGGTCCTCGGGTTCAACGGAGGAAGAGCTGTTTCATTAAAGCGACACGGTGCGAATTCGTACAAACAATGATGAGGTCGCTCGCGCGCTCGTACAAAATTACGTCGGGCACGCAAGATCGTCGAGATTGATCAACAGGCTCGCCCCCGCTACGCTCTTTCGTTATACGTGTGTAAGTGCGTGCGTGCTTACGTGCGTACAATACGTACGTCCCGGCTCGGCTCTTGTCTCGCTGATCGCGGTCTCGAACGTGCATTTTGTATACGCCACCGATTGTTAACCACCGGCTTGGCCACGTATTCGACCTCGGATTACCGGATTTGTTGAATAGCCAATAATCGATTGCAGAAGAGTTGGAAAGTTCGTGCTTCGATTTCAATAAACAGAGTTGATTTGAAAGAGTTATAAAAACAAGAACAATGTTTTTTTATTATGTGTGTTTTTTTTTTGGCAACTGAATTTTTGTAAAAGTTACATCAGCGGTAAAATGTTTCAAAGATGTTTGAACTTTGGTGGATATTTGTATAGTAATCGGATGTCCGCGTTAAATCGGCGTTTATAACATTAACAGATACTGTTTATCACTAATCGGACGCATGAATAATTCCTGGTATGCACAATACGCCGAAGCACCGTATGTATATGTATTGGATATTAGCGCTCATTGAAATTCGATCGATGCGCTAAGTGCGCAATGACTCGGGGAAATCCACTATCCGAATACATTAGTGAGAAATTTTGCTTTTTTGATCCGACATGAAAGTATCAATCTGTAGATCTATAGACGACAATCAACAGTGAATCGATGGATACATTCATGCGAAACACTGATACTGTTAAAGATACTTCACACGTACATTCCCAGTCGACAGTGAGATTCAGTGGGAATTTGAACACTTCCTAGTGGTATAAAAATCTGAAAAAAATTCACTGTATTAAACGTGCGAACATTATTTTTGCATAATAACAATCTCAAAAAGTTATTAACAAATTGCTGAAAAAATAAAATTGTTCAACAAATAATCGTGAATCAATTTTTTCACTTTTCAAATGAATTCATTGATTTTCTAGACGCAACATTTTTTAGAATTTCCTTACACTTTAGAATTTTCCGGTTTTGAAATTTTTTTAAAGCCATAACTACGGAACTGTTCGCGCAATCGCCTCGAAACTTTTTGTGTGTACTGTGGAATCGTGATACGGAAACTTATCCGAAAATCGTGCCTATATATCAATTTTTCAAATAGTAAAAAAAAAAACAAATTTGTAATGTAAGAAAATTCTGAAAAAATTCATATGAATTCTCAAAAATCAAGGGATTTATTTAAAATGAGAAAATAAAAGATTTCTGATTTTTTTATACGATTTTTTTTATCATTTGTTAATAACTTTTTGGCATTGTTATTATGGAAAATCAAGGTCTTGACATAATTAATACGACTGACTTTTTTCAGATTTTTGGCATATCGCAAAGTACTGAAATTTCGATCGAATTAAACTTTTGTGCATGTGTGCACAATCTACATCCTTAACGTAGCGCGCACACGGTCCCGCTAGTAGAATCAACCCGTGCCGGTCAGACACGCGCTCACCACGTTGACTTACGATTACCCCGGTTTTCTCGGATAAATTATATTTCCTTCACAAATTATATGTTAGAATAACGAATTAGTCACATCCGTTTGAACGATTATTTGGCTTTGTCTAAGAATTTTATGCCATATCAAGTTATGATTTCATTTAATCTCACGAAGTTTTTTTTTAAGCATATGCGCAATTTATTAAAGTTCATCGGACACTTTTGCCGTCACATTAGGATGCGAATATAATAATAACAATTAAAAACTTTGCCTCGGACATAATGAGTATTGGAAAGTACCGTAAAAATAAAATAATTATTTTTCTTTTTTTACGTTATCGTGAACGAAATTGTTGACATGCTTTTACACTTACCGAGCGTCGAGTCCCCGAGTCCGTGCTGCTTAAAACCCACAAAAGAAAAATCACTTTCAATGTCCGGTTGGCTACGTCGATAAAAACACTGTCGACGTTCTTTGACTCGGTTTTATTATTCCACCGTTTAGTTTCTTGTTCCCTGTACGGGACAAATATTAAATTAGCTTCCGTTCGAGCTGAGCTCGACGCTTCTTAATTTATATTTAAATAATAGTGTTCCAGAGTCTTCGACCACTCTCGATGATATATATTTTTTTTTTCGTTTAAAAACAACAGTATTAAAAAATGTTGACTAAAAAAAAATTGAGCGGTTGCCGCTAGTCGTCGTTCACGTATATTATTTGCCGAGGCTGATTGCGCCGGAGGTTGAAAATCAATAATAACGATCGAACCCTTCAACGGTCGGAAGAGTGAGGGGGAGTGAAACCGAAGCGGTCAGGTTGAGGCTACCGACGTGCCGTTGTGCTCTCGGCAAATACGGACTGGCATACGCTAGGCTGGAGCATTGCTTTTAACCGGGGCGCCATGTTGGTACCGCCACCGGAGCTCCGTTTCCCCTCACCTTTGCCTCGCGATCGCTCACCTCCTTCTCCATCCATCGCAACCTCTACGCGCCGATTAGCCGGCAGCCGCGGTCACGACGAAGACAACATCGATTCCGATCAACGCGTTTCGGCATCGTCGTCAGCAATGGAATTTCGGATCGTCAGGAAAACATCCGACAATGACAAAGTTGCCGATTGTTAAGACGATACGAAAGCTCCTCCTTCAACGCCCAACCCACGCTCGGTCGATAACAAAACCTGTTATCCGTGTTTTTTGACGTCAAATTTTGCGTCAGAGATGTGTGAAAAATGTTGAAAGGTTATCTCGTCGATTCCCGTTGTTTCCCCGACATTATTCGATTAATCGAGAAAGTGACGTTCGTCAATTCGAGGGGAGCGTAATCTTATCGATCAAGATGCTTTGTCATTGCCGATGGAGAAAAAGCACGACAGAATCAAAAATCAAAAAAAGCCATGTCACAGTTGTGATCGAATATTGAATACAGAAAGCGAATACATAAATACACAATGAGCATTAATAATGAAGAAGGGACCTCACCTTGACCGGTTATATGAATTTTACGACAATGATGTGTTCAAAGTAGATCGCGTCGCGTTATCGCTAACGATGTGCGCACATAAAACTGCGTGTACCATGCATTTACACACGAGACTAAATATGAGAATAACAAATGCGCACGTGTGCGATCACACATGTTAACTTTGATAACACGTGTTTGGTTAACCTGATAACACATGTTTAGTGCCTGAGATACGAGAAGGAACCGGCAAATCGAATTAATTTTTTGGGTTTAAAAAATGTATTGCTTTTAGTAGCCCTTCAGGTTGTTGCTTACAGTCGAAGGGCTGAAGCACACTTGGGCGCGATCGTTCACCTCCTTCCCTATCCTTCGCAACCACTACGCGCCGATTAGCCAGCAACTGCGAAGACAACATCGATTTTAATCAATGCGTTCCGCTTGTTAGCGGAACATCGGCAGCAATGGAATATCAGATCGCCAGAAGACCAACGGGCAATCACGAACTTGCCAATCGTTAAGATGGTACTAGCGGACAGCCTGAGCCCACGTGAGTTCAAACGGGATTGGCAGAGGAATTGCGAACAATTCTCGATGGGATAAAAATTCGAAAAAAATCAACCATATGGAAGGTACTGAAAAGATTAATTTTGCAGAATAATAATTCCAATATGTTATTAACAAATTAACGAAAAAAGAATTTGCCTACAAATCACCCGGCAACCTAACTTTTTTTTTATGAAAACGATTTGTTAATTTTTTTGAATACGTATGAATTTTTTCAGGATTTCATGTAATTTTTGAAAATTGCGTTTTTAGTTTTCAAAAATTACACAAAATTCTCAAAAAATTAATACATATTCAAGAAAATTAACAAATTGTTTTTATATGAACAAAAAGTTACGTTGCCGGGGGATTTGTTGACATTTTTTCTTAAATTAATTTATTAATAACATTTTGGAATTATTATTATGCATAATCAATCTTTTCAGCACGTTCCATATGCTTGATTTTTTTCAGATTTTTATCCCGTCGAGAAGTGTTCGCAATTCTCTCTGAACTCACAAGGGCTCAGGCTGCCCGCTAGTACTACCTTAAGGGGAAGTGAAACAGCTGTGCGCGAGAGTGAGATAGTTGCAATTTTCAAATTGGCTTTATTCAATAGTGCTAATTTTTTTGAGAAAGAAATGAATTCGGTCCGACTGCAAAATTACCGTGCACATCCCCCTAGAATTTGCTTTTTCCTCAAAAAAGTTGGCACCCTTGAAAAAAGTTCATTACAGTTTTCATTACCGACCACGATATTTCACATCGCCGACTGAGCGCGAGTCAGGCGTCGGCCTGACCCGCGCTCAGGCGGTAACTAAAACTGTAATCCATGTTTTTTCGGTCAGATTTTGCGTCAGGATGTGTGAAAACTTTTGAACGATTATCTCGTCGATTCTAGCTGTTGCTGTGAGATTATTCGATTAATCGAGAAAGTCACATAGTCGCCAATTCCAGTGGAGCATAATGTTGACGATCGAGACAATTTGTCTTTGCAAAACAGAAGAAGAACACGAAAACGAAAAAAAGAAAACTAAAAAATCGTGTCACAGTAGTTATGGAATATTGAATACATAAATAAAATACATTAATACACGAAGCGTATTAATAATTAAGAAGTGACCTCACCTTGAACCCTGACATCAATTCTACGACAATTATGCACTTGAAGTGGATTAGGGTCGTATTATCGAAGCGTGAAGAACTACCATGCATTTACACACGACGCAAAATATGGCACTAAGGTAAACGACCCAGTTTCCGTCGTCAAATGCAATTTATAATAATCAATAAATACAGTATTCTTACACGATAAAACACGATAAAAAAATGACGGCATATTGAGGAGCAGATCTTACTCTTGATCATTGTCGCAATACGGATATTTTTATAAAAATGTTCATTTAACAATTTAATAGTGTGTAGAGCAACACGCGGTATCGGGGCGTTCTAGCCGAAGAACATCGCCACTTATCCGAATGGATTAATTTGCAACTGTCAAAAAACATTAAAGTTATACCAATGGTGTCAGTACAAGTAATATTATCATTTAGATTGGTAATAATTTTTATTCTCATTACGTTCCTTATTAAATTTGTCATGACGGAAAGTGCGTCAGCCAAATTAGGTTATCGTGTACTTTCCGTCACTTGCTGCATCGCGGTTGTTATAAATTGAAGTTAACATTTTCATATCATTTTGACCCGTAATATTATTGAAAAATAATAATATCTGTACCATGGTGCCATAAATTCCGACATAAGGATAGAAACTTCTCCGGAAAAGTCCGACACACTGCGTCACGAGTGACCGAAACTGGGTACATGATGATGACGAAAACTGCGACATGAGTGACGAAAACTGGATACGCCAGGTGACGTAAACTGCAGCAGGCGCTCTAAACAGGCACTATACTCAGAAAAATAATTTATTTGACGGCCGTGCCTCAAATAAATATTGAATTAAACCAAATAAATATTTATTTGCGGGGCGCCCGTCAAATAAATTATTTTTCTGCGTATATTAACACGATAATTTAAGATCCTCCTGAATTCACTTCAACAATGGCAGAATCCTATTCAGAAGCTTCAATGGATACATTACAACAGTTTTTCTTCTCACCGACAATACAACCCGTGTATAAATAATGGGAAACCGCGTTCACTGCCCTAAAGATAACGGAAACTGGGCCGTTTGGCTTACCAAGTACGCAACTGTGTGATCACATGCGCTAACCTGATAGTAATTTGACGCCCGAAATTCGACAAGTAACCGACAATTCCAATGAATTTTTCGTATAAAAAAATGTATTATTTTTCGTAGCCCTTCAGGTTGTTGCTTACAATCGAAGGACTACCACACTTGGGCGCTGCGCCGTGCTGCACCCCGATCCGGCGTTCAAGTCTCTCGTTTATTCGCGCCGAGAAAACTCTTTCATCGGTTCTCCGCTGAACCTCCGGCTACTACAACCTGCACGATTCTCTGTAACAGGTCGGGGGTCGAGTAATTTCTTCGCTCGCGCGTATTATGTAATGGAGGAAAGGGAAAGAGAAATTATGAATCGCAGGTGAAATGCATTGCACTGGAAATGTCGAATTGGAAAAATATTACGAGGAAAAATTCGCAGTGTCTCGTGCATGTATACACAGGGTGGCCGCTAAATCGGACCACAATATGTCCTGATATTTCCCTGATATTTTCGAAAATTTCCCGGACAAACTATTCAGAATTGTGAAAAAACGTAACACAGTAGGGACATTGCATATGTTTATTATTATTTAGTCTTTGGCATTTTGCGCTCTACCACCAATTCGAGGAAATTGTCTATAACGGCGAGTTATCGTTCACTGAGAAAAAGACGTGGTTGGATTAAGCTAATGCGCGGTGACGTTCCTTTGAACAAAATTTTGAATAAATTGAAGCAAATAATCATTTAACAAAACAATGTATGAAACAAATAACAGCTTTGAACGTATGTCACCGCGACTTTTGGTTAATCCGACCAATTTTTTTCTCAATGTTGCCACCTCGTCTCACTGATGGGCGCTTGTATTTCTCGTTTTTCAGCAATGACAACATTCAATCATGAATAGAATGTCCGATAATTAATAGTTATAATGAATTTCTAATCGCGATCGCAGATTTTTAATTAACGTTTTTTATTTGCCTTGAAAACAAAAAACAAAAAAGAAATATCCGCGCAAATATTTTTTTCAGCAGTACGCAAAAAAAGAAAATTTCGCCCAAATACTTTTTTTCTCGATTTGATATTTCTTATTTTCCCTGTAATATTTAATATTTCATTCTCTTCAAATTAAGAATTAAATATGTAATATTTCATTCTCTGACACTTCCTTGATTTCCTTGACACTTAAAAAATTCCCTGACATTTCCAGGTTTTCCCTGACAGTAGTCACCCCGATACAGTCAATCGAGCACGTATAATTTCTACGTTAAATTCACTTGAAGTACGGAAAAATCGAAAGTGCAAGTGTCCACAAAATACCAACAACAGTATTATTGTCCCGTGAGAATCGGTGGTCTATCGCTTTTACTTTTAACCCGAATCACTTGGCTCTGACAAGGTAAATGTTATGTCGAATACACAAAAAAAATAAAACAATTTTATTTCGACAAATTTTGGTAATATTTGCAGAACACTTGACGTCCACGCTCTTCAACGTTGACGTCACTCTTCCACTTCCACTTATACGTATACACCATTTCGTCTGGTTCAAAGTCCGAAAAATTGTCGATGGAGGATCGTGTCCTCGGTGTCAACGTACCCCGTCCAGCTGCTCAAAAAGGCAGCGCAGCTTACAAACAAGTCTGCAGTGATAGTTGCCAAACGTTCCGGTTTGACAACCGCGTTAAAGATGATGGGAACCAAAAAATAAAATATAAAAACAAAAATAAAAAAGCATGGTGGAGAAACGAATGAGAGGATAAAAGACGCGGAAGAGCATGCAATCAGTGGTACCCGCGAAGAAATTACAAAGTTCTTTGATCCTCTCTCATACTCGAAGCGGAAGTGACGGAGAGCTGCGTCCCGACGCGGTGTCATTCGGTTCCACACACACACAGTAAAAAAAAGTTTCTTCTTTCTACAACAACTTATTGTCCACAAACGTCCACAATTCTTTATTTGTTAATTTTCTAGTTTTACAAACAAGAGTAAAAACTAAAACTGCCAATTACACGGGAAATAAAAGGACAGGTTCGTATATTCAAATAAGTGACAAACGAGTTCGTCACGTATTTAAAAAAATTATTTTTACGAAATTTCGCATTCCGTTTTTACGAAATTATTTTTTACTGTGCAGCGACTCAATGGTATAAGGCCATATTGGCGGTGTACGAGCGTAGCTTACGTGCCCCTCCGGTAAGCGACCATCGATACACTTGCATTTGTTCACGGGAAATAATAGAATGAAAGACCGAGAGATAACGCCCGGGGCGAAGATTTACCATCGCGCGCACAATATGTAATTACGGAAAATTTCTCTGTCTGCTGCCCTTGCCTCGCGCAATCAAGAATGCGCGTCATATTTTCTGTGAACTGTTTATTACTTCTCTGTTGCTACATCTTTTTACAATTTTTTTTTACACCACGGATCGCAACCTGGCGGGAAATCGAATCATTCTATATGTAACCGGTCATCAAGCTGAATTTTTCCAGAGGGTCCACATGGGCCATTCTCTATATAGCAGCTGCGGCAGTAAGAAAGCAATGGACACGCGGCCCACTCGGCCGGTTTCTCGATGGTCCTCCAACCGTTGCGTTAGAAGGACAAGTCGCGCGCATTATTATGACATTTTCCTAAATAAAAAAAATTCAAGTCTTACCTTAAGACGAAGCAAACAACGAGACAATTTGCTTGAAATACACTATTAAGATCACGCAACAGCTGAGGATTTTGGTGAACGTTTAACGTGAATATTGTATTATGCTTGAACTCAAAACAAATGTTGGCTCGTGTAAAAAATTTGCGCAATCGTGTCGCAGAGGCATTAATGAATTGACTAAAATCACCAGTCCAGCAAGACAAACTCGGAGAAACTTGAATAGAAAAAAAGGAACGACCTTTGAATTAAATTAAATGGATTGCGCTATAATACGTCGCTTGAGAAGAAAAAAAAAACAAAAATTGGACGTCGGACCCATGCATTGCCCGTTGCGAAACGTCAATCCACCGGTTCGACCTTCTTCATCTACATCGACGGGACGATCCGAAATTATAATCGAGCCCAATTCACAATTTACCATAATAAAATTAAGCGCACATAAATAAACGTGTGAAAAGTAACATAAAATTCCATGCAATCAAAATATTTTATCCTCTTGCGTGGAACAGAACTTACCCATAGCCGATCACGCCAATCGACTTCTGAGAAAATTCCACACATGCACAAGTATGTGAGCCAGAGTATTGTAATATTTTTTTATTTTTGCTTCCTCATACAAGAAGCTATGCTTTCGTGAAAAAAATCAAGATTTTAACGTTGAAGTACTTAACAGTATAAAACGTTGAGGCACGCGATTTTTAGATGGCGTCCGGACGTATGTGTGTGTGTATGTATGCATGTATATGACAGATTTGCATGGTTCAAAACGGCTATAGTTCGGAAACGGATTGAGATAGAGGGTTGAAATCAGTTCAGTGGTCAAGTCTCTTCGTTCAGTGCAATGTTCGTGAAGATTGAGGCCGGTTCCACATTTTAAACATTTTTGAAATTTTTGAAAAAAGTCCTTGGTAGCTTCAACCTGTGTAAATTTTGAGATTTCGCCCTAAAACCACACACAAATATATTACCGGCCCATATTCCCCACTTTTACCCTAGTCATATTTACTAGATCCTTCTCTCAGTGCAGCTTCAAAACGACGAATTATCAAAATTTCACTTAGCGATTTTCTACAGTAAATTACGCGGTAAAATTTTATTTTCGATTTTATGAGATATAGAAATTTTTTTTGTTCCGAAAAAAGATGCAAAGTAATTTGTACGTGCCTTTCTCATTTATTACAATTTTGCGCATAGCTTCGCGAGAAACCTACGCGCAAAAATGTAATAAATGCGGAAGCCATGTGCAAATTACTTTAATTTTATTATTTCAATTCCCTGCATCACGCTCGAATAAGTAACCGTAATGTACAACATTACGGTCCATGTACAACATACGTCGTGTCCAATTTGAAAATCCAATTTTCCGACCAGAAGTGAGGTTTGACTTAGACAAGTCGTCAAATACGAAATTGTAATGAATGAACTTTGTTAATCAATTCGCTACAAATTCCGTACTTCCTGACATTCGTGACTTCATGAATAAACCACTTGCGGTATCGGGAATGAATCAGTCAAGTATGGTTGGGTGACGAATCAACGTCAACCATAATAAACGCCGAACCTTCATTCTGCTTCCTTAAAGAGGAAACTTGGTTTTCGAAAACATTTTCCACTCAAACATTTTTTTTAAGTGATCGCGATGATTACGTCCCTCCGCTAAATCGTACAGTGATACGCGAAATGCGATTACAGGCAAGACGCATTTTTTTCTGATCCGACCTTAAGTCTCACCGCAAGAAGCCGGTAAAACTGAGTCGTGTTACGCGGCCGATGACAACAGATTCTGAAGAAAAAAGAACCTTCAGCGAAGTAAAGATCTTTACGATTCCACTTGTTACCTTCATCACAATCAACTTATAACGATGCTGTAATGACTCCTGGTATTCGTTAGCATTTTTACTCGATTATTTCCTTAATCTCTCGGACGAAAGTCCAAGATGTTGGAAAGACGATCGTAAATTTGACGACACTTAATCTACGTATCACGCGGACCTTCGGTCGAGGATAACAAACGCCGAACGTCTTATAATCTGCACGGAAAAAACTCACCTTTGGCTCGGAAAAATTCCGGAAGGCAACAGAAAGAATCGCAACGATCGCAACTGCGTACACTCTGGTACAAGATAGTAGTGGATTGTTCGCATCTCGCGGTAAAGGGGGAGAACTTCAAGACCTTGAACATATCTGCATGACATCAAAATTCATCTTTGGCAAGTCTCTGTCAATCCACGGCTTTAGGACGAAAAAAATATTGTTCATTTATAGAATTTTATTCTCCAGGTGAACTTCACCGAGCAAAGTTTTTGCGATGCTAAATACAGGCGTTATAACTTGACGAAATTCGGTCTCACGAAGATATCTTCAGGGTCATAGAACTTCATAGGACTTAAACCGTCGTTTCAACGTATGTGTGTCTTCTGTACTACATTTCACTTACGGGCACATTTACACACTGAGAAAAAAATTGATTGGATTAACGAAAAATCGCGGTGACATACGTTCAAAGCTGTTATTTGTTTTGGTATAAATAAAGAATTGTTTTGTTAATCGATTATTTGCTTCAATTTACTCAAAAATTCACGACTGAAACAAACATATTTGTTTTACCAACAAAATACGCCTTCGAACGTATGTCACCGCGCATTTGCTTGATGCAACCATTTCTTTTTCTCAGTGCAGTATTCGCAATTTCGACGGAGTCGACAACTTCGCGCTTGCCGCTATTGTTTTCTTCACGATCATCTTATGACGATGCTGTAATGAGTTCTGGCATTTATTACACTTTTTTCTCAACTACTAGCAACAACACGCTCGCTTCGCTCGCGCTTGTTTCATTTCTTTTAGGTTAGAGGTGCCGATCTTACCAACGAAACGGACGATCCCGATTGGTTACAAAAACTGGTCAGGGGAGATTTTCTTAACCTCTTGGACGACCGTCCGAGTTGTTGGAGAGACGATCATAAATTTGACAACCCTCAATCTTCGTATCACGCGGACGTTCGGTCGAGGTGAGAAACGCCGACCGTATTATAATCTGCGCGGAAAAAGCGAACTTTCGTCGGAAAAATTTGATTCAACCTATGTGTGTATCCTGTACTATACGGTAAGTCAATGTTATGATCGTGCCGGATGATCGCAAATATTTATTTATAGATCGGCAATTAAATCACCCATCGAAGACATCAAAAGTTCTGAGTGACTTACTTTAGTTCGATGTTTCTATAGTCGATTACGACAAAAATGTTAATGTTTCCTTAACGTTAAACCTCAAATTTTCATTGTTTATAAAAGCATGGCCATATTACCCCGAGTTACCCTATTTCACTTATCGGGCACATTTTCAATGTTCGCAATTGCGACGGAGTTGACACACAGTAAAAAAAAAGTACCAACCTTTCTCGTCCTTTAGAAAAAAAAATTTGTCCATTTTATAAAAATGTCTCTTAATTTTACGAATATTTTTTGTTAAATTAACAGCGAAATAATTGCCCACGTCCGTAGACAAAAAAAAAGTTCGTTAAATGCACAAACCTTTTTACCGTGCAACTTCACGCTTGTCACGATCGAACACCCATGACTTGTACGACCTGTTATTCGAGCGATCAGTGGTCGCGCTTAAGGGGGTCAGTGACTGAAACGTGAACGTTGGATTCTCACGTCACGAATTTAGCAAACAGCTGCACTCTTCGTTAAACGATGACAAATGGGTGCGAAGTTCGGGAGGAGATTGGCGCCATTATTTTCCTTGCTGTCACCGTGCACCGTGTGTCGGTCGAGGAACTCGACGGCCCTCGATGTCGGAGGTCGCTCGACCAGCTTCCGGCATCGGAATCGACGGGCGGCAAAATGTCACGGCGCGACATCCCGCGAACGAGTTACCGTGATTATTGATGAAAAAAAAAAAAAACAATAATCTGTCACTACACCGATGAGCGCCTCAAAAGATGAGATGCTGTCACCGCGGTAGAATTTAGCGAGACTCATGGACTCATCGGTCGGCACGCAACGATGATGCGCGCATACATAATGTACATCAATTATATTTGCACGGCAGAAGGATGTTGAAAGGATAAAGTTAATTGATATTTGAGAAGCATTTCCGATCATTGGACGCCGCTCGTGTATACGTAAAATAATGCGCCGGGAAGAAAAAAAGAATGCCAATAGCGTGATCGCATGTTGTGACTCTCTCAACGCATTCTGTTGTTGATCCAAAGTTGCGGTAGTAAAATTACTGGGGTAAAAGTTCACAGTGCCGAGAATATTTTACTGCAGACGAAGAGCCAGTTATGAATTACTCAATTTTCTTCGTCTGGCCCCGAAGTCGCGTATAACGAGGCGAAACGATGAGATTGCAGTCGTTGCCATCGCACAGTATCTGAATTACTGGCACTAACGGTAATCGAAAAAAAAAATACATATCTCGATTTGTCAAATAGCATTAATTGTAGTGGAAACCAAGATTTCTCCATAACGGTCGGAACAACAGTTAGTCGGAACAATTGTCGTCAGCTGGAGGACCGTGCCGTTGATTGATCCAGAAAGAGCTTGTTTCTTGATCTTGGACTCGCTCGCCACAGACAGATGTGACACGTAAATATTTTATGCAGTAAAGTGCAATGGAAAACACGAACATTAAGGCACTTATATAATTAAATGAGGGCATCAAATAAATGCTTTTTTTCTTCGTCCACGACAATCAGTATAGATGACGCATGACTCAAGCGTGAGAATCACAAAAAAATATGTAATTTGTTCTTTTCTTTTTGCTATTGCAGAAAATCTTGATTTTAAGCCGAGCCTTCCAGAAACAAGTCGGTAGGTTATTCAAACAACCCAACCGACAATCCGGCGAGAAGAAAATTCACGAAGAAAGATGTAAACATTTTACAAACAGAAACTAAAAGAAAAGTACAACAACAAAATTACAATTTCACACACAGTTAATAGTCAATATTTCTTCAAAATTTCATAAAAAAAATTTTGTATTGTTTTTTCGTACGCGATATTTAATTGCTTCGAAAATGTTTGTGCGCACTCCAGCTCTTACAATTTTTTTAGCTGTCGGAGCAAAAAGTTGTACGCAGATTGAGTATGATGACCTGATGATTCCTATTAAATTTAGGGAGAATCGATCGAACCGTTTCAATTTTATGTCACTTCGTTTTTTTTTATTTAATGAAAAATGAATACTTTATTTCAGATGCAATTTTCCGTACTAAATATTCATCTATAAATAAAATAAGTAGTAGGTTCGTGACGAACGTGAAGAAATACATTAAATATGGCCCCGGAGTGCCGACTCACGAAAAAAGGTTATCGAGAATTATTATAGGTAAAACTGAAAAAATTAATGATTTAGCGTAGGGTAAAAGTGGGGAATATGGACCGGTCCATATATAATTGATTTACGTGTTAATCGAGGTGGGCCATATTCACCACTTTTACCCTATTTTTAAACAGCGATTTCTTTGCTTTCCGAGGGCATCGCAGAAAAGCCCAGGTGTCTATCATGTTCTGCGGCAAGAAATACATAAGATTATGGCTATGACGGGGTTGAAAAAGCTAGATAAGGAAGAATGATTTGACTTCTTAAGAGGATGCTGGAGTTATTTTCTTTTTCGTTTTTAACCTGCTGTATCTGTTTTACCTACGGTACTATACAATTTTTCAGTTCCGATGTATCATTGTTAATATGCTATACATATGCGTCAAATCATGCAGGATTATGATATTGTCATAATGCTTCGGTGTGTAGTCGAATTTTGATTGAAAACTTACAAGGAATTAAGCAAACCGAATATTATAGTTTGCGAAAGTGTACGAACGTAGTGTCACGAATGACATGCAGGTGACTCTGCATCGTGCTCTACATTCATGTCGTGCACAACTGATTTGGAGACTTAGAAAAACAATTGAGAAATAGCGGCTTGAAGGCAGAAAAATAGCCAAAGCCATAAGGGAACTTGGAGAAAAAAAAAATCATGTCGGACCGACAGCGGTGGAGATGCGCGGTTGGTGTGCGACTTCGGTGGTCCCCAGAGTCAAGCTGAATCGTTCACGCGCCGCGTGCAGATCCGACAAAGTGAAGCGTTGGTGTATTTCTACGCGCTAAACTTGAATCGACCAGCCGTTTCACATAAAAGTCTAACACGACGTTGACGATGAAAAAAGTTGAAAACAGACATTTTCATCGCGCTTCCACATAAAAGTTGAAAATTGAAGTTTTCATATCGTTTTCTCATAACGCCCCTTTATTCGCAAAGCTTTCTTTACGAGGAAGCCAAAAATACCGAAAATGCTTTCTCATAGGAGAAGCTTTGCGAATAACGGAACATTATAAGAAAGCGTTACGAAAATTTTTATTTTCAACTTTTATGAGGAAGCGATGTAAAAATTTCAATTTTGAACTTTTTAAAAAATGTTTATTCTACGGTATTACCCATTGGTTACGATCGACGAGCGGCCTTGGCCTACTAGGTTACCGACTTTTTTATACAGTATTATACACGCGATGAGCACACACTAAACGTGTAAGTAGCTAGCACTACTCTATGGATACGAACATATTGTAGAAAAGAGTTTTGTCATACTGTACACGACACAGGTGCCTGCGGCTTGCACAATTACGGATCGGACTCGAATGCGACGCATGCCCGATGTTTCGGGCATGCGTCGTAGGAAGCGAGGTGTTCACACCGAAGGTCAACACCGTGCACTGTGAAAGTTCCGAGTGTCCGATACATCGGAAAAGCTTTATGAGGGGAAAGAACGTGCAAGTGTCTTGATACCGACATACATGAATACCATTTTTTTTTCCAGTATGTAATATTACAAGAACACCAGGAACCGCTTACGTCACAGTCACGTTTTCGTCTGGATGATAAATCGCGATCGGCATGCGGCGATTGGTGTAAAATTCAATATTTTACACCAATGTACACCAAATACTCGGTGCATCATTAAAACACAATTTTGCTTCCTTGTGTCTGTGTGTGTGAGTGTGTGTGAATTGGGCACAAAAAATTCAAACCGCTATAACTCGAATGCCTCGACCGATCAAGCTGAAATTCCACACACAGCAGGGGTGATTAAAAGTGAATGTTTCTTCAAAATTTCATTAAAAAATGTTAAATTTTTTTTACGCGAATTTTAATTTGGTCAAAAATGTCTGTGTGCACTTGAGCTGTTATAATTTTTTGGCTTTCAGGGCAAAGTTATACACAGATGGAGTATAACCGCCAGACGATCCTTATTAAATTTGGGAAGAATCGATCAAGACGTTTAAATTTTATGTCATCTTGAATTTTCCGAATTTCGTGATGAATCAGTATTTTATTTTAGACGCAATTTTCCATATTAAATATTTATCTATTAATAAAGTAAATAGATTCGTGATCAGCGTAGAAAAATACAATAATTATAGTCCAGAAGTGACGACTAACGAAAACAGTTTATCTAGCATTTTTATAACCAATATTTCAAAAATATGAGTTGTGTTGAGATTTAACATATTTTCAAGCAGCGATTTCATTGCTTCCAGATGGTCGTGGAAAAGCCGACGTGCCTATCATGTTCTACGTTAAGATATACCCAAGATGACGGACATGACGGAAAAAGCAAGATTTTCTTTTTCGAAATTGTACGCGAATTTGAAATTTTTGAAAATAGTCTGTGGTAGCTCTAACTTTCGCAAATTTTGAGCTATCGTCATAAAACTGCACACGAATATAGTATTTTTATCAAAGACCTTTGGTATTGAGTTTGGCCGAAATCTACTGAAGGGATCAGATTTTATGGAATTTTGATTATTTTCTAAAATTACCAAAAACCGTCTAATTTGAGTAAATATGGAGGTATCGAGCTTAAATTTGGCATGGGAATGGACTAACACTGTATAATGTTTCATATTAAATTTGGTAAAAATTGATCCAACCGTTTAAATTTTCTGGGATTTTGAAAATTTTCAATTTTTCTGAAATTAAACTTTTCAAAATTCCACAACCCCAATTGATCTGAATTTCTGAATCAAATACCATGCAAAGAGTAAAATGAGTTATAGTTTCGTAATCAGCGCTGAGAATAGAATAAAAATTGCCTTAAAACGACGCAATCTGCAAATTTCAGTTTGCGATATCCTATAATAAATTCTGGGGTAAATTTTGACGGTTTTACTTTTATGAAATGTAGACATTTTCTATGTTACGAAAAAGGTGAAAAGTAATTTGCACATGATTTTTCTATACTTTTCGTTGTGAAAATTGTATTTTAATTATAGCTTGCTCTATGAGGAAGCCAAAATGGAACAATGGAATTTATCATAGAGGAAGTTATGTACAAAAAGGTAAAACGTGAGGAAGTAATTGTGGATATCACTTCATGAAATCTTCATGAAAATTACACCGAAGGAAGTGTATAAAATTTCAACCCGCTATCTCAAGCCGTTTCCGAGTTATAGTCAGTCTAAGCGATGCACGCTGTCACACACACAAACATACACACATACATCCGGACGCCAGCTAAAAATCACATTTCTCGACGTTTTCGACCATTTTTAGTACGCTGACATTAAAATCTCGAAAAAATATGTTTCACGAAAACATAGCTTCCTCCATGAGGAAGCAAAAGATTTTTTTTTTGTCAACGCAGATATTTACGCACACGGACACACATTATATTTTACGTTGCACGGAGAGCAGAATCTAGGAAAAATTACAAGAGTACCAACGGTAGTCATCGAAATCTCCCGACAAGTGTGAGATTTACAACAACTTTTACCCAATTATGGCATTTCTTTAAATTCTCACGAATCTCATACTTTTCGTAGAACGCGTTAGTCTGTGTGCGAATGAGAAACGTAGCCAAAGCAAGCAGCTAGGCAGAGATACGTTGTAAAAAAATGTAGTTTGAAAATTAATTACCGGTATTGGAAGCTTTTTTTACATACACTGTTTCTAAAATTTCAAACACATGTATGTTGCAATTTTACAATAAAATTGTTATTTTCAATGAAAATGAAATCAATGAGAATGTAAATTCTAGGCAAAAGATTTGTAATTTTAATATCTCGTATTTTTCTTTTACAAAAAAGTACATTAATCTTCAACTAATGTAAGTAATGTAAGCAAATTTCCGGTTCCGGTACATTAAATCTGCAGTGTACATCTACAGTGTACAGTCTTTCATTTATTGAATTTATCTCAGAAACTAAACCGTGCATCTCCTTGAAATTTTGACAAAATCTGTCTGACAGTATGCTCTTCGATCAGGTAGGTTTTTTTAAAAAATCTAACACGAATTGGTGAAGAAAATCGCTACGCTATGTCGTTACTGACCGGTTTCCGAAACGTTTACAGGGTACCTTATGTAGTTTTGTACATGCATTACTAAAAAAGTACACGGTAAACAAAATCTGAAAAAAATGCAAGCAATTCGACGTTGTCTACAAAGTAGCAAAGTTTAGTAGCAAACATAAAAACGCTTTGGCCCAAATGTCCGTAAGACTCGACAAACGTTCATTGAAAGTGACTTTCCGCGTAAAGATTATTTTTTAAAATTTGTTCAGTTACTTTTGTTTTTATATTAATTTTACTATTGTTATTATCAGCGTGGTAGGTTTAAAGTTCGATACATACCTGTTTGCGCAAGTTATAATCTTCATTTATTATTTATATGTTAATTCATGTCATTTATTCTTCGAATCAATATGCATGCTTCTCATGCGTCATTTTTCGTTTTACTTTGTGCCCCGTTTTTTCTTCACCTTTGACTTTCAGAAAATGTCGTCGAGAATTTA
Source organism: Ichneumon xanthorius (assembly GCA_917499995.1). Classification (NCBI taxonomy): domain Eukaryota; kingdom Metazoa; phylum Arthropoda; class Insecta; order Hymenoptera; family Ichneumonidae; genus Ichneumon; species Ichneumon xanthorius. Next base: position 4,285,623 of record OU824205.1, read on the forward strand.
AATGAATGACAATCGATGCTTATTTTAATAATCGATTCATTGGAAGTCACACCAAGTTTCACACATAAAATGCATAAAAGTTTGGAAAATCTGAAAAATCTTGCTTGCAATTTCCGAATTATCTATGCACAATGTATGCGACGACAGATTGCCGCCAGTTTTCGTTGCATTATTCGTGTTGGAAATAGTCGTATTTCGAGGCACACGGACGTTAGCCGTCAAGTTTCTTCATTGACTTTGCATCATCGTCGTCGCCATAATTCAGTTGCAAAGTTGGAAGTGTTACAACGGTCGCTAGTTAACGTGGAAAATTCTCGACTCCCCCGGGGCCTTCCCCTCGGGCTATTGTACATATTTATTGCGGAACGATGCAACGATGGCGCTTAGATGAAGTCAAAGAAGAAAAAAAACTGAGCGGAAGAACATCACGAGGTCGGGTAATAGATGGCTATTTAATGAGCTTGGAAAATGTAGTTTTTTGAATTTCAAATTTTCCCATAGAATGTATTTTCTTTTTTTTGCAAAAAAAAGTCATCTCGCTACTTTTTTGACTTTTTTGACTCTCCACCAAAAAAATTGAGGGGCGGGGGGGGGGGGGGGCGGTCAAAATTTTGAACGACCGAAATGTAGGTCGGTCCATATTTATATCGAAAAATGAGTACTTCGAAAATTCGAATGACCGTTTCACCGAAAGGTTATTTTTTTTAGCGCTTTTTTATTTGAAAATACATTTTGAAGTTGGTGGTCAACATTTTCAACGAGCAGATTTCGAAAGGCTGAAATTTTGAAGATGAAAACGGAGACAAGTCAATATTTTTAATAGTCTACACACCTATCAGAAGGATGTCAAGAATACAGATTTCGAATGACTAAAACGTGGATACGGGTAATATCGAAACACTAAAATAGCGAGAGTCGAAGTAGCGAAAGGGAATAGCAAAAGGCAAATATCGCTAAACATTACATAAAAAAAGTGAACAAATATGAGAGCTGACGTTTCGAAAGCTTTCGCTATTCTAACCGTCCGTCGAAATATTTTTATTTCGAAATATCGGCTGTTCTAAATTTTGACCCCCAACTCTACTGTTGTCTATAACGCGTAGTTTTTCGAAATAGACGCGCGGATCAGCTGTTCATTCGTTACCCGGGTAGGATTCTCTCGTAACAGAAAAAACGGTACAACCTTCGCTCCACACTGACTGCCGTACGCTAAAACGCCATACCGATTCTTATCCCAGATTCTTATAGCCAGAACGAAGCCGACGGGCTTCCACGTTTTACCACGCCACTGTTTGACAGAGAAAAATAAAAAAAATTCTCTGTGACGTAATTCCCGGTTTTAAAATCTCACTTTTAAACCGGAAGTGGCTCAACGTAGAAAAATTTCGTTTTGACGTCACTTTCGTCGTACCGGATATACGTCACTTCCGGTTTGAAAAATCTCATTTTTCGACCGGAAGTGACGTCATACCGAAAATACATCACTCGGTTTGAAAATATCATTTTTCCACCGGATGTGACGTCATACCGGAAATACGTCACTTCCGGTTTGAAAATCCCATTTTTCGAGCGGAAGTAACGTCATACCGGAAATACGTCACTTCCGGTTTGAAAATCCCATTTTTCGAGCGGAAGTAACGTCATACCGGAAATACGTCACTTCCGGTTTGATAATCACATTTTTCGAGCGGAAGTGACGTCATACCGGAAATACGTCACTTACGGTTTGAAAATCATATTTGTCGATCAGAAGTGAGCGAGTACAAGACCCTCGGCAACAGGTGCTGTCCCGTAGACGTGCCGATGATTAAATTTCATTGGGATAGTCTCTTTTTATTTTCTATGAGGTTCACGACCTCTTCCGACGATGTGGTGAGTGCAAATAAGCGACGACCTTGGGGTATTTTTTTTCCGCTCAACGAGAGAAACGTACAGATACAGGAAATATTCAGCGGACGTTTCGACGAAAATTCGCCGAGAACGGAAAAGACGAATAGTGTTTGTTTTATTCATGTTCACAATCCGCAGGAAAAAAAAGACTATCCTCAAGCTTTGACCCTACGACACTTCGTGCATATAAATATCTCCATTGTTAATGCGAAAGACGTAAATGGATTTTAGAGGCTCATCGTGTGCGCGTGTTTCTTTTTTTCTTCGCTCGGGGAGGGGGATCGCCGATTGACTTTTGCAAACTTCCGCATCGGAGTGTGTACAAAACGTACGAATGTCAGCGTCTCATAGAAAAAGAAATATACTTCGATGTACGGAGTACATTGTCGTCGATAAGTTCTATATTCTTGGATGTATTTTAGGATATTTTCTAAAATATATATAAAAAATGTGTTTCAAATGTACAAAATAAGAATTTATTCAATGCTTAAGATATATGTATTTCGGAATATATTTTATGTCACACTCTACGGAAATACCAAATTTGTATAAAATTCCCTAAGAGTTATTAACCTTTTTTTTCTTTGCGTTCGAGGTGCGAAAGTGAGAATCAAAATGTCACGCCAAAAGGTGTTCATAATTTTTTAATACTTCGTTCTGTGGTGACTTTTTGTTTTTTAACAGCCGACACGGATCACCGTGTTTCAAGGTGTCGAACAAGATTCCCCTAACGGCCAGTATCGGGAGATAATTTTAATTAATTCTATTGCAAAATCGAAACGTTCGATAACAGACACACACCTGCGAATATGCTCGTTTCCTTGTTTCGACTGGGTCATGGTCGAGGTCGAGCAACGTTTCCATCCAAATAAACGCTCGACCGTCCAAACTTTCCAGTCGAAATGCGCGTTGGCGTTTCGGCACCAGTTCCACCCCGAAAATAGTTAATTACTTATTTACTTATACGTAGCTGCGTTCTTCCAAATATGCAAACATTTTGTCGACTCATGCCCTGTCGAAATTGTTTGAGAGTCAACGTACCTCGATATTTATTATGGGGAAGAGTTTGCCAGCGAGGAGGGACAAATTCGACTCTGTTTATGACATCATTGACATAATGAGAGGAAATATCCCAAATTGATGGAATCTAACGTCTATACTGAAGTTGCTCGAACTCTGTAAACAAACACCGACCGAGCGAAGGACGTTTCATCAAGGTTCCCTGGCAATAATCTGGCTGATCTTTCACTCGAAAGGTTCAACTCTAAAGCACAACGGCTATGAGAACAATTTTATTACTATGCGAGATACCACAAATATACCTTGAAAAGAATTCTGGCCATAATTCCGACGTTGAATTATTATATTTTTGACCGACGAATTATCATATCTTTTCTCTTACTTCCGACGCTTTGATCCTCGAATTTAATAATGCGTTTATCGAAACGAAAAGGACTAGTTTATTAACATTAATCCTCATAAAAATTCATTATTATTTTAAAAGCGCGCACGAACACCAAAGTTCACGTCGCGAACTCACGGTATACCCTTACCTAGGGCATTAATTGTTTATGTAGACAATTTAGGAAAAATCCCAAATTGATCGAACCTATATCTAAATTGATGTATATCTGATGTACTATACTGATATGATGTATGAATTGATGTATACTATAATCTATACTGATGTTGTTCGAACTCTGTAACCAAAGTCCGACCGAGCGAATGACGTTTAATTAAGCGTCACGTTCTTTGGCAATAATCTGGCCGATCTTTTACTCGAAAGGTTCAACTGTAAAGCACAAAAGTTATAAGCAAATCTGGTTTTATCAATTTGCAAGATACCGCAAGTATAGCTTGAAAATAATTCTGTCCTAATTCCGGCGTTGAATTGTTATATTTATTATCATTGAATCATTATATTTTTTCTATCACCTCCGACACTTTGATCCGCGGGTTTAATAATCGGTTTATCGAAACGAAAAGGACTACTTTCTACATAATATAAATTTCATGTCGATTGGACACCCACACCGATACTCAGAGATACTCACAGATACTCAGGTACGGACGTATCGTTAGATACTCACATATACTCGCACGGGTACTCGCACGGGTACTCGCATGGGTACTCGCACGGATACTCGCACGGATACTCGCAGATCCTCGCAGATCCTCGCGGATGCTCGCGGATAGTCGCGGATAGTCGCGGATCGTCGCGGATAGTCGCGGATACTCGCGGATAGTCGCGGATAGTCGCGGATACTCGCACATACTCGCACATACTCGCACATACTCGCACATACTCGCACGTACTCGCACATACTCGCACATACTCGCACATACTCGCACATACTCGCACATACTCGCACATACTCGCACATACTCGCACATACTCGCACATACTCGCACATACTCGCACTTACTCGCAGATACTCACAGAGATACTGCGAGTGCGTGAACCAACATAACCGCTGACATTTATATTAATCCGCATGAAAATTAATTATTCTTTTGGAAGGGCGCATGTTCACCAAGGTCACGCCACGGGCACACGGTGGTACCCCGATATACGTAAATAATTCTTGTCCCCGGTATAAAAACAAAGTCTGTATTTAAAAGGCCCCAATCATCGTATTCAGTCGCGCGGTTACAAGGCATGGTAACAAGTTGCTCTCAAATTTAAATTTCATTAGCCCGCGCGGATAGGCAATTCAACGTGCACAGCGGTGCACGTGGCGCACGCGGGAATCAGGCTAGGCGCAGCGAGAATTTACCGTAAAGCAGAGATATAAATTCGGATGACTTACGCAACCGTTACGTGCTATGCCATGCTCGACCTCGCACTTATCAACTCCACACACTCGTCAGTTAATCCTCAATCACTTACCGGTATCCAATCAGCTCTTGTCTTCGTCACTCACAATATGCAAAAAAAAAAAATTAAAATTAAAAAACAAACATACGTAATTTAAAAAATAATAAGTTTCTCGTCACGAGAGTCATCGTGCATTTGCTCCACGTGCATGAAGCCCATGCGTCGATCACTGCGCTCGCTTCCGGTTCTCCCCGCGGTACAGTAAATTTCACGGGGCGGTCAAAAAAAAATTTTGCAATCCCAAGACTTTTACCTTACACGCAAAAGAGTGTGTGAGAGAGAGAGAGAAAGAGATATCACACGCGGTTCGACCGAGAAAGCAAATGTTTCGCACACACGTCAAGTTTAGAGTCTTGGATAAAAATAAATCTTGGACTATTTCAGTCCCCTCGCAACACCGCGGTCCCGCTTGTCTTCCATCCCCTCCCGCGCTCGCTTCGCTCTTCTTCCTTTATCCGTTAACTCTCGTCTGATATCCCGCTCGTTCCTTGACTCTCTACATTTCGTGTAACTCGCTCCCAATGCATATACGTGTGTTAAAAAAATATATATACATATATACGTATGTATGCTACTTACATTACAGTGTAGTGGAGAGCACGTGTGTCGACAGCTGGCGCGAAAATCGAGGCGCGACGTCGGCGACGGTGAGTAGCGAACTCGCACTCGGGAGAGGAAGAAACGCGAAGAGCCGATGCTGATAAATGGAAATAATATAATTTACGACGTTGTTAAAACTTTTTGGCGACAATGGAAAAATTTACCGCGACAGACGAGGGTCAAGCTCCGGGGGATAGATGGGAAGTCGTTTGAGATTCAATGGATTTGATTGACAGCTATGAAAATTGGAATTGGCTTTCGTCGGAAAATGTCCGGGCTCAGGTTGGCGAGTCAAAATGAACTGTCAATTCATAACAATATCGCCTTTCTTTGGTATTAACCGGTAACGTTAATTGATTTTTTTTTTAATGTAATAAAATAAAAATATTTCACGACCGGCGACCAGTCTCGAATGAGTCGCCAAAGAAAAATATCTTTGTTCGTTACACATTGTCCATACGGAAAACAGATGTTTACTATGTTCACTAGCAGCTATATTTCCTCGTCCAGCGATTAGAATAATAATAGTTGTTATTATTATTATTATTATTATTATTATTATTATTATTATTATTATTATTTTCTAAAGCCATAAAGGGCAAGAAAGGCTAGAAATAAATCAACCCTAGCTAGTCAAGCGACCACCATACAACCAAAAAAACGACCGGTCGTTTTTTAAGTCGTTTCGCGGTCGGTTTCAAGGGTCGTTTGACCTGCTACGGAAAATAAATAATAGTAAAAAAAACAAGATAAAATAAAACAAATTATTATTATTATAGTACGTACGATCATGGACGGTAGACTAATTTGACATGTCGCAATGTTCTTAAAGAGAAAAAAAATAACGAGCGGGATTTGGCATATCGGTATCGGGTATCGTCACCAAAACTTCTCGTATTACATTTTCGCTTCCGCCACCGTCGAACCGCAACGACAATGGGTATTCATTGCTACGAATAATTACGGTATTAGTGTCGCGATGCGGTAACACCGATAATGATAATGGTTTCTCTTTGCATTGCCGCAACGACGGCGACGATAGCGAACGGGAGGTAGGTAGTACAAGTCTGTATAAGTTTTATCAGCGGAGCTTCAGTTCCTCGGTCGCTGCTCCGATACGCTACGAGGAAAAGTGGAACCGGGCCATGAATGTGCTAGTCGCAGACACACGCCACGTGATTAAAAAAAACGCCTTGTTCGAAATAGCTGTTCGTACTGTCACAAGACTACGTAATGAGGCAAATTGTCGGGAAGTTTGTACATTCGGATCTCGACTCACCTGATCGAGAAGTGGGACTTCGAGCGCTCGTCGGATCGGAAGTCAAGCGGTGGCGACTGAAATCCTCTAAACGCAATCCTCTGCGCATAACCGACAGCCCGTTAAATAGTTTGTTTTCATATATATAGTCGAAACGTTTAATTTTATTAATTTTATTAATTTTATTAATTTTATTAATTTTATTAATTTTATTAATTTTATTAATTTTATTAATTTTATTAATTTTATTAATTTTATTAATTTTATTAATTTTATTAATTTTATTAATTTTATTAATTTTATTAATTTTATTAATTTTATTAATTTTATTAATTTTATTAATTTTATCAATTTTATCAATTTTAATCACTGAACCGATGTTCGCTGTTAGTAAAGTGTGCGTGATTTTGCGAACGCTTTTTTAAAATAAAAATTGTTCGGGCGATTGGGGTGTCGATATTACTGCGTGCGTGCGATCGTGCGTCCGAGCCAGGTGGATCGCCGTTCGCAGGGATAACGCGAATGGTGAATTAAGAGAGGGAGGGCGAAGTGCGGTTGTAATTATTTACGATAGGATACTGATAAAGAGAGCGCGTGTCACTTTCGGGACAAATGCAGAGCCCTACTGGTGGATCGACGCCGGTTCCACACTGCGTGTGTTCGTAAACCTGACTTTGCGTGCGATTGTGGTCTTTCCAGTCTGCACGACAGCACACAAGCGATAACGGAGCGGTATCGTCGAACCGCTCCTTCCTGTCGTGTGTGTTTATACGTACGCGCTCGTAATCCTCCTCTCTCGCCTTTATTGTGTTTACCCTTACTTTCGTCAAATTCGATTACACGGTATCCGTGTAATCGAAGAATTATTATGTTTCATCGATATCTTGTCTCTCGAACGATTTCGCTTCCATCGCATCGGCACGCACGACTCTCGTAATCGATCGAGTGTTTTCCTGCAACCTTTGAAAAATGTCACGCGCGCAATTAAAGTTGTACAAGCGCGAGGCACATTATTAGATAAGAATTTATTTTTTTTACATGTTGCTATTAGACAACATGACTTTCGATGCGCAAGATTTCAGGGTGCCCGAGTAGAAATTTTCGAGTGTTACATCGGGCCCTGATAGGGTTCTGATAAGGCCTTATCAGGCCCTTGTCAGGCCTTATCAGAACCCTATCAGGGCCCGACGTAACACCCGAAAATTTCTACTCGGAATGTTTTTACCTATTCAGCGAGTAATTTGCTTCGTTTAGATTCTTAAATCGGAAGAAAAGTTTACTGAACAACGTAGCTCTGCTTTTTTCATAAATAAATTACTCTAATTCGTAAACGATGGATATGATCATTAATGTTTAAATTCATTGTTGTACCTGTTTTCCTACGTACAGTGGGAACTCTTTCATCTAGATCCACCGTGGTCGCACCCACTGTCCCTTTAAAATGTGTACAAATCATTTTTTAAAAATTGTTACTCGATTGACACGACTTGACCGTAAGGGCTACTATGCGGTCAAGTCATGTTCGCACCGTATGTACTTAAGCCACCGCCGCAGGCACGCTTTATATTATAATAGCTTCAACTTGAGATTTTTGACATTTCGCGATTAAATATCGACATTTTCTTTAAGTGCCACTTGTTTATTAGAATCTACTGAACCAAATGATAATATAAAAACGGTAGATTAAGGACTAAATCTTTGTAAAACATAAGGTAAATGGGCAATATTTGGCGTGCATCCTTTTCTTGTTCATGGAAGCTCGGCGTTTATCTCTATGACTGTTCGCGCGTGCCGTTCGCCACACATCGTTACACTGGCTGTACGGCTTGGCCGACTATACCTCGCGCCCATACAACCTTAAGGATGTTTGGACCAAAATCACAGGAGGGGAACTGGAGAGGGGCTTCGCTAACCGCGTTAGTCAGAATGCGATTGAGAAACGTAGACAAAGCAAGCGGCTAGACAGAGATAGGTCTTTTGTTTATTGACTTTATCTCAGAAACAAAACGGTGAATCTTTTTTAAATTTGGACACAATCTGTCTGATAGTATGCCCTTCGCTGTGGTAGGTTTTTTATTCGAATGTAACAGAAATCGGCGGAGAAAATCGCCACGTTCTGTCGTTACCGACCGATTACCGAAACGTTTACACGATACCTTACGTAGCTTTGTGCACGCATTACTAAAAAAAACTACACGGTCAAAAAATCTGAAAAAATTAGAAACGATTCAGTGGGTCTTTCCCTACAATGTAACAAAGTTTTATAGCTAACGAACAAAAACGCGTTTTGGCCCAAACATCTTGAAACGCCCTATTTCTATTGTTGTTTTTTTTCAAAGCTGCTCAAGAGCGAAATATCACCTGAGATAGTTTAATACCCTAATAACACCATTAGAAAAAAATAGTACATTTCGATACGAGTGCGAAACAACTTTTTCTGACGAGTGTGACTTTGCAGCACGAGCTCAGAAAGCGTTTTTCGCACGAGCATCCGATACAATTTTATTTCCCAAGGTGTGAAAATGGGGGTTTTCGCACCTTGCGAAGCGTGCGAAAAAACCGCCATTTACCCACCGAGTGAAATAAAAGTAGGGTAGAGCGGGGCAAAATGGGGCAGCGGGGCAAAACGTCATTTTCCAATCATTTTTGGATGCCCGAATTCGCCCCATCGATGCATCAGGCTTTTCTGCCCCGTTTTGCCACCTTGTCCGATCCAAAAATGATTGGAATAGTACATCACTCCACGAGGGCAAAAAACGGTTTTCTAACGAGTGTGAGTTGGCAGCACGAGCCGAAGGCGAGTGCTGTAATCACACGAGTTAGAAAAAGTGTTTCGCACGAGGAATGTACGAAATTTTTCATCACAAGGTGCGAAAATGGCGGTTTTACGCACGCGAAGCAGGCGGAAAAGTCGCCATTTCCGCACCGAGTGATGAAAAATTTAGTTTTGTCCAAAAACCCCGTTTTGCCCCGTTGCCCCATTTAGCCCCGCTCTTCCCTACATTAAGATACTAGTGCGAAAACCTTTTTCTGACTAGTGTTGCAATCACACGAGTTAAGAAAATGGTTATTCGCATGAGTATCGTACAAAATGTTATTTCTCAAGGTGTGAAAACGGAAGTTGTACGCACGCCAAGAGTGAGATAAAAATGTATATAAAAAAATGATGCCTAAACTAGAACGGACAGCTAGGATACAAGTAGGGAATACGGACCGGCCCATAAATAATTGATTTACATGTTAATCACAGCTTCGCGATGACGTTTCCCAACAATTGTGCGTCACACGCGAACGGGTAAAAGCAGCTCGCTCGACATTGCACCTTTTTTTTCCTGATGCAAAGTTTCAACGAAATCCGCGGAATGTTCGCTCGCTGTACGAAGGTCGGCGGTGCGTCGCTTCCACGGGAAGATGGGCGTTTCGTTGAGGTCAGGAATGCAGTATCGACTAAACGTTTTATTAACCTCGGCAGTCCGGGGGTCAAGAACGTGCGAGGTCAAAGCTAATTGCTTCAATCGTGCCGCCCCCTCATACGCGTTCGGTCCCAATTTGAAAATCTCGTCGACACCGGTCGACCGGTAGAAACCAATTTCCCACTCCCTCGCTCTGATGATTCTCGCACCTCGGCACATGGGTCGGCATATCGTGTAAAGTCGTCGGCCAATTACCCGTCGACGATGCCGATCGTACATTTTTCGAACAGACATTGTGCAGGAAACTCGACGGAAATCGGGAATATCTCAATAAACCAGAAAAAAAACTTCGGGTTACAAATTCTCTCATTTTCTCGTCGTCACCTGTCATAGAAACCCATTTCCGACTCCCTCGCGCTGATGATTCTCGCACCTCCTCACATGTGTCGGCGTACCGGGCAAAGTCGTCAGCCAATTGCCTGTCGACGATGCCGATCGTATAGTTTTCGAACAGACTTTATGCAAGAAATGTGACGGAGATCGAGAATATCTCAATAAACAAGAAAAAAAAACCTTTGAAGCACTATAGTTGAATAGTTATTTGTATGGCATGGGCGTAGAAAGATATTCTTGACGAGTGTGAAAATCCCGCATGAGCCGAAGGCGCGTACGGCATTTACACGAGTCAGGACTACTCTTTCTACGCCCCGCCATTCACATAATTTTTCCCCATCAAATTCACGACGATTAAGCTTTTCGTTGTGGGGAAGTGTGCGCAGAAAGCCACTTTCTGGCACTAGTGCGAGAAAAGAGACTATATTGCGTTTTATACGCATGCGCATTATTTTCTCGCACGCGATGTGAAAATAGTACATTACGATACTACTGCGAAAAAACTTTTTCTGACGAGTGTGAGTTTGCAGCATGGGCGACTACGAGTGTTGCAATCATAAGAGTTAAGTGTCAAATGTTATTTCACAAGGTGGGAAAATGGAGCTTTTACGCATTCTCGCGCCGAGTGAAATGAAGTGCCTTTCTGCGCTCACTTCACAGGAACCGAAAGTAGAAATTTACGTGCATGCGTTAGGAAAATCAATTTTCCACTCTTTCGCGCCGATGATTCCCGAACCTCTGCACATATGTCGACGTATCATGTAAACTTGTCGGACAATTGCCCTTCGACGAAGCCGATCATACATTTTTCGAACAGACATTGTGCAAGAAACTCGATAGAAACCGGGAATATTTTCTATAAACACGAAAAATAAAACCCGGTCTGAAGGACTCAGGTCAATGGCCTTTGTCAATGTGTATGATTATCCTTAGGTATTAAAATTTAGTGTAATATAATACATGTAAAAGAAGACATAATCAATAAATGTTCCATTATTACTACTACTACTAAAATTCTTCAAATCATAAATTTTCTCACATCTTCCTCGTCATCGTTCCCTTCGTCGACGAAGCCAAAATTATATTATTATTATTATTATTGTTGTCTAATTTCGTCACGAAAGAAATGTTATTGTGGCGGAAGCGATGTCACTAGCCGATGGAGAGAAACAATCGGTGCTTTCTGCATACACATCGCTCGAGCGGGAAAGGACCGAAAGAGGGTCAATAATGAATCTCATCCGCTGGAAGACGCTGAATATCTGAAAATTTAACCAGCTCTGTTAATTCGTGTTTTAATTTTTTTTTTATTTTATTTATATTTTCTTTAATTATTATTCTCTCGGTGTAATTCTCCCCAATTATGTACAAAAATATAATGAGAATCAATAATCGTTACAGAGTTTTAACATTAGGTACGTGACGATGCGTGTGATCCTTTAGTCTCCTCGTGAAAAAAAAGCTGTCCCACAGTCCTCTTGTGCCAGCCTGAGTTTCGCTCTCGACCATGCACCGCTACGAACTTTCCTAGCCGAATGTCTCGTATATTTCTTCTTTTTTTTCACACTCTCTTGCATCGATCGATCGCTAAAGATATTTACAGTCATCGATGGCTTTTGTCATGGAGTTCGATGATGTCACGACCAAACTGAGAGACAGACACAGACAGAGAGAGAGAGAGAGAAAGAGAAAGAGAGAAAGAGAGAGAGAGAGAGAGAGAGAGAGAGAGAGAGAGAGAGAGAGAGAGAGAGAGAGAGAGAGAGAGAGAGAGAGAGAATGGGAGAGGGAGAGAGAGAGAGAGGGGAGGGGATAGAAAAGGCGAGAGAGAAGGGGGAGGGGAGACTGAATACTCTACGAAATAACATTTGTGTCATGTGAGAACGCGCGGCGGTGGAACTTTTTAACTTATCGTTTGATTTAGTGTCAGGCAGTAATCGGAGATGCCCGGTTGCATTTGAATAACTGTTTTTTTCGTTACGAGTCCCCTCGCGGTACCCACCGCGCATCGATATTTATTGTCCTTTTCGAGATGCGCGAGGTCCGGGACGCTTGTTAATTTTTTAAAAATTATTACATTTTTTTTAGTCTTTCTTCTTCCGCTTTGCGATTAGCATCTTAATAGAAAAACAACATGAGCGAACCGCGGGCAGCATATACTTTCGATTGGGCTATCTTATCTAATCCCGCTCGTACCTCAACTTCGCGCTCGTTATTTAGCTAGTTGAATTCGGAAGGCGAGATCGAGCGTACAATTAAAGACAAAAGTGCGATAGAATCGTTGGTCCCTTTGACAGTGATGCACGAGGCACGAGGGATCCTTACAAGGGGCATGCGAAGGCCTCGTTTAACGTACTCTGGGACATAATGTTACTATCGTGCGCGTTAACACGCGTCGATTTGTACCGACGACCCTAGCGAGTTGTGCGACCGTCTGTTTTTTTTTCGGGAAAACCCGTAAAACGGACCGAAAACAGACCCGTACGTTGGACAACGAAACGGACCGTATCTTTGTGGTTTGTGAGTTAGCACTCTTTTCTGTTGCAAAAACCGCAAAAGGACTCAATTAATTTTAACGAACATTGAACTTTTTTTGACGAAATTCGATGCGGTCAGTTTTTTTCAGAGTCAAAAGGGCGTCAATTCAAACTACGATATTATGCTTCCCCGCTGGTTCCTTGTGTCAAGGATGTATTACACGTACATTCCCAACCAAAAGTTCTTTACGGAGAAACAAAAAAAAATGAAAAGTTTTTTTTTTACGAAATTCGATATTTCTCGGTTACAAAAAAGACCATTGGGTAAGCTCGGTCCGGTTTCGGTTTTCGCAATCGGAAATGGATCGAATAAAATTTTGGTTGGAAACAGTTCGGTCCTCTTATGGCTTTCGAGACCGAAAACCGAGAGAACGCTAATCAAAAACGTTACGGTCCGTTCCACGGTTTTTTTACGGTCTGTTTCTTTCCTGAATTTCTTTCCATCAACTCGCTAGGGGATTGAGGATGAGTCGACGATTTTTTTTTTCGTCACCCCGTCCCATCACGAGCCTCAAGCGACCGAGCGTCGACGAGGCTTTCGCATGGCCTCGAATGAGAGGAAAAAATAAAAAAATTTAATCAAGAACCGGAATTTCGGTCCGCGAATAACCGACTTTGCGAGATGCTACGGCATGACATTTCAATCGTACGTTTCTGGCTGAACGATGTTTAGCTAACTACGATCTATGCGTGGATCCACGAAAACAAATAATTAATTCATGAATTCAATGTAGAATTTTACCGAAGAGAGCAAATGTGTTTTTTTTTATTCTTCTTCACCAACCTCGGACGAGGCTAGACGTACCATAGATACTCTCGAAAAAATGCAACAACCACGAAGACCTCAATGTAAACGAGTGAGACGCAGCCGCCCAGCGAAAAATTCTTCGCGCACCATTCGAAGCTCGAGCTCATCATCGTCATCATCGTCATCATCGTCATCATCGTCATCATCGTCATCATCGTCATCATCGTCATCATCGTCATCATCGTCATCATCGTCATCATCGTCATCATCGTCATCATCGTCATCATCGTCATCATCGTCATCATCATCATCATCATCATCATTATAATCATCATCATCATCATTATAATCATCATCATCATCATTATTATAATCATCATCATCATCATCATCATTATAATCATCATCATCATTATAATCATCATCAGCATCATCATCATCATCATCATCATTATCATCATCATCATTATCATCATCACCATCAACAACAACAAGAACAACAACAACGTTTACGTCACGGTGAAATGGCACGGCAAAGCAAATTTCGTGTGGAATATCAAAATCATTTTCAGCGAAGACCGATTGAAAGAAAACAAAAAATTATGAACGAACAAACAAAGCAGCTAGTTCCATAGCAAAATGTCTCTCATTTCCCGCGCCCTTCTGCAGTCGCAGGAAGAAAGGTGAGAAGAAAACATCGTCGCGCAAACCCGCTCGTTCTATCGCGCGCACAGACATAGAATAAACACGAACTCTCGGCATCACACTCTCAACACATACGCCGTATACAATCATTCGAACGAAAAGAAATTAACAACGAACAATCGTACATACACACTTTTGCTAATTATCTACGAGGGTGTGAGTGCGAGCCAATCGTTCCTTCGCAATGCGAGTCTTGGACTCGAAGTTTTTCTACGTTGGAATTAACGACAGATTCACATTAGTTTCTAATTCCAATATTAATAATATCTATATATATATATTTATCCATTTTTTTTTCAATTTCGCAAACAGAAGCAATTCGAACGAGCCAAGAATACTCCGCACTTCGAATATCCCGAAGTCGAAAGAATGTTATTGTTGGAATTAGAAACCAGAGCGAACAACGTAATGTGGACCAAAATGCACCGAGATTCCCGACGAGCCCGTTTCACCGATAATTCGTCGGTGAGAATTGTTCTCAGATTTCAAAGCTTTCACCACAGGAAAGGCATACAAGCGTGTACAGCACGGATTATTTATGAAGAATAAAAAAAAATTGATTCAATCGCGTTAACAAACGACGACGAATGTACCGAGCGATATGTGTACGATCGGTGTGGCGAAGCTGATAGATTCTCGAAGACAAACTCGAGAGCAACTCGAGGCACGTTACTACAGACAGTCGGTTAATTTTTTATTTTTTTTTTGTAATTGAAAAATGTCTTATCCTATTTTTTTTCTCTTTATCTCTACGATAATAAAAGTATACGTCTGGTTAAAGAGACGCTCATTCATTTTCGTCGTTCCCTTTTGTTTTTCATTCTACTTGTCGTTTTCTTCTTTTGTTTCCACTTCCATAGGTATATCGATGGCGGCGATTCTCGAAACCGACGAAAATTTTACCTTAGGAGCGAATGTTACGCTGCTCGGCTCCGGCGATATTTAAGAGTTCGCGCGCCCCTGCCTAGACAACACCGAGGCTTTGAACACAGTCGGGGCGGGGGGGCACCAAAGAGACAAAGTGAAACGACAAAAACAATTCGGCAGAAGGAGAAGCTTTCGATTTTCGATTGGCGATTGTGTGACGTATCCTCGATCTCGAAGCCGTTTACTCTTCTTAAATCACGTATCTCTCGCCTGCACTCATATCCAAGTGGTACAAATATTTATAATCTTTCCAAAGACATCGTCCATATCGTATATGCATATACGCACGCGCAGTTTCTTTCCGCCTCGAAGATTCGAATCATACTCGTCGCACGCGCGCACACTCACACGCGCACGCGCACACACACACGCAAACACAGAACAGGTTACTCTCTCACAGGTTTTTTTCTTTTACTTATTTTCTCTAACAACCCATCTCCGATAAAAAAAAATGAACAGGAAACACAACCGAATCACGTAGTCCGGAGTTCGCGCGTAGGAGCGTTTTATGCGTGTGTGTATGTGTGTGTATGTGTGTCTTTCTGTGTATGCGCGCGTGTGCCGTGTCTCGGCCGATTTTAATGACGCACCCCGCTTATCGCAAAGCAACGAAAATTCCCACAAATAATGTACTCTTTTATTTTGCCCTTGTTGCTTTGTTTTGTTTGCTTGTTTGCTTGTTGAATTTATTTTTTGCCCTTCGGAAGCGACGATACGCGGCTACCGACGAGAATTCCTATTAAGCGACCTTCTTCTCGGTATTGTTGTTCGCAACGTAACCGTTGTTCGTTCCGTTGCTGTAACAACTGTTGTACTCCTTGTTGTACATCGTCGCGTACGACGACACACCGTTCTGCTGTGGTCTCGTCGTCGCGTCGTCGAGAATCGGCATGCAAACACCACCGTTCGGTCTCTTCTGCTGACTCGATGACTTCGTCTCGCCTATGTACTTCGTCTTGTAGAAGTCCGAGAAGAGACCCAGGAACAGGACACCGTGCAGACCTATCCAGATCATGAAACTGCGCGGGTAGTCGCACTCGGTGAACAGCAACTGGAATTGATGGGTCATTATCATGACGAATTGGATCTGAAATTAAAATTGACGTTATAGTTCGTTGCCTATTCACTTCGACGTTGATTATGTTTCGCACTGCAGTAGTAATACAGTGCGTCCTTACGTCCTTTTTCGGATGGGTGTAATGGATCACAATCTTTTTTTTTTAGCATATTCCGATCAATCGAGCCTGATTCTACAAAACGCATTGATACCGTCCGAAAAATAGGCGCTCGGTAGCTGCATTAATCGTTTAAAATAATAGCTGAATCAACGTCAGTTTCCCTGCAGAAATTTGTAAAAACAGCTCTCGCAAACAATCCACCGTTTAATTGGGAGCTTTTTCATTTTTATCTCATTTATTTTTATTTTTTATTTTATCGATTAGAAAAAAGCAATTCGAATGGGCGTAACGTATCAGAATAGAAATCAGAATAACGGATCAGAAGAAGAAAAGAAATTCGAATGGGTGCATAGAATATATATATATTTTTTACTATCTTTCAATCAATCGAGCCCAATTCTGCAGAACACGTCGATACTATTATTTCCAAAAACACGCAATCGATAGCTGCGTCATTTGTTTCAGATATAGCTGAGTAAACGTCGGTTTCCATCCAGAAATTTGTAAAACTAGTTCCTGAAGCGTGTAATCGTGCGCGTGCACGAGTGGACCTTACCATTTGGAAAGTGGTGAGGTGCTTCTTCCACCATATATATTTCTGGTACTTGGGTCCCATCGCCGCGACCATGTAGTAAAAGTACATAACAATATGAACGAAAGCGTTGAGAAGGGCGAAGAACGTGCTGTGGCCACCGGGCGCGAACTTCAGTCCCATCCACACCGAGAAAGGCATGACTCCGTGATGTATCACGTGGAGTGTGGAGACTTGCTGATTCTTCTTTCGCAGAATGAAGAATAACTGGAAGCACAAAAATAAACGAGAATTTCGCCGTTAGTAAAGATGCATTATCGACGACCTCGGACGAATGAATGCGATATCTGTCATGCCGAGAGGCCTCGGCCTGATCCATAGACAATCGCGATATTCATGCAAAAATTACAGCAAAGAGAGTGCAAAAAAAAAGAAAAAAAAATGGCAAATAATGGAAGCTTGAATTCCTAATCGGACACTCTCTGACCGTCAATTCGTCGCGGAATTGCGTCACCGTCGGGGGAGAAAAAACTACGCCATCTCAGCCGATTTGCACTTCGTTCGAGCATTATTTACTTATTGCTTTACGTCGGCAACGACGTCTCGTTAGCGTCGTCGATCCTGGAGGGTCGAACATAGTTTATTATGAACGCGCTAATTATTCCATTACGCAGGACTATTCCGGGAAATAATTTAGTACCTCCCACGGTCTCTTCCAAAGTTCACTCCGGGACGTCCCTCGAAGATTCGATTAGCAAGCTCGTTGGTTTTATATGTGTACGTATATTTTTTTTCCGACGAACTTGGGATATCGATGGCAATTTTTTTTTTTTTTTTTTATCTCACCGTGTCGAAGAACTCGGTGAACTTGCTGAAGTAGTACCACCAGCACGTGTTCGCCATTCTGAGGGCCAACGGAGAGTTCGAGTAGTCGACCGGTTGACACCGGAAGTTGTACCCTTTCGCCCAGCCGCTCATCATGTACTGCAATGACCATAAAACAACAATTGATTTATTATATCACTTTATCGAACAACACGATTCATTGTGAATTAACCGTAAGGAATTAACAGTTCGCGTTGAAAATAACCATCGCTCTAATGCGGCGGGTCCTCTTTCAATCCTGTACATTATGTACAGGATCCACCGCATTATAGCTATAGTTATTTTTAATGCGAACTGTTAATATCAATATTATATTAATATTTATAATGAATATAATAATAATAATGATTGTTATTATTATAATATAAATATTAATTAACATCAATGTTAAATTATATTAATTACCGATAATTATACAGTTTGTAATCATAAGTAATTGAAATCGGCGGGTCCTCTTTCAATCCTGTACATTATGTGCATGATCCACCGCATTATAGCGATGGTTATTTTTAATGCGAATTGTTAATATCAATATTATATTAATATTAATAATCAATATAATAATAATAATTATTATTATTATTATTATTATTATTATATTAATTATCGACAATTATACAGTTTACAATCATAAGTGATTGAAATTGATTGCGTAAGTGAGAGAGGAAGAGCCGGCTCGTCAACCATCGAAGCAATCGTCACATCATAGCGATTGTAAGACAGGTTTCTTTAAACACGTCGACGATCAGTCGTGGCCGTCAAACAAATATTAGCTACGCGTCGTCCAATCCACTTGCGCGGGACTCAAGAAAATCCGTAGGAATCCGGTGTCAAGAAATGACTCTCTCAACAGAGAGGTAGGCGGAGCGCAGCGGCACTCGCGGTGGGTGGCGAGCGGACAGACGACGATTTACATTTCAAATTTTTCCATAGGGTTATGACGAGTCGCGAGGATATGCGACGAATGTGATGACGGTGACAGTAAAGGATAAGCAAATTTTATTTTTATTTTTTATTTACGTTTTTTAAAAGAAACATTCACCGAAAAAAGGTTTGGTATGATCAAATAAAATTTGTTTGTATCAATCAAACCCGGCGGCTGTGGGTGGCGAAGGAAATATTTAGTTAAGTTGACAAAAAAAAACGTTACATCAGCATTAAAAAAATTATTTCATTGTCCCAACTAAGAATACGTTTGAATGAACAGAATAGGTAATTACAGTAGTAGTCAATTGAAGTGGAACACGATATTTTTCGCCAGTTTTGGTAAAAGTTGGACCCTTTCACGTATACTTTCGCCAAAATCACCTTGTTCCACTTCAATGGACTACTACTGTATATCAATACAATATTACATTTTTTACAAATAAAAAATGCTATATATCCTAGCGGGCCTCGAACCCCGATAGCATCCTGATCTAGTACCTTACGACTACGCTATAATCGCCTATTCCTATGTACATACAATCTTGAATCGGATATATAAGTTATTCTCCGTCATTAACTTAGACTCAACTCTCATGATTTGACATTGAAATATCGAAACAATTTGAAAGTTGTTTATTGTGGGCATAATATTTGTGAATGACTAAATTTCCGAATTGAATAACATCATTTTCAAGATGAGAAATATTCGTATATATACGAACACATCGAATCACATTTTTTTCAAATTGACCAAATACACGTTTAAGTAAAAATAATACACCTTCCGTATGTCGACAGTATATACGATTGAATCGAAAAAAAAGTTGTTGATTTGATGCACGCAAAGGACACAACCACACCAGTTTTATTGTCTCAATAACGGTGCAGCGTATTTAAATGCGCCGGGATTGATTCAAACCAATTTTCCGGGATCGCAGCTGTGAGGTTGATATTGCCAAACCTTTTTTCGCTGTTCGAGACCGTCTTGGAAATCAGGTGTTCTCGAAAAATCCGGCGCTCCAAGAGTGCACGGAGAACAAAGATTTAGCTGCTCTAACAAAATGAGTTTTGCAACGACCTCATTCCCGCAGCAAAACGATTAGTAAAAACAGCAGAAAAATGACTACGTAGAAGCAATTGGTTTTGCTGTCACGACAAACCTTTCTTGTTACCGCGACGATTTCATTTATGCAAACAAACAACGCCTGCTGTAATTTGACGGCTAAGTAATGACTGGCAATAGGATAGTTATAGATGCGTACACTGCATTTGTATTTTATCATTTAATTATATTGAAAATAATGTGTGTATTTGGAATTGCGAATTATTGAAATTTACTGTATAAGAATGTATTAAACTCCGAAAGCTATTACCATTCGCAGTTATTGGCACATATATGCGCTCCACTGAGTCATATAACAATATATTTGTTACAGCAACAAAGGCTGATTTGTTGCGGTAGCAAATCGCTCCAAGCGAAAAGTGTTGCTATGGTTACAAGCTGGTTTCGTTATCCCAATACTAACAAACTAAATTTGTTACGGTAACAAAAATCGTCTACCAAAAAATTTGTTTTTTCCGTGCGGATCTGGAGATTCCGCGATGCACGGAGAAAAATGGTTTAGCTGCTCTAACAAAATGAGTTTTGCTGACAATGACCGCGTTCCCGCAGCAAAACGATCAGTAAAAGCGGCAAAAAAATTACCACGTAGAAGCAATTGGTTTTTCTATCACGACAAAACTTTCTTTTTATTGCGACGATTTAGTTTTCTACGAGATCAAACGACGCCTCTTGTCATTTGAGAGCTGAGTAGTGACTGGTAAATGAGCCTGAAGATATCTGCATGACATCAATCTTCATCTTTGCCAAGTCTTGGGCAATGCACTGCTTCAGGAAGAAAAGAAGATTGTTCACGAGTAGAATTTTATTCTCTAAGTGAACTTCACTGAGCGAAGTTTACGCGATGCAAAACGCAGCCATTATGACTTGATAAAATTTAGTATCATGCAGATATCTTCAGGACCATACTGGTAATAGTATAGTTGTAGATACGTACATATATTAATTTGAAGATTAACTCAGCGCATTCGGATTTTGTCATTTTATTATATTGAAAATAATGTCTGTATTTGCAATAGGGAATTCTTGAAATTTGCTGTGTATGGACGTATTAAGGAGGTTGGAGCGAGTGCTGTTCATTCCGCCTAAATTCGAGAAATTCGGGCAAGAATTGCAAACACTTCCCAATGTTATAAAAATCTGAAAAAATTCATACTTATTATAGGCATTGAAAAGACTAATTGTACATAATAATAATTTCAAAATATTAACAAATTGTTGAAAAAACAATTGTTCATCAAAATATGTGGTGACTCAACTTTTTTTTTTTAATGAAAATTATTCGTTCACTTTTCGGAATACGTATGAATTTTTTCAGATTTTTATCTTTATTTTGACTTTTGCACATTTTTCCATGTACAAAACAAGAAAAATCAGAATAAAGATAAAAGTCTGAAAAAATTCATACGTATTCCGAAAAATGAACGAATCATTTTTATTAAAAAAAAAAGTTGAGTCACCACATATTTTAATGAACAATTGTTTTTTCAACAATTTGTTAATAACATTTTGAAATTATTATTATGCAAAATGAATCTTTTCAGTGCCTATAATAAGTATGAATTTTTTCAGATTTTTATAACATTGGGAAGTGTTTGCAATTCTTGCCCGAATTTCTCGAATTTAGGCGGAATGAACACCACTCGCTCCAACCTCCTTAAACTCCGAAAGGTATTACCTTTCGCAGTTTATACATCCGTATTCAGAAAATTTCAGGAGTTTCGCAATTACACTCAATTTTTTTATTTTTACTCGGATACAAAAAAACTGTTTCCTCGCGTATCTTCGTTTTCATCTTGCGCGTCAAGCGTCTCGAGCTCGTCGTAATACTGGCACACATACGCGCCCCACTCAGTCACATGAAATTTTTTTGTTTACAGTAACAAAGGCTGTTTTGTTGCGGTAGCAAATCGCTCCAAGCGAAAAATGTTGCTATGCTTACACGCTGGTTTTGTTATCCCAATACTAACAAACTAAATTCGTTACGGTAACAAAAATCTTGTGCCAACAAATTTTTTTTCTCCGTGCGGTCCTCGAACAGTGCCAGGCGGTAAAATGGCACGCACCACCACCAACCACTGCACGTGAATAATTGCCAATATTTCTTGCCGATGTACCATCCGCGAAAATGACTCGAGTCAATTGATTCGCGGATCGAGAAATGCGGAGTCGTTCAATATTTGCTCGTTGCCGAGGCAGGAAGCAGACACGAGGGGGCGACAGTAGAGAAGGTTAATCTGCAAGCCGCACAAAGTCACTGGTGTCAATGCCGCTGCTGCTGTTGGAATTAGATGAGGCTGAAGCTGGCGGCCGAGTTAGCGGCCAGCGTACGCGCACCGCTAGCGGGCCCCCGCGCGCGCGGCACTCTAATAGTTGATAAAAAAATTCGTTTCTCATGAAACCCTTTGTCATAAAATCCTGAAAAAAATTACACATCTTATTTAAGATGTTTACTAGACAATAAGACAAGGCGGACCCTTTGGCTATGTTTTAAGGGGTCCGTAGGTATAAATAATTATAGAGACAACTTACTAGCGGTAGCAATCCGAGAAAATTCCGAAATAATTCATAGATACTCCTTAAGGTATGTACTATGTATTACCGAAGAGTTTTCTCGGGAGCAGACCCTTTAAGGGCATTTTTAAGGGGTCTATAGTCTCCAAACGTGCTTGGTCGCTCTCATAAGTGCGCAGGCTGACCGGTAGCAATCCGAGAAAATTCCGAAATAATTCATAGACACTCCTTAAGGTATGTACTATATATTACCGAAGAGTTTTCTCGGGAGCAGACCCTTTAAATGCTTTTTTAAGGGGGCTAAAGTCTCCAAATGAGGGCGGTCGCTCCCATAGAGACGGCCGCTGGCGGTAGCAATCCGTAAAAAATCCGAAATAATTCATACACACTATTTAAGGTATGCACTATGTATTACCGAAGAGTTTTTTTGGGAGCAGACCCTTTAAGGGCATTTTTAAGGGGTCTAAAGTCTCCAAACGAGTTCGGTCGGTCCCATAGAGCCGGGCGCTGGCGGTAGCAATCCGCGAAAAATCCGAAATAATTCGTACATACTATTTAAGGTATGCACTATGTATTACCGAAGAGTTTTTTTGGGAGCAGACCCTTTAAGGGCATTTTTCAGGGTTCTAAAGTCTCCAAACGAGTTCGGTCGCTCTCATAGAGACGGGCGCTGGCGGTAGCAATCCGAGAAAATTTCGAAATAATTCATAGATACTCCTTAAGGTATGTACTATGTATTACCGAAGAGTTTTCTCGGGAGCAGACCCTTTAAATGCTTTTTTAAGGGGTCTAAAGTCTCCAAACGAGGGCGGTCGCTCCCATAGAGACGGCCGCTGTCGGTAGCAATCCGAGAAAAATCCGAAATAATTCATAGACACTCCTTAAGGTATGTACTATGTATTACCGAAGAGTTTTCTCGGGAGCAGACCCTTTAAATGCTTTTTTAAGGGGTCTAAAGTCTCCAAATGAGGGCGGTCGCTCTCATAGAGACGGCCGCTGGCGGTAGCAATCCGAGAAAATTCCGAAATAATTCATAGATACTCCTTAAGGTATGTACTACGTATTACCGAAGAGTTTTCTCGGGAGCAGACCCTTTAAATGCTTTTTTAAGTTGGCTAAAGTCTCCAAATGAGGGCGGTCGCTCTCATAGAGACGGCCGCTGGCGGTAGCAATCCGAGAAAATTCCGAAATAATTCATAGATACTCCTTAAGGTATGTACTATGTATTACCGAAGAGTTTTCTCGGGAGCAGACCCTTTAAATGCTTTTTTAAGGGGGCTAAAGTCTCCAAATGAGGGCGGTCGCTCTCATAGAGACGGCCGCCGGCGGTAGCAATCCGAGAAAATTCCGAAATAATTCACAGATACTCCTTAAGGTATGTACTATGTATTACCGAAGAGTTTTCTCGGGAGCAGACCCTTTAAGGGCATTTTTAAGGGGTCTAAAGTCTCCAAACGCGTTCGGTCGGTCCCATAGAGCCGGGCGCTGGCGGTAGCAATCCGCGAACAATCCGAAATAATTCGTACATACTATTTAAGGTATGCACTATGTATTACCGAAGAGTTTTTTTGGGAGCAGACCCTTTAAGGGCATTTTTAAGGGGTCCAAAGTCTCCAAACGAGTTCGGTCGGTCCCATACAGCCGGGCGCTGGCGGTAGCAAACCGCGAAAAATCCGAAATAATTCATACATACTATTTAAGGTGTGCGCTATGTATTACCGAAGAGTTTTCTCGGGAGCAGACCCTTTAAATGCTTTTTTAAGGGGTCTAAAGTCTCCAAATGAGGGCGGTCGCTCTCGTAGAGACGGCCGCCGGCGGTAGCAATCCGAGAAAATTCCGAAATAATTCACAGATACTCCTTAAGGTATGTACTATGTATTACCGAAGAGTTTTCTCGGGAGCAGACCCTTTAAGGGTATTTTTAAGGGGTCCAAACCCTCCAAACGAGGTCGGTTGCTCCTATAGAGACGATCGCTGGCGGTAGCAATCCGTAAAAAATCCCAAATAATTCATACACACTATTTAAGGTATGCACTATGTATTACCGAAGAGTTTTTTTGGGAGCAGACCTTTTAAGGGCATTTTTAAGGGGTCTAAAGTCTCCAAACGCGTTCGGTCGGTCCCATAGAGCCGGGCGCTGGCGGTAGCAATCCGCGAAAAATCCGAAATAATTCGTACATACTATTTAAGGTATGCACTATGTATTACCGAAGAGTTTTTTTGGGAGCAGACCCTTTAAGGGCATTTTTAAGGGGTCTACAGTCTCCAAACGAGTTCGGTCGGTCCCATACAGCCGGGCGCTGGCGGTAGCAAACCGCGAAAAATCCGAATTAATTCATACATACTATTTAAGGTGTGCACTATGTATTACCGAAGAGTTTTCTCGGGAGCAGACCATTTAAATGCTTTTTTAAGGGGTCTAAAGTCTCCAAATGAGGGCGGTCGCTCTCATAGAGACGGCCGCCGGCGGTAGCAATCCGAGAAAATTCCGAAATAATTCACAGATACTCCTTAAGGTATGTACTATGTATTACCGAAGAGTTTTCTCGGGAGCAGACCTTTTAAGGGCATTTTTAAGGGGTCTAAAGTCTCCAAACGCGTTCGGTCGGTCCCATAGAGCCGGGCGCTGGCGGTAGCAATCCGCGAAAAATCCGAAATAATTCGTACATACTATTTAAGGTATGCACTATGTATTACCGAAGAGTTTTTTTGGGAGCAGACCCTTTAAGGGCATTTTTAAGGGGTCTAAAGTCTCCAAACGAGTTCGGTCGGTCCCATACAGCCGGGCGCTGGCGGTAGCAAACCGCGAAAAATCCGAAATAATTCATAGATACTCCTTAAGGTATGTACTATGTATTACCGAAGAGTTTTCTCGGGAGCAGACCCTTTAAATGCTTTTTTAAGGGGGCTAAAGTCTCCAAATGAGGGCGGTCGCTCTCATAGAGACGGCCGCCGGCGGTAGCAATCCGAGAAAATTCCGAAATAATTCACAGATACTCCTTAAGGTATGTACTATGTATTACCGAAGAGTTTTCTCGGGAGCAGACCTTTTAAGGGCATTTTTAAGGGGTCTAAAGTCTCCAAACGCGTTCGGTCGGTCCCATAGAGCCGGGCGCTGGCGGTAGCAATCCGCGAAAAATCCGAAATAATTCGTACATACTATTTAAGGTATGCACTATGTATTACCGAAGAGTTTTTTTGGGAGCAGACCCTTTAAGGGCATTTTTAAGGGGTCTAAAGTCTCCAAACGAGTTCGGTCGGTCCCATACAGCCGGGCGCTGGCGGTAGCAAACCGCGAAAAATCCGAAATAATTCATACATACTATTTAAGGTGTGCGCTATGTATTACCGAAGAGTTTTCTCGGGAGCAGACCCTTTAAATGCTTTTTTAAGGGGTCTAAAGTCTCCAAATGAGGGCGGTCGCTCTCGTAGAGACGGCCGCCGGCGGTAGCAATCCGAGAAAATTCCGAAATAATTCACAGATACTCCTTAAGGTATGTACTATGTATTACCGAAGAGTTTTCTCGGGAGCAGACCCTTTAAGGGTATTTTTAAGGGGTCCAAACCCTCCAAACGAGATCGGTTGCTCCTATAGAGACGGTCGCTGGCGGTAGCAATCCGTAAAAAATCCCAAATAATTCATACACACTATTTAAGGTATGCACTATGTATTACCGAAGAGTTTTTTTGGGAGCAGACCCTTTAAGGGCATTTTTAAGGGGTCTAAAGTCTCCAAACGCGTTCGGTCGGTCCCATAGAGCCGGGCGCTGGCGGTAGCAATCCGCGAAAAATCCGAAATAATTCGTACATACTATTTAAGGTATGCACTATGTATTACCGAAGAGTTTTTTTGGGAGCAGACCCTTTAAGGGCATTTTTAAGGGGTCCAAAGTCTCCAAACGAGTTCGGTCGGTCCCATACAGCCGGGCGCTCGCGGTAGCAAACCGCGAAAAATCCGAAATAATTCATACATACTATTTAAGGTGTGCGCTATGTATTACCGAAGAGTTTTCTCGGGAGCAGACCCTTTAAATGCTTTTTTAAGGGGTCTAAAGTCTCCAAATGAGGGCGGTCGCTCTCGTAGAGACGGCCGCCGGCGGTAGCAATCCGAGAAAATTCCGAAATAATTCACAGATACTCCTTAAGGTATGTACTATGTATTACCGAAGAGTTTTCTCGGGAGCAGACCCTTTAAGGGTATTTTTAAGGGGTCCAAACCCTCCAAACGAGGTCGGTTGCTCCTATAGAGACGATCGCTGGCGGTAGCAATCCGTAAAAAATCCCAAATAATTCATACACACTATTTAAGGTATGCACTATGTATTACCGAAGAGTTTTTTTGGGAGCAGACCTTTTAAGGGCATTTTTAAGGGGTCTAAAGTCTCCAAACGCGTTCGGTCGGTCCCATAGAGCCGGGCGCTGGCGGTAGCAATCCGCGAAAAATCCGAAATAATTCGTACATACTATTTAAGGTATGCACTATGTATTACCGAAGAGTTTTTTTGGGAGCAGACCCTTTAAGGGCATTTTTAAGGGGTCTACAGTCTCCAAACGAGTTCGGTCGGTCCCATACAGCCGGGCGCTGGCGGTAGCAAACCGCGAAAAATCCGAATTAATTCATACATACTATTTAAGGTGTGCACTATGTATTACCGAAGAGTTTTCTCGGGAGCAGACCATTTAAATGCTTTTTTAAGGGGTCTAAAGTCTCCAAATGAGGGCGGTCGCTCTCATAGAGACGGCCGCCGGCGGTAGCAATCCGAGAAAATTCCGAAATAATTCACAGATACTCCTTAAGGTATGTACTATGTATTACCGAAGAGTTTTCTCGGGAGCAGACCCTTTAAGGGTATTTTTAAGGGGTCCAAACCCTCCAAACGAGGTCGGTTGCTCCTATAGAGACGGTCGCTGGCGGTAGCAATCCGTAAAAAATCCCAAATAATTCATACACACTATTTAAGGTATGCACTATGTATTACCGAAGAGTTTTTTTGGGAGCAGACCTTTTAAGGGCATTTTTAAGGGGTCTAAAGTCTCCAAACGCGTTCGGTCGGTCCCATAGAGCCGGGCGCTGGCGGTAGCAATCCGCGAAAAATCCGAAATAATTCGTACATACTATTTAAGGTATGCACTATGTATTACCGAAGAGTTTTTTTGGGAGCAGACCCTTTAAGGGCATTTTTAAGGGGTCTAAAGTCTCCAAACGAGTTCCGTCGGTCCCATACAGCCGGGCGCTGGCGGTAGCAATCCGCGAAAAATCCGAAATAATTCATACATACTATTTAAGGTGTGCACTATGTATTACCGAAGAGTTTTCTCGGGAGCAGACCCTTTAAGGGTATTTTTAAGGGGTCCAAACCCTCCAAACGAGGTCGGTTGCTCCTATAGAGACGGTCGCTGGCGGTAGCAATCCGTAAAAAATCCGAAATAATTCATACACACTATTTAAGGTATGCACTATGTATTACCGAAGAGTTTTCTCGGGAGCAGACCCTTTAAGGGTATTTTTAAGGGGTCCAAACCCTCCAAACGAGGTCGGTTGCTCCTATAGAGACGGTCGCTGGCGGTAGCAATCCGTAAAAAATCCAAAATAATTCATACACACTATTTAAGGTATGCACTATACATTACCAAAGAGTTTTTTTGGGAGCAAACCCTTTAAGGGCATTTTTAAGGGGCCTAAAGTCTCCAAACGAGTTCGGTCGGTCCCATACAGCCGGGCGCTGGCGGTAGCAAACCGCGAAAAATCCGAAATAATTCATACATACTATTTAAGGTATGCACTATGTATTACCGAAGAGTTTTCTCGGGAGCAGACCCTTTAAGGGCATTCTTAAGGCGTCTAAAACGTCCAAACGAGTTCGGTTCGATTTTAGGCCCCTTAAAAATGACCTTAAAGGGTCTGCTCCCAAAAAAACTCTTCGATAATACATAGTACATACCTTAAGTAGTATGTATGAATTATTTCGGATTTTTCTCGGATTGCTACCGCCAGCGGCCGTCTCTATGGGAGCGGCCGACCTCGTTTGGAGACTTTAGACCCCTTAAAAAAGCATTTAAAAGGTCTGCTCCCGAGAAAACTCTTCGGTAATACATAGTGCATACCTTAAATAGTATGTATGAATTATTTCGGATTTTTCTCGGATTGCTACCGATCACCCTACGCATCTGTGACAGCGACCGAACTCGTTTGGAGACTTTAGGCCCCTTAAAAATGCCCTTAAAGGGTCTACTCCCAAAAAAACTATTTGGTAATGTATAGTGCATACCTTAAATAGTGTGTATAAATTATTTCGGATTTTTCTCGGATTGCTACCGCCAGCGGCCGTCTCTATGGGAGCGACCGCCCTCGTTTGGAGACTTTAGACCCCTTAAAAAAGCATTTAAAGGGTCTGCTCCCGAGAAAACTCTTCGGTAATACGTAGTACATACCTTAAATAGTATGTACGAATTATTTCGGATTTTTCGCGGATTGCTACCGCCAGCGCCCGGCTCTATGGGACCGACCGAACTCGTTTGGAGACTTTAGACCCCTTAAAAATGCCCTTAAAGGGTCTGCTCCCAAAAAAACTCTTCGGTAATACATAGTGCATACCTTAAATAGTGTGTATGAATTATTTCGGATTTTTTACGGATTGCTACCGCCAGCGGCCGTCTCTATGGGAGCGACCGCCCTCATTTGGAGACTTTAGCCCCCTTAAAAAAGCATTTAAAGGGTCTGCTCCCGAGAAAACTCTTCGGTAATACATAGTACATACCTTAAGGAGTATCTATGAATTATTTCGGAATTTTCTCGGATTGCTACCGTTCAGCCTGCGCACTTATGAGAGCGACCAATCACGTTTGGAGACTACAGACCCCTTAAAAATGCCCTTAATGGATCTGCTCCCGAGAAAACTCTTCGGTAATACATAGTACATACCTTAAGGAGTATCTATGAATTATTTCGGAATTTTCTCGGATTGCTACCGCTAGTAGGTTGTCTCTATAATTATTTATACCTACGGACCCCTTAAAACATAGGCAAAGGGTCCGCCTTGTCTTATTGTCTAGTAAACATCTTAAATAAGATGTGTAATTTTTTTCAGAATTTTATGACAAAGGGTTTCATGAGAAACGAATTTTTTAATCAACTATTAGAGTGCCGCGCGCGCGGGGGCCCGCTAGCGGTGCGCGTACGCTGGCCGCTAACTCGGCCGCCAGCTTCAGCCTCATTGGAATTAGATATGACGAGGATCCAGAGAGAGAGAGACCAGAAATCGTACGAGTCCCCGGCTAGACGCGGTACCGCGGACGGATCCGTTGACAAGTTTGCTTTTCTGATTGTCGAGAGCTCGCGGCGAACCCGCGACGGAAGCGCGTTGTCCGCGAAATAATTCCCATGAGGACTTTGCAGTTGACCCGCTCGGAGATCTCGGAGAATGTGTCTCTCGCTAATTCGCTTAACACGCCCGAATTGACCGGGCGACGTCCGACATCCGAAAGAGTACAATTACCACTGCGTCACGCCCTCGTTGCATTTTCATTCACATTTTTTTATATAGTATATCGTAACGTGCGAGCTAAATGATAAGAAGGCACTTTGTTGTTGGGACGGACTTATTGATTATAAAGACTCCTATTTATTGCAATCGCGTTCTATCGCGCGTCTGCTCGCTCTCACGTTCACGTCAAGACTCTCTTCTGTTTCCATCATTCTGAGGTCGATCGTCTACTCTTCCGTCAATCGTCATAAAGTGCGTTCCTGTAGACTTGAATCTCCATACTCGTCACGTAATACATATATTAGCAGCTTGTTGTGGTTTGGCCAATTCGCGCCCAAACTATGAATTAATAAATTTAGAAACCGGAGTTTAGATTACCAGAGATTTACCGGTAATACGTCATTTCCGGTCGTAAAAATAAATTTAAAAACCGAGAGTGGCGTATTTAAGGTATGACGTCACTTCCGGTCGAAGACATTTTTTCGATGGAAAAATGAGTGTTTTTGGCGCTCTTGTGCACTGCGCTATTGTGCACAATTTACCGAGACCCTCAGCATAGCACGAGAATTACATTTAAAAAGTTGTTTTTGGTGAATACTGAAAAAGCGGAATCCTTCGAGTAAAAGACAGTGGTCGCGTCGTGCCAACTGTTTTACCGGTAAATGAACTTATCTCGAGACACTACCGCATCTATTAATAGAGGAATAGTTCTCAGTGCTTGGAAGGCAAGCCCCTAGGGGGACTTAGAAGAATCGGGGCCCGGGAGGTCCCTAGAGGGCCTGCATTTTTTAAAATTGGGACGAACAAACAAGCAACTTTTTAAAACATATAAAATACAAAATGCAAAAAAAAAATCTTAATTCATAATTTGCATTCTTTTGATTGAAAAAAATTATATTTAAAATTAAATTTGTTGCATAATTACGAAATAACAATTTCCTATGTGTGACGTTTTAACTGCCATTTCCTCAGCATTCGATACAGTGAAATCGATTCTCGTTGCATCGGCGCTCATCACGAGAAGGCGGTGTTTGTGTCCCCTACTCTCGGTGCACGAAGGTACGCTAACATTGCTGATTCACGAGAATACTGTGGCACACAGGAGAATCGCCGAGGCGACTGCTGTTGCGTGTCAAGGCCGACTGTGCCGGTGTAATGATCGAGGAAGGCGACGGGAACGCTTTGGACTCGATATATCTCGAACTTGGCTTCGTTACTTTTTTAAAGTTAAGCGAGAACGCGTCTTCCTCAAATTCCAAACTAAATATGCGGTTCAGTGCATACAATGTAAGCTGTAAGCGGGGTCGGCAAAGTGTAACTTTATAATCCAATAAAAATTCGTCAAAAAATAAAAATGATTAAAAGCTCCAAAATCAAAATCTCACGAATCGCTTCAACATGGCCGGATACCGGAATATTCGCCTAGTGCGCTATATCGTTCAATGCATGAAGATGGTGGGTCATCGATGTACAGTCCAACGTTGTACATAATTGCAATGATAACAACTAATTATTTTTTTCGAACTGCCAGGTACACTGTAAAAAACTTTTGTTTAAAAATTACTGAACGGTATTGGAACCTTTTTTACGTAAACTGATTCTGAAATTTCAACCGCATGTGTGTTGTAATTTTATAGGAAATTTTTTATTTTTAATAAAAATTGTTGTGAATTTCGGGCAAAAGATTTGTCATTTTTATGTATGGTATTCTTATTTTACAAAAAAGTACATTAACGTTCAATGAATGTAAATAATGTAAGCAAATTTCAAGTTCCAGTACATTAAATATACAATTTATTTTTACAGTGTACTTCTGGTGGAATTTGTGCATCGGGTCTCGTCTAGACCCACGCGGAATACTGAGCTCTTCCAGCTTCCTACATACCGGACGAATTATGAGCACTTCAGTCTCATTCCGCGTGCGATCAGGTTAGCAAATCAATTCCAAAATATCGAAGAGATTTTTTGAGTCCCTCGCACGATTTTCCGGGCTGCCTTGCTCCGACCTCGGCACATTTATATCTCTACCACTCACAACTCTACCAGAAAACATCTCTCCCCAAACATCTCTACCAGAAAACATCTCTCCCCAAACATCTCTACCAGAAAACAAGTCTCCCAGATAATAACACTACCAAAAAAGATAATTTTAACAACTCTACCAGAAAACATCTCTACCGTATTACAACTCTACCAAAAACTCTCCCGGAATTGAAATAAAACTCTCCCCGAATTTAAATAAAACTCTCCCCAAATTTAAATAAAACTCTCCCCAAATGTAAATGAAACTCTCCCCGACTTTAAATAAAACTCTCCCCGACTTTAAATAAAACTCTCCCCGAATTTTTATTTTTATTCCGGTAGAGTTTTTTTTTATTTGGGGAGAGTTTTATGTAAATTCGGGGAGAGATTTATTTAAATTCCGGGAGAGTTTTGGGTAGCGATGTTTTCTGGTAGAGTTGTGAGTGGTAGAGATATAAATGTGCCCCAACCTCGACTTTAGTTACGATAGATAAGGAAAATTCTCGGGATAGACTAAGCTATTCTTTAAGCAAATTTTTATTGTTATCTACAATTGTTTAATCCACACCCACACTCGAAAATGTACGAAAAATTGTAAAACGGGCATTGCCCGTTTATACCAATAAAATAAAAATGTATAGAGCAGAGAAAGCCTGTATTACGACAGCACGGCCCGGGCCGCTGAAAAATGCATTAGCGTCATAACAAGCGCCCAACAAGCGAGACGTAATATTCGCCTCAGTTGAAGCCAACCAATATGAAGTAAATTGCCGATAAGGTTGCAACAATTCCTTTCGTTATTTGCAAAATTTGAGGCAGTCTCACCATTTAGTTCCTCGGATATGTGCAACGAAATATTTGCAGTATATTTCAAAATATAGATATTCTTCATACGTAACTGAAGCTCCGCTTGACTCTCGAGTTTTTTAGTTAATTATCCAATGATCGCTGAATTATTAGCGGTAGAGAATTAAAAAAAAAAATGCAATAATACAGTAGAACCCCTATTAACCGGGAAGCGGATTAACCGTGCGTCTTCCGAGGTTTTTTTTTTTTTTTTTTTTTTTATGCGCGAAGTGTCGTTGCCAGCACACGCTTACAAAAAAAAAGACTAGCTTACGTAATATTAATGAAAAAAAAAAAATCCAAAGCTTTACATTCTAGTTCACACTATTTAACAATTAAGTGCAAGTTGTAGCAATTGTTATTATAGCTAGTCAAAATAAAGTTGTATCATTAGGCATTATTGACTTATATACTTTCGCCGTCTAATTCGGATTAACCGGGATTTCGATTATCCAGGGACTGTTCGGTCCCGAGCATCCCAGTTAATCGGGGTTCAACTGTAGTATGTCGATGCTACCAGGCGAATGGTCATTGGACGAGTGTGAGAGTTTGCGAGAGAGGCTGCCGCTTGATGTATAAAGGTGGTCCACGGGCGGGACGAACGATTCAAGAATAATCGCCGTAAACGCATTTCAGATTCATCCGAGAGTGTGTTTTCCTTGGAGCGCTGGATGGCCTTCCACTCTGCGTAACGCTATGTGTACTTAACTATAATGCTGCCAGTCGCGTTATGAATATGCATGAACTTCCTTCGCACGCCGGTAAATGAAGAAGACTTTAAAGAGTGGACACTTGGATAGTGTATGCAATACATTCGCTGAAGCGTAATTTGGCTCTCTGACATACGACGTCCAGTAAATAATATTCCGGAATGGGAAAACAGGCGAAAATATATTCTCTTTTGCAAACTGACAGCGGTGGATGCGCAGTTGATGGGCGACTTCCAGCGTTTAAAACGCCTATAAGACGTCTCTTCATTCAGTGCAATTTTCATGAAGATTGAAGCTCGTTTCGAGATTTCACGGGATATTGAAATTTTTGAAAGAAAAAAAGTTTTTGGTAGCTCCAACGTGCACACATTTTGAGCTATTGTCATAAAACTGCAATATATTGCTATGATCAAAGACCAAAATGAATTTGGCCGAAAGCTATCCAGGCGATCAGATGTTATGGGATTTTGAGTTTTTTTTTTTTTTTATTACTACCTACAAACTGTATTACTGAGGCAAACATGGAGTTATCGAGCTTTAATTCGACATGGGAATGGACTTGCAGTGTACAACGTTTGCCATTACATTTGGCGAAAATTGATCCAATCGTGTAGATTTTATGAGAGTCCATCCAACTTGGTGACGATTATGAATGAATTAATATAATTACGATTAATTGATTATGTTATTATTCTTTATTGTTAATTATTACTATTATTGTTTACTGACGATATTATTTAGGGTTACATACATGAATTATTTCATCCTTTTTGAAGTTACTTTTTATTAATCATTTTTTTTGTCAGATTTTTTTTGTAGTTTTTTAATGAAATCTTCATGATTATTTCTTTGTCCTGGTAAATAACATATATACACATACGCACGCGTACATCGGTCACGTTTTCGAATGTTACGAACCATTCTGAAGACCTTCGCTTGAAAGTCGAGGAAATAAATCACAAAAATAAAGTCTTGTCCAAGTTGAAGTAAAAGGGATAACTATTCATGAGACAATTCTGCAAAGGATTCAAACTACGGTTCGTGGACTATCGCCGAGGTGTTTAAGTACAAAACTCGGCCATAGACAGCTTAATTTCTAAGCCCACTCGATACTTACCGCTAGGAGCTTGCGCTTTGCCCCATAGCTTCGGAAGAATAAGTGGTTTCTTCCTGCGCCCGAAATACCGATCGATCCCTTAGCATAGATGGCACATATACTGCACGGAGCCTTTCCCCGAGTTAAATGGATTAAAGAACTAACGAGCCAGAGCGTCAGTTTGTCGGAAGGAAATCCCTCTCGATGGTAACCTTTTCACGCCTCCAATCCAAACTTTTTCCAATCTATATCACTGCAGGACGAACAAAATGGCAGCGAGTATGGATCGTTTCCATATTTCCGATGAAGCTGGAGACGTTTATTTTTTACTTTCTCAGCGTAAGCCGCGATGATATGGTCATGATTTTTTAAACAATGAAAGTTGGAGATTTAACGTTAAATAAACCTTCAAATTTGCTTCGTAACCAACTCTATAAATGTTGAAATTAAGTAATTCACTCAGAACTTTCCATATTTTCGATGCGTGATTTAAATACAGCTATATAAATAAATATTTGCGATACGCCACATCACCCGGCCACTGCAGAAAGACAATAATTAACTCCGTCAAAGGTTTCAGATGCCAAACTATAAAGAAAACTTTTTTGCTGATCATATCACCCGGAAATTGTGTGGGATATGGCCACGTGGCGTATCGTACTGACCCTTGCACGTACAATCTTAGAATTTTCGATGCAATCATCTCCACATATACTATAAATTGGGCAAACGGCAGCGCCATTCGTTTGTTGCGTTAAAAGATATTACGGGTGACCATATCACCCGCGTGGCCATATCACCCTGACTTGGCCTATATCACACGACGTATGGAAGGAGAGAAAGTATTGGAATTAAAAAAATTGGCCGACAGACAGATTTTATATGCCCTACGATAAAGCAAATCCGTTTTCCTATTTCTGTTTCAAAAAGTCAAAAAGTAATTGATGAATAGGTTCAAAATTGAATACGTGAAGTGCACTTTCCCAACAAGTCTTCGAAGAAACTTGTCGTGTAGGTGCACTTCAGGTATTCAATTTTGAACCAATTCGTCAATTACTTTTTGTACTTTACCTCAAATGTGAAAAAAAAAAATGTGAAAAGAAACCTGTCACGATTGACAAAAGCGTTCAAGACAATTAAGAACTCCGACGTTTTGTTCTTCGTATCTGCAGACTCTATAATTCGAAATCGATTCGAGTGAATGGCCCGGGATTATGAGTACAAATTAAACGGGATGCACTGAAGTTTTGTATGGATTTACGTCGAGAATCCAACAGGTGGTTGAAAGTTTACCGAAACGAAGCTTGTGGATAACGCTTATGGTAAATAGTTGAAGTGGAGCTTTTTGTTCTTTCAATACTCGTCCTTAAGATACTATCGCGACACTTTATGGATATGAGCGAAAGAAATGCATATTCAAATATTTCCATACCGCGCGCCTCGTACTGTTCCAACGTCCAACGAAACTTATACTTACGGAGGAACTAAAATTAATCAACGTACCTTTCTATGGAGGATGGCTTTATGCATTGTGTAAAAAAAAAAAACGAAATGAGAAAGCAATTTGAAAATTTAATTTGCGGCTGGACTCTCGTCCGGAGCAAGTAGGAGCCCCGTGGCTAAGTAATTAGATGGGTAGGTATTTCCACTGGCGCTCAGCACGAATAAAAGGGCGTTATTAAACGCTCTTAGCGTTTGATAACGTCCGATGGGTGCGTCGGGTCGGTGACGACGAAAAAGCATAGAAATATTTTTATTTCACACGGAGAAAAATAGTTCTGTTTCTCTAAAAAAAAAATGTAGATCGTTAATAATTTATTTAAAGATTTTATTTATTTATTTATTTATTAATAATTTATTGTTGTGGCAGCAAAAATATTTGCTGCCAGAGCAAAATATTTTGTTGTCCCATTGTTAAGCAGGTAAATCAGTTATGGTAACAAAATTCTTGCTGTCCCAACAATATTTTTTTCTCCGTGCACCAGTGGAAAATATAAAAATAGCCGCGCTGTTCGTTCGCAACGAGAGAAGTTTAAGGACCTCCGTAGCCAACCGGCGATGTCGATGACTCTGATTAAAGATGAAAGAGATGGTCGCGTTGACCCTCCCGGGCAATATACATGCCACATTCTATTTTAATCGATCAACGACCAATTCGACGTTCGCGGCCTCCGCTTATTCCGCTCGGTCGTTTGCACTTTGCAATTAATACCGTATCTCCGTTACCAGCATCGCGATGAAACGAGGACATTCAATTCCGCTCGATTGTGACGGTAACGGTAATTCCGGCAAAGTACTTGATTTTTGTAGCAAGTTTTAGTCCGGTATTTCCAAACCCGCTCGAGTCGTGGGTTTCGCGAGATATTTTTCATTTAAATTATGAATCACTTGAAATGCCAATCCGTACCTCGATCTTCGCGACGCTTATACAACAGAGGGCGAACGGACGATTCAGATCGATAGCTTGAATTATTTTTTCAGGTAGGGTAAAAGTGGGGAATATGGCCCGGTCCATATATCATTGATTTACGTGTTAATCGAGGTGGGCCATATTCACCACTTTTACCCTATAGCGGTTTAATATTTTTTATTTCAATCTGTGAGAAAATTGCAGTTTTGCACAAGCTAAGTGTGTGCAAAACCCCCATTTATGTAACTCATGCATTAAATGAACTACTTTTCGTGCCTGCCGAAAGTGGCGTAAGTGGCGCTTTACAGCCAAGTGTTCTATAAATATCCGGCGCATGCGCACATCGGGTCGATTTTACTTTATCGCACGCTTCCCGTACAGCGACACAATCAGCAGGCACGGAGTAGCACTTCTCCTGCATTCGTTACAGAAAATACTATGCGATACTAGTGCAGTGTAGTGTATAATGTAGAACATCATACGCGGACTGTAAAGTAAGTCGCACTCGCCGCGCTCGTACTGCAGAGAGCAC
This sequence comes from Ichneumon xanthorius, assembly GCA_917499995.1. NCBI lineage: Eukaryota > Metazoa > Arthropoda > Insecta > Hymenoptera > Ichneumonidae > Ichneumon > Ichneumon xanthorius. Next base: position 4,323,225 of record OU824205.1, read on the forward strand.
TCACCTTCGACTTGTGCTCCTGAGGTACTCGTGCGATTCACTTCACAGCGTGCGTATAAAGTTCGCTTTACCGCACTTGTATCGCAAGTTACTATTTCTTACCTTTAAATTTTGTACGATACTCGTGCGAATAACGTTTTCTTAACTCGTGTGATTGCAACATTCGCTTTTGGCTTGTGCTGCAAACTTACACTGGTCAGAAAAAGTTTTTCGCACTAGTATCGTAATGTACTATTTTCGTACTAGTGTCGTAATGTACTACTTTGGCACTAGGATCATAATGGATTATTGTCAACTCCCGACAGCCCATCAGACGCATGAGACACGTGAGATGTGCGGTGATCACGTGACTTTGCGCATTTCCTTTGCATCTAGTGGTGGTTTTCGAATCGACAAAAACCTCTTGTCAACATTTGTCAAGCAGTTTCTTTGAATCATTATTATTATTATTATTATTGTCGTTACTATTATAGCAACAAATATCTGTGGACAGCAATGAAGAGATTTTCTGCGAGAATTAATATTTTATCGCTAATTATTTCAATCTTTTTATGAGATATTTTTTGTTAAGCCAATTTTTGTACTTTTTGCGTTCATTCAGTCATTTTTCAAAAATGTAACCAGTGTGCATAAGCATTAGTGTCTCGGAGCGATAAAAAAAATAATGATAATAAATAAATTTAAAAAAATAAGTGATGATCATTAACGAAGTAGGGAGACCCTCGGTCGTTGCTGGAAAGTTCAGTTTGCTATACCCACCGTACAAAGTGAGATTGTACGTGCGACAGAGCGTGGAGGCATCGTGCGAAAGTACGTGTCGATGCCCAAGGTAGAGGTATAACCGGCTCTATCGCCTCTATGCTAATCGATCAACGCTCCCATTACGGATTTCATTTAAATTCGATTAACCGCTTGGAAGATGCGAGTGGAGGGAGATGAGCCGTGTTATCGGGATCGTTATGAGACCTACCCTCGGATAAGGGAGCACAGGCTGATACTGGACCAGTGGGTAATACCGGCCAGGATCATTTTAAAGAATACAGCAAAAAGGTCAAGACGAGTCTTCGCTTTTTTTTCATAAGCGCGTAAAAAAATAAAAATAGAATAAAAACGATAGATTCCAATTTAACCAATTTAAATTTTTATTTTAAAAGTCCTCGAAGAGATTAGTAGGTTTCGTTTGTATAGTAATACTTTTTTTCCCGTCTTCGCTAAAATAGCCACATTTCTTGCGTGCAATACGGGCGGAAAATGGCCTATTTTTGACCGATGATCATTACTAACCTGTGCGCATGCGCAGTACAGTTCCATTACTCCCTAGGGAGTAATAGTACTCATTACTCCCTCTGCAAGCGCTATTACTCCCGGGGAGTAATGGTCATTGGCGAATATCACGATTTTGCGACGCAAGAAATGTGGTTATTTTAACGAAGTCGGGAAAAAAATATCGTATGCGACAAGGGAGGAAGTGCATTTTCACCTTGTGTGAATTTCTGCCCTCGCTTCGCTCGGGCATGAAACTTCACACTCGGTGAAAACACGCACTTTCCTCCCTTGTGGCATAATATACTATTTTTAAACTTTTTCCTGGGTGTCCAATAAAGGAAATGCATAGACTCAGACTGGGTCCATACTGTCTCTTCTGTTACATCCGTAAATTCGCTAGAATTAAAATAGTAGCTATGCTGACCCCTACAATATTTTTTTCATCGATTACTTTAACGAAGCCAGCAACGATGTCAAGACGGGTCTTCATTTATCTTTCTTAAGCGCGTCAAAAAATAAAAATATAATAATAAAAACAATTGATTCCCATTTAATCCCTGCAGCTCGTCCGGAGAACTCTTCACAGAGTAGTAGGTTTCGTTTTTTTATTAAAACGAACCGACGTGAGCGCTCTACAGGTGTACCAAATTTCAACTCGCCGTCTCAAGCCGTTTCCGAGTTATAGCCGTTTTAAACGATGAAAATCTGTCATATACACACACATACATCCGGACGCCAGCGAAAAATCACATTTCTCAAAATCTCAATTTTTTCTTTAAAAAAAAATCTCAATTTTTTCTTTAAAAAAAAAATCTTAATTTCTTCGTAAAGAAAATCTTAATTTTTTTTTAAAGAAAATAAAGCTTCTTCCTTGAGAAAGCCAAAAATTGCCACACTTCGTTGAGTAATTTTTTTGTAGTCAAAGTATCTTAGATGGTCGGTGTACAGCCGCATCGGTTATATGTTTCGGTCGGTCACATAACAGGCCCGAGGCTCGTATAATTTTGCAACTAAGCTTACACTCGATGAGAGCGCACACCCCGAGACTCGTTAACTACAATCGAGTGCCGACGGTATTACGACGAGGTTTCACTTTTTCTTTTTCCTTCATCTTTTCATCGAAAATTTTCGGCACTTGTACAAAAATCGGTAACCATTGTTAATAATCGTCGATGAGGGTAACCTCGATAGAAGATAAGAGAGTATGAAATCTCGCGTCAGCGGCACTCGACCGAGCGTCTAGAGTGTATCGGCTCCGTCGGTTTATCGAGCGGGATCCCTCAAAGAATTCACGGGGATGGTCGTCGAGGAGGCACGAGAACGTGGCCCTGCAGAGCCGAGGATGAAGCCCGCCCATTGAACATCGGCGGACGCTGATAGTGCATGCAGCGACGACGACGAGTGGCCGATCGGCCTACTTTTTCGGCCACGCACACTCGACGCTCCCAAAAGCCGATACAATATTTCGAGATACTACGAGCTTGTGTCACACATACCTCCGACGCGCTATTGCCGACGGTGCATACATACACGACCGGTATAACCGATCGGCTGTACTTCCCTCCGCGCCCCTCGCCCCCTTTTCTTCTCGGGTTACCGAGTACGCGCGTACAGCCCGAGGCGCGCATGTAACTGTAACGCTTAGAGCGCAGACGACATACTAAGCGCGCACCGAATCGCGATCGGTATTCCTACAAAATATATTTCGTAGCGGACGATCGCGCACACGGTGTGCTGCGTGCTCGCTCATCGATCGTCGGGGCAGAACCGATTTTTTTTTGTATTTTTAAAATTTTTTATTTATTAATTAATTGAATGATTTAGATTAAAATTAAAATTAAAATTTATTGATTAAGGTAGTTGTTTGATTAATTGTTTAACACATTAACTCCCCGGCAACGTAATTTTTTTTTATTACGAACATGATTCGTTCATTTTTCTGAATACGTATGAGTTTTTCGGATTTTTTAATTTGCTTTGAATTTTGTGTTCTTTTTTCATACAAAGAAAAAAAATTCAATGCATCTTTAAAAATCGCAAAAAATTCATACGTATTTAGAAAAATAAACGAATCATTTTCATTTCAAATCTTGTTAACCCATTTTTTTTCATCAATTTTTTAATAACATTTTGGACTTATTATTATGCGAAATCAATCTTTTCACTACCTTTAATATACATAATTTTTTTCAGATTTTTATGCCATCGGGAAGTATTTGCAATTTTATCTCATTTTTCTCGAACTTATGCGAAATGAACACCAAGCGACAGAACTACCTTAATGATGATTTAGAACGAGCTCGAAACGATTGTACAGTTTTCCGCTTCGCTGTACGCTCAGAGACTGCGCGGTAGGCTCGGTTTGAAAGGAAACGAAGAATAGGTATCGACCTCTGCTAAACTATGTGTAAAAAAAAATGTATGAAAAAAATCGACCATCCGGAATTCGTAGACAAGATGGAACGTATCGTTGCCGATCGGACGACGCACGCGGCTGAAGCTGGACGCCACTCACACGAGGAACTTTAACAGATACGAAAATGGAAAGAGGGCTTTTCGGCAGATTACCAATGTCCGGATTTTAGACCAAAACTGGTATCAGATTCATGGTTAGCGCGGAAAAATACATGGAACCGGGTTAACCATACTCATAAAAAAAATACGGTTGAATCGACTAAAGATTCGGTTAGGGACGTTCAAGTACATATTTTGTTGGTACTGCTAAAAGTTAGTGCAACAAATTTTTTGATGATTTCACCAAAATATTTTAGGCATTAAGATTATTTTTTTCGACCAACAAAATATTTATTTGGACGTCCCTGCCAGAATCTTTAGTCTGTCTGCATTTTTTTATTAGTCATATTTCCAGTAACTTTTGTATGGCATTTTGAGGCCTTGAATTATAATAATTTTTTCTGCAATAAGTGATTAAACGACTGAACTGTCCATTTATCTATGAACGGGAGAATCTGGGACTTGCGTGTCCAAGCAAAATGGGACGAAACGATTGAAAAACGTTCCGGTCAAGTGTTAATACGAAATTCGTCGAGACTCACCTCGTAGAAGATCCACGTCGAGAAGAGGGTCTGAACGAGGTTGTACATGACGAGGAGGCCTCGGAGATCGAAGGGCTTTCTGTTCTCCATCATTTTAGGTCCCAGAACTTTGCTGAAGTAGGCGTACGACATGCATATCAGCACCGTGGGAATGGGACTGCTCATCATTGGCCAATCGTTAACTCTTGGATCTGCAAAAAATAAAACAATTGAATCAGTTTCATAAGTTGGAGCACACTTGTACATTCCGTTATGTCGATCGGCCACAATTCACTCGGTGATGACACATCGGTTTCGCGATCTTTCTTAATTCATTGCGCAACGCTGTTGCAATACCAACAAAGTTTTCTTTTCATGCGTCGACGAGACGGAACTTTTGTGCAAACGAGTCGATGAATGGATTCCGTCACAAGTTAAAGTCACGATTAAAGGGGAGAATGGATGAATGGTGACCACCTAAGCGAGAACCTGCTTATCTCGTCTGTAAAGGGGAGTTTCGATGAATGACATAAAAATAATGGGTGCCCCGATAGAAAGGTTTGGTAATATCAACTAAGCTGCGGTTGCGGGTGGCGAAGGAGATATTTGGATCGATTGAAAGAAATATTTTGTTGATTGAACGAATATTTAGTCGTGTGACCGAATATTTAGTTGAATTGACTGTTCTGTTATTGATTGTAAAAAAACATTTTGTTCAATCGACCAAACATTTCCTTCGCCCCCCGCAACCGCTGCTTAGTTGATATTGTAAACAGTGAAACGTTGCAATTACAAAAAAAAACTCTTCCGACATCGCAGTTTAATTCTTTGAAATCTGCCTGACCGGTATTGCCCACTGGTCGGTACTCGTCCGCTCTCCCCTGATACAGCTGATGTATCACCACGCTGACCAAAACCACGCGGGTGATTTGCGGTTTTAATAATATACTTTAACTTTAATATAAAAGTACTTTAATTTAAATAATTTGCGGTAATTTCAATGAAAAAGTATGTTACTTTTTCACCGCAATTGTACATTAAATTTAATGTATCAGTTTCTCCAGCCAACTTCCAGTAAGGTACATTAAATTTACCCTTTTTTTAAACAGTGAAATGTTGCAATTACACTCTACTACTTTTGTGACGTACGCAACAAGCAAACACTCATCCGACATCGCAGTTTAATTCTTTGAAATCTGCCTGACCGGTATTGCCCACTGGTCGGTATTCGTCCGCTCTCCCCTGATACAGCTTTCTGTTCGGCATTAAACATGTATCATTCCGCTGACCAAAACCACGCGGGTCATTTGCGGTTTTGTATCAGCGCAGTCGATAATATGACCTTCTAACCAACAATCCTTCGTATATATCCTAAATATACGAACCATCCTGCCGATGGCTGCCCATCCCTAAAATCATAAACAAAAAAAAATGAACGTACATATGTTTGCTCCAGTAAACATATGTACGTTCTTTTTATTTTTTTCCATAGTTGCAATATTTTGCGAAGAACAAAATGAATCCTCGTTCTTTTTCACTTTCCACCAATGTTTTTTTTACCTCATCCTGGAATGGCTTAATTAGAAGCATCGCCCGTAGTGTGAGGAACAATGGCTGACATAACAATGGCACTCCGAGTAGCGCGAGAGGCAGGAGAGATGCAGTGGTACCAGGAAAATTATTATAACAAAACCTTCCACCGATTTTTCGAGCTCTAGTAGCACCGGAAAATCTCGCGTACTATGCTCTCGAAGCCTCAAAAGCCTTCTCTGATTTGCAAATTCGTTCCCTTCACCAGCTTCGCGCAATGAGAAGGAGCTCCGTAAGGAACAATCGGGTTGGTGTATCTTTCATTGAAACTGAAAACTTCAGCCTCCGGTGCAGTCGCCCTCTCGAGCTTTGAATTATTGATGCAATCTTTGTTACGAAACAAAAATTTCGTTTCACTTCGAGGGATTTTTGTTCGAAATTTGTTTGGAAACATTCGATACAAAAATTAATATAATATAATTAATTAATTTATACACCATGTGCTGTCGGGTAATCAGCGGCACCCGGCGTAGCGGAAAGGGGGCTCAGTGCGTCAGACTATTTATCCAGAAAACCGGCCGGAAGTGACTATTTAAAACAAAAATCACTTCGGAAACATTCAGTACAAAAATTAATATAATTGATTAATTACTACACCATGTATTGTCGGGTGATCAGGGGCACGCGACCTAGCGGAAAGGGGGGCACGGTGGGTCAGACTATTCATCCAGAAAACCGGCCGGAAGTGACCATTTAGAACAAAAATTACTTTGGAAACATTCGATACAAAAATTAATATAATATAAGTAATTAATACACCATGTACTGGTGACTAATCAGTGGCACGCGGCGTGCCGGAAAGGGGGGAAACGTGGGTCAGACTATTCATCCAGAAAACTATCCGAACGGGACCATTTAGACCAAAAATAATTTTGAAAAAACATTCGATACAAGAATTAATATAATATAATTAATTAATACACCATGTACTGTCGGCTAATCAGTGGCACGCGGCGTAGCGTAAAGGGGGGCACCGTGGATCAGACTATTCATTCAGAAAACTGTCTGGAAGGGACCATTTAGAATTAAAATCATTTTGGAAATATTCGATACAAAAATTAATATAATATAATCAATTAAATTATACACCATGTACTGTCGGCTAATCAGTGGCACGCGACGTAGCGTAAAAGGAGACAACGTGGGTCAGACTATTCATCCAGAAAACTATCCGAAAGGGACCATTTAGACCAAAAATTATTTTGAAAACATTCTCGCGTACTATACTCTCGAAGCCTCGAAAGCCTCCTCTGATTTGCAAATTCGTTCCCTTCACCAGCTTCGCGCAATGAGAAGGAGCTCCGTAAGGAACAATCGGGTTGGTGTATCTTTCATTGAAACTTAAAACTTTCGCCTCCGGTACAGCCGCCCTTTCGAGCTTTGAATTATTGATGCAATCATTGTTGCGAAACAAAAATTTCGTTTCACTTCGACGGAATTTTGTTCGAAGCTTCCGTTTGAAATTCAAAGTCTCAGAATAGCCCAAGTTAATTAAAAACGGCAACGAACGAAACTGAGGTTGCTCGGAGGATTTAAAGTTGAACTCGGGACTGAAACGCCCTTGTTCTAATAATGCGCGGAAGCAAGTTTTCCGCGAACGAGTCGAGCAAGAAGACTTCTGTCCGTTCGTAATGGAATTTTAATGACAAAGTTGGACGAGACTAAACCGACGGGAAAACCGGTGGACTCACGGTGATGTTCATCCGCTTCACGAATGTTGGGAATAACGAGGGAGAGTACAAAAGGGTTGGTAAGCGCGTGCTCGAAGACTCGAGCAGGTTTAAAACAGTCGGTAAAAGGTACACTTGGAGTGCTCTCGCCGGAGTCAGGAGAGGCGGGACTCGACTCTCGCTTCAACAACAACAAAAAAGTTCCAACTAGAACATCGCGTGATTCTCATAGGCTCGAAATCAAATTCGAGGACTTTTCAAGGACTTTGACGAAATTCTGAAGAACGCAGGAGCGACCAATTTTGCGAGACTCGGCTCCAGAAAAACCCTTTCTGTGTGAGTGTTCTGACAATCTTGAAAAAATTAAAATATGCATGTTTTTTTTTTTTTTTTGCGGCTAAACATCGTGCAGATCATTAAGTCATTAAGGTAAAATCATTAAGTTTTCCGATCTTTAAAATTCTCCATGCTGTCATTAAGTCATTAAGGTAAAATCATTCAATTTTCGGATCTTTAAAATTCTCCATGCCGTTCTTAAATTATTAAGTTGAAATCGTTAAGCTTTCGGATCTTTATATTTCTACATGCCGTCATTAAGTCATTAAGTTGAAAACGTTAAGTTTGCCGATCTTTAAAATTCTCCATACCGTATTAAGTCATTAAGTTGAAAATGTTAACTTTGCCGATCTTTAAAATACCACATGCCGTAATTAAGTCATTAAGTTAAAATCATTAAGTTTCCCGATCTTTAAAATACCACATGCCGTAATTAAGTCATTAAGTTAAAATCATTAAGTTTCCCGATCTTTAAAATACCACATGCCGTAATTAAGTCATTAAGTTAAAATCATTAAGTTTCCCGATCTTTAATGACGTAACGATTTAAAATTCCCCATGCCGTAAACCGTAATTAATGCACGAAGCCACAGGGGTTTTACGTGGAAAGTTCATGTGGAAAAATGGTTAAATTGTCGCGCAGGTGGAATCGGAAGATGAACCAGGAAGTCATTAGCATACGCGTAAGGTGGCTTCGCGTCGTGCGCGCGATCGTCTACGAGGCTCTCCGAGAACAATGGAGCGGAGATTGTCGATCCGGATTTCTCGAGACAATAGTGAACATGAATTAAGTCCCAAAGACTTTGAAATTCTCGTTGCAGTTCTTCGATATATATTTTTTAATCTGGAAATATTTTTCACGCTGCCCTATTTACATTTACATAACGTTCGGGCGCTATAGATTGTTGTTAGTCAATTTGGGGCAACGTGTCACCGCGCGAACGGCGGAATTTCGATGTCGAAACTTTGTCGTCCTCTCGGATTACGCGAGCTGCGGTTGAGTACTGCTGACCGTGGCCCGGCTCTTCTTCCGATTCGGCATTCGTCGATCGCCTCGCGTCCTTCGCATCTACTCATTCTATTGGGCGGTCTCTTTCTTTTTCGTCGTCACGGCGTGCCACTTTCACGCCAAGCTCGCGATTTCGAATACACTCGACGCGAATGAGCTAATATACGTGAACTCTCGACTCATCAGCGGCACGCGACGTAACGGAATGGGGGGCATCGTGGATCAGACTATTCATCCAGAAAACCGGCCGGAAGTGACCATTTAGAATAAAAATCACTTTGGAAACATTCGATACAAAAATTGATATAATATAATTAATTAATTAATACACCATGCACTGTTGGGTAATCAGGGGCATACGACGTAGCGTAAAGGGGGGCACCGTGGGTCAGACTATTCATCCAGAAAACCGGCCGGAAGTGACCATTTAGAACAAAAATCACTTTGGAAACATTCGATACAAAAATTAATATAATATAATTAATTAATTAATACACCATGTACTGTCGGATAATCAGGGGCATACGACGTAGCGTAAAGGGGGGCACCGTAGGTCAGACTATTCATTCAAAAAACTGTCTGGAAGGAACCATTTAGAATAAATATCATTTTGTAAACATTCGATACAAAAATTATTATAATATAATAAATAAGTAAATACACATGTATTAACATACTGCTGGCTCACCAGCGGCACGCGTATCGGAAAGGGGAATTTGAACAGTCTGACCCCGAGGCTCGGACTACACTGATAACAAAATCTGATTGGCTCAAACAAATGTCGTTCCAATCAACTAAATGGCTCGGGTCAATACCTTCAAATACATATGTACCTAACCAAAATAATTAATTGTTTTTCCAAAATGAGAAGCACTACGACCAACATGACGCTAGGTGACTTCAGACGAATTTAGTTTGTAGTAATCAAATATGTATTCAATCCACAACTTCTATATGCAATGGAGTGGACAAATTTGTCGATGCTTCAATTACATCTCTTTTTTTGTAGTAAACAGAGATTGTGCTTCTGAAATAAGTGTTCCATTGGATCAACAAAACGCATGTTGGAAAGTAAACCGTAGTTTGTTCACATAGTATATTAAAGATTGAAACAAAAATTAATAATGTTGAAAGAAACCATGACTCACTTGCAGTAAGCAAGTCGTATTTTTAAATTATTTAGTGACCAAATCTTGGGTCAACACTAAATGAATTAATTTGAATCAACTGCATTTTTTTTCTCAATGTATTCATCGCAGACTATGTAAACCAGAACATTTAAAAGAAAAATCATAATGAAAACATTTGGAACAACAATTAACCTTGAGCCACATCCACAATGCAGCTTTCAACTACACGTTCCACTGAACCAGAAGGCCTAACGCAATGCCCACTCGTACGGTGAAACGGTCAACTACTCGATTTACGTAAATTGTATTGCCATTTCATAATGACGCTATATCTGCACATGTACTTTAATGTGCATGGAATATGTAAAACTACTTGCAGATTAACGGAATATCAATAATGAATAATCCAGAGGTGGCTTCATGAATACAGTGTTCCACTGTACCTCTTGCACCTTACCCTAGTGCAATGTCCAACGAGGTGTGACGGCATCGATATTGTGGGAAAACAGATAATATCGATAAGACAAAACAAAATATCCTCGGCGACGCTCGATCACCTGATGCATTTTTTTGCATCTGTGGTTGCCCAACAATTATTAGGTCGCGTGTTACAGATCATACAGTGACAAGAAAAATCGATTGAGTCAACCAAGTGAGCACTTGCGGGGGGCGGAACAAATGTTTGGGTGATCGAACGAAATAATAGGCCTAGTAAGTAAAGAAACATTCGATTCGATGGCTTGTTAGTTTGATCAACAAGATACGTTGCATCAACGAAACGTTTGCATCGCCACCTATAAACGTACATTTTGTTGACTCAATTGACTTTTTTTTTGTTTACTAAAGAATGTTCATTGGGTTTCACCGACAGCGATGGGTGTGCAATTTGTGTGCTGCTCTGGCGGTCCGCGAAGTCAAGCAGCACCGCCTGCGATCAGTACTCGACCCTTGTCAAGTCAGCAGATGAAAGTCTCCAAAATGGATTCAAGACAAACTAAAATTAAGTGCTTTTTAGGTGCTAATTTAGTGCTAAGTTTATGATTTTGGTGCTCTTCCCGTGTCGCCAAAAATCCATTTCGAAAAAGTCTCTGCTGGCTTACCATCAAGCTAGCAGAAATTTCTTTGTACTTACAGTATCGTTAAATGTCTTCTTGCAGAAATTAAGTGCTTTTTAAGTGCTTTCGAACTGTATAAAATTTAATCCCAAAATCTAGCCGGAAATATTATTTTTTACGAAAAATAGATTTATGGGAAATGTATAATCCAAAATTAGCACTATAGCCGGATTCGTAATGTTACGGCTTCTTTAACGAATTAAGTGCTTTCGAAATATACTGGAGTCGATTTAAGTGCTCCACCCCCTTTGTAAAAAAAAGCCTCAACTGTTCCTGGACAAGGCAGCTGGCGGCCCAAGTCGCTAAATCAAATAGATGTAGCAAAGGAAAAACCGACAGCGGTGGATGCGCGGTTGGCGCACGGCTCTGGTGGTCCCCCAAGTCAAGCTGATTCGTTCGCGGTCAGTACTTGGATGGGTGACCGCTTAGCCGTGCGCTAGCTGGCGCATCAACCGTTGAACGGGAGGCGCTTTCTTCTGAGACTTTGGTGTTTCTGCACTTTACTCAAGTGCAGAAATATTGGTGGATCAGTAGAATATGGCCGTCTGTACCGGCACGGGTTTTCCGTAGTTTCCCCGTGTCCCTGGCAAATGCGGTACAGTGTAGCTAAGTCGGCTACGGACGCACTGGAAGTTAGGTAGCTTAGCTGAGTGCGGGTAGGGAGTGATAGGGGGAATCGGGATGGGGTCCGTAAAAACCCGAAAGGGTATACGGTGGAATTGGAACGATAAATATATAGATGTAGCAAAGGGAATCTTATTGCAGAAGAATAATTTCGAAATTAGCAGAGTCTAATTTTACTGCTGCATCTCAGCTCTTGTAAAACTTATTCTCCCGGCCAAGAAATAAGATTTTTTCGAAAACATCCTAAATAAAAAATGTCACTTCGATCTTGTAGAAATAGATGGTGAGATTTAAGTGCATTCAAAAAAATAGCATCGCATGACTTGGGTGCTCAACCTCGGTGATTTCAAAACTCACCCTCTCGCCCGAAAAACGGGATTTTTTCGGGCGAAGTGGTTTTCAGAAGCACTTAAATCGTGCAATCGATTGCTGCAAGGTTGATAGGATTATTTTTTATTTTCAATTTTTTTTTTACCGAAAAATATCGCTTCTTGGATGATCGGTGAACTTTGCGATCAAGACGGGTCGAGCACTAAAATCCCGCAATGCTAATTTCCAAAGCACTTAAATCGTACAAACTATCGCTGCCAGGTCGGCGTGATATGATGGTTATTTCGAATTTTTTAGCGAAAATTTCTCATTTCTTGGACGAGCGGGTGAATTTCGCGACCGAAGAGGTGGAGCACTTAAATCGTGCGAAGCAGTTTTCAAAAGCACTTAAATCGTGCAATCGATTACTGCAAGGTTGATAGGATAATTTTTTATTTTCAATTTTTTTTACCGAAAAATATCGCTTCTTGGATGATAGGTGAACGTTGCGATCAAGACGGGTCGAGCACTAAAATCCCGCAATGCTAATTTCCAAAGCACTTAAATCGTACAAACTATCGCTACCAGGTCAGGGTGATATGTTGGTTATTTCGAATTTTTTAGCGAAAATTTCACATTTCTTGGACGAGCGGGTGAATTTCGCGACCGAAGAGGTGGAGCACTTAAATCGTGCGAAGCAGTTTTCAAAAGCACTTAAATCGTGCAATCGATTGCTGCAAGGTTGATAGGATAATTTTTTATTTTCAATTTTTTCTGCCGAAAAATATCGCTTCTTGAATGATCGGTGAACTTTGCGATCAAGATGGGTCGAGCACTAAAATCCCGCAATGCTAATTTCCAAAGCACTTAAATCGTACAAACTATCGCTGCCAGGTCGGGGTGATATGTTGGTTATTTCGAATTTTTTAGCGCAAATTTCTCATTTCTTGGACGAGCGGGTGAATTTCGCGACCGAAGAGGTGGAGCACTTAAATCGTGCGAAGCAGTTTTCAAAAGCACTTAAATCGTGCAATCGATTGCTGCAAGGTTGATAGGATAATTTTTTATTTTCAATTTTTTTTGCCGAAAAATATCGCTTCTTGGATGATCGGTGAACTTTGCGATCAAGACGGGTCGAGCACTAAAATCCCGCAATGCTAATTTCCAAAGCACTTAAATCGTACAAACTATCGCTACCAGGTCGGGGTGATATGTTGGTTAATTCGAATTTTTTAACGCAAATTTCTCATTTCTTGGACGAGCGGGTGAATTTCGCGACCGAAGAGGTGGAGCACTTAAATCGTGCGAAGCAGTTTTCAAAAGCACTTAAATCGTGCAATCGATTGCTGCAAGGTTGATAGGATAATTTTTTATTTTCAATTTTTTTTGCCGAAAAATATCGCTTCTTGGATGATCGGTGAACTTTGCGATCAAGACGGGTCAAGCACTAAAATCCCGCAATGCTAATTTCCAAAGCACTTAAATCGTACAAACTATCGCTGCCAGGTCGGGGTGATATGTTGGTTATTTCGAATTTTTTAGCGCAAATTTCTCATTTCTTGGACGAGCGGGTGAATTTCGCGACCGAAGAGGTGGAGCACTTAAATCGTGCGAAGCAGTTTTCAAAAGCACTTAAATCGTGCAATCGATTGCTGCAAGGTTGATTGGATAATTTTTTATTTTCAATTTTTTTTGCCGAAAAATATCGCTTCTTGGATGATCGGTGAACTTTGCGATCAAGACGGGTCGAGCACTAAAATCCCGCAATGCTAATTTCCAAAGCACTTAAATCGTACAAACTATCGCTACCAGGTCGGTGTGATATGTTGGTTATTTCGAATTTTTTAGCGAAAATTTCTCATTTCTTGGACGAGCGGGTGAATTTCGCGACCGAAGAGGTGGAGCACTTAAATCGTGCGAAGCAGTTTTCAAAAGCACTTAAATCGTGCAATCGATTGCTGCAAGGTTGATAGGATAATTTTTTATTTTCAATTTTTTCTGCCGAAAAATATCGCTTCTTGAATGATCGGTGAACTTTGCGATCAAGACGGGTCGAGCACTAAAATCCCGCAATGCTAATTTCCAAAGCACTTAAATCGTACAAACTATCGCTACCAGGTCAGGGTGATATGTTGGTTATTTCGAATTTTTTAGCGAAAATTTGTCATTTCTTGGACGAGCGGGTGAATTTCGCGACCGAAGAGGTGGAGCACTTAAATCGTGCGAAGCAGTTTTCAAAAGCACTTAAATCGTGCAATCGATTGCTGCAAGGTTGATAGGATAATTTTTTATTTTCAATTTTTTTTGCCAAAAAATATCGCTTCTTGGATGATCGGTGAACTTTGCGATCAAGACGGGTCAAGCACTAAAATCCCGCAATGCTAATTTCCAAAGCACTTAAATCGTACAAACTATCGCTACCAGGTCGGGGTGATATGTTGGTTAATTCGAATTTTTTAACGCAAATTTCTCATTTCTTGGACGAGCGGGTGAATTTCGCGACCGAAGAGGTGGAGCACTTAAATCGTGCGAAGCAGTTTTCAAAAGCACTTAAATCGTGCAATCGATTGCTGCAAGGTTGATTGGATAATTTTTTATTTTCAATTTTTTTTGCCGAAAAATATCGCTTCTTGGATGATCGGTGAACTTTGCGATCAAGACGGGTCGAGCACTAAAATCCCGCAATGCTAATTTCCAAAGCACTTAAATCGTACAAACTATCGCTACCAGGTCGGTGTGATATGTTGGTTATTTCGAATTAAGTAATAGACAGGCATCTCTTTATGCATACAAACGTCAAAAGATGCTGTAAACAGTTCAAACTGTACGCATGCAATTTGATTTTGCTAACAACGCAGCTTAGGCTAATGTTTGCATCGTGCGCTAGGAGTGCGCGCTTGTCATTGTTCGTGTGTTAAGCTTTCTGCTTTAAGGAAGCTCTCCGATGCGGCTTTTTTGGAGCACTCGCTTACCAACCACGTTTTGTTTCCTCAATAAAGTTTTCTTTACTTTGCACATCTACCTCCACAATTTCATTATCCTACGATCCCGATGCAAATTCATAAATAACAATAGATTTATTTTTTATTTAATTTTTGGTTTGATTTAAGAAGCACTTAACTCATGATTCTCTGGTGAAAACGAATTAATACTGTGATGCCGTGAAACAATTTAATTGTACAATACGTTGTTCTGAAATACCACAATCGCGCAACTTTTTATGCGAATCCTTGGCGATCATTTTTCATTAAAAGCCGTGAAAATTGCGTTTTTATGTGAAATAATTATATGAAAATTCCGTTTTTTAAACAAGAGGGTCAGCTTTGCCCCCGAAGGGTTGAAGTACAAAAGAATTATAATTAAAAAAAAACTTACGATGAAGTAAAACTGCTATTAGGGAGATAACATCAGTAGCGCTCTGGGTGGAGCGAGAGAAACATAGGGAGAACGTGTTTCATTTCGCCTTGACTCGCACGATCAATTACTGCAGTCGAAGCGACATTTTTTGTTTCGAATTTAGTACGATACATTGCTGTTTCTCAAGCTAGAGAGTGAGTTTTGCAGCCTATTAAGTCGAATGCTAAAATCGTGCACTGCGATTTGCAAAAGCACTTAAATCGCACAATTTCTTCCTACAAGGTTAAGGTGATACTCTTTCATTTCGATTTTTTTTATGTGGAAACACCGTGTCTCCGACAAGAGCCTGAGTATTCGGTAGAGAGTATTGAGGACTTAAATCCTGCAATACATAAAAAAACGAAAAGAAGATCCCCTCGAATTTGTAGTAACAGCTTGTACGATTTAAGTACTTTGGAAATTAGCATTGCGGGATTTTAGTGCTCGACCCGTCTTGATCGCAAAGTGCACCGATCATCCAAGAAGCGATATTTTTCGGCAAAAAAAATTGAAAATAAAAAATTATCCTATCAACCTTGCAGCAATCGATTGCACGATTTAAGTGCTTTTGAAAACTGCTTCGCACGATTTAAGTGCTCCACCTCTTCGGTCGCGAAATTCACCCGCTCGTCCAAGAAATGAGAAATTTGCGCTAAAAAATTCGAAATAACCAACATATCACCCCGACCTGGCAGCGATAGTTTGTACGATTTAAGTGCTTTGGAAATTAGCATTGCGGGATTTTAGTGCTCGACCCATCTTGATCGCAAAGTTCACCGATCATTCAAGAAGCGATATTTTTCGGCAGAAAAAATTGAAAATAAAAAATTATCCTATCAACCTTGCAGCAATCGATTGCACGATTTAAGTGCTTTTGAAAACTGCTTCTCACGATTTAAGTGCTCCACCTCTTCGGTCGCGAAATTCACCCGCTCGTCCAAGAAATGAGAAATTTTCGCTAAAAAATTCGAAATAACCAACATATCACACCGACCTGGTAGCGATAGTTTGTACGATTTAAGTGCTTTGGAAATTAGCATTGCGGGATTTTAGTGCTCGACCCGTCTTGATCGCAAAGTTCACCGATCATCCAAGAAGCGATATTTTTCGGCAAAAAAATGTTAAATAAAAAATTATCCTATCAACCTTGCAGCAATAGATTGCACGATTTAAGTGCTTTTAAAAACTGCTTCGCACGATTTAAGTGCTCCACCTCTTCGGTCGCGAAATTCACCCGCTCGTCCAAGAAATGAGAAATTTGCGTTAAAAAATTCGAATTAACCAACATATCACCCCGACCTGGTAGCGATAGTTTGTACGATTTAAGTGCTTTGGAAATTAGCATTGCGGGATTTTAGTGCTCGACCCGTCTTGATCGCAAAGTTCACCGATCATCCAAGAAGCGATATTTTTCGGCAAAAAAATGTTAAATAAAAAATTATCCTATCAACCTTGCAGCAATAGATTGCACGATTTAAGTGCTTTTAAAAACTGCTTCGCACGATTTAAGTGCTCCACCTCTTCGGTCGCGAAATTCACCCGCTCGTCCAAGAAATGAGAAATTTGCGTTAAAAAATTCGAATTAACCAACATATCACCCCGACCTGGTAGCGATAGTTTGTACGATTTAAGTGCTTTGGAAATTAGCATTGCGGGATTTTAGTGCTCGACCCGTCTTGATCGCAAAGTTCACCGATCATCCAAGAAGCGATATTTTTCGGCAAAAAAAATTGAAAATAAAAAATTATCCTATCAACCTTGCAGCAATCGATTGCACGATTTAAGTGCTTTTGAAAACTGCTTCGCACGATTTAAGTGCTCCACCTCTTCGGTCGCGAAATTCACCCGCTCGTCCAAGAAATGAGAAATTTGCGCTAAAAAATTCGAAATAACCAACATATCACCCCGACCTGGCAGCGATAGTTTGTACGATTTAAGTGCTTTGGAAATTAGCATTGCGGGATTTTAGTGCTCGACCCATCTTGATCGCAAAGTTCACCGATCATTCAAGAAGCGATATTTTTCGGCAGAAAAAATTGAAAATAAAAAATTATCCTATCAACCTTGCAGCAATCGATTGCACGATTTAAGTGCTTTTGAAAACTGCTTCGCACGATTTAAGTGCTCCACCTCTTCGGTCGCGAAATTCACCCGCTCGTCCAAGAAATGAGAAATTTTCGCTAAAAAATTCGAAATAACCAACATATCACACCGACCTGGTAGCGATAGTTTGTACGATTTAAGTGCTTTGGAAATTAGCATTGCGGGATTTTAGTGCTCGACCCGTCTTGATCGCAAAGTTCACCGATCATCCAAGAAGCGATATTTTTCGGCAAAAAAAATTGAAAATAAAAAATTATCCAATCAACCTTGCAGCAATCGATTGCACGATTTAAGTGCTTTTGAAAACTGCTTCGCACGATTTAAGTGCTCCACCTCTTCGGTCGCGAAATTCACCCGCTCGTCCAAGAAATGAGAAATTTTCGCTAAAAAATTCGAAATAACCATCATATCACGCCGACCTGGCAGCGATAGTTTGTACGATTTAAGTGCTTTGGAAATTAGCATTGCGGGATTTTAGTGCTCGACCCGTCTTGATCGCAAAGTTCACCGATCATCCAAGAAGCGATATTTTTCGGTAAAAAAAAAATTGAAAATAAAAAATAATCCTATCAACCTTGCAGCAATCAATTGCACGATTTAAGTGCTTCTGAAAACCACTTCGCCCGAAAAAATCCCGTTTTTCGGGCGAGAGGGTGAGTTTTGAAATCACCGAGGTTGAGCACCCAAGTCATGCGATGCTATTTTTTTGAATGCACTTAAATCTCACCATCTATTTCTACAAGATCGAAGTGACATTTTTTATTTAGGATGTTTTCGAAAAAATCTTATTTCTTGGCCGGGAGAATAAGTTTTACAAGAGCTGAGATGCAGCAGTAAAATTAGACTCTGCTAATTTCGAAATTATTCTTCTGCAATAAGATTCCCTTTGCTACATCTATATATTTATCGTTCCAATTCCACCGTATACCCTTTCGGGTTTTTACGGACCCCATCCCGATTCCCCCTATCACTCCCTACCCGCACTCAGCTAAGCTACCTAACTTCCAGTGCGTCCGTAGCCGACTTAGCTACACTGTACCGCATTTGCCAGGGACACGGGGAAACTACGGAAAACCCGTGCCGGTACAGACGGCCATATTCTACTGATCCACCAATATTTCTGCACTTGAGTAAAGTGCAGAAACACCAAAGTCTCAGAAGAAAGCGCCTCCCGTTCAACGGTTGATGCGCCAGCTAGCGCACGGCTAAGCGGTCACCCATCCAAGTACTGACCGCGAACGAATCAGCTTGACTTGGGGGACCACCAGAGCCGTGCGCCAACCGCGCATCCACCGCTATTGGTTTTTCCTTTGCTACATCTATTTGATTTAGCGACTTGGGCCGCCAGCTGCCTTGTCCAGGAACAGTTGAGGCTTTTTTTTTACAAAGGGGGTGGAGCACTTAAATCGACTCCAGTATATTTCGAAAGCACTTAATTCGTTAAAGAAGCCGTAACATTACGAATCCGGCTATAGTGCTAATTTTGGATTATACATTTCCCATAAATCTATTTTTCGTAAAAAATAATATTTCCGGCTAGATTTTGGGATTAAATTTTATACAGTTCGAAAGCACTTAAAAAGCACTTAATTTCTGCAAGAAGACATTTAACGATACTGTAAGTACAAAGAAATTTCTGCTAGCTTGATGGTAAGCCAGCAGAGACTTTTTCGAAATGGATTTTTGGCGACACGGGAAGAGCACCAAAATCATAAACTTAGCACTAAATTAGCACCTAAAAAGCACTTAATTTTAGTTTGTCTTGAATCCATTTTGGAGACTTTCATCTGCTGACTTGACAAGGGTCAGTACTCGGATGGGCGACCGCCTGGCCGTGCGCTGGCCGGCGCATCGAAGCGACGAGTGGGAGGCAATGTTCTCGGAGGTTGGTGATTACCCCGTTGCAACATCAATCTCTGGAGAAAGAGCCGTCTGTGTATGGTCAGGTTTTCCCCACTTTCCCTCCGGCCTTGTGCGAATGCGTCACAGTAAGGGGGTAAGTCGGCTGCGGCCCAGATAGCATTTTGCCGATAACCCACCAGTAAATAGGCAGCATATGTCCGCACGGGATGGCGGCAAAGTTGAATCATGTGCTTTCGCATTTGCCTATGTTTTTGCTAACATTCAATGCCGAAAATTCTTAAGAGCATTATTGCCAGAAAGTTGTCAGCAAGACTTGGTGTTTTGCGTCTCACTACGAAGATTTGTTTGCTTGACTCATGGTTATTTTTAGTGAAATAAAAAAAATGGATATCTTATTAAATTTAAGTGCTTCCATCAATTCTCATAAATATTCAATATCAAGGATCGCTAATGCTAGTCCATTTGTGTATCATATTTTAGAAAGATATATCGACACTTAAATGAAGCTGAGCGTTGAAACAATTTTTTACCAAATTTAACATCCAAAGAGTCGCATTCATTTTTATGATGGGGTTTTATGAAATGTAGGCATAACGATTACTAAAAGTATTAAAAAAATATTAGTACGTGGAAGCAATTGGTTTTGCTATCGCGTCAAAACTTTCTTGTAACTGCGGGGATTTAGTGTGTTATGAGAACAAACGACACCGCCTGTAATTTGACGGCTGAGTAATGACTGGTAATGGGAGAGTTATAGATAATTCCATACATTTATTTGAAGATTAACTCACCGCGTTTGGATTTTATCATTTTATTATATTGAAAATAAAGTCTGTATTCGCAATTGCGAATTCTTGAAATTTTCTGTATATGGATGTATTGAACTCCGAAAGGTATTATTTTTCGCAGTTTATACATCCATATACAGCAAATTTCCAAAGTTCGCCATTCCATTCTATTTTTTATTTTTACTCGAATACAAAGGAGCTGTTTCTCTTTGTTGGTACTCGTCCTCGTCTCTCTTTGTTGGCACACATACGCGCCCCACTCAGTCATGAAACAATATTTTTGTTATGGTAACAAAGGCTGTTTTGTTGCGGTAGCAAATCGCTCCAAGCGAACAATTTTGCTATAGTTACAAGCTGATTTCGTTATTCCGATACTAACAAATTAAATTTGTTACGGTGACAAAAATCTTGTACCAACAAATTTTGTTATCCATGCACAGTTAATGATGCATCACACATACATTCCCAACCAAAAGTTTAATTCGATCAAAATTTAAAATAAAAATAAAAATAAAAATTTGGCGTGATACGCCAAAAATCTGAAAAAATCCGCGGTATTAAGGATGTCAAGATTTTCATTTTGCATAATAATAATGCCAAAAAGTTATTAAGAAATTACTAAACGAATAAATTATTTTTAAAAAAGTCAGAAAAACCTTTTATTTTATAATTTTAAATGAATTTCTTGAATTTCATAGAGTTCATATGAATGGTAACTGGGTCATCTTAAAGATCAATCGTTTTCCGGTTCACGAGTTACAGGAGACACCGGAATGTTTCGAGCATGACGATACATTCCCGCGATATCGATCGTATCGGTGGATTGAAGCTGCGAGCAGCAGAAACGTGTCGGGATTGTTATGAAACTCTCGTCGGATTTGTGTGGTCGATCGACCGCGCGTGGGCAACTCGTAAATACGTATGGTAAATAATGCTAACGCTGCGGAGGGCGTGCACGATAAAGGAATCCTGAGTTGAAGTATTTTCGGTGGTAATCCGGCGAACCTGCACATTAACTCGAAAGTCCACGAAGAGACCCGCGGGTATATTTTATTATTGCCATTGCGAAAGCGTCGCGC
Organism: Ichneumon xanthorius; assembly: GCA_917499995.1. NCBI lineage: Eukaryota > Metazoa > Arthropoda > Insecta > Hymenoptera > Ichneumonidae > Ichneumon > Ichneumon xanthorius. Next base: position 4,344,538 of record OU824205.1, read on the forward strand.
AAAGATGACGTAGCGGCAGCCGTGGTCAGTTTGCTGACCAAGTTTACACGCGTGTTTCGGACTGCTGTTTCGTGAAGGCGAACACACACACACACACACAGATCACAGGAGCGTGAAACGCGACCGCGGAAGTAAAACAGCAGTTACCGAGCTCACCGCGTTCTAAAACTGGCTAGATTAACGGCCCGGAAACTCTTTTATTGTATCGTACGCGAATGATGCTGCACCACTTTGTCATGCCGTTTCGGAGGCATTTTTCGCATATGTAGCTTCACAATAATATTTAAAATTGAAACGAAATACACGTTTCTTTCCCTTAAATTCCGCTATAGCTTCACGGTTGACCGTGACGCAATTTTATTGTTATCTGTAGAATTCCAGCCGATTTAACACACTGGCTATTGGTTACATATTCGCAACGAATTCAAAACCTAGCGCGATGGTAAAATATGACAACAATAAAATAAAAATGTACATACAAAAAGAATGTATAAACACTGCCCGTACAGTTCTCGTTGATGAAAGGAATATAATATCTAAAATTGAAATGAAATACATGTTTTATCCCATAAATTCCTCGATTGCTTTACGGTCAAAACAATTTTATTGTGATCTGTAGAATTCCAGCCGACTTCACACATTGGCTATTGGTTACATTTTTGCAACGAATTCAATACCGAGCGCGATGGAAAAATATGAAAAAAATAAAATAAAAATGTACATACACAAAGAATGTATAAACACTGATCGTGCACTTCTCGTCGACGAAAGGAATATAATATCTAACATTGAAATGACATTCATGTTTTATCCCATAAATTCCTCGATTGCTTCACGGTCAAAACAATTTTATTGTGATCTATAGAATTCCAGCCGACTCAACACACCAGCTATTGGTAACATATGCGTTACGAATTCGGCACGAACCCTGCTGGAAAAATATGAAAAAAATAAAATAAAAATGTACATACAAAAAAAAATGATTATAAACACTGCTCGTTCACTCCTCGTCGACGAAAGAAACATTATATCTAAAATTGAAATGAAATACATATTTTTTCCCATAAACTCCGCGATTGCTTCACGGTCAAAACAATTTTATTGTGATCTGTAGAATTCCAGCCGACTCAAAACACCAGCTATTGGTAACATATGCGTTACGAATTCGGCACGAACGCCGATGGAAAAATATTTAAAAAATAAAATAAAAATGTACGTACAAAAAAAAAAAACAATTATAAACACTGCTCGTTCACTCCTCGTCGACGAAAGAAACATTATATCTAAAATTGAAATGAAATACATATTTTTTCCCATAAATTCCGCGATTGCTTCACAGTCAAAACAATTTCATTGTGATCTGTAGAATTCCAGCCAACTCAACACATTGGCTATTGGTAACATATGCGTTGGGTATTTAACACCGAGCGCGATGGAAAAATATGAAAAAAATAAAATTGAACATACAAAAAAAAATTTATAGACACTGCTCGTACACTTCTTGTCGACGCAAAAAATATTTATAGTACATTGCGCATGCATTTTCCCCGCGAGTTAATTACACACGTACATGATTGATGGGCGGGTGACGGACGTGTGGACGGGGAAAAAAGTGTTTGTGCACTTACCGGACTTGTTGTCCATTAGATCCCTGTAGCCGTCCACTAGATTTGCCACTACGGTCGTCATCTTGGCTCGAGTCTGAAAGATAACAAAGAAAAATACTCGATCAATGAACGTGCTCCATTTGATGTCAATGCCTCCGAAAACTCGCCTAAAATTTGTATCTTTAGCCTTCGTAGCGATCGCATGGCTAAATTCCGTGGAGCCATGTGGCTTTTTTTTACAAATGCCGAAGCAATAGATTCGCGCGGGGCGAAAAACGTGATTCTCTATTAACAGCGATGCGCGAACGACCGAGCGACCGTGACTCGCCGAGTTGTTCGAGGGACGGGTAGATTGAGCAACGAAAATTCCTCGTCGATTACGGCAACCGAATTATTTCGGCATTTATATCTCTACCACTCACAACTCCACCAGAACTACACTGACAAAAAAAAATACGGTTGAAAAAAGTGAAGATTTGGGCAAAGACGTTCAAATAAATATTCCCGTACAACAGGAAATATTTTAAAATCATTTTACAAATATTTTCAATATTTCGAATCGTACGAAATCCTTCTGAAATTTGTTAAAATATTCTGTAAAAATAGTTTCTTAGATCCTTCAGAATTGTTACTTGCATGAGAAGGGCGTACACTGAGAGAAGGACCTAGTAAAAATAACTATATCGCTTCAGAGATATTACCATAGTACGTAGTAGTACACCCAGAAAAAAGTTTATTCCAATCAAAGAAAATTTATTAGGGAGGAAGAAAAATGTTTATTTGGTTCATGACCTAATAGAGCATCGATTAAATTCTAATCTATTTATTTGTTTGATAGTATTATTATTTTTATTGACGTGTTCATGACTTTATAATGCGCGTTGCCGGATAATAGCCGTGTTTTGTCTTGGTGCCAAATATATAATTTCTTTGGCACGAATAAATATCTATTCAAAATCGTTTTTTCAATGATTCGATTTCTTTGTGCCGAATAAACATTTATTTTAAAGTACAAATCCATAAATAGTCACTTCGAATAATTTTTTTTACTGAAAGTAAAGAAAAGCCGTTATTTGAATCTAATAAAGATTTTGTTAAAGCAACGAAACATTTCTTTTACCTTAATAAACGTCATTTGAAGATCGAAATTTATTTGATTTGCATTAGTATATTTCGATACTAGAGGCCAGAACGAGCAGTGCGCAAGAAGCGAGATGGCCTCGTGTATCGAACCATATTTTTCTTTACGAAGGCAATGCAAAATCCAAGTTGTGCACCATTCACAGGCATGCCCAATGGCGCCTCGGTCGCCTCGATGTTACCATAGCAACCGCTTGGTAACAGTGCGCAAAGTACTTTGCGCACTGGTGAAGGCATTTTGCGCACCGGTGAAAGTATTTTGCGCATCGCATTTGCGTATCGTGCGTGAATCAGCCATTTTGCATGCCTGTGAATGGTGCGCAAACGGGGATTTTGCATGCATGAGTAAAGAAAAAATCTTTTTTCACCTATGGTAGGAAGTACCGGATTTATAAGAATTTTTTTTTTTGATATTACGGTTAAAATTCTTGAAAATCTAAGACTTTCTGCCATAGGTGGCGTCTTGTCATCCTAATCCTATGTGCTATGGTAATTTTTCTTAGATGGTCGGCAATTTTTACTAGATCCTTCTTTCAGTGTAGAAAGGGAGTTCTTGTGTGTGAAAATGCCGCACGAGTCGAAGTCGAGTGCGGGTTTCACACCAGTCAGGACTCCCCCTTTTACGCCCTTGCCATTCACATAATTTTTTCTAACAAATCGCGACTATCATGCCTTTCGATTTTGGAAAGTGTCCGCAGAAAGGCACTTTCTTGCGCCAGTAGGAAACACAACATTTCGCTCGTACGCATGCGCAGAATTTTTCTTGCACCCGATGCGAAAAATTGCCTTTCTGCGCTCAGTTCACAGGAATGGAAAGCGGGATTTTACGTACATGCGTTACGAAAACATGCTCAATCTTTCAACACACATGACATATTTCTGAAACGTAGTGATAAAATATTTTGAAATATTTTTTATTTCATGTTTCACCGAAATGTTTCTACGAATATTTCCGCGTTTTTGCGAGTGTATGTGCAAATCGGACTGATGATGCAATCCTTCAAATTTCGCTGAAACTTTTTTAAGAAACATTTCTGAAACATTTCTGAGCAGAGAAAAAAATATTTTCAAACTGTTTTTGAGACATTAAAATATTTTGTTCGACCAACAAAATACTTATTGGAACGACGCTGCCCGAATCTTTAGTTGATTCAACCGCATTATTTTGTCGGTGTGCCTGTAGAACTCTGCTGCACTAGAATTGTACCAGATACCGAAAACTGAAAACGTCGGCGATGACAACTTGACCACATATCGAATACACCAGAAAACACGTCTATCAGATTACAACTCTACTGTACTAAAATTTTATCCAAAATCTCTACCATAGTATAAAAAAAAAGTCTGCCAAAGCGAACCGGTCGTCAACAACTCTACCACATAACAACTCTATCAGGATATAAACGCCCAAGAAACCGGTAGTTTTATTTAAATTCCGGTAAAATTGTATTTCCATTCCGGTAGTTTTATTTTTTTGGTAGAGATTTTCTGGGCCGCCTACATTCCAGTAGAGTTGTTCTGTGGTAGATTTGTTGGAAACTGGTTCGCTCTGGTAGAGTTTTTTTTTTTTTTCATAATGTGGTAGAGATTTTGGGTAGAGTTGTTGGCGTTGTCTTCATTAGTAAAGTTGTTACCGTTGTTATTTGGTAGAGTTGTGAGTGGTGGAGATTTATATCTCTACCACTCACGAAGCATGTTTATATGAGTCATTGTTTCGGGCATTGTGAAATTCATTAGAATGAATTTCATTAGAGCTTTTGTGCGGCGAAGCGGCTTCGCGGGGCTGCCTGATCTGACCTAATATCCCTCGTTCACACCGCCGGAATGCCGGTTATGGGAGTAAAACGAATTCGATGCTGAATCGCTACTGCTGCACTTGTTGAAGCGAAACACCGACGAATTCGCGAACAACTCAGCACGCTGGGCACGGTTCGGGAAAACCAGGTAAACCGGGAAGCGTCAGAGAATTTCAACATTCGTCAAGGAAAAAAAAATGTCACGTAACTAATAAATTGCAAAGACGACAAAACTTATTTAGAAAAACAACTTTTTCTATGTACAGTAGAACCTCGTTTTTCCGAGGTCATGAGAGGAGACATTACCTGAGCGCACCTAGATTTTTTTTTTTACGGCCACCATTTTTTTGATTTAAATAAATATTTATTTAAATTAAGTAAACAGTTACTCAAATGAAATAAATATTTATTTAAACCAAATAAACGGTGGCCGTCAAATAAATTATTTTTCTGGGTGCGAAATCTCGGATAAAACGGAAAAAATGCAAATTCCATGAATTACCAAGCATACACAGTAAAAAAAAGTGTAGTTTTTACGACAACTTATTGTCCACAAACGCTCACAATATTTTACTTGTTAATTTTCCGATCCCACTATCTGGTTTCTAGTTTTACAAAAAAAAAAAGAGTACAAACTACAATTGTTTATGCCACGGGAAATAAAACGACAGGTTTGCATATTCAAACCTTAACAAGCGAGTTTGTCACTTATTTAACAAAATTATTTTTACGCCACTTCGTATTCAGATTTTACGAAATTATTTTTTACCGTCTCGCCGCTGCGTCCGATTCATCCGAGTTTTTCCGTATTATTCGGGCTTACGGCCCGAATAATAATGGGAGTGCTCGCACCCAGAAAAATAATTTATTTGACGGCCACCGTTTATTCGGTTTAAGTAAAACATTTATTTGATTTAAATAAATATTTATGTTAATTAAGTAAATAGCTACTCAAATGAAACAAATATTTATTTAAATCAAATAAATATTTTGCTTAAACCAAATAAACGGTGGCCGTCAAATAAATTATTTTTCTGGGTGCGGATGAGCCTCAGATAACGGAGCCTCGATCAATCGAAGCCGGGATAAACGTGGTTCAACTGTAACACAAGACTGCATCGAATCATGAAAAATACACGATGACGAATCGACCCGTTCTTCCTCGGAACTCCGACCGAATTCATATCTGAATCTCTCCGAATCACGATTTCCCTCATCCCTTGGAGGGATCGATATGAGGATTCGTTGTGAAGCCGTAAAACGTCGCCGGTTTGCTATAACGTCGGGGGGGAGGGGGAGGTTCTCGGCGGGGTGAAGTGTGGAAGTAACGACGAGGGGACTCGGTGGCGCGCGTTGGCCTACTTTTGGATTTTCGTGCGGGGCGCCACTCCCACGGCCGTGGCCGACGGTTAGACCAGAATCTACCTCTTTCGTTCGCGTTCGCGTTCGTTGGGCAACGGTAGAAGATAGCCAGCGAACGGCGAGCAAAGGCGAGTCGGCGAGTGGAGCAAGTAGAGTAGAAGTATGTTCCCCGTTGTCGGCGGTGTCGTCGTCGAGCTCTCTCCGGTGGGCTCGAGCGCGGAGCACGGAGAGCTGGGAAACACAGTCATCCCGTCGCCTATATCCATCGATCGCGTGGTAACGTACAGCGCGGGCAGCCCAACGGAGACCAGTCCGACCGAAGAGCACCAGTTTCTTGTGCTCGGAATGCTCCAATGGGCGCCACAGGGTTATCAGGTGCGATTCTGGCGTAACTGGAAAGACTGCACATCGCCAGATCCACACTGGTTGCCATACGTCAAAACGCCATATCGGCCCTTCTCCGGCCGGCGGAGTTAGCCAGAGCCGAGCCGACGGCCTTCTGATAGGCACTGATCCGAGCACTGATAAGGGACTGCTTGGCAGAGCATTTTTTTTTTGTTCTCTGACTAGACTTCCGGGTTAAAAATCTCACTTTTAAACCGGAAGTGACGTCACGCAGAAAAATATGACAAATTTCGGTGTGAGGTCACTTCCAGTCGAAAAATGAGATTTTCAAATCGGAAAGGACGTCACATGGGTAAACGTCACTTCCAGCTTCAAAATCTTGGCTTTTTTCGAGCTGAAGTGACGTTATACCGGAATACGTCACTTCTGGTTGAAAATTGATATTTTTAAACCGGAACTGACGTCACCACGAAATTTTTCAAATTATTCTGTGTGACGTTGCTTCCGATTTAAAAGTGAGATTTTTAAATCCGAAGTGTCGTTACAAAGAAATTTTCTCTGGAATGTATCTCGAATGGAGCCAGTAACAGAAACGTATGGATTAGGGTAAAAGTGGTGAATATGGCCCACCTCGATTAACATGTAAATCAATGATATATGGACCGGGCCATATTCCCCACTTTTACCCTAAGGAAAGCAAGAAAGTGGGTTAAAAAAAACGTGCATGATACACTGGGAGAAGGGTCTCATAGAAATTCCCATAAATCTGGTAAAAATGGACGGAAGTTTCAAGTATATGGTAACTGCATAGACATGGCAAACATTCGTTTGAAGGTAGCTATGAGGATATGTCGCTTCGCATAAGTTCGAGAAAAATAAGAGAAAATTGCCAGTACTTCTCGATGGGGTAAAAATATGAAAAAATGCATGTATATTAAAGGTACGGAAACCATTCATTTTGCATAATAATAACTCCAAAATGTTGTTAACAAATTAATCAAAAAATTAATTGTTTAACAAATTACTCGGCAAAGCAACTTTTTTTTTTAATGAAAATGATTCGTTCATTTTCCTGAATACGTATGAATTTTTTCAAAATTTAATGTACCATTGAATTTAATGTACCAGTTTTTGCATAAAAACTACCAGTCCGATACATTTAATAAAAAAAAAATGTTTACAGTGTAGGCTCCAATACCGGTATGTATAGACGCATCAACATTTTTCGTCGAGCCGATGTATTGGGTCTAGAGCGGCGAACGAGTACAAGACAGCAACTGGCGCAATCCCGTAGCAGCGCCGATAGTTAAATCTCATCTGGGTGATTTCGCTTTTCAACAGCTTAGCCGTGATCCTTCCAAAATACAATGGACAGCGAGGGATTGAAGGAGGGAGTCGGGTACTTGGACGAAGATGAGCAAAGACAACGTTTACTGACTTTCTCACAGTCGATTCTCGCAATCTCTTAGCTCATAGATTTGCGAGGCGGGGAAGCGTCGCGCTGGGATCGTTGAGTTCCCGAGGCTTTTACGTAAGAACTCGCGATCGGTGCGCTTTGGGAGGCTTTGCGCTGTGTTTGCCGTAGGAGAAATGCCCGTTACCGCGCACGCTCGTAGCTTCCAGAGAGGGAACGCGCAACGAACGACGCACGTAAAAATAAGTAGATTTTAAAAAGTATATAATAATTTTGAAAATATCACATTTTTCGCGAGAAAATATATTAAATGGGCATTGAAAATATCAAATTTTTCGCGAGAAAATATATTAACTTTGTATTGAAAATATCAAATTTTTCGCGAGAAAATATATTAACTTTGTATTGAAAATATCAAATTTTTCGCGAGGAAATATTATTCTGTGTATAAATTATATACTTTTGATACATGCGAAAATGTATTTTTTTCCAAATCTTTTCTCGTTCATATCCGTCGCATGTATCTCATGACACATCGATGGTCCAACGCCGGAAGGTCATACAGGGTATGCTTATACACAGCAGATACGCCGTTTTGGAATTGAGCCATCGATACGTATTGTTTCACTTGGGGTGTATACACCTGTTACATGGAAGTACTGCGGCTTCCCATCGAGACACCTCGGCGTCGCTCGCCTCAATGTAATCCCGGGCGTAGTTCGAAAACAACAAGCAACGAGGCTCTATCACACCGATCGATTACCGTTTGACAATCGGCGTCTCATCGAAGTGAATAAAACGGCGTCTGGAACAACGTCAACGCCAGCGAGTCGTGTTGGTAGTAACCCGGTACGCGTGGCTAGTAAGAAAAAACTGATCCGATTTGCCGGGTACACAAAGCGAAACAAAAGGGATCATTTGCTAGATTGACTATACAGAAATTCACGTCCTATGATCAGTGTACCTCCCCATCAATAAACCTCGTTAAGTGTACCTCCCCATCAATAAACCTCGTTAAGTGTACCTCCCATCAATAAACCTCGTTAAGTGTACCTCCCATCAATAAACCTCGTTAAGTGTACCTCCCATCAATAAACCTCGTTAAGTGTACCTCCCATCAACAAACCTCGTAAAAGGCCCCAGTCACCGAACTAACAGTACGATTCCAATTCCCTGATGCTCGTCAGAAACCCGGTACGCGTGGCTAGTAGGAAGAAAACTGACCCGATTAGCCTGGTAGCCGAAGCGAAACAGAAGGGATCATTTGCTGGATTGATTAGACAGAAATTCACGTCCTACGATCAGTGTACCTCCCATCAATAAACCTCGCGGCCTAACATCCTCAAACTCCGACGTAAATAAGGTAAAGGTCCCAGTCACCGAACTGACAGTACGGTTCCAATCCCCTGATGCCCATCAGAAACCCGGTACGCGTGGCTAGTAGAAAGAAAACTGATCCGATTTGCCGGGTACACAAAGCGAAACAGAAGGGATCATTTGCTGGATTCATTATACAGCAATGCACGTCCTACGATCAGTGGACCTCCCATCAATAAACCTCGTTAAGTGTACCTCCCATCAATAAACCTCGTTAAGAGTACCTCCCATCAATAAACCTCGTTAAGTGTACCTCCCATCAATAAACCTCGTTAAGAGTACCTCCCATCAATAAACCTCGTTAAGTGTACCTCCCATCAATAAACCTCGTAAAATCCCCCAGTCACCGAACTAACAGTACGATTCCAATTCCCTGATGCCCGTCAGAAACCCGGTACGCGTGGCTAGTAGGAAGAAAACTGACCCGATTAGCCTGGTAGCCGAAGTGAAACAGAAGGCATCATTTGCTGGATTGATTAGACAGAAATTCACGTCCTACGATCAGTGTACCTCCCATCAATAAACCTCGCGGCCTAGCATCCTCAAACTCCGACGTAAATAAGGTAAAGGTCCCAGTCACCGAACTGACAGTACGGTTCCAATCCCCTGATGCCCATCAGAAACCCGGTACGTGTGGCTAGTAGAAAGAAAACTGATCCGATTTGCCGGGTATACAAAGCAAAACAGAAGGGATCATTTGCTGGATTGATTATACAGAAATGCACGTCCTACGATCAGTGGACCTCCCATCAATAAACCTCGTTAAGTGTACCTCCCATCAATAAACCTCGTTAAGAGTACCTCCCATCAATAAACCTTGTTAAGTGTACCTCCCATCAATAAACCTCGTAAAATCCCCCAGTCACCGAACTAACAGTACGATTCCAATTCCCTGATGCCCGTCAGAAACCCGGTACGCGTGGCTAGTAGGAAGAAAACTGACCCGAGTAGCCTGGTAGCCAAAGCGATACAGAAGCGATCATTTGCTGGATTGATTAGACGGAAATTCATGTCCTACGATCAGTGTACCTCCCATCAATAAACCTCGCGGCCCAGCATCCTCAAACTCCGACGTAAATAAGGTAAAGGTCCCAGTCACCGAACTAACAGTACGGTTCCAATCCCTGGACGTCAATCACAAACGATATGTCCGTCGGTCCTGCGCACACATTTCGTCCGATAACTGGAACGCTTGCCTTACACGTGCCAACATATTTACATGGTGAAGTTTTTGCAATGCAAATAGGGTAAATCAGGGTGAGATGGCCAGGCGAGTGAGATGGCAACCCGTAATATCTTTTAACGTAACAAATGAATGGCCCCGCCGCTTGCACGGTTTTCAGTATATGTGGATACAATGCAACTGCACAACAAATTTTAAGAATGTAGGTGCAAGGGTCAATACGAGCGGTGAATCCCTATTTCGAGGGATTCGTTCGACCACGTAGCCATCTCGCCCGCAATATGCGGGTGGTATGGCCAGTGAAATAATTTTCTTTTTACTTTGGCATCAGAAACATTTGACAGAAGCAATTACAGTCTTTCTGAATTTTATTTAGATAACATAAAATATAGTAAAACATGTTTTGTGCGAGCCCGATGCTTCTCTAGGTCTAATTGACTATCATTGTTGTCCGTCCGTGGTCATGTCACCCGCAGTATCCGGGTGAGACGGCCGATCGCAAATATTTATGCACGCATCGAAAATATCGAAATTTCTGAGTGAATTACTTTAGTTTGAAGTTTCTAGAGTTGGTTAAACCAAAAAAATGTTTAGTTTAAAAAATGTTAAACCTCCAATTTTCGTTCTTAAAAAAACCATGGCCATATCGCCCCGAATTACCCTACATGAATTCGAGGAATGTTATTAAAATAATTTGCATCGGAATATCGAAGTCCAGTTACGGAGTCAATAATGGCCAGGACGTCCACCGAGCGTACAGCCACATGCTGGGACACACGATATAGTACATTGAGTACGGTGCTCGTGCGAGAGTTCGTTCGTGAAGATATGTAGGCGAGCACGCAGCGAGCAGGGAACGTCGTCAACTTACTCATGTGGGTCGTAGAGCTCATTTCGTGCACAATATCACGTGCGGCGTGTCGTCGACGTTGCCGTTCCCGTGTATATATGTACATGTATATATATATCTATATATATATATGAGGAGAGTGGTCATTTATATATTGATTTTCTTTTATTAAGCTCTAACGCGTTTGCAACACCCCAAGCTCGCTCCCTCAGTTCACAAAGCGTGCTCGGCACGTTCCACACCCTTCGCCCCTTCGTCCTACAACACTCCTCCTCGGTTAGCCACCATCCATTCCCTTTACTCCTGGCGCCGTCCGACCTGGCGAAGGCGCGATGATTAGACGCTATCGGGTATGCGGAAGTCTGCAACCTGCCCAGCAGCCAGTTCACCCGCTAGCTTACTCACGCTTGCCTTCTCTCGAACGCGACAACAGGCGCCTATGCTCTCTCCTCTCTCACTGGTTTAGTGGAACCATGGAACATTATCACTGTGTATCACGACGGTACCGCCCGTGCAGCCGCAAATTAATCCGGAGCTATGGATACCGTTGATGACCAAGTGCTGAAACGCACATGGCTAATGTCCACATCGCGCGGTCAATGAAATCCGCGCACGAGGATTCCAGTTGGCGCAAATGACGATCCAGAATGAACTTAATTTAATTTTAAAAAAATGTTCGTGCGCCGAACACTTTCGTTGATCGGAGTAGATATTTACTGAAACAATGTGATAATTATAGTTCACCAAAGTCGGGAGAATCGGAATATTTATTGAAACTCGTAATTGCAGAAGATTAATAAGGAAACAAATACAGAGAATTACTTGAGCACTGCTCTTCATATTGGATTTCCTTAATAACGGCAACGGCGTGAAATTATGACCCTGAAGATATCTGCACAACATCAAATTTCGTCTCTGGCGAGTCTTCGTCAATGCACTGGTTTGTGAATAAAATGAAATTGTTCGCTTGTAGAATTTTATTCCCTGAATGAACTTCCCCGAGCGAACATTGTGCGATGCAAAACGCGGCCGTTCTAACTCGATGAAATTCGGTCCCATGCGGATATCTTCAGGGTGATGTAAAATTGATGTGTCCTAAAGTGTTTTCGAGTGGGATTATCGATTTATAGCCGTAGTCGTGGAGGAATTCCGCCTTGTCGTAAATTTCCTGTGCATCGTTGTTATCGAGCCTGACTACAGTACGAAGCTAGAAACAAACAACCGATTGTTTTACGCGGCACGAGTAAAGAGATGATTATCGCGATCGGATACGATCGTCACGCGACGGGTGGACGATTCGTCATCGAATTTCGCTGGATATCTTCCGGCGAAGATGTTTATCGAGCGCGCATGCGCTCGGCGTCTAGCGCGGATCGGAGGTTCGATTTGTTTCGATCGGGCCCAGCCTTTCGCCGCGGGAGCGCGATAACGACCGAAGTGGATTACTCACAGATCGCGTCACGGCGAGCAATCATACTCTGTGGCGGCGAGGAGGAAACAGACGCTCCTTATCGCTGATGTCGTGGACCCTGGCGTCTGCCACGGCGGCCCCTGTACTCCAGTGAACCCGAACAGCGAGCTTGAGCACCTCTATCGTCATACCGTTTGGCATACGATTTGGCTGCTGAAAACAGTCTCGCGATCATTCGATGGATTCGCCTCGCCGTCTGCTTCCGCCACCGAGATATCCTCTCTGGCACTTCGGCGAACATTGTAACGTAAGGTAACGTTAACAATGCTCGGACGGTTAACCCCTTCACTGTCACAGAAACGTATTTCGCTATACGTTGGGACCCCTATAGAGGCTCCTGACGGCGAAGGGGTTAAGAGCATTCTCAGATTCCAGCAGTTAATTGGTCAAGAACCAATACCAATACCATTGGTTAATGTCAATACAGTTGGTTAATGCCAATACCATTGGTTAATGCCAATACCATTGGTTAATGGCAATACCATTGGTTAATGGCAATACCATTGGTTAATATCAATACCATTGGTTAATACCAACACCATTGGTTAATACCAACTGGTTAATTGGTATTAGTTGGTCAAGAACACATTTTTTGTGAAAACAACTGACACCAATGTCGAGATTATAGTATCCAGTTCCCAAAACATATCGACTAATTAGAAAATAGTACATTTCGATACGAGTGCGAAAAAAGTTTTTCTGACGAGTGTGAGTGAGAGTTACAATCACACGAGTTCAGAAAACGTTTTTCGCACGATTATCGAACAAAATTTTATTTCACAAGGTGTGAGAATGGGGTTTTTCGCACGCGAAGAGTGCGCAAAAACCGCCATTTTTTCACCGCGTGAACTGAAGATACATTTTTTTTTATGCCGGAAGAAAATAACAAGAGAGTCCAAGTGTACCAGTTTACGGACACGGTTTTTGGGCACGTCCCTATATTCGGATACAGTATGTCCCAATGTTTCGGACAATCATAGATTTCGAGAATACTGATGTGGGGTCTCGACTAGTTAATATTATCCAAAAGAATTTCTTTGCCATTTATCAATTGCATCGATGAAAAAATTGTATTTACGTGAAACAATACTGAAGTCAAGCTAAGTAGAATGCTCGCCAACCCAAGTTCTTCGAACTGTTCGATTATTGGGTAGCCTATGCAGTAATGCTTGTACCGATTTCCAGACGCCATATCTTCTGTCTTTTACCAAAATGCAACAATAGAAAGTAATTTAAGCTTAAACATTGTATAACTATTTTCTGTGCATCAAATACACTGTAATAAAATTTTGTTCGAAAATTAATTAACGGTATCGAAAGCTTATTTACATAAACTGTTTTCGAAGTTTCAATGACCTTTGCATTGTAATTTTACAGTAAAATTTGTATTTTTAATGAAAATCTTTGTAAATTTCTGGCGAAAAATTTGTAATTTCAACAACAAGTATTTCTATTTTACAAAAAAAAAAGTACATTAATGTTCAATTAATGCAAGTAATGTAAGCAAATATCAATTTGAGGCACATTAAATTTACAATTTATTTTTACAATGTAATGTTTGCACATACCATTATAAGTGTCAGATTGAATTTCCAATCCTTAAATTCGGAATAAATCAAATCTGCATAGGAGAGTCCGACGACTGGAACGTGTCCGAGCATTGGTACCTTAATAACCTCAATACCCATTGGTATCTTCTTTGATAGGCAAGTGCCACGTAACGAACGTAGTTGGAGCAATATTTGCGACACGTGCAGCGCATGTCGAAAAAATTACGCCAACAGCGACCGTTTCGTGGTGCGTCTTCCTGGGTTAATAACTTTATCGTTACCTCGAACGAAACCGGCATTGCGCAGCTTTCACAAGGCAACCATTTTTCGGATTCGAGATCCGGAAAATTGGAGGGAAAGAACGCTTCGTTCGGACAACCGAACATACCATATAAGCTTAATAGTCTATCGCATGAACCAAATCATCCTCATTCGGACAGGTGACCAATTTCGTAATCGACGCTCCATCGGACCGTCTACACATACAAGTTTAACGCGTTGAATTTATTGAATAACCTTGCATAGATATTTCTTCCTTTGATATGCAAACTTGCCGGTCTGTCGCCATACGCGACCATTCAAGAGCGCCGACTCATTGACGAAAAGGTAGTCGAAAGGAACGAATCAAGAGGAACCACTCCGCGTTCTCTCTATCGTGAGTCGCATCGACGACGAAGCTCAACACTCAAAGTGTGCGAACCGTCGGAGGGACAGCCAGCGCGATCGGTGAAAGTGTCGAATGACTCGGCTGAATCTCCTTCGTCGCCGGAAGCTATGCCAACTAACCAGCCGTCACACTGTACGGGAAGTTTTAATGCGTTATGCAACAGTAACGTCCCTGTCACGTCTGCGATGAGCACCGATACGTCTGATGGAAAATCTTTCTTTTTGTTTTTTTTTTTCTTCTAATTTCATACCACAAGCGTTATCGCTGGTTCCGCTGTTCCGATTTGTGTCGATTCTACATAAATTCTACAAAAAAGATCGTGTATTGAAATTAAGTTTTTGCCTATCGAGACAGGGATTCGCTCCAGATTTAGCGGACGATAATATTTCGTGCATTTTATTACAGTATACGCACTCGTAGTCTGCCGATCGCATGCCCACTCGTGTTATCTTTAATCGGGCAAATGTCAACGGAAGATCTTGGTTAAACGAGCTGGCCGAGCGGCAAGCGCAACTGGAAAAGAAAGTCGATTGACCGGCGAAATACACTCGGCAATCCGGGCTTACTGTATAAGACTGTAACCGGAAGTCACGCGGTCCCAGAGCGATTGCGATTCTAACGGGTTAACCAGGTTCCGGTATGGCTACCGCTGAGCCTCGGGCAATCGTCGAGACGTGAATTCATTAACGAGTCTTCGACACCCTCGAGCTCGCAGGCTCGATCGTACCTCTTCTACTATCGACGTACGGTGATGATTGAAAATAAAATAAAAAATACTCCAACGTATCGTATTACGGGGTAACTTGTCTACTCGCAGTGCCGTGGTGTAATTTCTCAATAAACACTTGATTAAACGCGGAGTTTCGACGCTCGAACAATGAATTTTCTGGTTTTTTTCGGGAGGATCCTCGAGAGCTCTTGACTCATCGTTGCTCCTCTTTTGCAGTCGAGTGTCGAGCACTCGTTCCGCGACCTCTGATTCTGCAGTTAAAATCTTCAGACCACGAAAGCTCGATGACGAGAGGGGCGAAGCCGGTGACAGTGGGTGCCACCGGATAACTGCGAGAAATCGCACTCTAATTAAGGGCTTAGGCCACAGACAAATTTCGATTTTTTAAATTTTATTTTTTAATTGATTATAGCGTCAAAAATATTCAGGTCAATTTTTATGGTCGGAATTCAACGAATTACGAAAGTCAGAGACTGTTACGTGGAAAGGGACGGAGCGCTCGAGCAGCTGCGCCGAGTGCTCGAGTAGCGGCGCGGCGGAACTTTGAACGAGATTTTCTCGAAACGTCATTTTCAAAATCGCTGACCCGGATATCTTAAATACGGCTTGATGGATTTTTATGGAAATTTTTTTACTAATTTTCTTCTACAGTTTCTTTAGTCCTTGACGTTTTCGTATTAAAAAAAAAATTATTCAGCGTACAAAAAATGTGTAAAGATCGATTTTGTTTTCAAATGGTCGCCATTTTGCCATTTTTCCACCTCGTCAAGGCCAGCGTTATATATAATTTGTTAAGGAACAATTTAAAAAATTTGTTTCGTATAAAATGTGAAGTCGAAATTGGTGTTAACGCAAACTAACTTTCGACAAAAAAAACTGTTAACGCGGACTGATAAAAAACATACATAATAACAATAAAAATGAAAAAATTCTTAAATGTTCTTTAATATATTCTCCTACCTTAAAAAAAAATCAAATCGATAAAGCGTATATTTACCGAGAAGAAAAATCACGAAATATGCTACCTCGCTCTCACTCACCAGAAGGGCATATGCTTCTACGCGACCAATATGCCCTTGGAGCTTTACGTCCTTGTGTACTTGTTACCTATATAAATGAACTACAGGCTTATGGGCGCTCCCGTTTTCCCATGAATTTCACAACATTTTAAGTGAGCACATGCGACGCAATAAAAAGAAATTCGGCCATGGCTGCAAAAGAGATGTGTTTTCCCCGCAGCCCCTGAAGTGTATTGAACTGTGTTATTAAAAAAAAAATCTGTAAGAATCTGTGAGTATGAATATCGCGAATGGGAGCGAGTTAACTGTACGAGAGTCACGGAGCTAAACTAGAGGACCTCTGTCAGACTGTACGGAAATAGAAAATCTGCATGAATCATGTCAACCTATCGTATTGCCCGAGGATTTTGCACAACGCCGTATCTATTTATTGGCTGTGAAGCATCGCGGATCATTGGAACTCGCCTCTTCAGTCCCTGTCATTCATTCCCTGTAACCCGCTGCATCGTTACTTTTTGAATACTTGTTTTATCCGCAATAAGGGGGCGATGTACTATTTACGTAAGGGAGGGGAATCTTAAGGGGAACACCCGTAAGGATATACAATGTATACTCTGCCAGGTATTCACAATATATATGACATGTAAACTGTACATGAAATAAACTACCACTACTTCTCGTTTTACAGTGTATTGTGTTTTTTTTCGCGAAAATGTTAGTAGTTCTTTCGCTCGATTTATCCCTCATAAACTACAGTGAGTTTAGAGCTCCACGGATACTTTTTTGAGTAAAAGAAGGTTCGATTTCCAAAAAAAAAGAAAAAAAAATAGTAACGATAATGACACAGATCGCCACAATTGAATATTTACCGTGTATGCTTATGTATTTCTGACGTCCACAATAAACGGGATACGATGATTGTCGCCAGTAATCACAATTGTCAAGTTTTTATATCATCGTACACGCGTCCGTTTAATGTCATAGTCGGAAGCAAAAACTTCCGACTGTGACATAAAGAGTAAAAAAAAAAACTATAAAAAAAACTGTGAAACCACAAAGTCCATACTATAAGGGGGCGATGTATATTTATGTGAGGGAAGGGAATTGTAAACACTGGTTAGCTCGTACATGAAGTAACCTACAACTACTACAGCTACTGCTTGTTTTGTAGAGCAGTTTTTTTCCTCGAAAATGTTAGTCTTTCATTCGCTCGATTTGTCCCTTGTAAGCTACAGCAAGTATAGAGTTCCACGGAAACTTCCCGACTAAAAGTAGCTCAGATATCCGAAAAAGAAAAAAACAACACAAAAATAATAATTATACGGATCGACACAAAATAATGGTTGGCGTGTATATTTATGCATTTCCGACTTCCACAATGACACTTAATGACAATTGTCAAGTTTTTATCTCATCGCGCAAGCATCTGTTTAATTTCACAGTCGGAAGCCAAACGTTCCGACTGTGACATAAAGCGAGTAAAAAAAAGGAAACTAAAAAAAAACCTTGACGCCACAAAGTCCGTACCGCTGAGAACAACGGGACCCCCGTCGGTATCGATCTTCATGCGCAATTAGTGTTTACATTTGTATAAAACGAACGCAACAATGCATCACGACAAATTCGCGTGCAGTTCGCGTTTAGGTGTGTTCCCGACGGATTTCCCCGCTCGTTCGTTCCCGTTTGCTCTTTCCCTCTCGAGAGCGAGACAGAATCGAATCGATCGCTCGGCGCTGCCGCGAGTGGCGCCCTAACCTCAAAAACAAAACCTCGGCGTGACATAATGCCAGCACATCGAAAAAAAATAAAAATCCATTTCACGACGACCAATCGGCGCCTACGATAGTAATAATTCTTCTCCGAAGAACGAAAAAAATAAAATAATCGTTCTGTTCCCCTCTGTGCCTCATGGGCCACAAAACTATTCCTTTTCTAGTCTCGCCACTTCGTCCGCTCGTCTCAAATTACCGTTCTACCTACGCCGCATGCACACCAGCAGCGGCGCTCGCGGTAAGCGTTATCCTGGCGACTTGTTACGTCTACTATGTGGCTACATATTATGCGAGCGTGAGTTACCATCGGAGAACGCTATTGCGCCGGCGCGCTGGCTCAACTCAACAGTTTTTACACACATAACTTCCCGCACACTATCGCCGAAAAGCACGCACGCACACCCTCGTCGCAACGGCGATTAAAACGCGACTCTATTCAACGCGATTGACTATCACGGGTCCGTTTGTTATATGGCTAAAATAAATGTGCATACGTATCGAAGGATGGCCAATGTGTTATGTGATGAATCTTACAGAGCCCGAGCAGAAACGGCTCGTCTTAACGCGCCGACACGCGAGACTACACCCACCTGTACTTGCCCCGCTTGCTCTCTCCTTATAATCTTATCTCTCGCTCTTTCGCTCAGAAAAATCGTAACCGCGCGACACTCACTCTTTTCTCTCCGGTTCGTCTGCCAGCCTCGGCGCCGTTGTCTCTCTCGTGTCGGTGCACAAAACTCGTTTGCACGCCGGACTTCTGTTTTATATATATATGTGTATATATAAAACATATATACATATATATATGTTAGCGAGAATACCGCATGATTCCCCGACTGAACCTTCTGACACTACCGTTATAAACGCGAAGGAAAACTCGCTCAGGTGCGGGAGCCACACGCGACCGAACGAACCTACTGTCACCTGGCCGGACGCGTTTAACCTGGCCACCGAGTACCGGCGGAATGAACGCTCCGCGCCGGCGACTGTGAGAACATCGCTCTCGGATCAGGGCCGTCGACGCACCGGGCACCGGGCCCTTGCCATCCTTTTTATGCATCTTATATTTCATTTGGCGAAATTATTGTGGCTGATTTTTTATTTTTCGTCTTCGTCGATGAGCAGCTGAAAAACCCGGATGGTTACTTTTTCTTCTTTAAGTTCATTTATCCACTTCAATGAGGCTGTATTGATAGACGAAGCGCTTAGCGAATCTATGAAGATGATAGAGGCAGTAGCAAATATTTTTCGACACTAAAAAAAAAAAAATGTGTGAAATTTAATGTACTGCTATTGGAAGTTTTTATGCACAAACTTGTATATTAAATTTCATGTAAAGTTTTTGTGAGAAATTAACCTACGGTGTATGAAAAACTTTTGAAATAACTTTACTTTTGATAATTTACTTTAATTTTACTACAACTTTAAATCTGACAACTTCCTTTAATTTTACTGTAAAAGCCCATTAATTTTTTATCACAATTGTACGTTCAATTTAATGTGCCATTCCTTGCGTAAAAATTTCCAGTCGGATGCATTAAATATACCATTTTTTTATCAGTGCAGAACTTCGCGCATGTGACAGCCAATTTTTTTATTGGCAGTGATTGACAATTTCGAAAGGGAATATTTTCTCTCATCACATATTCCTTATGTAATGAGAATGTCAAAAAAGGGCGTTTTTATTATCGATCCCAATACGGAGTCTACAAATGATTTTATTACACTCGGTGCAAAAATTGCAGTTTTACGCACGCTTCGTATAACCCCAATTTTCACACCTTGTGACTTAAAAATTGATACGATACATGCAAAAAACTTTTTCTGAACTCGTGTGAATGCAGCACTCATCAGAAGAAGTTTTATCGCACTAGTATCGTAAATTACTAATATGCAAAATATAAGTCAAAGATTTTTTCTATCGTTTCACAGGCAGTTTCATTGACGGAGGAATCGGGATGGAGAATAAGTGATTGAGAGCGACCGTACGACCCGCCATGCCCGCGTTACTGACGGAACCGTCGGTCGTGAGCGCGTGGCCGACAACTCAACTATAGTATTACTACGGCCTGGGTATATAACTTCACTCGTAACATCATCCCGTGAAACGCGTGCTGTCACGAGGATTCACGGAAACACCCGACGAAGCACACATTTTGTATATATACATATATACATACTGTCCTTATACTCGAGGTCGTGTTCCGCGGGATATCATCCAAGCTTCATTTAAAAGGCCCTCAACCGGCTTTTTCGCTGTTACTTAATTTCCGATGATAGATACGCTTGTTCATTTTTTTTCGTAAACATTAAATTTTTTACCCGGAAAATTTCTCCGACTCGATGATGATTCGATTCACTCTTCCTCGTTCAGCTTCGGGCTCTTCCACTCTGTGATCCACCAATTTGTCGGTTTATCTTTACGGTCACTTGTCCCGTCGATTCACCGATATCACGTTGCAAAATAGAGGGACAAAAAAAATGTATATATATATATAAATAAAACCGTTTTATCTTTCGTTTCGACGCGTACTCTCCGTCACTACGAGATATTTATGACATTAGTTTTATACGCGATATATAATGTGTTTCGTTGTTTTTATCGCGCAGCCACGATCATATCGACGGAGATTGCCAAGTAAATATAACGAAGTACAATGAAGTCGGAACGCTGAGAAAAAGCAACGCCGATTACTGCCGACCACGAAAACCGAACTTTCCTCGCACGCGGCCGCGTTCGACTGATGGTCCCCGCCTTTTAACGCGGTCTATTCGTCGACGCTGATTTTTCGTACAGGCGCGGCGCACTGCCGTCCTCCCCCCCCCCCCTCCCCCTCCCTAAGGTTTCGTCAAGGAGCGCGCTCCCCACCACATTCACCAACGAAGCCGCAAACGTTGTCGTTTTCGACGCCGCTTCGTCCTCCGCCTTCTCACGGACCAGCACCTCACTCACTCCCAGTCAACGCTTGCTGCGAGACGCAATTTTTCGTTCGGAACTGCTTCACGAATCCGCGTCCTTGTCACCTTGAAAACGGCGGGTCAATCGACGAACGAACGAGTCGAGAGATCGGAATAAACAGAGTAGCAAAGGAATACGCCAATTCGGCCGATGAAACGACCGCCCGAGAACTCTGGACCCCACGATTTCGCAGTTCGTTACGTCCAAGGAAAAAACAAGTTTTTGCTTTTTTTTTAAATCCGTGAAGTAGAGCCGTCTTCTAAATTAGCCAGGCAAACATGCCGGATCCCCGGTTCAAGTTCATCGCACGATTCTCGGATTCACCGGCCACACGGACACTAGACAGTCGGACACACACTGTTTGGGGTGGACACCTGAGAGAGTTCGGACGCTTAGTTGGAAAAAAAAAATCTCGAGACCTCACCGATACTCACTGCTGCACCATCTATTCTAATACTCGACTTTTTCGTGTCCCCAAACGTTTGCTTTATTTAACGGTTGTATTTCAGCGATATTATTAAATCACTGGTCCGTCCATGACTTTTTGTCGTTTCTCGTTCCAACCGAGTGATTCTGTCTTTATTTTAGCCGCTGACACTACCGGGGATCCCCTTTGACTATTGGGCATCCGCGGGGACGACGGGTGTGCCGTATTTGCACCCGGATTACCGACCTCGCGTTAACCGACGAAGACGAGGGGTGAGCAAGAGAATGAAAGATAGCGCGAGTGTAGCCGTCAGCGCGCGCGTGCACACCCTCAGGGAACTCGGTAGAAACCCGAGCAGGCGTCGGGACGTCCAGCGACGACCGTGCGGTCCCGGCTGTTCGACATCTGCCGGCAGCAGGCGGTAATCGTCATCCGCTCATCAGGGATTCTCAATCGTCGGATACCGTATGATTTCATTTTTTTTTTTTAGTGCAGAGTGTGTCGGGAGCTGCAGGGCAAGAGCGTCGTTTACGAAGGATTGTAACGGCGAACGCGTGGGCTCGGGGAAATAGTGAAAAGACTTCCGGTAGAGACGGATATGTTGAGAATAGACACTGAGTTATGCATGGCACACGGATTCGAAGATTCGTGGCGAGAGATTCGTTGCACGAGGTAATGCGGCGAGGAGCCAATCCCGTAGCTTCGTCAGGGGAATTCATGGGATTTCATTGGAGAATGGCGAACGACTATGTCGCGCGAACATTGGAGGTGTTTGGGAATCGATTGACTCTCCGACTCTGGCGAAACTTCACGTAGCTCGTCCGCGCGACATTCACTCATTGCGCTCGGATCTTTCGCAGCGTCGAATGAAAAGCTTTATCGAAACTTTTGTTTCTCGTACATGCTACGTATGGCGCGTGTGCTCTATGATTAATTGTCAGATTCAGTGTCTTTGAAAACTGTACACATGGATGGCTGCTGCAGCCATTAATTCGGGAAGTCCTGACGGAACGCAGCAGTCCTTAACTGTTTTGTTTTGCCGTACTGCTTGAAAAGCTGGCCTTGGAAAGATGAAAGTCGATGACTTTTTGGCGTGACGGCAAACACTTCACGGCCGTCTGCTGTCGGTTCTACAAAAAAAAATCGACACATCTCTTGAATCCTTTGACAATTCTGTCCAAATTCAATACCAAACAACTTTGACGGTGACCCGACTTTATGTGCATACTGTTTCAATCCCCAGCATACCCGATCAAAGCAAAAACGTATTCTGAATTCGTGTGATTGCAACACCCGCCTTCGGTTTGTGCTGCAGACTCACACTCGCCAGAAATTTTTTTTTTGCCCTCATATCAAAAGATACTATTTCTTTTCAGTAAATAAATAAGGTATTCATTGTCCATTCACTTCAGATAATAACATTTTTGCTACATTCAAATTTTGCTAGGATCAGGAAAAAAATTATATTATAGGCGGTAGGACAGCGTTAGGGTTAATATAGACAGACATGCATAAGGTCCCGCGTTCGAGCCTAACTTTAGGTCGTTACGTTTTTCTTTCTCCCAAATTGCGTAAGATAGTATCCTAAATTGATATAATTCAAACAAATTGTTTCTAAAATTACCAAAACTTTTTTCGGTACGTGCTGACCACCGTAAAAAAATTAATATTCCGTCGTTTCCACCGTCGGAACGAGCATTTAATACGACTATCGTGAAGCGGTGGTTTTGACAATATATTCTGCAAAATATTGCACAAAACCACCATTGCACCACCATGGTGATTTCGAAGC
Organism: Ichneumon xanthorius; assembly: GCA_917499995.1. Classification (NCBI taxonomy): domain Eukaryota; kingdom Metazoa; phylum Arthropoda; class Insecta; order Hymenoptera; family Ichneumonidae; genus Ichneumon; species Ichneumon xanthorius. The sequence continues at coordinate 4,367,999 of OU824205.1, forward strand.
TGGTTCGGCAGGGGAGGGAATCTGCTAGGGAAGTGATGCATACTGTCCCACTTTAGATTCTCTGAATAGACTGAACCTGAAAAAAGTCGTCGGAAATATGGTGATTACCATAACAGATGGACATGTTTTTCCTTCATCCATCATTCCCAATTTGCCCATGGCGTACTGCACGTGCTTGCATTCTCGATTAGGCAATTTCTTTTTTGTTACCCAATATACGCAATCGGTTCACGTAGATAATCGTAGTGCGCAGATTGTAGCAAAGTAGGTAAGAAGTTGTTTTCATCGTCGGAAAAGCAAGCTTTGATGAAGTTTTTTGGCACAGAGTTTGTAGCAAGGCACGTTCAACTACACTTGAAATATTGAAAGCAGGTGAATACAGGCTGGTATGTAATCTAACAAATTGCGTGCAAAGACAAATTATGAATGGATGAATCCATAATTGTAATAGATGCGTAATTCCATCCACGTAATCATTTATGTGCAGAGTATTTAACAATCGTAATTTGCAATACAAGTGCGGTAAAAACTTTATACGCACGCTGTGAGGTGAGTCGCACGAGCCGATGGCGAGTGCGCGCTGTGGTACGAGTGCGGCGAGTATCGCATAATATTTTCTGTAACGAATGCAAGAGAAGTGCTACTCCGTGCTTGCTGATTGCGGCGTTGTACAACCAGCTTAAAGTACGAGAAGCATATGGTAAAGTAAAATCGGCCCGATGTGTGCATACGCTGGGTATTTATAGCACACTTGGCTGTAAAGCACCACTTACGCCACTCTCGGTAGGCGCGAAAAGTAGCACTTTTCATGCATGAGTTACATAGTCATGTACGGAATACATGACTACATAGTCATTGCGCAGTGGAGCAAAACGGACCGGTGCCAATTTCTCATCGCAGCCAAGTTTGCAGTATGCATTTTTTACTGGCACGTTTTAATTGGAAATTAATCTTGCTTTATACTGTACAGTGGTATTTCGTAGTAATTAAATCATCACTTAGCACGAATTCAATGATCGAGTTAGCGAATCAAAAAGCGGTAGTTTAAAAGTCAAGTTCCGGAAGGCCTCAATCTTGTTAAGAAAAGACGACTTCGGTATTGGACAAAAAAAACTCCCATCCTTATTAGTGGCACCGATGAAAGTAATTCAGATTTGCATTGGAAATTTCATGCGAAAAAGTGTACATGTATAATACATCGAGTACTCTATATGCATAGAAGACGATGCAAACGATTGTTACGAAAAAATTAAAAAAATACAACATATAAAACAGAAAAGAAGAGAGTGGCAGCGACGAAAAAAATCTACAGCTCAGGAACTCGTAAGTGTCGTTAAAGTAAATTGTCCTAAAGCATATGAGTATTATATATTAATATGAATTGCATCACCTACGAATTGCATCTGTTACCAGTGACGGGATTTATTCGAACAATCGTGTGTAGTTCTGAAAATAAATCTAAAAACGTTTTGGAAAAAGCGTAATTATAGATGACGAGACGAACGAAATAACGAGAGGAATTAATTATAGATGAAACGCAGTCTTCTAAAACGCAGTATTTCTTTGTGCATAAATCTACGGGAGATTTGAATCACTTGCGGCTCTGTAACTTTGCACCTGGTTTGCCACGCGCTGTTTAGGTTTTTAATGCTTCTATTTTTAACATAATGATTCCACGATCCTCGTCCGACCTCAGGAGAGATAATGTAGAAAAATGGTGAATTTACCGAGAACGCGACGGTGTCAATAAAAAATTGATTCTTTCCTTACATGTACATTGACGTATTCCCGATGTAGCAATGTTCAACATGCCCACTATGAAAATTTTTTAAACCTCACTATGGAAAAGTTTTAAACCTCGTTATGGAAAAGTTTTAAACCTCATTATGAAAGAGAAGTAGGGTTTTGCATTTAATTTAGAACGCCCATCGCTATCAAATAGTAAATCGAGAACACAAAATTCGAGAAAAAAAGAAGGGTAGTTTGTGAAATTCGTAGACGCACTGGATTAATGAACGATATCGCGTTGGTGAAAATTAACGGCCCTGATAATTTGAGGTATGGGAGTTTCGGTCTCATTAGCTTCGTCTCCAATGAGAGTAGAAGTAAAAGTGACTCTTGTCGATATAGTACCATTTGTGCAACTGCAATGCTCGAGAAGTAGTAACAACGTTGCAAGATGTTATGCAAGGTGCCATATCGACACTGGAGAACTTTGGTGGCGGTCAGCGAAAGTGATCCTACCTGCTTCTCGGCCCGCGAGTTGGGACCACGCGGATGCTGGACTCATTTCTTCGTGGAAGGAATAATACCATTAGGTCCGGCATGACTCGCTCCGTGCAGCAACGGGTTGACTTGCCGGCCACACACTAATACCCTTCGTTCTTTCTCTCTGTAAGATATACCCCTGAAAGGTTTTTCCCAGTTTCATCATTGGCAAAAAATTACCTTGAATACCGATTTTTAAAAAATGCGAATTTCAGCATCCCGGAACATGTTCGTGACCGATCGAAAGGCGTTGGCTGGTCGTCCAAGCTCCCTCATATGAAATTAACGCATTTTAAATTACTTTATTTGTATGCACTTTAATGTTGGCATACTGGGCTGTATGAAAGTTAACGAGGGCTCTCGTCACGATGACGCACCATAACAGTAATAACGCAGCATATTAGTAATCGACGGACGAGATACATTGCAACAGCTATCTCGACAATATCAGCGTAATGGTAACATTCGAATTCCGAGTTCGCGTCCTTGCTACTCTTTAATCCAAGCATGGTTATGCACCGTGTGTATCTTATACATACATGACGTCAAGAATCGCATATCTACAGTATTAGATTTAATTAATATACACTGAAAAACATTCGCTTGCGGACTGCCAAAGGACATTTTTTTTATTTCAATACTACTTTCAATTCTATTGACATTGACCCATATGATATTGAAATAACGACCACAAGACTGTCAAGGTCTGTCACCTTATCGTTTAAATCCCGTATGGAATTGGCCTTTGTCAATGCGTATAATTACCGTTAGGTATAAAACTAGTATAAACTAGTATAGCAAAATAAGATGCCAATTGTGTAAATGTATTGCATTGATATAGCATGATATAGCATATATGACAATGCATTTCTTTTTCTACTACGATAATACAATCGATCGGGGGGTTTTTTGTAAAAGCTGAGCTCTTGTCTGAGGATCACGATACCCGCACGCGTGGGAAATCTTTTTGGTATAATGGTTACAATGCTCCACGAGTGTTGTTTTTCTATCGACCATTGTGATACGCAAATGGAATAAGTGCGAAGCTCATTCGGTCAAGACAAAGGCATCGAGAATAAATGATTGACGTTAAAATCGATCTAACTGTCGCGTGACGCCACGTGCAACCACTTAGGTCTCATACATCATGCTATCGTTCGCGAACACTCATTTAGATATCAAGACAAACAGTTGGGTAATAGTATCAGACAGATGCAAGGAAAATATGTAGAAGGCCGATGGGGATTACTGAGAGGATTTCTATAATTCATTTTATTTCACTTGGTGGGAAAATGGCGGTTTTTGCGCACGCTTCGCGTGCGAAAACCCCCATTTTCACATCTTGTGAAATAAAATTTTGTTCGATACGCGTGCGAAAAACGTTTTCTGAACTCCTGTGATTGCGACACTGGCCTTCGACGCGTGCTGCAAACTCACACTCGTCAGAATTTTTTTTTCGCACTCGTATCGAAATGTACCATTAGCATTCTTAGTGCCAGGTAAACGATATTTATAGAGATTATAATTTTTAACAATGTGCAAAATAATATTTAAAGGCTCGCGAAATTGTTGAGTTACTCGCATCCTAAAATTGAGGGGCTCTATACAAAAAATTCCAAACCAGTATCGTGCCATTCGGAGTGTACCAACATACGACGTATATTTTCTGAGCTTACTGTATATCAGAAGTATGGGGGAACTTCATATTTCGAGTATTTGTATACAAAATAGGGGACGAGGTTCCAGAAGACGAGAGTGACACAACCGAGATTTCTTGGGCAAACATCGAACCATTCGAGAATCTTTGCGCCTAAATAAACGCACAAGAACGCCACATTGAATTTCGCAATAGGCATATAGTGGATTACCATATAAGGCTTCGGTTCATGCGCGTCACAATTTCCGTCAATCATGATTGAATTCAAGATTTTTCACAAACTTCATTCAAATGCCATAGTTCAATGTATACTTTGATTCCGCGATTCCGTTCATTCCCCTCCTTCATTTCGCCCTCATTGTTCGATCAACCCATTCCAGATTTACCTTTGACCCTGTTACTACAACGCAGATACTTCATTTCCTAAGCGAATTTTAGATACTAAGCGAATTCTCCATTACCAAAAGCGTGAGGAATGCAAACCCCAGCGCGAAATGTTTTTTCTGTGAGGTTTTTTCTTCCTTTTTTTGCTCGTTTAAGAAAACACATAACTATAGTTAAAAAAAAAATTAATTACATAGCGGATGGAAATTTACCCAGGCAAGATGAACGGCCCAATTATTTTTCTTATGTAACTCATGCATGAAAAGCGCTACTTTCCGTGCCTGCCGAGAGTGTCGTAGACGGCGCTTTGCAGCCATGACATGAGTTAAATAATTTCCTGGCGCATGCGCAGATCCGCTCCTTTGCGTGCGATTTACTTTTACGCATGCGCAGTTCGGCTCCTGTTACCTTTGCGTGCGATTTCTGGAAATTATTGCACGCTGCTCGCAGCGCCACAACCAGCAGGCACGGAGTAGCGCTTTTCCTGCATTCGTTACATACAACAGTATGCGATACTTGTACGTAAAAGCGGACACCCGCCGGCGGTTGTGAAGTGGCCGCACTCGCCTTCTCTCGCGCTACAACAGCACTCGGTTTCGCATGGTGCCGTTGTAGCGCTCGATCCGGCTCGTGCAGCCACTTCCCAACCTTCGCCGAAAGTCCGCTTTTACGAACTAGTATCGCATTATACTATTTTTTTTTACATTTGTTCAATTTTTTCCACCGTATACCCTTCTGGGTTTTTACGGAACCCCATCCCGATTCTCCCCTAGCACTCCCTACTCAGCTAAGCTACGTAACTTCCGGTGCGTCCGTAGCCGACTTAGCTACACTGCACTGCATTTGCCGGGGACACGGTGAAACTACGGAAAACCCGTGCCGGTACAGACGGCCATATTTTACTGATCCTCCGGTATTTTTGCACTTTGAGTAAAGTGCAGAAACACGAACGTTTCAGAAGAAAGCTCCTCCCGCTCAACGGTCGATGCGCCAGCTTGTACAGGGCTGGGCGGTCACCCATCCAAGCACTGACCGGGAACGATCTTGCTTAACTTGGGAGACCACCGGAGCCATGCGCCAACTGCGCATCCACCGCTGTCGGTGGCCCAATTATTAACCGTGGCCCAATTACTGTCCGTTAATCATATTATCTGCGATAGAAAATTGTATATCTTATATAATACTCGCTATATTCGAAAATTCAGTTTTCATAGCGTATGGAATGGAATTCGGAAATCCGAAACCCATCGAAGCATTCGAGAATCTTTGCGCCTACACAAACGCATAAGAACGCCACACTGAATTTCGGTATATTATAGTTCTGTAATAACAGTTCATTCAATAACTACACTATTTTTAATAATCTTTTTAATTTTCAATTCCATACGGGAATTAGGCAGTCAGTAATTGGGCCGTTCACCTTACTTGTATCAACAAGATTCGCCGTCGTTGTTTTGACAGTAAATCGTAACCTTGGGAAGCCATCTAACCTTGTTCCACGAATTTAAAAAACTTCGCGACCGAATATCATGCATACAAAACTTCCATTGTCATTGTATTGTTGCGTTCGGGGTCAAGAAGGAGGTGCAATAATCCGCCATTTGAACGAGCTCGAGGCATCGACAAATTCATTCTGTCGAATCACTTTCGGAATCAGCAAAATCCATATCTTCAAGCATCGACCGAATACTCTTTCTTAAAGTTCGGTATGACTATGTAGTCCGGGCCACGATCTAGATTAACTCATCAGATGTCGTTACTGGAGTCCATGACGCACCCCTCACTGTGCTACAAACCGTGCCGGAGACAAAATAGTTTCGGCAAAATTTTTTTTATTGTTTCACATAATTGTTGCGGCAAATTTGTATCTCCACCACTCGCATCTCTACGAAATACCAACTCTACTAAACAACATCACTACCTATAGAACTCTACCAGATCACAACGCTACCGGAAAACATCTGTGTCGTATTACATCACTCTACCTATTCTTTATTCTATTACTAAAACTCTGCCATAGTGTGAAAAAACTACCAAAGCGAACTAGTTACCAACAACACTACCACATAACAACACTCTACCGGAATATAATTGCCCGAGAAAATCTCTACCCGAAAAAGAAAACTCTAACAGAATGTAAATAAAGTCTACCGGTAGAGACTTTATTACACTCGGTGGGAAAATTGCGATTTTTGCGCATGCTTCGCATGCGAAAACCCCCATTTTCACACTTCGTGAAATAAAAATTTGCCCGATACTCCTGCGAAAAACATTTTCTGAACTCGTGTGATTGCAACACTCGCCTTTTTCGCACTCGTATCCAAATGTACTATTCTTGAACGGCTGTGATCCGGTAGAGCTTTATGCCTATTGTTAGAGCTTGTTGGAGCTGTTAGAGCTATTAGAGTTGGTAGAGTTCTAATCTGGTATAGTTCTAATATCGTAAAGTTCTAACCTGGCAGAGTTGTAATCTGATTGAGTTTTAATCTTATAGAGTTTTAATCTTATAGAGTTTTAATCTTATAGAGTTTTAATCTTATAGAGTTTTAATCTTATAGAGTTTTAATCTTATAGAGTTTTAATCTTATAGAGTTTTAATCTTATAGAGTTTTAATCTTATAGAGTTTTAATCTTATAGAGTTTTAATCTTATAGAGTTTTAATCTTATAGAGTTTTAATCTTATAGAGTTTTAATCTTATAGAGTTTTAATCTTATAGAGTTTTAATCTTATAGAGTTTTAATCTTATAGAGTTTTAATCTTATAGAGTTTTAATCTTATAGAGTTTTAATCTTATAGAGTTTTAATCTTATAGAGTTTTAATCTTACAGAGTTTTAATCTTACAGAGTTTTAATCTTACAGAGTTTTAATCTTATAGAGTTTTCACTTTATAGAGTTCTAATCATCAAGAGTTCTACAGCTCATGATGTTTTCTGATAGAGTTAATATTTGGTACTATTACATTTTGGCCAACTATTAATTTTACGGCGTAAATGCTAAAATCGACTCAATGTCCGAATGAGAGCACATCCCAGATAGAAAAATGACGGTACGGCGAGGCAACGCTGACGGTACCAATGGTACGATACTCGTTTGACGACACGTTTTTCTATCTGGGATGATACTCGGACACTGTTTTTCGAGCCAAGGGCAACGTTATTTTTTATGCGGAGTACTCGGAATTTTGTTACGCAGAAATGTTTCATTGCGATAAAGTATTAAGGCCCCCGAGTCCCGAAGCAAACTAACAAAGTGTATGATGCAATGCTTGGGAGAGGTCGAACGATGGAATCATAATAGAGATCGTAACTCTGTGTAACTCTTACCGCGCGACCGCGGCCTTCCGTCGCGTGCCTCGTATACTTTCACCCTGAGGCTTCTGTGCCTGTGCCGCGGTTGTAGCAGCACTTTCACTATTGAAGATCCTTACCAACCGCACCGTTTTCCCTCGCGAAGTTGCAGCCATAAACGTATTCCCCACGACAAATCTTTTTTCCGAAATATAATTACATCAGACTGATTGATAATCAATATAATTTGTGCTGCAGTTACATTCGTACGAACCGGCTCAATATGTCGATTATATGGTTAGTACTTTAATTGACAAATTAGATTTCCAAACCGGACGCAACGGTCATTGATTTCCAGTCAATGACGTCACTTCGATCGATTTATGTCGATCTCGAATATTTATAAGTAAGTATTACTAATATAATACTTACATTCTGAAGGTAAATTGGTAAAGAAACGAGATATCAACAATACGCTGGCGATATCTCGATAGGCAACAGAAGAAGCGACAAACCGTAATAATGGGGTGTATCGAAAAAAAAATCGAGTAACAATTTTTTTATTATTATCAATTTAAGATATTTTATAGAACGTATAGTTCTCGGATGGCCAGCCGGTACATTTTGTGCTAATAGTTTCAGCTAATAGCTAATAATTGATTACCCGTGCTTCATGAACTGCGTGTCCACAATCTGCCGGTACGATAGAAAACTGTTCGTATGAGAGAAACGCGAAAGGTTTAAGCGCCGCAAATTCAAATGATGAATTCATACACAATGCCTCTGTCGTAATAACCCCGAAACGTTTTGGAATACTGCTGCGAACTGTCTCTCAGAAGCCACTACCAATGAAAATATAAAAAAAGAAAGCTATGAGCTTCGACATGTCATAAATACAGATGTACGCAAGTATGTACGCAGGACGGTTGTAAATCTCAGGAAGTGTGTTAGCATCATGCGGGCACATACAATGTGAGAAGGATCTTATAAATATATTTTTTTTAGCCCGATGTTGGCTCGTCCCCTGGCGGAGACCTGTGCAACTCTCTTCAGATTTAGTAAATATGACTATGTCACTTGGACGATATTACCATCATACTTGGTAGTAGGGAACTAGGGCGCCACCTATGACTGGAAGTACCGAATTTATAAGCATTTTTTTTGTAGATGTTATGATAAAGATTCTTGGAAAATCTGAGACTTTCTGCCATAGGTGGCGCCATAGTTGCGTACTTGCGCTGCACGATTTTTCGTCGTTCTATTATTTCCTCGCTCGAGATGGCGCGAGAGTCCGTTTCGACCGTGGAAGACGAAAGTGTTCGATTCGCGGTGCGCGGGAACTACGAAAGGAGCTATGAAGGTATTTGCGGAGATCACCGAACACTCGGTAGCGCGACAACTGAACTCGGACGAAATATCTCCGACAAAATAACTTGGGAATAATATCTTGCGTTAAAATGTTTTTGGGATATAAATTATAAGCAAAAAATCCGTACCAAAATAACTTACGCCAAAATATCTCACTGACGAAATATATATATATTTTTTTATGTGCTCCATGTGTCCGGGTTCTTCCTCTTTTACCCCCCCCCCCCCCCCCCCGCCCCGATGGCCTCCACAGCCAACTTACGCCCTTACTGTGTCGCATTCCCATAAGGGCTCAGGGCAACCGCGGAAAACCTGGCCATACACACGGCTCTTTCCCCAGGGAATTGCTATTCCTACAGGGCAATTTTCGGGTACAAGCAGTAAATTTAGTTTTTCGTAAAATATATATAGTATCTACTATGAAACAGTAATAATGTTTATATTGCTACTTGCTTCACGATTCGATGCGCCAGCCAGCGCGCGGTTAAACGGTCACATCCAAGTACTGATCGTGAGCGGTACTGCTTGACTTTGGGGACCGCCAGAGTCGCACACGACCCGCGCACCTGTCGCTGTCAGTCGTTGGTAAAATATTTGCCACCTAAAACTGGCGAACGGGCAGGGGCCGGGGTCCAGGGGCAAAGCCCAGGTAGGGGGTTGGGTGGCTAAACCCCCCCCCCCCCCCGCTTAACCAAAAATCCCAATATTCAAACGAAGCCTTCATTGGATATGTTTTCAATTGGAAAATACATTCTATATCGAGTGATTGACCACCAACGGCTCATTTGTCGATCGATGTATTTGTTATTGAAAAGCAACTGGGTTTTTTGTTGTTTTATTTATTTTTGTGTAGTCAATCAGTCAGTTAAATTGCGGGAGGGCTCCAGTAGGAATTCTACTGAATAGCGGGTGTTAAGCGAGCAACTACCCCTGCTTATCAGTTTAACTTGTCAGTTTTTTTCTATCAACCGTCAGAGTTAATTGAATTATCCACTGGTCGAGGTGAAATGTTTTTTTATTGTAAACAGTTATTTATTTTTACAAAGTTGTTCCTCGCATCAAACCGGAAATGGAGGTGATACAAAGAAATTCGAGTTCTTGACCTCTAGGTTTAAAGCTAGTGACATTCGTTTCGACCCCAAAAGAAACCAGGATCGTTTCACCTATAGCTCTGACGGATGCGGTCTCACTGGTTGTCTCGACTCGCTCGTTACTACCCGCAAGAGTCAATGATGTTTCCCCATCTTTTTACAGAAAATACGAAACTGCAATTTTTTTTATCACTTGCGGAACATCGTGTATGAAAGTGGGATGTGGATACACGCAATTTTCATGTATTTATAACATAGTGTAAAAAAACTAAATGACAATGACTGTAAAGCAAACGTTGCTTTATAGTTGCCAAATGAGGTGCTTTTTCCCGCTACAGTTCTCTTACCTCGCGGATTGGCCTACTACAACTTTGATTCGAATTTTAGCCGCAAGATAACCGACTGCCGATGCGTTTCTTACATGCGAAATATCGCCGGAATCGTTATAAGTGCGTTACTCGTCGAACACAATGAATCGTTGACAAGCAATTCATCGCTCACAACTGCTGATCTTAGTCTCGCTTCACCTCGTTTCCACGTCGTTTGTTTACAAGATGATCATAGTTTTGGGTCCACAAATCCGATTGTTTAATTCCCTCTCTATGAGGATCGACTTCGAGATTGGCCACGTTAAATTCACTCTTCTTTTCGCCTTTCGATTTGTAGGCCTTAGTGTAAAAGTCTCTGAACATGAATAGGAAGAACATTGCGTGTAGGTTGATGATCCAGACGCAGATCTTCGGGTAGTTGCACTCAATGAATAACACTTGAAGACCGTGAATGAAGATTAAGATGAATTGGATTATTTGCATGGACGTTAAGTGTTTTTTCCACCACAGGTACGGCTGAACTTTCGGTCCCAGAGCCGCCAGGAAGTAATACAGATACATCCATATATGTACAAAGGTGTTGAGAAGACCAAAGAATGTACCATGGCCACCTGTGATCAAATAGAAGGCAAGTGAGAAATTGTATTAAGGCTAAAACGACGGAAGTTGCAATTTTTACTATTTACGGTGATATTATCAGACTGCAATTGATATAAATAATATAATAAACTTGCAATTAAATATGATAATCGTCGCATAGAACCGGTATTATAGTGCAATGGATGAGTGTTATGCCGATGTGGAGAATGATATGAACATCGTAGGCTAACAATTCGATGAAAAGTTAAATAGAATCTGAGATGCCTTGAGCTACGGTGTTTAATTTTAAAGCTGCGAAGTTATGTACGATTGCATCCTTAAGAAGCATACGATTACATAGTAAAGAAGAAGACTGGCACCATACGGTCTCTACAAGCAACGAAAGGCTATGGAGAAGTCGAGTCGCAATCAATATGAAGTTTCGACCAGATCGGCCGTAATAATGAAAAATAACCCGTGTAAAAAAGAATACACGTGACGAATCCGTCCGGAATCCATATGTCGTCGGTATAATGTACAGCTTTTGACCAGAACCGCGACTTTCTACGGACTTTAACATTTGAGGATCCCGAGTCGGATGCCAGAGGGACACATTAGTGTCCCTCTGCTACAACAACCGAATTCTTGGGTATTCATCAATCAGTTCGACTGCGACATGCAGTTCAGGTACCAAGTTGTGGACGAGGATGTACTTGAAAATCAGTCAAGTACGTGAAATGTTCGGATTGGAAATACGAATTTTTCATGACTTTTGATTTGAAATTTTAACGTATACGACTTTCAATACGAATTTTTCACGTACTTGACGGATTTTCATGTACATACAATATGAACTTTTGACGTATTAGGCTGACGCTAACTATGAAGGCTCTAGACATACAAAACTACGGTGCGATCGACCTAGACACTGAAAACTATGGACGGATATCGGAAAATATGAAGTGGTAGTCCTGGGTGCAGGAAACTATGGAGGGATCGTCCTAGACACCAAAAACTATGGAGAAATCGACCTGCACTTCGATAATCCTGTCGTTCACAACTTGGTACCTGAACTGTATGTTGCAGTCGAACTGATAATACCCAAGAATTCGGTTGTTGTAGCAGAGGAACATGTTACAACCGACTCAGGATTCTCAAACGTCGAAGTCTGTAAAAAATCCCGGATCGGGTGTAAAGCTGTACATTATGCTGATGAATTACGGTTCCCGGACAGATACGTTACGTACATTTTTTTTTTACACGTGAAGGGCGAAAAAGTCACAGAGGCACGGAAACCAATGTGAAAATGACGAAGTGCACCTCTGTCAGTATTCATGATACAAGCGACAACGGTCGTTACAATCTCGATCTTTACTCAGTAGGATATTGTTTTTCTATACATTAGGAGGTAAACATACGATTTAAACAATAGTTTTCTTTCTTAAACTTTTTGAAAGGACTGTTATTACCCACCGATGTGGGCACGATGTAAAGTGAACCACAGCTAAGTTACGCCTGATTAGAACTGTAATATTTTTTTAAATTCACCATACGACCTCGTTGATCTCATCGAAAAAAAAGAAACCGTGTGCCTTCTACACGCACACGCGAGCCAGCGGGTTAATTTCGCACTTTGCACATTACACTTTTGAGTAGAACTGCATTTTCGTGCTATTCTCGATGTGAGCAGTCGAATACACACACCTCACGTGGAGCGAGTAAAGTGCGTAGATAATGAAAACAGACGTTTGAATCATAATGAGAGGAATATGTAACGAACTTTAATTGTGAATTTTCGAGCCGCTCCGTTAGTTGACCGTATTAAGGATTCAATGAACCAACGTTAAATATGGAAATTGATTGTTCATTAACCGTAACGTGGTTTTCTTTTTTCGTAATTCGGACTTTTTTCAGCTCGCATTGTTGATTGATTTTTAATATGAAACCCTTACCTGCTACAAATTTGACACCGAACCACACGGATATAGGCATAATTCCATGATGAGCAACGTGGAGTGCTGTCACCTGCTTGTTCTTCTTTCTGAGTACAAAGAATACGGTGTCGGCAAGCTCGGTGAATTTCGACAGGTAGTACAGGTACGATGCCCAAGCGATATCCAAACCATTTGGCGAGTAGTCAACGGGTTGGCATCTGAATGAGTATTTTCCATTCCAACCGCTGAGCAACGCCTGGTGGAAATGACTCAATGAAAATCATTACAATTCCAACTTTATCAATCTCGAATATTATTAAAGACCATACTTAACTCTTTATAAGTAATAAAGAAATCTCCACATTCCATCTCCCTTAGTAACGTGTTGATGGAGAAGCGGGTATTCCGGTCACCCTTGGGCCCGATAACATTGTGTCGGCAGAAATGCAGAAATTGCCATCACCAATGTTGCATGCGTTGCGTTAAGGGGTAACCAAATTTGCTCAAATTTTACAATTGCCGAATTGATATCATCATTTGATTTTGTTTTTTGTTTCTTAACTTTCAGAGAATTTCAAAATAATATGAATCCGGGACTTTTTATAACTCCTGATATCGAAACAACGTATCTCTGAGTCAAACTTTATCTTTGTAAGTGCTCTCCCTGGCAATTTCCGCGACTTGAAAAACCACCACCAAACTACCTTCAAAACGACCGAGTAAACGACCGGTCGTTATCGGACAAAAATATGTCCGCGAAAACGACTGTCAAAACGACTTTATTCGTGTCCGTACCAGCCGCATACGAGCAGCTACCAGGAAGGGCTTTCAGTCAGGTGGTTTTACAATTAATAAGCGAATGAACTACCGCGAAAACGACTATTCAAAACACATTTCAGTCCGGTCGTTTTTTTATTTTCAACCGAAGAAACGATCGCATTAACGACAACCGGAGTAAAAGGTCTTTTGAACGGTCTTTTCCGCGGTTGTTCGTCCAGTCATAACATGTAAAACGACCTGACTGAAAGCTCTCACTGGAAGCTCCTCGTATGTGGCTCGCACAGACGCGGATGAAGTCGTTTCAACAGTCGTTTTACCGGACATATTTTTCTCCGAAAATGACCGGTTGTTTTCTCGGCGGTTTTGATGGTCCCCGGAACTGCCAGAACTGGAAAAGATTTGTCAGGACACGAACGAAAATTTAGCGTATGTTCTACTAGCAATCAATGTTCGGTGTTTCTAATATGATGCCCGGTGTTAGCAACAATGGTGGTTTATACCAAGCGATAGCTTTTTCCAGCACAATGATAGTTACCCATTTGATTAATGAGGTGATTAATGATTTAGCAATTGACCCAGTGTAGAATTCCGATATAATTTTTTGCCACGTGACCAATAATGAATTAATCTCGATTATACCGTCGACGTACCTCCTTAAACAGAATGGCCGAGATAATAACTTGTAGAAAGTTATACACCAACAGTATATTGTTAAGATCGTAGGGCTTCCGTTTTTCCATGAGTTTAGGTCCAAGTATTTTGACGAAGAATACATAGACCAAAACAATTGCTACCGTCGGAAAAACACTGCTCATCATGAACCAGTCGTTTACCCGAGGATCGGTATAGTTGTCCATTGCGTCGTACCACGCGTCGATGATGGAAGTTAGGCTCCACATCTACCATTAAAAAAATTGAACAAATTATAGTTGAGTCAATCAATTTCTAAAAAAAACCAACTTCTAAACTACTTTGATAGTCAAGCTACGATTGTTAATAAAAAAGTTCACGGCCGGAAGCTTGTTTGTCGTTGTTCGTTCAATCAATTAATTCCTTCTTCACTACTTGTGTACATCATCATAATCTCCGACAGCGGTGAAGAATGACATTCAAAAAAAAATCTGTATACATGAGGCCGATGAGACAATGTATGGAGATGAGCGCAGCACGACATGGTCGATGCGGTACCGGGCGAAATATATTTTAAGAATATTTATTGAAACGATCGAGTCTCACTGTTCGAACTCGTGTGTCACTGTATTACGGAAAAGTTTGTTTGCCCGTGTGATATGTAATTTTTCCCCGGCTGTCAAGTTGGAATCGTATATAGATGACGATCGAATTCGGCACGCAACAACACTGACACATGTCGGGTATCCAAGATGCGACTATGTCAGTTAATCGTTCGGTTGATGCACCGAACCACAGCGCTACCTGTGGTTCCCTGTGGTTCTACCGCTCAAATCTCGTACTTCTACCGCTCATAACTGTATTAAATAACTCTACCAGAAAATATCACTCCCCGTAGAACTGTGCCGAATTAAAACTCTACCAAAAAAGACAGCGCCAACAACTCTACCACATAACCAACTTTATAGGAATATAGGCGACCAAAAAAAAATTTGCCAATAGCCTTTTATGTACGTTCTAAACGAGTTTTATGCTCATTCCGGTAGTTTTATTTTCATTTCCATAGTTTTATTTGCTGGTAGCGATTTTCTTGGACGCCTATATTCCGGTAGAGTTGTTATGTGGTAGGATTGTGAGTGACAAATGTAAATGTGCAGTGAAGTCAAGATATTGCACGTGTCACGTATGAAATACTTTATTCACACACAAAATTGTTTTGGCGAAAATGCCATAAAAATAATAGCATCGTCGATAATAACGATGCCATACACTAGAGACAAGAATACGTGAATAGGGTTGTTTGTAGGTTTCTAAAGATAGTGAAACATTGGAATTCAGATGTTTAAGAAATTGGCTGCAAATGAATATTTCATAAAAATGACCGCGTTGTGCAGGACACTCCGACAAAATCGGGGTTTTAAGTACCTCGTACAGGCTTGGATGGTTTTACTGACCTCGACAGTTGTGTATATACACTGGAACACTGAAATGTCTTTGTTGCAGTAAAGCTTACAGCTACTCGATGACTATGGTAGAACTAAAATAATTATAAAAAAATAAAATCATAGATAAAATATTAATTTAACGACAAGGAACTGAACGGATCAGAGTGCGAAGACCGAGTCAGTGAGTGAGACCTAGCGAATGAATTGATCGGTTACTTCACCGTTAACAATCGGCGCTAAACTGAGTATTCGTGGGCTCGCCGCAGCTTATATCGATCCGCCGTAATGATTATGCCATTCACACCGGACACACGTTCGGAGTCTCAAAACTCCTGCCTAACTCTGTCGAGATTCGGACGGTCTTGATTAAACTTGTGCCCTTCGCGCTTGTATGAATCGACTATGTTAAAACTCCAACAATCGGCGCATATTATATAGAGCGTGGGTAACAGCCGAGCTCGAAAACAAAGTAACGCGGACCGCAGAACGCGCCGCGTTACAGGAAGCAAGAGAGACAGCGAAAGCTCGACAGTTCGTTCCGAGATCCGGAATGAACAAGACATGTAATATATTTCTATTTCTAATAAAATGACAGGAACGTTCTTTCCCTCTTCAAAAAATCCATGGCTAAAATATCTCGCATTTTCGATATATATATTGTTTCCCTCTTTAAAAAATCCATGGCTAAAATAACTCGCATTTTCGATATAGGTATATATTGTTGCGGTTAAGAAATGCTCCCTGATTGGCTGCTGTAAGAGTCTGAAGCTGGAGTCGTTCGACGAGTAACTTCGGTCGTGTTGTGCCGTTTGACAGTTAATTTTGGCATATCATGAGGTTGAGTAGCGCGTGAGTGGGTACATTGGTATTTATCGTAGTTCAATAAGAAATCAGTACATTAAAGAAAGAATCACACGTTAATAAGATGAAAAAAAATGTTAAAGGGATCACTACGATCTGGTGATTCAATAAGACACGGACAAGAGGGAGGGGGGAGGGAGGGGTTTTTGTTCAATTATAATTCCAATTTGTCATTTACAAATTGAAGGTAAAAATTATTATTCAACAAATTACCCCGCAACTTAACTATTTTCCTTGTTATTCCGTATAGTACTAATTCCGTATTTCGGAATTAGTTTCCTTAAGTAATTCCGAAAAACTCAAACCGCATGTAGCACACGGGAGTGGCATTGGAAAATCATCACTGCGATATGCTATATTCTCAAAACTTCGGCATTCATAGCGTACGGGAGTTAAATTTGAAAATCCTGAATCACTCCCATATGATATATTCTCGAGATTTCGGCATTCATAGCATATGGGAGTTAAAAATCGGGTCACCAAAAGAAAGCTGGCTACCTCATACATGAGTGCCGACAACAGAATGTAAAAAAAAGAGATAATATCAAAAAGATTGGGAGTCCGCGCGCTAAGCGTGCGGTCATGGCTAGTATAAAAAACATAAGGTTCACAACGTTATTTACCCTTTTCTCGTTCTCTCACAATTTCAGAAGTGGGATAAAAACTCATGTGCGATGTTCGGAGTCTTCGAAAACTTTTGCTGTGCCTCTTCCCCGTCGAAATATCGAGATTAAGTAATCGTTGAAACGCTTAACAAAGTTTTTCCGCATGCGATAATAATGCGTGCCGAAGTGCGTCAACATTCGGCGAGCTCACTATTTTTGCGTGTATTTGATCGACTCGAGAGACTCTTGTCCTCGCAAGCAACTGAGCAAATGATTCGAGCTAATGAGTTCACGCGTAATTCAAGCCGGCATACATTTGCAAAGGTCATGAGAGTTAAAGCGATGAGAACTGTGGAAGGATGAATTCGCTGAAGAATTGGTAGAAGTGAAAAAAAAAATTGTCGTTGCGAGGTTATTTTAACGACCTGGAAATTTCGTTCAGTGTTGAGAAGGTCGTTACCAGGTCAATCGAACAGTCTGGTGAGTTGCGATATTGCGAGGATCATATGATCCGTGACAATGTTCATGCGGTAGTTCAGTGTACGTGCGTTCGCGATAGTTTCGAATAAAGCGTATTAGTACGCGAAAGTAGGTAACTAAGCGCTATTTCCAGATTTACCGACACAGTTGGTATTTAACTTATCGACGCAATTATCGAGCGGAATATGGCAAAGGATAATTCTGAAAATACCGATTATCGATGAATGTGGATAACTATGTATACTGCCTTTTAAGAATGCCTGGTCAGTTTTCCTATAGCGGCCTTATTCAGAATGACGACAATAGACTGGAATTGCCGGAAGGTGGAGTTATTCCGTCAGATGCCCGTTTGAATTCACTACGTGAAATTGAGTGTTTGGGAACAGGATTTGATACGCCGAGAATTAGATCTCGCCTATCGTGAGAATGATCTGTTGCGGAACGCTGAAATTCCGGATGCCGACAGACGAAGAGTCAATGTCAAAACTCTCGTAGATCTCCTCGGTGTTTTTTCGGGTGATGAAGACCCCTTTTGGAAGTGGGAACAACAGCTAAATTTCCTCCGTCGGACATATGCTTGGAACGAAAACGATTCGAGGATTTTCGCCGGTACACTGAGAGAAGGAGTTCATAGAAATCACCATAAATCTGGTAAAACCCGACACAACTTTCAGGTATATGTGAACTATATGGCGACATTCTGGCAAACATTCGTATTGAACTTAACACATTCTGCTAGAAAATATTATAATTTTCGCTCTCGCAGATATTACCCGAATATGCCGTAATGTTTTGTTATTCGCTGAGGATCGAACCGTCTACACAGTAAAAAATAATTTCGTAAAATCGGAATGCGAAATTTCGTCTAAGAAATTTCGTAGACTTGAGAGTTTTCTTTCAATTCGGGGAGAGTTGTAAATTTAGTAAAGAGAAATTATTATTAAAATATGTATTACATTAAAAGGCGAACGCCTCCGATTAAAAGAGAATCCAAGGAAACGCGATAAGTTAAACAGTCACGAACATCGATTAAAGTAACTGGAAATTCAATTATCGGATAGCACATTTCTTTATTAGAATTTTCGCTGGTCTTGACGAAAATTATCCCGAGTAATCAAAATTTTAGCCGATAAAATTTCGATTACTCAATATTACGCGCGCGAAGCCTATATAACGTTCCCTAAATATAAAACCACACGTTCCGTTTTTACACTTTATAAATTATTAACTCGTTAGTTCAACGCACGGTCTCCATATATTGACAATCCCGTAAATAATTTTCCTTTTTACTCTCACAAATCCTCTTTCACTCAGTCTTCCTTTGACATCGAGAAAATATCAGTTTACATTTTCGGTTTCAATACGTCAAAATTATCACACATTTTATCATTCATATACCTACATTCAATCCATACAATATAACAAATTACACAGTATAAAATCCTCTCACAATAATAAATACTATGACAGAACGTTCGATAAAGTACTTAACTTTTTTGGGGGTGAGCTTCCTCGTTGGCTCTTTCGTATTTATCTGGGGCTCGCAGAAAAGATCAAGTAGCCGGCTGACCAAGCACCGCAGAAGGCGTCCGACCCGAGGTGTTCCTCGCTATTCCTCCGTGAAAAGGCTCGTGGATCCCACACGTACAACACGCGTGGATCCCACACGTACAACACGCGTGGATCCCACACGTACAGCACGACGTCGAAATTTTAGGAGTACCGAGGAGGTGGTCCTCCTCGTTACGTCACCCGCGCTTGTGTTACCCGTTCATCGGATTTTCGGGAAGTATCGATAGCCGATCGATCCGCGCGGAGGTGTCGCTCGCCCTCGTAGAGTGCAAAATTTCAACTCCTTTTTATCCTTTCGCATCTTACAGAGTTTCATTTCAATTCCGGGGTGTTTTTCTGCGAAAAAGTGGTTCGGAACCCACTATAATAGTACGTGCAAAGGAAAGGTCCAGCGCCTCGGTATGGGAAACCGAAAGACTGGAATGTCGCGGGTTCGATTCCCGCGACTGAAGTCCCATAGGTGAAAGGAAAACGGACGAGGACGTAGCTCCGGAGATAGGACGTACAAACTCCGACTATATTTAAATTTTTTTTTTTTTTTTTTTCAAATTCCCCTTATGGCTCTGGCTATTTTTCTGCCTTCAAGCCGCTATTCCTCAATTGTTTTTCCTAGTCTTCAAATCAGTTGTAAAAACTTCACGGCCGCAGCCGCTGTTACCCCCCATACTGTATCGCATTTGCACGAGGGCGCAGGGAAACTGCGGAAAACCTGCGCCGATACAGCCGATCATTCCAACTGAGTCTTGATGTTTGTATTCGATACTTCGAGTACGAACACCAATCCTCAGAATACGACCTCCCGCTCAACGGTTCCAATGCGCCAGTTAGTGCACGGCTAGGCGGTCACCCATCCAAGTACTGACCGCGAACGATTCTGCTTGACTCTGGGGACCACCGAAGCCGCACACCAACCGCGCATCCACGGCTGTCGGTACTCCGACTATATCCGTATGTCCGCGACTGCTGACACCTGACGAGATGCGACGAAGCTCCGGACCCAAGAATCGAACCGGTGACAACGGATAAGGAAGGAGGAAAGAGAGAAGTGAAGGCGCCCGTAACCCTTAGGAGATCGGTCTAATCACACAATACCCAGTACCCAAGAATCAGGCACGAAACCTTCCACTTATGCTCGACCCGAGGGTCTCTCGCCCATTACGAGCAAACGCAACAAACTTCCTTCTACTGGGGTAACGAAATCACTTAGCTAAGCTTCAAACGATTCGGTCAGAGTCCAAGTGTCGGAAGTCATACCCGGCGGGGGCCACGGGGAGGCGAATTCGTCGGCATGTAAAATGCTCAGTTCCAGCCGGTCTACCCTTAGAATATTCGGGTATTTGTCAGAGGGATGGGAACTCTTGTGTCTGACTTGACAGGTCCCCCTGGACCCCTGCATGTGTCAAGCGCAGGCAGCCGAGACTGTCAATCGATCTTTGCTGGGAACTGCCCGGTCATGATCCAGCATGGTACCGGTGTGCTTCTCAAGTATCCTGCTTCCTTGACTTCCCTCGCTGATGTTCTCCTTTCCGGTCATTTCAGTATTACTATTTTTATTTTCGATTGAAGCTTGAAGCGTTCGATTGACACGGAATAAAGTTGTTATAACACAAGCACGATAAGCAGATAAACGTTGAAAACAAATACGTTCTGAAGAGTATGCGGAGTAACAAGCTGTTAATCGGACGAATATCGACGAAATAACAAAATAATGCTGGTCACCACTAATAAGCACTCATCACTATACACGTAATGCGCTATAAACTCGCAGCATGACGACATGTCGTAGTTATAAAGACAATGACGATGCGAGTTCACACGATACACATATGATTCCGAAGACTCAATCGACGATTTTGCTTGCTTCGACGTGACAGATTACTATCAAGTCGAACAGATAATAGCACGTTACGATATTAGTGAAAAAGTCGTTATTTCATTCGGTGGGAAAATGGCTGTTTTTGCGCACGCTTCGCGTGCGAAAACCCTCATTTTCACACCTTGTGAAATAAAATTTTGTTCGATACTCGTGCGAAATAGTATATTATGCCACAAGGGAGGAAAGTGTGTCTTTTCACCGAGTGCGAAGTTTGATGCCCGAGCGAAGCGAGGGCAGAAATTCGCACGAGGTGAAAAGGCACTTCCTCCCGAGTGGCATACGATATTTTTTGCCCGACTATGCTAAAAAGTGGACACATTTCTATGCCTGCAATGGGGATGGAAAGTTTTCCGCCGCAGTAGCTACTTTTCGGCCCGCTGGGACTACTTTTCGCCCCGCTGTGGCTATTTTTCGGCCCGCTGTAGCTACTGTTCGGCCCGCTGTAGCTATTTTTCGGCCCGCTGTAGCTACTTTTCCGCCCGCTGCGTTACTTTTCGGCCCGCTGCGTTACTTTTCGGCCCGCTGCGATACTTTTCGGCCCGCCGTGTTTCTTTTTGGCCCGCTGGTCAAGAATCGACAACTTTCCGCCCCCGTTGCAGGCATGGAATGTGGACTTTGTAGCGTAGGCGGGCAAAAAACATTTTCTGAACTCGTGTGATCGCAACACTCGCCTTCGGCTTGTGCTGCAAACTGTCACTCAAACTATAAAAATGTACTAATTTTGCATGAGTATCGTACAAAATTTTTCTTTACTCATGCATGCAAAATCCTCATTTGCGCACCATTCACAGGCATGCAAAATGGCTGATTCCCGCACGATACGCAAATGCGTATCGTGCGGCAAAATGCCTTCACCAGTGCGCAAAGTAGTTTGCGCACTGGCTTTACTACTAATGCCATCTAGCGTCGCAAACGGTTACTATGTTACCAAGCGGTTGCTATGGTAACATCGAGGCGACCGAGGTGCCACAGGCATGCGCCATTGGACATGCCTGTGAATGGTGCATAACTTGGATTTTGCATTGCCTTCGTAAAGAAAAATATGGTTCGATACACGAGGCCATCTCGCTCCTTGCGCACTGCTCGTTTGGTGCGCACTCTAGTATCGAAATATACTATTATTTCACAAGGTGTGAAAATAGGAATTCTACGCACCCGTAGCGTGCGCGGAACCGCCATTTTCCCACCGAGTGAAATTGTTGCGGCCGCATCGTCGCAAGATTTTCGTACGACATCTACTATCACGAATCAGCCTAAACTGCAAATGTAAAACACGCGGGTTAACACATGAAAACTTTCGAAGAACTTTTCATGTGTTAACCCGCGTGTTTTACATGGCTCATTCTCGGCCAAATCTCAACTAACCAATCGTAGATTTACCAATTTTAGGCCAAACTTTGACCGAGTTTTGACTCACTGAATGTTGGTTTGCTGATTTAAGGCCCATACTTGGCCGAGTATTATCTCGTCAACTTTGGACACGCTTACAAAAACGCGATATTTTTCTCGAGAGCCGAGGGCTCGAGGGGACATGCAAATGTCTCCTCTCGCCTCCTCTCAGGCCAGGTACAATTTCGCGATCCTGCAGAAATCCTCCCCGGCGCGACACCCGACGGTCGAGAGATCGGCGGATGTACGAGCCGGGTAGGACAGTCCCGTTTAGATACTGAAAGCGCGAGCTTGATCTTCGGATAAACTCCTCGATTAGCACCCGCAATTGTAGAGTAAATCTCCAGGGAACACCCCGGTCTAGTAGAACGCGTGAAAGTCGCGAAGGCCGAAAGGAGCCTAAAGAGTGTTGCATCCCGCGGTGGTGAGCCTGATCGTGCTAGGTCATAGTAGCTTCAACCAACGCCACGAACAATACTGTCGTGTAGCTTTAAGTGTGTGTACGGAACGAGGGAGAGTGAGAGGGAGTGAGAGAGAGAGGAGGAGTGTGAAGAAATGTAGAGTGTAGAGAGTGAGAGAGAAGGACAGTGGAGAAAGGAGTCCGCAAACACACGTAGCAACTAAGGAATACATTGTAAGTACGAGCGGATGTGTCTGTGAGTGATAGTATGTGTGTGATCTTGCCGGCTAAATCTTATCATTTTTATTATAACGTAATAATCGCTCCAAAATAATTAAAACTAAACTACATTAAAAATTATCGCGTGATTTATTTGGCGGCCTGCACGGAACATCGGGAAACGTCCTGTAAAGGACGAACCGGGAACGATACCGAAAAATAAATATAAACTCGTCGCGCTTCCCGCGACGGGGTTATTTCCGACGTACCGAACGCCCGTAAGTCACACATCGGTCTGTCGAAGTTAGGCCAATGTTCAGCCGAATGTCGAATCGCCTTGCGTCTTTTTGCCGATGTGACGTCAACATTGGGCCATCAATCAGCGGCTTTCGTCGCGAGGTGGCGGTAACCTGGGTTATTTCTGAAAGTGTACCCCAGTGTCAATATAAGAGCATGCGAAATGACACGATCCTTAACTCTCGTAAAAGATGCCTATTATTTTTGGATGTCGTACTTCCCTAGTGGAACTGGTGCAACCACGGATTCGGAGTTGCATCGTAGTCGCAGTCGCACTAGGGTTGACTAGACATGCATCCACGAGTTGCAATGACTATGACGAGACTCCGGGTATACTGAAATAAGACTGATCGTTTTGTTCAAACTTTTAACCTTTACGCAACTCTGTTTTGATGGACTCGAGTAATCCCCATGCAACTAAAAATCAAATAAATAGACTATAGAACGATGGTTGCAAGGGTTACAGAAAAACGACGCCAAAATAAAGGTTATCTACGAGTCTATAGCAAGTTACAATTTTGAACATTGTGCATTAGTCTATTGAAGTCTGCCGATGGTCGCCTCAATTCCGTTAGGGTTGGTATTTAATAAATGCGTACGCAATACATTGACTGAGTATGGTGGCTTTGAAAGTTCTCGCAAGAGAAAATATATGATCCCTTGCAGACATACGAAGCATAAAAAAGGAATATTTCAACATTTAAAATATAAAAAATTACATGCTAAAACTGCTCTCGTCCTACATAAGTAACCTATAGAGGGCCTACATTGAGAACCATTTATCGGCTGATTCTTTTGATTGAGCTTGAGCCTAATGTTGGGTGCCAATGTTAAGAAGTAATTATCATACAAGGTTCCCTCGATGATTGGGTCAAGTTCGTAAGCCAATTTTGGCAACATCGGTGCCCTGATTCGCCCGAACAGTGATCACATCCGATCACCCTACATGGATGGTCATTATTTCATAGCGACATAGAGGATTTTCAGGTCATCCATCGACTATATTGTGGTGTCTGACAAGTGGCGAATCTCAGACCTGGGCGACTCAACGAAGATTCACCGCAGTTAGAAGAACAATAAAAAAAAATAAACTGTACAAAGTGAAACGTGAGTGAGGTGATCAGGAAAAAAAAACACAAGTAAAGTTATGACCAGATAGCTACAGTATGATAAACAAATCCGTATGTGAGAGTAACGTATTTTAAGTTGAGTGATTAATGCTTTATACGGTAAGTTTAGTGTGAAGCGAGCGTACAAAATCCGACACGTATTGTTGTCAGTATGGCCAAAGCGTGAATGTCTAATTTCAAACGCGATTCATAGGTACTTAATATCTAGAGCGTAGTCAACAGCCGAGCGCAAAAACAAGGCACGAGGAACGCGCTGCATTACACGGTGCAAGAGCAACAGCAAAAGGGCGACAATTCGTCCCGACACCCGAAATGAACAAGACGTGTGATATATTCCTATTTTAATCAAATGACATGTACATTCTTTATACAAAAAACAGACGGTTCACAACCAGAAGGGTAAGGTTCACCCTTCTCCCGGTCTCTCACATGTATGGCGTTTTCTGAAAGCTGAACGAAATATATGCAAGTTTTTAATAGAGAACGATGAGGAACAAAATGATGACGATGACGCACAGTTCGAGGGTAATTTGCCATCCTAATATCGCATCCTTAGAACAACAGTGTAACAACTTATATATTAATCCCATAAGAGATGTTACACTGTTGTTCTAGGGGTGCGATATGTCCTTGGCTATATCCGGCTGTTCGGGCCAACCGTTTGCAGTAAAAATGTGCATGCCTCGATTCCGATTATTTACTCTGCTATGGATGGATAAGTGCCCTATTTCCTACTTGGAGGAAACATTAAGTGAATGGAATTAAATTACACTTGGCCTCGTGGATGATTTAAGCTAACCCTAGCCAGTTGTGGGACCGTCTGTTTTTCAGGAAAAACCGTAAAACTGACTGAAAACGGACCCGTACGTTCGGGAACGAAACGGACCGCATAAAATGGATAAACGGACCGTATCTTTTTGGTTTTTGATTTAGCGTTCGTTTCTGTCGCAAAAACCGCAAAAGGATCGAACTAATTTTAACGACATTTTTTTTTTTTTTAAAGAAATTCGACGTGGACCATTTTTTTAGAGCCAAAAAAGGCGTCAATTCAAATTGCGTCATTATGCTTCCCCGTTGGTTCCTTGTATTAAGGATGTATTACACGTACATTCCCAACAAGAAGATCTTTACGGAGCAACAAAAGAACTGAGAAGTTTTTTTTATTTACGAAATTCAATATTTCTCGATTACAAAAAAGACCATTCGGCTCGTTCGGTCCGGTCTCGGTTCTCGCAACCGGAAACGGATCGAATAAAATTATGG
The DNA here is from genome assembly GCA_917499995.1 of Ichneumon xanthorius. Taxonomy (NCBI): domain Eukaryota; kingdom Metazoa; phylum Arthropoda; class Insecta; order Hymenoptera; family Ichneumonidae; genus Ichneumon; species Ichneumon xanthorius. The sequence continues at coordinate 4,393,846 of OU824205.1, forward strand.
TTAGAAACGGTTCAGTCCTCTTACGGCTTTAGCGCCCGAAAACCGAGGGAGCGCTAATCAAAAACGTTATGGTCCGTTTCACGGTTTTTTTACGGTCCGTTTCCTTCCCGAACGTACATGTCCGTTTTTCGGTCCGTTTTACAGTCAGTCAACTTGCTAAGGAAGTTGCTGAAAATTTATTCATGGATTCCAGTATCGAAGAAGCAAGAAAATTGAAATGATTGAAATTGGTACGTTCAGATACAGATGAAAAGAGAAGAGCTAAATCGTGTTAATTACAGAAGCAACATCTTTAAATTTACTGCCATTATTGGTATACCCAATTGATTCGCGCTTTTGAATGATGCAATGTATTGCGACGGCGTGAATCTGCAGGCCTAAAAAAATCGGTCCATTCAACGAGGCGAGGGAGATCCAGGAGGCAGGATTTGTTGCGGGCTGCTTCGCTCTGTCCCGTACCGTACGGGACAGAGCGAAGCAGCCGCAGCCGGGACGGGCCGTACGTCCGGCCCGGTTCACGAGTACCTGAAAGGGAATAACGAACAGGGTTTTCGGTTCAGATAAAATAATAACCGAATTAAGGGGAAAACTGTAGTTGGCTGTATTGCTAATACTAAAATACAAAAATCTGAGTTGAAACAGAAAGATAATGCTCGAAATTCATTTAGCATGGGGATTACGTTACTCAGACATTCATCCACACAAATACCCATAGCATTACTCACACGTAGTGTCCGCTTCTCTCCGGCGGAGGTTCTTAGTTTCTATACTATTACAATGCTTAAGCACAAGCCATTGGGTGACAAGAGTCTCTGAAGCGTCTTTGATTATACAGCTGGCAAGTTAATATTAACTCACGCGACTCAATTCACTCTGCGGCGGAACACACTCACGAAGCCACGTTCTCGATGGCAAAACTCCCAGCTGCTTCTGGGAGTTTTGCCACCGCAGATGCCCGGCGCTACTCGCCGCTCGAGTCGCGGGAATGCACGTCAACAGAAGAGAGTTACGCACCGATTTTCGAGAAGTTTCAAGGGATTCAAGGCTCCCGAAAAATCGGGACTTAATAAGGGGTACCATGTTGGATCATGACTGCGGGTAGTTCCTAGCAAAGATCGATTGTCAGTCTCGGTTTCAATTTATTATCTCACACCTGGGTATTTCCGCGATGCCATCGGGAAGCAAAATACTCACCGTTTATAAATACGCAGAATCACTCATTTTTCAATTTTGGCTACAAAAGTTGTTGATAACCTTTTTTAGTTAGTCGTCACTCTGGGACTATATTTAATGTATTTTTCTACGCCGATCAAGAAGATTTGTGTTCTGTGTGTATGTGTGTGAGTCAGACACGAAACATTCAAACCGCGATAACTCGGGAACGCCTCGACCGATCAAGCTGAAATTTCACCCCCAGTATGTGTGGTTAATTGACAATGTTTCTGCAGAATTTAATATAAAAATGTTCAGTTGTTTTTTTGTACGCCATTTTTTATTTCGTCAAAAATGTCGGTTCACGCCACAGCACTCATAATTTTTTAGCTGTCTGACTAAAAATGCATACACAGATGGAATATGATCACCCGATGATCCCATTAAATTTTCGAGAGAATCGATCTATCCGTTTAAATTTTATGTAATTTTGAATTTTTCGAATTTCTTGAAAAATTGGTACTGTAGTTTAGACGCAAGTTTCCTCATTAAATATCCATTTATGAATAAAATAAGTGGTAGATTCGTTATCAGCGTGGAGAAATACATTAATAATAGTCCCAGAGCGTCAACCAACCAAAAAAGTTTATCAGCAATTTGTATAGCTAATATTGCAAAAATGGGTGATTTTGTATATTTTCAAACAACGATTTCCCATGCTTCCCGATGGCATCGCGGAAAACCCCAGGTGCCTATCATGTTCCACGGTAAGAAATATGATGGATATGACGGACTTAAACGAATCAGATAAAGCGGTGTCATTTGGACTTCGACATCCGGTTTGACCGGATGTCGAATCTATTTCTGATCTGATATTTTCTGATCTTTTGATTTATATTTCTGATCTGACATCTGATATGAAAATTTCAATTTCGACAAAGTTGGAAAGTGAAATTTTCATAACGCTTCCTCATCAAAGTTGAACGTTGACATTTTTATGTCAACACTTTTTCATAATGTCCCTTTAGTCGCAAAGCTTCTTCTATGAGAATATAGTAAATATAGTAAATGCTTTCTTATAGAAAAAGTTTTGCGAATAAAGGGACATTATGAGAAAGTGTTATAAAAACTTCAACGTCCAACGTTCAACGTCCAACTTTCAACTTTCAACTTTCAACTTTCAACTCTCAACTCTCAACTCGCAACTTTCAACTTTCAACTTTCAACGTTCAACTTTTTTGTAGTTTCTCGATAGTTTCTCTTTTTTGTCGTTCTGGGGCTCAGTGACCAGTGACCCATAAACAGGGCATGAAACCCACGATTCGCAAGCGTACCAATCAAATCATTTGCGATCGCTCCTCGAACATGCCCAAGGACATGTGCCGCTGGGTTTTGTTTTTGCCTAGGATCCAGTAGGTTCTCTCCGAAGAGATTAACAACGCGTGCCCTGTACTCAGGGTACACGTTGTTAATCTCTAACCAAACCATAGACCAGCCAGATCATGGATTTGGGGTGCAGTGGCTGTTTGTTTCACTTACCTCCCTTTAAAGATAATAAGTGGCTTCATGGGCACATTGAGGTAACGCACTGTTAGCACGGCTTCCACCGCTCGAGCACTCGTCCCCAATATGTGATTGTCATTGCTCCCCATTTACCGACGTGTTCATAGCGTCTCGATACAGTGGGAAATGAGTGCCATTGTGAGACTGGGTCACCTGTGTCTTTTCCGCGCAGCTATCAGCGTTACGTTGTCACAAGGGAGCATTGTCAGACTCCTGAAAAGGGCCGAAGACTGACGAACATGACATCGGGCGTTAGGCTGGGGTAGGGATGCGTTAACAAGAACGATCGTGGATCGATTCTCGGGGCACTTTCCGTTCGGTTCACGTGCGAGCTGGTCAGCCCGAGAGTGTCCGGTTGGCGCGCGAATCCCGGCTTCTATCGTCGCGGGAATAACGTCTCTCGAATCGGTGAGCTTTTTCGACACGGGCTTAACATGTTGGGCAGCATCGCTTATCTTTATTAATTGTATAAAATATTTTCCGTGTGTCGTGCGAGCGTTTCCCGGGAATATGATACTCGTCAGCGTGCTTCGCTTCGCTCATTCCCGAGAGAACGCGAACGGTGTCGATCATAGGTCGCAAGCTGTGTCGTGCGTCAATGGCCTACCGACACGTAGCAGGAAGAGAACGAAGTCGCGGAAGCTTGCTTTTGAAGGTTTTTTTATTATAACATACGAGTTTTTGGGGGAATTAAATAATCGCCTTGGGGCGATTATTTAGTTATTTAGTGATCCACGGACGGGGCCAAGATGTATTGTCGTTCGCGAGCGTTTAGAACTTGTGCGCGGTATGCTCTGAGTGAATTCGATCGAGGTAGCTCGGGATATTGGACCGTGATTTTGGAATATTGTGACGGCCGGTATACTTTGGTATTTTAGATCGCGCGGAAATTTTAATGGATGTATGGTGAAGGCGTTTGAAATACTGTGTGCGAGTGTGAGAAGTAGTGTGTGTGAGCTGTACGTTTCTGTCGAGCCGTTCCGTGAGCGGGAGTATTATCGTTGTGTGCGTGTGTGTGTGAGCGAGCGAGTCCCGGGTGTTAGGAGTAAATTAAGCGTACTGCTATGGCATAATCGCGACAAAATACAAATTGTATGGGCGAATTGTTAAATTACAGAACGGAGGTTTTACTTCGGGATGTCTGATTTTGCCTTCATCGATTCACTTTTTATTTGCATAAAGAATTAGTTTATTTGGTTCCCCAAATCTTGAGGTTGTTTACTATAACTTTAAGTACCGACGTTGGTTCTAACCCGTTCCCCTCTGGCTTAGGTAGTACGGCTGAGTACGGCTCGGTAGTTACGCATCTGACGCCTATTCCGAGAGAGAAAATAAAAAGGCGAAAATTGAGGACCGTCTGGTTGTTGAAACGATGAGTGAGGCAGTAGTGAAAATCGTGTTTTGGGTTTTTCCGCTACAGTATATAAAACATCGATGACACACCGTTTTTGTGTTCGACTCACGTTGTCATATTTGATTAAATGGACGCACATCCGGTGTGCACATTTCCACCTTCTCAAAAACCGCGCACGTTTTATTAAATGTGTGTGTACCTATTATGTGAAATGACTTAATTCACCCTACCGCAGCATAATAACAATCGGGTGTAAATCCTTATAAACTATTCTCTGGCTACGATAAGAAATCTTCTTATAGCAACTGATGTTGCATTTTTGCTACCAATATGCTGAAATCTCGTAGTCATAGCGATTATTGCAATATTGTTGGGCCATTTGTTGACAATTTGCTGATGTAGCCATATTTTTGGCAAGAAAACAGCAATGCTTGTCGATAAGCAATTGCACTTGTTTGCCTGTGCTGCGATTTGCTATCTGGAACGTTCATTCGAGCAACAAGAGTTCGTTGTTTCGCGTTATGAATTTTAATCGTCCAGCCATTATAATTTACTGGTCTGTCTTTTTTTAGAGATCGTTATTCGATTTGGATAAGCATAATGGATAAGCAGTACGGGAAACGTATTTTTTTTCGCTTAAACTTGAAAGTACACGAATTACCGACAATGTCATTACAATGATGTCCCAAGTAATAGCATATGATTACATATGCGCATATTATAAATATTTTCAATACAATGGTGTGCATTTTTTAAATAGAATAATAAGACGTTCAGTAATCGAGGAAGCTAAATTATAGAATACCGTCGCAATCGTAGGTGCATACAAAGAGCCTCGGAAATGTTCGTCGTTTCCGTCGGACCTTTCTCTAGTCTTAAAATCCACGCGCTATTCAATACTTATGAATGGCGAGCTTAATGAAATGACGTTAAAATGTGTAAATTTTATACGACATTCATTGACTGGCGACGCCTTGATCGAATTGCGTGTTGCGATAATGCGAATGCACCAGAATTATCTGATAGAATTCTACCTTGCTCGTCTGGTATCTCCGCCTTACCAATAAAAATGTTTGATGATTGGTAGAAAATCTTCATCCGCTGTGTACACGACGAGGGCCGAGCAGGATGCCCACGTTATGGACTATTCAATTGGGATTTTTCTTAACACTTCCGGTGTAAAAGTGAGATTTTCCACCCGAAAGTGACGTTGCAGCGAAAATTCGTTATTTTTGTCTGGAATGCAGCCAGTAACAGAAACGTGTGAATTAAAAAACACAGAAAACTGGGTACAAGAACGTGCCTGATACAGCTGAAATGTATTTGGAGTGCACCCGGAGTGTGCTGGAGTCGACACAAGGCAGATTCGCGGTCTTCAAATAATATTTGCAAACCATGAATCTACGGAATAGTACACAAGCTTTATACTGGGCTCGGTACAAGCCCAGCAATAATGAACCGATATGTTGGGTCCGACAGAATACCGGCGTCGGGCGGATATGGCTTGATCGTCGCGTGAGTACAAAACCGTTGGCAACTGGTGCGGTCCAGTACACTCTAAACACAAGCATGTTGTTTCAGAACGTTTTAGGTGCGTAGTAATTTTTTACATGTTTCATGGTGTGTTGATTCTCAACACACATCGAAGTGGGTAAATTCTACACGTTTTACGTGCATTGTTTCAAGACGACTTTTACAGTTTAATTCAAGACGACTTTCAAGACGATAGAAGTGAAATTTCTTCCGGTACGTGTGTAGAAAAGACAACAATGATACTATCGAATTGATCGAAAAATTATTATTGTAGTAATTGCAAATATTTATTCAAATTGAATGTACATAGTTGCACGTGAAAATGCGTATATTATTCATCAATATCCTTTCTTTGATAATGTAACACAGATACAAATAATTGTGATAGGTAAAATATTATGTGTATACTGGGGTTTGTACATTTTTCAAGTATCGGGCGAACTCTGCATCAATAGTAGTTCCCGATTTCGTTGTGGAAACTGCTGCATTATTATTATTCACTTTCAACATGAATTTTTCATTACAAAATTCTATCAGAGGCTGAGCTGGAGGTGATGCAAAGTTAACATTAAAACCTCCACTTAAAATCATTGCTATTTTGTCGAGACTTTGTTCCGAGTAGAACGGCCCACTCCATAGTGTATACAAACAAAACCTCATGAATAAACTCAATAATTTCAGTAACTAATTTATTCAGCGTGATATATATGGTGATAATAGTCTGTTGAGTCGGTAGCAAACAATGAGCAGCGCACATTTCTCCAACGTCTATTAAATTCACTGCCATTTGGCAGTGAATTTAACAGACCTTAGAGAAATGTGTGTATTGGAGTAGTGCACTGGTGTCAATTAATATCCATACGAGCGGTGAGTATGCCTGTTCTGTCGCTGCAGTTCTGGTAAAGGGCCACTCCACCAGTTCTCGCAGCAGGCCGTTTGAATTGTATCACGCAGGCAAAATTCGGGTTATTGATGTTCTCTTCATCTCGCAGCCATATTTCTCAAAAAAGTATGATGTTCAATTCGCTGACGACTAGATCGTTGAGATCTGTGATACGGGCCCAGACTCTGACAATTGAATGAAAACATCAATAAAACCGACCTACTGGTGATAAAATTCGTTACTAATCTATCAATGTTGTGGAATTGGTTCAGTGCAAGTCGTCGAAATTCTTCTTGCAAGCTTCCCAGAGATATTGCGGTTCTTCGTCTATGGTAAAACGTGTGGTCGTTGAACGATGTCACAATGTAGAGTCCGTTGATGCTAGTAACTCGCGATGGTGCCACATGAAGGAGATGCTGCAAATGGACCTTTTCGTATTCATATACTTTCTCCTTGCAAGCACCTCCTTGAGACTTGTGAATGGTAATAGCACACGCGGATATAATCGGAAAATGTTTGAATTTTTTCGATGATTGGTTGATTATTATTCAATGGGATACTGGAGGTCCTTTGCGAAACAGGGACATCTGTTCGATTAATATTGTTCTTGGGTAAATCCGGGAGTTCGAATCATAGTCACCTCCCCGGCATCGTCACAATCAATATGAACTCATTTTCCCACGACACCGTTCGCTAATCCACCTGAGCGGTCAACGTTGATTGTCAAGATATACGTTTTGTGCGGTTCGGCCTATTTACCAGCGGTGAACTCACATTACCATGGTTAGGCAAGTGTCACTTCACCTCGCTGATGGCACATAATAAAAAGGAATAGTGAAACCTGACGTCCTTGCTCTATCCGTCTCGCCAACGTGAGTGACCCATCTACGGCGCTTCACTTTTTCGTTTCATCCCTATTTCCAAGCATTGAACTCGCACGACCGTGCTTGAAGAAGTTTAATTTCAATCACCGATGACAAAATAATGAAACGATATAGTGAAACCTGATGTTCTTACTCTACCCGTCTCGTCAATATAGTTCACTCCTCTACGACGTTTCACTTTTTTTGTTTCATCCCTATTCCAAGCATCGTACTCGCAGTACTACCGTGCCTCAAGAAGTTTCACTTCAAAACAGTCGACGAGACTGCGTCTCCCGATACTGCAAACCTTGCGCACTCGATCTAGAAAAATCCGTTGATCCCTCTTGGTGCATTGCTTAAATTACTTATCGATGCGCTGACTGATGGAATGTTGCTAACCTTGACAATATTGTCCGGAACTGTGGGCAATCTCTTCCACCACTACTCGTTGAGCATAACCTTGCACGAGCTAGTGGTCATCGTTGTCTATAATTATTCTGGAGTTTCGACGCATCGCATAATCGATTGTTCGATATTAAACATTTTTACAGTTTTCTTTTCAGCGTTCAGAGTATAGCATGCAGATTACTTTATTAGCGCTTGAACACTTCGGATAAAAGTTCACCGTTGCATTTGTACAATCACGATGCGGACAGGTTTACCGCGTGAATCCCTGCGGAGGTGGGAGAATATTCTTAAGCAGACAACGTGCGTCGGTGCAAATTGTACAGGTGTCGCGCGGAGACAATATAAGCTGCGGATATCCTCCAGAAATTCAGTTCCGTGTCGATTGTCAACTACGAACCAGTCATTCAATCCTCTTTCGTTAAGCTCCGCTCACTCGGTTCTGGAACATCAACAAGTTCGATTATCTTTTGTTTTTCGATTCTAATCGCTATCTTTAATTTATTTATTATCTCGGTTTTATCTCGTTTATCGTGTAGCCGTCGACTCTGTCGTGAGAGGGCAGTTCCAGCGTTCCAGTGGATATAGAGCACCTTCAAGGTCAGTAAGCGCAGTAACCTAAATTAGAAACAATATTTAGAGTCGCTGCGGTATTGTAATGCATCCATCCAACCACCAACAAAAGTGTTCTGCGAAATGCTGTTAATTTTTTTATGAAATATTTAAAAAATTTGTTCAGTTACCAAAAAGCCGAATTTTGAAATGTTTGTTTCAATGAAAACGGCACCAAATCGAAATTACTACATTTATTTGAAGATAAGTTATTTTGACTTTATAAATTGCTAGTGAAATTATAATTTCCATGAGAAACGTTCCACTGACTTTGATAGAAGCGAACAACTCTATTCGCCTATTCTTATCTCTGTAGTTCATCGCGATTTTGTTATCACAACGATAAATCTTATCCAATGGAACTCAGCGGTATCGGTATATAAAAATCGTTCTTTCTTCACTCTTTTTTGCATCGAAAATTTCACGACGATTTTCCGATATATATAGAAGCATAGATTCGTTTATTGCGTGTACTGACGCTTGAGCCCCCAAAGAACACCATGGGGGTTATTTTTGAATTATTCATGTGTAAAACGTATTCGTTCTGTCGCTGTATTCATTCATATGTTTATACGTATACAGTGATAGAGCGTATACGCAGACGAGTGACTCAAAAATAACCCCCCATGCATCAAGATAGAGCAGCACATACTACATGCGGCAACCGTAACATAATTAAGGTAAATGTCCCTATTCCCGACCATGCTCCCTTTACCGACCATTTCGGGGTATAACGTCATTTACGAGGCAGCCAATGCATAAAAACATTTATTAGTGGTCTAGAAATATTCAGGAATTTGTGTAGTGTGAAAGGATTGTAAATTGCAGAGTAAGTGTAATAATTAGTGCATAATATTATCGCTTTTCTTACCGCACGTCACTACTCGAGCGGTTTCTTAGAAGTAAGGTTAAGGATTGTCGATCGCGTAAATAGTAAATATTTCGGTAAAAATCCGTTGTTGACGAATAATTCGAGCGTTAAATGGTTCGTTGTAGTTCGGTTTACATATTCCGAAAAAAAAAACAGTCGGATAAACTTTTTTTTTTTTAATTCGCCGGTCGGGATTGGGCACAGAAAAATTCTTGCCTGTCCCCATTACCGTACATGTAAACGTCAGTTCATTTCCACATAACCAATAAAAATTTAATAAATTTTCTTTTGCTAAAACGTTTAGGCTAAGTGTGTACACAATGCTGTAGATTTCATGTTCGAAGTCTGGATTTATATTTATTTTTTCTTTGCAACCTCGGTCATTCATGCTGTAAAAAAAGGTGGTCGGTAATGGGGGCCATGGCCGGTCGGAATTGGACACAGCTGGTCGGTAGATGGTACATGCACTAGTGCGGCTTTATTACGCTTTATCTAGGAAAATACTTGACGAAATGGATTGAGTCTACGATTTTTGGAAAGTGTATGGTTAAAGCTATCGATTGATGTGAAAATCATCCTCGAATTAACTTTTGTTACATTTGACAACGCCATTCTTTTCCCCGGTCGGCCGTATAGGGGTCGGGAATAGGGACATTTACCTTAGAGAATAATAAAAACTAGGTAATAAATACCAAAAACTAATAATAAATACCAAATATCCGTCGAGCAACAAACGTCCAAAGTGCATCCGACCATCGAAAAATTTGTTCGTAAAGAGTGCACATGGTAATTTAAATTGCGCAATCAGACTATCATGAATAAAATATCGTTGATCCTATTGAACCGGAACTCTCTGGCAAGTGGATATAGAACAGGTCAGCCTGCTTGAAATTTTTCAAATTTGTATTTCAAATTTTCGCGACTCCATTAAATTTTATGTAAATTTACACACGCAATGAGAACGTAATTCCCATAGTACGCCGGTGTGTATCAACGATAAAACGATATCACGGAGTACAAGTCCCGAAACGCTCTCAACGATGCTGATCGACGATGACATCACCGCACTTCACCTCGAGCAATAAAATTCCTCCTTCGTCAACTTCGAAGACGCCCATATAGTTGAACATTACTTGCGTACCGGTCCGGTCGAGGTGGTATCTATCGGTCTCTTCGCCAACAGCCGAGTGGGAAAGCTTATTGGATATACCCTGCAGCGGTGAAGGACTGCATTTTACGCGGTAGTAAAACGAGTTGTTCGGAACCACCTTTCCTTTCAGCTTTTCATAGCGCCGTGTTACGAAATTGACCGCGCCGCCTCCAGCGCTCATCTGATTAGCAACAAGAGTATTGAGTATTAGCGGTGCAGATAGATAGGGAAAAGAAGCTGGAGAAAGATGTAGGATTAACGGAGGATTACATGTATGGGGTACAACTAGGTCCGTAGCATGGTCAACCTAGATCGCGGGTGTTCTCTCCATCACGTTCCATATACGATCGTAGCTGCACAACCATAAAACCTGGGAAATATCCGTGCGATTCCGGTAAATGTATTTTTCTCGGTGACGGTAATATACGAGTTGGATCAGTGACCCTAAATTGTTTGTCTTTGGCACGTGCATGAACTTGAATTATTCATGCGTAAATCCAGCTCGGTGCCTTATTGACCTGAACGCGTTGAAATCATATCCATCCATTGCCAGTGTGCGGTCGGATTTACATTTTTTTAAATTTCGCTAGTCATTCCTCATAGTTACTGGAGGTCAGCATAGAATCAATAGAGCTTAAAAAAGTTTATCGGTTCACTGTAATTAATTTAATTGCATTGATTGACAGATGGCGAGTCTAGTGACTACCGTAGTCGATGGTTGGTACGACATAATGGAAAACAAGGCCGACCCTCGAGTCAAAGACTGGTTCATGATGAGCAGCCCTTTTCCAACAATATTCATAGTTGTGTGCTGGCTGTACTTTGTCAAAATACTTGGGCCTAAACTCATGGAAAATCGGAAGCCCTTTACTCTCAAAAAAACATTGTTGGTCTACAACTTTGCAAATGTGTTGATTTCGATCTTTCTGTTTTACGAGGTACGCCATCGGAGTAATCGAGCTCTTCGTTATGCATGTGTTCGAAAATTTGCCAAAGGCGGATTATGACATGAATTCGGCGGTTGAATCGCATTAATTTTCATTGAATTGTTTTCACCAGGCTGGGATCGGCGGTTGGTTCGGCAAATACTCATTTAGATGCCAACCCGTCGACTACTCGGATGCACCGGAGGCTGTGAGGATGGCCAGAGGATGTTATTGGTATTTCATATCAAAATTCGTCGAGCTCGCCGATACCGTGTTCTTTGTACTCAGAAAGAAGAACAACCAAGTTACGACATTACACGTTATTCATCATGGAGTAATGCCGATATCCGTGTGGCTAGGCGTCAAATTGATCCCCGGTAAGTGTTTGAAGTGAATAATAAACCGACGATTTGAGCTGAAAGTGTCTCAATAAAGAAAAAATATATATTGCAAAGTAATTTGCACATGACTTCCTCATGTTTTACTGTTTTGCGCATAACTTCCGCTATGAGAAATTCCGTTGTTGGATTTTGGCTTCCTTATAGTGGAAACAATAATTACAATAAAATTATCGCAATAACAAAAGGAAAATGTTATACTTAAGACTTGATACTTAAAAATTACAAATTTATTATAAACACACATGCACAAAAAATATGCGGACACTCATCCTGATACCACCTAAGATATATTTATCAATAAAGTTTCTTATAGATGTTATATGTAAAACCGTAAAACATGAGGAAGTTATGTGCATTGCACAATTTTACTTTGGGCCTTTAACTTTTTTTTCGCCACTATTGACATCTTCGTCTAATATATTTTTCCTCCCTGATTACGAATATCTAACTTATTATATACCTAGAGTGGTATTTGTAATACCATGCTCTCTGATCGCCTGGATAGATATCGGTCAAATTCAATACCAAGGGTGTTTGATCATAGTATTTTATTCGTATCAATAATTTCAAATCGCCTAAAAACTCGAGTCGGGCCTCAATCTTCATGAAAATTGCACCGAAGAAATGTCACCACTCTACTAATATACAAAATTTCGTCCCGCTATCTCAAACTCTTTCCGAATAATAGCCGTTTTAAACGATGGAAATCCGTCACACACGCACACGAACGCATGGACGTCACCTAAAAATTGGTTTTCTCGACTTTTTAGACTATTTTAAGTACTCCGACATAAAAATCTCGAATTACTTTTATTTTGAAAAATGTCTGTAATCGCTCTATCTTGCCTCAATTTTGAGCTATCATTTTGAAACTGTATGCAAATATAATATCATGATCAAATACCTTTGGTATTGAATTTGACCATAATCTATCAAAGTCAGCAGATTTTCTGCAGAATTTTTTCAATATATTTCATGCGAAATTCCGATTGTTTTAAAAAATCACTACAAAAATCGATTGATTGAGAAATTTATAATACACGCACTGTGTTTCGCTACTTTTGGTGAAATAAACGATATATTCATTTCCGTGATACGATTATTCTTCGAATTCTATAAAGATGAAATAGAACGAAATATAAATGTAATGATTTTATGTTGCAACACGATTTTCGCACTCATATCAAATTTTGGCAATTCACTCCTATTTCATCTTTGCTGAGTTCGATAAACAATCATATCAATAAAATGTTTCGTCTATTTCATCAAGAGAAGTGAAAGCCTGTGCGTGTTTTATAAATTTCAATCAATCGATTTTTCGTCGATCTCATAAAGCCCAAGATCAACATTCTTATACGGTTATTTTACGATGAAAAAAATTCTGCATTCTTTCTAATATTTTAAAATATCGTTTGATTTTTTCATAATAAAGATATTAAGCTCGTAGTAGGTTTTGTTTCCTTTAATTGAAAAAATAAAAATAAAACGTGATACATAAAAAAGAGAAAGATTTTCCAAACGACAAAACAATTACGACGAAAATCATTAATTTCACAAAGCACAATAAAGTATATATATGTCGGGTGAATTAACACGTAAATCAATGATGTACTGACCGGGCTGTACAAATTTTATTTAGCTGGTATCAGAATGGGTGTGCGTATAATTTTTCTATATGTGGACATACGATAAATTTGTAATTTTTTAAGTATAATAAGTATAATAATTTTAAGTATAATATTTTCCTTTTTATTGCTAAAGTTGTATTGTACTTATTGATTCTTCCACGAGAAAGCCAAAATCGAACAACAAAATTTCTCATAGAGGAAGATATGTGCAAAACAGTAAAACATGACGATGTCATGGGCAAATTACTTTGCATCATTAAAAAAATGTATTCCTCACTGACATTTCGTTCGTGTCTGATCACAGGTGGCCACAGTACATTCTTCGGTCTCCTCAACACTTTTGTCCACATATGGATGTATCTGTATTACTTCCTGGCGGCCCTGGGACCAAAGGTCCAGCCGTATCTCTGGTGGAAGAAGTACTTAACGACCATGCAAATGGTCCAATTCGTCATAATCGGGATACATGAAGTTCAGTTGCTCTTCACTACGTGTGACCTCCCGAAGGAAATCGGCTGGTGGATCGGCTTTCACGCAGTTCTCTTCTTCTTCCTCTTCAGAGACTTTTACAACAAGACTTACCAAGCCAAAGCCGGAAAGAAAACGGAATATGACGTGGCTAGTCTCCAAGTCGATCCTCATAGAGAGGGAATTAAACAATCGGATCTGTGGACCCAAAACTACGACCATCTTGTAAAAAAACGGCTTGGGAAAGAAGGCAAAAAGCAACAAACCCGTCCGTACGCGGATCAGTACGAAATGGCGACGGGCTACATATCCGAAGAGGGATTGAGAAATCGCGTATTCATCGACAAGAACAGCAGCAACAATCGCGACTAATGACCTTTCTCACTGACCACAACTTTTATCAGTCAGATGTACTCCAAGGAAGCGCCGTTATCGACGCCGCGTATATATTGATGTGAAGTGCTCAAAGATTGTCCGTGAGGTTCAATCTTACGTGAGTAAACATCGTGCCTCGATAGTCTGTCAAAATCGTGTTTACAAATTTCTTTGTATCCCATATCGATACATTTTGCCATTAGCCATCGGCGATTTATTGCAGTCGAACGATATACTCGCCGAGCATCTGCATTCGTCATTGCCACTAAACTTCTAATAATAATACTATAATGAAAAATTGACGAAAAAAAATTATAGATTCGCATTCTGCTTTGAAAAATGCGCAGTTGCCCACTGGAATTTTTTTTACAGTGCATAGCTTTTAAGTAGTGAGTTGTTATAGTTACAGCCAATGAATACCCCTAGCTAATCAAGTGACCGTGAAAAGCGACGGCAGTTTTGGCTAAAAATTAACCACACCAACGATCGCCGAAGTGACATTGTTTTGCCGCGTTTCGGCAGTGAAGCCGGTTGTTTCATTGGCGACCGAACAAATTACCGTAGAAGCCACCGTTCAGGTTTAAGCTTTTTGATGACCAGAGTTAACTTTTCTGAATGGTTGCTTTTACGGTCGTTTGTTCGCTCGCAGACCAATCAAACGACTTGATTGCTGAAACGCGTAAAAAAAAAATAGGTCCCCACCGCGGGCACTTCGACAGTCATCAGTGTGGTTAGTTTTTGGCTAAAAAAAACAACCGTTGCTATTAGGGTTGCTACTTCGACCGGTCAGTACGCCAGGGATCGCTCTGTGGAGACACAGATTTATCAATTATCATCTTCTCTCGCGAGTATGATCGAGCGAGACGAGAGAAACAGCGAGAGACAGCCGCCAAGGCTGTGAGTGAAAAGTTCCTGGTTCCTTTTGGAGGCAACACTACAGCAACTAGCATTAAGTTCTGGGGGTGAAAACCCCGATTTCGTAGTACAACTGCCTTTTTGGCTTTCGACGAGGACATACAAAGAAAAGAATACTTTACGTAGGCATTAATGACGGATCGAAGAATAATTGTGCATCATAGTTAATAATAAAATATGTTTCAAAACGCGAATAATATATCCAAGTGCCCAAAATGTTATGCTTGATTCAAGAATTCTTTTCTTCGGATGCAACGTCTCTGTAAACTAACCGTTAAAAATAAAAGTGTTCGTTTATCTTGTTAAGAACATTCTTACTTAATATCATGTATTCCTGGCTTCTACATCGATGACTTGACGAATATTAACCCTTTATAAGTCACACCTCTATCCCCACTCTTAGGCGCTACCGCAAAAACGCAAGGCCCCCATTTCGCGTCCAATAGTCCCATTTCGGTTCGCTTTCGGACGGTGTAACTTATAAAGGGTTAAATTGCATCCGACATTATCGACCCAACTTAAGATGTAGTATTTCACTTTATAAAATGCTTCAACTTCTTTTGCCCGCATAAATAGTTACCGGAAGCAATTCATTGGA
The DNA here is from genome assembly GCA_917499995.1 of Ichneumon xanthorius. NCBI lineage: Eukaryota > Metazoa > Arthropoda > Insecta > Hymenoptera > Ichneumonidae > Ichneumon > Ichneumon xanthorius. Next base: position 4,409,543 of record OU824205.1, read on the forward strand.
CAGTTGACTGAGTTAAATAAATTTTTACAAATATTGTTAGTTACTGGTGTTATTTTACCGGTTATTCACAGTCTAGCCTACTAACAGGCCATATACGGTGAAACGAATCTCGAAAAATCTAAAAAATTAAAGATTAAAACATAATTTTCTCGAAAATTTAAAAAATCTATGTAGAGACATGAATTTCGGATATGTGTCAGTATCACGATTCTACAGTACACACAAAAAGTTTCGAAGCAATCGCACCAACCGTTCCATAGTTACGGCCTTAAAAAAATTTCAAAAACGGAAAATTCAAAAATGATAGAAAATTCTGAAAAAATTTATGTGGCTTCGAGAAAATTAATGAATTCATTTGAAAAGAGAAAAAAAGGTTTACTGATTATTTGTTAATCAATTTGTTTTTTAGCAATTTGTTAATAACTTTTTGACATTATTATTATGCAAGTAGTATTATTTCCTCGCGCCAGCTCGAGCGCGAGGAAATAATAGAATTACGAAAAGACGTACATCACAACGGCATTCATCTGCGAGGGGCTTCGTTCGGCAGTATATCAGGTGGATACATAAAAAATCGACACGACTATACGCCGTGAATACGCAAACATATGACCACGAATAGGCTGTACAGCAATTCAACGATACACCGAAGAGGGTAAACACACTGCCAACGTGAACACTCGGCAATTGCGCACAAATGACCGCATACTTCAGGGGGGCTATTGTCGAGTGATTTGTCCATGATTGATTACGGCAAACAACGACAAAACTACACAGGCAACACTAATATTGAGGAACATCTACACCTAAAGTGTCATGATAAAGATCATGCTCGAATTACACGCTCTTGGTATTCCGTTGCGAACTAGCGCCTCTTATATTTATGTATTTATCTATTTATTCATTATGAATGTTACGAGTCAACCCCTTTTTACAACATTATTATATACGTACATATTATACATATTAGATTTTCACAATGAGACCGCACATAGCCCGGAAATATTTTCGAATGATTTCAAAATTGTTTTTTTCTTCTAAACATCGAAAATATTTTTACAATATTAAAAAATACAGTAGGACCGCGCTTATCCGACTTTCGATTATCCGAGCCTTCGCGTTAGCCGAAGCACCCAATTCATCCGAGCCCTCCTCGTTTACCGAGGCGCAGGCTCAGATAATACGGAAAACTCGGATAAACGGATAAAGGTGCTCGCACATAAAACAACGTTTGCCGTTTTCCGTCACACAAACGACTGGACCGAGTCGACCGGATCAGATCGGACACCAATACGCGAGCATCAGCCAATCACGGCTGTGTGTAGATACGGCACGGCCTGTCTGTGTTCCGTACGTAGTTTTGTGTGCGAGCACCTTAAAGCAGCATGCCTGCGCGCGGAACAGTCTGCGCCTGCTACATTCTTGCTTACGCGCTTAACCTTGTACAAGTTTCCTGCATCTTTACATTGCGAGCTGTCAATATTATGTGCATTTTTATAAGTATTAGTGCTCTGGCACAAACAGAAAGCGCAGCGAGGCATTTCAGTTGCGACGCAACCACAGCTTTTGCGAACCCAGACTTTACAATTACAGCTCGGAAGCAAGTCAGTTGCAGGAGGGAAATAACTAAATACCTAACGAGGAATCGAATAAATGTTGAAGTTTATGATTAAAACGACATAAACTTAATAAATCCTGATCATGTTTAAAATTATGCATGGCGTACGGAACTTTATCTTGGCGATCTGAACAAATAGCCGAGCATACGGTGAGACCGAAAAAATTGCGGTTGAGCGACTAATTGAAAATTGCATAAAACCTTTTCGACTCAAAATCGACGAAAGTATACGAAAAAAAATATTCGAAGTGAAAAAAACATTAACTTATTTTGTTAATAAAGAATAGCGATTAACAATTAAACGACCGTAATTTTCGCAAAACACCTTGTATATTATATATACGTGATCAGGAGGTTAAAATCTATTGAATCCAACAAAATTATTTCAGCGACCTCGGATTGCATACAGAATCACGTCTGGCGTCTGGACTAAATGTCCTATAAGTCGAGTAAACGATTGAACATGCGTGCGATTCAGCATGTTCTGCAAACTCCGGTCTATGTTTCCTCACGCAGCCAGCATTTTTGTCTATAATTCAAAATATGGTAATTCTGTGCGTGTAGAAGGAACGCGGTGTAGATAAGTAACGACGCACCAATTAAAGTCCGTTGAGAGCTCTTCTGTATATTTATAACAGTGAAGAATTTAACAGTAATGCGAACAGAAGTGCTTTCGATTTGCCGTTATAATGATAGTGCGCATGCGCACGGTCGTTTTCTGGTACGAATTCTTGCAAAAAACTGCCGTGCGCATGCGTACGGTCGTTTTTTCGCGAGAATTCGTACCAGAAAACGATCGGGCGCATGGGCATCATCATTATAACGGCAAATCGAAAGCACCTATGATGTGAAGAAAGGTGGTGCAACGTTTATGAATGTGCTAGCACCCAAGTGTACGATTGAACTCCGTTCATTTGAAGGCGCCGCCTGGCAGCGGTTAACAGTTCTCAGCAGAGGTTCTCAGAGAATGGTTGCTTGCCAGCTTATATTCTACCACTTGTCGTATGATATTCGTTTCACTTTTTAATAAACGAACTTTTCACTATCGCCGTTGGCACTTATATCACTGTATCACCGTATCATCGCCGACTCGTATTTTGGAATAAAGCACCTACTAGCAATTTGCAGCTAATTCGGGCTTTCCATCCCGTGGAAAGGATTACGTTATAATGACGGATTGATTTGATTGGTCCATGCTGGTCCATTCTATCAGTAGATGTTAGTATCTGACAGAAGGGACCAATCAAATCAATCCGTCGTTTTACCATAAACATTTTCACGGCCGGATGGAAAGTGCCCAATATTGAAACCGATTGAAACTCGGTAATTGGAGCTCACCCATTATTGTTGCTGAAAATCCATTAAATCTTTTGAACAAAAATGGTGAAATTAACGCCCGACTTGATACAACAATCGATGCAGTACATAAATCCAGTTAGGGACCGTGAATTGGACCTCAGAGGTGAGCCAGTGCTACTGTCGGCGTCGAGGCCCGTTTTGCATCGGCGTGCGTAACCTAGAAATTACGTTTGAATTTTTTTTTTATATCGTCTTGCTATGTTTCAGGATACAAAATACCCACCATCGAGAACCTGGGCGCAACTCTGGTTAGTACGCTGACAAATTTCTTTCATCATGCAGCAGAGACGATGTTCCGACTTATTTTTACCTCGAACTGCTGCAGTTGCAGTTCCTCAGTCTTGTATATCAATTTTTTTTTTTTTTACCTACGCGTATGTCCTGACTGTCGTCTTATTTTTTCTTTCTTATTCATTCAAAAGAGTTTCTTGATTCAATATGTTACGTTATTAGCGCATTTCTAACATTACCGTCGGATACCGTACTTGTGGTCTGCACAGTCGTAAGCATGTCCCAAAATGTTGACGTTTTATAAAATGTTGCATGTAATTTTCTCGATTGCAGGATCAGTTTGACACGATTGATTTCTCTGACAACGACATACGTAAACTAGACGGTTTCCCTTTGCTCAAAAGAATAAAAACTCTATTCTTCAACAACAATCGTATTGTAAGAATATCGGAGGGCTTGGAGCACTGTGTACCGAATCTGGAGTGTCTCATGTTGACGGGAAACATGATACAAGAACTGGGAGATCTGGAGCCACTGGTACCGCTCAAGAACCTTCAGAACTTGTGTCTTCTGCAAAATCCGGTGTCGGCCAAGCGACAGTACAGAGAGTACGTCATATACAGATTGCCGCAATTGAGATTGCTAGATTTCAGAAAGATCAAGCAGAAAGAGCGCGAAGAGGCCGTAGAATATTTCAGAAGCAAGCGAGGCAAGGAAATGGCCAAGGAAATCGCGAAAAAAGCAAAATCTCAAGCTCCGGGTACGGGGCTTCCCGACAAACCCGTCACCAATCCTGAGGAACGAGCAAAGATTCGCGAGGCCATTTCCGAGGCGTCCTCGTTGGAAGAGGTGCAGAGACTCAGCAAACTCCTTCAATCCGGGCATATACCCGGCGAAGAGAAACATCATAACGGTATGCACAGTTTTAAGTTGACAGAGAAGGAATCTGAAATGAAAATGAATATGTGTGATGCTCGATCTTCGTATGACTAATTTGAAAAAGATATTACTTCCTTCTGAATTACACGGAGCAAATCTAATTTCTATATGCTAATAATATTCTATTTATATTCGTTACGCATAACAAAGGGAAAACTCTGAATAGATTTGGCTGTCTTGTTTGGCTCAATGTTCGTATGAGCATAATTTGAAGTAGACATACTACTTATTTTCCAAATTGTCCATCAGAACTGCTCTCGACATACAGAAATTTACGAGCTTTGGACGCATTTTGTTTCAGGTAACTCGAGACCCGAAGCGATGGAAGAGGAGGACGACTAACTGTAAGAACTGGGCTCACTCAAACATTTAGAATTAAGTTGCAAAGAAAAAGAAAATAATTATCTCGTCCGAAGTAAGTATGAACCGCTAACAACCCGACACGTTCGGTCGCCTTCGACGATCGTTATTCCAATCGATTAATAAGCTAATAAGATACTGTATACTACACAAACGACAGTATGGTTATGAGTATTGTACGATAAAGACGATATAAACGCGGCTCGTTTGTTCGTACGAGAGAATAAAATTTTGTAAAAAAAAAGAATGAAAAAAAGGAATTCCTAAAGCCTGGAAGCGATACTAAAAGCAATCAACTTCTAACGTGAACTCGTGTTTCTTTCAGCCTGAAGTCAACCTCTTCACCTCCGCATCTTGTGGAATGTGAAATAATAAAAACTATAAATTCTTATTCAATTGTTTTAAATGTATGCCCGCATCATTTTTTCATGCATAGGTATAAGAATAATCGGCAACATCGTTAAGTTAATCCGTGCGGTACAGTCAAGTCAATTGAGAACCCGAATTTCAAAAATTGTTTGTATACATTGTAAGGGGGAAATTTTTGTAAACTAAGGTGGATCTATATTAAAAAATTCCTACTTTATGTATAAAAACAATGTATAACAACGAATTTACAGGAAAAGAACTATGTGTACACCAATAAACGTACGGGGATATTTTTAAGCCATTTTTGTGAAGTCAAATTTGTAATGTTGGTCCAATCTTGACCAGTACCAGCTTATTTTGTCCGTTGCATTGCGTTTTACGAAGTAATTTGCTACGTTTTGATTTGCAATCAGAAGAAAAGTTTAGTTAACGTCGTAGCTCTATTTTTTTCATAAACAAATGATTATAATTTGTAAATGATGTTGTCATCAATGTTTGTTGATTATCATGAATGTTTTCTGGTACATTCGTAAAGAATCTATCGAGAAACAAAATGAGCTTCCATACGTCAAAACTGCTTAAAATATGCCCGTCGATTTATTGGCGTGAACTGAGTTATTTTTCTGTAAATTCATTGTTGTACAAGTAGGAACTCTTTTATCTAGAGTCACCTTAGTTCGCACTAATTATCCCTTTAAGATGTGTACAAAACGTTTTTGCAATCTTGGTACTCGATTGACTTGACCGTACTGCCTTAAGAGCATGTGCAATACCGCGGTCGGTAATAAAAACTGTAATCAACTTTTCTCATGGATTCTGGCACATACGATCAAAAGAAAAGTCTCATCGGAAGCAGATATCATTTCGGCTTCCCATGAGACTTTTCTTTTGACCGTATATGCGAGATCCAGTGAGAAAAGTTGATTACAGTTTTTGATACCGACTGAGCCCGGGATGGACGGGGAGGAGGGTGTTTCATATGGTCTTAAGAGCATGTGAAATAATATGGAGAGCGAGAGAGATAGCATCAGTGGAGCTCACGGCGGAGTGAGAGAGACACACTCGGAAAGATGTTTCACATGCTCTAAAGAGCATGTGCAATACCGCGGTCGGTAATAAAAACTGTAATCAACTTTTTTCATGGATTCTGGCATATACGGTCAAAAGAAAAGTCTCATCGGAAACGGATATCATTTCGGCTTCCCATTAGACTTTTCTTTTGACCGTATATGCGAGATCCAGTGAGAAAAGTTGATTACAGTTTTTGATACCAACTGAGCCCGGAATGGACGGGAAGGGGGGTGTTTCATATGGTCTTAAGGGGAAGTGAAATATCGCGGTCGATAATGAAAACTGTAATGAACTTTTTTTCAAGGATGCTAATTTTTTTGAGGAAAAAGCTAATTTCAGCCGCATGCACACGGTAATTTCGCATCCGGCCCGAATTCATTTTTTTCTCAAAAAAATTAGTACCATTGAATAAAGTTAATTTGAAAATTGCAACTATCTCTCTCACACTCATGGCCCCGTCACGTGACTTTCACTTCCCCTTAAGGACTACATAAAGCGATATGAAACAATTATGAGTAAGAGTAGTGAATAAATAAATAAAAAACGACTAAATTATGATTAAATAAATAGCGGTCCAGCAGTTTACCCCGTTACTTACGAACCTGTATAATTAAAACAAGCTCACCTCCCGAAGTTCAAAGTTACGTAAGCACTGCCAGCAGATGTCAGGCTAGTTCGGAAGCGGCTGTATTTAGCGGAAGACATAGCAGTCGCTTCTGCACTCTATTTCGAAAACAAATTAATTTAACTGGATAATAAAATTAATTTTTAAAAAAATGGGCAACGTATTTGCAGGGAATGTGGAGGAGTTTAATACGAAACCGGCATATCTGGCAACGCCGCAGTTCGATCCTATGGAAGGTTTTCCCAAAGGCAGAAAACCGAGGGGTTAGTATTTTATTCCTAACCTCGAAAATATTAATGTATTCTTGTTGCCACTTATCTTATTGGGAACACGCATTGACGGTAATATATTTCAGTTATACGTATTACAGTGATAACGACAAAGTGTCGAAAATTCGAAGAAAAAAAAAGTACATAGACATACATATACATACATAGGCATACATATGCATATATAGACATACAAATACATACATAGGCATACATATACATATACATGAATATAAACATATACAGTAGAACCTCGATCATCCGAACCCTCGATTATTTGAACCATGACTTCGTTTATCCGAACGTTAACGCAAAATATCGTACATTGTTGGTCGATGCTCGTGTTCAAGCGTCTTGAAGCGCTCTTTTTCTTTTCCAGCGTCAATACATTTGCGGACAGCGTGCATCACAGACTAGTTTCATTATCAAATTGTTTGAAGCGCCTTACATACATAGATCATACTGAAGTGGCTTTGAGATTTCGTTGCTCAAAAGTGTGTACTTAGCTACTGTTCTATAAAAGTGACAATAAAAATGGACAACTCTATTTCACCGAACCCGAGTTCGTTGTTAGAAATATGTCAAAAACATATTTTGAAGTTTAACTATAGTTTGAAGTTATTAATTATATTGAACATAATATTGAAGTTTAAATATAGAGTACTGTTCCCAGATAGAAAAATGACGGCACGGCGACGGAACGGTGGTGGTATCGATGGTACGATACCCATTTGACGGCATGTTTTTCTATCTGGGTTATTTCATTTCTATATGTGTTATTTATATATGTGTTACAATGCTGTAAAAAAATGTATGTTTCGATTATCTGATCTTTTGAATATTCGCACTGGATCTAGTTCCGATGAGTTTGGATAATCGAGGTTCTGCTGTAAATGTGTATTTTGAAATTATCGTGTTCAATACTTTCACTATCCGTTCATCATTGTGACATAACTGGTGATATTGTTGCAGTTATGCACGTTACCGACGAGGAAATGAGGGCAGTAAAGCTGAAGTTGAATGAGAGAGACTACTGCGCTCATCATGCCATCAAGCTGGAGCAGTGCAGAGTGGACAATTGGCCATGGGCGGTCAAGTGCTCAGCTGAAAAACATGCCTGGGACAACTGCGAATACGAGGAGTAAGACAGTACACCATGTCTCGCAGTTGTGCAACGGACGAAAGGACAATACTCTCCAAAATCTTTTAATTCTGCCATTATTTTTCAGCTGGGTCTTGAGAATGAAAGAGTATGAACGCGAGCGTCGTCTCCTCGAGCGGAAGAAGCGTAAGCTTCAGCAATCGGCCAAATAGATTTAAAAAAAAAAAAAAATCTCTCAACACCCATAGAAACTGGAATAACGTTGTTCTATTGTCTAGCGTATAATCATCATTATTAACGACCCGAGTCTTCTCCGACAGGTGTATATAAGGAAAGCGAAATAAATTGTAAAAATAATGCTCAACGAAAATTCACGTAATTCCGTAGCCGGAGGGGCCAAAGTATTGCCGAAGAGTGAGCGTCACTGGGTCACCACGCGCGATTCGAGATAATCGATATTGCCAGACTGCGGGTTGTTTCTGGTGAGGCCGTACGCACGGCGCGTCGTGCGGCTTCCGCTTTCGAGTCTCGTGGTTATATATTTTATTTTTTTCGTTACTTTTCGGTTTAGCTGAGCCTCTGAGTGTGGACGGAAGCCCGGCTGTGAAGGTCCAGCGATTAACGCAAGATCGTCGGAATTTTTGGGGTTCGGATGGTCAGCATTCCGCAGGTGAGAACGGTAGTGCGAGCATGTGACCCGACCGAAATCTTGCCACGACTGCACGATTGGACCCGAATTAATCACTATTATTTGTTAATCTACGTAATGATAAAGTTCATGTCGATTGGACACTCAAACTGATATTGGCGGATACTAATACAATACTCACCCAGATACTCGTACAAAAATCCTCATAGAAATTGGGAGGTACTCACAGATTCTCACAGATATTTACAGATACTCTCCGCTCTCGCACCGTATCGGATTGAGGTAGGCCAGGTCCATCAGTTCTGGCCCACCTTTCGTACAACCCGCCAAACACTGCATTATTGTCGAGTTTTGCCTGGAAAAGTTCTCTCGTGAGGCCCTCAAAATAATCCATGGATAAAAACTATCGAATTAAATTGTTTTTAACACAGGGAAAAATGTCACTTCTGATTGGAAAATCTCAGTTTTTTTTTTTTACAGAAAGTGACATCAGGGGAAAACGTCACATAAAAAGTTTCAACATTTTCTCTGTGCCGTCACTTCACATGGAAAATAGATTATTATTTTTTTTTGCTGGAAGTGACAACACAGTAAATAAATTAAATTAAACTTTTTGCGGAAATTTAAGTTTTCGTTTTTTTATAGTTTATAAGATTGGGAAACTGCAAACTCACAAACGCAGTCCCTTCCGGCAGCCAATCAGGAAACGAATAAAATGTACGACGACACTTAAGGCCATGTGAAAGATGTACCACGTGACATATGAGTGCGAGATAGATAGTTGCATTTGTTCAAATCAATGCCGTCTAAAAACCGTTAACGTTTCGGGTAAAAGGGAAGCATCATCGGATGCAGTATTAAATTGTATATCCGCTAATGCTTTTCTTTTCCTCGAAATGTTTACGGTCTCTGAAACGCATTCATTACAGTTTTTGGTTACCGACCGAGTCGTTTCACATGTCCTTAAGGGGAAGTGAAATATCGCGGTCGGTAATGAAAACTGTAATGAACTTTTCTCAAGGGTGCTATTTTTGTTGAGGAAAAATCAAATTCGAGCTGGATGCGCACGGTGATTTCGCATCCAGACCGAATTCATTTTCTCGAAAAAACTAACACCATTGAATAAAGTTAATTTGAAAATTGCAACTATCTCTCTCGCACGCACAGCTGTTTCACTTCCCCTTAAGGACATTTGAAACGACTCAGTCGGTAACCAAAATCTGTAATGAATGCGATTCAGAGACCGTAGACTTTTTGGGAAAAAGCAAAGCATTAGCGGATATATAATTTAATACCGCGTCCGATGATGCTTCCGTTTTATCCGAAACGTCAACCGGTTTTAAATGGCAATGATTCGAAAAATGCATCTGTCTCTCTCGCATTCATATGTCACGTGGTACATCTTTCACATGGCCTTAAATCGAAAGTGCGAGATATTTTACCTATGGAGGAGTTGTTATGTTAAATTCTGAGAAACTTTCTGTAAAGTGTTCTGTATCATCGCCAGGCAGGACTTTTAATTTCATTGTCAAGTCTTATTTTACACATCTATTAATTGGACACACTGATGGTCTATCAATAAGTGAAAAAACGAACGGTGCCAATTATATTAATGAAACAGTAAAGAGACTCTCATATATTATAAATAGGATAAGTTTATTTATTTTTCTCCTTATTCAATGAACCATACTTTCTCTCCTTACATACTTCGTATGCGACGAGAAAGTAAAAATACACATGATAAGTTAGCTCGGAGCTTTTAAGATAGCTACACGAATCTATTGTGACTATACATACATCGCGACAATTATTCGCGAGTCACTGATTGAGCGTGTTCTCATATTTACAGTAGAATATACACGAAACGCGGAATTAATACGGCGATCGTTCTTTTTTTTAATGCGATTGTAGTACACGGATTGTCCAAAGTAGCAGATGTTCTACTTTGTATACTTTCCCTATACACTGCTTTGGAGAAACGGTGTCCGAAGTCGTGTAGTAAGATCGTGACCATTCCCGGTTTATTATTCAGATATAGAATAAATTGCGGCGAAGTCAGGCGTCGCTGTCATCAACCCTTTGCCGATCGACAAGAGAATCATTGGATTTTTTCGTTATTCCGTAAAAGCTTATATAAAGGGTTAACACGATGTTCATAGCAGAGCGAATCGTCTTAAGATGTTCAGTATGACAATCCGCTTTGCATTTTTTGTTTTCTTCTTCTCATCCGTCGTCTCAATGGGACCCTCGAAGACACTTCTGTGCAGGCTCCGTTCAAGCTCGAACGAATTTTATGGCTCCATAATTTCTCCCCTTATTCGACCTTTATCTGCTTGGCCGATTCCGCAGTCTTTTGTATGCGATAGGACTGTTGATAGAATCCAGAGAAAAGAGCGAAGAATATCGTCGAGTGCAGCAGAAGAAGTGCCGCAACGAGTTTGGGGTAGCCGCAGTCGAAGATCAAGGCTTGACCGCTGTGCACGAAGACGAGGAAGAATTGGACCTGAAATAAAAGCATATGAAAAAAAGTATTAGTACATATGAATCGAATGATCGACATGGTTCTTGATCAACGCAGTCTGAGGGACTCTTGAACCGTGAATATTCTCGAAATCCAAGGTAGACACGACTGTGCAGGGTACAAAAGGAAAAGTAAATGAATAACGGTCATCAAAAGGTGACGCGCTGGAGAGAAAAAAAGAAAAAAGAAGATGAACGCAACTATTATCTGTCCTCGGCATAACATGAAGCGCTATGGGAGAGCATGATCTCTCGGGTGGAAAACTCGATCCAGGATGATTTCATTAGCTTCGTTAACTCCGATAGGACAGAGCTCTCGCTCCCGGATAGCAAGAGATAGTTTTGTCGACGTTTCAAATGGGCTGATCATCGTGGTTCGCTATAGCTATATCATGTTTCCCGGATAAACAGCCGCGATCCAGGAATACCGATTGTATCTCGAGAAAAAAAATTATTATATATGATTCGCATATAATCGATAAATAGTCGTATATGATTATATTCGAAATGTATATGATCATATGCAAATCATGTACGAACTCTGCTCAAATTATCAGCATTGTTACTAAAAGTAATTACAGCTCTTATTACCAACCGCGGTATGTCGCACGCTCCGAATATAATTCTTTTATTCCCGAGAAAAAATAATCATATATGATTTACATATAATCAATAAATAGTCGTATATGCTCATATACGAAATGTAGATGACCATGTGCGAATCATGTACGATCTCTGCCCAAATGATCAGCATAGTTACGAAAAGTAATTACAGCTCTTATTATCAACCGCGGTATTTCGCATGCTCCAAATATCATTTTTTATTTTTTCTGAGGTACGATCAATTTATTCCGCTTCCACACGTAATTCCCAAGCGTCCACAACAACTTTTCCCGTACCACACGAAACGAATTTTTCCGATCGAATAAACAACGTTGCTCAACTGTCAGACTCCGCGCGTAAGTCGACCAAAGATAAAAATCGAATTGCAGCTTTGGCTCCAGATTTGCGCAAGAGCCAATCATCGTACGAATTGAACAACAATCTCGAACGTTCGATTTTCGGTGCCTGATAACAGGATTTCTTTTGGATGTAATTATCGTTCACATCAATGGACGCCCTAATAGCTCCGTAGTCAATTAAACATTTTTTCAATCGTCCACTTCGTCCCTTTCCTTGTCCACGCGGCTTCTTTTTTCGGCACTTTCTCTACGAGTGCGTATCCTTCGATAAATGCAGTGTTCCTTACGGAGCAAACTTTCCGAGGAATGGAAAAAAAAGTGATACCATTGCGAAACATTGCGAGAAGTGAAGGGAATCAAGTTTCGATCGAATTTCAAATTTGATGAGAGTTTCTCACGTGCGCGGCTCCGCTGATGACACAAATCGCACCAGAGCGCCCAGTCAATCAGCTTAGTTGCAGCTCAAATCGCGCGTCGCATCTTCGCCAATTAAGGAACTGCGCTTAGTGTCTAAACGTTTGGGAAAGATCAATACCGCGTTTTCCTTTCCACTACTTCATCGCGATCTCTCTAGGTGTTCTTTTACGCCCCCCGCATTGGCGTTACTGCACGTGACACCCGAGTGACTGGCGTTTTAGTGCACGTGCACGGATTACACAGGACCTACGAGATTCGTGTACGGATAATCGATGAGCTTGGTTCTGAGCGCGTGATTAAAACGGACATTTGCAAAGGTGAGGGCCGATGCAGCGAAGTCGCCGGATAGGTGAGGTTCGCACAGGCATGCGGCCGGGGTCTCGGTAACTCAATAGTAGAAGCAAAAACCAATGCTTTACCGAACCACAACGGCAGTCGGAGCCACGGCACCGGTGCTGCATATAGGAATGCCAAATTATTGCGCCATTACCGGCGGCGACAGCGGCAGCGTCGTCCGCGAATCGGTCGCTCGAAAGTCCGGTGGCAAAGCAAGTTAGTAAGAATTGCCCAACTCGCGTAGGTACTTTTAACTTTCCCTCCCCTCTCATAGCGAAATTTAGCCCCGGTCTATGTTATACGAGCAATGATCAACGCACGTGGCCCAGAATCCGAGTGCGTGCGCATGCCCGACACCGGTCGATCGACCCGGATCGATGTCTGATCGAACTCGCACCGTTACCACTGGAGGCGAACCGCATCGGGACTCGCGACGCCTATTCGCACGACCCACGTGGGCATCTTTCTCTTTCGTGGTGCTCCTCACTTCTGAGACCTCGAGTAACAGAAATAAATGAGCGTATTTAGTTTAAAATTTTTGAAAAAAATAATAATAAATGGGCTGAAAGACATCGGTCGATGGCCCGACAATACTTGAATGCAAGTAAAATAGATATTAGAAATATATTAATGTATAAATGTAAAAAAAAAAAAAAAATGGTACCGATCATCAACGCATCAATGCATCATATGTAGGGTAAAAGTGGGGAATATGGACCGGTCCATATATCATTGATTTACGTGTTAATCGAGGTGGGGGCCATATTCACCACTTTTACCCTATTGTTAATAAATACACACTTACTACTACTAATATTAAACCGTGTATGGGCGATCGATCGCGACTTCGGTCGGCGATTCGATAAGATCCTTTTTTTGTTTATTGTTCGTAATTTCACAAGTGCCGAGTGTGCGCGCGCTCTTATTGCCGGATATTTATCGCAAGACCGACGAGACTGCTGTGATCACTCTTATGCCGATACTCTGGCAGCGGCAACAACACTGACCTATACCGCTATTGTATGTCTGTATAAAAGTTGTATAGATCGTGCACAGCCCGGCGCGTGTACAGACGATATGTCGTCGTCATCGTCGATGTCGTGGTCGTCTCGTGCGACCAGCAACAACCGTTCACTTTCAGGCGGCTTGAATTATCCCGGTAGCCTTTATGCCAGATTTCGCAAGTTCGGGGGATTGCCCGACGATCGAATCGGGCTATAATTTGTGACAGTAGATCGATAAGATAAAGATTCGTTCGTCCGATCCTTTGTCAAAACATCGACGATCGTCATTCGTAAACAAATGTGTGATTCGCGACAAGTTTTAGCATATATAAGGGAATTTCGGGATCAGATATATCAACATTAACATGTCTACTATTGTGGTAAAATGAACTGTAAGCTCACGCTTGCTGACCGGTAGCGACATCGCCGACCACCGCCCATACGAATTATGGTAATTTATCTAAAGCTGTTGTCATTTTTGCCGGATCCTTCATTACGTGTATTAATTCTATGAACGTTTATTTTTGTTTTGCTCGGACGATTGTTCGACCAATTTAACAGTGCAGCCGATTGAAATATTGAGCCTTGTCAATTGAACAGGGTGAGTTTTGTCGATTCTAATATGTAGCCTTGCTAATTGAACAGGGTGACTTTTGTTCATTGAAATATTGAGTCTTGTCAATTGAACTGGGTGACTTTTGTCGATTTAAATATGGAGCCTTGCCAATTGAACAGGGTGGTTTTTGTCGATTCTAATATGGCGTCTTACCAATTGAACGGAGTGACTTTTGTCCATTGAACTATGGAGTCTTGCCAATTGAACAGGGTGACTTTTGTCCATTGAAATATCGAGGCTTGCAAATTGAACAGGGTCACTTTTGTCGATTGAAATATGGAGCCTTGCCAATTGAACAGGGTGACTTTTGTCGATTGAAATATGGACGTTTTGCAAATTGAACAGGGTGACTTTTGTCGATTGAAATATGGAGTCTTGCCAATTGATCAAGGTGACTTTTGTCGATTGAAATATAGAGCCTTACCAGTTGAACAGTGGTCAAGTGCTTCTTCCACCACAGATACTTCTGGTACTCGGGTCCCATTGCAGAGACCATGTAGTACGCATACATGACTACGTGTACCGCGTTATTGATTAGATTCCCGAGCGTTCCGTGTCCACCGGCAATAAACTTTACACATATCCACGTCTCCAGCGGAGTCAGTGAGTGATGGTACAGATGGAGAAACGTCACCTGGCGATCTTTCTTGCGCAGAACGAAGAATATCTGCGAAAAGGAAAAAAATGAGTTTTAACATATTGCTTCAATAATTTATAATCACATGCTCGTCTCTGTCGTTTTCCACATTCACAATAACATAGGCGAGTAAACAATCCCCCCCCCCCCCCCAATGGGACGTTTAAAAAATCGGCTCATAAATGTTTAATGTTATCAGTTTCAGTATTAAAAAAAAGGTGCACGTATTAAAAAAAAGAGTGCTTTTTCCTGGTTTCTTCACAAATGTCAAGTTGCCTGTTTGTTTTTGTCTTGATGACATCATACAATTGGATGGGCCAAACTCGTTTAATCGAGGGTTTACTTATTTCTGAACGTGCCCGGCTCGTTAAACGCCGGGCAAAAGCGACTCTGTGAAATCAGCGGAGCCTGACCCTAATTGCCTGAGAATCTGGTATCGAAGCAAAATAGATAGTGGTTCAGGCACACATCATACGCGTTTATCCTTCCAACTGTATCGTAATACAGTGTGTGGAAGGAGTGTGTGGATATTCGCGCGGTCCGGGCTCCTCGGACTCGCGCACCTGTTGTAACCACCGCCGCTCATATATTACGAGACTCGCTGTTTTTTTTTTCTTTCGGCGATGAGTGCACGTGTACGTTCAGCGGCAATTATGCATCAGCGAATATTCGAGGTCGACTCACCGTGTCAGCGAATTCGGTGAATTTGCTGATGAAGTACCACCAGCACAGGTTCGCCATCCTCATCGCTGTCGGATTGTGCGAGTAGTCGACCGGCTGACACTTGTAGCTGTACTCGAGCAACCAGCCCGACATCAGATGCTGCGAAAATAAATTGAATCAATTATTATTTTTTTATATATATTTTTTTCATTACATCTTTATTTTCAAGATTTTTTTAAACATTTTTTTTACATTTTTTTACATTTACTGTATATCCGGGTTTTCCAGAGGGCAATTTTTTTTTCTGGATTTTGTTCCTCTCGCTATATTCAGCGGAACACATACGCGTCCATCCATTTGCCCTATCGGAATAGAATAGTAGTGCAAGAGCAACGAAAGCGAGAATGTGTCCGAAGGTAAAAATTATAAAGCAATGCCAATACAAGGATGCCAAAGATGTCGAAGGGCATATGCATCATAGCGACTTTAGTATAGGATGTTCGTATTATCTAATCATAAGCTCAAAGTATATTTAGGTTGTTAAGCCAACAATTTGTAATAGGTTTTAACCTGATAACAAATAAAAACTACTACTACTACATACTCGTCCATCAATCTCGAACAATTATCTTTTTCGCAGTTATCCACACGAGGCCGTGTGCAGACCGATCAGGCTGCGGGCCTGATCGGTCTGCACTCGAGGGTAGTCAGTGGTGTAGCAAATAGTCGAGGCGTTTCGCGACCGAGAAAGCCTTGGCACATGGAAAGTACTCGAAGGAAATTCCACGTGAGAGGCAAAAAAAAAGTATAGTTGCACAAACGCTTGAAAACAGGATGCTTTGCCTTTTAACGAATGTCGATAGCGGTGCTTTTACCAATCGGTCTTGTGTAATGATCGGCCTCGTGGGCGTCAACGCCCGAGCGAAGAATTACGGGATTTTTTTTTCCAAAGGTTCTTACACGACTCCTACCTAAACTGGGCTGGGCAGATATAGAGTTTCAAGATTAACCGTGAAATAACGGACTACTCATCAGCTCTGAACCTTCAACTTGAAAATGGCGCGCAACACATCTCTGTAACCCCACCGGTTTTTGCGGGAACAACTTGTCGAAATCAGTAATGTCAGTGACGCAATAGCCACCAAGTCAAGTCAAGTGTGTGTCGAGTAACTAACCGCTGGGTCTTCAGACCGGGGCTGGGCAAATACACTTAGGGTCGAATTTTATGATGTTAGTTTGAACTTAGAATCCAAGTTTGGCCTGAACTTCATTGCGTGCTTAAGATCTTTCTTGAGTTCGAACTTAAGTCTGAACTCAAATTCAATCGTAAGTTCGAACTTGAGATCGATACTACGTTTAAACTAACAAGAAATGTTAAGAAGATATTTTTAAAAAATCTTATCGTCCTCCACTTATTGTTTCCACTCATCTTCACAATTATTAATCACGTCATTGAGGAGAACAATTAGCAATAATTTCATAGAAACCGTTTCAAGAAATTCTTTTGCCAGATCACCTATTCATTACAGTATGGTGTCATCTAGATATAGATTTTACGCAGAAAACGCGTTTAAGTTCGATCCTAAGTTTGAAGTTACGATCGAACTCGAACTACAATCGAATTTGCGTTCAGACTTAACTTCGAACTTCAAACCAAACTTAAGCACGAAATCAAGTTCGAGCACAGGTTCGATCTTAACTTCGAACTTAAGATTGACCTTAAGCACGCAATGAAGTTCCTGCCAAACTTTGATCGCCAGAGCGATCTTAAGTTCAAACTAATGGCACATTTACATCTCTACCACTCACAACTCTACCAGAAAACAAGTATACCGGATAATATCCCTACCAAAAAAGATAGCTCTAACAACTCTACTCTAAAAAATCCGGGAGAGTTTTCTTTCAATTCAGGGAGAGTTTTATTTCAATTCCGGTAGAGTTTTATTTCAATTCGGGGAGAGTTTTATTTCAATTCCGGGAGAGTTTTATTGCAATTCCGGGAGAGTTTTTTTCTCTTGTGTTTTAAGTGGTAGAGATTTTGGTAGAGTTCTAATATGGTAGAGATTTTGGTAGAGTTCTAATATGGTAGGATGTTTGGGGGAGATACGTTTTCTGGTTGAGTTGTGAGTGGTAGAGATATAAATGTGCCAAACTAATTTCTTAAACTTTAGGACTTTAAGTACGTATTGAAGTATCAAGTACTGAGTCCGTGTCCAGTATTCGGAACTTCAGCAATTAAGTTCTGGCGGTACTCAATACGTTAGTACCCGAGGACTACTTAGTCCTCAGTATTCAAGTACATGCTACTTCAATACGCACTTCAAGTACTTAGGGTAGACGAATACCCGAATCAAGTGAATACATTGATCGATCATCCAACTCCAGAAGGGCATACAGGCCACGCTTGCCCACGGCCCACAATGCCCCAATGGAACGAAGGCATCGATATCTCGACATACTTTCATCAATGTCAATTTCGGGGACGATGAGGAAAGGAACGACAAAAAAGTTGGAGTCCCCGGTGTGGGAATTGAAGCGAGGACCGCGTGTTCTCCAACGGTAGACATACCGTTACTAGGTCAAGGTGGGACTAATTCGAGCCAGAGCAGAGGAGCATTTCTCGCACACGAGGGAGCGCGAGTGTCGCAAGATATTGAAACTCGTGAGATTAGAGGAGACTATTTACCTTGCTCGTAAAGAATCCAAAGATGCGCCGGAACGTCCTATCCGCGATATCATCACCGGCTTGATAATACATTTCACGGCAGACAGTGACAGTGCGAACTCGGTTTCTCAAAGAATTTTTTTGCTAAAGCCTCGTAATCGTCGATCGTATTTTATCATCGAAAAAAACACGTCGAATAGTTGCAAAAAAAACATCGCCTACTTTTGACGTTCATTACTTTTCGGATTTTGCATAATAATTATAGATGGCTCAGGTTCCGAGAACGTCGTTATTATGCACGCAGAGATAACTGGACCGTGGAATTTCAGGGTGAGCTGCGTCGCGATTACATTCGTCAGTGGTCGGGCAGAAAGCAATTAAACTTTTGCCTTCATAGTTTCCGAAGGTCAGTACTTTTTGGAGAAGCCTTCGTCGTTGCAAATATGACGTCGTCAACGGGACAAAACAGCGGCATTAATGAATCTGCTTTCTCTTGGGTGTCCGCCGCGCGCAATATGGTTTCCGTTCGGAGAGTAAAGTATACTACGGTTGCGAGGTTCGAGTTTCTGCGAAGGTCGCATGGCCGATACCCGGTGCAATTGTGCAATACATCTCGAGAGGTGTGTAGTTAGCGCGATGGGTCCGAGTTGAACTCGCGACGCGCGTGTTGACATTCAAGGATCGTTCACTGGACTGAAATTAAGAAATTTCACGGCGATCGATATTAAATTCGATCGACATGGAATTGCTTCTTTTATTTTTTTTAACGTAAATGTTTGCATCCATGTTTTAATTATTCTACTACTTTGTCAAAGATAAATTCTTATCCGATGCTTCGTTTCTGGACTCCGTCGAGAATAAAGAATGTTAGAATGAATAAAGAATGGAGTATAAGACGCCGTATAGTATCTCCAAAAATATATATTTTTTTGAGTAGGGAAGAGCGGGGCGAAATGGTCCAGTGGGGCAAAACGGAACAGTAAGGCAAAACGCAATTTATCAATAATTTTCAGATGGGACAGTGGGGCAACACGGGACAGAAAATCCGGATGTATCGATGGGGCAAAATGGCACATCCATACACCAAAAAAAAGGTTTGGTAATATCAAACTAAACTGCGGTTGCGGGTGGCGAAAGAAATATTCGGTCGATTGAAAGAAATATTTAGTTGATTAAACGAATATTTAGTTGATTGAACGAATATTTAGTAGTTTGACCGAGTATTTAGTTGCTTTAACAAATAGTTACTTGGATTTAACAAACATTTTGTTCAATCGACCAAACATTTCTTTCGCTACCCGCAACTGCACCTTAGTTTGATATTACCAAACTTTTTTTCGGTACAAGTGATTGGAAAATTGCGTTTTGCTACTGTCCCGTTTTGCCCCACTGTACCATTTTGCTCCGCTCTCCCCTACTTGACGACGACCGCGTCGCTTCATAAGTTTATGGTTACATCCCCACGAGTTGGGGCCGGATCGACGAACTCCTGGTCTCCGAATCTATAACTATTCCTGCACTTCCCTTTAATTCCGAGTATGCAATAATTCAATACCATACCTCGTACATCATTCCCAACGAGAAGATGACTTGAAAAGCGTTGTACGCGACGAGTACGCTTCTCAGATGAAAGGGCTTCTTGTTCGACATAATTCTCGGTCCGAAGATCGTCACGCCGTAAAGGTACAGCACTACGATGACGAAAGTTGGCACGGGTGAGTCCATCAGTAGCCAATTGCTGACTCTCGGATCCGATGCTGTCGCGAGGATTTCCGTGTACTGTTCAAGAGCCATTCTGACCAGACCCTCGGCTCCCACAAACGTCCTGTTCGAGTCATGAAGCTCGAGCAGGGGCTCCGGCTCCCGTTCGGCCACCAATTCCGCAGCCGCCGAAGCCATCGTGTCTGCAACAATAAATTATATAAATGCGTCTGTGAAAATTGCAGAAACAAATTAATGACGCCCGATCGAAAAGGGGGTGCTAATTAAAAGCCGGCTGTAAAGGACGAATGTTAGGAGACTTTGAAGCCAATTTATCGGCTTATTGTCTGTACCCTTCGTAGCGTTCAAGCCGTTGAAAAGAACTGAATATATCACGCAGATGAAATGCGCACGGTGCTGCGCCGCGTCGATTCGGGACTCTGGTCCACTCTGCATACATTTGAAATGTATCACACACACCCAGAAAAAAATTTATCTGACGGCCAATGTTTATTTGGTTTAAGTAAAATATTTATTTGATTTAAGTAAAATATTTATTTGATTTAAGTAAAATATTTATTTGATTTAAGTAAAATATTTATTTGATTTAAGTAAAATATTTATTTGATTTAAGTAAAATATTTATTTGATTTAAGTAAAATATTTATTTGATTTAAATGAATATTTATTTCATTTAAGTAACTATTTATTTAATTTACATAAATATTTATTTAAATGAAATAAATATTTTACTTAAATCAAATAAATGGTGGCCGTCAAATAAATTTTTTTTCTGAGTGCACATTCCTTAATTCACACCTTTCTGTCACTGGCTGCATTCGAGATACATTCCAGGTAAAAATAACAAAATTTCTCTGTAACGTCACTTACGATTCGAAAATCTCACTTTTAAACCGGAAGCGACATCGAGCAGAACAATATGAAAAATGTCGTTGTTTCGTCTGAAAATGAGATTTTCAGATGAAATGAGACGTCACTTCCGGTCGAAAAATTGGATTTTCAAACAGGAATTGACGTCACAGCGAAATTGCACCGCTTTCATCGTTATCTTTTTTTTGTGCATTTTTAATGCGTCTTCTTAAGCCATTAATTATCGCGCACAACAAATTTTTAATCCGAAAGCGAAGCGTCACATTAGGCGAGCGTCACATTAATTCCCCTGCTACGAGTGAGATGCGGCAAACCATCATTACACCGTATGCCGTAATCATCGTCATCGTGACAGGACGCGATTTTTTTCCGCCACTAATCCCGACGCTTACGACTCCGACTTCCCGAGAGTCGCGATGACAACGTCGACGAGTGTTTCTCTTTTTGTTGGTTATTCTATCGCTGCCCTCGTTTCGTCCCGGTCTTTCCAAATTAATCACCATCACGCCAATACAAGAAGGCACATCAATATTGTGAACGCTTCTTGTTACTTCCTGATTATTCCAATGTTTTTTATTCGTACTTTTTTTTACACGCATTATCGTATCGACTGATTGGTCTCGAGAACGACCAGGCAAGTCGCGCAAGCGGCCGGACGCCTCGGTACAAAAGAGCGTTACGAAAATCGCGAGGATGACAACGAATTGATGCGTCGCATTACGCAGCAGTAAATAAGTGGCCTGCAGCGAGCAACGAAACGTGTACGCGTAAGCTCGTTGCTGTGGTTGATCATCGATTCGTTATGGGAGACAGCGAGACAGCACTCGGTCCAGTCATCTTTGGTGACGAAGTCGTCGCGACATTGTTCTCTCGTCGTTATCGTGTGTTTCTCTGGTGCTCCTTTGTAGCGCGCTCAAAAAATGCGGGAAGTTGTCACAGCGGTCAGTTAATAGTCGATTTCTATACCAGAAATGAGCGGACGGAGAGAATCGAGTTCAAGACGGAACGAAACTTAGATAACCGAGCGGTGAGAGACTTCGGCGTGACGTATAAAAATTTAATGCGATGACAGAGTCGTTGCTCCGCGGAAAGTTCTACGGTGGGTCCCTCGGCAGCTCACGTGGTCGGAGATTGGGCAATCACCGCGAAGGAACATCGATCGAAGCAACCTCTCAGACGCGATAACGATCGGGCGTGGTGAAGTGAGCGGAGAGAAAAAAAAGGACGGGTGAGATGGAGCACACAGATTATCGTAGACCCCGAAGGTCTACTCGGGGTCGTTAACACCGAATTACACACTTCGATGGCCCACGATGACGATCCCCCGGTGAGTGGAATGTGCGCTCGCACGATCAAGCGCTAGGCGGACCATAAATGTATTAAGCCGCATACGGTAGAGAACGAAAGGAGAAAAAAAGAAAACAGTAACTGCACGGAAGGGTGAAAAACTTTCCCGTTCGCTAATCTGCGAAGTTTACTCTCGCGGTACTGCGGAATTAGCGTCGACGTAATTTCTCTCGTTCGCAGTGACCACGTTGTTTCTGCTGATGCGTATATGAATGCGATTAAAGGGTGGGGGGGGGGGGGGGGCGAATCAACGATTTAATTTCGAAACGGTGAAGTAACTACGTAATTGGAACACAGCCTTACAGTACGGGCGAGAGAGAGCGAGGCAAAACGGACGGTTGTCCTCCATTTGGGATGAGACATTTTTTTTTTCTGGCCCCGTGGAAAATTGGTGAAACTAGTTTGTATTACGCAACACATATTTATGCTTTGCATCATTCATGAGGGGACACGTATAACATACCGATAAGCTTGTACAATAAACCGTTATATTTTTTAGGACACCTCTACATTCGGGGAATTATCGAGGACGGACGTTAAAAAAAGTGAGGAGCAACGCTCTTCTCATTTATTTAAGTAAAAAGTTCTTGTTTCTACAAGGCATGGTCGAAGAACCCAAAATTTCCCGTAAAGTTTTATTAATGTTTTTTAATAACAACACTAAAAATACATTGTAAATTTAATGTACTGGAAATTGAAATTTGCTTTCATTACTTACATTAATTGAACATTAATGTACTTTTTTGGAAAAATAAACATACCGAATATTAAAATTAAAAATCTTTTGCCCGAAATCTACAAAAAATGTCATAAACATAAAAATTTTTACTGTAAAATTGCAACGCACATGTGTTTGAAATTTCAGAAACAGTTTATGTAAAAAAGCTTCCGATACCCTTCATTAATTTTCAAACTACATTTTGTTACAGTGAAGAAATAATTTTTTATTGTATTTTTGATATTGGAATTAGCTACATGCAACAGATAATGGGATCGAGAAAATTTTTTATTCGATAAGGGTAAACCAGTATCCAAGCAAAAAGGTCCAATCGGATCCTCAGCTAAATTTCCAGTCTACTTGCCAGCTCGTCAGCCGTGTATAACCGAGATACCGGAATACCTCCACGGTGAGATATACACAGCCTGCACTGATCCATCGTGCATAGTTACAAGTTACTTGCTCGAGAGAAATGTGGATTTGACGTTGCACGCGACAAGTGAATATAGTAAGTGTTTCTCGCATCAGTCCTGATAGTTTCCCAGAACTGAGGCAGATCAGTGAGATGTAGACTCGACTTCTCGTAAGAGATATCAGGTCATATCCGCACGTGCTACTATCACGCACCTGTATAACATATAACCTGCACAATGTATAACATAGTATGAAAAAGGTAAACGTTCAAATTCATATCGTGTAAAACTATTAATGATAATTTGTTTGATCAAATTGAGCAGAACCTCAGCGACTACCTGCAAAATATCGGTGCCGCTTTCGTTCACTTCACGCATCAATGAGGGGCGCTGAGAGGCAACAGTAGAAATCGGTTAATTAAGAAGGCTGGAGCGCTTCACAATAATCAAGTGAGTGGTTCATTGTTAAAGTCGTTTATACAAACTTTTACGCATCTGTTAATTATCGTGGATGGTTATTTGTATAACAGCAGATGTGCTTAATATAGAGAAACATTAATTGCAATGGATTGCAAAAATATTAACTGGTTTAATATTACTGGTTTTTACAGGTTTAATATTATTGGTGATAATCTTCGAAAAGGTACATATAGTTCAGTTTTTTTTTCAAAGAATACTCCGTAATGTTTCTTTATGAATAAATTTCGTCGATGGTTAACCAAAAGGCTGTTATTTTTAAACGGGAAATACTATTTAACATTTGCATGATGAAATCATAGAGCATTTTTCAAGGAAGAGAATCAGCAGTGATACATCAAAATCGTTAAAAAATTACAGATTATTCTTTGAAAAAACTGAACGAACTGCTAATTTTTTTGCAAATTTATTGTCCTTAATATTTTTCTACGGTAAAAGCATCTGCTATAATACAAGTAACTATTCAGTATAATCAATAGATGCGTAAAAGTTTGTATAAAAGATAAAAAAATGTAGCCCTTATTTACCGTGTGTGAAATCTCCTAACCTCTCTAATCCGCTGAAAAGCTCCAAATCCAATGTTATTGTCATCAACCGCGAAAAACCTGTCGAGGATTAAACTTTTAGTCCGTGGATCGATACCCATCAAAGTCCCGACGTATTGTGAATTCAAGTTTCCATTCAGCGGCTAAGGCGAGAACCTCGGAACTTCGTTGTTGCTGCCTTCTCCGAGCTCTCAGCACGGCATGGCAGAAGAACGGTACTAGTTATAGAGAAAGTCCGTACCTGCCCGATGGTTCGAGAGAAAGAGTCTATCCGAAAAGTTGAGAGCGAGGGAGTCGAGATGAGGATTATCGAGGTTCGAGGCATACACATCCACATAACTCTTCTACACTCTCACGTACTAGGAAGATAAATATTTTCGTCTTCCTCTGAGGCATACCCAATGGGAGGACACCAGGTCCTCCCATTGGGTATGCCTCTCTCCTGATCTCGACGGCTCATGCGTTAATGGGGGCCCGACAATCTCAATGGGGAACGCGCCAGCGAGAGGAAGATGACGAAGGTAAGAAGCCACACCGAGGAATTTCCTGCACGTGTGTACGGCCAGTTCTTCGGTACATTCTCATAGAAGTACGGCTGGATGTGAGAATCTCTGTGCGAGCATAACGGACCAGAGTGGTGGACCGGTCTCAACGTTGCCGGCGCTACCCGTTAGTGGGTAAGTGTGTCGAGTGCCTAATTAATTACGAATGCGTCTTTTACCAAGATACACCGTCCGATGGTAGGCCGGTTCGCCGGGCACGATACGCGTAACGTCACTTGCTACTCCACGATGCTCGTCATGTTCACCGGCAAAAGCATACACGAAACAACTCGCTTTACGCCCAGTCACACATACTTGCACCGGAGCCCACCTAACGAGGATGTTTCATTGCTGATGATGGACTGATATAATAACGTCACGCGGGGATACCCTCGCAGGATTCGATTATCGGATAGCCGTACATTTATTTTTTCACTTCCTTTTTTTGTTTTCGTGAAAACTTCACTGATCTTCACTTTCGGAAAGAGAATCGCAAAGCTCGTTCACTTCATCTTGCGCCAACGTGGCGAGACGATGAAATTAAACGTTTTCGTTTAAACTGGTCGACATGATAAGATCGCCGGTAGGTGTTCTGTAGCAAGAATGCCTGGTCGCGTTTTACATCTTTGGACCACTGCTCCAGCGTCCATCTCGCGGCTGCAGCGGAGAATTCCAAGCCGCGCTTAACCCACTTAGTACACCCTCCAGTCTCCCAGATCGGAATACACCTTGTCCCGTTCTTCCGTTCATTCTCTTGATAATCCTCAGGCTCGCCCACTGTCTCCGCACGTTGGTACGGGACTCGTTTCACGGGATTTCCCACGTCCTTCGCCTTACGCATTCCGGCGGATGACTGGGGTTTCTCAAATGGATCCTCACGAGCAACGGACATGAGGTTTGTTGTCAGAGAGAAATTGACAACGGTGAATCGGATACGGCAAACGATTCGACGCCCAACGAAAGTCCCGTACCTTGGCCATCGCGAAGATTATCGGTCTGGTAGAGTTTTTCGCTAAGCAGCAAACATTGTACCAAGGACAACGTGTACGTGCGTATTCGCGTGTTCGTTTACCACAGGACAAGCGGTAGTTTCTCAGTGGCACGCAAGTAAGTTAATGACTAGTAAATTATACGCTGTGGGTTCCATACCGGTCGTACCGCCGCATCTTTCTCATTTTCAGACATTCGGAATGGGACAGCCCAGATCGATTCAGAAATTAGCGGTGAGGCTTTTTGCACGCGTGGCACTGGTCTACAATTGAGAGAACTGGACGTCGTGGTCGGTCGATCGGTTGACCGACTGCTGGAATCTACTATTACAATGTATATCACTCGAATCTGTAACACTGCGACGTTCTTCTGTCGGCTGTGTGTTTACTAATCGCGTAGCAATTTGCTTAGTCCGCATTCTATCAGCGCAATCTGCATACCGATGAATCGTTACTTATGAATGACTTATTACTTATTCATGAAAATCCGGTAAATCAAGAAACATTTGTTCGGTCCGTAATGCATGCCACAACAGACCTAAACGGAACTTCAGATAATTATGATGCAAATGGATAATAATGGAATATTGTAACGACCGAGCGATCCTATTTTTACAATATAACGCAATAAATTTATAGTGAAAAATATCAAATTGACGGGCTGCGGAAGGTAGCCGAAGTTTCCCCGCGCACTGCACACGCTCGGCTACTGTGCTCGTGTAGATTGTACACCCAGCGAGTAGCCAGTGCTCTTCCGTACTGGTTCCATCTTGGACGACCGGTTATGGATGCCATATATCTGGTAATCGGAATACAAGACCCTCGACGATTTTATAATATTCAGTGCACACGGAGAAAAAAAAGATTGTTGGGACAACAAGAATTTTGTTACCACAACTCATTTACCTGGTTAACATAGGGACAACAAGAATTTTGTTACCACAACTCATTTAGGGTAAAAGTGGTGAATTGGCCCACTTCGATTAACACGTAAATCAATGATATATGGACCGGGCCATATTCCCCACTTTTACCCTTACTGGTTAACATAGGGATAACAAAATATTCAGCTGTAGCAGCCAAATATTTTTGCTGCCACAACAACAAATTATTAACGATGTACATTTTGTTAGAGAAACCAAACTATTTTTCTCCGTGTACGACGCTGTTGCAATGTTACGGTGTTCATCGTAATCAAGCATTCTGACGCTTTGTCATAGCGTTTTTTGTTCTTCGACGTCGACAGCCGAGTCGAGAATCGTTATCTTTATGTATTTCTCGATACAGTGTAAAAACATCGGTAATGAGTCGTTATTAAGATGCGCGACGTCAGAGACGACGACAATGTGGATTAAAAAAAAGGCATACTAGAATAAACAAGATCAGGGTCAAACGTAGATTCAGCTCGTTTACTTAGCATCGATTTAAGTGGAGCAATCTTATTTACCCTGTGTACCGTAATACGCATCTCGCTTTTACTCGATCCTTCCTCGAACGCTATCGCCGCGATCGATCGTGAACAAGTGGGCCGATAGGTTTTCGGTTGCTGTCATGCGCGCGCACGTCTCACGTGACGAATCGAGGAGGATCGCATGCGCGGTTCGTGGCCTCCCCTCCCCGGCGCACCTCCTGCTATTCGAACCGTCTGGCAAACCGGTTTCGTATCCTACCAGAGAGATCAGAACGCGCGGGTAAAAGTAACCGAAATTCCATCGGCAAATTTCCTACACCTCGAGCAACGACGAGGTCGGGCTCGGGACCGAATCGTCTCCGGAGGTTCGAGAATCTCGGAACCGAACGAACTCGGAGAGAAAAGTGGTAAAAGGAGAAAGAGCTGCCTTTTTACTTTCTTGCAGGCACTGGAACGGCACGAGCTTCGCGTCGAACCGATACATCGGTCGTTCTACAGGCGGATCGGCGTCCTCCTTTGCACCAAGAGCTCGGACCAAAGTAGGACAGGAGGACTGATTCCTGAAACGTTTCCGCCGGATCGAGAGTGTCATTTCGTTATCATTCGAGGACACACAAACGTCACTTTTTCGAATATAATAAATAAATAAAAAAAATTCTTTTCATAAGCAATTAAATGTTTCTGCCTGCGGGTCTGACCAGTAGCGCGACAAAACTCCCAATTCACTCGGAAGTATCCGGTCGTTCGTGACCTTAAAAGAAACTGGACTTGGCAGAGATGCGCTGCGAAAGACTGTTGCTACTTCAAACTCTCCCGTGAACTTTGCACAGATGAAAAGAGCAGGTGAGAGGGCTAGTCGACTCTGATTGAATTTAGCCAAGGTGAACGGCGCTTTGTCAGCAATTTTGCCAGATTGCAGGGAGATCGGTAAAATGTGGATGCATAATGTATAGGAATTTAGTAACGCTAAAAATATGTTGAATATTGTTTTTTAAAAATTTAAGGGGCCGGCTTGAGTGTGGGTCTCTCATGAGAAAGATCTGGATATGAGATCATATTGGAACTGGTCTTACAGGCGGGGGGGTTACCTCCAATAATGATCGTCTGCCAATCAGCCGCCTCACAGCCGATACTTTTTATGTTAAAAAATTTCGTACACTGTCCTAAATCGATGATAAAATTGATGTACGGATTCGTATCTTCGAGGCATTAACGAAGGTACCTTTATCTGTGACAGGCCATTTATCCACTGTCCCTCGTATCACAAAACAAATGTATATCGATTTGCCCTCGTTTACCCATGCGCCAGATAAATAATTTATTTGACGGCCACCGTTTATTTGGTTTAAGCAAAATATTTATTTGATTTAAATAAATATTTATTTCATTTAAGTAACTATTTACTTAATTTCAATAAATATTTATTTAAATCAAATAAATATTTATTTCATTTAAATAACTATTTACTCAATTTCAATACTTATTTAAATCAAATAAATATTTCACTTAAACCAAATAAAGGGTGGCCGTCAAATAAATTTTTTGTCTGGTTGCAGATTCCGAATATTCGAATCCGGGACTAGTTTTTTGTACGCCAATGTACCCTGATTCGGCACGTAGCCGATCGAGCGAGGGTTCGATTCCTTTGCAAGATCAATTTTTGTGAAAACGGTACTATCGTGTTCGAATTTATTTCGAGGATATCGATGGGACTGGGTCATTGCGCAGCGAGAAATGTGGGGGCAGGCGATACACCCCGGAATGTCCGTGGACAGGTACGGCGGATCATTTTTCTACGAGCAGCAACGGTACAGCTTTGATTACCCTTGGAATTCCATAAAGCGGGGAACACTCTTTGAGAAAGCCAAAATTGCGTAGCGGTCCAGTTTCGACCTTGTGCCGAATATTACGCGAAACGATTTCTGCGACCTTGGGTATAACCGGGCTACTTTATTCCGCGTGTTATTTGATGCAGTCACTCTCTTCGACGAGACAGCCGATGCGAGCCAATATCGAGGCGAGCCTCGTTCCGTGAGAAATCTGATACTTTTTCCGGCCGCAGAAAGTCCTCCAGCGAAAAAGCATAAAAATCGAAAATAAGTGCGCGTGCGGATTTCTAAATTTTCGACGCGTGTGTGTACAATAATTGCTTCGTCCAAGTAAATGATTTCTTCGAAACGTTAAATTTTATTTATTCGCGAGTTTATTGGATTATTGCGGCAATACGTTGCGCTAGCCATTAGACTGTAGACATTTGCGGTGAGTGACTTTGATTCTAGTTGTAGGGGTGCGAGACCGGAAACCTCAATTTCACAAACGCAAATTACAGCTGATTTTAATGATTCCATGTTCGGGCGGTCTATTCAGGCGCAGGTTCGACTGTCGAAAGGTCAAAAGGACCGGCCTTCCGACGGGATAGCGAGTTTGCTCAGCGGATTAATACTCGATAACCCGAGAAAACGTATACTTTACCGAGAGATTAAATGGAACGCTAAGGTAAGTGGACGCGGGTTGCGCGGGCTTCCACCCGTCTGCCAATGACACCCCGCACATCGACTCACGGTAACGAGTTTAGTACGTATAACATTAAACGCCCGTTAATAACTCGGTTTCCATAAGATTACGACGTTGTGTGTAATATTAGTGTATATTCCTTCGATTCATCGACGTGAGAAAGATTGGACGTGATCTTGCAGCGTTCGATCATTAAACCCGTACGGTCGCAATAACGTTCTACCTACATTTCACTGAGAGTTCGCAATGCCAAGTTGATCTAACGCAATCTTACTCGTTTTGCTACGAGTTCGATAATCATTCTCGTGACAGAGATAAATGACGATCATGTTTTTTTCTTCGTGCTTTTTTTGCTCTTTCGTGAAAGAAGCTTCATTCTTGTAAAAAAAAAATAATTATTTTCAGAATTTTTTCAAAATATTCGAAAATCACATTGAGAAACAAATTTTCGGTATAGGTGTCTGTGCACCAAAAGGCCGTTAACACGTCATATCACATCCACGACTCATAACTGTACCCAAAATCTGTATCACAGTATGAAAACAAAAAACGCTACGAGAGCGAACCAGTCCCAACAACTCTACTACATAATAACTACCACATAACGTCTCTACCGGAATATAAGCATCCAAGACGATCGCTACCGGTAGGTTTTTATTTTCATTTTGTTAGTATTTTTTTCTAGTAGAGATTTTCTTGGGCGGATTTATATTCCGGTAGTGTTGTTATGTAGTAGAATTGTTAGCGCGGTCTTTTTTGGTAGAGTTGTTATGTGGTTGAGTTGTTAGCGCGGTCTTTTTTGGTACACTGAGATAAAGAAATGGTGGAATTAAGCAAATGCGCGGTGACATACGTTTGAAGGTGTATTTTGTTGGTCCAACAAAAATGTTTGTTTCAGTCGACAAACTTTGGATAAATTGAAGCGAATAGTCGTTTAACAAAACAATGTTTTATTTGTACTAAACAAATAACAGCTTTGAACGTATGTCACCGCGAATTTTGGTTAATCCAATCAATTTTTTTTCTCAGTGTAGAGTTGTTATGTAGTAGAGTTGTTAGCGCGGTCTTTTTTGGTAGAGTTGTTATGTAGTAGAGTTGTTAGCGCACTCTTTTTTGGTAGACTTGTTATGTAGTAAAGTTGTTAGCGCGGTCTTTTTTGGTAGGGTTCTGAATAATAGAGACATAAATGTGCCGTTAACGCGATAACTGTTGGGATTTCGGATCGCGCCACAGAAAACAAAACAGTAGATTCGTCGAGCGCTAACATATTTTTTCTTGTCAATACACATATCCTTTATAGAGGTTGAAGTTCTTCAAGTTAGGTATATCGACCCACTTAGTTAATTGTCGCGATATATAGCGCATCACCGTGAAATCATGTCGCCAATAGAAGATGTTGCTCTGTTTTTGTAAGTCTTCGCGAGCGTCAAGAGTCGGCCGCGAAAGTACATAACTCGCCGGCTTGTCGGACGGTCTCGGGAGGATGCAGTTTCTGACACTAATGCACACGGGCGCTTTCATTCGGCTACGCCGGATTGTCGGATAAATCTATCACATGTGGCATGCGTTAGCGGTGTCACAAGATCGGGATGCGCTTCACCGATTCACGCAATCTGGCATCGCCGCTGTCTGATACTCCAATTTCTCCGGCGAACGTATATTCGACGCTTCTCATGGAAATAATAGAAATAAAAGGAGAATCAATATAAAAATCACCCAACCTGTGGGCCGTTGAAAAAGTTGTCACTGCACTTCACTCGTTTCGTTCGTTGTTGTTAATATTATTCTCGCGGTCACGCTTTTCTTCAATTGCCGAGAGGATTCAGACCGTGCACCAAACGTAGCGAGAGTTTCCTCGTTTCTTAGGCATATCCGATTAGTAAAACCCTCGTTTTCTCCTCTAATGCCTCAATTATCAATTATCATCACACTAGTCTAATTTTCATGGGTACGTTCGTATTCCATATGTGAACAAATTGTGTCGAATGATTTTCCAAAGCTCGGGTGTGTGACTTGAATTAAAACAAAAAAAAAACTTTCTTTACCTCACTGTTGATCGTTCTTCGACGATCTGTCGTAGATCCAATCGAACGCCGTATCGCCGACTCTCCCGATGGAAATTACAACGGCCGAGACTCCACCGTAGGCCGCGAATCCTGTTACGAGCACACGCGGCTGGATGTCGGGTCTCTCTTTCTCTCCTCTCGTCACCTTTCTCTCAAAGTTCCACTTTGAAAGATTTCATCGTCGTGTATCGTGGTCGTTCGATGCTCACGGGATTCCGCCGCGGTGCCTGGCCGGCACGCTTTATCTCCTTCTCTTGCGCCGCGATGATTGCCGGAAAACGGAATACCGCCTTACCCGACTTTCTTTATCCTGCTGTTCCTCTCCTTATCGAACCTCTCGATCAGTCTACGAACAATGTATACGGATATACATATGTGCAGATCCGTGGATGAGACATCGGCGTGGTCCAAACGGAAATACGGTTCGAATCCAGCACGCACGACTACGATCAGCGAGCGCGGTTGCGACCGCACGGAGCGCGGAAGGATCTATCGATGAGAGTTCCGGTCAGTCGTAACCTTGAGGATGTGCTTTGATCTTCAATTCGAACGACAATTGGCTAATTGCGCCGATGCCAACCCTACGGCGTGGCCGATACCTTGAGAGAAAACAATCACTCGCTCAAGCCTTTCCTTCCCTTCGGTTTATATGTATACTTTTTTTTAAATCACTTCACGTTCACCGTTCGATATTCATACAATGTGCGATTAGGCAAAGGCACAATTTTATGAACCCTCATGTAAACGTTGTATAGTCTTAAGAGCCGACTGTCCGAGTGGGGCACCACTAACCGATGTTGCTGAGGGAATAGTCAGAGGCGCTGAGATCCGGTGGCTTTAAGTATGGGCATTCCTCTTCTTCTTCTCTGGGGGGAGGGGAGGGAGGCTTCGGACCGACGCAAGCGCCTTTAACCATTTCGCCGCCACCAAATTGGCTTTTCTCAAGTGGGGCCCGCGTGCCCGTCTGTACGTCGTGCTGTCCGTAGCGCCCCCGGAAATCTGGAGTGGGAGTTCTCGTTTCCACTACTCGGGGACCAGACAGTCGGCCAGAACCCACCACTACCTCCTCCTCGCCATCCGTAGGTTTTATCCACGGCATACGCACGGAGAGGTGAGTATGCGTGCACGATAAAAACTAGTATAGCTCGATATAAATGTAATGACGTCGTACCACATAGACCTTATCGGTGCAGCTAATAATACGTATGAAGCGGAGATAGAAATACCTTATAGCAATCTTCAATACTCGTCCTTTACAGGTGTACGCCTCACGACTCAACGTTGTAATAATAGTCGGGATTGACGTTTCACCCTCCCTGGCCGAAATTTTAGAACGTCACGTCTGGCCCCGATGAGGCCCTAACAAGACCTTTACAGAACCGCATCTTTCCAGAATCTGATTTGATGGTCCGAAATGTCCACTGGAGTCTCACACTTAACATCCGAGATGTGACCCATTTCGTGAAGTAAGTTCGGTTTTGTAGCAAAGTGTGCAGATCTTACTGACACACTGTTCCGTCAAAACTCCGGGATTTCTGACTTTCCTATAGACATAACGTTGTCTTACGTGGAGTACGATTGATGCGCGCTGATCAAGAGACATTACTCCCTCATTCGCCACTCCTAGCATCGGTTATCAAACGCAACTGCCACTTTTTTAGTGCAGCCTTTCGGAAAATTACTAAGGATTGGGCTAAGAATGCTGTTCGTCGAAATGTCTGAGAGGTATTTGGAAAAGTTTATTGTTTAATGATTATAGTGGAATGGAAATTGACGTTATTATTTTATCCGGAATAAAATTATACGGTTATTTAACGAAGAAACCGCGAGTTTGCCGATACGAATTTCATCGGTAAAAATATTTTTTAAATTTAGTTGAAGGTTACATTTAGTTGTAAATAGTGAATGATGGTCGATTCAAACAATTCGATACGAATACGAAAAATCTGGAAGATTTTGTTATCTTATTATTCGCGTCTTATTTGAATAAAATTGTTAACTCTTGAGCTCACATATAATTTGTTCTAGCTTCTAACTTATAACTGGGGTACATATGTACCCCACGCGTTTTTTCTACGTCCAAGGGTCCTATGAGCAGTAAATGGGTTTTGCCGCACATGAATCTTCGTTTTTTGATAAGGAAGAAAATGATAAGCGTCAAATTTGGTTTCATTGAAGTTTCGGGGGTGCAAATCACCCTTAAAGTCCAAAAAGTAACGAAAATTGGCAAAAATCACCCTCTTTGTGAAAAAAATTTTATTTTTTTTAATGGTCCGATAAAAAAATTTCAAACAGCATCTTTCAGAGCCACATCAGACTATTAGGAAAAAATAGTCCCATTGTATTCCGTTCAAAAAGTCTATTTATTTTATTATATTTGCATAGGTTTTAACATTTATTTTTGTTGAAAAATTATTGATAATGAAAGATAATTATTATTATTTGCAAAAATGCATGGAAAAGTTTTGGCGAATTCCATTTGCTCGCCTGCGGCACAATTGTTGCAGTGAACAGTTTGGTGCTCCCTGCAGACACCACAGTGGCATCTTCGGCAAACACTTTTACTTTGCGATCCCGTGCTCACGGGCAAAAAAGCACATCAGGTGCATTTTTTGTGACGTCATTTGGTACTGCAACTGGCTCTCTTGTAGGATCGTCAGAATGGACCCGCGCAGGTTACATCGGAGATTCGCTATCAGCAAGCGTTCCCGCAGATGCGGTTCGATCAAAGAGTGCCCGAGATTCTTTATGAAAGTTCTTCGATTAAGTATACCATCTTTCGGTGTGTATACCAACTTTGCGTGTTCATGCTATTATAGGTCGCCAATTATTAAAAAAAGAAGAAAACAAAATGGCGTCCATATACATCCAAATTATATAATAGTACCTTACATTCGATAATTTTATCAAACCAAAAAAATCACTTACTTACATAAAACACTAACGTGGACGCACAACTGGGGCATTTTGGTGCCCCAAGTGCGCCGCGTTAGCGTTCTGTGCGACAGCCAGCGAGCAAATGAGATACAACCGGCCTCCGCCCATCGTCAAATCGTGGAACTAAATTATTGTGGAGGTCCGAGGCGTTAATGTTAATTTTTACTGTAGGAGCGCAGTTTGAATGTCGTCTGGGGTACTTTTGTACCCCAGAAGATTGCAGATCGAACGAAAATCAAAAAGTAGATCGTTCCATGGACCATTTTTCTACTCGGAATTCGGTTCCGCCTCCAGGTGTTTTACCGCGTCGCGCCCATTACGTTCGACTCCTCTCGCTACCTTGGCCACGGCATGGCTCTATTCTCCTCAGTGCGGAACTCTTTCGGTTCAGCTCAGCTTGAAGCACTTCTCGAGGTTCTTTATGTCAATTATTCCCGGCAAGGTGGCGGAAAGTCAAGCCTTCCACACCTTCTGCACGCGTGTCTACTTTCCCCAAATCAGTACAATATCGCTATTTTCTTCTTTCCGATTTAAGAAACATTTGTTATACTTCCTTTGATCATCTGCTAACTGTTAATTGATCTTTGGCTGATCATTAACTTCGTCATTATTAAACATTGCTATATACAATGTTCCATAAGATAAAAGTACTAATAGCTAAACACCTAATAACATGTAATAGCTAGACACGAACGAGAGCAGTCCCAATCCCCGGACATGCATACAAAATCGTATTTACGTCTCTCTTGCATGTACGTTTCGATCGGCCGCTGGGACGTATACCCCAATTAGAGTTAATCTTATCGACGAATCTAGTCACGCGAATAGGAATTTTTGTGAATTTTTACATACAATTGATCTCAATTTAAACCTATTCCTCAAAGTCTTTGCTTTTTTATTATTTTCATTATTAGCTTTATTTTAAGATTTGTCGGAAAGATTCTGGAGATAAATCTATACTGGACGGACAAGTTTCAAGTTTACAAATAAATAGTAAACACGAATATTGTGAAATATGTTCCCAAATTAAGAAGGTTATACAGTCCTCTCGAATCCTTCCCTCAGCTAAGTTACATACAATTGATCTCAATTTAAACCTATTCCTCAAAGTCTTTGCTTTTTTATTATTTTCATTATTAGCTTTATTTTAAGATTTGTCGGAAAGATTCTGGAGATAAATCTATACTGGACGGACAACAAGTTTCAAGTTTACAAATCAATAGTAAACACGAATATTGTGAAATATGTTCCCAAATTAAGAAGGTTATACAGTCCTCTCGAATCCTTCCTTCAGCTAAGTTACGCGCCGTACATTTTAGGATCAGGCCGTCACCCTTTTTGTATCTCCAGGTAGAAATAGCACGATATTTTACTGTATCTTGAAGGTCTGATTTTCCTCGAACATTTATGCGGTCGTTGTACTTGCGTGGAGACAGCGTCATCCTAAAAGTATGCTCGATATTTTTCGTGGACATTTTTTTGCGACTTCCTATCTTTCTTGACGTTACGACTGATGCGCTAATGAGGTCGGAGTCGATTGCAAACGCATTTCGGTTATATTATTCTTTATTTTCTCATTATTACTAAATTAATTCCACCCTGTATATAATGAATTTTCGAAATATTATAATGCCACGAGATGCAGAAAATATTCTAGTATCTGAAAATATGGTTAATTATTTCGCGATTTGTACCGTGTTGTGCAGTTCTTCGACGGGTTTGTGCCACTACGATCATTTTATGGCCTATATGATCGAACCTACATATCGCACCCTTAGAACAACAGTGTAACATCTTATATGGTAATCCCATAAGAGATATTACACAGTTGTTCTAGGGGTGCGATATGATGATGGCCGATATGATCATGAACTATATGTTCTATGAAAAACGCAATTCCGGTCAAATTATTGTCTTACTTTATAATTATTTATGGTATGTGCCTCGAAGAACTGTCTTGAAAAATTTAATTGACAAGTTGTTTTCCATACAATTAATTAAAATATTTAGTGATTTCTCGAGCCACCCCTTTTTCAGTATTTAAGCGTATGATGTGTGAGGATGCGGCTTGATCCGAGAGCCTTGTCCATAATTTCCAAATTTCCAGAATAAATTTGGAGACTTGAACGGATAATTGCATAACTCGATGGATCAAGGTGAGATTGAAATGCAACCCGTAATTGAATAATTGTAATTAGTTATCTTCAACGACAAGAATGAGGCAAGAATGAGATACCTTTTGTACGGGGTAACTTGTCTACCCCTTTTTATCACCGATCACCTTACGGCACCGATCACCTTCGGCTTTAACGTTGGACTACCTAACGCTGTGGTAAACCGTCTGGATAGTAAGATCTAGAGGTGGTTGTCGATAACTCGATTCATTGTACAGTTTCCGTAACGGAGTGACCGCTGTTTTACTGCAGATGGGGTGCGTGTCGTTGGCATTTTATCACCTCTATTCGGACTTCCCTTTGTACATTTAGGGTATTTGAATGGAATTTGATTCATAAATGTTTTATCCATATACCCTAATTAATAACGTTTTCACGTTAATTATATTGATTGATTACAATACAATTATATTCTCCGAGATATCGTCCAGGGCTTATAGCAAAATATCACTCTTATTTTCATTATAAAATCACTGTGAAACAGGAGGAACAAATATTTCTCAAAATTAAAGCTACGGTCCGTCGTAACAAAAATCTTAGATACCCCAATTGTTATGCAAAATAAAGAATCCGAGGCGAATGACCCGTTGTTGATTTGACGACCCGCAGTAATGAAGGCTGATTACTGCGGACTACAATTTACCAATGAAACTGTACAGATCGCG
This sequence comes from Ichneumon xanthorius, assembly GCA_917499995.1. Lineage (NCBI taxonomy): Eukaryota > Metazoa > Arthropoda > Insecta > Hymenoptera > Ichneumonidae > Ichneumon > Ichneumon xanthorius. The sequence goes on from OU824205.1 coordinate 4,447,345, forward strand.
CGAATGTCCGATTGAATTTACCTGTTTACCCACCTATCGGAAGATAGATCGACAGTGGGGAGTCACATTTGAATACCCCCCTTCGATAATTGCACGACACAGTATTTATTTATACAAGAATCTATGGTTGATGAGGCCTTCACGTTCTTTAAACAGCCATTATCACCACTAAAACTTCTTGTCCCGAGATAATCGCGAAAAACTTCGTTTTTCGACTTTGTCACGAGTGCCATTTTAAAGTCAAATATGCGTCGCATTCATATGTATTTTCTCGGTCGGGTTTTAAGAAATGCACGTTTGTTGTCGAACGATGGAAATGACCCGTTCAAAGTTTCTTACCAATTGATGGCCGCGAATTCCCCGGGAGGCGAATTGATGTGGTTAATCGATAATTTTTTTTGATCCCTTGTTCCTTTCGAGCCTCGCCATTAGTAGAATTCTTTTGATCGTACCGTTGCGTTAGGAATCTCGGCGAGGCTTCGGCCGGATTTTTATCATTGGTTCCGATGCAACGGCAAGGTCAGTCGCAGTCTTCGCGTGCGAGAAGTCTAAAAAAAACAGACCCTCGAATACCCTCAGAGCTGCAACGTCTCGCCACGCCTTCTTCGGGTGCACATGGGAGATCATTACTTTGTTTTCTTTCTGCAACCTTTGCACGAGTCGCCCGCAGCATTTTTAAAAATATTAAACCGGTTTAGGGTCGTGGATTTATGTGAGAGCGGATCCCAAATCGCAATCTCGTCGGACATCAGCACGTAGCCATCAAGAAAGAACAAAGGCTCACTGCCCGAAGTTGGACTCTCCCGTGACGTCGCTCACGAGCATTGACGTCTTCGACCTTTTCTACTTTTGTCAAGGACGCGCGCGAGAATCTGTTAATAGTATGTTATTAACGGTCGGGCTGGAAGTATCGGAGAGTCGACCTTTTTTTTCTGAGTAAATTTTTAGCTCAACGTCACTTGTGACGTCCGGCGAGAGGCAAGGTTCATTTTTTTTATTCAACGTTGGGTGCATCGAATGAATTCGGGTACAATAAAAGTATAATCACTTGGACCGGTTTGCTATGGCTACCTTGGTATTTCCGAATGCGACCATGAAACACAATAAGGAAGTGTCGAAGTCGAAATGAAACGTTTCCTCGACATGTTGCCAACGCAGAATATGATTTATCTGATTTTTTAAATTCAAAGACTTTAGCATCGTCAATAAGATTGTACTCTTATGTAAGCTACAACGTTGACTTATTTTTTTAGATTGTTGATTGGCCACGCGCTTCGCGCACGCGTCATAAATATTGCGGATTCATTTTAATGGCATCGATCATCTTTTATGTATAAAGTGTTTCGAAGCGAAGTCTCGAAAGTTCAGGAAAGAATCGCTCCGGAATGGAATCTTGAATTAGTCGTGTAAGTGGACACTGTCCGGGGATCTCGGAAAAATAATGGGCCAATCACCAATAGAAGCGACCCCGAACTAGTTATAAATGTATCCTCACAGTCTCCCCCCCCCCTCCCCGACCCCACTGATATCGGCATATCTTTGTGCCCTATTCCTTCGGATCACTTCCGGTTTGAAAATCTCATTTTTGGATCGGAAGTGACGCCATACCGGAAGGACGCCACTTTTGGTCAGAAAATGAAATTTTTAAAGCGGAAGTGTCGTCATACTGGAAATACGTCACTTCCGGTCGGAACCTGAGACTTTCAAACCGAAAGTGATGTATTTTCCGTATGACATCACATACGATCGAAAAATGAGACTTTCAAATCGGAAGGAATGTAGGTATTTCCGGTATATCGTTACTTCGCTATATTGTTCGATATAGCGAACAATATAGCTACCGAGTATCGCTATATCGTTGGACACGTGTAAAGAATCTTTTACGTTTCATCTTCCGCAAGAAAAGTACAAAAAGTTCGGAATCGTTTCTCGGTAGCGCGGGGCATACATCCTCGTGTAAAATCAATGAAAAAAAGCCAACGAGCCTTGAACAAGTTTGCAATGTATCTCCAATGTTCGTTTTTTAACGGAGACAATTATTTGCGTATAGGAATAATTTCTTTAGATATAGCCAGTGGGAATCCCGGAGAGAAGAGACCTACGTCGTATCGATCTATCGCGCATTTATACTGTAAAAAAATGGTTTTCATCGAATCGTCGTGACTTGCAGATGGGTTTGGAGGTAGATCATTAATCGTTAATTATAGCACCACATCGATCTATTTTCAATAACAAATTACGCTCACACCTTATGACGCTCATACGTCAAGTGTAAACAATATCCGACAATCGTCGCAGGGGAAAAAAGTAATTGGATGTCAGCAATTGACTACTGACCGTTCGTCGAAAACACGATTGTGCAATCTCTTGGTCAGACTGGAACGATATGCGATGTGCGATAAGCAATGAGAAAGGATGCAAACATTCGAAAACAGACGGTTTGTAAAGAAAACAACCCAATTCTTACGAACCATACCAATGACGATATTATTGTCAGCGTGCGTAACGCTTTTTGCTTCGGGATTTTAATATACTTATTAAAAAGTATAATCGTTCAATGAAATCGTTTATTTAACAGATGGATTTCAGAGACGATTTGCATGAATATCGTTCCGGTCGCAGTTCAGTACGAGAGAACTCCCGAGCCGTTCTATGTAAAAACATGGAAATTTTTCATTATAAATTCCTGTAATGATCACATTGATCTGTTGAACATGTGATTATCGTGCTCCGGAATAACGAAAAATGCAATAGGTAAGCCAGTCTTATTCCACTGAGCGTTTTCCGAAGTATTTCGCATTCTCAATGCCCACAATCAGGTGCATATCCGCTATTTTTTAATTATCATGCACTTTGCTCGATAGGTGACTTTTTTTCTCGGGGGGATTCCAATAAACGTCTTGTTGATCTCTACTACATCGAAGAGTTGTATTTACGCTGCTTTTGATTAGCACGCCCATTTCGTCATGCTCGATTATATTATGTCTGGAAAACAAACGTTATCTCGCATTATCAAATGCCGCACGCCTGATTGAGCGAAAATAGCGATTCATCACTTATTCGATTGCGATTTGTCCGTCGAAGGATCCTCGCTGAATCTCGCACACAGTCCAGAAATTTCTACGTACTTTCGTCACAATCGTCATCGCAATGCCGTCGGCACCGGCTCTTCCCCAAGGGCCACAGGGTCAATTGCCGTGGTGCGCGTGCTCGGAATAGTGAATAATGTACTAGAAAAAATCCGGTTATCTTATTTCGCCTGCAGAAACGGGGTTTCTAAATCTTCACCAAGGTTTCATTTTTTTTTCTTTCACGGCTGCCTTTTTTAACGATGCGCAACATAAATGGCGATTTTTAATGGTGAACGGGTGAAACGAGACAATTCTTGTACGCGATTTATAATTCTCCGCAACTCTAAATTATTATTAGATCCTTAAAAAAGCGATAGTACTTTTTTGTTACATAGGAAGAGTCGAGTTTACGTGCAGACCCGTTACATCTCGTGCATGCGCCTTCGTCTCGTACCCATCGCAAAAGATTATTGCGCGTGGGGAATGCACAATTAATCCGCTATAGATTGTTTTCAAATTGATGGGTTCTGCGCGATATCAGTATTGTTGTTCGTCGAGCACATGACGGCGATGCCTCGCCTTTCCAAGCCAGCAGGCTGCTCCGACATGACCGTGAATTATCTGAAACCGGGTTCAGGCTTAGGTTAAGGTTCCCATGTCTGTCGCCAGCTGCGGTTATGGAGTTGCGAGGGTTTGCGAAATGACTATTAGCATGCTGAATGCTAAATGAGACTCGGTAAAACGTCTTCCGAGCGACGTAACAGGCTGACAGTAAAAGTCTTTTATGCTTTGAAACTCGTTGTGGGGCGGCTACTTTCACGAGCCCCTGACGGGCGGCAACCACTCACACACGAATGCAAGTCGGGACAGAAGGCGGCGAAAGATTGGGATGGTTTTTTCGGGATGGTTTTTTCGGGATGGTTTTTTCGGGATGGTTTTTTCGGGATGGTTTTTTCGGGATGGTTTTTTCGGGATGGTTTTTTCGGGATGGTTTTTTCGGGATGGTTTTTTCGGGATGGTTTTTTCGGGATGGTTTTTTCGGGATGGTTTTTTCGGGATGGTTTTTTCGGGATGGTTTTTTCGGGATGGTTTTTTCGGGATGGTTTTTTCGGGATGGTTTTTTCGGGATGGTTTTTTCGGGATGGTTTTTTCGGGATGGTTTTTTCGGGATGGTTTTTTCGGGATGGTTTTTTCGGGATGGTTTTTTCGGGATGGTTTTTTCGGGATGGTTTTTTCGGGATGGTTTTTTCGGGATGGGTTTTTCGGGATGGTTTTTTCGGGATGGTTTTTTCGGAATGGTTTTCTGTATCCCGTTAATCGTGAGTGTTACCGAGTCCGTTGCGAACTGGTGATCATCGATGATTATTGGTATGCTTGTATTACGAATACATCTTTTTATCGAATGACCAATAGCACTTCTGAGTGTTGTTCATGATACGTTTTCTCTCGTTCCTAATTACCAGGCATTCGCTCAAGGACAAATCCTGTACGCCCCAAGTGGCATTATAGTTTCCTGTTTGTCGTCCATTCAATGCGGTCATTTTCACAACAGTTCAGCTTCACAACAGACTAACCGAAGGACAAAAAAAACCTCAAGCCACCACCCCACCTTGCAAGGCTGGACCGACCTTCGATCGTTATAATGCGCTCGATTGGACTTCTCCAGCGTCGTGCATTGAGGGATAATTAATGGATGGTGTGCTGTCGCTCGCTTGCACCTGATCGTCACGACTCGCTGGATTTCCTGTACCCCGGGTGATGGGGTACTTCTTGTTGTTATTGCGTCGACGTTTTTTACAGCAAGTTCCCGGCGAAGATTTTCTTTTTTTTTCATAATTATTCTATTTTCTTGAGCGATTGCACGCCTCATGGAAGCAGATAGTGTGGATATCATCGTTATCGGCCCGTCAGAAACATTGTCTAAAAAGTGACGGTAGAATATCGAAACGGTAGAGAAAATGTTTACCGAAAAGTGTTGAAATACTCGCTGTATAGACCGCAATATAGACCGAAAGGATTTCATTACTCTCACAAAGTAGTCGGCCCGTATCGAATGTTCGAGATGCGCAATATAGTACTAAGTGTAGCGGTATCGTTGATAGCAATCCTATCGTGTCGAAATATCCCCGTCCCCTGGTCCCGACTCTCGCGGACCCGCACCATTAGATATATAGCTCCGGATTGCATGCGTATTTTTATACCTACACACGAACAACCGTGTGTGCCGCTCGACTAAGTAGTATTACCAAATTCCGAGCGGCGCGAAAGTAAGCCACTTGGCTCTTGTGATTCTAAAACGCGCGAGAACAGCAATCTGGGTGCTGCACCGATAGGTTTGACTTTCGGATAGTTCGAGTCTCCTTCGCTACATAACTGAACCGATCGCCAGCCTCGGACATGCCTTATCTCTAATATGAGAAGTATTTTTTGTGAAACACACACAGATTATTTTTTTCGATGGTTCTATTGCAGTAGTGCATAAATCATTGTCTGCCAATGGGCGTGTTATGTACGACTGTAATTACGAGCTAATCAATTTATTTGCCTGACGCTTCAATGTCACTTGGTGTAATACGTCTTGAGAATCAGAATCCTGTCAGGTGGAAATTATCAAAGTACTGTCTTGATTATTACACCTTCTATTATCATATCAGGATGTAATCTCTTACACCCCGCCCAAACCGGGCCCGGGCGGTCACAAACTGTAATCGATTGTTTTTCACGAGTGTTGACAACTTCCACTTAAAAGGAAATACGTATACGAACCGGATATCGCTGTAGCTTTATATGAGAATATTTACTGTTGAAGGTAGAGATTAGCATGGAAAATAAAATTATTTACAGATTCTATTACCGACCGCGGTATTTCACATGCTCTTAAGAGCATGTGAAACACTATGGAGTGCGAGAGAGATAGTATCAGTGGTGCTCTCGGCGGAGCGAGAGCGATACGCTGAGAATGTGTTTCACATGCTCTTAAGGTGATGTGAAAGTCACGTGACGGGGCCATGCGTGTGAGAGAGATAGTTGCAATTTTCAAATTAACTTTATTCAATGGTGCTCATTTTTTTGAGAAAAGTATGAAATCGGGCCGGATGCGAAATTACCGTCTGCATCCGGCTCGAATTTTCTTTTTCCTCAAAAAAATTAGCTCCCTTGAAAAAAAGTTCATTACAGTTTTCATTACCGACTGCGATGATAAAAATCTGAAAATATTCATGCATATTAAAGGTATCGAAAAGATTAATTTTGCATAATGAAAAGCATAAAATGTTATTAAGAAATTAAACGAAAAAATTAATTGTTTAACGAATTACCCGGCAACCTAATTTTTTTTATTACGAAAATGATTCTTTCATTTTACAGAATACATATGAATTTGTTCAGATTTTTAAACTTGCTTCGAATTTTTTTTTTATATGGAAAAAAAACAGAAAATTCGGGAGGGTCTTCTGTTGTATTTGGTGGGGACGGGCGAGGGGTTGTAAGACGGAAGAAGCCCGCGGGTCAAAATTGCTGCGCCGCAGGCCTCATTGTGTGCAACGCAAGCTTTACTTTCCCTAAGTCCTATGCTCTACGTATTCATCAACTGTGCAGATCGTTTCGACTAAAATGAGTGGTCACTTTGCTTACATTTCCATCTTTTCATTTTCCGTACAGACTTCGGACTTTAGAAGCCTGGGAAAAATATTTCGCGTTCGATACATTCGACAGAGGGCGTTGTTACAGCCTCCGACAGCATCTCTCGGTAATTGCGAAAGATCTAGCCGAGTCGATGACTGAGCTCGCCGCTATTGCCGCTGTTGCTTAAATATTCTGTCCCTCTCACTCTCGGTCTTGCGCTTTCTTTCTAGGGGAGAGCGGGGCAAAATGGCACACCGGGGCAAAACGGGATAATGAGACAAAACGCAATAATCCAATAACTTTGAGATGGTGGCGATGGTGGTACAATGCCCGTCATTGATGCCTGGTTTTTCTGGTTTTCCTATCTTCCTCAATATCTTCCTCAATATCTTCCTCAATATCTTCCTCAATATCTTCCTCAATATCTTCCTCAATATCTTCCTCAATATCTTCCTCAATATCTTCCTCAATATCTTAACGGGGTCGAAGGGAAGGCCTCTAGCAAGACCGATGTCTTGCTGGATAGCTTGCTTGATGTCTTGCTGGATAGCTTACTTGATGTCTTCGATTCCGTGGGGCAAAACGGGTTTAAAAATCCGGATGTATCGTTGGGACAAAATAGGGCATCCAAAAATGATTGGAAAATTGCGTTTTGACCTCACAGTCTCGTTTTGAACTCACAGTCCCGTTTTGCCCCGCTGTACCATTTTGCCCCGGTCGCCCCTACACAGGTGACTTTATTCGACTTCATCTCACCGAACTCATACACCTTCGCTGTCCGTTGTACCTCGCCTGCTATCCGCTCGCCGTCGAACGGCAATGAGCAGTAGCCGAAGGAGAGTATAGCAAGACTGCGTTGCCGAGACTCGCGCGCTATGCCGAATTGCAACATGCACCGATCAAGCATCGCTTGGTCCGCGAGCTCGTGTCTCTCCAGTGACTGGCCAACGATGCATTTACTTATCGGGCTTGGCCTTACCGAAGTATAAACTTGCCGCAGAACCGCTGCGGTCGCCGGTAGCGGCGGCTCTATGGGTCTTGGCCAACCGGCAAGTGAGAGCAGTGACTGCTCGTTTCTTCAAATTACTTTTGCTCCGATGGATTTTACGCGGGTCTCGAATAGAATAAGCGATCGCACCTGCACACCCATTGAACGGGTTTCTTTTTTAAAGATGTGTTTAATTAATTACGAAAAATTGCTATTGTTATCGAATTATCATGAAACGACATCAAACGACCGCTCTAGGCCACGAGACCAAACTCGCCGCTATGCATTGCTTTACACCCAGAAAAGTAATTTATTTGACGGCCACCGTTTATTTGATTTAAATAAATATTTATTTAAATCAAATAAATATTTAACTTAAACCAAATAAATGGTGGTCGTCAAATAATTTTTTTTTCTGGGTGTATTACTTGCGCATCCGAATCGCGTAATCGAGAATAATTGCCACAAATATTGAGACTCGCTGTTGCTCAATTTTTTATAGGCGCAAGTTACACACGGAGAAAAATAATTCTGTTTCTCTAACAAAATGTAGATCGTTCATAATTTATTGTTGTGGCAGCAAAAATATTTGGCTGCTACAGCAAAATATTTGCTGCCACAGCAAAATATTTTGTTGTCTATATCTTAAGCAGGTAAATGAGTTATGGTAACAAAATTCTTGCTGTCCCACCATTTTTTTTTCTCCGGGTATGCATACCGAGCACTTTCGTCGAGTGCATATTATGAATTGTAATGGTAAAATTTACTGTCTGGAAAATTTATACAACTTGATATTTTTATTACCGCAACCGAAGTTCCGACTATCGTCTACGCGTTTCTTCAGTATTTTGTGTTAAAAAAAATGTTAATGAATTACGTTATAACTTAGTACTGACGAAGTCCGAGCAGTGGCGTCAGTAAAAATATATACCGTAGGGATAAGGATGTATTGAGACACACGATATTACATAGATGACTGCAACAGCTTGTTATGACAAACGACAAACGAACAAACTAGCGATTGACAAGATGACGAGACTTTTTTTCGGGACTTGTACACGAACTGACGTACGCGCGTGACGCTACGAAATATCATTCGAGATAAAAACATTCCGTCTATCGATCGTTTTATGATCCGTTGTCACCATTTATTCGGCGTGATCGGAACAATATATACATTTTTCTTGTCCTTTTCTTGTAATTTTTTTGTGACATCAACGAAATATAATATGAAGTTTAACGTATGGGGCTCGAGGTCGTACCTGAAAAAATCCACCTCGGATAAAAATGTCCAGGGAAAAATGGAGAAACCCAGAGATATGAAAAAAAATGCAAATCTATGCAAAAAAATTCCCTATGTAGATGCAAAATCCTGTCTTCGAAAGGCGCTGGATAACAAGTTCTAGGGTAGGTGAAAAGGTCCGGCTTGAGAAAACAGGCTGGTGGTCGGTGAAAAATTAAGCGATGAGACTAACATTGCAATTGGTCATGTTTTCTCAGTTAGAATTTATTTTTATAAGAGACCACGGTATATTTATGAAAAAACTATTCGGGCATTACCCAGGTGAGCTTTAACAATCGCACACGGCTACGGGACCGTACCAGTTGCCGAGGCTCCTGTACTCGCCCGGGGCTCAAACTGGTATCCGCTTGACCCCGGTATTGAGTCGGACGCAACATATCGGCTCGACGAAGAATGTTGCTGCGCCTATACCGAGCACGGTATTGGAGCCTGTACAGTATTCGGTAGATTCATGGACTGCGAATATTATCCGAAGACCATTAGGCTGCCTGGTGTCCACTTCAGTGCACTCCGGATCGACTCTAAATGCATTTGAGATGCATGACGCACGTTCTTTTACCGATTTTCTGAGTTCCTTACACCCAAAAAAATAATTTATTTGACGGCCACCGTTTATTTAGTTTAAGTAAAATATTTATTTGATTTAAATAAATATTTATTTAAATTAAGTAAACAATTACTCAAGTGAAATAAATATTTATTTAAATGAAATAAATATTTAATTAAACCAAATAAACGGTGGCCGTCAAATAAATTATTTTACTGGGTGTAATTCTCACGTTTCTGTCACTCGCTGCATTCAACATACATTCCAGAGAAAATAACAAAGCTTGTCTGCAAAGCCTCTTTCCAGGTTGGAAATCACACTGTTAAACAAGAAGCGACGTCGCGCAGAAAATTTTGAAAAATTTAATTGTGACGTCACTTCCGATTTGAAAATCTCTCTATGTTTTGGAAACTTCATATTCTGAATCTGAGTGACGTCATAACGGAAATACGTAACTTCCGTCTTGGAAATTTCATTTTTCGGCCCCTGCAACTGTACTCTTTTTCATATTCACATACAGACACCGATGACAGATGCAATAATATAATATTTATGCCACTCGGTGGGAAAATGGCGGTTTTTTCGTACGCTTCGCGTGCGAAAAACCCCCATTTTCACACCTTGTGAAATAAAATTTTGTTCGAAACTCGTGCGAAAAACGTTTTCTGAACTCGTATCGAAATGTACTATTATTTACTCTCGTTAGAAACTTATTATATCGTTGAAAATAAATTGCATTAAATGTTTTTTTTATTCGGGAATTTCAAGACTTCCAAAGAGCCATAGTTTACATTTTAGAAAGTGTTCGAAAGAGGACCGGATGCGGCGAAATTGCTACATCAAATTGTTATCGGTTTTTTGGGGGACAGACTCGAGTGTTCATTCACACGCTCGTCGTATTACTGAGTAGAGCGGGCCAGTAGAAAGTGCAGATGATCATCGGACGAGGTCCCAACCATCGGTTACTGCAACACTCGCGAATTTTGTCGAAAAACGAGACTATCAGAACGACTCGGTTCTCCTCGGGTTCCCATATTCGACTCTACATCGTCGGAATCTCACTTAATTTCACCAAGTCATTAAGAAGAAAGCGTGTGTTTGTAGCGCAGCCTTTTGAATTTGAGGCTCCTATCATGTGTTTTTATTCTCTCGAAGTGTTATCAATGTAAAGCTGCAGAAGTTTCACGAGAGTAATTTTCAATTTCTTTTGGATCACGAATCCTGCGAAAATCGAATTTCGTCCAATGCGCTTATCGGCGCAGGTAGGGGAGAGTGGGACAGAAGTGTGACACTTTTATCGGATGAATTATCAAGAGACGTGCTAGCGTTTCGACGTCAAGTCCTTAAAAAACGAAGTTTTTGAGCGAATATAATTTTTAGCGGAAGAGTATAATAAAAAATACCGGGCATACATTAAGGATATCCGTACCAAAAGTCGTTTCTGTTCGATCTTGATCAAACTTATGCGATCTGCCGAAAAAAACACGCTTCATTTGTTGGCATTTTTTAAGATTTTTTGACGATCTAGTTTTTTTGCAACGTGATTTCAAAGTTATGTATTTTAAGATGGGAAAGATCGGATCTAACCTAAAAGAGGTTATCTCCGTTTATTTCCGCCAGACGTTTATCTCCGCCAATTTCTGTTCAATTGATATTAAAAAACTAACCGTGAAAAACTAACTAACTAAATTAAAAAGTGCGTGAGAACGTGAAATTAGTTTTTACATTTTTCGTAAGGACTAATTTTTTTTTCCTGAGGCCCAAATCTATTATTATTTTTTATATTTTTTCACGAGCGGTCCAAGGTTTTTTTAGGGCTGACGGAACTGAATTTAGCTCACGACCCAAACATAAAATGTTTTGAAGTGCCCTACTCTCCCCTACACGGAAAACGTCCCCGACCCTCATAGACTCGATGGCTGAAATAGCAAACCGCAAGGCACATCACAGTTCTGGCAACATAAACAACAAATATCAACGAATGCAATCTGCACATTGCTTTCTCATATCTCGCAGTCCCTAGCATATCTTCTTCCGAGATAAAGTCAACATCGGTCAAAGAACCCTCCCGTACAGGGAGCTTTGAAACCGACCGTAAAAAATGAAGGGGCCACCTCCGAATAAAACTGCCCTTCATTTTCGTCCGATGTCTTTTGTTCATTCAAGATCATGATTCATGGTGGCCGCGTTCAGGGAAAACCGGGAAACTCGGAAAAGTCAGGGAAAAGCTTGGTCAGGGAATAATCGAAAGTCAAGGAATTTCAAAATTGTTCAAGGAAAAAGTGTAGCGAGATCATTTTTAAATTACGCGGTCTAACCACGAATTCACATGTAGAGCGTCAGGCCTTGTCAATGGATATTTCGCGTGTTGGTATTTGTGCGATCGGTCGTCCGGTAATAAGCAGCCTCCCACCCCAGGCACTTCTCTCCGAACATTCTACAAGAGTAGTCGGGTTCTCGTCGCCTAATATCCGCTGGGTGGTGTGGGTCAACGTCTGGTTGACCGAGACACATTTTGCAAGTTAATTTATTGGCACTGAACATATTAATCATCGTGTCTCACTGTGCTTTCTTTGGATCCTTGAGGACGAATCCAACCCAGTGGATAGATGGAGGGAATTTTCCATAGACGAGAGAAATTTAGATAAGTTTCTTTTTCATAATACCGACACATATATTCCGATTTATTCACGGCCGAAGTGGGATACGAAATATTATAAGCGAAAGAAATTCAATCAGAAACGCGAAATTATCAAGACGACAGATTGTACAAAGCTAACCCGCATTTATTTATTGGTTTAACTTAAATTTTTATCTTTATTTTGTCCTGTAATTTAATATTCAGTCCAAGTGAATTTATTCTATATTTTTTTAAATTTTAAATAAAATGATCGATCCTTGGTCTATTGTATTTTTATTATTTATTCTCGTTTTGTTTTGTGCATGCGTAAATTACCTTTTACAAGGAACGATACAATTTAGTTTTAATATTATTTTTAAAATTTATCTCGCATAAATCCTTCTAAGGATAATAGATCTGTACAAAAGTAAATTGCCGCCTAACCCGTCTATCAATAAATAAAAAGTACATAAAAGGAAGCCTTGCAGAGTATTCAAACTCAAGATGAGAACGCGCGAAAAAAATAGAGAGCGTTAGAGACGAAGGCAAGGACGATATGGATGAGCCAGATTTACGGAGATTGATTATCGCGATAACTCGGTGTCTCCGTCTCTTCTTTTCTCTTCGAGCAGTCTCATGATGCAGATGTGTTTGTCGCCCTTTCTCTCATTCATTTTCGATTTTTCCATATTGGGGCATGCTGTAATCGTGCAAAAATCACCAATAATTTTGGCTCGTCTCGATAGCAATGTTATTTCGGTGCATTTTTCGATGAGATCGAATATCTGGACAGCGAGACTTCCATACATCGAAAGATCGATCGTCGCATACTCATAACGAAATTTGAGTACGTGCCTCTATTTATTGCGAAAATTATTATCCAAAGCAAAAGCATTGAAAAGTGACAAAATTGTGAACAACAAAATGTGTAAATTGCTAATTTCTTGATGCATAATCTCTCGGAGAGAATGAGAATTTTACGGAATTATAAATTAACTTGTCTTGATGTGATTAATGGTCAAATGTCCGAAAGGAATAAGTTATATCATTCTTATGTTGCGAAAATGCAATTCTCATATTTTACGACTAATTAAAGATAAAATTTTCTGAGAGAATGAGAATTTTACGGAATTATAAATTAACTTATCTTGATGTGATTAATGGTCAAATGTCCGAAAGGAATAAGTTGTATCATTCTTATGTTGCGAAAATGCAATTCTCATATTTTACGACTAATTGGAGATAAAATGTTCAAAGACTGACTGATACAATGTGTATGTGTGTGTGTGTGATTCATTTTTGTGGCGAACTACTCTGTACAATATTATTGAATATTTATTGCAATAACTAGAATGTGTATGAAAAATATCAAAAGCGCTAAAACATGCTAGACCTTTATGCTCTATTTCATTTTTCTCGTATCCTCGGTGTTTTGTTCTGTATTATATTTTTATACTTCCTACAAGGAATAATCAAATTCAGCTTCAACGTAATTAAAAAAAATGTACTGAACGAAATAATTGGCTTCAAGCAGATGAATTAATTCACTGCATTATAAAATCGGAAAAATCGTAAATGAAAAATATGCTCAACGTAACGGTAATTGCAAATGTTCATCCACTAATAATAATTATTTTCGCTTATTTGAGACAAAACATTATGTTTGAATAGATTACTTTTTTAAAAATAAAATCCTTGTCATTGTAAGACCGTTCCTTGATAAATTAACACTCGCTTTAAAATATCCATGTATTTCTTTTATCTACCTTGCATGAGAAACATTTCGATTACAGCCTTGAAAGGAAAATTGAGAACATTTTGAAAAAAAAAAAACCACACAGAATTAAACATTAATACAATATTAGGCATTTTCATTTCCATAATAATAATAATTTTTTAAATAGAAGTCGTTAGAAGTTTGATCAGGGAAAATTTTTAATTGATCGGCGAAAAGTCAGTGAATACTTTTCAGAGAAAAAAACGGCCACCATGGTGAATCGAGCAACCGGTCTCTCCGGTGAAATACTGAGATGCTAGTGCAGACGACCAACCGAAATACCGGCAAGGGGGTAGAAAGTGGAGAACACAAGAGGCGGTAAAAATATGCAGGTGAAGGAGACAGAGTAAAAACGCGAGAGCATATCGAATCGACGTTGAGTTAGAGGAGCCGAGAGCAAGTCGCCGCGGAGAAATAGAGGTGCGAGTCACATTGTACAACTTTCTTAAGTGTGACGTAACCCTGACCAGAGGCGATCGACGGAGAGAAATGATATAGCTGTGTCTCCGCTGGTGCTGGAGCCGGGGCATGTTCGCACATAAGCATGGGATCGACATAGCTCCGGTAGATATGCCGAGGTGGGGCACCTGCGGCCGAAGCGTCGAGAGCTTTAGCCCGGCAAGTGGTCCTCCAGTGCATGAAAGCAATAAGGCAGGAATCCCTCCTCCGTACTTCGGGGCCTCACATGGATTTGCTTCGTTTTGCCGTTTACTGCTGTGTGTGTCTCAGTGGCAGCGAACGGACGTTAGGGGCCCCACTTCTTGGACTGGATGTGGTGCACGGAAAAGAGCGGCCGATGATGGTGGGCCCAGTTCCCCGGTGAACAACATCGAGGACGGGACGTACGACAAATAAGTGGTGCAGGCTTTCGTCGCCGTCGTCGTACTCCATGTCGTCGTCGTCGTCACCCTCGTAAATTTCTTGACCGTCATCTCCGAACATCCGCAGAGACTCGCGCGACGATTGACTCCGTGGAAGTACAAACGTCCGTTAATTTCCTTTGATCGAAATAATCGACCATGCAAATTTGCGCGCTCTACCGGTAAAGCCCCGCCGACAACGAAAAAAACCAAGAAATTTTGCGTACACATCGCGAATAATTGCCGTTCGGACCGTGACGCAGGTTTCTTTCACGATCCGAATATAGAGAGAGCCCGTTTTGCCAGCCGCACGGATTCTCATCGGTTGCATCGACACACATCGAACCGGGAGTGCGACTTCGGTTGATTGCTCCGATCCGCGAGACGACCCGGCCGAGTCGTAGACGATCCTTTGGAAGACGGACATCCATCGGGGAACCGCGCGTGTCTCTCATACTCCTCGTACAACTACGCCGAATTGACGTTAATTGACTCGGTGCGTGATATTGTAGCGTCGAGTTTATACTCGTTTCAATACTTCGTTGATCTATCACGATACTGGAAAAACCTATTTGCAAAAAAAAAGTATAAAACACAGTTCCGTCGAAGATTTTCATCTGGTGCAGCGATCGTCGTAAACTTTGTTGCGAGGATTAGATCTAGTAATGGACCTGTAGCAGCGCTGTTACTTGCCATTCGTCTATACGTGTCATTCGGCTGCTCGACTTTTCATCCACTTTCGGTGAGTTTAATATTTTTTCTTGATCTTTTTTATTTTTAAAAAATTTTTTTATTAGTGTGTATGCGAGAATAGGGTGGGTTCGATGATTGATAGGCGACGAGCAATTTAATTTTTTTTATTTATTATTCTCCAAATCGTTTCCATAATATTTCGTACACGAGAAATTTACCGGTAGGAAAGTGCGGGGAACGATTACACGCCGGTTAGTTAAGTTGCGGAGTTATCAGGAAGTAGAACACCGCACGTATCGAGATTCGACTGCGGGGCATGCGGAAATAGTTTTCACGCGTAACACGTTGCACCCCGTTTATCGCCGTCCGATTAATTTTATTTCACTCCGACATAACTTATCCTGATCGGGTTTACATATATTTTTTTTTGTAGTTTCACGGTATCCGTTTCTTGAATATTTGGGAAAACGCGCAAAGCGAGCGATGAGTTTTAGTTGAAAGACGATTCGCTAGGGAGACCATATCAAGATCACGAGTAGTAGCGATAGACGGAAGTACGTGTATCTTAGTGAGGTTCACACTCGGCTGATCACGCAACGAAGCAGGTCTTGCGTGGATCTTTCACCGGCATATAACACTCGTCAAGGTAGCACGAATGTACTTGCAGCGGACACTCCGTCGACTATCATTCACTCTTTCTGCTTCCTCACAGAGAAAGCAACGTTATCGTGAAATGTTTGACATTTTTTTCCCCATATGTCAATGTGCACGGAATGATCCAAAACATCATAAAATCAGATTTCTTTGAGGATTTATAAAACCCTCGACACGTGCTCGTCGCGCCAGTCAGGCTCTCATTGCGTCGTTGACCATATAACTTTGAGACTCATAAAAAGATTAAGTAGCCACGTAACTTCCGACAACTTAGTGGATAACTTTCCATTCGATCGTGCCGATGAATACCATATAATATGGTAAAAATAAATTCACGATCAGCGTAACAACATTTTTCTTTAGAGGATAGATCGAACACCCGAGACTGGTTACTTGTCGCAGGATATGCTAATTTAGCAAGTTCCAGGGACGAAGTTAATGCGACGCGAAGAAAGTAGTTGCTTCTGTTCGGCGACAATCGACAAGAAAAAAATTTTCAATTCCGATTGTTTCGGTCGATCGAAGCATTACAGTACGATCGAACGCCCACTTTCCACATGTTACTTTTCTCGCCACGGCCACATGTTACTTTGCTCGCTCTCGGGATCTAACGGCATGTTATTTCCGTCTCCGATGAAACGGAAATACAGCGTTGACGATGTAATTATGATCTATCGCACATGTCCTCGATGTGCGGAACAGAAAATTACTGCAGATTTCCAAGCAAAACGCGCTATTGCGAACCCTCGGAAGCCGAAGATGGGATAAAAAAAAGTTACTACCAAATTACAATCAGCCCATAAATCTCATCGGATGGACACTGGTATTACGCGGCCTTAACAATCGACCTTCCTCATAGGACCGTCTACAAATAAAAACAGACCATGAAACTGCAAGCAGGTACGCTCTACTGATTGATAAACGGAATGATCAACGGTAAAGATTTTATCGTCGTTAAGTGCTTCTTCAACAACTGTTATTTTTTTATCGGTACACTGTCGAACCGCTGTTGCATCCGGGATTAACTGTCTTTTTTTGCGGTACACTGATGAACCGCTCTTGCATCCGAGATTCAGTATTAATGTTGCAAAGTTTCGTTTTATAGTTCCTTTTTTATTTTTTGCCCAGAGTCTCTTTTAAGACGGGTTTCTTCGGGAATCGGAAGAGTATGCGAGCAATCCGTATATCCCGACATACTCGCACACCGTTTTCTCACGCCGGTGCCGCGCATGAGGAAGTCGGCGGAGCCTTCCATAGCGCTGGCAACGCCGGGCATAATCACTGGGCTACGCTTCACGTATATCGACTACACTAGAGCAAAAAAAAAAAACGAAAATACTCGTACATATGTCAGATTATCGCATCGAACATTTTATTCGTGTTTTCATCCGCAACCCACTAACGATTCCACGGAGCGCTTATATCACATCATCGGTCGATCACTCTCCAGCCTCGTCAATGGACAAATTGTCCTCGGGGCACGTCACTTCCGTTTTTTTTTATTTCTTTCAATCTTCATTTTTTTTTTAAATCTACATTCTTATACTACAAACTTTCCCAGCTTCCTTGTATCGCGCAACGATTTCACGTTGGGTATTAGGTAGGTACAAGTTTTGCTACGTTTCCGAGCTCTGCCGGCGAACGGACGTGCAGACATTAATTCTCTCACGTAAGCACGAGCCACTAGGAAGGCTATGTAATACTACCCGTGTCCAGAGTGTACACATGTTGTATCAACTGTGTTTCTCCCCTGTCACCGGCATTTCCCTTGCCACGCGGAGCAATTTTCGTGTAATGGATGAAAATGTAAGGCTCTCGACGTAACACTGTATACTCGGCTTTAATGGATGTCATGCACGATGGGGGTTACATAATGATTACATTGTGTCCGATGGATCGCCCGATGACACTGTATTGCCGATTTGTCTGAGCCCGCCCCAATCGCTCCCGACATGATGACCAGTTGAACAAGCAGTCGCAGTCGCGGCAACTGTTTGTTGTTCTTTCTCGTTTAGAGAAGTTCTACCTGACCTCTCAAATTGCAGCTCCTCGATCATCGAGACGGTGAAAGTCTTTCGCCGCTCGATGTTAACATTAGCGATAAACGCCTCGGGGATGTTTCAATGGACCGGCGAAAAGTTATAGCGATGAACTTTGAATCATCATAACGTTCGACTTCCTCGGGTTTCACGAATATCACTCGCGTGCATAACATGGATACTAGTTTCCTATCTTTAATGCCCATAGTGCTCGCGAGGATCGGTCCTGTATCAATCCTCACTCTGTGACGTAAGCATACGCGCTGCGCGGGCTGCACCGGAGCTCGAGGAGACGAGGAAGTAATCATAACGTTCGTTGACTGGATGCGAGCTTGCCAGTTATAGTTCAGCATGAGTGTATTTATAATGCGTATGGATGCATAATCTCTCCGTCTCTCCGTCTCTCCGTCTCTCCGTCTCTCCGTCTCTCCGTCTCTCCGTCTCTCCGTCTCTCCGTCTCTCCGTCTCTCCGTCTCTCCGTCTCTCCGTCTCTCCGTCTCTCCGTCTCTCCGTCTCTCCGTCTCTCCGTCTCTCCGTCTCTCCGTCTCTCCGTCTCTCCGTCTCTCCGTCTCTCCGTCTCTCCGTCTCTCCGTCTCTCCGTCTCTCCGTCTCTCCGTCTCTCCGTCTCTCCGTCTCTCCGTCTCTCCGTCTCTCCGTCTCTCCGTCTCTCCGTCTCTCCGTCTCTCCGTCTCTCCGTCTCTCCGTCTCTCCGTCTCTCCGTCTCTCCGTCTCTCCGTCTCTCCGTCTCTCCGTCTCTCCGTCTCTCCGTCTCTCCGTCTCTCCGTCTCTCCGTCTCTCCGTCTCTCCGTCTCTCCGTCTCTCCGTCTCTCCGTCTCTCCGTCTCTCCGTCTCTCCGTCTCTCCGTCTCTCCGTCTCTCCGTCTCTCCGTCTCTCCGTCTCTCCGTCTCTCCGTCTCTCCGTCTCTCCGTCTCTCCGTCTCTCCGTCTCTCCGTCTCTCCGTCTCTCCGTCTCTCCGTCTCTCCGTCTCTCCGTCTCTCCGTCTCTCCGTCTCTCCGTCTCTCCGTCTCTCCGTCTCTCCGTCTCTCCGTCTCTCCGTCTCTCCGTCTCTCCGTCTCTCCGTCTCTCCGTCTCTCCGTCTCTCCGTCTCTCCGTCTCTCCGTCTCTCCGTCTCTCCGTCTCTCCGTCTCTCCGTCTCTCCGTCTCTCCGTCTCTCCGTCTCTCCGTCTCTCCGTCTCTCCGTCTCTCCGTCTCTCCGTCTCTCCGTCTCTCCGTCTCTCCGTCTCTCCGTCTCTCCGTCTCTCCGTCTCTCCGTCTCTCCGTCTCTCCGTCTCTCCGTCTCTCCGTCTCTCCGTCTCTCCGTCTCTCCGTCTCTCCGTCTCTCCGTCTCTCCGTCTCTCCGTCTCTCCGTCTCTCCGTCTCTCCGTCTCTCCGTCTCTCCGTCTCTCCGTCTCTCCGTCTCTCCGTCTCTCCGTCTCTCCGTCTCTCCGTCTCTCCGTCTCTCCGTCTCTCCGTCTCTCCGTCTCTCCGTCTCTCCGTCTCTCCGTCTCTCCGTCTCTCCGTCTCTCCGTCTCTCCGTCTCTCCGTCTCTCCGTCTCTCCGTCTCTCCGTCTCTCCGTCTCTCCGTCTCTCCGTCTCTCCGTCTCTCCGTCTCTCCGTCTCTCCGTCTCTCCGTCTTTCTAAGCTTTATACATATCTTCTCTCGTTAGAAACTGGGACCTGAATACTACCTGGCTTTACTTATTCTCATATTATTTATTATTATTATTGTTAACTCAATCTTAAGATTTGAATCATAAACTATCCAAACTAGTTTATTTTCTTTTCAATCTATTAGAGAGTTTATTTCGTTGACTATTTACTCTAACTTTTGTAACATTTCTTTATTATTTAGTTACTTTATCATTTTAGTTATACTTTATTTCATATTATTATATTCCCTTTTCTAGTTCTAATGCTTCCTTCACTAGCTTATTATATCTTAGTTTTAAGGTTCTTTTTTCCTCATCTAATTGTCATTTGCCACACTGTCTCTGTGTCTTCGTATCGCTCCTTTTTCTTTTATTATTTCTGATTTTCTCGTCCGAGTCGTATAGTACTGGCGAGAGATCGTCTCGCGAACGCGTAACCCGTTACGTCTCAGTAGCCGGGCTGCGAGTACACATCATCGTGTATCGCGTAATCCGACCGGTAACAGGTTATTGTGTTCCACACGGGGCAGCGAAACACTGAAATCTTTTCCTTTCCTTCTGAGCAATGTATATCGAGGTAAAATAACAATCTGTTGATCTACCTCGATGATTGTCCTTTTTTTACTTCCCCATCGATACGATAGGACGGATGATGCGTCGGGTATCTGATAAATATCAAATCGATTCATTTGTTAAGCGACGACTGTCAGTCGTTTATCTTTCCATCGCGTTTAATGTTGTCATTGAAAAAACGTATTCTGCGTCGTTGCACGCAGATCTCGGCGGTGGATATCGCCTCTGCACGTGACAAATTTACGTAACAATTCTTGTACACAGACATTGAGACAACTAGATGGATCCTCGGAAAACACGCGCGCATCTCCAAGTCGTATCGATAGTAAAAAAATAAAAATAAATATAGAAAAGGGGAAATGTACCGGCAGAATAACGTCGAGCGAGCGAGATTAATTGTAATCACCGATGGAATCGCCGTGAGTAAATACATTGATGAAATTCGTATCCATGAATTTATTCATTTTTATATCCTATTTGCGTCTATGATAGTCTGTCGATTAAGATACTTTTTATCACAAACTCTGTGTTTGCTAAGTTGTTATGAAGAATTGCCGAGACGAAATGGATTAAGACACATTTTAAAATGTTGCTATATTCTGGTGTGAAAATCACTCAGTCTTCTAAATGAAAAAAAAAATTACAGACCTATTCAACCAGGCAGTTTTTTTTTTACTGAAATCAACAAACACCTTATTATTTTTTTTTGGTTGTCAGTATGCTGTCAGTATAAACTGATGAATATGATTTTTCGACCGCAGTTAAAACTCGTGAATTTTATAAAAAAATAAAATGAAAAACAATGTATGTTACTAGAAGGTTAGGTGCGTATAAAATTGCCGTCCATCAAACAGTTCTTCTTTGCAATAATTGGTTGGATTGTGTAATGACGTGCGATGCTTTATCACAATCGATTAATCTTTTTTCCATTGCGGAACAAACGTTGCCATTTGTTTTTTACGCCATTCACTCTTTGAATCTGTTTTTACTGTAAGACGCACGCGTGGGTAAAGCACATCCATTTAATGATCCATTAATGATTCATTAATGATCCATTTAATAATCTTCCACTATGTAACCAGTTGACCGGT
Source organism: Ichneumon xanthorius (assembly GCA_917499995.1). NCBI lineage: Eukaryota > Metazoa > Arthropoda > Insecta > Hymenoptera > Ichneumonidae > Ichneumon > Ichneumon xanthorius. The sequence goes on from OU824205.1 coordinate 4,468,834, forward strand.
TGAAGACCTCGGAAGATCGCTGGACCGTCACAAATGAAATACTACCACAATCCCAAAATTGCGCAGGATTTTTTTTTTACAATTCCGCGACATTGTAAGTTTAGTAATTTATGACTACTCCACGACTGAATTGATGACTACTCCAACTTCTCTCGTGAATGTCACGATACAGAGATGCGTGATGCGCGCGCAGCATGATGTAATGAATCTACCCAGTCACCAAAATAAATCATGTTTCAATCGAATTCGAGATTTTCTAAATTCATAGACGTGTTTGATGTATTTGTGTTTCAGCTCTCGCGGAAATAAAATATATGCAACCAAATATAATCTAAATATACTGAACGAGATCCAAAACCATTCATTTCTTACGAGTTAAACTTTAACCATAATTTATTTTACTTTTTAATCAATAGTGCGAGACCTATCCAATATGCATACTCCATGATTATGACAAATTTTTCAACGCCCTCGATCACACGTGTAGATTTTGGTCGATTTCGATTTATTGTATACTTGTTTCGTTGCAAAACCGACTAACTTCCTAGGCCTCTACTGCGGTCGTTGAAACAGAAACTGTTGTGGACCGGTCAGCTTCGCAGTGCGAACGTTCACAGATAATCATGATCGAGGTCCGACGCACCGCAGACACAAGTCCGACGAGACTCTCGCTCGCTCCGTTACGCCGAGTGGGCTCCCGCAGCGACGAGTGTCCGAGCAAGGTTCGTTGTGCGGTGCATGACTTGGTTGGCGGAGAATGGCTGACAGGAAGAAAGCGTAGCGGAAAACCAATAACGCGCTATTACATCGACCTGGCTAACTTTGGCCACTAAAGGTGCGTGGATGTGGCCAGCCCGGACCGTTGCCCGCCTTGTTCCCATCATCTTTTTATTGCAGATGCTCAATCCTTGGCCTCTGTCGGATTTCGTCTTGACGGCGATTTTTTTTTTTCGTTGTACGGCGCGCGACTAACATCACGATAATAGTAATTTATTTCACTCGGTGGAAAAATTGCGGTTTTTGCGCACGCTTCGCGTGCGAAAACCCCCATTTTCACACCTTGTGAAGTAAAATTTTATCGGATACTCGTGCAAAAAACGTTTTCTGAACTCGTGTGATTGCAACAGTCGTCAGAAAAAGTTTTTTCGCACTCGTATCGAAATGTACTAATTTTTCACTCGTATCGAAATGTACTAATTTCGCACTCGTATCGAAATGTCCTAATTTCGCAATCGTATCTAAATGTTATATTATTACGCTAAATGTTAAACTATTACAATACTAGTCCGATAAAACGAGCATCGTACCAAATTTTACTTCACAAGGTGCGAAAAGGGGGGTTTTGTGAACGCGAAACGTACTGCCATTTTCGCACCGAGCGTAATAACTGTATTTATGTAACTCATGCATGAAAAGTACTACTTTTCGCGGCCGCCGAGAGGGTTGAAAATGGCTATACCATTGTACTATAAATACCCGGCGCATGCGCACTTTAGGCACGCTGCTCGTACTTTACGCATGTGTCTCCTACTTTACGCACGCTGGCTATACACCGCCACGATCAGCAGTCACGGAGTACCATTTCTCCTGCATTCATTACAAAAAATATTATGCTATACTAGTGCGGTGTAGCGAACATTACACGTGGACTATCAAGAGTGTCGCACTCGCCGTACTCGTACAACAGGGAGCACTCGCCTTCGGCTCGTGCTCTGTGATACTACTCTTATGGCTCGTGCGATTCACTTCACAGCGTGCGTATAATAGTAATTTCACTTCACAGTCTGCGTATGATTTTCGCTACACCGCACTAGTATCACATAATATTTTCCGTAAGGAATGCAGGAGAAGTGCTACTCTATGCCTACTGATACGTAGTGCGTAAACTACGAGAAGCGTGCGTAAAGTACGAGACGCGTGCGTAAAGTAAAATTGGCCTGATGTGCGCATGCGCCGGGTATTTATAATACACTTGGCTGTAGAGCACCACTTACGCCACTCTCGTTATATAAAGTTATACGTTTCGTTATACGGGTTATATAAAGTTCGCTTTACCGTACTTGTATCGCAAATTACCATTTCACGTGGCATATGAAGATTGGATACACGGCATCATTAATTTCGATTCATGCAATTTTCCTATCCCATAGAGCATTATTTTCTGGGGGATATTGATCATTTGGAGTGGATCCAAAGGAGAGCGACGAAGATGCCCAATGGGCTTAAAAACATGCCGTATGAAAACCGTTTGCGTGCGTTAAATATATCGTTACTCAAGAACCGAACACTAAGAGGTGATTGGAGCTGCTAAGCGGGCATTATGCAGTAAACGAACAGGATCTCCTGACTGTATCTTCGTGACCATAGGGCCAAACTGCAGAGGAAGCCGTTCAAAGAAAAATCCATGAACACACGTGCTATGAGGGTGGTCAGTGCCTGAAGTGCACCGGCAGCCACAGTCATAGATTCTGAGACAGTCAACCAATTCAAAAATACGCTGGACGCACATATGTTCACGTGATTCATCAATTACTGACAGATGCACATTGTATAAGTGTTACACTTCCTTTCAGTAATTTTTTTATGATAACATAGAGGATTATTTTTTTCTCTCTCGAGACTTTAGTATTAAGAATGTTACGGAACATCACAAAATCATAAAATAGAAAAAGGGTTTTCACTTGGCGTATTTAAAAAAATGATCGGTCGATCGATCTTCAGACTCGCGAAGATCGCGCATCTGCCAGGAGAACCCAGAAGAAAATTAAGATTCTTTGCTTGGATCTCCTTTACAGGTTAAAAAGATTTAAAAGAAAGATTTCCAATTGTCGAACATTTAGTTAGAAATACTCTGTCCGATTCTGGTGTGGAATGTAGAGCCGTTGATGTTCCTCGAGTGAACTTCAGGAGGAACTTCTCGGGGAATATCAGAAGTAGAAGAGGTTTGTCATCGCAGCTGGGACGAGTACAGGTTTACGAGTGAAATCCAGGCCATTCGGTGCACTCGCGTGATCCACCTCTTCCCAGTCAGTAGCTGCACGTCCCGTTGCACCAGCAGTTCGATCCGGTGGATGCACCGAGACGAGGGGGCTTTTCGCTACAAGTTGCTCACGGCTTGAAAATCATGAGATGAAAAAAATTCGTTAACCTTTTTCTTGTTACTCTCCGTTCTAGTTTTTTTTCTTGGTACGCGCGTCGGCTGATTCTTCACTTCCGGCCCGATCTGAAATCATCGGCCTGGCAACGTTGTAGCTTGTACGATCTATACAAAGTATAAACCGGTACCGTTAGATGTTGAATCACTTATGTGCAACTTACAGGTTCGATCGAGGTGTGTTTCAGCGCATGGCGATCGTACAGGACTCATCTCACGGCGATAGCATGCGTTAACGACATTTCTCTTCCTCGGAAGATGTATCAAGTGGCTTGCACTCGATATATCGGAAACGTAACGCGGAGCAAAGTACCCACGTAAATTTCCTTCTCAGTCGCCTGGTCGTCACGTCGACCCGTAGATTTTTTTTTTCATCATCAGCTTTTTTTATCTTGCGCAATCGTTCGGGCATGCGATTCACGTGAGTTTTTATATTCGATACTGTGATTTATTTTATAACCGGAGCCTCGATAAAAAGTGGTAAAAGGGTAAAGGTAAAAAAAAACGAGAAGAGCTACGACCCATTTGCCATTCAGTATCGGCATGAAGATTTAATTATGGGCACTATCGTGGATAATGAGGTTTTAATCTCGTACCGTAAGACGATACGTAAAAAATCCTGCGGTGCTAAATGAATAAAAAAATAGATATCGGCTTACCGTGTTGCAGTTGTTGTGTGGCTTAAAGGGTATAGGAAAAATAGTATATTATGTTACGAGGGACGGATGGGGGCGATTTTCTACGAGGGTGAAGTTTGCTGAAAGCGAAGCCAGTGCAGAAATCACGCGAGGTGAAAAATACGATAAATTGTTTAAAACATCGTATGAAATTTAACATACTGTTACTGGAAGTTTTTATGCATAAACTGGTATATTAAAGTGCATGTCCAATTTTGTAATAAAAAATTGACCAACCATCGAAACTTTAGAAATAGCTGACATTTAATCATTCACTTCAATTTCACTGTAAAATTCCATTAATTTTTCATGACAATTGTACATTAGATTTAATGTACAAGTTGTTGCACTAAAACTTCCAGTCTGGTGCATTAAATTTCGAATTTTGTTTCCTCATACAGGAAGCTTTGTTTTGGTAAAAAAAACGAAATGTCGAGATTTTTCGACTTCGTTAAAATAATCACACTTTTTGCATCGCGAAATCGTCATATTGACCATTACTCCCTAGGGAATAATGAACCAGTACTGCGCATGCGCAGATGTTGAGCGTTGGTTAATCATCATTGTTCAATAACCGGCGATTTTTCGCCGATATACTGAGAAAAAAAATAAACAAATAAACAAACAATTACTCCATTCAAACAAACATTTTTGTTGCACCAACCAAATAACACCTTTCAACGTATATCCCCGCGTCTTGATCAATACAATCATTTCTTTTTCTCAGTGCATTGCACGCAAAAAATGTGGTTATTTTAGCGAAGTCGGGAAATAAAATAAAACATTTCTCGCGATATTATTTCGGATTCTAAATATACACTATGGAATGAAGTAACATGCATCTTTTGCATGTGTGATTTCGCGCTCGACGAAAAAACCATAAATCAAGGGAATCTCAGTCGGATCACGACAGATCGTAATTGTCATGCGAAAACTGTACCGTCCTTCATCTTCGTCTTCGTCTAGGCTATAGTATGAGTCGTCGGGTTTTCATGCAGCAATCCTTTGTAACAGTCAACAGACAGACGGCACTAAGCGACGATTTGTTTTCAACATCTGTCGTCAAATGGGTATGTTTTGTAATCGCAGTAAAGATCCAACAAATTGTGCAATACAACTTTACGAACAACCATGGCGGTCAATGCGACGAGCCGACGACCGATCTTCGTCGGCACATCGATGGAAGATTATTGGGACGCATATAAAAGACATCACATGTATTAATTGTGAAAAGTGCCAAGTCATCTCGTGCGGTGCAGGTATATTGAGAATCGGGGACGAGCGAGAAAACAACGATGGACGCACTTCATTAATGCACCCCTTCGCAATAATTATTAACGAGGAACTTGTTATCGCGATATAAAGAGAACCTACAGATGATCGGAGTCGCATGTGACTCGCTTGGAAGGTGGATAAAAAAAAATCCTATGGAATAGTTATTTGTATGGCAAGGGCGTAGAAAGGGAGTTCTTGACGAGTGTGAAAATTCACACAAGTCAGAACTCCCTTTCTACGCCCATGCCATTGACGTAATTTTTCCTAACAAATTCACGCAAATCACGCTTTCCGTTCCCGCGAAGTGTGCGTAGAAAGGTACTTTTCCGCTCTAGTGCGGGAAAAAAGACCATATTGCGTTTGTACGCATGCGCAGTATTTTTCCCGAAAGCGATGTGAAAAAGTGTCCTTCTGCGCACACTTCACAGGAACGGAAAGCGGAATTTTACGTGCATGTGTTAGGAAAAAGTATAATGCAGACAAGGTATAAAGAGAACCTAGAGACGATCGGAGTCGTATGTGACTCGCTTGCAAGGTGGAACAAAAAAAACAAATCCGATGGAAAAGTATAATGCAGACAAGGGGGGGGATTCCGAATGGGGTTACGCCAGCTTCCCAGGGGATTTGCAATGGCGAAAGAATCTCGTCGATACGATTCTATTAGGAGGCCAGAATTGGTGAACCGACTTTCTCACAGAAGGACCTCGTGAACGAGGTTGAAAAGTAAGTAACCAATGCGAAAATTTAACGAACTAAATTTCGCAATTGTAATTTTTCGCAATGGAAGCGAGCGTTTATTGCGTTGAATGAATCCCGATGTTTCAGTATTTATTCGTCACCGACGTTGAACCATAATGCATCCGCTCGTAATTGCAAGAGGTATTTCATACAGAATCGACCGCTGAGGAGTATATTGACCTTCATGGAACTGAATATTCATGCTCCGTACTTTTCCTTGCATCACGGAAGCACTAAAGCAAAAAATAAAATACCGCTTCGCGATAACACATCTGTTGATGTAAACACATATCCAGGTTGGTTTGTTGACGTACTGTTTTCGTTAACACCTACAGACGATCCAGAATGCAAATTACCTCAACGCTGTGAGACAAACTCCCTCCCCTCCTCCTCGCTGCTTCATAACAATACCCAAGTTACATGATGCATTGGCGAACGAAAAAATTGATTGCGCTCAAACATTATTAATTAATTAGATTCATTATGTAAAGCTTGGATCAATGGTACCGGACTTTAAATTCAGTCACGCATTCAATGTTGGTCACCGAACTCTCGATGACATCGATGTCCAGCAGCAGTATGCTATACGGCATTCTACGCAGCAAATAGCGCTGCGCAGACATATAGTGTCGATCTCGAGCTTAGGACTGTACCGTCAAACCGGTATATCATGTCGTCACCAATGATTTATGTATGAATAGAAAATTTTAACAGATTTTTTTTTTTCGTATCCACGAACGAAGACGATTGTATTGCATGGATAAACGTCCATGGAGGGAATATTTGGCTCTAAATCTCCCTGAAGTGCTTCCCGAATTCTCTATTCGCGAGAACAATTTATTTGATTCAACCGAATTCACTTAAATTCGAGAAAATTAGCTCGTCTCGCACACAGAAAAATGTACTTTATGCGAATAAATATTGACATTCGAAATGAATTCCTAATACATTTCAAACGTATGTCACACTTTTTTTTTATCAGCTGCCTTGAATTCCTAAATTGACATGTTTCTGTCGCTCGCTGTATTTGACATACATTCCAGTATGTTAAAAATTAAAAATATTCTTTGTAACGTCACTCCCGGTTTCAATATTTCACTTTTCGACCGAAAGTGACGGTAAACGGAAAAACGCGACTTGCAGTTTAAAAATATTGAATTTCGACCGAAAGTGAGATCATAACAGAAATACTTCAATTCCGGTTTGACAATCTCATTTTCCGACCGGAAGTAACGTCATACGGGAAAACGTTAATTCCGATCAAAAACCGAGATTTTGAAACCGGAAGTGACGAATTCATCTCGAATGTATCCAGCGACAGAAACGGATGAATTAATGAACATACACAATGTCTTCGGTTTATACTTTATCGCGCCCGCGCGATAGATGCGAACGTGATCATGCGATCCCGACCAATCAGGACACGAATAAACCGACAACAATACAAATATCGGATCTCTGATAATTTCGATAAAAAATAATAATACGACCTTTTAAGCAGTGGGCTCAATTTTTAGGTCCAAACGAAGAGTTTCATCAGCGCGGCTGACCGATACTTGGCATAACTACTCATTCTCACTCAAGCCGCATCCTTGTTCCTCTCAGTGTTGACAATTTAGCTCGGAAGTAAAAACATTCCGAGCATATCTACTCCACAGCGGCTTAATAGAATTGCGTACAGTCGCTGATTCGTTTCAATTGAGTGGGCTGGTTTATAGTGCCGTCCGAGAGAAATATGTCTAAACGGACAGAGACTCGCATAAAAGCGTGACCCATGTATATCTCTCCGTCGTTCTCTTTTCTTTTCGATGTGGCAACTATCGGCAACGATTTCTCACGTTTGCCCTCGGTTTCACCAGTAATGCGCGCTAACTATCGTGTTTGGCAATGGAGCCAGCTATAGCTGTGAGCTAGCACAGAGCGGCCGTAATTTTTTTCTCTTCGACCCTCGGTGCGATGCTGCGGCCAATGTTGCTGAGGCCCGTCAAATATTATGCGCAAAAGCATTGGTCAATCATCTCTTGTGTACGCTCTGTCGGGTCAGCCTGCCAACGATGAATCTTTAATTTTTCTCGCTGGCTCGAGTGGAAATTTGTTAACGCGTAGATGTTATTAAATATCGTGTCTTTGTAATTGATTACTGAAGAGCCCTTGCGGTCTCGCGTGATTCTTCCTTTCACTTATCTCACTCGTTACTTGCATCGGTATAAAAAAAAATAGAGGAAAGTAATGTGTTGGCCATAATTTGCGTATCTAACGATCCCAGCGCACGTGGATAGATCAAAATTGTTGCAATTCTAACCATCCGTCGCTGGACGGTAATAGTAGTAATAATAATACTATAAACGATGCACTTGCGGCAGTCAATATTGAAATTTAATCGAAAGGGTCAGTGACAGGATTCCTTGAATAGGCATCAGTGGATTATCGAAATTTCAATCCGGTTATTCTCAATAATAACAAGACCCATTGGACAATAAGTCGCTCTATAATTATCCATATATAAAATAAAATATAAAATAAAATATAAAATAAAATATAAAATAAAATATAAAATAAAATATAAAATAAAATATAAAATAAAATATAAAATAAAATATAAAATAAAATATAAAATAAAATATAAAATAAAATATAAAATAAAATATAAAATAAAATATAAAATAAAATATAAAATAAAATATAAAATAAAATATAAAATAAAATATAAAATAAAATATAAAATAAAATATAAAATAAAATATAAAATAAAATATAAAATAAAATATAAAATAAAATATAAAATAAAATGGTTGAAGGACTTAGGTCGATGGGCAATTGGCAATATATACACGTGCTCACTTCGATCCACGTTATGTCATGCTATGTTCAAAAAATTATATCATATGCCATATTGCCAACAAATCCACTATAACTACTACTATAAATAAAAATATAAATATATGTTGGGGAATCTTTTCCAGAGGCGCCTTCAAACGTACACCGGTTCACCGTAACACAACTGAATCTCACACTTCACGAAATGGCACACGGCGTTCAAGCTTACACGACGAATTTGTAACAAACGATTTTTCAAAACATTACAAACCGTACATCGCAAATTTATTACACATTAAAAAACTTTCACATTTAAAATGAACACATTCAGAATTTAACAACATTATTTTGTAACAACCGCGAAATGTAACAACTTCGAAAGCTTACACATGAAATTTGTAACAGACATTGAATCTTACACCCGTGCATACGTACACGGGCTAACAGGGAAGGGGCGGCTCGAGACTGGCGCTGATGAGAACCACTGCTATTATGCAGGTTAAATAGACTTCACAGTAGGCAATGTTCGTACGGTAACCCTGTGAAGTCCATTTAACCTGCATAGTAGCAGTGGTTCTCATCAGCGCCAGTCTCGAGCCGCCCCCTTCCCTGTTAGCCCGTGTGTACGTACGCACGGGTGTAAGATTCAACGTCTGTTACAAATTTCATGTGTAAGCTTTCAAAGTTATTACATTTCGCGGTTGTTACAAAATAATGTTGTTAAATTCTGAATGTGTTCATTTTAAATGTGAAAGCTTTTTTATGTGTAATAAATTAGCGGTGTACGGTTTGTCAGATGTTAGAAAAGTCGTTTGTTAGAAATTCGTTGTGTAAGCTTGAACACTGTGTGCCATTTCGTGAAGTGTACGATTCAGCTGTGTTACGGTGAACCTGTGTACGTTTGAACGGTGTACGTTTGAAGGCGCCTCCTTTTCCAGATGACTATTTTCTATCGGGATTATGAAGTTGCTTAATGGCTTCATGCAGAGTGCCTACAAGTATGGTGATGTACCATGGCAATCAGAAGCACTGAGTAAATGGACACGTGCGTAGAATTGACAGTACCACGCGAACACAGATCAACCGGAAAACTCACGCACAGGCGTGTGCGCTTGAGTGAGCGTGAAGGGGCATTAACACGACGGAGCGAACGTATATAATCTCTACTTGTGTCTTGAACGAAGTAGTTTCTTTATAGTATAACATAGATACTCGGACAGACACTCACGAACCCGGCAAGGAAGGCTGGAGACTCTACGGTGCGTTGTGTAGACTCAGAGTCGCTACACTCGTGCTGCTTATAACACGGTGCTAACCAACGAGTACGGCTTATACGTTCGTTCTGTCTCACGCAATTTCGCAACGGCGATTTATTAGCGGTTATTTGTTTGCAATGACGATAGTAACAAATAGCCCCGAACGACGGGATTTTTTGCACAAGAGTTTCCCTCCGATCGAACATTCCTTCGACCTCCATAATTTATCCGCTTGCGGCGATCGTCCGTCGCGCGAATCAATTTTTTTTTTAATAATGGCAAATTTACACAGTAGCCTCTAAACCTTATGCATTTACGTCGTGATTTTCTTTGTATACTTTTCTCACATTATCGATTGCGTATCTACAATTGAAAACCACCTCTGTGGTATAATCAGAAAAATAATTTGTTTGACGGGCCCCTCCCAAATAAATATGTATTGATTTAAATAAATATGTATTTAATTGAAATTAATAGTTATTTGAATCAGTTAAAATATTTATTTAAATAAAATAAATTATTTCTCTGGTTACGGCGATTTTTGTTCGGCAAAGGCTGTTGAACTAACATTTGACTGAAGCTACATGGATTGATAAAAAAAAAATTAAATCGCATAATTATAACAAATTGTTGTCAGGTCGAGACCTTGTCAGGAATGTAATGTCTTGGTATTGACCTAATCGCACAAATTTGAATGTACGATATTTAAAAAAAATTATTTTGTTGAATGTCGCAAGAACTACCAGGGATATCAGGGACGAGTATACAATACGGACAAGTTACATTTCATTACATATGATTTGAAGAATTTGAAGATATATGTACCGGTTACAAAGCGTAGTCTTTGACAAGTTTGGTGCCAGAGTTTCGGACAGCTGTTACCGATTTGCATACTAATGTATGGTCTTGCAATATTGAAATACTTTATGGAGAACTTTGATATTATTTAGGCGCTCAGCAATTGATCTCGGGATATCCAATCTAGACCGGATTGTTATAGGGGGCAGGTGATGATTTGTACGATAATGTATTTGCGGTCGGATGTCAATTCCGAAAGAGTGTTGAGCGGGAAAAATTTCCTATGCACGTAAATAAGTAGCAGGACGATGGAGTTTATTTATAGAACCGAAATAAATTCGTTTATTTATAGAACCGAAATAAATTTGTTGATTTATAGAACCGAAATAAATTTGTTGATTTATAGAACCGAAATAAATTTGTTTATTTATAGAACCGAAATAAATTTGTTTATTTATAGAACCGAAATAAATTTGTTTATTTATAGAACCGAAATAAATTTGTTTATTTATAGAACCGAAATAAATTTGTTTATTTATAGAACCGAAATAAATTTGTTTATTTATCGAAACGAAATCAATTTGTTTATTTATCGAAACGAAATAAATTTGTTTATTTATCGAAACGAAATACAATATATCGTACGAGATCTCATGTGCTGCGTGGCAGTACCAGCACAGTGTTCGAAGCCTTGATGTTGCACCCACGGTAAAAGTAATCGCGGGAACTGCCCGCCGCAACTTTTTGTCGGTGTACACGGGGGCCGACGTTGGTGGCGCGGTCTGCAGAGCCATATACCGCGTAGAAAGGCGTTATTTGGTCTCGTGACGGTACCCCTTTCCCCGACGGGCAAAATTCGCTGTCGCGATCGCTTGCCGATCAATGAATGCCTTGAGAGGCGCGATTCCACCGAGCGTGCGACGGGCACTGGTAAACACGCGCCACGCGCTACATTGCGTACGGCAGCGCACACGTACGCGGTGGAACGTTATATATATAAGGAATTTGCGTTACCACTTATGACTGGTGCGAGTCAATGTGCCTAATCTATCGTGAGGTTACACTCCATAGTCATAAATTGATTGGCTCGAGTCGGCTCAAACAGTAGAATCAACCTTTGATTTTTCCGCTCTATGCCAGAAACGTGAGCAAACGATCGTCTTATTAGCTTTGAGGAAATAAACCACGCATATTTTTTTTATTTTGCCACTAAAAATCGCAGGTGTTATGAAATAATGATTCAGACTCGTTCGTGAAGAATTTTTTAATGAATTTTTTCCCACGTGGATTGTGGGACGTGTGAGATGAGCATAAAGCTTAGGCCATTTAGCGTGGATTGCATATGATGACGAGTGAAAATCACTTATGACTGGTGCGAGTCAATGTGCCTAATCTATCGTGAGGTTAGACTCCATAGTCATAAATTGATGGGCTCGAGTTGGCCCAAACATTGGCATCAACCTTTGATTATTCCGCTCTATGTCAGAAACGTGGCAAACGCCTTACGATCGTCTTCTTAGCTTTGAGGAAATAAATCACGCATATTTTTTTATTTTGCCACTAAAAATCGCAGGTGTCCAGGATGAGCGTCCTGGCGAGTGACAGGTTTTACAAACGAGTCATGAAATTCTTGCGGGCCTCGGGTATCGTTATTGTAGGCTGTTTAAGCCATTTTTAAAGTTCCCCAATGTCCAGGATTCGTTACACATAAAGGTTATTTTGCCTTGTATAGTATAAAGATTGCCTTGGCCATCTAGCGTGTACAATGTTAATAATTGTGTTTTTCGTGGACGAGGAACGTTTGTCGCTTTCGTTGAAAATAAGCGATGTGTTATGCAAGAGACTCGTTTGTCGCTCGGCTCATGCCTTTTTCCGTTACGTCACAGTCGAATACATGTTTCTCGTAATAAAGCCGACGCTCTTGATCCTAAGCTGGCACTTATGGTAATATTTCTCGTTGGTCTCATTACTATTGTCTTATCTGTCATTACTATTCTCTTATCTACCGAGAATAGCGTTAAGGCAACGAGGAAAAAAAATTGTGGACGTCTAAGAAGTACCTGGGGAATTCGAAACCATTACTGGTGTCATTACTTTTCGCGGTCACGACGACGGGGTGATCGATAAACGGAAATGTTTCCCCTTCAACTGACTTCAATACTCTTTTCGGATCCTTCCCAAAAATATGTTTCTTAAGATCCCAATTTGCAAGACTTTTAGAGCAGCGGTGTCGGTTTTCTATTAATTACGAACGCGTGATATCGTCAAACTGAAAACAAACTGTTTCACCGCGTGCGTTAAAACCTTGTGAATGAGATTCACCTATTGTGCAAATCAAATTATCGAGAATTGTAATAAAAAAATGTATCTAATAATGTTGGTTTACTGCCGGTCTTTCTGACACGGTAGACCCACCCAAACTTTGTGACTCCCCTGCGTGAGCCCGATTTCAGACACTTATGCATCAGTTTGTGACACCTGCGCGTATATTTGGAAAATATATCAAAGGATTACATGGAAAAACAAATTGTATGACAGACTTAAATGCAAAAATGTTTTAAGTAATACATTCTGACAAACTTTCAGAGTATCATTATTAGAAGAAAAAGAAAATTCGTAAATTATCGAGTTACGTGGAGAGAAAAATATGGTAATATCATCTAAAATAGTTTAGGAATAATCTCCAGACGGTACGGCAAATGCGAGACGTATCGGAAATCTGGTAAATCTTTTTCATACACAGTTTGGGACAACAAAATAAACCGACGAAACTATTCAGTCGTGTGATGCAGCCGCCACAGTTAAGGAATCGTTCCCGGACACTTTTGTGTTGAACGGCAATCCGGAAATTCGATACAGTATTTTATGGAATTCGCGATATATTATTTAACTTTTAGGCATGCAATAAAACGGCGTTCAATTGCAAGTTGGACAACGGCGAACTCATAACGCCTATAATACTGCACTTCGGTCCACTGAAAGTTTTCATAAGATAGAATGATATATTTAGTCCAACATTATTTACGCGAATTGTACACCCAGAAAAATCATTTATTTGACGGGCGCCCCGCAAATAAATATTTATTTAAACCAAATAAATATTTATTTAAACCAAATAAATATTTATTTAAACCAAATAAATATTTATTTAAACCAAATAAATATTTATTTAAACCAAATAAATATTTATTTAAACCAAATAAATATTTATAGGGTATAGCTTACGGATTATATATTACTTGAAGCAATTTGTGATAAGAATTTCGACGACCTTCAGAAAATCTGGTCACATTCGATCAGAAACGAGAGATCTCGCGCTGCGTCGTCTTACAGGTTTTCGCTAAACAATGGATATAACGCCGACCAGACAAAAGAGTGACGCAGACTTCACGGTTCACCATATTTAAAAACTGATTTGATCGGGAAAGCATGCATGGATAAGAACTATGGTAACATAAATCCTTACGTGTGTACACCATAAATCCCACACGAGCTCCAAGACTACACGACTGTGTGACCGGCGCGCTTTCGAACGACTGACGGTTTTTCGTTTTGCTCCGGAGTTTCGGTGCGATAAAAAATCAAATTTCCATTCCGACTGGCAGCTCATGCAAAATAGTCTGGGAAAAATCGCGCAATAGTTAGAGCCTGACAGCCCAATCGCTGAGCGTGCGGCACGTAACTATTCCTACACTGATAAAAAAATACGGTTGAATCAACTAAGATTCGGGCAGGGACGTTCAAATAAATACTTAGTTGGTTCAACAAAATATTTGAATGACCCAAAAATATTTTGGTGAAATCACCCGACAAATTGTTGAACTAACTAATTTTTTAGTTGTATCAACAAAATCTTAGATGATCGTCCCTGCCCGAATCTTAGTTGATTCAACCGTATTTTTTTTATCAGTGTATATATTTTATCAGTGTCGGGTGATTTCCTCCTTTATCAGTGTATATATTTTATCAGTGTCGGGTGATTTCCTCCTTTATCAGTGTATATTTCCTTCCTTTCATGCCGCTCGTCAAGAATCAGCCATTTTCCACCCCCGTTGCACCTATGAAATTGGGCCTTTTTAACGTAGTCAGGGAAAAAATGATGCCATACTAGTGCGGTGCAGCGAACATTATAGACGGACTGTGAAGTGAGTCGCACTCACTGCACTCGTATCCTAGGGAGCACTCAACTTCGGCTCATGCTCGTGTGGTACCGTGCGGCTCGTGCGACTCACTTCGTAGTGTGCGTATAAAGTTCGCTTTACCGCACTATGAATTGACTGGTGCCTTGCAAATCAATATTTATGTGAATTAAATAAATAGTTAATTGCCGGTATCCCATCAAATTAATATAGAATTGAATGAAATAAATATATAATTGGGAACCTGTCAAATAAATAATTTTTATTTCACTCGGTGGGAAAATTGCGATTTTTGCGCAAACACCACCATTCGTTCGGACGCTTCACGTGCGAAAACTCCCATTTTCACACCTTGTAAAATAAAATTTTGTTCGATACGCGTACGAAAAACGTTTTCTGAACTCGTGTGACTGCAACACTCGCCTTTGGCTCGTGCTGCAAACTCACAATCGACAGAAGTTAGTATATTATGCCACAAGGGAGGAAAGTGCGTCTTTTCACCGAGTGCGAAGTTTGATGCCCGAGCGAAGCGAGGGCAGAAATTCACACGAGGTGAAAATGCACTTCCTCCCTTGTCGCATACGATATTTTTTTCCCGATTTCGTTAAAATAACGACATTTCTTGCGTCGCAAAATCGTCATCTTCGACAATGACCGTTACTCCCCGGGAGTAATAGCGCTTGCAGAGGGAGTAATGAGTACTATTACTCCCTAGGGAGTAATGGAACTGTACTGCGCATGCGCACAGGTTAGTAATGATCATCGGTCAAAAATAGGCCATTTTCCGCCCGTATTGCACCCAAGAAATGTGGCTATTTTAGCGAAGACGGGAAAAAAAGTTTTTTCGCACTCGTATCGAAATGTACTATGTAGTGTGGACACAGAATGGGATATCTACGCTGACGAAATCGCGGGGGTACTGTGGAGGCCTTAAACTTCAGACAGTACGACAAGTAGTAAAGGCAAGTTCCAGATGCTCGATTGCGTCCGGATAATAATGATCAATGTTTATTCGGCGTTCTCCTGCTGATCTACTTATTACAATAACGATATGAAACTCCGTACGAGCTGTTACCTACATATAGTACACGGAGAAAAATGGTTTAGCTGCTCTAACAATATTAGTTTTGCTGTCAAGAACCTCGTTGCCGTAGCAAAACCATTAGTAAAAGCAGCAAAAAAATTACTACGTGGAAGCAATTGGTTTTGCTATTACGACAAAACTTTCTTGGTACTGCGAAGATTTAGTTTGCAATGAGAACAAACGACGCCTGCTGTAATTTGACGGTTGAGTAATTAACGGTAATAGGATAGTTATAGATGCGTACATACATTTATTTGAAGATTAACTCACGGCGTTTGTATTTTATAATTTTATTATATTGACTATAATGTCTGTATTTGCAATTGCAAATTCTTGAAATTTGCTGTATATTGATGTATTGAACTCCGAAAGGTATTAAACCTTTCGCAGTTTATACACCCATAGCAACTTTCAAGAGTTCTCAATTCCGCTATCTTTTTTTGTTTTACTCGAATACAAATTAACTGTTTCCTCGCAGCTCTCCGTGTTCACTTTGCGTTTCCAGTTCGTCGTAGTATTGGCACATTTACGCGCCCAACTCAGTCATATAACACATTTCTTGTTACAGCAACAAAGACTGTTATGTTGCGGTAGCAAATCGCTCCGAGCGAAAAATTTTGTTATGGTTACAAGCTGGTTTCGTTATCCCGATATTAACACACTAAATTAGTTACGGTAACAAAAATCTTGTTGCGCCAACAAATTTTTTTTTCTCCGCTTATACAACATTGATCGAGGGGTACTTTTACGATGAACTTGTCTCACGTACCTTGCACCATAGTGGTCCCCGCGACGCGACTAATGTTTGTTTCTACCTCTCATTATCGTGTCAATCGTTGCTACCTCGGGCAAGTGAAATGTATGCATACGTCCTCTGGTAAAGTTCGTACGTAATCTAGGTTGCGTTACGTACGAACTGACGAGCGCGCGTGTAACGGTCAAGGCAAGACAAACATTCGTCCCTATCACTGCAATTATCCCGTTAAATTGCATATTCGCTTGTTTGAAATGTACTTTCAGTTA
Organism: Ichneumon xanthorius; assembly: GCA_917499995.1. NCBI lineage: Eukaryota > Metazoa > Arthropoda > Insecta > Hymenoptera > Ichneumonidae > Ichneumon > Ichneumon xanthorius. The sequence continues at coordinate 4,485,795 of OU824205.1, forward strand.
ATAGCTCGAGCGCACCAAAACTTTTCTAGAAATCGCTTTAATACGTGCTTGAAGCTCAGACCGGTAAATTGAAATGTGTTGAACGTGACCGTTTTTTTAACTCCTTTGATAACTTTTGCTTTAATCGGATTGTCATATTATCAATTAGGGACGACATCCATGAAAGTTGAGAATATTGGCTCTGCTAGGAGAACCTTGTTTCACAATACTCGATATTATTACTTAAGAGTTAATTGCCCTCTTCGATGTTTTAATGAACACGTCTATTCGTCGGTTCACAGGTGACCCTTCAATGAACGCCAGCGCCGCTTCACCTGTCGGCGAGATGTCCAACATCTACAACAATTCGGTGGTCCGTTTCTGGCAAAATGTTTTTTATGATATCGCCGGTTAGTATCCCGTCCGTCGATTTCTTTTTTCCGCCTGACAGACGATTCGCGCTTGAGTGTGCACCCACAAAAAAAAAATTATTCGATGGCCACCGTTTATTTGGTTTAAGTAAAATATTTATTTGATTTAAATAAATAAGTATTTGATTTAAATAAATAAGTATTTGATGTAAATAAATAAGAATTTGATTTAAATAAATAAATATTTATTTAAATAAATAAATATTTATTTAAATAAATAAGTATTTATTTAAATCGAATAAATATTTTACTTAAGCCAAATAAACGGTGGCCGTCAAATAATTTTTTTTCCTGGGTGTGAGCGCTTTGATTGTCACAATCGTTTTACGACTGATCTTGCAGATCCGAGAACACGGGACTGGTTCCTCATGTCCTCGCCGGTGCCGGGTGCCAGCATCATGTTCGGCTACCTGTACTTCGTTCTCTCGTGGGGACCCCGACACATGGAACACCGAAAGCCATACAAGCTGAAGAACACTCTGATACTGTACAATCTTGTCCAAGTTGTCCTGAGCGTATGGCTGTTCTGGGAGGGTTTGGACGCCGCGTGGCTCACGAAGTACAACTGGAGATGCGAGCCCGTCGATTACTCGAATACTCCCGAAGCTTTGAGGGTCAGACGACTTTATACGCAAACTGTTCGTTAAAAAAAAATTGTCCACATTTTTTTTTTGTCGATGTACAGGTCGCCAAAGCGGTTTACATATACTTCCTGGCTAAGATATCGGAGCTCCTTGACACTGTGTTCTTCGTTTTACGCAAGAAGGAGCGACAAATAACTTTTCTTCACATGTATCATCACACGGTAATGCCGCTGGTATCGTGGGGCGCTACCAAGTACTATCCCGGTGGACACGGTACATTCATCGGTGAGTGACATATAGTTCTTTTTGCGACTGTAGCACGGCGAAAGCGTCCGAAAAAATAACCAGAGTGTCAAAAAACTGTGCGAAAAAGTACACCCAGAAAAAAAATGTATTTGACGGCCACCGTCTACTCGATTTAAATAAATATTTATTTTTATTAAGTAAATAGTTACTTAAATGAAATAAATATTTATTTAAATCAAATAAATATTTTACTTAAACCAAATAAAGGGTAGCGGTCAAATAAATTATTCTTATGGGTGTACACTGAGAGAAGGATCTATTAAAAATGACTATAGCGCTTGAGAAATGTTACGATAGTACACTGCTGTTCATGAAAGCCTGGTTTTTCTGATTTTTTATCTTCCTGGATATCTTGCTCTGTGTCTTCATGGGGTCGAAGATACCAAGGAAGATATCCAGGAAGACCTCCCGGAAGCCATCCGGGAAGACATCCGGGAAGACATCTGGGAAGACATCCGGGAAGACATCCAGGAAGACGCAAGGAAATCCAGGCATTCATGAACAGCAGTGTACATAGTAGTAGGGCACTACGGCACCACCTATGGTAGAAAGTGTCGGATTTATAAGAATTTTTCTTAGATATTATGGTAAAAATTCTTGGAAATCTCAGACTTTTCGCCATAGGTGGCGCCCTAGTGACGATCGGTAGTTTTTACTAGATCCTTCTCTCAGTGTACCTGGAGCATTAAAAAAGTGTGTAAAAAAATAACTAATTTGATCTGCCATGCGCAGTATTTTTCTCGCACGCCTTACCAAAGAGCGCCAATTTCGCCACGCGTTTCAGTCACGAATAGTTGAACTTTTTGCGCACGTGTAATTAAAAAAAAAATGATATCGATCTTGGGCGTAGCAAGTGAAAATTAATACCTTTATTTGGTTGAACTGTCCAGGTGTTATCAACAGTTTCGTTCACATCGTAATGTACACGTACTATCTACTGGCCGCGGCGCTGCCCCAGTATCAGCAATATTTCTGGTGGAAGAAATACATAACGAGTCTTCAAATGGTACGATCGATCGACCGGCATAGATGATCGTTCAATTGAATAAGTCATTATGCAATATTCACGAAAAATTTTCGTTTTGCAGGGTCAATTCTGTTTGGCGTTCTTGCACAGCTTGCAGCTGTTGGTCTACGATTGTGATTACCCAAAATGGTCGCTCGTGCTGATACTGCCAAACGTGATGTTCTTCTACTTCCTCTTCTCAGATTTCTACAATAAGGCTTACGTGTCCGAGGAGGAGAAATTAGCTGCAAAGCAATTGAAGAAAGACAGCAAGTCGAAGGCCCCGAAGGAAAATGGAGCGGTGAAGCAGAACGGCGAGATGAACGGTGACACGGACGGTTCGAAGAAACTGACGAACGACAAGATACAAAACGGGAAGATTAAGAGAGCATAACGAAGTCGGAAACGAAAAGAAGGGGAAGCGATAAAAACTAAAATTGGGGAAGAACGGCTAGCCCGGAATGTGAGACGCGCCTGAGCGTTCTTCGACAGTCCTGCACATCCTGAAAGACTCGTCGAAATGACGCGAAATCTCGGTTGGGAAAAATGGCCGCGAAATGCCCGGAAACGCGAAGCGCGACCATTCGGACTGGAAGGCTAAGCGACTGACAGGTGGTCACTTTCGAAATAGCTGTATGTAGGGTGCAATGTGTCCAGAGGATACAATAAGTCGTTGACGAAGCAGATGAAACGGCGACATTTTTTTTCCGCTACTGTAACCTGCATATAAAATCGCGATACTTCCGCCGCTATCGGCACTTTCGAGTCCGAATTGAGAGACATCAAGCGTCGCGCACTCCCCAATCCTGATCGACGAACGGATGAGTGACTGTTTGGTCGACCGTATTGTATTCCTCGATCTACGTCCGATTCGCAGGGCAAAGGTCAACTGGGCGGTAAAACCGTCAGGATTTATTATCAGTGTTGGTACAGTTGATGTACCGCTTCGTCTGGAATTCAAATTGTTTGCCACTGCGAATGTGTCCACACTAACCCAGGTGAGATTTAACCATCTGTACGACTACGGGACTCCACCGGTTACCGAGGGTCTCGTACTTGTTCAGCGCTCAAGACGGTATCCGCCCGACACCGGTATTGAGTCGTACCCAACATATCGGCTCGACGAAAAATGATATCGCTGCGCCTGTACCGGACACGGTATTGGAGTTTATGCTCTATTCCGTAGATCCCCGGTATTCGAATGATATTCGATACGTTTCCGTCACTGGCTGCATTCGTGATACATTCCAGAGAAAAAAACAAATTTTCTCAGCAATCTCACTTCCGGTTTGAAAATCTTTTAAACCGGATGTCACGACACGCGGAAAACTGAAAAATTTCGAGAAAACGTCACTTCCGGTTTGAAATTCTCAGTTTTCAAGCGGACATGACGTCATACTGAAAATGTCTTATTTCCTGTTTGAAAATCTCATTTTTCGACCGGAAGTGAAGTCATACCGGATACGTTACTTCCTAACGAGATTTTATAATCGGAAGTGACGTCGCAACGAAATTTTTCGGATTTCTCTTTGCGTGACGTCACTTCTGATTTAAAGTGCGATTTTTAAACTGGAAGTAACGTCACAGAGAATTTGTTTTATTTTTCTCTGCTCAGCAGTGGTGCAGTAGCGTTAGCCCGAATTTATTTATGGCCTTGAAGATATCTGCGTGGGACTAAATTTCGTCCAGTGATAATGGCTGTGTTTTGCATCAAGCAAACTTTACTCGGGAAAGTTCACTTCGAGAATAAAATTCTAGAAGTGAACCATTTTTTTCCCCTATAGCTGTACATTAATGGAGACTTGCCAAAGATGAAATTTGATGTCATGCAGATATCTTCAGGGTCATACTTATTTTTGCTTGGAACTCCGTCGGCTTCGCTTTGGCTACCTGCGCCGATCGGAGAAGGTCAGATATGGCAATGATGTGCCGTATTTCCAGTAACGGCAGAATCCCACCTGGGAAAAAAGGGTATTGCCAAAAGTAATTAATCGGAGATGAATAAGAGATCATTCGTTGGCGTCGAGTCATCCGAGAAAGAAAAACATTCGTGGAGGAATCAGTTTTTGCTACGGTCTATTATTTAGACGGTCTAGTTAGAATTCGGAATAGTTTCGGGGCTTCCGGCTCTTCTTTATGATCCACCGTCGTTCAAAACAACGTGCCAATTTGTGTTCGAATGATGATAAAAAAAATAATAATAATGAACAAATGAAAACGTGAAAAACAAATAAAGACGTGACAGTATTGTATTACTGATCTTACGATTATATTAATTTTAATAAGTCATGCGAGAATATATATCGCAGACAGAAGTGAAGTTTGTGGCACGCGAAAAAGATTTGCTCATTTTTTAATAAAAAAAAAAAAACAGATAAGTAAGAAACAAAAAACACGAAGAAGCAGAATTGTGTAACGATTAACGATAAGTACGGATACACTGTTAAACCACGCCGGTTTCGTCTCGATCCCTAGGATAATGGGCGTATTCAGATGTTAAATGTAGATATGTGGTGGAATACCTTAATATGCCTGCAACAAAGATGATGTAACGGTAATTAGATCATTGTCATTAAGGTTTCGCAGAATTTTGCTCGGTGAAAAAAAAATAATAATAATAAATGTATAAAACATATAAATTGTAAATGATTCATAGATGGATTTGGTCATTTAAAAAACACATTATTTATGCGAATGAAATTTGCACATAATTCCTCGAAGGTAGTATGCTGATTAATTTTTGTCTTCCTCGTTGATCAGGTTTTTAGACCGATGGAATAAAATGAGAGCAATGTGTAATCTTAATTTGCGACCACTGTTTGCATATATTCTTTAAGTACCGTATAGTCATGAGGGTTAATAACTAACAACCGTTGTAGAGAGATCCTTTGAGTTATACACATGTAAATAATTAAATTACCATTCAAATTATAATCACTAAAATGGTAACTAAAATGTACTTACTGCTGCGAGAGCGCGTTCAAGTTGAGTTCTTTAGCTCGACTCATTGACGTAGACTCACTGATCTAATGAAATATTTTTACCGAACTCGATTTTTTAGATCTATTGATCAGAAACGAATTTTGGTCATTTTGGAATTTTTGATTGATATCCTCAAGAATGTTATAAAAATTAAATTACTGAAACTGGTAGCTTTTCGAATTTGGATTCCATAAATGTACATATTATATAATCCATATTTAAATTAGAAATAATTTGTATCAGACCAATTGCATACATGAATTATATACAATCTGTATATATATATTATTTATACATATGTATCGCGTGACGGCAATCAAAAGGGCATATTTTGTATGTGACAAGAAAATAAGTGCTTCTGATTTCAGCCCTGCGATATATATATTTTTTCACCTTGCTTGCTGTGAGATCAGTTGCTGTAAATCGCCTAGTGATTGGCCATCTTTAGCGTACGGCAATCCGGAGGTTCGCATACTTGCATAACTTTATATGCAACGTGATTTTCACTAAATTTTGTCCGTCTGAGGAGACGTTGATGAAAATTGTATCGCTCGACCGACTATTTCTACCGAAACTCTCGTTTCGCAAATCCAGGGATTGAGTCGAACGCCAAAAATGTATCGCCGATCACTGATAACTCTCGACATTCATATGTTATTTAAATCTAAGTATTATCTGTAATGTTATCACTGCGAAAAATAGGATCGTCCGACGCGTGTTATATAGTGTATACATATAAAAAAAAATATTATTTTCAGAGATCGAACCGAGCCCCGACAGTTTCACGACGTTCACGACGCCATCCGATTGATAACTGGCGATTCTCTCTCGACTGCGAGAGAGACGCCAGCTGTACGGACGGAAGTTTCGGACCCAAAGATAATAGCTTTACAAAAAAAATGTCGGGGTGGTTCGCGATCGCAACCCGCGAGTCCTTGCCGGATTTCAGAAGCCGCCTAAGAATTTTTTATTTCATCGCTTCGGTCTTCTGTTTTTCTCTCTTAATTACTTACTTTATATCCAACCATTTATTCTCTCTTCCGATTCCGTCTTCCTCGCCTGGTCACACCCGCGACGCAGCGACATTGTAGATATGTACCACGTGCCCTGTTATCCCGACAACGCAAAATTCTTTTATTATCATCCGCTTTTTGGATGTCCGGGTATTGATGAAATTTTTATCGTTCTCCCTCTTATGCTTTGCCGATAGCCTCTTTCCCGTGACCTTTTGTATTATACCTATGATATAGCTGATCTATAATAAAAAAAGCGTATCGTTAAGGAACAGTTAACAATGATCCTCGACGTTGATCGATTGGATGTACACCATTTATTAATAAATAACAGTTACAATATTTTCAGACACACGAACCTACTCGATACGCGCGCGCATGCGTACGGTAACGAAAAGAGCTGCGCACATTTGGCTGCAAGTAGTCTGTCCTTATACAAGCTGTATTACCTTCGTTGGAACTATAAATAATTAATAAATTATTCACAATATTAAAGTACGAGAAGGTGACACGTCCGAAGTCACAACATATGAAAACAAAATAAACAAAAAAAAAACACACACGTCCGACGACAATTTACAAAGGGTTTCTTCCGGGTTTCCGACGTTGACGAACCGTTCGATATCGCACCGAAGTTCGACAACTCGTTTTCACTCAATACGCTGGTTCGGACTCGACGTTCCCTTGGATTCTCCCATCTTTGGCTATCATTAGTTTACCACGGAACGTCGGTACCGTTTGATTCGCGCGTTCATGCGAGTATCACTCACTTCAATGGAGGGGGGGTCAAAGAAAAACAGATTTTCAGTCTCATTCGCGCAATCATTCGCCCGATTAGCCTCGCGCTACTTAGCGTAGTAGCGACTCCAATCTGCTCATGCCTGGTTTCTTTTCTTGTAAGCCTTTCGGTAAAAATCACTGAAGAGGTAGATGAATATCACGACGTTCGTCAGGAAAAAGTAGGTAAGTGCTTTAGACATAGTGCAGTCAATCGCCAATACCAGCATCAGATACGAGAACATCAAACCAAATTGAACCTGCGAAATGATGAAAATAATTTTATTTTAATAATACGACGAACGATAAAAAAAATCGATCGATTATAATTTCGTCAATGACGCGTGGCTGATTGGATTTCTATTTACCAGCTGTATGGTCGTTACGTATTTCTTCCACCACAGGTACTTTTTGTACTGGGGTCCCATGGCAGCGATCATGTAGTACGTGTACATTATCACGTGAACTGAAGAATTAAGAACACCGAGAACCAGTCCCTGCTCACCGGGCAACAGTTTGAGATAGCACCACGAGAACAAGGCCGTGATTGTGTGATGATAGACGTGGAGGAACGACACTTGGTTCTGCTTCTTTCTTAGGACGAAGAACACCTGCAAGGTTAATTACTTCTTAGCGATGACGTTCCATAGAAGTTTTTATTCGAGCCACATTATTTTGCCGAATCTTCAATCGTCAGAATCGTGGTATGGCCGAAAAACCAATGGGTTCCGAACAGACTTCTTCAGAGTCGTCAAACTTCGAAAACTTTATATTTCCGAATCGTCAAACTTCGAAAACTTTATTTTTCCGAATCGTCAAACTTCGAAAACTTTATTTTTCCGAATCGTCAAACTTCGAAAACTTTATTTTTCCGAATCGTCAAACTTCGAAAACTTTATTTTTCCGAATCGTCAAACTTCGAAAACTTTATTTTTCCGAATCGTCAAACTTCGAAAACTTTATTTTTCCGAATCGTCAAACTTCCGAAACTTTATTTTTCCGAATCGACAAACTTCCAAAACTTTGTTATTTCGAATCTTCATTTAAGCGAACGTTAGTCTTTGGAAATAGTAATTGGCCGATCGTTATTTCTCCGAATTGTCATTTAACCAAACGTCATTTTCCCGAATAATAATTTCACCGATCTTCATTTCCCCGAATCGTTAAACCTTCCAACGTCAAGTCGCAAAAATATTGTTCCAAATAGTATTTGTCCGACGAGTCATTTATCAGAATCGATTTGTACTAATCGCAAGATTCTTTACGAATAGATGTAATAGCAGATGCTCAGACTATTCACTCATATTATTTAGATTCGTGATGCACTTGATCGGCAATTCGACGACTTGATGTTCGAAGGTTTAACTATTTTGAGAAATTAAGTTCGATGAAATTATTATACCGAAAAATTACGTTCGCTTAAATAACGATGTGAAGGAACAACGTTCGGTTCGCTAAAATGAAGAATCGAATAAAGTTTTCGAAATTTGACAATTCGGAAAAACAATGTTTTAGTATAGAGCGTCAGAAGTTCGATTCGGAAGAAGTACGTTCGGACACATGATTTTCGCCGACTGATAGAAATGTCGGCAAAATGATGCGGCTCCGATTTTGCTGTTTGGAACTTTGAAGTGCTCCAAGAGCTTTCGACACAAGTTTTAAATTTTTCTTCAAAAAGGCTTTGTGGACTCGCGATAACCGGACATTGACTGCAGATTAAAAAAATGTAACTTACCGTATCGAGGAGCTCTATGATCTTAGAAAAGAAGTACCACCAGGCAGCATTCAAGAGCTAAAACAGAAAAAATATATGTATATATACATTGAGGCGTCCAATAAAATCCACGAAAATTCGTTGAAAGGTCTATAATAAAACTGACTTTCGATTGAAGTCCCCTGTCCTGGTGAACGGCTTCCTGAGAGCTGCAGGTACCCATGAATATGTATTTGTAGAATCCAGTTTTTAAGCCCTATAAGACAGAACGGATTACTTTAAATTCCATTAAAAAAATTCTCCACGAATTATTTTTCGTAACTGCAACTGTTCCTAATCGCAAGACATTTTATATTCTGATCTGAGGATTTCTTGAACAATTTTTTTTTGTACCAATGACAAGAATAACAGTTTTTTTCCTGCATGAAATCATTAGGAAATCGCCCTTCCGTTAAAATAACGATTTTTATTCTTACCATTACTGAGAGAGCAATGCTCAAAACTACTTGAATGGCGTTGTACCATATCATGGTCTTTTTCAACGCAAAAGCTGATCTTTTTGCCATCATTGATGGCCCAATCTTCAGGACGAATACGAGGTAGATTGCGAGAATAATGAGGATCGGTGCTGGAGAGCCCATGAGAGGCCACGTGTCCACCAGCGGATCTGTGAAAATTATACAAATTATTCGAATTACTTTGTAAAGGTGAGTGAAGTTGTTATTTAACACTACGAAAATAATTCACGGGTGTACAACATTTAAATATATATATATCGTCAGCAATCCTATATATATATATCCTATATATGCCATACATATATAATATATATCGACAGCATTGCCTTTCGATATATATATATATATATATATATATATCGATAGACAATGACGTTATCATTTGCCTATTTTAATTAATGACATTTAAAAATAATTCACTGAATAATAGCTCCGTCACCATCGATGATATCCTAGAGTAATACAATTCAATGAATATTGAATGAAGCTCTGTTACCGACTAAAGCACAATGAAGAACATTTAGCTTGCTCCATTATTGCCAAGCTTCTTTCAATTACCCGAATGACATGTCATTTCCGTATGGGTTCGTATAGTCTTTTTTTCATTTTCTTTTTCCTCGAATTTATCTTATTTAATAATGTTCGTATATCAGCTTCCCGTAATCTCGAGGAATCACCGAGACGTTAAATTCTTCTCGATCGTTACTTAATTTTTTGTTCGCCCTCCCGAGCGGTAGGTGTATACTTATAACATGCGTACCGTGGAATTGGGGAAGTGGGTCAACGTTCGAGGCTCCAACAGGTAGGACCACGTTAACGCGTGCACCGATTGCATCGCCGGATGAGCCACGATGTTAAACTTACAACACTGTGGATCAATGTATCCGTGAGACTCGGCGCACTATCGGGGAATGTGCTCGCACTAGCGCGTTTCGATTTTGCCAATTCGCATATTACGCTGTCGTTGTCGCCACGACATCGCCGGGCTTACCGCGTCCGGCTTACCGCGGCTTTATTCGTACGCTCCTTTATCAGCCTCGGACGTTATCATTCGAAGCGGTCCGAGTAGCCGCGCCGACACGCGCCGCATTGAGTCGCCACTAAGGGGGATTCCAAGTCGTCCGAGAAAGCCTAGAATTCACTTTGACGATATTTGGATCTCGCAGGTTACTCTCGGAAGAAAAAATCTCTCTCTGAGACATCGATGTTGGGATAAATTAACGGGGCATCGAAGAATTTAGGTCGCCCAAGCAGGCGGAGAGGCGGGCGGTCCCTACCGGTGCCGTGAAATACGTCTCGGCGAGATGAGAAGCGGCACGAGGAAATATTTTCGTGCAATGTCAAAGTATCTTCGAGCATAAAGGACTCAGGCTCTTAATTTATTCGATTCTCTTGGCACGAGCTCTTTTTTTTACCTCTTGACGGATTGCGACGCGTGTTACCGAATTCGCATAACGAATGAATCAAGTGCTATTGTGTGCCACCAAGGAAACCCCAAAACATTGTTGAAATTTGTATTTCTTTACCGAGGTTTTTCAGTGTTTGCTTATCCAGAGTTTTAGTCGACAAGCTGTGACTATCTATGCGACGAATCTAACAACCGTTAGCCAGGCTTTTGCGTTATGAGGTGTGCGTAGGTGACTCGAATTGGGCGAAGCTATCGAGGTTTCGTAGATTTTCAAATGACAAAGGTGAATATATAATTTTGTTAAATCTTTATAAACGTTCACCGACGATGATACTGACCTTTGCTGGTCTTGATGACTTCATTGTAGTTGCTGACCACGAGTGTCATCAGGTTCGACATTATTGCAGCGTAAGATGATTTCACTCGGAAACGCGGTTTCTTATCAGCGGCTAGAAAAAATATATCCTTTACGATGGTATTGAAATTAATTGAATTGAATGTGTGCCCCTATAATTTACAACGTGCAAAAAACAACTTTTGAATATGCACAATGTGATTGTAACCGTTTTCGCGACATCCTTAAGAAACAATAGTTTAATAGAAAAAAATTGGACATAAACATTTTTTTTAACCCTTCCGCTCCGCGACCGGACATGTAAATATAAATTTCGAATAACAACAGCACACTATATATCGACTATAAGAATATTATTTTACATAAATATAATATAGTGAACATTTCTCTTCAAAGAGTATTTTTTCAAATTTCGACATCATCGATACTGTTTGAGATATCGCGATTTTTATTATACCAGGAGTACTTACAATGTATGTACTCGCTGAGCGAGGATCCGGGCCGAATCGTCCGAAATCGAGGTCCTCTCTCAGCGAGAATCCGGTACGTGAAGTGTATTACCTAAAAATACGATTTTCATTTTCGTCTAGCGTTCAGTCAATAAATACAATGTAACTCACTTCGAACCCGAATATATGCAGCGATAATTAAGTGTTCCAACGGCGAGTAGTCGCGACTTGTTTTCCGATCACTTTTGAGTCCTCCAAGTCCGGCAACCGGCGATGCACTCGACGAACTTCTCTCGGAGACGGCGGGCCGCGAACCAAAAACTGACCATCCGTCCAGACAAAATGGTGAGTGGTGGTACTATGGTTTGGCCCCCCTCCAAGCACTCGTTTAAAACTCTAACGCCTTCTTTCTCGTCGCGACTCGTGGCCGCTACAACGTTGTTGCGCGATCGGTACGTTCTCGCGCCGAGAGGCGCTCACACCACGGGCAATCCTCTTCAACTCGCCACGAAAGACCGATGAGGCTATATTAAAACACATAAGTAATGCGCACTCGCTTATATACCCAGCGATCTTTACGCGCCGAACGCGTGCTTTGATTTTGTGTCACAATCGGCACGGAACCCTTCTCGCTTCCTTCGCTTTCCTTCGATGAGGAAACTATCATCCTCATTCGACGAACGATTGTGAGAGGGGAAACGGGAAACCCCGAGGGGGACAGTCTGATGAACGACGTGCGCTTGGCTTTCCGAGAAGAACGTGTGGCAAGGTTCCTATCGGATTCCTCTCGATCAGAAGAGAAAGCAAGAGTATCAACTTTTTTTTTCTTTATTTTTGGTCACAAGTTTTGGGTGGGTATTTTTAAGCGACTAGTCAATCAAGACGCTTCCCTATTCTACGTCCGACGTGGTCGCCTTGGGGTACTTGGAGTAATCAGGGCCTGGGAAGGTCTTCGTATCTTACTTCTCTGTAATCTTTCAGAACTACCAGATATTTTCGCATACAATTATAGTGGGTACAACTTTAGAGAGATTTACTTTCGATTACCCACTCAGATGCGTTTTTAAAGCCGGACTGACATTGGACCAACTTTGACCAAGTTTAAAGTCGGGATGATAACATCGACCCAACGTTATCAAACGATGCCCTAATGCTGGCTGTCGATGTCCAACCAACCAACCAATTTTTATCAACGTTGAATAACAAATGGTAATAAGGAATAAAAAAATATTTTTATCAATCTGCGAGGCTTTTAAATGCTTTTTTATCATCCTACAATTGCTTTTTTGCGGTTTTTTATCTTCAGAGATTGGAATAATTAGAAATAATTTTTTAGTTGGTAATAATGGGGGCTCGAACCCGTGACCCCGGGACTACTAGTCATCGCTCTTACGCACTAGGTTATGCTAGCTTTGAAGATTTTTTTCGAATCTTATATAAAAGCTGTACGTCTGCCTGCACGCCTATCTAATATTAACTTGCTAATTGCTTTTAATTGTCTAAGCTTTATTAATTCACTTTTTTATTCACACTTTAAGTAATAATGTTGCAACTTAGGCTGTTTCCACCACAGTACTGTAGATACTATTATAAAGGGATCTGGAATAATAAAAAAGGATTCAGCAGTAGCGCAAATAAAAAAAAATCGTTTTTTCTAAGTATTTTGTATCGATCATTCGATAAACATCGACAGCAGGTACTGGGACAAAGTCGTTCGACTTCGTGGGCGAACGTCCACTCGATATCGCCGAACATGCATCATTGCGACGACACGCCAGCGTTTTGCGAACTATTTAGCCCAGCGTTGGAGTTGTTATCAATCCACAGTTTAGCCAATACTGGGCATTATGCGAGATTGTCTGCTAGTCGGTTGCGAACGTGCAACCGACTAACAGCCAATCATCGGCCATACTCCGATTGTCGGCCAACCGCACCTGGGAATATACTTAAAAGCGAGAATAGAAAGTACAATTTCGAATGGTACTATTTGGAAAATCATATGCTAGGTATACGTGGACGAGGCACATTAGAGCCATTAATGATTTACTCTGCATGCCTTCACGGTCCGTAGCAAACGCCCGATATGTTCAGGCGTTCCCGCGTGTTCCCCACTTTCTCTAATGACGCATGGATTACGTAAGGGTCGGTAATGATCAGATGACGCTCAGTAACACGGGACAACGATCTTGTAATACCGGTACTCGGATCGAAACGAGAACGCTTCTTCCGTTTCCGACATGTAAGGTAAACGGCCCAGTTTCCGCCGCTGTCCCAGTTACCGCCATTAATCGCAATTTGTACTAATAATAAATACAGTGTACGTTAAATACAAACGAAATTGACAGTATGTTGAAGAGCGGTTTACTCTTGATTAATGCCGCGATACGTATATTTTTTATAAAAGGTTTCCTTTAACCATAAAATTGTGAAAGGTTCCCTTTAATAATTGAAGAAAGTGGAAACTGGACCTAAAGGTGGCGGAAACTGAGCCGCTTTCCTTATTGGATACCGGAAATGATATATCTATTCAAGTCGTTCGGTAGAGTTTCATAACTTTTCATCTCAATCGTATTTCGACGTCGGACCGCGTCATGAATAACCGCGTACAACGAAGCCCGACCTTTGGTCAGGTCCATCCGTGACAACTTCCGTAAAGATTCTATGCCCAGTAGGATACTAGACAGAACATCTGAGAGGCGAGATGCTTGCTTCCAAGAAGATTAACCGTGGTATCGTCATGCCGATTCGAATGTAGGCATATATTTGCGAACGTCTCCAACCGAGCCGAGGCCTTACACCAACGTCAATAGCTTTATTTGCCAGGAATAAAGCCGCGCTAGAGGGAATTAACACAAAGCGGAAGTGGCAGTGCCGCCCGAAGACAATTTCGTAATGTCTACATTATGCGCTCAGGCATAACTTGTTTCACGGACGGCAACGGTCAGCATCATACTCATGACTACGTCTTAAGAATGTAAAAAAAATAAATAAATAAGACGCCTCGTTCACTCAAGATGTAAACAAAGTCGCGATGACTGGTCGATACGACTTTACCATTAAATGAGCTAAGGGAACATCGATCGATGTTTGTTAAAGAAACAAAAAAATTTAACTCGGACGCGCGAAAAGAAGACATTAAGTGACTCTTCTCGAATTGCTTTTTCTCGCTTTTTCAACTATTCTCATTCGTTTTTCGATTTCCAAATAAACATGTTTTCTGTTACGTTTAAACTCGCGCGTAGTTTAATGGGAATTGGATTCTTGCGTAGTAACTTGGCGTATACCGGATCGCTTTCGAGAAGTATCAAGGAGATCTGCATATTTCAAGCTATCTAGCGGCGAGTGTGTGGCCGGGGGTTATTATGAAATTTTTAATTAGAATTCCACGCCGTTCATTCCCAGATCCATAGGTTATCGAAGTTATATTCACGTATGGTAATTTTCACTCATCTTTAGATATAATAATGTCTATTTCGTATATACAGTTTTGAATTTCACTTTTTTTTTTAATTTGTTATTATTTAACGTCGCATCAACGGCTATGGTTATTAGCGACGGAACCTACTGTTTTTCCTTTAGTGGGAACCGTAACACTTTGCGGGTTACTCAATATGAGTGAACGTTAACTGCACTTTTGGATGTCAGTAACAGTCGGTCTTCTGGATTTGCTTCACGGCGCCGGAGCTACGTCACGTCGATTACTGGCTGTAAACATTGGACGTCTACTGACATATATCGGCTATCGCACGATAGATGCCAGGTGCTACGTCGTGTCACAATATTTTTGTGCCAGCAAGACTACGGCACTGAGATCTCCCGATACTTTGTTCTCGAGGCTAGTACTCTAATCACGAGACCGAAGTGATCGGTTTCATACACCTTGGTATAGTAATTTTATACTGAATTTGCTAAACCTTTGAACGGTGAAGCTCCTATCATCCATTCACATTCTACTAAGATCACATTCGCGGAGTTGTACTCTCATGTCGATAATCTACGAAAATGATAACGTCGATGGAATCGATACTACACATTATTATCGATCCGATGCCCTAGGTTAACCGGAGACAGGTGGCTGCCGATCTTTGCGATGAACGAACAATTCGTACGGCTGAATCGTACTGTTGGTGGGACTAAGTTACACAGACTCTGGGGACCTGAACTCGCATTAATGAAGACGAGGAATAGCAAAAGAAGAGCAAGTGTTTATAACCGTTAGCCACACCTCCAGGGTTCGGCTTGTTCCTTTCATAATTTTTTCATCTCATCTCTCCTTTCCTCCTCCATTACACCAGTCAAGCGGGGAGATATAAACTTGACCCAGTGAGCGAAGACAACTATCGAACGGTACAGCTAGTGCCGATGCTTTCCATCGTTTGAATTCCGGACATACCTCTACACGCTCCTGCTCGTGTATACTTGGCAAAGAATAAGTATAATAAACGAGCAGCGGAAGTATTGGTGACTGTAATAAACCTGGCGTATCATACGCTTGAGCATCAACCTACGGGTTACGTTCCCGCTACACAGTACGGTCAGTCCAGTTGGTGTACAATATTTTCTACGATGAAGAAACATGCTACATGAAGAAAGTAAGACAACGAGTATTCTGGTCCGTTTCTGAACGTTGTGATGCAAAATCTTGGCTGCTTGCAATACATCTATTCTCACCTGCTGAAAACGTCCTGACTGCCTTAATCCTAAACGGTAACCCTGGCATCATTCGTGTTCAGTTTCAGTGCTTTTTTGAAAATAAATTGAATCGAAATGATTTTTCAGATGAAAATAAGACTTTTTTTTGTTTAACGTCACTTTCTGTTGCAAAATCTCAGTTTTTAACTGGATGTGACGTCATACCGGAAATACGTCATTTCCGGTCGCAAAATGATATTGCCAGGTAGGAAGTGACGTATTTCCAGTATTACGTCACTTCCGATCAAAAGCTGAGATTTTCGAGCTGGAAGTGACGTCACAGAGAAATATTGTAATTTTTCTCCCCCAAGCACTCGCGTAGTCCCATTGTGTTTATTATCTTTCGTCTGGCTACTTACGCCGGCGGGGCCGAAATTGCGTTTTGGCGTATAGCAGCCAGTGTAGAGCCAGCGATGGGCCATTTCTCCAGTTGCGCCAGAATTGCACCTGGGCAATGATCGAATATAGCCAGAGATTAAATGCTATGGGGTGCAAAAAAATCAGGACCACCACATTCTCATTTTTATTCACATCGCCATGCCAAAGGAAATAACGTTTTCGATCCATTTAATCGAAGTTGTAATATGGTCGCCTTTACAAACTATCGAATATTGGGAGATATTTATTTCCATGCCGAAGGTCGGAGTGACAAAACGCGATAGCAAGATAGCTTCTACTTCATCCGGTGCGAAAATCGCAGTTTTACGCACGCTTCACGTGCGTTTGCACACCTCGTGCAGTAAAATAGGATACGACATTCGTGCGAAAAACTTTTTCTTAACTCGTCTGATTGCAACACTCGCTTTCGGCTGTGTACTGCAAACTCACGCTCGTCAGAAAAAGTTTTACCACACTAGTATCGTAAATTACAATTTTGTAACGCATGCATGAGAAGTATTACTTCCCGCGACGTTTTCACACCTCGTGCAATAAAATCGGATACGACATTCGTGTGAAAAACTTTTTCTTAACTCGTGTGATTGCAACACTCGCCTTCGGCTGGTGCTGCAAACTCACACTCGTCAGAAAAAGTTTTACCACACTAGTATCATAAATTACAAGTTTGTAACGCATGCATGAGCCGCGCAAGTGGCGCCTTATTACAGCAAGGCGCAAAGTGCGAGAAGTAAGAGATGAGTTCGTACGCCACATTCGGCAGGTGCGGAATCAGCCCTTGTCCTCCATTTGTTACGAATAATATTATGCGATACCAATGCAGTATAGAAAATATTACACAAAGACTGTGACGCGTGTCCCTATCTGCGTATAATGTTCGCTATTCCGGGCTCGTATCGCACAGTACTATTGATATCGCACGATTTTTTAAATAATCTTCGAGATAAAAGCCAATGTTTAGATTTAATGAGTTTTGCATGGCAGCAACAGACATGCACGGACTTCAACGTTTCATTATGCCGAATTACAGTAGATCGGTGTCAACTGTACGTGATCTAAAGTGACTCGCATATCCGCAAAGCAATAATCGATCATCGGATAATTATTTTCTTGCTGCTTGACTCCGTGACGATAAAGACTCCGGCCATTAATCCGAGCACCGGACGTGCGCGATCAGTGTTTTGCAATTCTAGATATCCGCATCATTCTCACAATCTGCTACGTCATAAGTAACTGTCGGCGATTGTCGTACCGTGATATTTGTTTGTGATGTTTATAAAAACAAATATTTTCAACTCGAAAGAATATGTGGTTTTATGAACGTTTAGATTACACATGTAATTGTACCACTTTTTTTCCAAGTAGTGAGATAAATTTAAAAAAAGAACGTTTGCTGATATTTTGGCTCGAGATAATCTTGACATAAAGTACAATCCGTACCTCATACAATCACAGTGATCACAAAACCCAACATAAAGGAACATTTTTATCACTTGTATATCATAAAAAAAATAAGCAACAAAAAATCTCTTTCCTGCAATGATTCATGACAAATGGTTTTGTTGGATGGTTTAAATCCGTACGAAACTCTTCATTACTGTCGAACATGTGGTCTCAATTGCGAAACGAAAATTGTACGTAAAATTACGGATAAACAGATTAAGAAATACGTGATTGATTTGTTTCGTTGGCGGCGTGAGAATCAACGAATTCCGCATAAGGAATTTCAATATTATGTAGGATTCTCAACGAGAATCGGCGACTTCAGAGAGTCGAGCCAATCATTGAGACATCGCGCAAAGGTAAGTAAACAGAACCGGCGATAGTTCTTCTCGAGCGTGTAGAAAAAAAAAACCTGATGACATCGTGTTCGGTTAAGAACACACGACATTCGTCTCCGTTCGAAGTCCTGGAACGAACAAACGAGTCTTTGATTTAACGTCGATCGTTGAAAAAAAAAAAATCAGCAACTTCCGAACTTGACATAATTTCATCTGTCATCGATTTTTGGATCGATCGACAAAAATGTTTAATACTCAGGATCGGCCTTGGAGAAAGATACATCAACAGGAGAATTGCATCGGTTTCTCAGAGCTTTAATAGAATTATCCATTAAACGCCATCACTTAGGGCAGAATAATTAGTTACACGAATAATAAGTAAGTGAGATCAGTATGAGAATATACAGATATACGATATTTATGAATTTCGTCTTTTATTCTTCATAAAGTATGAAATGTTGAAACGAGTATCTATGGAGGGTTTCTTCAATGCGGGACGATCGGGAGTTCAGAGTTTATTTTTTTATTGCATTGACAGGATAGCGTTAATAATAATTATGTTCGTTGCCGATTTGATGCCGTAATTAACCCTTTAAGTACAGTAGATTTGGCATCATTTAATTTCTCTATGCGGAGGTCATGGTTGCTTACGTGTTTGAATTATTCGTAATTAAGGGGGGTAATTTTGATTCTTTAAGCCGTGTCGAAAAATGGCGCTAGTGATGTATCCAATCCAATGTATTCGTCGAGCTGTAGCTCGACGAACGCCTTTCCGCTTTTTCTTCCCGCTTGAATTTACGCCTCATAGCGAAGATCCCGTGAGAGGCGCCTTGTGCTGAATTGCAGGCAACACGCATCGGTTGGTATCACCTTACCAACATACGATAACGTGTGGACGTACAGCAGTATCCCGGGTCCGTTTGTACGACGAGGTACCGACCATTGTCATGATTTGATGTTTCTGCTACTGTTACTCGACTAATGTATACATTTATAAAGATATATACAGTTCACCACACCCTATATACAAATGTTTCGAATCGGACCACTAGAGCCGGCGGGCATTTCACTTTCCGCATTGTATGCTGACTGATCGGTGGGTGAACGAACTGAAGCGCACGGGACTTGACGAGGGCTACGGATAAAGCAACTAAACGAATTTCATAAAACTCATTACAATATATCTCGATGAAGGATGACGAAACTGGCCCCACCTTGTGATAAGGCTCGAATCAACGATGCTGTAAAGCTATTGGCTCTTGGATTTTGCATTCGTATGTTGGTCGGTCGTGGATGTAGTTGAGGCCGTTGCCTTTGACTCCTCCGGTCGTTTCTTCACGTATGTCTTGTAGTAGAAATCGCCGAATAAAACAAGCATGAAAAGATTCTGGGGAATGAATATAGCCGCGGGCCATCTTGGGAAACCGCAGTAAGGTGTCCATAGCAGCTGAGCGAAATGGTACAAAATGAGAATAAATTGTACGAGCTGGAGTTGCGTGATGTACTTCTTCCACCAAGGTTTTCCGAGCTTCATCGAAGTGACCAGATAGTGGGTGTACATTACCACGTGTACAAATGAGTTTATTAAGCCTGCACAAAGAAGAATCATTTTATTGTAAGGTATTGCACACAGGGATTGAATTATCAATCCATATCCGAAACATGGTTTTGAGTTACCTAAGAAGGTAGGGTGGCCACCAGCGAAATACTTGACACCTCCCCAAGCGCCTACAATCATCCCCGCATGATGATAAACGTGCAGGAATGATATCTGGCCCTGTTTCTTGCGAAGCACAAAGAATATCGTGTCCAAAAGGTCCATTATTTTGACGATGAAGTACAACCATACCGTTCTAGCAATCTGAAAATGACCGTCGTGAGAATTCTTGTCATTGTCATAATTGCCTAATAACAATAGACAATCATAGGCAATAAGTTCATAAATGAAATTGTTTAACATTACCTCTAGCGATCGCGGATTCATTGAATAGTCAACTGGTTGACAAGTGAAATTGTAATCTACTAGCCAGCCGAGTTTTAGAGCCTGAAACATAGAAGAATGGTGATTTTTGTCCTAGGTATGTGATCTATCAATCGATCATCTATCGAAACTACGAAAGTTATTCATATTTAAATATGAAGTTTTTACGAGGCGCAGCTGCCGGCATGTTCTTTAAAATCGTAAAACTGTTAATCGTTTACGCATCCTCTAATTTCAATAAACTTTATGTAGGGGGGGATCTTTTTTTTGAAGACGTATGACATGGATCATGCCAGGCCTGTAAAAATCTGCACGCTTAATAGGGAGTGTGGTTTATGTTTTGACGTTATGCGTAGGCACTGTGATTTCCTGTCAGATGGTATAGTTTCGCTATGAATTTCCTCAACGAAATACCTTGTAGACTAGAAATCCGCTCAGGATAACCTGTACGACGTTGTATATTTGCATTATCCTGTCTAGATTGAAAGGTTTTTTGTCGGCCATCCATCGAGGACCAAGGAGGTGAACGAATAGCAGATATGCAACGATTATCACCGTTATGGGCCACGGTGAACCTACAAATAACCAATCCTTCGTTCGGATATCTGCAAGTGAATATTTGTTTATGTTAATTTATCCTTTAAATTCATTTCGAGTGGTTAATGTTCATTTTGAGTGCGTTACACAACGGGTCGCTCGCGTATATTGTTATACAGTCCACCTTTTTTAACTCTAGAAAATACGCAATTTTATGTTTAATATACAAAAATGTATAGTAAACATAAAAGCACATATAACACGTATTATACTATTTTCCAAAAAGGGAAAAATATATGTTTTGCAGTATATTTTCTCAAAAAGTTGTTTTCATGCCAAGAAGACATGTTTTCATACATGTCATTGACCTAGTAAGTGTGTGTTTTTTATGGAAAAAAAGAAGAAAAAGACTACCGTCAACTCGTTTCACGTATGCTCTTACCTGCTGACTCCACGTTCATATAATGATATGTGGAGAGGATCTGTCTCAATATCGCTGCCATCCTGATGATCACCACGTTCTGCTGGTGTCGTTCAATAGAATGATATATATTATGGAACTCGCTGAGGGCGAAAATCCCGGCCCCTCAATAAAATGTCTTTACACGACAGTATTTTCAGATCAATGTTGCACCAATCCTGATTCGTTTGGTATTCTCCAGCCTTTTGTACGAATAACCTGCAGTATTAGTCCGATACTCGAGCAGAACAAACTTATCGGGTTCACGACTCGGGCTGGGCAGATGCTTAAAGATTCCGATAGACGAGGCGTGCGAGAATCCCTCCGACCCACCCAACCACCGCGGAGCACAGGAACAGACTGAAATCGTTTCTTAAACCCGAACAAAAAACCGCACAAGTATAGTTCCGTACGTTAATTATACTGATGCGTGACCGCAGCATTAATTAAATGCGTGGCATATATGTGTGTGGAGAAATTAAAGAGGCCACCTTATAATAAATCAGCGGCATGGACGGAATCAGCGTACGCGGGTTGCCTGACCTCTCAACGATGACGACGATGAAGAGCAACTTGTTCATCAGAACAAAGTCTATTCCCCTAAAATCGTCATCATCGTTTCAATTGGCCATTTGCATTGACTCTTACTTGTCGATGCATGTACTGCCGCGAAACGATGTCTAAACAAGCCTTCTAATCTATTAAGGTCTATGATCATGAATACCTATAATCTCTAGAGGCCAGAACGCTTTAGGTTCTTTGAGAGACGAACGCACGGAAAATTCGAATATTAGTCTGGATCAATCGATTTCCATCTTTTGTCGTCGACGAAAAAAAATCTTTCAAATGGTTTACGAAGCGTTTTACTAAAACAAAAAAAACGTTGTTTTTACATCAAAGTCACTATAAGAAGTGGTTTAATTAATAATAAGAATCTAGCCTAAATGGAGGAAGCTTTGTGATGGTAAAAGATTAGCAAGCGACACGTTTTGTCAGAATATGTACATTTTATATCGCTACATTGAAAGGCTGTATTTGTTTGGGATATATAAAGTTTCATTTATTAATGCTTCAACGAATAGAATTTGCATTAAGACTAGTCGATGTATTCATGAATGGCAGGAAACGCTTCATAACATTGTTCTCAGTTATAAAATGTATCTATACATTCATGTGTCGTCGCCCAAGCGAATGAACTCATTGTAATTTATCCGATTGAATAATATTGATTGCGTAAAAAAATAAACAAAATCATTTATATTAACGTATTTATTTATATTAAGATGCAAAGATCGATGTAAGAATCTCGGTCTTTGACCGAACGTGACGGTTTCCCGCATAGCGCCGTTTCTGATCGAAAACTGAGATTTCGAAACCGTAAGTGACGTCATAACGGAATGATTCAAATTTTTCTGCGTGACGTCACTTCCGGTTTAAAAGTAAGCTTTTTAAACCGAATGTGACGTTACAGGGGACATTTTACATGCTTATCTGGAATATATCTGGAATTTATCTGGAATTTATCTGGAATTTATCTGGAATTTATCCGGAATTTATCTGGAATTTATCTGGAATTTATCTCGAATTTTTCTCGAATGCGGTCAGTGACAGAAACGAGTGAATTAAGGAAGACAGGGAAGTGGATAAAATAATACGTATGGTACGTCTTCAATGTATTTGGAGTTTATCCCGACTACAGCCAGTGACAGACGTAGATGAATTAAGCATATGGTATCATCTAATGGCCACTTCAATAATTTGCTCGCGTTCCATTTAACGTCAGATTCTATCTTAATTTATCGTAAATGATGATGCATAGATTCCTAGTCGATTAATTAACGCGTTAACAACGTGACGACGATAGAGCAGTAATTGAGGAAATGGATTAATAAGAAACGGAGATGGATTCGGGCAATCGTTGTCATAGGATCGTTTATCGACCGCTCCGTGATTATCGTATTTTCCGCCAACTCGCGACATTCGAATTATCACGGAAAAGTGACGTGCCTAAATATAACCGTGCCTGTCACAAAACTGCTTTAAAAAAACGGAACATAATCTTAATGACTCATGTGAAACAAGTGAATTAACTGACATTAGTGGTGCGTTCAAGGTGTCGCGCCGTAAGGCTCGCCCTACTCCTTATACTCGCCGTACACCAACACACGTATGTACCACGATGGCCACCAACACTAAGTCAAGACCGATCCAAAACAATAGTAGCGATCACAGTGAGTTCACTACTGCTAATCCCTTTGCTCCACTGGCCAACACTGATGAAGACTCAATGGAAGCCGAAGTAATACCTAAAGTAATACAGCCGCCTCGTACATACGTTTCAAACATCCAAGACTACGAGCAAATGTGTACAGCACTATCAGACCTACTAGGCAAACAATTCGCATGTAAAGCCAGATTATACGATACTGTCATATCTCCGCACACCAGCGATGCTTATCGCTCAGCTGTCAAATATCTCAAAGACAAAGGCGCAGACTATCATACCTTTCAACCGAAAAGCGAAAAGGCCTTCCACGTGGTCGTTAGAAATCTTGGATACAAAGTAAGAAACATTAACAACGGTATACACCCTCTGAAAAAGATCCTTCTGCCTCTTTTCTTTGTCGACCTAGAACCGATCGACAATAACGAAGACATTTTCAATCTGACCCGCCTGTATCACTCAGTGGTCGCGATAGTAGAGCCGTACAAGCGGGAAGATCGTGTGCAGTGTCACAGATGCCAAAGGTACAACCACACAAAGGCCTATTGCAATCACCCACCAAAGTGTGTGAAGTGTGCCGGAAATCACTTATCCCAAGAATGCACCAAGCCTAAAGACGCGCCAGCAAAATGTGCCTTATGCAGGCACAACCATCCCGCAAACTATCGAGGTTGCCAGGTGCATAAAGAGCTCCAAAAATTATCTAAGCCTAGAGGTAACAGCGCTCGTAGAATAGAAATAATCAACACTCCTCAAACAAGTCAAACCAATAATAATGACAATATCATGGCAACAACATCGTCGACGCAGCAACCAGCTCACCGTCACGAAGAAAGAAGCTACGTGAATGTAACACGCCCAAGCCGTCGACAACCGGAACCCTGGCACTGTAGTCAAAATACTGGCTTAACCAACGATCCTACTACACAGCTCACAAACTTCCTAAGCGAATTCAAAGCGCTGATCACTCCACTAATAAGCCTTCTAACCAACCTAATGGGAGCCCTTGTGCCCTTGCTATCAAACGACGCCACTCACTCAAAAATCATTAGCCATACTACTATGGAACGCGAATAGACTAACGCGACACAAACTCGAACTCGATATCCTGCTACATGAAAAACGCATAGATGTAGCACTCATAACGGAAACTCACTTTACCTCTAGATCACACTTCTGCATAAAAGATTATACGTTGTACAGAACAGACCATCCCAACAATGCAGCGCATGGAGGAACTGCTGTCTTAGTCAGAAGAACTATTAGTCATCACCCAATCTTAGCTGTAGCAACTGATAATCTTATGGCCTCTGGAGTGGCGATTTATATCGCTGGGACCCCTGTAACACTAACCGCAGTTTACCGCCCACCAAATAAACCGCTTACGGAGATAGAACTCAAAACTCACTTCCAATCACTCGATGGAAATTTCATAGCTGGAGGTGATTACAATGCTAAACATTTGCAGTGGGGCTGTCGATCGGCCGATCCGAGAGGGCGCATTCTCTGTAAGATCATCGACGATGAGAGATACCAAGTTTGTTCCCCAAATGACTACACCTACTGGCCAACCTCGCGAACCAAATTACCAGACATATTAGACATCATTGTGTCTCGCCTACCGCGAAATCTTCACACTGCAGCACACACTATCAACGATCTCTCTTCTGACCATAGCCCCGTACTACTAGTTGTAGACTCGTCACCCGTGCTAAAACAACCGAAACCTTCACTGTTTAACGGTAAAATGGACTGGGATAAATTTAGGGAGGAATTTGGTGCGAAGACGGATCTCAAAATTGCTCTAAAATCACCGGGACATATAGATAATGCTATTAGTCAGCTCGTTGAGACAATACAAACCTCTGCCTGGGGAGCTAGTGTTCCGAGGCCGGCGAAAATAGCTGATAGCTTTACTCCACTGCATATTAGGGGGTCTAATAGCCGAAAAGCGGCGAGCACGAGCACAGTGGCAACGGACTAGGTATCCTTCTGATAAACGACGCCTTAACAAGCTGACAAGTAAGGTGAAGAAAATTTTATGAGACTACAGAAAAGAAGAATACGCCAAATACACGCGGTCATCAACGACGGCAGACAAATCCCTCTGGCAAGGAGCAAAGAATATATTATCATGTAAGGAACCTCCGGTGCCGATTCGTAATGAAAATGGAACGTGGGCACGATCCGACGAACAAAAAGCCAATATTTTGCGCGCCATCTGGCAAACACGTTCACACTGCATCCAGACCTACGCGATTCCGAAACCGAAGAGATCGTTGCGAGAGATCTAGAAGCTCCGCACCAGTTATCCCCGCCTATGAAAGCCTTCAGTCCAGCCGAAGTAGCATGGGCCATCAAAAAACGACCAAACGGGAAAGCTCCAGGGTGTGATTTAATAACAGCTGAAGTACTAAAGCAAATACCAAAAAGCTACTGTTCTACTCACTGCGATCTACAATGCTGTGTTAAGAGTGCAATACTATCCAACTCAATGGAAATACTCCATAATACTGATGATACCAAAGCCTGGGAAGCCGAAAGATCAACCTTCCTCGTATCGCCCGATTAGTCTCCTGTCGTCGCTCTCCAAAATCCTCGAGAAACTATTACTAAAGCGAATAATTCCAATACTCAATACGCAAGATGCTATCCCGGATCACCAGTTCGGATTTCGCTCACTTCACTCCACTATCCAACAATGCCACCGAATCGGAGACGTAATTTCAACGAGCCTCGAGAAGAAGCAGTACTGCTCGGCAGCATTTCTAGATATAGCCCAAGCGTTTGACCGGGTTTGGCATGCCGGCTTATTAAGCAAACTCAAAAAGCTTCTCCCACATCCAATCTTTGTCCTCCTACAATCTTACCTCAGCCAACGCTATTGTGAAGTTGCAAAAGGCACGGAACTATCTTCGTATCACGAAATCCTTGCTGGGGTTCCACAAGGCAGTATCCTAGGACCAATATTATATATTTTGTACACCGCGGACATGCCAGTACACCATGGTATAACCTTAGCTACCTTCGCCGATGACACGGCGATCTTATCATGGAACAAAGACCCAACGGCAGCCTCCAACAAAGTACAAGAACGTCTCAAACTCATTGAGACCTGGTGCACAAAATGGAAGACCAAGCTGAGTGAATGAACATGTATACATGTGACATTCACACTTCGACGCGGAGTCTGCCCACAAGTCTCGATCAAAAATACTCCTCTCCCATCAGCAGAGGTAATAAGATATCTCGGACTGCACTTCGACAAAAAGCCTGGACTTGGAACCTGGGCCTGGACCTGGAACCCTTACACACGACTCAAGCGGAACGACGCAAACAGAAGATACCAAATGCTATCTAGACTACTAGACTGGAGGTCAAAAATAGATTTGTCCAACAAGATCCTGATCTACAAGACCATGATCATGCCGATTTGGGCATATGGGGTTGAAATATGAGGCTCAGCGAAAAAGTCAAACATAAATAGTTTCCAAACCCTTCAATCAAAGATTCTACATAAAATAACAGGCTGTCCCTACTATGTCTCAAATCGAACACTGCATCAAG
This sequence comes from Ichneumon xanthorius, assembly GCA_917499995.1. Lineage (NCBI taxonomy): Eukaryota > Metazoa > Arthropoda > Insecta > Hymenoptera > Ichneumonidae > Ichneumon > Ichneumon xanthorius. Next base: position 4,512,955 of record OU824205.1, read on the forward strand.
ACCTCAACGTAAAATTTGTCAACGATCTTATACCTATTAGATACAAGAACTTCCACGCGAAACTGGCAAGCCACACCAACCCGCTGATTAAACAACAAGGCGCCAGGACCATCCCTGGCAATCCCACACGACGACTGAAGCGCCGCTGGCCTCGTGATCTCTTCCCGCTTGTTATTGACGAGTGAGCGACTAAAAAAAAATGCAAATCATAGCTATTGAGACTTCTCACTGGGGAGGTACTCAAACTCGCGTTCCAAGTCAAGCCAACTAGACGGAAAAACTACACCGATTACTTGTACAGGAGTACAGTTGTAAGAAACGAAATAAAATTAAAAAAAAAAAGAAACGGAAGAAGCGAAGGAATAAATTCGTTCGGCAATCAAATTATCGATTCATTCATACAATCGATCGATGATGGGTAAATGGGAAGGGGCAATGATAGCTTCTGTTCGACACTTCGTTCAAAGCGAGGTTCAAAGACCCTGAAAGCTTTCTTCAATGTCATTGATTTCCGCACAGACATTGTCCAATTGACATAAAGACTCACCGATCGATGTGCCATCGAAGAATTTTCACCCAAGACGCGAACGATGTTTGGAACATTGTGAACAATTACGGACGAATTCGTCCTTTTCGCGGAAAAGTTACCATGACAAAAACTAACTAAAGTTAGGTGAGTTGTTAGGTGATAGCTACATCGAGTCGCAATTCGAAGTGGCTTAAACTTTTTTGACGCTTTTCGCTCGTCATCATAGGATTCATTATTTCTGCGTAAGTAGTTGACTACTCACCAACTACTTAAGTAGTTGGCATCCCCAATCTTCCGATCTTCCCAATTCCCAATATCCCCAATACCAATCCTCGATCTTGCAAAAATGAAATGGTTTTTCATTAGTTCAAATTACCTAAATATTTCCTACCGATCTACTTAAATATTTCGTTCCGAATTATTGAAATATTTCCTCCGAAACTGCCGAAAAACCACGCATTTATGACGGAATTAAATTATTTGCGTATTTTCATGCGATAGAGAGTCACGACGCGTCGTCCCAGTTGAGATTCGACGTCGCGCAGAAAAATTTGAAAAATTTCGTTGTGACGTCACTTTAGGTTCACGATTTCAAAACCTCGGTTTCATGCCAGAAACAACGTCATACGGGTAAACGTACGCATCCGGTTTTGAAATATTAATTTTCGATCGGAAGTGACACCATGCCAGAAATATGTCACTTTCGGTGTGAAAATCTCAGTTTTCGACCGGAAATATGTCCCTTTCGGTTCGAAGATCTCATTCTTCGGTCAGTAGTAATATCATGCCGGAACGAACGATATTGAATTTTGGAGTACGGCAGCTAGCGTGGAGCCGGCGAAGTGTCGTTTTTCAGTGACTCACCTGGGATCTCTTGGCATCGCATCTTCCGCATTGGGAAATCCCGTGGAGCTGCGACCGGGGTTGAAACAGCCGAGAAATTTTTTACACGATTTTTCTCAGCTTCATAGATTCTACGGAAAAAAAACGTCGGCAAGGCCTTGCGGTTTTGTTGCAACCGTGAAACGACCCTGAATGCGCCGCATACCTTATTCATGACCCTGAATGTACGAGACGATTTCCAGTCTTCCCCCGCGGATGCACGAGTAACCGGCACGATATTTTTTTTTGAACATTCCACTTGTTCTTTCGCTACCTCGCTCGCTGAGCTCTCTTGGGGAATTCTCGAAGGTAACCGGACGGCACAACCTCGTCGCGACGGAAAACTTCGTGAATGCGCGTCAATCAACGAAACAGGATCTCGTGGGTTCCGCATCCGCATCTTGGAACGGAGTAGACGCGGGGTGGCATTTGTAAAGCGTATACAATTATATGTTGTAGACAAAGTTAATTCGGTCGGGAATTTTACGAGAGCCGCTCAAGGATACTCGTCGACCCTCTGATAGTTTGCTAGTGAACATTTTATATCTTACGCGTCTGGTCAGGACCCAATAAGGACCTTTTACCGGGTCTCTTCAGGGCCTGATGCTCCAAAATTTCTACCTGGGGTTGGAGTCAAAATAAAAACGTGACGATATATCTATTAGATAGGAACGTCGTATCGCCTTCGTCACGTCGTGTCTTGCATTTAAGAAAAAGTACATAAAAATGCATCACACTTTCTAACCATCCTTCCGTTCATGCACTCCGACGGACATACCCGTATTCCATATTCCATACCATAGTTCATGTCAGTTGCAATGCCGCGATTTGCAATTTAAAAAAATGTCTGGTATTTCTATCATACGTAAATTCTGAGCTATCGTTCTAAAACTGCAGATGAATATAATATTTTGATCGACGACTTTTGGTATTGAATTTTGTCAAAATCTATCCAAGCGGTCAGATTTTATGGGATTTTGAATTTAAAAAAAAAACACTGAAAAGCGGTCTAATTCGAGTAATCATGGAGGTATCGAGCTTAAATTTGATACGGGGGTGGACTAACGCTGTACTATATTTCGTAGTAAATTTGGCGAAAACTGATACAATCGTTAAAATTTGATGGGATTTTGAAGATTTGGATTCTTTTGCAAAATGCATTTTTTTACATTTGGCACTAGTTTCTGAATTAAATATCACGCTAACACAGTAAAATCGCAAACCGGTTGTTAACCGATGGAAAAAATTTGCTACCGTTGCTACGACGATCGCACCGAATCAACATAATTACGGAAAAATATTGTTCCATCGACGTCGAGATGTCGACCAATCGACAATAATTAATGCACATGGTCGATTTTGTGATTCCTGCGGTTTGATGCTCATGCAAATAATTCAGAATTGTGCGCAATCTTCTTCAATGACTCTCCGACATTAAAGTTGATGTTTCCGCCGAAATGATCGATTGCCTCCACCTACAAGCTCTGGGAGATAATTATGAAAAAAAATTCGAGAATTTCGATGATCTCACGAGTTGGATGTAGATGTGAGAGTGATGCGTTTATGTAGCAAATTGTATATGTATATCCGAAGATCTCGATGCCCGAGTTACGGCACGGCAAATTCTTTGCGTTGTACAGTCGTGGTAACCAGTTCATTCTTGAGCAACGCGAAGGTACAGAGAACCAACCGTTCTCCACCTATACGGTTTGCGATTGAGCTACTCTCTCGCTAGGTTGCAGATTCTGGCGTCGCGACTACTCGAGATCGTTGGTCCCCGAGGCATGCAATCGGCTTTAAGCGTTTTAATCTCGATGCAACAACGAGCTAGGCCATTCGAGGTCGATGCAATTAGTTCCTGGCGGCGTTTTTTCTCTATCTGTCCGATAGTGTTTGGGTCCTGTTAAGGAATACACTGAAATTTGTCGGAACAAAAATCTTCGCATCGCGTGCGGGAAAAATACTGCGCATGCGTACAAACGCAATATGGTCATTTTTCCAAAGAAATCCAAATGATTCCTCTTTATCTATATTTTTCAACCCCGTTATATCCATTATCTTGGGTGTTTCTTGCCGTAGAACACGATCAGCACCTGGGTTTTTCCACGATGCCATCGGGAAGCAAAGAAATCGCTGTTTGAAAATTTGCAAAATCACTCATTTTTGCAATCTTGGCTATAAAAATTCCCGATAAACTTTTTTTCTCAGTCGTCGCCCGGGACTATATTTAATGCATTTTCTACGCTAATGACGAATCTACCACTTATTTTATTCATAGATGAATGTTTAATGCGGAAAATTGAATTCATAGATGATTGTTTAATGCGGAAACAGACCGAAGTACCGACTTTTTGCCCTGGGGCAGTCCGGAGTTGACAATGATAACATTTTTCCGCTTTTTCAATTGTAAAATTAATGTTTGAATTTTCTAGAGAATTAATAAACTGTACGACCAAATAAACAAAAAGCGCACTACAAACGATTAGAAATATTGTTCGTGACGGTGGCAAAGGGGCAGTGTGCAATTTTAATTGAAAAACATAAGGCTCCTATTCGAATGAATTGACGTATTGCTGCAAGTTTGCGGAAATGATGGTCATTGACGGTGTGATTGACGACAGAGATGTCAAGGAAATAAACCACGTACGGCGAGGAGAAAAACGAGAAAATAAATTTAGTGTAGTGAGAGAAAAAAACGACGTGTGAAAGAAAAGATGTGGTGGTAGCTAACAATAAAGAACTGCATGGCCAATTGAGCTAACGCAGCATTACGGCAAAGCTATGTAGAGTAGCCGGAAACCGTGGCCGCTGAGGTTCCACAGTTCTGACCTTACAGTATTCAACCATGCAAATGCGCGAGACACCGTGATTTGGTGATTTTTATATCTAATACAATTAAGCAAGTCAATTTAACGTAAGCGATTGCAAGATTGGACGAGCTCATACCAACTTGAAGCTTCGTGAACCGTCTAAGAAGGGAACAGCTCTCGCAAATGCTCATAAAATGGCCCCCTGTAAATGTACACTGATAAAAAAGTTTGGTTGCCACGAACAAATTTCGTTTCAATCAACTAAATGGCCCGGGTCGATACGTTTAAATAAATATAAAGTAATACGAATTTAGTTTGCAGTAATCGAATATGTATTCTATCCAGCTTATATATGTAATTGAGTGGACAAACTTCTCGATGCTTAAATTACATCTCTATTTTGAGGGAACAGAGACGGTGCTTCTGGAATAAATATTTCTTTGAACCAATAAAACGCATGTCGGAAAGAAAAACAGCGTTTGTTCACTTAATATGATAAGGTTTGAAACAAAAATTCCCCAAAATATTTTGAAGTTTAATACGTCAAAATCATTTACTAAAGAAAAAGGACGTATTGAGTTCTTCATATTAAAAAATGAAAATACGCATACGTTTCAGTTGACCGATCGTTGATCAAGCGAAATAAACCGGTGGATATTCCTTTGAATAAATAGAATGCTTGAACTGGATTTGTGTTTCAACATTGATCATATTTTTTATTTAAATTCGCCTTATTTAATTTAAATAAAGATTGGTCAACCTGACCAAATCTCCGATCAAATAAATGCATTTATATGAATCAACTGAATTTTTTTCTCAGCGCACGAGTTGATCCCCTAATAAGACACTGTTTGTCTGACTGAATGTAGAGGTTGGTCTCAATAATAATTGGCTTTATTCGTGGAAGCTGACGAGTCGTCCACTCTGTAATTGAGGATGGTAAGGCAGAGTTCTGCAATGATATACTGGTCTCCGTCCCCGACGCTACTTCTTGGTATTTTCTTTACCGACCGCCCATCGACCGCGATCCATGCGAGCGTACTAGTCTACTAACGATTCGAGCGATCTGTTAACTTCTTCGGAAGCCCCTTGGAAAGCAAACAGATGTCACTTTGGAGCCAACAGAGTATCGACAACGGTGAATGCGCGGTTGCAGAACGACTTCGGTGGTCCTCAGAGTCAAACAGAATCGTTCGCGGTCCGTACTTGGATGAGCGGACCGCCTAACCGTGCACTAACTGGCGCCATTGTGGTACAAATTAATTTGTAGATCACACATGAACGAAGAGAAATTCCGTGAAAATAAAAAATAATCGGAAGTATCAAATAGGACAGAAAACAATAATATTATTATTTTTGAACGGATTACTTTCGTCCCGTACTAGCCTCGAAAACAAAGTATCGGGAGGTCTCGGGTTCGAATTCCGGTGCCGTAGTCTTGCTGGCAGAAAAACATTGTGACGCGACGAAGCTCCTGGTATCTATCGTGCGATAGCCGATACGTGTCAGTAGACGTCCAACAATCGACAGCCAACAATCGACGTGACGCAGCTCCGGGGCCGTGATGCAAACCTAAAACACCGACTGTTACCGACATCCAAAAAGTAAAGTTAACGTTCGCATTGAGTAACTCCCAAAGTAGTACGATTCCCACTAAAGGAAAAAATAGTATTTCCCTTCGCTAATAACCATAGCAGTTGCTGCGACGTTAAATAATAACAAATAAAAATATATTTTTACCGAAACTGCGTTACACAACCTTTCTAGCACATTGAAAAAAATGCCAATAACAAGCGCGTTAAAGAATCAAACGGATGTAACGTACTTGATGTAGCATGCCTTATACGAAATGGCAAGTGATACATGAATCATGTATATTCTTCTTTTATTCGCGAGACACCATCGATTGTGGAAAAAATAAAAATAACTGTAGTAAAATGGAACACAATACGCCTCCTCGTTCAACATGGTTTTATTGTGAAATTCATAACCTACTACTGCAGATATAATTAATAGTAAAAAAAAATGTATCCTTAATAAACTTCCCTTCTGCACACTGTGCCCGCAAGTCGTTTTGATGTGGCCACGACGTATTCGTATATGTGTATAGTTTAATTTAGAAAAGAAAATCAATTTCCGCAATTCTTAAGGTTCCAAAGAATCGAGAACGACGAGTGAGGTATAGGGTCAACAAGTCGCGAAGTTCTCTGCCGGCTCGTTTGCATTACATGCTGTTGTTTGCATTACAAGTCAGTTACAAACAAAAACTCGAAAATTTCCGTTCACTTAATGGTAAGGTATTGTTGATACGAATAAATTCACATATCGATTTCAATGGTAATTGGACTTTGTCTTTTAAGTGCAGACGAGCTAGCCTCGCCTTGCTCGAAGTTTTCAAATAAGAGCTTTACAAACATTTCGGCGTCCGTTTTCAACGTTGCTTCTCGATGTTTTCTTTACCGGCCATCCATCGAATGAGATCCAACGATAACCAATTCCGACGATCATTGAGATCAAACAGATGTTATTTTATTTTCAATTTTCGAGCCAGCTGAATCGCTTGAGTTTTAGTGAACTGACCAAAAAAAAATGTCGCTTGGCCAGTCAATCATTTTTTAGATAGTTTTGTGACCATTACTTCATTATCAATCCGAATGTATAAAAAAAAAAAAAAAATGGTAGTTGGTCCCTCCAACCAACCTGCTCGGTCCAGTTAGTTCCCCATAGTCCTGTTTTACCGACAAAATTAATCGCTCGTTATCGTTCCATGAAGATATCGCATCGTCAGTGAGATCATTGACAGATAACTGGTGTCTGGGACTACGGGAAGAACAACGACTCTCGTGATAATGCCTCGTTCTAATATGCGGATGAACACATAATATTGTTTTGCACCGTTGACCAAACATGACTCGATCTCTGAGCACAATATTTTTTTTTAAATACTCAAGGTGAAATATTGTTCGTAAGGACTAAATAGCATTTGGAATAGCAGTATTGAGTGGAAATCGCAAAATGTAAAACTGTACACTGCGTGTATGTCCGTCCTACTTGTTATTGTACAAAAACCTTTATTTCGTGCAGATGCAATACACCGGTGGAAAACATTAAGCTACGTATCACTGGGTATTTTTTCGGCCTGTCACTCATCCAACATCCGTCACTTATTTTAGAGATACCGAGCGCGACAAAGTTGTCATGTTTGCACAGTTCGGCTCATGGGAACGAGTGAATGCTGATGTAGACGAATCATGGGTTGAGAAATCTCTCGTTGTAACGTCCGTCTTGGTTGTTCATCTCAGTCGGATTTAATTCCATTCCCGTGAGTACCGTTACTGGCCAATACGCCGTTCGTCTTCGTCACTTTACCGTTCACATTCGCGTTCAAATAGTTCCTCACGTAGAACGAACCGAACAGATAGATAAACAGTGACGAATTCACTGTCAGCAATACCGCCAATACCTTCGGGAAATCGCAGTCGATGAAGAGCAGTTGGACATTTTGCGCGAATATTATCGTGAATTGTATGAGTTGCAGCGACGTTAGGTACTTCTTCCACCAGAGGTGCTTCTGAACTTGCGGTCCCATCGCCGATAGCATGTAATACGTGTACATTATCACGTGTACGAAGGAATTTAGAAAGCCGAGAAGCGTGACTTGGCCACCGGGGACGAATCTCACACCAATCCATGCGGTCAGCGGCATCAGAGCGTGATGATAAACGTGTAGAAACGTTATCTGACGCTGCTTCTTTCGCAGAACGAAGAACACCGTGTCGAGAAGCTCGATGAGCTTGCATATGTAGTAGAGCCAGACTGCACGTGCCATCTAAAAATATAAAAGACAACGAAAACGTTAGTTACCAATTTTTATTTGGATTTTCGGACGTGGAATTCCAAGAACCGGACGAGTCTAAATGTAAGGAACGATTTTAAAAAAACGCCCCTAAAATTTTCGATATTCCTAAGGATCTTACCTTAAACTAAGAAATAATAAATTTAAGAATAATACACCATAACAATAAGCTTACAGAATATCAGCACGTACCCTCATAGCTTGGGGGTCCATTGACCGATCGACTGGTGTACATCTGAATTTGTAGCCGACGAACCAGCCGCTGACCGCGCCCTCGTAAACCACGAAAATGCTCAACAAAACTTGAGTGAAATTGTAGAAGATGAGAGTGTTTTTGAGGTTGTACGGCTTTTTGTCACGCATGTACTTCGGTCCAGCGGAGATGCTGAAGTAGATGAACGTCATCACGATCATCAATAAAGGTCCCGGTCCAGTGACCATGAACCAGTCGCTTGTCCTTGGATCTGGAACGTAATCATTGCGCATTAAGCTCTGTTCTTCTCGCGACTCGAATCTTAATTGTTGTGTTAGAGATCTCCGGGTGCGTTTACATACCGATTTTGTTCTGCATGATATCTTGATACCAATCCACGATCCCCATTGTCGTTTATTTCAAATAAAATAAGTCCCGACAATAAGAAAATCTGCAAAGTCACAAAAGATTATGCTTCGTGTGTAATATACTTATACGTACGTATGCCTACGAATATATAGAGGGGACCGGCGCAAAATGGATACCTCGATTAAAAATAGGTATTGGGGACAAAACGGACTCCGTCTCAATTTTTTTATAACCGACTTATTTCAGTTTTCTAACATTCCTTACATAAGAAAAGTGCGGAATATAAGTTAAATTGTTCATGTTAAAAAAAATATATATAATCATCCTACCACTCGAGTTATGACAGAAAAATATAAGCGAATATCAAACAGACAGAGAGGAAAAACTGTGGTTTTAACTGCAACACTGTATCGCCAGCAAATGATCGAAAGAAAGCAGCCGAAAATCCAGGAAAATATTTCCAGGAAAGGAAAGAGCCAGGGGAAGCCTCAACACTGGACAAAAAAAATTAGAAGGATATATAGACATTATATTCCGAGTCGAGCGGGGGTTGAATGCAGTGCAGTACCTGTCAGGGTTGATACCACTGTTCATGTGCTGGAACCGATGAGGATGATATATTCTGGAACTACACATGCGATTTTTACACTACCGATTAGATACAACAAAAAAAAAATTGTTTCCAACTTTCGTTCATTTTTCCGTTACCTTGTGTTATTATTGATAAAAAAGACGTCGGCATATCATGAAAAATAAATTAAAGCAAAATTATAATTTTTAGTCTTGGTACTCGTTTTGCACAATCTCCGCTAATTATTATTATTTTTTTCGTGAAGAATTTGATTTATTTCCCACCCTTTTCTTATGTAAGGAACGTCCGAAAACTGAAACAAGTCGTTTATAAGAAAGTTACGACGATGCCTGTTTTGTCCCCAATCCAAATGTTTAGTCGACGTGCCCGTTTTGCTCCGGTCTCCCCTATTTGCATTATAAAGTAGTTCGGCAATGACATTTCGCATCAATTTTTTTTTTTTATTGATGTGCGGAACAGCATATCGCGTATCGCTGACACATTTCGTAATTCCCTGCTCCGTCGTGAAAATATTTCTACACTTCGGAGCCGCGGGTTGATCGAGCCTTGTGATTACTCGGGCACCAAGAGATGTTCGTTCGCTTCTGTAACGTTGCGACATTACCGTTATTAGTACAGCGAGAGCGATTATCGGTAACAACGTTAATTGCGTTCTCGCGACTACGGTCGTGCCGATTTGAATAGGAATACAGTGTACCGGAGACGAAAGTCTCGTGACGGCATGTGTCATGGTCCCTCGGCAACGAAAGTAATCAGTCATATTGCATACCCTTCAATCAACTACATAAATGATGTTTCTGCACATGCGCTGCCAGATTGTTATCGGCACGTTGATATTTATTTTTATGGGACGGTACCGAGCAAATAAGGAGGTTGTTTACATACTGATCGGTACACAGTAAAAGTAAGTTTGTACTTTTTGCAACGAACTTATTTTTCACGAAAGTTAACATTTTTTTATTTGTTAATTTTCCTATCACACCATCCGACTGTAGCTTCAGAAACAAAAGTACAGACTAACATTGTTAATGACATGGGAAATAAAAGGATGGGTTTGTATATTGAAACCTGAACGATAAGTGATAATAAACGATAAACTGATAAATGAGTTTGTCACTTATTTAAGAAAATTATTGTTACAAAACTTCGTATCCCGATGTTACGAAATTATTTTTACTGTGTACCACATTTATCTACATTATTCCATTTATTCACATTCCACATTGTTTGCATTGTTCCACATTTATAATAGTTAAACATAATAACATTTTAATCTTAGTTGTCTCTATTTGCGAGTGACAATAAATGTATCGTGATTAGTACAAAAAAAAAAAATTCGATGATTTTGAGCAAGTCTGACCCTATTTCCGAATTCCATCGCATTGCCAATATTCAGATTTTAGCGGGTTTTACCTGATCCACTTCCCTCGACTCTTTTTTTAAGAACCAAAACCAAAGTTATTTGTGGCATAAACTTTTCGCACGACCAACGTTGCAACGACGCATAGGCACCGAATATTCTTCGGTGCATGCTAACATCGCCGGATCAGGTGTAGCTGCGTAGTACCGACGATGTTACTCTCGGTAACACAGTGACATTTTGAACCAAGGTGAACGGGGTCGTTTTCCAGACACTCCGCGGTGCCCTATCATCTTTTATAGTCCGACCTCCGTAACTCGTATTCTCGTTCGGGGAGCTCTTTGCTCTCACTTTTATTCTCCTTCTCACGCTCATCGCGTTCCTTCAAGCCAGTCAACGCGTTTAATGACGCCTAGACGACTTCGTCGAATAAAAAACCATCGATTAGAACAGTAGATTCTGTTCGGCGCACCCTTACGTAACTTCACGAACGTCCATACTTTTAGAACAATCCGAAGCTTTCTAATATCGTGCAGATCTCCGATATTAGACGCTGCGCCCACCATGCGCACCGTTTTGTTATGTACCAAGCGTTCCATACTCGGATCAAGACTACAGGTAATTGGATAATCTGAGCGATCGAGAGATTAGCGGAATCCCAAACCGCATCATTTCTCTTTCCCTTTCGTTCGTTCGGATCATTGCGCGAGAGAGCTGGAGGGGGGTATGCCTTGCTGTGTCTTTCGAAATGTTCTCTATCAGATGCCGCACACTGAGAAAAAGAAATGGTTGGCTTAAGCAAATGCGCGGTGACATGCGTTCAAAGGTGTATTTTGTTGGGACAACAAAGTTGTTTGTTTCCATCGACAAATTTTGCATAAATTGAACCAAATAATCGTTTAACAAAACAATGCTTTATCAAACAATGCTTTAGCAAACAATGCTTTAGCAAACAATGCTTTAGCAAACAATGCTTTATCAAACAATGCTTGTATCAAACAAATAACAGCTTTGAACGTATGTCACCGCGACTTTTGGTTAATCCAACCAATTTTGTTTCTCAGTGCAGTCACCGCCACGCGGCCTCTCACTCGCACGTGCCAAGCGTGCCGAGATAAACCTGTAAAGTTCCATGTAATTGCTGATTGTTAACTAACGGTGAAGAACAAGTGTCTACATTTTTATATAGAGCTTCCTGACAATATTCTTTACAGTTTTCAATAATTTGTTTGCAACGTTTCCGCATGAACTACCCTAGAAACATTAAAATGCATCGCTTATTTTCAATCTGCCATAAGAATCAATGTTAAATGGTGCATATAAAAAAAAAAAAATTTCTCGGAAACGGTGAAGACGATCGTATTGAAACTTTGCAGTTACACTTAGACCGTTCATATCAATGCGTAAAAAAATCAGCATACTTTTCTTGATGACGTTGTAACGCTCTACCCTCCTTAAGCAGATGCGCGGTGACATACGTTCAAAGGTGTATTTTGTTGGGACAACTAATATGTTTATTTAAATCGACAAATTTTGAATAAATTGATGCAAATAATCGTTTAACAATACAATGCTTTATTTGTATCAAACAAATCACCGCTTCGAACGTATGTCAACGCGACTTTTGGTTAAACCAACCAATTTTCTTTTTCTCAGTGCAGCGACGTCCTGGCAAACCTTCATATTAAACTTTACACATTCTGCTGGAAAAAATCGCAATTTTCGCTATCGCTGATATTATACGAATATCCCGTAATTTTTGCTAGAATATTAGTTCTTCATACTAGAAAATATAGTAATCGGTGGCGATGCGATAGCGGCCCGTTTGCTTTAGGTTCATAGGTTATACCGACATATTATGTTGATCAGATTTTTTTATGCATACATACATCCAAAATTTTATCGACGAAATTCTCAGTTTTTATCCATGTAATTCTTAGTTTCATCCACAAAATTCGCAGTTTTTATCGATGTAATTCTTAGTTTTGTTCACGAAATTCTTAGTCAGACACGCAAAATTTTGTCAACCGACCTACCGGAAAAAATTACCATATGGGTTGGCTAAAAATTGCTATGGCCCCTGGGAAAATTTCACATATCGTTAGTGGTGGCGCTGGTGTGACATGTTGCCTGGTCGAAGTTTACCATATTGTTAGTTTTCCCGAGATCCTTCTCTCAGTTCAGGGGAGAGCGGGGCAAAATGGGACCGACAATCGGGATGCTTTGCAAAAACATTTTTAAAAACGCAATTTTCCAATAATGTTGGGACGTTTCATTTTGCCTCATCGATGTATTCCGATTGTCGGTCCCGTTTTGCCCCGTTCTCCCCTATATTCGCTGAACGGCGATATTTTCGTCGTACAAACTAAATTCGCAAGTGGAATTCCATTTTCATGTCGCAAGTAGAACGCTTTCGTCTTCGATTATATGAAAGTTATAATTATTTCCCTGCAATCAAATGAGACATGTCGTTAACTATAGGGTTAATTAAATGTGCGAAGCACGGAATATGCTAATTTATCGGGTCGAAGTCGACATTATTGGATGCCATATACGACGCATGCGTTTGCATAATTTTCATCTTTGACGAGGTATTGTCGGGCGTTGTGTTCTCCACCTTTTTCAGATTTTGTGCCGTTTCCAACTTGCATTGAAAATACTGGCGATGTCGCGCCTAGAGTGATAACTATTCTACAGTGTCAAGTCGATCGCCAATCGCGTCGCCAGCGAAGGAAATTTAAAAGCTGTTTTCTCGTAAAATTCCACTTCACGACTTCCCGTATTTTCAGCTCTTTACGCACGGAGTCTGTGTCCTATATGAAGACGATTTTCTGTCCTAACTCCAGGAGCCTACAGACGTATCGTGATTGGGAGTATTCGTTGCGCGAAGCTATCGGACTTATAGGGTTACGGAAACGTTTGAACGTTCTTGCAACCAAGAACGCTCAAACTGTTCAATCGGTTCAACCGGTCCAGACCGGCTCAAACGATCCGGGGCGTGAGCGGTTAATGAATCACTCACGCCCCAGAAGCACCGAATTCAGGATCGACACGGATTGGCTCCTTGTCGTGCCTTCTTCCACACCCAAAAAAAAAATTTATTTGACGGCCACCGTTTATTAAGATGAAGTAAAATATTTATTTGATTTAAATAAATATTTATTTTATTTAAGTAACTATTTACTTAATTTAAATAAATATTTATTTAAATAAAATAAATATTTTACTTCATCTTAATAATCGGTGGCCATCAAATAATTTTTTTTTTGTTTGCATCCATGATGCTGAGGAAAGGCGTTATTTGTGAAGTGAGAGTCTACTATTTCTTCGAGGCCGTATTCAGGTGAGATTCAACTGCATATTTGATACATTGCAAATTGCAGTGGGATGAGATTTTCCGCAGTAGAGTAAAATCACGTTGCACGATTAGATCAATCCGGTCACAGGGGATTAATGAAGTTAATTGGCTAATTCGCCGCTATTAAACTTTGTTCGTCGATGATACTATAAAGGCTCTGGCTGTTTTCCGACTCGCGATTGCATTATTTGCATAACTTGATAAGCGGCAGCCCGTTAGTTACTTTGTAGCGAATGATATGTAGATTACAGCGGACAAAAAGAAGTCACATGCATTTCCGGCGGTTACAGTCGATATACCGATCATACAGCTATATATCCTTCCTGCTTCCGTGCCATTTTCAACAACCTTCTTGAGAAATACCTTTTTGAAAGTAATCCGTGAGAGAGAGAGAGAGAGAGAGAGAGAGAGAGAGAGAGAGAGAGAATTTCACATCGAGGCGGTTGCGTCATATCCTCAAAAGAATGTAATATAGGGGAGAGCGGGCCAAAATGGGACAGTAGGGCAAAACGTAAGGATGGGACGAATCGAAATTTTCCAATAACTTTTGTATGTTGGCGGTAATGGTAAGTGGCGCAAAACGGTGTTGAAAATCCGCATGTATCGTTGGGACAAAATGGGGCATCCAAAAATTATTAGGAAACTGAGTTTTGCTCCCGTTGGCCCGTTTTGCCCTACCGTCCCATTTTGCGCCGCTCCCCCCTACACTATGAGATAAAGATTATTTTTTTATTTCTTTTGGTTCCTGATGTGAAAATAACGAACATGCGCACGTTAACCCTGCGCTTGTACATTGTGTCTTTGAAGGAACAGTCGAAATTTGAATATGTATTTGAGTATCAGTTTTTTTCGCTTTTTCGATTATTCTTCAATTTTTATTAACAATGGTTTTCAACTTTTGACTTTGCCAACTTCTGGGCCATGTAGTAAACACTTCAAGAAGTAAACCAGAATTTTTTCAGATTTTTCGAAAGCCTAGAAAACTTTGAAAGCCCGACTGTCCCCTAAAAACCCACACTGTAAAAAGAAATTGTAAATTTAATGCACTGGTTATTGAAATTTGCTTTAATTTCTTACACTAAATTGATTGGTGTAAGAAATTACCCGAGCAGAAATTGCCGTCGGGCTGACGTCAGGTTCCTATCAGGCACTGCCTAACGCTTCATCAGGTCCTGATAAGGCACCTTATCAGGAATGTAACGCAATTGCGCTTTAAGGTCCTGATCAGGCTGCCTGATCACGGTCTAATCAAGGTGCCTGATTGCCGCCTGAGAAAAATATAATGAATACTTTTTATTTATTAGCGTTATTTTATCGGACTTGTGAACCTTTTATATTTATTCTTCGGATTAAATTAACTAATTACTACAATCTAAATCGTGGAAAAATTAATTTTTATTTAACTCATGGTCGGACTTGAACCAGCGACCTTGCCAATGGGGACTGCTGTGGCGGCGCCTTAACCAACTCGGCTATCCTCAACTTGAGAAACATAATGTCAAATTTGCTTTTAAGCTCCGGTAGGAGGATATACACGACTAAATCTACTTGTACAAAGTGCCTCACACGTGCATAGCCGGCGAAAACTAAAATTCAGTGAGAATTTTGAACACTTTCTAATGAGATAAAAAACGGAAAAAATCAATCATATGTAAGATGCTAGGAACATTGATTTTGTATAATAGTAATGTAAAAAAATTGCAATAAATAAAAAAGAAATGTTCAACAAACAACCAAGGAATCTTTTTTATTAAATCGATTGAATTATTTGAATTATTTGAATTATTTATTTACTTATTAACTTGTTATATTATCCAAAATTCGTTGCAAGATTTAGTAAAAACAAATTTCCAACGTAAGAAAATTCCATTCAAAATTCACATCAACTGTAAAAAATGTACGAATTTATGTGAAATTAGAAAAAAGGTTAACTAATTCTTTTCTAAAAGTTTGTTTTTCAAATATCTTAGAATTTTTATTTTTTAATTTTCATTATGCAAAATCAATGTTGTCTTCTCAAAATCAATGTTCTCCAGGCATGCAATATGCAGGCTTGCCTGATTCACCTGCTAAGGCCCTGATCGGGGTACTATCAGGCTAGCCTCGTCAAAAGCGAAGGATATCCAGTCAGGTGTCCCCTACCTGTACGTTAAAACTACAAATTTTTCGACTGAAATTTACAAAAAATTGAATTATGAATAAAAATTTTACTGTACAATTGCAAGTCACACGTGCTAGAAATTTCAGAAACAGTTTGTGTAAAGAAGTTTCCAATACCATTAATTAATTTTCAAACCATATTTTTTTACAGTGCAGTGTACACACCGTGTCTCTGAAAATACAGTGTACACACGCAGGGTTAAGATTAAGATTACCGTTCCACGGTATGAAAGTCGCGGGACCGATCGAAAACTGAAGAAAAAAACCTAACAAAAAATACAAATGTTTCGAAGGGAAGGAACGTCGGAGCGGACTTTTCCGGGAACAATAGACTTCACCAATGAACACAAAGTCGCGACGCATGTATCGATTATCGACGAGGAAGGAACAGCTGGAGACATTACGCAATAGAATCGCAATTGAGCTGGCATATTGTCACAATAATAGTCATTGTAAATAGCGTAGCGTACTCGTTTGCCGGATAAAGGTACTTTCCAAGCGATCGGCCGTAGCGTTTTACGTGCTGGATACACGTGGTAATCGAGAAGTGGAAGCTCCGCCGGCCACAGATCTTTTCCTGCAACATCTCGCAGCGATTCCTGACACGATTTCAAGGATAACCATGCAAGCGTCATTATTCAGGTGTATACCTTCGAGAATTTATCTCTTTCCGATTTCATATATACGGTTCTGTGCTCGGATTATGTCAGTGGAGATAAGTGGGCACATAATGGGAAACTACCGTCTGAAAGTCGATAAATCTTCGTCCGGGACAAAAGCTACTACGTGCGCGACTGATATGCAACTAAATATTCGCGATTATCACAGCGGAAAATTTGATAAAATATTTCTGGTGTAAAAATGGCAAATATGGCCTGAACCGATTTTCGTATACTACCGGTGTTATTTCGAGTGGGCCATATTCACCACGTTTACCTTACTAAATTCTAGCCGATCGTATGTTTAATGTGTCTAATTAATTCGATTCTCGGACAACCGTGCACGGTACCAATTACATTATGATTATGCGTCTTCCATGAAAAATACAGTATCGACGACGTATTTACTGGAGTCCCGTTACCAGGTATCCATCAGATAAAGGCTTACGCGATAATAGCACACTATGATTCAGGTCGTCGACGCATCGATGATTTTCTTCAACGCAAATGAAAGTCTTTTGCTCAACTCTGTTTGCGAAGCTACGAAGCGTTTGTCAATATTACGCAAAGTATGTACACGAACCCGGTAAAAGATAAAAAAATAAATAAAAATTAGTGAACTGTATCGGAGCCCGGGGAGGGCATTTCTGGCTTTTATCTTGACCCGCTGGTGGATTAACTTTCGTCGTCGCACTGGCACGATCTGACGGATAAAACAGCTCACGGCTCAATCGGTAGTGATAGCGCTGCGTTTCGAGATACTCGGAACGTGCACAGAGAAAAAAAAATCAATTGAGTCAATTGTGCGTTTTTGCGTGCGAATTCCGCAAATAAATTCGTGGAATTCAAATCGTGATAAATAAAATGTTTGAAATTTATAGCTCGCGATACCTCTCTTCGAGAGCGCGTCGTAATGTTTGTCCGATTCTTAATGTATCCGATTCTACATTTATTCCGATTCAATTTTTTTTTTTTTTTTTTTGTCACGCCGAAACTACGTACACTTATCGTACTTCATTGATATACCGAACATGCCACGGACAAATCCATCACATCGATGATCTAGTGCCAGAAAGGCATCGAGTAGAAGCGATAATTGATTTACGCGTTAATCATGATGTGCCGTTTTCATCACTTTCACCCCACAGCCATACCTACCTTATCTCAGTTACTTATAACGACATCCTTCGTTGTCGACTGATGTACAGGCAATGACAAGCGTCTACTTACATTACCAGAAAATATTTCACTCGATGAACGAAGGATGATGTTCTGCTCGAGAGCAAAAGTACGAAGCGAACACAACGGTCCTCTGTGACAACGAATATGAAGAACTCAGCACGGTTACTGACGGACAGGTACAACGAATATCGAAAGTACCACCTCACCGCCCTCGCTATACGACCTGACGCTCCGATCGGCCACTGGACCACTGACTGTAAGAGGATCGCGCGCTCCTCGTGAACCACCAAGAAATTGTCTGTCCCAGCCAGGAGCACACCGCCATGAAGGAGAACCTTACTTTGCTTTCCGGACGTTGATGCCACCTCTACCTCCGAGTCTTTACCACACCCCGTCCGATTATAATTATTGCATTCTGGCAATGCAATAATCGAACATCCCTACTCCAACGTGCCGACTGCCCATTGCATACATTATACTGATGCCCCGAATTATGTTATCATATCGGTGCAATTAAAGCACGAGACACGGGTAATAATTCAGGCTGAATAAAAATTGAAATTGAAATGAAGGAGAACCATTGCCGTTTAGCTTTGCGGAGTGTTCAATGCATCCAGCATTTTCGGATCGTCAACGGCTCACGTTTGATTAGTTTCGCAGCTCAAGTGTGTGCTTGAAACTTTGAAACACATAATAATAAACACAAAGCTGTCGACACATTTTGAATGTTAATCTATGGGGGTAATGACAGAATCGTTAATATCAATGTATTAGGACTTGGCTCAATGAAAGGATTCGACTCTGCATTGTGACTCTCAATTCGGCAAACTTTTTTTGGATTCTATTGCAACGTGCCGCCTGCCTATCGCAAACACTGTACGTCATACGCGTATATTACGTACATTATACACTGTAAAAATAAATTGTAAATTTAATGTACTGGAACTTGAAATTTACTAACATTAATTACATTAATTGAACCTTAATGTACTTTGCTTGTAAAATAAAAGGACCGGATATTAAAATTACAAAACTTTTGCTTGAAATTTACAAAACTTTTTATGAAAAATACTAATTTTACTGTAAAATTGCAACGCACATGTGATTGAAATCTCAGAAACAGTTTATGTAAAAAAAGCGTCCTGTACTGTTTATTAATTTTCAAACAAATTTATTTAACAGTGTAGGTGATACGCGTATAACCCAGCGGCACCCAGTTTTAATTATACTAGTCCCCCAAACTGTGCTATCGTCGGTGAAAATCTGACACGGTACAGGGACTATTCCGACTGAATGAAAACTGAAATTAAAATGAAGGTGAACCATTGCCCTCGTGAGCATCGTTAAATGTTCAACGCATCCAGCATTTCTGAATCGTCGAAGGCTCACCTTTGATTAGCCAGTTTTACATCTCAAGGGTGTAGCGGAAACTTTGGCCCACATAATAATAAATAAAAGCTGTCGACACATTGGGAATGGTAATCTATGAGAACAATGACGGGTGACGGTAACACAGTGAGCCGGGTATTCGACTCAACTGCATTGTCACTCTCACCTCGGCAGAAATTATTTTGGCCCCTGTGAGCTGGACGGCTATTCTCGAGTCACTCGTTCGCAAAACGTATATTAATTCATATGCTTATACATATACAGCGATGAAACGTATGTGTTTTGCAAACGAGCGACTCAAAAACCGTCGATAGTAATCTTTAATTCAGTGGCCCCTGTTCGATTTAAACGGCTACAACATGACATAGACACGCGCGAAAAAAGTTAATGTTACGTATATAAAGGTCGTAATTAATTAGTTATCGCAGCGGATGCGATTCGCGTAAAGAATATCGTTCGCCTGAAGGTGACCTTGTTTACGATTGGCGTGCATCCACATTGAACGATATTTCGTAACATTCAATTGTAAATACATTTCGCACGCTCGCTGACCCAATTCAAATAGATATAGGAGGTAATATCGCGGCGGTCCCGCCTCCTCGGGCTCGGACTTCAGGTCGATTGGAACCATAATTCTCGGAGACCAGGTTGACTGAACGGCCGACTTCTAGGTCGTCGGCGTCGGGGTTCTCGAATTCTGGAACGGCGGAACGTTCGTTCGCGGGGTCAGGTCAACAGGCCGGTTGTTCTGGGGTTCCGGCTCGAAAGTCACTAAGATCTTGGGTCCCAAGTCCAGGGGATCATTGTTCTCGAAGCTTCGGTCGACGCGGCGGTCATTCTCAAAGTCAATGTCGACGCTTCTGTCATTCTCAAAGTCCAGGATGAATGGACCATCGTTGTCCGCGGGGAGGCTGCAGCGAAGATCTCGGGATATAGGTTTGCGGAAAGTGTAATTCTCGACGTTTAGATCGACGACACCGCTGTTCTCGCGTTCCGAGACAATCCGAAACGACCCAGGTAGGATTCTGCCGTAACGGGAAAAATTGCACATCGCTCGCTCCACACTGGCTTCCGTACAACAAAACGACATATCTGTACTTCTCTGGCCGGCGTAAGGTAAACGGCCCAGTTTGCAAACCCTACGGCACATTTTTAACAGCTGCACTGAGAAAAAGAAATGGTTGCATCAAGCAAATGCGCGGTGACATACGTTCAAAGGTGTTTTTTGTTCGTACAACAAGTATGTTCGTTCCAGTCGACAAATTTTGAGTAAATTGAAGCAAATAATCGATTAACAAAACAATGCTTTATTTGTACCTAACAAATAACGGCTTTGAACGTATGTCACCGCGATTCTTGGTTAAAACAACCATTTTTTTCTCAGAGTGTAAATTCAGTTTTTGTCAAATATCAACCGGGTTACCGACAAATGTAATTACATGAAGTTTATATTGGAGACAGGCACATTTTTTAAATTAAAAGTTCAGTAATTAAATTTATCCGTGAATGGTGCGCCCTGCATCTCAGTGGACTCGGAACAGCATCGCTAGACGGAGCTCACTAGCTTCAGCAGATGTACAATAGTGCGTTTTCACTCTGAAATAACTATCGAACCACATGAAACTTATACAAAAATCTTCAGTAGGCACCACTTCATCGATAAGAAGAAGAAAATCCTAATTTTGGTTTAGTTTTTTTCTTTAACTCGCGGGGTCAGTAAGTCCGTCACATAATTGAGTTTATGTCGCAGTTCATGACCCTTAATTTTTCACCTCGTGCCGTCCGAGAATTAGATTTGTTTATTTATCTTAATTTGAGGTGGAATTATATAAAGAATTAAGTAAATGCCCATTGGTTTATTACTAACTCGATAATGTATGCTTTTTTTTTTGTTTCATCTAATAATGATACTTTATGAAATTGATTATGAAATTATGATACTCTATGAAAGTTAGTCAGAATTTAGTGCTCAAAACATTTTTCCATTTAACTCTGCCAAATAATTTGTTTCCCCATGCAATCCTTTGATATATTTTCTAAATGTTAGTGTCTTGTCAATATACTGGGTATGTAAGTACGCGCAGGTGTCACAAACTGCTGCATGAAGTGTCAGAAATCGGGCTCACACGGGCGTCATAAACTGCTGCATGAGTGTCAGAAATCGAGCTCACGCGGGGTTTACAAACTACAACAAACTACGACGGGGGTCTACAGTATCAGAAACACCGGCAGTAGACAAGCATTATTATTAGGTCAATATTTTAAATAAAATTCATGATGATTTGATTTGCACAATAGGTGAATCTCATTCAGAAGGTTTTAATCAGTTTGATTTCACTTTGATGATATTACACGTTCGTAATTAATAGAAAAGTGTCACCGCTGCTCTAAAAGTGTCACAAACTGGGCCGTTTACTTGAGATAGCCAGAGCGAACTCGACGGTCTTCCGAACACTAATAAGCACTGGGTAATGCTACGCCGCTGCTTGGCAGATAAAGATTAAAGTATTTCTCTGTGACGACACTTCCGGTTTGAAAATCTCATTCTTCGATCGAAAGTGTCATCATACTGGAAATACGTCACTTCCGGTCGAAAAATGAGACTTTCTAACCGGAAGTAACGTTACAGAGAAAATTTGTAATTTTTCCCTGGAATGTATCTCGAATACATTTAATAGCAAAAAGGCGCGAATCAAAGAACGCAGGAAAGTGGGTTAAAAAACATTCGTGACATATCAAATATATTTAGAATGGACCCGGAGGGCGTTAGAGTGGGCCCGATGTAGATTAACGGTCTTCGAATAATATTCCCAGCCATTGATTTACGGAATAGAACACACGCTCCAATACTGCACCCAGTACAGGCGCGGCGATAACATTTTCCGTTACTCTAATATATTAGTTCCGACTCAATACCACGGTCGTCCGGATACAGACTTGGAGGGGGGCGAGTACAAGACCTCCGGAAACTTGTGCTGTCTCGTGGCCGTGCCAATGATTAAATCTCACCTGGGTATTCGAATCCTCTCGGCTTCGTTGTCGGTTTGTGCTCAAGTTGTTAAAATATGAAATCGGTAAAACGTGACGCCCGCCTCATCGCGTCCTTCACGCGAAAGCGTGCTTCTAGTATTGTGGCCTACTCAACGTTGATTCACACGACCGGTTATCCCTCAAAATCTCAGATGATAGTAATGCCCTGTAATGCATGCTATGCAATCTTAGGCTGCATCACAACGAAACTTCATAATTGTTTTGCAACATCATTAGCCGTACATAAACAATTACACTGGCGTTAATTATGAAAAAAACGGCACACCCATTTTTTGCAATACCGCGTGTATGTTCGTGTGCTCGCGGTAAAAAATTTCTCGGTTATGCAAATTACGAACTGATGCAAATTTGTTTGGTATTGCGTGTATGACCGGTCACGTTGGAACATTTTTAGGTGTCTTTTTCAAGTGTACATAAATTAATTCGTTAAGTACGGAATATCATGTTGGCAACGCGATAAATTCTACGCTGTACAGCGATATATATTGCATCATAGGAAACTGTATGAACCCGTTGGGAATGCACGACTGGCGCTTAGCACACAATGAGAAACTTATTAAGGGCCTAGTTTCATCGACCACGAAACGCCTCACAGTATCGCTACTGCAGGACGTGACAAAGCCCATCGAAATACAATGCCCGCATCGTAACGTGATATCGATTATATCCGGAAAAAAAAATTATATCGAGGCCGCAAACGCCGTGAATCGCCAAACATTTTGCCAGTTTTAACAAAAGTCTAGTCGGATATTAAATGTGAAGCGATGAGCGGTATAGGAAAATGTTAACCGCAATCTCGTGCGAGGGCGATAAAATAAAATGCAATACCTATAAAAAAAAACACCAGACTGAAAAATGTAATCAAGAGACCAAAAAGAATAGAGTTAAAGTGGTGAATATGGCCCACCCCGATTAACACGTAAATCAATGATACGCGAGCCGGTCCATATTCACCACCTTCATATAAAATTCATATAAAAGAAAAATGTAAAAAATCATCTCGAAAAAATATCACAGCCCTCGTGGTAAGTAACAATTGAATCTACAAATTTAAATTGTCTCGGTGTAATTCTACATTCATCATTTTTTCTGCAGTCGGGTCCAAGTCGTATGGAATGAAGAACAGGAGATGGAATACCGATAATAGTAGCATTCACGTCGGAAGTTTGTGAAAAAGGATTTATAGCAATCCTTATAGAGAAGCAACACGACGAGACACTATGACCTAAATACGATGCACGCCGCCAAATCACTGAAAACTCTCGTAGTGGTGTGGTCTTCTGAGAAGTTGCGATTCTATCGCCTGGACGCAGAGTTCACTATAATCGCGGACTGGAATTCTGTTCGCAGCACGTTCTCAAAGACGGATGTAATACGGAGAATCTCTCGACGGCGATTACGTCTTTAGGAGGCTACATTTAGTGTAAATCATCGAAGAGGCACGCAAGGTGTTTCATGTAGATACATCGAGCCTCGCATCGTGGGACAAATCGAACAGACGGAAACAAAAACTCCATAGTTAGCGTTCTTACTAATGACGTGAAATGACCGGATAGCAGTTGCACGATGCGCCGGTCCGAAGTCACGGAAATTTATAAAGAAATTGTAACAGGAAAACGGAAGAGTGCAGAATCCCCTCTAGACGACGATCGATAATTGAAACGCGACAAATTATTGACAAAAATATAGAGCAGTTGCACCGTTTTCCGGGGATGCATCACTAGGTGAACCAGATTCGCATGAGCAACCTCCCCCGGCATTGGCCATGCCACTGGGCCAGACGCTTGCCCATCAATAGCCAGCCGAGATACTTGTACTGGAGAAAATGCAACTGGACCGATTACTATTATTATTATTATTATTATTATTATTATTATTATTATTATTATTATTATTATTATTATTATTATTATTATTATTATTATTATTATTATTATTATTATTATTATTATTATTATTATTATTATTATTATTATTATTATTATTATTATTATTATTATTATTATTATTATTATTATTATTATTATTATTATTAAATACGTGAAATGTGAGCGCCGGCTTACGAAAACGTATCGCAACAGACTTGTTACGTGCGTGTAGCGCATGTCATGACGTACGACCACCGTAGTTGATGGCATTTCACGGGACAAGTAGAATTTAACTAGAGTAGAGGTCAACTTTAAACCTTCATATCTGGGAAATTGCTCATCGCACGAACTTCTCCCAGCGCTCATTTTACTCTCCCCATACCAGTCTGCATGTAGCATGTGCGCCGATTAATTTACAGCCTAAAAGGCCAAGAACTGTGGAGGTGACTTTGACAGGTAACAGATTGTGAAAAAATAGACTCTCCAAATCGAACGGCACGGGGAGCCGATGTAACCTTCCGACTTCAAAATAAATGAATTATTATAGAGTAAATCAGGGTGATATGGCCAGGCAGGTGAAATGGTCATCCGTAATATCGTTTAACGTAACAAATTAATGGTTCTGTCGTTTGCACAATTTTTAGTATATATGGACACAATGTGATCGCACCATAAATTATGAGATGGTAGCAAGGGTCAGTACGAGCAATGAATCCCTATTTCGAGATAACCAGACATTTCTCGAGCTATATTTGTAACGCTCAGGGGGGGTTATTTTTCAATCACTCGTTTGTAAAACGTATACGTTCTGTCGCTGTATTCTTTCGTATGTTTATACGCATACAGCGACAAAGCGTATACGTTTTGCAAACGCGTGACTCAAAAATAACCCCCTTGGAAACAGGGGAGACCGGGGGTCAAAAGTAACACGGGTCAATTGTAACAAGTGGCCGCGCAAAGGAGCAACATTATAAACACCACCTTATGAGGTGATGTTTATAATGTTGCTCACTTCATATCCGATGCGTCCGATCATGCGCAGCCTTGCGCAACCGCTTGTTACAATTGACCCGTGTACTTTTGTCCCCGGTCTCCCCTACACTAAATTATAACTTTACTGGAAAATCAATATTGCACACTACAGTTGGATCTTTCAAGAAGATTGATGCGTAGTAAACATATTTTTTTATTTCTTCCCTAAAATATAAGCCATGGTTATTTTTCCCGGAAAATGGGGGACATAGCCACTTTCTTTGCGGGGAATATGGCCACTTCAGTTGTGGACATATCACCCGGATATTCCGGGTGAGATGGCCAGTAAAACTGTTTTCGTTTTAGTTTAGCATCTGAAACATTTGACGGAGGTAATCATTGTCTTTCTGTAATTCATGTAGACACCATAAAATATACTAAGACATGTTTTTGCGATCCCTCTATGCTTCTCTAGCCCCAATCGACTACCATTATTACTGTGGCCATGTCATCCGTAGTGTCCGGGTGAGACGGCCGATCGCAAATATTTATTTATAGAGCTGCAATCAAATCACCCATCTAAATTATCGAAAGTTCTGAGTGCATTACTTTAGTTCGATGTTTCTAAAGTTGGTTACAACAAAACATTTTTAGTTTTTTAAACGTTAAACCTCTAATTTTCATTGTTTACAAAACCATGGCCATATCACTCCGACTTGCCGTATCAGATATAATAGAGGATGAAGAATAATAATTATATTATTATTTTCACGTTTTTGTATAATGCATCTGCAGCTCATATGTGCACGGTGTATAGCGTAAGTGTGGCAATGGTTCGTACCCGACCGATTACCGAGCCATGGTGTCGTCCATCACAAATGAGTCTGGGAACGATTCCTCAACTGCTGTCGGTAGCCTGGGAACGATTCCTTAACTGCTGTCGGCACTCTCACGCGACAGAACGATTTAGTAGAATTTTTGCGGTTTCCCATACGGTATAAGAAATATTTTCCAATATGTCCCACATGATGTTAAGGTAAGCGGCCCAGTTTCCACCATCTTCAATTGTTAAAGGGAACATTTTATACAAAAATATACGTAACACGGCATTAATCAAGAGTAAACCGCTCTTCAACATGCCGTCAATTTCGTTTGTATTTAACGTATACTGTATTGACTATTAGTATAAATTGCGATTAATGGCGGTAACTGGGACAGTGGCGGAAACTGAGCCGTTTACCTTACAGCGTCCGGAGATTTTTTCCAAACTATTTTAGGTGATATTATGATATGTTTCTCTCCGTCCGTGTGTACCTACTGCTCGCCCATGCGTTGATTAACAGTCGCGATAATCAGAGCGGATTTTGAGTTAACGAGCTGAATATTCGCCCACAAGTTGAATAATGTTTTCGTACATTTTGTATGAATTTTTTTCTCACCATGTCATGTTATTTGATGTTTAACACAATTTTTTTTTTGTTAAAGTACGTGAGTTAGTGTATTATATTTAACGACCCATTGTGTCGAGGAAGCGGCCCAAGCATGCGTTACATTGAGCAAGTGCTCTTCACAGTTTTGTCCGACAAGGTGGGAAAATTTGCAGTTCACAGCGATTCTGTATGAATATTCTGCCGCTGAAAGATCCCCGCTGCGGCTAAGCTCGTGCTGCCATCCGGCGCAGAAAACGCGAACCACCGTCCGACTACAGCTACGAGGTTTGACTGTGGTGAAACGTATCCGTTTATGAAACGTGTGCTCTCCTTCCAGCTGTACTCCCGAGCCACTGGCGAAGCTGGCACTCCTCCGTCGACAACATTCCCTTGCCGAGGTCCGTCGACGGTGGACGAGGAAATTTAAAAACAACAAAAAAATAATCTTTCTTCAGTCTGACTCGTACTTTCCATATCTACTGCGCGTTCTCCGCGGTACACGGTTTTCCTTGAATAAAAAAAAAATCTCGGCTCGACTGTCTCGAGACATCGGACGTTCGTGCGTTGGTCGTCAGTATAACCGCATTACCATCTGGTTTTCAGTAGTCAGTAGTGCGAAATCCCGAATGAGAGATCGCGTCAGTGTGTAATACAAACGTCGGCCAGGCTTCATACTTTTTTACCCACCAAAGACATTTTTCCCTTTCCGACACCACTGTTTGTTTCATAAAAATTTGTAGATTTTTTTTTCGCGTCTCTCTGTCACGTTTTATAGAGCTCTTGTTTTGGGTTCGACTCGCTATACATGAGTTTTTCGAGAATCGTGCGAGGTCTTGAATAACAGCAGCGAGACGGTTCGTACGAGATAGAACTCGAGTCAGCTGGGCTGTCAGCGGCGCTCCGATTGAGAGCACTCCTTATCTCGAGTCCGTGAGAGATAGGAGGAGGGGATCGAGCATCCGACAGTTGATACCCACTCGGACACCTCGCAATCATGTCCTCGCTCCTCGCTAATTGCTTCAGGAGATTGACTGAGCCACCCACGAAACACGAGGTAATTCTATCGGTTCAGATGGATTTTCAATCTTCGGCGTATAAATTCACTCGTCCGAGATATTCGACGTACATTTGTGAAACGGGCAAATCGAAGTAGCGGAATCGAGAGTGTTCGAAAGTTTTCGAATCAGTGGGACAATGCATTCTGGGATTCGCAGAGTTCGCGATGCATTGTGGGTCCTTCGCACCAAATCCCATCGATAAACCAAATGTCATTGTCACGGTCTTTTGTTTTTTCAGTTGCGAGGCTTCAAAGTGACCGACATCAATCGCACGAGAAAATTCGGCGTCGCCTGCCGGAGTCTCCAGGAGCTCAAACGGAAAGCCTGCACGAAATTAAACGTAAGATATGATATTTATTAAGATATGATATATTTAATTATTTTTCTTCGATCATATTTGGTGCATCCATTTTATTTTCAACACTGGAAAAATTTGGTGATAATAAATTCATAAAACGTTAGCTCTTTACGCGCTCTACAACATTCCATCTTATTCGAACGTTAATCAGGCTCGGACTATAATCTGGGAGAATTATGCTGCCGCTCCGTCGATTACGGTTTATCAAATTTTTATAAGTGGCCGCTGATTTTGATCGTTGAATGACGCTTTGCGAAATTTTAGTTGTCGACTAGACGATTCTGCGTCCGTGCAATTCTCCCTAATTACTCTGATCCGTTCACCGACATGGTAAAAAAAATCGTATGCAATTTTATGTAATGGTACTGGAAATTTTTATGCATAAACTGCTATATTAAATTTCATGTACAATTGTGATGAAAAATTAACGTGCGGTATATTAAAAACTTTAAAAATACATTAGAGAATTTACTTTAAAAAATTTACCTTAATTTTACTATAAAAGTACTTTAATTCCAATTATTTGCTTTCATATCACTCCAAAAAAGTTCATTAATTTTTCCTTACAAATGTACATTAAATTTAATCTATCAGTTTTTGCATAAAAATATTCAAACCGCTACGATTAAATTTTAAAAAATGTTAAGAGTGTACAGGAAAATTTCAATCTTGTTAGCAACAGCTTTGCCCCCATCTGCTTTTATAATTTTGTCAGTAATTCGATTTACCTCACGGTTCTCATAAGGCACCCACTTACTGCATTTAGTACGGGAGGCACTTGATGCACTTGCATTATTAATTTACCGTTGAGTCGCTTTCGCGTTCGACGTCTCTGTTCTACACACGCCGAAAGACCCAACATTTTTCCGGAAAAACTTAATCGCGGTCCGCAGAGTGCATACAGTGTGGAGCGACCTTCGAAGCGCGAGAGATTGGTCTGCAGTGCCGCTTTATCGAACCGCCGGCACCAGGCCGGGCCAGGGCCACCGCTTGTGTGCACTCCGCCAGTCGTCAGTGTCACGGCCCTTAGATTTTACGAGGTCAAGGCCTGGATCCGATTGCCGCCTACCGGCAGCAGGAGGATCAACTTTTTATTTCCTATGGCGCTTCATCCCTGTCCCCTTTCCGAGCTCTCCAACCCTCTATACTTTGAAAGATGATCCTCGACCGGTGCTCGAGTTATCCAACACCTTCTTTCACGGAGACGCTCGACGGACTCGACAGTGAAGAGTCCATCGAATCTCCATTGAAACGACTTAATGCAAATTCCATAACGACAATTACTCTGTCATCGGACTCCACGTTTTTGCAATAAAATAAAAGGAGGCAACGAGATTGAGGTAGACAAATTTTTCACGAGCCTTTTCATTCCAGGTTACGAACGATCTCGCGGAAATCAACATTTTCCTTCTCGATGGAGCTCTCATCGACGAGGATTACTTTTGTACCCTGGAGCCCCAGACGACTTTGGTCCTTCAGAGACCCGGCGAACGAATGCTTTCCGGTGAGCGAGATACGATCGGACAGATAATGTAACTATATCGTGGTAGTGATTTGAGAGCATTGCAAATCTTTGTTTTATTTTATTATTGATATCCGTGTACGAGGCATTCTCTTTCAACTCAGCCAACTTTTTTTGACCCTCAGATGTGTCTCATAATTGGTGACATTTTAGTAGCCCTCGAAAGTAGCCTTTGGGCATTTTTTTAGATTTTTTAATCCATGCATTTAAGGAGATGGGTTTTTTTTTTCAAATTCATGTATTTTGAAAGGGAAACGTCGGGCGAAAAAGAATCTAACTACAAAAAAGTTATTTTTATTTACTAATTATTTAAAGCAATATGTGTAATATTTTTGTTCGTATTGTAAATGCTATTTTTAGCCGAACAGTATGAACATGATTTTTTTCGTGCAATGCGCTCCCAATTTCTTAGGGTATTCGGTGACGTAGTTGCTAAGCAAAAAAAATATAATAATATCATGTTTTTATTATAATTTTCTGTTTCGTCCGAATGCGATGCCTTCAATTTCTTGTACATTTTTTACGGAAGTCGGTGATGTAGGGTAAAACACAAAAAAAAAAATGGCAAAGCGGAACTAGACGTATTTTCCGAGGAAATAAATATTAAATAAAATATTATATTATTATATTTTTTTCCTTAGCAACTACGTCGAATTCCGCTTCGTCAATTTTTTTGTCGGTTCTTCACACATCGCCGAATACCGTAAAAAATTGTCAGCGAATCGAAGATGTTGCGTTGCACGAAAAAATATAATTTTCATTCCTTTGTGCGAAAAACAGCCTTTGCAATACGAACAAAAATATAACACATATTGCATTAGTTAATGAATAAAGATAACTTTCTTTCGTTAGATTTTTTTGTCCATCTTATCCCTTTCAATATATATGAATTTAAAAAAAACCTCATTCTGTAAGTGCATGAATTAAAGAATCTGAAAAACTTCTCAAAGGGTACCTTCAAGTGATACCAAAATGTGGCCAATTAGGGGATAAAAAATTGGCTGAGATGACAGAGAATGCCGAGAGAGATTTACGAGATTGAGGGTAATTTTTTTTCTTTTTATGCGGATGTCGGTAAATCCTATTCCCAGAGATCTACAGAGGGTTTTAAATGTACCGACAGAGCGCAGAGAAATTTCATAAAGTCTCTTCTTCGAGGAAGCGAAATGCTGGTCTCGTACTCGGTTTATCAGTAGCCAAAGAAACGTGCTATAAAAAAAAATACCTACGTACATACTACTGTAAATAATTTATAGCTCATGCACGCGATAAGCTCGGTGTCCCGGAATCCGTCATCGATTCTTATTTCGCTCCCGTTCCTTCCGCCACGATGAGTTATCCTTGTATCGCTTCGCTGCAAGGGTGTCTCGACAAAGGGGTTGAAGCGTGTCAATAAAAACTCGGAGGACAAAATTGAAAAAAAAAACTTCCTACAGGATTTCGCGCGACCCTTTCTGCACCCGCACGCTCGATCGGACTTGAATATCGATGAGTTGGACGGTAAAACAAAAGAGCCCTTTTCTTACAATAAGCAAACAGGTAGATCGCGAGCGAGTAGCGAGGGTCCGTATGTTTTCCGGTGCGCACGCACGCATTTTTTTCAACCTCGCATCGATTCCCCCTATGGCGTGTCTATACACTCACATCCCCTACGCGACGGCCTTTCCTCGGGTATTTCCTCGTTGTCACGGCTACAACTATACATTATACTGCACGTGTGAAACAGTCGTGCGATAGCCGGCGTTGGCCTTGTCGCGATTATTATTACTCCCCTTTTTTCCGGGTTCACCTTGTCACAGACGCGGATCTTCTCTACGACACCCTCAGGCGGGTAAACATTGATTTTCTCACGGTCGGCGACAAGGCTGCCAAGTTCCTAACCGAGAATCTCAAGAGGAAGGTTGCCGTTTTGCACAGCGTACTTAATCGCGATGACACAAAAACTGCATTCAGCGGGAGGGATGAGCATCCCGAGTGGTTTCGGGGATTGGAAACCAACGTCACTACCAAGGTGTGTTTGACACTCTGATAATCAATTAAATTTTTTTAATGAGGAAATGAACAAAAAAATTGGAAGAAAATTCATAGATAGAAATGACGTTTGTATTAATCCTCTCGTGCATCCACACAGGAAGCATACATGCACCGCAGGTGCCAGGACAGGATACGCGGATACCTATACAAGACAATCGAGCAGATCAAGGCGTCGGAGACTTGGGCGAGCAATCGTCGGGCCCGTTTGCACCTGCATCACGTGATCGAGTACTTCAAGATGCAGCTCAGGGAGGATCATTATTTCGGTTACTATTTCGATCGGAGCCTCCGACGTCACGATGACTCAGAAAACGAGAAGGACCGGGTCGACGGAAGAGGCGACACTTGCTACGATCATTGTCCCTGCAAGCTGACGAATTTTGACGACGGAAACGACGACTTTACGGGGGATCAAGTGGAGGCAAGGATAGATCCCGAGGATGACGAGATCGACGCGAAGAGGGTCAACCGCGTTTCGGGTAATACGGATAACAAGTCAACTCCTCGCGCCGACGATGAAACTTGTTGCTACAAGGTTCTGTCGAGAAGCAAGGAGGAACAGGTTCCCCTGTGCAACGCCGAAGGGGAGTTCAGATGCGAGGGTGTGTGGAATCTCGAGAGGTGCGCGTACGGCGACAGGCACAAGATCAATCCGTATCGATCTCGCGAGGAACTCGTGCTCTTCTCAACCTGGAATCTCGATCACAAGTCAGTACTATTTTCATTAATTTCTTAGTAGTGGTACAAGTAATTTATTAGCAAGATGTTACATTGGTTCTCGATCATTCAAGTATGTTACATATGGCTTGGTGATTACATGAATGTATGGTAACATTATCGGCTAACGAGCCATCGACCTTGGTCCTTCAGCTCATTGATTTCTTAGTAGTAGTACAAGCAATTTATTAGCGAGATGTTACATTGGTTCTCGATCGTTCAAGTATGTTGCATTTGGCTTGGTGATTACATGAATGTATGGTAACATTATCAGCTAACGAGCCATCGACCTGGGTCCTTCAGCTCATTAATTTCTTAGTAGTAGTACAAGTAATTTATTAGCGAGATGTTACATTGGTTCTCGATCGTTCAAGTATGTTGCATTTGGCTTGGTGATTACATGAATGTATGGTAACATTATCAGCTAACGAGCCATCGACCTGGGTCCTTTAGCTCATTAATTTATTATTGTTCAGGTAATTTCAATTCCTGATTGCACGAAACGTCGTACACACCACGGTGTTTACGGCTGGGGCTAAATAGACTGCGATCTGTAATGTCCCATCCGGGAGGATCAGCGTCGAATTTCACTCGGCCACACTCTCATTGTGTCCTTTTTCTGTTTCTTGCAGAATCGAGAGATCTAGGACACTGGTGCCTCAATTGCTGAGGGTCTCCGAGCAGGACACCTTGAACGAGGAAGACGTTATCGGATTCTACGACAACCTGTTCACAGTGAAGAACCTGCGTCTCGTGCACATAGTGTGTCACGACAAGGGAAGTCACAAGTAAATGAGCTCTCGTGTCGCACCTCGACGAACACGCGGAAAAATCATCATCGACTTGTCCCTCGTCCAAAAAATACCAATGCGAAGTTGCTCCGAAGGGGCAGCTTGCGGCATCGCGAGCAATTCGTCGAGTCGCGGGCCCTCCCGCAGTTCCACTTACCCGAATATCCGCATTATAGAAGTTGTTGGAATTAGTACATAGTATAAATATTCAAAAGTTGTTGATACCGTAGGAGAACCAAAGTTAATACCTTATACGACGCGACATTGTCGTTGACGATAAAACACGTATCGCTGGATGAACTTATTCCGAATAGCGGCATTAATGGGTATTCAGGTATAATTGATTACATTGCAATTGGAGAATTTGCGCTTCGCAACGTCAACAACATACGCGTGAATTATTCGACGAGTCCGGAACTTTTCGATCCTCCGAATCTGACCTTTATCAATTCTGAATTCAGTGGGAGGTTTTGTTTTATTTTCAAATACCGTGCTTTACCTTAATCCATCTGTTTCTATCGCTGGCTGCGTTCGTGATGAATCCCAAATGCATTTGTGACGTATCACATCGTGACGTCGTCCCGTATTTCGCTTCCGGTCGGAAACTGAGATTTTTTAAACTGGAAATTACGTCACAACGAAATTTTTTAACATTTTCTGCGTGACGTCACTCCCGGTTCAAGAGTGAGATTTTCAAACCGGAAGTGACGTCACAAAGAACATTTTTTTCTGGAATATACCTTAATGTAGCCAGTGAAACAAATAGGTGAATTATCGGAAAGTGGGCAAAAAGAACATGTATGATACGTCCCAAATATATTTGGAAATCATCTCAAATGTAGCGGCAGAAACGGATGAATTAAGGAACACTGCTAAATACCAAATAAGAATCAAAATGTCATGGGTGGCAAAAAAGAAGGGCGAAAAATTAACCAAGTTCCGATATGATTAGTAAAAGAGAGATTTATATTGATTTCCGCTGAGATAATCAAAACGGTACTTTCTTTATCGTGTGCCCGATTATCACGCGGCCGCGAAGAAAAGAAAACACAGCTTTACAAAAAGATTATTGTGATCGAATGATAATCGATTAATGATTTATTGATATGCATCCGATATATCGTAACATGGAATTGCGGAGATATGCTGGGAAATTATACAAGTAACTAAGAATACGTTGCTGGACAGCAATTATTTGCATTCGATTATTATAATCGAAAAAAAAAAATTTCATAAACGATCGGCTGCTTCCTTTTTAACCGTGCCGATTATGACGAGCCAGACACTAGGCTCGCCCGGAGTTCCTCATCTCGATTATAACATTAATATATAAAGATGTTTAAATTATCATAGTGAGCGAAAATGAAATACCGTTAAACAGGGTTCAATCGACGTTTAGCACATTTTTAGTCCGGACCAAAAATTCGTCATCCCGCTCTGATTATATCCTTTTCGATATTTAATCAATGAAGTTGCTTTTCCCGGTCTCTGTCCGATTGAATACAATAATTATCGGTACGCTGTCTTCTACAACACATTAACTTTTATATATATTGAACCCTATCGATTTCCATCGAAATATCAAAACCCTTTTAACGGACTCATCGTTGCGAGCCGAGAATACTTTTACTTTGCCCCAGTCCATGAGCTGAGCGGTTGCATGACCACTTTGTATGTGGTCATTCATTTAAGTGGAGTTAACATTGACCGAATACAGGCGTTAGGATTTCTAGAAAACGACACTTTTTATCACTATTTTTTTTTTTTGCATTAAAAAAATATATATGCACCCTTAAGGAGGGTCGGAGGGGATGGGCTCGGTGGCGCACAAGGTGCGGGGCAGGTCGTGTGCGAGTGAGAGGTCCGCCACACGGCCTCTCACTCGCACGTGCCAAGCGTGCCGAGGTAAAGCTGTAAAGTTCCATGTAATTGCGTATTGTTAACTAACGGTGAAGAACAAGTGTCTACATTTTTGTACAGAGCTTCCTGACAATATTATTTACAGTTTTCAATAATTTGTTTGCAACCTTTCCACATGAGCTACCCTAGAAACATTAAAATTCATCGCTTATTTTCAATCTGCCATAAGAATCAATGTTAAACGGTGCAAATTAGAAAAAAATATTTCTCGAAAACGGTGAAGACGAACGCATTCAAACTTTGCAGTTACACTTAGACCGTTCATATCAATGCGTAAAAAAAAATCAGCATGTTTTTCTTGATGACGTTATAACGCTCGACCCTCCTTAATGGAACAGAAAACTCGACGATTTCGCGGATACTATGGAAAAAATTGCGTATTCTGGATATCCCAACGAATGTGTTTCAGCAAATTTAACTGGGCAACGTCGAGACGAAAGTTTGACTGCGATGTGACGCTTCGTGACTACTCGTCCAAATGGCATCCTTGGCACCGATTCGAATCCCAAAGACGCGCGGGTGTCAATGACGTTTTCGTCCTGACGTAATTGGCTCGATTCGAATCCTCTCGGCTTTGTGGCACGAGTCTTTATCTCTCTCTCTTCCTCTCGAGCGAACGAGATGTATTCTCCTCGCGTGAATACGATCGGATGCGCGTCGGAGGCTTAATAGAGCAGTTAGCGTTAACCGGTGAGAGCAATTACTAATCAGCGACGTTTCATTCGGCAGTCGCGCTCGCACTGTCGCCACGACTGTCGTTCGTTCACCACCGTTACCACAACCATTGACCGACGCACTCGTTATTTTCGTACCCTATTCTCGGTCTTTCGGTCGTTGCGCACGTTTCCTTTTTTTCCATTTAGTTTCTTCTTTTCTCTTCCTCAGTTTCAATTTCCCATCCGAGCAACGTATACGTCGACGCGAATTAACTGCGCGATCGATTCCATTTCCGTCCTCCTGGGTTTCCATCGACTTCGAATGATCCTACGTAATGGGTCGACCACGAACGTGATATATACTATTAGAATGATACTGTATCCAGTCTCCGTCTGTCAATCCCACTTTGTCTCCATTTCTTTGCACATGAAATACCTGTAATCATCGCGAATTGAAAGATCCTCGCCTATACACCTGTGTCGACGCTACGAAGAAAACGAAGTAATAAACATGCGCACTCGTGTTAAAGCGACGGTGCTGCGATATATATATGAGATACATTAACACAAGATATATACTACTGATACATATATATATATATATTATATACATTCAGATACTATATGATCCTCTGGTAGGTCGCATAGTATTTTTTCAATGTAAGAAGAACGTGTAACCACTTTAGAAAAATATATTTTAGGTACAAGGAGGAAAAATATTTGGTCTTGGTCTTTCGTATTTTTATTAATACCCGAATGAACAGAACAGACTTATTTTTGAGCGAAGAGGAAGGGGTGCGGTAGTTTTCCCTATTGGCCAAAAGATGGTTTATTTTTTCGAAACGTATTTCTTCAATGGAAGAAGAATCTGTAAACACTTTAAAAAAATATATTTTAGTTGCAAGGAGGAAAAACCTATTGGCTTCGACTTTTGTATTTTTTTTAATACCCGAAAGAACAAAATGGACTTATTTTTGAGCGACGGGGAGGGGCTGGTGGCCTTCCCAATTGGACAGACGCTGTTTTCCCATTTTTTAAAATTAGACGTAGCGAGCAATATCAGATTGGAAATTCCTCGGTGAATCGATAAGACTGCATGATTTAGGTACATTCACTCACCGTTCCGCCCCGGCCAATGCACCGCGGTATTACTCACACTCGTCGTCTCTTCTCGGTACACTTATGGGACGATGGACAGCCATCTCGAACAATCGTTAACTTTAATATCCGAACAACGGATAAAAGATGATAAATTTCAATTGGCGTCGTAAGCGCGATTACCTTTCAACGCCTCTATTCAAGTTCGTGAATGGTCGCGTTATCACAGAATCGCCAGAGCGCG
Source organism: Ichneumon xanthorius (assembly GCA_917499995.1). Lineage (NCBI taxonomy): Eukaryota > Metazoa > Arthropoda > Insecta > Hymenoptera > Ichneumonidae > Ichneumon > Ichneumon xanthorius. The sequence continues at coordinate 4,550,013 of OU824205.1, forward strand.
ATCACGTACACCTAATTCCATAACGGCTGATATGACGCATTCATACGGGACCACTGTTCGTCCCGCTTTCTCCGTACGGTGACCAACAGGCCAAAGTGTGAACATTATTACAAACGTACTATACGATTCCCCGTGAGAAAGAGCTTCTCCGTACTCCCCGGTTTGTTTCAATCAGATTCTTCCCGGAGAACGTTTCGGGTTTCTTTCATTTCCGAACCATACCAGCACACAACTTGGCTTGTAGTAGTCCGGTGAAAAAAAAAAAAAAAATGTTCGATTGTTGTCCATCCAGTGGTTAACGATACACGGGGGTGTCATTACAGTGAGAGGTTGCGGCACTCCAGGGGTCCGTTTCCCGTCGTGACTCGGAGGCCTGCTTGCGCCTCGTGCGATCCTGGATGAAAAAAAAGCGCCGCGGGATGACGGAAGCGTGTGCTTCCCGATCCCGAAATTACGAAGATATGATCGAATCCTGAGTCTCCCGGCCCGCCGGCGCTCCATCCCGCGAAATGACCGACATTTGTTTTTGGGACAAGAAGGCCGCGGGATTACGAAGTCTCGTCGAATCCCTATTTATTTTTATACGCAAGATGCGAGCCGGCCCGCGCCGGAGCAACGATCGTATGATCATCGGACCACGCGTGTAAGTATCCCGCAGGGAGAACCTCGCGAGCCGGGTATACGGACGCAGGTCCCTACATAACCGGCACGCCGGTTACATACAGCCCGACGGAATGCCCCGATGATATATAATACGCGGTCGTGCCTTCCTATTAAGACGATTTTTCATACTGGCATTCCTCTTTCTTTTCATTACGATCTCACTCCTCCGGACCAAGATCCAATTTATCCAATCGACGGCAATCCATCTGGGCTATATTTTATTTATGCAGGATATTCGTGCTTATCGTGGGCTACAGATAGAGGGTGTATTTTTTTTTATTGGACGAGCATTGTAGGGGTTTCGTCCAGAACCACACATTTTCCTTCGGAAAAGATCTTAGATTCGTCACTATAGACAAGGGACTCTTTAGTTTACGTTTAAACCTCGGTAAATGGTAGATTTATGGGACATCCGTCAGTGACCGGCGGACGAAGGAGATCCGCAGATCCCGATAATCAACGATCGATCTTGTTTGGGCTGATAAAATGTTTGGGCTCGACAGGTGTAGCGGCAGCTAGCGGGCACGATAAAGTATATAATAAACGAGGCATCCTTCTGGGACCGTGAGAGAAGATTTTACGGGAACAGCTTCTGTCCTTCTTCCCATTTTTTTTTCGTCTCCCTCGCCGTTGTTACCTGCTGCCTCGACCGCGCCCTTCCTAATGCTGTTCATTGCGAGCGAATACCTCCCCAGCGAGCACCTTCAATGCGAGCTGGACGGGATGAATGGATGTGTGCGGGAAGAAAAGTATATCCTCGCACTGGTTACCTCCTCCAACTTTTCTCAGATGGAAGATATTCGAGACGTTCTTGAATCATGCGCGCGGTCCTGGCTCTGAGGTAGTGATGGCTTTGCCCGCCCAACTCTCTCCCCAGCATCTCACAGTCCTTTCGGCTGTCTCGATATTTTTTTTTTTCGGACCTCTTCAATTCTTCGCGAATAAAGCCCCTCGAGCGTCGCTGTTTCATGCGAACCGCTGCAGGCCTAAGTGAGAAAAATGAAGCTGGTACGGAATCTTCACGACCCGACGGGAAGAGTCTGGAGCGTCGACGCGAAAAGGTTCAATTATCATTCAAACGCATTTAATTTCGGGAAAGTGACCAGAACTCCTTTGACACTTGCTTGCGTCTTGTACAATGTATTTCAAGAAACGTTTCAGTGGATTTTTTTGTCTTTTTTTTTGTTGGACAAAAAAGAAATTGAAAAAAGCAATTCGTCGAAATACGCTTGTAGCGTTAGTTTTTATGAAGATCGAATCTAACATAGGCTATACAGACGAGAAAATTCGAATAATTCTCTTCGCTCCGAATATTTCAAGAGACGGAAGTAATAAAGGTGATTGAATTTCGTCGGGGAGTCAGGACGGAATGAGAAAGAGGAAGGGCGGATAATGACGATAGGGACAACGCTGGAATATTCACGAATTAACGCCCTCCCTCTGTCTTGCTTTCCGTCTCCGATCCGGTTGTTTCATCGATCCTCGAAACTCGCCGACACGAATTTTTCGTTCAGTTTACCAACCGAATCCCTCCGGCGATCTTTCTTGGTTCGTCTCTCCTGTCGCGCACGACCTCGAGAGCTCGAAGAGAATAAAGATAGAGGCGGGGTGCGTCGGCTGTGAGAGCGAATCTCCCCGAGTCAATGGGTTGCACGCCATAAATTCGTCAGCGACTCTCAACAGAAGCAAGATTTTCTATCACCAGGGGTGAAAAGTCGAATGGAGAATTTCGTGAGAATAAACGAAAAGGACCGAGGAGCTGGGGCTGAAAATGATTTAGGTAATGTTAGAATCGCAGGTAGTATCGAATCTGATTTTTTTTTTTTTTTTTTTTTTTTGTGCGCGCTAAACTGAAAGGCCAACAAAATCAACATAAAACGACAGACAGTTTTATCTCTCGTTTTGACGTCGTATTTTTGCAAAACGTTGATATATGTTTGCGTTGCTTACACAAAAAGTGCAAAGCTTCGTCCGTAACTATTTTACCAAATTCATTGGAAGTAATTTTCAAATTAATCATCTTTTATTACTCTTAATCTCTCGCTGCTCCGCTCTCATCATTTTACCATTGTACCATTTTTTTTGCTTCCCTGCCGACAGTCTTTCCAGTCTGCCGGTTGCCAAGGGACAAAATTACTAAGAATCTCGTATTCCACCTCGCCCGCAGTGCAATTATAATTTGAACCCGCAGCACTAATTCCATCGGTCGGTTCGCTCGTTCTAATTTACGACGATGAAATAGGAATGTTCCGCGAGTATTTTATCGAAATGAAAAATGATAAATATTTTATTTTCTTTCTCTTTTACGCCCTCAGTAAATATTTAAAATAAATCTGCAGTTGACTATCATCGGTGCAGCTATATCGGTGCGGTAAGCGCTTTTTATTTCACTCGGTGGGAAAATGGCGGTTTTTTCGCACGCTTCGCGTGCGAAAACCCCCATTTTCACACCTTGTGAAATAAAATTTTAACGGATACTCGTGCGAAAAACGTTTTCTGAACTCGTGTGATTGCAACACTCGCCTTCGGCTCGTGCTGCAAAGTCACACTCGTCAGAAAAAGTTTTTCGCACTCGTATCGAAATGTACTATTTCGTCATTTTTTTAAAGCGTTAAATTGAGCCTTGACAAGGCCTAGTCAGGGACTCATCAGGCCCCGATTTAACGCTCTAAAATGTCTTACTCGGAGTGATTTAAAAGTAAGCAATCAGGGAGTCGCCTGGGCTAATTACATCGTCAGTCGACCCGCTAATAACACTGAGAGAAGGATCTAATAAAAATGGCTATAGCGCTTGAAAGATGTTACCATAGCACATTTTTTTTCTCTAGTTCCCCTTATGACTCTGGCTATTCTTCTGCCTTCAAGCCGCTATTCCTCAATTGTTTTTCCAAGTCTTCAAATCAGTTGTAAAGTTCACGGCCGCAGCCGCGGTTACCCCCCACACTGTATCGCATTTGCACGAGGGGGCAGGGAAACTGCGAAAAACCTGCGCCGATACAGCCGGTCATTCCAACTGAGGCTTGTTCGTATTCGATACTTCGGTTATGAACTCCAATCCTCAGAATTCGACCTCCCGCTCAACAGTTCCAATGCACCAGTTAGTGCACGGCTAGGCGGTCACCCATCCAAGTACGGACCGCGAACGATTCTGCTTGACTCTGGGGACCACCGAAGTCGCACACCAACCGCGTATCCACCGCTGTCGGTCTACATAGTAGTAAGGCGCTAGGGCGCCACCTATGGCAGGAAATACCGGATTTATAAGAATTTTTCTTAGATATTACGGTAAACATTTTTGGATAATCTGAGACTTTCTGCCATAGGGTAAAAGTGGGGAATATGGCCCGGTCCATATATAATTGATTTACGTGTTAATCGAGGTGGTCCATATTCACCACTTTTACCGTAGGTGGCGCTCTGGCGCCCTACTATGTGCTATGGTAATTTTTCTTAGATGATCGGTAATTTTTACTACACTGAGAGAAGGATCTAGTAAATATTACTATATCGCTTGAGAGATATTTCCATAGCACATAGTAGTAGGGCGCTAGGGCGCCATCTATGGTAGGAAGTACCGAATTTATAAGAATTTTTCTTAGATATTATGGTAAAAATTCTTGGAGAATCTGAGACTTTCTGCCATAGGTGGCGCCCTGGCGCCCTACTACTATGTGCTATGGTAATATTTCTTAGATGATCGGTAATTTTCACTAGATCCTTCTCTCAGTGTAGTTCCTTCTCTGATTATATAAATCTCCGCTAACAGGACCGATTCTGGAATCCAGAGTGCATGCAGACAGAAGAGCGAACCTCGGCACTTGGTGATCTCGTCTCTCGCGTGCGCATAGAGATGACGAAGCAGATTGAGCGAGTACCGCAGTACGCCCCGCTGACCTGGGCGTAACGCGAAGGTATAGAGTACAAACCGCGTTAAATAGGTATCTCGGAGCTAATGCTGCTTCTGGCGAAGCTGGGCCGCATCGAGTTGCGGTTTATAGCCAGCGAACTAATGCCCAGCGAACGAACTGCCTCCAGACCGACGTAACCGTAGCGGCAACGCTGTAACGTGAATTACGAGCGAGCACCGACGCTCCGCGCGTTATTGCCGGACGACTTGTTCACGTGAGAATTATCCTCGGCGAGACTTCTATCTTGCCGCCGTGGCGCGTGAACTCGGGAATCTCGCTCTATGGGGAAGGTATTTGTTAAACCTCTCGGTCTCTCGGTCATTCTTTTTTTTATTCCTCTATTCTTCGCGTATAACCAACGTGAAAGAAAGTATCGGGGAGTGCGACGGAGTCCGGCGAATTTCTCCGCTAAAGAGTCACGGAACCCGAAGACCCGCGGAAGAATTCCTCCACTATCTGGGAAAAATCATGTTCACTTTTCTGGCTCCTGCACATCGACTCGGTAATTTTCCGGGTAATTTTATTTTTTTACATACCTTCTTTTTTCCACACCACGTTCATCCAACCTTACCTCCTTGCTTTTATTCGCTTTACGTTTTTTTCTTTTTTTTTTTAATTCTACCTTCATATTTCCAGGGTCCCTTTCACGAGGCTGTAAAATATATGTACCGCACGAAAGTGTGTCACGGGTTGGTGGGCGATGAAGGGATCCGGGGGATTAACGGGGGAGGCTCGCGAGCTGCTCACCGGCCCGGGGATGAGGTGAGAGACGTCGGTTGTATCTCACCTCGTCTTTTCTCTTCCCGGCATCCCCGTGGAATGTAATTTATAATCCTCGGGTAGGTATTACACGGGAGAAATAGCTCTGATACCTAATCCATATCTGCAGGTGCCACGGCCCCGGTGACCCGCGCTGTCCTGAAGATGGGGCCTGTTTGGAGTTTGTGCCGCAGCCGTGAACGGCCTCTCGCAGGTGTCGGCGAGACAGCTGCGCACCGAGTGTTGTAATTAATCTGTCGTCTATACTCCACTACAGGTACGAGTGCCATCCCGAGAGCTCCCTGATGCACTCGTGTTCTCCTGCCGGGCAGCGAGCCGCCTGCTGCGGCTGCTACTGTCCTGGACGACGATAACGTGGTTTCGATGCCCTCACGGAGATCATCCATCTTCAAGCAAAGTAGAAACATTTTGCACGACGGTGCGACAAAAATTCTCGAACGAATGCCGTTGGGCATGGAAACCGTTCCAGTCGAGTCAAGGAAAAACGTCACTTCCTGTTCGAAAATCTTGGTTTTTTACTGGATGTAACGTCATACCGAAAATACGCCACTTTCAACTTGAAAATCTCATTTTTCGCCCGGGAGTCACGTTACATAGGAAATTTGTCACTTCCGACTTGAAAATTTCATTTTTCGACCGGAAGTGACGTCATACAGGAAATACATTACTTTCCGGTTGAAAATCTCATTTTCCGATCGGAAGTGACGCTGTACTGGAAGTACATTACTTTCAGTTTGTAAATCACATTTTCCAACCGGAAGTGACGCCGTACCGGAAATTCGTCACTTTGAAAATCTCATTTTTCGACCAGAAGTGACGAGTAATGAGATCTTCAAACCGGCATATACACCGTGCCATATTCCCCACTTATGCCCTACTACAAAATCGGTCTACACTGAGAAAAAGGATGGTATTGTCTACTAGGGTAAAAGTGGTGAATATGGCCCACCTCGATTAACACGTAAATCAATGATATATGGACCGGGCCATATTCCTCACTTTTACCCTATAACGGGGACATAAGGAGGGACGTCTATATAGATAGTTTGTGATAGTATATACTCAATTGATTAAACTATAGGTATAGTTACAACTATAATTTTTGGTTATTGTCGTAACTGTAAAATGTAGCGTCCCCCCTGGGAACTATTTACTATGTAAGTTTTTCTCAGTATAGTATTCGGTGGATGTTCGAATACAGCACACCGTTAAATTCGCATTAATCATGAGTGTTTTCAAGACCCTGCGAAAAAGAAGCTGCATCGCAGCACAACTGTGGCCAAGCTCGCCAACGCTTCGGGAGAACGCATCGGACAAAAAACTGAAGAACCGAACAAGATTCAGGATTCCTCGGTCGCGCCGCGTTCCCCCGACATCAGAGTGTTCTCTCGCGGGTTTTCCCCAGCCGCAAGGGTAAAGCGGAAACCGTCAAGATGGAAAAGAGGAGCCCCACTCGTCCTAACCGATTTTCGGCAGGGCTTATGCAAAACGTTCTGGGAATTAAATTTTCGTTGCGGGTCGTACGGCGAAATGCCGAGAGTCGTCTCGCGCGGCTCGTGAGTGCCGGCTGGCTGAAACGCGAAGCGCGGCGCCTCCGTCTTCACCCATCGTCAACCCTCATTCTGCGCGTCCCTCTATCCCTCTTCCCGTGCTCCTCGCTCTCGAGGATCCGGGGAGCACGCGCGTTCGCGGAGATTTCACGGTTGTGATATTCCTCAGCACTGTATACGCTTTGCTCCCGCGATGTCGAGAGGCTGGCAATGGGAACGCTCGAGGGAGGGACGGACGGATAGAGTGTGTCGGAGGGAGCACGAGGAAGCGAGAGTGAAAGCTCGGGGCTTCAGCCGCACACAGTAGTGGAGACACCGATGTTGATTCAGGCCGCCGACGCGTTACCGTGCGAGTCGATTATGCTCGTTGAATATTTTCGTAAGGATTTTACATATCCCAATATCTCGCTCACTCCCCCTCGAGAGCTCGCGGCGCCTTTCTCCTTCGCTCCCGTTCGCTTTTACCCGGAAAATATATATTCCTCGCATCGGATTTTCCCGTCGTGGCTCCGCTCGATGGCGTATATCGCGCACACGTCCGCGCGGTGCCGGCTCCGCCAGCACCCTCTCGACGTACACCTCCGCGTATGTGTACGCGCGAGCGAGAGAAACGGAGAGCGAGGTGGAGGGACCAACTAACGGAGCACAGAGCGAGTAGACGACGAGAATAGACGTGAGCGGCGAGAAGCTTGTGCTCGACAATCGGAGCAATTTGCGTAATCCCCGAGGCAACCCCGTCGCGTTCAGGTCTCCCCTCTGCCCCCCGCCCCCAACCCCGGCCACCACCTCTTCGTCCTTCGCTCTCCGAAAATCCTACCCTACCTGCAGCAGCATCCATCGCCATCATCCGTCCCCTTACACAGTCTGACGGAATATACTGTTGTACCGTATAGGACGTGTGTAGCGCGTGGTACCTCAACGCGCGAGCGCGCGAAAGCTCGCCTGCCACTCTAATAAAAAAACCGACTTAACCGCAAGACAAACCCTTGGGACTTATCATCATTTTTTTTTCTCACCATCTCTTCACTGCTCCCCCTCCTCGCTGACGTTCAGCAGACACTGTTTTTTTTTCCTCCACGGAGTTATTTTATCCTCTCGAGCCTCGCGAGAGATGTTTTTTTTCATCCGGTTTTCGAAATAGAAAAAATTGCTCGCTGGGGCTCCTTACTGCTCGGGATGACCATTTCTCGGTGGTTTTTGTTACTTGGAATTTTTTTTTTTGTGAAGATGAGTAACGTGGATCTATTATACACCATGAGGGTCTACCGTGCCACATTCTTCCGGGTCTAGAGGGACGGAATAATCGTGTCCCTGTGGGGACCCCTAAGGGTATTTTGTGGGCCCATTACTCGGTCTCCTTTCGTCAAAATTTTCATAATTCAAGGAGCGACGATAACCTGTTAGCCATTTTTTTTTTGGTGAGAATAATCAGGGCCTAAGGGAGGGTTCGAGTGGGATTTAAAATGCACGGAGGCTGGCAGGGCGACCACTAAGTGGACTTAAATAATTGGGACTCGGGCCGGTCCGACATACGTACCGGATTCTTAAATTTTGTTTAAATGGGAGAAAAATAAATACACAACTTTCAGAAATTTTCATGTATCGGCCTAGGCGGCAAAGCATACGAGTTGTGGATGACGATCGAGGGACACCAGGTGTCCCTTAACTGCTACGGCAGAAGATTTGCGCCTTCTGCGCGATCTCCCGATCGCCACTCCGAGCCCGACCACCGGGTACATTATGATGTATCTATTCTTATTATCGTTTGTTAAATTGTTAATCAGAATTATTCGGTGCCTTATTATTTATTCAGCTTTCCAATATAACAGAAATGTATTTTAGAAACTAGGGTAAAAGTGGTGAATATGGTCCGCTTCGATAAATTATATATGGGCTGGGCCATATTCGCCATGTTTAACGTATGTACAGTGTACTAATACATATCTGATAAAATGCCCAAGTAGTCCATCCAACTCGACCCGGTTATCTATTGTATACCATGGGGGTGTACCGTACCATATTCTTCCGGGTCCAAAGGGACGGAATAATCATGTCCCCGGCGGGGGGGGGGGGGGGGGAGGACAACTAAGGGTATTTTCTTGTGCCATTATCCGCACTCCTTTCGTCCAAATTTGCATAAGTCAAAGAGCGACAATAACCTGTTAAGGAATTTTTTGTCACAATAATCAGGGCCCAAGGGCCAAGGGAGGGGCCTAGTGGAACTTAAAATCAGAGGCTGGTAGAGGGGCCCCTAAAGGGATTTAAATAATTGGAACACCGACCGTTCTTGAATTTTTTTTTTTATGAAAAAAAAATAATTCGACAACAAATATCCAACCGCTTACAACCCGCCCAAACATTACCCGAAAACATACATTTCCAACACATACTGCAATCAATACCTCAACAGAATGACAGACGAAGAAGTACAAGATTGGTGTACACCATATCAAGACAAAAATTGCAGTCACATCACAGACAAAATATACGAAAGGCAAGAGCTGAAGGACTTCGGCCGATGGCCCGTTCACAATATATAAACGTGTGAATATATAAATGTGAAAATATATAAATGTGCACATGTATAAATGTGTAAATGTAATCGTGTGTGTAAGGTGAAGTGAAACACATTCTCTGTCGCTCTTTCACCTGAAACACACTCCTGGCTCCGTCACGTGACTTTTACTTCCCCTTAATAAACACACACTTACTACAACTAGGTACTACCAAGCAAACAACTTTTTATATATTAGAAGATAGTGGTAAAAGTTGTGAATATGGCTAGATCCGATTAATGATATATAGACCGGGCAATATTCACCAATTTTATCCTATGTACACTGTACTGTGCATATCTGATAAAATGTCCACGTAGTCCATCCAGCTCGACCCGGTGCGATACTTTATGATTCTCATACCCCAACGAAAGAGAGTCAGCGGGAGATGAGCTCGAGCCGGTGTGGGTCGGGTTTTCTCTCTTTCGTAACGTTAACCCGATTTTCTAGCAATCAGGATTTTCCTCGTTCCGCGGGTGTGAGAGGATGTGTCGGGGATACGAGGGATGAGGGTTGCGAGTGGAGCGAGGTGAAGGCGACGGGGTGAGGATTTGGACCGGCGAGGCCGGGGGCTGCGGGAGGGGGAGGGGGTAGGGGGAGAGTGAGGAGGGGGGGGGAGCCGGCAGGGAGATAGAGACGAAGAGCCAACCGGGCGGAGAAAACAATAACGGTGAGTGCATCGTGAAAGATGAAACGGGCGGTGCACGAACGCGGAAGCGCGTTATCCCAGTCGCGAGGCGAAATATCGGACGGATTTGGATAGCGAGAAACACGCTCATCTGACTCTTGTAACTGTAACAGCCGAGTGGCGTAGTGGTAGTTTTGCATATTGTACAAACACATTCCACTCCTTTTCCGACAGGTACGTTTGCGTATATGTGCAACGCGATCTCACGTATCGTACACAGTAGATACGGTACGGTGCACTATATCGTTGTACGTATCTAGTATTCGCGTACACGGATGCCCTGGACCGGGCGAATCTATTTCGTGACACGAGCATTAGTTTCAACCGCAATCTCATCCCGGTGCAGCTAGTCGCGCGTATACATCGCTGTGGCGTGTACATCGATTATAGTAACAACGAAGAGGGACCGAGGGAACGAGCGCGGAGGCGGGAGATATGGTACATCGAATCGCGAGTGCCCGCACCACTCGGACGGAAAATTCTTTCCGCCTATTCGAATTAATAAAGGTTATAACGATCGAGGAGACAACCGGATGCAATTTCGTGGAATATACGATCGCTATTGTCGCGATTGCGCAGTGAGGAACGATCGAGGGACGTTTTAAACAGGCACCAAAAATTTGTTTAAAAAATTGCTAACAAACGAAACATCCGAGATAGCATTTGGCCAACAACCCGCCAGCAAATAGGCGGCCTATGTCCGCATGGGATGGCGGCAAAATTGCGACATGTGCGTCCGCATTTTCCTATGTTTTTTCCAGCATTCAATGCCGGGAATTCTTAGGAACATACACTGTGAAAAAGAAATGGTTGGATTAAGGAAATGCGCGGTGACATACGTTCAAAGGTGTATTTTGTTGGCACAACAAAAATGTTTGTTTCGATCAACAAATTTGGAATTAATCGAAGCAAATAATCGTTTAACAAAACAATGTTTTATTTGTACCAAACAAATAACAGCTTTGAACGTATGTCACCGCGTCTTTTGGTTAATCCAACCAATTTTTTTTCTCAGTGTATCGTCAGCAAGTTGTCAGCACGGGTTGCTGGTGCTTTGCGTCTCACTAAGGTAAAAGGCCCAGTTTATGACACTTCTACGCAGCTCTCTGACTTTAAGCGTGTAAAATCATGGGGATAAACAAGGAGGACCAAGAGTCGCAGTTTTGCGACTCTTGGTCGCATTGGCTGCATATCAAATGGTGGGGGGAGCCGACTATGCTAGAGGTACCACAAACTGGGAGAGTGTCAGAAACTGGGTTCTTAACCTTACGAAGATTAATTTGCTTGAGTCGTGGTTATTTAGCGTGAAATCTGAGGAACTCTTAGACAAACGAACTCTTAAATAACTCATTATCATGTAACGTAATTCATTATCAACCCATTATCGAACACATCCATCGCATGAAAAAATAAGCTTTCGTTATCTTTAGCAATAACGCTGATTGAGGAATTGTGTAATCAGAGGTCGACATCTGATGAGGAGGAATTTTGATCTCTTTCACGGCTGTTAAGAATAAGAAACAAGCTTGCAGCAACCGTTGTTGGATTTTTGCTACCAATATGTTGCAATCTCGTGCTAGAAACTATTGGAGCAATATTGCTGGCAAGCAAACAGCAAAGCTTGGTGGCAAGCAATTGCCCTTGTTTGCCTGTGCTACGGTTGGCTATCTGGGATACGGAATAAAAAAAGTTGCTTGAAGTCAATCGCACGATACCCTTTGGGCGGCTAATAGGACCTAATTACGTTCGGAAATAAATCATGACTTTTTCACAGAGACGCACTGAAAGACAACATTTTTATGAACTTTCACGCTACAAATTTGTCCCGTTCTGACGCTTTGATAATTCACTCGGTGCGAACGCGAGGGTGTATTTTTAGACGAGACAATGGGCCAGATTTTGTCGAAGGCGCTCGACTCTAGTCAGTATTTTCCCGTCTCTCCGAAATTTTTTCAGTTTCGTTATTTTTTACTCTCTTTTTTTTCGGTCAAATAAATATCACGGCGGATCCACGGCGCAGTTACAAAATCAACAATCGAGATAGAGACGAGAGCCGTGCCCCTGGGTATTCGGAGGTAGCAGAGGCCAAGCGAAAGGGTGGATGCCTGTAGTCGAGGGGTCGTAGTAGAAATATTGCAATTCGCACCGCCCCCCGGTCAGGCGTGGAATGGCGGAAAGGGTGCAGGGACCTGTACACGCAACGGGAAGTGCACGTTCCACGAGCCGTCGGTTCGTTCACGGTCGAGCTCGTTATTTCTTCCATCGCCATGCTGACAATTGGCAGAGTGCCAGCTCGCGATACCTTTTATCCCCCGGGCCTCTCTTCCCCACCGGATTTACCGCGTGTATCCCTTTACCGAAAAGAACTACCGAAAACTACTGGAAAATACTACAGAGCGTCGAGTACGTATCCACTGATGCTCTACTGAAAATTGCCCGGTAGTAAATTTGCGGTTAGTTAAGTACAACTGGGAGATTAACTACTGAAGATTACTAGATTTAAAAAAATATTATTTTATTTACCGTTAACGACTGATGATTAAAATTGGCCAAGGGAACATTGATCGGGTAGGTATTCATCGATACTAAAAATTGCCCAGTAGTAAATTTCGCTAGTAGTTGAGTACAGCTGCCCGAGTAGACATTTTCGAGCGTTGCATCGGGACCTGATGAGCCCTGATAAGGCTTTATCAGGACCCTATCAGGTCCCGATGTAACGCTCGAAAATGTCTACTCGGGTGGGCGATTAACAACTGAAGACTATTGGAATTTTTTATTTTATTTTACTGGAAACGACACTAATGGTCCTTCATTGTCTCGCACCCCGACATCTCTAAAAAAGCGACAGGATAAAAGTGACGAATATGTCCCGATCGATAATTGACGTACGTGTCGATCGGTGTCCTCCACTTTCACCACTTTCAGCAAAGTCATTTTTTTGGACGTGCAGTGACTACTAATTGGCCGAGGAAACATTGATCGGATAGGTATTCATCGATACCGATAACTGGTGATCGGTCTTGTATCGAAGGTCAATCGCTTCATCGTTCTCCAGATTTCTCTGTGCGCGTTCCGCGCATCCCGCTCGTCCGAAAAAAAAACACTTTTCCACAGCCCATCGCCCCTTTGTCCGCCCGTCTCGTTTTTTCGTTTTCAAATCTAGCGTTTCAATGTTTCGCCGCCGGATCGGAAACGGGCCCAGAACAGAGGAGCACACAGGAAGCTGCAGAAATAAACAAAAGAATAGTCCGATAGTGACAGAGACCCCCAGCCGGCAGTGGGTGCGCGTTCATACGCTGTCCCTTCGCGAAGTTAGTAATCGATTTATCGTGAACAGGAACAGCGGAGCGGCAGCGGCAAGCAAGCACTTCAGCCCGGTGACATCGCGGACACGCGGCAACTCGGTGGCCAGTTTTCATTCGCCACCCATCCCCGACGTTGCCCTTTGAAACCCTCCACGATCTGACTGTCATATATCGATAAAAATTTAATATTCTCGGCCGTTCCCGGCTCTTCACTCCGGTCGCCGCTGCCACTTCACCGATCCCCTCCAGTCGTTCAGCTCTCCTCTCGATCGACAGCCCAAGCTGGCCATCGGCCCTCTCGGACGAGTCAGAAAAAAAAAAACATTTAATCGAGCGAGCAACGCCGGCTCGAGTTGACCCCGCGGCGCTAAACCGATCTCGTACCGACTCCGCTAAATTTCGTGCATTTATATTCAAGTACGATGACGACCGTATGCGTGGTCGTACTGTTCGAAATGGTTATTAATTTCACAATCTAGTTACAGCTCTGTCGCGACTCTTGAGCGCGGCCATGGCAACGCACCGTTGGCCGTGTCCGTTTTGCTCCCATTTCGGGCGTTGCGGCTTGTAAAGGCTCGACATAGCTGCAACCAATTCACGCTCCGAATCGTTCGAGCCTGCCGCGCGGATTTCCCGACGCTGGTGCGTTTGCAGGCTCGCTCACTGCCGGTCGCCTTTTTTTACGGCCGCGGAATCGGGGATTCCCCCAAATTGGTTGCAACGCCGCGAGCAAACAGCGACGCCTCGCACCGACTCCACCGGAATGCAGTTTGCCCGTCGGTCGTAACATAATAATTCCTGCAGAATCGAACCGTATTTTCGACATCCGTGCCGAGAACGAGCTGGGGGGTGGCCGGGTAGTTCGCGACGATGCTGACGTTGCCAACGACGCGGAGGTCACGTCGGCGACGAGCCGGGGCGAAGACTCGCTACTATCCGCGCACGTGGAGCAAAAGAGGGTGCTCAACGCTCGCTCGACACTTCAGTTTTACTAATGAACCCGAGACGATGGCTGCGCTGTTCTCGCTTTCCAGTTTCTCTCAACGATGCCGCGAGTACTTGAGAAGCACTTTTACTTCCACGAGCCCGCTCGCGCCGCCCTGTCTGCCGACAACAATGACGCCCGTCCTTGCCGGCGACTCTCCCGATGGGGTTTTTTTTTTTTTTTTTTTTTTTTTTTTGGGAGGGGGTCCGGGGTCCGACGTACGAAAGGGAGAATCCGAGAGTGAGAATCCCGCGCGCGGGCTCTTTCCCCGCATCAGCGCAGCATCCCCGAAACGCCCCCCACTCGGTCCATTCCTCTCGAAAATTCAGAGGGGGACCAATGTTTTGCCGTGCCCACGATCGCGTCGGAGCGCGTGTGTACCCTGTTCACTGTGCGGTGCGGGATAACTCATACACATATCCGGACCCCCACGGCAGGATCACGACTACGAGTGGACCTCGTCGTCGGCGCTATTTAATTGCCGCGGAGAGAGGGGTCTCCCTCACCACTCACGGCGCGCTTTCCCTCCGTTCTGCTAAGAGGATTATAATGTAAAAGAGAGTGTGGAAGCTGTTCTTCACGCTGATCGCAGAGATACACGGTACAAATACATCGCGGCAGTATGTTTCGGTGCGACAGTTTCCGTACGCGTATCCGAGGCACCAACCGGGTTACGAGTGTTAAGGATCCGTGGATTTATCACTGGATTAGACTTTTTTTTTCACCGATCCATTTGTAACGCACGAGACCGTGCGTTCGGTCTTGCACATGACAGCCTTCAAACTTCGTTCCGATACATTTGCAGTGCCCAGTGAGCGAACCATTGAAAACTGGCGTTTGACTTAATTATCCGAGCTATGCACGCGGAATCGGGACATTCCGGGTACCGAGGAATTTTATTCGACTCTCGAATGAAATTGTATTTCATGCCGGAATTCCATACCATGAAGCGATGAATGTAACTTTAACTCTTTGAAACATTTTTTTTTACAAGTTTTGAGTTTAAAATTCAGTTGGTTATTAATGCATTTGTGGGGATTTCAAAGAGGTGTATCATGTGATTCACCTCTTCGAAGCTTCGAAGCTTTAATGTGGCTCGCGGAAAGTAGTGGTGTAAGAGTAAAAGAAATGAAGAAATAATGACCCTTATCATTGTCGGGGTTTATTCTGGTTTGGAGAGGAAGATGGCAGATACCGGATTCGATGTAGATGTGGATATAGATATACGATATAGATACAGTTATAGGATACAGGACATACAGATATAGAATATGAATTTAGATTGATTCATTGTAAAAAAAAAATGCAAATTTAATGTACCGGACTGGAAGTTTTTGTACAAAAACTGGTACATTAAATTTAATGTACAATTGTGATGAAAAATGAATATACTTTTTCATTGAAATTGAAGTAAATTATGAAAAATTAAGTATTCCCAATGTTTTTAATACACTGAACATTCATTTTTCATCGTAATTGTACATGAAATTTCGTATACATTTTTTATAGCGTAGATAGATATAGATATAGCATAGATTTAGATATAGATTGATTGGATCGGCTCGTACAGCGATCGTGATAAAACCGTACATCATTGGTTCGTCTGAGGATTTCTATTTTTTTTTTTTTTTTCTTGTGTATTGGAAATGGGACGATCAGAGGGTTCGCGACGATTTGCCTTTGACGAGAAGGGGAGCAGATCTTCGAGCAGAATACGACTACGTACATCCCGGTTTTTTCCACTTTCCCTTCGACGAGATCCAATTGAAATCGCATCCAACCCGGGGTTTTTCTTTTTCACGAATTTCCATTTTACCCAATTTTCGAGGGTTCGCCTCAGCGAGACCACGTTTAGTTCTCTCGGTATTTTTTTATATTTCATTTTTCCCCTCTCTCTCTCTCTCTCTGTCTCTCTGTCGCTCCACATGTCGGTCACGCGGTTTTCCCTTATCGTTGGAAAAACTTTTCGCCGCTCGTCCGTTTCCCAGCGGACTACGTATATATGCTACGAGTACACGCATATATATAAACCATGCTCCACAGTGAGAGTTTCAGAAATACGTTCATACGTGTCTCTCACACCCTTCATATATCTATACGACTCTCATGTTGGAAACGACAATGAATAATCGTGACATCCGTTTGTCTCTTTTATCATTCGACGTGAACAAATTTCAATTTTTTTTTTTTTTTCTGTTCGTCCCCGTCTCACTCGTGTCCCACGTGAAGAGTTAACTTTTCCATAGCTTCGTTCACTTTTTATTTATTTATTTCATTCGTAAACGACATACAAAAAAAAAGTAATATACATGTATAGTCAAATTATAGGAATTCTTACCAATACCATAAACAAATGCGCAAACACAATACCGCCCTCGATGTACGCACCGAAACGCACGCTATGCCGTAGAAAATAGATGGGATTACAATGTGCTTTTACATCGAGGGACGTTTTTTTCCCCCGGAAGATGTGCCTCGTCCTGTCGCCACTAACAGTAAGGGCGAACGGGCCAACTCTAATGGAGAAGGGGAGTGTCGGCCACGAAAATTGCCGAGGGTGTAGGCTAATACCTACAATGTATCGCGAGCTCCCACTAAACTCGGGTTTATTCCGGGGGTCGTTAACACCTGCTCCTTTCCGTCAAGGCTCTCCCTTTCGTTCGACCCTCCGATCCTTTTTTTTTCTTCTTTTTTTCTTTCCTCATCCTTCAGACATATCCAGGCAGCTCGATACGGAGAATACCTCCGTGCATCGAATACACCATTGGCGTCCTCGGAGAAACGTTGACCTCCCCTGTCCCCGCAATTCCATTCCTATCAGCGTGCAACCAATACCCCTGTGTCTACCATGAAACACGATCGACCTGTGCACAATTAGGATTGGCAAGAGAGATTGGCGAGAAGCGGTGCGATGCAGGGGGGTTGGAAAGGACATGCTCTCTCCGCGTCTCCGTCGCAGCCTCTCGTTCCCTTATGTCCCTCTCCTCTTCCATCTTCGGGCTCCTCCACGAACACGATGTTGTACCGCTGTACTCTGACCTCCCGCAAGGCCGCATGTATATCAGCTGCTGGCCGCATGTCTCGAGCAATGGAGCACAGCAGAGAGGATGATGTCTCCCCTGAGGGGACGTACTCGGCTACCCGAGACTCAAATCGAATTATCGATACTGGGCTTAACGATTGCGCGGATGAGAGTCTCGATGGCTGCGCTCTCTCCATCTCCCGCTGTCTGGGCTCACGTGAAATCCGACTAGCTAGAAATCTCCGTGGATATTACCGATTTGCCGGTAAAACTTGCGCGGTGCACCATCGGACAGCGCAAGAATCTGCCGCCGCACTTTCGGAGCTCGTTTTTCGAGCGGTGGAAAAAAAAATGGACTCCTTGGACATCGAGTGAGAAAATCTGTCGCGTGTCCATACACGGAGAAAAATAAATGGTTGGAGCAAGACCGAAAATGCAGTCACTGTAGATTGTGTATAACATGGTTTCAACAAAATTTAAACACTTTTCCTTATTGTGAGCGTGTATGTTAACATTATTAAGTACGAAAACACATAAAAAAATTCTGATATTATTTTTAAGAATTTGAACATGTTATATGTATAACAAACTTGTTATTGCTGTTTGTACTAAACAAGCACTTTTCACTTATTACCACGATTTTGGTGAGACGACCGAAAATAGTTTTAGTAATTATAAGAGAAAGCTGCTTCCATGAGGCAGCAAAATGTATTCAAACAAGATTCCAACAATAGCGAGCTAAAAAAAAACCACAAAAAACGTTATCAATTTTTATTTTCTACTCTTATAGTTACGTAACTTTGGTCTTATAGTTATTATAGCTATTTTTGGTCGTTTGCAAAACCTCCCTGGTTCCCCCAACCAAGGCGCGGTGACATACGTTCAAAGGTGTTGATTCAACAAAAAGATTTGTTTGATTCGACAAATTTTGAATCGATTGAAGCGCATAATCATTTAACAAAATAATTATTTATGTGTACCAAATAAATAGCAGTCTTGAACGTATGTAATCGCGACTTTTGGTTAAAACAACCATTTTTTTTTTCTGTGTAAGCGAATAGTGTACGAAAAATAAACATATAATATATACTCGTAGAATATATTTAAAACATGGTTAACGTGTGATTCCGTGCGTGTGGCTTTGACGTCGGCGCGAACATTGAGCGAAACAGAAATTCGCCAATAACTAGTGCTCGGCTGTTCCCCGGTGGTGATACACGATGCGACGTGGCCTGCCGAACGGGACGACAAGACCGATTCCGTTTCAGGAATTCTGGAGCGAATAAATCATGGAAATCTGTCCGTTCACTCGTACCGTCGTGTGGACCATAGTTCACTTGCGTACCATCAGCATAGTGATCGCACTAGATTCTATGTACTACTCGCCCCTTCAGCAATCGTCACCACGGGCGACCGGACGAAAGGTATACTCTAATACCGTAACACTATCTATACAAATTGTTTCTGAAGCTAATGCCTTTACCGGAAACTATACGAGAGCAAGCAACAGCGGTACCCACCAATCCCATATCGATTTTCCACGGTAATGTTTTATCGAGTGGCCAACCGGCTACAGCAATAGCACCGCCGACGATGGCGTTCCACATTTATGTTACCCTCTATAATAGATTGATCTAGTCGGACGATGTTCGAGGGTTCGTAACGCACTCGCACTCCGGGTTATTGTTTCAATTTATATATATATATATCACTGCGACATACTTTGACTCTAACACGTTTCCTAACTGACCGAGTAACGGACATCGACGAGGAGGAATGGAGGGAGCTTGTCGCGAAGATGAATACTTTAGACTGAAAAAAAAGTTTATTAACTAACAATGAAATCGAATATCAGAATAGATTTTATTTGAATTTATTATGATTTTTATAGGACTCATGGATATTTTTGCTTGATTTGAGTAATATGTGGTATTGATCTTTAATAAAAAATATATTTAAAGCATAGCTGTGCTGATTTTTATAGGGTTAGGAAATAGTTTATTGGACGATTAGGAATCGCTCGACGAAAAGAACAATAGATATTTATTTTCCTCAAAGAAACCGGATATTTGCGTACGCGACGTTGAATAGGTATTTATTGCCGTTGAATAAATAACTTATTTGATTCGAGGAAACGTTCGCCATACTGCGTCGCACTGTCCGGAGGTCAGGCAACTTCGAGCGATGGTTCACGGAACTGTGTGAGCGCGACGAAAAATGTATTCCCGCGAAATGAAGATATTTTTGCAATGTGTGGTATTGATCGAATATCTAAATAATGAATAAAAAAAACGCTCAATGTAATGAGACATAACGTTCAATCAAGAAAAAAATATTCCGCCCCATATTTCGATAGAATTGTTATCTGGTAGAGTTGTGAGTGGTAGAGATGTAAATTTGCCCCATATTCAAATAAGCAATTTTATTTGTTCTACATACAGTTTATTTGCTTTTAACAAATAATTTGGTTTTTGCCGGTCAAATTGTGCTTAGTTTCAACCTTTTTGGATGATTTTTTTTTAAATCACTGTTTTTGTTATTGGCATTTTTATGTCCATTGCGTGTCTAACTGACAACGGAAAGGGAGACTGCGCGTGAACTGACCGCGCTGCGAATACGTCGGTAAACTTTGTTAACGAGAGACCAATAGAATTACCAATAGAAGTCCACGATTCGCGCCTAGCGTTTGCCGATATGGGAAACTTTCCTCTGCGCCTGTTGCGTATGATACGCCACACTGTCATTAACGCTCTTCCGTAACAATAGTTTCAACAATAACGGCACCCACTTGTGGCCTCGGAATGCTAGGAAAACATAAAATAAAATGAAAATAGCTTCTAGTCGGCTTACGCAAGTGTACGACCGGGTGAGAATAAGGAGTCTCCACCTCCGTGTTCCCGGGGTAAGCCCCGAGAAAAGACGAAAGCAAGAGCGTACGGCAAATTTATTTGGCCTATAAATACGAAATATCGTGTCCACGTGCCAGGCGTAACTCACGAACGTACGAAAGTAATGTATCACCGGAAACGGGACAAAGCGGGAGTGGGTGGGCGGGCGAGACTCGAGTTAGCGGGGAGATGGCATCGCGCTCTATACGCGGGGTAAACGTCGGGAGAAATGGAACACTGGGACTGCAGCGAGAAGGGACGAGAACAAGGCTGGAGAAAAAGCGAATGGAAAGCTGGGCGGGGTAGGGGGCCGAGAGATAGGAATGAAGAAAAAAAAGCGATACGCAAGCGGCGACCGACCGAAGGAATAACAGATGAATTTTGAAGATCTTTTTTTGTTCCGAATCCATCTTATTTTTTTTATCCTGATCCTGTCAGCTGATTTTAATAGTCGCGAGCGATTCTGGGGCTGCTGCCGGTTATAGCCGATTTGTCTCGGGATTTGAATGGAGACGATTGGAAAATTTGCATTCGCCGATGGCTGAGACAAGCGATCTTTGCCCAAGAAGAAATTATCATAAAGGTGGCTTAAGGGCTTACGCCACAGTAAAATTTCGATTTTTTTTCTGATAGTTTATGGTGTCGAGAATATTCTGTTAAATTTTGATGTCGTAATTTGACAAATTACGAAAGTTAGAGACCGTTAGGTGGAAAGTGGCGGAGCGCTCGAGCAGCTGCGCGGAGCGCTTGAACAGCGGCGTTGCTGAACTTTGAACGCGTTTTTCTGCAAATGTGGTTTTTGAAAATCGGTGTCCCTGATATTGTGAGTTTTCAAGTTTGAAATTCGTTAAAAGGCGCAAATATATCGACCGAGGGCGCCAGCGATCGATCACGCGGACCTACGCGTGTGCGTACAAACGATAATAACGAGTGCGCGTGCTCCGAAAATCGCTGATGAGGCTCCGAGGCGACAATCAGCCATGTCTCATCCTCTTTCTCTCTGGGGACGTCGAGTAGACAAGACCCACAATACCGCAGGAAATAGCGAGCGATCTCGTGTTGGACGTCCTGGATCGGCGCGGCCGGCCGATCAATTCTTTTCACGGTGCCCAAATCTACGTTGTTCGCAGTCAGCGAGCCCCAGATGAGAAACGAGCCTTCACATTCGATAACAACCGAACTCAGCTGAGTATTTTGTTTATTGTATTTATTTCTTGTCATTTTAAGTTTGGCTCTTGTAACGCATTTATATTTGAGCGACGTGTGTGTGTGTGCGTAGAAAGAAATTTTTGTCTTGAATGGTGCGTGCGTCTCTGCCGTGGAGAGATAATTAAAGTTATTTGTTATTCCGTTTTGTTATTTCGGATTACTCAGCGATATACTCTCGACTCAATAATCCAACATTGTTCAGCAAGACTCAAATACGTGTATGTGAAAGTCGAGAGTCAATAATTAAATCCTAATGGGAAAAAATTTACTCTGATTTATCTCGTTATATTTATTTATTCGTGTCTCGTTATTTTTGTATCGTAATTTCATTGCATGTGTCTCAAAAACTTATTTATTCTTACAATATCTCAAAAACGGCTTGAAAATTTTTATCGATATACTTCGTATGACTAAAGAATGTGTCAAAGTATATCGATCTAAAAGGAATAATAATAAAAAATGATTCAAAGTGTAAAAAAAATGGGCAAAAATCGATTTCCTTTTCAAATGGCCACCATTTTGCGATTTTTTTTCCCTCGTCAAAGACCTGGTCACATATAATTTGATAAGAAACAATTAACATTTTTGCTTCAGATAAAATGACAAGTCGAAATCGGGGACACCGTAAACGAACTTTCGAAAAAATTTGTTACGCCGACCGATAAAAAACATACATAATAACAATAATATTGAATGAAAAAATTCCTAAATATCTTTAATATATCCTCCTTCCACCTTAAGAAAATCAAATCGATAAAGCGTATATGCGTTTTTACTCATTTACTATAGCGTAAGCCATTAAGGGTAGAGTGGTCTTTTTTGAGCATTTTCAGGTGTATCGATCTGGTCATTGGTTGCTGAGATATTGCGGTCCTAAGACGCAAAAAGGCAGTCGTACTGCGCAGCTTGCACCACCGTAGGGATATTGTGTGACTAAAAAAATCCTGCATTATGTAATAATATCAATAAAAAATATTCACTCAGTTCCACTGCAATGAACACAACAATTTTCTTTTAAAAAATTCCTGACAATACACCTAATAATACCTACCTAATAACTACACCTAATAACACCTGATAATACACCTCTGGCTTTTAACCATCGACTTATGAATAGTGTATGATCGTTTACGATTCGCAGATCATTCATGTATAGTGTTACGTTCTTGTGGAATTAATAACGCGCGTATTAAGTTTAGCGGCGGATATTATTAGTATAATCGTAGCTAAATATCGCAAGCACGAATTGTCAAACGTTTGTTCTCTCTGAAAGTCCGATCAAGATAATTGTCATTGAATCAATCGATAATCCATACGTTTGTCATTTGTCATACCGAGCTATTCCGGTCATCTATGTAATATCGTGTGTCTCGGTCAATCCTCATCTCTATATTCGTTACAGTAGTAACGTATAAAAGTACCAAGTGAAGTACTTAGGAATATAAATAAAAAAATGAGATATGAGTATTCATGATGGTATATGAAGAAATACAATACATTAAAACATGGGTCCAGGAACGAGAAAGGTTTCGCGTTTGCGTGTTCGGCCGCGCTCGGCCGTTCATATCGATGGCTCGGTCGGGTTTGACTACTGCTCCATGTGAATTCGGAGGTGGAAGAGTTTGCGCGGGTGGCCCGGGATCCAGAACTGTTGCTGGCTGCTGGTCAGTACGGGCTCTCCACCCTCCTTTCGATCGTTCCTTTCGCACCTTCTCTTTTTGTTTCTCCCTCCGACCCGTTATTATCCCTGGCGGCGTTGTGGCGAGTGAAACAAACGTGCGAAACCTTGGCGTTTGGCCGGGTGAAAGCTGGCACTGGATTTTCCGGTTGCCGTTCGCAATTGCCACACGATAGGATTTCGCACACACTCGACTCTTTCATTTGAGTGGGGGAATGCACCAAGATATTGTGTGCGAGTGGCTAACAGTATAGATTGCCACCCCCTATAACAGTCAAGCTCTCGCACCGACGAACGACGATCGTGACCGACCGAAACATCGAGAGGGAGGGCCAGTGCTACTCTCGTGAGTTTGTCCTGAGTTCACCTCACCGAAGCCTTGACAGATACGCGACAGCCTTGCGAGCTGCAAAGGGCTGCAACCAAGCTGTCAAGATACACCCGCTTGACGTAAGGCCCGGACTGCACGCAACTGCACCTCGCAACGCCCCGTGATACCTCCCGATGCGGCCTTAATCTATAAATTGCATTTTCAATCGGCCATCGGCGAGTGATATTAGTTTCATTGCGAAACTGCAAAACTGGGCTAAATACAGAAAAATCCTTCAAGTACAATGTAAACAATTTTACAAGTACTTTCTCAAGTAGTTTTTTCAAGGACTTTTCGCTACTAGGTTCACAGCGTTAAGCGTTATCTAGGCTTTAAAAAAAGGTGCAAAGTAATTTTCACATCGCGTCCGCATTTAGTAAAATTTTTTCGCATTGAAACTTCGTTGAAGGATTTTGACCTCATAGAGGCGGCTATGCGCAAAATTGTAATAAATGAGGAATCCATGTGCAAATTATTATGCACCGTTTTTCGTAATAAAAAATGTCTAAATCTCATAAAACTGAAACGGTCAAAATTTACCGCAGAGTTTATTGCAGAAAATGGTTAACGAAAATTTGCGAAGTGACTTTTCCCCTAAATGACATCACTTTCGGTCTGAAAATGAGATACTTAAACTGGAAGTAACGTATACTTAAAAACTACTTGTACTTCAAATCGTAAAAAAATGTATTTCAAGTATGTACTTGAACAACCAAACAAGTACCCGGTACTTCAAATAGGGTAAAAGTGGTGAATATGGCCCGGTCCATATATCATTGATTTACGTGTTAATCGAGGTGGGCCATATTCACCACTTTTACTCTATATACTGCCCAGCTCTGCGACGCAGAAAAAAATGTTTTTATAAGGAAAACACGCCCGAAACTATTTTTTACCGATTATAACGAGTAAGTAATTATTTCTTAATTTCATTATTCCGAGCAAAAAATATGTCAGTAATTATGAAATAATTTGGTGCTACGCTACCCCAAATGCCAACCACTGCAGCGCTTACTCTAGGAGCTTATACTTTTTTCGACATTTTCTTTTATTCTCTTCCGTCTTGCTTTGTTCCTTTTGCGTCACGCGCGAATATTTCAATACAGACTTACGCGACGCACACGTATAGTTTATATCCTCTCCCGCTGCCGCGTGAGAGGGAACTCGCACGCTCGTGGAGGGTTGCTAAGGGTAGAGGAGGAAGCGAGAAAGGGACATAAAGCCCACAGGGTTCCCCGGGAAACTTGGCGAGGCAAACGCGCACGAGCGGAGCGTGTCGCGTACGGAATGCGAAATTTGAGGGTCGACTGGCGGCGAACTTATCGGTGCAAGGAGGAGGTGGGGAGGAAAGGGTGAAACTACGGAGCAAGCGAATGGGAGTGGGAAAGGTAGCGCGGAGGTGAACGACTGTGGGACGAGGAGAACGTCTCGATAGTCTGGGAAAGGCAGACCGAACCAGCTAGCAGCGTCTCTGTTTCGAGACGCAGGTTGAGACGTTGCGGTAGTCCGTCACTTGTTTTCGTGCGGATTTACCGTGCGATGCATGACAGACTGCAAACATTTCTTTTACCTAATGCAACGCAGATTCTCCGGTTTAGTTTGAGTAAAAAAAAAACTTACACTGAATTGATTCGATTCGTTTTTACGAACGAAATGAAATCTCGGCGAGTAAAATGCCTCCAGTGAGTATTTTTGGATCATGCGCAGACACCGAATATTCATTTTTTTAAACGCACGTACCGATAGATCGAGACTTGAAACCCGATGATTTTTTGACCCGACTCAATACTCGTTAACTTTTTTTTTTTACATTTTTGGTTCCTCAGTAGAAGAAGCTTTGTTTTGGTGAAAAAATTGTCCTTCGAGATTTGAACGGAGTGTTTCGAATGTTCCAAAACGTCGAAAAATCACATTTAGTAACATGTCCGGATGCATGTGTGTATGAATCGGATGCGAAACAGTCAGGCTGCTGTAACTCGAGAATGTTTCAACCGATGATGCTGAAATTTCACACACAGCATGTGTGGTTGATAGTCAATGTTTCTGCAAAAATTTAATTTAAAACTTTGCAGTTGTTTTTTTTTTGCACGCGATTTTTAATGTCATCGAAAATGTCTGTTCGCGCTCTACAGGTCTTCCATTTTTTTTAACTATATGGAACTTTTTTTAACTATGTGTGTACACGTGCCATGTGTGCCACGTGTACACACATGGCATATGGTCGTGATCATATGGTAAGATCGTGATTAAGAATTAATATTATACGATTATGAATGAGGGAACTCTGTGGGGATAATCTTTCCAATTAACATAGCAATCGAATAATATTCCGCTTTTCTAGCGAGTTACGCTATACGTAGCTATATTTTTATTCTGCGTGTGGTGTCATGTGCTGAACGAAAGATATGAATTATACCGATAATCTGAGTAGTAGTTGTAGTAATGCATATTTATTAGCAACATGTTACATTGGTTATCGATCTTTCAAGTGTGTAACAAACGTCTTGGTGATTGCATAAAGGTATGGCAACAATATCTGCTAACGAGCCATGGATCTTGATCCTTCAGCCCGACAATTTCTTTAGTTAATTTATTTATCTGTGATTTATGTAGAACAATATGAGTGCATATGTATGTGGGCAGTAGTGAGCTATTTTTTTTTTTTGAGTTTGGTTTTCTTTGTACATTCTTTGGAGGCTCCGATGATCTGATCTCTCTACATTTTCGTAATCCTCACGATGGAGAATTACATTAGCCGGTGTCGTGAAAACGGCCGGAAAAGTTAATGATCGTACGACGAATCATGAGTTTTTTTCACTATTTGAAATTTAGGGACGAAACACATTGAGGGCAGTTTAACAGTACTTATAATTTTCGCAGTGTTTTCCGCTATGCATTGAAATCATGAACATATGTAGATGGTGATGTATACAATTATCCATGGTTACATGAACGACCCTATGCGTTTAGTTCTCTTAGCTATGCGTGCGATCGATGCGTCCAATAGCAATGGAAATTATAGCGAAACGGCATGACGAGATTTCCTATACTGTTGCGGGCGCTCGTACTCCCCACTCCTCCAATATTTCGTTCAGGTCCCGGCAAAGTTATCCCCGGAAACGTCATGCAGAGTGAAGTGTCGTGAAATTATTGACATAATTATATCATTTCTACATACATTGATTCTACTTCACATAGTACTTGTAAAATTGATTAAATTTTGTGCTGCTCGGTGAATTTTGTGTGCAGTCCTTCTGTGATGCAACAAAGTATATATTTTGCATGTTAAAAGGCGTCACTGTGTAGTGTTTATAATTTATCCATAACTGACTAGTATAAGACTCAGCTGAACGGACTCAACGGTGGTTATTTTTATGTAGGGTAAAAGTGGTGAATATGTCCCGGTCCATATATCATTGATTTACGTGTTAATCGAGGTGGGCCATATTCACCACTTTTACCCTAACGAGACGGTGGTCATAAAAATAATGTTTTTATTCCTTCAATAACCTTGATTTACCTGTCTTCCAATAATAATTCATAATTGATATTAAGTCTTACAGTAAAAAAACGACGCCTTTAACTACATAAATTGGTTCTGTATCAGTATAGATAAAGTATAAATGCAGTATAGATGCTTTATTTAATCAGTATGGCTTTTTGTCGGTTTCAGTAGTTAAACGAATCCAGTACAATATTAGGATACAACCTAAACGGACGCGTTAATATATAAATAGCCGTGTGATGAATTTGACCATACGGTATGGACATTGTCGTGGAATCTGCGCCGACTAGAGCACAACATGTATGGAGACAATTCCCGTATAATTCATTTTCACTCAGCAGTATGGGGAGATTCCCCAAACTGCCAGAATGTTTTCAGTTTACTATGCTGTTTGGAGTTTTCCCCATATTTTTATAGGGATTATAACTACAAAATTCTCTCCGTGTAAGACCAGATGCTGGCGTGAGAAAATATGACTGAAAAATTCACGAATTATGGGACCTCTACACATTAAATACAGTTCTGGAACGACGACTAACGAAAAATATTTATCTGCAGGTGCCTGTCATGTTTTACGGAACGAAATATCCAATATGATGGATATGACGGGGTTGAAAACGCTAGATAAAACGGTATCATTTGGATTTCTCGAGTAAAAATCGGAAGTTAAGAAAATAATCCGGAGCGCATAATTTCACATACTTTTTCGCGCCGAACACAGATACGACAATGTGACGTGTGACATTGGTGTATTTTTATGCGTTGAATCTGAATCAGCCAACGGTTTTGCATAAAAGATTGCTGAATCGGCTAACGGTTTTACTAACACGACGTTAATGTTGAAACAAGTTGAAATTATAAATTTTCTTGTCACTTGCTTATCAAAGTGAAAAAATAAAATTTTCTTATCGCTTTCTCATAATGTTCTTTTATTCGCGAATCTTCCTCCACGAGGAAGCCAAGAATACAGAAAATACTTTCTCATAGAAGAAGCTTTACGAATAAAGGAACATTATTCGAAAGCCACAACGAAAATTTCAATTTTTTTCACTTTTATAAAACAGTGATAAGAAAGTCTGAATTTTCAACTTTTTTTTTTCGAGCTGAATGTTAAGTTACTAACTTTGTATCCGAAGTGAAAGAGGATGCGTGGGTGCAGTACACGGCCACCGCTAAGGTTGCTCGTCCTATACGTCGACCAAGGAATTCTTTGCAAGGAAACCTCGGTGAAGAGAGTTCGTATAAGCGTCGAATCCACAGAACGAAGGGATCGTGGAGAACTCTTCGAGTGCGTTCTCTTTATTTCTCTTGTATTCTCTTCAATTCTATCTCGCTCGCGTTTTTTCCATCTCTCGCAGACGCACGGTAAAGCTTTGCATCCTGCAAACGATCGGATTACCATTTTTTAAATCCTCTCGAGAACGTGGCCCAGCGAAACTCGTCGTTTTATCCCTCGTAGCTCGGGAGGGTGCGCGCAGGCCCGGGGCTCCGTCATCCCTTTTCTCGCGCCACCGCTGCCACCCCTAGCACCCCTTTACACTCCGTCTCTTTTTGTACTTTCATCCAGCCCCGCGTTCCCTCACGAGAGCGTTCGACGACGCGACCGGTCTTCTCGAGTCTTCTCCTCTATCTCCCAACAAGTAATTCTGTGTTTTCAATCTTGGCGAATGACGCGGAAAAGCCCAGCGGCCGTTCGGTCTTCCATCCCTCCAAAGTCTCGGGGCGCATGCACACGCACACGTACACATTTATAGTTGGACTGTGACGGGAAAAGTATAGACCGTACCAGGGCGGTTACGTTTTGGGCGAGTGAAGACAAGCGCTGTCCCGTCTAGTTCGATAAGCCGCATATATATATATATATATATATTTATATATATGTATGTATAAATATATATATATGGAATGTACGCTTCGCCGCGAATGAAGGCGCCAGATATTTGAAGCTATATAGCCGACTCGCGTTTCCTCAACCCCGCTTCTTGTGAAAGAGGGAGACGGGGGGAAAAATAAAAATAAAAGTTAGCTTCCCGCGAGGGGCAGTCATTGTAAGGATGTGAGGATGTATTTTTGCGGTGGGGAAAGTGCGACTCTTGGTATAGATAAATATATAGCAGGGCCGGTACAACCCCCGGAAATCTAATCACGAAAATTGTGCGTATCGATCGCGTCGATCTGAGTGACATACAAAAAACACTCCCGTGCCTCTTGTATCTATTTACAAGACGAATGCAAGATGCGACATTGTTTCGTGTATCGTGACGCGGCGGGAAGAAATCCATTGCTGAATGGGCGTGTTTGCCTCTCATCAGCTCTCGTAAGATAATTCTATTTCAGGATTTTGGAATACATTTTTTCTCTGTTTAAGGTAAAGTACCGGATAAATTTGACGAATAAGGGTGAATTTCAACACCAAAACTGCATTTTACATGTGCAAGGCGCACACCAATTTCGTCGCGATCCGAAGTCTCTTTTTGGAAAGTCATCGTCTTTTTGGATGGGACAGTCAGACAAACCCATAGACAGACGGACAGACGGAAATGGAAAGATGCGTTGTATTTGCATTCTGGGACACGTTTCATTTTTTACATTAAAATTTTTTTTTTCAGAATTTAATGTAAGGTAACTTCTTTTTGGACGGGACAGTCAGACAAACCCAAATACGCCAGACGCACAGATGGAAATGGCAAAATGCGTTTTATTTGCATTCGGGGACACGTTTCTTTTTATAGGGAAGAGCGGGGCAACATGGGGCAACGGGGCAAAACTAAATTTTCCAATCATTTTTGGATCGGACAAGGTGGCAAAACGGGGCATAAAAGCCTGATGCATCGATGGGGCGAATTCGGGCATCCAAAAATTATTGGAAAATGACGTTTTGCCCCATGCCCCATTTCGCCCCGCTCCACCCTACATTTCTATATTCCACGTTTTTTTAAATTTAAGGTAACGTAAACGTCTTTTTGGACGGGTCAGTCCGACAGACCCACAGACGGACGGACAGTCGGAAATGGAAAAATGTGTGCATTTCGGAGACACGTTTTTGGACAAAATACAACAGTCCAATATCTTTTTGGGTTACGTCACTTTCACTCCTCACATACTCCGTATGTGATGAGAAGGCCAATAATCTTATTCTTATTTTAATTTGCACCCCATTCGCAGAACCTTACTACTCAACTGTATTCTTACACAGTAAAAGGGCTCGTTCCGTTAATTCAAATAGACATAAAGGATAATTAATAAATCTGCCATAGTAATCGGCACTAATTTGCCAAGAAATTCTCAAATCGTCTCTTCCGCGAAATCCACCGCGTCTAACACCGCCACGGCGCTCGTCAAGTCTCTCATGCTCGCGGCAATCGAGCGAAGTTTTATCGGACGGATTGAATAGTTCGTAGCGTTTTTGTTGGGCGATTGCTTATACGCGTAAAATAAAAAGTCCGAACAGCGACCGCTTACCGGTGTATAAAGATTGATGTCAGCCCGAGGCGGATGAAAGAACGACGTCGGGGTCATCAAAGTGTCTCCGTCTCGTCAAGGGACGTTGGAACGTCGTCGCGAGCTGGTAGGAAGGGAAAGACCGAAAAGAAGAGAATTCGGCAGCGCGGGCGAGCGAACCGAGGGTAAGACTACAATCTATTGGGGAATCGACGTGTTTGTCTCCCATCAACGCCAGCCAGACAATTCTACTTCAGGACTTAGGGATACATTTTTTTCTCAATTTAAGTTAAAGTATAAGTAAATAAACCGGAAAAAAATGACCGAACAAGGTTGAATTTCAATACCAAAACTACATTTTACATGTACAAGACACGCACCAAATTTCGTCGCGATCCAAAGTCTTTGGAAAGTCATTCTTTCTGTACGGGACAGTCAGACGTCAGAAGAATGCGTTTTATTTTCATTCTGGGACACGTTTCTGGACAAAATACAGTTTAAATACAATATAAAATCTGGACAAAATACAAAATAGTCTAATATTTTATTGGATTCCGATACTTTCCCTCCTCACACCCTCCTTATGTGATGACAAAGTAAAGACAATAATTAATAAATCTGCCATACTGATCGGCACTAATTTGCCAAATGATTCTCAAAGCCTCCCTTCCGCGAAGGGAGGCTTTGACGACGCTCGTCAAGTCTCTCCTCTTCGCGGCACAAAATTTCGTCGCGATCCAAAGTCTTTGGAAAGTCATTCTTTTTGTACGGGACAGTTAGACGTCAGAAAAATGCGTTTTGTTTTCATTCTGGAACACGTTTCTCAACAAAGTACAGTATAAATACAATATAAAATCTGGACAAAATACAAAATAATCTAATATTTTGTCGAATTCCGATACTTTCCCTCCTCATACCCTCATGTGATGACAAAGTAAAGACAATGATTAATAAATCTGCCATACTAATCGGCACTAATTTGCCAAGTAATTATCAAAGCCTCCCTTCCGCGAAAGGAGGCTTTGACGACGCTCGTCAAGTCTCTCATCTTCGCGGCGATCGAGCGAAGTTTTATCAGACGGATTGAATAGTTCGGAGCGTTTTTGTTCGATTGCTTATACGCGTAAAATAAAAAGTCCGAGCAGCGACCGCTTACCGGTGTATATAGATTGACGTAGGTCCGAGGCGGATGGAAGAACGACGTCGGGGTCATCAAAGTGTCTCCGTCTCGTCAAGGGACGTTGGGACGTCGTCGCGAGCCGGTAGGGAGGGAAAGACCGGGGAGAAGAGAATTCGGCAGCGAGAGGGAGCGAGCCGAGGGTAAAACTAGTATGGAAACCGAACGACGGAGAGCGAAGGCAGCGCGGCGGGGCGGGAGGGAGTAGGACGAAACGATAATGGAAGACGGGTGGAAGAAGGACGGAGGAGCCGGCCGGGCGAGTGGTGGGGGGTTTAGGAAAGCCGAAGCGTGGCTCCGCCGGGTGGGGGGAACCGGTACCTCGGCGCTTTAGAGCCGAGCGTGCCACGAGCCGAGGCGTTGGGACGCCCGAGTGCCTCAGTCCGGCCCGGACGTCCGAGCGTGACGCGTGTCTCCCCGTTCGGCTCTGTGTCCAACGCGTATCCGTCGCACGCGCCCGATCGCCACCAGTGAAACAGGCACGCGCTGCCAGTGAAAAAAACCTCGTCGCCCACACCGAGGCAGAGACACCGATGTGAAAAAACACAAAAATTAATAACACGGATTCAACATCATCAACCCAAAAAAAATTAATCTATAAAAAAAAAAAAAAAAACTTTCGAGATATTC
Organism: Ichneumon xanthorius; assembly: GCA_917499995.1. Taxonomy (NCBI): domain Eukaryota; kingdom Metazoa; phylum Arthropoda; class Insecta; order Hymenoptera; family Ichneumonidae; genus Ichneumon; species Ichneumon xanthorius. Next base: position 4,582,367 of record OU824205.1, read on the forward strand.
GTATAACACGAGATTCACCGTTAAAACAACGTCATAGACCTTAATTCATCGAGGTCCGAAGTAAACACCAGAGGTACGCGATTTTCCCCTACGGACCGAGGCATAGCCCACGCACAGTGAATTTACCTTTCCCACCGTTCGCGAGGGTACAATCGATGGGATATAATATTATCGACAGCCGTATACTTCGATAGTAAAAAAAAATAAAATACAAAAAAAAAAACGCCGAAAGTATATACGAATGCTGCAGAAAGAACGAGGTAAAAAGGAACGGAAGAGAGCGGCGGAGAAAAAGCTAGCTAGCCGGCTTTCCAGCAACCCTGCTGCTGCCGCCGCTGCTCCTGCTCGCGGGGAATCGATAGCACGCGACTGACTCTCTCTCTCTCCCCCCTCTCTCTCCCACCCATCTCTCTCTCTCTCTCTCTAGTTTTCTTTTTTTTTCTTTTCTTCTCGGTTCTCTTCCTTCCTCACGTCTACGCTACCTCTCGTTCCGCACTCGTACCACTTCAATTCGCTTTTCCCTCTTGGATTTTCGTCTCGCTCTCGCGCTTCCCCGTTCCTTTGTATACAGACTTATAGATACGTACGACTGTATAATACATATACACAAGTATATATATATATATACATACTTTATATATATATAGATATATATAAAGTACATACGCATCTCCATTTTTAGCGGTGTCTCACTCCCGCGTAGATACCGGTTGCTCCTCGAGATCCGTTTCCATTTGGTGGATTGGCTCGTCGGATTATCGCGTCCGAAGGATTCTCATCCCTCCCCCCCATTTATCGCAACGGTTTTCTCTCATCCCTCGGTCACTTTCCCTTCGATCTCCCCACTCGGTATCGCGCCAGCTCCGCGAAGTCGGGGAGGTCGAGAGCCGGCGAACGAGAGCCATCACTGTGAACTTCCAGTCAAGTTTATTGCGGACTCTATCTCTGTATACGTATACATATATATACATATATATCTTTGGTTCGACGTATCTCCGTGCCCGCTTCATCCATCCGTGTCCCTGTTTACCTTCTCGCTCACCGGAAGGCGAGTGGAGGACGCGAGTTTAGCTCGAAGGGGTCGCGGCCAGCGGGAGGAAGTCGATTTCGAGATTCGTTCGGAACGAAAAGTTACCGCGCACCGTCCGGAAAGGTGACTGAGGTGCCCGGAAAGGAAACAAGCTCGGGAGAAACCGAGGGCTGCGCTCTGCCGTCAGGAAAAAAACAAAACGAGTCGATGGCATATCTTCGATAAATTTAGCCATCACTGAGAACTTCCAGTCGACTTTATTGCCAACTCCTGTGTCTCTGTAGATGTTTACATATATATATCTTTCGTTCGACGCAGCTCGGGCTCTGCTTCATCTATCCGTGTCGCTGTTTGCCGTCTCGCTCACCGGGAGGTGAGTCGAGGACGCGAATTTCGTTCGAAGGGACCGGCCTGCGAGAGGAAGTCGATTTCGAGATTCGGTCGGAACGAAAAGTGACCGCGCACCGTTCGGAGAGGAAACAAGCCTGGGAGAATTTTTCCTCTCTTAAGAAAAGACATGACTCTCGAACGATCGAGATAAATATATAGAAATAATCGTAATTGTGAAGTCCGTTTCGCTATTAAGATCGACGCACCTAACTTAAAAACGCACGCGGTCGCAGCGAGTCATCGGACGTTGAGAGAATTTAAAGGAGCGCGAGTGAAGCGAGTGCGTTGTTGCTTGTTTAGAGAAAACATCTGCATGCGTCCGTGAGTTCTCGCCTCTTTCAAAAAGACATGACTCTCGAACGATCGAGATAAATATATCGAAATAATCGAAATCGCGAAGCCTGTTTTCGTAGCCAATCGGGATCGTCCGTTTCGCCAGTAAGATCGGCGCATCTAACCTAAAAGCGCACGCGGTCGCAGACAGTCGTGGGACGTGGAGAGAAATTAAAGGAACGCGAGTGAAGCGAGTGCGTTGTTGCTTGTGTGACGGGACCGCTCTGTGCACCGAGGTGGATTTTAGAGCCCCGGCGAGTAAATCCCGGTGCGGTTGGGTCGCGAAAAAAACTTTCGTGAAACGATGGACCACCTTCGATAAATCTCGCTCTACCACCCGGTAACGATCCGCCACGACGAATTAAAGGCGTTAAACATAGAGCTCGTTTTTAATCGAATGCCCGATAACTGATGGAAGACACTGACACAGTGCCGCTCGACGTCGGGAATAGTGGATCGTGAGTTTATGTGAGGAGAGAGAGAGTGCCAGCAGTGAAAAGTTTCCTGGGGACTTAAGGATCCGAGGAAAATTTGGAAAACTTGCCGACACCTTCTCCACAACGCCAACGTAAGCTTTTTCGAGCTCTTTTATTCAATTTTAATATCATTATTTTTTGTTTTCTAATATTGTTAGTAGTAGTGGAAAAAGTGTATTTATTGACAAGATCAATTAGTCCATACAATATCTGATACATCTCTCTATGTAGTAGTTACAACGCTTTCATTGACATTGCCAATGGGCCATCGACCGGAATCCTTCAGCCCTAATGTTATTATTTTTTGTTTTTATTATTATCATTTATTATTTATTTTTATTATGATTATTACAAAAAATGATTATTCATATAAGATACAATCATCTCATCAATATGATTACCGAACAATCGCATATAATCCAATCTTCCGGATGTAAGCGCTCTTCGCAAATTCACGTAGGTCGATTTTTAGATTCGACATTCTGGAATTCCCTGACCGATCTTTCACTTTATGAGAGCAGATTGTGACAAATGCTTGCAAGTAATTCAGTGAAATTGCGTTCGCTCGGTTGGACGTTTGTCAATTATTTAATAAATATAAATAAAAGAAATTATTATTCAAATGTCAAACAATCTGCCGTCATAAAGTCAAAGATCGGTTAGTCTCGCGATATCAAACGTCGTGTAGAACAAAGATTTGAATGCTAAATAGAATTTTCTAACCTTTTCTGATCCGTAATCTCGTAAGTGATTTCGTTATCTCTCGCATTTATGTATCTTGTATTTGTCGTACGTCTGTTCGCTTGGAGGTCTTAGAAAAGACTGTCAGATCTGACAGAACTGTCACAGGGACGAATTCTAAAAACAACTGACTACAAAAACCATGTGACTACCTACGGACATCAACCCCAAGAGGTTAGATTCAAGATGTGTCATCCTTGCGCATTAATACACAACATATATCTCGGATATTTTATATCTAGAACAAAGATTCAAATGCTGATCAGAATATTCTAACCTTTCCTGGCACGGCAACGATAAGCAGATTATTTGACAGGCCCGAGAATTGTCGAGGTGGCATTTCGAGGTGACAGATTATAAAACAATAGACTCTCGAAAACCGGCGCGCGTGGAACCGATGGAACCTTCCAACTTCATTATTCCAACTATATTATCTAGGATTTATTTTTATGACTATTATTTTTTATTTATGGAAATAATAGCTGAATTATTTACGAGAGTTTCGTGGACGCGCAATGCTGCATCATGGCAGCCATTTAACGGCGCTCATTCTACCGAACACATTTCCTCCTGACTGTTCAAATTTTTTAAATTAAAGAATTCCTTGAATTGGTCCACGCGATATCAGCTTATCGATATCGGGCAGTCGAGTCGCGCCTATTTTAGTCGCTCTTTCGACATCCACACATCTTCTTTAGTTACGTGAATTAAGGTTCATTAAGAATTGGAAAGAAAAAAAAAATTGAGGCCGAGTATAAATTTAAAATGACTCGTATTAATGTCGGTCGGTGGATTTTCGTGTCGCGATTCCGTATGCAGGTGACGATGGTATTGGCTCGTCGGGCGAGCGATTGTTTTCCCGATAAATCAAGCCCCTCGGCGTTATGCTTCGGGAGTACCTAATAGAATTATGCGTATGATTCGTTGCGTGTCGTGACAGACGACAAAGGTCGGCGATATTCGTACCGAGTCGTATCCGGAACACCATCGGGTGAGATTTGTTTTCTCTCGTTCGGCATTTCACTCAGATCAAACGATGAGAAGAATGATGCGCCGTGTCAATTGTGATTTTTTTCTTTTGGGTCACAGAGCAGCATCGTTGAGTGAAATTTTTATTTCCCGTTCGTTCTATATTGAACCTCGTTCGATATTCTCATTCAATGCTCGCATCGCCACGACAGAAATTATGCGCCATGTCGATTGTGTTTGTTTCGTTTCTGGGACATCCTTTCGCTGAGACCTTGTTACGTCGTACAGTGGGACATATGGATAGGATTTAATCATTACTGCAAACAACAATTCTTTTATTAAAAAATAAAAATGAACAAAGGCTTTCTGGTTAGCGCGGTTCAGAAAATGCAGAAGACGATACAGAAAATCGCATCACCGATTGTTTTATGGAAACAGATTGTTGTTGAAGGGTGAAGTGGTTTGATTGGTGAATCCTGCGAAGACCTAACGTGTGTCATTAATTATGGTGTTCCCTGGGCGACAATTTTTTTTTATAGAAATAAATAGAAATGAAGACTTTCTGGTTGGGCCAGAAAGTCTTATGTAGTGTAAGTCTTATATAATGTATAATAGTGTAAGCGATATATTACCGGACAATTTACGTGTAACGGTTAGTGCGACAGAATACAAGGAAATTGATAGAACGGAGCGAGAAATGACGTACGCGAGGTGTGAGGGAGGCCGGTTGTCACCAGATGCGAGAAGAATCTGCCGTCGTAGGGACATTGAAAGACGTCGGGCGTACTGGGAGTCTTAATAGTAAAGTAACATTAATAAAACAAACGAAAGTTCTAATAGAGAGTTAAAATTTGGTGGTAAAGAAATGAGTAATCTAGTAAATCTGCGTCGTACTTATAACCGAAACGATAAGACTGATTAATAAAATAACCGGATAAAGTGAAGAATGCAGTTTATTATCTGACACGTTCCCATCTTCTCCTTCTGACAAATCCCAAGCCGAGATAGTATTCAGGAAAACATCGTGCCCACAGAATCAGCCGCGTACAAGAGCATCACCAATAGTTTCATAAAAAAAGAACCTTGTTGAAGGCTAAAGTAGTTTCATTGGTGAATCTCGCGAAGACCTAACGAGTGTTTTTAATTATCGTGTTCCCTGGAAAGTTCTAATTGAGAGTTAAAAATGACTGGTTATTAAATAAGTAATCTAGTAAGCCGGCGTAGTTATAACCGAAACGATAAGACTGCTTTATAAAAGAACCGATTAAAGTGAAAAATTAAGTTTATCTGACACGTTCCTTCTCCTGACAAATCCCGAGCCGAGATAATATTCGGAAAACATCGTGCGCACAAAATCAGCCGCTCACAATAGCATCGCCGCTTAGTTTCATAAAAGAGAAGCTTGTCGAATGCTAAAGTAATTTGGTTGGAGAATCTCGGGAAGACCTGACGAGTTTTATTAATTAACGCATCCCCCCAGGTGTCCGTTTTATTTCTCGTCGAGTATATAACAGTGTATCCCGATGATCGCAGAATTAGTAGAGCCTGCGCGGCAGCCACCGTGGCGCTTCTTCGTTTACGAGGATCCCAAGCCACTTTATAGCAGCTTAATCGAGCAATCGTACTCTTTACTTACCGGAAGCGTACAGCTGCAAACAAGCAGTAAACCGACGAGTATCGAATATTCATTCCTAACGAGAGCCAAGTTTGCATCGATACGGAGGTGGAACTGCTCACCCAAGCCACCACCGTAAACTGTTTGCCCCAACTATAGCTGGGTATCCGCAAAAGCGAGCTGTGTATATCCCTCAGTATGGTCCGCATACGGGATGACATTGTCAACTTTCGTCGCCACCAGCTCGAGTATACGATCTCTGAAAATAAGTCTCGAAATTCCGATTGCGAATCCGTCGTTCACCGTAATTTGGACTTCGACGATTGAAAGGTCGGTAAACGTTAAAACTTTTTCCGACTTCCGGGACCGTATACACTGAGAAAAGAGACTTTATTTAAACTTAGACATTTTTTTTGTTGTACAGCGAAGGAAGAACTATTAATTTGTCGTCAACAAATTTTTGTTGAACCAAATACAATTTAATTCACGAAAAAAACTGCTTTACCATTTGGTCATAAGAACATATATATGTTGTAAGGACCGAGCGAATGCATAATGCGCATACTAGGTTTCGGGGCGGATATTACAGTAGCATCTCGCTTATCCAACCTTCGATTAACCAATGTGGAGTCTCGGATAATACGGAAAACTCGGATAGAACGCATAAAGCAGCAAAGTTGTCCGTAAAGGCTACTTCGTTGCATACGCACTTAAACTCGTACAAGTTTGCTGCATCTTTATATTGCGAGCTGCATATACAACAGTTCCGATTTTGGAGTCAATGGTTTATGTTTATATCAAGTTAATGTCAATTATCTAAATTATAATTATATCTTAAAAATAACTAATTAACTAATAAAGCGGGCTGAAGGTCCCAGGTCGATGGCCTTTTGCCAAGGTGTAAAATTAGCATTAGGTATAAAATTTAGTATAAGAAGACAACTGTAAATATTAACTTTGGCAATAAATCTCTTTTACTACTACTAACTAATAAAGTTAATGTTTATATGAAGTGGTGTGTTATTTTGAACAATATATAATCGTAGTACAATTTTATATTGGGTATGTTAACCGTGTTATCCGAGGTTTCACTTATCCGACGTACGCTCACCCCACATTACCTCGGATAAACGGGGTTCTACTGTATTAAGTACAATCGCAGCTAAATGTCTCGAGCACGGTCTGTCAGACGTCTGGTCTCTTTGAAAGGCCGATCAAGACTCTCGTCATCCGGTCAATCGATAATCTGTCCGTTTGTCACTTGTTATACCGAGCTATTCCGGTCATCTATGTAGGGGAGGGCGGGGCAAAATGAGACAGTGGGGCAAAACGGGACAGTGAGGGCAAAACGGGACAGTGAGGGCAAAACTCAACATTCCAATAATAATAATACCATAATTCCATTCCATAATAATTTTTGGATGCCCCATTTTGTCCCAACGATATATCCGGATTTTCAACCCCGTTTTGCAGCACGGACGACCATCGCCACCATCCAAAATTTATTGGAAATTTGCGTTTTGTCTCATTATACCGTTTTGCCCCGCTGTGCCACTTTGCCCTGCTCTCCGCTAATATCGTGGGTCTCGTCAAATCCTCGTCTTTATATTCGTTACGATATATTTGGCTTGATCAAAATTTTATGACGATAAGTACACTGAGAGAAGGATCTAGTAAAAAAAAACTACCGATCATCTAAGAAAAATTACCACGATGATAAAAAAGTACACTTGAATCAACTAAGATTCGGGCAGGGACGTTCAAATAAATATTTAGTTGGTCGAACAAAATATTTTAATGACTCAAAAATATTTTCGTGAAATCACCCAACAAATTGTTGAACTAATCAATTTTTTAGCTGTAAACCAACAAAATACTTAGTTGAACGTCCCTGCCCGAATCTTAGTTGATTTAACCGTATATTTTTATCAGTGCACAGCACATAGTATTAGAGCGCCAGACTTTCCGCCACGTATGTCGGAGAGTCTCAGATTTTCCAAGAATTTTGACCATAACATCTACAAAAAATTCTTATAAATCCGGTACTTCGTACCATATATAGGTGGCGCCCTAGTTCCCTAGTCCTATGTGCTATGGTAATATCTCTCACTCGATACAGTCATATTTACTAGATGCTTTTGTCAGTGTAAGTATTGATTTTTCCATATCCGACAAAAGGCTTGTTAACGTTAAATGAAACACTTTTCTCAGCGCAGCGTTGTGCAGTTACGCCGAGCCCGATTACACTTCGTCCCGACTCGATAGAAGCTTCGATTGACCGGTCGGTAAAACAGTTTTCCGACGCGCCGCAGCGAATCAAACTTTTTCCCGTAATTTTCGTATCCCGACGATGTATGAACCGGAGAAAAATCTGTATACGTTCTGCACCGTCGAACGGTTGGTTGTGCAGCAGTTGCAGCGGCGTACGCGACAATCCTTCGAAGTGGGTAGTCGATGCGTATAGAAGTGTGCACAACATACACACATACATATATGTATAGATGAACATCGAGAGGGTGGGCTTTTCCACCGAGGCATTAAATCCTCGACGGGTTTTGCGAGCGCGGGCTCACCTCGCGAAACGCGAGCCCGTGCGAGGCACCGGGTTCAACGCAAATATACGTACCTCTGAAAACTGTTTCGAGGGTCGCGCGAAACGCATTAATCAATGTAAAGAATCGCGCTCGAGCTGGCTTTGCAAAAAAAAACAAAAAAAAAATGCGAATAAAAAAAAAAATTTAACTGAAGCGAAAGCTCTCGAGGGCGCCAGGTTGAGCTGGTTGGCGCAGCCGAGTAAGGGAGACGAAGAACTTGAATTGCTCGACAAACCGAATGCAAGGCCGCCCACTGCGATACGTCCGTCGAGCGAGCTTTCGGTGCTGTGTAACAGCGGTGTAGAGTGCTTTCCCTTTCTGTGCTGTCTCGGTCTCTGCGTTAACAATGGACTTGTTTTTACGAGCCACGCTCCACCCCGTCGCTTCTCGTGTGCCTCTTTATCTCACTTATTCTCCCCCCCCCCCCCACCCTTCGGCGCACCAGTGAGCAGCCAGGACCATCGGTATAAGAGCAAGCACCCCCTTTTACGCATAATAATGCAGCGCGAATTAATAACCGTTTCGAATCGCCCCGGCGTGCCGCTCACCTCTTTGTGCGATACTGTTACGCTTTTGTGCGCGCATACAACGTTAATACCCGAAAGGGGTGGACGGTACTGGTACACGAGCGCCGATGAGATTCGCGCGTTCCCACAGCATCGGCGTGCATTGCCAATTTCATTGCTCGCGACTTCCACCGGTGTCCTTTCGTCGTTGCAATTTTCGTGCGGAGCGTGTCTTTCGATTGAGAGGATCGGGGTGGATTACCCGGATGTCGGATTCCCCGGGAAACCCGGAAAACCCGGGAATTCGATAGCCGAGGCCGGGAGACAGCGCGAGGACCGAGTCCGGAGTAAACGAGTAGTTTAGAGTGCCGTTTCCCGACGTGACTGTGTTTGTCGCTTTTACCTTCTTCTTCCTCTTCTTCCCGCCGTCCGCCAGCCTCAAACTGATTCGGTCGCTCCACGGCGCTTTCGCGGTGCCTAGTTTATGCAGGGAAAAGGGAAAATCCTCTCGAGAAAAGGACTGACTCGCGAACGAGGAGATTCCATTCTATAAGTCATGTTGTTGCGGTGAGGGTTTCTCTACTCGACTGTGTACTATAAACTCCCACTGGACCATATATTCCGCCACCGTCCCGCATCCCATCGTCGCCCTCGTGTCCTGCCAAAGACACGAGGACGGATTCGTGGTCGTTAAGGATTCCGGTCGTGCTCCGGGCAGGACGTCCTCATTGGCCAAAGTGTCCTGCGAAGATACGAAGTAATGCCGGCTTCATTATTCTCGGGCTTCTTTTTCTCTTTCTGGTCACCCTCTTTTTCTATTCTGGCAGCGTCGCCAGTGTCCAGACACAAGGATACGTTATCCTGACCGCGCACCCTCGTCCAATGTCGTCGGTTTCTCCTACACGATCTTCTACCGCGCATACACGAGCATACAGTAAATAAGGTTTGTACTTTTAACACACTTTTTTTTTTTTGTTCATTGTACACGATTATCTTTTCTGTTCATATTACCAAAAAATGTTTATAATATTAACAAATATTTTTAAAAAACGAACAAATATTTCTAGAAAAAAATGCACGAGCATATACACGAGCATACAGTAAATAAGGTTTGTACTTTTAACTTTTTTTTTGTTCAATGTACACGATTATCTTTTCTGTTAATATTAACAAATATTTGTAGAAAATGAACAAATATATTTAGAAAATGAACAAATATTTTTGTAAAATGAACAAATATTTTTGTAAAATGGACAAATATTTTTGTAAAATGGACAAATATTTTTGTAAAATGGACAAATATTTTTGTAAAATAAACAAATATTTTTGTAAAATTACCAAACATCTTTGTAAACTTAACAAACGTCTTTGTAAAATTAACGAACATTTTTGTAAATTTAACAAACATCATTGTAAAATTAACAAGAAAATAATTGTGAACGTTTTTGAGCAAGGAACGCTGGTGTGTACTGTATGCAGTCCTATACTTGTCTACATGGACAGCGTAGGGTAGAAGCGGTGAAATATGTCCGCGTATCATTGATTTACGTGGTTACCTGGGTGTTCCATTTCCACCACTTGCACCCTATACTGCACCATGCAAAAAGAAACAATGATTTTAGAACCAATGAATGTTCCTGAAGACGTACCAAGTTGAGGGACAAAGTATCCGAGCATTCGGCGTATTTGCTCTGAGCCCGTATAGGGTAAAAGTATGACATACTGCCGAAGATTCTTCTCGTGCTCCGAATTCCCTGAGTAGCTCAGACAGAAGCCGAAGGACGAGCAGCAGCTTCCACAGGAGCCGTCTTATACTGTCGCCTCCAGACGCTTGCAGTGTCGCGCGCGACGATCGCTTTCCTGAAATTATCCTGCCTCGACCGCACCAGTTGAGGAGGTAATCGAAAAAAATCGGGCCGAGGTAAACAGGAAAAAAAGAATCTGAACGAGCGACCGAATGCACCCTCGATGCAAGCCCGACGACACGATGTCGCGTCCGAGTCCCGAGTACACGTGCGCTATATCCTTTCCGGTTACTAACACCGGACGAAATGGGATCAAACAGGATAACACGATAACTCCAGACCTCACCGTCAGCTCACCAGAAGCAAAGTCACTTCCGGCCTTCGATCTGTCCCACAGCCTCGCTCCGAAGATGCACTCGGAAGATGCACTATACACAAACAAACTATACTTTGTTTGTTCCTCCTTTCATACATTTTTCTCGCAACTCAACGCTGTCAGAGTCCGACCGAGTCAACGTTACGTACATTTATCTCCGATAGCTCTCATGTATTTTCAGAACTAAAAATTATATTTACTTACGAATCGTGCGCCCACTATTTACTCATTTTATTTTTATACTCGCAATTTCCAGAGTGCTCGTTCCAGCTCGGATAGAGTCTCCTCCCTGCGACCTTTCGACATGTACTTCGAATCTCTATTATTATTGTTGTTATTAATTTTCCACTCCCGTTCCCCTATGCCAGTTGATCGGGAGTACATATTTACTTGTGTACTGATGAAAATTGCAGAAGAGTGAAAGCTTTTTAATTATTTGCCGATGGAATATCATATTGGACCCAATCAAATTGGGTAAATTTGATGTAACAGAAGCGTCGGCCGAGCCGGGGCCGTTACAACGTTATCGGCAACGATCAGTACTAAAAAAAAATAAAAAAAAAATAAAACTAGCGAGAGAGGAGTTGCATTCGCGAAACGGGGAATGAGAACGAAGCGGGAAAAGTTCGATAAAAAATTTACATCAGCGATAACTCGCGACGGGAGGGTACTGGATCTTTCATAAAGCTCCGGCGAGCGCGGAGAGGGTGGAGAACAAGAGTTAGCTAAATGGACCTCCAGGAAAGTTTTCCGCATCTTTGCGGGGAAAAGTTTCTTATCCGCGGTAGCGTCACGCGCGTCGCCCCGTCGACCGGGTGCCTCCACCTTCCGCCGTCCGGGGAATTTTTCCTTCATTTTTTTTTCCATAGAGCGCAGTACAACGCGTCCCGAGCGAGTGATAAGAGGTTCGAAAGCCACTTTATGCATCAAGAGGTTGCAGCGTTCCGTCGATTCTCTAGCGACCGCACTCGTCCTCGTGTCGGGCGGTGCTCAAAATTTTGTCGAGTGCCCCAGGTATCAGGTGCATCAGGGCCAGGGCCAGGACTTTCGTCGTCGAGGATACTTCTATCTGCAAATACAGTCGTGTACTCCGAGCCGCCTCCTTCCCATTCTCGTGGCTCCGTTCCGACTGGGCTCTTCTTCCTTTTCTGCTCCTCGTGTCTCCTCTCCTCTCGAGGATCCCCGAGCCGGCAGCCGAGAGAATTGAAAGGTCACGATAAACGGTGTGGCTTTCGCGAGTGTTCAGTATTCCAGGTGGTCCATGGAATTCCGCCGCTCGTGCACTCTGTCTCTTGAAATATTCGGAATTGAGAGGCGCAAGAGGGAGAGTCGAGAGGCACCGTTCGGAATGCATTATTGATATTTCTTCTTTGATCGCGAACCGAATATCTCTCATATTTTTAACTTTTGTCCCCCACTCTCGACTTCCATCATCCCCGTCCTCGATTACTGTGTCGGGCGGCTCTTTATTTAATTAAACATCGCCACTTGATACACACATTTACGCTTTTCGAGCTCGAACGAGAATTTATTGTCGGCGACGAGCGGTCCGCCGCATCTCCCGCTGCACAGACCCTCTAACAGCCAATAATTAATCACTCTCGCATGGTACTCAAAGAGCAATAATTAATGGGAAAATGATGCGAAATTCTCTCCGTACCGATGAGCCCATGAGTTTTTTTATTTTTATTTTTTTTAAAATAAAAACTCTATCCTCTCTTCTATACAAAAGTTCGAATGTACAGACCGATGGAAGATATGTTTATTTGAATATAAAAAAAAAAAACACATTTCTCTCTCCATGTTTTCTCTTTCAGCGAATAGAACGACTCGCTGAACCGCTGATTCTCGTTGACGGACGCGAAATCAAAATTTTCACGTTTCGAGAGGAAACGTGAGCGAGTGACCAGACGAGAGAATTCCAGGGTGGGCGCGGAGAGGTGGGGGGGGGGGGGGGGGGAATCCTTTATCTGTGCATCCCTTGATGCTTTTCACGGCTCGACACGCGGATGCCGTGCTAGCCGCTATCGTACAGCCAGTGTCCTGTCGAAAGCCGGGGCGGCTGAGCGCGTGCGAAATCCGCCCTATTGAACGGCTGAAAATAATGTTTTTGTGTGACCGACCCAGTTAGGTGTATCGATACTCTGTTCCAACGGTGGTCGCGACCGTCGGTGCTTCCTCTCTCCCTGCTCGCTCTATTCAAAAGTGGAACGGTCGCCACTCGGTCTGCACCCCGAGCAAACGCAGTCGCCACCCTCTTTCCGTCCCTCCGCCACACATTGAACCCTGTCGATGACACGTCAATGCTGCTCTCACGCGGTTACAGCAAGTCCTCTCTTCTCGCTCTCTCCCCCTCGGCATCGACCATTTCAGTCTGCCAACTCGCTGGATAGAACCTACGACACTGCCGGGATAGCCCATGGGACGTACCTCTGTACCGGTGGGTATGTTTCTGATGCTGCGAGCCTCTGGCCGCGTTCCTGCACCGTCCATTCGTTCCAGATAATATTCGTATGGAACAATAAACTCGACGAACAAAAGGGGGATGACGCTTCCGCTGCCATCCATGCTTCTTTGACTTTATTTTTATATTTTTTTTTATTTTTCATTTTTTTATTTTGCGAAGCGACGTTACGGGCTTCGCTCGCGCCAGCGACTGTTCTTTCGCTTGTTTTCGACGGCAGTTGTTGCAGAATCCGCCGGAACGACCGTGATGTTCCGTAAATTCGTCCGCTGCTGGCTACGTTCGAGATGAATCCCAAATGCATCTGAGACGCGTCGCGTATGTTCTTTTGCCCACTTTTCTGCGTCCCGTTGTTCACGCGTTTATGTCACTGGCTGCATCCGAGATACATTACAGGGAAAAATATAAACATTCTCAGTAACGTCACTTTCGGTTTGAAGATCCCACTTTTGAACCGGAAGTGACATTCTACAGATTATTTTGTAAAAATTTCGTTATGATGTCATACCGGAAATACGTCACTTCCGATTCGGAAATCGCATTTTTTTCGACCGGAAGTGACGTCATACCGGAAATATATCACTTTCGCTTTGGAATAACATTTTTCGTACAAGTATCGCGTAATACTTTTTGTGACAAGTGCACGAAAATTCCCGCTTTTCGTGCCTGTAAAGTGCGTGCCGAAAAATACCTACAGTGCCAGATAAGTGTGCGCGAAAGTAACTAGAGTGTTAAACAAGTGTGCGCACAAGTAACTAGAGTGTTAAAAAAGTGTGCGCACAAGTAGCTAGAGTGTGAAAAAAGTTTGCGAAAAGAAACTAGCGTGTGAAAAAAGTGTGCAAAAAGAAACTAGCGTGTGAAAAAGTGTGCGAAAAAGAAACTAGTGTAAAATTAGTATCTACAGCATTTTTCGCGCATCCTCTGCTAGAAAGCGCCACTTTCGCCACACTTTACAGGCACGGAAATCGAGACTTTTCGTGCACGTGTTACAAAAATCGTATTTTTTCGACTGGACGCGACTTCATACCGGAATTACGTCACTTCCGGTTTGAAAATCGCATTTTTTTGTCCGGAAGTGACATCGTACTGGAAACAGGTCACTTACGAACAAAAAATAAGATTTTCAAAGCGGAAGTGACGTATCTCCGGTATAACGTCACTTCCGATCGAAAAATGAGATTTGCAAACCGGAAGTGACCAAGTAATGACGCAAACAGATGAATTAAGGACCACACGGCGACTGTCACAGCGGGCTTATTTATTTTTGACCAAGTAAACTTTTCTTCACGACGAAAATATTATTTCGCGATAGAGCGTGATAGGATATTTTTAACAAACTGTCTCGAGCGAACGGTAATCACGTGTCTCCTGTTTACATGTTTCCGATGTAGCTATGATGTATACAAATTCGGAGCGAATTAATAATGTGAAATGAATTCTGGTGGGAGTTGTCACTGTCCAATTGTCCGAGAAGCCTGCTCGGCGGCTCGGTGCGATTGCGTTAAGAGAGGAAATGTATTACAGCGATCGTTTGATACGGTTGTTAGTGCCATCCGCTCGGCACATAGAACCGCACAGAGGTAGTTTATCTCTGTTCGATTAGCTTAGCTTCGAGCGTTAACGGCCGCTCGGGGTTACACTATGCGTATATCCTATAGATAACAATTCGACACGTGACATCCGGTATTCCATTAGCGCTTTGGCTGACGGAGTGTGCGGTGCTGGACGATAGTGCGATACCATGAATGGTATAGTAGCAGGTTGTTATGGCTAGGCATCTACGCTCGCTCCTTACGGACACGCATGCGATAGGAGACCTTTATCTTTCCTTATCTGTCCGAGTTTGCCGCGGACTATGCGACGCATGGCTGAGCACCAACCTTCGTCGAACAGACAAACCGAAACGTATGAACAGACAAACCGAAAGGTACGAAATTTGGTCGAGTGATTGAAATTTTTTTATTTAAACGAACTAAAATTTCAAAGATTTGAAATAATTTCGAGACGTTCCGGACATTTGGAAAAACTTTCAAGATATGTATAATAGGTTATTTCACAAAAAGGATATTTTTTTTAATTACCTTACTCCCACCCTTTTAAAGTATAGATTTCGATCTCAAATTGAACCTCACGAAAAGCTCCCTAGCAAAAAATTCTAAGAGCATTCGAATTCTATAAGCATTCGAAGTTAGTATTTAAAAAAATCGAGAAATTTATTTCTTTTTGGGTATAAAACGACGAATGCGATTCGTCGTTTCAATTTCAGATTAAAATCTATACTTTTGGAGGGTGGAAAGAATTTGTTTTCAACAACTGGATTATGGACATTTTTTGAGTTTTGAATTTAAAAATCGAAGTCTTTTGTGTGTAATACATAACATGACAAAAAGTTAAGCTCCCATTCCGTAGAACTATATATTTTTATCGATAAAAAAATCCTACGAAAACCGGTTGCTGACAATTAAAGTGCCGCATTTTTTGGGTAAAACGTCGTATGCGGCACCTCTTAGGATTTTTTACTAGGAACCGCCTTTCGCGAGGTTTAATTTGAGGTCGAAATCTGCGCTTTAAAAAGTTGCAAGGAAAATTGGAAAAAAATCCTTTCTTTTAAACACCCTAATGTATAAACACATTTCGAGCCCACGCGATTTTTAGGTGTTTCACTTTGTACGAAATTCGCTTCGTGTACAGTAAGAGTGCGAGCACCGAACGCATAAAATAAGAATAAATAAATCGAAGGGAAGAACGCGAAGGCGGCATATGAAATAAAACCGGTAGAATCTCGGCCGCTCGTCCGACATTATCAAGGGTCGTTTGCGGGCGCGCCCTGGTTAATTTAAATATTTCTCCGAGCCCGAAGTTCCCGTTGGCAGGCGATGGAGTTTTATAATTTACCGCACCCCATGGTTACCATGCCGGGATCGAGGGATGCTGGTGTGTGCCTCGACACGGTTTATTAAATTGAGAGGGAACATTCCACGTGAAAGGGATAAAGAAAGAGGGAGAGAGAAGTGTGACGAGATATAGATAGAGCAAAGCGGCTGCACCCGGTGACTTATCGGTATGCAATTGAAACGTAGACGGGGTCGACGGTGCCAGGTGTCTATTTTTCTTTAATCTTTTTTTCATTTGCCAACAGATCGGGGTTAACGGTCGGTCTGTCGTGTGAGCCAGGTCGGAGAACGGTAAACTTGAGGTTTGGTTTGAAGGGGAACAAGAAGGGAGATGAGAAATGAAATGGAAGAAGGTAGATCGTAGAAGAAAAAAAAATGGCGGCGTGTCTGAGATAGTTTCCGGTACACACTCAGAAAAAAGATTTATCAAAATCAAATAAACTTCGATCTTCCAATGACGTTTATTAAGATAAAAGAAATGTTTACTTGCCTTAAAAAATTCCTTATTAGATTCAAATAACGGTTATTCATTGGTGTAAGTAAAAAAAAGTATTCAGATTTGTATATTAAAATATAACTAAAATCAATTTAAAAGAATTGTTTATTCGCGCTAAAGAAATCATATATTTGACTTCAAGACAATCGCGTCAGTTGTCTGAAAACATCTCCCGCTGATAGTACAAGACTGCATTTATTCCTTACGGGAAACCGATACATTGTAACAGAGGGGCAACTCATCGGTTTGTTTTTATGAAACTTTGTTTACTTCAAGCTGCACTGTAAAAATAAATTGTAAATTTAATATACTGAAACTTGAAATTTGCTATTACTCATATTAATTAAACATTAATGTACTTTGCTTGTAAAATAAAAATACCAGATATTAAAATTACAAATCTTTTGCTTCAAATTTACAAAAATGTTCATGAAAAATACAAATTTTACTGTCAAATTGCAACGCACATGTGTTTGAAATTTCAGAAACGTTTTATGTAAAAAAGCTTCCAATACTGTTCATTAATATTCAAACAAATTTTTTTTACATTGTGTGTACTCAAGCGAATTATGGTTGTAGAATGAGTCCTCGAAGAACCAACTTCGAGATTGGTTATATTATGAGTGTAACAAATGTGCGACGTGATTAGTGAAATTGTGTGTCGATAACGGTTCTGTATGCTTATTTAATAATAAAACATTGCTTGTTGACGCTTCGTGGATAGTAAAAATGACTTATTCAACAAACAATTCGTTTCTGCGTCATTCATATATCAAAACCCATACGATCAAAAGTAGCAGGTCTGTCACGAAATAAATAAAAAAAATTATTTGACATAAATATCTGTTTATTAGATCCAAATAAACACGATTCAATAATAAGAATGATACCATCGAACGAATTAATATATTAGAAATTAATAAACGCTCTATTAGCTTGTGAAGCAAGTAAACATTTTTCTTCGTTCTTAATAAATTTCCTTTAATGGAAATAAATGTTTTCCTGGGTGCACGACGTGATTCCAAACGTTAAAAAAAAGCCACAAACTTCGAACAATACGAAACCAAACAAAAAGTTCATGACATTGGTGCCGTCGACGTACGATACAGACAATTTAGAGCAAATCACCCGAGAATACGGTATGAGTAAGCGTCGAAAGTAGATACGGAGAGGAAGGATGAAAGGAAGTCAATTCCATTTGCGGCTAAATGACTGATGCACTTCGGCACGCGGCTCGGTCCACCATTGGCTTTGTAGCTCTTGGACGTTCGGTTGATGCATCGTGCAACCGGGATCGCTGGGGCGACTGTGGCAGCTTGAAGATGCAGCTGTGTTGGCAGACACCACAGAGCCGAATAACTCCGTGATAGCAGCTGAGTGGCTATCACCGAGTTGGCCCTCGCCGCAGAGTTACGTGGCAACTTGATCGACTGCGATGGTTGCGTTTATATCGTGATAATTTATCGAAATGTATTTATATTCGGGAAAATAATGAACGGCAATGACGGCTCGCCTTTCCGACGGCATATCAATAATACACGTCACCCTAATTGAATAATTATCCGCGCACCCTGCAGGACCCATCTCGGGGAGACCTAAATTCGTGAGAGATTTATCGGGCCACAATGAAGGAACGATACTATCGTGCGACCCTAAAATTTCGGGCTGCGAATAAGCATTTGAGTGCCTATCGTTCGTCGAGGAACGCTCGGCTACCATGCGGGCTCCCGTCGTCCCGCCCGGTTCAGAGCCTGTGCTCCGCCGTTGTTACGACGCCCGCGCCTTCTCCGCACCGGCGTCGACGCATCGGCCGCGAGATTACCCTATTATACCGTTAGACAATGGAAACCGCTTATGTGCCGGTAAATGGCCGCGTCTACCCTGCGCACCCTGTACCGCAGAACCCTTCGCTCGCCTCCCCACAACCTTCCCCCTTTATCTCACTCGCAACCTGTCCCTCCGCCGCTGCTACTATCGCTGCGAGCTGTAGGTTTACTATATTATACACCCTCGCATCTCCGCCCTTCTTCTTCTCCCCGCTAGCACGCTGTACCCATACATTAGTAGTGGTAATACAAGCGTCTACAGCTCTCTCTCTCTCTCTCTCTCTCTCTCTCTGTGAAACCTCGAACCCGCGCTGAACCTCATCGACCGGACTACTTTGTACCGACCCTCCGTCGCACGTGCACACCAACCGGTAGATTAATTATCAGATCCCGCTTGATTAGCCTGACCGGTGACGTGGAATAATTATATTCATGCCAAAGCTTAACCGTGTACCCCTTTCAGGATATTCGAAATCCTCCGAATTCGATGATTATTTTTCGTGGTAATCGTGGGGGTCGTTGTGCATGAAGAATTCATTTAGATCCATCGGATTGTACGAGGGCGAACACAAGTATGTTGGGTTACCTTCATATAGCTTCATATTTCGATTTTACGAAATTATTTTTTAAATACGTTAATGCTTGCGATGTTCAGGCAATGTTCAATACGAAATATTTGCAAACCGCGAAATTTTTCTTTTTTCAAAATGCGCGAATGCTGAATGCTGTCCGGTGACGTGGAATAATTATATTCATGCTAAAGCTTAACCGTGTACCCCTTTCAGGATATTCGAAATCCTCCGAATTCGATGATTATTTTTCGTGGTAATCGTGGAGGTCGTTGTGCATGAAGAATTCATTTAGATCCATCGGATTGTACGAGGGCGAACACAAGTATGTTGGGTTACCTTCATATAGCTTCATATTTCGATTTTACGAAATTATTTTTTAAATACGTTAATGCTAGCGATGTTCAGGCAATGTTCAATACAAAATATTTGCAAACCGCGAAATTTTTCTTTTTTCAAAATGCGCGAATGCTGAATGCTGTCCGGTGACGTGGAATAATGATATTCATGCCAAAGCTTAACCGTGTACCCCTTTCAGGATATTCGAAATCCTCCGAATTCGATGATTATTTTTCGTGGTAATCGTGGGGGTCGTTGTGCATGAAGAATTAATTTAGATCCATCGGATTGTACGAGGGCGAACACAAGTATGTTAAGTTACGTTATGTATTTATGGTAACACGGAAAATATACGACACATGTCACAGGAAAACTTGATATATAAATTCATGCGATTTCATTAAACAGGTCGATCTTATCCTTCAGTTGTTTCCGTCCGTATTTATGTAGAGAAACATACGACAGATGTCACAGCGCTAGTCGATATGTAATAATATAAATTTACGTGATTTTATATAACAGGTCAACCGTAGCCTTCAATTGTTTCTGCCTGTATTCCCGGTAACGTGTAAAAAAAATTGGACTTTTACAACAACTTATTGTCCATAAATGTCCACAATTTTTTATTTGTTAATTTTCCGATCCCAACATCCGGTTTCTAGTTTTATACACAGAAGTACAAAGTAAAATTGTTAATGACACGGGAAATAAAAGGACAGATTTGTATATTCAAACGTTAACGAGTTTGTCACTTATTTAACAAAACTATTTTTAGGAAATTATTTTTTAAATACGTTAATGCTAGCAATGTTCAGGCAATGTTCAATACGAAATATTTGCAAATAGCGAAATTTTTCTTTTTTCAAATTGCGCGAATGCTGAATGCTTTTTTATTGTTTCAAATTCCTTTACTATAGTTTTTATCTACCGTATTGCAGTGTTGACAGCCTAAGTTTCGTCAACATTATTAACTAAGATATGAATAAAAATAACGAAATAATAAAACTTACATAATTTGAAACAATTGGTAAGTTAATATTAAATAGATGTTCAGTGTACATGCAGCTTATATATAAGATTCGAAAAAAATCTCTTCTAGATGACCATATTCTGACGATTCCACTCGGTTCGAATATACACTCGTTTCTGACGAACCGAGTGCGTATTCTGACGATTCCAATGTGTTAGAATGATAACTAAGCATTTTGGAGTCGCGCAGATCAATAAAAACATTTTTATTACTTATTAACATTTCTCATTCAATGTTAGCTGAATTTCAACAGCCAACATTGGGTCAACGTAGTTTGAGAAAGTTAGGCCGATGTTATCATCCCGACGTTAACTGGTCGTCGGACCAGTTAAATACATTGGCGACCAGACTCGGATCGACTTTCTAACTCAGCTGGTTATAGTTTGTCCAACGTCAAACCAGCTCCAAAACCACACCTGCGATACGACAGGTGTTACAGTGCGTAAACTTGATGTACAAACTGACACGATTTCATAAAACAGGTCGACCGTATCCTTCAATTGCATCCTTCTTGTATCGTCAAGGCATCGATGCGCTCACCATCTACATTATGCAGTGAGCGTGAAGTACAGAGGAAAATAGGTCAATGCAGAGAGAAGTAGTGCAGCTCGAGGTTTTTCGAAGACCCATACAAGAAAACTCGATTCCCCCTGACACTTTACTGTCCCGTGGAGGTTGGTTCTCTGACGTCCTACATATACTATAAGGATAGCCAAGTACAGACGGCTTCCGTCAGTGAATTTTTCACGCAATCTTCTTGCACTCACTTACCCCGATTTTCGCCAGACTCGTTCCAGTATTCACTACTGTTTTCCGATCCCAGACGAGACCGAGTGGTGTTTCGCCGCGCGAATGCACCCGGTAGAGATTCAGGAATCGCGAGAGGATTCAGAATTCTCGTGGACCTTAACCCTATTTTCCTGAGGCTCTCTTCCGTTCCGTCTTATCCATCCGCTATGAACCGAATCTTGGGAAACAGTCTTCCGAAGAACAGATAATTCACCCTCACTCTGCCACCCCGGTAATCGCGAGGTCCTATGGCCGCTGCCTCGGATGCTCCGGTCCTGCATAATATATCCCGAGGCATATCTGCTCCTTTCGGGACGGCTTACTTCCGCCGATGCTATCGCCCTGTTCCCTAGGTCGTCTTCGGTAACCAAAGGGAAACGCGGATAAGTGCGAGTATCATCCACACCTTATCGCAGGACCCCTACTTACACTCGAAGCTGCCCGACGTGGTGGAATGTCTTGCAAAGGCCTCGTGGTGGAAACTGCAGTCATTCAGTCAATTTCAGTGTGCGTGCTCCTCTTATTCCGCGTACCGTCCCAGAGCAAGAGGATAGCACAGCCTCATCAGTGTCGGTCGAATTTACGCTCCGGTACGACGAGAACCCGGCAGAGATGAGCGAGATAGACTTCTGGCTGATGGTTTGTTCTCAGCAACCAACCCTGGTGAAGAGAGCATTAGGCGGAGGGGGGAGGGGGGGGGGGGCAGTGGACGCGGGAGAAGAGGAAGGGGATTTGTATTATAGTACATACATAAATAGAGCTACGCGGAACCAGCAGTGCACCAAGGTGGATAGAGAGGGTACGGAGCAGTAGCGCAAAGCATGCCAGTCCGCCTCAGTCAGAAGGAAGAGGAAAACAGAGGAGCGTCGGAGGGAAGTCCGCAACGCGAGGTCCACGTTTCCCCAGTTCCACCCAGTACGGAATATCCCCATGGAATATTAATATGACGCGAAATATTATAAGCCGCGACAGCGACCGCCACGGGAATACTAAATATTATCCAGCGGGACCTCCGAGGGGTATATACAGCGTCGCCAACATGGACCGGGCTATAATATTAGATAGATATACATACAACCGCTTGCGCTTCGACTACATAGCTGTCCACTTTCCGTCCCGCTTTCACCGCTGGTACAGCAGCGTGTTTTCCTACGCGAACGCTCCTAGTGCTCCGTGCACGAAGCGCGCTCGAATGTCCAGGATCTCCGGAGCCGACTCCCGTCTCTTCGGTGTTGCAGCGATGGAAGAGCAAAAGTTCGCCGCGCCTGCTCCGTCCGCGCCGGGGATATTCCACGATATCGATAATCTTCTTGGAGGGTCAACAAGCGGCTCACCATGGGCACGGACGAACGACGTCGTCCACCCTCCGTGTTGGTTCAGGCCCGAGAAGAGTGCCCCTTTGACGGGGAGAGCATCGACAGTTTTCTTTTACTGCTTTCGATATGTGCGCATTTGTGCGGTATGCGATACTCATGTCGACTGCTGAGGAACAAAAGAGCGCAACGCGTATGCTCCTCTGCGTGGGGGATACGCCCCTCTCTTTTCTAGCAGTCGATATATTATTCAATACCTCGTACGAACCACTGACATTTGCTTCTTTATGCGAGCTGTTGGATATAGAAAAGTCCATAGAAAATAAAAAAAAAATATTTTGCGAAAGCTTTTTCTTTTGAGTCGCATTTGTTCGCTCTCCAATGTTCCTGATGTGCACCCAGAAAAAAAATTTATTTGACGGCCACCATTTATTAAGATTAAATAAAATATTTATTTGATTGAAATAAATATTTATTTAAATTAAGTAAATAGCTACTTAAATGAAATTAATATTTATTTAAATCACATAAATATTTTACTTAATCTTAATAAATAAATAAATAAATTTTTTTCTGGTTGTGATAGTTGACGCTAACGCCATAAAACGAGAGCCACGCTTTTTTACATTTCCTATTCATTAATTGATATACGCAACTCTCTAAATGTCAGACTTGCAAGCCTACTAAACTATGCCAAACAGGCGGTGCGAAGAAAACGGAGCGGGAGCGCATGCACGCGTCTATCGTAAATTCAATGTCATGTTTAGTGTCGTTTATTGGATAATGTGAGCCGGCTCGCACAACAAACGCCCAACGCTTAACGGGCCGTTCTATTTAACGACGGATAAACTTTGGATAACTGCTGCTCCTCTCTTCTACCCCATTTGCCGTGGTACCGATACTATGGCGAGAAAACGTTCTTCTCTTACAGCGGTACGACTGCGGCATCCGTAAGGGAAGTGAACGGTTGACCGTAAGAAATCTGCGGTGTAAACTGCGATGGTGTGAACGGTGTGCAAAACCGATGTTAAAATGAATAACATTTCGCAATTAAAAGTACACCGGCCATATGATAAACCGGTAACGCGGTGTAATCTAATAAATCCCAAGACTAAATTATGTGATGAACTACGATGCCACTTAATGTTGTTATTCTCTTAGACATCACAATACAATTCTATGATAAATTATGGTTCTCTAAAAAGTGTTGCATTTAACCACACTTTAAGCTTCAAATATGCCTTTAACGGTGTCAAATACGCACTAAGTGTTGGCTTTAATTCCAAAACAGTGTCTTTAATCCTTAAACGGTGTCTTTAGTCGAGCGGCATCCATCTTCACCCGTTTTGGATTTTAGAGTTTTTAAATTTGTAACTCATTTTCGAACTCGGTTACCTCAAAATCGCCCATATATAAAATTTCAAGTCAAACGTACTTACGGAAAAACGGGTAATTTAAAGAGCTGATAATTGTCAATTGTTGATTTTAAGAGAAAAAAAATGATGATGGTTTTTTTCAATAGTACAATAAAAGAATATACAGATACATAATCATGCCATGTAATCACCATCTGAATGACAGTAATCAGTAGTCTGACCAATAATATCCGAAGTAGCTTATACAGAATTTTAATAACGGAAATTTACAAGTAAGCAATAGCTTCGTCGGTAGCGTGTTATTAGTTACGATTCATCATGTTAAACCTTTTATGTCCATTTCAATTTAAACCCTTTGTTCTAATTTCGGAGTAAGGTTCGGTGTTACTGTAGTTAGACTGTACGTTCTGCAACACTTGGCGGTGTTAATGCGGTGTTAAATTTAACATCGGTTTTTTTTACAGCTTAGACTGTAAGTATACATATACTTTTATACAATCTATGGTTGGTGTAGCGTTTCATAAACATGGTTCGCTAATTCCTCGCCGAGAATTTCACACTTATTCACATAAAGTCGCTTATTAATATTCCCCGCATCGAATATTTATAATGTATCCAAAATGGATATACAACACGTTGATATGAAAGTGTAAGGTTTGCTTACTATCCAAAAATCGGTAACTTCATAAGTTCCTGGGCGGTGGAACGGGCTTGACGCCCCGGGTGAGGCGGTGGATTGGTAGGTCTGGGAAAGCAGGCGAGCAGGAGGTAGTTTGGTAGCGGGTGCGCGCACTGTCGGTCGTTAGCTAGCGCCGTCATAAAATTAATTACTCCTCGAAACTGTCTTAATTAAAAATGTGTCCGCCACCCGTCAGCCGGCTCTTGGATTCTTGCCTCTTCGTCCATTCGCTCCACGTTGGTTTTAGGGGTTGGGAAGCGAAGGTGGCGTCGACGTCGCACCACCATCGTGCTTGCACACAGTATATACCGAACCATCCACCTAGTCCACATCGTCGCATGACGACGCCAGCTTCGCCCATCCAACCGGAGCTCCCCGAGCTTCAACAGGCCACGTAACCGGGGAGACAGGAGGTAAGATGGAAAACGAGGGAATTTCCGGGTGCAAGAAAGAAGGCCTCGACACCCTTATTACCCTCTGTCCGTGATCATAAGCGGGCAACAGGAGCGCCGATGTGGGCGCTCAGCGCTGGATTCTATAGCTATAGATATCATGCTATTTTACCCCCAACAACGGGACTCCTGTTTTCACCGGTGTTTTCGGAGTTCATTCTGCGGAGAGTATAAGCATATATGTTTAACTGTGCCTGTGTGCTCTCACAGAGCCGATGGAATTTCTCGCCTGCGCTCCGGCGAGACAATCTCGCTCAACTGCACTTGTACCCAGTAGGGTAGAGCGGGGCAAAATGGGGCAACGGGGCAAAACGGGGTTTTTGGGCAAAACGTCATTTTCCAATAATGTTTGGATGCCCGAATTCGCCCTATCGGATACATCAGGCTTTTCTGCCCAGTTTTGCCACCTTGTCCGATCCAAAAATGATTGGAAAATTTAGTTTTGCCCAAAAACCCCGTTCTGCCCCGTTGCCCCATTTTGCCCCGTTCTTCCCTACCACTTTGAACCTGACCGTCTTTCTTCCACCGATACCAGCGATTTCGCGGCAGGACTGCGCCGAACCCGGCTCAGCATCACTGCTTCAGCCCGCATACGACTTATATACCTACCGCGCCGGATACGTTGTATTCGTGAATAGCATCGGGCTCGAACGCGGTTTCCGCAGAGCGAAAGCGCACTCGCCACTTTTCGCCACGTCGACGACTACGACGATTCTGACGATTCCGGCGACGGTCACCGGGGCAACGATTTCACCGGGCCTTTCTCGCCGGGCTCGACTCCTCGAGCTCCGCAGTCATTACAGCCAAACGGATTCCCCTGAAACAGAGCCTCTGCACTGGGAGACCCGGTTCCGTTCCACATTCACAGTTGATGCCGAGCTTCCTGTCCGCATACTCACTGGGTTCACACCCGAGAACCAATATACGTGCGGCGGTAGTTTCATGCCGGAGCCGTACAACACATCAGCCCCGTCGCGCTGTCGCCTGTGTGAACCGGGTCCACCGAGATCGCTCGGAGATCGCACGTGTGGGAGCAATTTCGAAACTGCTCGGTCTTGCTTTCGTGCTTGCTTGGTTGCTCGCTCGCTCGAGTGAGCCACCAATTTCTCCGAGGATTCGGTGGTAAGATCGTAGACCACGCTTTTCCACCGGCTGCGGATATATGGACGTACTTGAGCTGTATTGTGCACGACGTCGGGTGGTCTACTTGGCATACTGTGCGCCAAGAAAACCCAGGCAAATTTACTCGTGCCGCGGATAGAGGAGTCGTTCCGAAATACGACGGTCCCTGCAGAACACGGCAAAGAAAACAGGGTTACCGGTTATAACATTGCGTCTCCGATTTTTCGCTTTCCGTGGGACAAGGCGACCCAAGTATGACGCAGGAACATTTATTTATTCGGTCGTGCGCACTCTATTTTCGTTGGAGAACAACAAAAATGTCAAGAAAACAAAAATACGAGAGTTTGATCATTTTTGTTTGGATCGCAGCGGATCGTTATTTCTGCTCGACACGCCAGCGATCTCATGGACTGCCCATAATTCTCCGCATGAAATACCATCGGATAGTCAATCGGTATTTATAACTGGAAGATCCCGATATAACGCGGAGCATAGTTCGACTCCGGTAACGCAGGTCGAGTGCTCCGCCTGCGCTGGTACAGTCACGGCCGGTGGGCGAGACCGCTGAGGGTCGGACCGAAAGAGAAATAGAGGAAACGAAGCTCACGCAGCATCAGCGATGCCGCAACAGCATGGCAGCTCTTGTTTCACGAATTAGTCCCGGTCCGTTAGAGTCCACCGTTGCCTCATCTCTCTGCCTGTGTCCCTCTACCCCGATGCCGCCGGCGTATGTAGCTCCGCACGTCCGCCAAAGTATGCACGAACGATTAGGATCAGCGATGCGAGATCCTCGTCGATTCTCCGGACAAGATTATGGTTTCGACGTGTACCCTCCGGAGCAGATCGGTTGCTCCCGTCCATGATCACACACACACATGCCCGTATATAGATATCTGCTGTAGATATATCTTGTGTACACATATCTCCCTCTCTATATCTGTGTATATGCAGAATAGATGAACGAGTGCACATATATACATACACATATTCATCTGTACACGGTTAGTTGGCTCGTATGCTTAAAAAGAAATGCTATTTTCGCTTCTTCATAGAGGAGCTATATTTGCGTTAAAAAAATCGAGATTGTAGTGTCAGAGTACTTAAAATAGTCCAAAACG
Source organism: Ichneumon xanthorius (assembly GCA_917499995.1). Lineage (NCBI taxonomy): Eukaryota > Metazoa > Arthropoda > Insecta > Hymenoptera > Ichneumonidae > Ichneumon > Ichneumon xanthorius. The sequence goes on from OU824205.1 coordinate 4,609,609, forward strand.
TCGAGCAATGCGATTTTTACCTGGTGTCTGGATGCTTTTGTGTATGTGTGTGTGATAGATTTGCATAGTTTAAAACGGTTATAGTTCGGAAACGCTTGAGATAGCGAGCTGAAATTTGGTACACTAGTAGAGTAGGCACGTGTCTTCCCTCGGTGCAATTTTCATAAAGATTGAGGCCCAGTTAAGGATTTGACGCGATTGGGAAATGTTTGAAAAATGGTATCTTGTGTAAGTTTTAAGCTGATGTCCTAAAAGTGCGTGCAAAAATACTGTGATCGAAGACCTTTGGGATTGACTTTGGCCGAATTCTAACCAAGCGATCAGAGTTTATGGGATTTCGATTTTTTTTTGAAAAATTACTACAAACGGTATAATTCTAGTAAACACGAAGGTATCGAGCTGAACTTTTATACGGGGATGGACTGACACTGTACAATTTTTGGTATTAAAGTCGGCGAAAATTGATCCCGCCTTTTAAATTTTATGGAAACGAAAATTTTGAATTTTTTGAAAAATATGTTCTTTGTTGCGCCTGACACGACCTTTCTGAATCAAATATCACGCTGATAGTGAAATGAAGAATAGATTTAAAAAATTGCCTCAAAAAACCGAAATCCGCGCATTACGGTTAACGATTTTCTAAAATAAATTTAATTTCATGAGATACAGACATTTCTTATGTCCCAAATAAAGGCGCAAAGTAATTTGCACATAGTTTCCTCATTTATCACAATGTTGCGCACAGCTTCCTCCATGAGGAAGTCAAAATCGATCAGCGAACTTTCTCAAACAGAAAGCTATGCGCTAAATTGTACTAAATGATGAAGCCATCTGCAAATTACTTTCCACCTTTTTTCAAACTCTAAAATCTTTCTTTTTCGAGAAAGTATTTTTTGTCAAATATATAACTACTGCCAAATAACAGAAGAGTGTAACACCGTATGAGTCAGCATTGCAGTTAAGCCCCTTTGTTATTTAGCAGTCCTTGTATGTATAAATACATGTGCATGTATATATGTATACACGTATTTTCATACATACAGGTAGCGTATAGTAGATGGTACAGCCCTCGTGCACGTATACCTGTCAGGAGCAGGCAGACAGTGCCTATATATCTTCCCTCGGCCGAAACGGGCATCCCCAGCGTCTATCTCCGCGGCGTTCGAGCGTGAAACACTCTGGTCTAGGTATACCAACAGCGACGCCGATTCCAGCGATGCAGACGCCCGGCGTCGGCGTACCTTCTCCTGCTCCACCTTCCAGAGACCCCCTTGGCCTTCTCGCCAGGTTTCTATCCACCCGCCGCACGAACGACGTTCTCGGCACGCAACGAGAGCACGAACGGAAACCCCTTACGCAACACGCACGCACGCACGCGCCCCAGGATCGCGTAACGAGGCAACCTCTGTGCGGAACATAATCGCGAATCAGTCAAGCCTAAAATCGACTATTACCTGGGCTGCATACACACGCTCGTCAGACCGAGCTCGAGACGTACGCCGGCATTCTGTTCGTGGCAGTTCTTTTGGCACGATCCTTCGAAACGTTTGCGCTGGGCAAGCACAGAAGGGCGCGCACTGTGACGTATGTGCGAAATCATGGACGAGCGTGGAAAAATATTCTAATAACAACTGTGACTGTGGTTAATATTATTACGACAAATATATTCAACTATGTAAGATAAAAGTCGTAAATATGGACCGGTCTATTTACGTGGTGATCGGGGTCGTCCTCATTGAGAAAAAATTACACAGTAAAATCAACGATACTAACTTTTTACCATAAAAATAGTTTGAAAGGGGAACTTCTACATTTTATAGTTATGACTATGACAAACAATTATGGTTACGATCATAATTATAGTTTAACCCATTAAACATATATCATTAGGAACAATCTATATAGACGTTCCCCCTGAGACCCATTCGTTATAGTACGAAATATTATCTTTTTTCTCAGTGCACACTGAGAAACATTACATAGTAAAAGCAACAATACTGATTTTTTACCATAAAAAATAGTTCCCAAAGGGAACGTCTATTTTTGTAGTTACTGCCATGAAAAAATCACGGTTGCAACTATAATTATAATTTCACCAATTGAATGTATACTATGAGAAACTAACTATATAGACGTTCCCCTAGGAAGTATTGGTATAGTAGGAAATACTATCCTTTTTCTCAGTGCATATTCCCCAATTTTACCCTAAATTTTTTCTCATTTAGCAAAATTGTTGTATGCTTTTTGAACATCAACGACATTTCATTCGTGAACTTTTTTTTTCCAATTTTCATTTTGCTTTAATCTCCCAGCTTCGCTATGCTTGGGCAGGACATAGCGACGAGTTGATCAAGCTTTTCCGCGAGTGACCGAAAGTCTGTAGACAAAAAGCTTCCTGCGAACTGTTACAGGGCCCGCGCCGCTGTCGCTACCAAGGGTGTATTAATTCCAGCATTATGTGGGGCCACCCCCGACGAACCCCCACCAGCGGTTAGGTATTACGAGATAAATCACCCTTCACCCTCTCTCTCCGTTGTTGTCGCTTCCCAAATGTTTCACTTTTGCGTCTGTGTGCAACCCTTCTTATCCACGACCACGCGGATCCCCGGTCTTGCCTCTCTCACTCCGCTGCGCCCCCCCTAGTGTCCTTCAATTCAGTTGTGTTTTAGTTTAGATTGCGGATTTGCATGACCTTCTCTTCCTGTCTCTCCATTTATCTGTGCATCTACCGCCATCTCTGCCGCTTTCAACCCCTCGCCGGGTTTAAACGCCAGTTAGCTGGGCGCAAACTTCGACAACTGTTACGTCCGAACTCGCGAGAAAGCCCGAGCGAAAGCGGGACATGGGGGGATGTACGAGAGGTGGACGAAGAGAATATCGCGCGCGGATTCGAGAATAGTACAGTTGGCCTCGAGCATGGGCGTAACGCGCGTTTCAATCGACCCGACGAGCGCACTAAATCAATGCGGAATTCGTATACGCAATCCAGCGGTTGGCGGCCTAGGCTGGCTCGCTTAACATGCATGCTGTGCGATTCGAAATTTGAACGGTTCTCGCGTATTTATCGTTACGAATATGAATCAAGTGCCAGCCCTTTTCTATGCTAATTCCCGGCGTTGCGATCTGAATTGTCCGATACCGATTGTTTGATATTTCAACGAACGACGATTTCCGTGAGCGGGCCACGTTAAAATGTGGATGGGACGGGAGTGGACCTATGGAGAAGACCATGGTACAAATTTTAAAGGGCTGAAGCAGGCCCGTCTGCGGTCCAGAAAAGGCCTGGCGCGGCTTTGACCAGGCCGCGTTTGAACGCGTGTAACGACCGGCGGAGAGTTCGGTGGATCGATCGTGGCCGATGATGTACCGGCTTGTCCAAAGTTGAATCATAGCAAAATATGGTGATTCCCGAGATTCGAACCCGGGTTAGTCGGTTACTAAGCGAGAGCATTTGCATTGCATTTTGTTCATCTTTATTATGTAACTCATGCATGAAAAGTGCTACTTTTTGTGCCTGCCGAGAGTGGCGTAAGCGGCGCTTTACAGCCAAGTGTACTATAAATACCCGGCGCATGCGAACATTGCGCCGATTTTGCTTTACGCACGCGTTTCGTAACTTTACGCACGTTTCTCGTACTTTACGCACGCGTCTCGTACTTTACATACGGCAAGCCATTTTCCCGCACTAGTGCGGGAAAAATACCACATTGCGTTTGCAAAAAAGTGCCTTTCTGCGCACGCTTCGCAGGGGCGGAAAGCGTGATTTTACGTGCATGCGTTAGGAAAATTACTATTATTATCTGAAGACATACATTCTCTCTAGCCGATAATATAGAAATCCCGGCCTTAAAAGCGATGCTTAACCTTGTGTTCGGTTTTGAATTCTAAGTAAGAGCGCTAACCACTGTAATTTTACATATATGTTAAATTATGAAATTTTACATATATGTTACATATATGTCTACATATATGTAATGCTGAATCGTCATACGCTCCAAAATGTTCACCCGGGAAACAATGCGATCCTACTGCGAGAGAAACGCCCATCGCCCCAACTACCCTTCCACATATCCCCAAATTACCCCAACATTTTTTGGTACGTCACCGCCCTTACTGTAGCTGGGTCATCGAAGTTGTATGCGTTGTATTCGCATTGTATGCGAGGTTGTCCGTGATCGGCGAATACGTGTATATTCACTGGTTCGTATATCATTCAAGATGATCATCGCATCAAAAAAGGGTGATCGAATCGAAACGCTGTTACTCGTGATTGTCCCGATATAGAACGAAAGCCTCGTCATCGGATTGCCCTGCAGGACACGTGCAGCATACTGCAATGGTGACAACTCCTGGATCTCCCAACTTCCTGATGTTTATTTTTGTTTAAAAATCGATAGTTTCTCTCTAACCGAATTCAATTAAGCTCGCTCAACGATTCCGACAGCATCGGTCGCGGTAAAGCGAAGCCCCACCCACCGCGGCTAAAAGTCCCTCGTCAGACGAAGAAAAATATTGATATTCGAGAGCCCGACTGCAGCCAGGCAAACAAAATTTCCGTTGATATATTTTTTTTCCCCTATCGACACCAATAATAATTATTCAATAACGAAAAAGGGTAAAAAAACATTGATGGAAAGGGCGGAAAAACGATTGGATGGGAACTGGCATTTTTGCGCTAATTAAGCGGAAACTCGTTCCACCCCGGCGGCTAAGTTGAATTTTTCAACCTAGCGGTCTCTCTCTCTCGTCATTAGTATCAGGGTCTCTCGGCAAATATTTGTCCCCGACGAGAGATGCAGGGGTGAACAGGGCGGGCTGAATCGGTAGTCAAAAAGCTCGTGGAAAGACAAAGAGAAAAAGTTACGAGTGCTCCCGTCGCGAGAACGGCGTCGCACGCTGGGGGTGGTCGAGAAGGAGAGGGTCAAGAATAAGCAGAATAAAGTGAGGGAGAGTTCGAGGTTCTTGCACCCCGGGAAAGCGTCGAGTGGTGGTGGATGCTTTCCAGACGCGAGGAGTTCTCACGTACCGCCATCCACCTACAATCCTTACAACCGATGCGGTACGTACTCGCACCGGTGAAAGGGCGGTGGTGCGCGAGTGTGCCCAGACACGATAAGGGTAATCCAATTTTTCAGAATAATATTTGTGTTGAAGATCGACGAACCGGTGAGGGTCCGGAGCGGGGACTTGTTCGCTCCGGGTGACCTGTTCGGCGTTCTCTTTTGCCTCACCTCACCGCGGCTTCCCGGCAGGATCTTGGCATTCGTCGGGCTCTCAAGGAGAAACTGGAAAGACAGAATGGGTGGACGATGGAGGGAGGAACGGGGTTTCGAGGAGGTGAGGGTTGCGAGGAGCCGCCACGAGAAACGACCAGTTTGGAATGGGTTTGCTTTCAGCCGTGCTGCAACGCGAAGGGAATTTTGATGAAGCTACTTTCACCGCTGCTGCTGCTGTTGTTACGGTTCCTGAACCCGCGACAAAGTGCAGAAACCTCCGGCTGGTCCCGTCGGATGAGCACGAGATTGAGAGACGTCGGAACAATGGAACTGAAAAAAATAGTTGCCTCGACGAGAAGTCGGACAGACAATGCCTCATGTTCTCCCCTGCTTTTGACAATCCTGCAGCTAATTGCGTATTACCAGAACGGTAAATACATTGAGTTGAGAGATACAAACTCTTCCGACTGAACCGATGCGCGCCGATGCGAAATACGTTTACGGAAGATAAATTTTATGACTAGCTTTGGATTATCAGATTAACATTTCAGGTGATTTATGATTACTATTAGTTAATCAAGTTCTGTCAACATAGGGCTCTGTGTTACCGTGCACAGACAAAAAATATCATTGAATCCAGTAAAATTTGCTTGCGGGCCGCCAATGAAGTAAAAACGTTGTTTCAAATCTACTCTGAATTCGTACAATTTCATACCGGATTGAAACGATAACATGTCACCTTGACAGTTTTGCTGTCATTATTTCAATATCATATGGAATTGTGCGAATTGAAAGTAGAATTGAAACAAACATTTTTTTCTTCGGCAGCCCGCAAGCGAATTTTTTTTTCAGTGTGTATTCCGAGGTGTCGAAAGTGTACTCAGTACAGAATTGTCGACGAGAAACCGGACAGTGGACAAGAGAGCGAAATGCAAATGCCAATAAGAACGTTAATTTGCGATGCTGCGGAGAATGCACATACGACCGTGAAGCCTGTGCTTTTGACAATCCTGCAGCTAGTTGCGTATTACCAGAAGGGTAAATACATTGAGTTGAGAGATACAAACTCTTCCGACTGAACCGATGCGCGCCGATGCGAAATACGTTTACGGAAGACAAATTTTATGATTAGCTTTGGATTATCAGATTAACATTTCAGGTGATTTATGATTACTATTAGTTAATCAAGTTCTGTCAACATAGGGCTTTGTGTTACCGTGTATTCCGAGGTGTCCGGAGTGTACTCAGTACAGAATTGTCGACGAGAAACCGGACAGTGGACAAGAGAGCGAAATGCAAATGCCAATAAGAACGTTAGTTTGCTATGCTGCGGAGAATGCACACAGAGAAAAAAAATCAATTGAGTCAACAAAGTGTGCGCTTACGGGTGGCGAAACAAATGTTTGATTGATCGAAAAGAATACTTCGTTGATCAAACAAACAGGCAACATTGAATAGAATGTTTCTGTACTTATTACGACAATCATTTCGTTCGATGAACCAAAAATTTGTTTCGCCACCCGTAAGCGCCAATTTTGTTGACTACATCAATTTTTTTTCTCAGTGCACATACGACCGTGAAGCCTGTGCTTTTGACAATCCTGCAGCTAGTTGCGTATTACCAGAACGGTAAATACATTGAGTTGAGAGTAAACTCTTCCGACTGAACCGATGCGCGCCACCGCGGACATGTTCGTAAGGGAAAGGAATGTAAATGAGGTTTGGACAGCAAAAGATCGTAACTGCTGACGAATTTAACGACCGGCCAATTACGTTTCAAAGGTTTATCGCATAACACGATCGCCGTGTCGTTCTTACTTTGACTAATACCGCCCGGTCATTAAACGCTGATCGTTCAGGCCGTGTCGAGTGTGTCCGGAGAAAGGGGCGCGATAACGAAGAGTCGGAGGACACGACTGCGAGGCAGTCTGAAGGGAGACTTATATTCGGGGAATTAACAGGCCCTCTTCGTCGAGGAACGATTGCCACGGCCGCGGGGCAATGACTCACGGATAATCCGACGAGGAAGCGGCGAGATCAGCCAGCCGAGTTGGATACCGCTCTGCCATACCGGGGTGCAATACCGTGGCCTAACAGCTCTCATATATCACCTTTCGTTAATCTCCGAAGCGTGCCTCCGGTAATCGAACACCAACGAATGGCGAGAAGTTCGCGTTTGCGTTAGTTAGGCGGTTCTTAGAGGCCGTCACTTACGGATTCGCGTGGCGCACGGCAAAGGGTTGCTGCGCGCCCCCGGCAATCGGCGAGCCCAACGACGAGATAGCGGCACAGAGCGAGGCCCGCCGTCCCGGTTGCGCGATTGCGCAGACTTTAAAGTATGCACTGCCGATAGTCTGTACCGGGATTTTGCTACAAGAAATTTTCGTAATCACGGTATCCGCTTTACCAGAAATGGGAACTTCGGGTCTAAGTAATGGAATTCCTTATTGGTTTTAAGAAGGAATTCCGACGAAAATTCCTTGTCCGATATTTCGATAGATCGACTTTATTGAGTTATGAAAATATTTAAAGTATATATATCGTTACGGCCGAGCAAATAATATAAATGATAGTTATATTATTATATAAATGAGTTATTAAAAGAACTGATTCCGTTACAATATATTAAAAGTCTCCTGGTAAATGCATGGTAAATTTTTATTCATAGGATATATGGCGAAAGTGCCGGATGGACGGTTTTTGTTTCGTATATTCTGTCTCGAGCTGCTCATTTTTGAACGTCTCGGGCATGTTGCATTTTGCAGACTGACGTGCATGACGGATGGTCTACTCGGTCCTCTAATGGGAGTTCCGGTATAACGCATGACAAGGCTCTTTCGGGCGAGCTCGAAGTTTCGTATACAAAATTTCGCGTGGCCCCGCGTGCCCGAAAGTGAACGCCTTCAAGCTCACACGTGTTTACGCAAAGTTTCTTAACTCTGTGTGCGGCACGTATGAGACACCGTGTACGCGTGCGGCAAAGTAACTAAATACACCCCGTGAAGACCTACGGAGGAGGATAGCGAGCGAGCGACGGGACGGGGAATCAAACTCCTTGGTGGAATACCCCCGGATATCGTTTTCATCTGAACGCCAAATATTGGTTCTTCAGATGCCGGCTAAGGATTTTAGATATTGCTTTGCCTGAGCATCACCGCGGTAACGATCATCTCCGAGTGGTGTTTGTAACGCTTACTTCACCCCGACTCGTCAAGACGTCGGGTAAATTTTATTTTATTTTTTTTAACCGCGTCTGTCCTTTCTGCACTGAGAAAAAAATTGATTTCGTCAACAAAATAAGCGCGGTGGCGAAACAAATTTTTGGTTGACCGAACGAAATAATTGTCGTAGTAAATAAAGAAACATTTGATTCGACGGCCTGTTACTTCGATCAACGAGGTATTCCTTTCGATCAACCAAACATTTGTTTCGCCACCCGTAAGCGCACATTTTGTTGACTCAATTGATTTTTTTTTCTCTGTGCGGTACTTTACCTTAAACGTACCAAAAAACGGACAAAACAAAAATTTTAAAGTGACAAACAGATATTAATTTAGATATTGCTTTGCCTGAGCATCACCGCGGTAACGGTAATCTCCGAGCGGTGTTTGTATCGCTTACTTCACGCCGACTCGTCAAGCCGTCGAGTAACTGTTAAAAATTCATCTATCATTTGCGGTACTTTATCTTAAACGTACCAAAAAACGGACAAAACAAAAATGTTAAAGTGACATGAAGAGGCTTCGTACGTTTAGATAAATCCCTTAAGGACCAGAGCGTACAGAGAGCAATACAGAGCAACGTAACCTAATTTTTAAAAAATAGAGGTGAAACGAAGCAAAGAGACAATAGAAAACGAAAAGCGATAGGTAATCATACAGTAGGCAGATGGTAATTGCTTCACGGCTCGTTGTCCCCCCGCTCAAACCGAGTAGAAATTTTTCAGCGTTACATCGGGCCCTGATAGGGTCTTGATAAGGCCTTGTCAGGCCTTATCAGGACCCTATCAGGGCCCGATGTAACGCTCGAAAATTTCTACTCGAGAAGGGACATGAGGTGCAAGGAAAGACCTCCAAGGTAGAAGCGCCCGTTAACCTCTTTGGCAACCCGTTCCAGAAATACGTTTAAGAACGATACATTTTTTGATTAGTTTTGGATTATCAGATTAACATTTCAGGTGATTTATGATTACTATTAGTTAATCAAGTTCTGTCAACACAGGGCTTTGTGTTACCGAGTATTCCGAGGTGTCCACAGTGTACTCAGTACAGTGTTGTCGACGAGAAACCGGACAGTGGACAAGAGAGCGAAATGCAAATGCCAATAAGAACGTTAGTTTGCGATGCTGCGGAGAATGCACATACGACCGTGAAGCCTCGCACAATCGCTTGTGACACGAACTTCGTGTATACCCATACACTGAGTAGCAGCAGCCATTTACCGAACCCACCCCTGTTTCTCCAACGACCGTAGTCCATTTCCCCGATCGTCGTGCACAGTGCCGCGTTGACCCATCACATGTTCACCCCCTTCTCTCATGCGTGTCATATGGGAAACACGCTTGATTCAAGAAACATTTTTTTCATTCAACGACACACTGACGCGTTAGTCTGCAGGCCACGACAACGTCGTTGAGCAACGGACGAGTCCGTGATGACCGATAATTGCCGATTGATTTCACTCGACCCGTGCGTAATCGTCGAAGCAGGTCGATATGACATTGATATGGTAACGAATCTTTGCCCGAGCCATGGAAGAAATAACACTTCAGGATCGCCAGGAATTCCTCAGCTCTCTGCCCCATTTCACAGCCATCGGATAATTTGAAGGTAGTGACCGGGCAAAAATTCCCGACGTACACACACTTGGGAGCCTTTACGTGAGAGGTCAACGCGGGAAAGAACGATCGATTACATACCGAATACATAGTAGGATGTGGGGAGGAGGAAGACGGCGGGTCGAGAGACGGGGGTTGAAAACGGGCAGGTTGCACGGGACCCACGACAAAACTTTCATGCTCTCTGGTCCTACCCTCCAAGGAACTAAGGGAGCGGAATGTAGGAGAAGTGCGCTCTGGCCCGGAGGATATATTTGGCAGGGAATGAAGAGGGATGGAACGGTGGCGAAGAGGTAAAGAGGATGCAGGACCGGGCAGTGTCGGGGAAAAAAAGTGTAAAATATTGTGCTTTTAAGCCGGAGAAAGGCGGAGGGTTGCTTTTGAATTTGAGCTCGAAGATCGAAGACCTCCCCGAACGGGGTAATCGACCTTGGATCTATGCAATTTTCGACTGCGAAGCTTCGCGTTATTTCCCTTTTCTCACCTCTCTGAATGCTGTTTCGTTGGCTATGGAGAATACAATGAACACAAAATAAAATGGAAAGCGAATGCGAGTCCGGATTACGGGCCTCGCTTGTTTTCCGCACACTGAGAAAAAATTAAATAGTTAACGGAACAATACTGACTTATGGTAATACTGACTTATTACCATAAAAAAATAGTTCCCGAGGGGAACGTCTACATTTTATGGTTACGACAATGACAAGAAAGCACGGTTGCAACCATAATTATAGTTTAACTAATTGAATATATACTATCAGTAACTATCTATATAGACGTTACCCCTGGGAACTATTCGTTAAGGTAGGAAACACTATCCTTTTTCTCAGTGCACCCAGAAAAATAATTTAGTTGTCGGCCACCGTTTATTTGGTTTAAGTCAAATATTTATTTAATTTAAATAAATATTTATTTAAATTAAGTAAATAGTTACTTAAATGAAATAAATATTTATTTAAATCAAATGAATATTTTAGTTAAATCAAATAAACGGTGGCGAACGGGGAATGCATGAACGCAGGAGGAAAAGAGGCGATGGATTTTTGAGACGTTTGGGCGTGTCGAGGAGCGAGTGCAGTGCGAGAAAAGTGTGCGAAAAAGCGGAACGGAAGGAGTACGCGAGAATCGCGAATGAATGATCGAAGAAACCGCCGTAGCAGGGAGCAAGAGAAGAAAATTATAGATGGAAAAGATGGTGGGTAAGAAGCGAGAGAAAGAGGGCGGTCAGAGATATGGAAAAATGCAAGATGATCTTCTGAAAAATGGGGTCGCAGAGTATGCCACTTATATCGCCTCTTGACCCCCTCGACCTATACGTACAGTTTCGCCGGTGCTTCCGACTCCCAGCGACGGTCGGAGCTTCGATCCCCGAGAGCGTGCAGTATTTCCGGTACCAATTCCTTACTCGCTGCGATGTTACCTCATCATTTCCCACCTTCGCAGCTCCGAGAATTCGGTCTGTCCTCCCACCACTGTCAGCGGCAGCCCCGGAAAACGTGACAACTCGACGTCCATTATTCTTTTTTTGAGAATGGCTCTTACCCCGGGCGACTTCTGCGCGGCCAATATGTAAAATATTACTGTGGACCATTCGAGACTCCGGCGGCTGCGATCCAAAAATTCTTTACAACTCCATCTTATATACATATTGGAAACTTGTTTGTTTCTTCCTGCCAAATTTCAAGAATTCCAACGCCCCTCCAATGACCTTTCCCATTCTAACCTATTATACTATCCTGTGCATCTCGATGAGTTGTGCACAACACTGTGGATTATCGTCGGGTACAAAAAAAAAAAAAAAACATTTGCGAATGTTCACTTCTTCATCGCAAGTGACATAATTCCGGTATAACGTCACTTCCGGTTGAAAATGTTCACTTCTTCATCACAAGTAACATAATTCCGGTATAACGGCACTTCCGGTTAAAAATGTTCACTTCTTCATCGCAAGTGACATAATTCCGGTATAATTTCACTTTCGATCGAACAATGAAATTTCCAAACCGCAAATAACGTATTTCCAGTATGATGTCACTTCTGGTCGAAAAATTAGATTTTTTGAACCGGAAGTTAAGTATTTCCGGTATGACGTCACTTTCGGCTGAAAAAGAAGATTTTCAAACCGGAAGTGACGTATTTCTGGTGAATGTTCGAAAATATAAATTTCCGGTTTCTAAATATCATAGTACACAGTGAGGACACGAAGCGCCCAAGTCACAACAACCTATTAATATCTGTATATAAAACAGAATGGAATTCAATCAACGAAAAGTGCGCTCGTGTAACACTCGTCGTATGAAAGGCTAGCGCGAATCGACTGGCTGTCGAACTACTATGGAAAACATTGAAGGAGCAGAGACGAGCTTCCAGCGAAGAAGTGCAGAGCGAATCGGGAGGTAACAAGTAGCGAGGAGAGGAAACGCCGCGCGATGTATATACGAAAAGCCGCGAGCTGGCAGAGAGGACTGAGCGACAGTCCGGGTTCTAGCCTGTCGCCCTCGTATAATTCTTTAAGCCAGTTATTATACGAGCAAGCGTTCACTCGCTTACTCGCCTCGTTAGGTGGCGAATTTTCTGGTCGAGATAAAATCCTCTTCAGCCAATTTTCCTTTTTTTTGCTCAGTCAGTCCTCGCCAGGTCTGCCATTAGAACTCTTTACAAGCACGGAAAGTCTGCTGGGTGGCTCGAAAAAGGGAGGTCTCGGTGGGACGGTCCCTAATTGTTCATGAATAGTCAACTCAAATGATATAATATGAAATATATTGTAACGAATAAGTAGCCGACTATTCATTAAGGCACACGATATTAGTTAGGTTTGACAATAGACGAACGAACGGATCGATACAAGATCGATCGTCATGTAAAACAGTCTGGACTGAGACGTCTGAACGATCAGACGTGTGACAGTTCATACTCGATATATTTAGCCGTGATCATTGTTAATAATATCCGCCCCAAAACCAAATACGCGCATTATTCATTCGCTCGGTCGCACGGAGAAAAATAGTTCTGTTTCTCTAACAAAATGTAGATTGTAGAATTTATTGTTGTGGCAGCGAAAATATTTGGCTGCTACAACAAAATATTTGTTGCTACAGCAAAATATTTGCTGCCACAACAAAATATTTTGTTGTGGCAGTTTGTCCCTATGTTAACCCGGTAAATCAGTTATGGTAACAAAATTCTTGTTGCCCCAACAATTTTTTTTTCTCCGTGCGTCACAATATTGTTTACGATAGCGCAATGTTTTGGGCCTATAATTTAGTTACCGACTGAGCGGGGTTCGTACTTCGGCGATCAACATGCTCTTAATAATTCATCTCCGAAGCAGCTGTCGCGGCATCGACCACTACCAATCATCCGAAGTCTCCGCTCGATCGTTACACGTGTTGCTCCATTTTGCCCATTTTTTACTCCACCAAATCGATGGAGCAACCGCCAGTTGCGCCGTCGCTTTGCCGCCCTCCGAATCCCCTTCGCCTTCCATCCTCCCCGACGACGGGTAACACGCGCTTCCCTCCCACGAGATAAGGCGATTACTCGAACGATTTTTTCAACCAGCGCACCCACCTTTTACTACCCCGTTCCATCGTGACGACAAATTTATGCCATTACCGACGAGCTGGAAAGGTTCAGCCGCAAAACTGTAATTAAAGGCACCGAAAATATTTTCGTTCGGCTGTCGGAGTGGATTGTCGAATACGGCCGAAGGTTCCCAAGCTCCTGTGTTTCATAGCCAAATTTCAAATGTCTCCGCGTTCTGTTATTTTCCTTACCGTTTGTGGATCAAGTTCAGCTTTGCAATTCGTAAAAACTCTTCATTTATTATTACAAATTCTCGTAGGAGATTGTCTGATCGAATATGGTCGTGGAAGGTACGACATGTTGGAGAGAAAAAAATCATGAAAGACCCGAGTAGAAATTTTCGAGCGTTACATCGGGCCCTGAGAGGGTCCTGATATGGCCTTATCAGGCCCTTGTCAGGCCTCCTCAGGGCGCGATGTAACGTTCGAAAATTTCTACACGGGGAGATGGAAGGACGTATGGGAGTGCTTTTGGAAAATAAATAGCAATTGACCATTCGCATTACAGCTAGTGAGTCCCGAATTCGAGGCTTCAATCCGATCCCGATTTGCCCTCAAGCTCACCATTCCGGACGCTCGTCTCTCATTCCCTTTGCTGAGCCATCCTGCTTTCCGTTCTGCAGTCGTCAGTCGCTTTCCGTACCTTTCATTACTGCTTCTGTTCTATTGTTCCTCGTTCTCGTAGGAAGTTGTCTGATCGAATGTGGACGCGGAACTTACGACATGTTGGATAGAAAAAAATAATGTCAGAAAAAATCATGCCAGAAAAAATCATGTCAGAAAAAATTAAGTCCGAAAAAATCATGTCAGAAAAAATCATGTCGGAAAAAATCATCTTTGCAATGCGTACCAACAATTTATTTATTGTTACTCATTCTCGTAGGAGGCTGTCTGATTGAATATGGATGCGGCACATACGACATGTTGGAGAGAAAAAATCATGTCAAAGTAGGAAGGAAGTGAGGGAGAGCTTGGAAAATAAATAGCAATTGACCATTCGCATTACAGCTAGTGAGTCCCGAATTCGAGGCTTCAATCCGATCCGGATTTGCCCTCAAGCTCACCATTCCAGACGCTCGTCTCTCATTCCTTTTGCTGAGCCATCCTGCTTTCCGTCCTGCAGTCGTCAGTTGCTTTCCGTACCTTTCATTACTGCTTCTGTTCTATTGTTCCTCGTTCTCGTAGGAAGTTGTCTGATTGAATGTGGACGCGGAACTTACGACATGTTGGAGAGAAAAAAATAATGTCAGAAAAAATCATGTCAGAAAAAATCATGTCAGAAAAAATCATGTCAGAAAAAATCATGTCAGAAAAAATCATGTCAGAAAAAATCATGTCAGAAAAAATCATGTCAGAAAAAATCATGTCAGAAAAAATCATGTCAGAAAAAATCATGTCAGAAAAAATCATGTCAGAAAAAATCATGTCAGAAAAAATCATGTCAGAAAAAATCATGTCAGAAAAAATCATGTCAGAAAAAATCATGTCAGAAAAAATCATGTCAGAAAAAATCATGTCAGAAAAAATCATGTCAGAAAAAATCATGTCAGAAAAAATCATGTCAGAAAAAATCATGTCAGAAAAAATCATGTCAGAAAAAATCATGTCAGAAAAAATCATGTCAGAAAAAATCATGTCAGAAAAAATCATGTCAGAAAAAATCATGTCAGAAAAAATCATGTCAGAAAAAATCATGTCAGAAAAAATCATGTCAGAAAAAATCATGTCAGAAAAAATCATGTCAGAAAAAATCATGTCAGAAAAAATCATGTCAGAAAAAATCATGTCAGAAAAAATCATGTCAGAAAAAATCATGTCAGAAAAAATCATGTCAGAAAAAATTATGTCAGAAAAAATTATGTCAGAAAAAATTATGTCAGAAAAAATCATGTCAGAAAAAATCATGTCAGAAAAAATTAAGTCCGAAAAAATCATGTCGGAAAAAATCATCTTTGCAATGCGTACCAACAATTTATTTATTGTTCCTCATTCTCGTAGGAGGCTGTCTGATTGAATATGAATGCGGCATGTACGACATGTTGGAGAGAAAAAATCATGTCAAAGTTGGAAGGAAGTGAGGGCGAGCTTGGAAAATAAATAGCAATTGACCATTCGCATTACAGCCAGCGAGTCCCGAATTCGAGGCTTCAATCCGATCCCGATTTGCCCTCAAGCTCACCATCCCGGACGCTGCCGCTCGTCCCTTATCCCTTTTGCTCAGCCGTCCTTAGCGACGCCTCTGGTCCTTCGCGCAATTAATTCGCCTGACAAATCCGACTCGAGGTCGGGTGAACGTTGTTGGCACGATTCTCGGGGCGAGGGGGGCAGGGGGTTGCTTGAACCAGGCGGGTTTTAGAATGCTTGGGCTTCACCCCTGTGATCGCGCGCTCAGCGGCAGCGGCTCATCCTCGGATTACGCACGTACGCACCGCAGGCTAGACGCGTATGCATAATGGAGAAGGGACCGAGCAGGATTCAATGCGAGACAATCGAGACTGTGACCGGAGCCCTGTTCGGACGATCGTTAACGTCCGACAATATCGGCGGAACGTACCATTCGAGGGTCCAACTTCTGTGGCCGAACTCGCGTCCATGGATCGTTTTGGCGCGGAAACACCGAATATTGGACCTTAAATTCTTATACGAAAAATTTACCGGGTACCTGCAAGGCTCGCAATGAATAAACCATATGTTTGTCATAGAAAAATGTATAGAGGAGACCGGGGCAAAATGGCACAGCGGGGCAAAACGGAACAGTGAGGGCAAAACTCAGTTTTCCAATAATTTTTGGATGCCCCATTTTGTTCCAACGATACATTCGGATTTTCCAACTCGTTTTGCCCCACGTACCACCATCGCCACCATCCAAAAGTTATACGACCCTCAAGATATCTGTATGACATCAAGTTTCATCTTTGGCCAGTCTCTATCAGTGCACGGCTTTAGCAACTATAACCAATTGTTCACTTATAGAATTTTAATCTCCAAGTGAACTTCCTCGAGCAAAGTTTGTACAATGCAAAATACAACCATTATAACTTGATGAAATTTGGGCACATGCAGACATCTTCAGGGTCATAAAATTATTGGAAAATTGCGTTTTGTCTCATTATCCCGTTTTGCCCCGCTCTCCCCTAATCTCTGCTGTGCAGCGTGAATAAATAAAAAATGAAGAAGAGGAAGACGACGGCGAGAGCTTTTTTTCTCGAAAGCCGTGACATTGAAAACTCCGATGAAGATCTACGGACTTTCCGTCGCTGCCGCTTCTTCCCGGGAGCCGCAAAAATAAATTCCGACGATTAACGAGACAGGAACAAGAAGAAACGGGCGCGAAGGGGGAGGTCGGCGGCATTGGCTACGCGACGTCAGAGGAGAAAGCAACGACGGCAGCGGGTAAATAAAATATTCAGGAAGCCCGCTGGCCCTGGGCGTTTGTTTGGCGCGCGAGAGGGTGGTCGAGTATCAGCAGGGATGGTGGCGGCGTCTGATCCGCTTGTGGAGAAAGACCCGGACGGCGAGAGAGATCTCTATGAATGTAGCTGTAACGAGAGAGAGAAAGAGAGGAAGAGAAAACGTGAAACGGCGGTACAGACTGCTGGAGGGCGCTCTCAACGCGCACGAACTGTATAGACAGCCACAGCGGGGCTCCGAGCTGGCGCTGTTTTTATCCCGTGGGATTCAGGATGGACCCGATACATGCCGCGTGTTTTCTCGCTTCCATCCATAGTCGCCGAACATTTATGTACAGTGTATACAGGTTCATACAGAACTGACGTGGATACCACGAGAACCTTTTTTATCTTCATGCGGATTGAAATTTTTTTTTATCCATCGTAGGACGGAATTTCTAGCGAGCTTGGCATTGCATGAAACTTGGCAATATTTTCAAGCGTTTAGTAGCGGTAGTCGTAAGTGTGTGTTTGGTAACAATATATGGAATGATTTAACGAGATTTTCACATAATTTATACATTAATATATACATATTATTTTTAATATGTAGGATAAAGGTGGTGAATATGGCCTACCTCGATTAACACGCAAATCGATGATATATGGACCGGGCCATATTCCCGACTTTTATTCTATATGTGAATTTGTAAATGTGGTGGTCTTTAAATTGTAAAATTTTCAATTCTCTGGGGCCACCCCGTATTATAGTGAGGTATAAAATAAAAATGCGATATGCGAACAGTCCCCGAAAGTAATGAAAGCAACCACTTTTAGAGGTTGCTACCAGCTATTTAATATAAAAAAATTAAAAGCTCTAGAACGTCTAAATTTAAAGTCGAAATAAAAAATACGAGATTTCCTTGGAGCCACCTCGCACTTCCAAAATATACCGTATAAGAAAAAACTCTGCGAAATTCCGATGAAATCGAAGTGTTTTTACAGGTCGCTACCGAGCTTTTAAAAAAACAAAGTTTCGACGGTTATAGCTAATAGTTACAAAATGTTGTAAAAGGTGAAAATTCGTTGCGGAAAAATAACCGAATACTTTATTTGAAAAGATACGTTTGTTACATCAAAAGGTAAATAAAAAAAACCGCAGGTGTGTCGTTTCTGGTAAAGGGAGTCAACAAATTCCTCCAATGGTCAAAAGGTATAAAATATCTCTATCAACGAACGGACGCAAACATTTTATTTACCTCATTCTCTTCAACAGCTGAAAAAGAGTACTCGTTTCAGCTGTTAAAGAGAATTAGGTAAATAACATTTCTGCGTTCATATGGTGTATACTATTTTATACTTCTTCGTTCATCATTTTATTGAGGTGTTGATATGCAGTGTGATGGAAATGTATGTCTTCGGGAATTTTTGATAGCTGATTGGATGCGAATCGTTCGTTGAGTTGTGTTCTTGTCGATGCATGGCTGCAATTTTAATTCTAGCGAATTTAAGGCTATATAACAGATGAGAATCACTATAGGTCCAATCTGGGCCCATGCCTTTCCTTCCTTGGTCACATAGGAAACATAGGAAAAAGTAAAAAAAAAAAAAGTACTGCAGCGGTCAGCATCGCTACAATTTTAATTCTAATTTAATTACGCTAGTTTTAATGCAGAGGAGCGAGTTGCACGGGTTGTGTAGAGGGTTTCAACTGTTTAATAGCAAGATTTCAACGTTTAATTAAATTAAAAAAAAAAACGAAAAAAATCCCATCTGGCACTTGTTGGTCCAGATCGTGTGTGCAGTTGCGGTACAGGTCTACCGATTTGCAGCTAGTGTATATGCGCAGACATACAACTCTACCGCTCAAAACGGGGCGGACGAAATTGGAAACCGTATTTCCAGAGATCTATAGATCCGATTATCACGGTACCTGTATGGCGAATGGACCAAGCTTTTAACCTACAGAGATGCTGTATGAAATATTTCACTGCGGTATGGAATGCGGGTTAAGTAAATATTTTATGGCACAGATAAGAGTCGGATCGCGTCTAGCCATTACATTACGTACGGTGGATCGCTCCGGATAAGGGATTTGTTGCTACGCTTACCCGCCGCAGCCTCCCTTCGCTCTATATACTGTTACTCGCCGGGCGGCTCGCGGAGGTTCGTTGGAATCGATCTTGTCATTGAAATTTATTCACCTTACCTCTTCGCTACATAAACATCTTCTCTTGGCGTTCTTCGAGACCGCGAGTTACGAGGAGGAACTCGAGAAGATGGAGAGAAGCGTACAGTGAAGTATAGTATAACACGTCGCTTCCTTCCGCAGCAGCATCGCCAAACGCGTCTGCCTCCGATAACTCGAGAGTATCTTGTGGTGCATATAGCGGGTCTGTGGTACACCTCGCCTACTCTCGTAGCAATGTAGAGACCCTTCTCCCATATACCGACCGATGTTGCGGAGGATAACGGAGGGAATGAGGGAGGGAATAGGGAATATGGATGGGTAAAGAGGGTGCTTCTTCGAAAACAACCTCTGGGCTTAGTAAGACTAACCCAAAGAGATTCGCCGGTCGAAGTAGTTGCTGACCGAAGGCTGCGGATCGTCGGAAACTAGAAACACCCGCATCTATGCACAGAAACAAGACTACGCGGACAAATTGGGTTCTTTTTTTCAGATCAGTCCGACGCTCGGAATACGGCCGACGATTGGCTGTTAGTCGGCAGCAGATTGACAGCCGATGATCGGATCTCAACTAATGCCCAGCATTGGCTAAACTGTCAATTGATAACCACTCGGACGTTGGGCTTGATAGTTGGCAAGACGCTGCCTACCAGAGTTGAGCCGAGCCTGGCGTATCATTGCCATGATGCATGTTCGGCGATATCAAGTAACCCAAAAAGATTCGCCGGTCGAAGTAGTTGCTGACCGAAGGCTGCGGATCGTCGGAAACTAGAAACGAATGAAACTAGAAACACCCGCATCTACGCAGAGAAACAAGACTACGCGGACAAATTGGGTTCTGTTTTTCAGATCAGTCCGACGCTCGGAATACGGCCGACGATTGGCTGTTAGTCGGCAGCAGATTGACAGCCGATGATCGGATCTCGACTAATGCCCAGCATTGGCTAAACTGTTAATTGATAACCACTCGGACGTTGGGCTTGATAGTTGGCAAGACGCTGCCAGAGTTGAGCCGAGGCTGGCGTATCATTGTAATGATGCATGTTCGGCGATATCAAGTAACCCAAAGAGATTCGCTGGTCGAAGTAGTTGCTGACCGAAGGCTGCGGATCGTCGGAAACTAGAAACGAATGAAACTAGAAACACCCGCATCTACGCAGAGAAACAAGACTACGCGGACAAATTGGGTTCTGTTTTTCAGATCAGTCCGACGCTCGGAATACGGCCGACGATTGGCTGTTAGACGGCAGCAGATTGATAGCCGATGATCGGATCTCGACTAATGCCCAGCATTGGCTAACTGTCAATTGATAACCACTCGGACGTTGGGCTTGATAGTTGGCAAGACGTTGCCAGAGTTGAGCCGAGGCTGGCGTATCATTGTAATGATGCATGTTCGGCGATATCAAGTAACCCAAAGAGATTCGCCGGTCGAAGTAGTTGCTGACCGAAGGCTACGGGTCATCGGAAACTAGAAACGAATGAAACTAGAAACACCCGCATCTACGCAGAGAAACAAGACTACGCGGACAAATTGGGTTCTGTTTTTCAGATCAGTCCGACGCTCGGAATACGGCCGACGATTGGCTGTTAGTCGGCAGCAGATTGACAGCCGATGATCGGATCTCGACTAATGCCCAGCATTGGCTAAACTGTTAATTGATAACCACTCGGACGTTGGGCTTGATAGTTGGCAAGACGCTGCCAGAGTTGAGCCGAGGCTGGCGTATCATTGTAATGATGCATGTTCGGCCATATCAAGTGCATGTTCGCTCACGACGTAGAACTACGTTGGTCCAAGACCTCCTAGCGATGTTCAGGGAATGTTTAATATATAATATTTGTAACCAACGACATTTTCTTTCAGTTTGCGCAACTGCTGAAAGCTTTTTTATTATTCCAAATTCCTTTATTATAGTTTTTATCTGCAGTACTATAGCGCTGACAGCCTAAGTTTCGTCAATATTATTAAATAAAATGTGAATAAAAAATGAAATAATAAAACTTTGATAATGTAAAGCAATTTGTAAGATAATATTGATGAACGTGCAGTAGACGTGCAGTTTATATATAAGATTCTAAAAATAACCTCTTCAAGATGAGCATAGCCGAGTACGTGATGTTAAAAAAGAGCGCCGACTGGTAGTCCCGGCGTCACGGATTCAAGTCCCGATTACCGACTAAAAAATGTATTCCTATGATTCAAATGTGTGAATACAAAAAACCAATTGTAGAATGATAAAAAAAGCATTTAGGGGTCGCGCAGATCGATAAGAATATTTATTTATTGCTTATTAATTGGAATATTTGAATTTTTTACTCAACGTTGGCTGGACATTGGCAGCCAACATTTCGTCAACGTCGTTTGACAACGTTGGACTAACGTAGGGCCGAAGTTATCGTTCCGACGTCAACTGGGCATCGAACCTCATTGGCGACCAGACTCGGATCGACTTTCTAACTCAGGCGATCATAATTTGTCCAACATCAACCCTGCTCTAAAAGCGCACTTGGAAAATATAAAAAATGTTCTCTCGTCAAAGCTGAAGTGATGTCACAGAGAATATTAACTGGGCATCGAGCCTCATTGGCGACCAGACTCGGATCGACTTTCTAACTCAGGCGGTCGTAATTTCTCCAACATCAACCCTGCTCTAAAAGCGCACTTGGGAAATATAAAAAATCTCACTTCCGGTGAAAAACTGAGATTTTCAAACCAGAAATGACGTCACAGAGAATATACTTATGTTCTTCTATTTTTTGCGCCTTCGTCAGAAATGTAATGTATTTGAGAGGACTGGATGAACCAATTTCGATATATGAGTTTCAATCCTTCCAAAATTTAACAGTTTCACGATTCCGTCTGGTGCAGACATAAGTATACTCAACCATGAAGCTCGAGAGGCTGACGTTGAACAAAAAGGCCACGAGTGATTAAGAGAAAGGGCGAGTAAGTTTCCTCATCGTTATTGTATCAGATGCGTCAGCGTCTCGTTTAACCCCTTTTCGCGTCTCTGAGAGGTGCCACTCTAATAGCGGCCGTACAGTCTTCCGACCATTATTATTATACGCACAGAGAGCTTGCAGGAGAGTTTAAGGAATTCATTCGAGCTTCTCAGCCTTCCTCTATCATCCGCTCTGAATTACGCCTTCTGCCCCCCCCCCCTCTCATTTCTTCAAGAATACGTCGAAATTTGTTTCATCATCATTCCCATTCCGTTCTCCTCTTTCGTTTCGCTCGCCGAATACTTCAAAGCATCGCTGCACGTTTTCACCGTACATAATGGCAGCTCGTGCGTCTGGTACGTACGTACTTGCAACGGTTCCTCCGACACCCTGAGTCGTGGCACGAGGATCGACATCGCTCGCTCTTCCCCGTCGAAGGATAACCGTCTCTACCGAGTGGCCGCGTCTCCTTCCATTTAACTGTATTCCCGTGTGCTCTCCTTTCCCTCCTTCGTTCACGAATTTATTCTCGTTACGCTAAGTGCCTTATCTCCCCTCCCGTCGGTTCGTACGAGTCCTTTGAAGTGTATATCCACTTTCTTCCCGAGGATTCTAAAGGTACATTATGAACATTCCCGGCTCTTCAATTATACTCGTCAATCCCGCTCCGTGTAAAAGCCAAGTTTTTAATAAATTAGCCGACAAACTTTAACTCTAATCGCTACTAAATAACATCTCGGAATTCATACGAAGCGTACAGAACTTCGGAAAGAAAAATGTTTCCAGTGCAATTTTCATGGGAGCGAGTCGCCAATCTTGAACGTGCTTTCACGACGTAGCCTACTGTATGAAGTACAGGGCGAGATAAGGGCGAAAGGGTCCGCGCAGTCGCAATGAACCTCAGTAAGAGCTTCCAGACGTCCCTGTCGTTCTTCCCTTTCCCGGCTGCGCTTCTCGTTATGTAAAGACGATCTGCACAGAGATGAAGCGTTTCCTCCTACGTCCGTCCGTTTTTCCACCGATTACCTAATTAGCCTAGCGGTATGAAGCGAGAAGGACGCTGACTGCACTGAGAAAAAATAACATAGTAAAAGCAACAACACTGTCTTTATACCATAAAAAATAGTTCCCAGGGGGAACGTTTACATTTTATAGTTATGACAGTGACAAAAAATCATGGTTGCAACAATAATTATAATTTAACCAATTGAATATATACTATCAAAAACGATCTATATAGACGTTCCCCCTGGGAACTATTGGTATAGTAGAAAATACTATTCTTTTTCTCAGTGTGTCGAGCGGGGTTGCTTGGAAGGCATTGGGAGAATTAAGGGTGAAATGGAACATCACCCTTTTGGCCCTTTCCGACAATCGGTCTCTGTTTCGTCCCCTGTCCTCGCTGGGCGGAGGGAACGCGCAGCTCGTTCGTCGGTGATGGAAACGATGGCTGCTGTCATCCGGCTTCGTCATCCCCGAGGATCAGTTACCTCCGGCAGCAATTACTTTCGCAATAGTCGCGCACTCGTGACAAGTCCTGTCCATTGTCCCTGCGAGCGATTCCGCGACGTCATCCGCCCGCGTGTTGCCGTTCCTCGCTGCCGATCGCTATACGGACCGCATTGGCATACTGCTGCGTTATTTTGAAGCACTGGAAAGCGACCGGGGCGAGCCTGTCGAGTCTCCACGCTGCGACCCTTATCCGATGGTGACTGAACGAAGAGGGAAGAGTGCTTCGAGGGATCACAATGGAACGTGTGTAGCTGCCTAGGTAATAGTTATACGGAAACGATATCACGGCGATTTGAAAGGTAAACGGCAGCTACCTATCTGGCTGTGTTGTACCGCGCAGTGCTGGTGCAGCAACAAGCGCTATGCACGGATCTCAGAACTTTGCCAACCCTTAACGGCAGCGAGGGCGGAATAGCTGTAACGTTGCATGGTTCGCGGAGGGGCTCGTGGAGTTCTTTGAGAAATTGTGGATCGGTTAGAGACCAATCGAACGAAATTGTATAAAGCTTATCTGGATTAAATCAAGGAAATCGGGCGTTGTACAGTGATACGAATATTATAGTATAGGAATTGAGACTGTGAGAAACGTGCGTACCAGAGCTGCGCTGTGCTTTAAGGGCAGGGTACTTGTTTGGAACTTCAAGGACGCAAGTACTTTTTTCCGATTTCGAGTACTTTCTGAGTAAACACTCGCATTATGGATATTCGATGAGTAACGTGACATTCTGTTTCTATTAATATATGATTATCTATCTAAACTTTTCAATAAGTAAAATTTTAACGATTATTTTTTCAACCCCAATTTCGACCAATGAGAGCGCGGTATTTGACATCACGTGGTACAACTAGGTCTAAATTATATCGATAATTTTTCGAAAATTTTCCGGCTAGGTTGCTAGGCGATAAACATTAATTTTTCTGTCACTTGTAACCTATGCGAATGATTAAACGTCAAATTGCTATTCACGAGCATGGACATGCTCGTGAATAGCATGTCCTAAAACCTTGTCAGGAAAATGTTAAATACCACACTCTCATTGGTCGAAATTGAGGTTGAAAAAATAATCAGCCGAATACCCCTCAAGCTTAAAAATTAATCGGGTATTTCCCTCTTGTTTCCCTGCGTAGCATCGATCGAGATAAGTTTTGCTCAAAAATCCCTCGCGCTGCGCGCTCGGGATTTTTTTAAGCAAAACTTATCTCGCTCGTTGCTACGCAACGAAACAATCGGGAAATACCCGATAATTTTTAAGCTCTCGGGGTATTAGAACCGAGAATTTATTAATTTAAAAAAAATTCTATAAGAAATATTCCATATACAAAAAAAATTGGGCCCGGTACGTTTTTTTGTACGGAATTTTTTTCATGAAAAAGTGACGAATAGATTAAAAACTACGAATTACAAAAATGTCAGTGATTTTTTTTTTACAATAAAAATTGCGGTAAGTTTTGATCGTTCACATTTTATGAACTATACACATTTTTTAATGTTACGAAAAAAGGTGCAAAGTAATTTGAATTTTTTGAATATCATGAAAACTTTGTATTCTCTTTCAGACACAATGTTGCGTATTGATTATTCATGTATGTATAAAATAAGTGGCACATTTGTGATAAGCGTCTAAAAATACATCGAATATAGTCCACTAACGACTAACGAAAAAAGTTTATTTGAAAAATGAGTGATTTTGGGTATTTTTAAACAGCGATTTCTTTGCTTCGCGATTGCATCGCAGAAATACCCAGGTGCATATCATGTTCTATGGCAATAAATACACAAGATGATGGATATGATGGGGTTGAAAAGCTAGATAAGGAGGTATCATTTGGATTTCTTGGGTACAAATCGAAAGTGCCAAAAAAAATTCAGTAGCGCATAATTCCATGTGTTTTTTTCCGCCGGGCATAAATCCGACAGAGTGAAGCGCGACGTTGATGTATTGTTACGCGCTGAACCTAAGTCGGCCAGCTGTTTTGCTTATGCAAAACAGCTGGCCGACTTCAGCGCGTAAAAGATTAACATGACGTTGACGTTGAAAAAAGTGGAACATTGACATTTTCATATCCCTTCCTCATAAACGTTGAAAATTGAAATTTTCATATCGCTTCCTCATAATGTTCCTTTATTCGCGAAGCTTCATCTATGACGAAGACAAAATTACTGAAAATGGTTTCTCATAAAAGAGGCTTTGCGAATAAAGGAACATTATGAGAAAGCAACATGAAACATCAAATTTAAATTTTCATGCGAAAGCGACATGAAAATTGCAATATACACATTTTTTTTAAGCCTAGATAACGCTTAATGCTCTGAACGTAATTGCGAAAAGTACTTGGAAATAGTACTTGAGAAATACTTCAAGTACAAAGAGTACTCGATACTTCAAGTACTTGCGATAATTTGCACTTTGTACTTGAAGTATTTTTTGGTACTTTGCCCAGCTCTGGGGCATACATATGCGTGAGGACCGACACGCAGGCGACACAGAGGGAATGAGAGCCCGGTATTCCAGCAGCGGTTTTTGGATGCGGGATTCTAACTACCACCGGTTCCGTTTTGGACGTAGTATATATAGGTAGCGTCCCAGTGTACCCCGGGAAAAAAGCTACGGCCAGATTTGTAGCCGCTAGCGAGTGAGTGACCGAGCTATGACTCTCGGGAACTGGAATAAAAGCTCGCCACCGCGACCGTCACCGAGTGCACCTCCTGGGGCAGCGGGACTCGGCAGTCGAAAAGCCACGAGTACCGGTGTGTGTGCTCTGGTCCTTTAATGCGACAGTTTACTAGCGTGACAAATTTAAAAACCTTTTTTGATCTCTCGTACCTACTTTTCGGAAAAGTACCATAAGGGAACCGTACAATGAAGCCGTCAAAGGCTGAATAAATGCTCATCGGCGCCTGGGTAATTTACGTTAAGACACTCATTGAAGTGAAGAATCCGTCGGCAAATGAATTTCGTCCAAATTATAATTCGAATTAATGCTCGATAATATATATATCCATTATATTGTAATTAACAATACTTAGAAAGATATAGTTACACTAAGAAAAGTAAGGGCAATGTAAAAGGTTGAAGAAACCATACATGGAAATAAAAACACTAATGTATAGAAAGATATAGTTGAGCGAGCGAGCTCTCCGTTCCGGAAAAGGTGGAAAAGGCCGATTTGAACCGGAAATAGTCGGGCTCGTTGTTTACCGTTCTTACCAATGACGACTAGTAGACGCTGGTAATATGAATTTTACCGAGAAAAATACCAACCTTGCCCCATCTGTATTTCACGTATCTCATATGTACACTGAGAGAAGTATGTGGTAAATATGACTATATCACTTGAGAGATATTACCACAGCACATAGTAGTAGGAAACTAAGGCGCCACCTATGGTAAGAAGTGCCGGATGTATAAGAATTTTTCGTAGATATTATGGTAAAAGTTATTGAAAAATCGACCAGTTCCCTACATAAAAATCGACCCAGTTCCCTACTATGTGCAATGGTAATTTTTCTTAGACGATCGGTAGTTTTTACTAGATCGTTCTCTCAGTGGACTATATTGCCTATATTGTTGCCATAAAGGATCAGGAGAGCGAAAATGAGAGGGCTATGCATTTCATCCGACCGAACGTGGCATATCCCAATCGCATGTGCATCTGCGACCAGTACGATGGTATGGCCAGGGGTCATGGTTGGGGTTAGCGTGGCTGGGACGCTGCGGCAACGAGCGTGCAAGCGCAGGAGAACGGGTAGACGCAGAGAAACGTGCTTCTGTAAAGCCGTCGGCGTTATCTTGCGTTATATTGCACATGACAGACGTGCTCTGACGGGCGAGACGACGAGAGATACATACTGCGGGCAGACGCTCGTAATACCGCTGGTGCAGCATCCAGTACGTTGCATCGGGCACGGCCGCATACGCTGGCGGGGGCGCAACGCAGCCGGAGGGAACTCGATGCACCGGTCACGAAGACGAGACCTCTCGCGTCCATTTAACTCGTGGAAAATTAAACGAACAAACGAGTAAAAACAAGGAAGAGGGAAGGATTTTTAGAACCAGCACGATACGAGGAAGCTGCGCGGACGAACATTAGTCGGACTGAGGGAGGAAGAGGAATGACTGAAAGGAGCACGGAGAGATTGCTAAAGAAAGCTAAAAAATTGTCGAAAGATCTGTCTGGCAACGCATCGTCGTACTTGTCATTTTTAAACTTACCTTCTACATTACACAGAAAAACAAATTCGCTTGCGGGCTGCCAAAGAAAAGAATTTTTGTTTCAATTCTACTTTCAATTCTTACAATTCCATACGGTATTGAAACAATGACCACAAAACTGTCAAGGTGACATGTTATCGTTTCAAACCGGTATAAAGTTGTACGAATTGAAAGTAGAATTGAAACAACTTTTTTGATTCTTTGGCAGCCCGCATTCAAATTTTACTTGAATCAATGATATTTTTTTTTCAGCGTATGGTAGATCAATTGAACTGTGCAACGTCCCATAACTATTGAACGTAACTAAATTCGACAGATATTCTTTCACACGCTAGCATATTGTATTCATTCCTAATCGCGATACCGATGGCACTTTCGGTGCGAGTAGTGGCAGTCTTATAGCGAATGTCCACGAGCACCAATAGGCGAGCGCGCTGCTTTCGTTCGACTTTTTCTTCAATTCATCTCGACGTCCCGAATCTGTATGACGTTCGCTCTCCTTTCGGTCGCAAATGAATTGTAGTACATAAGGTGAAGGTCCCAGTTTCTGACACTCTCCCAGTTTGTGACAGGGGTAGCTCAAGCATATTCGGCTCCCCCCACCATTTGATATGCAGCCAATGGGTAGCGCGCGTTCGGGGGTCACAAACTGCGACTGTTGTACCACCTTGTTTATCCCTATGATTTTACACGCTTAACGTGAGAGAGCTGCGTAGAAGTGTCATAACTGGGCCTTTTACCTCATTCATTTATTCAGTAATTCACTCATTTAATCATCGACGATACCCGGCAGACCATTACAAGTGGTAATTTACAAGACTCACAAGTGATACTTAATATTCTCCCCATCGCATAGCTGAACCGACGATGCACACAGCTCCGGTTTGCAAAAATATAACCATCGATACGATGGACGTACATAGTCGGGCACAACAACCTCTGTTTGAACCCTTCGCTAGGGGAGCAGTTCGGATCTCCAGTTTTGCCGTTAGCTTCACACGAGCAGCATAACAACCGCGTGTCGAGGGGTTATACCAGCCTCTATAGCGGCTACATACATCGGTCTCACACCTGATGCACAGCGACGTATAAAAAAAAAAAAAATGGCACAAAGCTCTCACTCTTTATTAGTCGGTCTTTGTAGGTACTCTTCGCCTCTCAATTTTCCTCATTTAGGCAGAATCTAGAGTAATGAGTAACAGCACGATTACGCACGACCCGCGTGCCAAAGTTACCCGCGAAGGTAATGGTAACCAAGCTACGCCAATCTATTGAATTCAAGAACTTAAGCGTCGAACGGCGCTCACGCCACTCTCATTGATGACGAACCAACGACTGAGCGTAATTGTACGAGCTATAGAGCTCGGGCTTGTGCATCGTTTCCTCGTTTGTTTCGGTTGCTAATGGTTCCGAGGCTCTGAGCGAAATTCGTTGTCGGACTGAATAAGCGGTTTAAACTACTATGGCAATACTATCAGTACAATACGTACGGATCGTGTTTACGTACCGTGCGTACCGCATCCTATCGGAGAGAGTGACTACCACAGTCTACGAATACTATACCACAAACTCACAGACTACTCGACTAATAAATTACCCTGGCGCTCTGTACCTCACTCAATATGAACCCCGCTTCTGTGTGGAAGGTAACTCCGAATCGGCCATAGACTCACCGGCGAGCGGGCCAATACAGTACGCAGTAGTGCATCGAACGCGGCCAGTGGCTGGAGCTCAGAAACAGACAGACTGATACGTCGTAGGCGCTTTGTTCCGTCGGTCAGATGCGGCACGATACCGATTACCGGTGCCTGCTTTCCTTCGCGTACCTCCCGTACGCATCGTATACCCTTTACACCTGCGCTGCCGCATTATACCGTGGCGCACACAAGGGCGGACGATCGGTACGCTATGTTATGCTACGCCTCGCACGTGCATGATGCCCCGTTCATAGGATCAGGCAATCGTGGTAGACGCTCGTGCGGTAATAGTTGACCATAGTCCCAGTCCTGCATGGTGTACCTATAGATACCATGTATCTATAGGTGCATTGCAGGATGGAGGGGCCGCGGTCGCGCACGCTGTCCTCCAGTTTGTTACCCTACCTCCCCGCCGACATTCCTCCGGAGTACACACGGCAAACTGGCCGGCCCGTGCAGATACAGTCATTCCACCCTCCTCCTTGCAAGCACCGACGCTCACCGCGTTACGGACGCTGCGAATGCTGGCTAATGGAGAAATTTACCCTGCAACCGAAACCGTTACGTGTCGTTGACTCTATTTGGACTCTATTTAGTACCCGGAGACTCAGCGCCTGCCAGCTATACTCATCATACATCTTACTGGAGGCGCGCTCCGGTGTTGCGGAACATGCATCCTGTGTAATACAGAGAGTGATGGAAAAGATGGAAGAAGGGCAAAGGAGTGGGGCAGATGGGGAGGAAGCTACTCGACTTCGAGGAAGTTTCTGTTCTCTTTCTTTATGATTGAAGTTATACTAAAGCGGCGACGGGATCCGGTTGAATTGAAGCGAGTACATCGAGCCTCGGGAGCGGGATGGGAAACGGGAGAGGAACGGGTCACGGAACGTCGAAGTCGTTCACATCGTCAGGAAGTCTCCAAGGACGCGGAGAGGAAAAGAAGGGTCTTTAGAGAGGAGGTCGCGCAGTTGGGAGTCTGTTTGGTGTATTTCGGCGGAGAGTCACGTCGTAGCTGCGGGCTATCCACGAACTGAAGGATCATCATTTTTATTACTTCACTTGCCGCTGTAATTCCAGTTCGTTCTCGGTACTTCGGTTCTTTCTTGCTGTTGCAATCACTTACGAAAATCGAATGCTTCGGGAAAACGCGGGGTGGGTATAGGTAAATGCGCCTTCCGTGCCTCCAGACTCTCTCGCGAGCTACGTACACAATTATCCCGATTACTTTATTCCGAATTCAGATCGATGGATTAAGTTCGCTGGTAGCACCGGCTCGCTTTATATCGAACCATCGTGACGATACATCCGGAATTACGACTGCTAAATGGCTCGCTGCTGCTTTGTTTCCACCCCTTTCATTAACGCTAGAGCCAAGTTCCGGATACACTTTATTTCTTCGTTAGATTCATCCCAACCCCCAGTGCACGGAACAGCGTAAGCGCTACAGGCACGCGTACATCGCCAATGCTGTGCTACCCTATATCAAATTGCAATCGTTGCAAAAATGATAATTTAACATATCGCAGCTTGGGCATTAGCTGTGGATCCGCTTACGACTGCGCGGCTTTTAAGTGTATCGACTCAGCGACCGTTTCAATAAACGAGCTACGTACACAATTATCCCGATTACTTTATTCCGAATTCAGATAGATGGATTAAGTTCGCTGGTAGCACCGGCTCGCTTTATATCGAACCATCGTGACGATACATCCGGAATTACGACTGCTAAATGGCTCGCTGCTGCTTTGTTTCCACCCTTTTCGTTAACGCTAGAGCCAAGTTCCGGATCCACTTTATTTCGTCGTTAGATTCATCCCAACCCCCAGTGCATGGAACCGCGTAAGCACTACAGGCACGCGTACATCGCCAATGCTATGCTACCCTATATCAAATTGCAATCGTTGCAGAAATGATAATTTAACATATCGCAGCTTGGGCATTAGCTGCGGATCCGCTTACGACTGCGCGGCTTTTAAGAGTATCGACTCAGCGACAGTTTCAATAAACGAGAACATACGAAAGGAATATCGTTACAGCTCACATGGAAACGTTAGAGCCACGAAGGTACTGGAGAAGCACTGGTACCTCACTGGCTCTACTTTCCAAGAACGTGAATTCACGAACGACATGTCCCCGACCTGATTTCCTTTCCCGTGGAATTTGTCTCGCAGAGGGATTAATTGCACGTACCGCCCGAAGCTCGATTTGTTCTGGCAAAACGTAGATAGGTTAAAAGTGGTGAATATGGCCCACCTCGATTAACACGTAAATCAATGATATATGCACCGGGCCATATTCCCCACTTTTACCCTATCAAAGAGTCCAGAAGCAGAGCCGTCGAGTTTGCATAATTCGTACAGATATCCTGACGCAGAGAAACGTAGAAGTTCAGTTACGGTTCTGCACAAATGAATTGTTTCTGCGTACATGGGAACTGCGGCCGGGCCATTAGCGCGGGGAGATGTTCGAGTAGAAATCGAGAATGGTATAATGACGTGCGGTAATCCACGTTGGCAATGGGGCGGCCCACGGAAGGGCCAGTGAGCCCGGACCGGCGGCGAAATACGTAGATGCAGCATAATTTGTACAGGGGGCTGAAACACCGCAGTATCAGCAGCAGTACCTACCTCGACAGAAAAGCGGACAGACAGACAGACAGACAGAGGTGGAGTTGAGAGGCAGCGAGCCAGTTGTTGAGCTTGCAAACGTGAGCTCGAGCGAATTCTCTGGGTATCGAATATCGAGAATCGAGACTAAGCCATTAGCTCAACCGCAGAGGCCGACCGGTTCAGCAATATCTCGGGCTCCGGCTATCGAGAGTTGGCCACATCGATGAAGTTAATATATTATCGACTGTCCTGTAGACGTGACGAACGGACGAACTGTCCGGTTGCCTGCTGATCGCTTGTCTCTCCTTTCTCCGCGGACCCGATTTCAACACTGCGATTGACAGAAAGGGAGGGAGAGAGGGAGGAGAGCGATACAGTGATACAGTGATAGCGGCACGGTGGAAGGAGAAGCGGCTGGTAGGGACCAAGAGAAAACCGTTCCCGTTTTGGGCTGTCGTTCCAATCAGCACTGTAACCTCGTTGGCTGGAGCGTTGCAAATGGCGTGACACACTCATACCCTCGCCGATACCGCCACCAACATCTCCACCACCGGAGAGAAACGGATTAACCCAACTATCAATCAGAATATCCCAGCGCGAGCGAGACATTATTTAGCACAGTTCCCGAATTTCCCGTTCTTGCGCGGAAAATGTTTGGTATCGAAGTTGACATTTCACCACGGGAGTTCTAGACCTTTTTCAAATATATCGCACTAATTGTTCTCCAAACTCGATAGATATGTTACTCACGGCGAGGCTGAATATAATGCCCAGTTGAAATATGAGTCCAAACGAAACAGTTGAAGTTCGAACTTGAATCGAAAATTCAGTTCTGTGGTTTAAGTTCGAGCATAAGTTGTAACTGGAGCCAGAAAGCTCCACCCTGAGTTAGAACTTGAGTTCAAACTTCGATCTATAAATTCGGCCCTACACTGAGAAAAATAAATGGTTGGATTAAGAAAATGCGCAGTGACATACGTTCAAAGGTGTCTTTGATTGGTACAACAAAAATATTTGTTTCAATCGACAAATTTTGAATAAATTGAAGCAAATAATTGTTTAACAAAACAATGCTTTATTTGTACCAAAACAAATAACAGCTTTGAACGTATGTCACCTCGACTTTTGGTTAATCCAACCAATTTTTTTTTCTCAGTGTAGGCGGAGTTTTATTTTGGGGCAATATCAATGACCTCACCGTGCATCAATCACTAGTGATCGGAGCGTTGCTCTTCGTTTGGCCGCCGTTCACGCAAACTAGCAGAAGCCAAATCTATAGCGCAACAGCTATGCTTGCTCGTGACGCCACTACCGTCACAATGGATTTCCTGTAAGTTGCTCCATCCGGGTCAGCACGTTTAGTCGTGGATTGTGCTGTCGCTACGATTGTGCCCTGTTTATGTATTTGAGGGTGAGGATGTTTGCCGGGCGTTGCAGTAGCAGTTTCAGCAAGTGGGAGCCGAAGCCGTGACCGGTCCAACAGGAGGGCGCGATGGATCAACCGCCACAACACCGGTTATTCCGACGCCCTCACCGTCTCTCACTGTCCGTGTCTCTCCCGCTCTACGCTCCGCAAAACGATCCTATCCTGTACTGCGCTGGCCAATTCTGATTATCCTTCGGGTCAAGGGAGCAATCTGAACACCAATGCTATACGGAAGCTGTGTTGCAGACTTCCCTACCATTGATAGGAGATATTCCAGCTACGGAATAGTGGTGAACGTCGTATAAATTTCAACTTCTCATCGCCCGTATAGAAATTTGTCACCGTACGCCTATATCGAATCTGAACGATGTTTAGTGTGTCCTATGTAGGCAAAGTCGCCCTCAGCGATACCTGATTAGCAAATCTTATCAATGTCTTGATTCGTTTCAGCTCAGATTCTGAAGTAACGTTAAGCACGTGTTGGCAGAGGTATACAGGAAAGGCAGGCGAACTAAGATTAAACGATACACAGGGTCGAATTTTAAGCCTTCAGTGCGAACTTTAAGATCGCTCTTGAGATCGAAATTAAGATCGAAGCTTAGCCTGAAGTTCATTGCGTGCTTAAGATCTATCTTAAGTTCGAACTTAACATCAAACCTCAGTTCGCACTTCCCGAGTAGACATTTTCGAACGTTACATCGGGCTCTGATAGACCACATCAGGGCCGGTTTAACGCACGAAAATTTCTACTCGGGTTAAGATCAAACCTAAGATCTTAAAGATCGCGTGCTTTAGTTCGAACTTAAGACCGAACTCAAATTCGATTGTAGTTCGATTTCGAACCAAAGTTCAAACTTAAGTTTGAACTTAAGATCGAACTTAAGCATGAAGTCAAGTTCAAACTGAGGTTCGATCTTAAGTTCGAACTCGCGATCGAATTTGCGTTCAGACTTAAGCTCGAGCTTACGAGGAGGCTAAACCCAGCCGGCGGTTGCTTGGGTGTGAGAGAGACAGCGCCATAGGAATTATGTGAGAGCGAGAGAGAGGAGTTTAGACTCGCCTTAAGATAGATCGTAAGCACGCAATAAAGTTCGGGCCAAGCTACGATCGTAACTTCAAACTAACGTCTTAAAATTCGAACCAAAGAGATATTATATATCATGCTATCATGATATCGTATATCATGTACCAGCCTGAACTTCCATACGAATCGTACAACAGGAGTCTGTCGTTTTGTTGGACCCCTGCACGCAATCGCCCCGGTTCCGGCTACCCCGATGAAACTGGTCCGCGGCACACAGGACAGGGATCGAGCAGATGGGCGAAAGGGGTGAAGATCGCGGCAGAAGCGGCCGGCTGGCGGCTCGGTTATCAATTAACGCGATTACTGTAACGCCGTCCGCCACGACTGCTTAAGCCGCGATTCAATTTTGTACAGATGTACCCGTCAGCGGCTCTCCCGCTGATGGATTTTCGAAGCAGCGCACAGCGAAGGAGCGCGAGACAGGAATATAAATAAACGCCAGAGAGCGGCAAAACGTTAATAATCCAAAGTGATGCAGCGACCAATCATTTTGTCCGCTTATCCATGCACGGAATTATGTAAATTAATCATTCGTACCTGATAATTTCCCATTTATGGCAGAGTCGGAACCTTGTCAATCGTGTATTCGAAATCGTATCTCTCTATATATTCATTAACGACAACCGAGACTACCACGGCATCAATCGACCTCGCGGGCTTGCCGCCATGGCTGCGAATTGCGTTCTGATCGATGCACCGAACTGATTCCTCTACATTCCATCCTGCTCTCGGCGCTGTTCAATCGCACCCATACACATGGCACGTACCTCGAATTTGCAGAACCCCCGGGCTACGCTCGAGAATTTTACTTTAATTCGTCATTAAA
This sequence comes from Ichneumon xanthorius, assembly GCA_917499995.1. NCBI lineage: Eukaryota > Metazoa > Arthropoda > Insecta > Hymenoptera > Ichneumonidae > Ichneumon > Ichneumon xanthorius. The sequence continues at coordinate 4,645,137 of OU824205.1, forward strand.
TTTAATTTTATATGCCCGGAATGCAATCGCGGGCATTCGCAGGAGGGGTCCGCGTCGGTGAAAGGGGGTTTGGAGCGGAGATCACAGGGCGCACTCGTTCCCGCGCGACCATTGAAACAAAAATAATTGAGAACGGTCCAAAGCGCGGGGGGGGGCTCGATGGGGCATCGACGTGAAATTACAGAATGTAACGAGCCGGACCCGACATTTTTCGTGTCGGCGAAGCGCGCTCTCTCACCCGGTTACGAGCTCTTGGCGCTTTTCCGCTCTCTTTATTATCCGCCGTATTCCTTTCCCGAGCCCTCACGCGTGCCCCTTTTCTCTCGTTCGTGCGGAAGAGTCGGAGCAGCTACGCGGCGCTATTCGTTTCCAAATTATAAATACGCAACGCCCTACGTGTCTTACTGAAGGAGAAAATAAATTAGCATTTAATTCGGGGTGGAAAAAGAGAGAACGTGGAACGGCCCGACAGCGCCCCTTTAATCACGCGCGACACGCTCATTAATTAGCCCGATCGCCCTCGACGGCATTGGCTTTATTCGTAATTCAATTTTATTGTATGGCCCGGATGTAATCGCGCGGTCTGCGAGAGATGACAGAGAACGGGGACGACACGTTATGCGGTTTCGCGCTGTGACGAGTGCAAGGCAGACTTAAAAAAACCGATGGTTTGATAATGCCATAGGAATAAGTAATTATTTCACTCTCGTCGAAATTATAATGGTCTGTTTGGTCACTTTGCGCACCGATTGCCTTCCTCTCCCTGTTCTAATACCGAAACGGTAATATGTTACTTGATGAAAGCGCAAACTGCAGATAATTTGCTCACAGATAATTTATTATTGATTGGTTAATTACATAGGGTAAAAATGGGGAATATGGCCCGGTCCATATATCATTCATTTACGTGTTAATCGAGGTGGGCCATATTCACCACTTTTACCCTAGATGAATTTGGTATCACCGGAAAATTATTCACTATATGCGGCGTGATTAACTCCAAGCACGAGTGCTATCGAGTGCGTTGTCAAATAGGAATTTCGAGTCTTATAGCCTGGACTGGTTGAATGGTTAAACTCGCTTTTTTTTTGCACCCTCGGGAAGCTCCTCCATTCTCCAAGACCATTCTCCCTTCTCGCAACTTCTCGCCCACGCTTATTAAAACGTTCTGCCAAGCAATTACGAACCGCCCTGCACGGACGCTCGAGTGAGCGAGCCCTCTGCTGACTATGAAATAAATACGACGGAGAAGTGGGTGTGAGGTAGAGGGCAAAATAAATAGAGCAAAGGAAATGAGCAAAGGAAAGAAAAAAATATCTGTTATATATATATATATATATATATATGTTATATATAGATATATAACAGATCGAGGCTGTCTGGCCGCAGATATACGGCCGAGGCTGTCTAGGAATTTCCGTTTGTTGGTCCGTTTGTTCATCCGTAGACTCTCGTCCCTCATTTCACCAGCCTTCCGCAATTTAACGCAATTTTGAACAGGAGCGTGAGAAGCCGGAACGAGGTCGGTTCAGCGCCGACGTAGGAAAGGAAGACGGATGCGAGGGAAAAAAGCGCAACAGAAAACTGGCTCGCGGATCGACGGACGTTTGCTTAATTGTTAAACGCGACCGCCTCGCCCGACGCGTTTCTCGCCGACTACGGAATTAATGCGCTGGTCTGTACTCGACGTGAGAATTACGTTGCACGGTTAGTTGCGCTGTCGACTTTGAGCGAAAACACCCCGGAGCGTTTGTTGCCAAAAATTGTTATTTAACAAGAAGCGTGTTACTACGTCGATCCGATATTGTTCCATCAATAAATCATATCAATGGATTCGAATGCAGTCATTACTGACGGCAAGACATGACGACGCCGCGCTTCGATGTCCGGGAAGTTAATGTCGTGTATCAGCCGTGGAGCCACATTATTTTGCGGAAACTTCAATCGACCGAATCGATGTATGGGTGAAAATCATGTGCCCGACCGCACTTCTTCCGAATCGTCAAACTTCCGAAACTTTATTTTTCCGAATCGTCAAAATGCCGAAACTTTATTTTTCTGAATGGTCAAATTTCCAAACTTTATTTATCTGAATGTTCGTTTCAACGAACGTTGCTCTTCGGAAATGGTAGTTGGCCAAACGTTATTCCTTCACGTCGTTATTTCATCGAACGCCATTTTTCCAAATAATAATTTCACCGAACTTCATTTCTCCGAATGGCTAAGCCTCCGAGCATCAAGTCGCCAAATCGTAATTCCTTCAAATCGCCAATCAAACGAATTCACGAAACGAAATAACATGAGTTAATAGTCTGACCATCTGCTATTATGTCTGTTCGTAAATAATCTTTCGCTCTGTACGAATCGATTCGGATAAATGAGTACAGTAGACACCCGATTAACCGGGATGCTCGGAACCGAAGAGTCCCCGGATAATCGAAATCCCGGTTATTCCGAACTGGACAGCGAAAGTATATAACTCAATAATGGCTAATGATATAACTTCATTTTAACCAGTCACAATGACAATGGTACAACTTGCACTTAATTGTTAAATAGTGTGAACTAGAATGTAAAGCTTTGGATTTTTTTTCATGAATAGTACGTAAGCTAGTCTTTTTTGGAAGTACATAGTGACTTTGGTTTGCTCCGCGCATAAGAAGAAAGCCTCGGAAAACGCCCGGTTAATCCGACCCCGGTTAGTCGGGGTTCTACTGTAGTAGTAAATGTATTTATTGACAACGTTTTAGATGACACGGATGATGATATTGTAATGACCGAGCGAATGAATAACGCGCGTATTTAGTTTGGGGGCGGATATTATTAGTACAATCGCATCGAAATGTCCCGATCACGAACTCTCATACGTCTGTTCGTTCAGACGTCTCAGTCCAGACTGTTTTACATGACGGTCGATCTTGTGTCGATCGTCCGTTCGTCCGTCTATTGTCAAACCTAATATCGTGTGTCTCAACAAATAGTCAGCTACATATTCGTTACAATATATTTAAAAGATTATTTACATTACATATTCCTATTGATATTACCAACGGGCCATCGACCTAAGTCCTTCAGCCCATCGTATAAATGACTTGTCCAAAAAATACTATTCAGCAGACTGATAATTTTGCGACTTGACGTTTGGAAGTTTAACGATTAGAGGAAATGAAGTTCGGTGAAATTGTTATTCGGAAAAATGACGTTCGGTCAGATGGCAATTCGGAGAAATAATATACGGCCAATTACTATTGCCAAAGAGTAACGTTCGCTTAAATGAAGATTCGGAATAACACAGTTCCGAAAATTTGACGATTCGGAAGAATAAAGATTCAGCAGTTTGACGATTTGGAAAACTAAAGTTTCGAAAGTTTGACGGTACGGAAGAAGTACCTTCGGATCCATTGGATTTTCGTTCGTATGACGATTCGGCCGATTGAAGTTTCGGCGAAATAATGTGGCTCCATCAGCCGTTACGAGGAATCGAAGACTATAGTTGATCTCTATTTCGGAGATGAGCCACAATCATAAGCCTCAGTAGAATTTTTTGCTCCTTGTGGACCCGATGAGCCGGCTAAGGACTATTGAAAACTTTATTTCTACAAGTAAGATTTTTTTCGCCCACTGTCGAATGTGTAGCAGCTGAATAATCGCTCTGGTTTGAACTTTAACTGTCGTGAGGAAATTCTGCGTCCTCTTGTTTAAAAAACATTTAAAAAAACCTAATAATGTCGAATCCTTAGCTAGAGAAAGAAAAGGAGGAACTCGTACAATGCAGTGAATCAGAGTAAGTGGCGTGCCGTGTAGAAATTTGAAAATTGGAAACGTCAAAGGAAGAGACCGAGGGACAAAAGAGAGAAAAAAAAATAACAGGAGTAAGGGAAGAGAGTAGCTTGTAGCAGGAGTGGAAGAGGACGAAATGTCCGATAATTGCGTATGAGCAGTAAACCGTGCAACGGTGTGGGAGCAACGAGCAGACTGCGAAGCGAACTCCGTATACGTCCATAGTTTTTTTTTTCTTCATTTTCCGGGTGCGCAACTCGAGCTTGCAAGCGGGTGTTGAAAAGGCGAACACAGGCGGCCAACGTGACGGGGCGATTATGGGAGAGGAGTGTAAGAGCGAAAATTTTTATTTTCACTTATTCATTTTATAAGGTCGTGCAAAATGAGCAGGCTTAATTATTGAATGCCGAGATGATGGAAGCTTCAAAGCGCGCATTGTACATACATTTTTTAGACACAAGCATCGACAAACAAGTAGCGCATCTTCCCCGATCCGTCAACCGCTTTGCGCCGTCCGCTGATATCGACGTTTCGTGAAAATTATGCGAACGTCATTTTAACCTATCGGGCCCGCATCAATTTCTGCAACCAATTACTTCCTGTCAATTTTTTTTTGTAGGCTCGCGATACTGCAAGTTAAATTTGCCTATCGATTCTTCGCCTCTCTCCATAATTCACGAAACCCTCCCCATCAGTCACCCAACATTAATTAACCTTTTCGCACGTAGAACCAACTTTCAGAATGATGGATAAAAGCGAGGAATTACCGACGAACTAATTTTCGTAATCGAATAAATTGCATTCGATCGAATAAGTCGCGGCAGGCGTTTTATCCGATTCGGGAGATTAAGAATAAAAAGAAAATGTTTCTGCAGGCTGGCGGCGAAGCATTAAAAGTGCACAACCGATCGACCTGGGGAGAATTGAAATGCTTCGTACTCCGACTATCACCCTCCCAACCCAGTTGCATGCGTGGCAGGTTATCGAGACCGTGAACTGCTTTTATTGGCTTCGTGTGAATGATTGAAACTCTCACATGTAAATATGTGTATGCAATTCTGTCTCTCTCCGCGAATCTTTGCACTCGAGGTATCCCTAACTAGATTCACTGCCGTTTTTAATTGATATTTTTATTTATTTATTATTTAATTTTTTCATTCAATATAGCGTCGTAAAATTAGCGTAGGAGGTCGATCAGGGTGTCGAGGTATAAATCGGGACTAAACAGCGAAATATGCGCTCACCGCGTTTTCACGCTCTGCCGCGGTCGCGAGCCGCGCGGTCTCGATGTTTGCAAAATAAATAAATATCCATCGAACCGGTAGCCCTAGCAGGGACGTCACTGCCTAGTCGGGGCATCGAGGTTTGCGGAGCTTGTTGCGAGCGGGGACAAAAGGGGACGAGGTTAACTAACGGTTTATTGTAAATAGACCTGCGGCTTCGGGGATCGGTGACGGTGGCGAGAGAGCATCGCTTTTCCAATTTCAGAGTCATCGGCCGGTTGCTCAATACCGTGTATACATATCTGCACGTTTACACAGTATTGGTAGAATGGCCACGAAAAATCGACAAAAGGTAAAACGAAACGAAAAAGTAAATGAATTGTTTTCTTTTGCGATCGGGCAGGCTCTGCGAAGTGACCACTCTAGTGTGTTCCCGTGTCCACTCGTTATTTCGCATGACACAGTTACCTCAGCTGATTCGAAACTGACAATTTAATATAGGAAAAAAAAACGTGCGTATGCGCTATTCGTATATATTTAATATAAGGAAAAAAACGTGAATATATCGTAAGAACAAGAGAAGTAGTATTTTCATGTGCTCGAGCGAAGCTTCATCGCTGGATACACGGGCTCATCTTCGTGCTGATGCAAAAGAACGACATTGTCCCGTAAAATTGCATCGGTAGGCAACCAGTGAGAGAAGGAATCGTATTCTTTTGCGATCGGGCAGGCTTTGCGAAGTGACCACTCCACACCCAGAAAAATCATTTAGTTGACGGCCACCGTTTATTTGGTTTAAGTAAAATATTTATTTGATTTAAATAAATATTTATTCAAATAAATTAAAATAAATTAAATAAGGATTTAGTCAAATAAATTATTTCTCTGGGTGCAGTGTGTTCCCGTGTCCGCTCGTTATTTCGCATGACACATTTACCTTCGCTCATCCGAATCTGACAATTTAATACAGTAGAACCTCGATTATCCGCACCCGTCGAGCCCAGGCCCACTTTGGATAATCGAGATGCAATTTTTATCTTTTACGGGTTCATAACACGTATATAAATAAATGAAATAACAGTACATATATATCAAATAATATTATTAATTTAATATTTCTAACATCGAAGCCTTGTTACAACGACTTTTAGAAATAAAGTCGCGCATTTTTAATTGTCGAATAGGGGAGACCGGGGACAAAAGTAACACGGGTCAATTGTAACAAGCGGCTGCGCAAAGTGAGCAACATTATAAACATCACCTTATGAGGTGATGTTTATAATGTTGCTCATTTCATATCCGATAAACGAAGACATGGTTTGGATAATTGAGGGTTTTGATGATCGAGGTTCGGATAATGGAGGTTCTCTCTGTAGGAAAAAAAATTGCGAATGTGCACGAACCGGGCCATATTCGCCACTCCAATCTATCGTAAGAACAAGAGAAGTAGTACATTCATGCGCTCGTGTGAAGCTTCGCTGGATACACGGGCTTATCTTCGTGTCGATGCAAAGAAACGACATTGTCCCGTAAAATTGCATCGGTACGCGGCCAGTGAGAGAGGGAATCTAAAACGCGATAGCGGAATCTCGTGCATGCCTATGGAAAGCCGAGAAGCGCGAGAGAAAGCCGAGTCGAAGAATAGCGAGGCAAGATAGGACGAATTTGCAGATTCACTTACCTTACACCGTTCCTTTGCAACCCTCGTCCCTTCAATTCGCTTTCTCCGACACTCGATTTTCCTCGTCGGGAGGAGGACCGAGGAACAGAGGATGCCGGAACGCTAACCATATCTTCTGGTGTAGCGACAGCCAATAGTGTGCGTGTGTACGCTCGCTTCCTACACCGATGTTGGGCCGCTTGGGAATCCACGCTTGCGCCCTTCTCGGCCACCACGGATTCCCTATTCATCCCTCTGGTATACGCGATCGAGAGTCGCGGTACGTATACAGATATACGCGCGGCTGTAGATTCAACCCATCTATAGGGAAATATCCATAATGCGCATTTGCAATTTCAATGCCTCGGCAACTTCGGGGGGGTGACGGCTTGGACGGAGAGAGAAAGTGAGCAGTTGTACGGCGACTCCTCCCGCGAATCTCTGGAATCACCTATCCAGAATCACTACCACCACTAAGACGATGTTGTGTTACTGTTCTGTGCACTCCGTTCGCCGTGGAACAGGGACGCAAAGCTGGGGTGATCCAGCCATCCAGTTTACCGACACTCCCTTACCCATGGCTTTCCATGCGAATCTGAGCATCAATTTCTTTTCGACTGCCATTGCTGCCCTTCGCTATCCGTCTTTTGTCGACGGCCACTCCTCGGCTCCAAAATCCTTGGCAGTCTCCCCCTTCCAATATTCCATACGCAGACTTGGGCCCTTCCGGTACATCCTGTTCTTCCTTGTTCCGGTCTTCCTGTTTATTCTTCGCACCCCTTTACGCAACGTGTGCAGTTTGCTTGTCAGATTCTCTTCCAGCCTTTCCCTTCGTAGCTCACCGTTCGCCATCCTCTTCCCTCTATCGATATCGCGAGCGATCGAACGGATTATCGGCGCATGTTTAGACATTCTTTGTTCGATTTTATTGCTTTGTTTACTAGCGAACTTGCGCTCCAGATATTCCATGATAATGACGTTTTTTTTTTGTTCTTCAGGTTCGTTGGTTAAAGGAGATTGAAGGAGGAGATCAGACCGTAAAAAAGTGAGTACACGTCATGTTATATCCGTAGAGACCCGGTTAGCTAAGCTGCGTTGGTAGGTTGGGTTTTGCGTAAGAGCTGCTTGCTCGCACGTTCTGGATTTATCGAGTGAAGGAAGCCAAGAGAATTATATGGCATTTTTAGTAGAACAAGGTTTAAATAGTGTGTATTTGGCAATCGTTTGTACACTTTGTACGCTTGTCTTCTGCAAGAAGAGGGTCGATGCTTTTTAACTGTAGCACTGTTAATACAACTTAACAGTCAACTACGAACCCTTGCTCGAGCAAATGTATCCGTAATCAACCTACCGTATTGTCGAGTTCTGATTAGAATGATGAATACCTGGTCGGTTCATTATACATGAATAAGAGAACAGGCACGTCAGCTTAATATTGTTTTCGAGTTTATGGTTCACATTATTTCGTTTATGTTCCAGATATTCGTGTAAACAAATATATTTTTCTAACGTACTTATATACGTAAAATCCCGCTTTCCCTTCCTGTAAAGTGAGCGCAGAAAGGCACTTTTTCGCATCGCGTGCGAGAAAAATACCGTGCATACACACAAACGCAATATGGTATTTTTTTCTCGCTCTAGTGCGAGAAACTGCTTTTCTATGCACACTTCCCAAAAACGAAAAGCGTGATTTTCGTGAATTTGTGAGGAAAAGTTACGTGAATTGCATGGGCGTAGAAAAGGAAGTTCTGACTCGTGTGAATGCCGCACTCGCCTTCAGCTCGTGCGGCATTTTCATACTCGTCAAGAACTCCCTTTCTACATCCTTGCGATACAAATGACTATTTCCTAACGCAAACACGTAAAATCCCGATTTCGTTCCTGTGAAGTGAGCGCAGAAAGTCACTTTTTCGCATCATGTGCGAGAAAAATACTGTGCATCCAAACAAACGCAATATGGTATTTTTTCTCGCTCTAGTGCGAGAAACTGCTTTTCTATGCACACTTCCCAAAAACGAAAAGCGTGATTTTCGTGAATCTGTCAAGACAAAGTGAATGGCAGGGGCTCAGAAAGGGGACCCTCGAAGAACTCCCTTTCTACTCCCTTTTCTATTGCCACGCAAATAACTATTCCAAATTCTCGTTCTTCGAGAGCGGAATTTGGAGATGCTTTAATTTCTTCATACCCGACTCGGTAATACCTGCGCCAATGCTCCAATTACCGAGCCGCTCGTGGCTGCCTAATTGCTGATTCGCCGGTATGGTAGGTTTCGTTATTATTTCGCAATGGCGCGTGCTGATCGCGTGCCGCCGCATACCTCGATTACAGGGCAACCGGCGTTGAACCAATAATCGAAGCACTGATATACCCGGGCTACAATAGTCAAAAGATAGAAAATCATGTTACCTGTGTATGTCGGTGAACCGGGGAGGCTGTGATAAGAACTGGGGACTATCCCTTTATCGTCCGCGCTTCTTTCGTGAGATTTCATTGCGGGGTATTCCAGGCTGTTCCTCCACCTCGAGATTGTCTACCGCGAGAAAACGTTTTTGCAAGCTTCTCCCACCCTCCTCCACTCGAGGTTTTCAACCGTTCTCGAAGCGGGCGACGGGGAGATCGGGCCGGGCGAATCGCGAAGTCGGTGCGTTCCTCCGGAAAGCTACGTGCGAGATGAGAGCGGTCGGGAATACGAATGAGCTGAGAAATCAACGAGCCGCACGATGGGCTTGGCAAGCAGCGAGCGCCGCTGGTTCCGCAGGGTTCCCGCTCGTTGCAGCGGCAGGATTGGAGAGAAACGATGGAACGGTTAATTATGAAACGTCAATTATAGATAGGGAAGGAGTGCGGTGACGAGGAGCCGATTCTAGCGGTTTTCGATTGACTCTGTGAGGCATTATTCGGGGAGAAACGCCCCCGCAGCGGGACATCGGCGCGAGTTAACCATTAACGGACGGGGGGGGGGGGGAAATCGTCGAGGGGTAGAAGGGCGAAGCTAAAGCGAAACGAAACTAAACCCACTCGAGGGTGAGTGAAATCCGAGGAGACGCGAACGAAGGGCGAAGAACTGTGCATGCTCCAGCGGCCCTCGGTTATCATTTCATTATTTCCGTTAATTCAATATCTGGCAGCGGGGCTCTGGGGAGAACCGGCGAACTACATCGCCGCTGCCAACGCGGACCTGTCTCTGGACCTCAGCTTCCACCCCCGTGGGATATAACCGCGAACAGGAATGAAATGGAAAGAAAAAGAAAATTCAAAAAAAAAACCGCTGGCCCTAACGAGGGAAACTTCCGATACCGATGGCTCTGTCACGTCGCTCGGGTGGATGAAGATCCGACTCGTTGTCACTCTTCATATTGTTCCCGAAAAAAACAATATTATCCCCGAATTCCATCGGTGATGGGTGGAAAAAGCAAGACGATGTCTGCACTGAGAAAAAATGACATAATAAAAGCAACAATAGTTACTATTTACCATAAAAAATAGTTCCCATGGGGAACGTCTATATTTTATGGTTACGACTATGACAAAAAATCATCGTTGCCACTACAATTATGATTTGACCAATTGAATATGCACTATCAGAAACTATTTATGTAGATGTTCCCCCTGGGAACTATTCGATATAGCGACACTGAAAAAAAATATCATTGACTCAAGTAAAATTTGATTGCGGGCTGCCAAAGAAAAAAATTATTATTTCAATTCTACTTTTAATTCTAACAATTCCATATGGGATTGAAACGATAACACGTCACCTTGACAATCTTGACGTCGTTGTTTCAATATCATATGTAATTGTAAGAATTGAAATTAGAATCGGAATAACAATTTTTTTCTTTGGCAGCCCGCAAGCAATTTTTTTTTCAGTGGAGAAATACTATCCTTTTTCTGAGTGCGCGTCCTCAGTCGCGCCTCGCTGTGGCGTTTCTTGACAAATATTTTTAGTCCGTCTTGCTTTCGGTGGCGTCTCCGCGACGCATCCGAACGCGAAATGCCGAGCTGCGCATGCGAGCGGGATTGGACTGGCGAGCGACTCTCGACGAGAAGAACTCTCGAGACCCGAGAGGCTGCAAACCACCGCGAGAGACGACTGGCCATGCCTAATTAGCCCCCCGAATGCCGGAGACTCTTCTCCCCCGTCGGAGAGCCTGGGGAAATGAGGGAAAGGACGAATCGAAGAAGTGGGTTTGGGAGGAAGAGAAACCGACGACGACAAAAATAAATAAAAATAACGCACACCAATGTCATGCCGCTGCTAGTGGTCGGGGGGGTGAAAATAAAAACTTTGGCAACTCCCGCCGTTGTGGAATCGGGCGCGTAGGGCGGACTCTATCTTTCTTGCATTCTAGCGAGGCTCTCCTCGGTTCTTCGTTTTTCTCTTACTCCTTTCAGCCCCACATTCTACTTGCGGTCCCGAACCGCACAGTTTCGAACTGCTTCGGGAGATAACAGAGTCGAAAATAAAATTCCAACGGTGATATATCCCTTTCACGCACAACTGTCCGTGAGACACCGATTTTGTTACGCGAAGAGCGATACGAACTCGCTCAACGAGTCGAACGAATTTACTTGCGGGGATCTGTGAAACGCGTCTCTTTCGGGTAGGTTTGTGAAAAAAGAAAATAAGCCGTACGTAAAAAGACAAAAAGGAGCATGTTATTCATATTTTTATAAAGATTAAAGAACAAAGTTATAATATTTTCGAGAATGTCGAGTTTGTGGAGGAAACGTCACTTCCGATTTGAAAATCTTGGTTTTTGATCGGAACTGACGTCATATGGGAAAGCATCTTCGTTTTTAAACCGGAAGTGACGATTTCACGTATGATGTCACTTCCGGTCAAAAACTGAGATTTTTAAACCGTAAGTGAGGTTTTCTCGTATGACGTCACTTCCCCTCAAAAACTGAGATTTTTAAACAGGAAGTGACGTTTTCCCGTATGACGTCACCGCCACTTTGAAAGTGAGATTTTCAAACCAGAAGTAACTTCACAGTGAACATTTTTCAGTTTTCTCTAGAATGTATCTCGAATTGCAGCCAGTGACAAGGAATACAGGAAAGTGAGTAGAAGAATGTGTGTGACACGTCCTGAAGGTATTTTAAATTCATCGTCAATGTAGCCAGCGACAGAAACGAATCAATTAAGGGTATCCGTACCAGAAACGCGTAGGGGGGGGGGGGGCGGAAGAGGACCTCCGACGAACACGGTAATTTGTGCGAAGTAATCACTGTGCGAGAGAGAAAGGTGATAGAAAGCAAGTGTGCTACAAAAAGATGGACGCTTCATTTGTCTAACGGCAGTTGAAAACGAGACCGTGAATCTTTTTCTAATTGGAACACAACCTGTAGTAAAATATGCTCTTCAGGCGGTAAGTTTTTCATTTCAATTGAACAAAAAACTTGCCGTAGAAAAACGCTACATTGTATCATTTTTGAGGTTAGCTCCGATCCTTTCCATGTAAAAATATGTAACGTTGAAATCAGGTTGCGAAAAAACTAAGGGAAAAGTACCAGTGGCCGCACACGTAAGTGCGAAGTCCCAGTTCCCGTACATGCATGAAAAATCGTATGTGCATCTATCTTGCACGCATGCTTTGCGCGGCCACTGGGACGTTTACCTTAGATGGTCAAAAAATCTTAAAAAATTCCAATACATAAAATGTGTTTTTTTGCAGTCCACATAAGATTGATCACGATTGAACAGAAACGACTTTTCCTAAGGATATCCTTAAGGAACACATGGTTTGCCGGTAACTTGTATTCGAGTAGCGATAGCGGTAGTGGCACGAAAAATGAGAACGGTTTTAGCTGTGAATTTTCAGAGACTCCGGAGAGTTGTGCGGGACTGACTGCGCGCAAGTCCTGCCGGAGGTCTAAGGGGGTCGGGTCAGATTCGAGGTGTGGGAGAGACCTGGCTGCGGGGTGCGCGCGGGGTGTAAGTGCTGTTCCATGTACATTCCTCCCCCGGCACGTTTCGCCGACCCGCCAGAGCGATGGGTCGCTTTCCCCAGCGACTGTCTATCGCACGCCAGTCCGTTCGAGCGCGGCCGTACTGATGGGGGTGCTAAAACAAGCCCGCGCACCCCATCGTCAACTGGAAACGGCCATACACTATGCGAGAAATGGTACACGAGGATGCGCATGTACGTCGAGCCCCTACATCGGTATGTCGTGTTGCCAAAAGAGTCTGTCGCGATCTGCGAGATATCCGTGGGATTGTCGAGACGATAATGGGAATGAGGATGGTCTTGTACTCCCGAATCGATCGTTCAACCGGAGAACCGAGCAAACAAAACAAAACGATTTGTCGCGAAGAGATTTCATTCGTCCGCGCAAGGGGATTGATCCGTTATCGAATGTTCATCACATGAAATTTGTAGATAGTTTGTGAGAAATTCAATACAGGAGAGCGGGGCAAAATGGCCCACCGGGGAAAAATTAAGGCGAGCGGTGCAAAATGGCCCACCGGGGGAAAACAGTATGACGAGACAGAACGCAATTCTCCAATGACTTTTTAATGTTGGCGATGGTGGTACGTGGGGCAAAACGGATTTGAAAATCCGGATGTATCGTTGGGACGAAATGGGCCATCCAAAAATTGTTGGAAAATTGAGTATTGCCCTCACTGTCCCGTTTTGCCCCGCTGTGCCATTTTGCCCCGGTCTTCCCTCCCCTCTCAAATTTTGTTACATTATCTAGTCGAGTGGAGAACCTCGTTGCGTTGAAAAAAGTGATCTTAGAGTGTTTATTCAGACGTCTATCGATGTACATTCACTAAGGGGGAACAAATTGATCGTAAACGACTTTCGTAATCTGCGCATAGCACGCTTGCGATTCAAGATGAATCAATATCCAACGGGAATCTGATGATTCTCTCGTGACCCGGAATGATCGCTGCATCTCGTGCGTTCTGTCTCTCTTCGTACGGTGATTTTAGTTCGGATGAAGTGTATATTTCGCGAATAAGGGATGGGGAGAGAGACGGAGGAAGTTATGTGCACGGTGTGTATACGCGCGGGCATGAATGTTTCATCGATTCGTTTGCGGAGAAGGAGTGATTCCCGGGTAAAGTCCCGCGCGCCGCGCCACTGATGGAGGGTTGACGGTGATGACATGATTTATTCATGTCCTCCGAAATCGATCGTCCGGCAAAACCGGCATCCCCGTGCCTGCAACAGCACAGCAGCATAGCAGATAGCAGCACTTAATGGCCCCGTATGCTTGCCGCGGAATATGATGATGACGGTGTTATATGTCACGGTACTCCTCACCCTCGGCGCAACTCGAACCCTCCCTCGCAAGCGGTCTCATCGCCTCGTTCGGTGACTTGTAACCAGTGTCATTAAATCTGGATTTGAAATGTTTTTTTTTCCACTGAATACAATTCACTTCCGTCGATGCGATGCAACAAGGTAAATCCGTCGATAAATGAATTATTCGACGAACCCACCGGTAAGCGAATGAGCATTTTACGCGTACGCGAAACACCCTCCCGTTCACCGACGCGAGCGCGCAGTCGGTAAGAAACCGGCAGCTCTACACGGAGAGAAACAAAATTGTTGGGACAACAAGAATTTTGTTACCACGACTGATTTACCTGGTTAACGTAGGGACAACAAAATATTTTGCTGTGCCTGTAAATATTTTTGCTGCCACAACAATAAATTATTAACGGTCTACATTTTGTTAGAGAAAGATAACTATTTTTCTGGGTGTACTTTCTTCGTGCACTGAGAGAAGGATCTTGGGAAAACTGTCAAGTCATATGGTATATCTCGACCAAGCAACATGGGACACCAGCGTATAATTTTTACAGGGGCGGTCCGATGAAAAATATATATATATATATATATATCAATGATTCAAGTATATTCGTTTGCTGGCTGCCGAAGGAAAAAATTGTTATTTCAATTCTACTTTCAATTCTTACAATTCCGTGCGCGGTTGAACATGTCACCTTGACAGTCTCGCCGCCGCTGTTTCAATATCACATGGAATTGTAAGAATTTAAAGTAGAATTGAAATTTAAAGAAATGGTTTGGCAGCTCGCTAGCGAAATTTTTCAGTGTAGCAATTTTTATCAAAATCATGCGGTAATTTTTTCCAGAGGTGGATTGGCAAAAGATTTTCCAGACAGTGGACAAATTTCGTGGATTAAAACAGAGAATTCGATGGATAACAACAGAGTATTTCGTCGGCACATTTATATCTCTACCACTCACAACTCTCCCAGATTACAACTCTACCAGAATACATCTCTCCCCAAACATCTCTACCAGAAAACAAGTCTCCCGGATAATAACTCTACCAAAAAAGATAATTCTAACAACTCTACCGCATAACAACTCTACCAGAAAACATCTCTCCCGCATTACAACTGTACCGTATTAGAACTCTATCAAAAACTCTCCCGGAATTTAAATAAAACTCTCCCCGAATTTAAATAAAACTCTCCCCGAATTAAAAAACTCTCCCGGAATTTAAATAAAACTCTCCCCGTATTTAAATAAAACTCTCCCCGAATTTATATAAAACTCTACCGGAATAAAAAAAAACTCTCCCGGAATAAAAATAAAAATTCGGGGAGAGTTTTATTTAAATTCAGGGAGAGTTTTTGGTAGAGTTCTAATACGGTAGAGTTGTAATGCGGGAGAGATGTTTTCTGGTAGAGTTGTTATGTGGCAGAGTTGTTAGAATTATCTTTTTTGGTAGAGTCATTATCCGGGAGACTTGTTTTCTGGGAGAGATGTTTGGGGAGAGATGTATTCTGGTAGAGTTGTTATCTGGGAGAGTTGTGAGTGGTAGAGATATAAATGTGCCATTTCGTCCATTACATTTTTTTTATGTATATGTATACATAAAAACAAACGGTCTGCGATCGCGAAGCGACCGATGACTACAACCAGAAAAAAAAAATTATTTGACCGCCACCGTTTATTTGGTTTAAGTAAAATATTTATTTGCTTTAAATAAATATTTATATTAAATTTATATAAATATTTATATCCATTAAATATTTATATAAATAAAAATATTTATTTAAATCAAATAAATATTTTACTTAAACCAAATAAACGGTGGCCGTCAAATAAATTATTTTTCTGGGTGAATATTTTTTAGTAAGACGAACTTATGTTCTAACAAAAAAATACGGGATATTCGGGTAATATCAGCGACAGCGAAAATTACCATATATCTATCAGATCCCTCTCTCAGTGCAGTTGGTGATATTTCGGACAGAAGCGCTGCGCTTGTCGCGAGAAGCGGAAGGATACTTGCACGTGAGTACTCGCGCGTCTTCGTGCCGGATCTTCTGGTGGTTCAGGCCGAGCGCGGTCCAGCCTCTTCGTGTGGTGCGCCGACGGCGTGGACGCTTACGGCCCCGAGGGAAACAAGCGGAAGGTGCGATTGACCAAACGGTGCGAGGGTGAATTGTGGATGGGCAATGTTTCGGGCCAAAAGATACCGAAGTCAGAGGACAAGCCCTAGCTGGCGGCCCTAATGCGGAGCGTTACATCTGTCCCGCGCAAAACCGTCCGCTCGCGGCTTTGGTGATATGTGATCGCGGTTCTGGGACCGTAACTCTAATTAATACCTTGCTGGTTCGTTTGAGCCTGTGACATACGAGCCGGTTGGCCCAGTGGTACTAACACCGAAAGCAGTACCGGAGCGGGTAGCGTGATGCCCCGAATCGCGCCGGAACTGTATAGAATCCGGCGTCACATAGACGGCCCCGTGCGCCTGTACCTGTAAGCCAGTGTCCGATCGGGGAGCTCGGAGCTCGCATCCTCATGCGAACCGTACGACCGGCCATTTGTTATCGCGCCACCAAGTTTCTCACCTTCAGTGTGTATTCAGGCGACTTCTCGCTCCGATCGTCGTCCCTCCAGATCTGAGCTCCCGGGTCCAACTCACCATCGGGGGCCGCCGATAAGAATTCAATGGATTCCCGATGCTAATGTGAGAAATCCACGGTGGACTCGAAAGCTGCAAACGCTTGACGAAGGCGAAACGATACAATGAGCTCCGGAATTATTAGTCAAGCATCGTTCCAGCCCTATTATTTCTGCTCTCCCGCCTCCCTGTTATCGACGCTGCATCCCTGTTCCTTCATCCCCCCCCCCCAGCTCCCAATTATCGCACCCCCTCGATTCTTGTACACGCTGCAAAGCTTTGCTACGGTGTATCGGCAATCTCTTACTACGCTTTCCCCCTGCCACTCTCTTATCCCTTTTTTCCTATTTTTTTCTCCCTTTGTTCCATTTTCTTTCGATCCGAATCCGCCGAAGCTACGGCAGACAAAGGATGTAAGGGAGGAAGTAACTCCCCAGCACGTAGTGCGAGTTCGTTCGATACGCGCTGTTCGGCAGCTGAGAGGTCGGAGGGCCCAGGAGAGAAGCCAACGTTGGAACTCGAGATCGACCGACGAGTACGACCCAGCCGAAGACGACTTCCTCCGCCGTTTTGTATTCCCACAATCAATCGCGAATTCACCTCGAACGAGTCTAGCATCGCCTCGCCTACCACCGTTCGGCTGCTCCTCAAACGAACCGTCCGCATTCCATTTTCGTACCGTCGCCCCCTGTTTTTTTTTTCTTATTCCTCGCGTACTCATCCGCATTAACAATTTTCCGCAGGAATCTTTCGGAAGTGATCAGTCACCGCAGCCCGCGGGGCACGGCGCATGAAATTGATGTCAATAACCGACCGAAAGCGAAGCTCCGAGCTGATGACACTATCGGTAACCGCGAGAATCCTCGCGTTCCAGGTTGTTCGTCCGTGCCGCATTGGTCGCTCTGCGGCAACCGCCACTGGAAAAAGGCTGCAACATACTTTCCATGCGGACGTGTCACTCAGAGATCGGAATCTTTTCGTTACCCGAGCGGGGTGTACACAGTATGCCGGCATACTTCCGCTCGTCAACCCATCCCATCGCCGGCCTATCAGCCCGATGTACTTTGCCGAGAAACTACAGCCTTATTAATTAAAATCATGCCGGCAACGTCTTTGCTCCGTCGAGTCTCCTCAGGAGCGATACCAACAGAAGCTCGCTAGCTTACGTAATACTTATAGAATGTTCCGCTCACCCCCCCCCCCCCCCACCCCCCACCCCCCTGTTCGTCTTGCCACCGCAGCTCCTGCCTTTCCTTGCCTTAACTCCTCCCTCATGCCCACGTGTACACTACGGCCTCATCCCCGTGCCACATCGGCCGATTACGTGCGCAGTATTGATTAAACGCAACACTTGCGGAGAGGGTGCTGCTGCTGCTGCTGGGTGCTGCGAAGTAGATGTGCAGCTATGGTTCAGCTCGGTCGTGTGCGGGCTCCCGGGGGTTGGTTAGCGAGTTGGTACTCTCTTCGCCGTGCTCACTCCGCCCGATGAGGGACGTGCGATCGCGGTCGTCATGGGTGTGTGTGCGACCGTACGTCTGCGTCGGTGCGGCAAGAGAAAACCGAGACCCGTTCCCGATGGGGGTGGGGGGAGGGGGGGCGAGTTGGCGGTGGTTGCGCAGCTTTAGCGGAGAGGGTTGTGCCGGCAATTAATATTATTTATCGACGTCTTAATCGGGTGGCCACATCTGACTACCGTCTCCGCAACAGGGAATAACGCTGCTCCCGTTACTGGTTCGTAACTGGTAGCTGCTGCTACCGTTCCGGGCTTACACCGGTCTGGTAGCGGGTATCCCGACAGCCCTCAGGGTCTCAAATGATCGGAGGGGAAAGAGAGCGTTTCTCCTCGTGGAATACTAGACTACGGCGCTGTACTTATACCGTGGAATACAAGGTATTCTACACACGTAGGATATCTTGCGGGATACCCGGAGCTTTGTCCAGGTCGGCGGGGTAACGTGGGAGCCGATCCTCGATTTCTTGCCTCCCGGGGACCGAAGAACCGAATTGATTTATTGATATTATTTATCGCATTGCGCCGCGAACCGAGAGCGGGCAAGAAGCTTCCATCGATCCTCGGTCCACTTATCGAATATGATCGCTTATCGGGGACTTTCGAATCGATGTGTTTGCTCTCCGTAACGACTTCCCGGGAGCCTGAATCTTCCTGGGCGAGGTACCGGGCAAGTATTCCAGAGTCTCTGGCTGGATGCGCTCACAGGCGCACGTTTTTAGTAGCGCTGTTGAGAATCACTTCAATGACGACGGATTCTGAAAGAAATAATCTTGATCCTTTATCTCGGCGAAAGTTAAGATCCGAGTCTCCATACTTCATAATGGAAAGAAAGTTCGGAGAAGCGGGCTCACAGGGAACTTGCCAGGACCATGGAATGCTGCAGAATCAAAAGCGCAGGGTTGAAGAGTCCGGAGCTTATCCGGTCCTTTCGAATCGATGTGTTTGCTCTCCGTACCAACTTCCTGGGAGCCTGAACCTTCCTGGGCAGTTAAGATCCGAGACTCCATACTTCATAATGGAAATAAAGTTCGGAGAAGCGGGCTCACAGGAAACTTGCCAGGACCATGGAATGCTGCAGAATCAAAAGCGCAGGGTTGAAGAGTCCGGAGCTTATCCGGTCCTTTCGAATCGATGTGTTTGCTCTCCGTAACGACTTCCTGTGAGCCTGAACCTTCCTGGGCAAGGTACCGGGCAAGTATTCCAGAGTCTCTGGCTGGATGCTTTCACAGGCTCACGTTTTTAGTCGCGCTGTTGAGAATCACTTCAATGACGACGGATTCTGGAAGAAATAATCTTGATCCTTTATCTCGGCGAAAGTTAAGATCCGAAACTCCATACTTCATAATGGAAAGAAAGTTCGGAGAAACGGGCTCACAGGGACCTGGACCATGGAATGCTGCAGAATCAAAAGCGCAGGGTTGAAGAGTCTGGAGCTTATCCGGTCCTTTCGAATCGATGTGTTTGCTCTCCGTACCGACTTCCTGGGAGCCTGAATCTTCGCGAGCAAGGTACCGGGCAAGTATTCCAGTGTGTCTGGCTGGATGCGTTCACAGGCGTACGTTTTTAGTCGCGCTATTGAGAATCACTTCAATGACGACGGATTCTGGAAGAAATAGTCTTGATCCTTTATCTCGGCGAAAGTTAAGATCCGAGACTCCATACTGCAGAATCAAAAGCGTAGCGTTGAAGAATCCGGAACTTATAGGGTCCTTTCGAATCGATGTGTTTGCTCTCGGTACCGACTTCCTGTGAGCCTGAACCTTCCCGGGCAAGGTACCGGGCAAGTATTCCAGTGTGTCTGGCTGGATGCGTTCACAGGCGCACGTTTTTAGTCGCGCTGTTGAGAATCACTTCAATGACGACGGATTCTGGAAGAAATAATCTTGATCCTTTATCTCGGCGAAAGTTAAGATCCGAGACTCCATACTTCATAACGGAAAGAAAGTTCGGAGAAGCGGGCTCACAGCGAACTAGCCAGGACCATGGAATGCTGCAGAATCAAAAGCGCAGGGTTGAAGAGTCCGGAGAAACTTGGTCTCGCGTAAACAGTGACTAAGGGCGATACTCATTAAGCGCTACTTACAGGAGAAAGCGAGACGACGATCACCGCTGAGACGACGACGGGGATGAGGACGATGAGCCGACCTCTGGAAACTCGAAGCTAAGTAACCAGATGTTGTATTACTTGCTCGAGACAGTACTCAAACTCTCGTTCGCTATTTCTGTTCCTCTTTCCGCTTTATTTCCCTTTTTTATACTTCGTTTGCACAAGTTACCTTGGACGAGATTCACCGTCCATCAGCGAGACGTGTATTCGCCCTACGGGATGAAACCGCCGCCCGCCACACGATGCGCCATTATTTCACAGTATTTTCACCGGAGCGATTAACGACAATCTTTCTCCACGCTCGATTAACTCCAATTGTTTGCCCCCCTCGAGTCGACGAGACTCTCAGATTTCAGCGTTGACTTCGACTACTCTTTCGCTCCTAGATCTGCTTCGGCATGCACCTACAAAACGTTACGTATATCCGCGTTCCACCGAGCGATCTCGTTCTATAGAACGATAGAGTAAACGCCACCTGGCATCTTGATATACTCGAGGGAGATGGATGGTAGAGCAATCTATAGGAAAAACGTTGGAAGCGCTATTGCTCTTCGAGAAAGCGTACGGAAAACTTCCAATTGAAATATTAATTGGTCAGGTAGGAGTGGCGCGAAACTTGAGGCGGGGAAGACAGATGAAGTTTAAGAGGTTCGTGCAGGTTTCGCAGCGAATGGGTCGAAAAGTGAGAAAAAAAAACAAGAACAATATGCAGAAGCTATGAAAGAGAAGAGCATACTAGGAGAGAGGCTAATGGTGGTAAAGTTAGCGGAACGGTGTATGAAGGATATAATGGAAGGAGCAAAATAAAAAGCCCGTAACGAGTGAAATAAAAAAAGTACGGAACAGCGTTGAAGCAATCGCGAGGCGGTAAAGTCGTTACCGGCAATAACCGAAGAATCGAAGAGAAAGCTCGCTGAGTGAAAGAGGGAGAGAAACCGCCAACGACGAGAGGGATGGAAAATGAGAGTTGAGCGTCAAAGTGAAGCAGCCGAAGCGCGCGGTCCGATATTGAATTAATACTTCCGCGGCAGCAGCGAACACGCGAGGCCGGAGCTCGTTCGATTCTCTGTCTGCCTCGCTCTCTTATCTTCTCAACCCTTTCGACCTCCCAGGCCCAATCAGTTACATCTGTGTCGTGTTCGGGGTTCCGTTATTAATTTCACTAGATCGGGCTCGCACGCCGTGGCCGGCAACCGATTTTTCTAGGCGATAAAATTAATCACGCGTTAGGAAAAACGATGAAATGATTAAGTTTTATCAAATTCGATGTTTTTGAGCGTTACGTGCGGTAGTATGAAGAACCTGACAAGGCCTAGCGAGGATCTGGTCGGGCCCCGATGTAACGCTCCAAAATTTCTACCAGGGTACTTCATCACTTTCTCGACTGCGGAACGTACACTGAGAGACGAATCTGATAGAAATTACCATAAATCTGGTAAAAACCGGCCGAACTTTCAGATACATGGGAACTATAGCGAGATCTTGGCAAACATTTGTATTCAACTTAACACATTCTTATTTAATTATTTATTTAGTTATTAGCGGGCAATGCCCTTTTATACATTCAGATAGTCTTTCAAATTTGAAACATTCAATATAAGTACGTATTAAATTCACGCATATAAGTATTTGCAATTTGATAACATTCGATGGAGGTAGGGTGGAGCGGGGCAAAACGGGACAGTGAGCAAAACGCAAGTTTCCAATCATTTTCGGACGTCCCATTTTGCCCTGTTGGTACATCCGGATTGTCTGTCCCGTTTTGCCCCATTGTCCCATCCACAAATGATTGGAATATGGCGTTTTGCCCCACTACCCCGTTTTGCCCCAGTGTTCCATATATATATATGATTGTGATCAATACATTGAAATTTGAGTGACTGCTCAAAAATATGGTAATTTTCGCTATCGCAGATATTACCCGAATATCCTGTAATTTTTGTTAGAATAGAAGTACTTCTTACTAGAAAATATAACAATCAGTGGCGCTCCGATCGCAAATCGCTTGTTTTAGGTTTGTAGGTTATCCCGGTATATTATGTCGCTCAAATTATTTTTTTATACATACATAAAAGAATTTGATCGACGAAATTCTCAGTTTTTATCCACGGAATTCTCAGTTTTAATTCACGAAAGTTTTAGTTTTATCCCCACAAATATCAGCCAGATACGCAAAAATTTTCCACCCACCTTCTGAAAAAAACTGCTATGGCACCTGTGAAAATTTCACACATGCGCTAGTGTTGGCGTTGGTGTACCATGTTGGCTTGTCGAAATTCACCACATGACTTGGTAGTTTTTCCCACATCCTTCTCTCAATGTACATACCGATTATGCCTTTCGGAACAAATAAAATAAATACGATTTAAATAGATCAACTTATAAACTCAGCGTTTACCATACGATGAAGTAACGAACAACGAAATAAAAATAAACATCATAAACGAAGCGATTAAATAACAAACAAAAAGAAAATGAATTATTCACTCAACCTGCTAAATTTGTCTGCAAATTTGTTCGGATCCGAGTTGACTAACCCCACGGCGGTCCGTGCGTGTTCGACTATAATCGGCTTTTCGTCTCGTCGCTTTAAAATAATTGTCGTTCCAGCGCGGGATTGGGTAAAAAAAAAGAGTTGAGTGCGGGATTCGTACGCTGGAATATCAAACGGTAAAGGCCGCGCGCGGCCGTCGACAGTCGCGGAAATGCTGCTAATGCCGATCCGAAACGAGCGAGAAGAGATTGGACAGAGTGGTGGCGATTTGCCGATAGCCATCGGGCATCCCGGTTTCGAACCCTGGGGGTCGCTGGCGCATCGTGTATTCCTGGTATATACGTATATTCGTAATACCGAAGCTGGTATTTTCATTTCCGCGGATATAGCTAGGCGTTCTCCGCTCACTCGTCACTGTTCCACTACAATAGTTTCGGCCCGGAGTTCCGTGGTGGTCGATGGTAGTTACACGAATACATGGGCACGGGATGGCGAACGAATTATGCGTCGAAATATGCGACTCACGGTCTCCGTGTACAGTTACACGTATAAACGGATACCTGCATGGACAGAAGTCATACAGCTCTTCGCGTGTATATTTGTCGGATGTGGTGCGCTCGGTGTGCATGAAGCGAGAACCACTACCTGTAACGACCGATGGTGCCCGTTCTCGCGATCCGCGCGCGTTCTGCGCCCGCAGGCCGCGAAACACAATCGAGCTTTCGAAGGAGAAATTATGATTTCGGATGGCTATCCGAGGCCCGGGCATCCCCCGCTCGCACCGTTCGCGCTCCTCACCCAAACCACCTCCCAGAAAAAAATGTATTTGACGGCCACCGTTTATTTGGTTTATATGAAATATTTATTTGATTTAAATAAAAGTAAGGTAAAAGTGGTGAATATGTCCCATCTCGATTAACACGTAAATCAATTATATATGGACCGGGCCATATTCCCCACTTTTACCCTAGTAGTGAACGTTCGCACGGAAGGTGCTGACGATTTAAAGATTAGCGAGAGTCTAGATAAAATATTCGGACTTGAGTTTCCTGCGGCTAAAAATATCTTTGCATCGCCAAGATATCACTCACCAAGCACGTGTCGCCAAGTAGGATAAAAGTGGGGAATCGAGACGAATCATTTTCCCCGCTTTCGCCCTATAGGGTGAAAGTGGTGAATATGGCCCACCTCGATTAACACGTAAATCAATGATATATGGACCGGTCCATATTCCCCACTTTTACCCTAGGTCTTTCCATCTCCACGATTTCTGTATCACGATGGCGCTAACCCTTTCAGGTCTTCTCATCTCAAAGATTTCTGTATCACGATGCTGCTAAGCCCTCATCCATGGATTTCTCGAGGGGTGGTGTTCCGGAATCGACGCCGCGTCACAGAAGTCATCGATCCGACCCGGCACAGGTACGATTTCCATCGTGCCGATTCTCCTCAGCTTCCTCTTCTCTCATCTTCACTCCACCGTTCTGGCGTCCCGCCGGTTTGGGAACCGCGGTCTCGCAATTAGCACGCTCAACTTGGACTGCTTAATTAAGCGGTGGGGATCACGACGATCAGTCGTACCAGTCGAACAACGAGCCAGTCGCGGCACTGGGTCTCTCGGTTGACACAGGCCGGAACCCCCGGACCCCGTCAGTTCGACAGAGCGAAATCTGCGACACTGTATAATACAGTCCCGTTTGCTGGTGTGCTTCCGCCTCTCCACCAGCGTCAACCTAGCCATCGCTTCGGCGAACGTTCACCGTCTTCCGTCACGTCCGACGGGGAGTCCCCGGGCTTTGGGGTCGCGGGGGTAAGCCACGAGAGTGAAAACTAGCCCCTCCAGCTCTCCTTCGCCACAACGAAAAGCACGTCAAGAGGCTAGCCGTACGATTATTAGAAGCAGCGAGGGTTGGACGTATGTGTGGGCGTTTATGTGTGTGTGTGTGCGCGCAAGCTCACTCAAACTTACCCGTGACTTGGATCCAACCGCAGAATGTCGGGCGAGAGTCCTTGTTTCCGGGATAATTAATCCCGTAAACTAACGGGACGTTTGGCAGAGTGAGAGTTGAAGGTGGAAAACGGAAGCGCTGGAAACAGAGGCAGAAGTCCTGACGTAGACATCCGTACTGGCGCAGCTACGCCAAGAGTTTGGATTCCCCAGGAGCCTTTTCAACATTCCCATGGCTAGGTTCACCTCTCGCTATCGGTTCTGCGGAGCGTTGACGAGCAACGGTATAACCAAAGGATGAGAAAAATGAAGAAAAGAGACCGAACATTCGGAAGCTGTAAAATCTGGAGCGATTAATGTTCTTTTTGCCTCATTCGCGCACATTGGAATCCATAGATTTCCTCAACGGTGTTATTACAACATGATTGACGTGTTTGGATTTTCGTAACCACACTCAGAACTTTATCGGCAGGAATTCGCTGCCTGCAGACTAAAAAAAAAACCCTTTAAAAAAACAAAAAAGAAATACGGGAGAGAGGAAGAGATTTTTTCCCCGCGTTTGTGCACTCGCCGAGGGCGAGAAGCGTCGATAAGTCGATAATTAACGAATCCCTTCTGACCGGACGGGAGTAGTCGGGAGGCGAAAGCGTGAGGCTTGCGAGTTCGATTGTGTGAGAAGCAATAACGAGTGAGCTTGGCGAGGGAGACCGAGGGTGCGAGACTGAAGTGGACGACGAACGGCTCAGCTAACGGGTGAGCGCGTTATCGAGCCCGAGAAGTTCGAACTCCCCCCGTGTTTGCGGGATTCTGACTTGTGCCTCTATAGCTCGTAGGATGTGTAATTTCCTGTCGGTAAAGTAGATTCGCAACCCTGTCTCTTCCAGCGGTCTGCTACTCGTCCGTTTGCTTGGTCAGCCCTCAAACGCCGCGAATTCTCGTCGCTTTGAACACTCCGGCTCTTTATGGGTCAGGCCGGAATGACAAGATAGGTACGCGAAACCAAGAAGAATACAATCAACCGAGTGTTCCATTCCCTTCTGCGATTTCTTCTCCGTTTTTTTACTCTGTAGTGTAGAGCGGGGCAAAACGGGGCAACGGGGCAAAACGGGGTTTTTGGGCAAAACGGGGTTTTTGGGCAAAACGTCTTTTCCAATAATTTTTGGATGTCCGAATTCGCCCTATCGGATACATCAGGCTTTTCTGCCCAGGTTTGCCACCTTGTCCGATCCAAAAATGATTGGAAAATTTAGTTTTGCCCAAAAACCCCGTTTTGCCCCGTTGCCCCATTTTGCACCGCTCTCCCCTACTAACCCACGAGTAGGAACGTTCGAGGAGTGGAGCGCATGAGTAACGAAGGAAACGAAGACAAGAAGATCAGAGAGATATTGCTGAGACCTTCGTGCCAATAGGGTGGCTTTTCTTATCAGCGAAAGTGGAGCAAAATAAGAGGCGGAGCGTCAAGAGATGACGGAGAGGCGATGAGGCTGAGTGGGCGAGCACAATTCAGATAATCCGGAACCTGTCATGCTTTGCCACGGTGCCAGAAGTTGCACCGAAAACGTCGAGAAGCAACTGCTAAAACTGCAAGGCGACCGACCCGCTATGTTTTGGACTTCAGACCGATGCTTTCCACCTCTCATTGCCTTCCTCCCTCGATCACCCGCTCACGCTACTAATCAACCTAATTTCTAACTTGTAAAATACACAAGCCAAGTAGCAGTAGAAGCGGAGGCACGACCATAGCCTAACCAGTGCTAACGATGTTATCCCTTGTTAGGCGAATCGAACCCTTTTGCTACGCTCGACGATGAGAAACAAAGGAAGACAGTCGGAGCGGTGCTTCAGCGACCTTTTCGTTTCGTTTGTTCTACCTCGCGACCCTTCATCGCAAAAACTCTGCTCCCATCCAAACGATCGGCGGGTCTCTCCGTCTCTTTGTCACTGCACCTGCTGACCGTTATTTGTGTCGGACCTTAATCATGCATGAAGTCGACCAATGCGATTTGCGCCATGAATATCCGGAAAAGAGGTAATATATATGCAAAGTTTCCATTGGACTCTCGTTCCAACTTTGGATTCAATCGTGAGAAGTTAGCCAGCGCTGATTGAAC
Organism: Ichneumon xanthorius; assembly: GCA_917499995.1. Lineage (NCBI taxonomy): Eukaryota > Metazoa > Arthropoda > Insecta > Hymenoptera > Ichneumonidae > Ichneumon > Ichneumon xanthorius. The sequence continues at coordinate 4,671,871 of OU824205.1, forward strand.
ACCCGGGATTGGATAGGGCGAAGCCGGTGAATACGGCCCGGTCCAATATCATTTCTTTCTTCGGTCTGTTTTGATGCTACGACACTAGTGACTCATTGGTCAAAGCATGAGAGCACTGTACAGCGGGAAATGTGGTGGGGGAAGAGGCAATGACGGTTCGAAGGAAACGACTGGACTGATGCTGGTTCTGCTGTTGGTCTTGATTAATATGGGACATGTGTAAGTTGGCCAGCAAGCGTTGCTCTAACTGTCGCTGGGCGTGAAGGGCTTTATGTTCTCCCGAAGGGTTGCAGGGTGGTAGTGTCTGCATTGGGGATTCGCCGTTTGCGCGAAAACTAACCGGTAACTACGTTCGCCAGACCAACGGAACACGGGATTCAATCATACACAGCAATGAACACCAAATGCGATCATTGGGCCTTCAAATGTACGTCCACGAGTTTGCATATGCAAACTCGGTACCAAATGAACAGACTGTTATTCTATCCATTTCAACAGACGAGAATCGTTCTTGACCGGTTCCGGCGGAATGAGAACCGTCGTCAGTGTACCAGTTCGGAAAACTTAAGCAAGCTTGCGCAGCGTAAAAACAATGCCAATTATTCAGTGCTGAGGTTGGTTTTTCGGTGCCGAATCGAACGAACACGTGCGGATTGGTGCGGAGAGCCTCCCGCCATTATTGAACAGAAGAGTGACGGTGCGATGCGGCCGGATGTGCGTCATCAATTTTTTGCTATGACCGAACCCGCCACGCTTCTCTCTCACTACTCAATTTCCCCCTGAAAACCGTACGTTACCGCCTCGATAGTTACCGAACGATGCGAAAACGACGAAAATCACTGTGCGCTTTTACGACCTACCCTTACTCTTTGTTTCATTTTTATTTCGCATTCAAAATTCTACTCAATTTTCGAAAAAAACTTATCCCGTTTTGGCTCAATCTGCCTGACACGGAAAATCATATAAATTCAAAACGCTCTTCATTTCTATTCAGGACGGAAGAACAAAAAAAATTGCGAGTGAGCGTCGCGATGCCGAGCGTGACGTGCAGAACGAACAAATTTCATTAGTCACAATTATATGCTGAGATCGGCAAAGTCGTAGGAAAACGGGGGTCGAAGAGTGGCCCGGGCGACGGCCGGAGCACGCTAGAAATGTGACGAGACCGGCTGTTGTTGAGTATAATGCGGAGCCATGCGCGAAGAATGGATACGTTCGCCAGGCTCGAAGGGGTTACCGCTGGTCGTGGTAGGGTTGCCCGAAGGGGTGGTAGCGGTCGTCGGTGCAGTGGTAGCAGCGGCAGTGGTTCGGCATGCCCCGGGGATAAATCGCTCCGGCGATCGAGCGAGTGCGCGGTCGTGCTGCGTTTTTGCTCGCTTTTTCGGAGGTATGGTGTTCAATCTGTGGGGAGGACTTTGGACTCTCTGGGTAGTCGGAGCGACAGGGACGTGCAAGAGTGAGGGAGGAAGGGGAGGGGGGGGGCGAACGGGGAATACGGAACGGGAAGCAGACGGCCAAGTGAACGACGAACGCGCAAGCGGGAGAATAAGAGAAATGGTGCCCAGGGGTACGAACCTAATTGTACCTGGCTGTTCGCCCGATTTTCTCTCGCTCGAAAAAAAGACGAATCCGGAGGGAGGTAGATAGACAGATATATATAGAGTGAGACAAAATGAGAGGAGAAAGAGAGTTTCCACTTTTGTTTTCTCCGCCGTTGGGCACCTCCGGCGGCGACTGGCGAATTTGATCGAATCAGAGAGGACAAAATTTATTTCACTCTTATTGGACGTCAATTTTTCTCGAACCTCCCTCATTCCGCACCATATTTCGTCGATTCCAATAATAAAGGGGAATGAGTGTAAGATTTCTTTGGTTGTACAACAGAGATGTGTGCGATGATTTGATGAAGGTAGGAAAACAAGCCGAGCAGAGGAATTTGTCCCACACGTTTTGCACAGCCATTTCTTTCCCAAAACTATTATCAACGGCGGATAGTGATGTAATTTCTTGCGAAGGATCTTTTCCTGCCAGTCTCGGATATTAATGTTTCCCTCTTCACGGTGTACGATTTCCGGGTATTCGAGCGTCATGCGGACAATCAATAACGTCTCTTCGTCATACGGATTGTCTCATATGTGTACCAGTTTGCAGACGTCAAGGCGTTGTTTGCAGTTGGCCGGCTGCGCCCGCCCTCGTGCAAGGATTTCGGTTAAGATATAGCGATCGGGAGCACGAGAGGAGAGGAAGCCGGGAGTATGGCGAATTCACGTTGATCAAATTTCCGCGGGATGGACGTGTTCAGCCAGTCAGGCATCCAGAGCAGGGGGGGGGGGCACGTCGGAGGCTTCTCACCCTCGCTCATCCAGCTTTTGCAGACTCTGTAACCGTGGATGCGTACCCACCCGGTGAAACGTCGCCATTGACGTTCGATTTTTCGAAGAGACGAACATGCCGCACATCGCATCCAACCGTGGATCCAGAGATCTCATCGGAGGGATGAGGAACTGGTCTGGATCCGCAAAGAAGAACGTGGGTTTGAAAAGGTGAACGTGGGGAGCGGTAGAATGAGTGGAAGGAACTGATGGAGAAGGTGGGTTGAATAGGCGGCCGCCTCAGTGCTTCAAGTTCTCTTTGCTTCCCCTCATCCCTTACCACCATAAGTCTGACTGCTTTACGTTCCTCGACTAACGCGAGTTTCGACGACTTTGCAGCCAACTTCACGCCGCATTTTCTTCGCGATGCTCCCTTCATCACGTGCCACGTAGCCGAACACTAACCCCCCCACCCCACGAGTTTACCACCCGTTCGGTCGAGGGGTTTAACCGTTCCATGGGCTCAATCTCGCAGGAGAGCATGGAAAGCTTTCTCCGCCCTCAACTTCGCGAACCCTTTATCGCCCCCTACCCCGATCCTTATCCACGACTCTCTTGGCACGATTCACGCCGCCGCGGCTACTGTGGGAATAGTTAGCGCGGACGAATTATTTATACCGAATGCCGGGGTGTATGGATTCGGGCCCCAATATCTTAGAATCCAGCTTTAAATTCCACGCTGTACAGTCTGGAAACGCCATTTCGTGACGAAGTGTGGAAACGCGCGTGATTCGAATTCACAAGATGATTAGACATGGGATGCGAGCGACTCGGTGAAGTAAGTTCCCGACGATTGACTAACTCCCCGACGAGGACTATTCTGAAATGAACTTGCACATCTGTCATTGGCGCGAAGTTATAGTGAAATTCGTTGGGTAAAACTGCGAACGCTTGGTTCCTAGATCCGTAGACATTACACGTAACTACACCCAGAAAAAAAAAATTATTTGACGGCCACCGTTTATTAAGATGAAGTAAAATACTTACTTGATTAAAATAAATATTTATTTAAATTCAGTAAATAGTTACTTAAATGAAATAAATATTTATTTGAATCAAATACATGTTTTACTTCATCTTAATAAACGGTGGCCGTCAAATAAATTTTTTTTTCTGGGTGTATCAGCACTTTTACTCCGCGGCAAATACTGTAAAGCGATTTCATGTTCGCAATTGTCATCCACCTGGTACATCCTTTTTCCGGAATGTCGAGTCGAATATGACGACAGAGTCGCAGGCAGCGGTAGATTCGGAGTCGAGAATTTAATCTATCAGGGCGATTGGAGAGGATGAACCGCTGTGAGCACGATTATCCGTGAGACGAAGAAGTCGCAAGTTTCCAGCCCGCGTCGTCCAAGACTCCCTAGACGCAATCGGCTTATGTTGCCTCGTGTAAATAAAGCTTGGTTGCCACCGTTACCCGGAGAATCTAGGAAGGACGAAGACGTGGCAGCCGGGGCCAGATTGGATGAGAGCGAGGGGATAGAGGAGGACGAGCACAGTCGATGCTGAGGGAGAATTGTAGTGCTCTACCTATCTGGCCGCAATTCCACCGCGGCGGAGCGAACCGAATGAGAAGAGCAAAAACGGGGGTGTACAGATGGAGAGGTGCGAAGGGGAGCCCGTAGGACACGAGTGAATCCGGGCTTCGCGAGGAATGAAACGGTTACAGAGTCGGACTCCGTGCTCCCCGCTGGGCTGGTGAGCGGTGAAGGTAAAAGAGCGTGGATGGCGGAGACGGAATCGGAGGGAGGCGAACGGTGAAACTACGAGGAGGAACGAGAGGAGACGAGAGAGAAGATTTCATTGTTGACTCTGAATTCCACTTCGACGCCTAATTAAGTCACCCGTTGTCGCTCGCGAAGCCCCCAGGGTTGCACCGGAGCCCGGAGCCCCCGTGCTTGTAATGGTGGGGAATTGTCGAATGGAAGGCTGAAGAGGGTTGAGCGGGGGACGCGGGAACGTAACAGAGAAAGCTGTGTGCTCGTTACGTCGAGCTCGCCTCCCGTAGATTGGAAAATGTCACTAGATCAGGTCGCCTCGAATTATTCTCACTCTTTCACCTCGCTCCCTCATTCCCCGTCCTCCGTGCCTCTCGAGTTTTGCTACGTACCCCACCCATATCTTGTTCCCCGATAATACTTTCCCATCCCTCACCCTCACTTATTCTCTATCCTCTCGAATTCTTGCAAAATCATTCCAGCGGGAGGCAGAGAGCGAACGAAGAAACAGCGTAGGACAGAAAACAGCACTGAGAAAAAATAACATAGTAAAAGCAACAATAGTGACTTTATACCATAAAAAATAGTTCCCAGGGGGAACGTTTACATTTTATAATTATGACAGTGACAAAAAATCATGGTTGCAACAAAAATTATAATTTAACCAATTGAATATATACAGTAGAACCTCGATTATCCGAACACCCATTATCCGAACCCTCTGTTATCCGAACTGCCGCTAGTTCGGATAAAGTTTCTATTATCCGAACAATTGCGCGAAATTCTTGTAATCTTACATTGTTGCGCGCCAATACATTGTTGCACGCTATAAACAACAAGCCAATTTAAGAACGCTCGAGCTCACATAGCTTACACAGCGTACCGTAAATGCACGCCAGTCGTATGCACAGTATTTATGAGTTTCTCAGCCGAGCAAATACGCACGTATTCAAAATTTATTTTCGTTAATCTCATAACTGGTCTCGTAGTTTAGTGCGTTATGGATTCAGCGTCCAGTCCTTCGACCTCTAAGCGTACGCATAATGTTCTTACGCCGGAAAAAAATTTGAAACGCTTTCGAAGCTCGATAAGGGAGAGATGTGCACATTGTTAGCGGGCTCGTATGATATTTGTAAGTTAACGATCTCTGACATTAAAAAACTTTTGCTGCAATAAGACGTACAACTCTCTTGGGCCAAACGAAAACTGTGGATTTCGTGATGAAGGTTTGAAGTTATTTAAAGTATGTGGGTACTGTAATTTTTTCGATATGTATCACGCTATTTCGCTTAACACAGTTTGACTGTTCTGTTATCCGAATTTTCGTTAATCCGAACGAGCTCCGGTCCCAATTGGTTCGGATAATCGAGGTTCTACTGTACTATCAAAAACTATCTATATAGACGTTCCCCCTGAGAACTATTCGTATAGTAGAAAATACTATTTTTTTTTCTCAGTGAGCGGTGTCTGAATACTCTTATGGTTGGTTCTTCGTGAAGTATACACTGAGAAAAAATAATATAGTAACAATACCGACAGCGGGTGGATGCGCGCTTGGCGCACGGCTCCGGTGGTCTCCCAAGTCACACTGAGAAAAAAAGGATAGTATTTTCTACTATACCAATAGTTCCCAGGGGGAACGTCTATATAGATAGTTTTTGATAGTATATATCGAATTGGTTAAATTATAATTATTGTTGTAACCATGATTTTTGTCACTGTTGTAACTATAAAATGTAAACGTTCCCCCTGGAAACTATTTTTTATGGTATAAAGTCAGTATTGTTACTTTTACTATGTTATTTTTTCTCAGTGCAAGCACAATCGTTCGGGGTCAGTGCTTGGATGGGTGACCACTTAGCCGTGCGCTAGCTGGCGCATCGACCGGTGAGCGGGAGGCGTTTTCTTCTGAAACTTAGGTGTTTCTGCACTTCACTCAAGTGCAGAAATACCGGAGGATCAGTAGAATATCGCCAGCTGTACCGACATGGGTTTTCCGCAGTTTCCCTGTGTCCTCGGCGAATGCGGTAGAAGTGCGGGTAGGAAAGTGTTAGAATAGGTACACGGTTAGGCTGGGGGGATGGCTAAAGTAAAACCCCCTAAGGGGTATACCTGGAACGGAACATTAATAAAAAAATAAAAAATAAAAAAATAACATAGTATAAGGAACAAGACTGACTTTATACCATAAAACATAGTTCCCAGAGGGAACGTTTACATTTTATAGTTATGACAGTGACAAAAAAATCATGGTTGCAATAATAATTATAATTTAACCAATTGAATATATACTATCAAAAACTATCTATATAGACGTTTCCCCTGGGAACTATTGATATAGGGTTAAAGTGGTGAATATGGCCCACCTCGATTAACACGTAAATCAATGGACCGGTCCATATTCCCCACTTTTACCCTAGTAGAAAATACTATTATTTTTCTCAGTGTAGGGATGCACTGGAGTAAAGAATCCTCGATGTATCACAAAAAATTTATCCTTATACACGTTCTGTGTCCAAGTATTAATGATGTATTCCCCGGTGGCGCTTATATATGAGATTCGAGAAGAAGGAAGTCCGGTAAGAACGAAGTCCGCCGCGACCAGAGAAACCGGACCCCGATCCGGGGCCCACGGGTCTGCGTTTATGCGGTGTAACTCGTAAGCTGGATAACTTGCAGTCCAGTGGCCGTGGCCGTTCGTTCATCTCTTTCCCCGTCGTTCGATCTATTCGTCTCAATCCCGAGGGCTTTACCCGCGGTGCGACGGAAAGAAAGTAAAGTAATGCAGGAGGGTATGGGCGGGTTGATAGTACGCGAGAAGAAACGGGGTTCCTAGGTGGTGGCTGTCGCTGGCAGGGAGGGAAGCTGTTGCAGCGTCGGTGCAAAAGGGGCGAAACAAGAAGGATTGAAAGCCACGGGAGAACCGTATGGACGGGGAAGACAGAGCAAGGATGGAAGATGGAGAGTCGGAAAGAGGCGAGAGACACCGTGAACGAATGAGGGGAGAGAGGGGGCGACTGGAGAACAAAACGAAGAGGTAAAGAGTCACCGGAGCCTCGCGACGGGCACACCACCAGGGTGCAGAGTTAGTTCTGTCACACGGAAAGGAGTGTGATGCGGTACGGCTGTACCCTGCTGGTTCGCGTAAACAAACGGGCAAGCGGAACGGGGTCTGCGAAATTACTGTGTCGCACACACGGGGAAAATCCCCGCCACGCGGCGGCGTGCATGGACACACCGTATAGTGTATAGACGAGTGAACACCGAGACAATGGCACACGGAGTCGCAGAGCCTTACAAAGGAAGCGCCACGGCTCCAGTAGCGAGGAGGAGGATAGACGAAGCGACGGAGCAAAGAGACCTAGAGGGCCGTGCGCGGGACGGAGAGGCGGACTCTGTTCTTCAGGAGCAGTGGGAAGGGGTTAGTGGAGCGAAGATTTATTGAGGCGGAGCGGCAGTAGCGCGGAGTCGAGAAGTTCTCGCGACGCGGGTGGCGTCCGAGACTCTTCTTCCCTCCCGCCCCTCGCTGTGTCGTTGATGATGATAGTGGTAGTACATGCCAGTGGTGTTCGTCGGCGGCGTTGCACGTATACAACACCACTGTCGCCGGTATACGCGCTGGTGTACGGTCGTTGTTTCTATTTCGCTTCCCGCTCGGCTCGGAGATCGGAGGGTGGAGGGAAGAACTGGAGGAAGGGATGATGACGATAGTCTCCTCGGCCGTTTCTTCACAAATCATTGCCACACTTTGCATTCCATTCTTTTCGTTAAATCCTTTTGATCTCATCACATTTCGCTTCGTTGTCGATTGCGCTGTCAGCGTTTCACAGAGAAGACATTTAGTGTGAAAGAATCAAGCACGAAGACTTCATCTCACGCTCGAACCGCAGGTCTCGCGCCCATTAAGAGCAAACGCAATTTGGTGTCACCTTCACATACGAGACTGTTTACCCCGTAGAAGCCGACCCACACCCAGAAAGAAATTTATTTGACGGCCATCGATTATTAAGATTAAGTAAAATATTTATTTGATTTACATCAATATTTATTTCATTTAAAGAACTTAATCTAAATTAATATTTATATAAATCAAATAAATATTTTACTTGATCTTAATAAACGGTGGCCGTCAAATAAATTTTTTTTCTGGGTGCACTTGGGGTGTGATCAATTCTGCAATCGATGGACTCAAATCTCGCTGAACCCTCTCCTCCCGCCCCTAAGTGGCTGTTACTGAAATGTCTCACGAGTGTTGATTATGCACCCGAGGTAAGCTGAAGTGGGAGTTCCTGTCACATATACTATCTCTAAAACAGACTGCCACTTGGACTGGCGTGCTGATAACTGAAGTCACCTCCGAGAATCATATTCAAGAATGCCCTCGGGAAAGGGTACCCAATGCAACTAGCAAGATGAAATTCGCCAAATGGTCTCATCCGGACTGCTTCTCCGTTCGAAAGCGACTAGGATCTATCTGGTTCTCCCACCTAGGCCAGGGTGCGGGAGATTGAGAGCGCGACGACGTAATCGTAGGATCGTAGACTTAAAGCACAGAGGCTTTAATTCGCATGTACAATCATTGCGATGAAAAGAAGGTTCATGCAGTGAGAAAAAAATCAATCGAGTCAACAAAATGAGCGCTTACGGGTGGCGAAATAAATTTTTGGTTGATCGAACGAAATAATTGTCGTGGTAAGTAAAGAAACATTTGATTCGACGGCCTGTTAGATCGATCAACGAGGTATTATTTTCGATCAACCAAACATTTGTTTCGCCACCTTTAGGCGCACATTTTGTTGATTTTTTTTTCTCTGTGTGGGCCCGTTGAGGTAACGCACTGTCTTTACGGCTTCTACCGGTCAAGCACTTGTCCACAACGCGTAATCCGCATTGCCAACTATTTACCCGGCTGCTTCACAGTAAAGACATCGACAATACAGTGGAGTTCGAACTCCGCTAGTTCACCACGTCGATGGAGCTGAAATAAGAAATATAAAAATACGAAAACGACGAGCCACGAAAGAAGAAGTCGTAAGAGCTGAGAACTTGGTCATCAGGAACTGAGTGGCAAGAGGAAGTCTCGAAGGGCGAGAGCTCAATTCTCTCGAGAAAATTTAGCCGGGCGCGTTGCCAAGCCGGCGGGACGCGAAGGAGGAGTCCAGGATGCAGTCGATTCAACTAATCTAAGTTGCTTAGCGCAACGCTGGCGTAACACCTTTTGCAACCCCCTTCGGCGTCTTGGCCTTGGTTTCTCTTACCTCCTATTCCTCATCGTCGTGCGACTAGCTCTATCTCGGAACGAGAGCACGCCGGAAGGAGTACGGGGAGGAAGCGAGATTGTACGTGTGATATAACTCCGCGGTCGGCGCTTAAAGACGTTCCGAACTATGCAGATACGACGCAATAGTGCAAAATGCAGGAAGCAAAGAGGAAGAATGCCATGTATACCATAGAATACAGAGTGGAAGCATTGTCGACGATATTACACCGATTCCAATACATTCTGCAATGTGCTACAAAGTATATACATACAAATGGGTCAGCATAACATGCGCATTGTCATACTTGTCTACCAGTTGGACAGAAGACGCACAGTGTTCTAAGGAGTACAAGAGGGAAGTTTCACGTATAGAGCTTGCGTAAAGCCGACAATCGCGTCACGTCAACAAAGTGAAGAACATAAACACGATTAAGAAGTTCGGTTCCTATGGGACCACGTGCCACGGGTTTAACGATTATACCTATAACAGCGACATACAGCAAGGAACGTACGTATCGTTGGTTCATCGCTGATAGGACGTAACGCCCGTACTCATACCCAGCCGATAAGCCATTGTGGCTTCGAGCCATCAATAGGGTAAAAGTGGTGAATATGGACCACCTCGATTAACACGTAAATCAATGATATATGGACCGGGCCATATTCCCCACTTTTACCCTATAGCAGCAATTTCCTTGGGGTATGGAGGGAACCGCGGCCAGTACTTACTTTCCAGCTATCATATACTCCGAAACTATACATCTATACACATAGGTAAGAGAGCACGGCAGCCTAGCAGGAATAACCCTTTGGATTCTTGCCTACACCTTGCATACACTTTGGATTCTTGCCTACACCACGCGGTACCTTCTTTCCGGAAGCGCCTCTGTGTTCGGAGTGGGTTAGTTGCTAGACGCCCGTTATAACTCTTGAATAAAGTTCGCGCGTCCGTGTCCTCTCTCTCTCTATTCCTCTTCCCAACTGACGTTGCGATGAGGGAACGGAGTCGCTGAGGAAGAGAAGCGGAGGAAGAGCGCACCAAGAGGACCGATATAACTCCTTGCCCCGAATCGAGTTAGTGTTTCTTGCGATTTAATTGGCTGGCTGGCTGGCTGGCTGGCTGCTACTGGCTCCTTCTGGCGAAGCTTCGTGGCGCAGCTTCTCGACACACCGGTGGCAGAAGCTTCACGGGACTCACGTATAGCTGAGATAGATCCTTGAAATGGGCACGTTCGCGGAGTTATATCCACCAATGGCTTTGATGTCGCTCGGTCTTCCGTGCGAGTAAATTATCGCTAAGAATTCGTAACCGAAAAGCTAGGTAGCTCTTGCCTGCGAGAGCTTGCGATAGAAGGTACCTGCAGACTCGTAACTGTTCGCAAATATTCCTCGTTCGTTTCATCTTACTCCATCTCTGCCTACGTTGCATTCAACGAAATTTACATTGTTGCGATAAAAAAAAAGAGATTTTTTTTGGTCGCGCTCAGGACGGTTATTATATTGAACCCGTACGTTTCGCCAGAGTTTGATAGAACTTTTAGGGACATGGTATACGTGTATTAATATTCACAATTACCGGTGCTTCCTGCCGTGGAAAATTGAACGTCTGAGAGAAAACAAGGACACCGCGCTCGGCAAAGCGGAAGCTACCGAGGACTCATCCATGTACTCTATGCGCTAGTACACCGGAAACTGCACACAACTTCGGGGTATAGACGAGTACTGTATCCGGGCGCCTCTACCTCGGCGACAGAGAATATCGCAGGGTTTGACGGGGTAGGAGGGCCTCGACGCCGTTGTTAACTGGTTAGCAAACTGAGTTAACGTTTCTTACGGAGTAATTGGCTTCGTCGTGGCAACTAGTGTACCTCGATGGAATTGCATACCTAGAGCTGTGCTGTGAGACACGACGTCTCGGCACAACACTGTACCCTCTGTTATGCCAGTTATCTCGAGGCACCGATTTGATTCTCTGTTGCCCGGGGAAACTGCTGTCGCTGGTTCTATGTTACTGATGCTCAAATGCGAGAATACCAGATGGAGAAGGAGACATAAATGTCGCGGAGAGATCGATAACAACGTTTTGCGGTTGAGAACCGAGTGCATCAAAGAAAGAGCGACAACGGAAGTAGAATCGGATATGTATTTAGAAGCTACTGTAGCCGGGAATAATTCGATTCGAAAATCGGATATTTACGACGTTTCGTGGTGAAACGTTTCCGCTTTCCTGTCGTCATATTTCTGTCGCCGATTACTGTAGAAGGCAACACATAGCGTTTAATCCGTCACAACATAGTCCATACTCGCTACTTTGCTCTTCGAACACTGCCGATCGCACCGAAATTACTCGAGTAGAAATTTTCGAGCGTTACATCGGGCCCTGATAGAGACCCGATAAGGCCTTATCGGGCCCTTGTCCGGACCCTATCAGGGCCCGATGTAACGCTCGGAAATTTCTACTCGGGTAACCGTATCTTCCGCACATAAATTATAGTTTCGATATTAAAGTTCCATCAGAAACAACTCCTTCTTGCGTTCCACTCCGCATGTCAAAAATGAAAATTCACCGGAACTGCCTCCCTGCTGACCAGCAGCTAAGTTCTGATGCTGGAACAGCAGATTGAAGTCAGTGTGCCTTAGAACTTTCCAATAAACCCACCGCATCTAAAGTTATGATCTTGCTGTTACCGTTGTCCTACTCGTACCCTGGGAGAAGGCAGCTAACTGCCAACTACCTCAGAGGCACGCTCAGCAGGTCTCTTCTCTCTGCTTCCGCTAGCTTCTACCGATCTGCGAAAGTTCGCCGTGTGCGGTTCGCTCTCTGCACCCGATATCTCGCCGCTCTTACTGCGATACCACTTTACGACCGATGGCTCATTCACTGACGTGCACATTAATACCGACAGCCGACATTCACTGACACGTAACATAACTTCGAAGACTCTGCAGCCTTCTCCTAGACGAAAGAGCCACGATGCACATACGACTTCCCTGCCGAACCACTTCAACTGCGTTGGATATCGAAGCAGCACGATGTCAGGATCATTCATGAGAATTCGAACAAAGTTGTCCCCGCGACGGTTAACTCGGTCCAGCAACAACGATCAAGCACTTAGCGGAGCTCCAAACCTCATCCATCTTGATCGTGATCCACTTGTTCGTGAAACTTTCGTCATCTTCAGTGTAATGGATTGGCAGGTATGGTCGATCTTAACTAAATGGATGTTGGACGTAAGTCGGAATAATCATAAACTGTAACTTATATCGAACGAAAGCATAAACGTTAGAGAGCGAACCTCTACAGACTTCGGGACTCTGAGGTGAACAGAAGAAAGGGTCCTCCTTCAAGTCGGCCCTCGCTAGCCACTTAGGGTTGCTACCCGCGATAAGATGATGGCCGCTGCTCGCACGTAATGAGTACGGCTGGACCGCTGCGGTGGGAACGCGAACGTTCACGTGGAAGATACTCATGGTTTAAAGATTAGCGGGAAATGAGATTAAATATTTCGATGTTCGGTTAAAATTAAAACTAAGAGTAAGCTTCATTTTAGCTACGCAAATATGGGAACGTATGAGAAGGTCATAAAAAAGTGCGAATATCTCGGCCAGTGCAGGCAAAGATGAATCCAAATTTCTGTTCGATCGCTCCCGATATTTCCCGCTTGGTGCACCGACGACAAGTCGATATTCCATCCCGATGCACGAGAGCGAAACCAGAGTTGGTCCAGCAACAGCGATCAAACACTTAGCGGAGCTCCAAACCTCATCCATCTTGATCGTGATCCACTTGTTCGTGAAACTTTCGTCATCTTCAGTGTAATGGATTGGCAGGTATGGTCGATGTTAACTGAATGGATGTTGGACGTAAGTCGGAATAATGATAAACTGTAACTTACATCGAACGAAAGTATAAACGAAGGAGAGCGAACCTCTACAGACTTCAGGACTCTGAGGTGAACAGAAGAAAGGGCCCGCCTTCAAGTCGGCCCTCGCTACCCACTTAGGGTTGCTACCCGCGATAAGATGGCCACTGCTCGCACGTAATGAGTACGGCTGGACCGGTGCGGTGAAAACGCGAACGTTCGCATGGAAGATAGGGGAGAGCGGGGCAAAACGGGGCAACGGGCAAAACGGGGTTTTTGGGCAAAACTAAATGTTCCAATCATTTTTGGATCGGACAAGGTGGCAAAACTGGGCAGGAAAGCCTGATGTATCCGATTGGGCGAATTCGGGCATCCAAAAATTATTGGAAAATGACGTTTTGCCCCGTTGCCCCATTTTGCCCCGTTCTACCCTACTCATGGTTTAAAGATTAGCGGGAAATGAGATTAAATATTTCGAGGTTCGGTTTTTCTTTGATAAAATGTTAACGCGTCAAACTAAGAGTAAGCTTCATTATGGGAGACGCAAATATGGGAACGTATGAGAAGGTCATAAAAAAATACGAATATCTCGGCCAGTGCAGGCAAAGATGAATCCAAATTTCTGTTCGATCGCTCCCGATATTTCCCGCTTGGTGCACCGACTACGAGTCGATATTCCATCCCGATGCACGAGAGCGAAACCAGAGTCTCGTATCACGCTGGGAACGAGGGTCCTTCTCTCAACCCCTCCTAGTGGAATACTCGGCTCGACGTACAGTACATCCACATAGACGCAATGAATGGGCGAGAGCCGCAGTGCATGCACATGTGTGCACGAGCTACGCGGGGGAATCCACGATGCGGAAACATTCGCCGGGAGCTCGTGCAACTGCAACACTCGTTATCGTTTGCGAAGGAGTCCGATTGGATTTCCATGTAAAATTGCCGCGCCGTTGGGGAAAGAGAAGGAGGGAGCGCCTCGGCGCCTGATGCATGCATCACTATCCTCGCAGCAAGTTGTTACAGCGTGCATACCGGCTGTTCTACCCTTCTATCATAAATTCTTGGCTGACTGGAGTCCGACGTCACTTTCCACTGGAGTGCGAGATCATCACTGAAAATTTCACAGTTACCTTCCTCTGATCCATTATACTATGTACATAGTTGCATGCACACGTAACGGCCGGCCGAATTCCAAAAGGACGAACAGTGTATGCTCATACACAGCCGATACGCCCTTATGGAATTAGGCCATCGATGTGTGTACATACATTTCGACCATGGGAAGAGTTGCTCACTAGCGGATGACCCAAAACTTAGAAGTCCTCCTCTCGGCTCTACGTGACTCCTATAGGGTAAAAGCGGTGAATATGGCCCACCTCGATTAACACGTAAATCAATGATATATGGACCGGGCCATATTCCCCACTTTTACCCTATGACTCCGTATATCTTGGTTAACTCACTCGTTTGCGAGTGGATTCCCAATTCCGGTGGTATTCCAAAAAATCAGAGTACACAGCCGGGCGAAAATTTGTCGAGAGGGATAAAGAGACGTACAGCGGGGTCGAACGAGGCAGAACGAGTTGGGGATGCGAGCAAAGAGTCCCCTCGACCATTTCGGTCGCGGGACTCGGCGATACGCCGCAGCGAGCTCATTTGTGCAACGTCAGGCGCACACCACGAAGGGGGTGGTGATGGTGATATAGCGGAGTAATAGAGGATATAGTGAGGGTTGCGCGGTGGCGGTGGAGCCCGAGCATCAGAACGAGCGAATTTAATTTCTGGGTAACGTTACACCTTGGGAGAGAGATCCCGTGAGAGAGAAGAGAAAAGCCGGGTCCCGCATCGCCATTGTGCACCTCCGGCAGCGAGCAAGAGAGTAGACACTCGATCGCAGGACTCCATTTGCGGTTTAGCATAATGGGAACCCAACGCGGTCGTGGCCCGAGGGCCACCCACACCAGCCGGCCGAGCTGCTGCTCCTCTATCCGACCGTCGAGACTTTACCTCCCCCCCGCGCCCCACTCTTCCCTTTCACCCCTAACCGAGCGGGAGGAGTACCGAAAGCAGAGGCACCACCGTAACGCGGCCACATTCAGGGTATAAAAATAAATAAGCCAGAAAGAGTGAGGCGCACATACAGGAAATATAGATGCGACGGTAGTGCGGGCGAACGAAAAGTGAGACGACAGTGGAGGAGAACCAACAATAGGGAGGGGAGTAAAAAAAGTATTTCCTCTCCGCTACGACTCGTCGCCTTCGTCACAGGAGGACGACTTGGCACAGAGGAACAAGACAAAGGATAGGAATATTGCATGATACGCCGGATCGGGGCATGAAATTTAAAACCAGGTGAATTTCGCACCGAACCCGTCTTGATATTAAAATGATACGTCACATGTACTCGGTTTGAGTATCGAGCTGTAATGCTGGATGAACGAATTCGCTAGCATGGCGATGCATAATAAACAGAGATTCTGGATACTAAACGCAATTTGTATATATTTTGGTACGGTGTTTCTTTCGCACAATTTTCAAGATTCGGGGGAATGGGAGTCCCGCTAGGAGATCCTCTCCCATGTCCTCATTCTTATAAGTCCTCTACGGGCGTCCCTCCCTGCCCCTGATAACGATTCTTCTGCTATATTATTCTGGTACTATTCTGTGCGTCTCGGTGAGCTGGGCACAACAGCGGTGTGCATTATCGTCGTGTACAAAAAAAAAATATTTTTCGGCCGGAAATACGTGATTTCTGGTTTGAAAATTACATTTTTCAGCGGGAACTGACTTCATATAGGAAATACATCACTTCCGGTCCGAAAATCTCATTTCTCGACTACAAGTAACGTCATCTTGGGGAAATGTCACTTCCGGTTTGGAATCACATTGTCGACCAGAATTGACGACATCGGAAGTGATGTTTCCCCTTGATGACGTCGCTACCGGTCGGAAAAATATTTTGAAACTGGAAGTGATGTTTCACCTAAATGACTTCGCCTTCGCCGAAGAATGACCGAAGCGGCGGAATTTAAGAATATAGGGTACACGGTTTAAAAACGATGGCGAGATTTTTTTTTTTTAAACGAAGAAATTATACGGGATAACTTTTGTAAAAAACAAAGAAATGATACGGGAAATATTTTCGGCTTATGTTCATTCAGACACTTGCTCAAACTACTGGATAAAAGATAAATTCGCTTCAAAGCAGCCTTACAGCGTCGTCTATATTATATAAGATTCGGATACATCATGGTGTTTCTCCTACCTAACTACTTTTTGGCGGAAACGAGATTTACGCAAAAATGAATTTGTCGTAACTGATACCCTACCATTTTATTAACGTAGAAGCCATACAGAATGTAATAACCGTTCAAGGTGAATAGCTTGATAGGGAGAAGTTCTCGCCAATTCAACTTGGTGGTATTAAAGTCAACTAATGGCACCATCTAACGTCTATAAGCGGCATCTTCATAGTTTCCTATATATCTAGTAACTTTTTGATGAAGGTCAACTTTGGCGGAGAACAGTTTGGTGGAAATCATGCTCGTACCGAGCAGACGTGTGACAGAATGAAATTGAAATATTTATAAGTCATTGTCCTAAATGCCATTCGTCCAAAACGCGCGCAGTCGCTTTAGTTTATAATTAAGAAATTATAAGTAAATTGTATAACAAGTACAGATTCTGGGAGTCAATCAGACATAGACGACGATGTCCCACATAGACTTCTCGAGATTAATCGCTCGAACAATGCACACAAGATAAAATTCCGTTATCTATACGGAGCTTTATCATCTGTCATACTCGTTCGTATAAACTTAGCGATGGGTGTCGGGGGCAAGACGTAGGAAAGATGAGAATGGTTCGAGGGTCGTTGACCCGAGACCTAAGGAGAAGATGAGGGGTGGAGGAGTTCCGTTGCACTTGAGGTAGCCGGTATAATAATCTTCTTTTGTCGTCTTGAATTTTTCAGGAAGACCATCAGCGATGAGGGGAGTCGGCTAAGAGAGCCGGAAGAAGTCGCGCAGGCGCGACACAGAGGAGTGTGCCTTTCGCTGGAAATATGCCGCTGTCCACGAGAAGAATTCTATTGAACCCTTTCCTGCTGATGCTCATCGTCGCGGCTGGTTGCGGCAGGGCCTTCAGTTTGCGGCAAACAGGTAGGCCAAAACTAAAATGTCAAAAAATCTAAAATACAGCAGCCTGGCTAGCTCATTACTCTTGCACTATTCTCCTCTTGTCAGAATGGCTCGACAGCCCTTCTGACAAAAATGTGTAACCTGCAACGAGAGTGCGCTGAGAAGGGTGTACTTCGAGTGTCCTCGACAAAGAGGTTGTAAGACTTGACCTCATCTCCCGACTCTCATCGGATTTCGGATTGGGGTCACAAGCAGAAGAGGATACACACATATTTAGGGAAATGATAGGGTTAGAGGCCAATCTTGAATGTCATTGACGAACGCGGAAGCCATCCTCCCTCACCTAATGGAGTGACGACGACAGCGACAATGATTACAAAGTGCCGTACACAAAATTGGCCGTATACCTTAAAAAGGTGCGCCTCCGCGTCCCTCTTGAATGGTAATTGGGTCGCAATTCATTCGGGACTGAGAACACCAGGATAGTCTACACCTCTGCCCGTCCAGTACACAGGAGGGCCACAGCGTCAAAGATGAACTCCACGCTCTAATCGTGAAGCAAATAAGATTATCTGATCGAATTTTAATGCTAGTCTTGCGTGACGCATGAGAGGGTGGCGTGGATCGGGTCATTTGAGGCCCGGCGGAGTGGCCACTGGTACCCGAGCCTGATTCTGGCTGCCTCGGGGCGCATAGCCACTTTATATTTATATAGTCGTGTCGCAAGAACCGGAAGAGAATGAGGAGAACGAGAGAACAGCGTGAACGACGGAGCGCGGGGTTCTCAGGAACAGCTCGCAAGGAGCGCCAATGGAAACGGCAAGAGTAGCAACGTCGCCTTCGCCGACGCCACGGGAAGTCTAATCTTGAATGGCAAATTTACAACGTATAAACACGCTGTCCTAGTTATCTCGGCCGAGCTTTGAAGGCCTCATTGCTCTTTATTGCGCGACGACGCCACCCCCCGTCTGCCTATCGTGCTATAGCTCTTGGCTCTACTTTTCATTTCCCTGGCGAGAGAAAGGGCGGGCATGCTCACGAAAGGTTCCGCTCCTGCTCGGCTTCCTATCTACACCGGTAGCCGCGCGAAACGGTAGCACCCTTGTAGACGGTGTTCCAGCACGCTTTCCACCCTCTCGGAACCGACTCCTTTCCGAACATCGCAAAGTACGCCGGTTTACGATAACGTGACGGGGGCGGACGCACGATTCTCTATTGGAATCGCAATTATAGAATCAAGCTTGGTAAACGCTCGAACTCCTGACTACCTTGGAGACAACATGAACGGTCGGAGCATCACCCTGAGTAGCGCATAATTATGCGATACCACGGAGGGTAGGTTAGTACGGCGATCGCAGGAATGCATTTTTTTACCTCCCATCGCGCATCCATCTCCTGGTTGGAAAAAGAGATCTTACGTCTGCGACGGCAGCCTTTGGGACAGAAGTGCACTGTAAAAATAAATTATAGATTTAATGCACTGAAACTTTGAAATTTGCTTACGTTACTTACATTAATCAAACACTAATGTCATTTTTGTCAAATAAAAATTCCAGGTATTAAGATTACAAATCTTTTGCGTGAAATTTACAAAAAAAAATGCATTAAAAATACAAATTTCACTGTAAAATTGCGACGCACATGTGTGTGAAATTTCAGAAACAATGTAAAATGTCGACCAGAATTTGTTTACTGTGTACTCTTCATTAAGCGATCCAGAACAAGCATGAAATTATCAATCGTTCACGGGTATGTTCACTTCTTGTATTGATTGTTTTTACACTATCGGGTACGGCGTCAGATTAGTGCTGCCTCTAGTTTGACATACATGTGGGATCAAGCACAACGGTCATATGAAGGGAGTCTGTCAATGGTTAAACGTCATTAAACAGTATAACCAAGACGCGATGTTCAGCGATCGTAGTTACGCTTGAGGAAACATGCTCAACGGGGAAGAGCAAACCCGATAAAAATAGAAACGGATAGCCCATAAAGCCGGAAGGAAGATGTTATAGGCGCTAAAGGAACGTCGAGTAGCGGCATGGGGAGTAGGCTAGATGGAGATAGAAATAAAGGAATTAAGTGAACGCTCACGGCACACTAAATTCTCGTTGTATGTGGTAGTGTCAGCTATTCGTAGTGGCCATGGTAGTAGTGGCGGAGAATGACGTTGGGCCAGAATAGAAGTTCGAAGACAAATGGTCTGGCATACTTAGGGCTCGCTTGACTGTGACAAACTGCTATACGCACGCTGTACGATGTTTCGTTCCACGCTCAACTTGCGCCAACCCTCCACCGAGCCCGTGTACCTCGCCACCCTTTGGATGGTGTTTGCATTCCTAGGAATCCACTGCTGGCAGGTAGCCCTCTCACTGCTCGAATTATGTACTTCTTGTTAGCTCATACGGCGCTTGAACTCTTCGGCTTTCTGTGCTTACCGTCACAGCCGGATTAGTCATGTACAGCGAGAACTGGAGCAGCAGCAAGGAGAAGTTCAGTGAGTGACATTTAAAATTTAATAAATCCCCTCGCATCTATTTATCAACAATCTTCCTCCCAGCCTGCCGGCTGGAGCTTGATTAATTAATTAAGAGAACTCCAAACCAAATGTTCTCTTTCTCAGGAGTTTCTCGCCGCGGGATGGAAGCGGTCTATTTTTTACTCCCACGACGGGGACCGAAAATAGTGCCAACGCGACGGCGATGCAAACGAGGCCATTAGCCTCCGGTACGATTGTAAGATGTCTTGTCGAGCGACGGAGGAAGGACCCGATTCAGCATTCCCGATTGGTTCGAGATTACAAGACAAAAAATTACATGACAAAAACGTGGAGTCGCAAAAATTTGACACGCTTGAACTCTGACACAGTTTCGAAAGCGAACCAGTGTGCTACTGCGCTGAAGAAGAAACCGACCAACCGGAGATGCGAGACAGACGCTAGTATATTAGATGTAGGAGAAGAGGCAGGGTAGTATACAACCCTGAAAGAAGCTCCTCAATTTTACGAGATGTGGTGAAGCAGAAGTGTCTTCTTATTCCTCTCTTACTCTACCTTCTTTTCCGTACATTCTTTTTTGCGTTTTCTTCCGACAGTTGCCTGGCGCGCGCCATCCACCCACGGGTGGTCTACGTTTATTTAACGTTTGGGTGAGACCGCCTAAGTGCACCGTAAAAGTTACGGGTGAGCGTAGGGGGCTTGCACCACCCACGCCGTGCCCCCTTTGCTGTCTCGCTTGTTCTGCACGCTTCTCCCAATAGGCGAAACTTCGTGAACGATAACGTCTCTCCGTCTCACACCCCGGAGGCTGGAGAAGTCTCCCTGAAGCCCTGACTCTGTTACAGTGGAGGGTTGATGCACGTGGAACGCCATCCAAGATCCCTTCGACCCATCCCTCTTTATGAACATCGGAACGGCCTGGAGTTTTCTTTCGGTATAGTTGTTCATGGAAACTATCTTTCTTTCGAAATAAACTGGAGCTTTTCACGGTCCAGTGCTTCAGTTCGGAGATGAACTATGGAACCCTTACACACAACCTGGCCTACCAGGACCACACACATGACCTGCAATGACCCATATCACGATATCCCGGAATGAAGCCATTTTGTCAATCCGTAAATATGACCGCGTTGATGAAGACATCATATAGTCGTAACTTGCCATCGTGGCTCGCCTCTTTCATTTCTCAGCTCCAACGGCAACCAAAGTTCTTATATTTTGAGTGCCACAGTGGTTATAGCGTCATTACGTGTTCGGTTCTGTGTTACAGTGGAAAAATACAGGGAGAAGTCTCCCTGAAGCTCTGGCTCTCTGTTACAGTGGAGGGTTGATGCACGTGGAACGCCATCCAAGATCCCTTCGACCCATCCCTCTTTATGAGATCGGAACGGCCTGGAGTTTTCTTTCCGTATAGTTGTTCATGGAAACTCTATCTTTCTTTCGAAATAAACTAGAGCTTTTCACGGTCCGGTGCTTCAGTTCTGAGATGAACTATGGAACCCTTACACATAATCTGGCCTACCAGGACCACACACATGACCTGCAATGACCCATATCACGATACCCCGGAAACAAGCCATTTTGTCTATCCGTAAATATGACCGCGTTGATGAAGACATCATATAGTCGTAACTTGCCATCGTGGCTCGCCTCTTTCATTTCTCAGCTCCAACGCAACCAAAGTTCTTATATTCTGAGTGCCGCAGTGGTTATAGCGTCGTTACGTGTTCGGTTCTGTGTTACAGTGGAAAAATACCGGGAGAAGTCTCCCTGAAGCTCTGACTCTCTATTACAGTGGAGGGTTGATGCACGTGGAACGCCATCCAAGATCCCTTCGACCCATCCCTCTTTATGAACATCGGAACGGCCTGGAGTTTTCTTTCCGTATAGTTGTTCATGGAAACTCTATCTTTCTTTCGAAATAAACTAGAGCTTTTCACGGTCCGGTGCTTCAGTTCTGAGATGAACTATGGAACCCTTACACATAATCTGGCCTACCAGGACCACATACATGACCTGCAATGACCCATATCACGATACCCCGGAAACAAGCCATTTTGTCTATCCGTAAATATGACCGCGTTGATGAAGACATCATATAGTCGTAACTTGCTATCGTGGCTCGCCTCTTTCATTTCTCAGCTCCAACGGCAACCAAAGTTCTTATATTTTGAGTGCCGCAGTGGTTATAGCGTCGTTACGTGTTCGGTTCTGTGTTACAGTGGAAAAAAATTCCACCATTGCGTGACAAGTCGCGATGGCAGTCTTTTCGATCTATATCTTCGACGAGTCGACCCAGTAGAGGGTAGAACCAAAGAGAGCAGGTTACCGAAGGGTGGCGGCCAAGCATCGTGTGGCAGGTTGATTGGTGTCCAACGTGCGCCCTGTGAAATAAAAAACGGAACGAGGGGGAGAGCATGACACTACACTCATGTTTGGATAATACGCTGAAGTTATGTATAGACGCTCTACGGATTCGCGTGTTCGCGATGTGAAAAAATAAAATATTTTTTTGGAAAGTCATAGTATGGTACCTAATAAGTATGAATCATAAAGCCCATGCGCGTGGATATATACGTCAGGGTGCGTGAAGACGCATGGATCTAGATGCCAGCCAAAAATCGAATTTCTTGATATTTCAGACTATTTTAAGTACGTTCATTCTAAAATATTTAAATTCTTTTGTTTTCTGTGAAAACACTGTTTCGTGTATGATGACCCAAAATAGCTTAGCTGTAAGGAAATTAGGAAGACTGTCTTTTGGATGATCGCTCGGAAAATCACACTTTGTCGTATAATTCGTACACTGGCGTGAAGGAGCTCGGAAATACTTCCAAGTCATATGGTAAATTTCGACCAGACAACATGATACGCCAGCACTACCGCTAGCGACGTGTAAAATTTTTACAGGGACCATAGCAATTTTTACCGAACCCATAAAGCGTATCTGCCTATGAATTTCGTGGATAGAACTGAGAATTTCGTCGATCAAATTTTTGTATGTATGTCTACATAAAAAAAAATTTGATCGACATGATATGCCGATATAAACTATGAAACCTAAAACAAACGGTTCGCAATCCGGACGTCATCACTCACTATATTTTCTAATAAAAAGAACTTATATTCTAGCAAAAATCACGAGATATACGGGTAATATCTGCGATAGCGAAAATTACCATATTTTCTAGCAGAATGCACGATAAAAAAGTTTGTACTTTTTACAACAACTTATTGTCCACAAACGTCCACAATTTTTTATTTGTCAATTTTCTAGTTTTACAAACAAAAGTACAAACTAAAATTGTTAATTGCACGACAAGTGAAAGGGCAGGTTTGTAATATTCAAACCTGAACAAACGAGTTTGTCACTTATTTAACAAAATTATTTTTGCCATACTTCGTATTCGAATTTTACGAAATTATTTTTTACTGTCTGTGGTAAGTTCGATACGAATGTTTGCCAACACGTCGCTGTAGTTCCGATATAATAAATAAATAAATAAATAAATAAATAATAAATAAATACATATACCCGAAAGTTCTCTCGGTTTTTACCAGATTCATGGTAAATTCTACCAGATCCTTCTCTCAGTGTAGCGCGATCTGAAAAATTCTTCAATGTCGAGGTTCTTTCTTCACAGCTGTCTGTTACAGTTCAGCACGCGAATACGAGGTGCCCCCGTGACGAATTCAACTTTTCCCGTTTTAAGGGTCACCCGCACGCACATGCGTCTAGATGGCGTTGCCCATTAAATCCGTGCAAGAAAACAGTCCTGCGTGTTCGCTAATGACGTCCTTACGCGGGTAATCGTAAAAGTCTCGTTAGCGTGAACGAGGCGAGTCATGGGGTTTGACGACTTGCCACTGTCACGTAGCAACGCACGCTGCCCTCTTTCACGGTCTGGATTTCGAATCCAAATTATTAAGAGGCGCTGTCTCGTTCGACGGTTCTCTGGAATAACCGAGTAGACTCGCAAAAAAAAAAAAAAAATAAAAAAACAACAAACCCCTCGCGCGTGTGGGAACGAGACACTCTTGGGCGAGAGAAAGACAGGAGAACAGGAGTCGGAAATCCGCCAGGGGATTCGAGAATCCATATGAAAGGAAAGGGGTTGGTCGCTAATCAAGAGAGAGAGATTCTCGTTGAAGAAAAATACGTTTATCGGAAGAAGGGGAAATCCCTCGCTCGCTCAAGACGAGCCACACGATGTTTATTAATGAATGAAAATGAGTACGCAAGGAATAAATTCTCGAGAAAAAAAAAAAAACCACAGCTTCCACTTGCTCGGTGCCGGGAAGTGATGCAGTGGGCACCCCTCCCGCACTCGACTTTACCCCGGCTGGCAGGTTCTCCACCGGCGCGTCCCTCAACGCCGAAGAGAGAAGAGGGAAAGAGTGCAAACACCGTGGGCGGCTCGTGGCCTGGCAAATATATCCTTCTCCGGCGGGTCTCCGACAGTCATAAATAAAAATATGACTTTGCTGTTTCGCTGGAGTCTGGCGGAGACGCGAGAGAGAAAGAGCGAAATACGTGATGCATCAACAAGGAGACCGCAGAACTTAGCGACTTTGCGGTAATCCGTTATGCATTCGGAGGACGTCGTCTTCCGAAGCTCCCGCAGAGTTTTCCCTCGTATATATATAGACGCCATTTTAAGGGGTTGGGAGCGCAGGCTGCGAAGAAATAATTATCCTCGTACCTCCCATGTATTATGGCACCAGTGATATGTAAATCCAGGCTTACTTGTCACACAACCCTGATAACAGTATTTTCCGCTACCAGTGACAACCTCGGCATTCGAGGGCTCATCCAATCGGGCTCCCGGTATGGGCTTAGAGGGATTTACAACAAAATTTTTTTTTTTTTTACTTCCTGACTCTAAAAAGCATTGCATTACATATTTCGTTGTAAAAAGAATAAAATAATAACTGTTTGTTAATAATTTTAATATCTGTCGGTCGAGGTCTCCCGAAGAAACAACATTAAAACCAATCTTATTAGTTCATGTATAGATACGATTAGATAAACTATCATTATTATATATGAAACTGTGTTCCCAAATATTTACCAAAAATGATTGTTACTGTAAAGTACCAATGGCCGGACATTTAAGGCAATTTCTTTCTTCAAACCCAATTTTCGCTATCATGCATCGATTATTTTCTAAATCAGCCGTAACCAATCGCAAGGTTAGAGTCTCTAGTTTTCAGAACATATCCATTAAATACATTTGCAATATCTTGAAAAGGATTTATTTTCGAAAACACTGGGAAATGTAAATGTACCAGTGCGCTGGAAAGCATTTCATGGCTGTGTCCCGATTTTCGGACAGAACATGTCCCAATGTTTCGGACAGTCGCAAATTCCGAGAGTAATCATAAACGAACTCAACTAGTTCGTGGATACAGGAATAAGAACAGGGTATTTTATTAATTTCTCCAATAAAACAGAAATATCCATTGAATAACACATGAGATATGTTGCATCAAAACCCCGCCAAAATAACCCCTTTCGGGTCTTGCCCGGTGTCCCGACATTGGGTGTGTTGATTCACGATTGCGCGTACCAATGTCGGGACACAAAAATCGATTATCACTCAAGCAAATGTAACAATCAAATTATTATTTACGCATGCTCTATGCCGATCTTTTGCAGGCATATCAGTTACTAATTATAGATACTATTTTAACAGTAACTGCAATCTTTTAACCATTATAAACTTAAGTCTGCGGGCCAGTTGTCCGGTAACTGGGACGTGTCCCATCATTGGTCAGTTTACCTTATATATCGGTTCTGTGAGACGAGACGATTTTTGGAATTTAAGAAGCACAACAGTTAGACAATTGTATCGAAGACGAACGGAGACAACGCAAACAGCAAAATCGCGGTACCTCAGTGAAACGCATAACTCCCGTCCTTTGCCCTAGCCGACAGTCGGGAGTTATAAAGGAGTAATGTATATAATTCCTCACACTACACATTAGGATGCTACCGCTGCGATACACGAATTACTTGCAAGCGAATTGTCTCGCGCACTCATTCCTCGACCGAAGCACAGTGTGAGAACCTTCGAGATTTAATTAACTCCGGCGGAGGACGGACGAATGCGACTGAGGGGTTGCATTACCGGACAGAGACCGCACTGGCGATGCTTTGGTGCGTGACACAATATAATGAACGACTGGTAAAAGAGCAACGTTACAAGAGAGGGTTCTCGCTGCGTAAACCTGTCGCACGCTCTACAGACTTCGTGTCGTGTTGAGCGTTTTTTTTTCTTTTGTTTCCATTTTATTTTACTTCAGTCTCTTCTCTCCATCGCTCCCCTTGCGTTCAGTCGTGTACATTCGTTTGCCAACCAGCTTCATCACTCCGTGTTCCTCCTCGCCTCCAACGATCTCCCTTGTAGCGCCAGACACGGATGCTGCAGCTGCAGTTGCTGTCTTTCTCGCTTGTCCGTGTGTGATATGTGTTGGTGTGAAAGAGGGAGTCGCAAAATATCGAGCAGTGTGGGCCGCGGTGCGATGACTATTATTAGTCCTAATAGGCCATTTGTTATGTCGGTGTCGTACAACACGACGAGGCGATGTACAAGTTTCGCTGCTGGGTTCGCGGACCCGGGAACGGGCGACTGGGGGCTCTGCCACTGCATCGCGAATCCGTGGTGGAAAGGAAAACCGGGTGAAACGGAACGTACTGGGACGTGAAAGAACAAAAAATTCGGAATAAAACAAATCAAAAGCCTGCCGGCGCTCGGATTTCGGGTTGGGTAAAGGGTGAATGTGGGACACTGAAAAGTTTGGTGCTGTATCTCATGCTCCCTGAGGTAAATCCCACTTCGATGGAAGGAATAGGTATCCGAAAATGAAACGGTAAGTGAGTTCGGCGCCAGCCACTGTAGAATCACTGTTCACCCATGAATAAGTGGATACAGAAATAGCCAGCCAAGGCTCGGAGTTCATCCTGACCACGCGAGGTCTGTTCTTCCGTCGCTGCCTCGGAGGGAAATAAAAAGAATGAAAACACTCGAGCATGGTCCGCGTTCCCGACGGCGGCTCTTGGCGTCTCTTGGTGTGTTTGACGCTTCAATCATCATCGCATACGCGACAACACATAGCGTGTATCAAGGCGGTGGAAAGTACAGTAGAATCCCGTTTATCCGAGGTAATGTGGGGAGAGCGTACGTCGGATAGGGTAAAAGTGGTGAATATGGCCCACCTCGATTAACACGTAAATCAATGATATATGGACCAGGCCATATTCCCCACTTTTACCCTAAGCGAAAACTCGGGTAACATACTCAATTCAAACTTATACTATTACAGTAGAACCGCGCTTATCCGTCCTTCGATTATCCGAGCCTCCGCGTTAGCCGACGCACCCAACTCATCCGAGCCCTCCGCGTTAACCGAAGTGTAGACTCGGATAATACGGAAAACTCGGATAAAACTGATATAGCAGCATGCCCACGCGTGGAGTAGTCTGTAACTGCTACATTGTTGCATACGCGGTGCAACTTGCATAAGTTTGCTGCGTCTTTATATTGCGAGCTGTAAGTACATCAGTTCCGATTCTAGAGTCAATGGTAGAACATCGTGATGTGTCAAAAAAGGAAACAAGTCGTAAATTAACTAATAACGGTAATGTTTATATGAAGTGTGCTATTTTAAAAATATATAATAGTAGTACAAGTTTGAATTGAGTATGTTATCCGTGTTATCAGAGTTTTCGCTTATCCGACGTACGCTGTCCCCACATTACCTCGGATAAACGGGGTTCTACTGTATTATATATTTTATCTCTAAAATATTATCTCTACAATTTTTTGATATCTCTGTGAACCAATTTCGGAATTTAGTATTTAAGGTTTTCCCCCTGAAATAGACAAATAAGAAACTGTATTTACAGCGCAGGTGGATTCCGCCAAGTTGCTAATAAGATAGCTATAAATCGTTCACTCCATTGATCTTAATTTGCTTCTTCCGTTGTATAATTTATTTATAAAAATTTGATGTGTGCACCTTAACGACACTTTGTATTGTACGATGGTCATTCCATCGTACCTGTAATTGGGCGATTGCCCGTATTCATAATAAAATTAGAAAATAAAATAAAATAAACATTTTAAGAATAACACACCACTTCATATAAACATTAACTTTATTAGTTAATTTACGATATTGTCCTTCTTTTGAGACATCACGATGTTCTATCATTGACTCTAGAATCGGCACTGATGTATTTGCAGCTCGCAATACAAAGACGCAGCAAACTTGTACAAGTTTAAGCGCGTATGCAACAATGTAGCAGATACAGACTACTCCGCGCGCGGGCATGCTGCTTTATCCGTTTTTCATCCGAGTTATCTGTATTAGGGGAGAGCGAGGTAAAATGGGACAGTGGGGCAAAACGGGACAATGAGGGCAAAACTGAATATTCCAATAATTCTTGGATGCCCCATTTTGTCCCAACGATACATCCAAATTTTCAACCCCGTTTTTCTCCACAGACGACCATTGACACCATCCAAAAGTTATTGGAAAATTGCATTTTGTCTCATAATCCCGTTTTGCCCCGCTGTGCCATTTTGACCCGCTCTCCCCTATCCGAGCCTACACCTCGGTCAACGCGGAGGGCTCGGATGAGTTGGGTGCTTCGGATAACCCGGAGGCTCGGATAATCGAAGGTCGGATAAGCGCGGTCCTACTGTACGAAACATCGTGAGTGAGAGCCGAGCCAGAGCGTGGGCAACGAGTACGCCGAAGCTATGCTTCGTTCCATCCATGCACTCATTCCCTTGCAGCAAAGGACATTATCTTCGCCCACTCTAGCCATCACCATGAATTATTGCCCGAACTTTCGTTTGGCGGACGTACGAATTCAAAGCTCCGTTGCATTCGTGACGAAAGCAATCGACGAACGAAAAAGCAAAGTTTAATGATTGCAGTTTTTTAAGTTTCTCAACTATTATTTCCATAACTGCAATAAATATTGAAATATTAGAATATAATATAATATATATATATATTAGTATTGAATATAATTATTACTATATAATATATATAATAATATTTATAAATATTAGTATATAATATAATATAATATTGAAATATTAGTAATATTATTCAACAACGTCCCGAATCGTAATGCGGAGTGATAGCTGTGATGGAGGAAAAAAAATTGGTTTATAAGCGTAAAATCAATGGAAGAACGGAACAGCGCGCTGGCAATACTTTATAGACGTGCGACGGGTCTTAAGTGCACGCTCGTAAACGTGCCGCGGGTTGACATCCGGGATTATACTTTCGTGATTTACGCATTCCGCAACTGTATTTCACCGTTCGCATCTCCTTTCGTTAAATTTATTGCGTCGGTCGTATGGCGCTGAACGGCCCGTGCTTTCTTTGCCTCGTTCTCTCTTCTATCTTGTTCTCTATCTTTCGACTGGCGTCGCGTGAACCCGTTCGTCCTTCTGTGTACTTTCCTCTTCGCCCTCTCTTTCATTTCGCGCTGCATTTTCTTTTTCTATCTCTGCCCTCGCCTTGTGCCGCTTTTCCCTATTTCATCTTTCTCGCTCGAGGTCTTTCTGCCTTCCGGCAGAGAATGTCACCACGCTACATCGAGCGTCTACACAGATTACCGCGTGCAAGAAACTCTTACGTACATACAGCTGTAGTGTACAGTCAACCCGGCGGACGATAAATATTCTGATTAATGAACAATATTTCATCGCATAGACGACATTACGAGCGGCGTGCGAGAACTAGAGTTGAAACTCCCCACATGATCAAGATGGCCTTGATTCAGAGTTTTGAACCACCATTGTGGTGCGTGAATCTTGCAGAGCATGTGCAGGATTCACGGTGAAAAGTGGAATGTCTCGACAGTCCGACACGTCAGGGACACACCGAAGGCCCTTCCTGGGAATCCAGTGTCGGACCTGTGTCAAGTCCGTAAATGATGGATAGTTGATTATAGCGCCTGAAGAGGAGCAAAGTAAGAGGAGGGTTAGTTGTCGAGGGACACTTTTTTTCGGGAATAAATACTCTCTTCGTCGATTATTTAATGCCCGTAAAAGTATCGATGCTCGATTCCACAGAAAGAGGGTTCGGAGAAGGTTCCGTTCACGACATGTCGACAGACTTTTCAAGATCTTCGGATTTCGGGAGAACCGTGATTTACAAATAAACATTTTCAAACAAGAGGTGATATTTTCATGTAGGGTAAACGTGGGGAATATGGACCGGTCCACATATAATTGATTTACGTGTTAATCGAGGTGGGTCATATTCACCACTTTTACCCTATGTCGCAAATTCCAGTTTGAAAATATCATTTTTCGACCGGAAGTGATGTTCTATACGCCAGGAAATCGCGACAGTCTTTCCGTTCGGGCTTGAACTCACGCTTGTAAGGCTTGTAAGGCTTGTAAGGCTTGAACTCACGCTGGCAAAACAAATCGATTGGTAGATAGAAAACGAGGAGAGATTTTTCCGTAAGTCGCCGAATGAAAATTCAGTGACTAAGTGGGGAGCAAGACGCATGCTGCATTGCTGTGTTTCAGCAGGTAAAAAGGTTTGGTACTTGGCTAACCCTTGCGGAGTAACGCGATGTACTTAAATATGCGCGCTCATAAATGAGTAATTGCTTTCGCGTATTACCTTTTCGTGAGTCGTTTCTCTTTCGACGGATTATTTCTGTGCAGAAAGAACCCCGGTTGCCTCGCAGATGTTTTATTACCACTGCTCGCGGAATTTGATGATCCCAAACGTTTATTAGGCGTTTCAATAATCACCGCATCGAACAAATATTTTTGACTTTAAAGAATATAATATTTGTCTCATGCAACGAAACAAGTGACGTTGTTGAGAATTCCGTGAGGTTCTGTGCGAAGCACGGAGGTTGCCATCCTCCGTCCATCCTCGTCATCTAAATGAGGAGGATGGACGGATGGTTAAAAGAGAAAAAATACACGATCGTTAACTTCGATGAGAACAGAGATGAGATTTATTGACGTGGTTCTCGTAGGACGATGAGAACAGAGAGATAGACCAATACTGAATAATATCCGCCGACTTGGCGGCTCCGAGAGCAGCGAGTATCCGAATGTATTTGTGTGTCGCAAGTCCGGCTGTAAACAACACCGAGCACGAAAACCTCCAAAGCGCCGGATGTAGAGAATAACCGAAGATAGTTCGAACTTTCACGAGATCCTTCAGCTATCGATTGTTTGGCGAAACGGACGTCATCTCGGGGAAACGTTACTTCCGGTCGAAAAATTATAATTTCAAACCGGAAGGGACATTTTTAGGCACTCACTCTTTCAGAGGAAAGTGCCTATTAAAGTTCGCCTTCCGTACCTCAATAATGACTAAAAAAAATCTTAATAAAAATCCGTTGCATTTATTTTTATGCACTTGACATAGTACACATTGAGTAAATTAGACATTTTGAAACCACCACAAATGATAACTGCACTTAATTATGAGTCCGCAAGGCCCTGAGAAAAATTATGTCCACCCGGATGTCCATATGACATGGTTGGACTTGCAGTCCAACGATACCATGTCTTATGCAAAGACGTACGATGTTGAAATTCAGAGCGTCACTATATTTAGAGATGAGAAGTATGCATAAGTGAAATTTTTCTTGCAAAATCTCTATGCATGTGTTTACCTGAAAAGAAACAGCTTTTTTAGCTAAAAATTATATATATTCTCGTACGGTCTCACAAGTTTGATTTTTGTGACCCAAACGTTTTAATATTGTAACGAATCAATCCTCATATCTATAATATGAGGATTGACCGAGACACATAATATTAAATAGATGACCGGAATAGCTCGGTATGACAAATGACAAACGGACAGATTATCGATTGACTAAATGACGAGAGTTTTGATCGGACTTTCACAGAAAATAGACGTTTCACAGTTCGTGCTCCAGATATTTAACCGTGATTATAATCAATAATATCCGCCCAAAAATTATTATTATTCGCTCGGTCGTTACACTATTTTCTGCATACTCACGAAATACATCGGTGAGTATGCACGACGAATATGGAAACCCATGAACATCCCTACAAATGTGATGACCGACAATGATATTTTTAAATAAGATGTGTTTTTTTAAATTCATCCGCACAAGTTCATAGCTCTTCGCTATCCTTTTTTGTATTCTTTTTAAATTTCATTCGCATAAACTCATGTCTTTTCGCGGTCACTATATTATTTTATTTATTATTTTATCTTGTTGTTCATTATATTCACTCACTGTTGCTTACGCTGACAATTTTTATTTTTTTAAATAAATCAATTTGAGTGTGTATGAGTGCCTACAAAAATATCCCGAAGGGACATTTTTCGTGCGGTTCAGGGGGGCGGAGCCTCCAACGTATCCCTCGCGCCCGAAGGGCGCCGAGGGGTTGGCTTCCTATGACGTCATTTCCGGTGATACAATGGTGGAAAAAGAGAAAATACCAATTTCGAGGATCGAACCCTCGATCTTGTACTCACTAGTCGAGGGTCTTACAAGTACAGCTATCTTGAGGAATAATATTTACGACCGGAAACTAATATTTAACATGTGCCCTCGCTTACTGCTCGGTCGTCCAAACGTTATTCGAAAGTATCAAAAAAAGTTTGCTAAGAAAAATCATGAATTTTCTGTATCCATCACAGCCTCTTTTCCATTTCTTACAGTAACTACACAATTGCGAGAAGGAGTGAGATAACCACCCGCGACTCGCAGAGAGTATTAGAGAAAGACGCCGAATCGTTAACGAAGTTTTGCGGATATCTCAAAAGGCTTTTAGGGCCTTTCAAAGAGTTTCGACCCTTCTTAATACTTTAGAATTCCCGCGGGGCTGCCTCGTTACGGATACCCTCTGTATCGCCACGGTAACCCTCCCGGCTTCTCCATATTCCCTCTGTGTATTTGTATATATTTATGTGTACATATGTACGACTGTCGCTTTAAATCAGTGCCCGCGTCAGTGCGAACCAATGTACTTACACCGAATCTTACTTACAGCCTACCCAATCGTATTATCCGCGATGCTATATCAATATTTAAAAAATCGAGGGAATGGATGAACGAAGTAGGCTGCGAGTTAGTTGCCGGACGAGAAAGCACATGATTCTCGTTCTGCGTCATAAAATTTAATAAATAAAACAAATTTATTAAATAACAGTTGACGAACTCACAAATCCAAATACAAAACGGGTGCGGTACAAATTGTTCACTTGCCCTAAAAGGGTAGGTTAGGATTAGCCATTGATGTTCTCCACTAAAAAAAATGCAATACTTGGTCACAGCAAAGTAAAAACAAAACGATGAGAGGCCACGAAATGATTTTTTTTTGTTTCAAGTTGGCATAGAAATTTTATCAACGATCCGCGAGCGCACGCGGCCCACGTTGGAACAGCGAGTTTCAACAGCAGCGGCGCACACAGCCGAGCGATGCAGTCAACGTCCGCAGTCCGCAATTTCGAAGCTTGCAGTGCCTTGGTCTCCATTCATGGAATTATTATTCCCTCGTCCATCATCGGATATCCGTTATTTTAGTATGGCCGTCGTAAAAGCCAGAAATCAATGGCGGGGGAGGGGGGTGGCTGGGGGAGGGGGCTGATGGTTAACGATTCCACTCCAGAATACCAAAAACTGCAGTCTCTCTCTCTCGGATGCGTGCCATGAAGGAGCGCAATGCAGTGTGCAGTGCAGTTCGGTAGTAGCTATCATAAACACTCGGTGATCGTTCCCTCACCCACCATTCGTATCCCATGCAGTCCTGGCACAAGGTATTACACTGTATTCACGCGTGAAAAATGATCGCCGGATTTATGGACAAATTGGCCGGAGGACAGGTGGATACGAAACCGCGAAGTTAGTGAGAAGAACCAACAAAAGGGAGGACGGCGCTGCGCTCGGCTAGCGCAGGGCACGTTTCGGCCGAGGCACGAAAAAAAAAAAAAAAAAAAAAAAAAATGTAGAACCAACACAAATTTCAGGAAAACGAATGGTGAACGACACAATGGCGACACATCGACCAGGAACCAAACGGGCGTAACCGCCGCGTCAAAGGGCGCGAATCGCGTCCCTTTGATTCTCAGCCGTCGATATGTCGACATCCGTATCTGTATCTATATTCATACCCATACACGGATCTAATGCACGACTCGCGTGGCGAGCGCGGGGGTGTTCGCCGTTTGCTCTCTCGACGGCACAGTCGCGCGCGGGCAAACAGCCGGAAAACACGCGAGCCTGCCACGCGGGCCGGAGGTGTGGAGAGAGAAAGGGACGGACAGAGGAAGAGCGAGAGAGAGAAAAGCTACGCGCGAACTGCTCGCCAAGTCCATCCGTTACTTAAAAGCCTGCGTGCGACAGGCATACACGGAACAGCGGCGGCGGGGAGGGAGTACGCTCCGCGGACAAACTACCCTCAACGCTGACTCGATACCCCCACTTCACCGGCAAAATTTCCGCAACTACTATTATTCTCTCTACTCTTTACCGATATCACAACGATTCTCTCCCTTCCTGTCTCTCTCGGGGCTGCAATAGCGCCCGAAGAAAAATATTATCATGTACCCGAGACAATTAGCTCCCGACAACGACTAAAGCCTGTTAACTCTTTATGCCTCCCGCGGGAGCGTCATCGATCGAATTATATAACCGTACGCGTGAGCGCCGGATAATCCGTACATGTTTTAGCAAATTTATGGATAATTGATAACATTATGCCGGAGCCTCGTGAGTCGGGATACCGATTAGATGAGAGAATATACATCGAGGACACGGCACGGTCGGATATGAGTTCCGACGTCATCGAAAACACTGGAGGTCCCGCGATAGACTACTGGGATATACATACGGAGGCGAATGGGGCTAGTGGAGTGTGTGTGCCCCGGTGACACCGCAGGAATATCGGTTGCAGCAGCGTTAATGGAATTTGACTGGGGTAAAACCATCCTCTGGTTGGCCGCTGTCGCTCCACAACCTAATAGCCCCAACGGTTCACCCGTGGCTTGATAACGTTAACCGTCGCTGCACGGAGTTTCTTGGTCGTAACGAGTGTGGACGGTTAGCTGAATCGCGGGAGGAAATTCGTTCTTTGAGATCCTGATCGACCGTGCCTTTTGACGTGGCTTTTAAGCCGGACGCGAATTGGGGAGCCCTTCTCATCGATGGCTCTGGTTTTAATCGGGACGTCAACGTAGGATAGCTTCGTCCAATGGACATCGGCCCACGAATGACCCTCACGCTGAGAAAAAAAATCGGTTGGATTAACCAAAAGTCGCGGTGACGTTCAAAGCTGTTATTTGTTTGGTACAAATAAAGCATTGTTTTGTTAAACGTTTATTTGCCTCAATTTATTCCAAATCGTCGATTGAAATAAACATTTTGTTGTACCAACCGATTACACCTTCGAACGTGTGTCACCGTGCATTTGCTTGATCCAATCATTTTGTTTCCTCAGTGCAGCGGGAAAACCGGAGTGGTGAGAGTCAGCTGCAGTTCGAGATATCGATGGAGATATCAAAGTCAGAGACTCACCGGATTGAAATCATTCCCGCTGGACTTTTGGCTCGTCGACGCTATCACAAACTGATGTATGGAAGATCTTGCGTGATGCGACCTCGTGAGAACATTGTTGGAAACATTTTGTTGTACCAACCTGTTGAACATTATTGGAAACATTTTGTTGTACCAACATGTTGAACATTGTTGGAAACATTTTGTTGTACCAACATGTTGAACATTGTTGAAAACATTTTGTTGTATCAACATGTTGAACATTGTTGGAAACATTTTGTTGTACCAACATGTTGAACATTGTTGGAAACATTTTGTTGTACCAACATGTTGAACATTGTTGGAAACATTTTGTTGTACCAACATGTTGAACATTGTTGGAAACATTTTGTTGTACCAACATGTTGAACATTGTTGGAAACATTTTGTTGTACCAACCGATTACACCTTTGAACGTGTGTCACCGCGCATTTGCTTAATCCAATAATTTTGTTTCCTCAGTGCAGCGGGAAAACCGGAGTGGTGAGAGTCAGCTGCAGTTCGAGATATCGATGGAGATATGAAACTCGGAGACTCACCGGATTGAAATAATTCCCGCTGGACTTTAGGCTCGTTGTCGCTATCACGAACCGATATATGGAAAACCTTGCGTGATGCGATCTCGTGAGAACATTGTTGGTCCCTTCTGTTACTTCTAATACTCGCCGTTGCTTAGAAGTCGGAGTCCTCGCACGGAGCGTAAGTGGGAATTGAAACCCGCCCTATATGGTCGAAGGGTGGAGACACCCGAGGGACTCGAAACTGGCCTCCTTCGGGGATCAGAGACCAAACCTCCATTTCGTTTCATTCTCTGATTCATTCTCGATCCCTCGATATTTCAATCCGATGGCCGAGCCTCGATACAGTCGGAAAGAAACTAGAAAGGGGATCGAGAGGAAATACAAGGGTGAGAATCTTAGCCGCGATTTACCGAGTATCTCGTGGGTCTTCGCAATAAGTTAAATGCGATGCGTGTTGGACGGGACGGTGGTAAAGAGAGGGGAGATAAAGTGGGGTACGGAAAAAACTGTTTTCATCGATACTCTCGTTGGCTATCGTCGAGAAAAATAAAAACGGACAGTGTGGCGATAAAACGATAATGAGCACTGGAAATGAGGGGTGTATCTTATCGACGAAAAGGCCCTGTGGAGGAATTCTTCAAATCCGACAGCGACTGAGAGAAAAGTAGGGGATGGCGGGGCAAAACGGGATAATGAGACAAAACGCAATTCTCCAATAACTTTGAGATGGTGACGATGGTGGTACGTGGGGTAAAACGGGTTCAAAAATCCGGATGTATCGTTGGGACAAAATGGGGCATCCAAAAATTATTGCAAAATTAAGTTCTGCCCTCACAGTCCCGTTTTGCCCCGCTGTGCCATTTTTCCCCGGTCTCTCCTACTACCATTATGTGGTAAAATGAAAGAGTGATCAAATTGTAATATACAAATTTCATCGTATGCTAACAAACAATAGGACCGCGCTTATCCGACCTTCGATTATCCGAGCCTCCGGGTTATCCGAAGCACCCAACTCATGCGAGCCCTCCGCGTTAACCGAGGTGTAGGCTCGGATAATACGGAAAACTCGGGTCGAAAACGGATAAAGCAGCATGCCAGCGCGCCGAATAGTCTGTATCTGCTACATTGTTGCATACGCGCTTAAACTTTGTACAAGTTTGCTGCGTCTTTGTATTGCGAGCTGCAAATACATCAGTTCCGATTCTAGAGTCAATGATAGAACCTCGTAATGTCTCAAAAAAGGAAAATGTCGTAAAGTAACTAATAAAGTTAATGCTTATATGAAGTGGTGTGTTACTTTTTAAATATATAATAATAGCATAAGTTTCAATTGAGTATGTTATCCGTGTTATCCGAGTTTTCGCTTATC
The DNA here is from genome assembly GCA_917499995.1 of Ichneumon xanthorius. Lineage (NCBI taxonomy): Eukaryota > Metazoa > Arthropoda > Insecta > Hymenoptera > Ichneumonidae > Ichneumon > Ichneumon xanthorius. Next base: position 4,709,193 of record OU824205.1, read on the forward strand.
CGACGTACGCTCTCCCCCACATTGCCTCGGAGAAACGGGGTTCTACTGTAGTTCTTTTACATTCAATTCCTTTTCGCCGATGTCGTTACTCGTACGTGGTTTCGTTCGAGGTAGTATCTCAGGTTTGAGATTCGTTACCAGACTTTGAATTTCATTCCTTTGAGCGATTTTCCTTCGCCCCCTTTTCTCCCTACATTCCGCTCGAGCTGTTTTCACTTCTTCCAACTTTTCCTCTGGCTCGCGTCACCCAGCCTCGCCGCTACCATCTTTTCGAACCAAGTATTTTCATATAGCCACGATATTTATCACAGCTCCGTCACGTCGCTGACGACGGAGCTGCCGAAGGAAACGAGCGAGGGGGGGAAAGTAAAGAGAGTAAGCGAGCGAGCGGGGGCGAGGCGCGTGCAAAGCACCGTCATAAAGGGATGGAATATTTAAAAGCTCTCAACGTGTATAGAAATTGCGATCTGCCGGGTGGGTCCTGTGCACCTCGTATTATGTGAGCGCTTTGTGGGTACACGCGCGAGAAGAGACTTTTCGTGTCGCCAGCACGCCCCGACAGCAGCAACTTTGACTTTCTACCCAGGTTTGGTCGCCTTTTTTCCCCGGCACCCCTTGCGGCTCCATTGATATACCACTCCTCCCCTTCATTTACATCCACTGAATTTGTAATTATTTAACGGCACACCGCGGAGATCAACGTGTCGTGCGGTTACCATTATATAACTCTACTGGCTTTTATCTTTTTTTTTTATTATTATTTTTTATTCCCCGCAACCACTAGGCTGTACTCTATGATTTTTCCACTCTGTATTCCAACCGCAGTTCCGAGGAGTAATCATTTCCATCTCTCAGTGCTTTCATTCCGGTTTGAGTTTTACTTCTCGCGCTCGCATCCACTGCGGGGCGATGGAACGTCATTTCTAGTGGAAAGAGAACGAGGTGACCGGCCAAGAAGATCTCGCATGCACCGGCCTTTCTGTTTACTCTTTGTTTCCCGCTTTTATTTCCCCGCGCTCCGCCACCCTCGAACCCCGAGATCCCGAGGCCATTCGCGCACGGATCCCGGCTCGGTCGCGTCAGTTTTTCTTCCTTTCTTTTCACTCATTGTTCCCCGCTTTTTAGTTCTCCGGTCACCCTCCCCTTCATCCTCCGTTTTCAATATGCAGGTCCCTACTTTCTTCTTACTCCTTACATTCTATCTTCGCTTCTCGCTTTGCAGTTCTCACCGGATCCTCTTTCTTTTCATCACTGGTATCCAGGTAACTAGGCGCAATCCCCCGCCCAATTACGGTTCGCCCCCTCTAGTGTTTCCCTCAAGCGCACCGTCATCATCGTCGCTGTTGCCGGCGTTCGTACGACCGACGTCGGGCCCGCTTCCGTAATGAGGTACTCGCAAGGAGGCGCCCGGCTTTGATTAATGAAGTTCTCACGGCATTTCCATTGCTTCTCTTGTCTCACGTTCTCATCACACACATTCGCCATCGTTCCTCCGGCTCGCATTCCGTATCTTCTGGAGAGCGTGCTCGATCCACAGGTCCGCCATTGGCATATTATCTTGGGTTCCTAATTTTCATGCCAGTACACCTCGTACATCAGTACCGAATAACGAGGTAATTGTGTTTTTTCCCGACTGCGCTAAAATAACCACATTCCTTGCGTGCAATACGGGTAGAAAATAAGATATTATTGACCGATGATCATTATTAACATGTGCGCATGCGCGGTACAATTTCATTACTCCCTAGGGAGTAATAGGCCTCATTACTCCCGCTGGAAGCTCTGTTACTCCCGGGGGAGTAATGGTCATTGGCGAAGATGACGATTTTGCGACGCAAGAAATGTGGTTATTTTAACGAAATCGGAAAAAAAATAACGTATGCCACAAGGGAGGAAGTGCATTTTCAAAAAAACGCACTTTCCTCCCATGTGGCATAATATACTATTTTTCCCGACTGTGCTAGAATAACCACATTCCTTGCGTGCAATACGGGAGGAAAATAGCCTATTATTGACCGATGATCATTATTAAGCTGTGCGCATGCGCAGTAAAATTTCATTACTCCCTCGGCAGTAATAGGGGTCATTACTCCCTCTGCAAGCTCTATTACTGCCGGGGCAGAAATGGTCATTGGCGAATATGACGATTTTGCGACGCAAGAAATGTGGTTATTTTAACGAAGTCGGAAAAAAATATCGTATGGCACAAGGGAGGAAGTGCCTTTTCACCTCGTGTGAATTTCTCAAACTTCGCACTCGGTGAATAGACGCACTTTCCTCCCTTGTGGCATAATATACTAATTCTGTATCGGGCCCACACTAACAATCGATATCGATGATCAAAACATTGGGCCACGACACAGAACGTCGGGTAGTCGTAGAGCGGCTTGAGCCGCGTCCCTCTCTGCGATTCCCCTACGAAGATTCAACGTTGTCGGGGAGTAAAAAAGTTAGCCTTCTCAGTGCTCAGACATCGCTCCATTTATCGCTCGGCGCTTCCACCGTAGTGGTTATATGCCTGAGGAAAGACGATCAGCCGAGAGGGGGAAAGAGAGATCTCCGAAAGTGAAAAGAAAAAAAATGAAAGGAGAGATCCTGAAAGCGGCCCTTCCTTCCGGCTGGACGACTCGAAAGTTGCTAGTCTGCAAGTCTACCGCCGATAAAAGTCCACCAAAAGCGCGTCTACCAGTCCGGAGATCATCGCTGAAGTATCTATCCGTCCACCCGTCGTTTTCCCCGCTTCCTCGTCTTTCCTGTAACCAACGGGAGTCCCGGCCCTTCCGGAGAGCCGGTCCACGAAACGTTATACCGTCCGTGCTGGCGGCCGATCGAGCATAATGTTGAAGTCCGCGGAGGAGCGTGGTGAGAGAGGATTCTGCCCGCGGCATAATCTTATTTCGAACTGTCTTCGCTTGCCCCTGCGCTCCTCCTAATCCGCTTCTGCAAAGCTCCCGTGATTCTTCTTCCAGCTCCTCCTTTCGTTTTCCTGCGAACCGAAGATCCTTTCCGAACCTCCCTTCCACCCCGCGAATTCGTTGAGACCCCTTGCACGATTTTCCTTTTTTGCTCCACACCATCGGTGCCTATAATCTCCAATGGCCCCCGGCAACCACTTCGTGACGCCTTGTAGCCTCAATTCCTTTACCATAACTTAGCATTTCGAGGAGTGCGTGATAACACAAAGGCTGGACTTAAAAACCGAACTTGGATATTTGGACTTTGTTTGTGTTCCCGTAGGTTGCAGGACCGATTTCACCCTCTTCTTCGTTTCCTATTGAATGTCAACTGCCTTTTCGCTTCTCCTTCCATTCTATTCGCGCACTTGCATCTGCGCTTCCAACTCTTCCGATCCGCCTTCTTTGAGTCCTCCTCACGGGCGAAGAACGACGAGCACCGGCTTGCGGTCCATTTAGAAAATGAATGCCCTTTCGGCTCGATGCCAATGAAGGATCAACAAACAACCTCGCGAACACTTCCAACACAAACTCTCATCGGGACGACCCGCTTCTCCTTTTTGCCCTCCTTTCGTCGTATCCCAGCTTCTCTCTGTACAGCCCTGTACTGTCCTTTGTAGCAGTTCCATTCGAGAAGTCCTCCAGTTTTAGTTTATGCGACACTTGCCATTTAGAAAATGAATGGCCTTTCGGCTCGATGCCAATGAAGGATCAACAAACAACCTCGCGACTTCTTCCAACACAGACTCTCACCGGGTCACCGCCCTTCCCCCTTTCGCCCTCCTTTCATGCCATCGCAGTTTCTGTCCGTGCAGCTCCGTACTGTCCTTTGTAGCAGTTTCACTCGAGTAGTCCTTCAGTTTTCTTTTATGGGACACTTGCCATTGCGAATAGGATAAAAGTGGTGAATACTGTCCACCCCGATTAACAAGCGAATCAATGGTGTATGGATCGTGAATCAATGATGTACGGATCGTGAATCAATGATGTATGGGTCGTGAATCAATGATGTATGGATCGTGAATCAATGATGTATGGATCGTGAATCACTGATGTATGGATCGTGAATCAATGATGTATGGATCGTGAATCAATGATGTATGGATCGTAAATCAATGATGTATGGATCGTGAATCACTGATGTATGGATCGTGAATCAATGATGTATGGATCGTGAATCAATGATGTATGGATCGTGAATCAATGATGTATGGATCATGAATCAATGATGTATGGATGGTGAATCAATGATGTATGGATCGTGAATCAATGATATATAGATCGTGAATCAATGATGTATGGATCGTGAATCAATGATGTATGGATCGTAAATCAATGATGTATGGATCGTGAATCAATGATGTATGGGTCGTGAATCAATGATGTATGGATCGTGAATCAATGATGTATGGATCGTGAATCAATGATGTATGGATCATGAATCAATGATGTATGGATGGTGAATCAATGATGTATGGATCGTGAATCAATGATATATAGATCGTGAATCAATTACGTATGGTCCATATTCACCACTTCTACCCATAACAAAAAAGTACGCGACTTCTTCATCGTCCACCGAACTTGATCGTTCGTTTTACTGGCGTTTCCACCGTGCTCGTTGCATCTTTATGTACGCTCCTTATTTCACCGTTTTCTCTGGACCGCACACATCGAGCGCTGTATAGATCCTTCGACGTGGATTCTCCTAGAATTCCAAGCATGTCCCTCCTGCTCGAATCTCGGGTTTCGCCGCCGAATTCGCCGATAGCGACTGTAATTTTTCCAGCAGGTACACCCGATGAACCACTTGAGGCTTCGCTGACCCAAGCTGAAGTCTCACCGACTTTTTCGCTACAATTTCTGCGACAAACTTGCTGGAGAACGTTTTGCAGCAAACCGATCAGCTTTACAGTGCGGTGTCGGTATACACCGCCTCGTGCGGTTCGTCGTCGTCGAAGAACGACAACGAAGAGGAGGAGGCGGAAAAGGAAAATAAACGAATGCCAAAGACAGGGGAAGGAAGCGGAGTGGAGTGCGCGTGCGGAATCGCGTATAGCTTCTTCCCGAACGTTTAAGAGTGGGTTTGCGCACGTAGGAAAAATACGAGAACAAAAAGGTATAGATAAATAGAAAATGCCGTGTCGACAATACGTGGCGGAGCACCCTGGGGATTCTTCGCTCGCGGAGAAGGGCGAAAGAGCACGGAGGGTGAGGAACGGCCCGAACGTTCCCTGGGAAACGAAGGAGGACAAAAGAGAGAGTGCGAGTAAAGGAAGGTAGTCATCGCTTGCTTACACGCGAATCCTGCGGGGAAGAGAAGACACAGAAAGAAAAATATAAGGGGTGGAGAATCCCTCCCAATCGATGTCCTCTATCGGCAGTTTTCAATCAATGCGAACGCGCTCTACAATGACGAGCCTCCACCCCCCGTTCCCGAAGAGTCCGGCAACAGAGTCTCAGATTGGTTTGACAAACGGAAAGAGCTTCGAGCTAAGGAGAAAAATGAAGCCGTATATTTATTTCACCGGAAGGGTTTGACACGGATCCGGGGTAATAGGAAGTCGGGAAATAATAATCGTACAGCCTTTTCCGGCTCCGGAAGTAAACTGCGAGACAATAAAGAAGAATAAGACGTCTACGTTCGTTGGATTATACCGGGACGGCCAGTTTATCTTCCGTTTTGTCTCCCGAAAATACATAGCCCAAAGTTTGCGGTCATTGAACATGTGCCAACACTTGTTTGCGGTGACGAGATAAATGGCTTTCATACAATTTATTGTGTTTTCTCGTGGCGATTTTAGAATGGTGCAAAGAGTCGCGTGCTTCAAATTTGTATAATTTACCAGCCAAGTGCAAGTAGTTGTAAAAAGATCAGTAGCCGTATTGTGTTGATTCCAGTAATTACCAAGTTGTTCCCGCTGAATGATTGCCATTGTAATGCTATCCGTAGTGATTCTAGCGGTTGTATGCATACAGTAGAACCCCGTTTATCCGAGGTAGTGTGGGCAGAGCGTACGTCGGATAAGCGAAAACTCGGATAACACGGATAACATACTCAATTGAAACTTATTCTATTATTATATATTTAAAAAATAACACACCACTTCATATAAACATTAACTTTATTAGTTAATTTACGACATTTTCCTTTTTTGAGACATCACCCATGTTCCATCATTGACTCTAGAATCGGAACTGATGTATTTGCAGCTCGCTATATAAAGACCCAGCAAACTTGTATAAGTTTAAGCGCGTATGCAACATCTACTCCGCGCGCTGGCATGCTGCTTTATCTGTTTTTCACCCAAATTTTCCGTATTATCCGAGCCTATACCTCGGTTAACGCGGAGGGCTCAGATGAGTTGGGTGCTTCGGATATCGCGGTCCTACTGTACTAATAACTGTTATACTGCGTTATTCACCACCATCCATGAACACATTTGCCGGAACGAATTCCTTTTTTCTTTTTCGGGGTAGCAACCGTTCAACTCGAACCTCATCGGTGTACTATATTTTACATTACCCGTTAGAAATTGGAGGCGGTGGCTCATTTTCCACGCAGCAAAGCACGCAGAGAACGGCGCTCATCGTGTGTGCACATCCATGACCCAGTGGAAGAGCCCTGCAGCCTGTCCACTCGGGGTTAATTAGACGCGTACAAAGTTCTTTTGTTTTACGATATTAACCGACAGACTCGGACCATTGCGGTTCATAGATGCAGAGCAACTACTATTGTATCAGAACCCTGGGAAATTTCGTCAAACTCACCGAGTTTAATATTTCAAACCATAACGGGGCTACGGTGTTGTGTGCACTGTGCGGAATACAGGGTTATACTCTATAGTGATTATCTCTACAGGCGTACCTACAGGTGTGTGCGTATCCGAACGAAGTTTCAGCCCACGAGAACCGCCAGTCCGGGACTCGTTCGTCACTCGCCCCTCGTTACCCCGTTTTAATATAAACGGTGGGACTTTGAAAGTGACTCGTATAAAATTTCTCCCATTTGCTCTCACCTTGCCAGCCGCGGATTAAGCCCCGGTGTTTAAATTGATTTTTAAACGCTTTCAACTGTTCCGGTATGCCGTAAATTGTTGCTGCCAATAGAATCGCTCCAATGAGGATAATGCAAATGAGCGCTGGAAATTAAATTACGCAATTGCTTCCCCGTGTTCCTTCGTTCGCAGCCTCGTCTCTGCGAAGAGGAATGCCCCATAATGCTTCATTCGTCCCTTTAAGAGACACACTACTTTACTGAGGTAGTAGGGTAGACCGGGGCAAAACGGGAACGCTAAGCAATAAAACCTACTACAACGATACCGAAAGCATACATCCATGGTTTTTCACAACAAAATTGTATTGGCACCGGTTTTGAAAGGATATAAAAAAAAACCATCTGGGGCAAAACGGGGTACCCTTCGATTTGACTTGCGGCAACTTTTGATAGCTTCATTATTCTTTATCATCTACTGCTATTTTCTTGTAAAACGTAAGCTCTCATCAACAACTATGTACTCAAACTATAACTGTATAATTGTGTCGTCTTTCTTTGCTGCTTGGTCCTTAGGGGATTTTATCCCAGGACAAATAAACAACTATTCTATTCTATTCTATTATTGCCCTATTTTGCCCCACGTCGATATGACATTTCATGTTCCTATTTTGCCCCGGTTTCCGTCGTTTCTTGGCTATCACGATTCGATTTATTCGATAATTTTGGATACCCCATTTTGCCCCACGTCAATATTACGCTATCTGCACGTTTCCCCTACACCTACGCTCATATCTTTCAAATCTTTAAAGGCAGGATTATCCCGCTGGATCTCGATATTCCAAGCTCGTGCGACTTTCCTGTCACTCGAATTTTCTCGCTCGCTTTATCCAGTTAAAACTTTATAGTCTCCATCACGATCGATGATTATCTTATTTCTGTGCTCGCAATGAAGCTCGAGGACACTTCCGAAGTCTGAAGTCTTCACGAATAGCTGCGGCAGTGGAAACTTTAAAAGGGTAGCGATGAAATCGAAGGGGTGCACTGCATTCGTGGTAACAGCTCTTCGGGATGGTTATGGCGTTGGTGGTTGCAACTTGGTGCTAGAAACTGCTGCGGGAGTACAGGGCCGAGACGTATAAGGGGCGCTTGCTGTTCTCCTCGTTATGGGGTTTAGCCAGGGTGCGCAGGTGTGTCCCATGGCCACTCTCCTCCTCTGCAGCTATGCCTTCCTGTTTCCTTCCTCCCTCATAATGTCTGGCTTGCCTGGCACACTATAACCCTTTCCCTCTAACGAGCATCCAGATAAAACCCCCAAATGTCCGCGTCGTCGTCGTCGTCGTATCTCGTACTCGTCGGGATTAATTAAATAATTCAAGTCCTCGCGTAATTATCCTAACACGGTTCGGTCTTAGTAAGGCACGAGCAGTTACATTTTACTATAAACTATAATATGCACGAGAGTTTTCCTTAAAAGTTAAAGATCCTCAATAGGTCTGATCTAGTTCTGCAATCGTTTCCCGTTTCCTCCAACGAAACCCCCCACAAACGCTGTCAATCACTGGCGACTCGCTGATCACTCCAGTCGAAAGTTAGTAAGGCACGAGCAGTTACATTTTACTATAAACTATAATATGCACGCGAGTTTTCCTTAAAAGTTAAAGATCCTCAATAGGTCTGATCTAGTTCTGCAATCGTTTCCCGTTTCCTCCAACGAAACCCCCCACAAACGCTGTCAATCACTGGCGACTCGCCGATCACTCCAGTCGAAAGTTAGTAAGGCACGAGCAGTTACATTTTACTATAAACTATAATATGCACGAGAGTTTTCCTTAAAAGTTAAAGATCCTCAAAAGTCCCGATCTAGTTCTGCAACCGTTTGCCGTTTCCTCCAACCAAACCCCCCACAAACGCTGTCAATCACTGGCGACTCGCCGATCACTCCAGTCGAAAGTTAGTAAGGCACGAGCAGTTACATTTTACTATAAACTATAATATGCACGAGAGTTTTCCTTAAAAGTTAAAGATCCTCAAAAGTCCCGATCTAGTTCTGCAATCGTTTCCCGTTTCCTCCAACGAAACCCCCCACAAACGCTGTCAATCACTGGCGACTCGCCGATCACTCCAGTCGAAAGTTAGTAAGGCACGAGCAGTTACATTTTACTATAAACTATAATATGCACGAGAGTTTTCCTTAAAAGTTAAAAATTCTCAATAGGTCTGATCTAGTTCTGCAATCGTTTCCCGTTTCCTCCATCGAAACTCCCTACAAACGCTGTCAATCACTTTCGACTCGCCGATCACTCCAGTCGAAAGTTAGTAAGGCACGAGCAGTTACATTTTACTATAAACTATAATATGCCTGAGAGTTTTCCTTAAAAGTTAAAGATCCTCAATAGGTCTGATCTAGTTCTGCAATCGTTCGCCGTTTCCTTCAACGAAACCCCCCACAAACGGTGTCAATCACTGGCGACTCGCCGATCACTCCAGTCGAAAGTGGCGATAAATTTGGGGTGTATGGAATAAAGCTTCACGGAGGGTGCAAGGAAGAGACAGCGGTAGCAGGAAGGGCAACCTGGAGAAGTTGGGGCTGCAGAAATTTCTCCCGTGGGAGCAGTGGCCGTTTTCCGCGCCATTTCAATCCGTAACGTCGTCATTGGGAATGAACGAACCAATTTTGGGTGTCGTACAACGGGAACGGGGGGGCCTGCTGGGAGCCTTTCGAGTCCCTTTTTTCTTAACACCATCGTCGTTACCAATGCGTCGACCTATTCTTTTTCCTTCCGAAATCCCTTCTAAAAACGAGCGGCATTCGATATATATTACACTTCGTACGACACAATAGGCCTATAACGTTGTAAGAAATATCGTATTATGTGAACCTCCCATGGCTATATGCAGTATACATACGGTATACGCTACCCTGCGCACAGTATATACGGTAATCTATAGCTATCACATGGAGGGTCGCAGATTCTATACGAGAAAGATAAAATTGTATTTCCCGAGAAACGTGCTTGCAGTATTTTTCTGCAAAGTCGTTACACAATTTTCCCTGTTTTTTTTTTTTTCATTCTCTCTCGTCCAGCGTTAGCGAGGTTGAATTCGTGTGATCAGACTGGAAAAATGTCGGATCCTGTACGATTTTCACCGGTGTCCGGCGACTTCCCATCGAATTTGCCGTTCTCCTCGGGCACGCCCGTGTACCGGTAATTTTAGGTTCCGGTCGGTACGACGGCAAAGCCAGCGCGAACCTTTTCTCTCGTCGCTCTCTCTTATTTTTCCACGATTCCCTCTAATTCCGTTCGCCCGCGCGAGAAGCGCAACGTTCCGTGTCGCTGTCGACACGTATTCCTCAGGAAACGACGTGCCCGGTACCGAAGGACAGGCGGAGAAATATTTTCGCGTCTGCAATGCAACTGGCTCGAGGGTGCCCACTCCACTCTCCGCTGCAGGTCGCGGTCTGGTTTGCAAAAAAAAAATAAAAATAAAAATAAAAAAAAATGAAATACGGGCGAGCTTGCGGCATCAGGTTTCGCACTGGTGGATTCCCTTAGCCTAGTCAAAGAATCGACTGAACGAGAAAAGAGCGACGCAGTCGGACTCGGATGGTTGCGGAAGCGAAATGCGATTATTCCCGGGTCGACGGTGCGCGGAATCGAGAGTGGTGGACCGCGAGGGGTGCCAAAGTCCTCGAGCGAGAAAGTCGCTGAGTGAGAAAGAGCCGGATCGAAATAGTCTATGGGAACGAGCGAGAGTGACGGAAGGCTGTGGCAAACGCAGCAATATCAACTTTCGGCCCCGGGACACCCCCCCGCTCATAAAACTTTCCAGATTCCGACGGCTGACAGCTGTCAGTGGCGGGAGCAGAGACACTGCCGCTACTGCTTCTCCTGCTGCTGACTGTTTCACTCTCCGAAATCCAACACTGTCAAAGTGTCGGGTAGCCGGTGCCATTCTTCCCCTCGCTCCGTTTCAGCCATTGTGGACGGCTCTCTGTTCGCCTTCATCTTCTTGGCGCAGGCATCTCCGTCCCACTCGGCGTATTTCGGGAACAACCGATTGGTAAAATGATTCACTTCGCGCCGAGAGGCACTGCGGCGGAGACGTCGGCGCCGCCAACGCCGCCGAGAGGCACGGGGAATCCCGTTGAGCTCTCGCGAACTCAGCGAAAAATTCGCGCCACGGCTCCATCCTTATCGCCGCAACAAAACATCGACGTAAAGATATTATCCCGAGTTCGCGAAATTTTCGCGAGCATTATTGTCGTTTAAAACACGAGCGTAAGGATTTGGTGCAAAAAAACCGGCCGATTTTCAATATCTTTCTTGATGCAGGTATTAGGAGGACAAGGTCGGGTTTTTTATATACAGTTAATACAAGGTGTTATGGAGTTTGAGTTTTTTTTTTTAAATATCAATTAACAACGGACTTATTGTTAATACATAGAAGAGATTCGGCCGCGGTTTCGTCCAACGGCGTACACTGTTTCAGCCGTTACAGTAATTTGAAATTTGAAACAATCTAAAATTGTACTTTTAGAAAAGCTATAAAACTATTGAATGACCGGATACTATTTTTTTATTTTGCAGATTGATTTATTTATTTTCGACAATAAAAAGACCTTAATCGTTTGTTATAAACAAATACACGGATATTTTTTTTAATCATTCGGTCATTAAATTTAAAAAATGTTATAATCGAGGATCTATACAAATTTCAACTCAATCGGACGAATAGATTTTGAGATACGATGTCCGTCGTTAATACAATCAGTCCCCTGTTATTTCTTAATAAAAAAAGTCAAACTTCACTCCTTGTACTTACTGTGTGGAATAAGCCGACATTGTTCTTCTAACACCCGCGTAAAAAAATATTGAAAATCGACCTTTTTTTTCCAAATCCTTATCCTGGTGCTTTAAAGCCGAATTCTAATTAGTGACGAACACGTTACAGGGTCAACTTCCCGAGAAGTATTTACGAAAGCCACGAAAATAAATATCTAAATCTGATGACTAGTCACGATTCACTAAGGAAATTAACTTCGTCGAGGCAAGCTTCACTTTAGATGGCGCCTAGTTATCCTGAACGGTGCACTTTAAAAATCTAAAGAAATCACGGAAGCCCCTCTCACTATAAACTGGATTTTTCTTTTTTATATTCGAGAGGTCGGCCGAAAAAAGTGGCTCGCTTGATAAAGAATGCCTCATATGTCTGACATCATATCTCAAATGTTTTGGAGATCATGAAGCGACATTTTTTATCGTCGGGGCAGCAATTGGGGTCATCCTTGTCATCTGAAACAAACAATTTTTTTTTATATATTATTTTTTACGAATGTGGTTATCGTTCGGCCCTCTAATAAAAAACTTTAGGATATATTGTAAATAAAAAAAATAGTACTTTGACTTTTACAATAAAATCTTAATTTCTCGCTGCCCGTAAAAATAATAATTCTGAAGCAATCAAAAAGATGAAGGGCTGAACGATAGCCCGACATGTACTCTTCATGAGTGCAAACATCGCATTTCGATTGGCCCAGTAGCTTCTGAGAAAAATGTGCACCCGACTTGACACATGTTATTTTCAGAAAAACGCGTGTAAAGTTTCTCCGAGCTACGCAGGGCAACATCTGGCTTGGTATAGTTGCTACTGGGCGCGTGAAGAATCGGTCCGACGTGCTCTATAGGACCCCATCCGCTAAACCTCCGTAACTCGGCCATTTTAACGAATTTTACTTAAACATTTTAAGAACACACTTTTAAGACCCGAAACTATAAAAATACAAGAAACATTTTTTAATCAAACCACCTAGAACACGGCCTTAAGCTGTTATCGGATTTGCCGTATCGAAACTTAGCCGGGAGAAAGTTCAGATGATTGGCAGATTTTGTATTAAATTTAGGGGATGGAATTTAGGAAGCAAATAATCAGTCGTGTTCGATAATACAGTCTGCAGCCTACAATAATCAGGCGCCTCCTAGAGCAATTTGAAATAATCAAGGCCTCGAAGGGGGGGGGGGGGGGGTAATAAAATAGGACCAGGAATGCAAGAGGTTTCCGCCCATCTCCAAAACCACTGACGATGTCCTCACATACAATTTTAGTGAGTACCCACAATTGTACTCGATACCTTTTTTGGGACAATGAGTTGGGAGAAAAAAAAAGAAATCTCATTCACTCACGTGACGGCAAATTCGACGATTCGTTGGGGTTTGTGACGGTTCGGAAAATTAGGTACAGTACGCCAAGAGGGTTGAATAACGTCTGAGTGGTTCCGAAGAGAATAAAAAGAAAGGAGAGAGAGAAAGAAGAAAAAGTAAATTCGGCATTGTAGCATCGCGTGCCGTCTTAATCAAGAAATTTCGACGTCACGTGACGTGCGCGCCGAACCGGCAGAGCGTAGAGCCGCGGGGGCGAGGGGTGCAGAGCTGTTATGTGTGTACTACGTAGTAGATTCTTCTACCTTCGTGACCTCGGCGTACGAACAGCCGGGCTCTTGGCTCCGTAGCCATTCGCCATTTGGAGGGTGAATTACGGGGGCTTGCAGGACTCGCCTCGTTAGAGTGGGCGCGCTCGCACTTCCGAAACGAGAAACCACGAAAAGTAATGTCCCTCTCCCTGTTCTATATTGTGGTAGAAACAGCGACCGCGCAAGAACAAAGCTCTCGCGATTCCGCTTCCTGCGAACGTTACTCAAATTCTCACCGATAAGAGCCCGAGTTATTTTCAATTCACTTTCGAGCTATTCTTCAATGGCAGCTCGATGCGGTAATTTGTCTGCAAAGGGTACATCGTGCGGAACTAAAAATGTTCACGATCGCGTAACTTGCAAATTATGCAAAATTATCGAACTTTTGCAATAATAAGAAAATATTAATATTCATATATTTATATTACAGTGTTATTGTATTACTAGCGATCGGGCGCTTCGCGCAGACCTTCTTTGTTCTCCGTTTCCTTAGCATACAAACCCCATCCCGTACGCTACAATTTTAGCACGTCCAGTTTTATGTCATATGGAATGGAATTCGAACAGTTTTACAAGCGCACGATAATAGAAACTGAATTTATCCGAATTCTTGCGAAAATTGACGTCACTTCCGGTTTGAAAATCTCATTTTTCGACGTCATACAGGAAATATATCACCCAAAACTGAGATGTTCATACCGGAAATGACGTATTTACGGTAAATCTCCGAAATTCCAAATTTCCAGTTTCTAAATGCCATATTCCATAGCGAGGGCGCCAAATGCCCCAGTTACAACAATCTACCAGTATTTTATATATTAATTATATTACAATTACAGAGAAGGATAATGTGCGGAGCATGTATATATGCGTACGTAGGGAACACGATGTTGGGAGGGGAATAGCGGATGCTTTCTCCTGAGATGGCCCAACCGGAAATTATCCTGAGAAGGGGGCTTGGTGGCGGAGAACAGGTTGTTGTTAATCGAGAAATAGTTCATCTAGGACTAGCTGTAGTTACGTTTGCCCGAATGCGCTCGCCCGGTGCACCGAACGCTCCCTTCGCAATCTATCGTGAGAGTTGGGGCGAGGTGGGAAAGGGCAGCAGGAGCGAGAGGGAGCAACGTAAATTAAATGCCACGTACCATTGAGAAATAGTTTGCGGTGTATAAACATAGCGGTATAGTTCGAGGGTGACTTACGGCCTCGCGGGGTTCGTTACGGACACAAGGAGGCCACGAAAGTAATGAGCCCCTAATTGCACCCGCCGCTACCACTGCCGCCGAGGCGGGGCGGGTAATGCAACGCGAATTTGCGTCGCTGCGCTTTAGTGCGAACGAACCAGCTACTGCACGAGTCTTGAAGAGCCCCTGTGAAGGACCGCGAAACAACTCCATGCAGGCGTTAGTAAATAGGTAAATTGCGTAGGTTGACAGTGTCAGCGAAAAAAAAAATCCCTGAAGTCTATAGACAGAGTACAGTAGGTGGGCACTTGAGACGCCCACTTGACGACCTTCCACAGCCAGCGATGGAAATCGCGCTCGAGAAAATTCCACAACTTTATTAATAACTAGGTAAATACCATAATCGCGTTAACACGCATACCAATGCGGCTATACAAATATTTTGTTAAAAAAAACTGTTCAGGCAACTGATAGTTGCACTGAGGAAAAGAAATGGTCGGATTAAGCAAATTCGCGCTGACATACGTTCAAAGGTGTATTCGGTTGGTAGAACGAAAATTTTTGTGTCAATGGACAAATTTTGAATAAATTGAAGCAAATAATCGTTTAACAAAACGATGCTTTATTTGTAACAAAAAATTACAGCTTTTTTTTCTCAGTGTGGGTTTCTTCCGAAAGATTATCTTATCAGTGCTTCGATGGACTTTTACGAAAAATAGGATTCAACTGAAACCAAGAAATCCTTAGCGATAGAGCTGATGTTTCAACGCAGCCCCAACCCTAAACGTTGTCAAGGTACACCTGGCACACGAACACATGAAAATAAATAAGTGCCGAGTACGGGTCTAAAGTTATGGCGGGTTGTCCAGGGGTGGAAGCTCACCGGGGTGTCATTGGGTCGGAGCCTTGAAGCATAACTCGTGAAACTACTATGCTGGCGTAGCGTATTGATTTCGTCTCTGCTACCGCAGCAAGCAATTACATACTCGCAATTTTCTGACACCTTTTTTTTCTCTTTTTGAGGAGAAAAATCTTTTTGAAATTTTCTCGCGTAATTCTCTCTTTGCCACTACTTCCATCATCACTTGTCTAGCCAATCTGTGAAATACGTTCGTGCACTGGAGAGGCAACTTCCGGTCCGGCGACTCGTATGAGTTTGCGTCATTGAAATGACCAAAAGCCGGGACGAAGGTGAACTGGCAAAAGTGAGTGAACTTTATTAAAGAGTTGACTCTCCATTTTACCGTTTACTGATTTCTCCATCGCTAAATTCTCTACTCCAATCTTAAAAGTGCTGTGCCCGTTTTTGTGTATCCATCTAAGGTGAACGGCCCTATTACTGATCATCTAAGCTCCGCATGGCACTAAAAATGAAAGAAGATTGTTAAAATAAGGTATTAAAATAACTGGTATTACTGGTCTTTATAGACTTAATTCTGACATTCTGACACTCTTTTCTCGCGCACAACTGTTGTAATTGACCCTTAATCACACAGTGGAACTTAGATTCGTCATTTTATTCACTTCTGATAAAGAAAACGAACCGATTTTAGAAACGGAACCGCTTTACGTAAACTGAATAGAAAATGGTCTGCGCTTGTTTCTTTCAGGTTCACAGATAATGAAACTCTGAAAGTCGACGATTTTACAATATTTTATCCCGGTGCTTATTCGATCACATGATTCACAATATAAAGGATGTGCAAAAAAATGTGAATATGTCGGACATAAATAAAATTTTCTATCGTGCATAATATGATAAACGGACAGTAATTGGGCCACGGTCAATAATTGGGTCGTTCACCATATCTATCTATATAGATTATGTTAGGCTACACTGAAAAAAAATTGGCTTGCGGCCTGCCGAAAAAAAAAATTTTGTTTCAGTTCTACTTTCAATTCTTACAATTCCATATGATATTGAAACAACGACAGTAAGATAATCAAGGCACCGTGTTGTCGTTTCAATCCGGTATGAAATTGTACGAATTGAAAGTAGAATTGAAACATCTCGTTTTCTTCGGCAGCCCGCAAGCAAATTTTCCTTGAATCATTGATATTTTTTTTCAGTGTACTCTTCGCATCGATGTCTTTTTAGGATCACGGGCTTGTCTATCCATCCCTCTCGGTTTCCTTAGCTTTCCGTTTGTCGCCGGTTCGCTTCTCGGAGCCGACGCTGTGTCGCAATCCACCAGGTGCCAGCACTGTACGAAACGCTATGGACGTGGTTCAAGGCTAGCGGTGGCCTAGTGGTTCGTTTTCTGGCCAAGCACCAATGGATTTTTTTTTCCACGTGCTTTTCCGTGATCCCCAAGTGGTTTGGATTTCACTTTAATCAGTTGCTCCAAAAAAGGAAATAGCCGAGTCTCAAGGAAAAAATAGGGTCAGTTGGGCAGTCTTTTGGTCACCACATTGAGGCACTTTCTTTGGACCTGCTGAGTTCGGAGAAATCCGAACCACCGGAGCTCATATAAATTAAAGTCACCATTTTCCCAAACTTTGTTAAATCAAAGCCAATTAAATAATATCAAAATTAATGCGACAGGTCAACTTACACTAATTTCATGATACATCAATGATCTTTCGCATCTGATTCTTACAAGTTCCTTAAAAATCGCAACTATCTCCTGAGTCTCGCGTTATCGTTTCTTGCGTTTCGAATTTTGTGTTTCCGATTTCTCGTCGAATCCAGTACGGTATTATTCATCGAATTATTCATCGACCTATATTTTTCATCGCGCGTTAGAAATTCGAATCGGCGAGCCGCGTAGCCGAGGAGAATTTTAGTAGGTTTTTTGTTCCATCGCGTAGTCCGTTCGAGTATACCGCGTGTTTTCATTGCATATTCGCCGCGACTAGTAAATTTTTCCGTTCTACGCGTTTTTTGTGTTAACCGTAAAATTAATGTTGCTTATTTTATATCCGAGAGTAAACCACCGAACCGTCCCCATTACCCGCTTACCGATCCGGTCGAGCGCGGAGTTGGAGGGACTTCGGGCCGTTAAAAGCGTACCGGTCGAGGAGTTAAATATTTTGTGGCAATCGGTACCGGCAGTTATCTGGTTATATTCATCCAGAAGCGTCTCGAGTTGGCGGTGTATTAAAAACCGTCCCCCGCATTATACACACACATGTATATCTCACTCATAATTTTCTATAACTCGAGTCCTTAGTCCGTGGAGTTGGCACGAGTGCTACGAGTGCCGAACGTTTCATCGCGGGCGTAGTTACTGTGCGCGGTTTTACGAGTCGACCCTCAGGGCCCGCGGAACCCTTAACGAGCGCCACTTTCACTCGTAAAACTTTTGGTCGCCTATGGGCGTTCGCGAAAGCGGTGCGGTGGGGCTCCATGGCGCCCGAAGGTAACCAACCCCAACTCATTGCAAAGCTCCCGCGCTTCTATTCAGAGTCAATATTTATACTACATCGACTCGGCAACTAACTATTACCCGACGTCGTCGTCGTCGTCGTCACTTCATCGTCGATAAAGTTGCGATAACTCCTGATGGAACGCGGTAGCGGCGATATAAACGAAAGGATGAGCGAGGAGACGGATGTATAGATAACGAGAGAATATCCCTTGGATTTAAGCTCGACGCGCGGTCAGAGGAGAGAACTCTTTGAGGGAACGGAAGCCCGTTAAGCTCTTCGATTAAGGCCCCCGCCCCCGACTCGCTCGCGGACTGTTTCGTTCTATTTTACTCTTTGGCTCGTTAAATTTATTTAACGGACTCATCGAGATGCTCTCGACAAGTCTCTCTCTCTCTCTCTCGCTCTCGCTGTATCTTTCGCTCGCCGTGTTTCCTCATCCTCGGTCCGGGCTCCCCCTTTGCAAAGCGAATGTGCGGTTTCCCAGGGTATCGAATATCTCGCGTGAATTTATAGTGTCGGGGGTGCGCTCGCGCATTGAAATAAATAAATATGGATCCCCGATGCCGTTAGCTTGGACTTGCGAAATTCTTATCTGCGCGCTCGCTCGCTAGGGTTTGGCGCTCCGCTTGATTTATACTTTTTTTTTCATTCGCTGGGGGAGGACGAGGAGAAAGAGAACTCGCTTTTTCCAACCCCCGAGGTGTGGGGGTTGTGCGTGCCCGCGAGAGCTTTCTCCCTTCACTCCACAGCCACTGGCTCCGGCGCTGTTCGAACGGTTACTTTTAATCTTTATGCCCTCATCCTCTCCGTTTCTCCTACCTCCGCTCGTGGGTACACCGGTCTACGCTTGTGTGCGAACTCGCAAACCCTCCCGATGTTTCCTCGGCAAATCGAGGAGTACAGACCTATTGGGGACTCCTGCAGGGATCCGAACTTTATAGATTTATGGATCCGGGGAATATAAATAAAAGCATCGCTTCCGTGGAAACACGGGAAAGTGGAAGAATTTTTAGAGGGAGAGACGTTTTCTACGGGTAAAACGGCAATTTTTAATATATTCAACATTTAAAAAAATACAAATATATAAAACAAAGAAAGTATACATTTAATACATGGAAAATATAAATATAAAACATTAATAAATATATGACTAAAGCACTTACGTCGATGGCCAATTGGCAATGTGTATATGTGTTCTCACGTCAATCTACGTTATGTGATGCCATGTTCAAAAAGTTGTACCATGCGGCATTTTGCCAATAAATCCACTATTTCTACTAATAATAAATATAAAAAATTAATAAATATATGGCTGATGGACTTAGGTCGATGGCCAATTGGCAATGTATAAATATATATGTTCTCACGTCAATCTACGTTATGTCATGCTATATGTTCAAAAAGTTGTACCATGCGGCATTTTGCCAATAAATTCACTATTTCTACTAATAATAAAGAAAAAACAATTAATAAAATATAGAATATAAGCACACGATGGAATCTAAAAGCACGAGTATAAAAATAAACGGACGATGGAATTTTGGGAAAGTTCTTTACAGCTTGTAGTCGCGAGAACGATGCCACGCGACTGTATCAGTAGATAGGTTTTTGGGACGGGAAGATTGCTACCAGACTCGACGAATTTCGATTATTATTGAGACTATTTCGCTGCGATCCGAAGGGAGAAAGGGGGATGGACATCGTTTGGACAAACTGATAGCGAGAAGTCAATCCTGGAACGGGAGAGCTCCGTAGTAGGAAATAATCTGGCGGATTCCCATCTCTCGCCCTTATTCCTTTGTGCGCTCGCGACGAGTATGACGTGCTGGAGCAACCCTCTCGAAAATCCCGGGCCAGCGACAGCTCGTCGACTCGGCGTCCCCAATCCTGGGAGTCACACTATACTCGATCGTGGCCCGCAAACCCATCGCTATCGTCTTCGTCGCTGTTAACCCCCCCCCCCCCCCTTCGGGTGTGGGGTTTCCTCAATCGCGCGCACCAAATCACTTCATCACGGTAGTGTTGCTTCTCATGTTACATCCCCCGAACCAAGACGCTCGAACGTCAAGGCGGAACGCGAGTCCCGAAACACCCAGAAAATTATTTATTTTACGAGTCTCACAAATTAATATTTATTTAATAGGAATAAAAATTTATTTGCAGCTCGTCCGACAAAAAAAAATTCCTGGGTGAAAGTGTATTGGATGTAAAAGAAAGTCGGGCCAAGCACATTAATAAAAGATTTTTTAAAAATATATGTATTTTAACTTGTAGTTGAAATGAATAAATACATATTTGAGTACGCCCTGATCAGTTGGTCTTGGAGGGATCGCCTAACTTTCTTTTTTTTTACCCGTGGTTGGTCGGACGTTTTGTTCGTAACTGTTTAGACAAGAATAAGGCTCTTCGTACGATGAGTTGAATAAAAAATTGGACAATTCCCTAAAGATAGCTCGTGGCTCAGTCACTTTGGAGTAACGTGCACGTTTAACATCGCGTTTCCTCATTGCGTGTTTCAGAGTGCGCATTTCCATCGAGATGGGAGGGCACGTGGTTCCAGAGTGGGGTACGACAGCCGATCCTCATATCCGCAAACATATTGTCGAGCAAGGGGAGATGTTTGCACAACGAGGGCGACAAGTTCCTTCTCGTTGACGAGTGAGTATTGAAATTATTATTATTATTATTATTATTATTATTATTATTATTATTATTATTATTATTATTATTATTATTATTATTATTATTATTATTATTATTATTATTATTATTATTATTATTATTATTATTATTATTATTATTATTATTATTATTATTATTATTATTATTATTATTATTATTATTATTATTATTATTATTATTAATGCGACAGTCCCGGAACCGGGACGAAACGGTAACCATTTGAAGAATTAAAGCTTCGCATTATTCATAGTTTCACAAAGTTGCTGTTGAAAGAGAATCGCCTTTCATCGCATGGATTAAAGAAAAAAGCACTCGACGGATAATGTCGATTCGATAAATGCATAATCGTAAAAGAAACTTGTCAAAAATTCATAAAAAAAGAAAGATTGCACTATGATAAGACGCGATCACTTAGGAATTATGTGCGTGATTAATTGATAAAAGGTTTGAACGTCGAGAGGGTGAGAACACAATGTCGGATTTACGAGCAGGTTCGGTGGTGTTCTTCCCTTCGCGTTACGAGTGAGTACCAATAACGCAGGATTCGGGGCAAAACGCTTGGTACACATGACGAGCATACTTGCTCGGCGCAGACCGGGAACAAGCAAAAGCCTGGCAGAGGGATGACTTTGGCCCGAGGGGTTCTCCATGGAGTGAGTTGATTGTAGCATGACCGAGCCCGAGAACCATGCGGGATCTGAAACGAAGGGAGATTTCGCCGGCGAGTTCGTTGTTCCGTATTCGCAGCCCGACGAGAATAACACAATGGGCAAGAACCATTACACGCGAACGATAAAAGAGCGTACTGTCCATATTTTATACATAAATATATATGTATGGAAAAGTACGGTGAGGAAGTTCATTTTTCTCACTCACGTGCCAATATCGGACGGACTGGCGAGAGTTTGAATTTTTTATTCACTAAAGTATAACATCGGGAGGACATTGGCGAAGGCACGAACGGAGCACAGCGGCATTCTCAAACAGAAATGAAATGAAAAACGGTCGGCGTGGGGGGAATAAAAATAATAATCAGACTGCTATTTTCACGATTTCCGTAAAATCAATACTGGCAGACCGTATTTGAAGCCGAGTCGACGATCGACGGGAATCGAGGCTTTTGAGGAAAGACCACAAGAATGCAGTCTGGCGAACCTCGTGGCAGCAGTAGAGTCGACGTTCTGTGAGTGTTATAGGTAGAACTCGCTTTAACGCAAATGCCTTTGACTTTTTTTTACTTTCTCCCATTCGCGAAAATAGCATTGTATGCCTGAATTCCAAGTCGCGCCCGGCCCTCGGTTTCCTTTTGCCGATTGTGCGCATCGCAGCCAGTCCACTAATCGGAACAACAACGACGGTAATGAATTTTTAATTGCGCGACCCTTGCCGTTGTGCGGGCTTTTTTTGTAAAGGCGTGACTCCGACAACGAAAGGCAGATGAAAGGCCACGGCGCGACGAGTAAAAGAAACAGGGTTAAAATGCCGGTAATGCGCGCAACGGGCCGATGCTGCGCCCGATTCACAGCGAGGACTCGGTTGTTTCGTTCAACCCACACTCTCCGA
Source organism: Ichneumon xanthorius (assembly GCA_917499995.1). NCBI lineage: Eukaryota > Metazoa > Arthropoda > Insecta > Hymenoptera > Ichneumonidae > Ichneumon > Ichneumon xanthorius. The sequence goes on from OU824205.1 coordinate 4,731,414, forward strand.
CGCCCAACCACTCACCCGGCTATGCACAATCGGGTTAACGAAGCTTTTGTAATTCGCGACTGGAAATGAATCACCCTCGACCGTCACCCCGCCCGTGGGACTCAGAAATTGGCCAGACTCCGGTCTCAATTAAACTGGCAGAGCGAGAAACAATGAAAAAGAACAGAGAGATAATCCGAAGATGAGAAAAAGGTGAGGGAGCGAAAGTGGAGATTGTACGAGAATGACAACGATGTCAAGAAAACAGCTAGCCTGGAGTATGGACCAAGCACCGGTGAAACATCGATATTCAAGGAGGTTGGAGCGCTTCACACCAGTCAAATGAGTGCCACATTTTTTAGGTCGATTATACCAACTTTTACACATCTATTGATTATAGTAGATGGCTATTCGTGTTAGAGCGGATGTCCTTAATTGAGAAAAACATTCATTGCAATGGATTTGCAAAAATATTAACGGGTTTGTGCCAATTTTCGAAAAGGTACATATTGGTTCAGTTTTTTTTTTTTTTCAAAGAATAATCTGTAATTTTTGCTCGATTTTGATGTATTGCGGGTCATTCGTTCCCTTGCAGATGGTCTAGACATTCGATACTGTTCTCCGATAAAACATTACAGCGTTTTATTTATCCATCGACGAAACTTATTCATAAACAAAAACAGCTGTCATTTTTTAAAGGAACAATACTGTCGAATATCTTAATGGCGAATTGTAATGCACCAAAATCAAGCTGAAATTCCGGATTATTCTTTGAAAAAACTGAACGAATATGTACCTTTTTGAAAATTAGCACAAACCTGTTAATATTTTTGCAAATCCATTGCAATTAATGTTTTACTAGGTTAAGAACATCTGCTGTAATTCAAACAACCATCCACTATAATTAAAAAATGCGTAAAGGCTTGTATAAACGACTTTAAAAATGTAGTAATCATTTAACTGTGTGAGGCGCTCCAACCTCCTTAAGGCAACTGCGGCACTAGGTCCAATAATAGATTACGCGACAATTTTATACTATGCAGATCAATAACTCACTACGATGTGTGGGAAATTTTAAATAGACTCATGGTTTCTTTTCTGCGATATCGACCGTTGAAGTTGAGCTACCTAACATTTAGCTGTTTAGATAGACCGCAACTTCCCAGCATACATAGCGTCTTTACGAAAAATTGGAAAACAGGATTAGTGATTAAAAAAGCCTACCTAAGGCGAGATTTTTTTTTTTTTTTTTAAGAGCATGGCAAAGCTCGAAAGCGACTCATCGTCCGGTTCTTGAGATATTACAAATGAGAGGCCGAATATTTCATGCGGACACGTGACGCTTGGGACAACGCGACGAGGACCTCTTTCGCGCGCTGGCCGCGCTGAGGCCGGGTTGGCGGAAAGGGGTTGGACTTCCTGTTATACGCTCGTTCGCCAGCCCTCGAGATCCGTTCGCCACCAGAGTCGTCTTGATTAAAAACTGAAAACAACCACGGGGACACAAGAACGTCAGTGGCGCAGCTTCTTTCTCGACTCGATCTGTCCTCCTCCATCCCCTCGACAACCATCACCGACGAACCTATTCCCCGTCGGTGTACGCGCCCGGTACAGCTATTCAGTCCCCTCGCCAGCCAGTCCTTCCTTCCGTATTCACCACGAAAATGAAAGGTTCGCTTCGCCGTGAAGGGTCGAGTGAGGACGTGCATGCGCACACAGAGCGCCGTATGAAAATAAGGGAAAGAGCTGGCCCGACTATGTACGACACACTCACTCGCAGCCTTTCTCTGGTTTTTGCCTTTCCCTATCCCCCAACTATCTCCCCGGTTCCGTATTCTCTCATTCGTTACAGAGACCGGGCCGTCCGGGAACTATGGGGGAACATTTTCCAGCGCTCACCCTCCCCGGTCTTCCTCGTTCTGATGTCCCAGGTTAATCTGTATAATTGATTCCGACGTGACGAAGCGTTACGCTATTCCTCCAAATCCCGTTTTCCGCGTTACGCTCCTCCATCACATTCTCCACCGTCCATTTCGGGATCAGCTAAATTTTCGAACGTAGACTGGACAGGCATTTAAATACAATGTTTGGAGCAAAAGTAGCGAATATGGATTGGATTGATGATGAGGTACCGTCATGATTGCGATGCCCGAACCTCGCGTCAATCTAGTCGATACGATTTTAGCGAGATAATTAGTGACCAAAATCTCGACCGTATTCCTGTTGCAGAAAATCTTGCTACCGGTGCGTCGTCATCCACGAGAAGCATTCGAACGTACTGCAGTACAAAGAGAGTAAGTACTTAATTATTTTCTTTACATTCTTTCTTTTCCACTCTCTTTCTCTCGTCATGAAGCTCCATCTATCCTCTTCGGCTCTTTCTCCTTTCGCTTTTTCTCGGTTTGAGTTTTCTCGTCAAGAGAGCTGGAGAGGAAGGCAGGGCTGGCTTGTAACCACGTTCTCGTTCCACCATTGGGAGGGAGCTCTGGCACCACTCAACCTCCTTCCTCCGCCACTCGAGCGCCGCGATGATGTCGTCTTCGTTCTTACCCTCGTTCCGTCGATAACGGTTTCCGGGAGAAACCCGGTACGAGGCTGCACAGCCGGAGCCAGCGGGCGCCGATCAGTTAATTAGAATGCCGATTCCTTAATTAAAAGGTTCATCGTTAAGTCGGCGAACAGAGTCGATGGCTCTAAGATGTTGCTGCTGGTGCGACTACGCTCCGAGAGCACTGATGTTCCGACAGAATACGTATCACGCGACTACAGTCGGGAGGGTGCATTTTCTGAGTACAGTAGAACCCCCGTTTACGCGAGGTAATCTGGGAAGAGCGTACCTCGGATAAGTGAAATCTCGGCAAACATAAAAATATATTTTTTTAAATATTGAAAATATTTTACCGATATTAAAATCAGTTGCCAACATTAAAAATTATTTCTGAAATATTTTAAAACATTTTGAAAATATTATTTTACCAACATTTAAAAGTATCTGTAAAATGTTTTATAAACGTGAAAAGTTCAGTGCACACCTACTAATATTAACTTTCAAAATATTTTTTCACCGTTTCAGAAACATTTCAGATGTATTGAAAGATTAAGTACGTTTATGAAATATTTAAGAAATGTTTCGTTGCAATATTTTAGTAAAATATTTAAAAATATTGTTTCCGTATATTTGAGAAATATTTCGTATGGTTTGAAATATTGAAAATATTTAAGAAATGTTTCGTTGCAACATTTTGGTAGAATATTTTAGAAATATTTCATATATTTCAGAAATATTTGAAAGATTGGAAATATTTCGAAGACGTATAAAAATATTGCGTGTTATATAGGGATACATATCCGTCTGCGGGCATTGCTGCTTTATCCGTTTTATCCGAGTATTCCGTATTATCCGAGCATAGGGGATAGCGGGGTCAAATGAGACAGTGGGGCAAAACGGGACAGTAAGGGCAAAACTCAATTTTCCAATAATTTTATCATGCCCCATTTTGTCCCAACGATACATCCGGATTTTCAACCCCGTCTTGCCCCACGGATCACCATCGCCTCCATCCAAAAGTTATTGGGAAATTGCGTTTTGTCTCATTATTCCGTTTTGCCCCGCTCTCCCCTACACCTCGGTTAACGCGGAGGGCTCGGATGATCCAAGGTCGGATAAGCGAGGTTCTACTGTGAAGCCATATAAGCCACGTCCTTCTAATTTTAGTCGGGCGGAATCTGCGCGAGATGACAGCGTGACTACCCAAGCGTCGGAGCGCTCCTCTCGGTTCTTTGAGAACGCCGGAAGAGCGACGGCGAACGCGAGATTGAGAATACGGGGCAATGCGATTCTTCCGCAACTGCGGAATGTCGTCGAGGCCTCGTTTCGAGTTCGGAATTATTCGAGTAGATTTTAACGACGCTCCTTCCCGAGCAAACGTCACCAAGACGACGGGCAGATGAAGGAGGACGGATGAAGATGAGGAATGGAAGGCGCAGAGGACTCGCTCGAGGAGACGAAACATCTCGAATATATCCTTCACCCTCGGGCCTCCCCCCTGTCGCAATGCAGCAAAGACAATTAGGGTCATTGCACACGTAAAGACCCCCGGAGTTACTTTTCGGTCCGTTGTACGTGTGGAACAAGTAGCTCAGAACGCGCACTTCTGGTGACGAAGAACTTGAAATTATTAAACGCGTCCTTCCGGGTCGTGTCTACGAAACTGGCCTAACACGCTCCTAGCTCGCGGAAGCTTGGGATTGATGTCTGAAAGTTTGCGTGAATCGGATGGGAGCGTGGACGAGCAGGCGCAGCGGATCGGTGTGCCGAATGGAGCTTTTCAAAATTTCAGGCTCCGGATGGGTCTCGGAGTTACGGTTCCATAACCGAGCGCGCTATGACGCAGACGAAGCGCAGCCTGACCTACAGTAATACGGCAGCGCTTTAAGTGATAAAGGCGAGAGCCATGTCGCAGTCGACCTTAACCACGAGGGCTGCCGCTTTCGAAATTTCCGACGGATTTGGTACCTCCGGTGCCAGGTTGGCACCGTGACCCCGTCTCGCCCGCCGGGCCATCGATGGGAGGGCGCCGTTTAAATTCTTAAAAAGGCCCAACATCCATTTTTCAGGATCGCGGTACGCAGGATTAAGCGCGTCCTTCCGGGTCGTGTCTACGAAACTCGCCTAACACGCTCCTATCTCGCCGAAGCTTGGGATTGATGTCTGAAAGTTTGCGTGAATCGGATGGGAGCGTGGACGAGCAGGCGCAGCGGATCGGTGTGCCGAATGGAGCTTTTCAAAATTTCAGGCTCTGGATGGGTCTCGGAGTTACGGTTCCACACTGAGAAAAAAAATTAGTTGGATTAACCAAAAGTCGCGATGACATACGTTCAAAGCTGTTATTTGTTTGGTACAAATAAAGCATTGTTTTGTTAAACGATTATTTGCTTCGATTTATTCAAAATTTGTCGATTGAAACAAACATTTTTGTTTTACCAACAAAATACACCTTTGAACGTATGTCACCGCGCATTTGCTTAATCCTACCATTTCTTTTTCTCAGTGCATAATCGAGCGCGCTATGACGCAGACGAAGCACAGCCTGACCTACAGTAATACGGCAGCGATCTAAGGGATAAAGGTGAGAGCCACGTCGCAGTCGACCTTAACCACGAGGGCTGCCGCTTTTGAAATTTCCGACGGATTTGGTACCTCCAGTGCCAGGTTGGCACCGTGACCCCGTCTCGCCCGCCGGGCCATCGATGGGAGGGCGGCGTTTAAATTCTTAAAAAGGCCCAACATCCATTTTTCAGGATCGCGGTACGCTAGAGGCATCCCGAGAGGAGACACCGCGATTGGTCTCGGAGTTACGGTTCCATAACCGAGCGCGCTATGACGCAGACGAAGCGCAGCCTGACCTACAGTAATACGGCACTGCTCTAAGTGATAAAGGTGAGAGCCATGTCGCAGTCGACCTTAACCACGAGGGCTGCCGCTTTTGAAATTTCCGACGGATTTGGTAGCTCCGGTGCCAGGTTGGCACCGTGACCCCGTCTCGCCCGCCGGGCCATCGATGGGACGGCGGCATTTAAATTCTTAAAAAGGCCCAACATCCATTTTTCAGGATCGCGGTACGCGAGAGGCATCCGGAGAGGAGACACCGCGAGGGGTTGCGCTGTTACCGCGAGCAAGAAGTAAATATGGATCGCGGTGAAAAATAGGTTAGCCTTTGGAGAAGAAAGGAACGGTGGAATATGGCGACGTTGAGAGTTCACTGTTGGGGTGGGTCGTGAAACATGTGGAGGGCTCGCGAGAGATTGGACAGTGGCAGGGCTGGCGAACGGAGGAGCGAATGAAACGCCGACACTACGCGAACTGAGCGTACGGGCGGCGTCGGCACGGGGACGCTTTTCCTCACTCGCTCGCTTCTCGCACGGAGCCTCGGCTGACACCGAAGGGATGGAGAGAGAGCGAACGGGGAGAAAGCTGAGGGCCGGCATCGCATTTTTCGACGATTTGTCAAAGTCTCCTTCCCAAGCCCTCCCCCCAATTTCTCACGCTCCGAAGGTTGCGGTGTTTCTTTTCTTGGATCCGTACTCTTCTTTTCCGTCGGATTTTAATCTCTATAGCGTCGCACCGCATACGCGGAACGTCGGAACTCCGCTGTACGTCGTTTTGGACAACTCCGACGCGTCGCTTTAGACACTTGGTCCGCTCGGACGTGTCGTCGGGCACGTGGAGAACCCGAGGCGCGGTCACGGGAAACCATCGTCCTCTCACCGACGGATGGACGGAATGGAAGAACGAGGAAAGGGCGCGGGCTCCGTGGCGAACCACTGGCCGCGATCACCCTGTATTCTTCCCACCTCGCTTCGACGCCCTCGCCGGGAAAAACACGGCATTGCACTTTTTCGTGGGTTTTAATAGTTTTTAAATGGCGAGCTTTTCACCGTCCTTCCACCTACTTCACTCGACACCCGAGGCAGTGCCGGGCGGCCCGACTGTTTTGCAGGAAAAGTCAAGCTCGTTGAGATATTGTCCGTAGGGCGGACCGAACGGGAATCACGCCAACGAAATCCGTTTACGACGGAGCGTTGGTGAAAAGAAAGTAGTCGAAGAGCCTGAACTTCAATTCTTTTCCTATTATTCCTTCTTGTTTTCTCTTGATATCTCTAATTTTGTTGTTTATCATTCCATAGTTGTAGTACTAGTAATAGTACTTTGCGATACAAGTGCGGTAAAGCGAACTTTATACGCACGCTGCGAAGTGAGTCTTCACAGTCCGCGTATGATGTTCGCTACACCCCACTAGTATCGCGTAATACTTTGTGTCACTCGGTGCGAAAATGGCGGTTTTTTCGCACGATTCGGTGCGAAAACCCCCATTTTCACACCTTGTGAAATAAAATTTTGTTCTGAACTCGTGCGAAAAACGTTTTCTGAACACTCGCCTTCGGCTCGTGCTGCAAACTCACACTCGTCAGAAAAAGTTTTTTCGCGCTCGTATCGAAACGTACTATTATGATACTAGTGCGATAAAACTTTTTTCGTCACCCGGTGCGGAAATGGCCACTTTTCCGCCCGCTTAGCGTGCGTAAAACCGCCATTTTCGTACCTTGTGATGACAAATTTCGTACATCCCTCGTGCGAAACACTTTTTCTAACTCGTGTGATTACAGCCCTCGCCTTCGGCTCGTGCTGCAAAGTCACACTCGTTAGAAAAACGTTTTTCTCCCTCGTGGAGTAATGTACTATTCTGACGAGTGTGACTATGCAGCACGAGCCGAAGGCGAGTGCTGCAATCACACGAGTTCAGAAAAAAATTTTCGCCCAAGTATCGTTCCAAATTTCATTTCACGAGGTGTGAAAATGAGAGTTTTGTGCACGCGAAGCATGCGTAAAACTGACATTTTCGCACCGAGTGCAATAAAAGATATTTATTAACCTCCCATATAATGTTAGATATTTTTTTTCTTTGGAATCCTTTTTTTTACACGTAATTCCATATGGTGGGCCAATAGGCCATTGACCGAAGTCCTTCAGCCTGGTTGTTCTCGGTGCATTGGGCTCGGTTTGGTTTACGATTTGACAAACAGATAAGATTTCTTAATATTAGTTGAAAACAACAAGGAAAATAAATCATATTGCCAGTGTATGTATACACTCTTAAATATTCACGTAGTATTGCCATCATTCCATAATAAAATGCAAATCATATATGTGTTTGTTTTAGCCTACTGTCACAATAGGAATTCCTTGGCTTCGTTATGCTCCTACATAACCGGGGACGCGTTGCTGTACTCGATGTTCCGAGAGGAGGCTCCCGCGGTAGCGTGTCCCTTCCGGGGCCCGATGACGTTCACCTACAATCGGGGACACGGCACCTGCTCGAGTCCACAGAGCAACGTCGACACCTGCACCGACGACAGCAGACTGCTGTTCAAATACCAGGCCTGCCCGGACGTCCCAGCCTCCGAGAGTGCAGGTATGAATTCGTCATCGAACGTTGTAGACACGAGCTCGTATCGCAGTTTTTTTTTTCATTCAACATAAACACCATTAAAGTAACAAAAGATGCGTACGAAGCTTCCTTATTTTTTGGCCGTTCATGAAAACCTCGCTGTGGGAAAACGTACGTTTAGCAATTTGGGCATTCTCATGGAGGACGCTTTGAGGATCACATATACATTCCCAACCAAAAGCTTAAAGCGATCAATGCTAATCATCTAAAAAAAATTGGAAAACCTTTTATTTTATGATTTTAAATAAAGTCCTTGATTTTTTTAGAATTCATATGAATTTTTTCAGAATTTTCTTATATTAAATTTTTTTTTTCTCGAATATTTGAAAAATCTATGTAGCGGCACGAATTTCGGATATCTTTGCGTATCACGATTCTACAGTACACACAAAAAGTTTCGAGGCAATTGCCCCAACATTTCTGTATTGGTGGCGTTAAAAAAATCAAAAATGTAAGAAAATTCCGAAAAAAATTCTACAAAATCAACGAATTCATTCAAAATCAATGAATTCATTTGAAAAAAAAGTTTGGTGATTTTTGACATTATTATTAGGCAAAACTAATGTTCTTGACAACTTCAATAAAGTTGATTTTTTCAAATTTTTATACCACTAGGAAGTGTTCAAATTCTCTCTGAATCGCATTTTTGGCTGGGAATATACGTGTGATGCATCCTTAAACGAAATTTTATTTTATTTTCGCAATCTTTTGGTAACGCGTTCGTATGCAAGAACTTCACAGCCTTCGCTCAACTTGAAGTGTCGGCCCCGTTTCGAGGGCGTTGAAACTTTGTTGTTCAAAGGAAACAGGATCTCACTGCAGGGCGGATAGACTCGGCGGAATCCTGTTTCTTGTTGGACGCCAAAGTTTCGGCCTGCTTGAAAAAAGAGCATCGCCGTTTTCATTAGCGACCATGCCCGGGTTGGGTGGAAACGGTAAAGTGCCACTTCACCTTACGGTAATTGGACGATGCAGACTCGTCGAATCAGGAAGTCGAATCAGAAAATTCGTTCAACAAGTTTCTGCGGGCAACTGGTACATTTGTATTTCCAACCATCAACGTTTCCTAAACACAGGAAAAAGGTGCAAAGTAATTTGCACATGGCTTCCTCATTTATTACAATTTTGCGCATAGCTTTGTGCGCAATGAGAAAGTTCGTTGATCGATTTTGGCTTCTTCCATAGCGGAGGCTATGCGCTAAATTGTCATAAATGAGAAAAACTTTTTTCGTAACATAAAAAAAAATGTCTGCATCTCACGAAATTGAAACCGTCAAAATTTTCCGCAAAATTGATTGTAAGAAATTGCAAACTGAAACTTGCAGATTTCGTCGTGTTGAGGCAATTTTTTAAATCTGTTCTTCAGCGCTGATGACAAAACTATAGGTAATTTTACTCTCAGTGTGATATTTGATACAGAAATTCCTGTCAGGCGTAAAAAACTAATTTTTCAAAAAATTTTCAAAAAATTCAATATTTTCATTCTCATAAAATTTAAAGGGTTAGATCAATTTTCGTCAAATTTAATAAGAGACATTGTACAGTGTTAGTCCAATCCCGTATCAAATTTAAGCTGGATACCTCCATGATTACTTGAATTGGAGCCTTTTTTTAAGTATTTTTCCAAAGAAATCTAAATCCCATAAAATCTGACAGCCTGGATAGATTTCGACCAAATTCACTACCACACTTCTTCGATCGAAATATTATATTCTTGTGGAGTTTTAGGACGACAGCTCAAAATGTATGCAAATTAAAGCTACAACAGAGAATTTTCAAAAAATTCGAAATCGCGTGAAATCTCAAATCGGTACTCAATCTCGATAAAAATTTAGGAGTCAAAATTAATGATAATAAATTCATGAAACGTGCTGGATCATACTAGAAGAGTGGCTTTAAAAAGAGTGTCTTAGAAATTCTAATTACATCGCCATGGCCGCGGCTGACCGGGCAGGGCTGCGGCGAGTCGGCAAAGTCTTCCCCTCGAGGCAAAGAATCCATTTTTTTTTTTTTTTTTTTCGAGACCCGATTCTGGCGAAACGCGCGTTACGTTTCGAGTTTTGGACTGGCATGTTGGCGAGACACGAGTAACGCTGGCACGAGTCTTTATCGATCCCCGGGAAGACATTAGTCGACGTCCCGGGCTGGCCTGGAACAAACGCGAACTAAAGGCGGACACGCTATCGCGAAGTCGCGAGGGTTCGCTCGACTCCCGACGCTTGAGGGATGTCGTTGGATCGTCGAAACGATACTTTAACGTCGCGATAACGCCCGACGCGCGTCCTCGTAGCGGGAGATAGAGAATGAGCGAAAGTGTGTATCGCCGAGGGGATGAAAGGGGAGCTACCTGTCGGCCCTGCAAGGTCGCCGGGGATAATGCGACCGACAGGAAACTCCGGCAAGTTTGAAGAGAAAACATTAATTTCATTTCGCTCAGCGAGATCTGGCGCGACGATTGGCCGTTCCAGAAAAAACTTCCAAATAAGAAAGTAACGACCTTTCGCGGGAGAAACCCGCGGAAGCGCGTTTCTTCGGGCTTCTTGAGCTCGGCGAGCGGGAAGAAAACTGCCGAGATGTGATTTAGATAGGAGGAAAGAAGGCGCGATCTTTCGCCTCGCGCCGGCAGACATTGGGCGTTGATCGTCCAAGCCATGGGTTCGAGGGGGTATCGAGTGCCGGGGAATCGACACGGGGAAAGACTCCAAGTGCCCGAGGGAAAGGGTTGCGAGGCACTCGCCCGGTGGCTTTCCGTTTCTCGAAGTGCGGCGTCGAACCCTCGATCATCCCTTTATCGGAGCGAGGCACGGTTAAACCACGCCTCCGGCTAGCTAGCACTTTGGGAAAACCTGTGCGCGATAATTGTCGGTTACGAGAAGCGCACCGACGAACGACCGGGAACGTTAATACACAACGCGGCTCCTCCTTCGATCGAGGCTTTCGATATCGCGAGCGCGTGTTCGCGCTGCGTTCTCGACTGTTCCGCAACTCGAGTCATTATTTTTGCATCGCCGTTCGTCTCTCGAATGAAAGTTCGATGCGCGACCATCGAGATGGGCCGTTCATTTTTCTCATAGATTTTTGTTGCTCTGTTGAACTCGCAGTCGAGGAACTGGAGTGCTTGGCAACGTGGAAGGAAGGCAGCAGTCGATACCTCGTGGGTCGCTTGCACCACGGTCATTCGTCGAGCAACGAGGATCGGTACCGTTGCTTCGTGTACGAGAGAGCCAGCCAGAGCGTGGGAGGCGGATTGAACAGGGCTGCGGTATTGGGAATGGCGACGATGGACCACGAGCTCGGACTTCCCGGGGCACCGATACCCGAGGGAGCACCGGAAATCTATCGTGTCGCACAGAGCGGCGACGCCACCTGCAACGGCCTCTTCAGCCCTATGGAGGGATCGCGCACGATGACACTGACTAAAGGTACGAATTTACAGACACATTGTTTCCTATAAATTATGTATATTAATTTAATCTTTGGGAACTCGGACATCAATTTCTGACGATTTCACACTAATTCTTGTAAATTCGTGTGGTTCTATGCAAAAAGCAATTTTTTCATCAATGCCGATTTTTGCACTGGCGCACTCGCGACGAGTACCTCTTAATATTACGAGTCTCGCTGTGAGTGCGGAGAAAAAGAATATTAAGCTCAACCGTACGCTCTTTGTAAGCGTTATTATTACAAATTATTACAAATTAGTACAAATTAACACATACATATTGTTTCCTATAAATGATGTGTATTAATTTAATATTTGGGGACACGGACACCAACTTGTAACAATTTTTCACCAATTCTTCTAAAGTTATATAATTCTATGATAAACCCATTTTTTTGCATTAATGCCTGCTGCCGGTTGGGAATTTATTGTATAGTTCTGATTATGAAATTCACCGCGCAAATACAGCAAACGATAACGATAATAAGAATAACAACGGCTAATTCCCTCATTAAAATAAGCGGATAATTGAAAATGGTTGGGGCGATCATACAACAGTTCAGTTTTCAAATAGTCGATGATTGTGGGCACTCGCGACGACTACCTCTTAATATCACGAGTCTCGCTGTGAGTGCGGAGAAAAAGGATATTAAGCTCAGCGGTAAGCCCTTTGTAAGCGTTATTATTAAAGGTACGAAATAAAGGTACAAATTAACACACACATATTGACTCCTATAAATTATGTGTATTAATTTAATATGTGGGGACTCAGACGCCAATTTGTGACAATTTCACACCAATTTTTCTAAATTCATGTAATTCTATGTAAAACGCGAGTTTCTCCATTAATGCCTACAACCGGTAGGCAATTTGTTGTATTGTTCTGATCACGGAATTCACCGCGCGAGTACAGCAAACAATAACAATAATAACAATGGCTCATTTTTTCATTTAAATGAGCGGCTAATTGAGAATAGTTGGGGCGATCATATGCCGGTTCAGTTTTCACGTAGTAGATCATTGTGCGCACTCGCGACGAGTACCTCTTAATATCACGAGTCTCGCTGTAAGTGTGGAGAAAAAGGATATTAAGCTCAGCGGTAAGCCCTTTGTAAGCGTTATTATTAAAGGTACAAATTAACACACACATATTTTTGCCTATAAATTATGTGCATTCATTTAATATTTTGGGACTCAGACGCCAATTTGTGACAATTTCACACCAATTCTTCTAAATTCATGTACTTCTATGTAAAACGCGAGTTTCTCCATTAATGCCTACAACCGGTAGACAATTTGTTGTATTGTTCTGATCACGGAATTCACCGCGCGAGTACAGCAAACAATAACAATAATAACAATGGGTAATTTTTTCATTTAAATAAGCGGATAATTGAGAATAGTTGGGGCGATCATATGCCGGTTCAGTTTTCACGTAGTAGATCATTGTGCGCACTCGCGACGAGTACCTCTTAATATCACGAGTCTCGCTGTGAGTGCGGAGAAAATGGATTAACATTAAGCTCAGCGGTAAGCCCTTTGACTGGGTCCGCCTGCTAGAGGCGAATCGGGTGCAGGCGAGACCCGACAAACGAGACAGGGAGAGGGAGAGAGATATCGCGCTGCTTCTCTATCCGGCGTACTTTACCGTTCAACTGCGAGCCGCGCTCGAAAGTTTGTTCAATTAGCCCGGCCTCCGTAGTAAAGTCAATACCTTGGGAAAATTACTCGGATCTGTGTGTTGCACGCTAGGGTTGCGGATATAAGATAACCTCGGTCTCTCCTCATCGGTATTATAGACACCACGAGGATGAAGCTTGGGATGGATGCACTCGCTACCAGACACTAAATTATTGTTCCGCCGAAGAAATTTAATGCTGCAACACTTGTATCGAATTATTGCAAAATCCTTAAATTATCGATACAATCAATTTTGTAAAAATAATATCTAAATAAAAAATTACTTTATCTTGCACGAAAAGCACTAAACGGTCTCTCTAACGGTCATTTCGATCCGGCGAGAATTTACGATAACGTTTGTTACGATTGTACCTTCTGACTTTTCATCCCGGTCGAAACGGTAACAATGACTGATAAAAAAAAAATGTTAACTTAAAAAAAGGTAAAGTCCCGCGTAATTTTATGATAACGTTTGTTACGATTGTACCTTGTTTCGTAACAAGGTACACTCGCTTATACCTTGTTACTTTTGACCGCGGTCGAAACGGCAATAACAACTTTGATTTTTTTGAAAAAGGTAAATTCAATACCATGGGAAAATTACTCAGATCTGTGTGTTGCTCGCTGGTGTTGCGGATGTAAAATAACCGCGGTCTCTCCCCATCGGTATTATAGACACCACAAGGATGAAGCTTCGATCGAATGCAGTCAGCACGAGACATTAAATTATTGTTCCCCAAAGAAATTTAATGCTGCAATACTTGTATCGAATTTTTACAAAATCGTTCAATCATCAAAGCGATAAAAAAAAAAATCAAATAAAAAAATCGACCATAATTTTACGATAACGTTTCTTACGATTGTTACTTTCGCCCCCGATTTAAACAGCAACAATGACTTAGATTTTAAAAAAATGAACTTATGAGTCGAAGTTATCCAAAGTCCGCAACCGAACATTCTATATCATCTCCGGCAATAAAAATTATTCTACGAGCTAATAAAAAAAAGATGAAGCGAGTCCATGAATTTCGCGAGTGTAACCGATCACCGTTTTTATCGCGCGAAAACGCGTTTTTATCGTTCGTTGCGAAACTCGTTGGGTGAGTAGCGGTACTCAGAGCAGGTGCGCTGTACGAGTGAGCCGGTGTTTTTTTCCCCCTCCACGAGGCGTACTAACGTTAATTGGTATCTTGAAGGCAGTAAAGTCGAGCCTTCCGTATACGCCGTTGCGTTCCCTCCTCCGGACTGAGCGACGATTTTATCACGCGGCGTTAAAGCCGTGAGAATTAGCGGCCTCGCGAAGCACGTAGCCTCCTCGTTCGCCCCCCCCCCCCCCCCACGCGGCACCCGCCGCTCTGCTCTTCACTATTTTTACGACGAAGGAATTTGTATTCTATCGCCACTGTGATACGCCACAGTCAAGTATGTCGTACGTACGTCTATATATACGAGAGAAAAAAGAAGTGCATGAAGGCTTCGATGCCTTCGAGGCCGGACCGACGAAGGAAGCTGCAGTGACGCCTGAATTATTTGCATTCTTCGTACCGGGCTCGTGGACAAACGACCAGCGAAGGAGAGAGACGATGCTGCAATGCTTTTACGCCTCGTAAAAGCGAGGACGAAGTGTCGCGGTATACAATGGGAGTCGCCCGGTTCCGACACAAGGTGGGTTTTAAGGCTCGCCAGGCTCGGACAAAATGTTATGGCAAAGTGAGGGAAAAATAATAATGGCAAGCTTGGAAAAAAAAATGAATAGAAAAAAAGAGGAAGAACCGAGGAAGCTCCGAAAGAAGTGACGAGTGGAGCGCTAAACCAATTTTCCTCACTCGCGGCTCACGACCCCCCAGCGAATTCCACGGCTGGGACGAGGACTACGGGAGTCATCGTTTTTGGTCCTCATCCTTGTCGTTGGGTAGCTTTTCTGTGCAACCTAACGCGGGTTTGCCCACGGCATCGGTATCGGCGACAGCAGCGGCAACGCTGAGATTTTATTGGCTGTCGCGTGATGTCTTGGGTGCGAGAAAAGCGTCGCGACTTTATCACCGCAAGTCCCGGTTGGAGGACGCTGGGAGAATGTCTCCTGGCGGGAATGACTCGAGGAACGGCGGGTTGTTCCGTTAGCTATATCCCGGAGATTCCGGCACGAGATAGCCAAGCGAGACAAAAGATTGCTATAAACTTCGAATTCGTCTTCGACCGAGATAAGTCGAGCTCGTCGATCCTGAGAGGCGAAACGTGGGTCAATGGGGTGGAGGGGGGAGGGGGGGGGAGTGAATGAGAGAAATGCGGGAAATATCTGAGACAAAAGAAAGGGAAAAACATTCCGAGAGAAAAAAAGCAAAAAGTGCGATGAATGGAATCGGCAGCACTAGGAGAGACTGCAGGGCGTTACATCAAACTCTGAGAAGGCATTGAAGAGGCCTCGTCAGCGCCTCTTGAAGCCTCTTCTCGGCCTCCTCAGGGCCTGATGCAACTCCCGAAAATGTCTACGAAAATGTAACTTTCTATGTATCCGAGAAATGCGGGAAATATCTGAGACGAAAGAAAACGAAATATATTGCGAGAGTAAAAAAGCATAAAGTGCGTTGAATGGAATTGACAACACTAGTAGAAACTGCAGGGCGTTACATCAAACTCTGAAAAGGCATTGAAAAGGCCTCGTCAGCGCCTCTTGGAACCTCTTCTCGACCTCCTCAGGGGCTGATGCAACTCCCGAAAATGTCTACCAAAATATAACTTTCCATATATTCGAGAAATGTGGGAAAATATTTGAAACGACAGAAAACGAAAAACATTGCGAGAGTAAAAAAGCATAAAGTGCGATGAATGGAATTGGCAGCACTAGTAGATACTGCCGGGCGTTACATCAAACTCTGAGAAGGCATTGAAAAGGCCTCGTCAGCACTTATTGAGACCTCTTCCGGACCTCTACCGGGCCTGATGCAACTCCCTAAAATATCTACCAAAATGTAACTTTCTATGTATCCGAGAAATGCGGGAAATATCTGCGACGAAAGAAAACGAAAAACATTGCAAGAGTAAAAAAGCATAAAGTGCGATGAATGGAATTGGCAGCACTAGTAGAGACTGCAGGGCGTTGCATCAAACTCTGAGAAGGCATTGAAAAGGCCTCGTCAGCGCCTCTTGGAGCCTCTTCCCGATCTCCTCAGGGGCTGATGCAACTCCCGAAAATATCTACCAAAATATAACTTTGCATGAATCCGAGACGATCTGAGACGAAAGAAAACGAAAAACATTGCGAGAGTAAAAAAAGCATAAAGTGCAAGGACATTGAAAAGGCTTCGCCAGTGCCTTATCCGGACCTCCTCAGGCCCGATGCAATTCCCTAAAATTCCTACCAAAAATGTAACTTTCCATCTATCCGTATTGGATCTCCGAGTTCTCTTAAGTGTATATTTTGTCTGCTCCGTCGTAACTTTCTCTTCTGAATATGTGCTCTTGAAAAAATGTTTCAGTCTCGTCGCCCAGCAAGTGCCGATTTCCGAGTTGGCTGACCGGTCACACGAGTAACGGTCTTACCTGGCACACCCTCGATCTCGCGCGGTCCTACACCTTCCATCCGAGAAACGCGAGTCTCCACGTCACGAGACTGAACGCCAGCAGTTCGAGGATCGACGCCGGAGCACTGGATCCTCCAGACTTTCCCGAACAGGAGGAACAGGACGTAAAGATCTTGTGCAACAGCATCAAACAAACGAATCCGGCTCAAACTATGACGATTATGGTCGCGCACTTCACCGTAGGATGGTGAGGACGTCGGTCAAATATTACGCGTTGCGACAAAACATTATCAACGATCCAACTGTGATTGGCAATTGTAGCCGTTCAAAAGTTACCAAGATACTTGGGAACATTAGTGTATATTAATTTGTTGTTCCATTTCCACCGTTATACACTTCCGAGTTTTTGCGGAACCCCATCCCGATTCCTCCCTAGCACTCCCTACCCGCACTCAGCTAAGCTACCTAACTTCCACTGCGTCCGTAGCCGACTTAGCTACACTGCACCGCATTGACCGAGGACCCAGAAAAATAATTTATTTGACGGCCACCGTTTATTTGATTTAAATAAATATTTATTTGATTTAAATAAATATTTATTTGATTTAAATAAATATTTATTTGATTTAAATAAATATTTATTTGATTTAAATAAATATTTATTTGGTTTAAATAAATATTTATTTGATTTAAATAAATATTTATCTAGATCAAATAAATATTGTACTTAAACCAAATAAACGGTGGCCGTCAAATACATTTTTTTAGGTGTACAGACGGCTATATTCTACTGATCCTCCGGTATTTTTGCACTTGAGTAAAGTGCAGAAACACCAAAGTCTCAGAAGAAAACGCCTCCCGCTCAACGGTCGATGCGCCAGCTAGCGCACGGCTAAGCGATCTCCCATCCAAGTACTGACCCCGAACGAATCTGCTCGACTTGGGGGACCACCAAAGCCGTGCCCCAACTGCACCCAGAAAAATAATTTACTTGACGGCCTCCGTTTATTCGGTTTAAGTAAAATATTTGTTTGACTTAAAGGAATATTTATTTCATTTAAGTAACTATTTACTTAATTTAAATAAATATTTATTTCAATCAAATAAACATTTATTGCAATCAAATGAATATTTTACTTAAACCAAATAAACGGTGGCCGTCAAAACTTTTTTTTTCTCGGTGTGCTCATTCACCGCTGTTGATTTGGGAACATTAGTAATTGAAGAAACTTCGTTGACTGGCTA
This sequence comes from Ichneumon xanthorius, assembly GCA_917499995.1. NCBI lineage: Eukaryota > Metazoa > Arthropoda > Insecta > Hymenoptera > Ichneumonidae > Ichneumon > Ichneumon xanthorius. Next base: position 4,749,290 of record OU824205.1, read on the forward strand.
GCTCGCTGGTTTTGCCTCCACGGATTTTTAACGTGAAAAAACCATTCTGTACATACGTCATCCCCCAAGTGTAAGTGGCTATATGTATTTATCTTAACCGTATTACTCTACCGTTACAGCCGAAGCGGGTTCATGTGCATGGCGTTCTACAGAAGAGACGGCCACGTCGTGGAGGTGCAGACCGGAAGTGCGACCTCCCGTCCCGAGGAGGCTTGCAGCTCTCCGCACTACATGGCTCACAGCGTACCCTACCTCACCTTAGTCAGTGAGTAACGCATTCCACACATATACGCATGGAAGAAAATATTTTCTCCCATGCAATTAAATGTTCAATACAATTTTATTGCTTTCCGGGTTTTTTCCGAAAATTATTCTCGCCGTGCTACTTCCACCCAGTGTGCTCGCGTTTTTCTCACGTATCTTTCGTTCGAGTTTCGTTAATAAATTATTTTACGTCGTCATGAAATAATTTAGGGGCGCATAACTCCTCCTGTCTCTACGTCTCTCCTTTCCTCGGTATCTCATCGTGGGAAAAAAAATTAAATTGTTCGCGAACAAAATGGAAGATGAATATTTTAATTCCTGCTCTTTTCCTCTCTTCTTCGGGCCACAAGCCACCCAACTCCCCGATGTATCGGTTTATTGCTTCACGAGAAGGCAAAGTGGTACATACGCGGAGAGAGAAATAGAGAGAGTAACGAATTTATACAGGAATTATGGCGAACGCGGGTAACGAGGGGAGGGGGGATTGCAAGTTGTCGGCGCGCATGCGCGCCCCGGGCGTCCGGTGAGTTATTCTCGTACGTACAATTAGGGAATAATAACCTGGGAAATTGCCTATCCACGAAGGACCGTGCGTCCGAACCCTCTAGCTCTGCTCTTTTCTCCCTCGCCCGTTTCCTCATTGTCCTACGCATTTCCACCCTCGTTCTTGCTCCACTCCATTTTCGAGGGAATTATGAGAGACCGAACACGAAATTTCGGATGATTAGAAATGTATGTATGAATATCTCATTGTGGAAGCCAGGGTTGGAACAATAAACAATGTTTGGACGATATCGGAGATTCCGGTCGGTGCGTCAAGCTGTTTGACATAATTTTTAAGATTTGTTTGATGATCGTCTAGAATAGAACGACAAAAGGCTAATTCGTCCTTCCGCATTTCCACCCTCGTTCTTGCTCCACTCCATATTCGAGGAAATTATGAGAGACCGAACACAACATTTCAGATGATCAGAAATATACGTATGGATATCTCATAGTCGAAGTCAGAATTGGAACAATAAACAATGTTTCGACAATATCGAAAATTGGGACTTTTTTTTTCTGATCGTCAAGAATAGAACGACAAAAGTCTAATTCGTCCCTCCGCTTTTCCGCCCGCCTTTTTGCTCCACTCCATATTCGAGGGAATTATGAGACAGAACACAAAATTTCGGATGATCAGAAATGTACGCATGAATATCTCATAGTCGAAGACAGAGTTAGAACAATAAACAATAAACAATGTTTGAACGATATCGGAGATTCCGGTCGGTACGTCAAGCTGTTTAACATAATTTTTAAGATTTGTTTAGTGATCGTCAATAATAGAACGACAAAAGGTTAATTCGTCCTTCCGGTTTTTCCGCCCTCGTTCTTGTTCCACTCCATTTTCGAGGGAATTATGAGAGATCGAACACGAAATTTCGGATGATTAGAAATGTATGTATGAATATCTCATAGTAGAAGCCAGGGTTGGAACAATAAAGAATGTTTGGACGATATTGAAAATTCCGGTCCTAGTTCGTCCCTTCGCATTTCCGCCCGCCTTTTTGCTCCACTCCATTTTCGAGGGCATTTATGGGAGACTGAACAAGAAATATCGGATGATCAGAAATGTACGTATAAATATCTCATAGTCGAAGTCAGAGTTGGAACAATAAACAATGTTTGGACGATATCGAAGGTTCCGAAATTTTATTTTTACTGATCGTCAAGAATAGAACGACGAAAGGGTAATTCGTCCTTTCGTATTTCCACCCTCCTTCCTGCTCCACTGCATATTCGAGGGAATTGTGTGTGACCTAACACGAAATTTCGGATGATCACAAATATACGTATGAATATCTTACAGTGGAAGCCAGAGTTGGTACAATAAACAATATTGGGACGATATCGGAGATTCCGGTCGGGTACAAGCTGTGTGACATAATTGTGACATTTTTTTTATCCGTTCGTCAAGAATAGAACGTCGAAAGGGGAATGCGTCCCTCCGCGTACGATCGATGTAAGATCGACCTTATCGCGTCGATGTGATACCGGCTATGAGATGGGGCAGTGAATTTTAAAATAACCCAGTCACGGTTCGTCAACCGATAATACATTATCAATATTCGACAGCATAAAGTTTCATGAGAACCTAAAATAAGGTGTCGAGGGTAACGTGGCATTGCGAAACTATCCATTTAGTTTTCGAGCATCTAATCGACTCGGGATAGAAATAGAGCTTTATTTCACATCACGTACGATTCGCCAGATTTAGTCTCGAGCCCGGTGACGGAAGTGGCGGTGTTGACTCTCCAGCGTTTTCGTTGGAGAAATGAGGGTTGAGAAAATTTGCAGATCTCGAAAATACGCTGAAAAAGTGGAGGCCATATATAGTTTGAGAATAAGTGCTGCGCCAAGCCGCTCCGCGGAAACTCTCACCGGCGAGCTCGCAAGCTCACCGACGAAGTTGAACGCGTCCAGGAGTTTCGAGGATTTCGGCGCCAGTCGTGCGAGAACGGCTCGCAACGGCGAATTTACAATCGATCGAGGAAAGAGACGAGTGGTCCGACGTCGCTGAGTCTGGAAAAATTGCGAAACGGAACGGGTCAGTCACTTTGCCGAGTAACGAAATCAACTCTTCCAAATAACAACTGCGAAAAGTAACACGTTTTGTCGGAATGAAGATGTAAGCTCATCGGCGTCGCACGAACACTCCGTGAAAAGTGCTTGTCTCATTGACGTGACTGACTCTCCAACGAAGTGTTGAGGCAGAAGCTGTGAGGCTAGGGATGTCAATGAATCGACCATTTTTTGTACGGTAAATGGCATTCCTTTACAGGGTACAAGTGATGAAAATGGTCAAGTGATGAAAATGGTCCACTGAGAAAAAGAAATCGTTTAATTGACCGAGACGCGGTGACATTCGTTCAAAGATGTTATTTGGTCGGTACACCGAGAAAAATAATTTACTTGACGGGCACCTCGCAAGTAATTATTTATTTAAATCAAATAAATATTAATTTAAACCAAATATATATTTATTTGCGGGACGACGACCAAATAAATTACTTTCTGGGTGTACAATAAAAATGTTTGTTTGACTCAATTGAAGGAAATAATCGTTTAACAAAACAATGCTGTATTAGTAACAAATAAACAACAACTTTGAACGTATGTCAACGCGCGACTTTACGTTAATTTGACTTTTTCCCCCAGTGAATATATCATCCATTACACCCTGAAAAATCATTTATTTGGTTTAAATTAATATTTTGATTCATTCACTGGGAGAAGAATCTAATAAAAATGTCTATTACCATAGCACATAGAAGTAGGGCACTAGGGCACCACCTATGGTAGGAAGTATCGGATTTATAAGAATTTTTCTTAGATATTATTGTAAAAATTCTTGGCAAATCTCAGACTTTCTACCATAAGTGGCGCCCTAGTTCCCTACTACCATGTGCTATGGTAATTTTTCTTAGATGATCGGTAGTTTATACTAGATCCTTCTCTCAGCGTTTAAGTAAATATTTATTTTTATCAAATAAATATTTATTTAAATCAAATAAATATTTATTTAAATCAAATAAATATTTATTTAAATCAAATAAATATTTATTTAAATCAAATAATTATTTATTTGCTCGGCGCCAGTCAAATAAATGATTTTTCTGGGTGTAACGTGCTAATCGGGTTGGGCAATATTCACCACTCTTACACCACGCGACATAGCCAAAAATAAAAAATTGATGCGATTCAGCCCACTCTCCACTGTCGGAGAAAATATAACCGTAGAAGGAACTTCGTTCGGTTGTAGATGAAGTTTGCCGGAGAGTTCGGTGTGCTATGTCACCCCCATCGGAGCGATCGGTCGCCGCCGCTTCGGATTGTAATCCCACCAGGAGTTATTGGATTCGGTTTGATCCACTGCCCACGTCGTTTTTCCTCGTCTCCCGCCCTCCCTGCAGGGATATATGATCCTGTATGTGTGTCGATGCGCTTTGCAAAGATCCGCCGGCTCTCTCTAGCGGGTAGTTCCTGCGAGTTGACATTCAGCGACTCCTTTCCCTTCCGCCCTTCTTCCTACTCCACCGTCCACGCTCCTTTCTGCCCGTCGAGCGGGACCGACTAACGGTAAACGGCTCCGACGACTTATGTAAATCTGCTTGCCATTCCCACGTCCATTCACCGTACCTTTGTCACCCCCTGCAGACCGTCAACTTTTAATATCCGACGATTCCTTTCGCCGCAGAAACTCGCGTGCCGCGCTGTGCGGAGACTTTCGGATCGGTGGATACGGAATTCTGGTGATGGCAGCGAGAAAGATGAAGATAAGGAAAAAACTTAGAATATACCATTTCCAGTTGGGTGCGCTATTGCATGGATCGTCACTTTTCCCGGGGCAATGAAAACCCTCTCACTGCTCGAGACAACGTACCGAGGATGACGGTTTCATGCAGTCGAATTACACCCGCGGGCCTCGGTACAACTCCTAACGCGTCCCCGCTTCGAATAAAAAAACCTACTTTTGCCTTCCCTATCATCAAACTAATCGCTGGCGGAGTCGTCGCTTTGAAAGAAAACTTTCCACTCTACAACTTTCAAGCCTCGTGTGAAGTTGGAAAGTACACGGAACTTGTGCATAACAAAAAGGTTTAGAACGACGTCTAATCGAAATGCCTATTGCACGATTCGATTTTTGCTTGAGGAAGCAAAAATCGAATCGTGAGGATAGAGGAAGCTTTTTTATGGTGAAAAAATACATTTCGAGATTCTAATTAAAACGTGTTCAGAATGTTCCAAAACATCGAAAAATCACGTTTAGAAAAAATTTCCGGATGTATGTATGTGTGTGTGAATCAGACGTGAAAAATTCAAACCGCTGTAACTCGAGAACGCCTCGACCGATCAAGCTAAAATTTCACACACACCATGTGTGGTCAATAGTCAATACTTTTGCAAAGTTTCATCCAAAAATATTCAGTTGTTTGTTTTGTGTGCCATTTTCAATTTCTTCGAAAATGTCTGTATGCACTCTAGCTCTTACAATTTTTCAGTGATCCCTCTTAAAAAAATCCGTGGCCAAAATAACCCGCATTTTCGATATGTATTGTTGTCGCGTAAGAAATGCTCCCTCATTGACTGCCGTACAAGCCTCAAGCTGGAGTCGTTCGGTGATCAATTTCAGTCGAATAAAGCAGACCATATGTGTTTGACAGTTGTTTCTGGCTAAAAATGCATACAAAGATGGAATATGATCGCCCGATGATCCCATTAACATTTCGAGAGAATCGAACTGGCCGGTTAAATTTTACGTCATTTTGAATTTTTTAAATTTCTTGAAAAATTAGGTTTGCACTTTAGACGCAATTTTTCTCATTAAATATTCATTCATGAATAATGTAAGTCATCGTTTCGTGATCAGCGTGGAAATACATATGGAATACAGTCCTGGAGTGACGACTAACGAAAAAAAATTTATCAGGGATTTTTATAACCAAAAATGAAAAATGAATGATTTTACATATTTTCAAACAGCGATTTCTTTGCTTCCCGATGGCATCGCGGAAATACCCAGGTGCCTATCGTGTTCTACGGCAAGAAATACACAAGATGATGAATATGACGGGTTTGCAAAAGCTAGATAAGGAGGTATAATTTGGATTTCTTGATTAAGAATAAAAAATGCCAACAAAAATTAGGAGCGCATAATTCCATGTATATTTTTAAATCGTCCTCGGCATAAAACCAACCGGTGACCCACTTTACGAGACAATCTGGATGTTTTGCTTCCTCACGGAGAAACAAATGTTTTTTCGGCTCGCAGTTGCTTTCACATGTTATCTGTTTGTTGCTTGCGGTATTTTTATTCTTTTGACGATGATAAAAAAAAAGTAAACATGAGGGCGCAAAAGCTCATACAAACATCGTGGGACGGTGAAATCTTCTGCCAGGATCTCCCGCTTTTGTGACCGTTTGCTGGAGCAATTCGTCTGCCGCCAGTGGGGAGGGGGCTTGGTCGGGGTAGGGCAAGTTTCCCGCGGTCCCGGCTAGCCAGCCCGCGCCACGGAGCGGACCGTCTAACGAGGACGCCGCCGCCGGTGCTTGCGCAAGCTTCTCCAATAAGGATTCAGGCTAGCAGAAAGAGAGCGCGACTCGTCGAGCATTAGAGGCGATCTCCCGTCGTTGGGATTACGAGGAGTCGCAACGTCGAGCGACCGCCGCCACCGCGAAAAGCGAGGCAGCCCGGGGCCATGTGGAATAACGAGTTCGAATCCCCGAGCAATTAAGCTGACGGTCACGCCGGCTTTCGGATGAGGGGCCAAGGCACCGGGCGAGGGGGACGAATCTCAACAAAATGAAAGAGAAAAAAGTAACGAGGCTGCATTTGCCGTTCAACCTTTTTCAACTTTTTTCCCCCTTAGTCGCTTGGTTTGGGCTTGATTTCTTAGTTCCTCGAGATTGCTCCGAATTCCGAAATCCCGAGTCGAAGAATTCTCCTCCTGACCCGAAGGATTTCTAGCCGGATCAAAAGATCACCGCGATTCTCGTTCGCCACTATTAGGAATGAGGGAACTCTTTTGCTGCCACTGACGTCATGTTGGATCCAATGTGGACAAAGATTTCTTTGTGACGCTACGATCATTCGCTTATCTGTAGAATATCATATCATAGGAATGCTGTGTATTAATATAAAATTTCATATAGCACGAAATATACATGCATTGATGTTTTAAAAACTCCGAATTTAATATATTTCGAACATATTTTTTTGCATATACTTTATTTCCTTGGGGAATAAAAAAACAAGCGGAACCAGAAGTATGTGAATTGGGGGGGGGGGGGGGGGTATGCTGACATCTCCCCCATTCGGGCAGGAATTCTCTTCGTTCATGATAGTGCACTTTAAAAAAAATTCGTATGAAATTTAATGTACTGGTACTCGAATTTTTTGTGCATAAACTGGTATACTAAATTTCATGTACAATCGTAATGAAAAATTAACGTACAGTACATTAAAAACTATAGAAATACTTTACTTTTAATGATTTACATTAATTTGACTGTAAAACTACTTTAAATTCAATAATGTACTTTAATTTCATCGTAAAAGTTCATTATTGTTTCATCACAATTGTACGTTAAATTTGCCGTATCAGTTTCTGCATAAAAACTTCCAGTCCGGTGCATTAAATTTACAATTTTTTTTAAACAGTGTATAGTATTGCATAACATAGGAATTCTGTATATTAACATAACATTTTATAAACAGTAGACAAATGCGTAAGTTGCATCCAGATAAATTTTACCGAACTGATACGTTGGACACAGCACGACCGGGTAAGTTGGATCGCCCTTTACTGAGAGTCCGTCTACTTGCATGGCCGGGTAACGAAATACCCGTTCCATTTTGTTGCCTGCCTATCAAATCGTTCCTGTTCCAAGTTTTTGTACGGCAACGAAGAATGAGCAGGTATTAAAGCAAGTAGTGGAAAAAACAACTTATCCGATCGTGCCTAATTGACTTAGTTGCCGAGCATGCAACGTACCGCACGTAGCACGAAATATACATGCATTAATGTTTAATCTATAACTCATATACAAACTCCGAATTCATATATTTCGAATATATTTTTGCACATACTTGATTTCCAGGGGGGATTTAAAAAAAAAAAAAACAAAAACAAAAAAAAACAAGCGGAGCGAGAAGATGAAATGGCAGGTGAATGGGAGGGAGATGGTCGGATGCTGGCACGTCCCCGATTCGGATGGCGTGTTCCCCGTTCATGATAGTAGTTCAGCAGATAAAAATCGAAAGATCACCGCGATTCTCATTCGCCACTATTACGATTACGAAATATATACATGCATCAATATTTAACATATAACTCGTATAAAAACTCCGAATTTAATATATTTCGAATATATATTTTTTCCATATACTGATTTCCTTGGGATGAAAAAAAAAAAAAAAAAAAAGGAACGAGAAGATGAAATGGCAGGTGAATGGGAGGGATGCTGGCACGTCCCCCATTCGGGTGGCAGTGCTCCTCGTTCATGACAGTAGTTCAGCAGATAAAAATCAAAAGATCACCGCGATTCTCGTTTGCCACAATTACGATCACGAAATATATCAACATCAATCGATTACACAATCGCTTACGAAATATATACATGCATCAATATTTAACAGATAACTCGTATAAAAACTCCGAATTTAATATCCCGAGTAGAAATTTTCGAGCGTTACATCGGGCCCTGATAGGGTCCTGATAAGGCCTTATCAGGCCCTTGTCAGGCCTTATCAGGCCCTTGTCAGGCCTTATCAGGACCCTATCAGGGCCCGATGTAACGCTCAAAAATTTCTACTCGGGATATTTCGAATATATATTTTTTCCATATACTTGATTTCCTTGGGGGATGTAAAAAAAAAAAAAAAAAACAAGCGGAATGAGAAGATGAAATGGCAGGTGAATGGGAGTGAGCTGGTCGGATGCTGGCACGTCCCCGATTCGGGTGGCAGTGCTCTCCGTTCATGATAGTGGTTGAGCGGAAGAACGGAAAATTTCTTCACGCTACCGGTACCTAAGGGAATGGGCTGAAAAAAAGAGCAGGGAAAAAATATGTATACCGTAGACATCGGATGGTCACACGGAAAAAGGGCCCCGGTGAGAGGAGAGAGAGCTTCTGTGCTTGCGCTGGTACCGGCTATGTGCTACACCCCGATGGTTAAGCGGTGCAGCGCGGTCAGCCAGTGAATATATTATATTTTTAAATCACGTCACCCGTACAACGGTCCCTTTTGTGTTGGTTTTTTCTTCCGTCCGTGTGCGCATGCATGTGTCTAGCGGCTGAAGCCACAATGGCTTGTACCTTGTACGTAAATTCCACCGTTTTCCATCCCGTTCGCTCGCCGGCTCTCGAGTACATCGGCTCGGAAGCTGAGCCGGCGTACAACGCTAGGCTAGACTCTGTGCGGTACATTTTGTATGGAATACACTTGCCCCGAATATAATACATAGAAAACGAGAGCGGGACGAACGGACGGACGAAGATAGAGAGAGAATGCGTACTGGCACGAACCGACCGTGGCTCGGTCTGTTTGAATGTATAAAAACCTGCTGTAATATTAAGTATTACAAGCCGTGGTATTTGTAGGATGGATAGCAATAGGGGCAATATGGCATACTCCGATCGGCACGTAAATCAATTAAATATACCTTATTTAGTTGTTATAATTTCTCAAGTTATAGGAATTTCTGAAATCACATTGACTACTTTTACTCCAGAAAGATTTTTGTTCTTGCTCACGGGTCTGGCAACGAGCGAAGTACGCGTACAAGGATCTGGGGACATCGGTCTGTTTCAATGTATAAAAACCTGCTGTAATATTAAGTATTACAAGCCGTGGTATTTGTAGGATGGATAGCAATAGGGGCAATATGGCATACTCCGATCGGCACGTAAATCAATTAAATATGCCTTATTTAATAGTCATAATTTCCGAAATTATAGGAATTTCTGAAATCACATTGACTACTTTTACTCCAGAAAGATTTTTGTTCTTGCTCACGGGTCTGGCAACGAGCGAAGTACGCGTACAAGGATCTGGGGACATCGGTCTGTTTCAATGTATAAAAACCTGCTGTAATATTAAGTATTACAAGCCGTGGTATTTGTAGGATGGATAGCAATAGGGGCAATATGGCATACTCCGATCGGCACGTAAATCAATTAAATATGCCTTATTTAATAGTCATAATTTCCGAAATTATAGGGATTTCTGTAATCATATTGACTACTTTTACTCCAGAAAGATTTTTGTTCTTGCTCACGGGTCCGGCAATGAGCGAAGTACGCGTACAAGGATCTGGGGACATCGGTCTGTTTCAATGTATAAAAACCGGCAGTAATATTAACCATTACAAGCTCGGGTATTTGTAGGATGCATGGCAATAGGGGCAATATGGCACACCCCGATCGGCACGTAAATCAATTAAATATGCCTTATTTAATAGTCATAATTTCCGAAATTATAGGGATTTCTGTAATCATATTGACTACTTTTACTCCAGAAAGATTTTTGTTCTTGCTCACGGGTCCGGCAATGAGCGAAGTACGTGTACAATTTACCCGAACGGAACTAATTAATCGGTTGAAACAAACAAACACTAGAGCTCGATGTAATCCTCCGAACAATTATCAATCGCGCACCGATCTCGAAGCAACTTCTGCGGGGTTAGTATTAAAACGAGACAGGAACGGCCGATCCTGAAATTCCGCAACGTCGAAACGGAATTCGCAGCTCGTCCGGTGGTAAACAATATTTTCCCCGGTGACGGGAGAGAGAAACTCGATAGCCCGTTTGCGATACTGCAATTAATTCGCAACTATGCAGCCGTTCGGCGCAGGAAATATTGAACCGAGACGAGGAATTTTTGAACACTCGAGCGGCAAGTTTCGGTTCGCGCAACAGTCGACTATGTTAAATATTTCGATGCGGACTCGAGACGTTACATTACTCGCGTTTTCACTATCGGTATTGTGTATAATAAAAAAGAAGTTAACTCACGTAGTACATAAGAAAAAAGATTTGTACATTTAACAATACTTTTTTGTCCACATACGTCCACGATTATTTTGGTGTTAATTGTCCAAAAAATATTCGTAAAATTGACAGCCATTTTTGTTAAACGGACAGCCATTTTTGTAAAATGAACAAGATTTTTTTGTAAAAACAACAAGAAAAAAATTGTGGACGTTTGTGGACAAGAAACGTTGGTACTTACTTTACTGTGTATAGCGGCAATACACGTGATCTCATATTTCAAAAATCTTGGCCTACCTTTTTCATACCTCCTACCGAGGAAAAAAGTTTTTGCGGCAAATTGAGTCGACGGTGACATTACTTTTTCGTGAGTAAAAAAAAAGAAGTATACCAAATTCGTTTATTCGGCTTCTTCAACTGCACGGTCACAGATAACATTTCAACGACTCCCTCGGGCGAGAATAACTACGGCTTTGAAAAAGTGTCCCTCCGTATCTCCCTGAAGATAGAAAAGTGGCGCACGTTATGTATCTCCGGTATTACAGAAGATAAGGTAGACAGGCGCGCGAGCGCACGCTCACACATTACGTACATAAATTACATCGGCGAGCGCGGGAGGGCCAGGAGAGGGAGGGCATCGGGCGAGCTGGTAGTGAGAGTGCGAAGGGGGTAGCCGGAGGCTCCGGGTTATTTAATAACGAGCCTCGTAAATTCGCCACGGTCGCCGAGAGTAGGAAATTCGAAACGAACGGTTGCAACGTTAAAGCGTAGATGAAAGTAGCAGCGCGGCGCTTCCTCTCGGCGCCTGATCATCAACCTCTTTTTCACGAGACACAGGTAGCGCGGAGGCGATGAAAACGAGGTGGATGACGAAGTGGAGGAGAGCGAGAAGAGACCCGGTATATAACACAGCAAAAGAGTGAAGCAAAAACTGTCGAGCGCCGAGGAAAAAGTATTGGAGTCGACGTTTGAAAGTTGAGCGAATAAAGTTTGTCCCAACGTCGGATAGTGAAGGGGTCGACAAGGGATGGATCCGAGCGGTGCTGAAAAGCTGTCGCGCATAAAGTCAAGTGACCCTCGTTAGACGATAATGTGACCGTTGCAGAACCATTCGTACACTGATAGAAAAATAAGGTTGAATCAACTGAGATTCGGGCGGGGACGTTCGACTAAATATTTTTTTGGTACAGCTAAGACATTTGTTAGTTCAACTACTTGTTGGGTGATTTCACCAAGATATTTTTGAGTCGTTAAAATATTTTGTTCGACCAACTAAATATTTATTTGAACGTCCCTGCCCGAATCTTAGTTTATTCAACTGTACTTTGTTATCAGTGTAAGACTGTCGATTCAGTCAAATCGCTCGTGAAAATGTCGACTCGAAAAATTAATTCACAATTTCGATTATTGAAGACTCGAAAATGTCCGATGAAAATGACGTCATTTTACAACTAAACATATCTACGCCATTTTTTTTTTATTACCGAGTAACATGTTCGTCATTCGCTCGTTATGTCCCGACGTGGGATAGTGAAGGGGTCGACGAGGAATGGATCCGAGCGATGCTGAAAATCTGTCGCGCATAATGTCAAGTTACTCTCGTTGGACGCTAATGTGATCGTCACAGAACGATTCGTAAGACTGTCGATTCAATCAAATCGCTCGTAAAAATGTCGGTTCGCCAAATTAATTCGCAATTTCGATTATTGAAAATTTTTAAATGTTCGAGAAATGTCCGACGAAAATGACGTCATTTTCCAACTAAACAGATCAACGCCATTTTTTTACTACCGAGTAACATGTTCGTCATTCGCTTATTATGTCCCGACGTGGGATAGTGAAGGGGTCGACGAGGAATGGATCCGAGCAGTGCTGAAAAGCTGTTGCGCATAAAGTCAAGTGACCGTCGTTAGGTGCTAAAGTGACCGTCTCAGGACCATTCGTAAAATGATCGATTCTACTTAATCGCTCATAAAAATATCGGCTGGCCAAATTAATTTACAATTTCGATTATTGAACACTTAAGAATATCCGCCAAAGATGACCGTCATTTTACAACTAAACAATATACGCCACCTTTTTACTACCGAGTAATACGTTCATTATTCGCTTGTTATGTCCCAACGTCGGATACCGAAGTGGTCGACAAAAGATTGATCCAAGCAGTGCTGAAAAGCTGTCGCGCATAAAGTCATCTGATCGTCATAGGATAGTTCGTAAAATGATCGATTCAACCAAATCGCTCGTAAAAATTGCTGCTCGCCAAATTAGTTCGTTATTTCGCTTATTGCACACGCAAGAATCTCCGAAAAATCTCCGATAAAAATGACCGTTGTTTTACAACTAAGTTGTACGCCACCTTTTTACTACCCAGTAATACGTTCGTCATTCGCTTCTTACGTCACGTGTCTTCAGATAAAAGTTACTTTTACTAATGCGCCACTGCATCCACACTGAGAAAAAATAACATAGTAAAAGCAACAATACTGACTTTATACCATAAAAAATAGTTCCCAGGGGGAACGTTTACATTTTATAGTTATGACAGTGACAAAAAATCATGGTTGCAACAATAATTATAATTTAACCAATTGAATATATACTATCAAAAACTATCTATATAGACGTTCCCCCTGGGAGTTCCCCAGGTATAGTATTTTTTATTATACCAATAGTTATTGGTATTGTAGAAAATACCATTCGTTTTCTCAGTGCAAGCGTCTCATCCCAACTGGCTGAGGTCGATGGCACTGCATGCAGCAGCTTCGCACGGTCGGACCTCAGACCGTCTCCTATCTCAAAAGTTCACGATTGATATCGTAAAACTAGGATCGTAAATGAAAAGGCAGCGCAAAACATTTTCTCGTCATAGGATGTCCCGTAGCAGTCACGTTCTTTTCCGTCGCAATCTAACGTACCCTCTCCGAGATGTTTCGCCGCGCACGGTTTATACTCGACAGTGTATTTCCCCGCAAAAAGATTGTCACCGAGACGCGGCCTTAGTAATTGGACATTACAAGAACTAACAAAATAAAAGAAGTAAAAATAAAAATATATAAAAGAAGCAGGGACGAGTAGCTAATTTCGGTTGCCCGGCGGTCGGGCACGGGACGTGGGGGATAGCGGGGCAAAATGGCACACCGGGGCAAAACGGGACAATGAGACAAAAAGCAATCCTCCACACCCAGAAAAAAAAATTTATTTGACGGCCACCGTTTACTTGGTTTAAGTAAAATATTTATTTGATTTAAATAAATATTTATTTAAATCAAGTAAATATTTATTTAAATCAAGTAAATATTTATTTAAATCAAGTAAATATTTATTTAAATCAAGTAAATATTTATTTAAATCAAGTAAATATTTATTTAAATCAAGTAAATATTTATTTAAATCAAATAAATATTTATTTAAATCAAATAAATATTTATTTAAATCAAATAAATATTTATTTAACTCAAATAAACGGTGCCCATCAAATAGATAATTTTTCTGAGTGCAATAACTTTTGGATGGTGGCGATGGTGGTGGGTGGGCAAAACGGGTTTGAAAATCCGGATGTATCGTTGGGAAAAAATGTGGCATCCAAAAAGTTATTGGAAAATTGAGTTTTGCCCTCACTGTTCCGTTTTGCCCCGCTGTGCCACTTTGCCCCGGTCTCCCCCAGTTGGCTGCTGCACAAGAGCAAAGTAGAAGGATCCTTTTCGCTTCGGTCGTCACGTATACTGTACCATAAAACTTCGGATGTGTCTCCTGTCCGAGGACGCGAAGCCGGCCGATTGGCAGACTCATTTTTCACGGCTTCGGGGGACAAACAAAACACACACGTACACGCGATCGCCCGCTCACCGAGTTGATCCCATGGGTTGGCGGGCGCGCTCGAGAGAGAGAGCGATGGGGTAAATTTGAATTTCTCCCCGGCGGTGGTTCATCGGCGGTGGTTCCGCGGAGAGGGTCGCGCGGAACCGGCGGACGGAAAGGCAGGAAATAACCGCGTCGCTGTCGCGTTCGCATATGGCGCGAATTTTGCGGAGCGTCTTTTTTTTCTCGCGACCCAACTACCCTCCAACGTGGGGACGTTGGCCGCTGGAAGGGGGGCTTCCAGCGGCACCCGGCTGGCCCGGATTGCTCGCGAGGCTGCTGGAGAAAAACGAGTTATGAGGTGGACGGGCTGGCAAACGAGAGAGGGAGAGTGAGCCAGGCAAAGTTTTCGGTCAAGGCCTCGCGCGAGCCAGAGGGAGAGGCGGGGGTTGTTAGGTAGGGATGGATCGCGCCTCTCTCTCCCCCGACCGTAATTGTTCCTACCGCGGCCGTTGCCAGTTAAGGGCTGGTTTTCTAATTACATTTTGCAACTCGACCACGCGGCCCCTTCTCACCGGCGCACACGGTGTAAACTTTATTCGGCAAACTTGGTGAAAAATCGGACTTTTGCCCCCTGTCAGGAGCAGAATTGGTGGATACGCTCAAGTATATCGTTGGTGGAACGTAACGGCGCGACGGAATAGCGGAGGGAAGTGTGACACGGGCGTTGATCGATCTATCGTCAACAGGGCAAGTTTCTCAACGAGTCCACGATCTCCGATTCGCAATTACGGATAGCCCATAATTCACGGCTAATTAGACTCAACCGAATGGCTGGCTTTCCCGCTTCTCTCGAAGTCGCGACATTTTTTTCTTGTTGTTTTTTTTTTTTTCTCTTAATCTTGCTTCTCTCGACCGCCGCTCCCTTATTTGTAATTACGGTTCTTGATTAGAACGGTAAATCACTCATAAATTAAGGCGCGAACCACAGCGAGCACGGTCGGAAAATTATGGTTTTCTCTTGCGCCGTCCCCACGGAGGAGATGCGGGAGAATGACGTAGTTCTGCAGCGATCATAACGACGTCGCTCGATAATACCGCAAACTGTCTCGATATTGGTAGCGGAACCGTGGAGTTTCACCGAACGAGAACTGACAAGCAGTAGCAGCTGAAGTACCCGACGACGCCAACCACACTCGGCCACTGTAGGACCGTGTATAGTCCGATCCTCGAGCGCATTCGTCATTGTTTTAGCTGGGCCATGGTCGCCGCGGTACGACAGGAAAAGGGGCTGGGATATCGCGCAATATTCCCGATAGAATCCCTCCCTCGCCCACACCCAGCTCCAACAAGACCCCCGGTAATCGAATTCGCGAGCAGGTAGATTGGGCTATCCTATCCCGTATTTCCTAGCGCCAGCTCTGCGCGACCGGCAGGTCGGCGTTGCGCATTCAGCACACACGAAAACTGGCGCAAAAGCCGAACACGACACCCACGGGAATACTATTGTGCGGCGGTATTTTGAAATTCTGTAATATCGTGACACGCTGACAACTCATTTATTTATACACGTGATTGAGGAATCGTGAATTCTATAGTATGTCGGAGCCGTAAAAACCACAAAGGGGACTTTTTCAATTTCAAACGAGCTTTTTTTTCGATACTCCGTTTTTGTTTACCTGTCGGGTGTTATTTGCACGGCACGAAAAGTCATTGCCAATTTAACGAAATATACTAGCAGCGATCGCGCGCGTATCCGCAAATTTCAGTACTCGGTTTGAATAACTTTGAATCTGGAAAAGCCAGAGACTTTTGTAAATTAAATGTTATTTTGTAAGAAAAATGATATACCATGGTTATTAATAGCCAATGCAGGGTTAATACAAAAACTTTAGACATAACAGCTGGTTCAACACATTGCCTGGGTTATTCGACTGACACTGGCCATCGAACGAATCCAGCTGAAGGCTCGTACGGCAGCCACTCAGGGAGCATTTCTTAAGCGACAATACATATCGGAAATGCGGAACCACGGATTTTTTGAGGAGGGACCACGGATTTTGTGAAGAGGGACTAGCAGCGATATCGCGCGTATCCTAAAATTTCGATACTTGGTTTGAATAACATTCAATCTATGAAAGTAAAAAAGACTTTTATGAATTAAATGTTAGAAGTAAATGTATTTATTGACAATATATTACACGGTATGGATGCTGGTACATTTCGACGATTATTTACACTTCATAATGCTATTTCTATTGCCAATAGGCCATCGACCTAAGTCCTTCAGCCCTTAAATGTTATTTTGTAAGAAAAACGATATACACGTGGCTACTAATGGCCAATACAGTGTCAATACAACGACTTTAACCACAAAAACTGATCAAACACATAGACTGGCTTATTCGACTGAACTTGGCCATCGAACGACTCCAGCTTAAGGCTCGTACGGCAGCCAATCAGGGAGCATTTCTTAAGCGACAACAATACCTATCGGAAAAGCGAGTTATTTTGGGCACCGATTTTTTTGAAGAGGAAAAAAAAATCGGGTCTCGAGGAAGCACGATGATGAAATACATAAGTTAATCCACAGGTGCGTAACCTGCGTAGGCAGCTTATTTTACGCATCACGCTTATTCGCGAGGTCGTAATCCTTGCATGGCTGCCATTGCTCGGTGTCGCAGTGTCGCCACCCTGCATTTGCGGAAGCGGCATTCAGCGTATCGACGCGAAATCGGGAATCCCGTCGGAAAGGAAGCGGTTCGTTGATTCGCGGTCAGAATAAAGCCGGAACGAGGATGGAGGGACGAGGGTAGCTACCGGCCGGGGTACGCGACGATTGTACACAATGCAGTCGCGGCAATCCCTCAACTTGTCACTTACTCACCCCCTCGTCAAGACCCTCACCCTCTGTTGCAAGCCTCGCGAGCTGTATATTCTATACTGGTTCCAGTAGCGGCGGCAACTCTCGGATCCACGTTTTCGCTCATTCCTTCACTCGACGGCTCGCGACTCTTCTGACTGGAGCCGAGTTTCTCCGTCCCACGCCATAACCCCCCTTCGCCCTCCCTTCAATTCGCACTCTCTCTTTCGCTTCCGCGTCTCAACAACCCTTTCAATCCGCGCGGAACGACGAACCCATTCATCCGTGCAGCCATTTCTCGCGAGACCCGCCACGGAGAGGAGAAGAATGGCCGCGAACGGGAGAAAGTGAAGTCGACGACCATTCGACCCCGAGAGTCGTCAAGGAGCATTTCGATAGTCCGCGGAGAGGAGAAAGCGAATGGCTCTTGTCGGTGGGCTGCTCGCGGAATCGTCTGCGAGAGCGTACAAAGGCCTCCGAGACGAGACAGACAAGTCTCGTTGTCTAGTGGTCCGAAGTGTCCCAAAAATCACATTTGGGAAAAATGCTCCTGATGCGGATGTGTTTGCGTACTTTTTGTACACGTAGAATCTCCATGCGAATGCGACTCGGTATGATCTGCGGCTGATCACGTTTTCTGGAAGGGTCGAATCAGCCGTGTTTTTCGGAGGACCAATCTACACGGTGCACAGTAACAACACCCAGAAAAAAAATTTATTTGACGGCCACCTTTTATTTGGTTGAAGTCAAAAATTTATTTGATTAAAATCAATATTTATTTAAATCAAATAAATATTTTACGTAAACCAAATAAACAGTGGCTGTACAAAAAAAAAAAAAAAATTCTGGGTCGAAACGTTTGTACTTTTTGTCCACTTTTGTCCAAGAACTTATTGTCTACAAATGTCAATTTTTTATTCTTAATTTTCCGATCGCACCATCCGGCTCTAGTTTTACAAACAAAAGTACAAACGAGAATTGTTTATGACATGGGATATAAAGGGACGGGTTTGTATGTTCAAAACTGAACGAATGAGTTTGTCATTTATTCCACAATAGTATTTTTCCGCTGGCTGAAGGACTATGGTCGATGGCAATAGGCAATATAGGCGAACCGGGATGCTCGTGATCGAAGAGTCCACGGATAATCGAAATCCCGGTTAATCCGAACGAGACAGCAAAAGTAGGGGAGAGCGGAGCAAAATGAGACAGTGGGGCGAAACGGGACAGCGGGGGCAAAGTTTTCCAATAATTTTTGAATGCCCCATTTTGTCCCAACGATACATCCGGATTTTTTATACTGTTTTGCTCCACTGACTATCAACGTCACCATCCAAAAGTTATTGGAAAATTGCGATTTGTCCCATTATACCGTCTTGCCCCACTGTTCACTGTATATAAGTCAATAGGGGCTAATGATATAACTTTATTTCATGCCAAGCTACAATGACATTTGGTACAATTTGCACTTAATTATTAAACAGTGTAAACTGGAATATAAAGCTTTGGATATTTTTTTTCATTAATAGTACGTAAGCTATTCGTTTCTTTTTAAGTACTCAGTGACTTTGGTTTGATCCGCGCATAAACAAAAAAAAAACGGGAAGACGCACGGTCAATCCCGCTTCCCGGTTAATCCGACCCCGGTTAATCGGGATTCTAGTGTAGGGTAGAGCGGGGCAAAACAGGACAGTGAGTAAAACGCAAGTTTCCAATCACTTTTGCATGTCACATTTTGCCCTGTTGATACATCCGGATCATCTGTCCCGTTTTGCCCCATTGTCCCATCAAAAAATGAATGGCATATGGCGTTTTGCCCCCCCGGCCCATTTTGCCCCACCGTCCCATTTGCCCCGCTCTTCCCTACTACTATTTTTACGATATTTCGTATTCCGGTTTTACGAAATTATTTTTTACTGTGCAGTTCTCTCGATGATGAAAGACGGTACCCGAAATCATATTGTTCATTGACATGCAGCGTGAGATTCGTTGAACCACACATGACACCCGGTTTGACTACCGGCCAATCTTTGTTTCAACCCAATATTTGATCGGCGCAACGCGCACCGCGGTTCGCTTAACAGTGTCCGGGGAGCAAATAAACAAATATCCTGCCGGCGCGTCACTGCATTATCCGAACAAATTAATTGTATTGCTTCGTTGGAAGCGCCATTAACTCAATCGCCGTTTCTCTGAGAGCGGGAAATATTTGTCAACCTCGAGGCGAGGTTTAGTGCAGGGTGGATTGCGTACGGAAGAATGCAACGAGTATTCGTTCCGGTGTGCAATGATTTTTTTTTCGCCGACTGCCAATGCCAAAACCGCAATGCTCTGGGTTGTTCGCACGGAAATCCGAACGCGCCATCGAGCGAGTTGATCGGGAGTCGCGGGAAAAATCATTGGAATCCCCGTCTGCTCCCACCCCAAAAGTCGAAAAATGTTCGTTCCACGAATACGAAGCATCCGACACGAGACAGTAAAAAATCGAGAATGAAAAAAAAAAAATTGACAATGGGTGACCGAAACGAAGACGCCAGCAGCAGAAGGGCAAACAGTATCGATGCAGTGAGGAGCAAAGAAATCAGCAGAGTGAAAATCACTTCGACTCTGACGTAATGCGATGGGGAGGGGGTGAGGAAAGTAACTGAACAAAGGAGTGATGGTAAACGGAAAACAAGTGGTCCATTCTCGCGAAGTGTGTCGAGACGGTGGAAAGAAGGGAGGGAGAAAGGAGTGGATCGATGAAAGTATCGCGATGAGGAAAAGAAAATGCACACCCTTGCAGTCGCGCTGCGCTGCGGGCGGGGGGGAGGGGGGGGCTTTAATTCACCTGTCGCCTCGAAACCACTTCACCGGTTCGTTGAGCGTGCCAGATAGACCTCGAGAAAAATCCGTGCGTCCGCGAGAAAGGCCACGGTGAAAGCCAGAAAAAGTGGGAAAACGAATTCTGTTGCTATCGCTGCGAAAACTTCTCCGAGTCGCATCGAGTCTCTTCGTTTCTTCCTCGTTCGCCGAGCTCTGCGCGATCCGCGGTTTATCTTCCGCTTTGCCTGTTCGGCCTGATGTCGGCTCAGCATGTACAGCATTGCCTATGCAATACGGCGATTGCGGAGGTAATAGTCGAATAAATAATTAATTAAGCAATTAATTTGTTATGTTTTGAGCCACAAATAATCTCGAAGGTCAAGTCGATTAAAAAATTAAAGCCCGTTCATTAATCGCCCTACTATTAGGGTGATTAATGAACGGGCTTTAATTTCTTAATTGACTTGACCTTCGAGATTATTTGAGGCTAAAACATAACGAATTAATTGCTTAATTAATTATTTATTCGACCATTACCTCCGCAATCGTTCCTCTCGAGATAATACCACCCCTCGCTTTCGATTGGATACGACGTTGTCGTCGCAAAGTTGAAAAGGTCTCTGAAACTCGCGGGCGCCTCGGCAATAAGCCTTCGAAAAGCCACGCAGGGAACGACGACGAATCTGGCTTTCGCACATGGAGAAACCACCCGCTCGGTACATCCGGCGGAGCTCTAAATCCATCAAAGGAAGAGGGAGCAGCGGCGGAGGCAGCTTACAGGCAAAGAAACGGGTTATAACTGCAACTATATGAGAGGCGCAGATACATAGAAGATGTAGACTTAAATATATATAGTCTCTCCATTTTCTCCATATATCGCGGAACTAAAAATCACAAGAACGTATTTTCTTCGTATAAGCATATAACATAAGCCCTTCTCGTTTTAGTCACGCGATATATAAATCGTAAAAAAGATTTGTTTGAAATTTAACGAACGGCATTGAAAGCTTTTTTACATAAACTGTTTCTAGAATTTCAAACACATGTGCGCTGCAATTTTACTGTAACATTTTTATTTTTAATGCAAATTTTTATCTTTATTATTTCAGGCAAAATATTTGTAATTTTAATATCTGGTATGTTATTTTACGATAAAAGTAAATTAATGTTCAATTAATGTAATCTAACCAAATTTGAAGTTGCAGTACATTAAATTTAGAATTTATTTTTACAATCTCTAATTAAGTCTGTATTTCTTTGTTTTCCCGTCCATCGATCTGACCGTGTCTGTCTGTCCCCCTTGCACAGGCACTCAGAGATCCTTAGGATCAGTGATGCTAATAGTAGGAAGAAGGTATGTCAGTAATAGCAATAGAGAGGGCAATAACTGGGACATGGGATCGTCACAGATACAGGAAGAGGTACGATAAACATGCACATTCCTCAAGAAATATTTTCCACGAAATTTCCAGTTTCCATTATACGGCAATTAGCTGCATATCACATCGTTATCGTATAATAATAATAATACTAATAACAGCCTTATTATTGTTCCCGGCACATCTTCCTCCACGAACGAGTAGCACAAGTAAAATGGAGGAAGAGTTCTATAAGCTGGATAGTCTAAGTAGAATTCATGCAGAATATTACAAGCACAATAGAAGATAGGTCGGTAGGTATAGTTATAGGCAATCTTAGTACACATGTAGTGTTCTAACTTACGGTAATAATAATAAAATTATGGAATAATGCACTTTATTAGTTATATATATATATGTTTCGGGCTGACAACCTCTTCTCTATCTTTTGCGAGGGCGCGAGAAGCCCGAGCCACAGTTAACTGACGGTATAGATATATAAATCATTTATAACACGCGGCTAAAATCATAAAGGCGTATTTTCCGCGTACGAGCATGCGAGATACGCCCCTTTGGTTTCAGTCACGCGATACGGTAGAGGAAGCAAAAAAGAAACCCGATGAAAGTACAAGGAAGAATCTTTTGCCGACGTCACCCAGCAATTTCTGGGCGTCTCTCCTCAGCGGGAAAGCTTTCGCGGTGCCCATCTTGCAGTTTTCGTTTTTGCCGGAGGAAAGCTCGAAGAAAAAGGAAGGGAGGGGGGTTTGAGGTTGACTGCTGGAAGCGCGCACGAAGGGACCGGAGAGGGTTATGCGACAAACGAGCGAAAGAAGCGAGGTGGAGAGAGAGTTGTTTCTTTCGGCTCGCGCTCCCTTTTCGCATACGTAGGCAACGCGGGCAACCCTTCCCACCCATTTCCCTGTAATCCTCAATCCGTTCTCGTTTCTCGTTTCTCTCGCTGTTTCTCATATTCAACATGTACACCACACAACTTCATGCACCTATCTCCGTATTCGTCGTTTCTCCTCCTCACCTTCGGCCCTTACTCGCTCACCGTTGAGTTTCTCTTCCCTTCGTCCCGGATACGCCCGGTCCTTCTCACCCCTTTCCAGCTTTCCTCTTTCCCTCACCTCCTGCTGCTTTCCTTCTCGCCCTCGTATATTGATTATATAAGCGACCGAATATACTAACTCTGCTGAAAACATTCACAGCGTACGCGACCCTCCAAACACGCCAACCGCTCACTCCACCCCCAAACCACCCCCCCCCCCCCCTCCTCCCCGCCCCCTCGGAGGGGGGCATTTTCCATCAACTCTGCGAACTACTCCGGCTCTTCCAATTCCTCGCGAACAGTTAGAGATAAGGACGCAAAGTGTGCATCCCAACGTCTCTCCCCGATACCCGCCGACGCATCCCTCATTCGTTATACTCGTCGACGAGACGTCAATGTCGCTGATACTTTTCCACTTTGCAAATATTTGTGCTACACCTCGTATCGGGAAAATGTTTGAAAATAACCAACGAAACAAAAAAAAAAAAAAAAAAAAAAACCGAGAACAATGAGCGACGAAAAGTTTGATGGGGGAGAGAAGCTGTCGTTGAGAAACAATTTATCACAATTTCGCGACACGCGTGGATGGGGTATAATAATCCACTCCCGTGATATGAGGCACGTCCGGCGAGGGGTCGCGGGAGCCCGGTCGAGAGGGAGCGCGACGCGGGAGGTGAGGTTGCAAAGGGTTGCCAGTGTGGCGGTTCGGTAAACGAGGGAGATGTGGAACCCGCCAGGATATGGGCAAAGGGATGGTGAACGCTCGATACGCAAATCGAGCTTGAACGGAACCGGCACGTCGAATCTTCGGGTCGTATATTAAGGAAGTTCCTCTCGTATCTCGTGAAGTGAATAGACCGAGTAGATAGATGCACCCCTAACGTTTTCCTGGCGATAAATTTTGCTAGCGGTCTGCGCGGGTTCGATTTTTTATTTTTAAATGTTTCGCCATTTTTCATCGTGCGAGCCCTTCGACCATGTCGCTCCTGGCGGTACATGCACACGTTCTGGTAAATTTAGGAACGTGTTTAATTGAATTTTCAGTGTCCCATTGTGCCCGACGGGCGGAGTATCTATCAGACCTATCGGACTCTCCGTAGAATTGATTTTTCCTAAACTAAAACAGGTCTTTGGTCCGGGTATCGGATCCCGGTGACGTTGTTAGATATCACGCTAATACACCACGATCAATCGTGAAAAATGGTAACGATTTGGGGACATATGTAGTTGAGTTTTCAGTGTCTCATTGTCCCAGACCGGTGAGGCAGCTAGCAGACCTGTCAGACCTGTCAGACCTGTCAGACCTGTCAGACCTGTCAGACCTGTCAGACCTGTCAGACCTGTCAGACCTGTCAGACCTGTCAGACCTGTCAGACCTGTCAGACCTGTCAGACCTGTCAGACCTGTCAGACCTGTCAGACCTGTCAGACCTGTCAGACCTGTCAGACCTGTCAGACCTGTCAGACCTGTCAGACCTGTCAGACCTGTCAGACCTGTCAGACCTGTCAGACCTGTCAGACCTGTCAGACCTGTCAGACCTGTCAGACCTGTCAGACCTATCAGACCTATCAGACCTATCAGACCTATCAGACCTATCAGACCTATCAGACCTATCAGACTGAATTTATTTTTCCTTAACTAAAACAAGGCTTCCGACCAATTATCGTATCCCTGTGACGTTATTAGATGCCACGCGAATACACCACGATCAATCGTGAAAAATTGTAACGATTTAGGGACGTATCTAATCGAATGTTCAGGGTGTCATTGTCTCCGACAGGTGGGCTAGCTACCGAACCTATCAGACTCTCCGTAGAATTGCTTTTTCCTTAACTGAAACGAGGCTTCCGTCCAGTTATCGTATCCCCGCGACGTTATTGGATGTCGAATGTATATACTACAATAAATCGTGAAAAATTGTAACCATTTATCGACGTATCTAATTGAATTTTCAGTGTCCCATTGTCCCCGACGGGTGAAGTTGCTATCAGACCTATCTGTCTCTCCGTAGAATTGATTTTTCCTTACGGTGAAGTGAAAGTCACGTGACGGAGCCAGGAGTGTGAGAGAGATAGCGACATTGGTCTTACGGTGGAGCGAGAGAGAGAACATGTTTCACTTCACCTTAACTAAAAAGTGACTTCCGTCCAGTTATCCCATCCACGTAACGTTATTGGACGTCGCGCCTATGCACTGCGATGAATCGTAGAAAATTTGTCTTTAAACGAAAAACTATCGGGCTGGGGCTGAAGGACTTAGGTCGATGGCCCGCTGGCAATGGCAATAGCAGAGGAACATATTATGTAAATAATCGCGCAAATGTATCACCGTACCATGTAATACATTGTCAATAAATACTTTTACCACTACTATCGGGCTGGAAGAGAGTCTCAAAAGACGGATCTGCCGCAACGACGAAAGTCGTCGTTTAATCAGTCGCCATTTATCAGTCGACCTATCAAACACGCATGAGACAAGAGCGTGCGAAGGACAGTGCGCCGTGGTCGTCACGGTGCGGGGTATATTTTCACACGAGACATATACTTACCGACCGTGCGGTAAAGTGATTTCGAAGCGTTTGCCCCACGTTTGAATCGCAGCAATGCGGTGGGGACTGGATTGAGGCTGGGTCGGTGGGTGGTCAGACACAGAGTAGTAGCAAAGCCGCGCGCTGAGGGTCGCCCGAGGGGGGTTAAAGCTCGGCGGTACGGCAGAGGGTTTGTGCCCATAGCCCGTTTAATAGGATTTATGTTCGATAGCTTTTGGGAGAAACGCAGCCGAACTACTCGCGGGACATATACCGCGGCGCGAGGGCACCGGCTGTGCGAAGCCTCAGCACGTGTTGCACCGAATGCGATATACCCGTCATTAACCGCATGAAAACAATTAAGAGCCCTCCAACCCCTGCCTCGCGATTCTGTACAGTTACGTTGGGCTCGCACTTTCTGCAATTTCTACTCACGTACGACCGTACGTGTAACTTGAAACGGGCCGCGGAACGAGTAATTGCTAGCCACGAGCGAATGAGACTCAGAATCTTGCGTACATATATATGTGTGTATATATATATGTATATATATATATTTCGATCGATGATTTATGGCCACTCTATAAATTTCGACGATACGTGGCCGCGCCGCTTCCTTCCCACTTGCCGCAACTCGTTAATCCACGTACACTTGGTCTGACTGTCGGACGGAGATTTATTCGCCTCGACAGTGGGTGAGAGTCGAGAGATTGAATAAAAAGCCAAAATAGCGGATCGATCGACCATTTTATAATTCGGGATTGATTGAATTCTTTGACCGGTCGTCATTGGCTGACTGACGAGTTTCATCTCTGTCAACTGTGGACGATACTTTGAGCGCTCGTTAATCGATCGACGAGTTTTATCTCTGGTAACTTTGGATGGTACTTTGAAGGCACAGACCAGTGACCGCACAGTGCACCCTTCGTTAATGCCTGGTCTGTTTCCCTACAGCGGGTGTGCTCAGATCGTCCAGGCATTGATGGGGAACCTGACCGATGTATCGATCGGTGAGTCCGAACGGTTGTATGTGAAGGACTCTTTAGTAATTATGATAATAATGAATAATAATAATAATTTATTTGACGAATTTCTCCTTTAAATTCAAAATATAATATATAATAAATCCTAAATGTAAGAGCTCCGGAGAAACAAGTTATAAAAATTGAAAATGATAAAAACACTTCAGTCGACGATGTATTTTAAAAATGTGAAAGTTCAACCCACTTTACTTTACTTATTTCACTTGTTAAAATTTATAACACTTCACATGAGACTTACATAATGATAATAATGAATTAATATAATAATATTATAATTATATTGGTCGATAGTTGATGTATATCGAAGACGGGGTAATAAGATGGCAAAATCATAGAGCCCTTACAAGCGACACAGTAGGATTAATTAATTAATTCGATGATCCCGATTCAACGGAACACCAAGTTTCCTTTCCCGATTCATCATGACGGGAAATTTCTTTTTTTTATTTTTCGTTCGGTCCTATGGAAGCGAAAATCGAGATGATTAAGCGTTCAAAAGGTTACAGTCGCTCGGGTGACGTGATAAATAATTAATGGTTTCTCGTGACTCGACGTCTCGCAAGCGTATTATTCATTAGAGAATCCCGTGGACAAAAAAAATGAAAGTATAACAATAGCATGAAATAACGGTAAACTTTCCGAACCTAACAGATCGTAGATGATTTGTCGTATTTTTCATAATTCTTTTTTGTCAGCCTTTTTTCGCGTCGGCCGGAAATCGTCGATTTGGATGAGTTTCCCACACTCGTCACAATGCCAAGAAACTATCCAGACTACGGAGCACTCGCTATTTATAACCTGTATTTTTTTTTTTTTTTTTTGATTCTCCCTCACCGAGAGTTAGTCTCGCTTTTTTGCCCCGAAAAAAATGACTCGTCCGCTCGGTGAACTCGTCCCAAGCATGGCCTGCCAAAAAGTTGGCCGCGTGGCCGAGGCTCGCTGTATAACAGGAGGTTGAAAAAAATTGCTCGCAGTCAGCCAGAACGTGGCAGAGTATACACGCCCGCGCACACAGAAAAGACGCAAGGGCCAACAAAAAGAGAAAGATTAAAAAAAAAAAAAGGAATACGCGGGACAGCTAATCAATCACACTGGGCGAACTCGCCATGCGACTGTCCTGTTGAATTCTTTCACGGATTCTCGGGGCCGAGTTCCCCTGCGCCTCCTGAACCGTCCCATTCCGGCGTGAGGTTCTCGCAGCTTGGTGGATCAGTACCAGAAAATAATTTTGCACCGCTGGAAGGGCGAGGGTGGGAGTACTTTTTCTCCATCACCCTCGCTGCCGGTGCTGTGGAACGAGCCCCGAAGCTGCATAACGAACCGACGAACCATCGTTCAGGGCGCGAGGGAGATAGCGCGGAAAGTGAGGGATGAGTTAAAGAGAGAGGAGAGTGGGGGGGGGGGGGGGTGAAAAAACGATAACCGTAGTACTGAGAGCAGCAGCAGCGGCACGCCAAAACCTCCATCTCGTCTGGCTTGGCTGTCTGACTATGACGGAGCGTTTCTACTGGCGGTGCGGTCTCGTCGTGTCATTTCGTAGTGGAGCTCTCGCTATCGAATTTCCGCAGCCGTGAAAGCACGGCCGCCCGTTGGTGCAAAGAAGAAGTACGGATTTTCTTCACCCTCGTATGTGTCTATACATAAATGTATATATATATGTATGTATTTATATATATATATATTGTTTATATACAGGTATATATCCAAAGGCAAAATGCGCTTTCTCTATCTTCCTATATACTTCTTCTTCACGATATTATTTTTATTTTTATTATTATTATTACGTGTCAAATAAAATAATTACGGAGTGCACTGAGAGAAGGATCTAGTAAAAATGAATATATCGCTTGAGAGATATTACTATAGCACACAGTAGTGAGGCGCCATCTATGGTAGGAAGTACCGGATTTATAAGAATTTTCCTTAGATATTATGGTAAAAATTCTTGGATAATCTGAGATTTTCTGCTATAGGTGGCGCCCTCGCGCCCTACTGCTATGTGCTATGGTAATTTTTCTTAGATGATCCGCAATTTTTACTAGAATCCTTATCTCAGTTTGTAATTATAGGGAGCCGGTTGGTGCAAAGAAGAAGTACGGATTTCCTTCATCCTCGTATGTGTCTATATATACATGGATGTGTATATATATTGTTTATATATAGGCACATATCCAAAGGGACAATACGTTTTCTCTATCTTCGTAATACGCCACATTCGAGCTTGGATGTCTATGGTTTCTTCACGAAAAAACAAAATAAAAATAATAATTTTTATGTTGATTTTTATTATTATTATTGCATGTCAAATAAAATAATTATTGGGTGGAATTATAGGATGCCGAGCATTATGATATTTTATTGGTGAAAAGCGTCGACGAGAGAAGCGCGGCGAACGTAATCCCCCGACGAAATATAGAGTCGGAGGTGAAAATACATTATTTCGACCGCACGAAGGACGCGGGCCGGCTCGTTTGTACCGTCGTATCTGCCGTTTTCCTGCGCAGCGATTCGAGCAACGTTCGCATCATAAATTTCGAATCGTCCATATATTTTGCGCCCGGGTGTGTGTACGCTGAGCGTACAGAGCATTGCCGGCTCGTAGGTAACGTGTACCGAACGCACGGACGCGCACGCCGCCGCAAAATCAAATTCACGACCGGCCCGACGCGCCCGCAGAAATTTTTAAATACCCACCGCAATACCTCTCTCACTCGCCCTCTCCTGGTGTTCCGCATTAGTCGGATATTTTGCCAGCCCCACGGTGGAAAATCGTCTCTCCGGCACATCCCGCCGAGCGCTCGCGGTACTCGCGAATGCAGTTTGGCAAATACGCCCTGTGTCGTCTCGTGCGCCGGGACGTTAAAAAATTGTTCGCATCTTTTTTTTTTCAACCGGCAAGAATCTCGAGCGCGCGTCACGTACGGGAGCCACTGAAATCCGAGTGAATGCAGAGTAAAAAAAAAATAAAATAGAAAGGTAAAACGTACGTGCGTGCACGTTTCAAAGAGAAAACGAGAAACTCTGGTTTCTACCGTTTCGCTGAAGACTTTTTTCTCCGTCAAACCTCGGGAATTATCCTTTTCGTTAGGCGAGGATTGGACGGGGGGAAAAAAAACATTTGCATATACCGCCCGCTCGTTCGTTCCGTCCGTCTCTTTGCGCTGCTCTTTTCTATTTTTCCACTTCATCAGAAAAACTCTGCGAGGGACGGACCGCGGAAACCGGCATAGGGGGAAAGATAGCCGCGGCTGCTGTGCCGTATCGCAGTGTGCTGACTTTCCTTCCCGCACATCTACATATAGTATATATGTACATGTATATGCATATAGTTTTCCTTGACTCATCAACACACGCGAGCGAATCACGGTCAAGCCGTTCTTCCTCGCTTCGCCACTGCGGGAAATTACATCGTGCAGGTGGCTCGACTTTCCGGTAAGTGGAGTCGAAAAAGGGAGAGATGGCATTGCCGGAGGCTGCGCATCCTCAAGGCGGCACGGATTCTCGAGCCCTCTGTGCATTCTCCTATCTATCCCCCTATGCCGCAACCCTCTTCTCTATCTCGCAAAATTAACTTTTTTGCATTTCTTTTTCCGTTCCCTCCTTTTTTTTTTGCCTCCACGCAAGATAACGAGGCACGATTTTTATCCGGTGTGCATACGTAAGGAGGACCACGAGAGAAGCAGGAAGCGTGTAACTGGATATCCCACTTGGGTGCCGGGCAACGGGAGCTCCCGCAGTACATCCTGTATAGCTCCTTGCCTCCTTTTACCTCCTGGAATTATTTCTATCTTTCCTCCGCGGCCTTTCACCCCGGCGGAAAAACGTCCGACAAAGTTTTTTCAACGTCCCCGGCAAAGCTACCCTCGTTATTGTAGTCAGCAAAAAAAAATAACCTCTCGCTCCCGCGCCGCTATCCACCGTGAAAATTTAGATCCTCGTCAAAAGGACTTTTAATCCGTCTCGGAACTCGCTGCGATATGTCTATTGAATAGAGAAAACGCGAGGAATTATATCAGATTGTACCAGTGCCGGCTGATTTAAATGAAGCAAAGCCTTAATTTTAAAGATTTGGTTTCGAATTTTTTGTTATGTTTTCTTTCGTGAAAAAATTCATCTCGGCAAGTGCCTGCTGCTGCTGTCGCTGACGTGCGGGATATTTTCTCTCTCGAGTAAGGAAATCGCAATGCAAAAAAAAAAAGAAAAAAACCACTATGTACCGTAAAAATTTAGATCCTTCTCAAAAGGACTTTTAATCCGTCTTGTAACGCACTACGATATGTCTGTTGAATAGAGAAAACGCGAGGAATTATATCATCAGATTGTACCGGTTCCGTCAGATGGAAATGAAGCAAAGCGTTAATTTAAAAGATTTGGTTTCAAATTTTTTTTATGTTTTCTTTCGTGAAAAAATTCATCTCGGCAAGTGCCTGCTGCTCCCGTTGCTGCCGTGCGGGTATTTTCTCTCTCGAGTAAGGAAATCGCTATGCAAAAACAAAAGAAAAAAACCGCTATCCACCGTAAAAATTTCGATCCTTGTCAAAAGGATTTTTGATCGGTCTTGTAACGCACTGCGATATGTCTGTTGAATAGACAAAATGCGAGGAATTGTATCATCAAATTGTACCAGTTCCGTCCGATTTAAATTAAGCAAACGCTTAATTTGCAAAATTTCACTTCGAGTAAGGAAATCGCAATGCAAAAAAAAAGAAAAAAACCGCTGTCCACCGTAAAAATTTAGATCCTTGTAAAAAAGATTTTTACTCGTCACCTAACGTACTACGATATGTCTATTGAATAGAAAAAACGTGAGGAATTGTATCACACGCAGAAAAAAAAATCAATTGAGTCAACAAAATGTGCGCGGGTGGCGAAACAAATGTTTGGTTGATCGAAAAAGTTGATCGTTGACCGAACTAACAGGCCGTCGAATCAAATGTTTCTTTGCTTACTACGACAATTATTTAATTCGATTAACCAAACATTTATTTCGCCACCCATAAACACTCATTTTGTTGATTCTCAATTGATTTTTTTTTCTCAGTGTAAGATAGCCCCGATTTGATTTAAATTAAACGAATCCTTAATGTACAAGATTTGATTTCAAAGTAAAAGAACTAAAATTTTTGTGGAAAAATTAATCTCTGCAAGTTCCTGCTGCTTCTGTCGCTGCCGAGCCGGTATATCTTCTCCCTCGAGTAAGGAAATCGGGATGCAAAGAAAAAGGAAAACCTTTTTTCTGTCAAAGCAGCAGGCAGCAAGCGGTTCGTCGTTTTCACGGTGGAATCGGTTCGTCTATACGTATCTATTCTCGTCGTCTCTTTCGAGGTACCTCCGGAGCGAGGTCATCGTACACTTACCTGGAAATAAGTGAGTATCGAGGCTCGAGGTGAGGTCTGTAGAGGTTCTGGCGGAGTTGCGATAAGGAGAAGACCGAAGGGAAGAGGGCGAGCAAAGACCGGCCGGGATTCACGAGACTCGGTGGGCTCCTCGTCGCACAGGAGAGTCTTTGAACTTGACGCGGGTCACTTGACTCCGCTGACTGATCTTCGAGACTTCCGGTACCGTCTGTGCCCTCTCTTCCTCGCCCCCCCCCCCCCCCCCCGCCCCTTCACCTTCTTTTAACCTCGTAGTTATCAAGACCACAGACATCCTCCGAACAGCTCGGATCTTGTTCTCGAGAATTCACGAATCTGGCTCGCGCTGGCATCGAAAATCGAAGTATCGAGATCGGAATCTCTTTGAACGGAAATCGTATAAATGCCTGCGGGCTTGCACACCGGGTCACGATGTCTTCGACGATTTTTGGGGTGAAACTTTTAATGAAAGCTTCTCAAGTCTCACTCTCGAAAGACACCGAACGATGGTCGATGTTCAATGCTTATCGCTAAATGAAAAGCGAGATTCATTAAAGTTTGCCGGAAAGAGCGAGCGGCGAGATCGCCATCGGTAAGCGTACCGGTTAAACGGGTCGCAGTCGTTGGAGCGACATCTCGAAATCCCTCCGGACGAATGAAGTTTCTCGAGTGCCGGGGCTCGACACGATTCTGACGCAGTCTATAAACTTTAGCGTGCCGATCGCCAAGTGACGAGGGAATCGCCACAATGATCCTCTCATCGAGCGCTACCGAAGCTCTTTCGGATCCCTCGGCTTAGCTCAAGGGGAAGTCGGGCTGAACCGACATTTTGAATGGCGTACACAAAAAAATAAGGTCTCGAGGCAAATGGAGAACAATGGTCCGTTTTCTCCGCCCTCCCCCCGATCAACGGCCTAGTGAAACCTTCGATTTTTTAATTCCATCGAACGACCCTCGAGAAAAAATGAGTCGGACGTTTGTACCAATGTTCAGTCCACAGCAGAAAATAATGCAGCGTGGATTAATTTTTGTGCAATATTATAATTACGCACGCGTTATACATTCAGAAAATATCGACACTCTATACAATACTACAATACTACTTGTAATATAGTATACTTGTATACTATATTACAATATACCGACAATCGCATACCCTCAAAGGGGCTTTTTACCACCTTTCTTTCGCGTGTATAAAGGATATACCCAGAAAAAAATGTATGTGTCGGCCACCGTTTATTTGGTTTAAGTAAATATTTATTTGATTAAAATAAATATTTATTTCATTTAAGTAACTATTTACTTAAATCAAATAAATATTTACTTCATTTAAGTAACTATTTACTTAATTAAAATAAATATTTATTGAAATCAAATAAATATTTTACTTAAACCAAACAAACGGCGGCCGTCAAATAATTTTTTTTCTGAATGTATGATTGAAAGGAAAGTCGGTGAAGCAGCCTTTAACATCCAGATGTTTTAACCCGAACATTAAAGCCTTTCACCCTCAAAACCAAAAATCCTGACAGGGTACGAAATAGTATATTATGCCACAAGGGAGGAAAGTGCGTCTTTTCACCGAGTGTGAAGTCTGAAGAAATTCGCACGAAGAGAATGAGTGGCATACGCTATTTTTTGCCCGACTATGCTAAAAGGTGGCCACATTTCTATGCCTGCAATGGTGATGGAAAGTTGTCCGCCGCAGTAGCTACTTTTCGGCCCGATGTAGCGTTACTTTTCGGCCCACTGCGTTTCTTTTTGGCCCGCTGGTCAAGAATCGACAACTTTCCGCCCCCGTCGCAGGCATGGAATGTGGACTTTTTAGCGTAGTCGGGAAAAAAAAAATTGTTTTCATAACAGATATTGCCAATTGCGGGTCTAATGCGAGCGACTCCGTCGTTTATACTGCCACATTCTATTACCTGGCTAGGTGTAAAGCTCGACGGGAGATTACCGCTTGCGCACCCTTCGCTATCCCGCTACGAGCTTTTTACACGGGTTCTGGGGGTGCCTCTCGTGCGGCACACAGAGGGGTCGAACGAAACCCCGCGAATCCCACGCACCCGAGCACGAAACCAAAAATCATTTCCGGCCAGCCTCCGATCGGCGCAGGAATCGCAACGCTAAAGCGAATCTGATCGATAGTTATTTTCGCCCGATCGAATTGAGGGAGGAAGTCACACCGGCAATTCACCGTCCCTCTCGGCCTCTTCCGATTTTCCTCCTGCCGACACGCACGTCACACCACCCTCGGCCTTTTCATCTCTGCACTTCGCTCGTACCGGTTACGTCGTTACCATAAATAAATGACATCGAGTGACCCGGTGGGACGAAGTGGGCAATGTCGGAGAAAAAAAGTAGGCTCGTCCCTATCATTCCCACACATAAATCGACTTTTTTTCTTCCTTCCTGAAAAAGGAAAGCATACCCGAGTTCCTCGAGTCGCCGATGATCGCCTAACGACTTGGAAAAATCAAGCATCCGTCGGTTAGCGAAAGGCCATTTACCATGTCCACGTCACTGCTGCTGCCTTCCGACCTGCACGCGTCTAATTAACCATAACAAAAATAACGAGAATCCATACGTGCACCCCGATTGAGACCCGAAGAGCCGAAAGTAAAGTTGGAAAGAAAGACCAAAGGGAACGAGGCAACGAACGTTGTACAATGGAAACCCGGGATATGGCCAACCGTAGGCTCCGAAAGACGCAGAGTCGTTCAACGGAGAGTGAAAAGAGGTCGGGTGTGCATCCGAAGTGAGTTTCCAGTCGAAAACTCGGGTGGAGTTTAGCGAACGCGTGGACGGCTCGTGCGCGGCTCTTCTCTCTCCTGATGTACCCGAGCTGGTTGACTGGCTGACTCCGGATGGCTCGAAGCAACTTCGACAGGGGGTGGTTGGAAAACTGCTTCGCGAACGGTTGGGCAGACCGGGCCACGCGCCCGCCGCTCCCGAGAGTGCGTCGTCGTCATTGCTCAGTCATTGTCTCAGGGAGAAATTGAAGTAGCGAAAGATCTTATCGCTGGAGGTAGACTGTAAAAAAATTATAAATATAAACGTACCGGACTGGACATTTGTATCCAGAAACTGGTACATTAAATTTATTTATATAATAAATATTTCAGGCTATATTTTATATTTTGTAATAACAAAATATAAAATATAGCCTGCTTGATTTAACGAGTATAATGCGTTAATTATATAATTAGCATCAAGAAACATTTTTGGTACACGGAAAAAAATGCTTGTTTTGGTCACCTAACTATTTATTAGTTGGGTATAAATTGGGTACTATAACGATCTGTTTCGTTACAATAACGACCAAGAATTAGTTGAATCTACCATTAACAGTTAGTTGACGCGAATAGTGAACACAACGAACTCGATTAGTTGGTCCAACTACTAAAATAGTATTCAGGATAGACAACGAATTTTATAGGCACCCTAACCAACTATAGTTGTTAGTGCGACCACGCTCGGCGTGTATGTCAGACAACCAACTGAAATTGTTGCCGCGACGAACTGTAGTTGCTGCGAACCCAAGTATCACACGCTTATACATGCAAGTCAGTTGATATTTTATTAGTATCGGAAATTGTGTAGGCGTACGAGAGACGAACGGGCTTAATTACTTACTTAAATAATGAACATATATTCGCTTGTTGACAGAGAGTGATGGAGGAGGTTCGAAAAAATATCGGATTTTAGTCCACACTTAAAAAAAAAAAACATGTTCATAACCTACCAATTCACTTACAGAAGCATCCGTGTAACTAGTTCGTACGATAATGTTCAAGTAGCCGTGAATCTCATGTACAAGATTAAAAAATATATTTTTCAAAATAAGTGTAGCAGAGTGAATAAGATCGTGGACTACAAATCGGAGGGTCGCAGGTTCGAATCCTCATTACCGACAAAATTATTTATTCCGAGGTTTCCGTGATATACGAACGTAAAAAAATGACAATAAAGCAATTTCGAATGATAAAAAAGCATTTATGCGGTCGTGCAGATCAATATTTTGTATTAATTGTTTATTAATATTTTTTATAACCTGTGCTGTTGGTCCAACCAATTCGCTTGGTTGTAACACGCCAGTAAATTATTGAAGCAAGCAAGTAAATGGCTGATCCAATAATTTCCCTAGCAGTTAGCCCAGCTAACAAATTACTTGGTCTAGCGAATAGCATATCAACCAACTTAAAAGAGTCAACTCAACCAATTTATCGTCTGGCGCTCAGAGCACTAAGACAATTGGTTCGGTCAGCTATGTTTTTTGTTAGTCCAACTAATCCGATTTTTTTCGTGTATCGTTCGTTCACTGCACGATACAGATAGCATATCACATGAATATCACATTTAAATCACATAATGGATCACGCGACTAGTATGGTTATTAGTAGTCCAGTACAATTCGGCTTGTCGGCCTTTCAAACTTCCCCAGAGAGCCTCCAAAACGCAGGCCTTCAATGCCATTTGCGGACCTGTAAATCTACGAATGACTCACCTACGACTCCCCAACGATGGCTCGAAGCAACTTCGACAGGAGGTGGTTGGAAAACTGCTTCGCGAACGGTTGGCCAGAGCCGGGCCACGCGCCCGCCGCTCCCGAGAGTGCATCGTCGTCAGATGTGTCTCGTTAGAGTCGGCATTGTGTTCTCGTGGCTAACCGACCCATCTCCACTTCCTCATTATCGACTTGTCATCTCTCGTCCCCCGCACCATTATCCGACGTCTTTATTCTCTTTATTTCTTTCTTTCGATTCTGGAGCCTGAGCGTCTCGATTCCTCGATTTAATGAGCCACCATTGGCCGAGCGACAATGCAGTTCCTCCGCTGCCTTCGTTGGATTCCTGGCACGGCCCCGCGCAAG
The DNA here is from genome assembly GCA_917499995.1 of Ichneumon xanthorius. Taxonomy (NCBI): domain Eukaryota; kingdom Metazoa; phylum Arthropoda; class Insecta; order Hymenoptera; family Ichneumonidae; genus Ichneumon; species Ichneumon xanthorius. The sequence goes on from OU824205.1 coordinate 4,785,766, forward strand.
CAACGAGACCGCAGCTGCTCGTGAGAATTACCCGATAGCGCTCCGCTCCTCTTCGGCTACGGGGAGGGAATTAATTACCGGGAACTAATTGACAATTGCTGGCTGAGAATTTGCCATTGAATGTATTCATTGGAGGTTTATATTGTGCCATTATTGTGTTGCAGCGAGCTCGCCGGAACCGAGACAGTGTCCGTATCTGGGAAAGTTCACCGTCACCGGTGTCAACAGGAATCAGAGGAACATCCGCGACAGCCGCAGAAACGTCCAGGAGGGTCCGATGGAGGGTCGAAGGGAGCGCGACAAGGTGAGACACTCGGAGGATCGGAGAGGTCGAAAATTGGATTTCGAGGCCGAGACGAGGAGGGCGAACAACGAGTATCTGGTGCACGAGCGTCAGGGAAGAAGAGCGCGATCGGACAGGCCTGGAAGGAATCGCGGTGAAGCCACCGGCGAGGGGGAGATGGAGAAGAAAACCGTGCCGGATATCCAGGAGATCCTGAGGAGCCTCGGCGCGAACGGTGGTAAGGCTCGAAAGGGTCGACAGAAGGATTCTCGCGAGGCCGACGAGGAGGCTAGCGGCAGAGCTCGGAGCTTCGAGGATGTGCCGGCCTCGAGGACGATCCTCGAGGAGATGGATCGGCTGCTCGGCCAATCGTCGGCCGAGTACGAGGACTCGAGACGACGCAGGTCCGCGAGGCGCCGGAGAAATCCGAGGATGGAAGACTTTCAGGTGGACATGGACGACTTCGCACAGATGCGACAGTACTGGGCCCCGGAGTTCGATCAGGATTCCGGGAATTCCGGGATTCTGCAGGCGCAGCAGGATTATTTCGGGGACTACGAGGTCGACGAGAAGCCCCGGAAGAGATCGTCCGGGTACGATGGATTCTTCCTTACTTATCGGGATCTCGTGAGGATCAAGAGAGATCTCGAGAGCCAGGAGGGCGCCCGGGACGAGGACCTCGGCGAGAAGAGGGAAAAACGCGAGGAGGAGGAGCCTCGTTGCAATTCGGATGTGACGACTTTGACCGTCGGCTGCTCGACGGCCGACAGGATGGAGTTTCAGAGCGACTGCGTCGACGACGATGCCATCACAGGTTGGTCGGGAAATATCAATGTTTGTGCGTTATTGACGTCCGGGTGGAACAAATACTTTGTTATTTTCGGGGCCACGGGAATTTCAGTCGCACGCCGTTTTACAAAGTTTGCTATTCGCTGAAAGATATCGAATGCCCGGTTCAATAGGGGCGTAAGATTACGTGTACATCCTATCCTTATACGCCGTATTGGCATTGGGCCATCCATATGCTTGTTAGTTGGGTCATTGCCGAAGTGAATTTGCTGTGTGCGAAAAAATCGCTGAAGAAATCATATAAAGTGCTCAGTTATTGTCTCAGGGAGAAATTGAAGTAGTGGAAGATCTTATCGCTGGAGGTAGATTGTAAAAAAACAATTGTAAATTTAAACGTACCGGACGGGACATTTGTATCCAAAAACTGGTACACAAAATTTATTTATTTAATTATCGACGGGATGAAGTCTATTACAAAAGATAAAATATAGCCTGCTTGATTTAACGAGTATAATGCGTAAATTATATAATTAGCATCAAGAAACATTTTTGGCATCGCTCGTGCACTGCACGGTACACATAACATATCACATCAATATCACATCTAAATCACATAATAAATCACGCGACTTCACCAGAAAGCCTCCAAAGTCCAGGCCTTCAATGCCATTTGCGAGACCACTGTGATGAAAAATTAATATAATTTTTCATTTCAATTAACGTAAATTATACTTAGTACTTTTATAGTAAAAATAAAGTAAATTATTAAAAATAAAGTATTTCCAATATTTTTAATACACCGAACATTAATTTTTCATCACAATTGTACATGAAATTTAATATACCAGGTTTTGCATAACAACGTCCAGTCCGGTAGATTAATTTGATACGATTCTTTTACACTGTAAAAAAGAAGGGAGGCCATGTACAACGGTCGTGTTACTTACAACGGTCGTTAACTTATCCCAGTTACAGTTAATGGATACCCAGACGATGCATACAGTTCTGAGATTACGGATACTTTGTGCCCGGGCTACTTTGAACTCGTCTCGCCCATTGCGCACACGATAAAAGGAAATAAATAATGTATCGTATAATTTGTCTGTACAGCGTACTCCTGCCACGGAAGATGGTTCGACGCCGAAGGCACCCAATTCGTTATAGCGACACCCCTCGAGCGGAGATCGAGTTGGTCGAACGAGAACAATCGGCCGCAACCCTACATAAACAGCAGAAGGCTGTGCTTCATGTACAGAGAAAGTGGAGGAGTGGTCAGTCTGACTGCGAGTCCGGTCGCGTGTCAGAGAGAAATACCTCCACCCCCGCCGATGCTGGCTTTCAATGCCACTAGTATCGGTAAGTCTTTCAATTTACCAGCGAATGGCACTTGAACTTGTTGCCATAGCCAACCAAAGGAAGTTGTAAAAGATCTTCGAAGGGTGGTCTTTTCGCCTTAAAACATATTCAACATACACTGTAAAAAAAATGATAAATTTAATGTACCAATTAATGTAAATTAATGTACCAATTTAATGTAAATTCAATATCCTTTTTATTGAAATTAAAGTAAATGATTAAAATTAAAGTACTTTTATAGCAAAATTAAAGTCAATTATTAAAAATAAAGTATTTCTAATGTTTTTAATACACTGAACATTAATTTCTCATCACAGTTGTACGTGAACTTTAATATACCAGTTTTTGCATAAGACCTTCCAGTCTGGTAGATTAAATTTCATACAAATTTTTTTTACAGTCCCGTGTACTCCCGGTTATTTATTGGTTCTAAGTTTTTAACTTTGGTGTATATTTTTTTTATTCATTCGGGTCTGCTTGTTTAAACATCTCGAGAGGAAATAATCGTCATTCTTCTACAGAATTTTTTCTCCGCATTATTCATTTTCATTTCCAATAACTCATATATATATATTTTTCTTTCTTCAGGCCAGTGTATGGAGGACAGTAGCAGCACGCGACACCGAGCCTCGTACCTCGTGATTATCCTAACATTCTTCTGTCTCGGAACACTCAGGTGATTCTAAGCGTATAAAGCGATTCAAACGGAACGACGGAAAATACATGCTCGCGCGACGAGAGACGCAGGTCACGTCGACTGGGTGCTCGTTGGAATAATCAGCGGGGTAGAACGAGAAACCCTACCGTGCATCCCCTGCACGTTCGTATAAACTGGGAAATGAAAAAAAAAAAAATTGTATTATAAGGAGAACCGCGGATGACGGCTTATCTCCATCCATGGAATCGTGGATCTCGGCAAAATATGGAGAAAAAGAAACGAGAAAGAGGTATAAGTGAATAAAGTTGCAGAGGGAGGCTCACACAGTAACGACCGATCGAAACGTAGATCCTACTTAGCCTCTGGCTCGTCTGGGAAAGATTCGAGCCCGTGTGACGACGCTGAATCGAGTCGGCGAAATATACGAGGACAGTATTGATAAGTAAAATAAAGAGAGAGAATTTATTCTTCGTTGAGGGGATAAAAGGACTCGACTTGATACCGCCGTACCACGGGAATCTTTGCTGGCTCGATTCCCGTAGGTTTTTTTTACCGATAGCTAATAGGCACCAGTTGATAAATTAATAGAACTAATAATTACTAATAAACGAAGTAACGAAATAAAAAATAAAAATAAAAAAATTAACAAAATTTATGAAACGCAAATAACACACTATGGTTAGACCATATCAAGACGCGATTCGGTAGACCCGACGGTCCACCTGCAGGACTCTAAATCTTTACTCACCGAAATAAAGACTCAACGAAGCAGCGATGTAAGAAATAAGATCCGCGTGAGAAAAAATATACATTACGTATATATATTTTTTTTTTCACGGGAAAATTGAGGTAATGAGATATGGAGTTTCGCGTGTGGGTGTTGATGTTTTAAGATAGACTTTAGAAGCTATTAATTAAGAGTAAAAAAAAGGAAAGAGAACGTAACACGGACAACACACACAAACATACTAACGATATAAAGATGATGTTTAGGAAACGCGAGCGCGTTAGGTTTTTAAGAAAGGTGATTCCAACGCAATACAACCTACTGTATAATTAAGATTATTGAACTATACGGACGCGAGAGAAAGCGAGTGCGCGTGCGTGTGCGCATGCGCGTGTGCGAGACGGTGATTCTCGCGAATGGTAAAAGGTCTTTTAATGTAAATTGCTGTAGCTGTGATCAATTCTGTTACGCAGAAAAGTTCGGGTGCGAGCCAGACAAAACGTGGAGTGTGACAAATATATGATTTCTCCATACCCGGGTATATTTTATTTCTATCTCGATATCTCTCGCTCCGAATTATTCATTTATCGACGAGACGATTAAAGAAAAGAAAATAAGTTTTTTATTACAGCTTTTCAATTTCGTACTCGCCGCCGACGAGATGTAAATATTGACTGGGGGTGAATCGATGGAAGGGTTTCGTAAAATTTACGAGATTTACCTCCGGTCGCGAGTCGACGGACATTCATTATCGTTGTGCGTCGCAACGTTGTTGTAATCGATAAGCAATAAAGAGGCAAATACGGCTTGGCGCGAAAATAGCCGTCTCGATAAGAAAAAAAAAAGAAAAAATAAAACGAATGATATTATTAATCCAGAGATGCTCTATTATTAATTAAACTACCGATTGAATTATCGTGAGAAGGTAATGGAACGCGAGAGTGTGAGAGATACAAGTGTGAGAATGAAACGAGGAATAAGAAAAAAAATACATCGCACATAAGGTGATAGGATGAAAGATATTACTGTAACTTATACAGAGTCTATATTGTATTATTGTACACAACCATCATTATAATAATTAACCCGGAGCGAAGTGAAAGACGGACCGTGAACGTCTGAGGAGTGTACAGTTGAGTTTAAAGTTAAAATAACCCAGGAAAGTTACGAATGAACGGAAGACGAAAGGTTGGAGAGAAAGCCAATCGCTATTTTACCATTTATCGAGTCAAGGGCCATAGGAGAAGTATAAATTAGATCGTAAATTTTCTTCGTTCTTTAACAAAAAAAGCAAAAAAAAAGCAAAAAACAAAAAAACCAAAAAAAAAAAATGTTTAATTTAGAATCGACGGGACTAAATCGATAGTCTCGACTATCGGCCAACAAATCGACCAACGTTTATTAGCGTTGTTGTACACATGTATACACTCACATACACACACACACAGGCAGCAAGAAAGACAGCGCGTTGATGTTTCACGTTCTCAAGATGATTAACGAGCCGAGCAATTTTTCTTTCTCGCTCGATTATTTACATACGTACGACGCAAGCACAAAGTGGACGAGGATACGTAGAAATTGACGAGAATATGATTTTGTCAGACGAGAGATCGGGTAGATTTTTAGCCGTAGATTATTAGCGACTAGTAAACCTTAGACCGTTAACTAAGCTCCGTATTAAGGATTTAAATTAAAGTGAAAAAAAGAAAAAGAAGAAAAAAAAGAACAGGAGACAGGTAGAGAGGGTGAGCCAGAGAGAACGTAATATAACCGTTAAGATCTCCTAGCTAGTAGAGTAAGCTCATTGTGACAGCAATCAGAGAAGAAGCCCCTCACGGTCGAAAGTTCGCTTCTACAGAGATCATCGATCCTTTCCCTCGCCCAATCGATCGACCGATCGACAGATTATCGTGATCTCCAACCGAGCGACAAAAAAAGGAAACAAACATTCAAAAACTGAACGAAATATCAGCCACAATCATTATTAGTCGAAAGAGATTAAAAAAAAGGGACAGAAAATAATCATAATTATCAATCTATCGTCATAGACTATCAGAGAGTAAGCGATCGCGGGGTGATTTGGCAATCGAGAGCAGTATTTTTCAAGATTATTAAACAAGTATGCGGAGCGAGCGGGACACGCGACATCGGGTATGCAACGATTCGTGGATTAATCGCGGGGCGTGTATTATCTCGCGGACAAATAAATGAGCGTAATTAGACGAAACGAACTGAGCGAGGCGAGGTGACGAGGGGGGGCGCGCGCGGGGGGCGGGCGGGACACGATTCGGGGGACTTTCGGTGGATGATTGTCCTCTCGGTCCGATAAAAACGAGGAAGCTGGCGGCGCCGGGGCCGATTCGGGACAGGGCACGAATATTCAACGTTTCGCCTTCGTTATTCCCGAAACCACTCTATTATTTTCCATTTGTTCGCGGCAAACAGAGCGATGGGGCTCGGACGGGGCGGGAGGGGGGGGGGGGGCATCGAGAATCCAGCCGCAGGGAGTGAAGCCTCGCCGATAATTATCGAAATGTCATCAAACATCGTTATACATGCGTGGCGAGTTGTACACTACGATGGCGGAGAAGGCCAGAACCCCAAACCCCCCCCCCCCCCTCCCCCTAGCCCTCCCGCCCCCTTTCCAACCCCTGGCCGTCCCTTTCGCCAATCCTCGCCGTTTCCACAAATATTATGCGTCGCTTAATGAGATTGATGCTATCGGCTGGGACGCGCTTAATCCTGCCAATTAACAGAGAACTATCGCGCTCGTATCCCTCGCTCCTCTTTCACTGCACGGATAGTGCATACAACCCGGTGATTCAACGAACGAGTGAGCGTAACGAGGGCCCGAGAACGTTCGCCCTCCGCTCCTCATCGGAATTACATAGAAAACAGAAAAAAAAAATTAAAAAATAATAATTATATGGAAAATATAATAATAATGATAAATTCAAAAAGGCGACCGGCCCTCGTCAGCGTGTTGGGCCGGTTTGAGCGCGGAGGGGGTTGGAGGTACATTTTTTTTTTCTCGACGACCCGGTTAAACGCTCGACCGTGGATGTAACCCGCGAGCAAATGGCCACTGAGCGATTTCCGAGGGAGACTAATTTTGAACAATTTTTTCGTAATTGCCCGTGCTCGAGACGAGGGACGGGCTCTCTCCGGGGAATTCCGGTTGCGATGTGGATATTTCGCACAGGTCCTCGGGTAATTACCCTGCATTTATCTCAGTTGTCTCTCGTCACGTTCGAGATCAGACACCCGATGCCGATGCTGATCGTTCGCAGGTTTAGCAGATTTTTTTTTTCGGGCTACGAGGCGGTGATTTTTAAAATTCATTTTTGCGGAGACCGATCATATGTGGGTATCTTTTTTACGATGCAAATTTTGTAAAATAAATAAAATTCGAGACGGATGTCGAGCGGGGAGCAACGGGGAATACATAAATTACTTATAAGCACTAAGCCGACGACAGGCGGAGAGCAATGGTGTATAAAGAACGTGCGGAGGATCTGCGTCTGGTGTTTGTGTGTCTCGTACGTGACGTGCCCGCGTTATATAATCATACCATGTATTATTCGAGCCGGGAGTCTGCCACCGTGTACCCGAAACTTCCATTGTCGAGTAATGGAGCGGAAGGGATTCGCACACCCGGCTGCAAGGGCGCGGAATGAAGGATCAAGGATCGCCCAAGCGTTCCCTATATATCGTGTGCAGTGGGTTTAAGTTTTTTTTTTTTTTTTTTTTTTTTTTTTTTGCTGTACGAACCAAGATATACGATAAATCTCAAACAAATTTCTCCTCTAAACTCGGTCACCGGAAAACGCTTGTATTCAAGCGTTAAACGCTATTCCAATCATTGCGTCTCTTCATTTTACCAATTTCGTATGTCACTGTCGGTATTTCACACAGTAACACAAATTCGTACATTTAACAAACTTTTTTGTCCGCAAACGTCCGCAATTATTTTCTTGTTCATTTTGCAAAAAATAATTGAAAGATTAACAGACATTTTTGTAAAATGGACAAAGTTTTTTTGGACAATTAACAAAAAAATTATTGTGAACGTTCGCGGACAAGAAACGTTGATACCTATTTTACTGTGCACGTACAGAAAAATTCTGCTGCTCGATTCTTTCATTTCGAAACCGTCGTTCAGTCGGGAAAAAATGCCTTAAATATTAAAGACCTCCTTTCAAGAAATTTATTTAAAAATGAACGTAATTCAAAGAATTTGAGAAAATTAAATCAATTATTATACGATTGTCGCGCCCGTGCGAAATTACCGGCCGGAAGTGGCGCTTACAGCGATCGTCGGTGTAATGATTTTCTCACGATCCGAGAAATGCAGGGAACAAGGCTCGAAGACCGCGACTAGAATTCCACGGGCGGGGAAGGTTCTCGGGTAGCGCGTGCTCAAATGACTGTGCGGAGATGTCCGGGAAATCCTCGTTCTCGGGACACCTCCGGGGATGCTTTCCGAAACCGAGTGTCCACCTCGCGTCCGGTCGCAGGAATCGGACACCCCGCGCGACCAGAGAACGAAGAGAAACACGAAAAACCGGAATGCGGAATTGGGACTTAACGCGAATAATCTATCGTCCCGAGGATACGAGCCCGTAAAAGTTTAACGAAGTTGGAAAATCCCACCCACCGCGCCCATCGCAGAACCCTTTCCTCCCTCGCATCCCCGGCCGATCGACGCACGAAGGGTGGAGACGGGCCGCACAGATTCGCAGCCGTCCATCGGTTGTTCGTGAATAAACCAAGAATGAAAATCGCGTGATGGACCGGAACATAAAGCGATGGAAAGTGGGAGATCCTTCGTGATATCCACCACAAATCGTTTCATTTATAGCCTGTAGATATTTTCCCAAAAAGTTGGATTTTTTTTTTTTAGAAAGAATATGTTTTCACAAAAACATATTTCTTCGCAGCCCGTAAAACTTTCCCGAAGTTGGAACATCCCACTCGTCGCGTCCATCGCAGAACCCTTTCCTCCCTCGCATCCCCGGCTGATCGACGCACGAAGGGTGGACACGGGCCACATAGATTTGCAGCATTCAATCGGTTGTTCGTGAATAAATCAAGAATGAAAATGGTAAGATCGAATGGAACATAATGTGTGAGATCCTTCGTGACGTCCATCACAAATCCTTTCATTTATAGCCTGTCGATATTTTCCTAAAAAGTTGCATTTAAAAAAAATTTTTTTTTAAGAAAGAATATGTTTTCGCAAAAATATATTTCTTCGCAGCCCGTAAAACTGGACCGAAGTTGGAAAATCCCACCCACTGTGCCCATCATAGAACCCTTTCCTCCCTCGCATCCTTGGCCGATCAACGCACGAAGGGTGGACACGGGCCACAGAGAATTGCAGCCTTCCATCGGTTCTTCGTGAATAAACCAAGAATGAAAATGGTAAGATCGAATGGAACATAATGTGTGAGATCCTTCGTGACGTCCATCACAAATCCTTTCATTTATAGCCTGTAGATATTTTTCCAAAAAGGTGATTTTTTTTTCTTATTTTTTTTTAAGAAAGAATATGTTTTCGCAAAAACATATTTCTTCGCCGCCCGTAAAACTTTACCGAAGGTGCAAAATCCGACGCACCGCACCCATCACAGAACCCTTTCCTTCTTCGTATCCCCGGCTGATCGACGCACGAAGGGTGGACTCGAGCCACAGAGATTCGCAGCCTTTCGTCGGTTACTCGTGAATAAACCAGGAATTAAAATCGAGAGGTCGACTGGAGCGTAAGGCGATGAAAAGTGTGAGATCCTTCGTGACGTGCATCACAAATCGTTTCATTTATAGCCTGTAGATATTTTCCCAAAAAGTGGCATTTTTTTTTTTTTTTTTGGAACAATATGTTTTCGCAAAAACATATTTCTTCGCAGTCCGTAAAACTTTCCCTGGAACATCCCACTCGTCGCGTCCATCTCAGAACCTTTTCCTCCCTCGCATCCCCGGCTGATCGACGCACGAAGGGTGGACTCGAGCCACAGAGATTCGCTGCCTTTCGTCGGATGTCCGTGAATAAACCAAGAATTAAAATCATGAAATCAACTGGAGCGTAAGGCGATGGAAAGTGTGAGATCCTTCGTGACGTGCATCACAAATCGTTTCATTTGCAACATGTAGATATTTTCCCCCATTAAATTGAATTCTTTTATATTTATTTTAAGAAAGAATATAGAATTGGAAAGAATATGTTTCGAAAACATATTCTTCCACAGCATGTAAATATAAATTTTTATCTTTTTTTTTTTAGTAACTTTCGAACAAACTTACCGGGGAAGGTATTTATTTCGTTCGTCCATACAGAGGCTCAAATTGTATTCCGGTAATGATATTCCTGACGCGCTGAGCATCGTTATTGCTGTCGCTGGGGCGTTTCTTACGCGTACCGTGCGTGACTAATTTTCCAAAGCTGGTCACGTACGATACCCGGGCGGTAATAATTCCCGTCGCGATTTCTGCAATGGCGTTAGGATACAATAGTTGTACAGTGCGCGCACGGTATAACGGTGTCGCGTGGGGCACGCGAGAATCGCGATACGTAATGCGGACAAACGTGACGCTCGCTTTCGGTGATTGATCAATCAGAGGTCTCGGAAATTTCATGTTTTAATCCCTAAAAATACGTTGCGGAATATTGATTATTCTACGTGGTGCGGAGAGAACGAAATATCGAAGGATTTGCAGCGCGATAGTGGACGAGGATTGCTTCCTCGTCGATAAGACGACTCGAGGAATTATCGAAGAAATTCAATCTGAAAACAAAAAAAAATGCATGTATATGTCCAAACGCGTAAAGTACTCTCGCAGCGTCGGGAGCATCGACTGACTTAGCAAAAGCACCTGCTACTTGTCAGACATTTTTTTTCTAATAAAAAAGAAAAGTAAAAAAAAGGGTAAAGCAGTGTGCAACGATAAAAGGGTTGTAAAACGAATTCAGACTTGCAGAAAAAAAAAGTAATAATAAAAAAATACCACGCCGATGGTACGTGAGTAAACGTGCAAAAAAAATGAAGGAAGGACAGGTGGATAGGAAAGTGAGAAAAAGTGAGAAAATCGATGAAGAGAAAAAAAAAATCTTGTAATCACTTGGATGAATGCGGTTAAAAGCAATAGAGCGTAATTGAGTGAATATGAGCGTAGGAGCGAGCGTGTACGAGAGTGTTCTCGTTGTGTGAAAAAGAGGAAAAAAACATATGTGTGTAAGCTACCTGTGCCTTGTAACAAACTATATATATATATACATAAACTCTCACGGTAATCTATGTACGTGCTTTATTAATTGCCTCGTCAAAAACGTCCGATATCCTCCTCCCTCTCTTTGAATTTCATAAATATATTATTATTCTCCTGCGTATTAGTTACAATCAATTAGATGCCAACAATTTTATAGGAAAAAAAATGTTTAACATTATTTTTATAGTCGTTATCGGAAAGTTTGTACCGATTCAAAATTATTTGTCGGTTCTTCACTTTGCCGCTGAGACACTAAGGCTCTCCCTTAGGTGGACGGTACGTGCCCATCCTCTCCTACACGAAGAGAAGGATGTGATAGAAATTACCATAAATCTGGGAAAAACCGACAGAACTTTCATGTATATGGGAACTACAGCAACATTCTGGCAAACATTTGTATTAGACAATACATTCTGCTAGATAATATGGTAATTTTCGCTATCGCAGAAATTACCTGAACATCCCGTAATTTTTGCTAGAATATAAGTTCTTCTTACTAATAATCGGTGGCGCCGCAATCGTGAAATGTTTGTTTTAGATTTGTCGGAATTACCAGCATATTATGTCCCTTACTTTTTTTATGTAATACATCCAAAATGTAATTGACAACATTCTAAGTTTTTTTTTTCCCATGGGCTTCTCAGATTTAATCCACAAAATTCTTAGTCAGATACGCAAAATTTTGCCAACCCGCCTTGTGGCGATATGGGTTAAGTAAAAATTGCTATGGCCCTTACGAAAATTCCACATATGGCTAGTCGTAGTGCTGGTGTACCATGTTGTCTGGTCAAAATTTACAATATGACTTAATAGTTTTTTCGAGATGCTTCTCTCAATGTACTATAAGGATTTTTTTATGCTTTCTGTATTTTGTCCCCGGCTGACACTTTACCCGGATACAATTTGCGTTCTCTGTATGGCGTACGAAGCATGACGGTGTAATAAAACTACAAACAATCTGCGAGGGGTCGTCTCGCGGGGTCACACGACAACAAATTTGTATGGGACACGACGAACCGAACGACGATTTATTGGCTCAACTTGTCGCCAATTGCTCACTGACTGGAGAGCGAGAGAGTGCGAACGGGAGTGAATGCCCGGCCTCGTTTGATTTATATCTCCGATCCTAATACGCACACAGACACGCGATCGTTCTCGCGTACGACGGGTGGTTAGTCATCAATCGAGTTGACTATTTATAATTCAGAATCTTCTGCTGCCGTCTGGACGTGGGAAAACGCAGAGTCAATGGAACGGATCATTAGATTAGTAAAAGCGATCGTGTACTTTAAACCCTGACTACACATTTTTGCTACTTTAATCGCTTAGTACACATTTTTGTTACTTTGATCGCTTAGTACACATTTTTGTCACTTTAAACCCTTTGTACATATTTCGTGACTTTAAACACTTAGTACATATTTTTGTAATTTTAAACCCTTAGTACATATTTTTGTAATTTTAAACCCTTAGTACATAATTTTGTGACTTTAAACCCTTAATTCATAGTTTTGTGACTTTAAACCCTTAATTCATATTTTTGTAATTTTAAACCCTTAGTACACATTTTTGTAATTTTAAACCCTCAGTACATATTTTTGTGACTTTAAATCCTTAGTGCATATATTTTTTTTGTCTGCCGCCCTAGCACTGTGACGTAGGAATTTACATCCGTCCATGCGCCAGTTTTTTCCCGCCTAGTGCCTTTGTAACGCACGTATGTAATGCGTAATCGTCAATAACAAGACTTTTCTTTTTTGCTATCTCAATAGATTCCAAGCAATGTCCGACATCGAAGCTTGCACTCGAAAAATTAGTTAAAAAAAAAATCATCCATTTCGACCCGTGTTCCGTTCTGCCCCTCCCGCCTCTAGAATTTACAGAATTGACATGAATCAATCGAATCCTTTCTACAAACGTAACTACCCGGATCGATCCCAAAACTCCAGGTCCAGCAAGGACCCCGACGCTGCCTTTACGGCGCAACGTTACACCCAGCATCGAGCTGAACCGAAACCATCGCCATGCGGAATCGCCCTCGGTTCTACGACCGGTATACCGGATATATCCGTTGTATGTATGTACACTTCGCAAGCTCGAAGGTTTCGAGATTGCTCGGTGTGCTACATCCTGACATCCCGAGAGTGAGGAGGCCCTCCTGCTTTGTCACCGATGGAGACGACCGACGAGGAATGGCGCAACGAAGAGTATGGGTATCTATCGCACGTTGGAACAAGCCCGCACGCATGGCAGTACGTCCGCAGGAACCTTCCGCAAAGTAATTACAGGACACGCCGAACGACATGCTCGGATATCCGTTGGTCAACGCCGGTTTCCCTCCGTCGCAGTACAGTTTAGCATCCGGACAGGATCGATGTATGTACCACGGTTATGTACACGTGTCTATAGACACGTAGGTATCGGGGTTAGCACGGGGTACATGCGCGAGACTGTGGACTCTGAGTCCTGGATCGGCGCCCTAATTTCCGGCTCTGGCGCTGGCCGAAGCTGCACATGGGACCTCTCCAATTAATGAGCTATTCATTGGGTATCATCGGCTCTCCGAGATCGAAATCTCGGACCGTCATCGGAGAGCACGCGAGTGAAGACAATAACAGGCAAACAATTATCAAGAAGATGTACGGCGATTACGATCCGAAGCGACGCGTCCTTATCTAGAATCCTCACGAAAAATCTTTCGCACGGATCCGAACTCGCGGTCATCGACGCGATAACGATAAGAGATATCTCCGTAGTGTTTCCATGTGAAACGCGGGAATTCGAGAAGTCAAGTTGTTTTTCGGAGATCTGGGCGTAACGAGTGGTTACTAAATTATCGGGGCGACATTGAGAATCTGGTTGGAGAGGCAGTTATCGCCCTGTTAGATTCCTTGAAAAATTTTTAAAAAATTCAACTCGGCGCTGGGAATGAAATATGTTGTCTCGAATCCGCGCTTAATGAAGCGATTATTGAAAAAATATTCAAAATTATTTATATTAATGTTTCGATATTGGGTGGAGCTTTTGATATTTTTATTTGAGGTCCGCTTCAACGTAAGCTAATTATTCTCTAGTCGTTGATATATTTTTTGCAATGATGCAATGACGCAATGACTCGCAATAGGTTCGAGTCGACCTCTTCTCGCGTCTCATTTGTTACTCTTAGCATGCCTCTGTACACTTTCGTTGTACGAATACGCGGATCGTTAACTTCGTTGAGGATAGTGCAGCTGGATGACTGGACGGGACAAAATGAATTATAGACCGGTGGTCGAAAGGATTACGCAAGTGATGAACAACTCTCATAAACCCGATGTCACGAGCTGTGAAACTTTTCGGATTTATGGTACTTAAAACAAAACAAAAAAAAAGTTTTCAAAAGTTAGAAAAATTCATTCCAGGCAAAGGGGACTTACGTCACGTAGTTTACGAGAAGTTCCGTAAAATCCGGGCTTCGGTGGAACCAATTTAGGTGGCTCTTCGCAGTAGTAACGACCTTTTTAGGTCAGACGCGCGTTATGTGTGAAAGTAAAAATCAATGGAGGGCGTGACAATTGAATGGAATTCCAATCTTGGCTTTTTAAACCGCGATAGAATGAAGTGTCCATTGAATTACGAGATACAAACAGGATGCAAACAATTAAGATCAACGAAATCTTGATCGCGATAAAAATAAAGAGCCCAAGTCTGAAGATCGCTAGACCGCGATAATGTTCATGCTATCGTAAGATACTTTATGCGATGAGTCAAAAATGCTCCGTCATGCGTGCTGCGTGATCGAGTAATCGTAGGCGCAGGTCTCGTGACGACCTTCGCGATATTCATTATTCTACACGAGATAAAAACGATTCGAACGATCGTAGCAGGATAATCGTTCGACATCGTTGCCAATTAGAAGAGTATCAAGTTGTTGGACTGAACGGTAAGAGAGATCTACGTGCACGAAAAAAAAACTATAATTTGTTACGCCACCGGAGTGATTAGTTGGTTGCTAACTAATTACTTTGATGGGATTCATTCAATTTGCCGGACTAACAAATTCATTGGTTGGGAGGCAACTAATTTGATCGACCGATCGATTAACGATAAAACAAACAACTAATTTGTTGGACCAATTAATTTGATGGACCAACGCGTTTGTTGAACGAATTAACTTGATGAACCAACTAGTTTGTTGGCCCAACCAATTAATTAGTTAGCAACCAACTTATTAGTTACCTCGACCAATTAATAGCCCGGAGCGTACGTAACAATACAGCTGTTTAGTGCAAATAATTGCTCTTCTCCCTACGACTAATTACATTGGTGGGAACCATTCAATTTGCTAGACTAACAAATTCATTGGTTGGGAGGCAACTAATTTGATCGACCGATCAATTAACGATAAAGCAAACAACTAATTTGTTCGTCCAATTAATTTGATGGACCAACGCGTTCGTTGAACAAATTAACTTGATGGACCAATTAGTTTCTTGGTCCAACAAATTAATTAGTTAGCAACCAACTGATTAGTTACATCGACCAACTAATAGCCCGGAGCGTACTTAACAATACAGCTGGTTGGGGCAAATAATTGGTTTTCTCCCTGCGACTAATTATATTGGTGGGAATCGTTCAATTTGCTAGACTAACAAATTCATTGGTTGGGAGGCAACTAAATTGATCGATCGATCGATTGACGAAAAAACAATCATCTAATTTCAAGGTCCAATTAATTTGATGAACCAACTCGTTCGTTGAGCGAATTAACTTGATGGACCAATTAGTTTCTTGGCCCGACCAATTAGGAGCGCGGAGCGTACTTAACAATGTAGTTGCTTGAAGGAACGAAGTAGTTTTCCCTGCGACTGCTCTTCGAATTCAAAGAGACATCGATTGCACCATCAGATTCGTCGAATCATTGGCGTCCAACATTTAACGTCGTCACGAACTTCCGTCATCGATACGCGCAGCGTCATCGTTGCCCTGTCATGGTTTGTCGGATATACGACATACGGCATGTGGAAAGTAGATAAATCGTGAGCATCCACCGGGACGCGAACAGTGGTGCCCTGAAGAAGGAAGGCGCGCGCATCGGTAAAAGGCAAATTGCTGAGGCCAAGACGGATTCCGTGGGCTACTGTTGAAAGATATTAGGACAAACTGCTGACACAGGTGAGCGAGTGACGAGCGACAAAACTTCGACGATTGCGAAACGAGATAAAAAATAAATAAAAATAATTGTGGCATCTCATCACACCCAGAAAAATAATTTATTTGACGGCCACCGCTTACTTGGTTTAAGTAAAATATTTATTTGATTCAAATAAATATTTATTTAAATCAAATAAATATTTATTTAAATCAAATAAATATTTATTTAAATCAAATAAATATTTATTTAAATCAAATAAATATTTATTTAAATCAAATAAATATTTATTTAAATCAAATAAATATTTATTTAAATCAAATAAATATTTATTTAAATCGAATAAATATTTTACTTCAACCAAATAAATGGTGGCCGTCAAATAAATTTTTTTTTCTGGGTGCAGTTCTGCCAAATATGATCATTATCTGCCAAATATGATTCGTTATCATCATATGATTATCATATGGTGATAATGAATTCGTTTATTAGGCACTCAGGCCTTACGCGTAAGAAGTGCCTATTGAAATCACTTTTTTCAATATCTTAATCCCATCGGACGTCCGTGTCGTGGTAGATCTTCGAAACAGGTGAACCGATGCGGCTGAAATTTGCTGCCCAGTATCCTCGGATCCTTGACATGAGGCCTAGTAAATCTGAAACCAATTAGACAATTATAAATATAAGTTCATGGACTTAATAGCTAGAAACAAAAAAAAACGTTCGTATCACATTGTAACTTCGGTACGGATGAACCGATTTCCTTGTACCTTGTTTGAATCTCATTCGACCGACGTTCAACTTTTCAACGTTTCAACTTTCACGAACTCGACGACAAGATACCAATGCTTCACGGTGAAATTCTTATCGGCGAGTTACCTCGTCCGTGACGCTCGAATTATTAACCTCGCCGACCGAACCGATCGAAAGTTTGATTGGATTTTCAGTCAACAGCTCGTTTGACTTTCGGTGCGGATGGAAACGGGACAGTTTTGAGGCTTTAGCTTTGAGTTAGAATCTTGATTGTATTTCATTTAAAAATCGTTACTTTAGGGGGAATTTTTTTTTTATTGTCCCTTTTCCGCACAACCAATTTCCCGGCGATTTTTATAAAAACGTTCGATCCACACGTGTCTCGACGACCTCACGACAGAGGTAAATGAAATATCCACATAGCGGCTGCATGACGTCCATCGTACCGCGGACGGAGAGGTGGGCGCGGTTTGTGCCTCGTCACAGCGGGGCTAAATTGTTGTACTATCGCGTCTAGGATAAGCCAAGAAAATCGGAAGAGTGGGAAGCCGCGATCGTGCCTCTCGAAGCAACCCGCGACCGAACAAAATTATATACGCCTCGCGAAGTCCCCGCGAGCTTGCCACTCGCGGTATGTCCTTCGCGTGATACACCGAACGGCCCGAACGCTCTCCGCTTCAACCAAATTCCCCTATGAAAACACGAGTGTCTCCCAGCGTGATCGATAACAATATTTTTTTTTAAAGTTCGTTAATCTACGTCGATTAAAATACACGCGTTCGGGGCTTTATTCAATAAAACAGTGCGGAGCGACGGGCATTAAATTATCGGGAGACTGAGTGTTCGCCGGGAAAAATTTTATAGTGCCGTAAAACAGAGGACTCTTGCTAAAGGATTTAAAAAAAAGGGTGGATGGAATAAATATTAAACGAGATGGCTTCCGATGGATGAAAAAAAAGGCAAAAAATAAATAACCGAGGATCCATTATCGTCGAAAATCGGCGGTGAAAAAAACGAGGCACTCCAGGACGCTCGATCGTGTCTAAAAAAAATATGGTTGGATTTTTGAATAACGGGAAAAAGATATCCGTCATAACTCGATAGCGCAAGGACGAGGCCGATCCGTGAGCCGAGGGAATCGAAGACAATGACGCAAGAGGGAAGTGCCCACTCGGTCGAGCGGATTTCAACCTATTGACTGGATTATTGCCTTACCAGAGTATTCAGAGGTTCGGGAAAGAAACGAAAAAAAAGGACCGTGGCATTGAATCGACGTGACTTAACGGAGTGCGCGATCGAAGGAATCGTCGATTCCGCAAGGTAAATGGCCCGATAGACCGGAGCACTTTATGTACACCTGCCAATCTCGGCTTCGATTCTGGTCTCGCTGGTCTCGTTAAAAAGAAAAGTTGAATCACGCCTCGAGGCCGTGTTCTGGATTCGGCCCGAGGTCGAATTAATCAAACTAATTGAAACTAATCTCCGTCTTGCTGAACAATCTCGCAATCGCTGAATCTTTCCCGCTACTGGTCGTTGCTTAACTGTCCGAATAGTAATGCGGATCCGCGATAGTGATTGATTCGAATGTGAGTCGACTTGTTTGACCGCGCGGGTGAATTTTATTTCGAGGACGGACGCGACTTAGCTCTGCAACTTTTCTGAAACTCCGTACACCTCGATGACGATGCAGTATAAATTAAATTGTTATCGCGGTTAATTAATATTCCGACAAGCGGACGACTAATTTACTTTAACAAGGTTAAAACTTGAATATTTATCGCGTGCCGGACTCTTCGATCGATCGATCTTCGATTTTTATATTATTTTTAGAACATCGTGAAGCATATATATGTCAATCGAGTCGTAGGACTTTCGACATAAATCAACTCGAATGGTGAAAATAAATCATTATCTCGATAGGTATGATCGCCCGAAAATTGTAGGCAATTCTGATCTATCGAGTCGGCGCAGAGATTTCTCGAGTCTTTACGTTAAAATAAATAACGGATAATAGCGATATTAATAACGGTGCATTTATTAATTAATTTAATTGTTATGTAAGTGTACGGGACAACCGCTTTTTTACATAGTATAATATACACATACGAGAGTTATACCGTGTGTGAGTTTACTACCAGTACAAAGTGCAACGATTCAACCGTACTGCATAAAGTCACGGACGCAATAGTAAAGCCGTTTTAAACGCATCCCGAGATATGCAAAATACTTGGTTTATGTCGGTGAATTCTTTTGCCATTCGTTTAATAATCATGAGAGATCTTTAAAAAATCGATAATTATTGTTCATAAATGTATAAAGATTGCAACTTGCGTAATACCGAGAAAACGTTTTGTTGGCGATGATGTTGCGATTCTGCCTTAATCTTCGTCCGGTTTAGAAACTAAAAACTCAGTCATTTGACGTTATACTCTGTCATCGCGAATATGACCGCAAATGCCGAAACGGCACGATTATGAACGCTATAATTTCGTAATCGTTTCAGAATAAGCAAGCGGACGTTGCAGAACTTTTGCCATATAGATACTTATGCTACTTATGAACCACGGGCAGCCATAGTAGAAATTTTTGATTATTAATCGGCCTGATAAGGTCCTGAAAAAGTCAGATCAGAGATCATTTACATCTTTACCACTTACAACTCTACCGGAAAACATCTCGACAACAACAACTCTACCACACTGAATGGAAACAACTCTACTGTACTAAAAATATATTCCAAATTTCTACCACAGTATGATTAAAGTTTTATTTCAATTCCGGTAAAGTTTTATTTCAATTCGGGTAGAGATTTATTTTGATCGTGGTAGTTTTTTTTCTGGTATTGATTTTCTTGGACACCTTTATACCGGTAGAGTTGTTGACGACTGGTTCTCTCTGGTAGAGTTTTTTTCGCACTGATAGAGATTTTTGGTAGAGATGTAATAAAGAAAAATTGATTTCAATTCTTACAATTCCATATGATACTGAAACAACGACGGCAAGACTGTCGAGTTGACATGTTTCAGTCCCGTACGGAATTGTAAGAGTTGAAATAAATTTTGTTTTTTTATTGTAGTCCACAAGCGTATTTGACTTGAGTCATTGATATGTCTTTTCCGTGATATGGTTTTTCCATGTGGTAGAGATGCTTTCCGGAAGAGTTGTTATGTGATAGACTTGTTAGAACTGTCTTTTTTGAAAGAGTCGTCATCTGGTAGAGTTTTTTGGGTTACGATGTTTTCTGGTAGATTTGTGAGTGGTAGAGATGTAAAAATGTGCCCTTATCAGACCCACTTGGAACGCTAAAAAAATTTCTCCCAAACAGATTCTTCAAAGCTATTGGAAAGTTGAAAATCTCGGGTTTGTCTCTTCCAAGCGGAAGTTGCTTTGGCGATTTGCGTGTGTTAGATATTGAATATTGCACCGTCGCAAGACGCTGGTCGTCACGGGGTCGTTGACACTTTTATGCCCGATCGCTCACATTCGAGCGAGACCGCAGAGGTGTCAACTTTCGATGAAACGTTGGACTCGTTCGAAATTCCTTTCGTTCGAGGTTTCTCTCCGTCCCGCGGGAACGACGAGCATCCATGAATACGTCATTGCGCAGGGGAAAACGTGTTTCGCGAACGTTGCCGACGTTTACCGGCAAGCGGTGCACCGAGCCGGCATGTTTTATGCCGCTAGCGGCAACTTAAAAATCCACTGTTCGCACGAAGTTTACCGTTAGCTCGTAACCACTGCTGATTTTTCTAATCGTGCTGTTGCCAGTTGCTATAGCGATTTCGATCATTACGCACGTTTCACGACCGTTCGAGAGCGAAAAATATTGGCTAAACGATAATAGTCCACGGGTGAACAGTCACAAATCAAACAAAATGAAAACCCACGAAACACATAGGGGAAAGCGGGGCACAATGGAACAGTGGGGCAAAATGGAATAATGGGGTAAAACGCAATTTTTCAATAACTTTTGGATGGTGACGGTGGTGGTGAGTGGGGCAAAATGGGACAGTGGGGCAAAACGGGATAATGGGGCATAAAGCAATTTTCCAATACCTTTTGGGTGGTGACGGTGGTGGTGAGTGGGGCAAAACGGGGTTGAAAATCCGGATGTATCGTTAGGATAAAATGGGGCTTCCAAAAATGATTGGAAAATTGAGTTTTGCTCCCACTGTCCCGTTTTGCCCCACCGTACCATTTTGCCCCGCTCTCCCCTACTCGATGAATAAACAAAAAATATTGAAAGTTAATCGATAATAAATTTTGTAAAGGGGAGTTATGCATAGATGAACGGTCCGCGAAGAGCGGTTAATTTAATTGATATGTTTGGGGATTATGAATTATCAAAACCGATCGATCTCAAGGGATTCGCAATATTTTGTTACGAAAGTTTTTATCATCGATCCATGACCCAAAAATGGGATGCGACAGAGAAAGGGGAGACAAACGAATGAAATTAGTTTCACTCGAATGTGGGTTTTACCGTGGAGTCGAGAATACGTGGGACCGGCTCAGTCGGTAAAAAAAACTGTAATCGTCTTTCTTCAAGGTTCCCGAAACTTTCCCGTCGAAAACAAATTAGCGTTCGCTGCGTTAATCGCATCTGCAAGAAAGGAAATTGGTGCCAACTGCGTTCATTAAATCAGCAGTGGACGCTAATTTGCTTTTGACGAGAAAGTTGTAAGGAACTTAAAAAAAAACCACCTTTTTTGTGAAGCGTGCATTGCCGAATGGATTCGATGCATTTGAGAGGATGTGGAATACCGCGGTCGGTAACAAAAACTGTAATTAACTTTTTTAACCATCCACGATAAAGAACAAATTTTTACATGCAGTTGAATTGACATCCACTTCATGTAAAAATTTGCTTTTGGTCATAGATGGACCGCAGTGTTAAGAAAATTAATTACAGTTTTCATTACCGACCGAACACGGGGTAACTGGGAAGGAATGTCACATCGCCTTAAGGTGAAGTGAAAGTCACGTGACGGGGCCATGAGTGTGAGAGAGCTAGTTGCAATTTCCAAATTAACTTTATTCAATGGTGCTAATTTTTTTGAGAAAAAGATGAATTCGGGCCAGATGCGAAATTACCGTATGCATCGGGCTCGAATTTGCTTTTTCCTCAAAAAAATTAGCACCCTTGAGAAAGGTTCATTGCAGTTTTCATTAGCGACCGCGATATTTCACTTCCCCTTAAGGCGCGGTGAAAGAGACTCAGTCGGTAACAGAAACTGTAATGAATGGCATTCGGAGATGGTAGACATTATGCGAAAAAGCCAAGTATCAGCGGAAGTAGAATTCAATACCGCGTCTGATTATACCGAAGTATCATCGGACTCGGTATTGGTTTCGCTTTTACCCCAAATATCAACCATTTTTACATAGCATTTATTCGAAAAATGCAGCTATCTCTCTTGCACTCGTATGTCACGTGGTACATGTTTCACCTCGACTTAAGGGGAGGCTAAACTCGAAAACGTATGCTTGCCTTAGATACAGAGTAAACATTTTGAATACATTTTTCTCCAAAACGATTACAAAAATAACGAAAAAACGATTATAAAATTTAAAACGAATGGTGGGGTCCACTGCGTTAATCAAATACGCAGTGAGCCCCACAATTCGTTTTTTATTGTATAAAACTGTTTTGGAGAAAAAGTCTTCAGAATATTTTGAAGTTAGGTCGATCTGTAGGCCGACCTTAAGATGATGTGGTATAACTCTTAACCACGCCCGTCCTCCTGGCCCGCGCGCAGTTGGTAACATAATACGGTAGCGAATGCCGTTTTGAGACCGCAGACCACCGAGGAAAAAGAAGATTGTCTTTCCTCGTGTTTGGGGATTCCCCAGGGAAAGACCGTTTTATTTTTCCTCGGCAGACGCACGGAGAAAAATTGTTCTGTTTCTTTAACGAAATGTAGATCGTTAATAATTCATTGTTGTGGCAGCACAAATATTTGGCGGCAACAGCAAAATACTTTGCTGACACAGCAAAATACTTTGCTGCCACAGCAAAATACTTTGTTGCCACAGCAAAATACTTTGCTGCCACAGCAAAATACTTTGCTGCCACAGCAAAATTTTGTTAAAATTTGTTAAAATTGTGAAAAAAATTTTAAGCAGGTAAATGAGTTATGGTAACAAAATGCTTGCTGTCCGAACAATTTTTTTTTCTCCGTGTGCAGTCTCAAAATGGCATTCAGTACAGTTTTTGTTAGCGGCAGCGATATTTCACATCGCCTTAAATCTGTAAGAAGGAATTTTAGGTTCAATCAGTTGCAATCGGGCACGATTGCAACTGATAGAAATTTTTTTTTTTTTACTAACAAGGCTTTTCCAAGACCCCATCAGATCCCAACTTGAAGCTCAAAAATTTGTAATAAGGTAGATAAATAAGTATTGCATACGATGATGTAAAGAGTGACTCCTTTATTAAAAACGTTTCTTATTTTTATAAATCCACGGAGATAAACAATAATGTAGCTTTGGCTTATCGAATCTCCCGACAAGATTTCTTAATCCGATGAGACGCCGCTGCGCTTGCACGTGTATCGCTGCAAAGACAATAAAAGCAATCCATGACGAGCCAACGAATGCAGCACGTGATTGTTCCAGTGCACGCGACAGACGCAAGCTGATAATACGCGTAATTGACTGGCGTGCGCGATAACAAAGGCGCCGAGATACAATTTTAACGATTGTTTCTCAACCCGCTTGAAATTAACTGTACGAATGCCGATGTGTATCTTTTTATGAAGAATTATACCTGTGACTCTTCTTACAATCCCGCCGTTCACGCCTAGCGGAAGACCGCACTCGCGGCAAACAATTAACAACAATTATTAAATAAAAAATATTTTACTTGTTACTTTTTTTAAATAAATATTTACCGATAGTTTATATTCGAGTTAATACAAATGCATTAATAGTTTTTATTTCACTCGATAGGAAACCCTGAAACCCAAGGTGCGAAAACACCCATTTTCACACCTTGTGAAATAAAATTTTGTTCGATACTCGTGCGAAAAACGTTTTCGGAACTCGTGTGATTGCAACACTCGCCTTCGGCTCGTGCTGCAAACTCACACTCGTCAGAAAAAGTTTTTACACTCGTATCGAAATGTACTAATATTCAAGTTAATACAAACGCATTAATAGTTTATATTCAAGCTAAAACAAACGCATTAATAGTGTATATTCAAGTTAATAGAAACGCATTCATAGTGTATATTCAAGGTAATAAAAACGCATTAATAGTGTATATTCAAGTGAAGAGAAACGCATTATTAGTTGAACGTCGACGCAAGGCCGTCGAACGCTCGGCGGCCTTCCACAAAAGAAAATTGATTGAGGTACATGAATTACAGAAGAAAAAAAATGCATATAATTTGCATATAAATTTATGCATACAAATGCATTTAAAAAAAAATTTTTAACCTCATACATTTTGGGAATTGCTTGCAAAGTCTTATACGACCCAATACGATATTTGTAACGTATTCTCCGAGTTTTCCGTCCGTCATAAATACTCCGAAACTAAAATACCGGATAAAAAAAATTAAAAATAGAAAGAAACTACGAAAACATAAGGTTCTTGTACGAGTAAGCCAAAGTTATTTTTTTCAATTGCTCAGCGTTGAGAAGCCACCGCGTCACCCGACACATGGCGCGGTACTTTTCCACTGTAGATAAATGCCAATCGTGCTGTATAAATAAAGGGAGAGAGAAGACAGAGAACAATGAAAGAAAAGGTGTAAGGACTCTGGATTAAGGTAAAGGCGGGGGCCAAGGGTGAAGCGATCTGCGAGGTGCCGGTCGATCGACCCGGGCGGACCTCGGAAGGAGCGACCGTCCTCACTGACTGGCCGCAGGTAACAATTGTCTCCCCCGCCTTCGTCCTTCCGCCTCGATGATTAATTTTCGAAAGACCCGGAAACGGGGCATTCATGCTCGATGGAAAATTTCCGTTCCCAATAATTCTCCCTCAAAAACCACCGTTGACCGAGTGGGAGAGAGAGAGATTACCACGAATAAACAATTTCGTCGAAACAACGAGGACCATAAAACTAACACGGTCCGTTTCCTGCTCGGCCGAGATGCTCGGTAATTTTCCACTGCGACCGAGACGCGACTGTCCGCTATTGATAAATCTCCGTTAGGCGGGCAGTCGAAAAAAAAAAGAAATTTAAGAAATATCGGTAGATGTTCGATCATGTAACACACCGAGGCGCGAGACACGAACCATAACCGTGACGGTCGCGCGATAATTTATATCATCGTGAAATTAAATCGAAGTGGGGCCGAGGACCCGGCGCGATTGAGCGGCGAGAACCGCGCATCGGCCGACACAGCTGTGTCGCGGCTCTCGATTGCGACAGACTGTACACACACACACAACGTTCGATACACATTGCTGCTACGAATAAAGAAATTATATTTCATTGCGCGATAAGGTATCAGCGAGGCTCGCTTCGGTACGGGGCGTAGCATTGTTACGAGAAATTTCCGCTTGACGAAAAAAAAAAAAAACAGAACGACTATTCGAAGCTGTCTAACGAAAAATAATTTTTCATTCCGCAAATATATCATTTTTGATAAACTTAAAAAAATATATACAGTCAATAATGAATAATTATTTTACTTCCGCTTTGGACGTCTCATTTTTCACCTGGAAATGACGTCATAACCGAAAATACGTCACTTCCGGTTCTCAAATCTTAATATTCGACCGGAAGTGACGTCATTCCGAAAACACGTTACTTCCGGTTTGGAAATCTCCATTTTCGACCGAAAGTGACGTAATTCCAAATATACGTCACTTCCGGTTCTCAAATCTTAATATTCGACCGGAAGTGACGTCATAATCGAAAATACGTCTCTTCCTGTTTGGAAATCACAATTTTCGACCGGAAGTGACGTCATAATCGAAAATACGTCGCTTCCGGTTTGTAAATCTCAATTTTCGACCGGAAGTGACGTCATTCCGAAAACACGTCACTTCCGGTTTGGAAATCTCCATTTTCGACCGGAAGTGACGTAATTCCGAATATACGTCACTTCAGGATTGGAAGTCTCATTTTTCAACCGGAAGTAACGTCGTAAGTAAATGTACTCATTTTTTTTGTCAGAGTTAAAGTTTCGGCTATCGCAGAGAGCGTGTCGGAAAGTGTCGTAAAGTCGTTGCTTCTCGAGTTTGGATGGCTATATGTGCCGTTGGTAATGTGTATACATAATATATAAAGTGCGCTATAGAAGCCGGACCGCGGAGCGAGGGCTTTCTTTCGGTTGAAATGAAAAAGAAACGAAAAAGAAAAACCAAAAAAAAAAAGAAAAACAAACTAAAAACCTTCTTCCCACCCTTATCAGCTCGCGCACCCGTTAAATATTAACGAGTTCTCGTGGTGCCGCGGCGGTACTGCCTGCCCGCCCGATCGTTAGGCTTGATGAATGCGGCACTCGTACTTTTTTAACGATAACTCTCAAGCACCCCGGACCCCCGACTTTATACACCGGAGAAATTATATCTTGATTAACTTCGAATCACCGGAATCGAAGGCTGATTTTATTTCATTCATCGGAACTAGCGAGACGTAATATCGTATCGGCGGGTTTTATGAAAGATAAGCCGTACGATGTGCGCCGAGGCGGATTAGCGCAATCCTTATAAGCGTATATACGCGAAACTTCGGACGTATCCATGCGCACTCGAGCTTTATACACTTTTAATTCAGATGGGACAGATACCGGTTCGATTACACGTTCCGATCGCACATCGATGAAAAAACGATCCCCTCGTCTATATCGGCGTCGCAATCGTGCCAGGCGGGTTCAAACGCGGATGTACCGACCGCGTGTGATTTGTAAGAATTATGAGCTTAGGACTTCGGTTATATAATGGATCGGAACGATCAGCGATTCCGGTCTTAGAATTATTTACAAGTAATCGTCCGATTCGCATGTTTCGATTAAAAAAATTCCTCTTGTTCCCGACGGGGAAACTTCAAACTCGCGACGACCCCTCGTGAGATTATTCTCTTTGTTAGAATCTTCGACACAAAGAAGTTCACGACGAGTTCACACTCGGTCACTCTCATTGTCCGTATTGAAGACTCATCATGTTGCGTACAGTTTAAAAAAAAAGAGTTATAAATAATAAAATGCAGATTGCGCTCGGTATGAAGATTGATATTTCTGAATTGCATCTCGACAGTTCGTAAGAGGATAGGAGTAATTGTTACTATTCGTACAGTGAGGAAAAGAAATGGTTGGATTAACCGGCACATTTACATCTCTACCACTCACAACTCTACCGTATTAGAACTCTACCAAAATCTGTACCAGAAAGTAAAAACACTCTAGCAGAATCAAAATAAAATTCTATGTTCATCGGACTTGAAATAAAACTCTACCGGAATGGAAATAAAACTCTGCCGGAATGGAAATAAAGCTGTATCGGAATTGGAATAAATCGCTACCAGAATGGAAATAAATCTACCGGAATACAAGGCTACTGTGTAACTTTGTATTCCGGTAGAGTTTTATTTCTATTCCGGTAGCGTTTTATTTCAATTCCCATACAGTTTTACTTTCATTCTGGTAGAGATTTTTTTTTACCTTCTGGGAGAAATTAGATAGAGTTGTGAATGGTTGAGATGTAAATGTGCGAGATTAACGGACAAACGTTGAAAGGTTGGTACAATTTTATTTGGTTGGTACAACAGAAGTGTTTATTTGAATCGCTGGAAGCGAATAATCGTTTAACAAAACAAGGCTTTATTTGTACCAAACAAACAAGAGCTTTGAATGTATTTCGGCGCGATTTTTGGTTAATCCAACCATTGTCTGTTCTCAATGTAAGCACACGTTTACTAGGGGCAATTTGCCATAATAAATATTTCAATATTTGTAACGCGCGGCAGAACTCACGTGGAAACAAAATATATATCGAAAAATATATCCGCGATGTGTAAAATATATTTTCGCCGAAAAATGATATATTTCGGAAAGTTCTGCAAATAGGGTACAAATGGTAAATACGGCCCAGTGAACGCATCATTTATTTACATGCTAATCGGAGTGGACCATAATCACCACTTTTACCCTAGACAGCTATTTACACGATTAATATTAATTATATCAAACTGGCAGATCTAATATATTTCGGATATATTTTATTTCTGCGCGGCCAAACAAATGCGAGGAACTGCGATTCGTATAGTTAACATATTCGGATAGTTAAAAAAAATGTATCTATTTTCTTTTTCAGTGTGAATTTAGAAAATGATAAGTGAGCTTTCTTGCGAGAGTTTATTTTTGTAGGTGAAACGAGTTGCCTGATTGAGCTGCAGCCTCGATTTCGTTCGTCGGCCATGCACGGAGAGACGAGCGATTGCGCCTCTTGAGTTCGGGAGTAGGTCGAGAAGAAGACCAACAGCGAGATGCAGCATCCAGGAAATCTCGCAGTTCAACGTTCGATTACCGCGGACGCGCATCGGGAACTGCTGCAAAGAGGCAGAGATTGGGAGAGAAGGGGAGAGGAACCAATTTTTTGAGAGCCATCGAGGAGCTCTCGGCTGTATCGGAAGTCCGTTCGGGCGTGAGATCGAACACGAAAGCAACGAACGGTACAGGCATCCGCTCTTCGGAACGCTTTGAACGCGATGATCCGATAGTTGAACTCTGATGTGACGAAAAGCTATGGAATAGTATAAGAAAGATAGTGAACCGAGAATATCGAGTCCTGCGTAATCTGCGTATGCGAGCACACCTAACAGGTGGTTACTCATTCTTCAGTTCACAGTCGCGGTTCTTGAAAAGTCGCGGTTGTAACAATGATTTTTATCCGAGTTGCCCCGGGTCCCAGAAATATATTGACATATCGATATATTGACATATCGATATATTGTCATATCGATATATTGACATATCGATATATTGACATATCGATATATTGACATATCGATATATTGACATATCGATATATTGACATATCGATATATTGACATATCGATATATTGACATATCGATATATTGACATATCGATATATTGACATATCAATATATTGGTATATTTATCTGCGAGGCATTCCACAAAAAAAAAATCGAGATCTTAGTGTCAGAGTGCCCAAAATTTTCCAAAGTCGGAAGATCATGTTTAGAACTAAATTTCTGGGCGGATGTGTGTGTGCACCCAGAAAAATAATTTATTTGACGCTCACCGTTTATTTGGTTTAAGTAAAATATTTATTTGATTTACATAAATATTGTACTTAAACCAAATAAACGGTGGCCGTCAAATAAATTTTTTTTCTGTGTGTGAGTGTGTGTGCGTCAGTTTTCAACAAATTTTCAAATGAAGTAACAAAAAACAAAAAAAGCTTAAGGAAATAAAATTTAGATTTTTTTATCGACTTTTTTAATCATCTTTAATCTAATTTTTTTCTTTTACGTTAGTGTACTATATAGAACGTAAAAAATTCAATTGTACAAGTAACGAGTGTTCGGTAAAAAGTGCCGATCGAAAGAAGGTCCGAATTCGTTTAGAACTTTCAATGATGAATCTTTAATCGGGCCGCAGATTCTCGCGGCGACCATGGAGGCATCCCTTCGGTTTGTGTACCTTCTTTTGACGCGCTTTCCCTATCGGCTGGCTTCCGCCATCCCTTCGGTGAAATTGAGCGCTCAGCAATCTCGAACTTCACCGCGGCGCTTGACCCACTAAAGCCATCGGCTACGCTCTCGTTTATCGGCTTAGGCAAAGATATAGAGGCGAACCGCGACGACCTGATCGATGTCGACGACCAATATCGCCGGAGCGAGTACCACGAGAGAGAGTATATTGCTTCCAAGGCAAAAGATCACTTATTAGTCCGGGCACACACCGCGCTTATATTTGTTCAACCATCCAACGAACGTGTATGCCCATTCATTATGTACCGCTGACTGACGAACGACCGATCGACTTTTCTTCAATGCAGAGATTCGCGTTTGTCGTAGATATTACCTTCTCCGCACAAAGCTCCGTGCAAGCCCAATCCATAAATGTCATAATCGTTCGAGAAGATAAATAGGGCAGAAGCGGTGAGCACGATGGCCGACCGTTTCGACATGCAAATTCCGTGAAAAAAATGTGGTCCACATTCCCCACTTTTATCGTACTATAGCTAAGGCAAATAAACGGAAATACTACGGGGTTCTATGCCCGATTTACCTATCTATCCGCAGTCCTCGTATGCACCGAGAAAAATAATTTTCTTGACGGCCACCGTTTATTTGGTTCAAGTAAAATATTAATTTTCTAAAAATTAATATTTATTTCATTTAAGTAACTATTTACTTAATTTAAATAAATATTTATTTAAATTGAATAAATATTTTGCTTAAATCAAATAAACGGTCGCCGGCAAATTTTTTTTTTTTCTGGGTGTATCGCTAACTCAAGAGGCTCTCTCTGAACTCAATGCTACCATTAAAGCTTCAATTTTTTTTCTTCAAATTTTCAAGATTTTCCAACTTACGAAGAAAATCGAAAACCTTTATACAACAAATTTGAAAAAATTAACTTCAAACGATTCTCGAAGAAGGTATCAATTAATGGAATACATATTAATGGAAGACTAATCTTTCCGAATTTTCTTAGTTTTTAAGTTTTGAAAAAAAAGAAAAGATTTTTGGAGGGGAGTTATAGAGAGATGCAAAAAGGACTAGTGGTCTTCCAGGGATAATTGTCAAGCCAGATAGGCAGATTGATTGGGCGATAGAACATTTATAATTACTCGTTACATACTTTATCTCGTCGATCTCAGCGCGATAAGAAAATTTCTTCCGTCGTTCCGTAACTTTTCTTCAATGCAGATATTCGCGTTTGCTGAAGCCATTACCTTCGTTCCGCACAAAGTTCCGCGCCCAATGCCATAATCGTTATCGAAGATAAATAGAGCTGAACCGCCGAGCATGAAGGGGGAACCATCCGACATGGAAATTCCATGGAAAAAAATGTGGTCCATATTCCTTACTTTTACCCTACTATAGGTAGGATAAACATTGAATGGAAACACTACTGCATTCTATAGCTGTTTTTCTCATCTATCCGCAACCCTCTTAGTTATCGATGACTCAAAAGGATCTTTCTAAACCGAATACAGCTATTGCAGCTCCACCTTTTTTTCAAGAATTTCAACATTTTCCAAGTTAAAAAAAGGGGCACAAACTTGGAAAAACAAATTACATGAGATTAACTTGAAACAATTCTCGAAAAAAGGTATCAATTAATGGACTACATGTGATTTTTTCAGAATTTGCTTATAGTTCTTTTGAATAAAAAAAAATATTGATTTTTGGCAAGGAGTTCTACAGAGGTGCAAAAAGTACCGCAGGTGTTCCAGGGATAATTGTCAAGTCCGACGGGCAGGTTGATTGAGCAATAAAAAAAATCTAATTGCTCGTGACTTGCTTTATCTCGTCGATCACCACGCGATAAGAAAATTTCTTTCGTCCTTCCGTAAACAAGAAAGAAAAAAAAGTCAAATGCCATTCGCTGAAAGCGCAATGAAATTTTAATTGCGTGATTATAAGGTGTCTCGAATCGCGCGATAAAACGTCGAAATTTTTTTTTACGTTCTCTCGGCATTAGCAGCGCTCGGATACGCCGCAGGGTGTATTTGCCAGTTAAACTCCAGTATTCGCAGCAACATACGCAGCAGCCTGGCATGAATCATTATTATTCAACGAGAGAGCGATAACCCGCTGAATAAAAAAAGTGGGTGCGAGAAACAAAACGAGTGGCCGACGGACAGAGAGAACGACACGTGGCTTTAATTGCTCGCACAGTTTCTCGACGAGTTTCGGGAATATCATTTTATATCGAAAATTTGTCGAGTCTCACTGCCGGGCAGCTGTTTTTTGCCCCTTCCTAACGAGCAGGTACTCTGTCAACATTGGCGAAACGTTAAAAAAAAAAAAAAAAATTATATGGAAAATTTCGACCGAATCCATCGTGAAATCTTTGACGAGTGGATGAGTCACTTATCGCCCCGAAATTTCGAGGCTCATCGCGAGCGACGAGTTTACATTACCGAATATAATCGATGGCTATTTACCCAAGTGCAACAAAACGTTCGACTCGCTTGGTCCACACTGTGACAAACCGCGAACGCGTCATGTCTATGAGTGGACAGGAACGAAAATATTCCGATCGTCAAAAGTTGTCAGTTGGATAATCGTCGACGAGACCTGCTTTAAACAGCAGCGTTGAAATAATGTGCATTTTTATAATGTCGACCCTTCGGAGACGTAGAGTCGTGACACACATCATCGCGTGAAGAACTTTCGTTCGGTGATCGATGCGATCGTTGAGGTTAACCACCGTTAACAACACACTGTTTTTTTTTCTACCGTCGATAGAATATTTTGACGCGTATATCCATACATGCATGTGACAAATAGGATGCGTTCTGCTCAGCTGTGCGTTCCTTTATTTATGATTTTGCTTCCTCGTAGAGGACGCTTTGATTTTTATTGCCAACGGTATATACGATTTTTTTCGTGGGATACATTTCGTCCGTTTTGATAAATAAAAGAACGCTTATCAGAGCAGATTTGTGTCAAAATTAAACTGAAAGCCGACTGGAATATAATAATGATTATTTCATGTATATGTGAATGTTGACAAAAATATTCTGATCGTCAATAGTTGTCGGTCGGACAATGGTCGACGAGACGGCCCTGCTTTGAAAAGCAGCGTTGGAATAATACGCATTTTTATAATACCCACCCTTTGGAAACGGAGAGTCGTGCTACACGTCACTAAAAAAAATCTTACAAAATTTAATGTACCAGGCTGAAAGTTTTTATGCAAAAACTGGTATATTAAATTTCATTTACAATTGTGACGAAAAATTAATCTTCAGTTTATTAAAAACATTGAATTAATTTATTTTTAATAATTTACTGTTATTTTTATACTATAAGAGTATAATCTATAAGAGTATTACTTTAATTTTAATGATTTACTTTAATTTCAATGAAAAAGTATATTAATTTTACATCACAATTGTACATTAAATTTAATGTATGAGTTTTTACGTAACAACTTCCAGTCCGGTACATTCAATTTACATTTTGTTTTTACACTATACCGCGTCTCTTGATTTGCATGTGACAAGAAAGCTTGAGGCTGATGAAACTGTTACGAAACACATTTGGATTGTTTCGACCCGCATCTTTGCACGACACGGAAATCTGACCGACACCAATGAGTGGACAGGGACGAAAATTTTCCGATCGTCAAAAGTTATCGGTTGGATAATTATCGACGAAAGAGACCTGCTTTAAACAGCAGCGTTTAAATAATGTGCATTTCTATAATGTCAACCCTTCGGAGACGGAGAGTCGTGCTGCACATTATCACGTGAAGAACTTTCGTTCGGTCACCGATGCGATCGTTGAGGTTAACCCAAACACACTCTTTTCTCCCGTCGATACAATATTTCCACGCGTACGTGCATGCATGCATGTGACAAATAAGCTCGAAGCAGATAAAACTGTTATGGAACACATTTGCATTGTTTCGACGCGAGTCTTCGCGCGATGCGGAAATCCGTTCGACACTAATGACGTTGACAGTCAATTTGCAGGTTACACGTTAGAGTGACGCATGGACGATACTTTATTGTCACCCCATCGACACTAGGCTTCGAACGCTTCACCAAGACTTCACGGCTAAAAATTTTCAATTGTATATTTTTTTTTTACTTTACAGAAAACATTCAATATGGCCGGAACGTGGCTCGCGTGGTTTACCGTATTTTTAGGTGAGCAAATTCTATACTCATAAAACGATAATTTCAAGTTTTCAAAACAACAAGCATCCGACTCTATCTGTATAAAATTTAAAAAATGTTACATTAAAAGAATCTTCTATTCTATCATTTTTTGGCAAAAAAAAAACACAATCGTTTGTTATGCGTCTTATGCATACTTCATCATATTTTTTTATGTGAGCCAATTCTAGAATAATAAAATGATAATTAAAATTTTTGAAAACAACAAGCATCCGACTATCTGTATAAAATTCAAAAAATGTATACAAAAAATCTTCTATTGTATCATTTATTTGAAAAAAAAATGACTAATTTGTTATGCACTTTATGTGTAGTTTTTAGTTGAGGCAATTCTAAAATAATAAAATGATAATTTCAATTTTCCAAAACAACAAGCATCCGACTATCCGCATACATTTTTTATTTTATATTTAAAAATATCTTCTATTCTATAATTTCTCTGAAAAA
This sequence comes from Ichneumon xanthorius, assembly GCA_917499995.1. NCBI lineage: Eukaryota > Metazoa > Arthropoda > Insecta > Hymenoptera > Ichneumonidae > Ichneumon > Ichneumon xanthorius. Next base: position 4,820,017 of record OU824205.1, read on the forward strand.
AATGGCGATTTTGTTACTCGTTATTGTATGGAGATTGAACGATGCATTATGTTCCAGTGTCGGGGCTGACATCCGCCGACTTTACAGTCGACAAACATGACATGAAAATTCGTCCGGGAGGACAAGGTTTCTTCATTTTATCGATAGAGTAAGTTGAAACATCCTACCAGTCAAATAGTCTTGTCCGCACGCAGTGATGTTCACTGAAGAAAATAATAATTTTTTCATTCCAGTCGACCATTGGCGGCAGACGTCAATGTATCGTTAGATGCTCAGCATAGTGACTTAATCAGAACAGTGCCAACTGTTTTGAATCTTACAGCCAACCAGCCTAATCCGCCTATGCAATGGAATATTACTGTGATGGGTCTGGCAGCAGGCTACAGCACGATCAGTGCAAACGTGACTCCCCCAAAAGTAACGGAGTAAGTGAATATTCGGGTTTAACATTTTTATGAATTTACTGTTCAGGTAGAGTAAAAAAAAAAGTAACGGGGCGATTCTGAATTAATCATGGCACCGAAGATATCTGTTAATGCACTGGCTTTCGGAAGAAAAAAAAATATTTGCTTGCAGAATTTCATTCTCGGAGCAAAGTTTGTGCAATGCAAAACACAACAATTAATAATTCGATGAAATTTAGTCTAATGCAAGTATCTTCAGGGTCATACTTAATTCTGTACTAGATAGAGTTTATTCAGGACTGAATTTTTTTTCGAAATTTCTCTTGCGATAGAGTAAAAAAACTAACACAGCAATCTTAAATTAATCATGAGCGTGAAGATATCTGCATGGCATCAAATTTCATCTTTGGCAAGTCTCTGTCAATGGACTGGCTTTAGGAAGAAAATATAATTGCTCGTTTGTAGAATTTTATTCTCCTCTAAGTGAACTTCCATGAACGAAGTTTGTGCGATGCGAAACACAGCCATTATAACTTGATGAAATTTAGACTAAGGCGAATATCTTCAGGGTCATAATTAATCCTGTACTAGATAGTCTTTGGGAAATTCAGCAAACCGTGCGTTATCGTTATCAACTAATTGTGTCCCAGATTCATTTTTCAGAGTTCAATGTCGATCGAGCATCGCCCACGATATCGTGACCATGCATTAACAAATGCCAACGAATAATATCGTATTACATAGTTCGCGTTACGAATGTGAAAGTTATTGCGTTCCTGGAAAAAATTTGATCACACCGTTGCTCGCAAGATGGAATATACAATGCGAGCATAAAACCGTACATAAAGCCGTATAATCGCCGAAAATATTCGGAAAATATTAAAAATATAAACATGTCCCAGATTCGTACATTTTTAATCCGTGTCCCAGATTCGTACATTTTTTAATCGTGTCCCAGATTCGTAAACTTTTTTTTATCAAATCGTTATCTGCTCTTCAGAGTTCAATGTTGGTCGTGAAATTCGCCCCAATATCGGTATTAAATTGTCGGCAAACGTTCAGTTAAATCGTGTTACACGAATTATTAATAATAATGATAATAGTCTCGCCCTCGAAGCAAAAACCGCTTACGGTAATTTACCTTGCATAAAACCCGATTCATGTTTACATCCAGATTCACAATTATTATTATTATTATTATTATTTAAATTCAGCGATGTTCCGCTCGACGAAAATTGACCGCAAAAAGTATATCGACGTTTGTGCGATCGTCAGTAATTGTTGGAAAGATTCCGATCAAGGATTTATTCGTCCCGCAAATTATGGGGCGGAATGCACTCCGTCGATAGCCTCTCGACCCCGACCTGTCTTCGGATACAAAACTTCGCGTCCCGTCAGTCGGTTCTCGGATTTGGAGGGAACTAGATCTCCTAGCGCTCCCTTGACCTCGCTTAGCCGCGGCGCGCGGTGCACTCTATCATTTGCGACGGGTCCTTCGATAGTCAACATTTCATGAATAAATTTCTTAAAAAAAAACGACGCGTAATATTATTATTTAAAAAAAAGTTTACTCGATACGCATAAACCCGCGTATAAAACAAAATAAAAAGTTTAATGACCCGCGCGCATTTGTTCCGATTATATTTATCGGCCGATAGAGTGCCCCAAGTGTTCGTCCGATTCGAGGAAAAAATAAGTTTTTAAAAACACGCACTTTAAGTGTGCACAGTGGCGTTGTTTTATCCGTGACGGATCGCGCATAAAAATGAGCATGTATAAAGTCATTATAATACCGCGCGACCAACTCGATAAGATTAATCTCAAGTAAGAAGTTTTCGTATGCGATTATAGCATAATAAATAACCGTACAATGTTCCGTGAACCGATAGCTTACGAAACATTATACACTGATACGTTATCCGGTGAAATTTGTGTCAAATTATGCGGCATGAAATTTGTTGTTTATCTCATTAGTTATTCGTGTGAAAATATGCGGCTCGAAATTTGTGGTTTATGTCATTAGTTACTTAACGAAAAATCAACTTTTCTCAATTCTCGTAAAAATGTTGTACGTTAAAAGATCAATGGAAGGGTTAAACAAAAACTAAGATCGAAAATCTAATTAGAAATTTTTTTGGAACGTTTTTCGACAAACAAAATTAACTGTCATCTGTTCATCTATATCGAATAAATTTTACGGACAAAAATATCGTAATATAATAATTAAAAAATGATACTCACAGTGTATTATATTGTACATTACGATGTTTCAGCTTTTCCGAGGCGTTCCTGCGAGTCACGATCGAGAAGTCGGAGGTTCTTTACCACGTCAGTGCCGTTGTCGGTTGGATATATTTCCTAGCATGGAGCATCAGCTTCTATCCCCAAATGTACAGCAACTGGAAACGGAAAAGTGTGATCGGATTGAACTTCGATTATCTGTCGCTCAATCTCGTCGGATTCATAATGTACGGTCTCTTTAACAGCGGTCTTTACTGGATACCGTCGATCGAAGTAAGTCCAACCACTTACCCATTAAATTTAAACTGTAATCTTTTCTTGCATCACTAATCGATCGATATCGTTTTAAAATTTGCAGCAACAGTATTTCAGTCGAAATCCCAAAGGTTTGAATCCCGTCCAAGTGAACGATATATTTTTCTCGTTGCACGCGGTATTCGCGACGATCATAACAGTCGGGCAGTGCTTCATATACGAGGTAATTGAAAGTCCAATTGACGAATCCGAAATTTGCCTTCTCAACTCTCTTATCGAAATAATTGTCTCTTTCGCAGGTTGGCACTCAAAGAGTTTCGACGACCGCTCGGATAATTCACGGGATATTTGGGTCGTTCGTATTGATAACGGCGATATTGGCGATCCTTCACACGATCGTCTGGCTCGATTTTCTTTACTACTGTAGTTACGTTAAATTGGCAATCACGCTCATCAAATACGTGCCACAAGCGTACTACAACTACAAAAGGAAGTCCACCGTTGGATGGAGCATTGGAAATATATTTTTAGATTTTACCGGTGGTATATTGTCTATGCTGCAGATGATACTCAACGCGTACAACTACGGTAAGCGCGCTGCGTAAGGTTTACCTCTGAGTATATTCCGGCAAACTCGAGGTGGCGCCTGTAATTATCATTTTTTTTTACTCCCGAAACAGATGATTGGGAAAGTATTTTTGGTGATCCAACCAAATTCGGTCTCGGATTCTTTTCGGTAGCGTTCGACATATTCTTCCTCATCCAGCACTATGCACTCTACAGGTACGTCAATTACGATTGTTACGCTTTTGAAAATGCAAATTCGCTAATTAAACTATACTCGAGCCTCCCAAGAACGTAGTCATGAATTACTGAGTAGAGACCTTCGGGAATTGGAGGCGTCAATGCTTCGACGAAAGTTCAATGATTAAGAACTGAATTAAGACGTAATGAGATAATCATAGTTTGCATGTTACTATTCAATGGGGTACATTAGTCTTCGGCCTCGAAAACGTAATTAACTTGTCGGTTTATCTCGGTTTAATCCCTATTCTTTCGATATTTGTCTTTAAAAAAACTCTAGTTTTCCGTATGATTCTAAGCGGTGGAGAGAAACACTTGTGTTGACTTGAAAAATTCTTTTTCGTTCCTTGTAAATATTAAATAACAATTATTATTCGGTAGTAAAACAATTTAAAAGAAAATGTAATCTGTAGATTTTCATTCAACATGGTCTGTGAATATTCATAAAAAATTAATCGGATACATAACAAACAAAAAATTCAAGAATTTCGTATTGTTCTCGCAAAAACTTTGTTCCATAAAAAATGTTCAACTTTGTTGAATTCACATTTCATACCGTTCGCCAATCCGGACTCGGTCGGTAACAAAAACTGTAATTAATTTTCTTCAGGGGGTTCAACCTCCGAACGAAAACAAATTCTTACACGATATTCAATACAGCTTCGTGTGAGACTTTGCTTTTGATTCTAAATGGTCAGCGTGGTTAAAAAAATGAATTAATTACAATCTTCATTACGGTTGCTGGATTAATGTACCCTCTTCGCATGTTTAGTATTATGTCGCATGCAATCGTAAAAGTAGTTAACGTGAATCTGCATGTACAGTTAACGAGCGAACAATTGGCGCCGAATAATTATCAAACTAAAAACGGGTTTTTCGAGGGACATCGTTGATCGATGTTATTCGCGAAGTAATTAATGTGTCGAGGCTGTGTAATTCTTGAATGAATCTTGGTGTGGAGCGTGCTTTTTTTTGTTTCGCCTCGGTGTTTTGTGTGGCAGTGTGTCGTGGGTTTTGCAATACAATCTGGTGAACTCTAATGTTAACGTGTATCTTTATCGTCATCGTTGCAGGCATGTTTCTGATAAGTTAGAATGTTCAGCGTACGTAGGCCTCCTCTATTATAAGGCTTAGCCGGCCGGCATGGAGATCTTTACACGGGGTAGAGCAAGCATTTTAACTTTCCAGGCATACCAGCAAAAAAGTGATCGACCTGAACGGCCGCGTGTAGCCGAAGGATGCGCCAGCGTTCTAGCTAGCGCGTAGTACTCTATTTACTATTTTTATCGTCACGGACGTACGCCGTGCGTTTTATCATTCGAAATAACGATCTCGCCGAAATCAAAAAAGTATTGCATGACCGAGCGACGAGGGGGACTCGTTCGAACAATGAAAATTGGAATTGACGCAGCGAGAAAATAATTCAACACTCGGAAAGGAAGCGATTGAGATATTATTACGACGACGATTTTGTGCTCTCGTCGAATCCTTCGCTTCATTTGTTTCCCGGTGGCAAAAAAAAAAAATTCTCTCGTACCAGCAATTTTCGTAGGAAATTCTAAATTCAAAAAATTTGCTTACGTTTTTTTAATACTTTTTTTTACAATAATTACTGAAGCATTATTTATATTTAACGAATAATTGTAAAATGTACAGAATCCTTTACCGAAACACGTAGACTAATATTTTTGAGAATCTGGGACAATCTGTGTCCCGCGAGGAGTGAAACGGTCGATATACATATTTTTTTTACGATAACTCTTCTCGACATCGTAATTGCGAGACCCGAAGTGTTTCTCACAGAAACTTGACATATCATTACCGCGGTATCGTTTTACTGCCATTATCTCACAGTATCTTTTTTATATCCGCGCGTTTTTTTTTGTCTTAAGCTGTAAGAGACTTCACGATACCTGAAGCAATATATTGTTTGCCTCGTAAGAGTATCACGATTTCGACGCACATACGAACTTTGTAATCTATCGAATTACGAGGTATGCGCTCGCGTTACGATGAGTGCACAGAGACGAGGATTATATAAAAGATATTTCATCGCTGATAAGCGCAGGCGTTCCGCGTTGGGCAACGCTTGGTAAATAAAGGCAAAGTGTCGCTCGTTGTTGTTAAAAAAAAAAATAAAAAAAATCTTTTTTGTTTTTCGTTTTTCTCTCAACTGTTACAAATGCGACGAAATTCTTTACAACTTCGTGTGTCATGTGGTTCGAAGAAAAACATTTTCAATAATAAAGCGAAAATTGTGCACGATTTTATTAAACCCACATTGTCCCGCCTCATGTGTGAGTGTGCGTTACCGATCGCTCGAAGAGTCTTTACTTAATCTTAAGAATTGCATGGAATGTAGAGGACGAAAATAAAAATTCGCTGCCAGCATTATTTTTTCTGGACAGTGCAAATTCGATGAAAGTTTCGAGCAAAACTCGTTGATCGTCAACGATGCATGCGGCATGTTTTTGTTTTTTTTAAGAACAGATACGATCGTTCAATGTCAGTGCATGAGCGGTTTTGACCTTGAGGTTCGAAACACGAGATGGACAATCCTTTGTCCACATTCGATTGTAATAGAAACACAAGCTGTGGGTTGCGGATGCAAGCCGTAGGGTAGCGCTAGCGCTGGGCTATGATATTTCATCGGGCGTAATGATAATTAGAGGTTAAAGTTACCGGACGAGTTATACTGTAACGAACCGTTTCCACAGGGACCGAACGGACTACGACGAGATACCCGGAGCCTGCCACGAGGAGTATCAACCGGAAGATTCTTCGAAGGGCACTTACGCTTGACAACCATCGCCGTTCATAGACGATCGCAAAGACTAATTAGAATATTTTAATCGTATAAATATTAACAATAAAGACGAACTATTTATTTTACTATACGTAACTAACAGGGACCTCCGAAGTGAAAGGAGTCGTCGAACGAAACCAACATTGAGCTTTGTACATGAAAAATGTAAATCGGGTGTGCGCGCACACGTGTCGTCGAAGCTTTGAGTTATTATAGGCGGCGAAATTTTTTTTCTATCCTCACCGAAAGTGTTCCGCATCGTGTCAGAGATACGCTTCGTTCACTCGCACGGAAGAAAAAAAAAACACTCGGACGCTCACATCGCACGCTTTCTTAAACCGTCTTATCATTTGAATTTGTTTATCTCGTAACTAAGGAGAGAACCGGTCGACGGCGATTGGTTGCTAAGCGACGCTCGCCCAATCGCAGCGACTTTTCGGAGCATGCGCAGAACGTGTCGGACTTGGCGACGCAGACTGTCGAGGATCGCGGTGGTATTTTCGTCAGGTAAGCCGATGTATTTTGCGACAAGGTAATGCGATGAATTTAAATATTCTTGGAAACTGTCGAGTCAGTTTAATAGAGCACGTGCAGTTTGTCTTGAAATCTTTCGGTCCTCAAGCGTGTCATGTTCGACGAATCACGCTTCGATCATCGCCAGGTTGGATAACCTCCATGGTGTCAATAAAACTTGGAAAATATTTTTTTGGCCAAAACCTTATTCGTCCCGATTCAACGATGTTGCATTCTATTAATATGCTATTAGGCGATTTTTCAATCGTGAGCTTCACATTGTACTTGTCTGTTTTCTTTTTTTTTTTTTTACCAGCTGGTCGATTTAAGTTATTTACATTATTTTCAACCTCCTGCATTTTTCAATCGGCAGCAATGTATTCTTTTTTTTACTTTCCTTCATCCGCAGATGGTCGATTTGATTTACGTTACTTGTTTCTTTATTACTCCATTTGTTTTTTATTTGTTCGAGAGGGCTGGCGTGTGATTATATTATTTCTTACCATCTGTATGCTCTTATCTGGAGCTGTGTATATTTATTTCAACTCTTTTTTCTTTCTTCGTCAACCAATATTCTATTTCATTTACATTATTTATTTATTTCTTATATTTTTGCTACCTTCAGTATTTTTGAATCCGGAGCTGCATATTTTTATTCCTTTTCCTTCTTCGTCAACCCTTATTCAATTTCGTTTGCATTAGTAGTATCAATAAAAGGGTATTTATTGACAATAGCAATTGGTCCATACAATCTCCGATACATCTCTACATCAGAGGTTCTTAACCGGGGTTCCATGGACCCCCAATATACATGAGGGACCCCCTGTGGACCTCCAAGGTTAAGAACCACTGCTCTACAATGTTGTGAAGTCGCTTTTAATGACATTGCCAATGGGCCATCGACCGCAGTTGTTCAGCTCAAAGTTTTCTCTATATTCGGGTGGATTAATTAAATATTTTTTCCCTCAGTTTATTAAACTTATTGCTGTGATTTTGTAATTTTGCTATAGATATGTCTAGAAAATGCATTTGCATTATTTATTTAATTTTTCCTACATTCTGTATTTTCCAATCCGGAGCTATGTATTTTTATGTTTATTCCTTTTCCTTCTTTGTCAATGGATATTCAATTTCATTTACATTATTTATTTATTTACTTTATTTTTGATCTTCTGCATTTTTCCATATGGAGTTATATATTTTCTTTCAACTCTATTTTTTCCCCCTTCCTTATCAGCTGTTGGTCAATGCAATTAGTTTACATTATCTTTTACCTCCTGCAAGTACAATAAAATTGTTATTTTATTTTTCAGGATGACAACGAATATATCGTCCCTGCTGAAGCTCGCTCGCGCGTCTCCGCGTCTAGCGAGAGATCTCAACTGCTGGACAGCGGCGATAACGAAGAAGCACAGGAAAGTCTACGAGAGAACTTATCCGACTGTTCTGGTTCAACCTGACGGAAGCGCAATCAACGTGCAGTATCACGAGCCCAGGAAGATAATTACCCTGCCATTGGATGTAAACACTCTGTCGGAGGCGGACCGTAAGGCGAGGATAGAGAGGCGCAAGCCCAAGACCAAAGTGAAGATAGTGGAGGACATAGATGACGATTTCGACGAGAGCAGATATTTAAAATTAGCGAAGCGTTGAGCTAAATATCACGTGTTTGCGCGTGCGGGCGACGAAAGCTCGGGGAACGATCGATATTTTTTCCATGTAATTATTTTGCCACAGTTTCACGTTACAATGGGATCGAGCGTCTATTGTCCGCGCGTAACGAGCCGGCAATCGCTACACGAGCATCCGACTGCGGAATCAACGTTTCTGAATAGCATGCACCACGCCTCGCATGCAGGAAACTGATTGTCATCGTTATGCAGTATGAATAGCAGAATTTTCAATGTGACCCCAATAAATCATTGGTACGATAAACACAACGACGCCTTTGTTTGTCGTAAAAGAAACAACAAAAAGGAAATATGAAATAGTCCCGGCGATATTTAGTCAGCCACTTCCTGCTCCGCGGACGCTCGCCCGCACGCGACCGTCGTGAGCGAACAAAACTACTCACTTGTCGCGATGCATCGCGAGGAATATTTCCTAACAATTTTCCGTCGTTGGTTTATTCATGAAAATAAATACGCTCGATGCGTTTTTTTTAAATTAAAAATACGTACACATACGCCGTCGACGTATTATTTTTTGCTCTCGAACGACCTTGAACTTGTCACGAAAGAGAAAGTATCGCTACGGTGTTTCTCCACAGTACAAAAAAACCCGACGATTACGAGACGCATGGACCACTTTCCAATACGCGATTTCGTATCTCGCTCTCGCCTCGTTCTTCAGCGCACCTCTGCGGTATCCTCTTCCGCATCCGGTACCGCTTCTGAGTCATACCGGGCGGTTGCGCAAATTGAGCAGTATCCTTTCGAAGCGATTCACGCGTCGCTTTCATCACCCATCGCTGAACGCATTCCTGACAAAGTCACGTTTTTCCTTCGAAAATCGCGTTCGTCGTACCGTTGTCGACTGTCGAATCGGCAAATTATCCAATTCGCAAGTTCGGCAGAAAAAGGTATGACGGAATTTCTCTACCGAATGCTCTTTATTAATGTTACTGTCGACCCGTAAAGTTTAAAATCCCGAAAGCGGCCGAACGATTGGCTCGCCTCCTAAGAAGATACAATGATTGGCCGTATCACCCGAATTACCATGAATTTTTCTTCCGGGTGTAAAAAATTCTAAATTTATTTACAAATCATTTAACTATTAAATCGATCAACAAACCAGTCCGAAAATCGGTGACGCATTTCTTCTCTATAATCCAATTAAATTATAATCCAAGTTGGAAATTCGAAAGAAAAAGATGGCAACATTTCTCGACCGGATGCTTTTCATGAATGTTACCGTCGTCCCATATAGTTTTAAACCCAAATACAACGATTAGCCATAGCACGCCGAATTACCACGAGCCCTTCTTCCGGGTGTATAGAATTCCGAATTTATTTTTATTTATTTACAAATCATTTAACTAACAAATTGATCAACAAACCAATCCGAAAATCGATGACGCATTTCTTCTCTGTAATCCAATTAAATTATTATTCAAGTTGGACATTCGAAAGAAAAAGATGGCAACATTTCTCGACCGGATGATTTTTATGAATGTTACCGTCGTCCCGTAAAGTTTAAAACCCAAATACAACGATTAGCCATAGCACCCCGAATTACCACGAGCCCTTCTTCCGGGTGTATAGTATTCTGAATTTATTTTTATTTATTTACAAATCATTTAACTAATATAAATCGTCTAAGTAACCGGTCCGAAAATCGTCAACGCGTATGTTCCTCTCTGTGAGCTAAAGGGTTTCTCAGGCCCGTGACCTACTTAACGAACAAAGGCAGGCCTGCCAGGATGACCACAGCCAGGGCAACCGACCACTCTAACAACACACCACACACTAGTCCGAAGCTATCTTTCTCGTACGATTCAATCCGGGTCTCTTTCTCCTATTAATAACAAGCTCGCTCGCCGCACATTTCTTTGAGCAGCCTTTCCTCAGTAACCGCATATGCACACTCGCCAATGGCTCGAGCGAGTCGCGGGTGTGTACGAGAGCCTTGTCCACCGCTCGAGGACGACTTTCACCGTTTCAAAGACGCCTCCTCCTCGTCTTTCCTTTATGCTTCGTTTTCTTCTTTTTCTTTAAATTTTTTTAAAAGTCACTTTTCATGACTTCTCGCTAACCGCTCGTACCGAAGAGTGAACTTTCGACCGTGGCGTGAGGCGTCTCATGGAAAGTCCTGGACATATTAGCGTGTACCTTGTGCATCAACGCTGTTCACATTGGTGGGCGTTTAAAGAGCAATGAGAGTCTTTTCATCTTTTCAACTTCTTTTTCTCTGCTCTTTTTTTTATAATTCTACAGTTCTTTTCACGACCCTCGCTAATGACACGTGCAACCGAAGAGTGAACTTCGAACGTGGCGCGATGCGTCTCATGGAAAGTCCTGAGCACAGTAACATCTATCTTTTGCTTCAGCGCTGTACAAATTGGTGGACGTTTATGGAGCAGTGAGAGTCTTTTCTTCATCTTTTCGACTTCTTTTTTCTTTTTTTTCATGACCTCTTGCTAATGGCACGTTTACAAGAGCAGAGGGAACTTTCGTGCGCCGCGTGTTGGTGTCATAAAAAATCCTGGATACATCAACGTCTACCTTTTGCTTCAGTAATGAGAATCTTCCCTTCATCTTTTTGAAGTCTTCTGTGTCTGTGCACTTTTTTTTATTTAACATTTTTTTTTTTTTTTTTCATGACCTCTCGGTAATGGCACGTGCAATCGAAGAATGAAATTTCAACCGCAGCGTGATGGGCCTCGTAGGAAATCCTGGACACATTGACGTCTATATTTTGCTTCAACGCTGTACACATTAGCGGACGTTTAAAGAGCAATGAAAGTCTTTACTTCATCTTTTCGACTATTTCTTTTTTTTTGCTCGTTTTTATTCCACTTTTGTTCATGACCTCTCGCTAATAGCACGTACAACCGAATAGTGAACTTTCGACCGTAGCGTGTTGGTCTGATCGAAAATCCTGGATACATCAACGGCTACCTCTTGTTTCAGTAATGAGAGTCTTTTCTTCATCTTCTTGAATTCTTCTGTACCTGTGCACTTTTTTATATAACATTTTTTTCTCATGACCTCTCGGTAATGGCACGTGCAACTGGAGAGTGAACTTTCAATCATAGCGTGATGGGGTCTCTTGGAAAATAGTGGACACTTCAACCTTTTGCATCTGCGCTGCTCACATTGGCGGACGTTTAAAGAGCAATGACAGTCCTTTCTTCATCTTTTCGATTACTTTTTTTTTTGTTCGCTCTTTTTTTTGTTAATCCCACTTTTTTTCATGACCTCTCGCTAATGGCACGTGCAACCGAATAGTGGTTCATGGGAAATTCTGGACACATTGAAGTCGATTTTTTACTTCAACGCTGTACACATTGGCGGATGTTTAAAGAGCAATGAGAGTCTTTTCTTCATCCTTACAACTACTTCTTTTTCTTCACTCTTTTTTTCTATTCCCCTTTTTTCATGACCTCTCGCTGCTGGCACGTACAACCGAATAGTGAACTTTCGACCTGGACCCTTCAACCTTTTGCATCTGCGCTGCTCACATTGGCGGACGTTTAAAGAGCAATGGGAGTCCTTTCTTCATCTTTTCCACTACTTCTTTTTCTTCGCTCTTTTTTTATATTCCCCTTTTTTATGACCTCTCGCTGATGGCACGTACAACCGAATAGTGAACTTTCGACCTGGACACTTCAACCTTTTGCATCTGCGCTGCTCACATTGGCGGACGTTTAAAGAGCAATGGGAGTCCTTTCTTCATCTTTTCGACTATTTCTTTTTCTTCGCTCTTTTTTTATATTCCCCTTTTTTATGACCTCTCGCTGATGGCACGTACAACCGAATAGTGAACTTTCGACCGTGACGCGATGGGTCTCGTGGGAAATTTTGGACACATTAACGTCGATCGTTTGCTCAACGCTGTACACATTGGCGGATGTTTAAAAAGCAATGAGAGTCTTTTCTTCATCTTTCGACCACTTCTTTTTCTTCGCTCTTTTTTTATTCCCCTTTTTTTCATGACCTCTCGCTAATGGCACGTACAACCGAATGGTGAACTTTCGACCGTGACGCGATGGGTCTCATGGAAAGTCCTGGACACGCTAACGTCTATCTTTCGCTTCAGCGGTGCACACATTGGCGGACGTTTAAAGAGCAATAATGGTCGACGAGCGAAAGTGAGGCGTCACCGATCAACAGCACGATCATCCTGTCCCCGGTGGCCTTTTATCGCATCCACTCTCGTACGCGCGGATCACCGTCGTCGAGGTTCGAGGCTCACCGACGTTTGCAATTTTATAATTCGACTTATAGGCCCATTTATTACCTGCGTCGCTCAACCGGAAGTAATATAAGCGCTGCCAAGGCCGGTACGCGCCTTGCGAAAGCGATCGGATCTCTCCGGTCCGCTCTTTCCTTACACCGGTGCGATTGGCGTCGAAGCTTAAGGAGGATCAACTGTTTCTTTGGAGTCAAAAATGTGATGAAAAAAAAAATGCATCACAACTGTCTCGAATCGTATGCAATATTAGTAAAATGAATTATGCACGCCATTCATAGGGTATTATTTTGCAAAGATAATCCGTGTATCGAAGATTAAGATAAAATATGTAGTCAAGATTGAGAATTTCAACGACTTTGGAATCATCATCACGTACTATTGGCTAACATTACGGGGCGAAAACGAAATCAGGAAATTTCTTTCAAAAACTTAATTGAACAATTGTTAAAGAATATGTGAGACATAAAATTATTGATACGTTGATAATTTTATGTTGTGAATTCGCGATGTGTGGTAAACACTTAGAATTGAACGTGTATTAAAATGGACCTGAAGTGAGATTATGTTTGGTTCTCTGATCGCATCAGCTTTCAATCGGAATGGTTGTCGGACCTGGCATTCATAATTTGGTTAAATTGATAGACTGCGATGACAAAATAAACTTCGCCTCAATAAATCATTGAGTTTACACGGTACGCTTCGCCGACTCGAAGCTAGTTTTTCAAAGCTCTTAGTTGGTTTCATAAGTAGTAAATTAGTGATCGTTTATCCCGAAATCGTTCCAAACGATTCCAACGTTAGAATATAGGATGATATGGTAAAAGTAGTCAACTTCTAAATTGTATTACAAATAAATGACACTGTCAAAATTGATCATATTTAGGGAATAGATGCGTAGAATGTTCATGTAGAACAATAAAAAAAAAATTGAGGCCTTAAGTAGGATTTCGTCTGATAATCGATTCTCCTTAATGGCTTTCGATAGATTTTTTTTACGGAAACAAAACAACGAAGAAAGAGCGGAAGTGGCGACTTCTTCGCCTCGTTAATCTTCCATTATCGGACGGGAGTCGTTGCAGTTCTGGTCTGTGCATGTTGCACTGTGGCTCGTCGATGCCCTCATCGTCGAGCGGCGAGTTTCTCTTGCGATAGCGAGGACGAGGAACAACCACTTGGCGAGCATGAGAAGCATGATCCAACGATCGTCTTTCGCACCGGCCACTTCGCGTAAAACGTATTACAGCATGTGCCGCTGCCGGCAGCTCCCCGGGAGTGTCGCAAGATCCTCAAGGATCACGCGAGCAGGAACAAAAAAAAGATTGTAACGCTCGAAGTCGTTGCTCAAGCGTAATACCGTGCACACCGACGGGACGAAGAACTCCCGATCCTGACTTCTGATACACGAGTACGCGAAATACCGACCGAGTAGATGTTACAATTTCTTTTTTTTTCCTCTTCATTATAATTATTAATATTTATGGTTTATTTTTGTATTCGCCTCTCGAATTGTTATTTTATATTCGCATTCCCAAAAATGCGTCGCATACTTTTTACCTTTGACATCCACTATGTGGTAAAAAAATGGTCTATCTGCGCTGGTGAAAAAAAATAATGAATTGTAATTCATTATTTTTAATTAAAGTAATTAATAATTTACTTTCATGTCACTCTGAAAGTCCTTGACATTTTTCATGACAATTGTACATTCAATTAAATTTTTTTTTTACTGCGATGTTACAGGGATTACATTTTTTTCGTCTTCATAATTAGGTATACTATAATTATTAATATTTATCGTTTACTTTTTTTTTGTATTCGCCTCTCGAATTATTATTTTATATTTCCGGTCTCAAAATTGCATCGGAGACTTTTTACCAGTTCGTAAAATTGCTTTGTTCCTGCTCAGTAAACTTGTTAATCAACTTTGATATCCGCTATGTGTAATCGTTTTATTTTAATCGCGGATGATCTGCAGTTTTCATTACCGACCGAGTCCGGGGCGAGTGGGGAAAAAGGGGTGGCGCATCGCCTTAACGCATCAACCGTACGCTCCGTTAATGCGGTACGGCAGTGGAATCGATAAAACCGCTCCACTATTATCCACCATCGGTCGTACCATGCTACGCTATAATAATATAATATAGAAAAGCATTGCGGTACAGCACTTTCGATCGGTCAGTGAAACTCCGATTGCGAAAGCTCCGGAAAAATTCTGTATCCATGTTGAGCAACGTGCTCGGGCCCGAAGGAGCGAACGACGTCGTTCAACACGTGTCTAACCGGCGAAATGCGTTTAGAATTCAATCACGCCATCCCGTAACGGACCGGCGTTTTTATTGTTTGTTTGTTTTTTTTTTTTTTTTGCGAACATTACGTTTACAAGCAGGTATCCCAGATAGCAATTTATCCCAAATAGGCAGCATATGTCCACATGGGATTGTGACAAAATTGCGTCCGCATTCGACTATACACAGAGAAAAAAAAAGCAAATATGTCAACAAAATATGCACTTACTGGTGGCGAAACAAATGTTTGGTTGATCGAAAGGAATACCACGTTGATCGAACTAACAGGCCGTTGAATCAAATGTTTCTTTACATACTATGACAATTATTTCGTTCGATCAACCAAACATTTATTTCGCCACCCGTAAGCGCACATTTTGTTGACTCAATTAATTTTTTTTCTCAGTGTATTGTTGCCAGTGTATTTTTGATCTTAGGAGCATATTGCCAGTAAGTTGTCAGCAATGCTTGCTGGTGCTTTGCGTTTCACTATGAAGATTCATTTACTAGAGTTACGGTTATTTTGGGTCAAATTTTTAAAAAATTCGATTTTTGGAAAATTAAGCGCCTCCATCGATTCTTACAAAAATTCATTATCAAGGATCGTTAATGCTAGCCCATTCGTGTATCATATTTTAGAAACATATATCGACACTTAAATTAACCAGAGCGTTGTAGCATTAAAATTTTCGAACAAATTGAAAATCTAAAAACGCATTTGTTTTTAATGATGGGTTTTTATGAAATGCAGTCATATTTTTGGCAAGAAAGCGGTTGCACTTGTTTGACTGTGCTCGGTTTGACTATCTGGGTATGCTTCTCGATTCTTCTGCGGTCCGACCCTGTCGCGGGCGTTACGACGTCGAGTCTCTGCAATCGCGCTAAACAAGCTCTCCGTTTGTCGCACTTCTCGGGTGTCTGAGCTCGACGAGCTGTTTTCACTTATCGCGCGCCGATCGGCGCGCGGAGAGAATGCGCCGAAGCGCTGATTTGCGAGGACACCGGACGGAAGTGCGGTCAAGAGACTTTTACCCGCGATTTAGTGCCTCGGGACTTCCGAGATAGCGCGCATGCGCGCATTGCTGGAATCCTTATTTTCTTTTTTTTTCGTCGCTCGTCGATTCCGTTCGTCCGGGAACCTCGTTTACACTATGCGCGAGAGAAACTGCGCGAAACGATATGCACACGTCGTTAACGGTTCGACTAGACACGGGTGCAGCAAATGTGCATCCCGGACGAGCTGGAATTCTCTCGTTATTTTCTGGGCCAAAGTTCTCGACAAGTTTCCAGAAACGAAGTAAAAGTCGAGATTCAAATAACTTTACGACTTGCAACGAATGACCTTTGACCACGGTGGACGTTATTCACAGTTCTTTATCGTTACCACAGTTTCATGATTCCATCGCTACCTTTCTCTGTAGAATCTTCAATTCCTCATTCGGAGAATCATCCACGCGAATTCACAAACTGTATTCTACAACGCAATTTTTAATTACATTTTTTCAAAGTCCTCGGATTGTTTAACGAACCGATTTCAATAAAAATTATAATACTATTTTTTAATTTTGCTTCCTCATGTTTAAAAAAATAATTGAGATTTTAATGTCCGAGTACTCGAAATAGTCTAAAACGTCGAGTGTTCGGATGTATGTGTGCGCATGCATATATGTGATAGACTTGCATCGTTCTTGTCACGACTCTTCATACTTTAAATTTTAGGCGATTTTTAGATTTTTTTAAAAAGGCTGTGGTAGCTCTGACTTGAGTAAATTTCTAGTTATCATCCCAAAACTGCATATAAACATAATACTATGATCAAAGATCTATGGTATTCAATTTGACCGAAATCTATCCAGACGATCAGATTTTATGGGCTTTGAGTTTTTTTTTTATATTACTACAAACGGTATAATTCAAGTAATCATGGAAGTATCGACCTTACATTTAACATGGAAATGGTCCGACACTGTACAATGTTTGATATTACATTTGGGGAAAATCAATCTAAAAGTTTAAATTTTATGAGAATATAAAATTATTTTTATTTTTTGGAAAAATTGTATTTTTCATCCGACACGAGTTTATGCATCAAATGTGACTCTAGGAGTAAAGTAATTTGAAGATTCGACATTAGTGAGGAAAAAAAACATAAAACATGGCCCCAAAACGACGAATTACCCAACGTTCAACTATCGATTTTCTACAATAAATGTTGCGGCAAATGTTGTCTTTCAATTTTACGAGACGCTTACATTTTTTCATGTTACCAAAAAAGGCGCAAATTAACTTGCACATCGCTTCCACATTTACAACAATTTTGCGCATAGCTTCCTCTGCGTGGAAGCCAAAATCGATCAGGAAACTTTCTCATAGAGAAAGCTGAGCGCAAAATTGTAATAAAGACGGAAGCCACGTGCAAATTGTTTCTTAAATTTGAACACCTATTCCTTGACACGTGTGCAAACTGCAAGAATTTGCTCAACGCTCGCGGTTGTTGACAACGATTTTGTTTACAGTACAAGCCCAAAGCGTTGCGCAAACTCGAACCATAATAAAAATTATAGATATAGAAATACATATATATATACAATTTTTTGTATTATCGCAACGTGTTTTATGTTCCAATCTCACCGTATCACGGTCGATCGGTTTCCCGTTGTCCCGAAGAACAATCGTCGCACCTGCGCTACAATAGAGAAGCTGCGGCGTTAAGCGGCGGTAGTAGATCGGTGTTACGGACAGACATCGGAGTAGGTACGGAGTTGCCCCGCGCCCGCCTCGTAAACGCCGTTCCTCCTGCCGAGCCAGGTAAAGTCTCAGCCCGACGAACGGTGGGAGTCAGTTCTGTTATAGTAGGCCACGAGGTAGGCAGGCAGTGCGCGCGTTCCTGGTTGCATGCTCGCAACTCTCTCTTCGCTGGATTAAGGCCTCTCGATCCTCCACGAGACACGTCGTGCGGGCTCTTACAACCAAAGCCAAGCAGCGCCAGTCAAACCACTCGCGGCACAGACTCGATATCTGCCTTCTATACCGATTTTTTCACTTCGAGAGCCGACCTCGACTGTATATATTTTTTTTTAATAATAATAATAATAATAACAATAATTTTCGTGAAAATTGTTCGACGTGAGGAACGAAACGAATAATGTGCTGCGCATGCGAAGGGCGAATAAGTTATCGAACAAAGTCCGAGCGATACAAATGAGAGAATCGTCGATCGTCGAATCGGGAGAATATTTTTCATTTTTAATTTCGTCGAAAAAGCCGAGCGAGCGGAACGTTACCGATCGGAATTCGGAGCGCAGTCGATGTACGGCCGTGGAAACTCGAGTCCAGCGTGGAGAGAGAGCTGCTTACTCTCCGCGATAGCCCGACAATTCAACCGAGTGAAATTCTCAAAGTTCACGACAATCGACCGAATAAACGGACGTTGAATACGGTTGGGTAGACAGCAGCGGCGTGTTTTTCGGCGGTTGGAAAGCATGAACCGTTTCGCGGTGAAAGTGTAAACGAAATTTGTAACGGAAACGTCGCACGCGGACCGCTTGTGGCGTTGACCCCTTGTTTACATCTCTCGTCGCCGTCGCCGTCGCCTCCTCTTGCGCTCAGCTTCCGCTCGTCGCCCGGGACTCGATCGAATATCCAACCGGTGAAATATCGAGATTGCGATGTGGACCAGTTGATACCACCGGTTCCATCTCGATCCGACACTCCCGCGAGTCCTCCAGGAGGTTGGGAAGAATCGGCGAATCTCGGCGAATAAAAGCCGGCGGTACCGAACGGACCGCGGAGGATTCGACCGGGAAACCAAAGACTATCGATCCCCGTGCATCGAGTTTTCATCGAGTGTTACCCGTAGTCTAGTCGCGTAGAATTTAAAAAAATAAAAAATAAATTAAAAATAGTAAAATAGTAAAAGTTTGAGTCCACAGTGGATCCAGTGAAATTAAAGTATTATTTTTTTTACGGTACAGTTAATTAATTATCATTCGTAAGTTCGATCGAGACTATCGGGGTGTCGATATCAGGGTATTCGTGTATCGTACTGCACAGTGGACGACAGCGTCGACGTGCTTAACGCGGGTCGACAAATAGCGAGCGGTCAATCGAAACGTCGGGAACGTACCGGGCACAGGTGCAAGTGCAGCGTCCCTCCGGTCGTCCCTGGACTAGATACCACTTCGAGAGGAGACACGATGGATTTCTGTTAGATACGGAAAACTTAGGAAAGATCTAGAGTCACCGCTGAGGGGAAGACACGTGCGATGATCGGCAAAGTTTACATCACCTTTTGGATACTTCCTTGGCTCGGTCTGCTCGGTGGGTATTTTAGAGTTTGATTCAGAAGTACTAACTGCGCTATTTTTACACGCGGTGCAGAAATGTTTTTAAGGAGCAGTGGAAAAAACTTTCCACACAGAAAAATAATTTGTTTCGCGCCGCAAATAAATGTTTACTCAACTAAAATAGACATTCATTTAATTGAGATAAATATGTATTTATTTAAAATTAATGTTTATTTGCTGGCCAGTCGAATAATTATTTTTTCCGGTTTTGCCAGGCTGAATTACGATTACCGTAGACCTCCTCTAACAGATCACGGCAATTTCAGATACCTAAGGTTCAATACCGAATAATAATGGTTCTATGCAGACGCATCTTCGGGCGTAGCTTGTTTCCTATCTTTTGATTCGTTAAAGTTTCGTTCGAGTAATCCAAGACAAGTATTCACGAGATGCAGGCTATGTGTTCAGCTTCTGGAACAAGCTGTACTAACGGGACGAGGAGAAAGACAAAATTGACGATAACCATCGCGCTAGTGACGAGCGCTGAAGGTTCGGGCCTATTTATTGAAATTGAAAATTGATTTCTTTTTTTAAATGAATATATATATTTTTTTATGAATATTAATTTTTTTCAAATTAATATATATTTTTAAAAATAAATATTTATTTTGTAAAACTAATTTTTTTTATTACATATTTTTTATTTGAATGAATATTTATTTGCGGGACAGTGAAATAATTGTTTTTCCAGTTGTGCCAGCCGAATTGCGAGCGAAATGATGATTACCGAAGACTCGATCTAACAGTTCACGTCAATTACAGACACGTATAACGTTCGAAAGTTCAAAACTGAAAAGTAATATTTCTATGCAGTTGCATGTTCGGGCGCAACTTGTTTACCATCTTTTGACTTTAAGTTTCCTTCGAATATTCCGAGACAAGTATTCACGGGATACACGCTGTGTGTTCAGCTTCCAGAGCGAGCTGTACTAACGGGACAAGAGAGACAAAACTGACGATAACCATCGTGCTAGTGAGGAGCACGCATGGTCCGCGCTTATATGTACTATCTATAAACGCGTTACGGGGTAGCAGTGAAAGCGATTTTCGTTTGCACATTATATCCACGTATTCGCATATAATATGGACTATCGACAGCTATAGAGTGGCTACGTGAGAAAGAGGAGCGCACACTCGTGGCGTCCTACGGATTATCGAATTCATCGGGAATATAGATATAGGATGTACCGGATACGTAATACTGCTGTAATGTACAACGTGCGCGCTAGGCATTCCAATACGACTGGAGGGTTTTGTTTTCATTTTTGAGGTTGGCTGCCGAAAACTGCACTGAGAAAAAATTAAATAGTAAAAGCAACAATACAGTAGAGCCCCGTTTATCCGAGGCATTGGATAAGCGAAAACTCGGATAACACGGATAACATACTCAATTCAAACTTGTATTATTATTATATATTTTAAAAATAACACACCACTTCATATGAACATTAACTTTATTAGTTAATTTACGACTTTTTTTTCTTTTTTGAGACATCACGCTGTTCTACCATTGACTCTGGAATCGGAACTGATATATTTACAGCTCGCTGTATAAAGACGCAGCAAACACACCTTGAACATAGAAAAAACACGATTATGAAAGATTACAAAAAATTCTGAAAAAATGCATACATATTCAGAAAAGTAAACGAATCATTTTTATGGAAAAAAATAGTTAAGTTGCCGCCTAATTTGTTGAACTATTATTTTTATAGTTAATTTGTTAATAAAATTTTGGAATTATTATTACATAAAAACAGTATTTGCAGCACCTCCCATATGATTGATTTTTTCGGATTTTTATCCCACTGAAAAATGTTTGAATTGTATGAGAAATGTTTGAATGGACCGCTTCGACTAGCTTAAGCGAATATGCAATAATGCAGCAGGTACAGATTACTCCACGCGCGGGCATGCTGCTTTATCCGTTTTAACCGAGTTTTCCGGATTATCCGAGCCTACACCTCGGTTAACGCTGAGGACTCGGATGAGTTGGGTGCTTCGGATAACACGGAGGCTCGGATAATCGAAGGTTGGATAAGCGCGGTCCTACTGTACGGACTTTTTACTATATAAAAAAAATAGTTCCCAAGGGGAACGTCTACATTTTGTTTTTACAACAATGAGGAAAAACCATGGTTGCAACCCCAGTTATAGTTTAATTATCTGAACATGTTCTATCAGAAACTATCTATATAGACGTTTCCCCTGGGAACGATTCGATATAGTAAGAAATACTATCATTTTTCTCAGTATATATATGTATATACATATGTGCTCTCATTAATATTCTGTCAGTCTTTACAGTTTCTCAAGTAATGAGAAATTCCCATTACTTACACGTGTCATAATTAATATCTATAGATCTGTGCCCCGGTCGATCTGCACGATCGACGGTCCGATCTGCACCGATCTTGCGATATGCTTTACGTAACTGGACGATCCGTGACAAACCGCACGTCAATAATTAATCTCGTATGACCGTCCGCGGTGTTGCGAGCTATCCAAGGATTTTTTCATTCTAGAAATTTACTTCGTCAATTAGACTAAAAAAAATACGTAGTAACATTTTTACTACCCTGCGCCGCCTCAGTGACTGTGGAGATGGTTTAGAAATTGTTGAGGATTTTTATTTTGATAGTTTATCAAATCTTACGAATTTTTGTTGTTTATTTTACGAAAAATCGTTAATAAATTAATATCATGGATTCATCGAATCTCCACCGAATAAACCGAATCGAAAGACCCGCCGTTGTGCGAAAATTCATGAGATTTTAATAACTTTTAAGATTTTGAATTTTTGGAAAAATAAGTCGGCTTTATTCTCCGCCGATTTATTTATATAAGCAAACAACGAAGGAAGTCATCAATTAACCGACGTGTTTCGTCATGGAGGAAGTTTTGTGGTTGCTGTGAGAAAAAAATAATAAGGAAGCGCTGTGCAAATTCGTTTGTGGAATTTTTTTAAATATATGAGTTTAATTTCAGCGTGCGCGCATACCCGTGCTCACGAGAGCCAGCGACAGGACGACAGTTTGTGTCAGGTGACTCGAGAAATTCACTGTAGTCACCAAACGCACTGTACTGTGGCGACAGCAGAAGTACTTTCTCCTTTCTTGATTCCCATTATATTCGTGCATTTTCGATACTAATTTGTTTTGGCAACAATCGTACGCATCGCTGACAAAACGGCACGCGGGATGCAATTTTTCTTATCGTAAAGCAAGATTTATTTCGATTAAAAAAAACGGTTCGATCGATTTTCGTGAAATTTTAATGGGATTATCGGGTGATGATATTCTATCTGTATACGCGCTTTTAGCCCGATAGCTTAAAATTGCGAGCGCTACAGTGCGTACAGACATTTTCGAAGAAATTAAAAATGGCATACGCAAAAAACAACTGAACATTTTTGGACGAAATTTTTCAGAAACATTGACTATTAACCACACGCGCTGTATGTGAAATTTCAGCTTGATCGGTCGAGGCGTTCTCGATTTATAGCCGTTTGAATTTTTCACGTCCGATTCACACGACACACACATACACCCGGACATGATTTCTAAATGTGATTTTTCGATGTTTTGGAACATTCTGAACAGGTTTTCACTAAAATCTCGAAAAAAAATTCACCATCACAAAGCTTCCTTTATGAGGAAGAAAAATAAACAAGAAAAAGACCTTACTTGAGCAAAAGTTCGCGTAATGGTGAAAAATGGTAACGATTGATCTGCCAATGATACAGAAATGGCAATGAATGGTTTTCTCATAAAAAAATAATTGATTACCGATCGAAAAAATTTCGTTTCCAAAGCCCACGGAAAATCTTGGCGACGGAATGGTAAAAATGTAGTCAGAAAGTTATGTTTCGTATAAGTAGGATTGACATTTTTTCGAGTGGCTTGGTAACGCCTCCGACAGATTCCATCGATCACGACACCGGACGAGCGAAAGTCTCGTCGCGGACATTGGTTTTCTCAGAGAATTATATGATAATTATATGATAATTTCTAATTGGACGGTAGTCGACATACAACGGGAAAAAAATTTTTTCACCGTTTCCCCTTCAAATAGATATTTTATTGAATGAAACTAAATATTTATGACACCACATATTTTTTTCTCGATGTAGACAAGATTTTTTTCTCACCTCCATCCACCGCGAATTCCGCTCACCCGAGCCCGAATTCGGTCGTTCCGTGTCCGCCGAGACACCGCAACCAAAACGATTAGTCGTGACGATCGGAGCGTGTTAGAATCGTCATCAGTGGTTACAGCCGTATTGCACCGGCCATGATTCTATTCGGGGTGCATGCATCTATAGTAGAACCTCGATTAATCCGGGTTGGATTAACCGGGAAGTGGATTAACAGTGCGTCTTCCGAGGTTCTTTTTTATGCGCGGAGTGCGAAGCCAACACAGCCGCGCACTCCACACCGTTTATTTGGTTTAAGTAAAATATTTATTTGATGTAAATAAATTTATTTGATGTAGGGTAAAAGTGGGGAATATGGCCTGGTCCATATATCATTGATTTGCGTGTTAATCGACGTGGGCCATATTCACCACTTTTACCCTAAATAAATATTTATTTGATGTAAATAAATATTTATTTGATTTAATAACTATTTACTTAATTTAAATAAATATTTATTTAAATCAAATAAATATTGTACTTAAATCAAATAATCGGTGGCCGTCAAATAAATCTTTTTTCTGGGTGTGTGCTGGCGCCGCATGCGCGACCAAAGTTGTACCACAGTTGTACCAAATGTCAAAATAACTAGTCAAAATAAAGTTGCAGCATTAGCAATCATTGACTTATATACTTTCGCTGTCAAGTTCAGATTCATCGGGATTCAGATTATCCGGAGACTCTTCGGTCCCGAACATCCCGGTTAATCGAGGTTCTACTGTACATCGCTACCTGTGCAAGTACAGCAAGGAACCTTCGTCGAGCGGAACGCCTCTGCGAATTACACTCCCGTAACAGCTTAAGAAAAAAAGTACCTCCTGCCCGAACTACCGTTCGTTTCCTCGCGGTCCATTAAACCAATAACGCCGAGTCGCGTCGCCGCACCGTCTAGTTGCAACGTCCGCGATACCATTTACCCACTCGTCGACTTTAAACCGTACGAACGGTGCGCTATGGACACCGCCGTAATGCATCGGAGTGCAACATGCAGCGTCAACGATATGCATCTTTCTGCCGCTGGCACAGCTGTCTTGCAACCGCAGCATTGCGACGCGGGGCCGGATGCATCAATGCTCGATTTTCTCCGGCGAAGCTCCGTTCCATTGCGCCCCAAATAAAATCCGTGTGACGCAAGAGGATCCTTTTGCAACGTGTGTATTGTCATTTCCCGTAAATTGAATATATGCAAGAGGATTCTATTTGCGAGAAATGACAATCCACTTGTTTCAAATGGATTTTAACTAGTAAAAACCGACAGAACTTTCAGATATATGGAAACTACAGCGACGAACATTCGTATGGCAAACATTCGTATTAAACTTAACACATTCTGCTAGAAAAAATTGTAACTTTCTCTACCGCAGATATTACCTGAATATCCCATCATTTTCATTATAATATAAGTTCTGCCTACTAGAAAATATAGTCATCGGTGGCGTCGCGATCGCGGACCGTTCGTTTTAGATTTGTGGTTTATACCTGCATATTATGTCGAGCAAATCGTTTTTATGTATAGTCACATACTAACATTCTATCGACGAAATAGATGAAATTCTCAGTTTTAATCTACGAAATTCTTAGTTTTATACCCGAAATTCTTAGCCTGATACCGAAAAATTTTGCCAATCCGCCTTCTGAAAAGAATTACCATATGGTTTGAGCAAAAATCGCTATGTCCACTGTGAAAATTTCACATATCGCTAGTGGCTAGCTCTGATGTACCATGTTGTCTGGTCGAAAATTACCATAAGGTTCTACTTTCCCTTGTGGTAATTTTCCTTCTCCTGAATAATGGTCTCCTACTGAAAACTACCAAGTCCATAAGACTTGGTAGTTTTTCCGAGATCCTTCTCTTAGTGGATCGATGGTGACGATGTGCAACGCAGTGTGCATCGGAGTGCAGAGTCAACAATGTGCATCTTACAACTGCAGCATTCTGTCGCGCGACCGCATATCATCCATGCTCTATTTTCTTCGAGCCAACTTCGTTCCATTGCACCCTAAATAAAACCCATTTTATTTAGGCAAGAGAAGCCTTTTCCGGCAAGTGGATTCTCATTTCCCGTAAATTGAGTCCTCTTGCATCAAATGAATTTTATTCAGCGCGCTCGGTGACCGTAAATTAAATGAATTTTATTTAAGTAAGAGGATTCTTACTTAAATTGACTTCTTTTGCAGCAAACGGAATCTTCTACCAAATGGATATTTATTTAGCGCACGCGGTATCTCGGCGACAGCAACGCACCAATGCATCAGAGTGCAAGGTGCAGCGTCAACAATGTGCGTCTTTTCGCCACTGGCCCATCTTGCAACCGCAGCATTCTGTCCCAGCTTCGTTCTATTGCACCCTAAATAAGATCCACTTTGTTTAGGCAAGAGAATCCTTTGCAGCAAGGGGATTCTCATTTCCCGTAAATTGAGTCCTCTTGCATCAAATGAATTTTATTCAGCGCGCTCGGTGACCGTAAATTAAATGCATTTTATTTAAGTAAGAGGATTCTTACTTAAATTGACTTCTTTTGCAGCAAACGGAATCTTCCAACAAATGGATATTTATTTAGCGCACGCGGTATCTCGGCGACAGCAACGCACCAATGCATCAGAGTGCAAGGTGCAGCGTCAACAATGTGCGTCTTTCCGCCGCTGGCGCGCCTCGCAACTGCAGCATTCTGACACCGGGCGGATTGCATCCGTGCTCCTTTTTCTTCGGCTCTCGGAGCTCTCGTCGTTGAGTCGCGGTGTCTCGGCGATGATGCGCGGAGTTCGGTGACCCGACGCGGCGTCGCTCGTCACGGGTCACCGGTAACTGTGTCACCGGGAGATCGACGAGGCGAGATGAGGACGAAGAGGAAGCGCCCGTTGACAGGACCGGATACCGAGCACAAATATTGCGACGTTCCTTTCGGTTCGCCACCTCGAGCGTGACACTTCACGCTCCCTCGCCATATCGTAATTCGACAGCGCCGTTGAACAAAAATTCGCCGCCGTGACGCTGCGGTCGCCGTTTCCGTTCTCGCTCTTTGTGACGTTAAATCGTCGAGCTCGCGACATTTGTAATTACATCTCCGTAGCGAGTGAATCGCGTTCTAACGCAACGGCACACTGTTACGTCGAACTGCCGACCAATTCGCTCCCACCGTGCGCGTGAATAACTCCGCACAGGCGACAAACGCTATTGCGGCATCGAAATTATCCGACTCTGCGAGCTCTCGATTCTCAAGGCTGACTATGGAGAACTGTCGGGGAGACGATGAATTATACCTCTCCGTTCCATTAACTCGGGCGCAGTGTAAACACCGCGATCACCTTGGTTTTTCACCTCGATTCGTCAAATCTCTCTCGTTAATTTGTATATATTTTTTTTGTTTTGCCCAAAGCGTTTTAAATTAGACACCGAGTTGGCGCAATAATAAAAGAAATATTGTGCTATACGATCGAGCATCTACTATTTTTTAAATTCGTATAAAAAACAACAAAAAAATGCATGATGTCTTAATCGCTTCAAGGACATTTCACACCGCCTGCACCCAGAAAATAATTTATTTGACGGCCACCGTTTATTTGGTTTAAGTAAAATGTTTATTTGGTTTAAATAAATATTTATTTCATTTAAGTAACTATTTACTTAATTTAAATCTCTCTCGTTAATTTATATATATATTTTTTTTTTGCCAAAAGCGTTTTAAATTGGACACCGAGTTGGCGCAATAATAAAAGAAATATTGTGCTATACGATCGAGCATCTACTATTTTTTAAATTCGTATAAAAAACAACAAAAAATGCATTATGTCTTCATCGTTTCAAGGACACTTCACGCTGGCTGCACCCGGAAAAAAAATTATTTGACGGCCACCGTTTACTTGGTTCAAGTAAAATACTAATCTGGTTTAAATAAATATCTATTTCATTTAAGTAACTATTTACTTAATTTAAATAAATATTTGTGTAAATCAAATAAATATTTTACTTAAACCAAATAAACGGTGGCCTTCAAATAATTTTTTTTCTGGGTGTGGTATCGCTCGGGAATATAAAGAATAAAATAAATTGTACACGAAATACGGCGAAGGAGAGATGAAGTAAGCGGTGCGGATGGTGTGTCCGGCGCGGTACCGTTGCGTCTCGGTGCAGGAGCCGCGCGGGCCTCGCGCATTGTCTCGTAAGACCCGTTAAGCCCCGTTCGTCGATCCGTTTGGCTTCTTCTCGTTTCTCCTGACGTATGTATGTATGTATGTATATATATATATATATATATATATATATATATATATATATATATATATAACAGGTATTTCTTTCTGAATCGCCCGCCGGTTCCCTCACCTAATTTACTTGGCTCCTCCGGTTGAGCGACGCGTCGGCAAGGAACACACCTCGGCATACCAAAGACCGTGTATCCCCGCGCGCGAGGAGGAAAAAGAGAAACACGTACAGAACGAAAGAGATGGCAAGCAATGTACCGGATTCGGTACAACGACTCCGATACATCCGAGGACCCCGTTCACGCGCGGAAGAAGAATACAAAAAGGTGGACGGCTAGACGAAGCAGAGATGGAATAAAAAGCATGAGCCGGGAACGTGCAAGCCTGCATTGATTATCGCGTCACTCCAGAAACCCAGACTCAACACCCATAATCGTCGCTGCGAACGAGATATAATTTTCTATTACTCTACGACCCTCCCAACTCTACCCGTCTGGAGTCAAAGTCCCCCTGGGATCCAACATTCATTATCACATTACTCCAGAAACCCAGACACAACACCTGCAATCTTCACTGAGAACGAGATTTAATATTTGCTTCCGCATATAGGTTTATTATTTAATATCCCCCCTTCCCCGTCTGGAGTCAAATTCTCCCTCGGAGCTTACATTGATTATTACATCACTTCCGACACTAAGACTCAACACCTACAAGCTTCATTGAGAAGGAGATATAATATTTGCTTCCTCATAGAGGAAGCTTGGTTTATTATTTAATATCCCCCCTTCCCCGTCTGGAGTCAAATTCTCCCTCGGAGCTTACATTGATTATCACATCACTCCAGAAACCCAGACTCAACACCCACAATCTTCACTGTGAACGAAATATAACATTTAATTGGTACGGTATTGAATACCCCCCGCCCCCGTCTGAAGTCAATGTTCCGCTGAGATCCAACATTGATTATCATATCCCTCCAAAAGCCCAGACTCAATCTTCGCTGCGAACGAGATACCATTTTTTATTATTGTACGAGCTCTCTCGACCGTCTGGAGTCAAAGTTATTTTGTGAGCCGTCCCAGGCACTGAGTACTCTGCCCGCCCGGGTGGAAGTCTCTACCTGAGGAAAACAGTCCTAGGGAGGGATTTTCAGAAGGGCATTAACGCTTGTCGTGGATCTATTTTTTTCGCTCCATTTCCGGAATGGCCGTAAAGCTCTCACAGGACACTTTTCTTTTTCGCTTCGTTTCCGGAATAGCGGTGGCGGTTCTTGATGACCGTCTTGACCGTTTTCAGTTAGAGGCTGTGCCAAATAGGTTTTCACATGAATAATTTTATGGGAATGGCGGGCCGGAAACTCAAAGTGCGGTAGCGTATACGCCCGCCCCGAATCCCGGTAAAGCCTAAAGAACCGCGGCAATGTAGCCTAAGGATGTGGGTCGTAAGTTCAAAAGGTACGGGAGAATGACAGAGCCGACTGCTAAATAGTCCCACGCGATCGACGACGCGGTCGAGTATGACGGTAAAACAACGGATATAATGAGAGAAAGAGCCGTAAAACCCTCGAGTACGACAGGTGCGGCAATTCTCTCGGAGTTTTACTGGTCGCGTGACTGACTGGAGATCAAGAGACTCGTTAACCGCCAAGTACTTAAAAAAACGATTTTTAAAAAATAGACAACGATATAATTGATAATGAAGTGAGAATAAAAAGATGGAAAGAGAAATCTCATAGAGGAAACTTTGTTTTCGTGAGGATATTTTTTAGTTTTTTCTCAAAATATGCAGGTAACCAGATCCAGTATGTTCCTGCATAAAAAAAAAGAAAAAAAGTAGATAACGATATAGCTGACAATGAAGTGAGAATAAAAATATGGACAGAGAAATCTCATAGAGGAAACTTTGTTTTCGTGAGAACATTTTAGTTTTTTCTCAAAATCTTCATGTAACAAGATCCAGAATGTTCCTGCATAAAAAAAACTCATTAAAAAAAAATTGTAGAAAATCTTTTGTTTAAGGAGACTGAATTGCGAGTAGAATAAAATTACGAGGAAGTTGCGCGAAAATTGCCGATTTTCTGGGTATCATAACTGTGCGTACGCGGACACATTCATCGCGCGTAACTCGTCTTCGAATCGCAGTCATCATCGCTGTATCGTAATAATAGCTGCACGTGTGCCGCGCGTGAATGAGGTCTCAGCCGACTAATGTCTCATTGTCCCGATAATCGCGAGAGAGGGAAAGACCGACGGTGAGATCGACGATCGCGTACGTTCGCCACCGTCACGAATCGCTCGCACCCTCGAACCGTTAACGCGTCACGCTATTTGCGTCATCGTTCATTACGGTACCCGAGGAAATTATTACGATCTGCTCGTATTTCATCCCGCCGAATATATCACTCTAGCCGTTATTCAGCCTCGGGATTCGTAAAAGTCGCTACATTTTTTGATTATTAATATTTTATTATTAATTTTTTTATAATTTATATTTTTATTAGCTACATTAGCTATTTTCTAAATCGTGTGCAAAGCGTAAAAATAGGAAATAGTGTAAGTGAGACACCAATTATGCACGGCGTATCACAAGAAACTATCTTGGGTCCAATACTGTTCATTTTATTCATAAATGACATGGTTAGTATTAACACAGTAGGGACACCTACTTATCGTACGCCGTTACTATACGTTATCATACGCCGACGACACGGTAGTATTTTATACAGTGACAGACTGGGTGATTTTGAAAGAAACAATGGGAAGAGATTTTATCAAACATATCCTAAGCACCAAACAGCGTTAAGCAAGTCACTGGGAAAAAAGAGGTGGGAAAGGAAGTTTATGATTTTATAGGAATAACCTGTTTTAATAAGGTACCAGCGAATATAAGGAAAGTGTGGAGTCGTAAAGAATTTCAAAAGAAGTTAGACGAAGAATTGCTCTCTTCAAGCGAATAATATTAAAGATTGCATTTTTATAGTTATTTTAAATGGATTATCGCCTCTTAGAAAAATTAAATGTTATCTACAGATTCTATGTTTATGAGATTTAGTATGTGAGTTAAGTTAGGGAATTGTAGGTCGCGAACAAGATCTTAAGGGTTTATGCGACCAGTTCGAGGAGACCGTATTTATGAACTATTTTAAAGCAAATTAACTATACAGTACACGACCGCGTTTCTCCGTTCCTCGGGAGCCAATCCAATTAGGCACGACCGCGTATTTCCGATACCCCACTACCTGCCCAAGTACCTGCCCACCGTCCCTTTCCATACGCAAAAATTGTCGGAATTACAGCAGCGACGATTTCATTCGCAGGTAGCGAAAGGGAAGGAGTCGTTTGTTTCCCCACCAAGCAGGTAACGGACCTTGAGAAGGGGCCGAATTGGACTTACGCGGTCGTCATTTTCGGAAATACGCGGTCGTTCGGAATTATGCGATTGGGAGAAACGCGGTCGTGTACTGTACGTTGTTATGTATGATTTTTGTAGAGACAAAAAAAACCAATTTATACACTTGAGCCGCCACAATAAATATTATTATTGATTTGATTATTATATTTTTTTTAATCAGGTGATCCTACCGAGGCCCAAAAATGGTCCAGAGGCCTGGACGAGTCGCTGGACGAGCGTAACGACGTCGAGATATTTCGGGCGGTAGTCGAGTCGATGAGGCAATGGGAGAACCACAAGAAAAATCCTCGCAGGACGAAGAGAGAGGCGTCCAGAGTTTGTTACGAGGAAGTCGGGTGCTTCGAGGATACCGGCCCGTTCAGCTATCTCGAGATGCTTCCCTCGCATCCCAATGAAGTCGGCACCAGGTGAGCGATCTTCGGCCTGCGCAGTGTCCGGTTAAGCGGTTGGCGCGCTTTTTTGCATTCCTTCCAATTTGCGTTTCTTTTTTTTTATGGTCCCCAGATTTTTAATGTACGGCAGCAGAAAGGCGAGATCGATCCCGATGGAAGTTCCAGCGAACAACATAAACGACAAAGCCAACAACGCCATAGATCCGGATCTTCCCACGAAGGTCATAGTTCACGGATTTGGCTCGGGCTGCGATCACGTCTGGGTCTACGAGATGCGGTCCGCCCTCATGTCCGTCCACGACTGCAACATAAGTACGCGCTACGTACGAAAAGAAAAAGAAAAAATTAATCTTAATCGACGGAAATAAGAAATGAACGAATGGATAACGAGATGCATTTTGGGATTTAGTTTGCGTCGATTGGAGCCTGGGCAGTGCGATACCGAACTACGTCAGAGCAGCGGCGAACACGAGACTGGTGGGAAGACAATTGGCTAAACTGGTGAGGAGCCTGAACGTTCCGCTGCAGAAGGTGCATCTCATAGGATTCAGTTTGGGCGCTCACGTCGCCGGTTTCGCCGGGGCTGAACTCGCCAATGTCTCGAGGATAACCGGTGCGTTAATTCAGCTAATCGATCGAAGGTTAATGACGCGGAAACGGAGACCGCTATAGACACGAATTTCTGAACTATAAATGAGTAGAGACACATATTAAATGGTGATGGTCACGGTAAAGACTTTAAGGCCAGCCCGATGACGTGATCTTAAGGGTAGAGTCGCCTTTTTCGGGTATTTTTAGGTGTATCGTCAGGATTTTTTTTTTTTACATTTTTGTGTTTATTGCTTTTAAACTGTGAATGAATATTTTTAGTGATATTTTTGCATAATGCAGGAATT
Organism: Ichneumon xanthorius; assembly: GCA_917499995.1. Taxonomy (NCBI): domain Eukaryota; kingdom Metazoa; phylum Arthropoda; class Insecta; order Hymenoptera; family Ichneumonidae; genus Ichneumon; species Ichneumon xanthorius. The sequence continues at coordinate 4,852,684 of OU824205.1, forward strand.
CTTTTCGAACGTGTTTCCTGCTCGCTGCCGCTCTGTAAAAAAATATCCTATACTTTCCGAAACGTAGGATAATTCATAATCCTGCAGGAAATATACTCCGAAAATCTTTGTTCAATTTTCCATGTCGAGAACCTAAAAAGAAAATAAAATGCCAGAATTATTCAGTAAATAGCGGAGAGTCTTGGAGAAAAATAACGGAGAATCTTTGAAACGGTCCAGTTACAGTTTTTTTCCATACAATTCGTCGTGGAGACGTTTTCACTAAATTTCACCCATTATTTTTTTCACTGCTTGCAAAGTAAAAAACCATTTAATTTCGCCAATTCGTACGTATAACCGAGAGGCACGAATGAAACCTGACATGGCTGTAAGAGAGGAAAACTGCGAGCGAGGAAATACGCGCTTCGAGAGCGACTATAACGATCATTCGTTATACGGGAGTTGCCAGAGTAGGTATACAGTAGAACCTCGATTATCTGAGTCAATTGGGGTCGACTCTAGTTTGGATTAACGATTGTTCGGATAATGGAGATTTATAACAAAAAATAACACTCCCGTAAAACGCCAAAAAAAAAGGGAGCTAACTATGTGTCGGTCTCGCTACGAAAACGGTTCCAACTTTTTTTTTCACCGTAAGAACATTATACTTTCGCTCAGAGGTGGAAGTATTGTTCGTCGAAGCCACAACGCACCCAACTACAAAACTATTTAATCACAGGTGTGTGGTACTTTTACTTTAAAGATGTTTCATAGATACATTCTCGACCAAAAGTTTAATTCAATCAAAACTTCAGCACTTCGCGATATACCTAAAATCTGAAAATGAGCCGTATTGATGATGTCAAGACCTTTGATTTTGCATAATAATAATAATGGAAAAAAGTTATTAACAAATGATTAAACAAAAAATTGTTTTAAAAAAATTAGAAAACGTTTTATTTGCTCGATTTAAATAAATTTCTTGATTTTTTAGAATTCATATGAATTTCAACATTTTTTTTACCTTTAAAAATCGACGTAGAGGCACGCATTTCGAATGCGTGTCTTTATCACAATTCCACAGTACACACAAAAAGTTTGAAAGCGATTGCGATAACAGTTCCGCAGTTATGGCCTTAACAAAAAAAATTCAAAACGCAAAATTCAAAAATGTCAGAAAATTCTGAAAAAATGTATGTAGCTTCTAGGAAATCAACGAATTAATTTGAAGAAAAAAACAGTATACTAATTATTTGTTGAACAATTTTTTTGGGCATTTCTTTAATAACTTGTTCGCATTATTATTATTATGCAAAATTAATGTTCTTGGCGCTTTTAATTCAGTTGATTTCTTTCAGATGTTTATGCCATTAGGATGGGTTCAAATTCCCACTGAATCTCACGTTTGGCTGGTAATGTACATGTGATGCATCCTTAAACGGTGTAAAATATAGACGCTCAGTACAAGCTTTATCAGCATTGCAACAAAGAAGACAAATGAAATTGCATCGAAATGTTGCTCCATGTGTAGGGGAGACTGGGGAGGTTTGACCATGCGGGAGGCTTGACCATTCTGCCGATAAAGAAGCAAGGAAATCGTTTTAAAACAAAACTATGAGTGCTAGAGGATCGTAGTCTTATCTGCGCTAAACGCCGTGCCCGGTAACGTTAGGAACGCGATAACAGAGTTATAATTCTCAAATATTGGATCGAGCAAAAGTGGTCAAACCTCCCCACTCTCCCCTAATGATTTAGCGGAGAATTTGGGAACCTGTAGATATTAGTATTGCAGATGGATGAGCGATGTATCGAAGAGGGAAAAGATATGAGTAAGAGCGCTAACCACTGCGCAATGTAACTTGTATATTTCCCTCATTCGGATCGTCCTCTTATATGCAGTGCATGTTTGGTTACACATGGTTTGGGCAATAAAAATAGAAGAAGTGCAGTTACACATAATAGTAACACAAGAAGTCCAGTTACAAATAATAGAAGAAGTACAATTACAAATAATAGAAGAAGTACAGTTATAAATAATAGAAGAAGTACAGTTATAAATAATAGAAGAAGTACAGTTATAAATAATAGAAGAAGTACAGTTCCAAATAATAGAAGAAGTACAGTTCCAAGTAATAGAGGAAGTTTAGTTACACATGGTTTGGGTAACAGAAATTCAGATAAAGCAAATCGCGGTTCGGATGATGGAGAGTTCGAATTACGAAGCTTCGAATAATCGAGGTTCTACTGTAGTACCAGTACGAGTAAGGTTGTTGGTAATGTTACCATTGCGGCGGTGTTCTATCGAAGAAGTGTGTCCGTTGTGGACGTTCTCGGGGGCCGCCCCGGGGGCGAATAGAAACCGCGACGATATAGAGCCCCGGTTAATTGGATCGAACCGCCGGGAGCAAGAGCTTCTGGATTGCTAGAAAAATATTTTACTTTCCTATCGACCTCGTCTCGTTGATGGCCCATGAATATTCATCCGAACGATCTCCTTGTCGACGTGCAAGCAACATCCGAACGTGCCTGTTTTTGTTAAATATTAATTTTCGCAGAATCGACGTATACTTGATTTTTAATAAAGTTTTAATTTAAATACTTTCGCGTCTCGATCAGGTCTGGATCCGGCAGGACCTCTCTTCGAGTCGCAGGACCCGCGAGCCAGGCTCGACGAGACAGACGCCACTTTCGTCGACGTCATTCACAGCAACGGCGAACAATTGATTCTCGGAGGTCTCGGATCCTGGCAGCCGATGGGGGACGTCGATTTCTATCCGAACGGAGGAAGGATGCAGACCGGTTGCTCCAATCTCTTTCTCGGCGCTGTTACAGACTTTATTTGGAGTGAGTTGTTTAAAAAAAATTTTGTAACACCGCCAATTCGACCTTACCCAGTGATATTTTTTTCAATTTCGGATCGCATTCTATACGATATTATGATCGACGAACTTTCATTGGTGACCTCAAGATTTTTAATTATCTTGGCAATTAGTTATTTATTTTTTGGGTCTTTAGACTTTATGAATTTGTAACAATGCATGAGATTTCAACACCCCACCATTGTACAATCGCGAAACATTAATGACGTCTCGTTATTTTACAACGTTAAGCTCTCCGATAAAACGCATTAATTGGATTTTATGATAACGATTATGTGTAAGTGGGTTTATCAATGTTTGATCGGGAATGAGTTTGGAGTGGTCATTCTTGTAAATTGGTCCCGCGTGACCCTTGAAGCGAGCACAAGCCTCGAATCTCTCGTATTCGGTATCCGTGGCTTTGGTCCGTTAGAGTTTTTATTTCTCACAATTCAAGACCGAATTGGAAAGGTTCGAACGAGGTGGGACGAGAGGGGGATTTAACAGCTACAGGTACCGACGCTCGTTCGTCGATTAGAAAGCTACGCTCCTCGTCGGCGTCGTCGTCTCCGTTTCACTTGAAACCGCGCTCGCGATTTAACAAGTTCAGAGTACGGATCTCTTTGCCTCCTACGCTATGAGAAACCGATCTGTTCGGAGGACGGGGACGACGATGTTAGGTACCACGAAATAGGGTCAACGGTTCTGGAGCGCTCGAAGAATTGTTTTAAGATGTCCGATAGAAAGGTAAATGCCGCTGGAAAAAAAAAAACATTACAGAAGAATTTCATCCGGAGAACGTTAACTGTCCTCTTCAGGCGAGGATGTTACGAAATGTTCTTTTTTCTTCATATTGAACGGGCCTATTTAAAAGAAACGTGAATAAAAAACGCTACACTGAGAAAAAGAAATAGTTGAAAATGCGCGGTGACATACGTTCAAAGGTGTATTTTGTTGATACAACACATATGTTTGTTTCAATCAACAAATTTTGAATAAATTGAAGCAAATAATCGTTTAACAAAACAATGCTTTATTTGTACCAAACAAATAACAGCTTTGAACGTATGTCACCGCGACTTTTGTTTAACCCAACCAATTTTTTGTCTCAGTGTACGATTATAAATAAATAACGATTCCGGGCTTTTCATTGGGCATTGGAAACTCGCCACTATCTCGGCAGCAGTGAGAAGTATGCGGCATCATTTGCGATTGTACGTAGAAGTGTGATTTTTCGATATGTCACCACAAACTTTTAACCAGTTTTCTCTAATTATGGTTTATTACCTTGAGTCCGTACCTTCGCTCACAAATGTATTGTCAGGAACATAGGTCAGGCTATACAGTGTTAGTATACCAAAATCTGCTAAGTAATTTTTTGCCGTTCAAACGCTTATCGGCGCTCGCGAAAAGTCAAAAGGCGGATCGGAGTGATACGCATAACTCCGCTCTTTTTGCCTTAGCGGGCAGTCAGGAGTAAATAATGATAAACCGTAGATTAATGGCAATGGTCGGCACCAATAACGAGATCACTGTTATGAAACTCAGGTGGATCCGTCGAGGGAAGGTCGTTGTGCAATCATCGACGGGCTTACAAGCTCTTCACAGACTCGGTGAGTCCGAAGTGCAGATTCCCGGCGTTTCCATGCGCGACCGGCTACGACGGTCTACTGAAGGGCGACTGCTTTCCCTGCGGCGTCAACGGGTCCGAGCGGCCCTGCGGAGACATGGGCTATTACAGCGACGCCTCGACTGCTCGAGGCCAGCTTTACCTGGTTACCCGCGAGGAAGAGCCGTTCTGCGCACATCAGTACCAGGTCAAAGTCTACAACAGTCGCGGCGAGAGACCGGCCAAAAGCTACGGCAAGCTACAGGTTACTCTCGTCGGTGAGAACAACTTCAACGAGACCTTCACCATGACGCGCAAAGACGACGAGGAACTTCACGTCGGTGCTTTGCTTCAGAAAATCGTCGTACCTCATCCGGCTGTCTCCAACCTGGAGGCAATCGAGGTAGTTTAACATCTTGTTTTTTTATCATGTAATGAGGATCGTAGATTTTTTTTCTTTTTTTTACCGCGACAATCTTGATGTAATGTGGTTAAAGATCGGAACGATCGACGAAGGTGTTTCTTTTTTATGGCCTCACAATTGTGACCTTGTTGAGAGTTTTTTTTTAACCTGGCATCATTTCCGAGCCTTTCGCTCATTTAAGAGTTATCATAGTAATTTCAGTCTATGACATCACTTTCGGTTGGAAACTTCGATTTTCAAACCGGTCGTGACGGTTTCTCTTGCAACGTAACTTCCGATCGAGAATCGAGATCTCCAAACCGGAAGTGACGTATTTCGGGTATGACGTCACTTTCGCTCGATAAAATGAGATTTTCAAACCGGAAGCGACGTATTTCCGGAATGACGTCACTTCCGGTCGAAAAAATAACCCAACCAGCAAAAAGACATTCTGGTACCAAAAAGTCATCCGAATGGGATACATATGTTCGCGAATGGTAACTATAAGCTATCCTATGTCTACAAGTTAACTTTTGGACGTAGGATAGCTTATGTTTACCATTCGGGCGGACATATGTAACCTATTCGGATTACTTTTTCGTACCAGATGTCTTTTTGCTACTTGGGTAAGATTTTCGAACCGGAAATGACGTATGACACAAAATTTTTTTCCCCATTATTCTGCATTCGAAACATGTGAATTAAGGAATACAAGAAAGTAAGGAAAAGAACATGTGTAATACGTCTCAAATGTATTTGGAATTCATCTTAAATGCAGCCAGCGACGACAACGGATGAATTGAGGAACACACGGAAACTGAGATTTTTAAACCGGAAGTGACGTTTTTTATTACCGCCCAACTTCCGGTAAAACAAAAAGATTGGAATTTTCAAACCGGATAGACATTTTCCCACGCGTCACTTCCCGTAAAAAAATCACATTTTCAAACCGTTATAGACATTTTCTCACATGACGTCACTTCCGATAAAAAAAAAATCGATATTTTCAAACCGTTATAGACATTTTCTCACATGACGTCACTTCCGGTAAAAAAGAAATCGATATTTTCAAACCGGAATTGACGTTTTCCCATGTGACGTCACGTCCGGTAAGAGACCAAGATTTTTGGAGATTTTATATAAAACTTTGTTTCCCACCTTAAAATTCCAGATCACGTACACGGCCTACAGCGGCTGGATATCATCGGGTCTCGTAACATGGAGCGTCGACAAGATTTCAGTGCTCGACAGTTTCGGCAAGAGTCTGTCGGTCTGCATGAGAGGGATGATTCTCGAATCGGCGAAACCCGTCTATCTGCCGTTGTATCCGGGCGAGTGCAACGTTCCGTTGGAGACGGAAAACGCCACGACCTCAGCGACGATAGTTATAAAGCTCTCGCCCCTAAAGATGGAAGCCTCGGAGTCGAGCAGCGAGCCAAAGCCCTCTGGCGGAATCGGTCCGTTCACCAGAGAACAAAACTACGACAAGATGGACGCCGCACCTGCCCCGTCCAAAGATTCCGCCGACGAGCGAACTCGACCTCAGACCGGTCTCGGTCCCTTCACGAAGGAACAAAATTACGCGATAAAAATAACGAACAATTCACCGGTCTCGAGTCACGGTTCGTTCGCCTCGAACCAAAACATCGAACTCACCGAACCGGAGGAGTCCATACAAGTGTCGTTCGTGCCGAAGGACGCGGTGGAGAGTTCATCGAGCTCGGAGACGAAGAAATCAGTTTCCAGTCCGTGGTCCTACGTCGACGTGAGCGACGCCGGCTCGAATTCCCTCGAGAACACCGAAGCGGAGAGCGGCCGAGGATTCTCCGGTACGAGCTTCGTGTCGAGCAGCACGTCGAAAACATCTGTTGGCTCGACTGACGAGACTACAGTCAACTCACCGATCGAGGTGCGCGAGCCCGTGCTCAAAGTGGCGAAGAAAGAGACCGGACGTTCGCTGAGACTGCCGGAAATAACCGAGCCAATCTTGCGACCGCGCTCGACCCGACAGAACGTCAAGAGCGATGGCGTCTCCAACGACGCTCGTCGCGACGATTTGCAAGAGTCTTCGTCCTCGAGCGCTCTTCACAGACCGAGATCCTTCACCGTCCAGTTCTTACCCGAGAGACTCGCGGGAATTCTCGCGCAGGCCGAGAGATACGCCAGGCAGACGCTTCTGCCGCTGATATCGCAGTACACACCGAGTTTCGTCGGCAGCGCGCGTCACGAGAGCGTCAAATATTTTCCGCCACTGACGGACATGGATGACGAAAAACCGGGCACGCCGATCGACGCCCGCGCGGTCGACGGTGCTGCCACTGCCGGCAACACGGAGAGGAGCAACGAGGTCGACACCAGCGACGCTCGGCGATCGAGCGATTCGGACCTGAACGACGAGGGTGTGAAAAATAATTCGTCGAGATCGGGAAAAGACATGGAGATCAGCGACGCGACAGCTGGTCGTCTGACGAAGGAAGCCGACGATAAAAAGATCGAAACTCTCGCCGTTGATGAGCGCGAAAAAGAATCCGAAGTGGATAGTCCGGCGATCACGTCGCTTGGCGAGCAGGGCGATTGGATTCCGATACAGCCGTCCGATATATACGCGAATATAGCGCCGGATACGTCGGTGTCCGGCAGGAACTCTTCGAGGTCCTTGAACTACGAGAATCAGGACGGCAAGTGGATGAGCGAGGACGGCGGTGCGTGGAAACCCGCGATCGAGGACGCCGAAGCCGGTCCCGACACGAAGATCGACGACTGGGTACCGATCGTCGATAAAACAGGGAGCAGCGGCGCTCCTACCGACCCGGAAACTACGACGAACGACAGCGAGCGAAATTCCGTGGAACCGGCGGAATCGATTAACACCGAATCACCCTGGAACGTGGCCTCGAGTAGTTCGAGGAGTATCGAGATATCCTCCTCGGAAGATGCGAGCGTCGCGTCGACGAGCTCGAAGCCCGTCGAGGAGTCTGCGCACGGGACTACTGCGCAACCGGCGAAGGAGAGGAAGTTCATACCGCTCATAGATTTCGAGAATCGCGACGGCTTTCTAGTGCCCGATCGCGCGAGCGACGCCCCCGAGGACGCCGACGGTGAGTCGGTGGCCTCGAGCACGCAGAAGCCTTCGCACATTCAGAAGATTCCCGGCCCAATTGCGCCGCGGCAAGAGACCGACGTTACCGACAGAGCCATGATATTCCCTTACGCGTACGAGCGCAGGAAGGACCCGAGAACGAGGTACATTCCGCTCATACCGGTGGATGAACTGGGCGAGCGGAGTCCTCTGATGGAACGAGATCGTTGAAGAGGCACGTTGTGCCTTGACGATTTTAGAAATTCCAATGAAAAGGCGCCGAGCACGAGTCCGCGTTCGTCAAAAGCTTTTTCATTGAAACTACTCGATGAGCACCAGAGCGCTGACGATATCGTCCGATTCTTCCGTTCGACTGATGAGAAGCGGTTGAATCCTCGGTGACTCGAAACTCGCACACTTTGCTATATTGTTCGCGCGCACGCGGACCTCGGCAAATAACGATTGCGTGCTTGCACGTGTTAATTTTCTCGGGTTGACATCGGGTTTTCCTTTTTTTTTTCACGTGCTCGGAAGATCCGACGAAACTGAAACTCGAACCGGTTAACTTAATACCTTATTAGTTATTACAACTACAAAAACATTGAGAGTGTACCACGTAAATGTCAGAACTAAATTATAATTAAAAATTAAATTGCATGATGTATTCATATCATAAAAATCGATAAGCAAACGTAAAGACAACTAAATTTTACGGGTGTCTTTTGAATTGCAATCTGTAGAACCAAAAATTAATCGAACTTCAGGTAGAAAACTTCGTTTGCACGAATTCGCTAAACGCACACTGTATGCAATGTGAAAAATTATATTGTCAATGTAAACGATGTGATAGAGCTCTCAAAAAAGCAATAACAGGAAACAGTTTGTAGAAACGTGTAATCCATTGAAATGTATTATTCTGTAAGAGCATCGACGCGACGACAGCGGAGGACTTTTATTGGCTTTAGAAAAATAGCTTTAAAAGTTTCAGTAAAAAGTTGGGAGCCCTTAACTTTATTATTCTTGTATATAGGAATCTTTACAATATAACATAGCTTCGCTGAAATCCTCTTACGTTTCATTCGTTACTGTTACTCGGTTATTAATTGTTATTATTACTATTATTAATATTATTATTATTATTATTATTATTATTATCATCACCACCTTTCACACGTATATGTGTGTCTGTGTGTGTTATTCTTTTTTTATTATTATTTATATGTCGAATAGATGATTATGACGTTTGACGCCTACAGCGCGTTTATTACGGCTATTTTATTTTTTGTTTGTATATAACCCGCGCCGGAGTAAAAAATGTCGCAGGTCCAGCCACATTATGGTATTTCATTTTCACTCTTTCTCACGTAGTTTGATAATAATATTAATTATGTTATATATATTTATATATATACAGTCTAAGGTCCGATTTCCGCTGTTCGCTACGATGCTGGACAGCGTACAACGGACGATAGTCAAATGTATGGAAGAGATGATTTATGTTTCATGTAGAATCAGTTGTTTCTTTTTGTTTGTTTTTTTCTTCATTTTTTCTATTTTATAATATGCCTGTTTTTTTTTTTTACTTCAAATACATAACGTTTTTTCGTTTTTAAAAAAAAGGTGACCTTTCGCACACCGGCTAAAATCTTCGTTCTCACTCTGATTCATACTCGACATGAGTCGCTCTCATTGTTTTTTCTTTTCTTTTTCTTTAGCTCATCAATGCGAGGATATGCTCACTCCTGATATGTCCGAACAACTCTTACATGACCGATTCACGATCGAAGTTTCCTTTTTTTTTTTTCTTTTTTTTAAATTCTTCAATTTCCCTTTCACCGTTTGACTTTTCAGGTACCAATCGATATTGCGAATCAATCTCGAAGGCAATTTGTTGTTTTCGTCTTTCGACTGACGCATATCTTCGTCCGGCAAGACCGAGAGCATTAGATAGAAAAAAAAAATGTCGCCAAGTCCAGTTGGGAAAGTTAATATTCAAACGTTGCCTACTTACATACATATTTAACAAACACGCAGTCTTATGGTGCGAATCCCGCCATTAACGCCGGTATCGTCGACGATTATAAATTGTTAGTCTATTAACTCTATTACGAAATTTGGTTCAATTCGCCTTGACGAGAGTGCGATGTTACGAGTGATTTTGGTACGAAGCCACGAGTGTTACCAGTCCACCACGAATGTGGCATCCAATCATTCGTTCTCATTTTTATTTTCTCCCTCGCTATTGTATAATACCAAATTTTGAACACCCCGGCTCGTGAATAAACTCACGACGCCTATGAGCGTACCTTTCGCACGCGGGGCTGTCTTGCCGATATTTTTTTCTTTTGTTTTGCTATATTGTATAAAATACACGATTCTACGTACAATTCCTCTGCAATTGCTCTCGATGGATTATCCACTGCGTTCACTCCTTAGATCAGTCAGCTACCTCATTCACCTCCTCCCGCTCAAACAAGTTTCTTACAACGCTAAGATTTTTTTTTCTTTTTTTTCAATATTATTTATCTTCTTTCCACACTACGAAATACAAAATATAAGGCCGCCACATTAATACACTGACTAGATCAGTTTCATATAGACGCTCTCGAAGACTGGCAATTCTCTGTAATCGCTACGAACCTATGAAGATTCCCCATTTATTTTTTTATTTTTTTACTCGTCTCGCTTTCACTCTCTTCTTCTTTGAACAACAAAAATATTCAGGACACAAACTCTCTGTGACAACAAAATATACTATACAGATATATATGTGTATATATCTGACTTGCGTCCTGAGTCTTAAATATTAGCATGCACCCTTCGCGAACGCACAATGGTTGCAAGTCGTTTAACTCGGATACGTTCATTGTGCATAGGCCCTGATTTTTTTTACTTCTTTTCTTTCAATTCTCTCGACTTTTTTTTAGGAAGCTAGGTCCAACGGAAGCATCTGGTAGTGGGATGGGGGCGGGGGGGGGGGGGACAATAAGATTGTCTCTGGGAAGCTGATTTAAAGAAGATCGGGTTATTGGATATCTCGAACTTCAACGTCAATTATTTATTTAAATATTTATTTATATACCCCTCGCTCCGCGCTACTTTCGGTAATAACTCTTAGAATCGGAGACGGCCGTGTCAAGAGGACGGAGCTTTGTGGATAACTAGGAACTGCGCGCGCGAGAAGCACCGTCAGCGTCAACGCAAGATATAAATCATTCAATTTCTCATCGGCGGAACGCGTGTCTTGATGATAAAAAAAATACAGAACGGAAGGCTTCAAGAAAATGACCAGCGCGACCGACAGTCCACTATTAACGATCCGCCAGGGAGGGGTTGTACCAGCAAACATTTATATGTAGATAGATAATCAAAAAACATCACAGTCACGTTACTACATTTTGGTGAGACTTCCGAACGAAATCAATACCACAGTTTTGTTTTCCAATGATATCCGCATGCTGGCGCGTCGCAGGGAACCTTGTAGGCTTAAAACGATTGATCGTACCGGTAATTTTTTTAAGACAATTTATCGATTCGGTCTCGCTTTTGTTAGAAAAACGAGCTATCGGGCTATCGACTTTGCACTTAGAGACGGATGATGAGGACTGACACGGCTTCCCACTTAACTGCCGGATACATTTTTTTTTTATAGTAAAACTCGATTCAAATCATCGCAATTGCTTTCACGTTTTTCTTCGTTTGGGAATTATGACCATGTTTTCTTACCCAGATAAGGGTCGAAATAATAAATAAAAAAAAGTTTAACACACTTGAGAAATTCGATGGATATCAATAGTGTTGCGTTTCCAGTGAATGTCTTCCGAAATATCCAAAGAAATGACAAACAATTAAGTGATATGGAAATCTTTAAAAAATATATATATACTGTTAGCAACTTTTTTTCGAGTACAAACAGCAAGGTTTGTCAGATCTTGATTTACCGGAGTTTGTTTTTGTTCGTTCTACTTTGCCACTAATCTGATTTCCGAGTTGCGCCGATAGTCATACAACATCGATCCTTCATCGCACGGATGGGATCGATATGTCCACTATATTGAGCAGATTTGAGAACCCAGCGGCCGAAATCTGCACAGCGTAATGCAGCTCGTTTATATCGCAATAACTCGAAAAATATTGGAACGTTATCCGTGATTGCGGATAACGTCCGAACGTTATCTGTGAAGCTTCTGCAGATCGGCAGTTGGGTTAAATCTCCCCCACCATACACGAATGATCGGTCGACGTATTCAGAAATAATTTTCTCATTACCGAAAGCGAGTAAAAAAAAAGAAAAAAATTGCAGTTTCATTACCGACTATATTTTTCTTTCTCGTTGTTTTGGTAATAATTAACGCACGACGTCATGCGCTTGTCAATTTGGCGGATTCTGTTGAGTTTTACTATGAAAATACAGGACTCGCGCGATTCCCCTCGAATGCCAAAAAAAAGCGCTCGACCCGCGCGTTAAATCCTCGACCGCGTCCATCGCCGAAAAAAAAAATACCTCACGGTCGTTCATTCTTTCTCTCTCTTTCGGTCGCGCAAATACGCATGCATTCGAAGATATATACATCGGCTCGATTGCGAGCTTGATCAGTTAATAACCCCGTAAAATTATTCGAATCGTCTGTGTATCATTTTTTGTCGAAAAGTGGCAATTTGCTGCGCACAGCACCCTCGCAGACGACCAATCGCTGAGCGGCGGAGATACTGCAAAGTGGAACGGTGCCTTCGAGGCTGGCTCGAAGGAGAGCGATTCTGCTTGGGCCAGCGTCGAAGCCGTGCTCGCCGATTCTCAGACTGCCCGTTGCCGCCTGCTTTCTCTCGAAATACTCGACGATCTTTGATATAGTTTTGCTCGACGATCCTATACCGCCGAACCTGTCCTCCCAGCAGGAGGAGTCACCGCCGCCGAGGCTGGCGATGTCCTCCGAGGAGTCGGTGTAGATGGAGCTCGTGCGATGATCGTCAAGGAGGAACAGACTGCTCGCCGCCGAACTGCTGAGGGTCGAGGCGTGACGACGATTCGGTGGCTCCGGGCTCAGATCCTCCCCGACGCAGCTCCAGAATCCTGACTCGCAGCTGCCGCGTCTCCGGGGCTCCCATCCGTCGCGGAAGAGCGGATGCGTGAAGAGACTCGCAGCGCCCACCTTCGTAGCCACCTGCGAGAAACGAATTCCGTTGAGCGTACGTTATCACTACCATCGTCAACACCTCCTTCTCCTACTCCTTCACCGTCTCCTCCTCCGTCTCCTCCATGCTGATTCCGCATTACTTGCACTCCCCATTCGCCGTATAACAGTCGAACACGCCATCTCACCTTCTTCTCCCATTTCTTTCTCGCCGTTGGACTGCTTGGCTCCGAGTTTGGCTTTTTCCTTTCGAGGATCTTCGCTATACTGTCGTTCTGCGCCGGCTTGAACTTCGAACTGACACCGTCGGTGACGCTGGGCCTTACGTCCTCCAGGGACGGAAGCTCCAGACAACTCGAGAAGAGATCGCCCAGTATCTTCTTCACGCCGCCCAGTGCGTGGAACGGATTCGCTGTCATCGGACGGTAGTGAGGATCTCTCCGACTCGCCAGCTCGGCGACCCGTCGAGCCGAGTGACATCGGGCCTTCTCCGAGGGTGTCGCGTTGTCGCAACCCCTGGCGTCCGCCGAATGACTCCGCAGCCTCGTCGTTCGCCTCTTTATACTCCTGCCCTCCCGGCCGATCTCGTCCATGCTCGTCATCAGGCCCGGATCCACCGACGGCCTCTTTCCCATGTTGCCGCTCGACTCCTCCTCCCGGGCGGCTATCAGATTCTCCAGGGTCGAGGCGATCTCCGGAAATGTTGGGCGGGACTTTGGCTCGTACTGAAATCAAGAAAAAAAATAATCAATATCAGCTTCATGACGGAATTGTTTCGTTCGATCATAGATGATGACTTTTTTTTAATTGTAAAATTAATGCACCGGTTTGAACATTTTTTAGCAAAAACTGGTACATTAAATTTCATGTACAATTTTGATGAAATATTAATGGACTTTTACGATCAAATTAAAGTAAATTATTGGATTTAAAGTACATTTATAGTAAAATAAAATAAAATGATATAAAATTACATTTATGGTGAAATGAAAATAATAGTAATTTGCGATACTAGGGCGATAAAACTTTTTCTGACAAGTGCTGCAGTCACATGAGTTAAGTAAAAGTTTTTTGCACGACTATAGTACCAAATTTCACTTCACAAAGTGTGAAAATAGGATTTTTACGAAGGCGAAGCGTGCGTAAAACTGCAATTTCCGCACCGGGTGAAGCAAATTATTAAAAATAAAGTATTTCTAAAGTTTTTAATGCACTGTTCATTCATTTTTCATCACAGTTATACACGAAATTTAATATCCCAGTTTATACATAAAGACTTCCAGTAGCAGTACACTAAATTTCATATGAATATTTTTTACAGTCAGCTGCAAAGGCGGAAGAAATATATCACAATTTTATTACCATCTGGGCCCGGGTTTAGCGAGGAGGAAAGTGTTGCCCCATTGAGACGGAGCAGGTAAAGTAGGGAAATACTTTATCTACCCAGTCTCTTTTTTTTACGGCTAAGCGCATTTTTATTACTCGTAAATACTTGCTAACAAAAATTAATAAAAATACAGTTCTGCGCACAGCTTTCTCTGTAAAAAAGTTCGTTGATCGATTTTATCTCGTAGAGAAAACTATGCATGAAATTGTAATAGATGAGGAAATCATGTGCAAATTACTGTGCACCTCGTAACATAAAAAAAATGTCAACATCTCATAAAATTGGCGGGAAAAATTGTAATAAAATCGCTAGTTGAAATTTTGATAATTCGTCGTTTTGAGGTTTTTTAAAAATTATTGTTAAAATTGTTAAAACAACTGTGCATAATTATCTTGTTGCATAAAATAAACCAGCATTGATAATACTGATCATCTCCACATGTGCATAAATATATCCGATTGTTATAAAAAAAAATGCATCACTATGGTCAAACAATGAAAGTAAAGAAGCTGCAAATTAAATTTGCACTTCCACATTTCTTTTTTTCACGCGTCGCTGAAACTTCATCCCTTAGAAGGTGTGGATCGATGTTGACTTCCTCGTACAATAAACTCTATCTGCCTTGAAAAAGAACGAGGAAGCAATTTTCATTAGTAGCCTCTTTTTATCGCTTTGCGCGCAGACATTTTTATCGTTAATTAAATTGCAATTCCCGAAATGATTTTTTCCCCCAAATTCATAATTGTTTCGCTAAATTCAACATCGGGCCAAGAAGTGACCGCGCAAAATTTTCTGGATCGGTGAAAACGTCGAACGCAATGTTGTCCTCGATACGAGCACGGGCGTGCGAACAGGAAAATAAAGAAACTCCAGGAAAATCGGGAAACAAAGAAAGCTCGAGTTGTGCGGGAGCGCCGGGTCGGACCGCCGTAACTACTTTGCGCCCGCGCGGCGGCCACCATAGAGCTCCTACGCGCAGAACGCGTTCCGCGTCTGTCACTGTTATCGACAAAATCATTCAACAACTAACCTTTCGTCTAAACAAAATATCGGGACAGCTTGAGGAAACAAAAAACAAAAAAATTGCAACTTGATCGATTGTGCAAAGTGTTTCGTCCGATCTGTGTTAAAAGGAGTGCTACCGAAAAAATGAGCGAACCCGGGAGGAATGATTCAGGCGTGTCAACGGCTTACGTGAAAGCCTCACGGCCGGCATCGGAGGATTCAATCTCCGACGACCCGCCACCGTATTCTGCGTGTGTTCCGTATCCGCCAACGATTTACTCAAACTATCCGGAGACGCATTTTTCGCTTTCCGACAATCCACCAGGTTCGCAAAATTAAAGATGCTATTTTAATGTACACCAATCGTCGACGCAACTCTGCGGGATTGGTGCAGGTTCAACGTATGACAATGTATTGCGCAATAATGCATTTATTTACAATTTTTTAAATATATATATTCGAAATCGTCTCGTAGATTGCCCGATGTGTTGACTCAATTTTGATATTGATATTTCTGTAAGACGTAAATTGTTACACAGTGTTGAAAATTCAATCTATCTTTTGGTGCAAATTTATTATCGGTTAAGCCGTATAGTTATTATTGTCGCATTTATGATAATACAAAATTTACATACAAAATTTCAAGTTGTCAGCTGCTACTTTCTTCAAATTTATGATAAACGGCATATTTCGAATAAAAAAACTTTTTATGAAGATACCTGTCGGCACGAGTAATTATATATATTTTTTTAATTCTCAGCCCTCCGGATCGTTTGGAAAATATTAATCACCGAACGATACGTTTTATATTCAAATATTTTCAATATGTATATTATCATATTTATATTTTTGTTTAATTTTGGCGCGAGTTTTTGTAAATAGAAATATTCGGGCAAAAAAAGTGTATAAATCGTGATAACATTTTTTTCTCTCTATTATCCGAAGTTTACCCGGGGCTCCGCTGTGGAAATTATCGTCGCAAAGATAGGCTAAGCCCTCCGTTCCTCGTTGTCCCTTCAACGTCCGAAAATCTTCCAGGCGTGCACGAGCCGCGAGTCGCTGCCTACAATGGTCGACCAGAGTGCAAACCTTCGTCGACGGCGAGCCAAGCCAATCCTCCAACATACAGATACGAGCAGAAAACGATACATATTCGCAGGAGCAGCGGCACCACCCCTAGAAGTGAGTTCAACCGCAAACATAAAAAATTGAGGGGTAAAACAGTTCTCCCAAAAAAAAAAAAAAAAAAAAAAAAAAAATTATAATCGATGGCCTTTCGGTTTACAGACAGATTCGTCGGGCTGTGTACCGCAGCGCTCGTCGCTATTACGATATTGACAATCGTGATCGCTGGTAAGCACACGCGATTTAATAAAAGTCAAAAGACACATTATCGCGACATTCCCGACATTTACGAAGACAGAAAAATCAAAGACATTTACAAATATGACTCACATGGGAAATTCGACTTTGGGGATGGAACGAAGATTGGTAACGTATTGGATTTCGACAAAATGAGACGCACTGTGCACGAACACATACAGAACGTTCTGAACTCCATAAGGAGAGGAAAAAAGAATGAGACTTACAGCGACAATGATGATCGTTCTCGCGGTGGAAGTGTTGGAGACATTAAGGAATATGCCCACAAAGATCTCGCTGTTAAATCTCGTGAGGTGGAAGTTGATCCTAATCTGGACGATGTTATCGATTGCATTTTAAAGAAATCCGAAAATGAAGAAGATGATGACGATTCTTCTGAGTCTAATTACGAGCAAAACTTTCCCAATTATCCCGATGTGTTGAACGGACGATCGAGTAAATTTGGGGACCAAAGAAACGACGACGCTTCCCGCGAAATGAATTTCAAGCGTATCGCCGATAGATTCGAAGATATTCTGGGTATACCCCGAAAAGAAAGAACCAATGAAGACGTCCGGAAACCGGCATCGGACAACGATTCGTAGGCTACTTTATCAATGATTTCGGACTCCGATGACTCGGATCGAACGGGAATTATTTAAACTATATTTTACTGTAAAAACATTGTCGTCTAGTATTGTCGATTTAAAAGGCAAATATCAGCCCATTCAAAAAATGGTATATTTTATTTTTATAATATACGATAATAACGGTGTTAAATTGTTTGTCGTGGCAAGGTGAACGGCTCGATTCGTGAGTTTAAGGAAAACCTCTCGCGCTAGCCGCTCAAATTGATAAGGATAAATGAGGAAGAACGACTATAAATAAATCATGATAAATGAGGAAGAACGAGTATAAATAAATCATGATAAATGAGGAAGAATAAGTATAAATAAATCGTAATAAATGAAGAAGAACAACCATCGCTAACGGCGATACGAGTTTTACTGATTGGCTGGTAATTGAATGGTGGGGGAAGATATCAATGACAAAAGTACCATCGTCACAAATTGGGCCGTTTACCTCAACCGTGTTTCATTTAGCTCCGTAACATTTACATGAAAGTAAACTATGTGTTTCGATGTATAAATAGAGATCGTGAAGGAGAACGAGCCATTGACCGAGGGCCTTGAATTTGCACGACTGATCTCCATTTCGAGGTGCTACATACTATATATATATATGTATACGTTCAACGTTAAGATACTCATAAAACCATTTAAACAAATAACTGTATTAACTGTATACAGTATGGGATAACTAGCGACAGACTGATAAGTGATGAGACGATTTTCTGAATATCGGACTGATTACAGCGAGTTATTTTTTTGCATCAACGATTGCCCGGAAGAGAAGACTGTAATTTTTTTAGATGAACGGTTTACGAGAGAATCTCTGCGAAAGATTATTTAAGAGGTTGCGAAGTGACGGGTGTAAATGTATTTTCGTATAAAAAATATACTTGTAAATGTTACGTTTGCGATACTTCAATGCACCTATAATCTTTATCAAAAAATGTGTTATTTTCACGAATGAAACAGGTAAGAAAAAATAAATAAAAGAAAACGGATTTATTTTTACGCCAGGGGGACAATAAAATAGATAAGCGAGATCGGAGTAAGAAACAAGTAAAAATAGATAAGCGAGATCGGAGCTCGCCGTCTAATCGTGAACAGCCGTGACTACTTTGGCATCTGCGCTACACAATTGGAGGCGTCGAGATGCTGCTATCCTGATCAGACGTCGGTCACTCTACATAATCGAGCTGGTTCTGACAAACTGCAAGGTAAGTTATGCCAGTGATAGAAGGATAGTTTTTTTTTTTACAACTACTTGCTGCTGATCCGATACCACCGCCATAGGAAGTATGGGACGTTTGGGGATAAAAGTATTGCTATTCCTCCCCCGGGGCCTTCTTCGCTTCGGGTTTATATGGGGAACTTTTGCGAATATTGCAAAACTAAGTGGTTTTGCGTATTTTCAAACAGCGATTTCTTTGCTTCCCGATGACATCGCGGAAAAACTCAGGTGTCTATCATGTTCTACGGCAAGATTTCTTACCGTAAAACATGATAGGCACAAGATGACGTTAGTATATTTTTTTACACCAAACCTGAATCCGCCAGTTCTCTTACATAAAACCCAAGACATGACATTGATGTTGAAAAAAGTTTGAAATAAAAATTTTCATATCGATTCCTTATAAAAATTGAAAATTGAAATTTTCATATTGCTTTCTCATAATGTTCCTTTATTCGCGAAGCTTCCTCTTTGAGAAAGCCAAAAATACAAAAAATGCTTTCTCATAGAAGAGACCTCGTCAATAAATGAAAATTATGCGAAAGCGATATAAAAATTTCAATTTTCAACTTTTATAAAGTAGCGATATGAACGTTTCAATTTTTTTTAATGAAAAAGTGAAGAAATATTAAAAATAGTCTCTATACGATGAATTACGAACATTTCAGTTAGCGATTTTTTATCATAAATTTGCTGTCAAATTTGACCGTTTAGATTGCGAAACCCAATTTTGACCCAATTGCGAAAAGCACTTGAGAAATCCTTCAAGTACAAGAAGTAATTGATCCTTCAAGCACTTGTAATACTTTGTCCTCGGAGTATTTTTTGGTACTTAGCCCAGCTCTGTTTTAAACAATAATGTAAAACAGAGCTGGGCTAAATTCAAATTCTTATTTACTTAAAATATTAAGTACTCTCAAATAAAAATCTGATTTTTTTTTTTTTCACGAAAACATAGTTTCCTCTATGAGGAAGCAAAAACAACGCGCTAACTCACCGTGCAGCAGTGGAAGGCAAGTTGTAGAAAAGCCGGAGGCGGATCGGCGGCCGCACAGATCTCGGCTACGGCGAGGTAGTCGAGTCCGAAATTATCGGAACGTGGCAGAACGTCGGGATCGGCTGGAACTCTGCCGATTAGCTCGCAGACGACGATCCCAAATGAGAACACGTCGGATCGATGATCGTACCACTGACCCTTGAGACACTCCGGCGACATCCAGTACGGGCTGCCGACCGTGCTCAGTCGGTAACCCGAGCTCGGATCGGGTATCTTAGCTGCCAGACCGAAATCACCGACGACCGCTGTAAGGTCGTCGCTCGTCTCGTCCCGCTTTATCAAAACATTTTTCGAGGTCAGATCCCGGTGAAATATGCCGCGACTGTGAAGGTAGGCCATTCCTCTCGCGACGTCTCTCGCCACGTTCATCCTTACGAGATGACTAAGCGGCGTGTGCCTCGCCATTATCAGCTGCTCCAAACTCCCGCCGTTTATGTATTCCGTCAGCGCGTGCAGCTGACCCTCGTGCACGCAAACTCCCATGAACCTGTTGAGCAACGAAGAATACGAAAGCAATTAGCATCATTGTATAAACAGACTTTTTTTATATCAATACGCAGACACTTGAAAAACGCTTCATTATTACAATGGGTGTTTCCGCTCTCCCTCTCTATTTTTTTTGCTTATATGTATTTTATGTTGTAATCTTCTATTATTATATTTTTATATTTTTATATTTTTATATTTATACATCGCTTATTGCCTGGGTTGGGCGCACTGTAGAAAGCTTCAGGGGAGAATTGCAAAGGGTAGTTCGGGCGGATTAGGACAAAAATGGAAACTAGAATATCAAATAATAAATTTAAAATATTGGTGCTATTATCACTGCACTGTTTCCATTGCTCAGCCATATCGGGAGCGCAAATAAATAAATGGATAAGCTTTCGTATTATTTTATCTTAAATGTTAACTTTAATTTTTATTTTATATTTAAGTCAAATACTTATCGCTCTAATTCCAATCGCTTGTAATTGGACTCTGCCCGTTTATTATATAATAAATAAATAAGTAAACAAATAAATATCGTATCTAATATTATTATTTTCGTTTTCATTTATTGACGGATTTACGGTATTTTATTTTGCTTACTTATGAAGTCATTTTTTAATTTACTTTTTTTTGTATTTTTTGCTTGTGCATTCTGTTTGCGACGCTATTGTAAGTGGCACGGTCCTCTTAGGGGACTTCGGTCTCAGAGAACCAAATAAACATCTATTTCTGTCTCTCTTTCTCTCTTTTCTCTGGAAGCTTCCCCGGTAGTGACGCGAGTCAGTAAATAATAATCGGTTAAATGGTATGTTAAACAGGTCGTCAATTTTAACCGCAGGTAGGAACGATATTTTACCGGTGACAATTTATCTACGAAACAAATAATAAATTCATAAATATAGATATTATTTTTTAAATTAAAAAATATTATCATCGAAGTGTATTTCCCCTGAAAATGAAGTTTTTTAAATTTACAACTTTTTAGGCGATGCCCACACGAAACAGGTATATGTGGCATATTTTGAAAAGTATATCTGTATTCTATCGAAACTAATATCTGCATTGTGTGAAATGTATTGTCGATGAAAAAATTGCATATTTCAAAATATATCTGATATGCGTCCATACATGCATTCTTCTTTTTTTGTGCACATAAACTTCCATGAACCATTTGAGCAACGAAGATTACGAAGGCAATTAGCATCGTTGTTCAAACAGACTTTTTTTATCTCGATACGTAAATACTGAAAAAAATGGTGCATTATTGCAATGTTTGTTCCGACTCTCCCTCTCTATCTTTTTTCCGGTAGCTTCCCCGGTAGTGACGTGAGTTAGCAAATAATAATCGACTAAATGGCACGGTAAACACTCGGTCAGTTTTATCAACGACTGCGAACGACACTTAACCGACGGTAATTTATCTATAAAATAAATAATAAATTCATAAATATAAATATTAATTTTTTACATAAAAAAATTTAATCGCCGAGGAGTCTTCCACCCAATAACAGTTTTCTTTTCGACTCGTTGGGCGACATTCACACGGAACAGAGATTATTGCTCGTATATTTTGAAAAATATATCTAATATTTTGAAAAATATATCTAATATTTTGAAAAATATATCTAATATTTTGAAAAATATATCTAATATTTTGAAAAATATATCTAATATTTTGAAAAATATATCTAATATTTTGAAAAATATATCTAATATTTTGAAAAATATATCTAATATTTTGAAAAATATATCTAATATTTTGAAAAATATATCTAATATTTTGTAAAATATATCTAACATTTTGTAAAATATATTTTCGACAAAAAAAAATTGTATATTTCGAATATACGTTATATCCGTCGATCGCATGCATTCTTCTTTATTTTCGCAACAAACGGCCATGCTCTCAGAAAATGAGTGCGGAGTCAGCTAGACGAACGTCGAACGGCGACCGTTTCAAGGAATCGTAAAACCGTATAGAAGCCCCGCCTGCGCTCGGCGGAGGCCGTAATTCGCGGTGGTCGTGTACCTTCCCGACTATCAGGTGTAGCTTTGCATATATATATATATATATTGCATACACTGTACACATTCGGCGATACTATACTTATATATACGCGAAGAACAACGCGCGCATAGTTATCAACTCCGGTAATCTACTTCCGTATTAAGTCTCGCGACCTTGAGGCGCTCACCGAGTATGGTCAAGAATCGAAGGTCTCTGACCCACTTGCCGAGCCACGGGCGAGCGGCTACTCCGTACGCGAGTCGAGCGCGAAAACCGCCAAGGAGCGGCCAAAGTCGCTCCGATATAAATTGCGCAACCAGCGAGAAAGATAAACAAGCAATAAAATGATGACAAACAAAAGAAGCAAACGATAAACGGACGTGCTAAATTGCGAAAATCTATCGTTCTTGTTCGAATCATAGACATAATTATTTGCTTGTTTTTTCTTTTATTTATTTATTTTTATTTTTATGCGAAGTAAAATCTTAACTCTCGGTATCGAGGCTGTGTCGAATACACACAAGGTAGAGAGCCGTTTCGAGCAAACGGGTCCGAAAGGTCGACCGGTCTCGATTGGACCCCGATACCGCGAAGCGGATAACAGAAATCGAAACTGCCGCGACGTTTATCGCGAAAGGAATTTACGGTGATTCCACGGAACGACGACAAACAGCAGTCGAACGATCGTAAATCCCGATAAACGGTGACGCGCCGGTGGAGGTGCTTGATCGATACAGACTGCGCGCTACCGTGAAGTCGATGCGGAATAAAAAATTATAGTAAAATTGAAATTTCACGGCCCAGATCACCCGAGAATCGATTCCCAGGTTCTAATCATTCCAAGTACCCCTAAATAAATATAATTAAAAATAAATGAACGAACAAAACATAAATTTTTAACATTTAATATTGTTGTTGTTTTTTCTGTGGTGCGATACGAGTGCTCAGTCCTGCCGGACCATTTAATTATAATATTATATTAATATTTATATTAATAAATATTAATCCTAATAATATAATTATTAGGAACTAGATCACCCGAGAATCGATTTCCAGGTCCTAATAATTCCAAGTACTCCTAAATAAATAAAAATAAAAATAAATGAATGAACAAAACATTAATATTTAATGTTTATTATTGTTGTTGTTGTTTCTGTGGTGCGATACGAGTATTCAGTTCTGCTGGACCATTTCATTATATTATTATATTAATATATATTAATATTTATATTTTTTTAGGGGGGCATAGCTCCGAATAATAATATTCCCCGATTTTTTAAATTACTTTGATGAACGTCTTTTTGGAAGAATTTTTTTGTTAAGAGACTGTTTTGATAAACATCTGTTTTGGCAGATTTTTTTATTTTTAAGAGGTTTTTTTTTATAAACATTTTCTGAACGAAAATACCATTTTTAAGTACTTGGCGTACCTTTTTACTTTTTTCAAAAAAGTATTTTTTGCTTTAATAATATTCCCCGATACGGAAGCGAATTTACTAATGAAGAAACTTGTGATGAGAATCTTTCTAATCGCTCTTCGATGCCGCCGATTCGACGAATTTCGTATCGAATAAACCTAACGTCGATTGGAAATCCGATCAGCGCGCGGGCGCACGTGTTGAAGAGATCTCGTTGCGAAAGTCGGCGAAACTTGGACTTTCCACAGATTTTTGCGAATTAAATTTTGTTTTTTTTTTTCCCTCCTCGATGTGCGGATGAGTCGAACGGGCGGGAACGAGCATGGCGAAGATTGCACGTCTGTCGGGCGATGATGACACGCTACCGGGATCGATCGGCGAAACCGGTAATCACTCGGACAACCGAGATGAGAGTTCGTCACACCGGCCGTACGGCAGCGCATTCGCCGACACGACGGACAAAAATTGAGGGCTGTGCACAAAAAAAAAAAAAAAAAAAAAAAAAAAAAAAAACATATCCGGAAAGAATGATAAACTCATCGCGGTGAACTGGGACAAGCCTGCGATGTGCATGTCGACGTATCTACTTCTGAGCGGAAAAAGAAAGGGGAATGAGAGAAAACTATCGCTTATGGAGCAAGAACAAAATAATCGTATGTTACGAGCGACCACAACAGTTTCATACCGATAACGAGCCGAGGAAGTCGGTCACGACATATCGGCGATTCAAGAACCGAGCGCACGTATCGAGCCCGTTCGCCATCTTCGATAAACGACCGAGTTTTTCACGACCGGCTCGCACACTTTTCGCGAGAGGACCCAATTGTGACTACATTTTGAGAACTTTACATTACTAAAAATAAAAAATAAATAATTAAAAGTGGCTGAAGGACTACGGTCGATGGCCAATTAGCAATATACGTCGAAAGAGATAAGTTCGTTAGGTACACCCAGAAAAAAAATTATTTGACGTCCACCGTTTATTTGGTTTCAGTGAAATATTTATTTGATTTAAATAAATATTTATTTAAATTAAGTAAAGAGTAACTTAAATGAAATAAATATTTATGTAAATCAAACAAATATTTTACTTAAACCAAATAAACGGTGGACGTCAAATAATTTTTTTTCTGAGTGTACACTAAAAGAAAAATTGTTTGCGGGCTGCCAAAGAAAAAAATTGTTATTTCAATTCTACTTTCAATTCCTACAATTCTATACGATAATGAAACAACGACGGCAAAACTGCCAAGTTGGCATATTATCGTTTCAATCCCGTATGCAATTGTAAGAATTGAAAGTCGAGTTGAACTAACAATTTTTTTCTTTCGCAGCCCGCGAGCGAATTTTACTTGAGTAATTTATATATTTTTCAGTGTATAAAAAACTGTCACATATGATGTATTGTCAATAAACTCACTACTACTACTACGAACTAACTGAAATTAATGTTTTATTCTGTTATACCAGAAGATAGTTATTCAACCCGAGCTAGTCGGTAACAAAGACTGTAATTAATTTTCTTCAACGGCTGTTAATCGTTTCCCGTTCGATGTCGCGTCGGCGACTCAGTCCTTCGTCGTTGCTGCATCCTCGAGGAGCGATCGGGTTCATCGAACTCGTGTTAACATCGCGAGACTGTTTTAAATCACTTCGTCCACCGTCTCGGAAATCCGCGGTAGGGGAGAGCGGGGCAAAATGGCACAGCAGGGCAAAACGGGACAATGAGATAAAACGCAATTTTCCAATAACTTTTGGATGGTGACCCGTGGGGCAAAACGGGATATTGAGATAAAACGCAAATTTCCAGTAACTTTTGGATGGTGGCTCGTGGGGCAAAATGGGGTTGAAAACCCGGATAAATCCGTTGGGACAAAATCGGGTATCCAAAAATTATTGGAAATTTGAGTTTTGCCCTCACTGTCCCGTTTTGCCCCACAGTCCCATTTTGCCCCGCTCTCCCCTACGGGATTCGATTAAAGCGTCTTTTTATTTGCTCCTCTTTGAGAGCGATATATTTTTCAATTATACCATCGGCGAATGGAGAGTTCCAAAAAACAATGTCCGTGGGACGGGGTAATCGAACGGACGAGAGGGTGAAACGGGAGCCAGAAGTGTAACTCGATGCGAGGTTGTTCGGGTGCAGGTCCGACGTTCGCCAACCCTTCGTCGAAATTCGGATCATGGAAGAGGCCAATGGAATTCGACGGGGCTCGATGGGTGGGAAAAAAGGGAGCCGACAGATGAAAAGACTTTTCGCGAGCGCGGTATTGAACGGGCGGATAGTCTGATTCGCCAAAGTGGCCAAGTCAGCGAGACCCGCGCCGAGTCCCGGCCACGACGATTTCTATCGATCCGGGTGAAACCCAAGCAGTGCGACTCGAGTGGGCTGCAAAGCTCGAGGATCCTCTCCGTTTCACTACTGTGTGCAAATGTGTGAAACGCGACCGAGTCCGCAGAAACGACGAACGAGAGAGAAAGTCCAAAGAATCTAAAAAAAAAAAAAAGTAATTTAGTTCTCGATATACAACGACATGTGCGAGACGATGAGAGGGAACGGTATCAGCAATGAAATCTCCGGGACAGCGATAAGCAGATCGGAATCTGGGCCAAGTGTTGGTCGTCGCTGACTTCCTCCCCGCCGTGTACAGTCGAGTCTCGCATCAGTTGGAACAATTATTCGTCGCGGCATCGGCAGATGTGAAACTCTCCGGCCGTCTGCTCGGTCGGTCAAGAAGACTGCAAGGAATTTTTTTTGTTTTTTTTTCGTTTGAGTTTCTCGCGTGAAGCGACGTTGATGTCCGTTTCATTCCAGCATCCGCTTTCGACCGGAAGCAACGCCCTTAAAAAAGGTGCAAAGTAATTTGCACATGACTACCTCGTTTATTACAATTTTGCGCATGGCTTTCTCTATGAGAAAGTTCGCTGATCGATTTTTGACTTTCTCGTTAGTGGAATCTATGCGCAAAATTGTAACAAATAAGGAAGTCATGTGCAAATGTCTATTTAAATTTCTCAAAAGTCATGTAAAAATGTCTATTTAAATTTGTACGTACCTAAACTTCTTCTAAAAAAAGGTGCAAAGTAATTTGCACATGGCTACCTCATTTATTACAATTTTGCGCATGGCTTTCTCTATGAGAAAGTTCGCTGATTGATTTTTGGCTCCCTCATAGAGGAACCTATGCGCAGAATTGTAATAAATAAGGAAGTCATGTACAAATTACTTTGCACCTTTTTTCGTAGCGTACAAAAATGTCTATTTAAATTTCTACGTACCTAAACTTCTTCTAAAAAAAGGTGCAAAGTAATTTGCAGATGACTACCTCGTTTATTACAATTTTGCGCATGGCTTTCTCTAGGAGAAAGTTCGCTGATTGATTTTTGGTTCCCTCGTAGAGGAACCTATGTGGAAAATTTTAATTCATGAGGAAGTAATGTACAAAAATGTCTACACCTCATAAAATTGAAACAGTCAAAAGTTACCGCAAGATTTATTGTAGATAATTGCATAATTCGCCGTTTTGAGACTATTTTAAACTATTGTTCACCGCTGATTCGAAATCGCCACCTCATTTTAGTCTCGGCGTGATATTTGATTCGTCACTAGGGTCAGGTGTAAAAAAAAAAAAATCCGAAAAGTTCAAAAATTTCAAAATCTTATAAAATGTAAACAGATAGATCCATTTTTGCTAAATTGAATACCAAACATTGCACAGTGTTAGTTCATTCGCGTGTCAAATTTCAGGTCGACACCTCCGTGTATACTCGAATTATACCGTTTTTAGTAGTTTTGCAGAAAAACTCAAAATTCCATAAAATCTGATTGCCTGGATAGAATTCCACCAAATTCAATGGCAAAGATTTTTTATCAAAATGCATTTCTCGAAGTTTCACACTATTTGACATTAAAATCCTGATTTTCTTAATTTATTTATAAAAACAAGCTTCCTCTATGAGCAAGCAAAATAAAAATTACAGTTTTCAGACACTCTTAAGAAGATCCCGTCGACCCATGCCGAAGGCGGCGATACGGCGAGCAGGCGATGCATTTTTACATCCACCTACTCTACCAGAATGGAGACTGTATCGTTTCGCTACACAGCTTTGAATGAATTTTCCGTGAATACAAAACTCCTCGAGACATTTTCCGCGCGAGCCAGTAGGACCGCCAGTTCATGTACTCGTTTAATTATTCGTTATTCGCGCCCGCTCCAGTCGCAATTACGGTTGATCGTGCTCGGTCGGCTCGCAAGTGTTGCGAAAGTTCTCATAGCCCGAAAGGAGTCGGGCGCGATTATAGCCGCTTGCCTGATTCCGCGCCTCGGCGCACCCGTTGCTCTGCCGTCGGCTTTTAACGCATACACAGCGGGTACCACAGCACATTCAAGTAAATAGTAGAACAGCGTACCGCAGTCAAGATCGGTAGATCGAGCGTAAACTCACCTAAGTATATTGGGATGACTCAGTTTGTTCATTAGCTGAACCTCCTTGAGCATGTTTGGCCTGTTTGCAGGAAGCTGATTCATCTTCAGGACCATCACTTGACTCGTTACTTTGTGAGTGACCTGGAAAGATAAGATTTTTAAAAACGTGATTTTTTTTCTTCTATATAATGGCTGTTTTAATTTTTCTTTATTAAAAATTACACGATTAACGGGACATCTACGAAGGGGCACAACATTAATTATCAACTAGTAGATAGTTACGCGATGACCAGAACTACAAACATACAGCGTAAAGTCATCGAGCGAGATATACATTACTTTCGACTCCTCATACGGTAAACTGTAACGATGGAAAAGACGCTAGATAGCGATCTCGACACGTGCACGACGATCTTAGATAAGAAATGAATACGCGAGAGCGAAGCTTGGGAATCTTTTTTGTCGATCGTCGATTTTGTATCTAGAAAAACGCGCGAACGAAGAGCCCATCTTTCTCGCACGAGACACCATCGATTCTAAATTTTGCCCTACCGCCCGATAAGCGTAATTTTGCCCTACCGTCCTATTCCAAATTACTCAAGATTTTTTATACCGACTTGCTAAAATAACTACATTCCCTGCGTGTAACTCGGCCGGAAAATCGACTATTGTTGGCTAATGATCATTTTTATCCTGTACGCATGCGCAGTACTGTTTCATTACTCCCTAGGGAGTAACAGGGCACATTACTCCCTCTGCAAGCCCTACACTGAGAAAAAAATATTGCCTTTGTGTACAACTTTTTCAAGAGTTTCAATTTTTCGGGTCTGAGACACACTCACGCACGCACGCACGCACGCACGCACGCACGCACGCACGCACGCACGCACGCACGCACGCACGCACGCACGCACGCACGGACGCACGCACGCAGGCACGCACGCACACACGCACATACATCCAAACATTTTTTTCTAATTATGATTTTCCGATGTTTTGGAACATCCTGAACACATTTTTATAAAAATCTCGAAAGCAAATTTTTTCATGAAAACAAAGCTTCTTCTACGGCGAAGCAAAATTGGTTGGATTAACCAAAAGTCGCGGTGACGAACGTTCAAAGCTGTTATTTGTTTGATACAAATAAAGCATTGTTTTGTTAAACGATTATTTGCTTCAATTTATTCAAAATTTGTCGATTGAAACAAACATATTTGTTGTACCAACAAAATACACCTTTGAACGTACGTCACCGCGCATTTGCTTAATCCAACAATTTCTTTTTCCCAGTGTATTAATCCTGGGTGAGTAATGGTCATTGGCCAATATGACGATTTTGCGACGCAAGAAATGTGGTTATTTTAACGAAGTCGAAAAAAACGTATCGTATCCTACGTGGGAGGGAGTGCGTTTTCACCTCGTGTGATTTCTGCCCTCGCTTCGGTCGGGCAGCAAACTACACACTCGGCGAAAATCGCGCACTTCCCTCCGTTGTAGCATAACGTACTATTTTTCCCGACTTACTAAAATAACTATATTCCTTGCGTGCAGCACGGCCGGAAGATTGCTTATTATTGACCAATGATCATTTTTACCTTGTTCGCATGCGTTGTTTCATTACTCCCCCGCGAGTAATAGGGCTCATTACTGCCTCTGGAAGCCCCATTACTCTCGGGGGAGTAATGGTCATTCGCGCACCCGGAAAAATAATTTATTTGACCTCCACCGTTTATTTAATCTAAGTAAAATATTCGTTCGATATAAATAAATATTTGTTTCATTTCCCTAATTATTTACTTAATAAAAATAAATATTTGTTTCATTTCCGTAATTATTTACTTAATAAAAATAAATATTTATTTTAATCAAACAAATAGTTTACTTAAACCAAATGAACGGTGGTAGTCAAATAAATTATTGTTCTGGGTGCGAGTATGATGATTTTGCGACGCGTGGTTATTTTAACGAAGTTGGAAAAAAGTATCCAATGCTACACGGGAGGGAGCGGTTTTTCACCTCGTGTGATTTCTGCCCTCGTCTCGCTCGGGCAGCAAACTTCGCACTCGACGAAAATCCCGCACTTCCCTCCCTCGTAGCATACAATTTCACGCTTTACCGAGTACGGTGCAGTTCCGCTCACTACCTTCGTGTATGCATAGGGTAAAAGTGACAAATGTCGCCCAGTCGCTGGTGCGTTGGTCTAGTGGTTGGCACGCTCGCTCCATTTCGGGCGCTGAGAAATATAGCTAGGGTTTTTTCCTATGCCGTTTAGGCCTTCGCCTTGCTTTTCCCCACGCTTTACCGAGTGCTACCCGAGCACCCTTTTTTATTAACTGTTGCTATAGTTACCGATCCAAATGAGATATTTATTTTTTGTTAATCGATTATAGAGAATTCTTGTACATGAGAGCTGCAGTGAAGCAGCCACACAAAGAATAAATATTTATTTTACGGCCACCGTTTATTAAGATTAAGTAAAATATTGATTTGATTTAAATAAATATTTATTTCATTTAAGTAACTATTTACTTAATTTAAATAAATATTTATTTAAATCAAATAAATATTTTACTTAATCTTAATAAACGGTGGCCGTCAAATAAATTTTTTTTCTGGGTGCAGGCGTAAATTAAGTCGGATCAATCTTTCTTCGCACCGATTGTATGGTTTTTATTTCCAACGTTAATGCAACCACTAAACATTTTATGTACTGGCCAAAACAATAAAAATCTTTAAAAAAAAATCATGCTCGCTTCTAAACCAGACCATCGATAGGTCGAAGGTTCGATTCCCGGTGGCGTCGTTTCGTTGAGAAATAAAAATATGGGTTAGCTCCAGATACACTGAAAAATAGTATATTTCGATACTAGAGGCCAAAACTAGCAGTGCGCAAGAAGCGAGATGGCCTCGTGTATCGAACCATATTTTTCTTTACGAAGGCAATGCAAAATCCAAGTTGTGCGCCATTCACAGGCAGTCGCCTCGATGTTACCATAGCAACCGCTTGGTAACAGTGCGCAAAGTACTTTGCGCACTGGTGAAGGCATTTTGCGCACCGGTGAAAGTATTTTGCGCATCGCATTTGCGTATCGTGCGGGAATCAGCCATTTTGCATGCCTGTGAATGGTGCGCAAACGAGGATTTTGCATGCATGAGTAAAGAAAAAAAAATATCAGTGACTCACGTAAAATTTGCTTGCGGGTCGCCAAAGAAAAAAAATGTTATTACAATTCTATACGGGATTGAAACGATAACATGTCACCTTGACAGTCCCGCCGTTGTTGTTTCAATATCACATGGAATTGTAAGAATTGAAAGTAGAATTGAAATAAAAAATTGTTCCTTTGGCGGCCCGCAAACCATTTTTTTTCATTGCATATATTTGAGTCACACGCGCACTTATACTTGTATGCCACAAGTAGATAGCCGTACACTGAGAAAAAGAAATGGTTGGATTAAGCAAATGCGCGGTGACATACGTTCAAAGGTGTATTTTGTTGGTGCAACAAATATGTTTGTTTCAATCGACAAATTTTGAATAAATTGAAGCAAGTCGGGGGAAGTCGGCTGCAGCCGCAGACAATGGGTGCGTAAGGACAAAAAACACATAAGCGAAGACTAGTAATTGCGCATCAGCCGAGCCGACTCGTTATAACAACTTTGAGCTTTGAGAGGCGGGGACAATAGAGATAAAATTTAATAAAAAAACCATATGGCCAAGTCCATATCTCATCGATTAACACGATCGATCGTTGATGGGGGTGGTTCGTATTTACCACTTTCGCACAGAGGGCGCGTCGCTTTCGCGTCCTTCCGGTTTCACACCCGGTTCCAACCCGACCCCTTGGAGGGTTTAGATTAATCGGATTCTGGTAAGCGCCCGTACTTTTGCTCTCCCGCTCTATAGTAAAACTACTAAAGATGTTTTCACGCTTTACTGAGTTCACGCAGTTGCGCTCACTACTTTTTTAATGCACTAGCAACAACGCGCTCGCTTCGCCAGCGTTTATTTAATTTTTTAGGTTAGGTGTGCCGATCTTACTAACGAAACGGACGATCCTGATTGGCTTCGAAAAGTGACTTCACGATTTCGATTATTTCGATATATTTATCTCAATCATTCGAGTGTCATGTCTTTTTTAAGAGGGGAATAGGGTAAATATAGCCCGGTCCATATCTCATCCATTAACGCGATCGATCGTTCATCGGGGTGTTCCATATTCACCACTTTCGCACGGAAGATACGTTGGTCCGGTTTCAACCCGACCACTTGCGGAACTTAGATTAATCGGATCCTGCTAAGGGCCCGTACTTTTGCATCTCTTGTCCTATCCTAAAACTACTAAAGATGTGTTCACGCTCTACCGAGTACACGCAGTTGCACTCACTACATTTGTGTATGCACAGGGTAAAAGTGGCGAATATGGGCCGGTCCATAGGGGAGAGCGGGGCGAAATGGCACACCGGGGCAAAACGGCATAATGAGACAAAACGCAATTCTCCAATAACTTTTGGATGGTGACGATGGTGCGAAAATCCGGATGTATCATTGGGACAAAATGGGGCATCCAAAAATTATTGGAAAATTGAGTTTTGCCCTCACTGTCCTGTTTTGCCCCGCTGTACCATTTTACACCGAACTCCCCTACCTCATCGATCAACGCGTTCGATCGTTGATCGTAGTGGTCCATATTCACGACTTTCGCACGGAATACACCTTCCGGTTTCACTCCCGCTTTCAACCCGACATCGTCCATATTCGCATATCGTCAGAGACTCTCGGCTTCCGCAGGTGCGATACGATGCCACGAGACAAAGCGATCGTCGCTGTGTGGCTAGACCACTTTCGCGCACCCTGCTCTCGAGACGAACGATGAAAGAAAAAGAAAAAACAATGCGTGAGAAGGCGTGGGCGGAGCGCTATTCTCTTTTAATACATCGTTTTCGTCTCCGTACACCCCACGGCATAGTCGCGCTACATAGGTGTGCATATATCGGGATATAGCGCGGTACAGAGTGCAACTGCATACTCGTCGCACATCCGCGAACCGTAAAACCAGCGCCCTCTGCGCTCTCCCGAGTACCGTGTATTATCACACTCAATAATACTCCACCCATACAACGTGCGTGCAGCAATGCGTGCAGTGGATGAAACACGTGTACGAGAACAGGTGGATCAACCGGAGAAAGTTCCGACTCTCTCACGGCGGTGTCGGTGCGATCGCACGCTGCACAAGCCCTCCCACCCATCGGTGATATCAATGGAAGTATGGAATTCGTGTATCGGTGCCGGTAATTAATTTAATAGAATTAGAGGCCACTGTGCGCAGCGTTCCTACGTACCCGCGACTGCTCTCTAGCGATTGTTTTTTTTTTTATTTTTTTTTTATTTTCTTTACTATTGTCGACGATGTATCGGGAGGTCTCGCAGGCGTTGCACTAGCAGGGGGAAATACGAGAGCGAGATTTCAGGGAGTTATAATGAAACGCGAATCGCCGGAGAGACAATGGGCCATTCTTGGTAGACGTGCGGAATCGCGATACAACCGAATTTCCCCGGGGCGGTAAAGCGAGCTAAAGTGCCTCGGTAGCTCTTCCTCTCGGTCTCTCGCAACTGTTTTAAGTTCTGCGATGCATTCGCAACGCGCGCCATTCATCGCGACGTGGGAAATTTTTATTGGAAAAGACGAAAGTTGGACGGGACGAGGAAAACTTCTCACGAGTGAAATCTCGCGCGTTAATGAAACGGATCGCGACTGTGGGACCGTAAGAGACACAAACGGCGCGGCGAGTTGAATCGAGAGTCTCGAGTACTATAGTGGATGGACAAAAATTTCACTGGAAAATTATAAGGTTTGAATGAGGAAGGGAAGAGCGAGGAGACGAATCGATTCGCCGTAGTCGGGATCGCGTGGCAACGCTCAAATTTGCCGGGAACCCGTTTAAGGTAAGTGAGGCTTGCGAATAGTGTTCACTTCGCATGAGTTTCGGAGAAGTGAGAAGGAATT
The DNA here is from genome assembly GCA_917499995.1 of Ichneumon xanthorius. Lineage (NCBI taxonomy): Eukaryota > Metazoa > Arthropoda > Insecta > Hymenoptera > Ichneumonidae > Ichneumon > Ichneumon xanthorius. The sequence continues at coordinate 4,886,765 of OU824205.1, forward strand.
GCAATCACTTCTGGATGGTATATGAATATGAAAAAATTAAGCATATTAAAGGTGCTGAAAAGATTAATTTTGCATAATAATAATTCAAAAATGTCATTAACACATTGATGATAAATAAAATTGTTAATGAAATCTTCCTGAAACCTAAGTTTTAGTTTATGAAAATGATTCGTTTACTTTCCTGAATACGTATGAATTATTTCAGATTTTTAAATTCACTTTGAATTTTGTGATTTTCTACACATTTTTGCCATATAAAAAAGAAAAATTTACAGCGAATTTAAAAATCTAAAAAAATGCATACGTATTCAGGAAAGTAAACGAATCATTTTCATAAAAAAAAAAGTAACGTTTCCGAGACATTTGTTGAACAATTTTATTTTTCATCAATTTGTTAATAACATTTTGGAATTATGAAAAATGAATATTTTCGGCACCTTTAATATGCTTGATTTTTTAAAGATATTTAATTTATACCATCCAGAAGTGTTTGCAATTCCCTCTCATTTCTCTGAAACTTATACGATGTGAACACTATTCGCAAGGCTTACCTTAAATCGACCTCTCGGGATTCGAGTGCCCCTCGATTCGAATCTCTGACTCCTCTGAACTATTTCTCTACACGTCACGCGAACGTCATTTAAAAAAAAATCCTCTCCAATTCCAGTATTCATCGGGAAGAGTGTATTATTTGAGACCGAGAACTCGAGAAATTAGAAAACTGGTCGCGTCCCAGAATAATTTCGCTCTAACGAGGTAAGACGTCCGAGTGTGGATGAAAATTCCGAAAGTCATCCACCGGAACTCATTACTCTTACGTACAATTTTTTCTTTTTTAATTCTTATATATGGGTACCTCTTTTGGTACGATTTTTTTTAGTTCCTCCTGCATGCGGCGGTGGCCCAGAAATTAATGGGTGCGCGCATGGACACGGTTATATTTAATATCTGAAAGCTTTGAACACAGATTTTTGCCCTATTGAGGGTGACCTCCGTTTTTTCCGAAGTCGGGCTATCGAGAGTTGAAAAATTCGCCAGGAAAACCGGTCAAAGCCCAAAGTCTATTCACTGATAAAAAATACGGTTGAATAAACTAAACATTCGGGCAGGGACGTTCAAACACATATTTTGTTGGTACAGCTAAAAGATTGGTTGGTTCAACAATTTTTTGGATGATTTCACTAAAATATTTTTGAGGCATTAAAATATTTTGTTCGGCCAACAAAATATTTATTTGAACGTCCCTGTTCGAATATTTAGTTGATTGAACGAGTATTTAGTTGAATTAACTGTTCTGTTATCGATTGTAAAAAACATTTTGTTCAATCGACCAAACATTTCCTTCGCCACCCGCAACCGCAGCTTAGTTGATATTACCAAACCGTTTTGTCGGTGCGGAAATCGCGCACTTCCCTCACTTGTAGCCCGATACACTAATTCTTCATGCGCGGGATGAAAGCGAGCCCCGAAAGTAATTCACTCTAAAATTCGGTTCCCCGATTCTTCTATACGAGTACCTCTTTTGGTACGATTCATTTTTTGTTCTTACTGCCTGCAGCGGTGTCTCAGAAATAAATGGCGGCGTGCATGGACACACTGATAAAAAAATACGGTTCAATCAACTAAGATTCGGGCAGGGACGTTCAACTAAATATTTTGTTGGTACAGCTAAAAAATTGGTTGGTTCAACAATTTGTTGGGTGATTTCACAAAAATATTTTTGAGTCATTAAAATATTTTGTTCAACCAACTAAATATTTATTTGGACGTCCCTGCCCGAATCTTAGTTGATTTAACTGTACTTTTTTATCAGTGCACGTGTATATTTAATAATATCTGAAAGCTTTGAGCCAGGATTTTTACCCCTCTGAGGGTAACTCTTCGATCTTTTTCTCCGATGTCGGGCAGATGAGAGGTGAAAAATTCGTGAGAAAAACCGGTTAAAGCCCCAAGCCTGTTACTTATTCAATGAACATGTCATCTCCCTGTTACAGTGTTTACCGCACGAATCGAATTTCTTTTCCGAGCAACAAAATTCCCTTTTCCTCCGTTTCATTTTGTTACATCAAACTAACAATTTTCCTCATGCGCGGGCTAAAAGCCCCGTTATCGCCCTCCGACCGTCAAGAAATTCTAAAATCCAATTCCCCGATTGAGCGTTGCAGTCTCCTCGAAAGTTCCACGCGAAACGCGCCACCCCCTCGCACTTCCAGCTGGATGAAGCAATAACGTCGGTCGTGGAAGCACGATCGAGATTCTCTGAGCGCGGCCGCGAGTAAGAATTCAGAGAACGCGGTCTGGCAGCCTCGTGTGCGCTTTCGAATCTTTCTCTCAGTTTCGCTCTCTCGTACTCGCGGCTCTTCGTATAAATAGTTAGCCGCGAGGCAATCGGTCGTACCTCGTTGTTCTTGCGTAGACCGACGGAGGAAGGAAGGAGCGCCCGTGAATTCCCGAATACACCGGGAGACAAAACGACACGGTGAGACGTAAGAGATGGCTCGGGAGAGCGAATCCCCGGTTGACGATGGGCCATCATCGGCGCGCGTCGGCAAAAGATTTTATGAGCCGGGGACAACGAGCGCGGAGACCTCGCTCGCTGACCTCTTCTCGCTACCATCTTCGCGTGCTCCGGACGGTTCCGCTTGTGGGAAATTCTCGAGCCGAAATTAAAACATGCTCCGCGGGACCGTTGAGCATGTCCGCGGGACCGTTAACGCTAGTGGGCGTTGGAATGCCGCTTGTAAATCGAGTTCCCTCGAGGGAAACATCGAGTGAAACGGACGCGGTGCGCGCGGATGAGCGGAGACGGCGCAGGAGGAAAGATGGAAAGACGCAACGAATCGCGGCGAAGAAAACGCGAAAGCCGGACGAGAGTGAGAGATATCGGAACGGTCGGAGCGCGAGAAGAAGACGCTGGGAAGAAACGAGGATCTCGGGGGATTCGGAAAAAGTGCATGCGGCCAAGATTCCTTGGCAGTGGCTGACTTAGTTGGCCGATCGCCAAACTGTGACGGAGAAGAGTGAGTCGGCGGGGCCAGCGCGAACAGGTTAACTCCGATGCTCGGATGCCGGTGGTAAACAGAACCAGCAGCGATTTGAGAATTTCGCAAAACAGGAGAGAGAGCCGCAAGCGCGACGGCGACGGGAGCGAAGATTCTCAGACGGACCATTCGCAATGAGAATTCGGGCCGTGCGTCTGCCTTCACAAGCTTGTTGTTGCTAGATGTTGCTGTTTCGTTCGCCAGCTGCCAGATAGAAATGCATTGCTGTATTTTCATCTGTGCTGCACAGGAGACGCAACGTTTCTTCTTATCGAGGCACTCTCACCAAGGTGGCTTTTTGGTTTTCAGAGTTAAGCTCTGGGAGGAAATTGGTACGATAATTGGTGGAATCTGCGAGAGAATTCGGGTCGTTCCTTTGCCTTCTCAAGCTTGTTGTTGCTAGATGTTGCTGTTTCGTTCGCCAGCTGCCAGATAGAAATGCATTGCTGTATTTTCATCTGTGCTGCACAGGAGACGCAACGTTTCTTCTTATCGAGGCACTCTCACCAAGGTGGCTTTTTGGTTTTTAGAGTTAAGCTCTGGGAGGAAATTGGTACGATAATTGGTGGAATCTGCGAGAGAATTCGGGTCGTTCCTTTGCCTTCCTAAGCTTGTTGTTGCTCGATGTTGCTGTTTCGCTCGCCACCTGCCAGATAGAAATGCATTGCTGTTTTTTCATCTGTTCTGCACAGGCGACGCAATGTTTCTTCTTATCGAGGCACTCCCACCAAGGTGGCTTTTTCGTTTTCAGAGTTAAGTTCTGGGAGAAAATTGGTACGATAATTGGTGGAATCTGCGAGAGAATTCAGGTCGTTCCTTTGCCTTCCCAAGCTTGTTGTTGCTCGATGTTGCTGTTTCGCTCGCCAACTGCCAAATGGAAATTGATTGCTGTATTTTTCTTCTGTTCCGCACGGGAAACGCAACGTTTCTTCTTATCGATGCTCTCCCACCAGGGTCGTTTTTTGGTTTTCGGGGCCAAGCTCCGAGCTCGTTACTCCGATGAGCTCCCAGAGGAAATTGGTACGATAATTGGCAGAACCTACGAAGCTGCTCATCGTCCGAGTTCACCAATTAGTCACCGAGTGGTGGATCCAAGGGACTCTGGTGGCACTCCGTCCTCCTCGACGGGTCGAGTGTCCACCGTGAAACCTTCTCGTGCCTGTGTCCATGCGGTGCTCTCGTGAAAGTTGAAGTATGCGAGAGGTGAAAAGAAAAAAAAAGTGTTCGACCGAAGTCGCGGAGAAGAAATCGGAAGTTCTTTGCCGGCCGGTGAGGATGTTGCTCTGTTCGGCGATTCATCGGTGTGACTTTCTTTTCTACCTTGACTAATTCGTTACGGATTTCCGTGGGTTTGCCAATATTTCATATCGAAACAAATTTTTTTTGCCGACTTCTCTAAAATAACCACATTTCTTGCTTGCAACACGGGCGAAAAATCATTTTAACATGTACGCATGCGCAGTAATGTTTCATTATAATGCGCTGTACAATGTAAAAAAATCAAGTACAATCGTACTCAAGTATAATGTGATTAAAAATTAATGCTCTGTGTATTAAAAACATTTCAAATACTTTATTTTTAATAATTTACTTCAACTTCCATGAAAAAGTATATTAATGGTTCATCACAATTGAGCATTGTATTTACAATTTTTTTTACAGGGTAGCCTAACTTGCAAAGATAATAGCCAGGAATGTTTTAATCTTTTCCATCAGAACTTTCGGGCAGGTAAGAACAATTGTTTTTTTTAGCAACATCTCATAAAACTCTGACTTCCGCTGTATTGTCATCAAAATATAATTACTAGGTTATTTTATATTACAGACACTGAGCATAGACATGTCATACTTTACGGTTGTGCATTCGATGCAGATATAAAGATACAAGACATCGCATGTTATTTCTCCAACAAGATGACACGACTCTGATAATTAATAGAAATACCCCGTTAATTATATGACGCAACGTGAAAAAACATAACCGTTAGTACAATTTTAAACATAATTACATTTAATAAATTACTTTTTGTTTTTTTAACATTTCAAACATTTTTTCAATTCTTTTTCGCATTTCAGTTGAAGTATTGAAAAGGGATAACTTTTATCTTGGTCGGAGCCCCTCTAACGAGAATTCAGGAGAGCATGACTTAACGACCCGGTTGCACTAATGTGTCATTGAAGCTCACCCAGTCGGTCCCAGCTCTTCTTTCATGAACTTGCATGAAATTACAGTAATACAGCAATTCACAAGAAAAAAACATTATTTACCCACTTTAATATCACGACCGGAACGGATATCGATTATTAACCCTCTGATAGTACTACCGCTCTCCCCACATCGAAGGACTTCGCTCCGCTGTTGGTGGTTGCTCAAGTACAACTGCGCCTTGCACCGAAGGGAAACATTTCCCGGCCAAGTCTCTGAACCCTCTTACTTCATTCGACGGTGGAAAATAAATTATATTTCAATTGCCTGCGATAGACGAATTTTTTTCCAGCAAATATCAACGTAAACTCAACATCTCAATGACGTTGACGTCGTGACAGTTCTTTCTAAGGCTGGCGAGGGGAAGTTAAATACGTAATGATGTACGCCGGGCAGATATATACACCCTCTCATCGCTGTCGGGCAACTTTGACGTGGGGCAATTTAATCATCTATTAAGCTGACATAGTTTTATTTTCTAGAGAATTCTACGAAAATGTATACGGAGAAAAGAATAATTCAACTCATGGAAAAGCAAGCCACCGGTGTGTTGTGCTGCTTGGGGAACAGCAGCAGTAGCCCTAACGCCATCGTCGATATCACTTCGAGTTGCAATGGACTTTTTTCAACACCGTTACTATAGGTTAAGTAAAACTGTCATGACGCTCAGTGGATGTTGGCCGTATGAGAGCACTCGTTCAAGATGCAGTCATACTGCCGTTTTAATATTGATCCTCTCCAGTCAAATCGTACCTCAGATACTAGCACTTGTGAAATATCGTGATGATCGGGGAATCGTTGTCGAATGTGTTATAACATTTCTTTTCAAAGCCGTGTGCCTTACGAAAGGGATTGCTTGTCTGTGGAACCGGCAGAAATTAATGAAGTTGCTGAATCGTATTCGTACGGATTGGCAAGTGTGGGCTCGGGATCCGGAAGTTAACATTCTTCACGAATACGCTGACCAGGGAAGAAAGATGTCGGTTGCGTTTACAGGTTAATCGAGTATGGTAAGTAGTTAAGGTAGTTCTTGCAGTACTTTGAAGTCATGTGGACAACTATTGCCATTAGTCTTTCCTAAATTATGCCCCAACTTTCCTTTTCATGAAACCTTCACTATAAACCAGTGGTTCTTAACCTTGAGGGTCCCCCGTGTATTTTGGGAATTCATGGACCCAGGTTGAGAACCGCTGCTATAAATGGAAAATAGCGGAGCAAAGTCTTAAATTTGACTACATTCTGACAATAAGTGTGTTGTTTCAACATACGCTTTACTCGTGTAAATCGTGTAGTCAATTTTTACATGCTTCATGGAGTGTTAAGTCTCAACCACGTCGAAGTGTGTACATTTTACACGCTTTAAACGAATTCACGCGTCTGGTTACTTTTTACACGGTTCTACGAGTGTTGTAGCGAGAATTTTCACCTCTCGTACACTACGGCCCCAACTCTCCGAAAAAAAATCCGCTCTCCCCGCTCGGTGCCGGTTCTCGGGGATCGAACCCACGACGAGATTACGCATTATCAAGGGACTGACCGGGCGTAGCCCCTCCCGCAGGGCAGGGTGGAGACCACTTCTTTACGCGCGATTTGGGCGCCAGGTACCTAAATACCACCGCTCGAAGAACGGCATTTTATTTTAATTCGCGGCAAATTACGGGAAGGACTAGGGGAAAGCGGGGAAAAAGGTAGGGCCGGCGAGACTCCGACTAGCTCAGCCCACCTGGGAGACACTGGTAGAGGGGGGTGGACGGGCGAGTGACCAAATACAATATAATAATCTTTTGATTTATTCGACATTCGACAACATAATTTCAGCACAACCGTAGACAAAATTTGTTATAAATCCCGGAGACAATCCAAAAGCAATGTAGCCGAAAAGAGAGAACTATTGTCAAAATGAAATGTAGTCGATAGATAAACTAATGCCAAAATTAATGGTAGCCGAAAAAGATACATTGCCGAAATTAAATGTGACCGAGACGGAAAATACGGCATTTACTACGACGATTAATAAACTCAAAAATATTCGAGAGAGATAGAGTCACGAAACGGTGTTGCGATTGCCAGATCAATTCTATCCTTTATATAGCCGATTCACCGTTACGCGGGACGCGAGAGAAAAGAAAAATACAAAGACAAAACGGTCGCTATAGCACAGCTAGTACGCCAGATAGCCGAGGTAGTCGAGAAGGTTCTCGGCACGGGCCGCCCGATGTAAACACGGCGCGCCCGTGACCCTTACGCGCGAGATAGCCAACACGCGGCCGAACGGCCTAACGAACGCTGAACGACTCGCTTGCCGCCCCTTTGTCTCGCATGATGAAATGTAGCCCATGTAACCGGCGAAATCGACTTAGCCTCGATATAATACAATTCGCGAGATGTAGCCGATCGCAATTTGCGAAGGTGACGAAAGTCATCTCGCGGATGCTCGAAAGAAAGTTCGCGAGATATAGCCGAGGTTTGAAATAATGTCGCGAACTATAGCCGATGTTCGAAATAAAGTCGCGAAATATAGCCATCTAACCAGGACGAACGCGATGAACGTCCTCGCGTGAATGTTCTAATTGCGATACGCGATATAGAGCCGAGGATAGAATGTAGCCGAAAGATACGCAAAATTACGAAATAACAATTAGATAAACCCGGAAAGATAAAGAAATTATAACAGGGAGAAAAATAGCCGAGAGAAAACAAAGTATATCAGATAAAGCGAATGAAAGAAAAGACCAGCGCGAAAACCTCGCCGGACATACTTGACCGGACCCAATACGTCGCCCGCGGCGACAAGCGCGAGAAAATCGAATAAAGAAAAGACAAAAGAAAAACTCAAAAGATACAGGGGAGCTACGCAACATAATCGATACAATAGAAATAAAATTGGGTCCGGATTCGGCATCCCCGGCGAACACAGAGTATTTGGGAGAGACGGAAGCTTACCGGTGTGCGAACAGCCCGGGAGGATAATCCAAAGAATTCGCCAAAACTGCCACTCGTCACCGCACTCGATCACCGACTGCTGAATAAATTAACGCGCTCCCTGGACAGTCCGCGCTAGCGCTTCCCCCTCTCTCGCGACTCCCGAATCTAGCCTACGCTAAACGGCTAAGACGCCGGAAGGAACCGGTTTCTCCTCCGGCCGTGCCCCGCTACCCGCGAGAATCTTCCGCTCGCAGCGATGATTGTCGACGTCCACGGACTCCTTCCTCCCAGGATCCGGTGGGGCAAGATGAACACGAGGGGAGGCCTCCCTCGCGAAGTTAAGGCGTCCCTTTTCCTTCGCGGTGGGCCCACACGATACGCCACATAATTACGCCACATAACTGCACCTCGTGCAAATCCTTTCCTCGTAATCCCACAAGTAGAGGCGCCGTGATGAGCGGTCCGCGGCGTCCGTGGATTCGACGGGACAGGAACGGCTCCAGGCCGTGTAGTCGGGAGGGACGGGAAAACACTGTATATCGGTCACAAACCGCGTCCCTCCGGCCTCCTATTCCACGGAAGCGGATCTTCTGCTTCCGCCTGCTTGACGAGTGGAGATTCTCCGGCCCACTTAGGCCAATCTCCCCGATGGGCACGACCGAGGGCGACACCGCCCGACGATCGGGTCGGAGAGTCGCAAGACTCCCTCGTGACCTTAAAAAAAAAACTTCAAAACGCCACAACAACAAAAGAAAAAGAGCCGAGGCGAAAGAAATAAAATAAAAGAAAACAAAAGAAAATAAATAAAATTAAAAGAAAATCCTTCTCGGCGAGCCGATGAACGAGCCGGTATGACGAGCGGCGTACTCAGGGCCGTAAATCCGGCCCACTGCCCGACCAAAACCGTGCGGGGTGACGGGACGCGAAATGTCACGTCACAGTGTTCACCTCCCCCCTTCATCCAACACATGTTACAGTGTGTATACGTTACAAAAAGATATTAAAAGAATGTGCAATCAATGAAATAGACTTTATTCTTCAAATGCGTAATCGTTCATTACATCCTCTTACACAGTAATTACAATCATTTACCTTACATCTCAACCGGGATATTCACCACATCAGGAATATCTGCAAATTCTTCGTTAAGTTTGACGAGAGGATGCTTTCGAAAGACGTGCTTGAAAGACTTACAATTCGTAAACGTTGCTCCACATCCATATTCATTGCACTACACTTTAAACGGCGCATCAAATCGGTGATGTCGAACTCGTGTTTCAATAACTGATTATCCGATGCAGGTCGAAAATAGTACATACGACACTTGAAAATATTGGGCAGCCTGCCCATTATCGTGCCGTGCGATATAGATAGATAGATAGAGTATTTATTGGTACTGGGATAAATCCCCTAAGTATCATGGCATTACATCTATTGCGACAAAGTGTCGATTTTTCCTTATTCTAATTATGGAGTACAGAGTAGTAGCAAACGGAGCAATATGAATCCGCCATATTGCGATTGATTGAAACGCATATGCAAGTGCGTTCTTTTCCTAGTTCTTTCTTTTATTTAATGTGTAATATACTCAGTATATGTACATAGTGTACTTGTACACCAAGTGAATTGTTCGGCCTTAAACGCGTTGAAGCAATGCACATAACGTGTATTCTAATAAGCGTGTCCTATAGCAAAACACTTAAAAGTGTGTTGTATGGAGAATACAGGAAAGATGACGTGTATTCTAATAAGCGTGTCCTATAGCAAAACACTTAAAAGTGTGTTGTACAGAGAATACAGGAAAGATGACGTGCAAGTGTGTTGTTTCAACACGCAAGCGGACCAACACGTATTTTATTAATGCATTTGGATGTCGCAACACATGTAATATGTGTGCTGTGAGTTGTCTTAACAAACTTGACAACACGCGTGTTTTTAGAGTATAGAGTTGAAGTCATATGCCTTTATGAGATTACACAATTTGGCAACGTCGAGATTTTTGTGGCCGACGGATCGCTCGCTGTAATTTCATAACCTCATAAACTCACAGCGTGCACACATGACAGAGGACCTTCGATACAGAGGTGGTTTCGAAACAAAAACTTCTCTGGAAGAAAAATTGTTTTCGAGCAATACGACGCCCCATAAATCGATGCCCGGCGAATAATTAATGTCAGGACAGTCGCAACGGATTTGCGGTGTCAAGCGTGTAACGGATCACTTTCGTTTAGAAATATTGAAAGTGAAATCGTACTCGACTTTACCAAATTATGAATGTTTGTGTTGGATAAAAATACACTAAAGTGTTCAAATTTCAATTTCTAAACCATATATTCGTACGATTGTTGAAGTAGATGGTGTTACCCATGGACTCACTGTTCAAGAGGGATAAAATAATTGGTTCTCGACTGAAACACGTGTATTGTAAACCAGTTGACACGTGTATTGTACATCAGTTGACGTATGCGGTATTGCCACATTGCCATTCAAATGTGACGATAATCGCCATCACAGTCGAGGCTTGTCGAAAATTTGCCGAAACTTCATCGCAAGTGTAATTTTATTCATAAACGGTACGGTCAATGAGTCTAGTATCGCGGTATTGTATTCAGAAATGTTTATTGCATCGAGTAAACGATTTTTTATTTCTTCATCTAATTGAGAAGTTTGAATATATTTTTATAAATGTGCGCTCTGAACGCGTTTTCCCACTTTGGTGCTGTTATTGCCGTGTAAAATTGGCAACTTTTACAAGCCTATATCTCGCAAACTAAACGGTGGAAGGATTCCAAACTTTGCAAATTCAGTCTATGCATTTTACCCTTTCATTTGATATTATATTCGCTCACCTATCTAGATATGATCAAAATGCAAGAACTACCTTAAACAATTGACAAAATTTGTATAGATTTATCGACATTGCATACAGCTGAGGCATATACAATCGCTTTCGTTTACCTGATTCAACCGACAATGCCGAAGTTCATCGACGTGTTACTGAAAAACGGCACAGCACCCGGAGAATTTCCATCTCCCGTCGACTATTTTCATCTCGACACGCAAAAATATTATTTCTACATAGTTATGCATATTTATGTATGCGTATGTATTAGTTCGCTAGTTTTTGTGGCCAGTTCAATTACGTTAATCATTTACGTGCAACACGTCTGTGGCATTTTTGCGGCATTGGGGTGAGTCAATGATTATACGAAAGTAATAATCAACATAATAAAGTTTCAACTGGAATCTTCAGGTGCAAATTACAACGAATAGGGAATAATCACAGATCAGTTCAATCAGGAGGAACGTCACATGTCCTGGACAAAAGGGACATGGTAGAACTTGCTTCGTATATCGACAAACACAGTGATGCTATCGAGTAGGATAGTTTAGAGAATGTATCTAGTAAAAGTAAAACTGTTCAATATTATTGATTTATCCACTATTATCAGTTACGCCAACCTCATCGAAGCGACTTACACATGGCCTGCCTTCTACATCCTTGGGTTCGGCGTGGTTATGCTTAACTTAGTAGGACTTCAGGTAACATATTTGACCAATGATAAATCATTTTCCGAATTCACAGACAAATTTCGTGTAAATTCAGATTCTTCTGGGAAAAAGCAATCCCGAAGAAACTGTAAGATTTATAGGTGTCGCTCTGACTATAATATTGTACTTATACGTAGAGTGCTACATTTCCCAAATTCTGATGGATCACAGTATCGGTATTCACTTCTATATGTGAGTAAATAGTTGAGGATTGGTGGCGAAGTCTCATACAAAAAGTCTTCTACCGCACAGACACAACAGCCAGTGGTACAATCTGGCACCTAAGGCTCAGGACCTCCTGCAATTGATGCTAATACGTTGTAATGTACCTTGCAAGCAATCGGCCGGTAATTTTTTAATCTTTTCCATGAGAAGTTTCGGGCAGGTAAGGACGGTTGTTCTTTTCTGAACACTCCATAAAAATTCGGTGACTTCCGATAAATTGTCAGCACAATACAGTTAATGGGCTATCTTATATTTCAGATACTGAGGACAGTCATGTCATACTTCGCGGTTGTGCGTTCGATGCAGATATAAAGATTCAAGACATTACATAATATTCTACACCGTTAATTATACGCGTTAACATGGACAAACACAAACCTTTAGGACAAAACTTCGAGTTGCTATGGGCTGGTCATTTCGCTTGTAAAAAGAGCCTACAAACTTGAAGGTCGAAAATAAACTATATTACTGCCACATTTTAACCGTAAAAATTGCGTACACACGTTAACCCTTTATAAGTCACATTGATATTATCACATTTATAAGTCACGTAGATACCGTACCGAAACGGGTCTAACGGAGACGGAGTGGGGGCCTCGCGTTACTACGGTAACGTCTAAGAGTGGGGATGGAGGTGTGATTTATAAACGGTTAACATCACGGTCGGCACGGGTATCGATAATCGGCCACATATCAACATCTCTTACAGTTCAATTGCTACCACATATCAATATCACTTATAGTTCGACTGCTCCCATATATTAACCCTCTTATAGTTTGACTGCTCCCACATATTAACCCTCTTATAGTTTGACTGCTCCCACATATTAACCCTCTTATAGTTCGACTGCTACCACATATTAACCCTCTTACAGTTCGACTGCTACCACATATTAACTCTCTTATAGTTCGACTGCTCCCATATATTAACCCTCTTATAGTTCGACTGCTACCACATATTAACCCTTTTATAGTTCTACCGCTCTCCCCATGTCGAAGAACTCCGCTCCTGTGTTGGTGGTCACTCAAGTACATACAACTGCGTCTTAGACCGAAGGGAAATACTTCGCGTTGTTCAACCCTCTCACTTCATACTGCCGTTGAAAATTAATTTCAATTGACTCCCACTAGGGAGTTGCAGGGACGCCTTGAACAGGGCGTCCTCATAAGAATCCAACTGGATTCCGATTTTAACTTGTCAATAGTGCAGTAGTTAACTTCAGGACGTCACAAGGACTCCCAACTTACGGTCACTATTTGTTAGGGAACATAAACTTTTAGATCTTTTCGGAGCGACTCGATTTTCATCTCGTGTGATTTTTGCCCACGTTTCGACTGGGCAGCAAACTTTACACTCGGTGAAAATTCAGCACTTCCCTCCCTTGTAGCACAATATACAAATTCTCGACACTCGACACGTGACAGGGAACATTGAAAGTTCACCGAGTGGAACGCTCTCCAGAACGACCGGAAGAGCGATAATTTCGAGGCAGATACACTCCGATATTATCGTTGTGATACACGACGCGTGGACACCGGAACGGAGATTTCACCGAACGCGATGAAGAAATTTTTGTTGATCAATATCCGGAATGTCTCTCGCGGATATATGTCAGAGCCCCGTGGTTCCCGTCGACGCGACGAATTCCCGTCCTCCGACTCGCTAAGAACCTACTTTCTCTGAACCGGCAACGGCTCTCCAAACTCGATCGCTCCGCGGCGCCTCCGAATCTTCTCCGCAATCGGAAATGTCGATGATTATTAAAAAAAAAAAAAAAATGTAATAAAAATAAATACAAATTGGATTTGTCATTGGCTCATTGCGATTTAACATTAAGACTCGTTGCCTTTCCCAAGAAATTTACTTTTTCCGGTAGAGCACGCAGAAAAAAAAATTATTTGACGGCCACCGTTTATTAAGATTAAGTAAAATATTTATTTGATTTAAATAAATATTTATTTCATTTAAGTAACTATTTACTTCGTTTAAATTAATATTTATTTGATTTAAATAAATATTTATTTCATTTAAGTAACTATTTACTTCGTTTAAATTAATATTTATTTAAATCAAATGTTTTACGTAATCTTAATAAACGGTGGCCGTCAAATAAATTTTTTTTCTGGATGAGCATCTGAGCCCGTCTTGCAAGTTGACCTGGCAAAATGATAATGAATTGCTGCTTCATAATCATTTCCCTTGATGGTCGTTCGTGTCTCGGCCACTCGAGGAAGAAAAAAAATGTAGGAACCACGAAGCCACGCGTTCGGCATACAAAATTTATTGTCGGCGCCTCGGGCAAGGATACGCCGGATCGCTGAAGCGGTGACAAAATTTAATTGTTCGTTCGTTAACACGAGGCACGTGATTCCCATGTGGATTAGGTCTGACCGTGGTGCTGTATGAACTGTGGTGAAGGAACACGCGTGCCGAGCCGCACGGTCGTATGGTGATCGGAGGCAACGCGTGTCCCAGAAGTGATGAAGGATTCTTGCTGCACCAAACACCAAGCTTGATCGCGCCGCGGCGCCTCCGAATAATCCCCGTAATCGGAAATGTCGACGGTAATAAAAAAAAAAATTTTAAATAAAAAAAATGGATTTGTCGTTGACTCAATGCGATTCAACATTAAGATACGAAATTTCGGTCCAGCGCCTCGGGCAAGGATACGTCGGGTCGTTGGACCAAGAAAAAAAAATTATTTGACGGCGACCATTTATTTGGTTTAAGAAAAATATTTATTTGATTTAAATAAATATTTATTTTTATTAAGTAAATAGTTACTTAAATTAAATAAATATTTATTTAAATCAAATACATATTTTACTTAAACCAAATAAACGATGACCGTCAAATAAATTATTTTTCTGTGTGTGAAGCGGTGACAAAAGTTAATTGTTCGCTCGTTAACACTTGGAACGCGATTCCTATGTGGATCAAGTCTGACCGTGGAGGGTGCATTTTTTGTGTTCAAAAAAATAGTAAGTAGCAAATTGGACTGACGCTGGTTAAAAATTAAAAACAGCAGCTGAGCGTCAAAACCTTGAACTAAAAGAGACCATCGTTCTGCGTCAATCGGCGTGTACCGTTTACTGGTCATGCCGGTTTTCTTTCGTAATCAAGTAAAACCGACCCGGGTTTCTGAGTTGTTTGCTCGTATTCCCTGTAGTGCAATAGGAATTGTATGAAAAAAATTAACGCGCTATTAAGGTAGTACTTGCGGACCGTGTGACCTCACGTGAGTTCAGAAGGAATTGAGAGAGAATTGGGAACACTTCTCGATGGAATAAAAATCTGAAAAAAATCAAGCATATAGAAGGTGCTGAAAAGAGTGATTTTGCATAATAATAATTCCAAAATGTTATTAACAAATAACCCTTACAACTTAACTTTTTATTCATATAAAAACAATTTGTTAATCTTTTTGAATACGTACGCATTTTTTCAGAATTTTGTGTAATTTTTGAAAATTACTTTTTTTTATTAACTAAAAACGCAGTTTTCAAAAATTACACGAAATTATAAAAAAATGTATACGTATTCAGAAAAATTAACAAATCGTTTCCATTAAAAAAGAAGTTAGGTTGCCGGGTGATGTGTTGGGATTAAAAAAAAATGAATTTGTTAATAACATTATGGAATTATCATTATGAAAACCAACATTTTCAACACCTTCCATATGGTTCGTTACTTTCCGATTTTCATCCCATTGAGAAGTGTTCACAAGTGTCAGACTGTCCGCAAGTACTACAGTAGAACCCCGATTAACTGGAATGCTCGGAACCGAAGAGTCCCCGGATAATCGAAATCCCGGTAAAACCGAACTAGATAGTGAAAGTAGATAAGTCAATAATGGCTAATGATACAACTTTATATTGACTAATTACAATGACATTTTGTACAACTTGCAATTCATTGTCAAATAATGTGAACTAGAATGTAAAGCTTTGGATTTTTTTCATTAACAATACATAAGCTAGTCTTTTTTTTGGAAATGTGTGCTGGCGCGACACAACGCACATTAAAAAAAAACCTCGGAAGACGCACGGTTAATCCGCTTCCCGGTTAATCGAGGTTCTACTGTACCTTAAAAAAAAAGTCTGACCGTGGTGCTGTATCTACTATGGCGAAGGTGCATAATACACGCATGCGGAGCCGCACGGTCGTATGGTGATCGGAGGAAACGCGCGTCCCAGCAGTGACGGAGGATTCCACCTGCTCGCGATTCTGTCGGGGCCTCGCGTCGGAGGAGCGCATTTATGTGTTAGAATAAACGGTATATATATGTATATACACCGCGGTACTTGCAACGAGAGTTCGCACTTTCTTGCGATTTCTAAACGGACTTCCGAGCTGCCCGGCAACAATCATCAGCTCAACGGGTTCCGAAGAGCACTCCAGTTTCACAGACGGTGCCCACCCCGGTGCATCACTCGGCGAAAACAATACGAACTAAATTTTATTATTCACGCTTTTCTTGCCACTACCGAGAAACCCCAATTAACGGAGTGAAAATATGCGAACATTGTTGCTGATTAATTAGGTAGGCGATAAAACCGTGGATATAAAACCGTCATCCGGCGAGACTCTCTGCAGGGCAAAAAAAATTACCGACACCCGCTGGTATTTCTCAGCACATGAGCGTCTCGTACCTCAAAGACAGTGAAACTTTTAAAGCAACGTTAGGAAAAAATAAATAAAAATTACGCATTGTCACCGCAAATTTTTTCATGTTTCTGCGCTCTACGTGTCCATCCCGATAAGTAGATTAGCCACCGAAAGGCGGTTGAGACATTTCACGGCACACCCAGAAAAAAGTTTATTCCAATCAAAGTAAATTTATTAAGGACGACGAATAGTACATTACTCCACGAGGACGAAAAACGTTTTTCTAACGAGTGTGAGTTTGCAGCACGAGCCGAAGGCGAGGGCTGTAATCACACGAGTTAGAAAAAGTGTTTCGCACGAGGGATGTACGAAATTTTTCATCACAAGGTGCGAAAATGGCGGTTTTACGCACACGAAGCGGGCGGAAAGTGGCCATTTCCGCACCGAGTGATGAAAAAATGTTTATTTGCTTCATAACCTAATAGAGCGTTTATTAATTTCATATATATGTGTTTGTTTGATAGTATTATTCTTATTATTTAAAAATGTTTATTTAAACATAAATAAAACCTGCTACAACGATACCGAAAGCATACATCCATTATTTTTCACACGAAAATTGTATTGGCACCGGTTTTGAAAGGATATTAAAAAAAGAAAATCATCTGGGGCAAAACGGGGTACCCTTCGATTTGACTAGCGGCAACTTTTGTTAGCTTCATTATTACTCTATCTTGCCCCATGTCGAAATGAAATTTCATGTCCCCATTTGGCCCCACGTCCCCGTTTTGCCCGATTTCCTCTACTCATAACATAACCAATCTCGAAGTGGGTTCTTCAAGGACTTATTCCACAACCACAATTCCATCGAGGTACACAGCTTGAAGTAAACAAAGTTTCTTAAAAAACAGATCGATGAGTTGCCTCTCTATTACAATGTAGCGGTTCCCCGTAAGTAATAAATATAGTTTTGTACTATCTTTTTTAATTACGTTAAAGAATATCCGTTATTTGAATCTAATAAGGATTTTGTTAATACAAGTAAACATTTATTTTATCTTAATAAACCCCGTTTGAAGATCGACATTTATATGATTTTAATAAAACTTTTTCTGTGAGCACATCCAGAAAAATTTTTTATTTGACGGCAACCGTTTATTTGGTTTAAGTGAAATATTTATTTGATTTAAATAAATGTTTATTTCATTTAAGTAACCATTTACTTAATTTAAATACATATTTATTTAAGTCAAATACATATTGATTTAAATCAAATAAATATTTTACTTAAACCAAATAAACGGTGGTCGTCAAATAATTTTTTTTTCTGGGTGCATTTCCCGAAAATTCATCGTTTTCTTCCGCCAAGACAATAGCCTCAATTTTATCGACATGGTTTTTTTTACTGTTATGGCAACGTTAGTGGCAAAAAAACAATTCTGCTTTCTGCTCCATTCAGACAAGTCGATTACCTGCCAAAAGGGGTAAGAAACTTCGAAGCACTTGCCGGAAATCCATTTCTCTTTACCAGCAAGACAATAGCCACGATTTATCGGCACCGTTTTTATTTTTTAAACTTGTCTTTTTAGTGAATGTACGACCTAAGGTCATTTTATCTTAATAAACCTCGTTTGAAGATCGACATTTATCTGATTTTAATAAATCCTTTTTCTGTGAGCATTTCCCGAAAATTCATCGTTTTCTTCCGCCAAGACAATAGCCTCAATTTTATCGACATGTTTTTTTTTACTTTTATGGCAACGTTAGTGGCAAAAAAAAATGCTGCTTTCTGCTCCATCCAGACAAGTCGATTACCTGCCAAAAGGGGTAAGAAACTTCGAAGCAATTGCCGGAAATCCATTTCTCTTTACCAGCAAGACAATAGCCACGATTTATCGGCACCGTTTTTATTTTTTAAACTTTTCTTTTTAGTGAATGTACGACCTAAGGTTATTCTCAATCAGTTTAATCCATTGGCGATCGAGCGGCTTTTTCCTCCTCCGCCGGTGGAAAAAGCGGCGTGACAGCCGACGAGTGGATCGAAATTAGATAGGATATCGGTGAGGATCAACGGGGGATTCTCTCGAGCGCCACGCGTGTAAGAGCATTGCCGGTTGGGAACGAAAATGAGCGAACGAGCGTAAGAGGCTCATTAGAGAGTGTTCGCGTACTCCATCGCTGCCAGGCGTGACCAGCTTTCACGTCTGTTCTCCGACATTCTTATTGCGAGCCAGCGGCATAAGAAGCAACAGTAACATCGCACGACGGAGGAGAAGGGGGAGGAAATGCCCTCTCGGTCTCGTGCGCGAGCCCGCCGCGGGAAACGCCAGTATCCAGCTCCTCACTCGAGTCATATCGTAGCGGCGTAGGCGCGAGTGAGACGAGCGAGGCAAGGCCGTTTCAAACGGCCCTGCAAACCTTGCCGGTTATGTCTCAGTCGATCTCCCATAGTTGTCTGGCTGCGGTCGCGACACGGTAATCGATGGGTAACCGCGGAACAGCCGCTCCTACCGTGATATATATATATATATCGTTGGTCTGACTAGGTAGAACGGCTTATCTCGTTTACGCGGCTTATCATATCTACACCGTTCGGTCAGCGATATGTGACCTCGGGCTTTAAACAAAATTTATGTATTTTTTTCAGCAAATTTAGACAATAGGGTATTAAATTTTTCCAAAAAATATTGCATTTTTTGTAATCATTGTTATTTCGTGAATAACTGTTTTTAAAAGTTTTGTTAAAATCTTGTGAGAGATTGAAAATATTTAATGAATTTTATTTTATGATATTTATTATGGTTGTTGTGTGTGATTGAACGACATGTTCTTGGCGATAATGCTACGAAGACTACTATTGTAGGTATTGAAGGTTGCGGTACGTATCGTAAATTGTCCACGTCTCAGAACACTATGTTGTGGTATCTAAATAAGTGTGGCTGGTAACAAAGTATTTGGAATACAAAGATTACCAACACCGCACTATCAATTTTTGCCCGTGCGACCGTCTCGTCCTGTAGAATTAACGATGGACGCAGAATCACAAGTCCCGAACAATAACGGATTCGTGAGACGAAAAATGTATAATATTAAATATGTATTAAATTTATGACAAAAATGATATTTTAGATATTAAAGTTTACGGTACTTATGGTAAATTTTGTACAACTCAGAACCCCATGCCGTGCTATCCAAATAAGAGTAAGTGGTATCAAAGTATTGAAAATACAATGATTATCAACATCCCACTATCAATATTTCCCCGCGCAATCGTCCCGTCCTACAGGATTAAAGAGAGCCGCAAAATGTCAAGTTCCAAATAATAAACGATCCGCCAGTAAAAAAATTAATGATACTAATTATGTATTAAATGTATAATATTAAATATGTATTAAATTCATGTCAAAAGTTATATCTTAGATATTAAAGTTTACTCAGAATACAATACCGTGCTACCAAATAAGAGTGACTGGTATCAAAGTATTCAGACCACAAAGATTACCAACATCCCACTATCAATTTTTTCTCGGGTAATCGTCACGTCCTGCAGGATTAAAGAGAGTCGCAGAATCTCAAGTTCCAAATAATAAAGGATTCACCAGTAAACAAATTGATGGTATTAACTATGTACTAAATGTATAATATTAATACTATATTAAATTGACGATATTAAATATCTACTAAATTTATGACAAAAATGATATCTTAGATATTAAAGTTTACGGTACATATCGCAAATTTTGCAAAATTCAGTACCCTATGCCGTGCTATCCAAATAAGAGTAACCGGCATCAAAGTATTCAGACCACAAAGATTACCAACATCCCACTACATAGTATATTGTGCAACAAGGGTCGAAAGTTGGCGATTGCGACGAGTGTGAAGTTTGCGGCCCGAGCGAAGCGAGGGCTTTAATCACACGAGTCGCAATCGCCAATTCGACCCTCGTTCCACATCATACTTTTTGTCACAAGTGCATGAATCTGCGGCACTTGGAATGGCAGTCGCGCGAGACGAATACTGAAAAGTGAGCTTATGTCTCCAGGGTGGAAAACGTCGAAAGAAAACTCCCAAGGGACGAAAGTGAACTAAATGCGAACTGCGCATGTGCCACCCAAAATCCCAAGGGACGAAGGTGAACGGAATGCGAACTGCGCATGCGCGACACTGTCATTTCACCACAGGTTCACGACTGGCATGCAATAGGCCACTTTCGGCTCGCAAGACTGCCATGTAAAGTGCCGCGATTCATGCACGAGCGACAAAAATTTTTTTCCCCTGCAGCCGTCACGTCCTGCAGGATCAACGAAACTCGCACTCACAAGTCCCGAATGACAAAGGATTCGCCGGACGAAAAATGGTCCGACAGTTCTTTATCTATCTCGGAAGCAAAGTGGCCGCCGAAGTGGAACAAGTGTGTACTTACGCGAGCGAGCATGTACCCGATAGAGAGTCCAAGCGACATACGGTATTCGAAGTCGATATTCGGGTTAATCGGCCTCTCCGGGTGGCTAAGTTGGCTCGTCACGCTCGAGGATTTCTTGCGCTCGCTTGCGGGAGATTATCCGTCGTACGGCGCATCTCCCGTGTGTGTTAACACAATACGAGAGTGTGTGCATTATACGCGTTAGCGCAGCTCGTGTGTGTACTCGCGTGCCCGAGGATGCGAGAATATTGTTGTACGGAAGTATGCATAAAATCTCACTTCCATTCGCCACTATTCGCGCAACCACCAGACCCAGGAGTGCAGGAGACGCGTTCGGGCTGCCGTGGCTGATGCCCGGTTGCTCGCTTGCCTGACTGCCTTCGCTCGGTTGCGATCCCCGCTATGCATAAACATAAATTCACCGGCAGTGTTGCAGTCCGTGCAATCATCGCGGCAATCATGCTCGAGGAATAGTAAAAAAAAAAAAAAAAAAAAAAAAGTAATGATAATAATTATCGGCCGTGAAGTAGGGAAATTGACTTCTCTCTTCGGAGGCGTTATTCCCACAACGAGAACGGCCGCGAGGATCGGCGGCTGGACCGACCGATTTACCGAGAGAAACTTCCTCTAGAGGAATCTCGGAAACTCGGACGGGAGCCTGGCTAAGCGCCGTATTGTGCAACGTTCGCGACCGGGGACGGAAAGAGCGACAAGTGGTCAGACCGCGGACCGCGGTTTCGGTGTCGTTATTGCGCAACCGGTATTTCTGCGACCGTCTCGTCGTTACCGCCAAAACAAGCGGGACGGAGGGAGGACTAATGTGTTCCCCGGGGAAAACTTCACTCGTGGCTTTTGCATAATTCACGAGTGGATTCACGGAGGAAGAAACGCGGCAAGGCGAGCACCGTGCGTATACGCAGAATCCACGGAATTTGAACAATGGGAAAGTGTTGATGAGACACATTCCATTCCATCTCCTTTCGCCGAGCGAAAAGTCGAGAGAGTTGATCCGCCGATTCTCGACTACATGCACGGCCGCTGAAGCGACGCTATCTTAAATTGTGTTTTCATTCAATCGTCGTGGATGTGAGCAATGTTGCCGGTCGATAAGGAGCCGAGGGCGCACGACGGTGCAGCGTGCAGGATTTTTCTTACCTTCACCCAGAATAGTACATTTCGATACGAGTGCGAAAAAACTTTTTCTGACGAGTGTGAGTTTGCAGCACGAGCCGAAGGCGAGTGTTGCAATCACACGAGTTCAGAAAACGTTTTTCGCACGAGTATCGAACAAAATTTTATTTCACAAGGTGTGAAAATGGGGGTTTTCGCACGCGAAGCGGGCGAAAAAACCGCCATTTTCCCACCGAGTGACATAAAAATAATTTATTTGACGGCCACCGTTTATTTGGTAAAATATTTATTTGATTTAAGTAGTAAATGTATTTATTCACAATATATTACACGGTATGGATGCTGGTACATTTTGACGATTATTTACCCTTCATAATGCTATTTCTATTGTCAATAGACCATCGACCTAAGTCCTTCAGCCCTTGATTTATATAAATATTCATTTCATTTAAGTAAATATTTACTTCATTTAAATGAATATTTATTTTTCTCAAATAAATATTTTACTTGAACCAAATAAACGGTGGCCGTCAAATATATTATTTTTCTGGGTGTTCCTCGAGTAACGCTCCGTTCGATTGTGGTCCATATCAGCGAGATCTGATGGTCCATAAGGTAAACTGCCCAGATTGTGACCCCGACGGCACATTTTTGTCTGCTGTGAATTCAGTTTTCGTCAAAAATCAACTAGATTACTGGCAAATCAAAAAGCATCAAATGTTGTTTATTTTGACGACACAAGTCGTTTTTAAATTAAATGTTTAGTAACTATATTTATTCGCGAATGGTATGACTTGCACTTCAGTCGGCGCGGAAGAACCATTGCTAGTCGGAGCTCACTAGCATCGGCAGTTGTGGAATAGTGCGTTTTAAATATCAAATAAATATTCAACCACATGAGACTTATATCACAATGGTCAGCAAGAACCACTTTATTGATGTTTTAAGAAAAAAATCCTACTTTTGTTCAGTTCTTTCGTTATCTTCGCGAGGTCAATAAGTGCGTCCCATAATTAAAGTTATGCCGCGGTTTCTGATCCTCGTTTTTTCTACACATCTAATGGAATTATAATACCTTTAAGCCAATTAAATCTTTTTCATTGTTTCTATCTGAAATTTGATACTAACATTACATAAGAAATTTAATTAGATCAGTTTCATTTGACATTGCGAAGTTTCAGAAAATGGGTAAGTAACTTGCCGCGTGAGTTTCAGAAATCGGGGACACGCGAGGGTCACAAACTGGGACATGGTGGGTCCGCAGTGTCAGAAACCCCGGCCGTAAACAGGCTTAATTAAATCAATATTTTTAGAAAAATTCTCGATTATTTGACTTGTATAATAGATGAATTTCAGTCAGAAGGTTTTAATGCACGTGCTAAGAGAATCCATTTTCAGTTTGACAATGTTACGCGTTCGTAATTAATAGAAAACCCACAGCGCTGCTCTAAAAGTGTCACAAACTGGGCCTTATCACCGTGCAAGCGAAAGAAGTTGGGACAATTTTACGCCCCACGGTAAACGGTCCCTTTTACTCTACAACACTGAAAAAAAAGATCAATGACTCACGTAAAATTCGCTCGCGGGCTGCTAAAAAAAAAAAAAATTATTCGCCTTTCAATTCTTACAATTGCATACAGGTTTGAAACGATAACATGTCAGCTTGGCAGTCTTGCCGTCGTTGTTTCAATATCATATGGAATTATAAGAATTGAAAGTAGAATTGAAATAAGAATTTTTTTCTCTGTCAGCGCGAAGGAACATGTTTTTTCGGTGTACACGCACTGCTGCTGAAGCGACAAGCAATGTTGCTAGTCGAAAGGTAAGCGGAGTGCGCACCACGCTGCAAGGTGTAGGATTTTTCTTACGTTCCTCGAGTAACGCGCTGTTCGCTTGTGGTCCGTATCAGCACACTCTGATGGTTCATATCACCGTGCAAGCGAAACAAGTTAGGCTACGTTTACGGCGCACGGAAACCGACCCTTTTACCCGACTACATGCAATGCTCCTGAAGCGACGCTATCTTAATTTTTTTTTCATTCCATCATCATAGCGATAAGCAATGTTACTGGACGAAAAGATGCACGAAAAGGAGGGCGCACTACGGTGCAACGTGTAGTTTTTTTTACGTTCCTTGAGTAACGCTCTGCACCGTAAAAAAAATTCATATCAAATGTAATCTAACGGACTATAAGTTTTTATGCAAAAACTAATGTATATTAAATTTCATGTACAATTATGATGTAAAATGAATGTTCAGTGTATTAAAAACATTCCGATTAATTTATTTTTAGTAATTTACTTTAATTTCAAGGAAAAGCTGTATTAATTTTATATAATAATGGTGCATGCAAAAACTAATGTATATTCAATTTCATGAACAATTATGATGTAAAATGAATGTTCAGTGTATTAAAAACATTCCGATTACTTTATTTTCAGTAATTTACTTTAATTTCAAGGAAAAGCTATATCAATTTTATATAATAATGGTGCATGCAAAAACTGGTACATTAAAATGTACGAGTTTTTACATAAAACTTCCACTTCGGTGCATTAAACTTATTTTTTGTAGTGTGATCGCTTGTGTTCCACAGCAGCGATGCACCCGATGGTGCCATGTAAGCGAAATAAGTCGGACCAATTTTGCGGCGGAGGGAAACGGTAAATTTTTCTCGAATCGACGAAGTATCATCAGCAGCCAATTTGTACAGCACGATAGGCGCTCATTCAAAATCCGCTGCAAAGACGCTTGCAAAACATCGGTGAGTCAGCCGAACGCCTAAATTGTGGAATGGCTGCAACCGGCGACGTGCGTTTATGACGCGGGCGACGGAAGAGTTCGTCTCGCTCCGCAGGAGGGCAAAGCGAGACTCTCGGGGCATTTGGCTCGGGTCGTTTGCGCCAGCGATTCCGGGGTTTAACATCGCTCCGGGTAAAGGAAAGTGTCCGAGAGGCGAACGAAACGTATGACGATAAAAAAAATGTTCAAACTCATTAAAATGATACTTATTAAAAAGTGTAGACAGATAGTCATATATTAATAGAAATAGGATGTTATGCTATTCATCGAGTATCCTTTATGCGAGCACGCAGTCAAAAAGTACTTATACTTGAAATTGGAAAAAAAATACTTGAAGTACTGAAATGTACTTGTGTACTTGAAGCACCAAACAAGTACCCGGTACTTTTAGTACCGCCCAGCTCTGAGGTAGGGAAAGTAAATAAAAAGAGAGTCTCGGGCCATTTGGCACGGGTCGTTTGCGTTAGCGATTCCAGGGTTTAACGTCGCTCCGGGTAAAGGAAAGTGTCCGAGACGTGGACGAAACGTATGACGATAAAAAAAAATGTTTAAACTCATTAAAATGATACTTATTAAAAAGTTTGGACAGATGGTCATATATTAATAGAAATAGGATGTTATGCTACTCGTCGAGTATTCTTTATGCGAGCGCGCAGTCAAAAAGTACTTATACTTGAAATCGGAAAAAAAATACTTGAAGTACTGAAAAGTACTTGTGTACTTGAAGTACTGAAAAGTACTTGTGTACTTGAAGTACTGAAATGTACTCGTGTGCTTGAAGTACTGAAAAGTACTTGTGTACTTGAAGTACTGAAAAGTACTCGTGTGCTTGAAGTACTGAAAAGTACTTGTGTACTTGAAGTACTGAAAAGTACTTATGTACTTAAAGCACCAAAAAAGTACCCGGTACTTTTAGTACCGCCCAGCTCTGAGGTAGGGAAAGTAAATAAAAAGAGACTCTCGGGGCATTTAGCCCGGGTCGTTTGCGCTAGCGATTCCGGGGTTTAACGTCGCTCCGGGTAAAGGAAAGTGTCCGAGACGCGGACGAAACGTATGACGACAGTGGGACGGAAGACGAGGAGGAAAGTCCCAGAGATACGTGCGTGTAGGAAAGCGTGCCACGGATACATAGATAGATAGGTGAGCGGGACGCTGAGGACGCGAGCGAGCTCGCAGATAGTTTTGAAAATAGATTGCGTGGGTAAGGCCACTCCGGTCGGACCAACGACGAAGATGAAGATGAATACGTGAGACACGAGCCGGGAGAAGGTTTGCCATCTCTTTCGCCCGGAAACCGAAAGTTCGAACGGGCTAAGAAATCATCGTGATGGAAGTCGGCGATGCGGGTTACGAGGGGGGCCTCGACGAATCGTTTGTTCGGCGTTCTTCGCTCTGTCGAGGGGACGGACAAAAGCGTTATTCGTGCAGCGGATAATTCGAGTTAGCGCAGAGCTCGTGGAGATCATGACGAACGGCGAAGAATTATTCGATGAAGGGCAATTACGAACGACGATCCGCTCGAATTCCCAGAACGCTTAGACGTACCGGTAGCGAGCACGGAACGCGCATTACCGATTCTTGAGCTGGCGTCAGTAACGCAGTTCAGTACAAGTTGACGTAAGTGAAAAAAAACGGAATTTTTTTTATGCTCCATTATCGGTTATATTACGGAAGACCTTTCGTCAACATGTGTGAAAATAGTCCAAACTTACCGGGGGGAAAAAGTATGAGTGGATTTATGCGAAATTCTTCTCAACATCGAATAAGAACCTCGCTTATCCGACCTTCGATCAACCGAGCCTCCGCGTTATCCGAAGCGTCCAACTCATTCGAGTCCTCCGCGTTAAACGAGGTGTTTACGTCGGATAACACGGAAAACTCGGATACAACGGATGAAGCAGCAGTGCCCACTCGCGGAGGAAGCCGTAAAGGCTACTTTGCTTGCATACGCGCTTAAACTTGTACAAGTTTGCTGCGACTTTACATTGCGAGCTGCGAATACAACAGTTCCGATTTTGGAGTCAATGATTTATGTTTATATGAAGTTAACGTTAATTAACTAAATTGTAATTATATTAAGAAATGACTAAATTAACCAATAAAGTTAATGTTTATGTGAAGTGGTGTTTTCTTTTTTTTAATATATCGCAATGTTTCGATATTCCGGGGCAGCGGAATATCGAACTCACGATTTTTTTAGATCGTCTTCTTCCAAATGGAAGGTAAAGAGTTCGTTACTGGACTGACTGGATAAGGTGTGGAGGATGGGAATTCACGCCACATGAGCTCGATTCAAGGAGGCGGCTGGATTGCTGACCCCTCTATAACGCACTTTCCATCAAGGAGGATCGACACTGACGAGACGATAGCGTTAGTTACATGCTCGCGCGTATGGCGGAAGAGAACTAGGGAAGTCAAAGGAGTTCTTCAGTCTTGCAATTCGGAGGCTAAAAGTCGATCCGACGTTCAAGGCCGAATACACTTCTCCTCTGATGGTGAGCCTACTCTGCATACGTGCTTAAGCAGTCTACAAAATAATACGACGAGGCTCCATTTGGAGTGACCTCGGTCAGGTTGTGGTCAATTAGTGAGGATGGGAAAGGACCTTTATAGCGACTCGGGGAACACTTCGCTTGTGCGAGAGCTCCGCCGGCTCGCCACCTCGCGGAAAGCGGAAAGACCTCCCGGTGGGTACAGCGTCCCGTTACAATATAATAGTAGCACAAGTTTAATTGAGTATGTTGTCCGTGTTAGCCGAGATTTAAATCGGATAAGTCGGACCGTCGGGTAAGTGAATTCACATTAACTCGGATAAACGGGGTTCTGCTGTACTTGTTTTTGAGGACTTACGAGAAGTTCGACTGTTCGGTACGGAGATGCACGCAGTGAAACGTACCTGAGCGATAAGGCGAGCCAAACGAGCGAACGAGCAAAAACGGTACCGCTGTCCGGTTCGCCGCACGTACGTCCTTCCGCGGTTGCGGTCGACACGAGTTTTTGGAACTTTCTCAAGGCCGCCCATTGGATTGAAGTATCGTTGTATGCCCGTACACATGCGTGACACGCTTCTCCCGCCGTGAACTTTGGTGTGATAGGATCATGGTCGCGATGCCAAATTGAAGAACCGGACTCTCCCGACTATTTTAATTCGAGAAATCGTCCGAGACTGAGAACCACAATAATTACCATTTGTTGTTTTCTCTGGCGTAACGATTTCCGGTCAGGTATTTGGGTCGGTTGAAGATTCGAAAGATCGGAGAGATACGCATTTCCCGAGCTGCAACGAAACCGCACGTTAGGGAGTTCGTGGTCTCTTTGATGGCGGCTTAGATGCGAGGCCAAAGGATTCATGAGAATTTCGGGATTTCTAGCTTTTGCTCGGAGTTTGGTTCGTTTCTTATTGAGAAAACGAAGAGCAAAATTTACAAAAATAAAAGCCCAGTCTCGAAATCTCCGAGTGACTCACTAAACCTTCGAATCCGAATAGCAACAAGATTCTCAAGGAGCCCGTGCAGATAAAAAACAAATGTTCCCAACATTTTTCCTCGATCATCAATTGCGCCCAAGATTTGCATCGCACGACCGCCAACAGCCGGACACTCGTTCTGAATCGCAATGCGTATCGAGAAGTCCGAGGAACGAATCTTGACGAATACGAATGTTGATGAGTCCGATAACGAAAAAAAATCATGAGCGATCATCCAGTCTGGATGTTCGTGACATCCAGGCCAACGAATCTTCAATAAGACGAAAGTAAGATCGATCGATTCAATAAAACGAAGGGAAGAGGTGGTGGATCGGAGTCGGGCAAAGTACCAAAAAATACATCAAGTACAAAGTACGCTGAATCACAAGTACTTCAAGTATCAAGTACTTTATGTACTTCTAGTATAATTTTTTTCAAATATGATTTTTCGATGAATAAAAAAAATATTTTTTTTTTGTTGAACAAATTTTTTTTTTTTAAACTCATTAAAATGATACTTATTGAAAAGTAAAAATAGATAATCATATATTAATAAAAATAAGATGTTATGCTACTCGTCGAATATCCTTTATGCGAGCGTTCATTCAAAAAGTACTTATACTTGAAATCGGAAAAAAGACTCGAAGTACTGAAAAGTACTTGTGTACTTGAAGCACCAAACAAGTACCCGGTACTTCAAGTACCGCCTAGCTCTGCGGTGCGGCAGTAAATAAAATAGTCTCTGCGATAGCGCGATAAGTACACTCAGAGAAGAATCTAGTAAAAACCACCGATCATCTAAGAAAAATTACCATCGCACATAGTAGGGCGCCAGAGCGTCACCTATGACAGAAAATCTAAAATTATCCAAGAATTTTTACCATAATATCTAAGAAAAATTCTTATAAATTCGGTACTTCCAACCATAGGTAGCGCCCTAGCGCCCTACTACTATGCGCTACGATAATATCTCTCAATCGATGTAGTCACATTTCCCAGAACCTTCTCTCAGTGTACACCAACGATTAATCTCTTCGGTCTTCCGCGAAGTAGAAAACCCACGGAAAGACAATAGACATTGGATATCAGTAATCGAGACGCGAGACACCGATACCACTCGTACACCTCCAGTCGCCGACATTTTTAGAATCTATTTTCTCCACGGGCCAATTCTCCGTGTAAACATACATTCCCGTTCCCTCATTCCTATCCTCACCCACTCTTCGGCAGCCTAATTTCTGTTTTTTCTTCTTTTTCCAATGCTCGAAATATGTGACTCGACCAAAGCGGAGGAGAAACACTCGGGAATAAAGAAGAAAAAAAATGGAAAAGATGACAAAAATTTTCCTCCACTCCCGACGAGCGACGAATATCATTCTTGGCTCGGACGAGAACGAAGCTTCCGGGGCTCGAGCCAGGAACGCGCGACCTCTGAATCCGACGACCTCACCTCCGCGATCCTCGACTACCTTCCCTCAACGCATGTAAGAGAGAGCGGGGCAAAACGGCATAATGAGACAAAACGCAATTTTCCAATAACTTTTGAATGGTGGCGATGGTCGTCCGTGGGACAAAACGCACCCACAAAAAAAAATTATTTGACGGCCACCTTTTATTAAGATTAAGTAAAATATCTATTTGATTTAAATAAATATTTATTTGATTCAAATAAATATTTACTTAATTCAAATAAATATTTATTTCAATCAAATAAATATTTTACTTAATCTTAATAAAAGGTCGCCTTCAAATAAATGTTTTTTCTGGGTGCGGGGCTAAAATCCGGATGTATCGTTGGGACAAAATGGAGCATCCGAAAATGATTGGAAAATTGTGTTTTGCCCTCACTGTCCCGTTTTGCCCCACTGTCCCATTTTGCCCCGCTCTCCCTACACACACACACGTGTACATCGTCTCGTTTGTGCGCCTCGGAGCCGCTAAGTCGATCGGCAAAGATCGATACCGAACGAAAATCGTCCGCGTCGACGTCGCCGCGATACTTAGCCGGGTCGAAGGCGCGGGAAACCGGTGAAGCCGGTTCGGTTACAAAAGCGACCAGTTGCAGAATATCGAAGGCGAGAATTGCGAATCGTGTCCCGATCATATTGCTCGATATCGATCTGCAAAATCCGCCGCGCATTGTCAATAAGATTCCTCGATCGGCTCATCGGGATTTATTAATTCCTTTGGAATTCCGTCTTTTGGTGCTATTGGACACGAGCCGGTCCGGTACGGGAGGAAAGTGCGATAGAGATAAACCGAGGCTATCTCGAAGATCCGGTGGAAAATGTATTTTAGGACAGAATTAAGGCGGCGGTGCACTCTCGTCCGCTAGCGAAGAGATGCGGATCTGCGACTCGAAGCGGACGCTTCGGACTGTACTATCTGTCGTCCCGCTGAGCTTACGCCGCCGCGGACCCACCATCAGCCGCACCACCACCAGCTGCTAATTTCCTGTTGACCTATTTATAAAGCCACGCTTCTCTGTCTTTTTCCTCCTCTCGCCCCGCGCCTCGCTCAACGACGCCGACACACTTGTCAAGGTTCCCGCGGAACGTTCGGTAACTTTTGGAACGATCGCGGTCTTTGGGCGGCCCCGCGAGCGAAATTCCGCGTAATTATCATGAACGAGTGCACCGTACCGAATGACTCGTCGGTGCCCGGTGATAGTTTCGGGTCCGGGGCGGGAGCGGCTCGTTGAGATTTCGAGCAAAGACTCGGCAACGCCGTCCTCCGATATAACGCCGATGTAACGTATGAACGAGAGGCCTCACGCCAGTTATTAACGCTGTGATTCATTCCCGCTGGCTCGGAGCCGGACCTTCTCGCTCTCGACCGGTGGAAAATACTCGGGGGATAAATGAGGAGGAATTCGAAGGAGGAGAACTCGGGGAGGAGGGAATTGTTTCACGACCAACTGATATCAGAAAGATAACAGCCATTGAATTCGCGCGTGCTCAGATCGAAGTTCGATGAGGTTGGGATTTCGGTAATACTGGAAATTACAATAATGGACGGATTGATTTCGAATGAAGAAAAAAACGAGTTCTAAATTCAAGATGAATTCGAGACATTTCGAGGTAAATTCTAGATCAATCTGAGATAAGTTCGAGATAAATTGGAGGTCATTTCGAGGTCAATTCGAGATCAATTCGAGATAAGTTCGAGATCAATCCGAGAACAATTCGAGATGGATTCGAGATATGAAAATCTTAAGAATTCGTGAGGTGGATAATCGATCACGAGATAAGAAATGTACAAATCATTGACCGCGAGGAAAATTGAAAGCCAGGATGTACGAGATTTATTCCTCTCTAGAAGCAACAGCAGGAGTAGAAGGAGCGTTCAGAATGCTGGATATTAATTGGTATGAAGCCTCCAGGGCTCACGATTCTGTTGCTTCAATAGGTACTAATTGAACGGGAGTACGCGGAGCGGAGGATCCCGTTGCTGTATCCTCGATTAAACGGAAACAGACTGATAGCATGTGCACGGTACAAACAGCCAACGGCAGCGTGGCGAGACTGAATCGAACCGAAGTTCGGTACGGCGGGCCGGCGATAGCCCGTGCAACGCGATACTGATTATATAGCGATATCGAGGCTCTTGCAAGAAAAGATCTATAGATCTATGGATCTATGAATCTTTCGAATGAGCGGCCAATCGCTTGTCCATCCAGCCGAGCGAAAAGAAGAGCACGATCTTTATCTCTTAGAACACACTTTTCCGTCCCGAAAGGTTCAATAATAGCCCGCCTAACCGATGCTCAGTCGATACCCAAAACTTTAATGAATGCCGTTTTCATACCCAACTGAGGAAACGGGAGAATTGTCTTTTCTTGAGTCTGCCGATTGCCCAGGGAAAGACAATTTTCTTTTTCCTTTGCTGTTTGCTCTTTCCAAACGGTTTTCGTTACAAATTTCTTTACCGATGTTGGTAACTCACATTACCGTGAGTGTGAATCGAACGCAAATTCAGTACGGTGGTCCGGCAATACGTACAACACGATACTGTTTATACAGCGATATCGAGGGTCTTGCGAGAAAAGATCTATGGATCTGTGGATCTGTGGATCTGTGGATCTGTGGATCTGTGGATCTGTGGATCTGTGGATCTGTGGATCTGTGGATCTGTGGATCTGTGGATCTGTGGATATATGGATCTATCGATCTGTGAATCTGTGAATCTGTGAATCTGTGGATCTATGGATCTGTGGATCGATGGATCTGTGGATCTATGGATCTGTGGATCTATGGATCTGCGGATCTGTGGATCTGCGGATCTATGGATCTGCGGATCTGCGGATCTGTGGATCTGTGGATCTGTGGATCTGTGGATCTGTGGATCTATGGATCTGTAGATCTGTGGATCTATGAATCTATGAATTTATGAATCTATAAATCTATGGATATATGGATCAACGGATCTATGGATCTATGGATCTATGAATCTATGGATCTATGGATCTATGGATCTTTTGAGCTAGCGGCCAATCTTTGAGCAATCCAACCGAGCGAAATGAAGAGCACGATCTCGATCTCTTAGAACACACTTTTCCATCCCGATACGCTCAATAACAGCACACGTACTCCGTGCTCAGTCGGTACCAAAAACTGTAATAAATGCCCTTTTCATATCCAGTTGGAGAAACGGGAATATTGCCTTTCGCTACATCTGCCGATTGCTTAGGGAAAGACAATTTTCTTTTTCCTCGGCCGTTTCCCGTTTCAAAACGGTCTTCGTTACAGATTTCGTTACCGACGGCCGTAACTGACATCACCGTAAGAGAAAATAATAAATAAGAAAACACGAAAGTTCTCCACTCGAGTTGCTGTTAGCTTTGGTGTAAAATCGAGCGAGAAGCTAGCGAAGAGTAACGACGATGTGTGTAAGAAACAAGAGCAAGAGCGGGGGCAAAGGAAGGTGTAGTCGTGCGTGATTTACGTAAGCACCGCGACGTCGCGAATGCTCTTCCCCGATGTCGTAACGCTGGTGACTTGGACAACTACGACGAAGACGACGCGAATGCCTTCGGTAACTCAGAACCGGAAAAAAATAAACGACGACGACGTCGAACTATCCGGGGTATGTTGTATGGAGGATATAGTAACATGAATGTATATAGGTAGATAAAGCGCTTGCCGGCTCGTCGGCGAAGCAGTTGAACACGTCCTCGAATGCGAATGTCTAGAAGGGTGGAGGGGGCGGCTATATTTCCCGATAGAGATAATAAAGCCGGTTCAACTTTGGCGACGACGTTCGAAAATCCAGGCGATAGGTACCTTAACGCGGGGACGAGGAAGCGGCGAAAGTGGAGTGGCCGGAAATCGATTTCTGGCGAATAACAATAGTCGTGACAATTTTGGTGCGGAACGACGGGGGTGCTAACTAAATACTCTCGCACGTCGAGAAGATTTATCGGAAAATTTTCAGCTTTCAGAATAAAATAAATTATGTAACCCCCCCGAGTACATCAAGCGTTTTACCAATTTAGTAATTTTGACGATTATTTGCACATTTACATCTCTACCACATAACAACTCTACTAGAAAACATCTCTACCATATGAAAACTCTAATGTATTAGAACTCTACCAAAATCTCTACCAGAAAGTAAAAAAACTGTACCAGAATCAAAATAAAACTCTGCCGAACTTGAAATAAAACTCTACTGGAATTGAAATAAAACTCTACCGGAAGGGAAATAAAACTCTGCCGAACTTGAAATAAAACTCTACTGGAATTGAAATAAAACTCTACCGGAAGGGAAATAAAACTCTACCGGAATTACAATAAAACTCTACCGGTAGAGTTTTATTTCCCTTCCGGTAGATTTTTATTTCCCTTTCGGTAAATTTTTATTTCCCTTCCGGTAGATTTTTATTTCCCTTCCGGTAGATTTTTATTTCCCTTCCGGTAGAGTTTTATTTCAAGTCCGGTAGAGCTTTTTACTGTTTGGTAGAGGTTTTGGTAGAGTTCTAATACGATCGATTTATAATATGGTAGAGATGTTTTCAGGTACAGTTGTTAGAGCTTTCCTTTTTGGCAGAGTTGTTTTCTGGCAGAGTTGTGAGTGGTAGAGAAGTAAACGTGCCCGATCATTAATGTAAGATTCAAATGTTTTTACGGTGCAAGACAGTCGGAACCGGGAAAGTACATCAAATACCGGAAGTGCCAAATACTTTGATTACCGGGGTGGTGATTCGACGCGGAACTACCGGATACTTCCGGTACTCGCGGTACTCTTCGAGCTCCGAGCGTGTTACACCATACGATTCTCATTGAATAAATCGACGGGTTATTTTTAGTCTCCGAACAACCCAGACACTGTGCGTTCCATTGCTGCGAACCGAGTCGGAAACGAACGAGGAAAAAAAAAAGAAGAATTTTCCGTGCACGTAATATAGTCACGTAGAAGATAAGTGCGCAAGTGCCGCGCACCGGGCCGAATGCATAATGTTATTGGCACGAGATTATTTTTGCCGGCGAGTGCGCGCATCATTCGCTGGCATCGCTTCGCTACCGAATTATTTAATCGCGTAATACGAATTATCGTCCGTTATATACTCGGTTCGAAAACGAGCATTCACGGTATAGCTTCGGGTGCGAGGATCCAAACTTCGGCCGGTGATTATAGCGAGGAATTATTAATCGCGTGTAAAGCTCCCGCACGGGCCTGAACGGTGTTCGTGCGAGAAGTGAGTACACGCGGCACCTTGACGATGCGCGCGTTCTCATCGCAACAACCTGCCTCTATCTAATCTACGCGGATATTAATCTAAGCGATAAGCAGCGGACGGAACCTCGCGTTATATACTTATTATTTTCGCGAGGAATTTATTGCCGGCTAATCGCAACTCCAACATCGCTCGAAGATGCACGCGCTGGAAAGAAACTATAAATTTTCACCACTGCGCGAGGCGAATGTGAGGATGAAGAATTGTTTTTATTTTTTTCTTTCTAAACTTGAAATTGTGCCAGGAATTATGATTCGGTGGAAGAAAACAAGATGCGATGGAACTCGAACAAACTTTCGCAACCTGCAGATAATTTTCATCGTCACTCAGTCTCGGCCGTTATCGATCTCTATCTAATCGAGTTATCACTCGACTTCTCGCGATACTGTAGTAATTTTACGGAAAATTGATACACCGCGCACGCCGAGATAGAGGATCGTCATTACCGCCTTAGTTACTTATCGATGATTGGGTTATCGACGGGAGGAGCAAGAAGAGTTATGGCCGATGGACTTTGCGACTCCGTCGTCAAGGATCAACGTTGCGTTAAATGCTTATAATCGAGCATTCCGCAGTCCATAATCCTACAGTAAACAACAAATTAGATCTAGAGATAGATTTTTTTTTAATTAAAAAGAAAAGAGAGAAGTTTTCATTACACTGTACAAAATTGATGCACGGCTGCTGGATTGACCGACCTAACTAGTTAGGATGCGAATTTATGACCCGGTCAAGATTCTTCGAAATAATTGCTCTTGTTTTTGCAAAAGCGTTTTTCTCATTCATAATAATAGATTCATAATTCATAATAAAGTTTTTGTATGGAGATGATTAAGGTGGTTCTTGCGAATAGCATTCACTTCGCATAAGTTTCAGGAAAATGGGAGGGAATTCAAAACACTTCTGGATGGTATAAAAGTATGAAAAAAATCGAGCATTTTAAAGGTGCTGAAAATATTAATTTTGCTTAATAATAAATCCAAAATGTTATGACAAATTGATGAAAAATAAAATTGTTCAACAAATCTACCGGAAACCTAACTTTTTTTTTACGTAAACGATTCGTTCACTTTTCTCAATACGTATGAATTTCTTCAGATTTTTAAATTCACTTTGAATTTGTTGTTCTTTATACGGCAAAAATGTGTAGAAAGTCACAAAATTCAAAGTGAATTTAAAAATCTGAAAAAAATACATGAGTTTTCCGAAAAATGAACGAGTAATTTTCATTTTAAAAAAGTAACGTTTCCCGGAGATTTGTTAAATTTTTTTTATTTTTCATCAATTTGTTAATAACATTTTGGAATGATTATTATCCAAAATGAATCTTCTCAACACCTTTAACATGATTGATTTTTTATTTCAGATTTTTATACCATCGAGAAGTGTTTGCAGTTCCCTGTCATTTCTTATTCAAAGTAAACACTATTCGCAAGGACTACTTTAAAATGTGTTCCAATTATGATTGCAATACTACTTATAAATACGTAAAACCGCAGGACCCGTAAATAAACAAAATAAATAAGTAAATAATAAAGAAACAAACAACTAAGTACATAATTACACAAATAAGTAAATAAGTTACCTTGAAAACCTCGGAGAAGAATCCCGCGCCGATTTTTTCGAGATAAAAATCGTCGAGTCTATTGAGGGACGCCACGGCGTGCCTGAGAGCCTGGCAAGAAGCTCCGGTTCGTCTCTTGGTGCTCGTATCCTGCTGCTGTTGCTGCTGCTGCGTCTGTTGTTGCTGTTGTTGTTGCTGTTGCTGCTGTTGCTGCTGCTGCTGCTGCAGCAGATCGCCGGAGCAGCCACCAAAATTCGTGGGATTGCCCTCGAGCTCGGTGGGTTTCCACGGGTCCCAGCATTTCTCCCGATCCTTGTAACTCCTCGGCGACGATTGCAATTCCGTCGGCAGGTCCTGGGGCAAGAAGCTCATGCAGTTCTGTTGAATCTCTCGATCCTGCTTGTAGCGTCTTCTCTCCTCGCGTCTCTCCTCCTTCGAGGGAGTCGAGGTGGCGAATTCCCCCGACGACGAGGAAACCTTAGGATTGCCCCGGTCGTCGACGCTCGACTGACCGATGAAATTCGTGCTCGCCGAGCCCGCCTGGCAATTGATCGAGGCGAGGGAGTGCTGCCGATTTTTTTGGACCCTCCGGGAATCCGTCGTCCCGTCGGTGATCGGCGAACCGGTCAAGGTCGTCGTGAGGTCGTTGGCACTGCCGACGATGCCGGACTCGTCGAGACCGCCGATCGACTCGGAGGCTCGACCGGCGACGATCACCGTACCGATCCTCGACTGATCCCTGACTACCATTAATTTATTGCTGCCGCAGGTCTGGTGCTCCTTCCCACCGACCAGGTAAACGTCCCTGCTCGGACTCGACAAACCCTTCTTCGTAACGGACGAATCTTTGTCAGAAAAATTCTGACCGCAGGAAGACGAATTCTTGGAGGTCCTCGTGGCGCAGCTGCCGTTGCTCGAACTCAGACCCGACTTCGCAGCGCTCAGACTCGGACAGTTTGGATTGGAGGAACATTTGTGAATTGTCGAGACGACGACCGGCGAGATCTTGGAACAACTCGCAGTCTTGCTGGGCTGATTTATCGGAGAATCCTTGGAAGCGTATTTTCCCAGCGCCATTCCGTTCGGCGACTTTCCGCAGTGGCTGGAGTTCTCCGTCCTGCGGGGCCTGGAAATCTCTGCGAGGCACGAGGCACTCGACAACGACTGATTGTTGCACGGAGCCTCGGAGACCACCGAACAGTTGTCCCTCGCTCGCCACGCCTTCGGTCTCTCCTCGCGGAACGTCGACGGCGTCTCCTCCGAAGAGAAACAGGAGAGACACGTTCCCGAGGGCTTCGCGCAAGCCTTGCCGGTCACCACGCCGACGGGGGGGCCCGGAGCATTCGAAGGCGAAGAATTGCCAAACATTACTGTTATATCGTCAGACTGCGGAACGGCGAACCGACTGTTCCGCCCCGAGAGGCCAGCATCACACGGTCGTTAATCGCAACGCTCGTACCAGACTCGCACGTCAGACGTGACAAATTTTGAGCGGAAGATTCTTGAGATATATTCTTTATCTCTTCTATTGAGCCTGGAATTAAGAATTATCACGTTAACGTAAAACACGAACCAGAGATAAACAATTGGTGAACACGAAGTTATATAGTCAGACTGGGAACGGCGAAACAACTGTTCTGCTCAAAGCGACCAACATTGCACAGTCGTTAATCACAGCTTGTGCCAGACACAACGAATCTTTACCAGCTGAGCCTTCGGAGGTATTTTTGATACTTTGGATTGTTCTCGTTTCTTTTTTTTTGTACTTTAAGGTACGCTCGGTACACGTCCGAATCTTCGAGCGCCTTTAGTCGACGCAAAGATTAGCGATAAACACGTTAACGTGCAACTTGACCCAAAGACAAACAATTGGCGAACATTACTGTTGTATCGTCAGACTGCGGAACGGCGAAACGTCTGTTTTGTTCCGAGCGGCCAGCATCGCACAGTCGTTAATTGCATCGCTCGTGCCAGTCTCGCACCTCCTACTGGATGAATTTTGATCGGCTGATTCTTCAGAGGTGTTTTTTTTATCTCTTGGACTTTTTCTCTATTCCTTCTTTTTCGTTTCTTACTCCAGCGTACGATTGGCACTCGACTCGACCCTCGACAGAGACTTTGATCGACCCGCAGATTCGCGATAATCACCTTAACGTGCAACCCGACACGGACACGAACAAAAAACACTAAAACGTTAAACGACAAAAAGCAACCGCGGTCGGTTGTGCGGTGTTTTTTCTCAATATTCTGCGAGATCGACGAACACACGACTTTCTCGTGTAAACACGCGAACGCCCGGCCACGATTCAATAATTCGTCGGGACGAGAGTCGAATTATTAACTCTCACGGGTTCATCGGTGTTTGGAAGCTCTCCGTCACGTGTCGACGGAGCGTGACGGACGAAAAAATCAGCGTGCTGTCACTTTTGTTTACCGACGAAAAGTAAAACACCTCGGCGACGGCGAGATCTTTCGTCTCTCGGGAAGATCTTGCGTTCTTTTTATTTTGATGGTTTTTTTTATTTAATTTTTTTCGTTTTGTTTGTACAACACTCGACACCTCGTCCTCGGCGAAAGTTCTGTAATGCGAGCGGCGATATATTCCTCGAAGATTGGCACAGTTCGACGGGGGAGAAGGATCGGTGGACGACGAAGGTCCGAAAAAAAAAATTGAAAGGGGGGGAAAAGAAAAACAAGACCGTCGGTGCACCGGACGAATTCGTTTGGGACGCGTAAACAGTGACGGGACGAGAGACTGCGACGGACACTTTGGAAGATCGGCGCTTTCTTGATTCAACGAAACAGACGAACTTTATACTCGTACATCGTACGGCTGATAGAAAAAACTAGAAAACTTATCGACGATTTTGTAACTGTCGTTTGTGCGACACCGTGGTTATTTTTATGTCCAATTTATTTTGATTCACGCGTTTGACACGCTCGCTCTTTTTTTTTCTGTCTTTTTTTTTTCTCTTTACTATCGAGGAAGAGAGACGGTCTCACACCGACAACGCCAGTGCGGCGGCCATTACAGAAGTGAGCTCGCGCTCGTGACGCGTGAGACTCCTGACGGCAAGGGGCCAAAGCAACGAGAGTGCAGCCCCATCCTCTGCCTTATCCCCCACTACCGCGTGCCAAGTATTACAACGCTACAAAGCAGATGAAAATCCTCCGCTGTTTCGCGCGCGTACACACACGCTCGAGCTCCCGTAACAACTCCGCGGAGAGAGTAACTTTGGTTTATGAACGTTGATCTTTTTTGGATTGAAAAAAAAAATGTCGGTACGTATGTACGTTTTGCTAATCTGCGGATGTCCAGAGAGAT
Organism: Ichneumon xanthorius; assembly: GCA_917499995.1. Lineage (NCBI taxonomy): Eukaryota > Metazoa > Arthropoda > Insecta > Hymenoptera > Ichneumonidae > Ichneumon > Ichneumon xanthorius. Next base: position 4,926,774 of record OU824205.1, read on the forward strand.
TTGGACACATCTACGTACGTAGATGCATCTTGAAGGGATCATTTTTTCAAATCGATGCATAAAATTAGACCAAACTTTGTCGGATGACTTATAATAATAGCAACGGCACATCTGTTGATTTAAGGGGATGTGACACACACGTAACAATGCTCCGATGGTAACAAATCGCTTTCCCTATTTTCTCCGTGATGGTTGATTCTTCGACCAAAATCAAATTAGGTTTTTGTAGGCAATAGATATAAGTATGAAAACCTAATTTGCTTTTGCTCATCGGATCAATCGTTTTGGAGAAAATACGGAAGGCGATTTGTTACCGACTGAGTCTGTGCCACATGCCCTTAAGAGCGTGTGCAATACGGCAGTCAGTAATAAGAACTGTAATCAACTTTTCTCACAGATTCACGGAAGTACGGTCAAAAGAGCCGAGATGATTTCCGATGATTTTGACCGTACTTCCGAGAATCCGTGAGAAAAGTTGACTACAGTTTTTGATACCGACTAAGCCCGGGATGGAGGGGGAGGGTGGTGTTTCATATGGTCTTGAGTGATCTTTCTTCATCAACACCCGCTCAGTCGGTAACCAAAAATGTAATTACAGTTTGTGTTACCGACTGAGCCGGTGAAAAAATGAATTCCTTTTTATTCACCGGTGCCGGCATGTACCGTCAAATGAATAGTCTCATGGAATGCTGATCATGTTAGCTGCATAATTCATGTTTCACATGGCTTGGGTCCTACTAAGACCGTATGGTCCGGCGACCGGCCTGAAGTTTTATGTGACTGCGTGAAATCTACAATCATCGCGATCGCGAAAGTCCAATTCAGCCTAAAAACACGTGCGAATCGGTTGGCAAACTTCACCGGAACGTTAGACGTGAAAATTTCAATGTGACGGAACATGTATGTTAATGATTTTGTAAATTGTAAAAAAATATTTTGTAAATTGTAAAAAAAGATTTTTGTAAAAGAAATAACGTAGCGTGATGTATTTTGCACGGGCAAAATACCGTCTGCGCGCCAAGCTTGTACATTCGTGTCTCAAACTCGCGAATGCAAAGTTTTCGGCTTCGTTGAACCGTGTAAAATCGATCGAGCGCAACATATCAGCAGTTACCAGGTGCTGAAATAATGGGAATGGTGAAAATAGTGATCGAAGAATTTACGTGCGCTAGAAAGTCGTTGATTCCCAAGCGCGAATTTCGAAAATCAGTAGCGACGCCATCTCGATGTTAACTACGAAACCTCCAGGATTCCCGAACGCTGCGTGGACAATTTTCGACTGTTATAATTCTCGGAGTTTCGCTGTACGAAGAAATCATTGAGTGAGTAGCCCACATTTGTAATTCGAAGAAGAAACGACAACGATTCCGGCCACGCCGGCTCGAATTATTTTTTAATTGTTTTCTCGTCAGCGGGACGCAATCTATTGTTTTAATTGTCGACACATCGCAGTGTGACAAATCTGTTCCGGGAACAGATTTACCACGCCGAAGAACCTATTTAGTTGTCTAAAAATCTATGAATCCGAAGAATAGAAAAAGTCAACATTTATTTTTTTAAGTTCAACATTTCCCATAGGACCATTTATATTTATGAATATCTATAAATTTACATAAACATTCTTTGACCCTTAATTCGGTAAACCTTGTAAATTGTCGGGGCATAATTTATGTTCACCTCAGTAAACTTATAACGATTCATTGGCTCTGCCGGCGGCGTGTAGGTTCACCCCGACCGCCCGCTTTTAGTCCAACAGACGATAGCGTAAGGCCAGCTGCTGCATTCCACGATCGATACGGAAGAGATGCACCTGTACGGCAGTCGTTCGGTCGTAGAAAATACAAAAATTTCGCAACAGCGCTGTGATACAGCAGTGTGTATCGCGTCCCAGGTAGCAAAAGACATCTAATATGAAAAAGTGATCTAAAATTATTTATGTCCGTCCGGATGGTAACTGTAAAACTATCCTACGTTTCAAAGTTAACATTTTGGATGGCTGATAACTTTCGGATACCGTCCAGACGGACATATGAAGACCATTGAAACCACTTTTTGGGGGCTAAATTTTTTGTGCCACTTAGGTTACTCGGCTTGCCGAGAAAGCCGTTTGGAGGTTATGTGCGCCAAGGAATGTAATAGTTGGGTAAACAAGCTCGGATTCGTCAGCCTGAGTTTATTATTAACCTTTTCACGTAGACGGCCGGGTGGTGACAAAATTAGTTTATCGTGCAGGCCCTGTTATGAAATACCACGCTATTCTCATCCAAGCCCACGGTCATCCTCGCTTCGCAAAACTCCCACCTGTTTTGTTTAATTATAATCATTAATTTACACCCGTCTAACCTCCGGTCACGTCGTTGCTGCGCAACAGTCTCGACAGTTGCGAACTAAGCACTTTACCTATTTCCACGTCTGTCCTCGATCAGCATTTTATCCAGCTGGAGTGTCTGTTCTCGAGACACGCCATTGGACGAGCCCTCCTCGGGATCATCGGCGTCCGCTTGATACCAAACGCTACCGTCAATCGTATCGACGCTGTCGGTTAGAGCCTTGAATTCGCCCGCTGCTATTTGGTAGAAAATCGTTCTGGCCTCGCTCCTCGCGTTCAGCTTTCGAATCCTTTTTGCAATAATTAAAATACTTTTGTTATCGTTCTGTAAATTAAATATTACATTGCGAAACTGAAATGCCGAATAATCGCCACCTCTTCCTCGTAATGTAATTTATTACTCATAGAAAAATTGGAAACATTTGAAAGAATATATTTTTTTTTAAATGTTTTTATTCGAAATTTATTTTCATAATGTATATTCGGAAAATAAATTTTGATACTCACTCGCATCGGATGGAGAAGGTCGTCGTGGAGTTGGGGTGTTTGATCTTCAAAAACAAGGTTCCCGAAGTTCTGGGGCTATCTTCGGACGTAACAGCCGCGGCTCTCAGAGGATCCCCTGAAAATTAATAATAATAATTATTATAATCATTATCTTTACCAATTGGACAATTTAAATAAGTCGCGAGTGATTATATCCTTCGGTTCGAGTAAAAGCCAAAATAGGTTTACGAAATATAGTCTGAGGACATTTATCACCTGTTATTGAAAATATATATTGGAAAATTATACGTATATCATTTGCATGAAGGGGCTTGTGCCCGTTAAATAAATAAATAAATAAATAACTAAATAAATATTATTATTATTTCTATTAACATATTTATTATTAGAATTTGAACCCAATTTTTTTTCTCTCTGACAATTCTACCGCAGAAATTTACCGCAAAAGGGTGGCTGGGCACGGGTGGGAAGGTAATAAATGCCTGGTGATCCCTGATCGGCGCCGTATCCCATCTCCTGGGTCCATCTGACCGATTCCAGGGGGAAACAAGTGCCTGTGGCGTACGAATCTGCTCCCTGGGAACACGGCCAGGCTATGAACTTGCACTCGCTTAATTGACTCTGCATGCTTGCGACGAACATTTGCCATGCCCTCAGATGACTGCAGGCTATATTGCGATCCAGAACGTCTTCTGTATAGTAGCACGAAAAAAAGATGAACAAAATACAGCAATATCGTCGCTGCTATCATTAACGTCTGCTGGTGGGTTTTGCAAACCTCCGGTATTCATTACCGGATTATAATAATAATAATAATTATTATTATAATTATAACAATTACGATTATAATAATAATTATGATCATAAAATTATATAATTATATAATTTATGAATTATTATTGTTATTCAATAATAACAATAATAATTCATATTGTATATCATTGTGTGTCATATTGTATTGTATTGTATTCATATTGATATTTCGTTGAAAGATTTGTTCGTAAAATTTTTTATCGACGGACCATGAAGATGGGAGTAGACAACCGAGTTCTTGACATCTTTGCAGCCCGGCTGTTCCCTTCCGCCGTTCGGGAAGAAATCTACGTGTCCCATTGGTTTCAAAAGTCCGAATCCGTCGGTGAAAACGTCGGCGCCGTCCGTGTGAATAATGTCGACGAGGCGGGCGTCGGTAACGTCGAGCTTTCGCGACCTCTCACGCAATATGTGATGCCGGAAGAACGGCGATGCCGGATCTAGGCCGGTTATTCTTCCGAGAAGAATTCCCTTTTTCTTGAGGAGCTCGGAGGTGCAGCCAGCCACGTGGGCGCCCAGACTAAAACCCATCGCGTGCACGTCCTTCGGATCTGTTCCGAGATTTATCACGTCCAAAAGAACAAGCGCCAACTGACGACCAACCAACTCGGTGTTTGCAACAGCCGCTTGATAAGTCGTTCCGGCTCCTCTCGTCCAGTCCAGTATTATCACGTTGGCGTCTTCCTGAAGGAATAAAAAAATACGAGGATTCAGAACGAAAATAAGACATTTTTTAAATCATGTTGAGGTGCCGGGATCACTGATAAAAAATGCAGTTGAATCAACTAAAGATTCGGGCAGGGACGTTCAAATAAATATTTTGTTGGTCGAACAAAATATTTGAATGCCTCAAAAATATTTTTGTGAAATCATCCAAAAAATTGTTGAACTGACCAATCTTTTAGCTGTACCAACAAAATATTAATTTGAACGTCCCTGCCCGAATGTTCAGTTGATTCAACCGTATTTTTTATCAGTGTACAATAATGGTTTTTAACTGTAAATACTTTTTAGCTATATCGCTTAAAAACTATTAGGAATGTAGAGAACTTTCGATTTTAGTAATGTCAAAAGAATCCTCATATTAACATTTTTTTTTACTATGGAAATCTGGAAATCTTTTTCCACAACAAATCGGATTTCAGTAGGCAATTTAAGAAACTCCATTAATTTTTACATCAAGTCAAAGTTGAAATACCGCAATCGGTAACGAAAACTGTACTCTATTTTAATTGTATTAATTTCTCCGACATAAAGGTAAATTCCTGCCCAATATACACGGTAATTGCGAATCTAGATCAAATTTGCGTTTTTCCCAAAAAAAAAAAAAGTTAGCACCATTGAAAAAGTATTATCACGACCGCGTCTTCCTGGAGGAATAGAAAATACGACGATTCATAAATCCGTGAGATTAACGAAGATAACATTTTTTTAATGATATTGAATACACCTCAATATCATAAATAGGGAACAATGGTTTTAGCCACATAGCTAAAAAGCTATTAGGAAAGTAAAGAATGTTCAATTTCAGTTATGTCAAAAGAACCCTCGGATTAACATTGTCTTTTCCCCCGAGAAATCGGATTATATTACAAGCCTCGTTGAGAGATTACTTGGTAGTAGTCTGCTTTGCAGGCAGATGGAACCACACGTTTAGAGTTATTTGAAAAACCGGTAACCATGGTGTTGTGTATCCTCCACGGATCCGGTCGTGATATCTCCATTGTTTCTTGCGTGCGCGTAGAGGAACCACGCCACGGAGGAAAATATATTTTCGTTTTTATTTTTCCTTACCATAATTGAAGAAATATTCAGTAAAAATGGGCAAGCATCGAAAACGTCGTCATGAGGAACCCGATCATCATCACAAACAGACGGATTGGCGTCGGAAAATAGCTAAATACAGCCAAAAAGTGCAACGACTCCGAAGCAACGAAATTAAGAGAAGCGTCCATTCATTGTTCTCTTCGGAGTCAGGTGACGCAGAATACAGCCCTGTTAACAGGCAAGAGTCCTCCGGGATACGGAGCTCTATCACGCCTCCTCTCGCTACGTCCAATGTCCTTCCCGATGCCTCAACGCCCGACTACTCTGTGCTCGACACTTCCGTGCCAGACGCTTTCGTGCCAGACGCCACGACCCTCGATACAACTGAAGCCGAAATCGCTCCAAAACTGAACGAGGCAATACTCGAAGTGCTCGGTGATGATCAGTCGGTCAATAATCAGCCGGAAACAAAGCTACACCAGACCTTGGAGGCTCGCTGGAGTATCTGGCTCACGAAGGAACTCGACAAAGAGGTTATTGACAAGACATTGGGAAAATACCCTCTCGCGTCGAGTTCATGCATCTTCGAAGCTCCGAAGCTAAATCCGGAAATTGCGGCTATGTCGACGGAAGCCCTCACCCAGCGGGATACAAAGTTTATAAGAACGCAAAATATGGTCGGTACCGCCCTTGCAGCCTTAGCGACATGCTCCCGGACGATGTGGAGATAGACAAGGTCGAACTTATAACCAAGCTGTGTGATACAGAAAACGTATTGACGCAGATACACAGGGCTCTCTCGACAACGAGAAGAGCTTTCGTATCCCCAAGTCTCAATAAGCAGGTACGAACCATTCTCGACGAGACTACACCCGACAAGGTACTCTATGGTTCGGAACTAGCCGAAAAGATCAAGGAGGCCAAATCATTGGAGAAGATTGGGAACGAATTAAAAGCGATTCCGCCAAGACAGCCAGCAACTGGTACATCCGGGCGTAATTTAAACTCCAGGGGCCCGTCTCTGAAGTTCAAGACTCCTCAGACGCGCAACAAAATGAACTACAGGAGCCAAACGAGACCGTACATCCCGAGAGGCCGATATCAAGATCAGTGTCCAACGAGCAGCAACCAGAAGCGAGATTATCCGAAACGTCAGACAGCGAATCCCCGAAATCGACACCGGGACCAAAGGAAATAGAGGTAAGGGTACTTGCTGGTCACCTTCGGTAATTTTATAACAAATGGACGTCAATCACCTCCGATGCGTTCATACTCCAATGCATCGATGGATATATAATTCCCTTCGCCAAGCCGCTTCGGCAGTCCTTCGTACCGCCAGAGCCAAACCGATCACTAATGGAAAGATACCAATTCTACATCGCAATTGATGACTCGATAACTAAAGGAGCTATCGAACGAAATCTCATTGCGAGCTGTCCAGGAGTCGCATACGGGAATTTATATTATAAAAATCTCGATAGAGAAAAGCAGTTTGCTTTGATTATCAATGATGAGGATTACGATCAACGCATGACAATCCCTAACGCATTGCAACAGGATCTCGCTTGGTGGCGCGAAAATATTTCTATCGCCTGTAACCCAATAAGAACGATGAAATTTGAGACAACATTTTTTTCGGATGCGTCGATGACTGGCTGGGGTGCAGCTTGCGAAGGCAACTCGACTGGCGGCCTATGGTCAACACAAGAGAGAGAAGCACATACATTTTCTCGAATTAACGGCAGTTTTCTTAAGCCTCAAGTGCTTCGCCGAATCAAGGTCAAATTGCGAGATACTCCTCAGAATCGACAACACGACGGCCATTTCGTACATCAACAAAATGGGGGGAACCAGACTACCTACGTTTTATATACGTTTTATATACCTACGGATTATTGAATCTCACGAGAGAAATCTGGCAATGATGCGAGGAACGCCGTATCTGGCTTTTCGCATCATACATTATCTCGCACGATAAGATCGTTGCAAACCGGGAATCTCGAATCAACAACCTAGACACCGAATGGGAACTTGTAGACTTTGCCTTTTCAAGGATTATTGACCAGTTCGGGAGACCTGAGATTAACCTTTTTGCATCACGGATAAATTCGAAATGCTACTCATATTGTTCCTGGCACAAAGATCCGGGCTCATTTGCCGTCGATGCCTTTACGATATCCTGGACAAATTGGTTTTTCTATTCCTCCCCCCCCTTTCTCGCTAATCCTCCGAACCTTAAGAAAGATCATTTCAGATAAGGCGACTGGCATCATGGTTGTACCTGATTGGCCATGCCAGCCCTGGTACCCTCTGTTTCTGTCTACCCTCGTCGGAGAACCAATTACATTCAAACCTTCTATAAAGTTACTACTTTCTCCATGTAGATCTGTGCAACATCCTTTAGCGGAGCGGACTACCCTGGTTGTGGGACGCTTATCAGGATGGCGTACCTAGCTCAGGGAACGTCAGAACGCACAGCAGAAATACTTTTGGAGTCTATAAAGGAATCAACTCGGAAACAATACAATTCCGGTCTAAAACACTGGTGGTTGTACTGTCAAGAAAATTCAATCGACATCTTCACTGCATCCCCAGAATCTGTGCTTTCCTTCCTGACATGTCGATATCATGGAAGCGCGTCGTATGGAACGCTGAACACAACACGTTCAGCTATCTCGTTAATCTCTCGCGAAGACATCGCCAAGAATCCGTTAATTCAGCGTTTCTTCAAAGTGGTTTTTAAACTGAGGCCATTGCGGGCCAAATATGACGAGACATGGGATCCAGACATAGTCCTTAACTATCTCGAGGGGTGGTCAGACAATGACACATTAGGACTCCAGTAACTGACCGAAAAGACGATCGCCCTCCTAGCTCTGAGCACTGCGCATCGGCCTCAGACCTTTTCTCTCATTGATACGGGAAATATTAAGACGTCTTTGGACGCGATTGAGATCAAGATCCCGAAGAGAATCAAAACTTCGCGACCCAGTGCCTACCAGCCCTTATTAGTTCTCCCTTTCTTCAAAGAAAAGCCGAAACTATGCGTAGCGAGTGCCGTACTTGCATATCTCGACCGGACTCAAGATATAAGGCTGCTTGAGAAACGCCTAGTTATAACGGTTAAAAAACCACATCGCGCAGCATCGACTCAGACTATCAGCCGTTGGATCAAATGCCTCCTAGCATCAGCTGGCATTGATGTGAACATGTTCTCGGCGTATAGTACGAAACACGCAGAGACTTCCTCAGCCTTGCTAAGAGGAGTGGATATGGACACCATAAGGCGTACAGTTGGTTGGTCCGAAAGATCAAACGTCTTTGGGAGTTTTTACAACCGTCCGATAACGTCAACAAGAAGTAGCTTCGCCTTAGTTACCCTCATTAAAGCGAAAACCGCATCTAAAACTACTGTGTAGATAGAAAAAAAAACATTGTTCTTTTCTGTTCTGCAATAAAAAAAAAGAAAGTAAATTGCAATACTCTGAACATCTACCAAGTAATCTCTCAACGAGGCTTGTAATATAATTAAACGATCAAACGAACTTACCTGTAAGTGAAGTTCGATCGTGATTATATGAAAGCCTCGTTGAGAGATTACTACCCACCCAAAATTTCCCTCCCTGCAATTTCCTTTAGTAGCTCTAAACTAATGAAGATATCACGACCGGATCCGTGGAGGATACACAACACCATGGTTACCGGTTTTTCAAATAACTCTAAACGTGTGGTTCCATCTGCCTGCAAAGCAGCCTACTACCAAGTAATCTCTCAACGAGGCTTTCATATAATCACGATCGAACTTCACTTACAGGTAAGTTCGTTTGATCGTTTAATTTCAGTACGCAATTTAAGAAAGTGCCTTAATTTTAAGATCAAGCCGAATTGAAATATCTGAGTCGGTAACGAAAACGGTAATTCTTTTTATGATCTTAATTTTTCCGCACGGTACTTTCGCATCCGGATAGAATTTGCTTTTTACAAAAAAAATGTAGCTTCCTTCAAAAAAGTCACAGCCGTTTCACTTCACCTTAACCCTCTTATTATCCGACCGCTCGTCCCATGTTCCGGCTACCTCATACGCGGTATCACTTTTTGTATTTTCGTCGCTATTTCTCAATAATTAATGAAGAAATAGTGAAATAGCGAAGAAATAGTGAAATAGCGAAGAAATAGTGACATAGCGAAGAAATAGTGAAATAGCGAAGCAATAGTGAAATAGCGAAGAAATAGTGAAATAGCGAAGAAATAGTGAAATAGTGAAGAAATAGTGAAATTGCGAAGCAATAGTGAAATAGTTAAGATATACCAATTCCAGCAACGACTTCGCTCCGTTAATGGCTCCGAGGTCGCTCCCGCTGCCCTTGAACCCGTGTATAATGACCTTCAGATTCCTCGTCGCGTTGAACCGCGACGCGTTAAGGGATTTGAATCCATCGCCGTACTGGAGAACTTCCGGTGCTCGGCTTGCGTCGCGAGTGTACAGAAGAAATCGCGTCTGTATAACGTTCGGATGTTCTGGTGCCCGTTTGAGCGTCAGTTTCGGCGGAGGATCAGCGAAACAGCCGAGCAACTCTGTTGACGATTTATCAGTGTTTTTCCCAAAGAGGAGCATCCAAGTTAAATTAAATAAAAAATTTAACTAATAAAAACAAAAAATATAAAAATAAAAACTTCAAAAAAATTACTTACCGAAACATACTTTCGGCTTCAATTCCTCGCGACTGCCTGCGCGCCGTCGTATCATCCGATTTCTTCGATCGATGAGCCTACCTAAAAATTCCAGTCTATCTAATTCCAGATCGATCGAACAAAAAATCTCCACTTTCATATTTTTTTCCTTTTCTTTTTTTCAATCCTCCACCCATCGTTCCCCGCGTCATTCCTACGCACGACATACATACCGAGAATGTTGGACGCCGAATCGACTGAAATACCCGACTCACCATTGCGTCGAGCGCTTTCACCGGGAGAGGCGACGACCGCGAGGACCGAGACGACTGTTGCGATAATGAGTACACGACAGATGCAATTCAGTACCCGTGAGGCAGTCATTTCTCTCGCGCTGTTGGCGGTGTTTACAGCTTGCCGGATGTCTCTTCTGTGTTTCACCGACAAGTTTCACATCACCGCTTCGATCCCTCGACAGGATTTTTCTTTTCTCCTCGGTTCTTCCTCACTCAACGAGACGATATCGACGTTGCGTTATTGTCGCTGTTATTCCGAATATCCTTTTTCGTGTTTGTTTCTTTTTAATCTCTTCCTTTAGAATTCTTCGATTCCGCACGGTCTTCCGATCTCGCGGTTATCCATATTTTTTTACAAATCTCTCTCTCCCGTTCCACTGACTGCCGTGTATCGTGTGGCTCGCGACTTCTTTATAGGTAAAAAGTGAATTGCAAAATCGCCCGCGATATGTCCCGCAGCACCGCCATACTCACTGGGCACGACAAAGTTTGCGCAATGTTCTCGCGCCGGAACGGTGGCTCGCGCTGCACTGCCGACCGGGACCCGAACGTCCCGATGATCGACGACTCGACTTCGCCACCGTTTCGTACTCTTCCACACGAGGGAATCGTTCAGAGAGCTATTAATAATGATGGGTTGGGTGAGGAAGAAAAAAATCCGACCACTTCGATAGATTTTGACCAAATTCAATACCAAAGGTCTTCGATCGAAACAGTTTACTTTTGTGCAGTTTTAGGACAACAGCTCAAAATTTACGCAAGTTAGAACTACTACAGAGAATTTTCAAAATAGCGTAAAATCTCCAATTGGGCCCCAATATTCACGAAAATAGCACCGAACGAAGAGACGTGACCGCTCTATTGGTGTACCAAATTTCAACTTGCTGTCTCAAGCCGTTTCCGAGTTATAGCCGTTTTAAACGATGCAAGTCTGTCACATACACACACACATACACACATAAAACACACGCACACACATACATCCGGACGTCAGCTAAAAATCACATTTCTCGACGTTTTAGACTATTTTAAGTACTCTGACATTAAAATCTCAATTTTTTTTTTACGAAAACAAAGATTCCTCTATGAGGAAGCAAAATTAATAAATAACTTCCATATTGAAATCTTCAGCCTTGCGTGCATAGGAGAGGTGGCGTGCATCGGTGCGGTTGCGTTATTGCGTTACGATGATCTCTATGTAACTGCAGGCATCGACGGCAATCGGTTATCGAAGTTTCTCGTTGCAAAAGACTTTCGCTGGGTGACCGCAATCACAAATCACTCCCCGCCCGAGATACCGTCCGCGGTACTCGGCCGGCTCCGTGTGCCGTGCGACACAAATTTACGTTAATTCATGGGAAGGATAATAGGCCAGCGATTATAACTCGTACTGCCTCAGTGTATCATGTGAAGTAACTCAATTGCTCTACTGATACATGGCGCACCTGTCGCCGATTTCTATAGGCGTAAAAAAGATTTGCATGTTTAACAAACCTTTTTCTCGACGAACTTCGGTAATTGTTATCTTGTCAATAGTACAAAAATATATTTGTTACAATAAGAAACATTTATGTAAAAATCAACAAGAGTAATTCGTGATAATCAAATTGAGATTTGGGCGAGAAACTTTTTATTAATTGGTTGTTGTGGCCTTCATGAGTAAGCAATAAACGATTATCGAATAATTAAATTATTAACGAAGAATTTAATTATTAACAATTATTATTATTATTAGTAGTGATCGGGTGCTCCGTGGCCGACCGCTCGCCGTTCACTTACCGGAGTCTCGCTGAGAACCTCGATTTCGGACGATTCGGCCCGGATGCTCGCTCAGCGAGTACTTACATTGCGCGATATAAAAATCGCTGTATCTAAAAAAATTTTGATGATTCGAAATTTGGAAAAATGCTGTTTGAAGAGTAATGTTCACAATATTAAAGTTATGTAAAATTATATTTTTATCGTCAATATATAGTGTGCTATTGTTATTCGAAATTTATATTTACATCTCGGGTCGTAGCGATTCTTCAAGCTCTTCGTTTAACGGACGAAATATCTGAAAAAAATCTAAAAAAATCCCAGATGGACTTTGAAGTCTTTTTTATCGAACGGCGTTAGCAGAATTTCAAAATATTTGTGACATTGTTTTACCTGTTGTGAAAAAATTTTACCTCACCAGTATAGATATCTGGTTGTTGACATGCAACCGTACGGCAAATTTGTATACGTGAAAATATAATGTCTCTCACGTATTTTGTGGCCCGTTTCATATATCGCGGTTGTTCGATGTTACCGATGCATTTACATTTTATTCAGAAATGCCACGCTCGATGAATGTACTTGGAGTTTCTTCAATCTTTCAATTGACCAGCGATAGAAAAACGTTGTTCCAGCAGCTATCTGATGTAGGCACCAAGTGTCGGTGTTACCACCATTCTTTGTGAGATTCGCGAAGGGAACTTGAATACGTAACGACCCATGCGGCGGGCGGGAGGCGAGACACCCTCGCATCGCTGTCGCTCAACTTTGACGGGGGCAATTTAAACTTCCATCGAGGTGCGATAACTCCTAAATAATTCCATAAAAATCGACGATGAGAAAATAAAATTAAACGAGAAGGTAAGACCGTGGGATATTGCGTTCCGTGAGGAACGGCAGTAGCTCCAACGTCATCGTCAACGGTACTTCGATTAGCGATGGACTTGTTTCAACACCGTTACTATAAACTGAACAAAACTTTGATGCGGCTCATTGGACAATGGCCGCATCAGAGCACACGTTCGAGACGCGGCATTGTCGCTATTTTAATTTTTCTTGGTATCAGCCAATTCGTACCCCTCATATTGGCTTTTGCTAAATATCGTCATGACTGGAGAATCGTATTGGATTGCATCATACCGTGCCTTTTCTCGGCAGTTTGCACTACGAAGTTCATTGTTTTTATGTGGAACCCGCAGAAGGTCGGTTTACATTTTGACGGTACCATTATAATCGGGGCTTACAAACATTATTTCGACATTAATGATTGTACTGTGACTGTGCAGACATTGACGATTGTATTGTGACATTGCAGACATTAAAGATTGCATTGTGACTGTACATACATTAAAGGTTGTATTGAGATTTACAGACATCGGAGCTGTTGAATCGCATACGTACGGACTGGCGAACATGGGCGCGAGATCGAGAAGTTAACATCCTTCACGAATACGCCGCCCAGGGTGAAACAATAACTGTTGCCTATACAGGTTCATAATGCCGCATGAGGGGTGATCGAAAAGTTTAATAGATATTTACTTATTCATCGATATTATTGTGCAGCCATAATCTTTTTAGCTGTCTTCGTATTCATGACCGAACCAGTTGTACCGAAGATAATCGATGTTTTGCTGAGGAACGGTACTGAACCCGGGATATTTCCATTTCCACTGTACTACTATAATCTGAACATGCAGAAATATTATTTTTACATTGTCACGAACTCTTGCGCATGCGTGTGCATGGCTGAGTGTGTCATAGTAGCCAGTGACGTTATGTTATTCATTTACATTCAACACGTATGCGGTGTTTTTAGTGCGATGGGGTGAGTGAATTATTTGTCATTACATCGTATAAAAAAAAGTTACTTTTCAACTGACACCACTAGGCATAAATTGGAACGAATCTTGAATAATGGTACGTCAATGGGAAAAAGCGAATGGCCATGCTCAGTGGGCAAAGAAGACATGATGGAGCTAGTGTCGTGCATTGTGAGACACAATGATGCTATCAAGTGAGCAAATTTTGGCAATCTGTCGGGTGAAACTAAGTGACGTTTATTGATAAATCCACTATTGCAAGGTACGCCGAACTCATCGAAGTGACTTACACATGGAGTTTCTTCTTTAACATCGGGTTCGGCGTTGTTGCAATCGCCGCGTCTGGGCTTCAGGTAGAAATTTGCGGTAATCGATGGCACGATCCTTGGAACTGATAGTTTAACTGCCTATAAACTCAGATTGTCACGGGAACAAGCGATCTCGAAGCAACCACGAAATTCACTATGCTTTTGTTGTCTGTCATGTTCCAACACTATGTAGAATGCCATGTTTCCGAGATTCTTATGGATCAAAGTATCGGTATTCGTTTTTATATGTAAGTAAACAGTGGAGGATCGGTAGTGGGTCCTCGTTTAAAAAAATGTCCTCTTCCGCGCAGATACAACAGCCGATGGTACAAACTGTCGCTCAAGATTCAGAAGCTCCTGCCATTGATGACGATGCGTTGCGGCGTACCTTGCCAACTAACAGCCGGGAAAATGATTGTCATGTCCGTTAAAACTTTCGGGCAGGTAAGAACGATCGTTACTCTATTACAAAATTCCGACTCTGAATACAAAATTCCGCCCAGTCCGGCGAATTGTTGTCGAAGTACAATTAATATATCAGTTTTGTATTCCAGATGGTCAGGACAGGCATGTCGTACTTTGCGCTTGCGCGTTCGTTGCAGGGAGTATAGACGTTATGTATACAGACTGAGCATTACAGCATGATCGTTTGGGTTCGTTCAAGATGCTGTTTCATGAACGATTTTTCGATCCCCTTACGTTGACGTGAATTACGTCGATAACTTATTGATGATCCAATCAGTAACGCATGATTTTATCATGGCATTTGCTGTTGGCGTTAAGTTTTTGTTGTATTCATTGTAACCGTTTTTCCCAACACCAAATAAACCCCAATCGAGACGGCTACAAAACTCGTCTCACTCGGCCTTAAGGGCGCCAGCCGCGAGAGCGAGAGCTTTCGCGACAAAATTTTAATTTTAAGAGCCGAACGAGAGACGAGAGCGACCCGGTGTCGCTCAGCCTTGGGAAATTGGTAGAGGGGGTGGTTCGGTCACCTCCGCGAGGAGGAAACAGAGGCTGAGACGAAATTCGGGAACTCCAAAAGATATTTTATTTTAGCGAATATCGGGAGCGTGGTCGAGAAGCGACTAGCGTGCACGCTCGTTCCCTCAATAACCCAAAATCTTCACAATAAAATAATAACACTAATTCGTAATTTGATTAGGTAACATAAATTCGGTAACAGGTAATCGGTGACGGACAAGGTTCGGAATCTCGACGCTCGCGTATCAAACGACTAACGTGGATCGCAGCCACGGTACCCTTCGCAAGAGATATTTCTTTACTCAGCCCGATCGCAGCGGGAGTACGCGGAATCTCACAATAATCGGAAAAGAATTATGTAATAAGAAATTGGAAAAAGAAATAACCCGAAAAAAGAAATATAAAGTAAGCAATCGGAAGGAGTAAATTATGAATTAATTGCACAAAAATTTATGTAAGCGGAAATGAAATGAAATTATGGACTCGTACGAGGCGCAAACTAGTGGATGAAACGGAAGATTAACGAGAACCTTCCAGGCAAATTATCTAACGGAAACTATGTGAAATTGAAAAACATGGATTTTATTGAATTCCTCCCCGAGAACAAATTCCGCGTATCGCCCGCGAAGGCGTGCCGTCCCCACGATAACGAGTCGAGTTTGCTCTATTCTAGCTCTAGCCTCAAACCGAACACGTACGACGATCTCACCGGTTTCGTTGCAGTTGCGGGAGCTTCTCGAGTTGTCCTCGGCCAGAAGTCCCACTTCGCGTATGACAAGATGTCGGTATTCTCGCGGAACGTTTTGCACGGATCGGCAGCGGTCACGACGTCCTTCCTTCTCGGGAGCCTACGATTGAGTCCCCGAGGGAGGTGACGCTCTCGCGATCGCGGGTCCTTTTTCCCCCCACCCTATACCTATCTTCGTTTCGCCCTCTGCTCTATTTGTCCGTTTTCCCCGAATTATTGAGATCTCGCGCGGTTCTTTGAATTTCTTCGCGTTCGTGGTGACGTGAACGCGAAGGATTGAGTACGCTCGTGGTGGGAGGCGAATCCACGGGCGCCGGTGCGCGCAGACACGGGAACTTCGGTAAGACGAGCGAGGTGACGACACAGCGACGAGCCGGACGCTGGAGATCTCGGTAGCTGGTGGCTCGTCGTGTCGAGGCGGCTTCGGAGGGTGGAGGGCCCGTTGTCGGTAACGTCGCGCGCTACCTCGGTAGCGGCGCGGCTGAACGGCGGGCGACGTGTCGAGGTGCTGGCCGTGTGTGGCTGCGACGGAATCGGTAGCGAGGCTCCAGCCTGCTGACTGTGGATGACTGTAGCAAGGCTCCAGCCCGCTGTATGTTGTTGGGAGGCGTCGAGATGTCCTTGCGGCGGTTATGACCGCCGTACGCTCGAGAGAATTGATCGGAAAAATAAAATGAACGGAAATTAATCGTGGGCACGGTTCGCTCGGCGGTTATGACCGCCGTACGCTCGAGAGAATTGATCGGAAAAATAAAATGAACGGAAATTAATCGTGGGCACGGTTCGCTCGCGATTGACCCTGTCTGTTTGCCTGGAAGGGACTCCTCCCGGGAGAAAGAATGCCGTCTGCCGTGCCGATACACGCGAGAGCCGGAGATTTGGCTCTCTTTGTGGCGGGAGCAGAAAAGCTCCGTCACATCATATAATTGTCCACGTATGTGTCAAACTCACCTTCAAAATAACCTTCCTGCTAAGCTCTCAGCTCTCAGCTCTCAGCTCCCAGCTCCCGGCTCCCAGCTCCCAGCTCCCAGCTCCCAGCTCCCAGCTCCCAGCTCCCAGCTCCCAGCTCCCAGCTCCCAGCTCTCAGCTCTCAGCTCTCAGCTCTCAGCTCTCAGCTCTCAGCTCTCAGCTCTCAGCTCTCAGCTCTCAGCTCTCAGCTCTCAGCTCTCAGCTCTCAGCTCTCAGCTCTCAGCTCTCAGCTCTCAGCTCTCAGCTCTCAGCTCTCAGCTCTCAGCTCTCAGGTCTCAGCTCTCAGCTCTCAGCTCTCAGCTCTCAGCTCTCAGCTCTCAGCTCTCAACGCAGATTGATCTGCACTATAAAAAGTGGTATATATGAATAATGTAAACGCCATCGCATATTTGTGATGGACATTATCGAAACGGTCGTTTTGCATTCGCCATAGAAGTCGCAGTCTATATTTATCTTAATCATAGGTATGTTATGTATATCGTCTTTTTATTCGATATAAAAACGTGAAGGTACGTTTTTACCGTTTGAGCGTTTGAAGTATTACTTTGGAACTTACGATACTGTCATAACTCATTATTGAATAAACAAATTTGTCGATGAAATAACTATTTTATTCTACATTTAATATTTTTTCTTGTGCCAGCAATCGTATCATTTTCTTTGGACAACAATTTCATCGCATTATAAGTGTCGAATATTTATAGATGATACCTATAATCCCTGCATCGAGCGCGCAAGCATTAAGTATGATAACGCTGTCTTACTTGTCTGGAATATCAAAACGAACAATTGTATTTCGATTGTTGTATTAATTCTACTTCGATGACGATTTATCTGATGCCACCATTTTTTTTCGTTTGCTAATCGTTAGTTAAAGGACTCACCAGCCAGAAGTTTCTCATGGACATGACCATTATTTTCCCAGCTGTAAATTGGCAAGGTATGCTGCAGCGCATGATCATGAATTGTAGAAGTTTCTGGGCTTTGAGCGATAGTGTGTACCATTGGCTGCTGTGTCTGCCCGGAAGAAGCCTTTTTTTATAAAGCAACGCCACCAGTCGTTTGCAGGTTATACTTACATATAAAAGTGAATACTAATACTGTGATCCAGCACTGTTTCCGAAATGTGGCATTCTATGTAGAAGTACAACCATATGCTCAACATCAATATTATGAATCTTACGGTTGATTGGGGATCGTTCATTCTCACAAGAATCTAAATCAACAAGTATTTTGTCTGTGATTAAGTATTTTGTCTGTGATTTCGTCGCAACTCTTACCTGAATTCCTATTGCGTTAAAAAGAAGCGCCCCAAATCCGACGGTAAGAAGGAATGTTCGAGTGTAACTTGCCGCGATAAGATCGACGTATCTGATAACAGTGGATTTATTAATGATAGTTTATTAATGAAAGTAGTACTAGATCATTTTTTGCAACTATCTCACTCGATAGCATCGTTGTGTCTGTTGATGCACTTAGCTAGGACTACCATGTCCCTATGGTCGTGCACATATCGGGCTTCTTTAGTTTCCACTGATGTGAAGTCATTCCCAAGTTGTTCCAGTTTGCGCCTGACGGTTTCAGTCGAGACTTTACTATGCTTACTATCTGGGTTACTATTGTGAGTGTTTCTGAGGGTCTGTGAGTGCCTGTCAGTTTCTATGGGAGTGTCCGGTGATTTTGTACTTTATTTTTAAGTGCATGATTCATAATAACTCACCCCAACGCTGCAAATATACCACCAGCGTGTTGCGTGTAACAGATTAACATAATACTGTGGGTTGCTACAACCATCATTGTTACGAATATGCTCACGTAAGAATACGCAATAATGTAAAAGTAATATTTTTGTATGTCGAGATGATAATAATCAGCGGGATAGGGAAATTTCCCGAGCTTAGTACCGTTCTTCATAAGAATGTCGATTACTTTCGGTATGGTGGGTTGGGTCATGAAGGCAGATTGGCTTATAATACCCATGGCTGCATATACAATATCGATAGATTTAAAGAATATTTGTTGACTTTTGAAGTAATCCCACCATAGTTGATTAACCTAGATACCCAATTGTCATTTTTCTTCCCGCCTCAGCATATTGGTGAAGAATGTTGACTTCCCGATCCTGAGCCCACTCGTGCCAATTTGTACGAATACGATTTAGCAATTTTATTGTCTGTACGAATCGAATATATATTCATTAGTGTATCATGATCGATTGGCTCGCTCTCACCTAGTTTACAATTGTTGTTTAATTGCCAAGAATAGCACTAACCTTCTGCTCGTGCACCACGAAACCGAGAGATTTTGTAAGGTAAACTATACCGAAAATAATTGGTGGAGCGCAGTCCAGGATAATTGTCCGGTCATCACGATATTTCACGAGAGCCATGAACAAAGGTACGATTTGATTACTGCCGAGAAAAATTGAAGCAGCAAGAAAGACTCGTCTGGTACCGGTACTCTGATACGGCCAATGTCCAATGAGAATCATCAAGATTTTATTTAATCTGTAGTAACGGTGTTGGAACAAGTCCATCGTGTCTCGAACTACCTTCACCGACGGTGTTAGATTTTCTACTGCCATCTGCAGAACAGAAAATGCCCCGAGCTTGCCTTTCCACGCGTTTTATTATTCTTTTCTTAGCAAAGCTTTTTATGAAATTATATCAAAGTATCACACTTCGAGTGACGCTTAAATTGCTCCATTTCACTTCAAAGTTGAGCGACGTTGAGGCGAGGGTGTATAGTCTTCGCCCCCATGCGCGCCGCTACTACGCATTCGAATATCCCTTCGCAAGTTGTACAAAGTAATTTAATAAGCGTTGTGTCTCGATGTTACGTAGACTTGCTGAGAAAAATTCTTTTATCACACTCAATTTAAATACAAGCATTTTTCGACTCTGACCTGAAATGAGAAGGTGCTTGACGTTAACGTGAAATGGTTCGATTCCGCCTTTCGACGTTGCTGTATCTGAGTGACGAAAACGTAAATTATTGATAAATCGCCAGCACAGGAAGGGAGTTCGTCGATGTGGGGAAAGCGGTGGAATTATGAGAAGGTGTACAGTCGATATCAGTTACGTCCGTAGTGTCAAAATGTATACATCGTTGTTACACCTGAGAAAAGTATGCGTTGTAGTATTTTTTTTACAAGGTCATCAGAGACGAGCTCAGTGACAAGTAGAAACAAGTAAATTTATTCTATAATTCTTGTCCAGGCAAGATGTATGTAGAGATATAATTTTTTTATTCATTCTTCATCCTCATGGATACTAGTTTAATAAGAATTTAATTTATCAAAATTATCTAATTCATTTATTCACCAGCAGTCAACAAAGTTGAATGGCATGAAAGCTATTCTTAATAGAACGTTCATTAATTATCTGGGCGTAATTCTAGCCATGATGAGGGGAACAAAATACATCCAATAGAATGCTCGAGTGTACTTACACGCACACGGATGCACACATGGTCATATTATAGTCGCATTACGCCGCGAAACGTCAATAACCAACATGCCGCAGGACATTTTCTCTAATTTTGAGGGACACGGTTCCAGTTTGTGATAGGGTTACCTCTAGCATAGTCGGCTCCCCCCACCTTTGATATGCAGCCATAATGGGTAGCGCGCGTTCGGGGGTTTACAAACTGCGACTCTTGGTCCTCCTGTCCGAAGAAATTGTCACCCTCCCCCCCCCCCGGGTTTTCGTAGCACATGGAATGGAATTCAGAAATGTGAATTCCTTTCCATATGTTATATTTTCGAAAATTCGATTTTCATAGAATATGGAATGAATTTCGAAATTCCGAAATTGACATATGACAGATGCTATAATTTCAGAACTTCGATTTTTATAGCATATAGAATGAATTGCCACATGCTGTGAACCACTCGATTTACGCGAGCGCGAACCAACATAACCACTAGTATATAATGTAATGAATAATGTAATGAATAATGTAATGAATAATGTAATGAATAATATAATGAATAATATAATGAATAATATAATGAATAAAAATGTACATTGCTTACTCACGATTTATAATCGCTGGCGCAGATGTCTTACCGTTGCTCGCTGAGTAAAGTGCGTTGAATGGAGCGTACTCCAGCGACAAGAGGCCAGGGTCCTTTACTCCGTCCCGACGTTGCCGCAGCACCGAACTGGCTGTGCCAGTTTCGAGAGACCGACTTACCAAATCGAATGATCCGGTATATCGAGAGACAAATATACACTGCACCGTCGTCGGTGGATTACAGAAGCGATTAAATATAAAATTTTTGAATAAACAATAACTCAGATAATGGTGGGGTAAAAGCGTTACGGAATCGATAATGCAGGTCCCATTAATACTTATAACATATTTATTTCGTAATATTTTAGTAATATACCTTCTTATTGTAGACATATATTTATATGTATGGCAGCATATTATTATGACATTGTATATTATAGGTGAGGTGACTGATAGAACGATCCTTCTACGATTTCTCTCTTTTTTTCTCTCTCTCTCTCTCTTTCTCTCTTTCTCTCTTTCTCTCTCTATCGTCTTTTCTCTCACTCCCACAGTTTGTTCTTCACACGCGAAGTCATGTTACATTAATATTTCTCTATATACGCACTTCGTTATAATCCTGTTATTCTCCTGTTAATATGTTTTTTTAATGTTTACTTTTTTTCGCATTTTTTCAATTAATTTATAATTCACTATGCACACATTCATTTTCGCACGCTAGATCGTACTTTTTTTTCCTTTTTTTTTTTGGTTTCTTTCTTTCTTTTTCTTCTCCAGCATTTATAATTTATATATCTCCCGGGATTCCACGGCCACTCAAGTGTCAAGCGTTCGTTCAGTGTCCTCCACTTTTCTCGTAGTCTCCTCAAATTTTTATTTTTTTTGTTTCTAAAAATTATTTTCAAAAAATTATAAACCACGTTCAATCGATCAATCGACGCGTATATAAGAGAATCAACGATCTCGCGAATGTTTCGTTTTATGTTCATAATATAACCGTCGCACCTTTACGTGGCCTTAAAAAAAAAAGTTTTTATTATTGATTTACTTTGGCTCTATGCCTGTCTCGATCATCTCTCGATTAAATGATAGGGTAATAATTAATTAATGCATTGACCTAATCGCGCGCGCGCGGGCTCGACCGGTGCCCCCGCGACGCTTCGACCACTGGACGCTCTAAACCATTGTTTTTATAATATAAATATCCATAACATTATCTCATTTTTACTTGTCTAGTTAAAATATTCAATATATATTTCATATATATATTTTTTTTCGTATATACTCTAATAACGATAATGCAACGTCTTTAATTTATTATACTTTGCAAATTAGAAAAATATTCGTATAGGGGCTACCGTGACCGCGTCTCGTGACGCGTAATGTAATTTAATGTATTGTAATTCCGAGCGGCCAACATAAAAGGGTTGTCGCGGTGGGGAGGGGGGTGTTAAGATCTTCAATAACGCGTCGTCCATTCATCGCGCAATATGATTCGCTAAGTG